>CM057340.1:756993160-759990660 GCA_030015575.1 Agapanthus africanus
AACCTGGACAATGATGAGTAGAACTTGACATGTGACTTATGATATGTTGGCCTTCGTCAAGATCAAAAGAGTATGGGGCAAAAATACACATTGGGAGTTTCTAAAGAAACCGAAACTTGCTAGTATTGCATGCCATTTGGAGTGTGATAATTTTGGTAGGATTCCTTCGAATTTATCACACAATGATATTTGGATACCGGTCCTACTGTGAGTATATGCTACTGCTCGGGAGATTTTTTTCACTTAACGATCAATGCTATAAACCAAGTAGGTGTCTAGAACAGTATTAGCAGGGCAACGCCTCCAGGGAAAAGAGGTTATTTAATTAAAGAACTTCACGAAAGCGTCGTAGACCCTCCCTCGAGGTACCGACACAAGCCTGGCTGAAAGGTTAAGCAAGTATTGTACGGTGAGATTAATCCTGACTAATTTTTATTTTATGGTTTGAGGAAGAATTCGAAAAAAGGTGGGAGCCATCTGTAACCCTTCGAAAATCGTTTAGGCAGTTTTTCGGTAATCGGCTAATTTTTCGGCTTTTTCCGTAAAAAGTCAAAATAGGTATTTTTCATTGTAGACCTAATTATACAAAATTTAGATAAGATATTACTATAATTTTGTCACTAAAATGTCACTTATAATTATCTAGTTAAATAAAAAAAAATTCGTAATTAATTATTTTTTTTATTATTTTAAGCCTTTTTAAATACATTAAATTAGTGATAAATATAAATTTAATTAGGTAAATTTCATAATTAGGAGTCTTTATAAGATAAAATATGGTGTTAATAAAATTATATCATGACTTGCAAACTTTTGGTTTTAGGGTGGGAAATTTAATGGAAAAATGGTGTAAAATGAGGTTTTTTTTGTAAATTGTTGATATGAAAGCATTAAATGAGAACATGGAGTGTTTATTGACCTAGAAACTTCTCCAAATTTCCCCACACCCTCATCCTCTTCCTGCTGGTCAAATTTCAGCAGCTCCCCCTTCATTTCTCACTTCATTTCTTGCTTCATTTCTTTGCTAAAATTCAATGAAAATTCACAAATTTCCATCTCCATTCAAAGCTAAACCCTAATCCACTCTCTCCTCACCCAAATTAGTTCAAAAACTTGATGAAAGGAGGCTTTCTTGGTGACTTGATCATGCTAGGGTTCCACTTGTGAGGTAAATCCTAAACTAGTTTCTTAAGTTGTAGTTTATGTGTGCTAAAATTCAATTTTGAAGTATTAATTTAGTTGTAATTAATTGTTCATAAAAAATCAAGAATGGAATTGATTTTGAACTAGGGTTTGAAGCATGGTTGATGGATTAAGTTAGGGTTTGGTTTTCTAATTGGTTAGAGTGGTAAATTGTGTAATGATACGCTCGCTAAATCGATAAAATTTCGATGTTTGTATCGAATCGGTATTGAAATTGCTTACTAGATTTTTATAGAAATTAGAATGCGATCGAATTGCGTTATGTTTGAGATATAATTAGCTTCGTATAGGACTATTAGAGTGCGCGAACGCGAGGTTTTGTCTAGTCGGGTTATAGTTTTGTCGATTTCCCCGAAATGACGATTATAGTTAAAGATTAGCGAATTTCGTGCGTTTTCCCGCGCACCGAGTGCATGCTATGTTTAATTCGAGAGCGTCGATAATTGTATATTATGACTTGCATCGTTTTAGGTTTTATAATCTTATGCTTGGTGTTGTGCAAATATAGGATCGGTCGGGGAAACATCGGACACGGCGCGAAAAGGCAAGGCGGTGGCCGGATCGGATTAGCGGGGATTTCTGGTGAGTAGATGTATTCATCTATGGGGGAATCGTCTGAATGGCGCGAGGCGCTCCCCCCTAGTTAGGATTACCCTACTTTTTGCAAGATTTATATTGTTAGCTAGCTTATCCATTCATGTACACTGCATACCCTTATAGCGAACAGTATATTAGATTGCATGGACATTCATCCATACTTATGCGATATCACTTCGTAGGACACGAACACCATTACCATTGGCATCTGTTGCACGCGCACTATTCATGTGACACACACGCCTTTGGTAATTGCCATGCCACGTGCACTATAGAACCTGTTTAACTTAATAACGCCATTTGCATTCATACATGATATATGGAATTGCATAGCATGCATATACCTCGCATTACCATCATATCTACTTAGATTTCTAGCCAAACTCACATCATATACATTGATATCATAGACATTTATCATATATAACATGTGAACATTATGATTTCTTGAGGATTTCAGTATTGCTGCGATTTCTGGATTTTTGGGGAAAACCGTAAGAATTTAACAAAAGCTTATATTTATCATTTTTTTAAAACAAAGTTGCGGTTTTCTCATGATGTATGTGTCGTCCACCATGAGTTTTCATGTTTTCTGTTGGATTTCAAGACCCGATTCGAGGAGTGGATGAACCGTCTCGGGTACATGGTGGGCCCGGTATGGTACCCCGGGGCAAGAAGATCGAGTTGTAGACGATGAGCCTGGCAGGGGAAGACTACCTACCGGTGATGTCTGGCGCGGCGGATATCCGGAGGATACCGACCGTTGTCGTGAGATTTATGATATGGACCGATCCGGACTGACGGAGCCCGATATTGAGACAGATATGATTCATATTTGGTGTCGATGCTTGACACGGGTTTTCAGATGATTTCTTGATGGTACTTAGCTATTATAAAGATATTCATTTTCTAAAGTTAAGAATTCAATACCCTTAGCATTTAAAACACTTAAAGATTTAGTAATGACATTGCATACCTGTGCATGCAGACTAGAGATATTATATCACATTTGGACATACATGTTGTGCCGCATTGCGTGCATTCTTACGATTGCCTTATTAGATGTTATATTTACTCACGAGCTGGCAACTCACCCCCGTTGTGCCGCAGTATCTTGCATGTCGGACCCGTCACCCTTGTAGCGGCGGGCTATCCTATCATCAGCTCCTTTTGCTCAGATTCGCGACATCGCCCGTAGGTGGGTTGCGAGCACACTTTATTTCTTTTTGCTTTATCATTGTATCTATTATTCTCCATCTACCACTTTATATTGTATATGCGACCTAGTGATGAGACTGAGAGACTTGTATATTTGTGGTTCTTTTGGGTCGAGCTCACTTGAGCCGGCGTTGTGTTTTCTGATATTTTGCGTTTCTTTTATGCTTTTTTCTTGATATTGCTATTATATTGCATGTGGTTGTGATCCGCCTTGGGCGAAGAGCTAGCTCCCGCTTGGGGATGCCATTTTATGATTACAGGTTTATTATCTTGTTGTACCCATTTTGGGGGATAGAAAATACAGGGGAGACTCTGCCGAAATTTTCGGAAATTTTTGATGTTTTCTTTTTAAAGGGATTTTATGCAACTTGAATGATTCAAAAACCGTCTTCATTAAAGGTTTTCCTTCACTCGCTTTTGATTTTGGTTTAGATTTTTCTGGGTTTTGGCTGACTTAGGTTACGGTACGCCTTTAGACGTCTCGTAATCTAAGTGCCAGTCACGTTCCGTACCTTCGGGTCGTGACAAAGTTGGTATCAGAGCGTAGGTTTTACCTTTCTGAGTGTAGGACGACCTTGGTAGATGGAGTAGGTGACTTAAGCAGAGTGGCGTAGCGTGGGTATGATCCGCGGCATGCTTACGATACGGTACTCCGCCTAAGTGACCTTAGGACATAATTGCTTGTATTTCCTTTCTTGATTCCTTGCATTCCTTGATTCAATTGCAATGTCCTTATCAGTCATGTTTCTTATTCCAGCTTCGATGCCGCCAAAGACTACGAGAGCTCAGCGGGCTGCCGCTAGGGATGTGATTCGAGCGGGCCCGTCTGAGGCGAGGATCGAGCGGGATGATACGCCTGTCCCTCAGGGTCATACTGATCCGCCTTATCCAAACCGTATTGCCAGATTATAGGCCGGCATGCAAGAGTTGCGGCAGATGATGGGATCTTTAGTTGAGTCCAGCCGGGCACAGAGATCCGAGGACGTTCCTTCCACCGCATAGACCACGATCGTACCTGCTGCACAGATGGTCACTCCTGCTGCTACTACGGAGACTATCCCTGTTTCACTACAGGAGTTCATGAGATTGAGACCTCCAGCTTTTACCGGTACAGATGCGACAGAGGACCCACAGGCTTTTCTTGATAGGATGGCTCAGATTTGCCGTTCGTTGAGGTGTTCTGATGATAGATTGGTGGAGTTTGCGAGTTTTCGTCTGGAGGGTCTTGCCCAGACATGGTACGATTCAGTAGAGAGAGGCCGAGCTGCAGGTCTGCCTTCTATGACCTGGGATGAGTTTACATATGCATTTCTTGCCCGTTTTCTTCCGGAGAGTGTCCGAGATGCTCGAGCCCGTAGCTTTGAGTCTTTGCGCAAGACTCCTGGGATGACGGTGTCGGAGTATGATATACAGTTACCCAGTTGTCTCGATATGCTCCGTACCTAGTCGACACAGAAGAGAAGAGAATAAAGAGGTTTGTACGAGGGCTTGATACACAGATATTCCTTGCCATCGGCACCCAGCACTTTGATACATACGCTGCCGCGATGGATGCAGCTTTACTTTTGGAGGAGCGTATTTCTGAGACTCCGGTCATTTCTGGGCCGAAGAGGATCCGTACTGATACGCCAGCTCAGCGGCAGATGGGCGGACACCGTGATAAATTATTTCCGGGAGATGGTGGAGGCAGAGGATTGAGACGAGGTCAGTTATTTGGTTCATATCCACAGACCCAGCAGTCG
This sequence comes from Agapanthus africanus, assembly GCA_030015575.1. Taxonomy (NCBI): domain Eukaryota; kingdom Viridiplantae; phylum Streptophyta; class Magnoliopsida; order Asparagales; family Amaryllidaceae; genus Agapanthus; species Agapanthus africanus. The sequence goes on from CM057340.1 coordinate 756,997,921, forward strand.
TCTCCAGGATGTTTTCGGTGCGGGAGTCAGTACCACCGTGTCAGAGACTGTACCATGGGACGCCAGGGCACGGCGACAGTCCCGCATGTGACTTTACCACCCTCACCACCTTCTCAGAGAGCTTTACTTCCTACTCCTGACGATGCTCCACGTCAGTCAGATGCTTCTAGAGGCCGTGGGCGTGGCGGTCCAGTTCCAAGAGGACGAGGCGACAGAGGCAGAGGCAGAGGCCGAGGTAGAGGCAGAGGACAGCCAGCTATTAGTGGTGGACAGGCCCGAGTGTTCGCATTGACTCCTCAGGATGCACAGGCATCCAATGCCGTCGTGACAGGTACTCTGCCAGTATGTTCTTTTGATGCACGGATATTATTTGATCCAGGCTCCACACATTCCTATGTATCCACGTATTTTGCACCAAGGTTAGGCCGAGAGTCTTCTCCGTTAGATCAGCCGCTTGTCGTTATTACCCCGGTAGGCGAGTCTTTTGTTGCCCGTTTTGTGTACCGATCGTGTTCCGTTCGTATCGGGGAGAGAGATTCTTCAGTTGATTTGATTCTCCTCGATATGCTAGACTTTGACGTTCTTCTTGGTATCGACTGGCTAGCCACCTGTTATGCATCCGTGGACTGCCGTAAGAAAGCAGTCAGATTCAGTTTTCCTGGTGAGCCGGTTCTTATTATTCAGGGAGATCGTAGCGCTACCCTTCCCAGCTTGATTTCTTCTCTTCGCGCTGGTCAGCTCTTAAGGAAAGGGTGTCAGGGATTCTTAGCCTATGTTTGTGATACTAGCTCCACAGAGGTTCTGTTGGACCAGGTCCCTGTTGTGAGAGAGTTTTCTGATGTATTTCCTGACGAGCTGCCTGGTCTGCCACCAGAGCGCGAGATTGAGTTCTGTATTGACTTGATCCCCGGCACGGGGCCTATCTCTATACCGCCTTATCGGATGGCCCCGGCGGAGCTGAGAGAGCTAAAGGATCAGTTACAGGACTTGCTGGACAAAGGGCTTATCCGACCGAGTGTGTCACCTTAGGGTGCTCCCGTCTTGTTTGTTAAGAAGAAGGACGGAAGTATGCGCTTATGCATTGATTATCGTCAGCTGAACCGGGTTACTGTGCGGAACAGGTATCCCCTACCCCGCATTGATGACTTATTTGATCAGCTCCAGGGTGCAGGGTTTTTCTCGAAGGTTGATTTACGGTCAGGTTATCACCAGTTGCGAGTTCGGAAGGAGGATATTCCGAAGACCGCCTTCCGTACTCGATATGGTCATTATGAGTTTTTGGTGATGTCGTTCGGGCTCACTAATGCCCCGACAGCATTTATGGATTTGATGAACCGTGTATTCAAGCCGTATCTCGATCAGTTCATTATTGTGTTCATTGACGACATCTTGGTTTATTCTCGGAGCCGGGAGGAGCATGAGCAGCACTTACGTATCACCTTGCAGACTTTGAGGGAGTATCAGCTGTTCGCCAAATTCTCCAAGTGCGCATTCTGGTTAGACAGTGTCGACTTCTTGGGTCATGTGGTGACGAGAGACGGTATTTGCGTGGACCCGAAGAAGATCGAGGCAGTTCAGCGTTGGCCTAGACCAGTATCAGTTACAGAGGTTCGCAGCTTTCTAGGTCTGGCCGGCTATTATCGACGTTTTGTCCAGGATTTCTCCCGCATTGCTGCACCTTTGAACGGGTTGACCCGGAAGGGGGTTCCTTTTGATTGGACCCAGGCATGTGAGGATAGTTTCCAGCAATTGAAGACTCGTCTGACTACTGCACCAGTGTTAGCATTGCCTTCAGGATCAGGCGGGTTCGTGGTATATTGTGATGCTTCTAGAGTGGGGCTGGGATGTGTGTTGATGCAGCACGACAGAGTTATCGCGTATGCTTCTCGGCAGCTGAGGAAACACGAGCAGAACTACCCCACCCATGATTTAGAGATGGTTGCAGTGGTATTTGCACTTAAGATCTGGAGACATTACCTATACGGTGAGTCGTGCCAGATATTCACTGACCACAAGAGTTTGAAGTATATCTTCCAGCAGCGAGATTTGAACCTGAGACAGCGCCGTTGGATGGAGTTGGTGAAGGATTATGACTGCGAGATTTTATACCATCCGGGCAAGGCGAATGTGGTGGCAGATGCTTTGAGTAAGAGGCCCGGAGGTAGTTTATCTTGTTTGAGCGCAGTACAGATGCAGTCGACGGCGGATTGGCAGGTTTTATGTGACAGCAGAGTGCAGTTCGAGTTTACTCCTACAGGGGGACAGCTGGCCCATTTCAGAGCACGCCCACAGTTACTTGACCGTATCCGCGAGGCACAGTCCGGCGATGCCCGTATCTTAGAGATTATTGAGCAGATTCGGCAGGGCAGAGTTTCTGAGTTCGTGATTGATGATCAGGGGATACTTCGATTTGGGACTCGACTGTGCGTGCCAGATTCAGAGGGACTGAGGCGCGATATTCTCGAGGAGGCACATAGATCAGTATACAGTGTTCACCCAGTTTCCACCAAGATGTACCGTGATTTGAGAGAGGTTTACTGGTGGGACGGGATGAAGAGGGATATTACAGACTTTGTGTCGAGATGTCTGACTTGTCAGCAAGTCAAGGCCGAGCACCAGAGGCCAGCCGGCGAGTTATAGCCTTTGCCCATCCCTGAGTGGAAGTGGGAGCAGGTCTCCATGGACTTCATTGTGGGTCTACCCAGGACCAGTCGAGGGTGCGACTCTATTTGGGTGATTGTGGATCGACTGACGAAAGCGGCTCACTTTCTGCCAGTGAAGACCACTTTTGGATTTTCTCAGTACGCCCAGGTTTATATTGATGAGATAGTGCGACTGCATGGTGTTCCGACTTGCATCGTGTCCGACCGTGGCACCCAGTTTACCAGCCGATTGTGGCAAAAACTACAGGAAGCTTTGGGCACCCGATTGAGTTTTAGCACAGCCTTTCATCCGCAGACTGACGGTCAGTCGGAGCGTACTATTCAGACTCTTGAGGACATGCTCAGAGCTTGTGTTTTAGATTTCGGTGGTAGCTGGGATCGTCATTTGCCTTTGATCGAGTTTTCCTACAATAATAGCTTCCAGGAGACGATTCAGATGGCACCTTTCGAGGCTTTATATGGGAGGAGATGTCGATCGCCTGTATGTTGGACAGAGCTTAGGGAGAGCAGTATTTTGGGGCCGCAGATCATACAGGAGACGACCGAGAAGATACAGCTGATTCGGGACAGGATGAGAGCGGCACAGAGCAGGCAGAAATCATATGCTGACAGGCGCCGTCGCCGACTCGAGTTCGCTGTTGGCGATCATGTTTTCCTGAAGGTCTCTCCGATGAAAGGTGTGATGAGATATGGGCGGAAAAGGAAGCTAAGTCCTAGATATGTTTGTCCTTTCGAGATCCTAGAGCGTGTTGGTCCAGTCGCTTATCGGTTAGCTCTTCCGCCTAGCTTCCCCGATGTTCACCCCGTATTCCATGTCTCGATGCTCCGCAAGTACCTTCATGATCCTTCCCAGGCGATTCAGCACCAGACGATCCAGCTAGAGCGTGATCTTTCTTTCACCGAGCAGCCGGTGGTCATTTTGGATCGGCAGGTGAAGAAATTGAGGTCGAAGGTTATACCGTCCGTCAAGGTTCTTTGGCGTGGCCCAAACAGCGAGGAGGTCACCTGGAAGACCGAGGTCGAGATGAGGAAGAGATATCCCCATCTTTTTGAAGGTACGCGTAGTTAAATTCTAAATTCGGGGACCGAATTTCTTTAAGGGGGGAAGATTGTAACCCTTCGAAAATCGTTTAGGCAGTTTTTCGGTAATCGGCTAATTTTTCGGCTTTTTCCGTAAAATGTCAAAATATGTATTTTTCATTGTAGACCTAATTATACAAAATTTAGATAAGATATTACTATAATTTTGTCACTAAAATGTCACTTATAATTATCTAGTTAAATAAAAAAAAATTCGTAATTAATTATTTTTTTTATTATTTTAAGCCTTTTTAAATACATTAAATTAGTGATAAATACAAATTTAATTAGGTAAATTTCATAATTAGGAGTCTTTATAAGCTAAAATATGGTGTTAATAAAATTATATCATGACTTGCAAACTTTTGGTTTTAGGGTGGGAAATTTAATGGAAAAATGGTGTAAAATGAGGTTTTTTTTGTAAATTGTTGATATGAAAGCATTAAATGAGAACATGGGGTGTTTATTGACCTAGAAACTTCTCCAAATTTCCCCACACCCTCCTCCTCTTCCTGCTGGTCAAATTTCAGCAGCTCCCCCTTCATTTCTCACTTCATTTCTTGCTTCATTTCTTTGCTAAAATTCAATGAAAATTCACAAATTTCCATCTCCATTCGAAGCTAAACCCTAATCCACTCTCTCCTCACCCAAATTAGTTCAAAAACTTGATGAAAGGAGTCTTTCTTGGTGACTTGATCATGCTAGGGTTCCACTTGTGAGGTAAATCCTAAACTAGTTTCTTAAGTTGTAGTTTATGTGTGCTAAAATTCAATTTTGAAGTATTAATTTAGTTGTAATTAATTGTTCATAAAAAATCAAGAATGGAATTGATTTTGAACTAGGGTTTGAAGCATGGTTGATGGATTAAGTTAGGGTTTGGTTTTCTAATTGGTTAGAGTGGTAAATTGTGTAATGATACGCTCGCTAAATCGATAAAATTTCGATGTTTGTATCGAATCGGTATTGAAATTGCTTACTAGATTTTTATAGAAATTAGAATGCGATCGAATTGCGTTATGTTAGAGATATAATTAGCTTCGTATAGGACTATTAGAGTGCGCGAACGCGGGGTTTCGTCTAGTCGGGTTGTAGTTTTGTCGATTTCCCCGAAATGACGATTCTAGTTAAAGATTAGCGAATTTCGTGCGTTTTCCCGCGCACCGAGTGCATGCTATGTTTAATTCGAGAGCGTCGATAATTGTATATTATGACTTGCATCGTTTTAGGTTTTGTAATCTTATGCTTGGTGTTGTGCAAATATAGGATCGGTAGGGGAAACATCGGACACGGCGCGAAAAGGCAAGGCGGTGGCCGGATCGGATTAGCGGGGATTTCTGGTGAGTAGATGTATTCATCTATGGGGGAATCGTCTGAATGGCGCGAGGCGCTCCCCCTAGTTAGGATTACCCTACTTTTTGCAAGATTTATATTGTTAGCTAGCTTATCCATTCATGTACACTGCATACCCTTATAGCGAACAGTATATTAGATTGCATGGACATTCATCCATACTTATGCGATATCACTTCGTAGGACACGAACACCATTACCATTGGCATCTGTTGCACGCGCACTATTCATGTGACACGCACGCCTTTGGTAATTGCCATGCCACGTGCACTATAGAACCTGTTTAACTTAATAACGCCATTTGCATTCATACATGATATATGGAATTGCATAGCATGCATATACCTCGCATTACCATCATATCTACTTAGATTTCTAGCCAAACTCACATCATATACATTGATATCATAGACATTTATCATATATAACATGTGAACATTATGATTTCTTGAGGATTTCAGTATTGCTGCGATTTCTGGATTTTTGGGGTAAACCGCAAAAATTTAACAAAAGCTTATATTTATCATTTTTTTAAAACAAAGTTGCGGTTTTCTCGTGATGTATGTGTCGTCCACCATGAGTTTTCATGTTTTCTGTTGGATTTCGAGACCCGATTCGAGGAGTGGATGAACCGTCTCGGGTACATGGTGGGCCCGGTATGGTATCCCGGGGCAAGAAGATCGAGTTGTAGACGATGAGCCTGGTAGGGGAAGACTACCTACCGGTGATGTCTGGCGCGGCGGATATCCGGAGGATACCGACCGTTGTCGTGAGATTTATGATATGGGCCGATCCGGACTGACGGAGCCCGATATTGAGACAGATATGATTCATATTTGGTGTCGATGCTTGACACGGGTTTTCAGATGATTTCTTGATGGTACTTAGCTATTATACAGATATTCATTTTCTAAAGTTAAGAATTCAATACCCTTAGCATGTAAAACACTTAAAGATTTAGTAATGACATTGCATACCTGTGCATGCAGACTAGAGATATTATATCACATTTGGACATACATGTTGTGCCGCATTGCGTGCATTCTTACGATTGCCTTGTTAGATGTTATATTTACTCACGAGCTGGCAACTCACCCCCGTTGTGCCGCAGTGTCTTGCAGGTCGGACCCGTCACCCTTGTAGCGGCGGGCTATCCTATCATCAGCTCCTTTAGCTCAGACTCACGACATCGCCCGTGGGTGGGTTGCGAGCACACTTTATTTCTTTTTGCTTTATCATTGTATCTAGTATTCTCCATCTACCACTTTAAATTGTATATGCGACCTAGTGATGAGACTGAGAGACTTGTATATTTTTGGTTCTTTTGGGTCGAGCTCACTTGAGCCGGCGTTGTGTTTTCTGATATTTTGCGTTTCTTTTATGCTTTTTTCTTGATATTGCTATTATATTGCATGTGGTTGTGATCCGCCTTGTGCGAAGAGCTAGCTCCCGCTTCGGGATACCATTTTATGATTACAGGTTTATTATCTTGTTGTACCCATTTTGGGGGATAGAAAATACATGGGAGACTCTACCGAAATTTTCGGAAATTTTTGATGTTTTCTTTTTAAAGGGATTTTATGCAACTTGAATGATTTAAAAACCGTCTTCATTAAAGGTTTTCCTTCACTCGCTTTTGATTTTGGTTTAGATTTTTCTGGGTTTTGGCTGACTTAGGTTACGGTACGCCTTTAGACGTCTCGTAATCTAAGTTCCAGTCACGTTCCATACCTTCGGGTCGTGACACCATCCTATTTAGATAAACTAAAAACCAATCTAAACTTGCAAGAGTATCATACTAAAGTGTTTCTTCTCTCTCTTCTAATTGCAGCAACCAAGATGACGGGCCTTAAGTTACTATTAGATAAAAATATATTCACAAGGCCAAACTATAAAGATTGGTTAAGGATTGTCAAAATAGCAATTACATATGACAAATTGGGCTATATCCTTACTACTAAAGCCCCCTCCATCCCAGGTCCAGAGTCCAGCGTCGCGGATAGGGAAATCCGTAAGGCCTGGGAGATTGGCTGCGCGAAGGCCAAGTGCCTCATGCTGGCCTCTATGGACAATAAGCACCAGAGGCGGCACGAAAATATGGATCTTGAATCCATATTCCTCCATACCAAGGAATTATATGGAGAGCCATCTGTAGGAGAACACGTCTTTAAGATGATCGACTATATTGAGGAGCTCGCGGACCTCGGGACCACGTTGGAGAATGAGCTATATACAGACTTAATTCTGCAGTCCCTCCCTTCCACCTACGCCCAGTTTATCTTGAATTTTAATATTCAAGGTAAAGAAGTTGAACTTCCGGAACTCCTCAACATGTTGAGGAGTGCTGAGGGCACCCTGAAGAAATCCAGGGAAACACCCGCTCTACTTGTTGGTGGAGCTTTCTCTTCTAGATCCTAGATGAAAGCCAAAGGAAAGAAGAAGAAGGCCCCCACCAAGCCGAGAGGCGGTGTTAGTAAGGTGAAAGCAAAGGTCAAGGCAAGGGTAGCGGGGCCGACAGTAGGAAAGGAAGAGTGCTTCTAATGTCATAAGAAGGGACATTGGAAGAAAGATTGCAGGGCTTGGAAGGCCAAGAACCAGGACTCAAAGCAAGTTGTGGCTTCGGCTTCAGGTGTGTTTGTAATTAAAAACTGTCTGTCAATCAACTCTACTTCCTGGGTATTGGATACCGGATCAGGATCTCGTATCTGTAATTTTTGTAGGCACTGAGAAGTCTTAGGGTTCTAAAGACCGGTGATATGACCCTCAGGTTTGCTAACGGAGCGAGCGTGGATGCTGTGTCCGTAGGGGAATATCACTTAGGGTTGATAAGTGGACATATTTTTGTTTTGCGCAACTGTTTTTGTGTGCCTGCTTTGACTTGTAATATCATTTCTGTATCTTTGTTATCTAAAGAAGTTTATGATTTTATATTTGTAAGCGATGTCGTAAACATCCACCTTAATTATAGTCTGATTGGGTCAAGTACTCTAAATAATGGTATATACGTATTAAACCAATTGCAAATTTTCAATGTCCAGAACACACATAATAGAAAGACTCCAGAATTAAATCAAGCTTTCTTATAGCATTGTAGACTGGGTCACATCAACGAAACAAGGTTGACCAGGTTACATAAAGAAGGATATTTGGATCCGTTTGAATATCAACTTTATGCAACTTGTCAATCATGTCTCAAAGGAAAGATGAAAAAAAATCCATTCACTGGATACAGAGTAAGAACGAGCGAGCTCTTGGGACTCATACACAGCGACGTGCGTGGTCTAATGTCTACACATGCAAGTAGTGGTTATTCCTATTTTATTACTTTTATGAATAATTTCTCTAGGTATGGACATATTTTCTTGATGAAACATAAATCCGAGACCTTTGAGAAATTCTTAGAATATAAGAATGAAGTGAAAAAACAAACCGGTAAAAGTATCAAGATACCGAGATCTGATCAAAGTGGTGAATACTTAAGTGCCGAGTTCCTGGATTACCTAAAAGAGAATGGAATTCTCTCTCAGCTTACTCCTCCATACACGCCACAACAAAACGGTGTATCGGAGAAACAGAACCGAACCTTATTGGATATGGTACGTTTCATGATGAGTAACGCTGAGTTACCGCGATCATTCTGGGCTATACACTAAAATCAGCTGCATATCTTTTGAACAAAGTTCCTACCAAGACCGTGCCTACCACACCATATCAGATGTGGAGTGGGAAGAAACCCTATCTTCAATATCTGAAGATATGGGGATGTCCGGCTTTTGTAAAAAAGCAGCATGTGGACAAGCTCGAGGCACGCTCAGTACTGTGTAAGTTTGTGGGATACCCAAAGAAGTCCAGGGGGTTTCTTTTCTATTACGCAGAGGAACAAAAGATTTTTGTTTCTCGTCATGCCCACTTTTGGAATATCAAGTTTTAGAAAAAGAAACTAGTGAGAGCGCAATAGAACTGGAAGAAATTCTAGAACCACAAGCTATTACTGAAAGCTTGGTAGAACCAGAAGTTTCAGAAGAATAGGACATTCCCGCACCACTCCGCAGGAGTAGTAGGCTATCTCATCCGCCCGAGAGATACTACGGTTTTCTCGTAGATGGAAATTGAGAGGATTGCATCATTGATAATGATGAGCCAACTAACTTCTAGCAAGCCATTCAGAGCACAGACTCGATAAAATGGCTGGATGCAATGCGGACCGAGATGGAGTCCATGTACACCAACAAAGTATGGACTTTGGACATTGCTCCAGAAGGGGTAAAACCCGTAGGCTGCAAATGGATCTTCAGAAAGAAGATTGGTGTAGATGGACGGATTGAAACCTATAAGGCTATACTTATTGCAAAAGGATTTCGTCAAAGACCTGGTTTGGACTATGATGAAACCTTTTCTCCAGTGGCTATGCTCAAATCCATTAGGATCTTTCTTTCTATTGCTGCCTTCCACGATTATGAGATTTGGCAGATGGACGTAAAAACCTCTTTTCTAAATAGAAATTTGGAAGAATGCGTCTATATGGACCAGTCAGAGGGTTTCATTCAGAGTGGGAGCAGCGGGAATGTGTGCAAGTTGCTTAAATCCATTTATAGACTACTAAAGCAGGCGTCGCGGAGTTAGAACATCTATTTTGATGAGACATTCAAACAATTTGATTTTACTAAAAATCCAAATAAGTCATGCATTTATAGTAAGATTGTAGCAAGAACTGTAGTATTCCTCGTCTTGTAAGTGGATGACATTCTTTTGATAGGAAATGACATTCTTATGCTACAATCTGTCAAAGGGTTCTTGTCACAACGGTTCTCCAAAAAAGACCTAGGTGATGCCTCTTACATTCTGGGGATCTAGATCTATCATGATAGATTTAAGAGAATGTTGGGACTTTCACAGTCCAGATACATCGACACCATACTGAAGAGATTCAGTATGGAAGATTCAAAGCGCGGTAATTTACCGACATGTCACGAAATCAACCTCTCCAAAAAGATGTCTCGCAAGACTGATTTGAAAAGGGATCACATGTCTATTATACCCTATGCTTCTGCGGTAGGCTCTATAATGTATGCGATGTTGTGTACTAGACCAGATGTAGCTTATGCACTAATCGTGGTAAGCCGGTATCAGTCAAACCCTGGGGAGAAGGACTGGATAGCAGTAAAGAACACTCTCAAGTACCCGAGTAGGACTAAGAAAATGTTCTTGGTATGCGGCGGAAAAAACCTCCAGATCGAGGCCTTTGCTGACTCCAGCTTCCAGAGTGACAAGGATGACTCTAAGTCCATGTCGGGTTATGTCTTTACCCTCAATGGAGGGACGGTCTGTTGGAAGAGTTCCAAACAGGACACCGTTGCTGACTCGACAATAGAAGCGGAGTATATCGCAGCTTCTGATGCCGCAAAAGAAGCAGTCTGGATGAGGAAGTTCTTAACAGAACTTCAGGTGGTTCCGTCCATTGTTGATCCAATACCTATGTATTGTGACAACAACGGGGATATATCTATAGCACAGGAACCCGGGTCCCATCAGATGTCCAGACACATCTTAAGGCGGTATCACCTGATCAGAGAGATCGTGGATTGCCGGGAGATCGAGGTACGGAGAGTTGCTACCAAGGACAACACTGAAGATCCATTCACAAAGGTCATCTCTCAGACTCAGTTCGAGAGGGTATTCGAGATGACAGGTCTGCGATATGCCAGCACATGGCCTTAGTGCAAGTGGGAGATTGTTAGTGTAATATGCCCTAGAGGCCATTATTGTATAGTACTAGTTATTATATTACATTTTGAAAACTTAGGATATATACACGGATTTATGACAGTCTTGCTTGATATGGCAGTATGCTACTTGGTTTGTATCTATCTTAATATTTGAATATGTTTCTCTTGACGTATCGCTAATACATATTGGTTGAGCCCTTAAGATCTTTACTTGACTACCAGCGTTGTGATGGCAGTCACACTAGTGGGGGCTGGGTAGTCTACAAGCACATCATTATAATTGTCCCTAGTCATAGGATTATCGAGACAGGGCATCGATACTCCAGAGTAGATTAGTGTATACACTTCTCATCCCAGGAGAGGAGATGGTCTGCCTTACAGCCATCAGTACGTCGTACTGGAGATAGTATGCAGGTGCTCATTAGGTTATGAGTTACACTGGACGGACTCATGGGGAACTGCCGATTGGTATTACCTATCGTCAAGTAGCAGTTCCCAGGTGACATGAGTACAGTATAGTCCGTTGACTTGACACTGCTATTTCGCCTCATGTGTGTTCCCACTGTTCCTTGATTACTACCCTACCACGGCTCTATTGAGTCGTGCAAACAGGTAGTACTTGGGTGCGGTCCCGAAGCGCTTGGAGGCAGTGGCGGTTAGATAGGATTCGTTTCTCCCGGTATTGGGGGTTGATGCCGTGCTGTGATTCGAAAAGCCATTACACAAAGTCCCTGGCCAGGGCAAGCGAGATTTGCTGGTAGGGATTCCAGTAGTTTCTCAGGGTGTTTTTGGCTGCACGCGCTTATGGTTAAACCCACTGCTAGTGTACTATCGAGTCTTTAGAGTCCTACACAGAGGGTTTCCCAGCTTCGGGCGAAACGATGTAGAGATCGTACGGTTTTACGACAGGGTTTGATCACAAACGTGAACTTGTGCGATATGATGTTCGGGAAGACAGTACTAGTAGGCTTTGGTTTAAACCGGATCCTAGTATTTGATTATTGGATTAGTTTTGTCTCATTGTATACGTGTTTCTCTGAATACGGATGCGGCTATGTACATACGGATGAGAGGGGCATTCTTGTAATTTGATCAAAAAAATTTCTTGGAGTGAGACACCTCAATTAGGGTTTTTCTTTATTAGTGAAATCTTTTATAAGGTGGAGGAAATGAGGTGGGAAACATTGTGGTATTTTAGTGAAATGTGAACATGGCTTTGTGTTGACTTCATTGGACTTTTGTAAGAGATGAAGACTTAGATATTTTCAGATATTACTTGGGATATTTGTATGAGATATTTTCTTTTGATTTAAATTCAAAAACATAAGCCATTTTCACATTATCTTTTTCTTTTGGTCATTCTATAGATACTTTCCTCTCTCTCATTCTCCTCAAGCTCCCATCTCAAGTTTCAAACCCTAATTGTCTCATGAGTTGAGAATCCTAGGGTTTGTGAGACTACTAGACTCCTAATCACTCTTTACACATCCTAGGCTACTTAGTTTAGCACACCAAATGACCTAGCTAGCTCAAGTTAGAGGTTAAGCTCAAAGTTGGAACTCTCGGGTGGATTTTCTATGATTTGGAGAAGCCGACGAGAAGGCGCGATCCGTTCTCACTTCGAGGAGCTCACGACGTCGAGAAGGACAACGAGGAGGAGAAGGACAGCTGTGACTTTAGGTATAACTTTTTCACACAGTAGTTAAACCTCCGATTGAGTTTGTTAGTTAGGCTTTAGTATCAATCCTGGAGTTTAGTCGATATTACGAAGCACTTAAAAATCATTTTTTGCTAACTCTGCTTCCCCGCGAACACATGGGGAGCGTGGCATCAACTTACAGTAACAAGGTTCGGTCAACATATTTTACGAGTTTTAGTTTATGGTTAGTCATGGGTCGCTGCCAGAGAGAGAAAAGAAACACTCAGCGTACACTCTATCCTAAATTAGATTGGTTAATTTATTTATTTAATCTGGTTTCTTACTGTTATGTCAAATTCTCCTTCAAACCATAAAAAGAGAACTAGTCGGGATCATGTATAGAAAATCTCCCGAGAGTAACTATTACTCGCAGTGGGAATCGAGACCCAAACTATCATGGTGTGGTAACCATGACGGATGCCAATAAGTCACCCAACTCCATAAAAGATATGCAATCATATTGCAAGTTTCAAGGCTTGAAACTCCCGATATCGGTTTTTACCCCTAACGACTTATGACCTTGACCGATGCTAACAAATCATAGGGCGCTATTCAAGTTCTACCCACCATTTCTTGATTAACTCAAACCCATCCACACAAGCCCTTGACAGATACCAACAAAGCTGTGCAACTGTCCTAGCTAACAGCATCTTATGCAAATATGAAGACATCACTTAGCTACCGTACACTACGTCTTGATAGATGCCAACAAACACGGCATGTATACTAAGTACTCTACTTAATGAAATGATACAGGGCTACGGTTGGTTTTGAAGAAAACCTTCAACGTAATGAACTCTTTCATTAAAGGAACCAAGTGGTTTTGCAAATTTATATTAACATTAATTTTTGCTTAAGAGCGAACTCCCCGTGAAGGGATCAAGGCTCTTCCCCCATCGAATGAGATGCAAGATATTCATAACCTAATATCGTTATGTAAAGCAAAAAAATACGGCTATAATTTCTTTTTTATAAAACGTTGGTTCCATCAACGCAATTTAGATTTTTTTCTTTGCATTGATCCGAATTAATGTAATCACATCAATTAGATAATGACATATTATCTAGTATCTTCTTACACCATTACAGAAAAAGCATGATATGAAAAGGAAAAAAAGAATACACATATGCACCATCCGCATTCACCACGGGGCCCCAGGTCTTCACCGTAAGATTACTTAACTTATGGCAGGGCGAGGGTAGGACTAGCGCGAGTGTAAAACATATACAGAATTTATTTATATATCATATATATATATATATATATATATATATATATATATATATATATATATCATCGTGGGAAAATAATCAATATCACAGGAATGCGGTAAATATCATCACAGGATGGTAATCATATTACAGGTATGCAATGAACATCACAGAATATGGAAAAACTGATATTCTAGGAATAACACATTTCGATTGAGCTGATCACGAAACACAAAATTCCACGGTCATGTGAATAACCCGTACATCGTCGATCCCCGATCCCTACAAGCGCAACAAGCCGCCTGCCAATCCTAATGGCAAGGAAACTCGCACTCAATGTCATGAGTGGGCCACCCATCGCTATCTAGAACCCAGTAACTTGGACGCTCTTTCGTGGGTCATACCTAATCCCCTACAAGCATGGTGAACCATCCGCCAATTCTAGAATAGGGTAACCCGGATCTCAAATTCTTGAGATTGCCACCCGCTGTATTCTAGAATCCGGTGATCCGTGCGCTTCTCCATGAGGTATTGTTCATTGTGGAAAACTACATTTCAATACCGCTCATTCGATATTATTTTTATGAATAATCGGTGCTATTTACCCGTGTCAATAAGGAAAAGATATAGCTATCCATGATAAAATACTGGAAACACACTCAAATATATGGATACAATATATATGAGCCGATACTGCAACCGGAACAGTGAACCGATCTTTATTCAAGAAGATTTTGCAACAAAACAAGTGTGTACAATATTTTTATCCAAATGGTCCAACATGATACATGTTGTGCAAAGATTTTACAAGTGTTAACAAACATTTTAGATGCATGAACCAGCCATGATTCATGTGTGAACTCATTTTGATCAAGTGGACAAGTGGTTGATGGAAGTGGGCTTGTGATAAGTGCTTTAAAAAGATGTGATGTGATGTATTCAAAGCATAATATTTTCCCTACAAATCGCCTGAGAAAAACCCAATTTGATTTTAAAAAAACAAAAAATGCCAGAGAGATGGTGGACAGGTCAAATGATCACACAACCAAGACGGGCACCACAACCGCCAGAACGGTCGCCGAAATATTCATATTTTCCGCAATTGGCAGCCCCATTGTCCCTATTTAGCTCCAAATTTATTCTGGGAACTCCTCTATGTCACATCATCTCACTTTTATTCTTTTTTTGGTGATGAGTTCCCTATAAATACCGAGGGCAAGCTTTGGATCCTACTTTTGCAACTTTGAATACAATGTTAGTTTTAGTTTTGTACATAGTAGATAAGTCTAATCTTGAGTTCTTTGCTTTTTTCTGATATTGCAATCTTCTAAGTGAGCTTGTAATGTTAAATTTTAGTATTTGAATTCATTATTTTGTACATTCAATTAAACTTTAATGAAGCTTTCATTCTCGCACTTTGGTTCCTAATATCTTCTTGCTTTTACTTGCAATTTTCTTAAGATGTTCTTTATTTAACTTGCAATGTTTTTCTTGTGATCTCTTCTATCTTGTGTTTTTCTTTTCATTGTTGTGATGATGTGTGAATAAGTTTCCTTTCTTGTTAGGAAAAGAAAATGGTGTATTTGGGTTAGGATTTTATTTACTCTTTTTCTTTTCCCAACAACTTATGAATTGAACTCCGTCTGAAACATACGCAATCCGCTCCGTTAGGCACCCTATCCTTCACGATAGAGCTGGTTTCTAATCGTGACCGGTTACGTTTGTTTTGGCCGGAGGCGATGGTTAAGAGACAAGAACGGAAAGACAAGAGACGATAAATACGAATTTTGCGCACAATCGTAAATACCGTACTTCAGCACCCTAATCTACATTATTACCGATTACCCTAGCGTCAATAGTCAAGTGAGGCATATAGGAAAGTGTACGGATTTTTCTAACTTAAACTAAGCTAACTCTATCCCTAACAAGTGTTTTATTGCATATACATAACACTTAGATTAGAAACGAACTTTCCGACTGTTGACTTGAATCGTAAGAACAATAATTGAAAAACATGCATTTTCCCAGCGGACGACCCGTACTTTATCTCGGCTACCTATACGCGACACCGTCTTAATTGCTATATCTTAAAACTTAGAACGACATAAATAAATCACAATTTTCTTCATGTGATCCGGGTTAACTTTTGCATATTTTGTGTATAAAACTAACTAACTTTCAGAAAAACAAGACAAAAACTGAAAAAATTTCAAAAAACAAAACAAAAAATTAAAGTTTTTTGACTTCTGTTCTCTATTATTTTGATATGCTATCACTCTGTGATTAATTGGAAAATTTAAACTATAGAATTGGGAAACTGGAAGAACATAAAGGATACCATAAGAAGTTGGAGCCCAAATTCAAGAACTTGGCCGCCAATTTAATGATTTTGGCCGCAACTGGCGGCTTAAAATGCCTAGAATGCTCTAATTTTTTGTGTGATGCTCACTTGTTCTATTATTATCCCATTTTTATAGTTTGATTTCATAATTTTGTGTTTGCAGAAGATTGGCCACATATATCGCTTTTTCGCCAATAATATCCGTTTTTCCGACATTTGCAGATTTTACGGAATTGCGAGCAGCGATCGTGCAGAGAAAAGTCCATTTTCAAGACCAAGGTGATAGAGAAGTACAGTGCCAAAGATCCGAATAGTTTGACCCGCGTAAGCGAACTTTCCAAGCTAACCGGATTCAATTCAAACTGGGATTTCTTAACCCAAAATCTATCGGTACGTATTTTCTAACTCTCTCCTTCTCAAATCCTACGCGTCCAATATTCTAAATTTGTAGGATTCTTTGCAAGTTCGCCGCCAAACTCTTAAAAAGAACTAACCCGTATTTGTTGCAGCGCCGCTCTTAAACTTAAAAAAATGATTATTTGATATTTTGAACTTTTTCATTGATTGTGCACTGCATCCATTAATACGGACTTAAAAGCAAGTGAACCCCACAACATACGGAAAATAATTTCATCATCTTTATTCGTGGCTCATAAATCACGAAATTGAGCATAACGTTTACCCACACAAATTTTAAAAGAAAATAGATTTTAAGCTTTTAAGGATTTCGTGCTCATTAGAAGAAGTTAACCATATTTAGAATACCGCTTAACGGTATATCGTTCATGGGGTGTCAAGGGAAGCGTTCATGGTGCAATCGCTAAAGGAGTAAGGATTATTCTCATTAGGGAATTTCGCAAAACCACTGGAAAACCTTCTCTTATCTCTGCACTTACCTAACTTCGTGATAAGTATATCTTAAGCCCATTTTTCGACGCAGTTTTATTTCGACAATCAAGTTCTTGAGCAAGTCTGGTTGATCTAGGTGAACCCTATATTATTTAGATGTGTAGTTTTCATGTCGTAATTGTTTTTGTCACGTCCCGCTTCCCAGTATACGGGCAGAGGATGCGACGAGGCCGCTACGTATTTACTCAGAAGTAAACACGCTAAGTGTTTCTAAGCAATATAAAAGTAAATGTACACAAGATACAAAATGTAAACGGACAGCAACTTTATTTATTAACATTCTTTTTACATTACATCTGAAAAGTAAATACTTGGAATGGAAAGCAATGCCTAAACAGTGGCATAACAGAAATAAAATGGAATAAGTACAAGTGGCTACAGCTCTGGGTCTTCGGCGTACTGCTCAGGGGCCTGCTCCAAATGCTCCTGACTGGTCTCGTAATCCTCAACGTCGGGTCCTCCTGACAACATTCCAAAGAAGAAGAGAAATAGGAATGTCGTCAGCGAACAATCACTCGGTAAGTCCCAAAAATAAGAAAGAAGTAGAATAGACAGAGAGAGTATAGTTTTATAATGTTTTATTATAATATTAGCGCAGTTGTTTGTAGCTTGGTACAGAAGATGCCAGTGTATACGAGAGGAGTCCAACATACACCGTGGACTTTGGTAACCCGTAGTATAAGGCTCCGTCGATAATACCACAGAACAACGGCATGGATGTAATTACGTCTTTTACTGACCTCCTCGTGCCACCTTTAACATGTTCTGTACCAGGCTATCCCTTTATAACCCTGTAGTGTTTATTGTATTGATTGTATTGATTGTACGGAATGTATTGTGTTGTATTGTCATGTATTGTAAATTGAATATAGACGGATGACTTGCCGAAAACATGATATCAGTAATGGAACGTATATAACGGATGAACATGTAGATGGTATATATCCATGGTTCGGTCAGTTAATATAGATTGAATGGATGAATTCATATTAAATCATGTTGTATTGTATTTTGTACTTGAATTACATTCAAGTCAGATTGATTAGATTGAGACTCGGTCTGAGTCAGACAATTAGAAAAGAAATTTGAAGTTCTGAATTGGGTTTTGGTGTTATCGGTAACTGCTGCACATGGACGGCAGGATTTGTGTCTTTTTCAAAGACAATTACCGTATTGATAACACCGTTTGTTAAGTTGTCTACCTTAAATAGGCAAGCACCCATATCTCCGGCTCCATGAGGCTCAAAAGACTGGTCCCGCTTAAACCTATGTTTACTAGGGTCCTTATTGTAATTTAGTTTAACTTGAGGGGTTTTATGTAAAATATTTTTGGCATAATTACAAAATATATCTCAAGTATTTAATTATTGTCTTTAGAGTTTTCATAGATATTTCTTTTATTAAATGTGAAATTTCTAGTGAATATGACCTAGTTTTAAAGTATAAGGTATTTATTTAAAATATTGGAATTGTATGGTATTTTCTTGTAAATGAGATGGTTTTCTTGAATTTTAGAAATGTGAAATATTATAAATAATAAAAATAGATATTTTGATATTAATTACATACATATTTATTTATTAAAAATATATGTTTTATTGATAATAGAAATCACAATTTCTAAAGAAAAATGTATTAAAAATCTTTCGAGGTCGTATGCTCATTGCGGAGGTCTGCATCTCACTCTATTAGGCTCGAGGATGTGCGATAATCCACACTATACTGAATGTGTTTCCCAAATGGGTTGTAGAGGTGCAATTGCAAAGATTTTATAAATACACTTCTTATAAAAAAAATGTTTTATAAATTGAAGATAGTTATATGTAATGTCGTATTATCCCAAATCTATGTTCCTAATTTCCATCGTGCTATATTAGATATGAGTGTTGTGAGGAGGTAGGTCATTACCTCATGAGTTATCTAAAAGTATAAAGGTATTATAGAGTTTATGTCGGAAACTAAAGTTTGTTGTATCTTAATGTAAAATTGCGATAAAAGATGCATATACCAATCTTTTGTGATAAAACTTGTTAAAGATGTTTATTAATGTTTAATGAACAATATATGATGATATGAAGGTATCTTGATTAAGGAAAATTGTAGTTTTTAAAGAAAACCGAATCGGAAGTCGGACTAACTCTGCTTCCGTCGGGTTTTAGTTTTGAATGTTTTTATAATAGAGAAAAGAAGGAGAAATAGGGAATTACTGGATGATTGGCTAGAGAAGAGAAAGAGGAAGAGGTGGGAGTTGCCAGTGCGTCATTTCGTCGTCGGAAACTCCTTGAGTTTTCGCCGGAAGTTCGTCGGAGCTTCGCCCTTTGCTAACTCCACTTGCACACAAAAGGATCTTGGAATTTTCTTGAGAGTTTGGGCAGAGATTTGTGAGTGAGGAGGGATTATTTGAGGGTGGTATTTATAGGAAAAATTAGGGTTTTAGGGTAGTGAAATGGTGTATTAAAAATTTGTATTAAAATGGATTAAATGTGTGTTTTAATGTGCTCTGTAAATGTGCAGGAAAAACAAATAATACAGGAGTTATGGGGGAAGACCAAGAGTCTCCAGAGTTAAAGAAAATTTGGGTTTGCTCGGAGTCAAACCGACTGCGCCGGCCCGAGTCGCCATCTAGCCGGCCCGAGTCGCGAGTTGGGGGCTCGTTTTGGGGACACGTGTCGGGGTCGGTTGGTCTACTGCAGTGCACTCATTTGTTTTATGTGTGACTCTTCAGTTTACGTGTCGTGCTTGTATAGACTCTTGGGCTTCTAAATGATTAAAATAATAAATAAAAAATATTGTGGCCGATGGGATTTGAACTCTGGTGCTTTGGTTCAGCAGTGGAAGGTCTTACCAATGAGCTACAAGCTCCTTCTTGCTATTCAAAAGCAAATCAAATTTATAACTTGTGCTCAGGCTCAAGTACCCCTTTCTGTATTTTTGAAAAAAATTGTACAAAAAGTTTAGGATTGTTACATTCTACCCTCCTTATAAAAATTTCGTCCTCGAAATTTGTAAAAGGAAAGTGTAACAGATTCAAGGAAAGTTAGGTGATAAAAGTACTAATAGTGTATAAAAAAAAATAACAAAGTGGTACAAGGGTTTGAAAAAGTTGAAGAGAATTACCAGTGTTACCTTGGTTTACAGCCTCTGCTTCTTCGGACGCAAAAAGAAAAGTCTGACGCCGTGGTACATTCCTCCGAACTAGAGGCACATTTCTCTTTCCTTGAGGCATGTTTCTATGCCCTCGAAGCATGTTCCTCAGAGCCTGATGGAATTGGCGAGTAGACGGTGCTGGTGGTGGAGCAGGGAGTGCAAGGCGAGGTGCAGGAACCTGGATAGCTGTCCGCTGTGGGTAGTTGATGGGTGTGTGAGCTGGGTTGCGTCTATAAGGACAGTTTCCAATTCCGTGATTGGATGCACCACAAACTAAGCACAAGCCTTTTGCGCGCCTACAGTCCTTCCACAAATGTCCTTCCCTCTTGCAATAAAAGCAAAAATCGGGACTTGGCTGGTTATTGGTTCCATCCGGTCTCCTAGGTTCAACAGTTGGCCTTGAAGAGGCTCCTCCTGCCATCTGAGTGGAAGGACGCTTCACTTCGGCAAATTGAGGTCTGCCCTTCCTCTTCACCACTGCCTTATATTGTCGGGCAGCCTTCAAAGACAAATCATGGGTTGGGAAATCCCCTATAGCTAATGCAGCTTGGATTTTCGGGTCCAACCCTTGCTAAAATCTGCTAGACCTGATCTCAGCAGTCGGTATGAGATGGGCCGCAAACCTGTTACAGTCTTATGTTAGATGTGCAGTATGTGATATAAAATCGAACATTGAGACATATCTTATCTGCTGAGCATGGTAAACTCAGCATCAAACTCATCTACTGATTTGGTCCACATTGAACCTTATTGTAAATAAATGAACTGCTGCTCCATATCAAAGCAGGCAGTCTCAGGGAAGTACTTTGCATCGAACATGTCACGGAAAGTCTTCCATTCGATAGGCTGATGAAGACGGCTTTCTTCCGCCTTCCACCAAACCTGTGCATTATCAGTGAGCTGCAACTTTACAACTCAAACCCAAGCGATCTCTGGTATTTGTGCCGCTGCCAGATCATCTTCAATGCTTTGAGCCGATTCCTCCGCTTCCAGAGGGCTCTCTTTTCCCGAAAAGTTCTTGGGCTGCAATACCCAGAATTTCTTCACTGCGGGTGCTTCCGCTTCTGGACGGGTAAAGAGAATAGCAGTCTACTACTGTTGTCCTGATTCGTGTGTCAAAAATATTTAAAAACCGCAATCAAGAACGGCGTCGCTTGGTAGCCAGCCGGTGAGTACGGGTCGGTCCACAGGGATTTTGTGAATTCCTAATCGCTCTAACGAGTTAATTCCGATGGGTGTCGGATTGTTTTAATCTTAAAACTAAATTGATTTATACTAAGATTATCTAGATCTAAGTCTTGCTAGGGTTAGGTCTAGGATAGGTTTGGAAATGTAAATAAATCTCACCGCTTTCTATACCCAAATTAGGATCTATGAGGTGTTATGGTAATTATTAATAAAGGGGATTAGATCCATTCGGGAAGGTGTTCCTTCCTCTAGGTTCTTGTCCTTCCTTTATCAATCCTTACCCTAACCTCCATGGAAAACACGCTCAACCGGGCCTTTATACTACGGTATCACCGCTACCTCGTGGGATAGGGTGCCGTAGGGAGCGATGTATGCATGTATGCATGGAGTCCTATTGATTATATGTGATGGGCAAGAAAGGGATGAGAGATCTCATCTCTCAAAAGCCTTCCCCAAAACTAACCCTAACAAGCGAGGAGACTATTCACTCATTAGGGAATTGAAGAACAAATCTAAACTATTTATCTAGGACAAGAAATTAAAGATCTAACTAGGGCAGATAATAAATTTAACCTAGGGCAAGAAATTAAATCTAAACTAAGGCAAGAATAGAAATTACCTAGGGCAGAAAAATAAATTAAGAACTTACAAATTGATGCTCTCCAAAAAGAATTCTGAATTTTATTAATGAAAGGAGGCATGACCTAATACAAGAATTTGGGTCTCTATCTATAGGACATAGAAAACCCTAGATTTACAATTGCCGCATGTATGCTTTTACAAAAATACCCCTAGGAAGACTAGTCAGCGCCGCCTCAACTTTTGGTAAAATTTTCAACTTCTACGTGCTTAACCCGGCCGCGGAACCACGGCCGCAGCCCTGGTTTGGCCGCGGTTCCGCGGCTAAAGAGAGGACTTGGGTCTTCAGTTTTCCTGTGCTGGCTCTGGTTGACTGCTTCTTCCTACTTCTTTAGTTCTTTTCTCAGATTAGTTTCTAGGTTTCTTCCAGATCTCCCAGTGAATAATTGTAGTGGACTTTTACCGTTGCTTCGAGATGAAGTCTTGAACCTTGCGCCGCCTTGTACTTTGTGAACTGATCTTTTGTGTAGGCTTGATCAAGATCCTTCTATTTGTTGGTCTTAGTCTCACTTTTGCATCGTCTTTTATCCTTTTTACTGTTTTTGCTCCGAGAACCTGTAACATGTACTATGTAGCAGACATGGGTCAAAAGCACATGTTTATTTGTAAAATGCATAAGAATGGGGAATATAATAATGCAATATTATGGTATGAACAAATACCCCCAAACTTATCTTTTGCTCGTCCTCGAGCAAACCTAGTTTTATTCTCAACAAAAACCTAACCTCACTTTCACAGGGAAACGCGATTGCACTGAGCTCGTACAACAAGCCGTTAAACCTCTAGGTGTCCCTAGTAAGAGGAGTGTTGTCTCCTGAGGGTTTTCAGCGGATACTACCCACAAAATCCTATCAATTTAGCCCATTGACTTTTATTCTCCAATTAGGTTTTCTAACAAGGAATTCTATTATCTTTGACTCTTAAATCATCCACCCGTATTCTTCACGCTTCCTCATCATTTAACTTAAGATTATATATGTTCTGCAGACCTATTTAGCTTTTGGCATCTCTTAAGTTTTCCTTTTAGGGTTCTATCTCAACTTAGGAATTTTTATCATCTCTATTAAAGATATAAGTCCTATTTTTCATTCCCATCTCTTATCAAACCCCAATCACATACCCCTACGTGTGTGTATATATCACCCCTACACTTGGAAATTCAAATCAAGCAATCATACTCTTGTCCGTTGTCCAAAGCACTTCTTAATTGGTGAATTTTTAGATGAATTTCGCTCACACATCCTTCATGCGATCATTAATACTTTTTGAGGTACCAACAACCGATTACAAGATGTGTTTGCACATTAAAGCGTAATTCCTTGTCTTGCAACACCTAAGACTTTTAGCAGTTACTCTCAAACCAGTTGGTCTAAGGCACTAGGTGATGAAGCACCCTCGCTAAATATTTTTCTATTTTTGCAGCCTTAAGTAATCACAAAAACCAGTATTCATTTTTTTATTATCTCTTTATTCACACTTGAATTTTTATTTTATTTTTCATCATACTAAGGACTTTAGACAAGAGCATTTCAAGGTCTCTTCTACTATTCCAAGTTTCAAGGTTCGTGTTTGTGCAATTTGTAGGGTATATATTTTCAGAATTTAGACTTAAGCTAGGAATTATTTTTCAAACTCATACTCTAATAAAAATATCAATACTTTTCCTTTGTGTTGACTTAGCCCAAGAAGTGAACTCAAAATTTGCCTATTTCTAAATAAACTACAAAGACATATACTTTCTACCGTTAAATTTTAAGAAAAGTTATTTTTAGGGTTTTTAATTTACTAAGTCTAGATCTAGTTGTTCTTAGCTAGTTAACCTTTTTATCAAACTCAAGTCAATTATGCCCAAAATTGAATATTTTAATTTTTATAATTTTTTGAAATTTTTCAATTTTTATGGGTTTTAAAATAAGTATGCAAATGCAAAAATATACACATGAATGCGAAGGAAGAAGGCTTACCGAGCATACCCCCAAACTTAAACTTGACAGTGTCCTCACTGTCATGCTACACCAAGAGGATCAAGATGGTCGGCACTCTCCTGTTTATTTATTTATTAATTTTTTTTATTGTTAAAAGAAAAATAAAATATATATACAACAAGGTTCCTTCCAAACTTAAGTGAAACAGTGTTTCCACTGTTTAAGCGTTAAAGTTCAGAGTTAGGGAGGAGAAAAATCAAACTATACAAGGCCTTACACAGACCAAAAGTTAGCACCAACCATTCAAAAATTTTATCGTTATAATGGTAGGGTTGGTGAAAGATTGGAGTGTAGAGAAATGAGATGAGAAGCACACGAGACCGTGTGGAGATAGAAGCAGTATACGGTCTCGGTGGAGGAGAAGAATGGCGGAAGGGAAAAAGAAAAGGTAGAGGTTCTACTTCTTCAAGTGGAGGTTGAATAATCACAAAATTCGTATCGTTTAAGAATGCGAGTTCGTCGGCGAAAATATCTTCGAAACATTCATCGAAGGTCCAATTGAAAATTATCGAACTCAAAATATCGGATTGTGATTTATCAACACTCGGTATCATTAAAGAAAGATTAGAAGAACCAAAGAAAGTGGGAATACGAACTTGAGGGTGAGGATGGAGTGTATAAAGTAGCACAATTTGTAATGACCGATGTGTAAAAAGCGATTGTGCTAATCTATCAACCCGCGGAAAAATGAGATTAAATCCCTCAAGATTCGTGAGCAAACATGGGTACGTCGAACTTGGTATTAGAGATGAAAGCGTAACGGTCTCTTGTACGTTCGGAACGAGGACGGAGGGATGTGAGTGAGGAAGGGTATCAGTTAAAGATTCAGGAGGGTGTACACAATCAGTGGAGGGGACATGATGAATTAGGAAGTCTGACTCATCAAACAAAACTGGTTCATCCTCAATAATTTCCTCAATATTCTCCTCAAATTTTGCTTATCCATGCCATTATCATCAAAATCAAGACGCATATGAAGTTCGGGAGAAACATTTAATGACTCGGGATGATGAATTGGATATAAAAGTTCAATCAAATCTACGGGTTCATCATCCAAAATATTCCCGACGTCTATATCCTCAATCAAGTGAAAATCAATTTTTTCTGACACCTCATCAAAAGCATGGATATTTATCAATTTAGGTTCTAGAGTGGAGGTGTAAAGGTCAAAAGGATTAAGTGTGGTTTCACTCGAAAGAGATTCTTCACAATCTGGCAAATCAAGCACTACCAAGTCACACAACTCGTTAGATGTTTTATTTTCAACTTGTTAATCATTTAGGACAATCGATGGAAAACCGGAGTTGTGGGCTTCAATTGGGTATGGGTAGGGTTTATTTGGAAAGGTGTAGAACTCACTCTCTCCTCTCAAATTCTCACTCTGTCCAACGGCCTCCTCATACATTGGAAAATTTGGAGCTAGTTGGAAACTAGCTACCGGTTCATTAGGTCGTATAAGGGCGGCTATGGACGCATCCACATTCCTTAGCATTTTGTTTGTTGCTACCATATAGGCTTCTAACGACTGTTCCAAACTAGACATGGGTTGTGAAGGGGTTTCGGTAAAAGATTCAAAATTGTTTGGATACGTGAAACTCCCAAATGGCTGTGTAGAAGCAATGTCTAGTGAAGGTGGGAAAGTCGGGTAGGACTGGTAGAAATTGGATGGTTGGACAGGAGTAGGATCAATATTTGGATAAAAAGGTGAATGGACTTATTGATCCTTATGACTGGATGTATGGAGAGGAGTGAAAGATCGGTTACGAGATTGTTCAATATGCTCAGTGATAGACATGGGTTTAGGAGTTACAATAGAACTCGAAAAAGTGGTATCAACGTACGAAGGTGGTGAAGGTTGACATGGTTGACACAAAGTGGATTGCAACGTCGAACTGTTTCTCCTAGACCCTTCTATTTGATCTTTCAAAGAAATTTTGGGCATGGAGGGATCGTCCTTAAATCGACCGAAACAATTGACGTACGAGGCAAAGTTTAGTTCAGGATACCAAAGTTCGGCAATAGATTTATGAGGTGGGGTACCCATGATGTAAGAATGAGAAGGTTGGGGTGCATGGATTTTTTAGCGACAAAAGTTTGCAAGTTTTTATAAAAAAATTCCTTTTTTTCTTTTTCTCTTTATTTGGAACTGTTTGCAAAAAAGATTTTCGATAAAAGGCTTAAACACAAATGCAATCAGCCACAAATGCACAATCAGGCCTAGATCTAGGGTCACCTAGGTCAGCTAGACAGCTCCTAACTGTTCCAAAGGGATAAAAATATGACCTCAAACCATCTCTTCATCGCCAATTGCGGCCAGGTAAGTGCCAGGTGAGTGGGAGGCTTCCCACTACAAATAGCGGTCCTAATTAAGTAACTACTCGCCTTAGATACACTTGCCTAGACACCGCAAAGTCAGGTTAGGATCAACCGCCGATGCCTATAACTAGTCCTCTGTCCTATTGAGCGCGACGTCCTTAGGGCTGAGTCTAGTATTTTTTAATTAAAAGATGGTCAATGCAATATGCCTTATGTGATTTCTGGGGTCCTGAGAAGGGTGATGAAATCCCCACCCAATATGAATTGGTCTCAAGCCCCTTAAAGTCCGATTAAAGATATCCAAAACAGAAAAAATCACTTGCAATCAATTTTTATTTTAAGCACGGCGCAAAGAATCCTGCATAAGATTTATTATTGGAAGGGGGAAGATTTTTTTTTAAGCGCAAAGAATCCTGCAAGAGATTTTTCAAACGATATATCGGGATTGGCAGAGGAGAGAGAAAGGGAACAAACAGTGGGATTTCCTCGTGATGACGTCAGCTTTCAGCCGCGTTTCCGCCGCAATATTGGGGTTCTGGCCGCGTTTCCGCGGTTTAATGTGAGGCGCGGTTCCCAAGAAAAAAATTTAGATGATGAAGACATCAGGGCACCGCGCTTCCACGGTCGGATTAGGGCTACGGCGGCGTTTCCGCGGTCTGCTGGTCGATTTGGTTCTCGAGAATTTTTTAGTTCCTCTGTTTTGATTTTTCCCTATTTGTCAGATCTTCAGTTTTCTGTTTTTATCTCTGCAGATTTCCAGATCCGAACTCGATTGTAGATCATGCAAAATTCAAACAAAAATACCCTTCACAAAATAACAAAATGATAAATTTTTATATTTTTTTTTTTCAGTTTTTTAGTT
This sequence comes from Agapanthus africanus, assembly GCA_030015575.1. Lineage (NCBI taxonomy): Eukaryota > Viridiplantae > Streptophyta > Magnoliopsida > Asparagales > Amaryllidaceae > Agapanthus > Agapanthus africanus. The sequence continues at coordinate 757,025,038 of CM057340.1, forward strand.
TTTTATGATTTTTTTAATTTTATATTAACCCGAAATTGCAAAAAGAAAATAACACGCCATCCTCGGCAACGGCGCCATTTGATTCGTGTGTCAAAAATATTTCTAAACCGCAATCAAGAACGGCGTCGCTTGGTAGCTAGACGGTGACTACGGATCGGTCTACAGGGTTTTTGTGAATTCCTAATCGCTCTAACGAGTTAATTCCGATGGGTGTCGGATTGTTTTAATCTAAAAACTAAATTGATTTATTCTAAGATTATCTAGATCTGAGTCTTGCTAGGGTTAGGTCTAGGGTAGGTTTGGAAATGTAAATAAATCTCACCGCTTTCTATACCCAAATTAGGATCTATGAGGTGTTATGGTAATTATTAATAAAGGGGATTAGATCTATTCGGGAAGGTGTTCCTTCCTCTAGGTTCTTGTCCTTCCTTTATCAATCCTTACCCTAACCTCCATGGAAAACACGCTCAACTGGGCCTTTATACTACGATATCACCGCTATCTCGTGGGATAGGGTGCCGTGGGGAGCGGTGTGTACATGTATGCATGGAGTCCTATTGATTATATGTGATGGGCAAGAAAGTGATGAGAGATCTCATCTCTCAAAAGCCTTCCCCAAAGCTAACCCTAACAAGCGAGGAGACTACTCACTCATTAGGGAATTGAAGAACAGATCTAAACTATTTATCTAGGGCAAGAAATTAAAGATCTAACTAGGACAGATAATAAATTTAACCTAGGGCAAGAAATTAAATCTAAACTAGGGCAAGAATAGAAATTACCTAGGGCAGAAAAATAAATTAAGAACTTACAAATTGATACTCTCCAAAAAGAATTCTGAATTTTATTAATGAAAAGAGGCATGACCTAATATAAGAATTTGGGTCTCTATTTATAGGACATAGAAAACCCTAGGTTTACAATTACCGCATGTATGCTTTTACAAAAATACCCCTAGGAAGACTAGTCAGCGCCGCCTCAACTTTTGGTAAAATTTTCAACTTCTACGTGCTTAACCCGGCCGCGGAACCGCGGCCTGCGGATCACCTCAAGTAGTACCGTCTGCTCATTGATCGGAGCAGCTATGGCAGGTGTAATTGGTAGGGGTGGTGGAGTGTTGTTGAAGTTTGTGCTGGTGTTGTTTGGAGAATCCATAATCTTAAAAGAAAAATTTAGGTTATGACAGATTCAAAATATATGAAATTGGAAGATTCAAGAAATATGAATTTAAAAAAAAATTTAGTTGCTGGTTCTTGTGTTATATTGCTTAGCTTGTCCACACAGAACTGAACTGCATGGTAGGGTTCTATACAGCTCTGACCTGCATGGACCAACAATAAAGAACACGACCATAGCCCGTACTGGATAGGCCCAAGAGGAGGTAGAAATGAGTCTCTCCGAAACTCTATCACGCCCCGCTTCCCAGTATACAGGCAGAAAACGCGACGAGGCCACTACGTATTTACTCAAAAGTAAACACGGTAAGCGTATCTAAGCAATATAAAAGTAAATGTACACAAGAGACAAAATGTAAATGGACAGCAACTTTATTTATTAACATTCTTTTTACAATACACCCGAAAAGTAAATACATGGAATGGAAAGTAATGCCTAAACAGTGGCATAACAGAAATAAAATGGAATAAGTACAAGTGGCTACAGCTCTGGGTCTTCGGCGTACTGCTCAGGGGCCTGCTCCAAATGCTCCTGACTGGTTTCGTAATCCTCAATGTCGGGTCCTCCTGACAATATTCCAAAGAAGAAGAGAAATAGGAATGTCGTCAGCGAACAATCGCTCGGTAAGTCCCAAAGATGAGAGAGAAGTAGAATAGACAGAGAGAGTATAGTTTTATAATGTTTTATTATAATATTAGCGCAGTTAATTATAGCTAAGTACAGAAGATGCCAGTGTATACGAGAGGAGTCCAATTTTCACCGTGGACTTGGTAACCCGTATTACAAGGCTCCGTCGATAATACCACGGAACAACGGTATGAATGTAATTACGTCTTTTAGTGACCACCTCGCGCCACTTTTAACATGTTCCATACCAGTCTATCCCTTTATAACCCCGTAGTGTTTATTGTATTGATTGTACTAATTGTACGGAATGTATTGTGTTGTACTGTCTTGTATTGTAAATTGAATATAGATGGATGACTTGCCGAAACCATGATATCAGTAATGGAACGGATATAACAGATGAACATGTAGATGGAATATATCCATGGTTCGGTCAATCAATATAGATTGAATGGATGAATTCATATTGAATCATGTTATATTGTAGTTTGTACTTGAATTATATTCAAGTCAGATTGATTAGATTGAGACTCAGTCTGAGTCAGACAATTAGAAAAGAAATTTGAAGTCCTGAATTAGGTTTTGGTGTTATCGGTAACTGCTGCACATGGACGGCAGGATTTGTGTCTTTTTCAAAGACAATTACCGTATTGATAACACCGTTTGTTAATTTGTCTACCTTAAATAGGCAAGCACCCATATCTCCGGCTCCCTGAGGCTCAAGAGACTGGTCCCGCTTAAACCTATGTTTACTAGGGTCCTTATTGTAATTTAGTATAACTTGAGGGGGGTTTATGTAAATTAGTTATGGCATAATTACAAAATATATCTCAATTATTTAATTATCGTCTTTAGAGTTTTCATAGATATTTTTTTTATTAAATTTGAAATTTCTAGTGAATATGACCTAGTTTTAAAGTATAAGGTATTTATTTAAAATATTGGAATTGTATGGTATTTTCTTGTAAATGAGATGGTTTTCTTGAATTTTGGAAATGAGAAATATTATATATACTAAAAATAGATATTTTTATATTAATTACATATATATATATATATATATTAATTAAAAATATATATTTTATTGATAATAGAAATCACATTTTCTAAAGAAAAATATAATAAAAATCTTTTGAGATCGTATGGTCATTACGGAGGTCTGCATCTCACTCTATTAGGCCCAAGGATATGCGATAATCTGCACTATACCGAATGGGTTCCCAAAAATGCGTTGGCAATTGCAAAGATTTGTTAAATACACTTTTTATAGAAAAAGGTTTTATAAGTTGAAAGTTGTTATATATAATGTCGTATTATCCCAAATCTATGTTCCCAATTTCCATCGTGCTATGTTAGATATGAATATTGTGAGGAGGTAGGTCATTAACTCATGAATTATCTAAAGGTATAAAGGTATTATAGAGTTTATGTCAGAAACTAAAGTTTGTGGTATTTTAATGTAAAATTGCGATAAAAAATGCATATAACAATCTTTTATGATGAAACTTGTTAAAGATGATTATTAATGTTTAACGAACAATATGTGATGATATGAAGGTATCTTGAATAAGGAAAATTATAGTTTTCAAAGAAAACCGAATCGGATGTCGGACTAACTCCACTTCCGTCGGGTTTTAGTTTTGAAAGTTTTCAGAATAGAGAAAGGATGGAGAAGTAGGGACTTATTGGATGATTGGCTAGAGGAGAGAAAGAGGAAGAGGTGGGAGTTGTCGGTGCATCGTTTCCTCGTCGGAAACTCCTTGAGTTGTCACCGGAAGTTCGTCGGAGCTTCGCCCTTTTGCTAACTCCACTTGCACACAAAAGGATCTTGGAATTTTCTTGACAGTTTGGGCAGCGATTTATGAGTGAGGAGGGGTGATTTGGGGGTGGTATTTATAGGAAAAATTAGGGTTTTAGTGTAGTAAAAGGGTGTATTAAAAATTTGCATTAAAATTGATTAAATGTGTGTTTTAATGTGCTCTGTAAATGTGCAGGAAAAACAAACAATACCACCCCCTGTCAGACCGGTGGCGCCGGCCCGAGTCGTCATCTCGCCGGCCTGAGTCGCAAGTTGGGGGCTCGTTTTGGGGACACGTGTCGAGATTGGTGTTTACCCCAATCAGAGCAAAGCTCTGTTCAAATTCCAAGGCGGGAAATGAAGCAACGCTTCTGATTCCCCCAATCATAGCAAAGCTCTACTCTGAAAATTTAAATTTTAATAAATGAAGCAACGCTTCAGATCCCCAGCGCTGCGCGACACGTGGCAGCGCAGTTGCGCTGCGCTCTGCGCTGCGCGACACGTGGCAGCGCAGTTGCGCTGCGCTCTGCGCTGTGCGACACGTGTCAAACGCTGGGTGCATCTGCGCTAAACAGAATTAAAATTCTAGTAAGATCTTTCTGTTCTCGTTAAAACAAGAAGATTGTCTTCTGTAAAACAGAAGCCCTTGGATCAAAGATCCAACGGTAGGGAAAATTCCCCAAATCACTCAGAGAAAGATCTCTTTAACAAATTTAACAAGTTAATGGGCACTATATAAAGGCCCCTAGACCCCTAGACCCCAATTCAGAGAAAAAAGAGGGAGGAACATTCAGAACATCAAGAACTTCAAAAACAAAATAGAGAGAACTTTGAAAGATTGTGAGAAGAACTCAAGAACAAAAAAGGTAAAAACCTTTGTTTAAGAAAAACTTCTTCTAAATAGATCATTGATCTAAGAAAAGATCAATGATCTTCAATAAAAACTAAATAATAACAGTGCCTTGCACTTTTTTATGAACCAACGGTTCTGAAATCTTAAACATTCTTTTCTTGAATCCAAAGTTGGATCAAGAATTTAAAACAGTGCCTTGCACTTGCAAAAACTGCACTGTTGCGCTCCTGGGTTGGCGCAACCCGCCAGAGAGCGCCACGTGTCGACTCCAAGACAACTTGCGCTGTGCGCTTTTAAGATAGAGCATTGCTCTTTAAAGTTGGCGTAACTCACCAGAGCGCGCCACGTGTCAGCAGCGCAACAGCGCAGCGCACTGCGCTGTAGCGCTTGCGCTCACCAGAGTGTGACACGTGTCACCACGACAAGCGCTTGCGCTCAGTAATTGGCGCAAAGCGCCTGACAAGCCACTGTCAAGAAATGAATGCACTGCATTATTTACAGAAGGGCCAAGCCCAATTAAAAAAGGCCTAACAGGCCAAATTAAATGCAATGCATTATTTTAAAGAAGGGCAGAGCCCAAACAGATGCTCTGCATCATTTATAAAGGGACAGAGCCCAAATCAGAAAGGCCTAGCAGGCCAAAATAAAATGCAGTGCATTATCAAACAGGGGCAAAGCCCTAGCACAGGCCTAATAGGCCAAAGATAAAAACGTTGAATATTCTCGACTGGATTTAGCCCAATCATGGCCGTAAGTCCTCAAATTAAATTGACTGAGCAAGACTGCTCTCCTAAATCAATTTACATCCGGTTCAAGGGTACATCTCCGAACTCCTCTGACACCTATCGTTGTAATCCTTCAACGTCGTCAGAGAGGTGACGGGTCCCGACGACCACACATCGACACGGACTGTGGGGTCCTTAAACCCATGGACTTATGCGTCCTTAAACTAACGGACTAATGCGTCCTTAAACACAACCATACGGACTGTGGGGTCCTTAAACCCATGGACTTATACATCCTTAAACTAACATCAGTCCCTAAAACGGGAACGATGGACCACCACGTCTCTAAACTGGAACATGGACCACCATGTCCCTAAACTGGCGATGGACCACCACGTCCCTAAACTGGAACATGGACCACCATGTCCCTAAACTGGCGATGGACCACCACGTCCCTAAACTGGAACATGGACCGAAATGTCCTTAAACTAATGTTCGTCCCCAAATGGGAATGATGGACCACCATGTCCCTAAACTGGCAATGGACCGCAATGTTCTTAAACTACCTATGGACCACTATGTCCCTAAACTGGAAATCGACCGCAACGTCATTAAACTAAACAATAGAGCCAATTGCTCTCTTGTCGGATCCAAATGATCCCATTAAGTTGATCTTAGTCTGGAGATTAGGCTAACGTATCCTTAACAAATGTTTAAGTTGATCTTAGCCTTAAATAGGGCTAACGTATCCTTAAACCAAAACACCAAACCCAAATCTAAGAAAATACGGATTTAGACTAATCCACGTCCTACGGGCGAAGGAATAACTTAGTCTCCGTATACAATCCACGGGCATCCACAAACAAAACAAACACACACGACACGAAGTGAAATTCTGGAGAAGGAGAAAGCTGTTACCGTGATGTGATAGCGTAATTAACTGCAGGGGCTTGCGCCTGCAAGGAAGAGCGTCCCCACAATCAAAAACCCCTCAAGCGAGGGGGAATCTGATGAAGTCTGCTACATCGGCCGCATCCATCCAAACCTTCGATACACGGTGCCATAAATCAACTTGGCATCTTCAGAAAGGTGGACGGATAAAACAAAATAGCATCTGCCCCGAATTTCAGGCAAGACGTCTTCACGTCGTCGCCGTCTTTCGGAGGGGAACAGATTCTGGCACGCCTGGTGGGACCTCTTCCTCTTTCCACTCCACACTTCGTGTGTCGTCTTCGCGAACGAATCGCGGTTTGTTAATGGTTTCCTTTGGATTTCAAGTTACTAAGATTTGGTCTTTTGCCTGGCGCAGAAATCAAGCATCAATGGCCTCCAATTGCTCGAGCTGTTCATAGTGCCAGTGCAACCGACGCTCCACCTCACCTGGAGGTGTAGCTTATGGGCCTCAAGCGGCCTCCATCCTTGCCATGCCGGTAGAACAGGTGACCCAGGACACCACCGGCCTGTTTTTCGGAACTATGATCCCTCCTGCAAGCTTCACCATGCCAGTGCCCGCACCAAAGGCGAACAAGAAATCGGTCTTCGATCGGCTCATTGCTACAACGGCCCCTTTCAACGGGTTGTCCAATATCAAGTCGGCGGCCTCTGTCTTTGCCAGGCTGATCCAAAAACCTGACGCGCTCGCCAAGAAGCCCATGAACCCAGAAATGGCCGTCCCGAGGAAGACAGCCACCCTTGCTCCTGAAGTCGTCAAAGCGGCTTCTCCTGTTAAAGAGTCAGTCTTTTCAAGGCTGACTATTCCGACTCCTGCCCCTACTCGAGGATCTGTCTTTGACAGATTGAACATCGCCACTCAAAGGACAACATCAGTCTTTAAGAGGCTGGCACCGGCAGCGCCTCATTCGAACAGGGGGCAAGAAGAAGCTGTCTCTATCACCGAGCCAGTCCTAACGGCTCGTCATGCTCGACGTCGCTACTGGCGCCGAGTAAGGAAGGCCCGGGGAAACTCCCCCTCAGGGCTAACTCCACCCGCTCCAATAGTGGAAGTTAATGCTGCTGTTCCAACTGGGAACAGCTTTGAACCGTTAAGGAGGGTGTGCAAAAACTCTCCAACTGCTACGCTATAAAGATCTCCTCCACCTGCGAAGAGGGTTCCAAAAATGAAGCTGGAGCAGCCCCCTCAGCGGCTATCCTCCAAAATTTATAAAGTTTGGCGAAGGGTTCAAGACTCCGTAAATTACCAAGGTCACTCTCGTCAGCAGAAAAGGGCGAAAGTGCAGGAAGAAAAGGACCGTCCAATCAAACAGCAAAGGACGACAATCACTAGGGTGCCCTCTGCAATGGCCCCTTCAACTTCAACGGCCCACAAGAGAAGGAGGCCCGAGAAAATTCCCACGCCCGCGACAAATGCCAAAGGCGGTGAGCCTAAACGCCCTAAGTCCGGGGGCATCGTGGTCCATACTGTATACATGGCGTCAGGGAAGGAGGACAGCCGTGCATCTACAGGTCATAAACCGCTTACACGGTCAGTGACCAAAGCTCAGGAGCAACAGCAAAAGCTCCAGGAAATGATGAACGCGATGGCTTCACTCACTGGGCCAAAAGAAAGCCCCGAAGCGTCATCTGATCAACGCCAAAAGCAAGAAACTGAAGCTGAATTCCTTCGCCGGATATTGGAGAAGAAGGATAAAGAGGCTGCTGAACAAGCAGCCAACATAAAGCGAATGGCCCTCCTGTTCCAGGACATGGTGGGAATGATGATCCAACAAGATCCTCCTGCTGAAGATCCTCCAATCGTCCTTGAAGACGATAGGGGAGAAACGTCAAATCCTCCACCGGCTCTGTCGACAGCCAAGGAGGAGACAATCTCCAAAGCTGACTTGGACGAATATATAGCCCAGCAGATCCGGGTTCATCCGGCGACTGAGGCAGCTGGCCAAGTTGTCAAGACGGGACGGCCGTATCCAAGCTGGTACGATCAGATTAAGTACCCGCCGGGCTATACAATACCGAAATTCCATGTCTATAAGGGGACGGGCAATCCCCACCAGCATGTTGCCCAGTTCAGGGCGCTTTGCGGCAACACTGGCGGTGATGATAAGTTGTTACTTCGCCAGTTCGTTGGTAGCTTATCGGATACAGCATTCGAGTGGTACTCCGAGCTCCCAAACGACTCTATCGAAACCTTCGCGGAGATGGAGCTGCTGTTTACCCAATGATTCGTGAGTGCCAGCGAGCGTACCCCGATAACGGCATTGATTAATGCCAGGGTGAGACCGGGCGAGACATGGGTCCAATATGCTATACGGTGGTGGAACTTATGGTCAAAATGCGAGCAATGCATTGAAGAAGCGCCAGCAGTGGGTATGTTTGTGGGAACCCTCGATCCCCAGGCGACCATATCCCAATTTATGATGTTCTTCAAGCCGACTACCTTCTAGGCACTAATCGACAAACTGGCCCAAATGGACCAGATGGATCATAGACCACCCCCTCCAAACCCGGACTCTCGAAACGAGAAGTGGAAGGGAAAAGCGATCGTTGTCGCTAATGCTCAACAACAGCCGAGCAACTTGAAACCGGCTGTCCGTCAAAATAATATGCGTCCGCGCACGCCCCTTGAGGAAAGGCTAGGCCGTCCTTACTCGTTTCCTCGAGATAAAACGAGGAGACTGTTTGAGCTAGCATTGCACAACCGACTCATAAGTCCGCCGGATCCAAGACGTCCGTCGCAGCCAAACAACGTCCATGATCCTAATTACTGCCCTTATCATCGAGTATTGGGTCATCCGATCGAGGACTGCTACGTCTTCAAAAATTGGATTGAGGACCAGTACCAACAGGGCAAGTCCGCATTGTCTGAAAAATGGAAGGTGGACCCGCCACAACCTCATACCTCTAAAAAGGTGAATACGCCGGGGGCAACATGCTCTCTCGTTGAAGAAGCTCCATGGGAGGTCGTACTATCAGCTAAAACAAAAAGGATGCTAAACGATCTTCAAACATGCCCAGCGATCAAGTGGAAGAACCCGTTGGAACCTCAGACCATTGAAGGGATGTTGAAGCCGCGTCCAACTCTAAAGACCGATGGTGGTGGCCCAAGCACTCACAACCAGCCTTCAAAATCTTCAAAGAAGAAGAAGAAGAAATCCAAGAAGCCCGTGAAGCCTGGAGACAAGCGCACGGACTTACAAAAACAAATTGACGCGCTGGAGGAATACAACCAGAAAGCACGGACTCCCATTACACACCAAGAGTTCCTCAACCACATCTTTCAAGGGGAAGATGAGGGAGACAGCTCGTCGGATAAATCTGAGGAATACGTGGCGAGCTGTCATATGATCTCCCATTCGTTTATAGACGATGAGGAAACTCCTTGCACTGAGAAGCTGAGGGCAGATCCTAAACTGGAAATTCTGGGGCCATCGGATGAAACAATTGACGCATTCCACAATGAAGCTCTTGTAAAAAGTAAAGCTGATCGGGAATGCGAGACGGTCATATTTGAAAGGGCCAAGCGCCAGCGACTTGACGAAAGAGCTGAAACACTCCCGCTGGAGAAAAGTACGTCCACCGCAGATAAAAGCAAATTCAAGACGAGGAAAAGGTTTGCTAAGGCCATATCCATAGGTATGAAGCTACCATCCTCTGAAGGAAGCATTACCGGTGAAACAGAAATGCATCCTTCCTACTGCTTGTATCATCGGAAGATTTCGCACCCAACCGAAGAGTGCAAAGCTTTCAATAGATGGTGGCAGGGATATGTTGCTCACCGACAGCATTTTAAGTGGGAGAAGCGCAAAACTCGTCGGGAGCGGAAAAATACGACCGAGGAGCTTAACAAGACTACCGGCGATTTTCACATGGTTAACGCCGGGGGATCGCAAGTTCTCACATTCGGGAGCGATTCTGATGAGGAGCTGGCTCTTAGCCCCCTCTTTAAAGAGTCCACCTCGGGAAAAAAAGATGAGCAGAAGGTCTGTGAAAATATTCGGCTGCGTAATCGGACGCTACCCGAAAAGAATCTCAGACCCTTAAACAAGAAAGATAAAAGGAAAGAAAAGGTCTCTGAGAATATTGCCCTAGATGACCAAGTCATGGAAGAGCTAGCCGCTAAGGACCCGCCGAAGAAAAATAAGGTGGATTACAACGTTCTAGCGCATCTGAGGAAGCTACCCTCGCAGCTCAACATTCTTGACGCCTTTTTACTATCAAAAGAGGAGAGAGATTCGTTAATCAAGGCACTACAAGAGCCGGAGCAATTCCAAGCCTTCCTCGCCGAAGAGAGGATGAAGGATGAACTGGAAGAAATGCACACAGCCGATGTCACGTTTGGCGATGAAAACCTCCTCCTTGGGACGTGCGAACACAATCGCCCCCTCTATATCTCAGGATACTACCATGATATAAAGATAGGCAAAATCCTGGTCGACAATGGATCATCCGTTAATCTTCTCAACGTGCGAGTGTTAAAGGAAATCTGCATGAGCGTCCAGCACCTTGCTCGGGACAAGATCACCATCTCCGGGTTCGACTCCCAATCATCGAGAACTCTTGGATCTGTGATATTGACGCTACGCTTTGGGCTGCTCGTCACGGACATTAAGTTCCACGTCATAGACGCCAAAACGTGCTATAATGCTTTGCTCGGCCGGCCATGGTTACACGAGTACAACATCATCCCTTCTACACAACATCAGTGTATGAAATATTTTAAGGATGGTCTCGAGTATACCGTGATGGGAGAACTGAACCCGTTTTCCGTGAACGAAGTCCGCAAATATGAAGATGCCAAATACATTTTACTGGATTTTGCAGACACGGAGAGGTGTCACAATCCGGAGAACAAAGCTAACGCCACCATCCCTTTCTTCGGCAGTGATACCGAGGAGGAAGAGGAGATAGTTTATTCGGGTCCGCCCTAATACAATAAGCCGAGACCATCCGCCCCTACGTTGATCTTTGGTAGTGACTCGGAAGATGAGTTCCATGCTGTATTCTCTGCTCGGCCTTCAATACAAACATCCGCTGGCGAAGAGCAAAGTCTGCAAATCGCTATGGTTCCACTTAAGCATCATAAAGAGCTGGATGCACTCAATACCTACAGTGTAGAGGAGCTGCGGACATTCTATGTCCCTCCCAGGCGAGAAGGCGAAAAGGCAATTCTATTCTACCGCTCTGAAGAAACCAAAGTGGAGAAAGAAATCTGGCACGGCGCGGATCCTACGCTTGACAGGTTTCAGCCCATCCGTTTGCCCAGATATTATACAGAAGGCTTGAAGAGGCTGCTAAAGCGCCAAAGGATATCCTTTAAATAGACCGCTCGAAAAGCCAAATTCTATGACAGGGTCGGGAACGTTCCCGAGACTCAGCACAAGTTGCCTAATGGGAGAATGGAAACAATCGGACTTGGATACATTAGGTCCAAGAAACGAGAGCTACTCCGCAACTGCCACGTCGTGCATGACTTCGATGAAGAAGCGGATGCTCAATGGGAGGATGCTAATCCTGAACCAGTAAAAATTCCTAATACAAAAGTGCCCAGTCCATCGTTCGAAGAACAAATGAACAGGCTTATAAGGGAAGCTGGTCAAAAAGTCCGAGACGACCATAACCGCGAAATGGCCATCTACGAGAAATCCAAGACGCAACGCCTCCTCCAACAGGCCGCGAAAGATGGAAGTGTCACTCCCTGTCAACCAGTTATAAAAAAGGCTCGACCCAGAGGCAGAAATAAGTCAAAAGGCGAAAAATGCGCTCAATAGCAACAAAGCGGGACTAAGAAGCCACGCAAGCGGGAATCGAGCGGTTCCGATCTATCCCTCATGAGGAAAATGGGTCGAGCGTACTATTTTCCTCGGGACAAGACGAAGAAGATACTTGACCGAGCTATAAAATACCAGGTGCTTACATTGCCAGAGTCTAAACACCCCGAACAAGCAGGCAAAGTCTCACATCCGAATTATTGCTCTTATCACCAAGTAATAGGGCATCCTCTCGAAGACTGCTTCACCTTCCAGAATTGGATCGAAGATCAATATCAGCTCGGTAAGTTCGCTCTGTCTGACAGCTCGAGGGTAACGCCGCCACAGAAGCATGAACCTAAAGTCACGAAAGCAGAACCAGATCCACATCGGTCTTCGAAGCGAGATCGTACTTGTCATATGATTACAATATCAAAAGAAGGGCCCGAGAATATGGATGACCTTCCCTGGTGCTTCGAAAACAGCAATGACGAGGTGATCTCAGAATTTCCACCAGCACCGAAAGAGCTGGAAGATGGAATACATACTACTGCAGATAACCTCAAGAAAATTGAGTTGGGGACGGCGAACGACCCGCGACCGACATTCGTCAGCGAGCTGTTATCTGAAGAAAGGGTGGCTGCGTTAAAAGATATGCTTGTATAGCATAGAGATTGCTTCGCATGGAACTATTCTGAAATGCCGGGACTAAATCCAGAAATTGCTGTGCACGAATTGGCGATATCCCCGGACGTCAAGCCAGTTAAACAGGCGCCAAGAAGAATGCGGCTCGAGCTTGAGATGAGTATCAATGCCGAGGTCAAGAAGCTAATTGACTCTGGTTTCATCCAGGAGGTTCAATATCCTGAATGGATCGCCAACATCGTCCCGGTGATGAAGAAGAATGGGACAGTGCGCATATGCGTAGACTTTCGGGATCTCAATAAAGCCTGCCCGAAGGACGATTTCCCAGTGCCAGTCACCAAGGTGATGATAGATAATACGTCCACTCATGAGGTTTTCTCCTTCATTGATGGCTCATCAGGGTATAATCAGATAAAGATGCATCCCGAAGACCAGAAGCACACCGCCTTCAGGACTCCTTTAGGTATATTTTGCTATAAGGTGATGCCTTTCGGTCTAAAGAATGCTGGTGCCACCTATCAGAGGGCCATGACGAAAATCTTTGATTACCTTATACACGAAATCGTCGAATACTATATCGATGATCTCGTGGTTAAAAGCAAATCATACGAGGAACATCTCGAGTATCTGAAGACCGTATTTCAACGCCTTCGACAATACAACTTGAAGATGAACTCTCTCAAGTGTGCATTCGGAGTTTCCTCGGGCAAAGTCCTGGGATTCATCGTCCGACACCGAGGTATTGAGATAGATTCGTCAAAGATCAAGGCGATCATGGAAATGCTTCCGCCAAGGACTCTCAAACAGTTGCGGTCTCTCTAAGGGAAGCTCGCGTATATACAGCGATTTATAGCCAACCTTTCAGGCAAGTGCCGTCCTTACAGCCACCTGATGAAGAAGGGAACCCCGTTCGTCTGGGATCATAAATGCCAAGACGCGCTGGACGAAATCAAGCAGTACCTCCAGAATCCGCCAGTATTGGCTGCTCCAGTCAAGGGAAAGCCCCTCATTCTTTATACAACCGCCCTCGAAGGTGCCTTAGGTGCATTATGGACATAAGAGAACGATCAAGGGAAGGAGAGAGCTCTCTATTAGTTGAGTCGAGTTCTACTGGGGGTAGAAAGTAACTATTCCCCTATTGAAAAACATTGCCTAGCGTTGATCTTCGCAGTAACAAAACTTAGGCACTATGCGTTGGCGCATGAAGTCCGTCTCATTTCAAAGGTGGACCCCCTTAAATATTTAATGTCGAAGGCCATATTGACGGGGCGACTCGCTAAATGGGCCTTACTCTTGATGGAGTTCTCGATAACCTATCAGCCTCTCAAGGCAATGAAAGGCCAGGCCATCGCCGACTTCCTCGCTGAGCATCCGATACCTGCTACTTCTCCTCTGAATTGCGATCTGCCAGACGAACATGCGTTTGACGCGATCGACGGAGGTGATACCCAATAGGAGCTTTATTTCGATGGAGCATCCTCCATGAAGAAGCGCAAACAAAGTACCCCTATAATCAAATCAGGGGTAGGCCTTATCTTCGTGACTCTACAAGGAGGGATAATGCGCTTGCCTTCTCCTTGACAGAGCCGAGGATGAATAATGAGGCCGAGTATGAAGCTTTGATACCAGGCCTCGAGATCGCCATCGACATGGGAATTGAAAACCTCCTCATATACAGAGACTCCCAACTGGTCATTAGTCAAGTAAACGGCGACTACCAGACGTGCAAGCCAGAGTTGGTGAAGTACGGCGAAAAGGTGCAACAACTATTGACCCAAATTCCTTCATACACTTTGGAAAACATACCGCGTACGGAAAACAGCAAAGCGGATGCGTTGGCCAAGCTCGCTAAAGAACTGGCTGACGAGAACCTCGATGACGTCAGAATCAGGGTACAAAGCCGTCGGGTGCTTGCCCCAGCAGAAATACCTTCGGAATCATCCAAAGAAAAGGGAGCGACTGAGCAGACGACCTTGCAAATAAAAAACCGGGAAAAGGCCGAGGATTGGAGAGAAGTCTTTATAGACTACTTCAAATACCGTCGAACGCCCGAAGATGCGTCCTCAAGACATCAGCTTATGAAACGAGCTCTGTCTTTCGCCTTCGTCAATGATACTCTATATAAGAGATCGTTTGACTCTCTGTGGTTGAGATGCCTAGGACCTGATGAAGCGAAAAGAGTCGTTCAGGAAGTTCACGACGGACTCTGCGGTTCTCACCAAGCAGGCCCGTAGATGAAGTTGAAGATTAAACGGATGGGCTACTATTGGCCCACGATGCTTCAGGACTGCCTCGAATATGCGAAGTAATTCCACTCATGCCAAATATATGGGGACTTCATCCACCAGCATCCAAATCCACTCCATCCAACGGTGGCTAGCTGGCCATTCGAAATGTGGGGAACTGACATAGTCGGCCCCATCGAACCAGCATCATCCAGGGGACATCGTTTCATCTTGGCGACGACTGATTATTTCTCTAAATGGGCAGAAGCAGTACCGCTGAGGGAAGTGAAAACGGAGAATATCCTCCATTTCTTCAAAACGCACGTCATATACCGGTTTGGAACTCCGAGACGGATTATCTCCGATAACGGGCCAGCCTACCGAAGCCACAAAATCAGCCGTTTCGCACAACAGCACAACATAGACTGGAGATACTCCTCGGTTTATAATCCCCGACCCAACGGCCTAGCTGAGGCTTTCAACAAAACCTTGATAAAGATCGTGAAGAAGACGGTGTCTCGAAATAAGAAGGACTGGCACGAGAGACTGGAAGAAGCTCTCTGGGCGTATCGAACTACGTTCAAGACGGCCATAAACACAACGCCGTACGCGTTAGTCTTCGGTAGAGAAGCGGTACTCCCCCTCGAGATAGAGCTACCCTCTCTACAAGTGGCAGTCCACTACGAGCTAACGGATGAAGAAAATGATCACCTCTGGCTTGAGGAGCTTGATGCCCTTGATGAAACACGGCTCATAGCGCAACAAAATCTGGAAGCTTATAAAGCAAAGATGACGCGCTCATATGAGAGATTGACCCTACCGAGAACATTCCGCCAAGGTGAACTTATGCTAGTGGTCAAAAGGCCTATGATCCCCAATCACGCCAAGCGGGGAAAATTCGAGCCGAACTATGAAGGCCCGTACATCATAGACAAGGTCTACCAGGGTGGGGCCTGTCTACTCATGGATATGCACGGTGAAAGGCCTTTCAGGCCAATAAACGGTCGCTTCCTGAAGGAATACTACGCTTGATGAGCCGCAGCCTAGGTCAATGATAGATAGCGACGACTATCTCCGCTTGCTATCTCCCTAAGCTCAAGCTCTGTAAGTAGTAGCCGGCTGATCAGTCGAAAATACTGCATTTTTAGTACGGCAATTTCCCTATCATTTGCACTCATATAGAAGTGTTCGGCATTATATTACACATATTAGCAAATCAGTCGTAAAATATCAGATTGCATGTGTTAGACTCTAAAACCGACATTTCTGAGGAAATTGTGTGTTTATCATGGCATCGCATCATCCCTGTATTGCGCAACACTTGTTTCGAGATTTGTGCAGGAAATTGCAGGATTAAAGCCAAAAGAAGCTGATCAAAAAATACACCAACTCCAAGTCTTGAGTTCTGGTAGCAATCTAGAGGGCAAAACACAATTCAACATATCAAAAAAAGGGCCCAAAAGTCATTACCAGAGAAGCCCAGAAATCCCAAGCACTATGGCCCTTAAAGCGCCGCGGATCCGCGGCGGGAGCCTGCTTGCGCCGCGGATCCGCCGCAGTCTTGACACGTCAGCTCTCCATTTTTAGTGCAAAAGTCTTATCTCAAGGCCCACATTCATTTAATACACATCAAATTCCAGAATTCTCTCGAAGATTCTGCCAGATCAGCAAAGATGATTAATTAAGCTAATCTTGATTAAGCTCCTAACAAACTATTTCTAGAAGCTCCCTCCTAACTAATCACATCTAGAAGCTTCTCCTCAACAAACTTTTGGAGGGAAATCCAAATCTCCTCTAACTAACTTTTGGAGGGAAATTCAAAATTCAAATCCTAGATCTAGGGTTTTGGAAAGTCTATAAATAGAAGCCTAGACCTAGGGTTAAAGAGCTTCCTCATTCCTTAATCTTTACTCTCCCATCTTCGTCCACAAGTTGAGTGACACGACTTGTGCGAAACCCTAACCCTAATTCCAATCCAAATTCAAGATCTCGAGTACCAAATCAAGTAAGAAGACTTCAACCCTTTTAGGAGCCGAACCGATCTTCAATCGAGCAAGTGATCCAAGCCGATCCGAGACTCAAGGAGACGAGCGAAGCCAAATCGACGATCGAGTTCCTCCTCTTGTAGTTCTTGAGTGATTGTAACGAAATTGTTGATATAAATAAAAGGTGAAATTCTTTAATCTTGCTTTCTTTTAATTCTTGCATCATGATTAGATCTCAATTTGTGATTGTGGTTCTTGTTGTGATGTTTGAGTAAAAATCCGCTCGTAAAGGAGTCGAGACGATCAATAGAATAATGATGATTTAGATCTTTTTACAATTCTTAAATCCTATAACGTTTGTAAATTCTTGTAAATCGAATGATCGATGACCTAGTTTCGAGACGATACTTTCTTGATTGTGTTCGCTTGAAACTAGGGATCAACGATCGATCATTAGATTAACTAGAAGCTAGAATTTGAATAAGATTCATTGAAAGGATAAAGGATAAGACAAGGAAACCCTAGCTTCTATGCAAAATCCTTAACCTCGATGAATTATCATCGATCTAGTATCAATTCGCTAAAGGATAAGAACATGAAATCATTAGATCTCATCACATCTATAGATCCGATTGATTCCTACGAGCCTCATTTCGATTCTTGATATTTGGTTGGAAAAATCATCACAAACATCTCAATTCTTGATTTTATCTTTTCTTGTTATTAGATCTAGATTTTCTAATTCTTGAACTTCGACTACAAATCATGAATTGTTTTCATTTCTTTTCTTTAAAGTTTCAATTCATCTAATTCGAAAGACGAACGGTTACACTTTCCCTGTGGACGATCCGCACTTACTAACGCGCTACATTCGACACCGTTATTGATTGCGGTCAAAATATTTTTGGTTGTGATTTCTATTCTATTTTCTCAAACGACACATCCGAAATCATTTTCAATCAAATGGCGCCGTTGCCGGGGATCATTTGATTTACTTACACAATCGGAAATCAATTCAATCACCGGCATTCTCCTGAACGGACCGAAACGTCCTTAAACTAATGACGGACCGAACGTCCTTAAACTAACGACGGACCGAAACGTCCTTAAACTAATGATGGACCGAAACGTCTTTAAAACTACTACAGTGGCGTCATCAGGCAGACGTGATAAAAAAAATAATAAAATAAAAATAAAACGGTATGTCCATAAGCAAAATGGGCACGGATGAAAACCCGAAAGGGCTCCGTGAGTAAAAACAGCAGGGCTACCGGCGAGTGTTCGTGAAAACCCGAAAGGACGCGACCTCGTAAAAAAAAGAGAATAAAAAGAATAAAAAACGGTATGTCCATAAGCAAAAAGGGCACGGATGAAAACCCGAAAAGGCTCCGTGAGTAAAAACAGCAGGACTACCGGCGAGTGTTTGTGAAAACCCGAAAGGGCACAACATCGTTAAAAGACACTTACAGGGCCCTCTCGACCTTGTAAAGAGAAACCACCCATGTGAGATCCTTACGACTCACAAGGGAGCAACACACTTAGGGATCCCCACGATTCCTAAGGAGAAAATACACTTGCGAGATCCTCACGACTCGTAAGGAGAACTCTCTTATAGGACTCTCACGGCTCATAAGATTTGAAAGTCTTAAATTATAGAGATCTAAACCTGTGCTTAAGCAACCTCCACAACCTTCGATATTGCCCTACAAGCGGCTCAATACTGACCCTTGTATACAATCCACGGGAGCGAATAAACATTTCCCCAGCAAAGTCCCACCCGTGACTAGGGATATGTCCGTATGGTGAACAACCCTTATAAGTCCTCTCGACTTACAAGGAGAAAACCCTCTTGTAGAATCCTTACGACTTACAGAGAAACATGCACTTAGGAATCCTCACGATTCCTAAGGAGAAAACACACCTACAAGATCCTCACGACTTGTAGGGAGAAATACCTTTGTGAGACCCTTACGGCTCATGAAGTCAAAAGCCTTAGTCGACAGGACATTAACCATGTTCGCTAAGCCACCTTTGTTTGACATCGACAGAGGCAAATGATGATTCGCTCCTGGTAATATCCCAGTTGTAGCGGTGCTGATGCCGAAATCGGTGTCTCATTCCAGGCTTACGGCGAAAAGCCAGCAAGCCGCACATGCATACAAAATAGCCGAAATGATGGGGCAACTTGTAATAAAAAGCAGCAGGTAAAAATATATGCATACAAAACAGCCGAAATGATTGGGCAACTCGCAATAAAAAGCAGCGAGTAAAAACAAAATAAATAGCCGAAATGATTGGGCACCGCGAAAAATAGCCGAAATGATTGGGCAATCGCGACTTTCGCGATATAAAAGCTGAAATGATAGAGCATCGCGGAAATAAAACGATAATAAAAAAAATATATGATGAAACTTTGGCCCTACAGTTGAGATCACATCGATCCCTGTACACAATCCAAGGGCGCAAACAAAGAAGGAACCATACCTTCCCAACAGGCTCCGTCAGAAAGCGAAGCCAAATCTCGACAGTTCACCAACAGCCCAGAGACAACCGTGACATTCATCTCGATGCAGCAGACGCAGTGCCATCAAACGAAGCGAAGATCAAATTCCTAGCTTCACGGTTCTGACGGTAACTTACATAAAACCTGAAAGACCACCACAAATCCTTCAACTCAGGAAAACCAGCGTCCTTGACGAGAAAATCCTGATTCGCGTCGACCTGCAGAGAAACTAGCGTCTCCGCAGGAATACATCGATTCATTTCAACCCCAGGGAAACAAGTGTCCTTGGCAAATACCTCAAGTCAGGGAAACTAGCGTCCTTAATGAGAGCCTCCTGATTCGCGTCGGCCCGCAGAGAAACCAGCGTCTTTGCAAGAATACATCGATTCGTTTCAACCCCAGAGAAACCAGTGTCTTCGTCCAAATCCTTCGACTCAGGGAAACCAGTGTCCTTGATGAGAACATCCTGATTCGCGTCGACCCGCAGAGAAACTAGCGTCTTTGCAGGAATACATCAATTTGTTTCAACCCCAGGGAAACCAGTGTCCCTGGCAAATACCTCAATTCAGGGAAACTGGCGTCTTTGCAGGAATACTCCGATTCGTTTCAACCCCGAAGAAACCAGTGTCTTCGGCCAAATCCTTCGACTCAGGGAAACCAGTGTCCCTGACGAAAACATCCTGATTCGCGTCGACCCGCAGAGAAACTAGCGTCTTTGCAGGAATACATCGATTCGTCTCAACCCCAGGGAAACCAGTGTCCCTGGAAAATACCTCAATTCAGGGAAACTAGCGTCCTTGATGAGAGCCTCCTGATTCGTGTCGGCCCGCTGAGAAACCAGTGTCTCCACAGGGATACTCCGATTCGTTTCAACCCCGAAGAAACCAGTGTCTTCGGCCAAATCGTTCGACTCAGGGAAACCAGTGTCCCTGACGAGAACATCCTGATTCGCGTCGACCCGCAGAGAAACTAGCGTCTTTACAGGAATACATCGATTCGTTTCAACCTCAGGGAAACCAGTGTCCCTGGCAAATACCTCAATTCAGGGAAACTAGCGTCCTTGATGAGAGCCTCCTGATTCGCGTCGGCCCGCTGAGAAACCAGTGTCTCCGCAGGAATACTCCGATTCGTTTCAACCCCGAAGAAACCAGTGTCTTCGGCCAAATCCTTCGACTCAGGGAAACCAGTGTCCCTGACGAGAACATCCTGATTCGCGTCGACCCGCAGAGAAACTAGCGTCTTTGCAGGAATACATTGATTCGTTTCAACCCCAGGGAAACCAGTATCCCTGGCAAATACCTCAATTCAGGGAAACTAGCATCCTTGATGAGAGCCTCCTGATTCGCGTCGGCCCTCAGAGAAACCAGTGACTCCGCAGGAATACTACGATTCGTTTCAACCCGAAGAAACCAGTGTCTTCGGTCAAATCCTTCGACTCAGGGAAACTATCGTCCTTGACGAGAACACCTCGATTCGCGTCGACCCGCAGAGAAACTAGCGTCTTTGCAGGAACACCTCGACTCGTTTCAACCCCAGGGAAACCAGTGTCCTTGGCAAACTCCTCAACTCAGGAAAACTAGCGTCCTTGATGAGAGCCTCCTGATTCACGTCGGCCCGTAGAGAAACCAGTGCCTCCGTGAGAACTTCCTAATTCGTCTCAACTTGCAAGATAAAGCCTTAGGCAGCAGGGATTAAAAAACTTGTTTCCTGAGCACTGGGACCCTGCAAGTCGGTCTAAAACGGTCTCTTGCACACTATTCACGGGTCTCACTCTCCAAAGTCGAATCTCGACAAGGAGGGAAACAACCGCTTACGAGTCCTCTCGACTCATAAGAGGGAAAATTCTCTTATAGGATCCTTACGACTTATAAGAGAAAACGCACTTAGGAATCCTCACGATTCCTAAGGAGAAAATCCACCTACGAGATCCTCTCGATCCGTAGGGAGAAAAGTCTCTATGAGACCCTCACGGCTCATAGAGTTGAAAAGTCTTAGGCGGCAGATCTGAACCTGCGGCCTAATCCATCGCTATCTCTTAAAGAAACTAAAATACTCGCTCTATTATCTGTCAACCATGTTCACTAAGGTAACATGCGGATAATAAAAGAAAGAAGAAAGCAACAGAAAGAACATCTGATTGGCGTTGGATTAAGCATTCAAGACAACTCATTCATACACGTGCAAAAGACTCAGAACGAGAAAGGAGA
This sequence comes from Agapanthus africanus, assembly GCA_030015575.1. Lineage (NCBI taxonomy): Eukaryota > Viridiplantae > Streptophyta > Magnoliopsida > Asparagales > Amaryllidaceae > Agapanthus > Agapanthus africanus. The sequence goes on from CM057340.1 coordinate 757,046,483, forward strand.
CAAGCTGAAATAAAAATTTTCCATTCATATTGCAAAAGGGTTCTTACAATCATAAAGAAATAAATAACAACATTATTGAAATATTTACAATGGTATAACTTCGGACCCAGGACATGGATTGAGGAACTCGAAGGTAACCCTATCTAAGACTTTCCAAGCCTGGCGAACCATCCTAGTGTGCTTTCTTTCGCGAGCACAAGCGTCGGGGTCCCCCCTGATGTCCTCCTCCCCCCAATAAGCAGCGAGTATGGCGGACTGTTGGAAAGCCTGGTGCAGGAGATCGATAAGATTGTCTCGCCGTCTCTTCGAGATTAGGTGCATCAGATACACCGAGTGCACCTTATCCTCAGCAGCATCCAACGCCCCAAGCGGCACACCGGAACAGAATAAGGTAAGTGCTTCCCAAATGGCTCCCACGATAAGCTTCAAGAGAGAGGAGCGTCGAGGAAGCAGTTGACCATTGTACGCGTCGAAGCGACTCATGATCTCGGCACACTCGGCGTTGGTAAATTCCCGGTTCTGAGAACAACCAAGTCGGCGGATGTCTCCGTAAGAGATGATTTCATCGAGGTTGTACATGTGGGCGTCCATTGCTCCTGTAAAAGAAAATTAACAGAATTAGCAGACAGACTAAGCGAATTCTTATTAAAAAACGGGCACAGGGAGTTAAACTCCTCGAGAGCAATACTCTGCAAACAGGAGTGACACCTATCAAATTCGGTAACGAGGAGAATCTGAAGAAAATCCCCTAAGAACATTGAGAGTTCTGAGAAGACAATAATAATAATAATAATATAAAATGCCATCTTTAATTTCCAAGATCCACGAAGAACTCTTAAGAGTTCTTCTGTACGATTTAGAAGGAGCAAAGCTCTATTAACGCATTAAGAAAATACAAGGAAAATCTTTTAGAGAGCAGAGCTCCATTAATGGAACCTTAATAGGATTCCTTTTAGTTCTCTTTAAATCCTTTTAAACCTATAGAGCGAAGCTCTGCTAAGTGAAACCCTAAGTGGGTCTTCTTTAGATCGGGGATCTATTGAGAGTAAGCTCTTAAAATTAATTTAACTTAATCCAAATTAATTTTTACCTAAAAATTTTCTAGAGTTTAACTCTGAAAAATGCTTGAACAAAAAGAGCAAGGCTCTGGACGAAATTCTTATGAAGAGATGAAAATCATCTAAGGGACCAAAAGTCCTATTTATAGGCAATAAGTGTCGTTTCAATTTCCCAACGGTTGGGATTCTGACCACCGCTGCGCTCACGTTTGGGGCTACGTAAGCGCAACGGTGGGGGGCATTTGTTTACCCCAATCAGAGCAAAGCTCTGTTCAAATTCCAAGGCAAGAAATGAAGCAACGCTTCTGATTCACCCAATCAGAGCAAAGCTCTACTCTAAAAATTTAAATTTTAATAAATGAAGCAACGCTTCAGATCTCCTGCGCTGCGTGACACGTGGCAGCGCAGTTGCGCTGCGCTCTGCGCTACGCGACACATGGCAGCACAGTTGCGCTGCGCTCTGCGCTGTGCGACACGTGTCAAGCGCTGGGTGCATCTACGCCAAACAGAATTAAAATTCTAGTAAGATCTTTCTGTTCTCGTTAAAACAAGAAGATTGTCTTCTGTAAAACAGAAGCCCTTGGATCAAAGATCCAACGGTGGAGAAAATTCCCCAAATCACTCAGAGAAAGATCTCTTTAACAAATTTAACAAATTAATGGGCACTATATAAAGGTCCCTAGACCCCAATTCAAAGAAAAAAGAAGGAGGAACATTCAGAACATCAAGAACTTCAAAAACAAAACAGAGAAAACTTTGAAAGATTGTGAGAAGAACTCAAGAACAAAAAAGGTAAAAACCTTTGTTCAAGAAGAACTTCTTCTGAATAGATCATTGATCTAAGAACAAGATCAATGATCTTCAATAAAAACTAAATAATAACAGTGCCTTGCACTTTTTTGTGAACCAATGGTTCTGAAATCTTAAACATTCTTTTCTTGAATCCAAAGTTGGATCAAGAAATTAAAACAGTGCCTTGCACTTGCAAAAACTGCACTGTTGCGCTCCTTGGTTGGCGCAACCCACCAGAGAGCGCCACGTGTCAGCTCCAAGACCACTTGCGCTATGCGCTTTTAAGATAGAGCATTGCTCTTTAAAGTTGGCGCAACTCACCAGAGCACGCCACGTGTCAGCAGCGCAACAGCGCAGTGCACTGCGCTGTTGCGCTGGCGCTTACCAGAGTGTGACACGTGTCACCACGACGAGCGTTTGCGCTCAGTAATTGGCGCAAAGCACCTGACAAGCCACTGTCAAGAAATGAATGCACTGCATTATTTACAGAAGGGCCAAGCCCAATTAAAAAAGGGCTAACAGGACAAATTAAATGCAATGCATTATTTTAAAGAAGGGCAGAGCCCAAACAGATGCTCTGCATCATTTATAAAGGGACAGAGCCTAAATCAGAAAGTCCTAGCAGGCCAAAATAAAATGCAGTGCATTATCAAACAGGGGCAAAGCCCTAGCACAGGCCTAATAGGCCAAAGATAAAAACGTTGAATATTCTCAACTGGATTTAGCTCAATCATGGCCGTAAGTCCTCAAATTAAATTGACTGAGCAAGACTGCTCTCCTAAATCAATTTACATCCGGTTCAAGGGTACATCTCTGAACTCCTCTGATACCTATCGTTACAATCCTCCAACGTCGTCAGAGAGGTGATGGGTCCCGACGACTACACATCGACATGGAACGTGGGGTCCTTAAACCAATGGACTTATGCGTCCTTAAACTAACGGACTAATGCGTCCTTAAACACAACCATATGGACTGTGGGGTCCTTAAACCCATGAACTTATGCGTCCTTAAACTAACATCAGTCCCTAAAACGGGAACGATGGACCACAGCGTCCCTAAACTGGAACATGGACCACTATATCCCTAAACTGGCGATGGACCACCACGTCCCTAAACTGGAACATGGACCACCATGTCCCTAAACTGGCGATGGACCACCATATCCCTAAACTGGAACATGGACCGAAATGTCCTTAAACTAATGTCCGTCCCCAAATGGGAATGATGGACCACCATGTCCCTAAACTGGCAATGGACCGCAATGTTCTTAAACTACCTATGGACCACTATATCTCTAAACTGGAAATCGACCGCAATGTCACTAAACTAAACAATAGAGCCAATTGCTCTCTTGTCGGATCCAAATGACCCCGTTAAGTTGATCTTAGTCTGGAGATTAGGCTAATGTATCCTTAACAAACATTTAAGTTGATCTTAGCCTTAAATAGGGCTAACGTATCCTTAAACCAAAACACCAAATCCAAATCTAAGAAAATACGGATTTGGACTAATCCACGTCCTACGGGCGACGGCATAACTTAGTCTCCGTATACAATCCACGGGCATCCACAAACAAAACAAACACACACGACACAAAGTGAAATTCTGGAGAAGGAGAAAGTTGTTACCGCGATGCGGTAGTGTAATTAACTGCAGGGGCTTGCGCCTGCAGGGAAGAGCGTCCCCACAATCAAAAACCCCTCAAGCGAGGGGGAATCTGACGAAGTCTGCTACATCGGCCGCATCCGTCCAAACCTCCGATACACGGTGCCATAAATCAACTTGGTATCTTCGGAGAGGTTGACGGATAAAACCAAATAGCATCTGCCCCGAATTTCAGGCAAGACGTCTTCACGTCGTCGCCGCCTTTCGGAGGGGAACAATTGGTTGGTCTACTGTATTGCACTCGTTTGTTATATGTGTGAACAGTTTACGTGTTGTGCTCGTATAGACTCTTGGGCTTCTAAAAAATTAAAGGAATAAATAAAAAATATTGTGGCTGATGTTATTTGAACTCTGGTGCTTTTCTTCAGCCGTGCAAGGTCATACCAATGAGCTACAAGCTCCTTCTTATTGTTCAAAAGCAAATCAAATTTATAACTTGTGCTCAGGCTCAAGTACTCCTTTCTATATTTTTGAAAAAAAATTGTACAAAAAGTTTAGGGTTGTTACAATTTTTGTTTTACCTTTTGTGTATAAATTCAATTCATTCTCTTGTTAATAACTAACAACAACAAAAAACAAATTGTTCACCTCCTTTTTTATCCCGTCGTCTTTTCACTGTTCATATCATGGATACCCTAAAATGACAAACTCTAACCAAACTTTGGTGCCCTCAACCAGATAATTCTACATATGATTCTTACTTTGGTAGAACTTCCAACGATGCATCCTTGCCCAAAATTTCTTTGAAAGATCGAATAGACGCTTCTCAAAAAACCAATTAGACACCGCAATCCACTTCCTATCAACCTTTTCAAATTTTCACACCTTCCTACGTTAATACCCTTTCTAAGGATAATGTGGCGACTCTTAAACCCATGTCCATTGTTGAGCACATTGAATAATCCCATAGGCGTTTGTTCGCGCCTTTCACCACTCCGAACACCTTAGGTCATCAATTCCAATCATTTTCCTATCAATATGTTGATCCTAATCCCACCCTTTACACAACCATTCAATTCCAATTAATCGCCTTCCCTAAACACTGCGTCTGAACATCAATTTGACCCCATTTCTCAAAGTATTGATAAATTAGTACAATTAGTAAATTCCATTTCAAATCATTACCGACTGCACTAATTTATTCAATCGATTTTCAATCTCTAGTCCGTGCTCCATTTCTTTCCACCTTTCGTTCATCTTCGCATTTCTATCTACCGTGACCTTATACCACTGCCGTCCACACACGGTCTCATGTATTCTTCACTTCGTTTCTCTACGTCTTCTTCACTTCGTTTCTCTACGTCTTCTTCACTTCTTTTCTCTACGCATTCTCTCATCAACACTGGGCTAATCATGATAAAATATTTGAATAGTTGGTGTTAAATTTTGGTCTGTGTAAGGACCTGTATAGATTAATTGAAAGTATGTCTTAGCACTACTACTAGGTTTCTAAAGGCATCAAGTATGCAATTTTTAAAAAAAAACTAGTGGTCTAAGCTATACTAACTTAGAATCGAACTAGAGAATTAAAATTTGATAGCATGTAAACAAACTTCGCACTAAGTGAATAAAGAAAACAAGCTTTATAGACCGGTCCTTCACTACTAAACCTCCAAGTAGTAGTCCTTTAGCTCCAAATAGTAGTCTCTATGCTCCATGTAGTGGTTCCTAGAACTCTTCTTGGCTCCACTTGAAAAAGGGAACGAGCTTGCTCACGGATCTTCGAAGCCGAAGATGATCCACCTTGAAGTTTCTATAACTCAAGATAATGCTTCACTGATCAAGTATTAGTGAAGCTAACAACATAAACTTATGGGCTAGATGAGTGTAGGTTGATAAAGTAGGAATTTTGCTCACTTTAGAATTTTATTTCTCCTTTTCTTTTTCTCACTTTAGAAAACCTAGAGAGGAAGAAGAAGAACTTGGGTGAGGAAAATGTCTCAAGTGATAATGAGAGTTAACTATGGGCTAAAGATAATGGTTAGGGTTATAAAAATATCTAGAGTGCAAACAAAACAAGTGGGATGAGTCATGGCTTCTACATACTTCCACAAGCATCTAAGCCATGCTTATTTCCACCTCATTTTGAATTAACTCTAAATAAATATTCACCCAAATTATCTTTAGTTTTGGTGTGAGTCTCATACACCCATATCCAATGTATCATCCACTATGACACAATATATAAATATGTATATTAATATATATCACATATCTATTAAATGTATTTCAAGAGTAGAAAGTCTTTAAGTGAGCAAAATATTAGTTAATATATATTAATATATCAAATATAAAAATATATATCAAATTATTAAATCAACACTTGATTCAATAATCCGGTTATATCACATATATCCTACTAATATAAAGTTATATATATATATATATCATATATAACATATCATTGAATCAACACTTGATTCAATAATCCGATTATATCATATATAACCTAACCGATATCACATATCATGATATTAGAATACGGTATCACATACACATATTTAATAAAGCTCCCGCACATATCACCATATATGCCCTATTTCGTTTCGCTTGAGCTAAGAAACCTCTGTATGGGACTTTAAAGACTCGTCAATACGCCAGCAGTAGATAATAATCACATCAGTCACCCACAAGCCATTAGCAGTACTATCTGGACGTAACGGCTACTCAGATATTGAGCGAATAGAAGATCAACAAGCAAGCTTGTCCAAACTCCCGCAAAGCCTATAAGAAACACTTACCGTACAGTCCGGTCTCTTCGTCTGATATGTCGCATATCAAGTCTAGGGGTGGAATCGTCAGACCCCAGTAACTTGATAAGTCATGCCGATGTGTGGCCTATAACCGTTCAAGAAACTACTGATAACACTTACCAGTAAATCTCATCACCCTTGTCCAGAGACTTGCTGTTATAGTCAATCGAGTATAGCGCAACATTAACTCCCAATACCGGGAGAGACGAAACCCCTCCTATCGCTCATTGCCTCCATATGACTCGGGAATGTACCTAAAATCCACCTTTTTGCACGACTCCTTTGAGCCGTGGTAGGGAGGAAATCAAAGAACAGTGGGAACCACACAAGACTATCTCGGGTCTACAGACTAACCTGTACAAGTGTCACCAGAGAACTGCTACCTGATGATAGGTATAGTACCAACAAGGAGTTCTCGGCGAGTCCTGTTCGGTATACCCATTCTCTAATGAGCACCTATGTACAATCTTTGATGTCAAACACCAATAGTTGTGGGATCAACCATCGCCCCCATACAGGGTCAAGAAACGTACACACTAGTCTACTCTGGAATATCGATGCCCTATCTCGATATCGCCTCGACTATGAACGATTAAAGGATGTGCTTGTGGACTACACAAGCCCCATTAGTATGATCTACATCATAGTCCTGATAGTCAAGCTAATATCCTAAGGTATTTATCAATATGTATCAGAGAGACAGTATAATAATACAAAGGTACATGTTAAGATAAAGTGCAACCAGATAGCATACTATCATGTCGAGCAAGAAAATCCTATGTGAGTGTGTGTGTGCGCGCGCGCGCGCCCAAGCATCCACTATAATATACAATAATGGCCTCTAGGGCATACATATTACTAACAATCTCCCACTAGCACTTGTTGGAGTTTCCTAGCACATTTATTAGGGTTTCAAGGTGTATCAAGTATACAATTTTAAAAATATAGTGTGCTCATGAACTCAAACTTAGAATCGAACTAGAGAATTAGGGTTTTTCATCAAGTAAGCAAACATAAACCTAAGTGATTATGGAATACAACCTTTATAGACTGGTCCATCACTTCAAATGCTCCGTGTAGAAATCCCTTCGCTCTAAGTAGTGGTGTTCCGGACTCTCCATAGGCTCCACTAGTCGAAATGAATGAGCTTGCTTAATGATCGTCGAAACCGAAGATGATCTAATTTGAGGAGACCCAACTCAAGCTACCTCTTCACTGATGTATGAATAAGTGAAGCAAACAACCTACACCATATAGCTAATATGGTATAAATTGATGAAGTAGGAATTTAGCTCTTTAGAATATTTTTCCTCTCATTCTTTTTCACCTCAAGAAAATCAAGTAAAGAAAAAGAGATGAAGAAGATAAAGCAACTAATGAACCATGGGTGAGAAAATATCTAATATAAACTCATGTAGAGACTTAACTAAGGCTAAGATAATGGTTAGCTTAAACAATATCTAGAGTAAAACAAAAGTCAATGGAGTTTAGTCAAGGTTTCAACAAGCTTCTCCAAGCTTCACAACCATGCTAATTTCCACCTCATTTTTGGTTTTCTCTTAATAATAAAAACCACATTATCTTAGTTTAAGTGTGAGTCTCATACACCCAAGTTCCATGTATCATCAAGCATGATACAATATTCTAAATACATTAAATATATATATATATATATATATATATATGTATGTATGTATATATAAAATGTAAATGAAGAAAAGAAAATTCTTTAGTGAGCTAATTTTATATTATTTAATATATATATATTAATATATCAAATATATATATATATATTAAAATATTAAATCAATATTTGATTTAATAATCCGGTTATATCACATATACCCGACTAATATCAAATCATCGAATCAACACTTGATCCGATAATCCGATTATATCACATATAAAATATATCGCGAAATCAGAATACGATATCATATACATGTATCTATCTCAGTCCCGCACATATCACATATGTGCCCTACTTCATTTCGCTTGAGACAGGAAACCTCTATGTAGGACTTTAAAGATCCGTCAATGCGCCGCAGTAGGTGGTGATCATATCAATCACCCACAAGCCGCAAGCGGTCGGCCAAATTTAACGGCCACCCGAGTATTGAGCGATCAGAAGATCAACAAGCATGCCTGCTCATACTCCTGTGAATCCAACAAGTAACACTATCGTACAGTCCGGTCTCTTCGTCTGATATGTCGCATATCGAGTCTAGGGGTGGTTAACGTCAGACCCCAGTAACTTGATAAGTCATGCCGATATGAGGTCCATAACGATTCGCGAAAATACTGATAACACTTACCAGTAAATCTCAGCAACCCTGACCAGGGATTTCCTGTTATGGCCAATCGAGCACAGCGCAACATCAACCCCCAATACCGGGAGAGATGAAACCCCTCCTATTACTCATTGCCTCCATGTGATTCGGGACTGTACCCAAAAGCCACCGGTTTGCACATTCTCTTGAACATGGTATGATGGAAATCAAAGCACGGTGGGAATCACACAAGACTCTATGACGATCTCGGGTCTTCAGACTAACCTGTACCAGTGTCACCCGAGAACTGCTATTTGACGTTAGGTATAATACCATCTAGGAGTTCTCAGCGAGTCGTATTCGGTGTACCCATTCTCTAATGAGCACCTGTGCACATTCTTTGATGTCAAATACCAATGGTTATGGGATCAACCATCGCCCCATACAGGGTCAAGAATCGTACACACTAGTCTACACTGGAATATCGATGCCCCGTCTCGATACTCCCTCGACTAGGAACAATTAAAGGATGTACTTGTGGACTACCCTGGCCCCACTAGTATGATCTACATCATAGTCCTGATAGTCAAGTCCATATCTTAAGGGCTTTATTAACATATAACATAGAGACATTATAAAGATACATAAGTATACATGTTAAGATAAAGAGCAACCAGATAGCATACTATCATGTCAAGCAAGAAAGTCCTCTCTATATATGTTCAAGCATCCACTATAATACACAACCATGTACAATAATGGCCTCTAAGGAATACATATAACTAACAATCTCCCACTTGCACTAAGTCCAGCTATTGTAGTATCTCATACCTAACATCCCGAAGAGTCTCTCAAACTGTATCTGGGGTATGGCCTTGGTGAGTGGATCCGCTGTGTTATTCTTCGTGTCAACTCTCCTGATCTCGATCTCCCGGCGATCAACTATCTCCCGGATCAGGTGATACCGTCGAAGAATGTGTCTGGACTTCTGATGGGACCTGGATTCCTTAGCCAAAGCCACTGCTCCATTGTTATCACAATACAAAGGTATTGGATACTCGATGGACGGAACCACACCAAGTTCAGTTATGAACTTCTTTATCCAGACAGCCTCCTTAGCGACATCGTTGGCAGCGATGTATTCAGCCTCCATCGTCGAGTCTGCCACGGTATCTTGCTTGAAACTCTTCAAATATACCGCCCCTCCATTGAGGGTGAAGACAAAGCCCAAGACCGACTTACTGTCGTCCCTATCACTCTGGAAGCTCGAACCGGTAAACGACTCCACTTGGAGTTCACCGTTACCATATACCAAGAACATTTCTTTAGTCCTTCTCAAGTACTTAAGAATGTTCTTCACGGTTGTCCAGTGATTCTCCCCAGGATCCGATTGATATATGCTCACTACACCTAGTAAAAAAGCTACATCTGGTCCGGTACAAAGCATCGCATACATAATAGAGCCTACTGCCGAAGCATAGGGTATCTCTTGCATGCAAGCCCTCTCCAAATCAGTCTTGGGAGACATCTCTTTGGAGAGAGTGATTTCAGAGATTGCGGGTAAACCATCACACTTTGAATCTTCCATACTAAACCTCTTTAGTATGTTGTCAATATACCTGGATTGGGACAATCCCAACATCCGTTTAGATCTATCTTTATAGATCTTAATCCCCAGAATGTAGGAGGTATCACCCAGATCTTTCATGGAGAATCTGTGTGATAAGAAGAGCTTGACTGAGTGCAGCATAGAAATATTATTTCCTATCAAGAGTATGTCATCCATGTACAATACGAGGAAGACAATCTTACTCTCTGCAACCTTCTTGTATATACAAGGTTCATCAACGTTTTTGATGAAGTCAAACTCTTTGACTACAACATCAAAACAGATATTCTAACTTCGCGATGCCTGCTTCAACCCGTAAATTGATTTATGCAGCTTGCACACATTTCCGCTGCTCCCACTATTTACGAAGCCCTCTGGCTGAGTCATGTACATGCTCTCTTCTAAATCACCATTTAGAAAAGTGGTCATGACGTCCATCTGCCAGATTTCATAGTCATGGTATGCAGCGATAGCAAGTAGGATCCGGATGGATTTAAGCATAGCCACTGGAGAAAAGGTTTCTTCATAATCCACACCTGTTCGTTGACGAAAACCTTTTGCTACAAGTCTAGCTTTGAAAGTCTCAACTTTTCCATCTACACCAAATTTCTTCTTGAAGATCCACTTGCTCCCAATGGGTTTTACCCCTTCAGGAGCATCTTCCAAAGTCCATAGTTTATTGGTGTACATGGATTCCATCTCAGATCGCATAGCATCCATCCATTTCACAGAGTTACCACTCATGATGGCCTGCTCGAACCTAGTAGGGTCATCATCTTCCATGATGCAATCCTCGCTCCCACCGTCTACGAGAAAACCGTAGTATCTCTCAGGTGGATGAGAAACCCTACAAGATCGGGGGAGAGGCTGAGGTTCGTTGGGAACTATCGAATCCTCGGGTTCCACTAAATCATCAGCTGTAGTTTGTGCAGCTAGAACTTCTTCCAGTTCTACCTCATGACCACTAATTTCTTTTTCAAGAAATTCCTTTTCTAAAAGGGTGGCATTCCGATAGGAGAAAAACACCTTTTGTTCCTCGGTATGGTAGAAGATATACCCTCGCGAATGTTTGGGATATCCAATAAATTTGCACAGAACAGATCTTGCATCGAGTTTATCCGGATTTTTCTTTTTAATATAGGCCGGACAACCCCATATCTTAACATAATTAATACATGGTCTCTTCCCTTTCCATATCTCATATGGAGTGGTAGGCACGGATTTGGTAGGAACCATATTCAATAAGTCTGCAGCTGTCTCCAGTGCATAACCCCAAAAGGAGATAGGTAACTCAGCAATACTCATCATAGAGCGTACCATATCTAATAGAGTGCGATTCCTCCGCTCCGATACACCGTTGTGCTGTGGTGTATACGGAGGAGTAAGCTGAGAGAGAATCCCATTCTCTTTTAAATTGTCCAGGAACTTTGTGCTTAAGTATTCTCCTCCTCGATCAGATCGTAGGATTTTAATACTTTTTCCCGTTTGGTTCTCTACTTCGCATTTATATTCTTTGAATTTCTCAAAAACTTCAGACTTGTGTTTTAACAGGAACACATGTCCGAATCTTAAGAGATCGTCGGTGAATGTAATAAAATACGAGAAACCATTCCTAACATGTATAGACATAGGACCGCATTCATCACTATGTATCAGTCCTAAGAGTTCAGTAGTTCTTTCTCCGTGTCCAGTAAATAGAGTTTTGGTCATTTTTCCTTTGAGACGTGACTGGAAAGTATCATAAGATGAAAGTTCAAACGGATTTAAATATCCATCCTTATGTAACTTAGCTAGCCGTGTCGCATTGATATGACCTAGTCTACAATACTACAAGAAGGAATCATTCATTTCTGAACTTTTCCTCTTGTGTGTGTTCTGTACATTAAGAACTGTATTCTGATTCAGAACGTATAATTCGTTACATAGCGCACCAAACCCAATCAACACTTGATTTAGGAAAATGTTCATAACATTTTTCTCTACTACAAAGTTATATTTTTCTTTATCTAATAAAAAAATTAATATTAAATTGCACATCATAAATGATATGTAGTAACAGTCGTTCAAGATCAGTGTATTACCGTTTGGCAATACAAGATTATATTCGCCAACTGCTTTGGCTGCAACAGTTGCACCATTCCCAACTTTTATAGAATGTTCACCTTTTTCCAGTTCTCTACCTCTTCTAAGCCCTTATAATACATTACATAGGTGGGATCCTGATCCGGTATCTAATACCCAGGACGTAGAATGTATTGAGAAACAGTTCTCGGTAATGAACACACCCAAAGAAGACGCATCAAAATGCTCATTCCTCATTTGGGTGGCTTGGGAATCCTGGTATTCTCTTATTTCCTGCTCAGTCTTATAACAGATATATGGAAGAGCGTAACCAACGTCCCCAGCTCAGTATAATATGCAGGTTCAGTCAATACATCCATATTATTATCTTGATTAAGGCATGTCAAAATCGCTACCTGGAGAGAGAGAGAAGAAAAACACTTTAGCGTATGCTCTTGCAAGATTAGACTTAGTTATTATCTTATCTAATCAGGATGGCTCCCGCTGCTTTTTATCAAATCTTCCTTCAAACCCTAAAAGGTAAGACTAACCGGGATTAATTACACGCTACAAGTTCGCTAACCGTTTAACTAGGCCAGTGTCGGTACTTTGAGGGAGCTTCCCCGTGCTTTTGCACGGAACTAATTAAAATAAACCTCGTTTTCCCAGAGGCATAACCCCATTGACACCTTTCTAGACACCTGATGGGTTAGCTAATTGTATAGCGCAAAACTCTTCCAGGAGTAACTCTTACTCACAGCAGGTATCGGGATCCAACTATCTCATAGAAGGTATGCAATCTCATTGCAAATTTCAACACTTGAAATCCCCGATAATCTTTTGCCCCTAGCGTCCTATGACCTTGACGCAGGCCAACAAACCATAAGACACTAGTCAAGTTCAGTCCATACATTTCTTGATTGAAATAAACCCACCTGCACGACCCTTGACGCAGGCCAACAAAATCATACGACTACCCTAATCAAATCTCATCACATGCTTGCAAATAAGTACTAATCAACTACCGCACACTATGCCTTGACGCAGGACAACAAACGCAACACAAATATTAAATAGTACATATCTGAAATGATGGAGAGCTACGACAGGTTTTTAAGAAAACCTTTTGCGTAATGAATTTGATATCGTTGAAGAATCTAGTGATTTTGAAAAGGAGTGTTTTTGAGGCTTTTACTAGTTTCGCTAAAGAGGTCACTCCCGATGAAGGGATCTCGGCTCTTTTCTCATCGAATGAGGTGTTGGATATTCTACAAGGAATACCACTATGCAAAGCAAAATCTAAAAAAGCAATCAAAAACAAAACCATGTTGGTTGTAGCATCTGCTAGTTTCGGTAAAGAGGTCACTCCCGGTGAAGGGATCTTGGCTCTTTCCTTATCGAATAAGGTGCTGAATATTCTACAAGGAATACCAGCATGCAAAGCAAAAACTAGAGCTACCCTTTTTGAAAATTTGATTCCACAACATCTTTAGGTTTTTTTCTTTCATTAATCTCATTAATGAAGTCCCATCATTTATGCTTCCTAAGCATCACAGATAAAGAAACGAAAATACAACGTACGCTTATGCCATCCGTATTCGCCACTTTGTCCCGTTATGCACCATTAGGTTACTTAACTAACGGTATAGTGAGGCGGGACTAGCGCGGATGTAAAACATAAGCAACGTCTATTATATATCATATATATAATAATAAAACATTCATCTCATTCAGTAATATGATCTCATCACAGAACATTGCGGCAGAAGTCAACATATGAAATATTGGATATACTAGGATTTCCGCGTTTTAAATTAAGCCAGCAAAAAACATGGATTCCACGATCGTGATGAATAGCCAAACCCACATCCTAGACCCCTACGAGAGCAGCAAGTAACCCTGCCAATTCTAAAGTTAGGAGACCCGGTCTCGACTCCTCGAGATGGTCTCCCACTAGACCCTAAAATCCGGTTACTTGTGCTCCCCACCTTGGGTCTTTCCTAATGAAGAAAAGTAAATAATATACATCAATGGTGACATCATCCTCAACCCGGAAGTGCCCCAATAAAAGAATATTACATACAATGAATTTTACATAAGGAAAAGAAAAACTCTCATCTCACATAAAACCCCCGGCCATTCAATCACGACGATCCAATATAACATATCACAGCAACACATAACTTCACATGTCATCAACGTAAGTAAATATGCGTATCTTAATTGTCATTGACGTATAGTAACGAAACCGGTGATACACCACATATTACACTTACGGTCGCAGAATAGAAATGTGAACTACAATAATTGGAATCCGCAATCACCCTTAGACATCATAAACCAGAAATATCACATACTTCGGATTTCATGCCTAACATATTAAATTCCTTAGACATCATAAACCCGGAATATCACATATTCCGAATTTCATGCCTAACTATATAAACCCTGCATTTTAGTCTCGTCTTGAAAACACTTTTCAATAATTAGTCGGGTAATTCAACAGGATTCCTGAAAACATGATCGAATGTGCATCGGAAATATTAGTAGACGGCCGCATCCCTGGTGTCGTCGACCAAGTGCACTTAGGCGGAACACCGTGGCCGTGAGCACCCGAGCGGATGCTTTTGGCAACGGGGTTCTCCTACAGTCACTTGGTCGGGGCTATGGGGCGTGGCTATCTAGTAATGTTACCCGGTGAGTATTCACGTACACTACGCGATTGCGACGAAGTTTTGATCCAAATCAAAACTTCATAGCAACCGATGATTCGATACTAAATTTCTAGATTTATAAGATATAATCCAGTTTTCACAAAACTTATAATTTTGGATTCCAAATATTGTATCACAAATCACATATAGCTAGGCGATGTTAAACAATTCGATTGAATTAACAAATTCCCAAAATTCCCAGAAAACTTAACACTTGAGCACAGTTAAAAAATACCAAGAATATGCCACAGTACCTATGGACCAACCGTTGAAGGGCCAACCCAAGCCTCACACTTGGCGCCGCGGAACCGCCGCAAATATCACTATTTGGCCGCAGTTCCCGATCAAGTAATCGAGTTAGGGTTTCATTCTTCAAGAGGGTCCATAGAATTACCCACACGATTTTTTGAATATTTTTAATCTCAAAAATTCTAACGTTTGGAAAAATTTCCAGAAAGCAAGGGAAAATAGGGTTTTCGGTGTTCGTTCGGACTTCTAACTTCGCATAGACGACGCCTAATGCTCTAGCTTGTCTCTGATACCATGTTGGAGTTTCTTAGCACATCTACTAGGGTTTCAAGGTGTATCAAGTATATAATTTTAAAAATATAGTGTGCTAATGAACTCAAACATAGAATCGAACTAGAAAATTAGGATTTTTCATCAAGTAAGCAAGCATAAACATAAGTGATTATGGAATACAACCTTTGTAGACCGGTCCATCACTTCAAATGCTCCGTGTAGAAGTCCCTTCGCTCCAAGTAGTAGTGTTCCGGACTCTCCGTAGGCTCCACTATTCGAAATGAACGAGCTTGCTTAATTATCTTCTAAGTCGAAGATGATCTACTTTGAGGAGACCCAACTCAAGCTATCTCTTCACTAATGTATGAATAAGTGAAGCAAACAATCTACACTATATGGCTAATATGGTATAGATTGATGAAGTAGAATTTTAGCTCACTTTAGAATATATTTCCTCTCATTCATTTTCACCTCAAGAAAATCAAGTAAAGAAAAAGAGATGAAGAAGATGAAGCATCTAATGAACCATGGGTGAGAAAATATCTAATATAAACTCATGTAGAGACTTAAATAAGGCTATGATAATGATTAGGTTAAATAATATATAGAGTAAAACAAAAGTCAATGGAGTTTAGTCAAGGTTTCTACAAGCTTCTCCAAGCTTCACAACCATGCTAATTTCCACCTCATTTTTGGTTTTCTCTTAATAGGATCCGTCTAGATTCCTGGAACATAGATTCCCTTATGGGTAGCCTAATGGAATTAGTGGATGTGATGATTAGGAGGAGAGTTGGTATTATGTGTTTGCAAGAAACTAAGTGGGTAGGTGAAAAGAGTAGAGTCATAGAGCCTTGGGGTTATAAGCTTTGTTATACGGGTAGAGATAAAAATCGTAATAGGGTAGGCATAATCATAGATAGACGGTTGCTTGAGAATATAGTTGAGATTAGGAGAAAAGGCGATAGAATTTTACCGGTTAAGCTTATTCTAGGTGGAGAGATCCTTAATGTTATTAGTGCTTATGCACCACAGATAGGTCTTGATGACGCTAGTAAGCATCTATTCTGGGAGGATTTAGACGAGATGGTGCAAAGCATACCTAGTGGAGAGAACTTATTTATTGGTAGTGATCTTAATGGATATGTAGGTACTAGTCGTAGTGGGTTTGATACTATCGATGGAGGTTTTGGTTTTGGACAAAGGAATGAAGTAGGCGACTCGATTCTAGATTTTGCCTTCTCTTATGACTTGATCTTAGCAAACACCTGGTTTAGGAAAAGAGAGTCCCACCTTATCACTTTTAGGAGCGGATCAAGTGCTAGTCAAATAGACTTTTTTCTGACGAGAAGAATAGATAGAGGTTGTTGTATCGACTGCAAGGTAGTGCCAGGTGAGAGTGTAACCACTCAATATAGACTTTTAGTTCTAGACTTTCGATTTAGAAGAGGACTTAGGAAGATTAGACGTAAGGTAAAGCCTAAAATTAAATGGTGGCGATTAAAAGAAGCTAACCAAAAGGCTTTTATAGATCGTGTAGTCCAAGAATCGGATTGGCAGTCGGAGGATAATTCAGACAGAACATGGAACAAAATGGCTAGTTGTATCAGGAAGGTAGCTAGAGATCTACTTGGTGAGTCGAGAGGTGGTGCTCCACCATCTAAGGACACATCATGGTGGAATGAAGAAGTAAAGGCTGCTATTAAAAGTAAAAGGGATTCTTATAAAGATTTGAAGAAAAGTAGAGATGTGGAGAGATTTGAGAAGTATAAAATGGCTAAAAAGGAAGTTAAGAAAGCTGTTCGGGAAGCTAAATCTAAGGTCTACAAGGAGGTGTACGAGAAATTAGACACTAAAGAGGTTGAAAATGATATATACCGGATTGCTCGGATGCGGGAAAGGAAGACTAGAGACTTATGTGCGGTGAAGTGTGTCAAAAATTAAAATCAGAAGGTTTTAATTCGAGATGAGAATATCAAGTAAAGATGGAGAGATTATTTTGACAAATTGTTCAATGAGAGCTTTACTAAGAATTTGGATGGACTTGTCATTCAATTTCAAGATATAAACCGTGATTTCATGTGTAAAATAAGACTATCTGAGATTAAAGAAGCTTTGAACAGAATGAGTTTAAGAAAAGCGGTTGGTCCTGACGGGATTCCTATCGAGATTTGGATATGCTTAGGAGAAATAGGCGGTAAATGGCTGACAGATCTGTTTAATAAGATTTGGCAGACAAAAAAGATACCAAATGAATGGAGGAAAAGTATCCTTACCCCTATCTACAAGAACAAGGGCGACATTCAAAGTTGCTCAAACTACTGTAGAATAAAACTTATGTGTCATACCATGAAACTTTGGGGGAAAGTGATTGAACACAGGCTAAGGAAGGATATTAAGATAACAGAGAACCAGTTTCGGTTCATGCCTGGACGATCGACGACAGAGGCTATTCATTTACCTCGTCAACTTGTCGAGCGTTTTTGAGAGAGGAGAAAAGATTTGCATATGATATTTATCGATTTAGAAAAAAGCGTACGACAAGATACCTAAAGAGGTATTATGGGGGACAATGATGAAGAAGGGGGTCCCCGTCAAGTATATTGACATAATCAAGGATATGTACGATGGAGTAGTGGCAAATGTCAGAACCTGTGGCGGCTTAACGAGTGATTTTCCGATTACAATTGGTTTACATCAAGCGTCTGCATTATGTCCATTCCTGTTTACCATCGTGATGGATGAACTTACTAAAACTATCCAAGATGAGATACCTTGGTGTATACTATTCGCTGATGATATTGTTCTAGTAAACGAGACGAAAGCAGGGGTTAATTCTAAATTGGAATTATGGAGGCAAACATTAGAATCTCGGGGATTCAGATTGAGCAGGTCCAAGACAGCATATATGCATTGCAAATTTAGTAACAAGAGAAGTCAAAACCATATTGGTATAACATTGGAAGGGCAAGAGATATCACCGAGCAACCAGTTTAGATATCTAGGTTCTATCATCCAAAAGAATGGGGAGATCGATAGTGATGTTAATCAAAGGATCCAAGCTGGTTGGTTGAAATGGAGGAGTGCAACAGGGATTTTGTGTGATCGTAAATTTCCGTTAAAATTGAAAGGGAAGTTTTATCGGAGCGCTATTCGGCCTGCCTTATTATATGGTACAGAATGCTGGGCTCCTAAGAAGCATCATACACAGAAGATGCACGTAGCGGAGATGCGCATGCTTCGTTGGATGTGCGATAATACTAGAAAAGATAAGATGCGAAATGAGGATATTCGTGCAAAAGTTGGTATAGCACCTGTGGAGGAGAAGATGCGGGAAAACCGGCTAAGATGGTTTGGTCATGTGCGACGCAGACCTATAGAAGCACCGGTTCAACGAATAGATTCTCTAGATATGGGCAATGGCAAAAAGGCAAAAGGAAGACCGAAAAAAACATGGATGGAGGTGATACAAAACGATATGGTTGCCAAAGGACTCGATGAAAGTATATTGTTCGATAGGAGTGAATGGAGGCGGAGGATTCATGTGCTGGACCCGGCGTGATTCTCATGTTGGTTCATGTAGCCTACCCCATATGCTTGGGATAAAAGGCTCAGTTGTTGTTGTTGTTGTCTTAATAATAAAAACCCCACATTATCTTAGTTTAAGTGTGAGTCTCATGCACCCAAGTTCCATGTATCATCAAGCAGGATACAATATTCTAAATACATTAAATATATATATCAAATATTTATATATAAAATGTAAATGAAGAAAAGAAAATTCTTTAGTGAGCTAATTTTATATTAGTTAATATATATATATATATATATTAATATATCAAATATATATATTAAATTATTAAATCAATACTTGATTTAATAATCCAGTTATATCATATATACCCGACTAATATCAAATCATCGAATCAACACTTGATCCGATAATCCAGTTATATCACATATAACATATATCGCGAAATCAGAATACGGTATCATATACACGTATCTATCTCGGTCCCGCACATATCACATATGTGCCCTACTTCGTTTCGCTTGAACCAGGAAAGCTCTGTGTAAGACTCTAAAGACCCATCAATACACCGGCAGTAGGTGGTGATCATATCAGTCACCCACAAGCCGCAAGATATCTGCCAAACGTAATGGCCACCCGAGTATTGAGCGATCAGAAGTTCAACAAGCATGCCTGCTCATACTCCTGTGAATCCAACAAGTAACACTACTGTACTGTCCGGTCTCTTCGTCTGATATGTCACATATCGAGTCTAGGGTTGGTTAACGTCAGACCCCGGTAACTTGATAAGTCATGCCGATATGAGGTCCATAACGGTTCGAGAAACTACTGATAACACTTACCAGTAAATCTCAGCAACCCTGGCCAGGGATTTCCTATTATGGCCAATCGAGCACAGCGCAACATCAACCTCCAATACCGGAAAAGACGAAACCCCTCCTATCGCTCATTGCCTCCATGTGATTCAGGACTGTACCCAAAAGCCACCGGTTTGCACATTCTCTTGAACGTGGTATGATGGAAATCAAAGCACAGTCGGAATCACACAAGACTCTATGACGATCTCGGGTCTTCAGACTAACCTGTACCAGTGTCACCAGAGAAGTGCTATCTGACGTTAAGTATAATACCATCTAGGAGTTCTCGGTGAGTCCTGTTCGGTGTACCCATTCTCTAATCTGCACCTGTGCACATTCTCTGATGTCAAACACCAATGGTTGTGGGATCAACCATCGCCCCATACAGGGTCAAGAATCGTACACACTAGTCTACACTGGAATATCGATGACCCGTCTCGATAATCCCTCGACTAGGAACAATTAAAGGATGTACTTGTGGACTACCCTGGCCCCACTAGTATGATCTACCTCATAGTCCTGGTAGTCAAGTCCACATCCTAAGGGCTTTATCAACATATAACATAGAGACATTATAAAGATACATAAGCGTACATGTTAAGATAAAGAGCAACCAGATAGCATACTATCATGTCGAGCAAGAAAGTCCTCTCTATATATGTCCAAGCATCCACTATAATATACAACCTTATACAATAATGGCCTCTAGGGCATACATATAACTAACAACACTAAGTCCATTTGGACCCAACATCCCAAAAAGTCTCTCAAATTGCTTCTGGGGGAGGGCCTTCATGAGTGGATCCGCCGTGTTGTCCTTCGTGTCAACTCTCCTGACCTTAATCTCCCGGCGATCTACTATCTTTCGGATCAAGTGATACCGCCTAAGAATATGTCTGGATCGCTGATGGGACCGGGGTTCCTTGGCCAAAGCCACGGCTCCATTTTTATCATAATTCAAAGGTATTGGATGCTCAATGGATGGAACCACACCAAGTTCAGTTATGAACTTCTTCATCCAGACAGCTTCTTTGGCAGCATCGTTGGCAGCGATGTATTCGGCCTCCATCGTCGAGTCTGCCACGGTATCTTGCTTAGAACTATTCCAACATACCGCCCCTTCATTGATGGTGAAGACAAAACTCGAGACCGACTTATTATCGTCCTTATCACTCTGGAAGCTCGAATCGGTAAAGGACTCCACCTGAAGTTCTCCGTTACCATACACCAAGATCATTTCTTTAGTCCTTCTCAAGTACTTAAAAATGTTCTTCAAAGCTTTCCAGTGCTTCTCCCCGGGATCTAATTGATACCTACTTACCACATTAAGTGCATAAGCTACATCCGGTCTGGTACATAACATCGCGTAGATGATTGACCCAACTGCAGAAGCATAGGGTATCCCTTGCATACGAGCCCTCTCCAAATCAGTTTTAGGAAACATCTCTTTGGAGAAAGTGATTCCTAAAAAAGTGGGTAAATTACCACGCTTAGAATGTTCCATACTAAATCTCTTTAGTATGGTGTCAATGTACCTGAATTGGGACAACCCAACATCCGCTTAGATCTATCTCTATAGATCGTACTACCCAGGATGTAGGAGGTATCTCCTAGATCATTCATGGAGAACTTTTATGATAAGAAGAGCTTGACCGAGTGTAGTATAGAAACATCATTTCCTATCAAGAGTATACCATCCACGTACAATAGGAGGAAGACAACCTTACTCACTACAATCTTCTTGTATATACAAGGTTCATCTGTGTTTTTTATGAAGTCAAACTCTTTGACTGCCACATCAAAACAGATGTTCCAGCTCCGTGATACCTGCTTTAATATATAGATTGATTTAAACAGCTTGCACACCTTTCCGATGCTCCCACTGTCTATGAAGCCCTCTGGCTGTGTCATGTACACGCTCTCTTCTAAATCACCATTTAGAAAAGTGGTCTTGACGTCCATCTACCAGATTTCGTAGTCATGGTATGCAGTAATGGCAAGTATGATCCTGATAGACTTAAGCATAGCCACCGGAGAAAAGGTTTCATCATAATCGACACCTGGTCGTTGATGAAAACCTTTTGCAACAAGTCTAGCTTTAAAGGTCTCAATCTTTCCATCCACACCAAGTTTCTTCTTAAAAATCCATTTGCTCACAATGTGTTTTACACCTTCAGGAGCAACTTCCAAAATCCATACTTTGTTGGTGTACATGGATTCCATCTCAGATCACATTGCATCTAGCCATTTCATAGAGTCTCCACTTATGATGGCCTGCTCGAAACTATTTGGGTTATCATCTTCCATGATGCAATCCTCACTTCCACCGTCTATGAGAAAACCGTAGTATCTCTCAGGTAGATGAGGACTATTAAATTCTCCGGTTCTACCAAATTATTAGCTGTAGTTTGTGTAGCTGGAACTTCTTCCAGTTCTACCTCATTGCTACAAATTTCTTTCACAAGAAATTCCTTTTCTAAAAAGGTGGCATTCCAAGAAACAAACACTTTTTTTCCTTGGTATGGTAGAAGATATACCCTCGCAAATATTTCAGATATCCAACAAACTTGCACAAAACTGACCTTGCCTCGAGCTTGTCCAGATTTTGCTTTTAACATAAGCCGGACAACCTCATATCTAAATAAAATTAAGACATGATCTCTTTCCCTTCCATATCTCATATGGAGTGACAGGCACTGATTTGGTTGGAACCCTATTCAATAGATATGCAGTTGTCTCAAGTGCATAACCCCAAAAGGAAATAGGTAACTCAGCAAGACTTATCATAAAGCGCACCATATCTAATAGGGTGCGATTTCTCCGCTCCGAAACTCCATTGTGTTGTGGTGTATACGGAGGAGTAAGATGGTAGAGAATCCCATTCTCTTTTAAATAGTCATGGAACTCCATGCTCAAGTATTCTCCTTCCCGATCAGATCATAGGATTTTAATACTTTTTGTAACATTTCATAAAATATATAATATTATTTTTAGAATTTAATATTAAAATAATATATTTCGCGAAAACTACCCGATTTGCGAATTTGGGGTTTTCGTAAAATGGTATAAATATATACCAATATTTGTGAAATAATTGGAGATCAAAATGATTTATTCATTTAAATAAATATTTATTGGATTTAGTATTTTTATAATTTATTTTATGCAGTTTAAATAAAAATTGATTAGTGTGCTACTAATCGCGATTAAGCCAAATCCGTGTTTCTACATTCTTCCATGGTTAGTGCACTATGGTATGTTGTATTTTTTTGCATGTTGTTTCATTGGTATTTGTTAATATTTAGCTTTAAAAGAAAAGGAGAAAAGGAAATAGAATAGAATAATAGGAATGGGTAAGAGAGAGAGTGTGACATGACATGAATAATTGAGAGAGGGGGTGAGAATATAAGAGAGAGAGAGAGAGAGAGAGAAAGAAAGAGAGAGGGAGGGCTGCCTCTTTCATTTTTCTCCCATTGTTTTCTTCTACCTCTTCATCTTCAAGCTTTCCCCCCACTTATACCCTCAAGTATCATCTCAAAAACCTTGCTAAACCCCTATACTCCCTTCATTAAAAATGATCCCTGCCTTTCTACAAACACATTGGACCTTTCAAAGTTGGATTTTGAAGACTTTGAGCAACTCAAGAAAATTCTTGAGTTGCCAAATGAGGTAAATCTCACACTTTTAATTTAGTAATTTAGTCTCTTTAATTTCTATTATAGTTTTGAATTGGTTATGTGAAGATTTGGGAGCTTTGAAAATTTCTAGAGGAGACAGGGGATTCTTGAGTTGTGATGGTGCAAGTGAATGTAATTAGTGACTACAAACCCTCCCCCCTTAGTGTTAAAAACCAGTGACTAAATCCAAGAACTTGATTTAGATGTTTCAATGTCGGTTTTGTGAACATCTTGAGCCTACAGGGAATCTGGAGTGAGCTGAGACCTGTACGAGAAAAACTAGCAACTCTATTGACCTAGATTGAACACTAGAAGGCCACCCTGAGAATACGAGCCAAAACCAAGCTACCCAGGCCGAGTAGGCCGGTTTTTCAGGTGATGTCGCCGGGTATTTTGTGGTTGATGGTGTTGGAATTGGTTCTGTAGCTTACGCATCTTATATACTATCCCCTGTACTTGCTTGTTTAGTCCCAATTTAACCTGATATAAATCTGGGAGCATATTAGGTTGGTTTTGGATATGTTTTCCAATATTGGAATTATTGGTTTTGATATTTGATATTTTATTTGGTCGTTGGATATTTGTACGTCGACGACGATGGTTGTTTGGTTGTTTTCGCATGCGTAGGCTATAGGTTCTAACCTATGAGTGCACCGTGTGTCGTATCGGTTTTCCGGACTTGATTTTAATAGCATTGTGACTGTGTATTTATTGTAGGTACCTTTGCGTGGATTCCGAGGTGACGAAGCATATCGACTACGGCTGAACAAGGAATTCTGCAGGTGAGTTGATTTATATCTACGGGGGAAGTCGGCTTGATGGCGTATATCACCCCCGCAAATTATGAATGGAAACCGATATATAGAATACAGTCGGAGAAACCTATACTAGAAAACTATGAATATGGTTAAAAAGATAGTTAGAGATGATATGAATGATTGAATATATATATCAAGATATGAGAAGAAAGCTATAAGGATATGACATGAGATCGGTAAAATAAGATAAAGGCATATAAGATTAATTGATGTGAGATATTGAGGTGATAAAAAAAGAATGTGACGAAATAAGATGACTTGGCTTGATATGTTGCTATGCGGATGCGAGGTGATATGAGAGTATAAATACTATTGCCAAGACATGATATGAGATTGATGCTAATGTGACGAAAGATATATATATTTATAAGAATAATGAGTGATATGTCGTACGAGACTTTAGATCCGTACCCTCATTGTCATATAGGTTGATAGAATCCCTAATGGCTTAATACCGCCGTATGATGAATTATACCGTACGTGATGTTTGAGGTTGGATGTTGATTGATAGATTCACCGACTCGGATATGTTATAGATATGTATACCTTATAGCATTTCGCTGACGATGTACTCTATGCTATGTTCATGACATTATCATTGCATTACATATGCCTGTACTAGTACACCTACACCATTATCGATGATGCGTATGTTATACTTACACAGATTGGCCGGCTCACACACCTTCTTCATCGATAATTGCTATGTCACTACACAGTATAAGTTCTACATCATGCTATTATTCTTAATTGTTCAGTACTGTCACATTAATTATTGGCATGATATACTTGCTATGCTCACATCACTATACCATGTCGCATGATATACTTGATATGCTCACATTTCTGTTCTATATTTGCATACATCATGCTTTATGATTATATGCATTGAGATGTTGTTTTCATGAGATTCTGGATTTGAGAACCGTGGTTATATTTCAAAAGAAATTATGTATTATTTTAAAAACCCGGTTTCTCTTGATATAATATTTCAAGACGTCCACCATGAGTTTTCTCGGTTCTAAGATTGGTTTGTAAAACCCGATTCGAGGAGCGGTAGGTACCGTCTGCGGGTACATGGTGGTCCCGGTGAGATACCCCGGGGCAAGAAGACTCATTTAGTTAGGCGGTGAGCCTGGAAGGGGAGCACTACCTACCGGTGATAGTATTTAAACTCGGCGGTTATCCGGATGATACCGACTGGAGTCGTGAGATGGATATGAGGGGCGACCAGAGTATGCGGCGCCTGAAGGCCGATCTGAGGATGCGGCGCCTGAGATATGAGGATTTACGTTTCGATGCTGAACACGGGTTTCATAATTTTTCTGTAACACCCTAGTTCATTTATACTAATTCCAGTTCCCGTATTTCCTTAATTGTGGTATTTTCCTGATTTATCGTGTTTTGAGTGCGAATGGTATTTTACATTTTACATTGCATTCGACCCGACCCGTTTGCTTGGAACATGTTCGATTCATGTTTATAGTTTAACTTGACTTGTTACATAGACAGGTGCACTTTCATGTTTACTGCATACTTGCATTTTATCTGGCATTGTATCTTTTATCATATAACATTTTAAGTCATGTAAAATATTTTAAAAATACATTTCATAGCCTGCATGATACCCCTAACCCCGTGGTAGCATCCGCACATCTTGTTCTCGTCCCGTTCAGTGAAACAGACGTGTTTGGATGGCTACGCGCACGTACGTGCATCCATTCTTAGGGGTATGCATTTTCTTTACCCGAGCATTCATTTTGAAATTTAGAAGTCGCATATATTTTTCATATTTTAAAACTAAAATTTTAGACCCGACCCGGACGTGATTTGGACTAAGTTTGTTTTTACCAGAAAATCCAATTTTAATTAATATAATATCTTTATTAAAAATTTATTTAACAGTAAAAGATTTCTTAAACCACTAAAAACAAATCCATCTCTCCTCTC
Organism: Agapanthus africanus; assembly: GCA_030015575.1. NCBI lineage: Eukaryota > Viridiplantae > Streptophyta > Magnoliopsida > Asparagales > Amaryllidaceae > Agapanthus > Agapanthus africanus. The sequence goes on from CM057340.1 coordinate 757,072,761, forward strand.
TCTCTTTCTCGCTCCTCTCGATTTCTCTCTCCTCTCGTTGTTCTCTCTCTCTCCCTTTCTCTCTCTTCTTCATATTAAATCCCCATGAATCCCATCACCCCATCTCCCTTATCATCATCTTTCTTTTTCTTTTTCTTTTCATTTTATTTTTTCCGCCGTCGCCTCCTCGCACTCTTCACCACATCACCCATTCTCGTCACCGACCCTGCCTCCACCACCTTCAACCTCGCTCATCTCCTCCTCTCACCTCCTCCCTCTCCCTGCTCACCTTTCTCTTCTCCCAAGCCCCACAACCCACTGCCCCTCTCGTCACGAACCCATCGCCTCCCCTCGCTTGCCTCGCCGTGCTCGTCGTCGTCAACCCCACGACGTCGACGACCACCTTCGACGATTCCACCTCGCCATCACCATCGTCAACTCCTCGACCCACCCTACTTTCCTCTCTCTCCCGACGCCTGCAAACCCTGTGCAAACCCATCGCCAGAACGTCGTCGCCTCCATTCTCCGCCCTCGTCTCCGTCGTAGCCTCACCCTCATCATCATAGCCCGATCTCTTTCCTTCTCTCCTCGACCAACCTTCGAGACCATTGCAGCAACAACCCACAGCCTTCACCGTACCCGTCGCCTGCACACCTCGCCGCCAGTGCTCGTCGGCCTCAACCCATCACTACCTCCTTGTATTCCTCCAGTTCCTTTCTCCTCTCCCTTGCCAAACCCAGCAACTCAAACCCCTTACTCTGCAAACAGATCCAAAATAACCCAAGAACCCTAACCTAACCCTAACTCCTCTAAGAAACCCTAGCCTCGCCGGAGATCCATGATCTCGTCGTCACCCTCACCTCTCTCCTGACCCCTGTGCACCACAACCACAGTAAGCAATCACCTATCCCTCTTCTTCTTCCTCTTTCTTTCTTTTCTTTTTCTTTTCTTTACTTTCTTGAATCTTGTTTTAGCGATCGTCGGAGCCGTGCTTGACGTCGCTACCATTCCAGACGACCTGGAGGACGTACCTTACCTGCGTGATCACCCCCTTGCCTTGACTAGACCCGTCCCGCGTGCCGCGTGTGCGTTGCGACGATTTACCGACGTTGGACGTGCCGTGCGTATCCGTCGCGTGATTCGATCGAGGCAAGTTTATCTTGCTACATGCTATAATACCATAATCTATATTTATTTGAATTATAATACTTCAAAATGGTTAATTTTGTAATTCACATTATTGTTTTCAGTTTTGTTGATTTATTCGATACCCGTTTACATCCATTCATATCATTTCAGATCTAGGTCATGAAAACTTATCTTGTTACATACTATACTCTTATATACTGCATCAAATTGAATAGTTGCATCTCATATTGCTTAGTTATATATCTCGCACTTGTTAGTTTATCATTTTATGTTTGTATGATGTTCGCTTGCATCCATATCATATAGAATGCATATAGCTGCATTTACAGATCTTATTAATAACATAATATTGTTGTTTTAACACCCCATGTTTAATAAAGTGCAATCTAATTAGTTTTAGAACTATTAAAAGTAAACCTAATCGATAATGTGCATCCATGTCATTGACTTTCTATCTATGTGCATACCATTCATGTTAGTTCATTTTATTAGTACTCTATACTTGATTTTGTGCACCCATACTTGTTACAGTTTGATTATGAGCATCCACTCGACACTTGTGCATTACCTGACATGACCTGATACACTACTACTAACATGACTTGATACATGTGCACTACTTGACATGACTTGATACATGTACACCACCTGACATGACCTGATGTACTACAGCTTGACATGTTACCTGATCTTGTTACTAATGCCGACAATCTTGACCTGTTGTCCCTACGTACATTTCCTGTTGTCTATACAGAAAAACTGTTCTTGCGTGATCCTGTGTTGGCATTAGTCTAAAATTTATAAATACCTGACTTACACACATAACTTGGGGGTATGGTGAAATCAAGAAAAGCTGAACGTAACTCAAAGGGCTATTATATTATTTTACCGTGGTCCCTGTTCCCCTCCGAAAGGCGGCCTAGACTTTAGGACGTCTGTGCCTGATGTTCGGGGCAGATGCTAATAGGTGCTATCCGTCCACCTCTCCGAAGATGCCAAGTTAATTTATGGCACCGTGTATCGGAGGTTTAGACGGATGCGGCCGATATAGCAGACTTCGTCAGATTCCCCCTCAGGATGAGGGGTTTTTGATTATGGGGACGCTCTCCCCTGCAGGCGCAAGCCCCTGCAGTTAATTACGCTACCGGATCGCGGTAACAACTTTCTCCTTCTCCAGAATTTCACTTCGTGTCGTGTGTGTTCATTTTGTTTGTGGCTGCCCGTGGATTGTATACGGAGACTGAGTAATGCCGTCGCCCGTAGGACGTGGATTAGTCCAAATCCGGATTTACTTAGATTTGGGTTTGGTGTTTTCAGTTTAAGGATGCGTTAGTCGCGTTGCGGCTAAGATCAACTTAAACGTTCGTCGAGGATACGTTAGTCCTGTTTTAGACTAAGATCAACTCAACGTAGTGATTAATTTAATGTATGGCCATCAGGACTCGTCACCTCTCTGACGTCGTTGAAGGATTACAACGACATGTATCAAAGGAGCTCGGAGATGTACCCTCGAACCAGAGTTGATTGGGAGTTTTATAATCCATTTGAATATTTAAGGATACGTTAGCCGTGTTTGGGGCTAAGATCAACTTAAACGTTTGTTAAGGGTACGTTAGTCCAGTTTGAGACTAAGACCAACTTAACGGGACCGTTTAGATCCGACAAGAGAGCATTTGGGCTCTATTGTGCCAGTTTAGGGACGTGGTGGTCCGATATTAGTTTAGGGACGTTTCGGTCCGATATTAGTTTAAGGACGTTTCAGTCCGATGTTAGTTTAGGGACGTTTCGGTCCGATATTAGTTTATGGACGTTTCGGTCCATTATTAGGTGTGTGGCCGTTGGGACCCGTCACCTCTTTGACATCGTTGAGGAATTACAACGATGGATGTCAAAGGAGTTCGGAGATGTACCCTCGAACCGGATGTAGATTGATTTAGGAGAGCCATTTTGCTCAGCCAATTTAATTTAAGGACTTATGGCCACGATTGGGCTAAGTCCAGTAAAAAAATATCCAACATTGCTTTTGCATTTCTTTTTATTTTTATTTGGGCTTTGCCCAGAAAAGATGCAGGGCATCAATTTGTTTTGAGCTCTGTTCTTTATGAATGATGCAGAGCATCAATTTTATTTGGGCTCAGCCCTTTTATTGCTTTGCAATTTATTTTGGCATGTTAGGTCTTTTGATTTGGGCCTGGCCCTTCAAATAGTGCAAAGCACCAAGAATCTTTTAGATTCAAGAAAATGAGTGCAGAGCACTTTTTAATGATCTAAATTTAGATCAAAGAAAAGAAAATCTTTTCTTTCTTTCTATCTCAGAGAACCAGAGGTTCCCTAGCAAGTGCAAGGCACTATTTTTTTTTTTTTTATTTATTTATTTATTGAAGATCACTGATTTTGTCTTTTAGATCAATGATCTATTCCTAAGAGAATTTTCTCTTATTTCAAAGGTTTTTACCTTCTTCTTTGTGTTCTCAAGAAGTTCTCTTCTTCTTCTTTTTTTTAATCCAAATTCTCTATATCCTTGAAATGGGGTCTGGGGTCCTTTTTATAGTGCTCAAAAATCAGTTAAATTTGTTAAAAAGATCTTTTCTGAGTGATTTGGAGAATTTTCCCCACCGTTGGATCTTTGATCCAAAGGCCCCTGTTTTACAGAAGAAATCTTCTTGTTTAAACAAGAACAGAAAAATATCCTTAAATCTTCACTCTGTTGTTGCGCAACTCACCAGCGTGTGACACGTGTCGCGCAGTGAAGCGTTTGCGCAACAGCGCTTGCGCAACTGCGCAGACACGTGTCGTGCAGTGAGGCACTTGCGCAACAGCGTCGCGCAGTGAGGCACTTGCGCAACAGCGCTTGCGCAACTGCGCAGACACGTGTCGCGCAGCGGTGCGCTTGCGCACTTGTGCTTGCGCAGCTGCGCAGACACGTGTCGCGCTGCCGTGCGCTTGCGCAGTTGTGCTTGCGCAGCTGCGCAGACACGTGTCGCGCTGCCGTGCGTTTGCGCAGTTGAACGTTGCTTATGTTTTTTAAAGAGCCTTACTCTGATTGGATGTACGGCCTTGGGCGTTGTGCTGCCGTGTCAACTTCTGACACGTGGCGCGTTGCGCGCAGCGCACGGGAACTGAAGCGTTGCTTCAAAATTTGAATTTTCAAAATTTAAGCAGAGCATTGCTCTGATTGGGGGAACAAATGCCCCCCACCGTTGCGCTCACGTGGCGCGCACGTGAGTGCAGCGGTGGCAACACCCCGACCGTTGGATTATTGAGATCAGGTGAAGAGACGCAGGCGTCTATAAATAGAACCCTTGGTCCTTGGTAATTCTTTACCAATTTCAAGAATTTGAATTTCAGAGCCTTGCTCTTGCTTAAGAACTTCCAGAGCCTTGCTCTTGTGAGAACTTCAAAGTTCTAGTTTTAGAATCACTCTAGGTAAAATTAATTAAATTAAATTAATTTAAATTAAATTAAATTTAATTAACAGAGCCTTGCTCTTATAGATCTTTGATCTAAAGAAAACCCCTTTTGGGGTTTCTTCAACAGAGCCTTGCTCTCAAAAAAATTTCAGATTTACAGAGATCTGATTCATGGGTTCTAACCCATGAACAGAGCATTGCTCTTAGATCAAATGTAGATCTTGTTAGATCTGATAAACGGAGAAAAAATTTTGTCTTATAAGTTTTCATGGATTTTTCAGGATTCAAAAACTCTAAAGATAAAATTGATGGATCTTTCCACCATTACCATAGAGCTATGCTCTTTTTAAGGAATCTTGTTCCCCTGAGACCAGAGTTTGACAAATGTCACTCTGTGACAAAGCTTTGCTCTGAAAGAGAATATTTCTCCTTGTCTCTAGGGATTTCCCATCAGTGAGGATATTCTTTTGGGGACCTTTTCATTAATTGAAAGTCTCATCTAATGATGGGGTTGTCTTATCAAATGATGCGCCGTCATCTAGATTTTGTGGGTCCCCCTTTGGTCCCCTACTCACTGCACTGTAGTGTGATGTAGGACTTTGACATGTGAAGCATTGGAACGCTAACGGTTATATTTATTTTTTTTGTCTACAGGGAACATGTCTGAAGATTTGTCTTTCCCTTTTGTTCGCTCAGAAGGAGGGTTCCCACATGCACCAGTAGACCGGGTGGTGTTCGCCTTGATTAGAGATCACGATCCTGAGTGCAAGAGACTTCACCTGTGGGGAAGGTGGTACAGCCAAATCATCCAAGGCCGCCGCAGCTTCAGCTCCGCTTCGCCCTCTGAGCCCATAGTTACGATTCCTTATGCGGACAAGCCCCCGGTGGAGTATGCCGTGGAGGTTAAAAATTGGAATTCTGACGATCTCCTCCAGCTTGCCATTGGTGCCATCCCAGTGCAGCCGCCGCCGGCGATAGACATCTTGGGGAGGCGAATCTGTCAGGGTGAAGCACGCCCTTGGGGACAGGCTTATAATATTGGACTGATCCCGCGACCGCTTGCCGGATACCTGCAATAGGCCCGGTACATCTTATCGGCGAAAAGGACTCATCTAATGAAGATTGGTTTATATTCGGCCGTCTACGTTTCGCTTTTCGAGTATCCCTCTCCTCCAACGTGGTGCATTATTGAACAATGGAATATCCCCACCCACACCTTCTTGACAGCGGATAGGGAAGTCTCCATCTCTTTGGAAGAATTTGTTGAGATTTCAGGTCTACCAGTGAGGGGGGAGCACTACGAAGAGCTGCTTCCTCCTGATAAGTACGTCTTTGCCACCAAGCAGGTGGTATTTGACTTAACTCCGGAAAATGCCATTCAGCATCAGCACCCGGGCTTGGTGAAGGTGTTGGAGATTTATGAGGAACTCCATTTGGAATCGGGCGACCGGGGCGTCAGTTTCGCGGATTTCATCACTCGTTTTATCCGCCCGGAGTTCCTATCAGAGCAGGGCGAGAAGTTTGCTCAGCTTGCTGACCCCTTTGGTTTCGGCTTGGACCGCCGACCTTCATCGGAAAATGAGCAGCGGGATTTTTATCTCCCCGGCACTGCCAGTGTCCCTTTCTCAGAGATCGCCGTTCCTGGCATGGACGAGGAGACTTTTTTCATAGGGTTCTTGGGTCTATGGCTATGCAGCTTCGCGCTTCCCATGCATCCACGCCTCATGCGGTCCTCCGTCTTTTACCCGGCGCATCAAATGGCGGCTGGTTTGCAGCTATCGGTAGGGATTGCCGGGCTGGCTTACCTTTATAATGGACTTAGCGTAGCGGCGGACGCTAATGAGCCTGGGGTACAGCCTGCTAACTTTCCGAAGCACTACTTCACTTCTTGGATGGAGCTGCATGTGCGAGGGGTGTTTGGTGCCCATAAGACTCCTCCATTCTTTGAGAAATACGGACTCCCAAGAATCATGCGGTTGGTCGGGGCTTCAATTGTGGTTGCACCTCCGCGGGAGTCTAGGGGACTGCTCCTCCGTTCACATCTAGTCGGAGCGAAGACTTCTTTTGTGGATAAGGTCATCACCATAGGCTCCGAAACCACTAAGTCAGTGGTGTCGCTGCGTGATGACTTTAAGGGCGGGGTTTCTGTACTGAAGGCTCGGGAAATCCTTCACCTTTACTCCATTCGGCCGGGCTACTTAGTATTTAGGCAGAATGAGACGGCTCTCTTTATGAGGTATAACCCACATCGATTTGCCCGACAATCGAGTTACAATCAAGGGATCCCGATGGAAGCCTTTCTGGAAACACCCGCGGCCAACCAAGGGGGAATAAGGAATGCTATGCATCATTTCACCCGGCTCAATACAGGCTCTTATTTTTTTATCAATGAGCCTAGCTGTGCCCCTAAAATAATCCATCCGTATGTAGCCTGGTATGCGCATGCTATGGGCCCAATCATTTTAATGGAGAAACGCTTGCTGGTTGACCGTAGGGGTGCGCCTCCTGGTGGTGATCGCAAGGCTCCCCTGCAGCCAAGGATCCAGGTCATCCCCCCGATAAAAGATGCCGGAGCTGACCGACCACGCGTGTTGGCCCCCCCGCGTGGATTGCCACTGCCTACTACGGTGGATGCACCACCGGCGCCCTGTGCTCCCACAAAGACGGTTAAAGTGGTATCGCCAGAGTCTGGCGCAGGAGCGGATATCGGGACTCGCCGCCCTAAAGTGACTGCCAAGCGCAAAGCTGCTCCGGGTGGATCTAAAGCTGGCGGGCAGAAGAAGAAGAAGTCCACCCTATCCCTCGACGCGATCCTCAGCTTAAAGCCTGCGGCTCCTCCCGCCGAGGCCATATGTGAATACGGCAGCAATGAGGGTTTCGTGGTAGATCCTGCGGACACCAATCTGGCTGCCGCCATTGCAGCTTCGGAGCGATCGGCTAGGCTCGAAGCGATGCTAAGCAAACTCGCTGAGTCCGGTAATCATCAGACGCTTCATTTGTCATTTTATTGCACCCTGTATTATTATCTTTAACTAACATTTGCTCCATTTTCAACAGGTGTCTCTACTGAAGAGGCTATTGCTGCCTCCCTGAAAACCTTCCAGGAGGAGGAGGAGAAGCGTGCCTTAGCAGGCGCTGGTATGTTTCATCCCTTTCTCTTTCATAAGAAAAGTTTGTTGTCTCGCTATGATATTTAACCTGACTTTCTTTTGTTTCTTTGCAGGGGTTGTATTAATTGACGCAGGGGTCCTTCCCGAGTCTGTGACTGAGGTCCCGGCTTCGTCAAAGTTGCCGCAAGAGCCTCGGCTTGACAAAACGATGAAGGATGCCATGAAAAATTTGGAGGCATCCTTATTCACGGACGAGGACGCCTCAGTTAGAGAAGCCTTAGTGGCATCCGTCTCAACGGCTCGGGAGAATCGGAAGCGGTTGAGACGCGAAGCAAAGGCGCGCAGAGCTGCTTTGGCCACGGGAGCGGGTCCCAGTACCATTCCTCGCGCTGACACTCCTTCTGGAGAGGCCCCTGTCGCCCTGTCTACTGCTTATAGGCAAGTGGCGCGCGCGGCCCGAAGTGCAAACAATAAATCCCCTTCAGGTAGCATCTCTTTCAGAACCTTGTTGTTATTATAAAGCCATTGGCTCATATGCATTCCATCTTGCAGGACCAAGTCCGACTGAGGGGGAGGCGGAGACCGTCGGACCCCAGGAAACGGCGGAAGCGGCACCTGCCGAACCTGAGCCGACGGTGGGCACCGTTGTCGGGGCCACGGTGCCTGAAACAGAAGTTGAAGGATCCGCCGCCGAGAAGTTCATTGATGCCGCGTCTGAAGTGGCGGCAGATGAAATGACTGTCGAGCCGAAGGCAGTAGAAGTCGAGGCGCTTGAGGCTGGAGACGTCACGGTGCCGATGGACGAGACAATCGTGACCGCAGAAACCGAGGGAGTATCGGGTGAGGCGGCCACGATTCCTGAGGAGGAGCGAACCGCTCTTTCTCAGGAATCTGGTAATACTCCGATCATAGCCCTCCCCGCGTATGGTTTCTTGCCGTCTCCCGGGCTCGCGAGCACAGCAACGGTTCCCATCGAGTCGGGTGATGAGGCTACGGGCGGTGGTCTCATGTCGATAGATGAGGGGATTGCTTCAGTTTCTGCTGGTAGCTCGTCAGGTAAATTTTTTTTCTCTTTTTTTTTTTTTTGTCACCAGCGTTCCCCCCCCCCTTTTTTATATATCTTGCGATCTCTTCTAACAAGCTTGTCTTTGCAGGTGCGGCCAGTGCCGATGCTCCTTTGCTCGAGGGTGCACCGTCGACTACTGCTTTGGCGGTGGTCACCTCCCCGCCTTCCCTTGTACCATCACGGATGTTGGAAGGTATGGATTCACGACTCATGCATTAATCTTTTCAAAAATGTAGCTTTGTACTAACGTTATACCATTGTGCCTTTGCAGGAGTGCTCTTCGATCATTTATATCAAGTGTTGCTCCCTCACTTCTCTTTCCCATCCGAGCTCGCTTCTCCTTCTGGTGGCGCCGGTGAGTATATCTTCACTATAATATCTTTACTTACCCCCTTTTTTCTAGCGATGGGATAATTTCTGACTTTTCCTTTTCTTTATTGCAGTGCCACAAATCGAAGGAGGGGATGCAAGACCTGCCGCGCCACCGGCCCTTCCGGCTTTACCGTCCGTTGCAGCTGGTATAGTAAATTTTCTTTTTTGGTAACCCTTCAACATCTTCTGAACCATCGTTTAACCATGTTTTGTTTTGCAGCTATTGTTCCGGCTCCGGTCCCCTTTGAGGCTCGTGTCCTTTCACCAGCAGGCCCTTTCTTGAGACGTCCATCTTCCAAGGGTGCTGTGATGAGTTTGGGCATGCTGAGCGGGCACATTGAAGAGCTCAATATGGACGCTCTCCCTTCTGCCGTAGATTTTGCTGCGGAGGTTAACCCGATGTTGGCGGCGCTCGTAAATTTTCATGACGAAGGCGTCGTCGAATCTTGGGTTAAATACTGCAGGGGGATCGAGGCCTGTCTATATCGGCTGGAGTCGACGCGCCCTTCTTCCGAAGTTTTAGCTCTGAGCACCCAACGCACAACTTGGCTCGAGCAAAGCACTTCGCACCTCCGCCACTTGGAACAAGAAGCAGCTTCAAGACTAAGGGAATGCCAAAAGACCTCGAACGAAACGGCCCATCTGCGCGCTGAGGTTGAGGCAAATGCTGCCCAAGTGAAGACTATCTTCGAGGGTCTCTTGGAGCGTATGTCCCATGGGCTAAACTTGAAGCGGAAGCTTGACGTAGCTGAGCGCAATACCCCAAGTCGGGAAGCTGCCTATCAGGTTGTCAGGGAGCAGCTTGCGTCGGTCTTGCAGCAGCGAGCCCAAGTGGAGGCAGAGCTGGCGGTAGTAGCCGATCGAGAGAAGACGTGGAAGGAAGTATGCGAGCAATTGGTAAATCTATGCAAGAAGCTTCATTCCCAGTAATTTCTCCTTGTATCATTTGTACTTGTAAAATATATGTATATATTTTTTTATTCTTTAGTACAATGTATCCTGTATCCAGTTAATGTTTATGAATAAAAGATACATATTTTTGTAACGTCCTGTGTCATTTCTTCGCCTTTTTCATTCTTCTCAACATGACATATTTAATACACCTTATTGACAGATAACTTCATTTCTCCCAGAGATAACGATGGCCTAGACTGCAGGTTCAGATCTGCCGCCTAGGACTTTTCAACTCTATGAGCCGTGAGGGTCTCGTAGAGACTTTTCTTCCTACGGATCGAGAGGATCTCGTAGGCGGGCTTTTCTCCTTAGGAATCGTGAGGATTCCTAAGTGCGGTTTTCTCTTATAAGTCGTAGGGATCTTATAGGAGGATTTCTCCTTCTCACAAGTCGAGAGGACCCGTAAGCGGTTGTTTCCCTCCTTATCGAAACTCGATTTTAGAGAGTGAGTCCCGCGTATAGTGTGCAAGAGAACATTTTAGATCGACTTGTAGGGTCCCATTGCTCAAGAAGCAAGCTTTTCAATCCTTGCTGTCTGAGACTTCTTCTTACAAATTGAGACGAATCAGGAATTTGCTCGAGGAGAGGGTGATGGCTCTGCGAGTTGACATGAGTTAAGAGGCTCTCATCACGGAGTGTTTGTATCCGTGAGTCGAGGATTTTTGCTAGGGATTATTTGTTTCCCGAGCGCCAAGGATTATTTGTTTCCTTGGGGTTTGAAACGAGTCGAGGATTCCTACGGAGGCACTGGTGGCTCTGCGGGTCGACGCAGATCAGGAGGCTCTCGTCAAGGAGTGTTTGTATCCATGAGTCGAGGGATTTGCCAGGGATTATTTGTTTCCTGAGCGCCAAGGATTATTTGTTTCCTTGGGGTTTGAAACGAGTCGAGGATTCCTACGGAGGCACTGGTGGCTCTGCGGGTCGACGCGGATCAGGAGGCTCTCGTCAAGGAGTGTTTGTATCCGTGAGTCGAGGAGTTTTGCTAGGGATTATTTGTTTCCCAAGCGCCAAGGATTATTTGTTTCCTTGGGGTTTGAAACGAGTCGAGGATTCCTACGGAGGCACTGGTGGCTCTGCGGGTCGACGCGGATCAGAAGGCTCTCGTCAAGGAGTGTTTGTATCCGTGAGTCGAGGAGTTTGTTGGGAGAGTATGGCTCCCTCTTTGTTTACGCCCTTGGATTGTATACAGGGATCGATGTGATCTTAACTGTAGGGCCAAAATTTTATCATCATTATTTTTTTGTTTTATTTCCGCGATGCTCTATCATTTCAGCTTTTATATCGCGAAGGTCGCGATCGCCCAATCATTTCGGCTATTTTTCGCGGTGCCCAATCATTTCGGCTTTTTATTTTATTTTTACTCGCTGCTTTTTATTGCGAGTTGCCCAATCATTTCGGCTATTTCGCATGCATACATTTTACTTGCTGCTTTTTATTGCAAGTTGCCCCATCATTTCGGCTATTTCGTATGCATGTGCGGCCTACTGGCTTTTCGCCGTAAACCTGAAATTGGACACCGATTTCGGCATCAGCATCGCTACAACTGGGATATTGCCAGGAGCGAATCATCATCTGCCTCTGTCGCTGTCGAACGAAGGTGGCTTAGCGACCAGGGTTAGGGTCCTGTCGACTAAGGCTTTGACTTCATGAGCCGTAAGGGTCTCATAAAGGTATTTCTCCCTACAAGTCGTGAGGATCTTATAGGTGTATTCTCTCTCTAGGAATCGTGAGGGTTCCTAAGTGTTTTGTTCCTCTGTAAGTCGTAAGGATCCTACAAGAGGGTTTTCTCTTTGCAAATCGAGAGGATTTACAAGGGTTATGCGAGTATATCCCCAGTCACGGATGGACCTTGGTTAGGGAAATGTTTATTCGCGCCCGTGGATTGTATACAAGGGTCAGTATTGAACCACTTGTAGGGCAATATCGGAAGTTGTGGGGGTTGCTTAAGCACAGGTTTAGATCTCTGTAACTTAAGACTTTTCAAACCTTACGGGCCGTGAGGGTCCCATAAGAGTGTTCTCCTTACGAGTCGTGAGGATCTCGCAAGTGTATTTTCTCCTTAGGAATCATGGGGATCCCTAAGTGTGTTGCTCCCTTGTGAGTCGTAAGGATCTCACGCGGGTGGTTTCTCCTTACAAGGTCGAGAGGATCTTGTAAGTGTTCTTTAACGAGGTTGCGCCCTTTTAGGTTTTCACAAACACTCGCCGGTAGTCCTGCTGTTTTACTCACGGAGCCCTTTCGGGTTTTCATCCGTGCCCATTTTGCTTATGGACATACCATCTTTTTTTTTTTACGAGGTCGCGCCCTTTCGGGTTTTCACGAACACTCGCCGATAGCCCTGCTGTTTTTACTCACGGAGCCCTTTCGGGTTTTCATCCGTGCCCCTTTTTGCTTATGGACATACCGTTTTTATTTTATTTTATTTTTATATTTTATATTTATTTTTTATTTTTTATTTTTGTCAGCCTAAGGATGCTGCGGTATTAGTTTAAAGACGTTTCGGTCTGTTATTAGTTTAAGGACATTTCGGTCCGTCGTTAGTTTAAGGACGTTTCGGTCCGTCGTGGAGAAGGCTGGCTACTTTTTATAAAGCTTGAGCTTAGGAAGACAGCGAGCGGACATAGTCGTCATCATCTATCATTGACCTAGGCTGTGGCTCATTAAGCGTAGTATTTCTTTAGGAAGCGACCGTTTATCGGTCTGAAAGGCCTTTCACCGTGCATGTCCATGAGTAGATAGGCCCCACCCTGGTAAACTTTATCTATGATGTACGGGCCTTCATAGTTCGGCTCGAATTTTCCCCGCTTGGCGCGATTGGGGATCATAGGCCTTTTGACCACTAGCACAAGCTCGCCTTGGTGAAATGTCCTCGGTCGGGTCAATCTTTCGTATGAGCGCATCATCTTTGCTTTATAGGCCTCCAGATTTTGTTGCGCTATGAGCCGTGTTTCTTCAAGGGCGTCAAGCTCCTCAAGCCGAAGATGAGCATTTTCTTCGTCCGTCAGCTCGTAATGGACTGCCACTCGTAGAGAGGGTAACTCTATCTCGAGAGGGAGTACTGCTTCCGTGCCGAACACCAACGCGTATGGCGTTGTGTTTGTGGCTGTCTTGAACGTGGTTCGATACGCCCAAAGAGCTTCTTGCAGTCTCTCATGCCAGTCTTTCTTATTTCGGGACACCGTTTTCTTTATAATTTTCGTCAAGGTCTTGTTGAAGGCCTCGGCGAGACCGTTAGCTCGTGGATTATAGACTGAGGAATATCTCCAGTCTATGTTATGCTGCTGTGCGAAGCGGCTGATTTTATGACTTCGGTAAGCTGGCCCGTTATCGGAGATGATCCGCCTCGGAGTTCCGAACCGATATATGACGTGCGTTTTGAAGAAATGGAGGATATTCTCTGTCTTCACTTCTCTCAATGGTACTGCTTCTGCCTACTTGGAGAAGTAATCAGTCGTCCCCAAGATGAAACGATATCCCTTGGACGATGCCGGTTCGATGGGGTCGACTATGTCAGTTCCCCACATTTCGAATGGCCAACTAGCCACCGTTGGATGCAATGGATTGGGATGCTGATGGATAAAGTCCCCATGAATTTGGCATGAATGACATTGCTTCGCGTATTCCAGGCAATCCTGCATCATCGTGGGCCAGTAGTAGCCCATCCGTTTGATCTTCAACTTCATCTTTGGACCTGCTTGGTGAGAACCGCAGATTCCGTCATGAATTTCCTGAACGACTCTTTCCGATTCGTCCGGTCCTAAGCATCTCAGCCACAGAGAATCGAATGACCTCTTGTAGAGAGTATCATTGACGAAGGAGAAGGACAGAGCTCGTTTTATGAGTTGATGTCTTGCGGACGCATCTTCGGGCATTTGGTGGGACTTGAAGTAGTCTATAAAGACTTCCCTCCAATCCTCAACCTTCTCATGTTCTTTTATTTGCAAGGTCGCTTGTCTAGTCACTCCCTTCTCTTCGGGTGATTCCGAAGGTATTTCTGCGGGGGCGAGCACATGACGACTTTGTACCATGATTCTAACGTCATCGAGGTTCTCGTCAGCCATTTCTTTAGCGAGTTTGGCCAACGCGTCCGCTTTGCTGTTATCCGCGCGTGGTATGCTCTCCAAAGTATAGGAGGGAATTTGGGTTAGCAGTTGTTGCACCTTTTCACCGTATTTTACTAACTCCGGTTTGCATGTTTGGTAATCGCCATTTACTTGACTAACGACCAGTTGCGAATCTCCGTATATGAGGAGGTTTTCAATTCCCATGTCAATGGCGATCTCGAGGCCCGCTATCAGAGCTTCGTATTCGGCTTCGTTGTTTGTCCTCGGTTCCGTCAGGGAGAACGCGTAGCGCATTATCCCCCCTTGTGGAGTTATAAAGATGAGTCCTACCCCCGATTTGATTATAGGGGTACTTTGTTTGCGTTTCTTCACGGAAGATGCTCCGTCAAAATAAAGCTCCCATCGGGTATTCTCACCATCGATCGCATCAAACGCATGTTCGTCTGGAAGATCGCAGTTTAAAGGAGAGTCAGCTGGTATCGGGTGCTCAGCAAGGAAGTCGGCGATGGCCTGGCCTTTTACTGTTTTGAGTGGTCGATATGTTATCGAAAACTCCATTAAGAGCAGGGCCCATTTAGCGAGTCGTCCTGTCAATATAGCCTTTGACATTAGATATTTGAGAGGGTCTACCTTTGAAATGAGATAGACTTCATGCACTAATGCGTAATGTCTAAGCTTTGTTATTGCGAAGATCAACGCCAGGCAGTGTTTTTCAATGGGAGAATAATTGCTTTCTGCCCCCAGTAGCACTCGACTTAAATAGTAAAGTGCTCTTTCTTTCCCCTGGTCATTCTCTTGTGCCCATAATGCGCCCAAAGAACCTTCAAGGGCGGCCGTGTAAAGAATGAGAGGCTTTCTCTTCACTGGAGCAGCCAACACTGGAGGGTTTTGCAGGTACAGTTTGATCTCGTCTAGTGCGCTTTGGCACTTTTGATCCCAGACGAACGGGGTTCCCTTCTTCATCAGGTGGCTGTAAGGGCGGCACTTTCCTGAGAGGTTGGCTATAAATCGCCGTATGTACGCGAGCTTCCCTTGGAGAGACCGCAGCTGTTTGAGAGTTCTCGGCGGAGGCATTCCCATGATTGCCTTGATCTTGGACGGATCTATCTCGATACCTCGGTGTCGAACGACGAATCCCAGGAATTTGCCCGAGGAAACCCCGAATGCACACTTCAGAGGGTTCATCTTCAAGTTGTATTGTCGAAGACGTTGAAATACGGTCTTCAGATGCTCGAGATGTTCCTCATATGATTTGCTTTTAACAACGAGGTCGTCGATATAGCATTCAACAATTTCGTGTATAAGGTTATCGAAAATCTTCATCATGGCCCTTTGGTAAGTTGCACCGGCGTTCTTTAAACCGAAGGGCATCACCTTGTAACAGAATATTCCCAAATGGGTCCGGAAAGCCGTATGTTTCTGGTCTTCAGGGTGCATTTTTATTTGATTATATCCTGATGAGCCGTCCATGAATAAGAAAATCTCATGCGTGGACGTATTGTCTATCATTAGTTCGGTGACTGGTACTGGGAAATCATCCTTCGGGCAGGCTTTGTTGAGATCCCGAAAGTCCACGCATATGCGCACCGTACCATTTTTCTTCATCACTGGGACGATGTTAGCAATCCATTCAGGGTATTGAACCTCTTGGATAAAGCCGGAGTCTATCAGCTTTTTGACTTCCGCGTTGATGCTCATTTCGAGCTCAAGCCGCATTCTTCTCGGCGCTTGTTTGACCGGCTTGACACTCGGGGATATTGCCAGTCTATGTACAGCAACTTCTGGATCAAGTCCCGGCATCTCGGCATAGTTCCATGCGAAGCAATCTTTATGCTGTACAAGGACGTCCTTTAATGCAGCCACCTTTTCCTCGGACAGCAGTTCGCTGACGAATGTCGGTCGCGGATCGTTTATCGTCCCCAACTTAATTTTCTTGAGGTTATCCGCAGTGGTATGTATGCCGTCCTCCAGTTCTTTCGGAGCTGGGGGAAATTCTGAGATCACCTCATCATTGCTGTTTTCGAAGCACCAAGGAAGGCTGTCCACATTCTCGGACTCTTCTTTTAATATCGTTATCATACGACAGGTGTGAATTTTCTGCCAATCCCAATGTGGAACTGGTTCTTCTTTCGTGGCCTTAGGCTCGTGCTTTTGTGGTGGTGCTACCCTCCAGTTGTTGGACAGAGCGAATTTACCAAGCTGATATTGATCTTCGACCCAATTCTTGAAGGTGAAGCAATCTTCAAGAGGATGACCTACTACTCGATGGTAAAAGCAATAATTTGGGTTGAATACCTCGCCCGCGTGCTCGGGGTGCTTGGACTCCGGCAGCGTAAGCATTTGATGTTTTAGAGCAAGATCAAATATCTTCCTTGTTTTGTTCCGAGGAAATGAGGATGCTCGACCCATTTTCTTCATGAGGGCTAAGTCAGTAACGCTCGACTTTCGGATACGTGGTTTCTTAGCTCTGCCTTGTGTTTGTTGAGCGTCTTTTCTGTCCTCTGACTTGTTTTTGCTTTCGCGTCGAACCTTTTTTGTAGCAGGTTGACAAGGAGCGGCCTTTTCATCCTTCACGGCCTGTCGAAGAAGGCGTTGCGTCTTGGCTTTCTCATAGATGGCCGTCCCGCGACTGTGGTCATCTCGGACTTTTTGACCAGCTTCCCTTATAAGCCTGTCCATTTGTTCTTCAAATGATGGACCGGGCACTTTTTCATCAGGAACTTTTACTGGCTTAGGATTAGCGTCCTCCCATTGAGCGTCCGCATCTTCATCGAAGTCATACATGACATAACAACTATTTACTAGCTCTCGTTTCTTTAGCCGGATGTACCCAAGCCCTTTTGTTTCCATTCTCCCGTTAGGCAATTTGCGTTGGGTCCCGGGAACATTCCAGACCCTGTCATAGAATTTGGCCTCTCTAACGGTCTGTCTGAAGGATATCCCCTGGCGTTTCAGCAGTTTCTTCAAACCTTCGGTATAATATCTGGGAAGACGGATAGGCTGAAGCCTGTCGAGCGTGGGATCCACGCCATGCCAAACTTCTTTTTCCACCTTGTTTTCTTCAGAACGGTAGAATAGGATTGCCTTCTCGTTTTCTCGCCTAGGAGGGATATAGAATGTCCGCAGCTCTTCTATACTGTAGATATTAAGTGCGTTCAGTTCTTTATGATGTTTAGGCGGCACCATGGCGACTTGCAGACTTTGCTCTTCGTCAGCGGAAGCTTTTATTGAAGGTCGAGCAGAGAATACGACATGGACCTCATCCTCCGAGTCACTACCAAAGACCAATGTAGGAGTGGACGGTCCTGGCTTGTTATGTTGGGGCGGACCCGAATAAACGATCTCCTCTTCTTCCTCGGTATCACTGCCGAAGACAGGGATGGTGGCGTTAGTTTTATTTTCCGGCTTGTGACACTTCTCCGTTTCTTCGAAATCCGACAAAAAGTATTTGGCATCTTCGTATTTGCGGACCTCGTTCACAGAGAACGGGTTCAGTTCTCCCGTCACGGTATATTCGAAACCATCCTTAAGATACTTCATACACTGATGTTGTGTAGAAGGGATGATGTTGTACTCGTGTAACCATGGTCGGCCGAGCAAAGCGTTGTAGCATGTCTTGGCATCTATGACGTGGAACTTAATGTCCGTGACGAGTAATCCGAAGCGTAGCGTTAGTATCACAGATCCAAGAGTCTTTGACGATTGGGAGTCGAACCCGGATATGGTGATCTTGTCCCGAGCAAGGTGCTGGACGCTCATGCAGATTTCCTTCAACACCCGCACGTTGAGTAGGTTAACAGATGACCCGTTATCGATCAGAATTTTGCCTATCTTTATATCATGGCAGTATCCTGAAACGTAGAGAGGGCGATTGTGTTCGCAAGTCCCAAGTAGAAGGTCCTCATCGCCAAAAGTAACATCAGCCGTGTGTACTTCCTCCAACTCATCCTTCATCTTTTCCTCGGCCAGGCATGCTTGGAATTGTTCCGGCTCTTGTAAGGCTTTAATCAAAGAATCCCTCGCCTCTTTTGATAGCAACAGGGCATCGAGAATGCTGAGTTGTGAGGGTAGCTTCCTCAGATGTGCCAAGACATTGTAATCCACTTTATTCCTCTTTGGCGGGTTCTTGGCGGTTAACTCTTCCGCAACTCGATCATCCAAGGCGATGTCTTCAGAGGCCTTCTCTTTCCCTTTGTCTTTCTTGTTTAAGGGTCCGAGATTCTTTTCGGGTAACGTCCGGTTGCGTAGCTGTATATTCTCGCAAGCCTTTGGTCCTTCTTCTTTTCCCGAAGTGGATTCTTTAAAGAGGGGGCCAAGCTCTAGCTCCTCATCAGAATCGCTCCCAAATACAGGTACTTGTGATTCCCCGGCGTCAATCATGCAACAACCACTGCCAGTTTTATCAAGCACTTCGTTTATTCTGTTCTGCTCTCGGCGGGCTTTGCGCTTTTCCCGCTTAAACTATTGCCGGTGAGTAACATATCCTTGCCACCACTAACCGAAAGCTTTGCACTCTTCGGTGGGATGCGACACCTTCCGATGGTACAAGCAATAGGAGGGGTGGTTTTCCATTTCACCCGTAATGTTTTTCTCGGAGGGTGGTAGCTTCATACCCATCGACACAGCCTTAGCGAATCTCTTCTTTATCCTGAACTTGATTTTATCTATGGTGGGTGTATTTTGTTCTAGCGGGAGTACCGCAATTCTTTCGCCAAGGCGCTGGCGTTTGGCCCTTTCGAATATAACCGCTTCATTATCCCGATCAGCTTTGCCCTTTAAGAACGCCTGATTTAGGAATGCATCAATCGCTTCATCCGACGGCTCCAGGATTTTTAGTGTAGGCTCTGCCCCCAGCTTTTCAGTGCGAGGAGTCTCCTCATCGCTTGTGGACAAATGGGAAATCACATGGCAACTTGCCACATGTTCTTCAGATTCATTTGACGAACTACCTCCCTCATCTTCTGCTTGGATGACGTGGTTGAGGAACTCTTGCAATGTAACGGGAGTCCGCGCCTTCTGGTTGTACTCTTCCAGCGCGTCAATTTGCTTTTGCAAGTCCGTGCGCCTATCGCTAGGCTTCACCGGTTTCTTGGCCTTCTTCTTTTTCTTCGAAGACTTTGACGACTGGCTACTAGTGCTTGAACTCCCATCATTGGTCTTTGGAGTTGGACGTGGCTTTAACATCCCCTCAACGACCTGCGGTTCCAATGGGCTTTTCCACTTGATCGCCGGACATGTCCGAAGATCATTTAGCATTCTCTTCGTTTTTGATGATAATACAACCTCCCACGGAGTTTCTTCAATGACAGAGCATGTTGCCCCCGGCGTATTCGTCCCTTTAGAGGTGTGGGGCTGCGGGGGATTCACTTTCCATTTGTCAGATAATGCAAATTTTCCCTGTCTATACTGGTTTTCAAGCCAATTTTTGAAAACGTAACAGTCTTCGATCGGATGTCCTCGCACTCGATGATAAGGGCAGTAATTAGGCTCGTTGACGTCACTTGGTTGCAACGGGCGTTTTGGATCTGGCAGATTTATGAGTCTATTGCGCAACGCCAGCTCGAATAGCCTCCTCGTTTTATCGCGGGGGAAGGAATAAGAACGTCCCATCCTATCCTCAAGGGGTACGTACGGGCGCGTATTGTTTGGACGAGCAACCGGCTTCGAGTCGCTCGGTTGTTGTTGAGTGTTAGCGACAACGATCGCTTTTCCCTTTCCTTTGTCATTTCGGGAATCTGGCTTTGGGAGAGGGGGTTTATGGCCCATCTGGTCCATCTGCGCTAGTTTGTCGATCAAAGCCTGGAAAGTAGTCAGCTTGAAGAACATCATGAACTGCGAGATGGTTGCTTGTGGATCAAGGGTTCCAACAAACATTCCCACCGCCGGAGCTTCTTCTATGCGTTGTTCGCACTTCGACCATAGATTACGCCACCGTATAGCATACTGAACCCATGTCTCGCCGGGTTTTACCCTGGCATTAATCAGTGCCGTCATCGGGGTACGCTCACTGGCACTTGCAAAACGTTGGGTGAAGAGCAGCTCCATCTCCGCAAAGGTTTTAATAGAGTCGTTGGGGAGCTCAGAATACTATTCGAACGCCGTATCTGATAGGCTTCCAAAAAACTGGCGAAGCAAAAGCTTGTCGTCGCCGCCGGTGTTACCGCAAAGCGCCTTGAACTGGGCAACATGTTGATGGGGATTGCCGGTCCCTTTGTAGACATGAAACTTGGGAATTGTGTAACCCGGCGGGTATTTGATTTGGTCATACCAGCCTGGATACGGTCGCCCCGTTTTTACGACGTGGCCGGCTGCTTCGGCCGCGTGATGAACCTTTATTTGCTGGGCTATATATTCGTCCAGATCAGTCTTAGAGATTGTATCCTCTTTAGCCGTTGATAGAACGGGCTGAGGGTTTGATGTCTCTCCCCTATCATCCCCAAGGACAATCGGGGGTTCTTCAGTCGGGGGATCTTGTTGTATCATCATCCCTATCATGTCCTGGAAGAGGAGGCCCATACGCTGTATATTGGCTGCTTGTTCAGCAGTCTCTTTGTCTCTCTTTTCCAGTACTCGGCGGAGGAACTCGGCGTCGGTCTCTTCCTCTTGGCGTTCATCTAAGGACGTCTCAGGGTTCTCTTTTGGCTCCGTGAGTGCAGCCATTGTAGTCATCATCTCCTGGAGCTTTTGTTGCTGCTCCTGGGCCTTGGTCACTGATCGGGTAAGCGGTCGGTGACCCGTAGAAGTACGACTTTCTTCCTTTCCAGAAGCCACATAAACCGTATGAACTGTTATGCCCCCTGACTTGGGGCGTTTAGGTTCACCGCTTTTAAACTTTGCCGCTGACGCGGGAGCTTTCTCTGGCCTCCTTCTTTTGTGGGCCATCGAGGTTGAAGGAGCCGTTAAAATGGGCCTGCTAGCAATTGTTGCCCCCTGCTGTTTAACGGGGCGGGTTCTGTCCTTTTCCACCTTTGCCTTTTTCTGGTAACGCAAGTGGTCTGGATCGATGACGGAGTCTTGAACCTTCCGCCATACTTTATAAACTTTTGAGGATAGCCGTTGAGGGGGCTGTTCTTGTTTTGTTTCTGGAATTCTCTCCACAGGTGGAGGAGATCTTTTCAAGGTAGCGGTTGGAGAGTTCTTACGCACTCTCCTTAGTAGTTCAAAGCTGTTCCCAGTTGGAACAGCGGCGTTGACTTCCACCATTGGAGCGGGTGGAGTTATCCCTGAGGGGGAGTTGCCCCCTGCTTTTCTTACTCGTCGTCAATGGCGACGTCGCACACGACGAGCCGTTGGGAATGGCTCGAAAATCGAGATGGTTTCTTGTTGCCCCCTGTTTGAGTGTGGGGTAACTGCCGATGTCAGACTGTCGAAGACTGATGCCTTTTGACCAGCTGGGAGAGGAGTGGGAACCGTCAATCTTGCGAAGACTGACTCTCTGATGGGAGAAGCCGCTTTAACGATTTCCGAAGCAACGGCCGTTGCCCTCTTTGGGACGGCCACTTTATAGTTCTGACCTAGCCTGGTGAAAACGGAGGCTGTTGGTTTAGTAGCGGGCGACCCGTTGACAGGGGCTGTCGGAACAGTGAGCCGGTTGAAGACCGACTTTTTACCCACTTCCGGTGCAGGTATTGGTGCAGAAAAGCTTGCAGGTGGGATCATAGTCCCGAAGAACAAGCCGGTGGTGGCTTGGGTCACTTGGTCTACCGGCAGAGTAAGGAAGGAAGCCGCTTGGGGCCCATATGCTACACCTCCTGGTGAGGTGGAGCGTCCGTTGCAGCGGCATTTCGAGAAGTTGGTACAGCTAGAGGCCATTGAATCTTGAATTCTGCGCCAGGTAAAAGACCAAATCTTAGTAACTTGAAATCCGAAGACAACCATTTAATGAACCGGGATTGGTTCGCGAAGACGACACATGAAGTGTGGAGTGGAAAGAGGAAGAGGTCCCACCGGGCGTGCCAGAATCTGTTCCCCTCCGAAAGGCGGCCTAGACTTTAGGACGTCTGTGCCTGATGTTCGGGGCAGATGCTAATAGGTGCTATCCGTCCACCTCTCCGAAGATGCCAAGTTGATTTATGGCACCGTGCATCGGAGGTTTAGACGGATGCGGCCGATGTAGCAGACTTCGTCAGATTCCCCCTCAGGATGAGGGGTTTTTGATTATGGGGACGCTCTCCCCTGCAGGCGCAAGCCCCTGCAGTTAATTACGCTACCGGATCGCGGTAACAACTTTCTCCTTCTCCAGAATTTCACTTCGTGTCGTGTGTGTTCATTTTGTTTGTGGCTGCCCGTGGATTGTATACGGAGACTGAGTAATGCCATCGCCCGTAGGACGTGGATTAGTCCAAATCCGGATTTACTTAGATTTGGGTTTGGTGTTTTCAGTTTAAGGATGCGTTAGTCGCGTTGCGGCTAAGATCAACTTAAACGTTCGTCGAAGATACGTTAGTCCTGTTTTAGACTAAGATCAACTCAACGTAGTGATTAATTTAATGTATGGCCATCGGGACTCGTCACCTCTCTGACGTCGTTGAAGGATTACAACGACATGTATCAAAGGAGCTCGGAGATGTACCCTCGAACCAGAGTTGATTGGGAGTTTTATAATCCATTTGAATATTTAAGGATACGTTAGCCGTGTTTGGGGCTAAGATCAACTTAAACGTTTGTTAAGGGTACGTTAGTCCAGTTTGAGACTAAGACCAACTTAACGGGACCGTTTAGATCTGACAAGAGAGCATTTGGGCTCTATTGTGCCATTTTAGGGACGTGGTGGTCCGATATTAGTTTAGGGACGTTTCGGTCCGATATTAGTTTAAGGACGTTTCAGTCCGATGTTAGTTTAGGGACGTTTCGGTCCGATATTAGTTTATGGACGTTTCGGTCCATTATTAGGTGTGTGGCCGTTGGGACCCGTCACCTCTTTGACATCGTTGAGGAATTACAACGATGGATGTCAAAGGAGTTCGGAGATGTACCCTCGAACCGGATGGATTGATTTAGGAGAGCCATTTTGCTCAGCCAATTTAATTTAAGGACTTATAGCCACGATTGGGCTAAGTCCAGTAAAAAAATATCCAACATTGCTTTTGCATTTCCTTTTATTTTTATTTGGGCTTTGCCCAGAAAAGATGCAGGGCATCAATTTGTTTTGAGCTCTGTTCTTTATGAATGATGCAGAGCATCAATTTTATTTGGGCTCAGCCCTTTTATTGCTTTGCAATTTATTTTGGCCTGTTAGGTCTTTTGATTTGGGCCTGGCCCTTCAAATAGTGCAAAGCACCAAGAATCTTTTAGATTCAAGAAAATGAGTGCAGAGCACTTTTTAATGATCTAAATTTAGATCAAAGAAAAGAAAGAAAAGAAAATCTTTTCTTTCTTTCTATCTCAGAGAACCAGAGGTTCCCTAGCAAGTGCAAGGCACTATTTTTTTTTTATTTATTTATTTATTTATTTATTGAAGATCACTGATTTTGTCTTTTAGATCAATGATCTATTTCTAAGAGAATTTTCTCTTATTTCAAAGGTTTTTACCTTCTTCTTTGTGTTCTCAAGAAGTTCTCTTCTTCTTCTTTTTTTTTATCCAAATTCTCTATATCCTTGAAATGGGGTCTGGGGTCCTTTTTATAGTACTCAAAAATCAGTTAAATTTGTTAAAAAGATCTTTTCTGAGTGATTTGGGGAATTTTCCCCACCGTTGGATCTTTGATCCAAAGGCCCCTGTTTTACAGAAGAAATCTTCTTGTTTAAACAAGAACAGAAAAATATCCTTAAATCTTCACTCTGTTGTTGCGCAACTCACCAGCGTGTGACACGTGTCGCGCAGTGAGGCGTTTGCGCAACAGCGCTTGCGCAGCTGCGCAGACACGTGTCGCGCAGCGGTGCGCTTGCGCAGTTGTGCTTGCGCAGCTGCGCAGACACGTGTCGCGCTGCCGTGCGTTTGCGCAGTTGAACGTTGCTTATGTTTTTTAAAGAGCCTTGCTCTGATTGGATGTACGGCCTTGGGCGTTGTGCTGCCGTGTCAACTTCTGACACGTGGCGCGTTGCGCGCAGCGCACGGGAACTGAAGCGTTGCTTCAAAATTTAAATTTTCAAAATTTAAGCAGAGCCTTGCTCTGATTGGGGGAACAGTCCCGTCGGGAATGAACGGGATATAGACTCACAGTCTATTACATCATTTTACCGTAGTCCCATGGAGAATGAACAGGGCATAGACTGATGGGTTACAATGAGGATTACATTAATTGATTTCGAATAACTTTAGAGTAGATAACCCTATAGCACAGTTTAGACTACTCACTGCACTTCACCTGTTTATATCCTGTTCACGGATCTATATTCATGTTACGGTTTACTTGCTACTGATGACTTGTTACTGTTCATACTTCATACCTGTATATTTCATCACATGCTGCTTACTTAGAATTATTGATATTTTGACGCACTGACGTCTGGGTTTTGCATGGCCCGGATCCCTTATCTTTATCGCAGGCTGTCCAGGAGTATTTTGATCAACAGGCCGAGCAATGAGGACCTGTTATTAGTTTAGTTTAGTTTCCTTTCAGTATTTTCATTCCTGATGTGAGCCCGCATTATGGGATGTACATTCCAGTTTATTATTGTATTGGATCTTTTTGCTTCCGCATTATTTTATTCTTGACTCGTTATTCTGGCTCATGGATATGTATTAGATAGTTGTTTATTATTTTACTGTTCTTGATATCTTTACAGCCTTAATGTGACTGTGGAGGGATATTTCCTATCCACAGGTAGCATGGTTGGCTCAGTCACGTGCCTATCTTAGCGCGCTCTGGGAAGCGGGGCGTAACAGTTTCGAGTGTCGATGTTGGACACACAAGTTCCATGATTTTGATGTGTCGTTGATGGACACACGTTGATTGATATCCTCATAGTTACATGCATATACTTTCATGATATTTACATGCATGATGTTGTTGTGTCATTGATGGACACGTAGATGTTATCCACATGCAGATAGGCATTGATTATATTGTTGGCACATATGCAGATACAGTCACCCTAGATATCATAGTATTACCTTTATGATATAGTTGACCTAGGAATCGTTGTTTTATTCGATTTCTACATGATGATGTTTTCTACTCACGAGTTGGCAACTCACCCCCGTTGTGCCACAGTTCTTGCAGGTTGACCGCATGGATCTGTAGCGGTACCATTGGCACGCAGCTTGCTTTCAGATGTTTTGCTATGGTAGGCGGGACACATTGGATCGTGCCTACTCTTGCATTTATTATTCCTATTGTATCTAGATAAACTCCATCAATCAGAAACTAGTATTTGTATAAGTAGTAAGACTTAGAAGAAACTTATGGTTGCGAGATTTAGAGCGATGGGTTATATGTTCACTTGGTGGGTTGATGTCTTGCTTTATTCATTATTCTTTGTGTTGATCTTCGTCGTTGGGCATCGTATACATATATTTCTGTCTTGCGTGGTTTTGATTCCGCCGATTGGCGAAGAGCTTGCTCCCGCTTAGGGATGCCTTTATTGTTGTTATGTATATGTGGTTTTGGATCAAAATATACAAAGGAGGTGCTGCCCAATTTTTTAAAAAGATGAAACATGTTTTTCAACTAGTATAATTCACTTGCATTTTCATGTTCCATTATTTATGCATTTAAGAAAACGTTTGATTTCATCATACCTTTATTTCAAAACTTTACCTCTTTTATTTTCTATAAAAAGGTTTAGATTTATGGGCTTCGGCTTACTTAATTTATGTTACACCTTTAGACGTTGCGTGATTAAGTGCTGGTCATAAACTAAATTTCGGGTCGTGACAAAATTGGTATCAGAGCGCTAGGTTTTACCTTGGTTCGAGTCTAGGTTTGACTATGCGGAGTCTGGGGCGTAATCTATTTCGTAACCTATGCTTGACCTTACGGAACTTAGACTTGAATAGGGGGGTATTAGACCCGAACATTCGTTGCATAGGTTGATCCTGATTGATGGAGTAGGTAACTCAAGTAGAGTAACGTACCGTGCGTATGTTCTGCGGCATACTTACGATACGATACTCCGCTTAAGTAACCTTAGAATGTACATATCTTGAGACTTGTGATTCTCTTCGTTCCGTTGATCATACATCCATTCGAGATCCTTGATTCTATTCGTTTCCATGATCATACTCTCATTGATTCCGTTCCTCCTTATGATCATGTATCCATTTTGGGATCTGTTGATTCCTTTTGTTCCTTTGATCTATTTTCATCGATACATGCTTAAGGTTCCTGTCACCATGGTTTGAGCACAGATTGAGCTGCTTCTATTGATGTGTTCAGGGCGAGCTCGTCAGAGACGAGGACTGACCATCATGTTTCTGGTGACATGGGAACGTATCGATTTAGTGTTTGTGTTGTGACCTCTCGTTTGAGGCGAGTGTTCAGTTTTGCACCGGATGATCGGACCATTGTTAGAGGATGTCAGAGTGAGAGGACTGTTGATGTACAGTCTACCTCAGAGATCGTGATGTCGTCTACCTTGCAGACAGATGACCTAGCTGTTGCTGAGATTGATGGGATGTCGCTTTCAGAGCTTATGAGCTGAGATCGCTGGAGCTTTCAGGCAGAAATGTGACAGATGATAGCTAGTCTATTCTGAGTTGAGAGACGAAGGTGATTCGTCAGTTTTGATGCGCCGATGCAGGCTCAGTTGAGTTGAAGATTTCCAGTGTGGAGAATCTTACTCAGATCTAGAGTAGATCGATCCAAGGATGACGTTGTTCGTTGGATGATCCGATAGGAGATCGGTAAGTTGAACAGTTTCGGATAGAGGACCTCACCCAGATGCGTTGTGAGTTGATCGAGAACGGACGAATAAAGTATATTCCTCCGATGGTTGGGACGAGTTCCCGAGGATGTGTTCGGCTAGATATCTTCTACAGAGTGATGAAGATACCGAGTTCGTAATTTCGAGTTCGTGTGAGAGACTCCGGGTTAACTGTAGCTGAGAACAATTGCAGTACGCAGATAGCATGACGTGACGTCGAAGTGGACGATAATAAAGACGAGTGGGACAGGAGATTCGTGCGAGATGCTGACGAGCTGTTGTTACTCCCCGTTAAGATTAGAGATCGGATATGTATATAGAGGCGTTGGAATACGGCCAGTTCCGAGAAAATGTTGTGCTTAGAACGCAGATGTCCAGAAAACGAGAAAGGATTATGTAAGAGTACCAGCCTCCGTATAGTTCGGCATAGGCGAGATCGGAAGAGACCTTGAGCAGGTTCCTTCCAGGACACTACTGCGATAAGATTTTCACCCAGGATCAGTTGTGTCACGTGTATTCAGAGGGCCAGAGACCGACGCCAGTGACGTGCTGCTTTACGAGTGATCAAGCAAATTGGCCGAGAGATGACCAGAGGAGTGTCAGGGCGGAATCGTTTCCGTTAGTACACCTGACCGGGCCGACAAGCCGATGGATTGCGAGATTGGTAATCCACAGAGAAAATGAGGACCCAAAAATAGAGGATGCCAGACCGTGAGTAGGAGGCAAGCGGATATTCTTGCTCTACCAGTTTTGGGCGCACCGACATTTTTCGACATTATAGGAGGCGTACCTCAATGTCATTTGTTGCGATTTGCGTTTGTGATCCGAGTATCACGCTTATATCACTTGGATTTGAGTTTTGATGATTAAGTTTCATGATATTGTTTTCGTGCACCATGGCTGCACCTACTGGGTATTTATATTTTGTGCATAGTTATTGCACTTGAGATATGCTTTATACACCGTTGTGTTGGTTTGTAATTTGTGCATATTTATTGCACTTGAGATCGGTTCTGTGCCTTGGCCGCACGTGTTTATAATTTCGTAGATTTCATATGGTTGATTTGATTTTTGCATATGGTATGCACTCGATTTGATTTTTGAACTCGGTATAGCTCGCATGGACTTGCAGTGCATTGATACAGATTTTGTGCACATAGTTGCACACGTTTTTGATTTTATACACCTTGGTACACTCGGTATTGTTTTTATACGCATTTAAGTTATTGATGCGTTTCCGTACACTTGTTGCACCCGATTTGTATTTTGTGCATTTGTTGTAGTAGATTTTTACGCCGTGCATTTGTTGATACTGGGTATTTCGTGCACTGGATACACCGGATTCGTATTTCGTACACTGGATGCACCAGATTCGTATTTCGTGCATTGGATGCACCGGATTTATACTCCGTACCTTGGTTGCACCTGATTTATGTCTTTGAGCATTTTTTTTACCAGATTTATGTTTTGTGCGCATTTGCACTTGACGTTTATTTTCGTGCGCTTTACCGCACTGGCCATATATACGGACCTGATGCGCTTGGGTTGGAATTTTCATGCATGTTGGGCGCATGATATGAGATATGATTTTGTGCACACCGGATGCAATCGATTGAGATTTTTATTCGTGCATGTTAGTTGCACTGGGTTGAGATTTTCGTGCACTCTAGATGCACTTGATATTGTTGTCGTGCACATCCGTTGCACTGGACAGATGCTTTTGTGCACACCCATTGTACTTAGTTTGGTTTTTTGCACATTCGTAGCACTTGTATTTGGTTTGATCTCCATGCGCACCAGACGTACGTGATGTTGGATACACCTTTTGAGGCTAATTTTGCTCTTGAGCACTTTGTGTTCATGATGGGCACTATATTAGGTAGTAGCCGAACAGGACTGATCTGAGGACAGTACCTGAGCACTTTGCATGTATTAAAAGTTTACCAAGAGGTTTTCAAGAAAGAGCTATAGTCTCATTATTTCTTACGTGTCCGCGAGCGACACGAACATTTATAAAGGAAAATCTTTTGGGATGTTTTAAAACGGCGGAACGTATATTTGAGCAAAACATATATGAACGTATATTATTACTTACAAATGAGCGTCTGTCACTTGTGCCGTGAGTTACGCATCACACGGCGATTCAGAAAAGATTTTGCATGTGTTTTATTCAGTTTTAAGAGCTTTTTCCAAGGATGCGTACTATACCCGTATTATAGTATTTGAGTAGTGCATATTGTATTTCAGTAGTGGATTTCAAGATCTGTATCTCTATTGTAAATCAGATGATTTGCGTGCAAATCCGATGGTTTGTGTGACGCTTGACGGAGTTCGATTTTGAGTTTCGTACTCGTTTTCAGGCGCACACGATGCGCTGTGGTATTTCTGTATCTTCCATGATTTCGGAGCCCCGTGACTTAAGCTGATTATTAAAATGTTTTAGCATTTGGGGGTTTAAATTTAAATTCGGGGACCGAATTTATTTAAGGGGGGAAGATTGTAACATTTCAGAAAATATAAAATATTATTTTTGGAATTTAATATTAAAATAATATATTTCGCGAAAACTACTCGATTTGCGAATTTGGGGTATTCGTAAAATGGTATAAATATATACCAATATTTGTGAAATAATTGGAGATCAAAATGATTTATTCATTTAAATATATATTTATTGGATTTGGCATTTTTATAATTTATTTTATGCAGCTTAAATAAAAATTGATTAGTGCATTACTAATCGCGATTAAACCAAATCCGTGTTTCTACATTCTTCCATGGTTATTGCACCATGACATATTGCATTTTTGTTACATGTTGTTTCATTGGTATTTGTTGATATTTGGCTTTAAAAAAAAGAGAAAAGGAAATAGAATAGAATAATAGGAATGGGCAAGAGAGAGAATGTGACATGGTATGAATAATTGAGAGAGAGGGTGAGAATAAGAGAGAGAGGGAGGGCTGCCTCTTTCATTTTCCCCCTTTGTTTTCTTCTACCTCTTCATCTTCAAGCTTTCCCCCTACTTCTACCCTCAAGTATCATCTCAAAAACTCTAAAACCCTATACTCCCTTCATTAAAAATAATTCCCATCTCTCTACAAACCCATTGGACCTTTCAAACTTGGATTTTGAAGACTTTTAGCAACTCAAGAAAATTCTTGAGTTGCCAAATGAGGTAAATCTCACACTTTTAGTTTAGTAATTTAGTCTCTTTAACTTCTATTATAGTTTTGAATTGGTTATGTGAGGATTTGGGAGCTTTGAAAATTTCTAAATGAGACTTAGGGTTTCTTGAGTTATGATGGTGCAAATGAGTGTAATTAGTGACTACAAACCCCCCTGGTGTTAAAAACCAGTGACTAAACCCAAGAACTTGATTTAGATGTTTCAATGTCGGTTTTGTGAACATCTTGAGCCTACAGGGAATCTGGAGTGACCTGAGACCTGTACGAGAAAAACGAGCAACTCTATTGACCTAGATTGAACACTAGAAGGCCATCATGAGAATATGAGCCAAAACCAAGCTACCCAGGCCAAGCAGGCCGGTTTTTCAGGTGATGTCGCCGGGTATTTTGTGGGTGATGGTGTTGGAATTGGTTCTGTAGCTCACTTATCTCATATACTATCCCCTGTACTTTCTTGTTTAGTCCCAATTTAACCTGAGATAAATCTAGGAGCATATTGGGTTGGTTTTGGATATGTTTTCCGATATTGGGATTATTGGTTTTGATATTTGTTATTGTATTTGGTCGTTGGATGTTTGTACGTCGACGACGAGGGTTGTTTAGTTATTTTCGCATGCGTAGGCTATAGGTTCTAACCTATGAGCGCACCTGTGCCATATCGGTTTTCCGGACTTGATTTTAATAGCATTGCGACTGTGTATTTATTGTAGATATCTTCACGTGGATTCCGAGGCGACGAAGCACATCAACTACGGCTGAACAAGGAGTTCCACAGGTGAGTAGATTTATATCTACGGAAGAAGTCGAGTGGATGGCGTATAGCACCCCCGCAAATTATGAATGGAAACCGATATATAGAATACAGTCGGAGAAATCTATACTAGGAAACATTAGATATGGTTAAAAAGATAGTTAGAGATGATATGAATGATTGAATATATATATCGAGATATGATATGAAAGCTATAAGGATATGACACGAGATCGGTAAATAAGATAAAGGCATATAAGATTAATTGATGTGAGATATTGAGGTGATGAAAAGAGAATGTGACGAAATAAGATCACTTGGCTTGATATGTTGCTATGCGGATGCGAGGTGATATGGGAGTATAGATACTATTGCCAAGACATGATATGAGATTGATGCTAATGTGACGAAAGATATATATATATATATAAGAATAATGAGTGATATGACGTACAAGACTTTAGATCCGTACCCTCATTGTTATATAGATTGATAGAATCCCTAATGGCTTAATGTCGTCGTACGATGAATTATACCATACATGATGTTTAAGGCTGGATGTCGATTAATAGATTCACCGACTCGGATATGTTATAGATATGTATACCTTATAGCATTTCGCTGACGATTTAATTTATGCTACGTTCATGACATTATCATTGCATTACATATACATGTACTAGTACACGTACACCATTATCGATGATGCGTATGTTACACTTACACAGATTGGCCGGCTCACACATCTTCTTCATCGATAATTGCTATGTCACTACACAATAGAATTGCTACATCATGCTATTACTCTTAATTGTTCGGTACTGTCACATGACTCATTGGCATGATATACTTGCTATGCTCACATCACTATACCATGTCGCATGATATACTTGATGTGCTCACATTTCTGTTCTATGTGTGCATACATCATACTTTACGATTATATGCATTTAGATGCTGTTTTCATGAGATTTTGGATTTGAGAACCGTGGTTATATTTCAAAAGAAAGTATATATTGTTTTAAAAACCCAATTTCTCTTGATATGATATTTCGAGACGTCCACCATGAGTTTTCTTGATTCTGAGATTGGTATGTGAAACCCGATTCGAGGAGCAGTAGGAACCATCTGCGGGTACATGGTGGACCCGGTGAGGTGCTCCGGGGGAAGAAGACTCGTATAGTTAGGCAGTGAGCCTGGCAGAGGAGCACTACCTACCGGTGATAGTATTTGAACTCGGCGGTAATCCGGAGGATACCGACCGGAGTCGTGAGATGGATATGAGGGCCGACCAGAGTATGCGGCGCCTAAGTGCCGATCTGAGGATGCGGCGCCTGAGATATGAGGATTTACGTGTCGAAGGCTGACACGGGTTTCATGATGTTTCGAGTGTCGATGCTGGACACTCAGGTTCCATGATTTTGATATGTCGTTGATGAACACACGTTGATTGATATCCTCATAGTTACATGCATATACTTTAATGATATTTACATGCATGATGTTATTGTGTCATTGATGGACACGTAGATGTTATCCATATACAGATAGGCATTGATTATATTGTTGGCACATATGCAAATACGGTCACCCTAGATATCATAGTATTACCTTTACGATATAGTTGACCTATGAATCGTTATTTTATTCGATTTTTGATGATTTTTTCTACTCACGAGTTGGCAACTCACCCCCGTTGTGCCACAGTTCTTGCAGGTTGACCGCATGGATCTGTAGCGGTACCGCTGACACGCAGCTTGCTTTCGGGTGTTTTGCTATGGTAAGTGGGACACATTGGATCGTGCCCACTCTTGTATTTATTATTCCTATTGTATCTAGATAAACTCTATCAATCAGAAACTAGTATTTGTATAAGTAGTAAGACTTAGAAGAGACTTGTGGTTGCGAGATTTAAAGCGATGGGTTATATGTTCACTTGGTGGATTGATGCCTTTCTTTATTCATTATTTTTTGTGTTGTTCTTCGCCGTTGAGCGTCGTATACATATATTTCTGTCTTGCGTGGTTGTGATTCCGCCGATTGGCGAAAAGCTAGCTTCCGCTTGGGGATGTCTTTATTGTTGTTATGTATATATGGTTTTGGATCAAAATATACAAAGGAGGTGCTGCCCAAATTTTTAAAAAGACGAAACATATTTTTCAACTAGTATAATTCACTTGCATTTTCATATTCCATTATTTATGCATTTAAGAAAACGTTTGATTTCATCATACCTTTATTTCAAAACTTCACGTCTTTTATTTTCTTTAAAAAGGTTTAGATTTCTGGGCTTCGGCTTACTTAATTTACATTACGCCTTTAAACGTTGCGTGATTAAGTGCCGGTCACGAACTAAATTTCGGATCGTGACACTTTTACCCGTCTGGTTCTCAACTTCGTACTTATATTCCTTGAATTTCTCAAAAACTTCAGATTTGTGTTTCAACAAGAACACATATCCGAATTTTGAGAGATTATCGGTGAATGTAATAAAGTACGAGGAACCATTCCTAGCATGTGTAGACATAGGACCGCATGTATCACTATATATCAGTCCCCAAAAGTTCAGTAGCTCTTTCTCCGTGTCCAGTAAACGGAGTTTGTATATTACTTGATAGAAGCTTGGGATATTCACAGTTGTATAGACAATCTTGCTCGAAATGGTAGTATGCTACTTGGTTTGTTTCTACTTTAATGTGTGCATGTGTTTCTTTTAGCATATCGCCTATACACATTAGTGGAGCCCTTAGGATCTTTGCTTGATTACCAGCGTTGTGATAGCAGTCACACTAGTGGGGGCTGGGTAATCTACAAGCATATCCTTATACAGGTCCCTAGTCGTAGGATTATCGAGACAGGGCACCAATACTCCGGAGTAGACTAGCGTATGCGTTTCTCATCCTAGCAGGGGAGATGGTCTGTCCCACAGCCGTCAGTACGTCGTACTTGAGATAGTATGCGGGTGCTCGTTAGGTTACAAGTACACTGGACAGGACTCATCGGGAACTGTTGGTTGGTACTATACCTATCGTCAATTATCAGTTCCCAGGTGACATGAGTACAGCTTAGTCCGCTGACTTGACACTGTCAGTTCGCCTCGAGTGTGTTCCCACTGTTCTTAGATTGCTACCCTACCACGGCTCAAATGAGTCGTGCAAACAGGTAGCAGTTGGGTGCAGTCCCGAAGCACTTGGAGGCAGTGACGGTTAGACAGGATTCAACTCTCCCGGTATTAGGGGTTGATATCGCGTTGTGTCAAGGAGAGCCATTACACATAGTCGTCCCTGGCCAGGGCAAGCGAGATATACTGGTAGGTTATCCAGTGTTGTCTCAGGGTGTTCTGGGCTACACTCCGACACGACTTATACCGCTATTAGGAGACTGACGTTTACCACCCCCTAGGCCCGACATGCGATATTCTCAGACGAACAGACCGGACTGTACGGAGATTGTTACATTCAGGCTCAGTAGGAGTTCGGATGGGTTCACCTCATCGGTCTTCTTATCGGCATCTACCTGGAGACCGTTACGTACAGCTAGTACCGCTTGCGGCCTATGGTTAAACCCACTGCCAGCGTAATGTCGAGTCTTTAGAGTCCCACACAGAGAGCTATTCGCCTTTAGGCAAAACAAATTAGAGGTCGCATGGTTTTGCGACAGGGTTCGTTCACATCCGCGCACTTGTGCACGTTTGGTGTCCGGGCAGTTATTACTAGCGGACTTTAGTTTAAGCCAGATCCTAGTATATGTTTTGGGATTGGTTTTATCTCATTGTATTCGTGTTCCTCGGAATACGGATGCGGGTGTGTATGCACAGTTGACTGAGGCAGAGGCAGAGGATTCTCGTTAGGGTTGTTGACCGTTGACTTTTTTCTAAACCCTAATGAGAATAAGAAATATGATTAATAATATTAATTAAGTATTATTGTGCCATGGTTGAGTTGAACATTTGACTTTTGTTGACTTGTTGACTTTTTTGACCGGTTGACCATTATGGACTTGTTGACCATCATCATTTCATTTCTATGACTTTTGTTTACTTGTTGTTCTTTACAAAATGCATTAAATGCATGAAATGATAATAGTCATTAAAACTAACCATCACAATTCTTAATTATTATTATTATCATCATTATTCTTTCTTTTGTGAGCATGGTTGTAAAAAGTCAAGCTCATTCTCACTTGATCACTCTCTCTCATCCAAAGCTCACCCTTTTCCTCTCTCTCAAGGCTCTCATGTCTCATGTGTTGAGAAGCATGAGCCATTGAGATAAAACCTTCAAAATCCTTCTCTACTCACTCTAAAGTTCTAGGTCTAACAAGCCAAGCACTTTAGTTTCCTCTCAGTTGAGGTAGGAGCTCAAGGTAGAGGCTTTCGGGTGGATCCTTCTTCGACAACAAGGGGACTACGAGGTGGAGTCGATCCAACCACTCCAAGGAGCAAGAAGAGAAGGAGTTCAAGACCTAGATATAACCCTCTAATATAGTAGTTAAACTTCTAGTTAGTTTGCTAGGTTTTTGTTTAGCAAACATCCTATTTTCTAGTCCATGTTACCTTGCCATAAAAATCGTTTTTTACCGTTTCCGCATCCCCATAAGAACCGGGATGGGTAACGTGGACTTACAGTAGTATCAGAGCCTAGCTAAACAACAACTAGCATGTTAGCAAAGTATTTAGAATTTCGATCGGAGAAAAAATCGCAAAACACGTCCGAAAACTCATGTTTCTGCCGATTTTTAAAACTGTTCAAAAATTAATTCCACACATCTTAAAAATTGGCTCAGGATTTTGTAGAAACACACAGCAAAAACGAGCCACTGACTCGGTCAACGCGCTGCAGAACCGCGGCGAGAACATGCTTCTTGCCGCGGATCCGCGGCCGAGTTGACTCGGCCGTGACTCATCTTTGCTGCAGTTTCATCAGTGTTCTGTTTTGGGATTTTTAGCATATTTTGTTTCTGCCCAGAATTTCCAGAGAACAAAGTTGTGTTTGGGGTAGTTACAAATCCGTATTTTGATCGAAGTTCTGTAGACTTTAGCAAATGGGTTATATCTGTGATGTGATATATGCACTGAATGCCAACTAATCGCTATACGTCGATTAGTGGGGGTTGTGCATATCTGTGATCTGTAATGTTGATGGATTGTGTATATGAACTCGTTGGATTATCGCGGATGAATAGCCGGAGGGTTGTGAGATGAGAGTTTTCTTTATCTTTCATTTGATGTAATATGTAATTTGATGTAATATTATTTTTATGGCCGCACATCCGGGATGAGGTTGTAGCCGCCATTGTATATTATTTCTTTTACTATTTTTGCTCCTAGGATAAACCCAAGATGGGGTGCACAAACTACCGGGTACCTCGAAGTGCTGAGTGGCCTACTCACGTTATTGAGGGAGGTTGCTTCACTTCGGGTACTTGGCGGGTAGTTTGCCACACCCGAAAGGGTCTAGGGTGGGGTCTTGGCTATTCATCGCGACCGTGTAATCCGCTTTTCGTTGCAGGCTCGAACGAAACGCGGATTCCTAGTATATCCAATGTGTTCATCTGTGATCTGGAATAGCTATCATTGCATCTGACGAATGTATATATCTATATATGATATCTAGTAGGCGTTGCTTATGTTTTGCATCCGCGCTAGTCCAGCCCCCGCTCTGTCGTTAGTTAAGTAACCTAACGGGTAATGACGGGGCCCCGTGGCGAATGCGGATGGCATAAGCGTACGTCATATTTTCATTGTTTTCTGCAATAGTAGGATTAAATGATGGGACGCATTAAATTAATGCAAGAAAATAAACCAAAGTTAAAGTTGTTGGAACAATTTCAAAACCACTCGGTTTCTTTTCAAAAACAACTTTTAAACGCGGAGCTTAAACCACTCCTTTTAAAAGCTATCAGGTTCCTTCGATTATATCAAGTTCACTACGTTCACGGTTTCGCCAAAACCATTCGTAGCCCTCCATCATTTCAGTTAAATATTCGGTAGTATTCAAGCTATGTATTTTGACTTACGCCAAGGCATAGTGATTGGTAGCTGCCGGATATTTATCTGTTGCATAGATAAATGCGTTAGTTTGAGACAGTCGTACTGCCATTTTGGCCTACGACAAGGGTATGTACGGGTGGGTTCAAATTAACCTGGTAAACGATGGGTAGAACTTGACATGTGACTTATGATATTTTGGCCTACGTCAAGGTCATAAGAGCATGGGGCAAAAATCCACATCGGGAGTTTCTAAAGAAACTGAAACTTGCTAGTGCTGCATACCATTTGGAGTGTAATGATTCTGGTAGGATTCCTTCAGTTTTATCACCCGATGATATTTGGATCCCGATCCTACTGTGAGTATATGCTACTCCTCGGGAACTTTCTCACTTAACGGTCAATGCTATAAAGCAAGTAGGTGTCTAGAAAGGTGTTAGCGGGGCTACGCCCATAGGGAAAAGAGGTTATTTAATTAAGGAAATTTGCGAAAGCCTTGGAAAACCTCCCTCAAAGTACCAACAGTGGCCTGGCTGAACGGTTAAGCAAGTATTATACGGTGAGATTGATCCCGACTAATTCTTCCTTTTTGATTTGAGGAAGAATTCGAGAAAAAATGGGAGCCATCCTGTTTAGACAAACTAAAAACCACTCTAAACTTATAAGAGCATCATGCTAAAGTGTTTCTTCTCTCTCTCCTAATTGCAGCGACCAATCGTCATGACCGGACTTAAGTTACTACTAGATAAAAATATACTGACAGGGCCAAACTATGAAGATTGGCTCAGAAATGTCAAAATGGCAATCACTTATGACAAGTTGGGGTATCTCCTTACCACCCAAGCTCTCCCTGTCCCAGGTCCCACCTCCAGCGTCGCGGATAAGGAAATCCGTAAGACCTGGAAGATCGACTGCGCAAAGGCCAAATGCCTCGTGCTTGCCTCTATGGACAATGAACATCAGAGGAGGCACGAGAATATGGACCTAGAATCTATATTTCTCCATACTAAGGAACTATATGGAGAGCAATCCCGTATCGCCAGATACGAAGTCTCGAAAAAGTTGTTTTCGGCGAGATTGGCCGTCGGATCATCGGTAGTGGAACACGTGCTTAAGATGATTGGCTTCATTGAAGAGCTCGCAGACCTTGGGACCACGTTAGAGAATGAGCTCTACACTGACTTGATTCTCCAGTCCCTCCCTTCCACTTACGCCCAGTTTATCCTGAACTTCAACATACAAGAAAAAGAAGTTGAACTTCCGGAGCTCCTCAACATGTTGAGGAGTGCAGAGGGCACCTTACAGAAAGTAAGGGAAACACCCGCTTTGTCTGTTGGAGGACCTTCCTCTTCTAAGTCCAAGGCGAAAGCCAAGGGAAAGAAGAAGAAAACCCCCCCACCAAACCAAGGGGCGGTGTTAGTAAAGTGGAAGCGAAGGGAAAGGCAAAGGCAACAAATGTAGCGGGACAGCTTGTGGGAAAGGAAGAGTGCTTTTATTGTCATAAGAAAGGACACTGGAAAAAGGATTGCAGGGCTTGGAAGGCCAAGAACCAGGACCCGAAGCAAGTTGTGGCTTCGGCTTCAGGTGTGTATGTTATTGAAAACTGTCTATCAGTAAACTCTACTTCCTGGGTATTGGATACCGGATCAGGATCTCATATCTGTAATTCTTTGCAGGCACTGAGAAAGCATAGGGTTTTGAAGGTAGGTGATATGACCCTCAGAGTTGCAAACGGAGCTGGCATGGATGCTTAGTCCGTGGGGGACTATCACTTGGGATTGTCAGATGGACATGTTTTGGTTTTGCGTGATTGTTATTTTGTACCCAGTGCGACTTGTAACATCATATCTGTATCTTTAATGTCTAAAGAAGGTTATTATTTTGCATTTGTAAGCGATGTTGTAAACATTCACCTTAATCATGTTCTGATTGGGTCGGGTGCATTAAGCAACGGTATATACGTATTAAACCAACCACAGATTTTCAATGTCCAGAATACACACAAAAGAAAGTCTCCAGAAATAAATCATGCTTTCTTATGGCATTGTAGACTGGGTCACATCAATGAGAGAAGGTTGACGAAGTTACATAAAGAAGGATATTTGGATCCGTTCGAATATCAATCATATGAAACTTGTCAATCCTGTCTCAAAGGAAAGATGACAAAGACTCCATTTACTGGACATGGAATAAGGGCGAGCGAGCTCTTGGGACTCGTACATAGCGATGTATGCGGTCCAATGTCTACACATGCGCGAAGTGGTTATTCTTACTTCATTACTTTTACGGATGATTTTTCAAGGTTCGGGCATGTCTTCTTAATGAAGCATAAATCTGAAGCCTTTGAAAAATTCCAGCAATACAAGAATGAAGTAGAAAAACAAACAGGCAAAACTATCAAGACACTGAGATCTGATCGAGGTGGTAAATACTTGAGTGCCGAGTTCTTGGATTACCTAAAAGAGAATGGAATTCTCTCTCAGCTTACTCCTCCATACACTCCACAACATAACGGTGTATCGGAGAGACGGAACCGAACCCTATTAGATATGGTACGTTCCATGATGAGTAACGCTGAGTTGCCGTGATCATTCTAGAGATATGCACTAGAATCAGCTGCATATCTTTTGAACCGAGTTCCAACTAAGACTGTGCCTACCACACCATATCAGTTATGAAGTGGGAAGAAACCTTATTTTCAATATCTGAAGATTTGGGGATGTTCAGCTTTTATCAAAAAGCAGCATGCGGACAAACTCGAGGCACGCTCAGTACAGTGCAAGTTTGTGGGATACCCAAAGAACTCCAGGGGGTATCTTTTCTATTACGCAGAAGAACAAAAGGATTTTGTCTCTCGTAATGCCCACTTTCTGGAACATCAGTTCTTAGAAAAATAAATAAGTTGGAGCGCAATAGAACTGGAAGAAATTCCAAAACCACAAACTATTACTGAAAGCTTAGTAGAACCAGAGGGTTCGAAAGAACAGGACATTTCTGCGCCGCTCCGCAGGTCTCATTCACCCGAGAGATACTACGGTTTTCTCATAGACGGAGATAGAAAGGATTGCATCATTGATAATGATGAGCCGACTAGCTTCCAGCAGGCCATTCAGAGCGTTGACTCGGTAAAATGGCCGGATGCAATGCGGACCGAAATGGAGTCCATGTACACCAACAAAGTATGGACTTTGGACGTTGCTCCAGAAGGGGTAAAACCCGTAGGATGCAAATGGATCTACAAGAGGAAGATTGGTGTAGATGGAAAGGTTGAGACCTATAAGGCTAGACTTGTTGCAAAGGGTTTTCGTCAAAGACCTGGTTTGGACTATGACGAAACTTTTTCTCCAGTGGCTATGCTCAAATCCATTCGGATCCTTCTTACCATTACTGCCTTCCACGATTATGAGATTTGGCAGATGGACGTAAAAACCGCTTTTCTAAATGGAAATTTAGAGGAGTGTGTATATATGGACTAGCCAGAGGGTTTCATTCAGAGTGGGAGCAGTGGAAAGGTGTGCAAATTGCTTAAGTCCATTTATGAACTAAAGCAGGCATCGCGGAATTGGAACATCTGTTTTGATGA
Organism: Agapanthus africanus; assembly: GCA_030015575.1. Lineage (NCBI taxonomy): Eukaryota > Viridiplantae > Streptophyta > Magnoliopsida > Asparagales > Amaryllidaceae > Agapanthus > Agapanthus africanus. The sequence continues at coordinate 757,113,181 of CM057340.1, forward strand.
GACGGTCAAAGATTTTGGCTTTATCAAAAATCCAGATGAACCATGCATCTATAGTAAAATTGTAGCATGAACTGTCGTATTCCTCGTTTTATACGTGGATGACATTCTCTTGATAGGAAATGACATTCCTATGCTACAATCTGTCAAAAGGTTCTTGCCACACAGGTTCTCCATGAAAGACATCGGTGATGCCTCTTACATTCTGGGGATCCGGATCCATCGTGATAGGTCCAAGAGAATATTAGGACCTTCACAGTCCAGGTACATCGACACCATACTGAAAAGATTCAGTATGGAAGATTCCAAGCACGGTAATCTACCGGCTTGTCACGGGATCACCCTCTCCAAAGAGATGTCTCCCAAGACTGATTTGGAAAGGGATCGCATGTCTATTATACCCTACGCTTCTGCGGTAGGCTCTATAATGTATGCGATGTTGTGTACCAGACCAGATGTAGCTTATGCACTGAGTGTGGTAAGCCGGTATCAGTCAAACCCTGGGGAGAAGCACTGGATAGCGCTAAAGAACATTCTGAAGTACCTGAGAAGGACTAAGGACATGTTTTTGGTTTACAGCGAAAAAGACCTCCAGATGGAGGCCTTTGCTGACTCCAGCTTCCAGAGTGACATGGATGACTCCAAGTCCATGTCGGGTTATGTCTTTACCCTCAATGAAGGGGCGGTGTGTTGGAAGAGTTCCAAACAGGAAACCGTTGCTGATTCGACGATGGAAACGGAATATATCGTTGCATCTGATGCCGCAAAAGAAGCCGTCTGGATGAGGAAGTTCTTGACAGAACTTCAGGTGGTTCCATCCATTATTGATCCAATACCTCTGTATTGTGACAACAACGGGGCTATAGCTTTAGCGAAGGAACCCAGGTCCCATCAGAAGTCCAGACACATCTTGAGGCGGTATCACCTGATCAGGGAGATCGTGGATCGCCGGGAGATCGAGGTTCGGAGGGTTGCTACAGAAGATAACACTACAGATCCATTCACGAAGGTCTTACCCCAGACTCAGTTCGAGCGGCTGATCGAGATGATAAGTCTTCGATACGCCAGTACATGGCCTTAGTGCAAGTGGGAGATTGTTAGTGTATATGCCCTAGAGGCCATTACTTTATCATACTAGTTTGTATATTACTTGATGGAAGCTTGGGATATTCACAGTTGTATAGACAATCTTGCTCGAAATGGTAGTATGCTACTTGGTTTGTTTCTACTTTAATGTGTGCATGTGTTTCTTTTAGCATATCGCCTATACACATTAGTGGAGCCCTTAGGATCTTTGCTTGATTACCAGCGTTGTGATGGCAGTCATACTAGTGGGGGCTGGGTAATCTACAAGCACATCCTTATACAGGTCCCTAGTCGTAGGATTATAGAGACAGGGCATCGATACTCCGGAGTAGACTAGCGTATGCGCTTCTCATCCCAGCAGGGAAGATGGTCTGTCCCACAGCCGTCAGTACGTCATACTTAAGATAGTATGCGGGTGCTCGTTAGGTTACGAGTACACTGGACAGGACTCGTCGGGAACTGTTGGTTGGTACTATACCTATCATCAGTTATCAGTTCCCAGGTGACATGAGTACAGCTTAGTCCGCTGACTTGACACTGTCACTTCGCCTCGAGTGTGTTCCCACTGTTCTTAGATTGCTACCCTACCACGGCTCAAATGAGTCGTGCAAACAGGTAGCAGTTGGGTGCAGTCTCGAAGCACTTAGAGGCAGTGACGGTTAGACAGGATTCGTCTCTCCCGGTATTGGGGGTTGAAATCGCGCTGTGTTAAGGAGAGCCATTACACATAGTCCTCCCTGGCCAGGGCAAGCGAGATATACTGGTAGGTTATCCAGTGTTGTCTCAGGGTGTTCTGGGCTACACTCCGACACGGCTTGTACCGCTATTAGGGGACTGACGTTTACCACCCTCTAGGCCCGACATGCGATATTCTCAGACGAACAGACCGGACTGTACGGAGATTGTCACATTCAGGCTCAGTAGGAGTTCGGATGGGTTCATCTCATCAGTCTTCTTATCGGCATCTACCTGGGGACCGTTACGTACAGCTAGTACCGCTTGCGGCCTGTGGTTAAACCTACTGCCAGCATAGTGTCGAGTCTTTAGAGTCCCACACAGAGAGCTATTCGCCTTTGGGCAAAACAGAGTAGAGGTCGCATGGTTTTGCGACAGGGTTCGTTCACATCCGCGCACTTGTGCACGTTTGGTGTCCGAGCAGTTATTACTAGCGGGTTTTGGTTTAAGCCAGATCCTAATATATGTTTTGGGATTGGTTTTATCTCATTGTATTTGTGTTCCTCGGAACACGGATGCGGGTTTGTATGCACAGTTGACTGAGACAGAGACAGAGGATTCTCGTTAGGGTTGTTGACCGTTGACTTTTTTCTAAATCCTAATGAGAATAAGAAATATGATTAATAATATTAATTAAGTATTATTGTGCCATGGTTGAGTTGAACATTTGACTTTTGTTGACTTGTTGACCATTGTGGACCGGTTGACCATTGTGGACTTGTTGACCATCATCATTTCATTTCTATGACTTTTGTTTAGTTGTTGTTCTTTACAAAATGCATTAAATGCATGAAATGATAATGGTCATTGAAACTAACCATCACAATTCTTAATTATTATTATTATCATCATTATTCTTTCTTTTGTGAGCATGGTTGTAAAAAGTCAAGCTCATTCTCACTTGATCACTCTCTCTCATCCAAAGCTCACCCTCTTCCTCTCTCTCAAGGCTCTCATGTCTCATGTGTTGAGAAGCATGAGCCATTGAGATAAAACCTTCAAAACTCTTCTCTACTCACTCTAGAGTTCTAGGTCTAGCAAGCCAAGCACTTTAGTTTCCTCTCGGTTGAGATAGGAGCTCAAGATAGAGGCTTTCGGGTGGATCCTTCTTCAACAACAAGGGGACTACAAGGTGGAGCCGATCCAACCACTCCAAGGAGCAAGAAGAGAAGGAGTTCAAGACCTAGGTATAACTCTCTAACATAGTAGTTAAACTTCTAGTTAGTTTACTAGGTTTTTGTTTAGCAAAGATCATATTTTCTAGTCCATGTTACCTTGCCATAAAAATCGTTTTTTACCATTTCCGCATCCCCGTAAGAACCGGGACGGGTAACGTGGACTTACAAATAAAGAATACAACCTTTGTAGGTCGATCCTTCACTTCTAAAGCTCCAAGTAGTAGTCCCTTAGCTCCAAGCAGTGGTCCCTACACTCCAAGTAGTGGTTCCTAAAACTCTTCTTGGCTCCACTTTAAGAAAGGAACGAGCTTGCTCACGGATCTTCGAAGTCGAGATGATCCACCTTGAAGTTTCTATAACTCAAACTAATGCTTCACTAATCAAGTATTAGTGAAGCTAACAACCTAAACTTATGGGCTAGATGAGTGTAGGTTGATTAGTAGGAATTTTGCACACTTTAGAAGTTTATTTCTCTTTTTCTTTTTCTCACTTTAGAAAACCTAGAGAGGAAGAAGAACTAGGGTGAGGAAAATGTCTCAAATGATAATGAGAGTTAACTATGGGCTAAAGATAATGGTTAGGATTATAAAAATATCTAGAGTGCAAACAAAACAAGTGGAATGAGTCATGGCTTCTACATGCTTCCACAAGCATCTAAGCCATGCTCATTTCCACCTCATTTTGAATTAACTCTAAATAAATATTCACTCAAATTATCTTTATTTTTGGTGTGAGTCTCATACACCCATGTCCAATGTAACATCCACCATGACATGATATATAAATACATATATTAATATATATCACATATATATTAAATGTATTTCAAGAGAAGAAAGTCTTTAAGTGAGAACAATATTAGTTAATATATATTAATATATCAAATATAAAAATATGTATCGAATTATTAAATCAACACTTGATTCAATAATCCGGTTATATCATATATAACCGACTAATATCAATTATATATATATCACACATAACATATCATTGAATCAACACTTGATTCAACAATCCGGTTATATCACATATAACCTAACCGATATCACATATCACGAGATTAGAATACGGTATCATATACACGTATTTAATCAAGCTCTCGCACATATCACCATATGTGCCATATTTCGTTTCTCTTGAGCTAGAAAACCTCTGTGTTGGACTCTAAAGACTCGTCACTACGCTAGCAGTAGGTAATGATCACATCAGTCACCTACAAGCCGTCAGCGGTACTAGATGGACATAACGGATACCTAGGTATTGAGCGAATAGAAGATCAACAAGCAAGCTTGTCCAAACTCCCACAAAACCTATAAGCAACACTTACCGTACAGTCTGGTCTCTTCGTCTGATATGTCGCATATCAAATTTAGGGGTGGAATCAACAGATCCCAGTAACTTGATAAGTCATGACGATGTGTGGCCTATAACCGTTCGAGAAACTACTGATAACACTTACCTGTAAATCTCATCAGTCTTGGCCAGGGACTTGCTGTTATAAACCCCTCTTATCTCTCATTGCCTCCATGTGACTCGGGATTGTACCCAAAATCCACCTGTTTGCACGACTCCTTTGAGCCAAGGTAGGGAGGAAATCAAAGCACAGTGGGAACTACATAAGACTCTATAACGATCTCGGGTCTACAGACTAACCTGTACAAGTGTCACCAGAGAATTGTTATCTGACGATAGATATAGTACCAACTAGGAGTTCTCGGCAAGTCATGTTCGGTGTACCCATTCTCTAAAAAGCACATGTGTACAATATTTGATGTCAAACACCAATGGTTGTAGGATCAACCATCGCCCCCATACAGGGTCAAGAAACGTACACACTAATCTACTCTGGAATATCGATGCCCTGTCTTGATATCCTCTCGACTAGGAATGATTAAAAGATGTGCTTGTGGACTACACAAGCCCCACTGGTATGATCCGTATCATAGTCCTGGTAGTCAAGCTAACATTCTAAAGGTTTTATCAACATGTATCAGAGAGATAGTATAATAATACAAAGGTACATGTTAAGATAAAGTGCAACCATATAGCATACTATTATGTCGAGCAAGAAAGTTCTGTATGTGTGTGTGTGTGTATGTCCAAGCGTCCACTATAATATACAATAATGGCCTCTAGGGCATACATATTTCTAACATTAATGATGTTCCCTCCCCTCTAACTTTGAACTTCAATACTTAATAGCGGAAACACTGTTTTACTTAAGTTTGAAGGGACCTTTTTTTATATATATATTTTATTTGTTTTTTCTTGTATAAAAAAATACCGACAATTTTGTTACTCTCAGCAATTTTGACCTCTTTGTATGGCATGACAGTGAGCGCACTGCCAAGTTTATGTTTGAGGATGTACTCGATAAGATTTCTATCTTTTGCATTCATGTGTAAATTCTGCATTTTCATACATATTTCAAAACCCATAAAAATCGAAAAATTTCCAAAAACAGAAAAACTTTTTCGTCAAGTTAGCTAATGGGAAAACTTAGATTCAAAATACCGACGGTTTAGTTTGATAAGATGGAAACAACTAAATCCTATTTTTAAAAATTGAAAACCTGAAAGAAAACCCTATTTTAAGTTTAACCATGGTTAATATACGTCTTTGCATCACACTATATGTGTCGTGAGTTTTGAAAATTAGATGACAAGTTTGATATGTCTTAAAACTTAAAATTGATAAACATCTTTTTAAGACCAAGCAGATTTGTTCTGAAATAAGTAATATCAAGAATAGTTTATAAAGTAAAGTGGATATGAAAGGATATTATTGAAATTTTAATGGAAGCTATATCTGAAAAATAACCTATCTGGAACTTGATTTGAGTGATTACATATCTTATCTATATAAACACATTTTTTATCATGAAAATAAATGAACTGGTTATATCTCCGTTCGTATTGAATTGTTATGATTTTCTTGCTAAAATGAATCCTTTTGTTTTAGGGCCTAGGTGATTTGGGCAATTAAGTCCGCCGGGGTGTTTCTACAGCTAATGCTCTAAAACCAACTGGTTTGGGTGCATTGGGCCAAAACTCGCTAAGAAACCTAGAAAATCCAATTTAAAGTAAAGTCAAACAAGTGTTCTCTCCGAGTTAAAATTCATCACGGTTCTTTGTGTGAGAATAATCTTGGCTTAAAACGAGTTTTTTACAAAAATATTTTTAACGAAGATATGAAGGTTTTACTCTGTGATAAAAACTATTGCACGTTCATGAAGGTGTGTATGAACAAAAACAAGTAAAAAGTGGAGTGGAGAATAAGGCTCAGTTTTCTGTTAGGATGATAGAAATCCTGAATTTGAAATCTAGCTGGAGAATGAAAACATGAGAAAAGTTTAACTCTTTACAAACTCGCGTGATCCTTTTGAAGTTTTATCAGGTGTGTATTTTGTGACATTATGACCGTAATCAAAGATTTTGAAATGTAACGACGCTATTTGCACTCGCACGTAAAGATGTATAGGATCTTAAGTTAAATAAAAAGTGAGGTATGAAAAATAAGGGTTCAATACTTCTAATTTAGGGTGATAAAATTTCTAGTTTGGATACTGAACCTTAGAATTAGAATTGACTGTAATTTCATAAAACTAACTTGACGGCTTTTTGCACGGGCTCAGTGTAAGGTTCTTGTGCACGACAGCAAGATTTCGGGAGGTATCGTCCATACCATTTTCAAATTTTTGTCATGCTAAAGAACTCTAACCAAGGATGTTTAACTAAAGAATCGTACGAAACATATTGTAAACTACTTTACAACTAAGTGAACTAGGAATACAATCTTTGTAGACCGGTCCTTCACTTCAATAGCTCCTTGTAGTAGTCTCTTTGCTCCAAGTAGTGATCTTCCGGACTCTAGCATAGCTTCACAAGGTGAAAGGAACGAGCATGCGCGAAGTCTTCGAAGCCGAAGAAGATCTACGTCGAGGAGACACTAACTCAAACTACTACTTCACTAATAAGAGATTAGTGAAGCTAACACCCTATACTAAAGTGCTAATCTAGTAGAGGATGATGAAGTAAGATTTTTGCTCACTTTAGAATTGATTTTTTCACTAATATTTCTCACTTGCACAAAAGCTAGAGAGCTCTTAAGCTTGAGGAAGAAGATGAAGAGAGATAATGTTGTGAGAGTGAATGGCAACCATGGGTGAGAAAATATCTAATATTACTCATGTAGAGACTTAACCATGAGTTTAGATAATGGTCGGGTTAACAAATATCTAGTGTAAGACAAAACTAGTGGACTAAGTCAATGGATCTCAAAGCTTCATGAAGTTTCATGCCATGTGACAAATTTCCAACTAATAATTGAATTACTATAAATAAATAAACCCTACATTATCTTTATCATGGTGTAAGTTTCATACACCCATATTGCATGTATCATCAACCATGACACAAAAAAATGTACAATAATATATATCATATATATTATATGCACACACAAGTGAGAAAAGAAATGTTTAAGTGAGCTAATATTAGTTAATGTAATCTAGTATATCACATATATAATTATACATTAAATTATCAAATCAACACTTGATTTAATAATCCGGCTATATCACATACAACCGACTAATATAATCTGTATCAACTTATCGAATCAACACTTGATTCGATAACCCGGCTATATCACATATAACCGACCAATACAAATATGGTGAGAATAGAATACGATATCTCATACTCGTATTAATCTCAGTCATGTACATATCACATATGTGCTCCTACTTCGTTTTTCCTGAGCCAGTGAAACCTCTGTGTAGGACTCTAAAGACTCGTCAATACGCCGGTAGTAGGTGATGATCACATCAAGCACCCATAAGCCGTCAGCGGTACTAGCTGGACGTAACGGCTACCCGGGTATTGAGCGATCAGAAGATCAACAAGCAAGACCGCTCTAGCTCCTGTAAAGCCTGTCACTAATACTACCGTACAGTCCAGTCTCTTCGTCTTAGATACCACATATCAAGTCTAGGGGTGGTAAACGTCAGACCCCAATAACTCGATAAGTCATGCCGATACGAGGTTCATAACGGGTCAAGAAACCACTGATAACACTTACCAGTAAATCTCTAATCATCCCTGGCCAGGGACTTCCAGTTATAGCCAATCGAGCACAACACGACATCTACCCCCAATACCGGAAGAGAAGAAATCTCCTCCTATCGCTCATTACCTCCATGTGACTCGGGACTGTATCCAAAAACCACCATTTTGCGCGTCCTCTTGAACATGGTAAGGTGAAAATTAAAGCACAGTGGGAATCACACAACATTCTATGACGATCTCGGATCTCCAGACTAACCTGTACCAGTATAACCAGAGAACTGCTATCTGACGTCAGGTATAATACCATCTAGGAGTTCTCTGCGAGTCCGTCCACTGTACCCAGTCTTCACTAAGCACCCGTATACCATCTCTGATGTCAAACACCAATGGATATGGGATCATCCATCGCCCATCTCATGGGTCGAGAAGCGTATACGCTATTCTACTCTGGTATATCGATGCCATGTCTCGATACACCCACGACTAGGAACATTAAAGGATGAACTTATAGACTACCATGGCCCCACTTGTATGATCTGCATCATAATCCTTGTAGTCAAGTACACATCCTAAGGGTTTTACCAACATGTAACCATGAGACAGTATCAAGAGACAAGTATACATGTTAAGATAAAGAGCAACCAGATAGCATACTATCATATCGAGCAAGAAATTCCTCTCTACATATGTCCAAGCATCCACTATAATATACATCATATGTACAATAATGGTCTCTAGGGCATACATACAACTAGCAATCTCCCACTTGCACTAGCGACAGTTGTTGTAGTATCGCATACCCAATATCCCGAAGAGTTTCTCGAACTGTATCTGGGGAATGGCCTTCGTGAGTGGATCCGCTGTGTTGTTCTTCGTGTCAACTCTCCTGATCTCGATCTCTCGGCGATCAATTATCTCCCGGATCAGGTGATACCGCCTTAGAATATGTCTGGATCGCTGATGGGACATGGGTTCCTTGGCCAAATCCACCGCTCCATTGTTATCACAATACAAAGGTATTGGATACTCAATGGATGGAATCACTCCAAGTTCAGTTATGAACTTCTTCATCTAGACAGTTTCTTTGGCAGCATCGTTGGCAGCGATGTATTCAGTCTCCATCGTCGAGTCTGCCACGGTTTCCTATTTGGAACTCTTCCAACAAACCGCCCGTCTATTGAGGGTAAAAACAAATCCCGAGACCGACTTAGAGTCGTCCTTATCACTCTGGAAGCTCGAATCGGTAAAGAACTCCACTTGGAGTTCTTCATTACCATACACCAAGAGCATCTCTTTAGTCCTTCTCAAGTACTTAAGAATGCTCTTCACAGCTATCCAGTGACTCTCTCCTGGATCTGCTTGATACTTACTTACTACACTTAGTTAGTATACTACATCGGGTCTGGTACATAGCATTGCGTACATGATAGAGCCTACTGCCGAAGCATAGGGTATCCCTTGCATGCGAGCTCTCTCCAAATCAGTCTTGGTAGACATCTTTTTGGATAGATTGAGTCCTGAGATCATGGGTAAAAATCTACGCTACGATTCTTCCATACTAAACCTCTTTAGTATGGTATCAATGTACCTGAATTGGGACAATCCCAGTATCCGTTTAGATCTATCTCTATAGATCTTAATCCCCAAGATGTATGAGGCATCACCTAGATCTTTCATTGAGAATCTTTGTGATAAGAAGAGCTTGACTGATTGTAGCATAGGAATATCATTTTCTATCAAGAGTATGTCATCCATGTACAATACGAGAAAGACAACCTGACTCTCTGCCATCTTCTTGTATATACAAGGTTCATCTACGTTTTTGATAAAGTCAAACTCTTTGACAACGACATCAAAACAGATATTCCAATTCCGCGATACCTGCTTTAACCCGTAGATGGATTTAAGTAGCTTGCATAACTTTCCGTTGCTCCCACTGTCTACGAAGCCCTCTGGCTGAGTCATGTACACGCACTCTTCTAAATCACCATTTAGAAAGGCGGTCTTAACATCCATTTGCCAGATTTCGTAGTCATGGTATGCAGCGATGGCAAGTAGGATCCGGATGAACTTAAGCATAGCCACTGTAGAAAAGGTTTCGTCATAATCTACACCTGGTCGTTGACGAAAACCCTTTGCAACAAGTCTAGCTTTGAAAGTCTCAACTTTTCTATCTACACCAAGTTTCTTCTTAAAAATCCATTTGCTCCCAATAGGTTTTACCCCTTCAGGAGCAACTTCCAAAGTCCATACTTTGTTGGTGTACATGGATTCCATCTCAGATCGCATTGCATCCAGCCATTTCACAGAGTCTCCACTCGTGATGGCCTGCTCGAAGCTAGTCGGGTCATCATCTTCCATGATGTAATCCTCGCTCCCACCATCAATGAGAAAACCGTAGTATCTCTCAGGTAGATAAGCAACCCTACTAGATTGGCGAAGATGCTGAGGTTCATTGGGAGCTATCGAATCCTCTGGTTCAACCAAATCTTCTGTTGTAGTTTGTGCTGCTGGAACCTCTTCCAGTTCTACCTCATGACCACTAATTTATTTTGCAAGAAATTCATTTTCTAAAAAGGTGCCATGTTAAGCAATAAAAAACTTTTGTTCCTCAGAGTGGTAGAAAATATGCCCCCGCGAATGCTTGGGATATCCTACAAATTTGCACATAACAGACCTTGTCTCGAGTTTGTCCGGATTGTGCCTTTTGACATAGGTCGGACAACCCCATATCTTAACATAATTAAGATATGGTCTCTTCCCCTTCCATATCTCATATGGAGTGGTAGGCACTGATTTGGTAGGAACCATATTCAATAGGTCCGCAGCTGTTCCCAGTGCATGTCCCCAAAAGGAAATAGACAACTCAGCAACACTTATCATAGAGCGCACTATATCCAATAGGATGCGGTTTCTCCGCTCCGATACGCCGTTGTGCTGTGGTGTATATAGAGAAGTAAGCTGAGAGAGAATCCCATTCTCTTTTAGAAAGTCCAGAAACTCCGTGCTCAAGTATTCACCTCCTCGATCAGATCGAAAGATTTTAATACTTTTACCCGTTTGGGTCTCGACTTCGGATTTATATTTCTTGAATTTCTCAAAAGTTTCAGACTTGTGTTTCATCAGGAACATATGTCCGTATCTTGAGAGATCGTCAGTAAACGTAATGAAGTACGAAAAACCATTCCTGATATGTGTAGACATAGGACCACATGCATCACTATGTATCAGTCGCAAGAGCTCACTAGCTCTTTCTCTGTGTCCAATAAACGGAGTTTTGGTCATTTTGCCTTTGAGACATGACTGGCAAGTGTCATAAGATGAAAATTCGAACGAATTCAAATATCCATCCTTATGTAACTTAGCTAATCGTGTCGCATTGATATGACCTAGTATACAATGCCACAAGAAGGATTCGTTCATTTCTGAACTCTTCCTCTTGTGCGTGTTATGTACATTAAGAACTGTGGTTTGATTTAGAATGTATATGCCATTATTTAACGAACCTGATCCAATCAACTTTTGATTCAGGAAGATGTTCATAACATTATCATGTACTAGAAAATTATATCCTTCTTTATTTAATAAAGAAACTGATATAAGATTGCATATCAGGGTCGGAATGTAATAGCATTCATTTAGAATCAATGTATTACCATTTGGTAATATAAAGTGATATTCGCCAACTGGCTGCAATATTTGCACCATTCCCTACTCTTACGAAATGATCATCCATTCCTAGTTCTCTAGCTTTCCTTAGCCCATGTAACATATTACATATGTGGGATCCCGATCCGGTATCTAATACTCAGGACGTAGAATGAACTGAGAAACAGTTCTCGATAACAAACACACCCGAAGAAAATGCATCAACACTTATTCTTCGTTTGGGTGGCGTGGGAATCCGGATATTCCCCAATTTTCTGCTCTGTCTTATAACAATTATAAGAAAGAACGGAACCAACATTCCCCTGCTCAGTATAACAAGCGGGTTCGGTCAATACATCCATATTATTATCTTGATTAAGAAGAGACATGGTCGCTACCTGGAGAGAGAGAAGAAGAAAACACTTTAGCGTATGCTCTTACAAAATTAGATTGATTTTTATCTTATCTAATCAGGATGGCTCCCACTGTTTTTATCAAATCTTCCTTCAAACCCTAAAAGGTAAGACTAACCGGGATTAATTACACATTACAAGTTCGCCAATCTTTCCGCCAGGCCAGTGTTGGTAGTTTGAGGGAGGTTCCCCATGGTTTCACACGAACCTAATTAAAATAAACCTCGTTTTCCCAAAGATATAACCCCGTTGACATTTTTCTAGACACCTGCTTGATCGCCTAATTGTAAAGTGTAAGACTCTCTCAGGAGTAACACTTACTCGCAGTGGGTATCGGGATCCAACTATCTCATAGAAGGTATGCAATCTCATTGCAAATTTCAACACTTGAAATTCCCGATAATATTTTGCCCCTAGTATCCGATGACCTTAACGCAGGTCAGCAAACTATAGTCCGCCAGTCAAGTTCAACCCGTACATTTTTCGATTGAATTAAACCCACCTGTATGACCCTTGACGCAGGTCAACAAAGTCGCACGACTAACCTAATCTAATCGCATCACATGCTTTTGCAGATAAGCGCTAAATAGCTACCACACACTACGCCTTGACGCAGATCAACAAACGTAGCACGAATACTAAGTGGTACTTATCTGAAATGACGAAGGGCTACGACAGGTTTTTAAGAAAACCTTTTGCGTAATGAACTTGATATCGTTGTAGAATCGTGTGATTTTTGAAAAGGAGTGTTTTTGAGGCTTTTACTAGTTTCTCTAAAGAGGTCACTCCCGGTGAAGGGATCTCGACTCTTTCCTTATCGAATAAGATGCAAGATATTTCATAAATACCGCTATACAAAGCAAGAACTAGAGCTACCCTTTTTGAAAATTTGATTCTACAATATCTTTTAGGTTTCTTTCTTTCATTAATCTCATTAATGAAGTCCCGCCATTTATACTCCCTAAGCATCACAGAAAATGAAACGAAAATATAACGTACGCTTATACCATCCGCATTCGCCACAGTGTCCCGTTATACACCGTTAGATTACTTAACTAACGGCATAGCGGAACGGGACTAGTGCGGGTGCAAAACATAAGCAACGTCTATTATATATCTCATATATAATATATAGCCATTCGTCTCAGAATCCACAGTGATCACATCACAGAGCAGCACAAGAAACGTATGAAATATTGGATATACTAGGATATCCGTATTTTATTTTGAGCCTGTATAAAACATGGATTCCATGGTCGCGATGAATAGCCAAACCCACATCCCTAGACCCCTACGAGGGAGGCAAGCAACCCTACCAATTCTAGAGTTAGGAGACTTGGACTCGACTCCTCGAGTTAGTCTCCCACTGGACTCTAGAACCCGGTCACTTATACTCCCCTCCTTGGGTCTATCCTAATGCGGAAAATTAAATAATATACAACAACAGTGACATCATCCTCAACTCGGAAGTGCCCCAATAAAAGAATATTACATACAATGAATTTTACATGAATGAAAATAAAAACTCCCATCTCACATAAAACCCTCGGCTATTCATAACACGACGATCCAATATAACATATCACAGCAACACATAATATCACATATCATCAACGTAAGTAAATATGCGTATCCCAATTGTCGTTGACATAAAGCAATGAAACCGGCGATACACCACATATTACACTTACGGTCGCAGAAAAGAAAATGTCAAAGTACAACATTTGGAATCCATAATAACCTTAGACATCTTAAACCTAAAATATCTCATACTTTGGATTTCATGCCTAACTTTATGAATTCCACATATTGTATTATATTCCAGAAAAAGCTAGACGACGTTAAACATTCCGATCGAATCAACAAACACTCAAAATTTCCCAAAAATCTCAATACTTGAGCGCAGTTTAAAAATACTCAGTACATGTCACAGCTCCTATGAACCAGCCGTAGAAGGGTCAACCAATGCCTCGCATGTGGCACCGCTGAACTACAACCAATTCTAGGGTTTAGTGACGGTTCTGATGGTCACATAATTGAGTTAAGGTTTCGTTCTTCTAGATGGTCCACAGTATCGCTTGCAAGATTTTCTGAAAGTTTTAAACTAAGGAAAAATGCTACACTTGGAAAATTTTCCGGCAATGGTTAAAGTGGGTATTTGATATCCGATCGAACTTTTTAACACCGTCTAAAATAACCCGAAAAACTGTTAGAATTACGACTACGAAACACTCCGAGTTGCCTTTACAGAAATTTAACATCACATGAAAATATAGCAAAAACAAACAACACCAGAAACACCATAACCCAGAGCCTGGAACACAGTATAAATTTCAACCCCAGACACCTTCAAAAAACCAAGCAGGCCGGATTTTAAGCCTATGTGGCCGGCCAAAATCCGAGGTCTTGGGCTAAAATTGGTGTTGTGTTCATGTTGTATCTCATACAACATTCTGCAGTTGTTTAAAAAAAATTTAGAGCACGTTTTAAAATCGACAGAAACTAGGTAATCTTGTTTTAAGTTTCGGAGTTGTTTCGGTTTCGTAATCCTACACAATCTGTCTAATTCTCTAGATAGGCTCTGATAACACTGTAGGGTTCTTGTGCACGACAGCAAGGTTTCGGGAGGTATCGTCCATGCCATTTTCAAATTTTTGTCATGCCAAAGAACTCTAACCAAGGATGTTTAACTAGAGAATCATATGAAACATATTGTAAACTACTTTACAACTAAGTGAACTAAGATTACAACCTTTGTAGACCGGTCCTTCACTTCAATAGCTCTTTATAGTAGTCCCTTTGCTTCAAGTAGTGATCTTCCGGACTTTAGCATAGCTTCACAAGGTGAAAGGAATGAGCTTGCGCGAAATCTTCGAGGCCGAAGATGATCTACGTCGAGGAGACACAAACCCAAGCTACTACTTCACTAATGAGAGATTAGTGAAGCTAACACCCTATACTAAATTGCTAATCTAGTAGAGGATGATGAAATAGGATTTTTGCTCACTTTAGAATTGATTTTCTCACTAATATTTCTCACTTGCACAAAAACTAGAGAGATCTTGAGCTTGAGGAAGAAGATGAAGAGAGATAATGTTGTGAGAGTGAATGGCAACCATGGGTGAGAAAATATCTAATATTACTCATGTAGAGACTTAACCATGGGTTTAGATAATGGTCGGGTTAACAAATATCTAGTGTAAAACAAAATTAGTGGACTAAGTCAATGGATCTCAAAGCTTCATGAAGCTTCATGCCATGCGACAAATTTCCAACTAATAATTGAATTACTATAAATAAATAAACCCTACATTATTTTTATCATAGTGTAAGTCTCATACACCCATACTGCATGTATCATCAACCATGACACAAAAAAAATGTATAATAATATATATCACATATATATTATATGCACACACAAGTGAGAAAAGAAATGTTTAAGTGAGCTAATATTAGTTAATATAATCTAGTATATCACATATACAATTATATATTAAATTATCAAATCAACACTTGATTTAATAATCCTGCTATATCACATACAACCGACTAATATAATCTGTGTCAACTTATCGAATCAACACTTGATTTGATAACCCGGCTATATCACATATAACCGACCGATACAAATATCGCGAGAATAGAATACGGTATCTCATACTCGTATTAATCAGTATTAATCTCGGTCCCGTATATATCACATATGTACTCCTATTTCGTTTTGCCTGAGCCAGTGAAATCTCTGTGTAGGACTCTAACGACTCGTCAATACGCCGGCAGTAGGTGATGATCACATCAAGCACACACAAGCCGTCAGCGGTAATAGCTGGACGTAACGGCTACCCGGGTATTGAGCGATCAGAAGATCAACAAGAAAGACCGCTCTAGCTCCTGTAAAGCCTATCAATAATACTACCGTACAGTCCGGTCTCTTCATTTTAGATGCCGCATATCAAGTCTAGAGGTGGTAAATGTCAGGCCCCAATAACTCGATAAGTCATGCCGATACAAGACTCATAACGGGTCGAGAAACTACTGATAACATTTACCAGTAAATCTCTATATCATCCCTGGTCAGGGACTTCCAGTTATAGCCAATCGAGCACAATACGACATCTACCCCCAATACTGGGAGAGACGAAATCCTATCCTATCACTCAACGCCTCCATGTGACTCGGGACTATACCCAAAAACCACCGTTTTTCACGTCCTCTTGAACGTGGTAAGGTGGAAATCAAAGCACAGTAGGAATCACACAAGGTTCTATGACGATCTCGGGTCTACAGACTAACATGTACCAGTGTCACCAGAGAACTGCTATCTAACGTCAGGTATAATGCCATCTAGGAGTTCTCGGCAAGTTCGTCCAGTGTACCCAGTCTCCACTGAGCACCCAGTTGCCATCTCTGATGTCAAACACTAATGAATATGGGATCATCCATCGCCCATCTCATGGGTCGAGAAGCGTATACGCTAGTCTATTCTGGTATATCGATACCCTGTCCCACGACTAGGAACATTAAAGGATGAACTTATGAACTACCATGGCCCCACTAGTATGATCTGCTTCATAATCCTGATAGTCAAGTACACATCCTAAGGCCTTTACCAACATGTAACCATGAGACAATATCAAGAGATAAATATACATGTTAAGATAAACCAGATAGCATATTATCATGTTGAGCAAGAAAGTCATCTCTATATATATCCAAGTATCCACTATAATATACATCATATGTAAATAATGGCCTCTAGGGCATACATACAATTAACACTCAGTGCAATCACGTTCCCTGTGAAAGTGAGATTAAGATTTAGTTTTGCTCAGGACGAGCAAAAGATAAGTTTTGGGTATTTGTTTATCATGAAAAACTGCATTTCAATACCGCTCATTTGATATCATTTTTGTGAATAATCGGTACTATTAACCCGTTTCTGCTCAATATGAACGGAATACAGGTATGCATAAAAAAACACTAGAAAAACACTCAAATACACGGATATGACATATGTGAGCCGATACTGCAACCGGAACAGAGAGCCGATTTTATTCAAGAAGATTTTGTAATAAAACAAGTGTGTAAAACATTTTTATCCAAATGGTCCAACATGATACATGTTGTGCAAAGATTTTACAAGTGTGAACACACATGTTAGATGCATGAACCAACCATAATTCAAGTGTGAACTTATTTGATAAAGTGGGCAAGTGGTTGATGCAAATGGGCTTGTGATAAGTGCTTTAAAAAGTGTGATGTGATGTATTCAAAACTTAACATTTTCCCTCCAAATCTTCTGAGAAAAACCCAATTTGATTTAAAAGAAATAGACAATGCCAGAAAGATGGTGGAGAGGTCACACAACCAAGACGGGCCCTACAAGCGCCAGAACAGCCGCCAAAATATTCATATTTGCTGCAATTGGCGGCCCCATTCTCCCCAATTGGCTCCAAATTTATTCAGGGATCTCCTCTATGTCATATCATCTCACTTTTATATTTTGTTTTTGATGATGAGTGCCCTATAAATACCATATCAGAGGGCAAGTTTTGGATCCTACTATTGCGACTTTGAATACAATGTTAGTTTTTTTTGTATATATTAGATAGGTTTGATCTTGATTTATTTACTTTTATGTGATCTTGCAACCTCTTAACTGAGCTTGCAAGGTTAAATTTTAGTATTTGAATTCATTATATTGTACCCTCAATTGAACTTTAATGAAAATTCTATTCTTATACTTTGGTTCCTAATATCTTCTTACTTTCACTTGCTTTCAATTTTCTTATGATGTTAACTTACATAACTTACAGTGTTTTTCTTATGATCTCTTCTATCTTGTATTTTTCTTTTCATTGTTGTGATGATATGTGAATAAGTTTCCTTTCTTGTTAGAGAAAAAGAAGGGTGTGTTTGGGTTAGGATTTTCTTTACTCCTTTTCTTTGCCGACGCCTTGCAAATTGAACTCCATCCAAAGCATACGCAATCCGTTCCGTTAGGCATCCTATCCTACTACCTACGATAGCGGTGATTCCTAATTATGACTGGTTGTGTTTGGCTTCGCCGGAGACGAGGGTTAAAAGACAAGAACAGAAAGACAAGAGTCGATAAGTACGGATTTCATGCATAGTCGCAAATACCATACGTAAGCACCCTAATCTATGTTGTTGCCTATTACCCTAGTGCCATTAATCAAGTGAGGCACAAAGGAAAGTGTACGGATCTTTCTAATTTAAACTAATCTAACTCTATTCCTAACAATTGTTTTATTGCATATACATAACACTTATGTTAGAAACGAACTTTCCGACTTTTGACTTGACTCGTGAGAATAAGAATCGAAAAACGTACTTTCCCCCTGCGGACGACCCGTACTCTTCTCGGCTAGCTATACGCGACACCGTCTTGATTGCAGTATCTTAAAACTTAGAACGACTGGATAAATCCTTAACAATCTGGTATTCTAGTATAAGAATCGAAAAATATACATCAAGTGGCGACATCAATCTCAATCCGGAAATGTCCCAATGAAAAAATATACAACAAATGGTAACAATCACAATCCGAACGCTCTTCCCAAATAAATGAAATACATATATAACCATTATACATGCATCTCCTACAAGGGGCTATTCATCGCGACGATCCGATAAAGCATAACATAACATCAAGATATCACAATATAACAACATCGCAAATAACTAATGTACAACCCCGTCGAATTAATCACATAAATTCGGTGACGTTTAGCAACAAAAAACTTTATCCGCGAAACCAAAACAACGCTATAGTTTCGATCGCAAAACTTTCCGAACACTACGATAATCAAATCAAAATCTGGGACAAAACAAAATATTCCAAAAATCCTATTTCTAAACAATTGAGCTACTGTAGGAACACGAGCCCAAAATGCTAACTTCGAGCCACCTAAAAACCGCTACTGGCGGCCTGGTTTTAGAGTTGTGGGCCTGGGTTCGTGTCACATTATTTTCAGAACATTTACAATTCTCTGGTATTATTTAAAAAAAATTCAGGTTTCGTTTTTAAAAACGAATAGTGGCTTAATCTTTGGAAATAGAAAACAAAAATTTTTCGTGATCGAAACTATAATTTCCTCCAAACAAGTTGTAGTCTTTTGGTATGTGATACCACTGCTTGGATCTTAGAATCACCTAGTAGGGTTTTAAAAGGCGGCGGAAGCGGTAATTTTAAAAATCAAGAGAGTTCTAGCAACCACAACAAAAAAATCTAACCAAAAGACCTAAACTTGTAAACAAACTAGTAAGCTTAAAATAGAAGTTTGGCACGCTACAACCTTTGTAGCATGTTAGCCACCTCTTCTTGGACTCCTGCTAATCTTCACGAAATCCGGAACAAACTTGCTCGATCTCCTTACCGAAAATGATCCACATTGAAGTAACTCCAACACAAGCTATAAATCCACAAACTAGATGTATATGGATTTAACTAATAACATTAGTCTGCTAAAAAAGTGTGAAAAGAAGATGTAGAATATTTAGATCACTAATTTTCTTCTCTTTTTCTTTTCTTTCTCACTTGAATAGAAGCTTAAGAGAGATCTTGATGAGAGATTGGTGATGAGAGAATCAACTTAGAATTAATAATGTGAACTCCTTTGATTTTTCAAACCATGGTTATCTTTTTAAGATAAAACAAGAATGAGTCACTAAAATCTACACACGTCTTCTAAATGACTCATTGTTTTTATCTTTAAAAGATAAAAGATAAATCTCTTAGTTCTTATCTCAGTTATAATATGATTCTCATACACTCATCTCCTATGTATCATGACACACACACACACACATACACACACACACATATTAAAGAGAAGAAGAAATAATAAAGAGAGCATGTTATTAATAAATACACACACACATATTTAATTATTAATTCAATAATTAATTTAATAATCTGGTTATATCATATATATAATCCGAGTAATATCAATAAATGCTTGATTATAATATGTGTATCACATACACGTGTTTAATCGAACTTCTGCACGTATCCCTATACGTGCCCTACATCATTTCGCCTGTGCCGGGAAACCTCTATGTGGGACACTTAAAGACTCGACAATACGCGGGCAGTAGGTTAGGATCATATCCATAGCCCATAAACACGTCAGTGGTACTACCTGCACGTAACGGCTACCTAGATATTAATCAAAAGAAGGTCAACGAGCAAGCTCATCCAAACCATACAAAGTCTATCAGTGACAATCACCGTACAGTCCGTTCTCTTCATCTATGAGTATCGCATATCGGGTATGGGAGAAGGAAACCGTCTAACTCCTAATAACCCGATAAGTCGTGTCGATCATAAACTCATAACTAGCTAAGAAACTACTGATTACACTTATCAGTAAATCTCAATTATCTTGGCTAAGGACTTATGCTTATAGTTGATCTGACACAACACGACCTCGACTCCCTATACCGGGAGAGAAGAAATCCCTTCGATCACTCACTGCCTCCATGTGCTTCAGAACTGTATCCAATTAAAATATATTTGCGCGACTCTTTAAAGCCGTGGTAGGGTAGGAATCAAAGTGCAGTGGAAACACTCACAAGACACTATGACGATGTTAGGTCTACAAACTACCATGTACTCATGTCACATGAGAATTGCTGCATAACGATAGGTACAATACCATCTAGGAGTTCTCAGGTAAGTCCGTCCAGTGAAACTCATTCATCTAATGAGCATATGTATACAATGTTTGGTGTCAAACACCAATGGCTATGAGATTAACCATCATTTCGGTCGGGGGTCAAGAAACGTATACACCAGTCTAGTCTGGAGTATTGATACCCAGTCTTGATACTCTCTCGACTAGGAACTTTTAAGGATTTGCTTATAGACTATCCAGACCTCCCTAATATGATCCCTATCATAATTCTGTTAGTCAAGCAAAAATCCTACGGTCTTTATCATTATATATTAGCGATACATGATAACGAGTAAAACGTATTCACATGAATGATAAAGATAAACCAGATAGCACATTATCATCTCGAGTAAGATTGTTCTTTCGTATAGGTTCTCCTACAATTACAATAATTATCTTGAGAGCACCTATATCCAATAGTGCATTATTCACATGTTCATGATTTCTATTTATACTATATTACATATCGCATTGTACTTCTTTTATATAATTTACACCTCTTTGTGGATTTACCGAGCGTAAATTCGTTGACAGGCATTCCACCATATTTTCTTTTCTATTCTTGAAATGTTCATCAGATGACGTTGAAATAAAAGAGATAGAACCTACGGAAGAGGATACTCCCAACTTGTATCGCAAGCGGACGACTGGTTTCCTTTCGGCTTTATTTTCAGTATGCCTCCTGTTTTAGGCTTATCATTGTTATCGTATTTTTGTAGACATTGTATCTCTGTTTTAAACTCTGTAGAACATGAATATAATAAATAGTTGTTGGGTTTTCACTTTATTGTTTATTCTTGTCATATTTATATTGTCTATAAACGTTTAAAGTATTTGTTGCGAGAAAGAATCTTTTCGGAATAAATACATCGCGAGGCTCATCATGTGTCCGTTACCGTTCTTTTGGAAAGTGGGACGCGCCACCTTGACCTGCCACTCGATTGAGCGGACCATTGGGCTAGCTCGACTAGATCCAATGCCAACATACGGTAACTAACTAGTTAAATTTATACTAATCAGGACTATCATGTTATGCCATGACTGACTGTAGCTGACATTCAAGCCGGATTTCCAAGCAGTGTACTTCCGGTCACCAGACGAGCATGCGAAGGGAAGAGAGTACTTTGTACTTAAATGAGTTAATGTCCCGTGTTTATGTCATTTAATGCTCCTGATATCATATTGATTTGCTAGGCTGGTGCTTACTAAGGTTTGACTGTTTGAAATAGAGAAGAAAGAGAGGATGGGGGAGGCTTGAATTCCCATGGTTTTGGCTTTTACTTCTCCCCAGAAGGTACGGTTGTCATTCACATGGCACTGCCCAATACAAAAATATATACGTGTTAGCAAAGGATAGGGTCTCAATCTCATTGCTTTTTACTTTTTTTGTCAAAGTGAGAATTAATAATGAATGAATGAATCTTTTTCTTCTTTGGATAGGGCAGAGCTTGTGACTAGGGGTGCTGTCTCTCTTTTGGTCTCCCATTTTGTGAGCAATGTTTCCTCTCTTTTGGTTTCTATATTGAACCTGCATGTGTGCTCTTGTGCTTCTAGCTTCCAACATCAGATCCAAAGAGCAAAGTAATTGCTATTGTCGATAGTTAATTCTTGTGAGGATTGGATTAAGCTTGGTTTCAAATGGTTTAGGTAAGGTTTAAAGGTTAATAAACCAAAGTGCATGCACTTGTGATCTTTATAGCTACACTAGAGAACTCAGGATATAACATGTGAGGAAGTTCTTTTTGTATATTTGATTAATTTGTTTATACAACCAATGAGCAATAGCTCAATTGGTATGACACTTTCCTTTCTCGGAAGATGTGTGCTTGGGTTCAGATTTACGGGCCACTTCAAAGAAGAAATGAAAAAAGATAACAATTGTTCATACAAAAAACAAACCCAGATATTTAGATGTAGAGTTGAATTTAACAAGTAAAACCTAAACCAAAATATTATAATTTTTTAATGAATTTGCAATTTCAAGAACATTTGTATTGCAAAACTATGTTAATATTTTATTTTTATTCATAGTTGATATAGGCACATACGGGCAGGAATTCATGACGGTTGTTAGGCATGCATATCTATAATTAGATGTTGATCAATAAATAGGGTGATAATATTGCCAACTTTTATACGTTGTTAAATCCACAGCCATGCACAAATTTTGGTGTGGATTTATCAAATAAGGGTTTGGCATTAATATCACCACCCAAATAAATATACTACGTATACGTATACAACATGTCATAACAACTAGTATTTAGTTGAGAGCTACTTCACAAATATGTTAAAATTATAGTTGGAGATGTTCGATAGATGCAATTACCAAATCTTCTAAGGCAGGAAAATATGCAGAGGTTGTTGTATAAACTCTTCAAGGCCTATAGACGTCAAGTAAAAGCAATCTATAAAAGCACACTAAAACTTATGTTGTAAATTTTTCGCTCTACATTGGACTCTATTTTCTACTAATCTAACACATTTAGTTCAACAATGGATTGACCTCGTCACGAACTTTGTGCAAAAATGGGTGAAAAATCCATAATGATCTTTACAACTAGTTAGATCTTCTAATAGACAAATGAGGCACATAACAATTAGACGCATGGAAACCATTCTATCATGACTTTGATCGTGATCAGTGTTTTCGATCAGCAATGCTTACCATTTAACTGCCAACAAAAACAAGACACTTTAGAAATCGCTTAAGAAAGGCTAAACTGACTTAGATGACCGAAAAGTTGAGGGATAACCCTAATTCAGGAACAACGCAACATATTGCATGGTCTCAGCGACGTACCATCTAACATTTTGATTTCTTCTCGACTCCCTTTCATATTTCATTTGATGCAGAGTTGAACAAAAGTACTATTTATCTCAGTGGTGGTTATATTTACAGTTTGGCACATGCATGGTTAACCACACTTTAGGGTTAATCACATGGACAATAGTTTTTTAGAATTAAATAGGGCAGAGATTGACCGTAAAATCTAGTGTCATACATAGTAGCAAATTTGTTTGCCGGTTCATCATATGGAGGCATATGTGAGGCAGTTCCCATATAGGACAAAGGCATGAAGGCTAGTGATGACTAGACTTGAGATATGAGTAGATATCATCATCATCTCATATCCATGCATGATCCTTTCCAGCCTCCCAGGGGAGGCATCTCGTCTCTGCTCCTCCAATTATTGGCTTTTCTCTACCCTCTCATAAACCCAATAATTGATCAAAGGCCCACAAATGAGAAATTTTGGAAGATAAAAAGATTTTAGATTCCTTAACTTGGTATACGTTAGAGAGTCTAGTGTTTTATGTATTAGATGCAGAAAATCCTCTTAGGACTGGAGACATGCACAATAAATTGGTTTGTCATGACTTTATTAATCAGTATCCAAGCATTTTGTTTTTATCAAAATGGTACTGTCCTAAGAACAACGGTGCATACAAAATGTTTGACAATAAATTTTATCTTAGCCAGCGCAAAGTTCGTAACTTACAAAACTGAAGGTAAACACAATTTTCTATAAAAAAATTGTGGATGTCAGTTGGTGCTGGAGTCGGACTTTGCCATCAACATATCTAGAAATGACAAAAGACTTACCGAATGCAGAAGAGCAATACTGTGTGTGTGTGTGTGTATATATATTATTCTTGTTGATCTCAGATCAATTCTCTTGATGACTTCTACATGGAAAAAGAAACTTGGTATAATTCTTTTTTTTTTCTCCAAGGAAACTTGGTACTAAACAAGAAAGTCCCACAAGAGAAATTAGAATAGAAATTTGCTCCTTAACTCAAGTGTCTAGGTGTGTACCTCTGCCTTATCCAAAGAAGAAAGAGATTCCTTCATTCATAGTGCAGAAACTCAGGGTTGGATATGAGATGTGATTGGTAGAAATATGGAGGCAGAGACTTCAATGGCCATTGTTGACCACTAAATTAGGGCTCACGAGATTTTATAGATACTAGAGCTTTTATTTTTATTATTTATCCTGAAAAAAATTATGTTGATGGGACAACCCTAATTTAGATTTCAATTCACAGTGGTTTTTTGGATAAATAGCAAGAAATACCCTCAATATTTGCCCCACAAAACTTGCTTCTAACTTTTTAAAACTAGCGGTTTCCCTCTCTCAATTTGATTTTATTCCTAAAGTCTCTTTTATTTAAATATTTATTTTTGAAAATATCGAAGAGTTTTATGTGTTGTCATCTAAATGTTTATTTGTAAATATTCCTAAAATGCCCTACCTTTTCCATTTTTAGAATATTGAAGTAAGGAAAAAGAGATATTTTTAAAAATATATTTACAAATGAAAGTAATTTTGGGAATGAAATAAAGTTTAGGGGTGAAGTGCAGGTTTTGGAAAGTTAAGGTTATTTCAAACTATTATGATAAAAATTAGAGGTATTTCTTGCATTTTCTATTATTAGCACGATTTGAATAACTTTTTTAAGAACATACTCCCTCCGTTTCAAAATACTTATCTTTTTTTGCTTTTTATTTTTTCCTCAAATTAATCGTCCTTTTGCACTATCAAGAAACTTGTTTTCAATTACCAATATACCTAGAATACAAACTTCCTAATCTAACCCTACATTGAAAAAATAAATAGGATCTGATTGAATTTCTTCATGTATGTATGTATAAGATTCAAGAAACATGTGAAAAGTATCCGAAGGTTATATAAGAAATTTCACATTTATAGAATTTTAGAGTTTACAAGATTCAATTTTTTAATAGGAGTGCACAACCAATTTTTTTTTATAAAAATACTATTATCATGAAAAGAGGGAGTAATCTTAGTTTTGTTCTATAATGTTTTAAATAAAATTTGAACAAGTGCCAAATTTTATAGGCTTTGATACAGTTAGACAATAGCTAGTGTTTTTTATATTTTATAAGGGGCCCATACTATAGCTCAAGTTAAAGCAAAATGCATTAAAGACCAGAGATATGGGTTTAGTCTCCAGCATAGCCCAATTGGTCAGCCCTATTGCAATATTTAATGTAACAGATCAAGCCCATATGGTTAGTTTTTTTTTTTCTTTCTTTTTTCTCTTTTTCTCTTTTTGTTTAGTGAGAAAAAACTTCGGTACAGCAGATTTGGATGCTCATGGACAGCAAAAAGAAAGAAGAAAAGAGATGTAGAGCAACACTTGGACATATTTGTTGCGTGCATAGTTCTATTTGTTTGTTTCAATGACTAGACACATATGACCGACATATTCGATTTTTTTTAGATATTGTCACAAAATGCTATGAAAAAATCGCCTAGACATCGTCGATTAAAAAAGCCCAACTTTTATTGATAAACACGTCTCTCGGTCTCAATTATTGCTCCCGCATACTAGCTAGCTCTTATTCAAGTTGTTTGTCACTTAGATTGAGTTTCAGTTTCAAGTGGTTGTGCAATATGAATATACCGATTTTAATTGCATCTATTCCTGTGTTCTTCTTTAGGTTTGGCTAGCTTTACTTGCAATGCAAATCTGTCCATTCTCAAGGTCACCCTCTTCACCAATACTTAAAAGTTGTGGCGCAAGTTTTGTCTTTTTCATTCTTTTATCATGCTATTGAGGTTAGAATCGGTTCATCAATGAGCACTAGCTAAGCTGGTATGAGCACTTTATCTCTTGGGAGAGTGTGGGGTTCGAACCCCAGAAATCCCAAAAGGGGAAGCGGCCATAAATATGCTTTCGGAGCAAATTCGTGGGTCCGTAAAGTGTGTGTGGTGTGTTTGTTAGGGCTAACAAGCTAGCGCAAAAAAAAATTTGAAACGAAACTTGCATGCCTTCTGTATTCCACGTAAAATTGCAATTGAAACAAAAGCCTTTTCCTTGCTTTTCCACCAATTTATCGCAATGTGTGCTCTAGCAATATCAAGATAAATTGAAGGGACCCAACCTTCCTCGGAATCGAAGAAAGTAATCGTTGAACTTGGCAAAGGGAATAAGGTCTTCTCATCCTAAGCCGAGCCCAAACTGTAATGAGTCTCCAAATGCTGTGGTGCAAGTTGATAGCTAAGTTTAAAAATTAAGCCAATATTTGAAACCGCATTTGTTAAAATCTGAGCTTTTTGTTGGACTTAACATGTATTTAAATCGTCTTAAAAGTTTTTGCTAGTGCATCAAAACATCGATCAAAGATGTTGCAGGGATTGAGAAATATATGACTGCAGTGATGACAACTTTAAGATTTTTATTTTAATGATATGTAATATCAGGGGCTTTATACGCAGTTATCAAGATTGATAATCGTTGTTTTTGATTGCTGCATGCGATCCTAGACACTGTTAGTTTTTCTACAAATCGTTGTTTTTCCCCCTTTTTTATTTTTATGAAAGAGCTGGGTTGCTACACCCATCTCAAGGGAGTAAAATCACAAAAACTTTTTCCGCAAATCAATACCTTTGCTCGTATGTTGAATCTTTTTAATTTCATAATTTAGATGTAACCAATGGATCATAGTTTAATAGCTTTATATTCTAAGTTTCTGATACACACGTATATATACACATATAGGTTATAGGGGAGCCGATCCTATAAGGCCTGTCCTTATTTCTTATTTTAAGGTTCACTATTCAAACACACAATCCGTCACGTTTTTCACCGATCATCATGTTCTCGCTACTACAGATATGGGTGTTGGCGATGGATATTTGGTAACCGTTAAAACCGTTACCTAATTCATGGTAATGATTTAAAGATTTTGGTAACTGTTTGCACCGTTACCAAATCAATTAAGTGGCGGGTCCCGCAATGCACTAAAGATAAAATCTCAAAAGCCTTCCCATTTTTTCATCGACCCCTTCCTCCTCCCAAATTTTCATTGCGAGCGCCAAAACCCTCCGTCGCCCTCGTCACCTCGGCCGCCGCCGCCTCTCGGCGCCGCCTTGGCCCTTCCCCTTTCGAATCCCCTACTGCATCTCCTCCGTGATCAAGCCCGGTGTGACATCCTGAGCCGTGGATCGAAGCCAAGCCACGATCGAAGCCGTAACCGTCGATGGAGCTCGTCGGAGCGAGGTAGTCGTCGTTGTTGAAGTCGTCGCCTCCGTCGTCGCTAAAGTCCCCGCCAATCTCTGCAGGTAAGTTTTAATTTTATTTTTTGGGGTTTAATTAATTATAGTTTTCCTAAATTAAATTAAAGTTTGTTTGTTGAATTTGTGTTGTTAGTGTTGATTTTTTGGTGTTGTTTGTTGGTGAAGAGGTAAGTTGAATTGATATTGTTGATGGTGATGTTGTTTCTTTGGTGTTGTTCATGTTGGGGGTGATGTTGTAGTTAGGGGAGAGCTAGGATTTGGATTGAGGGTTAGGGTTAGGGTTAGGGCTAGGTTTTGGGTGGGGGTGAGGTTAGGATTAGGGATAGGTCTAAGTGTTAGGGTATTTTAATATAAATTTTACAACAATAGTAGTTAATGATGTTTTAGTGAAATTGCAACAATAATTAAGGGTATTTTAGTGTAAAAATATAAAATTGAGCAAAAGAGGGTTTTAAGTAAAATTTTAAGGAAGTTTAGTGGAAAACCAACAATAGTTAAGGGTATTTTAGTGAAATTTAGATAGTTTAAGAAGATGAATTGTTCATTTAAATTTGTTTAGGCAGTTTAGTGAAAAACAAACAAAAGTTAAGGGCATTTTAGTGAAAAGTAACAACAGCTAAGGGTATTTTAGTGAAAAGCGCACACACACATACTTAGACACACACACACACACACACATACATACATACATACACACACAAACACACGCATGCACGCACAGCCACACAGAGAAACAAGGCCATACTTTAATTCATCATCATTTTCCTCTGCATTGAACTCCTGTCAAATCTCATCCTAAATCCAAAATATCAAACTTTATTAAGAAAACCCTATGTCAAAAATATTAAACTTGATTAAGATAACCGTTAATAACTTTACCCTAAAACAAAAGCTTTGAAACATTGAAATTGATACGTAAACGTAAAACTAATTCAAATTAAATTTTAAACTAAGTGTATGATACTCGATGAATATGAAATTTTCATATTCTCATTGATAATCATATGTGAAAATGAAAACGCGACTTAGGTCCCGTATATCGGTTAACATATGTTTGATATTCGTTGTGACATAAAACTATACGAAACTTGTTAAATATTGGACAGTATCGTTCGGTTCTAACAACCGTAGTGTAGTTTATGTGACGAGAATATTCAATCATATGATAATCGATAAATTTGTCCTGTGTGGGCAAGTTAGAAATGTATAAAGCAAACACCTGAATTCACTTGTGTATTTCATTCGTTCAAGATATTTCGTCGGTACGTTTCCGCTGGTTCTCCATGTACAACGATAAATTAGATGTTTGGTTCAATGTTATTTGACAGTATTGAAATAATCATCTTTTATATTACAATGTACTCCGAGAACAGCAGGGAGGTGCTGCCAAAATTTTCTCAAAACGGATGAAAGCACAAATTAATAAGTGTATACGTTATACATTTTTAATAGGATGGGTGCCTTACCCCCGACAACCGCTACTCTCGACATCCAATGTTTAAAATTTAATATCATCATCTTTCTTGGAAGAAGAATCCAACTCGAGATCTATGAGAATTTACTCTTGGTCACTGATATCCTTTATAGCTAAATAATCAATTGAAAGAAAACTTAACCAATTCGTCAATTAAACCTAACACTAACGCTTCTTAGTATCCCGTCTATCGCGTATATATCAAGAAATCTTAATCCGATGAGTCTTGTCTATAGGAACCTTGTTTCGTCCAAACTGTTCCAATATGGCATTCCCGTACTTCCACGACAAGAGTTGGATGTACGTCGACGTTCTCTCGAGAGCCAATTGTAAGGTGTTTTTCGTCACTCCATTGAGATGGGAATATGCGCCGCTTGTCAGGCGTACTACAGATTCCTCCTGCCTAAGGTAGGCGAGGGCTTATTGATTGTGGGGATCTGAATCTCCGGCAGCCACGGACTAAGCTGCCGTTAATTACCCTTCGCTTTTGGAGCGAGAGAACCTCTGATCGACGGATCAACTAGTCATGCGAACTCAGTATGCGGTAAGCGTGTGTTGTGTTTTGAAAGGGGGTTTTGGATATCTCAGGGGTCTCACAGAGTTTACGAGGGTTGCGCTACCCGGATAGCGGGTCAGGGATCAAGGGAGCTAGCAGCTCCCTTACGGGATGCAGGGCAGGGCCCCTTTAGAAAAATTTTCTTAACGAGGGACGTGTTTCCGGTGTGGAGTGCACGGAAAATGTGGGGTGAGGAGTGTCTTAAAAACGCATGCATGGCACGTGGACACTGGACGCCGGCGGGTCACATGCCAGGCGCGTGGGCGCTTGGCGCCCGCGGGTCACGTGCCAGGCGCATGGGCGCTAGCGGGTCACGTGCGCAGCACGCGACCGCTGGGCGCTGAGCACCCTCGGGTCGCGTGAGGCGCACGTGGGCGTTTAGCGCCCATGGGTCATGTGTCTTGCACGCGACCACTGGGCGCCCGTGGGTCATGTGCGCGGCACGCGATCGCTAGACGCCCGTGGGTCACGTGCACGGCACGCGACAGCTGGAAACACCAGCGGAAAAAGGGCTTAGCCCCTGGGTTAGGAGTTGAACTCCCAAGGGGCTTTGGCGTTCAACTTCTAACAGGGATTATGTATAGATTTGGAGTTAAACTCCAATAGATCTTGAATGGAGTTAAACTCCTAGAAATCTTTGGATTTTCTTTTGAGTCTCGGATCCTCCCGGAATGGGATTTCTATAGATAGGTGTCCTTCTAATTCCTCTCTGTTGGCTGGATCTTGGGGGAAAAAGGGGAGGTGAGACTTAAAATATCCTCTTTTAGGGATTTGATGGCAGATTCGAGCTCCCTTTCAAGGGTTTTATGGTGAAAAGTTATTTAGTTTTGGAAAAAGAAGAGTTAAACTCTTGATTTAATTCAAAATAAAAGAAGAATGTTTAGAACCTTGAGGAAGGAGGAGGAGGTACAAACCCTAGAATTTTAGAATGGAAAAGTTGTCATAGATATTTTCATCATGTTTACCTTTTTAGCCTACACATTTTACATGTAGCTCCTTAGGTTTTTCCAAATAGCTCTTGTGCCACCCCATGCCTTATGTGCTTGTTTTTTTTTGCACATAAGCCATGCAGTTTACAAAATTTTGGCTTTCTGTCCATTTACATACATTTATTTCTAAAAAAAAGAATTACATTAAAACTAATTTATGGCTACATTACTTTTTTCATGGAGCCGGTCCCTTCCATGTCTGGTTCTGACCTGGGCTTGGGACCGCTTGGCTTGGGTTGACTTTGATTTTGATTTGGTCAACCGGGGTGTAGATTTTGACCCCAACACTAATGAATTTTTCCTTAACGGTGTTTACTTTTTCACTGATTTTTCCTACACACATCTTGGGTTACCGAAAGAGCACGAAATCTATTGTCCCTGCTCTAAATGTATGAACATGTGATTGCTCAAGAAGTCGGATATTAAGTTACACGTCTTGAGAAATGGTTTCATTAGAAATTACACCAAGCAGGAACTTCACGGAAAAAAAAGTCGTTCTAACGGAAGATGAGATAATGCCAGTGCAAAAAGCGGAAAATGAATTCATCGAAACGAAAACCGCAGAGTGGTAAGGAAAAGTAGAAGAAGAGAAAAAATAGGAATGGTAGTTTGAAGAATTTGATGCCGTCGAAGAAGATGATGATGTATTCACACCAATCGATGACATGGATGAGCTTATAAATGTCGCTGGACTTCCTTATGATAAGGAAAGCACTGGACCCTCGTTATTGAAGAAGTACAAGACTGACTCTAGAATCCCGCTATATCTAAATTGCAAAGGGTTTTCAAAGCTGTCATTTTTCGTATGTCTCTTCCAGATCAAGTGCAAGAATGGATGGAGTAACGAGTCTTTTCCCGATCTCCTATAATTGCTGAAGGAAGTTTTTCCCGACTGAAATGAAGTGTCATCGAGCTGGTACGATGCGCAAAAGATAATCATAAATATTGGCCTGAAGTGTCATAAGATACATGTATGTGAGAATGGCTGCGTTTTGTTCCGGAATGAACATGCCACACTCAGAAAATGCCCTGTGTATAGGACCATCTGATTCAAGCCCAAGAAAGAATCGTTCGAGTAATGTGTCCGTGAAGATTTTTCGTTATTTTCCATTAATACTGAGACTGCAACGGTTATTTATGTGTGAGGAGACGGTGTTCGAAATGTAGTGCCACCATAAAACGCCTCGTGAAAAGGGAAAATTGAGTCATCCTAAAGATTCGATATCATGGAAAGTTTTAGATGAAAAACATCCTTCATTCAGCGCAGACCCTCATAACGTGAGGCTAGAAATTGCGAGCGACAGTTTCAGTCCATTTGGGATGGTTCGCGATGGGCGCACTCACAATACTTGGCCCGTTGTGGTGACTATATACAACCTGCCGCCATGAAGGGCTATGACGCAGTCTTATTTTACATTGGCACTTTTAATCGACAATCCCTCACCTCCTGGGAAAAACATCGACGTATACTTTCAACCCTTGATCAATGAGTTAAAGTTGCTGTGGGAACCTAGCGTGAGAACCTATGACGCGGATGGTAAATAATTTTTTCAGATGCGGGATGTTTTGTTATGGAATATTAATGATTTTCCTGCTTATGGCATGCTGTTGAGGTGGAAAATTCAAAGTAAGATTGTGTGCCCTTATTGTCATATTCATACAAGCGACGTACGCTTGAAGTTTAGCAGGAAAGAGTCATTTATGGGTCACCGACTTTTCTTGCCTATAACTCACAGATTCAGAAAGAATAAATAATTGTTCAACGGCAAAACGGAAACCGATAGGCCTTCTAAACCATTGTCCGGTAACGACATATTGCAACAATGGAGAGATTATCAAAATGTCACATTCGGAAAGAAACAAAACAAAGATACAATTTCATGCCCAACCGGTTGGAAGAAACTAAGTGGTTTATTTCAACTTCCGTACTGGTCCGACCTACCGCTGCGCCATAATTTAGATGTCATGCATATCGAGAATGTTGTCTCTGAACACGTCACCAATCTTATGCTGTATAAGGATGGAAAAACGAAGGGAAATCTCAACGCTCGTCGTGATTTGACAGATTTGGATGGTTTGTTCATTAAATAAGAATTGCATACTCGGTCTATGGCTGGTAAACCGGGTTATTACGAGATCACATCGGCAATCTACAATCTGGACAAAAAGGAGAAGCGGCGGTTCCTACGGATGTTGAAAGAATTGAAAATCCCCAACGGTTTCTCATCAAATATTTCCAAACAGGTACAGGTAGAAAACAGAAAAATTGTAGGAATCAAGAGCTACGACTACTACATATTGATGCAATATCTTCTTCCTTTATGCCTCAGAACATCTGTAAAATCCGAATTTGGTCTCATTCTTAATAACTTTTACACGTATTTTCGCCAATTGTGTTCCAAAAACGTGGACATCAATGAGATAGTAGAGCTTGATAAAGATATTCCTTTGATTCTCTGCAAGTTCGAAACTATCATTCCACCTTCCTTTTTTGGCATTATTGTTCACATGGTCCATTTGGCTACCGAGGTCAAGATTGGCGGTCTGGTGCATTTCCGTTGGATGTTTTCCATCGAGAGGTATGAAAATACTTATTATTAATCATTTAAATTGCAAAACATTATTATAAATTATTAATATCTATTATTTCAACAGATATCTATTGTAACAACTCCATTTTTAATGTACAAAGAATTGATTTAAATTCAATATATACTTGGAGTATTTATTGCAGCCGATATCTCTTTAAGTATTTATTTCACTCCATAATTACAAGAAGGAGCTTGTAGCTCATTGGTAATACCTTGCACTGCTGAACCAAGCCACCGGAGTTCAAATCCCATGCCCCACATTATTTTTGTATTTATTTTATTTTAATTTCTTTTGGAAGTCAACAGTCAAAAGCCCATAACTTCCAAAATATGTACTGGACAACAAAAAGTAAATATACCAAATTGTACCGCCGAAGAATCCCCGGCCATTGGAACCCTGACTCAGCCCGACTCGGCGCCGCCGGCCGGCGACTCGGCCGACTCGGTCCGGCGCAGCCGGCCGAACTTGGCCGGACGGCCGAGTCGCCAACAGAGAAAAGTTGGCTCTGTTCGCGGTCAACCCTCCTGCACACTCTAAATGCTTGGATCGATTATCATTTGGCCAATAAATCCCTTTTAATCCTAGGTTTAATGAGTTTTAATGAATTTTTATATATTTTTATACTTTTTTATTAAAAACCCTAACCCTAGCCTAACCCTATATAAACCGCCATACCCTCTACCCTCTCACCCTACATTCCTAAGTCCACTCTCTAAAAATTTCAAGAGAACTTGATACGTTAGAAAACGAGCGAAAGGCGAAGCGCTGACGAAATCGACGGCGAAATTCCGACGATCGTGCTAGGACCTCTCAACGACGTTTCGACGCACCGGCAAACCCTCTACCTCTGTCTTACTCTCTAGCGTTGTCCAAACCCGTAAGTCCCCCTTTTCTATCCTTCTTTTCTTTCATTAAAATATGACTTTACAAACCCGACGGAAATCGGAACTGCCCGATTTCCGATTCGGGTTTCTATCAACTCTCACTTATCACTAATTCCATAATGCTTAAACATATTCATGTTGACTACTAATCACTTAAAAATTAATTTGAACAAGTTTTCACACATGAAATGATAGCTTTTGCAATATATCGTATTCTTTCACTTAATTACCACCATGTTTAGTTTATCACATTTAACCCCTAAACTTTACTATACCTTAAAGTAGATCACGAGGTAATGACCTACCTCCACACACACTCATATGTAATCATAACACGCTACCTTGAAAACTTAGAATACGATAAAACAAGATTTTACATTAAAATACCATTTTCTTTATAAACCTTTTCTAAAAGTTCTAAGTTATATACAATTTTAAAACAATATCTTTTAATAAGAAATACGATAATTTGGAACATCGATCATTTATCTAAACCTGATTTTGTGGTGTCTAGGCAAGTGTGTCTAAGACGAGTGGTTACTTAATTAGGTCCACTACTTGTAGTGGAGAGCCTTCCACTCACCTGGCACTTACCTGGCCGCAATTGGTGGTGAAGAGGCGATTTGAGACTTCTAATGACTTGTCGTTTAGACCATTTAGAAATAAGCTAGTTGGCTTAGGAAACCCTAAAATCTAAAATACGGAAATTTACACTTTTTACAAATAAATACCTTATCTTTATAAAACCGTTTTCTAAATGATTAGTATTCATTAAATCTTTGCAAAGCGCCACTACAACCCACATTTGGGGAACTCGTAGGGATAGTACGGTTTATCGTGCACCCTCGGGCTTAGTAGTGCGAGATTCAGACATCCGTAAGGAGCATTCGGTCTCGAAAGGTTTAAAATATGACATTTAAGAAAAATGAGATTTCGGGAAAATAAAATATTTATTAAAATTTATTTTTGTATAAACACATGTATATTTAACATTTAAACACCTATTTTGTTATAAGATAAAGTTTCCACCTTTTTCTAAAAATTACAAGATTAAAAGTTACATTAAAATACCATGAATTTCAAATAAATCAATATTACAAATTGATATCTTTATTTATGTAATTAGGATATTTTCACTAGAAATATCATAAAATGAAATCACACTCATTATAAAAATAAAGACGAATAATAAATACTTGAGGTGTATCTTGAAAACTATACAAAAGTATTTTTACATAAAACCCCCTCAAGTTTTATAAATTACAATAATGACCCTAACAAATATAGAACTTCGACTTACATATCTTTTGGTCTGACTCGGGTTTGAGTCTGATTATTTCCGACTTGAATATGATTCAAGTCATTCTATATTTTTTAATATTCCAACTCAATATGAACACATGAATCCCAGAATCCAGTTAACAATCTATACAACTTGACTGAATTAAACCATGGATATACATCCATTATTCCGTTATTCCATTTACCTGATTATGCAGTTACAATCTGTTTACTGATATCATGGTTTTGGTCAGTCATCCAACTTACACGATACAATACAACAATACTATCAAAACACTACGGGGTTTAAGAGGTAGATTGGTACGGAAGGTGTTAAAGGTGGCATGAGGTGGTCAGATTAAGACACCTAACCTATATTCCGTTACTGTTGTACCGTGGCTTAACGGTTCCTTGTACATTCCGTTTGCCCTGATCTCTAGCATATAGAGACTACTCTCGTATATACTGGCATCCTTCTGTACCAAGCTACAAACAACAGCGTTAACACAATATTCTACAATATTTTACAATCTCTTTAGAAAATACTCTTATTCTGTCTTTTCTAGTTCTTCTTTATCTTTAGGACTTACCGAGCGACCTGTTCGCTGACGGCATTCTATTTCTTTCTTCTTTGAATGTCGTCAGGTGCTTTGGACCCAGCAGAGATCGAGCCCAGCGGTGAAGACTTGGATCAGTTTCACGAAGACCCCGAGCTCTAGATATTG
This sequence comes from Agapanthus africanus, assembly GCA_030015575.1. NCBI lineage: Eukaryota > Viridiplantae > Streptophyta > Magnoliopsida > Asparagales > Amaryllidaceae > Agapanthus > Agapanthus africanus. The sequence goes on from CM057340.1 coordinate 757,149,562, forward strand.
TACCTTGTTCTATTCAGCATTTTCATTTCCTGTTATGCTATTGTTTAGGCATCGTTTTTCATTTTAGTTGTATTTACTTTTCATGCATTGTACAAAAGAATGTTATTAATAAAGTTGTTATTATTTCTATATCTCTTGTCTCTTGTGATTTACTTTTATATTGCTTAGATACGCTTAGCGTATATACTTCTAAGTATATAAGTAGCGGACCTCGTCGCGTCCCCTTCGCCGTACACAGGGAAGCGGGGCGTTACAGGTTTTGTTGGTGGCCCATGCAAGTCCGAGCTGTATGAATCACTATCTTGCAGTTCTGTTCTGCGTGAACAACCTAAGCAATATAACACAAGAACCAGCAACTAAAACATTCTTTACAATTCATGTTTCTTGAATCCTACAAATTTCTATTCCTTGAATTTTATCATTTCATGTATTTGAATCTGTCCTAACCCAAATTTTTCTTCAAGATTATGGATTCCCCGAACAACACCAGCACTAATGTCAACAACACACCTCCAGCACTACCTCTCGCACCAGCTGTTCCTGCGCCAACTACCGAGCAAACAATGCTATTTGAGGCGATCCGCAGCCTTCTTGAGGGAAAGCAACAACTCTTGAATCGTCCCGAGACCGATGCACCGGGAGTAAAGTAATTCAGGGCTTTACATCCCAATCAGTTCTCTGGAAAAGGAAGCCCTCTTGAAGCGGAAGAATGGGCACAAGGCATAGAAGACGATCTGGCAGCAGCTCAAGTGCCAGATATCGCTTGGGTCCGTGTGGCGAAACTACAGCTCACGGATAATGCTCGCAACTGGTGGAAGGCAGAAGAGAGCTGTTTGGTACAGCCTATTGAATGGAAGACTTTTCGCGAGAAGTTCGATGCGAAATACTTCCCTGTGACTGCCAAGTTTGCCATGGAGCAGCAGTTTATTCATCTATAACAGGGTTCAATGTGGGACAAATCAGTAGATGAATACGACGCTGAATTCACCATGTTAAGCCGGTAAGATATGTCACAATAGTTCAATTTTTAAATATCACACACTACACAGCTAACACAATCTTTAAACAGATTCGCGGCATACTTGATACCGACGGACGAGATCAGAGCCCGTTGCTTTCAACAAGGACTGGACACAGAGATTCAGGCTGCTCTAGCCACGGGAAAATTTTTGACTCATGAGGATGCTCTGGAAGCTGCCCGCAGTTATGAGGCAGTGATAAAAGTAAAGGGCAGACCTCAGTCTGCAGGAGTCAAACGCCCTGCCAACCAGATGGCAGGTGGAGCCTCGTCCAGGCCACCTTTCGTGCCAAGGCGACCCGGAGTACCAACCCATCATCCCAACCCAGCCTTTTTCACCTACTGCAAGAGAACTAGACATATGATGAAGGACTGTCGTCGAGCTAACCGCCTTTGCTTAATCTGCGGCTCAGGTACTCACGATATTGGGTCTTGTCCCTAAAGACAGAACCCAGTTGCTGCACCCAGGCCAGCAATTACTTATCCGCAGCGACCAGCTCTTCAGGCACCTGCTCCCAGACCTGCACTCCCTGCACCACCCAGAGGACCATAAGCTGCACCACCTCCTCGTCGGTTCCATCAAGCTCAAAGAAACGTTCCGAGGAATGCTCCTCAGGCCAGGAGGAACGTACCAAGGCGCCAGGCTTTCACGATGTCTGTGGAAGAAGCTGAGGCCACTGGCCAAGTCATCACCGGTAAACTTTTCTTTTCAAACTTTGTTTTTCTATCCTACTACTTAGTTACATATTTTCTATACCTAATGTAACACCCGAGCCCAATACTACTATTTTCAGTTACTGTTTGAGCATAATGTGGTACTCATTTCATTTAACTTGCTTGTTTGTTGCTTACTGTAAAATTTACCCGGCAAAGTCATTTCTACATATAACAAATTTTGGCATCTAAAATAAAATTGAAAATATTCATCTTGGCCTACTTGACACCCCTAGCCTCGTGGTAGCGTCCGTGCATTGTGTTCTCGTCCCGCTCAGTGAAACGGGCGGGTTTGGACGGCTACGTGCGCGTACATGTGTCCGTTTTGGGGGTATGCTTTTTAATCATAAAACACTTAATTTTAAAATTTGGATCCCGCTTAAAATCCTATTATTTCAATTTCAAATTTTTGGACTCGACCCGGGCGCGATTTGGAAATGTTTTATTTGGCGCCAAAATCCCAAATTTTAATATTATTAAAACCATCGCATATACTTTTCTAACTAACCTGATATCTTACTATTCATTACCTATCTTTTAAATTTTTAAATTAACCTATATATATATCCTACTGTTCCTTAAAATGTTTTGAATCTTTAATTAATATTTATCCCTAACTAACGATTCCCCTTTAGCCAATCGCATTCTTTTTAATTCTGTAGGCCCCCACCTGCAGCTCTCTCTCTCTCTCTCTCTCCACTTTTTCTCTCTCTCTCTCTCATATATTCTCTCGTACTTCTCTTTATCATTCTTTCTCTTCTTACTTCATGTCTCGTTTCTCATTTTTTTAACTGTTCTTTTGTTGCCGGAATTCCGTCGTGCCGGCGACGCTTCTCGATGTTCCAGCAAGGTACCCCGACCCGTGTGGTTCCTTTGTTCATCGTTTGGGTTCATTCCGTGAACCGTGCGCCCGTCGCGAGTTTTCCCCGCCGACGGTTAACGTTCCGTTTTCCCGATTCGCGACCTATCGAGGCAAGTTAATCTTGCTACATGCTATATAATTCATTTTATACCTATTTAAATAAATACCTTACCTATAGTTTAAATCTAGTGCCCCATGTTTAATTTTATAACGTTTCGATATTCCGTTTGCATCCGTTTATATCATATTAAATCTAGATCATGAAAACTTATCTTGTGACATACTAGATTACATTATACTGCAACCATATCATTTAAAATATATATCGTCGTAATATTTATTATTATTATCTTTAATTAGTTTATAATCTTCATTTTATAATGTTATACATTTGAAAATCTTATAGTTTACACATGAAACGTCGTTGAAAAATCGGATATGACAAATCTGAAATTTACTGTACACCTTATCTTATAAAATTCATTATAAATTATAGAAAAATCATTAGTATACGTTCTTTAGTTCGTTACGAAGCTAACTCAGAATACTATAACTCTATGAAATATTTAATGGCAAAATAAATTGTTTAAATAACGTAAAATGCAAATGAAAATATCTTCAAACTGCTGTCCAGGAAAATTCCAGCAGCAAACTTTCAACTTCGAATATTCATAACTTTTTGTAGGGACAACCTGAGATGATTATACTTATAAAAATGAAAACCTTATTGAATTATCTTTGTTTTGGTATAAGACACGTCCCTTTTGGAGAACGTTTGTTATTTTTTAAGCTATTTTACAAATTAGGGTGACGCTGAATTTCTGAACGGAACCTTCTTGTGCATGGTTAATCAATACCACTTTTATAGTTATTAATCGCTTTGAATATGCTATCCATATTAATATTATCATATCAATATTTATATCACATATTGCTTAGTTGTACATCCCACATTACCATTTTTATAGTTTTATAACTTTTCGGATACCCGTTTGCATCCATCGCATTTAAGATACATATAATTGCATCCATAGATCACATTACTACATAATAATGTGATATTAACACTCCATGTTTAATAAATTGCATTCTAATTAATATTGGAACTATAAATGTAACCCTAATCGATAACTGTGCATCCATATCCTTGAAATTATATCTATTTGTATATCATATTACATGTTCCAGTTTATTGTTCTGATAGTACTCATGCTTGTTTATTTATACACATGCTTATGTTAGTTTGATTATGAGCACCCACATGACATCTTGTGCTTCCTGACATGACCTGTTACACTTCCTACTTGACATGACATGGTACCGTACACTCTTGACATGACATGACACCTTTATACATTACCTGGCTGGACCTAATGTACCATGGCTTTACCTGTTACCTGATCTTGTGTCTAATGCCAACAAACATAACATATAGTCCTCATGGACCGTTCCTGTTATCTATCCAGACAAACCTGCTTTTACCTGATCCTGTGTTGGCATTAGTTCTTGACTACTGAATACCTGACTTGACATATATAACTTGGGGGTATGGGGAAATCAAAGGTGAAACCTGACTTGTAACTCGACAGTTCACTACCTGTTCTGGGTGTACACATTCCTGTTTTGTGCCTAGCGGCATGTCTCGGTTTCGGCCGAGAATATTGTGGCCGTGGTCCCGGGTATGTACGGGATACTATCGAGTGTACACATTCCTGTTTTGTGCCTAGCGGCATGTCTCGGCTGCAGCCGAGAATATTGTGGCCGTGGTCCCAGGTATGTACGGAATACTATTGAGTTACATCGATGATTCATCAATTGATTTCAAAGACTTTAGAATAGAAAACCTGATAGAACAGTTTAGTTTACCCACTGCACGCTATCCTGTACTGGTATGATTCATATTATTGTTATTCTTGCTGTATTCATGTTTATATTACATTGCCTGCTACACTATTCATATTATATTACTTGATGACATGACGCGCTGACGTCTGGGTTTTGCATGGCCCAGATTCCGTACCGCTGTTGCAGTCCGAGCAGGAGTACTTCAGCCAGCAGGCTGAGCTGTGAGTTCAGTAGTAGTTAGTTTTATTTCCTGCATTTATTTCCTGATGTGAGCCCGCATTATGGGACACACTTTTTAGTTATTTGTATTGGATCATTTGCTTCCGCATTTATTTATTATTCACTCCTGTTATTCTGGATTATGGACATGTTTTAGATAGTTTTATCTTGTTCTTGATATCTCTACAGCCGTAATGTGACTGTGGATGGATACTTCCTACCCACAGGTAGCATGGTTGGCTATGTCACGTGCCCAATCTAGCATACTCTGGGAAGCGGGGCGTGACATGGTTCTTTTGGTATCAGAGCCATAGGATAGTCGGGTTGATTCTTTTGTAGTTGGGTATTGTACCCAATACACGAATCAGAATACCCGTGTTTAGAAAACATGTCCTGCCACCTTGACCGTTTTACCATTCTTGAATCACATTCTTCCTGATTATATCTTTTACGATGTGCAAACTTCCTTTGCATATCGATTCGAAAACCTGATTCCTTGTTATCTCTAGGACTTAGGCGACTTGGATGGAGTTATGTAATTGTGGTTATGATACTGCGGCATAGTTACAATGCGGTACTCTATTTAAGTATCTTGGAGTTCTAGCATTGATCTATATTCAAAATTTATCATCATGCTAATGTTGGGTATTTTGAGTTCAGGATTATGGCCGGTAAGAAATTGAAGACATACCAGAGGCGTGTGGACGAAGCGGCCATGCTTGGAGTGATAAGAGGAATGCTGGAGAATCAAAGAAACAGACCGAGCTGATCCAGCAGCAAACGGACTCGTTTCGGGAAGGTTTGCAGATCGTTCAGCAGTCTGTGAACAATGTTGGAGCTAGACCAGTTGACCGAGTAGGGACCGTAGCAGATTTCAGGCGGTTGGGTCCGTCTACATTTACTAGTTTAAAGGAGCCGTTGCCAGTGGAGCAGTGGCTAGTTAATACAGAGAACTTGCTTTTTGCGTCACAGATTCCCGATGACAAAAAAGTTGTTGTGGTACGCATTCAGCTAGTGGACTACGCCCGAGAATGGTGGCTTGTTGAGGAGACCCGCTTGCCCAAGCCGATCAAGTGGGCGGATTTTTTTAAGAGTTTCCTGGAGAAGTTCTTCCCGCAGACTGCACGGGAGGAAATGGAAGAGAAGTTTATCGGACTAAAGCAGAAGGGAGAACCCGTAGATGTGCATGTAGCAGAATGGACGAGACTCAGTAGTTTCGCTGGACCTTTAGTTGCCAACGATGCAGACAGGGCACGGAGGTTCATGCGCAGACTGGACGTGGACATCCAGAGGCAGATTGTCTCCCTGGGTTTGACCACTTTCTCACAAATACTTACAGCAGCCAAGAGCAGCAGAGTTTATCTGGAATGAAAGGGAGTTTGCAGCAGACAGCAGTTGCGTTAAGGAAGCAGTTCGGTCGGGCCGGTTGAGTTTAGGGCTAGGCCGACAAACAATATTCTTGCATCAATAGAAGTGATGAAAGTAAAGAGCCGGCTGTTGTTCGTGATTCTATGGACGTGTTTGAAGATATATCGGGTTTACCGCCGAGGAGAGACGTGGAGTTCGCAATTGATCTTATTCCTGGTGCGGCGCCAGTATCTAAAGCGTATTATCCAATGGCGCCAGTAGAATTGGAAGAAGTAAAGAAACAGGTTGCTGAATTGCTTGAAAAGGGTTGGATTCGAAGCAGTAACTCGCCTTGGGGAGCTCCAGTTCTTCTAGTAAAGAAGAAGGATGGCACGAGAAGGATGTGCATCGACTATCGAGAATTAAACCGGGTGACTATTAAGAACAAATACCCGATCTCTCGCATTGGAGAACTTTTTGAGCAGCCTAGTGGCGCGAGGGTATTCTCGAAGCTGGATTTGCGATCCGGATATCATCAGGTTCGAGTAAAAGCAGAATATATTTGCAAGACGGCGTTTCAAACTCGGTACGGACATTACGAATACTTAGTGATGCCTTTCGGAGTAACGAATGCGCCGGCAGTATTCATGGACTTGAACCGAATCTTTTCACCGTTCTTGGACCAGTTTATCGTGGTCTTCATTGACGATATTCTGGTTTACTCGAAGAGTTTTGAGGAGCATGCTGAGCATTTAAAGATCGCACTGCAGACGTTGAGACAGGAGAAATTGTATGCGAAGATGAGTAAGTGCGAGTTTTGGCTGGAGGAAGTGAAGTTTCTGGGGCATGTTGTGTCTGGCGATGGCAATGCCGTCGATCCAGAAAAGATTGCAGCAGTTCGAGATTGGCCTATTCCAAAGAATGTTGCTGAGATAAGAAATTTCCTTGGATTAGCCGGATACTACAGGAGATTTGTGGAGAACTTTGCTCGTCTGGCAGAGCCGTTGACCAAGCTTACGCGCAAGGAGGTACTTTTTGTATGGGCGGATAAGTGTGCATTAGCTTTCGAGACGTTGAAGCAGAAGTTGATAACCGCCCCTATTCTGACCGTGCCAGACAATTCCGGAGGATTGGTGATTCACAGCGACGCATCTGGGAAAGAATTGGGATGTGTTTTGATGCAGCATGGGAAGGTTGTAGCATACGCATCGAGACAGTTGAAGACCCATGAGAAGAATTATCCAACTCATGACTTGGACCTTGCAGTTGTGATTTTCGCTTGAAGATTTGGAGACACTACCTTTTGGGCGAAAGAGTCGAAGTTTTTACAGATCATAAGAGCTTGAAGTATGTGTTCACACAGAAAGAGCTTAACATGAGGCAGCGTAGATGGTTGGAGCTGATGGCTGACTGCGTTCTTGATCTTAAGCACCATCCGGGGAAGGTTAATGTTGTGCCGGATGCGCTTAGTTGGTTACCAGTAATTCAGGTGTTAACTACGCAGAAGGAGATCGTCGCAGATTTTCGAAGATTTGACTTGGAGGTTGTGCTACCGCGTTCTACGGGATAGTTGTTGCAGCTGCAAGTACATTCGTCTTTGATCGAGAATATTAAAGCAGCACAATCGCAGGATCCTAGACTGCAAAAGTTTCGAGAGCAAGTTGAAGCCGGGCTACGAACAGATTTACTAATCCACGAAGATGGTTCGTTGAGGTATGGTAGCCGTTTGTGTGTGCCAAAGGGAGATGTTTGCGAAGAGCTTATGAAGGAGGCACACAGTTCAGCTTATTCTGTACATCCAGGAGGCACAAAGATGTACCGAGTTATTCGACAGCATTTCTGGTGGGAAGGCATGAAACGGAGATTGCTCACTTTGTGGTAAAGTGCTTGGTGTGTCAGCAAGTTAAGGCTGAATATCAAAAGGTTGCTGGTTTATTGCAACCACTTCCGATTGCTCAGTGGAAGTGGGAACATATAACCATAGATTTCGTGACGGCTTTACCGCGGAGTCCAAAAGGAAACAATGCTGTATGGGTGATTGTTGATCGATTGACCAAGGCAGCTCACTTTATTCCTTTCCGGGTTGGTCAATAAACAGAGACTTTGGCAGAGCGGTACATGCAGGAAATTGTAAGGTTGCATGGAGTACCGGTGAGCATCGTGTCCGATCGGGACACTCGGTTCTTATCACACTTCTGAAGGAGTTTACAGGAAAGTTTGGGGACTCGATTGAAGTTTAGTACAACTTATCATCCTCAAACTGATGGTCAGTCGGAGAGAACGATCCAAACTCTTGAAGATATGTTGAGAGCATGCATGTTGGACTTCAAGGGTTCTTGGGAGAATCATCTACACTTGGTGGAGTTTTCGCATAACAACAGTTTTCAAGCTACTATCCAGATGGCTCCGTTTGAAGCTTTGTATGGTCGTAAATGCCGTTCACCTGTTTGTTGGGATGATGTCGGTGAACGAAGATTGTTGGGACCAGATTTGGTTGTGCAGACAGTTGAAAAGGTTAACACTATCAGGAATCATATGAAGGCAGCACAAGACAGACAGAAGAGTTGGGCTGACATGTCAAGAAGACCTCTAGAGTTCGCCATAGGTGATTTGGTGTTCTTGAAGATATCACCGACTAGAGGGGTGATTCGTTTGGGAGTCGAGGAAAGCTTAGTCCTCGATTCGTTCGACCCTTTGAGATCTTGGAGCGTGTTGGAGAGGTAGCGTACCGTTTGGCGTTACCGCAGACCTTGGCAAGTGTGCACGATGTGTTTCACGTATCTCAACTATGAAGGTATGTTCGAGATGAAACACACGTTTTGGATCATTCGGAGCTAACAGTACGAGAAGACTTGACTTTTGAGGAGCGACGATTGAAATCGTGGATCGAAAGGAAAAGGTTCTCAAGAACAAGGTTATTCCCCTTGTGCTTGTTTCTTGGGGAAATCGATCGCATGGAGAGTCCACTTGGGAACGAGAAGATGAAATCCGACAGAAGTTTCCTCACCTTTTCCTGTAGTTTTCTATTTTTGTATTCTTGGAATTTCGAGGACGAAATTCTTTTGTAGTTGGGTATAATGTAACACCCGAGCCCAATACTACTATTTTCAGTTATTGTTTGAGCATAATGTGGTACTCATTTCATTTAACTTGCTTGTTTGTTGCTTACTGTAAAATTTACCCGGCAAAGTCATTTCTACATATAACAAATTTTGGCATCTAAAATAAAATTGAAAATATTCATCTTGGCCTACTTGACACCCCTAGCCTCGTGGTAGCATCCGTGCATTGTGTTCTCGTCCCGCTCAGTGAAACGGGCGGGTTTGGACGGCTACGCGCGCGTACATGTGTCCGTTTTGGGGGTATGCTTTTTAATCATAAAACACTTAATTTTAAAATTTGGATCCCGCTTAAAATCCTATTATTTCAATTTCAAATTTTTGGACTCGACCCGGGCGCGATTTGGAAATGTTTTATTTGGCGCCAAAATCCCAAATTTTAATATTATTAAAACCATCGCATATATTTTTCTAACTAACCTGATATCTTACTGTTCATTACCTATCTTGTAAATCTTTAAATTAACCTATATATATCCTACTGTTCCTTAAAATGTTTTGAATTTTTAATTAATATTTATCCCTAACTAACAATTCCCCTTTAGCCAATCACGTTCCTTTTAATTCCGTAGACCCCCACCTGCAGCGCTCTCTCTCTCTCTCTCTCTCTCTCTCTCTCTCTCTCTCCACTTTTTCTCTCTCTCTCTCTCTCATATATTTTCTCGTACTTCTCTTTATCATTTTTTCTCTTCTTGCTTCATGTCTCGTTTCTCATTTTTTTAACTGTTCTTTTGTTGCCGGAACTCCATCGTGCCGGTGACGCTTCTCGACTTTCCAGCGAGGTACCCCGACCCGTGTGGTTCCTTTGTTCATCGTTTGGGTTCATTCCGTGAACCGTGCGCCCGTCGCGAGTTTTCCCCGCCGACGGTTAACGTTCCGTTTTCCCGATTCGCGACCTATCGAGGCAAGTTAATCTTGCTACATGCTATATAATTCATTTTATACCTATTTAAATAAATACCTTACTTATAGTTTAAATCTAGTGCCCCATGTTTAATTTTATAACGTTTCGATGTTCCGTTTGCATCCGTTTATATCATATTAAATCTAGATCATGAAAACTTATCTTGTGACATACTAGATTACATTATACTACAACCATATCATTTAAAATATATATCGTCGTAATATTTATTATTATTATCTTTAATTAGTTTATAATCTTCATTTTATAATGTTATACATTTGAAAATCTTATAGTTTACACATGAAACGTCGTTGAAAAATCGGATATGACAAATCTGAAATTTACTGTACACCTTATCTTATAAAATTCATTATAAATCATAGAAAAATCATTAGTATACGTTCTTTAGTTTGTTACGAAGCTAACTCAGAATACTATAACTCTATGAAATATTTACTGGCAAAATAAATTGTTTAAATAACGTAAAATGCAAATGAAAATGTCTCCAAACTGCTGTCCAGGGAAATTCCAGCAGCAAACTTTCAAGTTCGAATATTCATAACTTTTTGTAGGGACAACCTGAGATGATTATACTTATAAAACTGAAAACCTTATTGAATTATCTTTGTTTTGGTATAAGACACGTCCCTTTTGGAGAACGTTTGTTATTTTTTAAGCTATTTTGCAAATTAGGGTGATGCTGAATTTCTAAACGGAACCTTCTTGTGCATGGTTAATCAATACCACTTTTATAGTTATTAATCGCTTTGAATATGCTATCCATATTAATATTATCATATCAATATTTATATCACATATTGCTTAGTTGTACATCCCACATTACCATTTTTATAGTTTTATAACTTTTCGGATACCCGTTTGCATCCATCGCATTTAAGATACATATAATTGCATCCATAGATCACATTACTACATAATAATGTGATATTAACACTCCATGTTTAATAAATTGTATTCTAATTAATATTGGAACTATAAATGTAACCCTAATCGATAACTGTGCATCCATATCCTTGAAATTATATCTATTTGCATATCATATTACATGTTCCAGTTTATTGTTCTGATAGTACTCATGCTTGTTTATTTATACACATGCTTATGTTAGTTTGATTATGAGCACCCACATGACATCTTGTCCTTCCTGACATGACCTGTTACACTTCCTACTTGACATGACATGGTACCGTACACTCTTGACATGACATGACACCTTTATACATTACCTGGCTGGACCTGATGTACCATGGCTTTACCTGTTACCTGATCTTGTGTCTAATGCCAACAAACATAACATGTAGTCCTCATGGACCGTTCCTGTTGTCTATCCAGACAAACCTGCTTTTACCTGATCCTGTGTTGGCATTAGTTCTTGACTACCGAATACCTGACTTGACATATATAACTTGGGGGTATGGGGAAATCAAAGGTGAAACCTGACTTGTAACTCGACAGTTCACTACCTATTCTGGGTGTACACATTCCTGTTTTGTGCCTAGCGGCATGTCTCGGTTTCGGCCGAGAATATTGTGGCCGTGGTCCCGGGTATGTACGGGATACTATCGAGTGTACACATTCCTGTTTTGTGCCTAGCGGCATGTCTCGGCTGCAGCCGAGAATATTGTGGCCGTGGTCCCGGGTATGTACGGAATACTATTGAGTTACATCGATGATTCATCAATTGATTTCAAAGACTTTAGAATAGAAAACCTGATAGAACAGTTTAGTTTACCCACTGCACGCTACCCTGTACTGGTATGATTCATATTATTGTTATTCTTGCTATATTCATGTTTATATTACATTGCCTGCTACACTGTTCATATTATATTACTTGATGACATGACGCGCTGACGTCTGGGTTTTGCATGGCCCAGATTCCGTACCGCTGTTGCAGTCCGAGCAGGAGTACTTCAGCCAGCAGGCTGAGCTGTGAGTTCAGTAGTAGTTAGTTTTATTTCCTGCATTTATTTCCTGATGTGAGCCCGCATTATGGGACACACTTTTCAGTTATTTGTATTGGATCATTTGCTTCCGCATTTATTTATTATTCACTCCTGTTATTCTGGATTATGGACATGTTTTAGATAGTTTTATCTTGTTCTTGATATCTCTACAGCCGTAATGTGACTGTGGATGGATACTTCCTACCCACAGGTAGCATGGTTGGCTATGTCACGTGCCCAATCTAGCGTACTCTGGGAAGCGGGGCGTGACACCTAAAACAAATCCCACATACCTTAGGTACAATCTTAGTATCCTCAATCCCTGCACTTGCACTGTTTGATACTGGAGCATCACACTGTTTTATGTTGCAACGGTTTGTCCGAACCCATGCAATTCCAGTCTCACCGCTTGTATCCAGATGGAATGTCAGTTCAGGAAATGGCGTTCTAAAGGCAACTATGGGATTCAGCTTGTGTCCAGTTGTCGTCTGCAGTCGAGTGTTTTATGCTGACTTCAAAGTGCTGGACATACCGAACTTCGATGTGGTTCTAGGAATGGATTGGCTTAGAACTTTTTATGCTACCATCGACTGTCGTAAAAGGAGGGTAGTATTCGAGATTCCAGATCATCCGGTCTTCTATTTCAAAAGTGGAGACCGTACACTGGAGCCAAGTACCTACAAAGCGAAGCCAAGAGAAGCAGTAGTTGCAGCAGCTCAAGCGGAGGAAGAATCAAGGCCAGATGTGGTTCGAGAGTTCGATGATGTATTTCCTGACGATATATCAGGTTTGCCTCCCGATCGAGCTCTTGAATTCAGTATTGATTTAGTACCAGGAGCAGAACCGGTGATCAAAGCACCCTATCGTTTAAGTCCGGAAGGTTTGAAGGAAGTCCGAACACAGTTGGACGAATTACTGGCGAAATGATGGATTCGTCCCAGCACTTCAAGTTGGGGATCACCTGTATTACTTGTGAAGAAGAAGGAAGGTTCATACAGAATGTGCATTGATTATAGAGCCTTGAACGAAGTCACTATAAAGAACAAGTAACCACTCCCGCGCATTGATGATTTATTCGATCAGCTAAATGGATCTTGTGTTTTCTCTAAATTAGATCTTCGTTCAATTTATCATCAAGTGAAGGTCAAGGAAGCTGATATTCACAAAACAGCTTTTAAAACTCGCTATGGACATTACGAATTTCTAGTGATGCCATTTGGAGTGACCAACACACCCGCAATATTCATGAACCTTATGAATCAAGTTTTCCGGGAGTACTTAGACAGGTTTGTTGTCATCTTCATCGATGACATCCTGGTGTATTCTAAGAGTCGGAAAGAACATGCAGAACATCTACGAATTGTCCTGGAAACTCTTCGTCAACATCAGCTTTATGCCAAGTACAGCAAGTGTGAGTTTTGGCTAAATCAAGTTAGTTTTCTTAGACATATCGTATCAGGAGAAGGAATCTCTGTGGATCCAGCGAAAGTTTCGGCAGTTAGCGAATAGCCTACACCAAAGTCAGTGAAGGATATTCGAAGTTTCTTGGGTTTAGCTGGATATTACAGAAGGTTTATTGCAGGCTTTTCAAAGATAGCAACGCCCCTGACCAAGCTCACATGTAAAGATGAAGAATTTGTGTGGTCAGAAGCATGCAAACAAGCTTTCATAGAACTCAAGTCAAGGTTGACATCAGCACCTATTCTCGTCATACCGGATCAATCTGGAGGATTCGAAGTGCATTGCAATGCATCCGGTAAGGGATTAGGATGTGTCCTACATCAACACGGTAAAGTGGTGGCTTATGCTTCACGACAGCTGAGGATTCACGAGCGCAATTATCCGACGCATGATTTGGAGTTGGCAGCTGTTATCTTTGCTCTCAAGATTTGGCGTCATTACATACTTGGTGAACGGGTGAACATCTACACAGATCATAAGAGCCTAAAGTACGTGTTTACTCAGAAGGAGTTGAATATGCGGCAGAAAAGATGGTTAGAACTCATGGCGGACTTTGACATCAACTTGCAATATCACCCAGGGAAGGTGAATGTAGTACCTGATGCTCTTAGTCGCTAACCATTAGCAATGAATTTCACTGCTCAGTGGAAGCTTCAACAAGACTTATATCAGATGGAGATTGAAGTAGTCATGCCAGGTAATGTTTCAAGTTTGATGAATTTACAAGTTCAATCAACCATTGTCAATCAGATCAAAGCAGTCTAAGCAAGTGATGCTAAGTTGCAAAAGATCAGAGAACAAGTGGAGAATGGACTCAGAACAGACTTCATCATCTATGAAGACGGATCTTTGAGATACGGCAGCAGATTGTGTGTACCAAAAGGTCCTGTTCGGGAAGAGTTAATGAAAGAAGCTCACAGCTCTCCCTATTCAGTACACCCTGTAGGTACCAAAATGTATAAAGATCTACGTCAGAATTATTGGTGGCATGGAATGAAGCGTGAAGTAGCCAGAAGCGTCGCAAAATGCTTGGTGTGTCAGTAAGTAAAGCCTGAACATCACAGGACTGCTGGATTACTTCAACCGTTACCAATCCCAGAATGGAAGTGGCAACACATCACGATGGACTTTGTGACTGCTCTTCCTCGCACCACAAAGGGTAACGATGCCATATGGGTCATTGTTGATCGACTCACAAAGTCGGCTCACTTCATCCCATTTCAAGTTGGCCAATTTACTGAGACACTAGCAAAGAAGTACATGGAGGTAATAATCTAATTAAGATTTAAACTCTTATAATGTACTATCTCTGATACCCATGAACTCATACAGGAAATTGTGAGACTTCATGGAGTACCGGTCTGCATTGTCTCCGATCGTAACAGCAGGTTCCGATCGCAATTTTGGCAGAGTCTGCAAGCAAGCCTGGGAACAATTCTGAACTTCAGCACGGCTTATCATCCACAAACAGATGGTCAGTTGGAACGAACTATTCAGATCTTGGAGGATATGCTCAGAGCGTATATGCTAGACTTCAAGGGATAGTGGGAAGATTACCTATATCTTGTGGAGTTTTCGTACAACAACAGCTACCAGGCAAGTATAGGAATGACACCTTTTGCAGCATTGTATGGAAGGAAGTGTCGATCGCCATTAAGTTGGGACGACATCGGAGATAGGGAACTTCTTAGACTGGAGATGATAGTAGCAACTGTTGATGTGGTTCGTACTATCAGGGAAAGGATGCGCATAGCCCAAGATCGACAGAAGCACTGGGTTGATGCAAAGAGACGACACTTGGAGTTGAAGATATCTCCGAACCGCGGAGTGATCCGTTTTGGAAGACGGGGTAAGCTAAGTCCGAGATATATTGGACCGTTCGACATACTCGAACGAGTCGGTGAAGTGGCATACCATTTAGCGCTTCCACCCTTATTGGAAGGAGTGCATAATGTGTTCTACATATCCCAACTCAGAAAGTATGTGAGTGACCCCAGCCATGTTCTTGATCATTCCGAGCTCACTATGCATCCCGATTTGTCTTGTGAGCAACAGCCCGTGGAGATCCTGGACAGGAAAGTGAAGACACTTCGGAACAAGGAAGTTAACTTGGTTCGAGTAATGAGGAGGAAAGACACTCCAGGAGAGTCCACTTGGGAAAGGGAGGATGGAATGCGTACTAGATATCCACACCTCTTTGTAAACTAGTCCTCAAATAAAAGTTGTAAATTTCGAGAACGAAATTTTTGTAAGGAGGGTAGACTGTAACAACTCCATTTTTAATGTACAAAGAATTGATTTAAATTCAATGTATACTTGGAGTATTTATTGCAGCTGATATCTCTTTAAGTATTTATTTCACTCCATAATTACAAGAAGGAGCTTGTAGCTCATTGGTAATACCTTGCACTGCTGAACCAAGCCACCGGAGTTCAAATCCCATGCCCCACATTATTTTTGTATTTATTTTATTTTAATTTCTTTTGGAAGTCAACAGTCAAAAGGCCATAACTCCCAAAATATGTACTGGACAACAAAAAGTAAATATACTAAATTGTCCCCCCGAAGAATCCCCGCCATTGGAACCCTGACTCGGCCCGACTCGGTGCCGCCTGCCGGCGACTCGGCCGACTCGGTCCGGCGCCGCCGGCCGGACTTGGCCGGACGGCCGAGTCGCCAACAGAGAAAAGTTGGCTCTGGTCGTGTTCAACCCTCCTGCACGCTCTAAATGCTTGGATCGGTTATCATTTGGCCAATAAATCCCTTTTAATCCTAGGTTTAATAAGTTTTAATGAATTTTTATATATTTTTATATTTTTTTTATTAAAAACCCTAACCTTAGCCTAACCCTATATAAACCCCCATACCCTCTACCCTTTCACCCTAAATTCCTAAGTCCACTTTCTAAAAATTTCAAGAGAACTTGATACGTTAGAAAACGAGCGAAAGGCGAAACGCTGACGAAATCGACGGCGAAATTCCGACGATCGTGCTAGGACCTCTCAACGACGTTTCGACGCACCGGCAAACCCTCTACCTCTCTCTTACTCTCCAGCGTTGTCTAAACCTGTAAGTCCCCCTTTTCTATCCTTTTTTTCTTTCATTAAAATACGACTTTACAAACCAGACGGAAATCGGAACAACCCGATTTCCGATTCGGTTTTCTATCAAATCTCACTTATCACTAATTCCATAATTCTTAAACAAATTCATGTTGACTACTAATCACTTAAAAATTAATTTGAACAAGTTTTCACATATGAAATGATAGCTTTTGCAATATATCGTATTCTTTCACTTAAATACCACCATATTTAGTTTATCACATTTAACCCCTAAACTTTACTATACCTTAAAGTAGATCACGAGGTAATGACCTACCTCCACACACACTCATATGTAATCATAACACGCTACCTTGAAAACTTAGAATACGATAAAACAAGATTTTACATTAAAATACCATTTTCTTTATAAACCTTTTCTAAAAGTTCTAAGTTGTATACAATTTTAAAACAATATCTTTTAATAGGAAATACGATAAGTTGGGACATCGATCGTTTATCTAAACCTGACTTTGTGGTGTCTAGACAAGTATGTCTAAGGCGAGTGATTACTTAATTAGGTCTACTACTTGTAGTGGAGAGCCTCCCACTCACCTGGCATTTACCTGGCCGCAATAGGCGGTGAAGAGGCGATTTGAGACTTCTAATGACTTGTCGTTTAAACCATTAGAAATAGGCTAGTTGGCTTAGGAAACCCTAGAATCTAAAATACGGAAATTTACACCTTTTACAAATAAATACCTTATCTTTATAAAACCGTTTTCTAAATGATTAGTATTCATTAAATCTTTGCAAAGCGCCACTACAACCTACATTTGGGGAACTCGTTAGGGATAGTACGGTTTATCATGCACCTTCGGGCTTAGTAGTGTGAGATTCAGACCTATGCAAGGAGCATTCGGACTCGAAAGGTTTAAAATACGACATTTAAGAAAATGAGATTTCGGGAAAATAAAATATTTATTAAAATTTATTTTTGTATAAACACATGTATATTTAGCATTTAAACACCTATTTTGTTATAAGATAAAGTTTCCACCTTTTCTAAAAATTACAAGATTAAAAGTTACATTAAAATACCATGAATTTCAAATAAATCAATATTACAAATTGATATCTTTATTTATGTAATTAGGATATTTTCACTAGAAATATCATAAAATAAAATCACACTCATTATAACAATAAAGACGAATAATAAATACTTGAGGTGTATCTTGAAAATTATACAAAAGTATTTTTACATAAAACCCCCTCAAGTTTTATAAATTACAATAATGACCCTAACAAATATAGAACTTCGACTTACATATCTTTTGGTCTGATTCGGGTTTGAGTCTGATTATTTCTGACTTGAATATGATTCAAGTCATTCTATATTCTTTAATATTCCAACTCAATATGAACACATGAATCCCATAATCCAGTTAACAATCTATACAACTTGACTGAATCAAACCATGGATATACATCCATTATTCCGTTATTCCATTTACCTGATTATGCAGTTACAATCTGTTTACTGATATCATGGTTTTGGTCAGTCATCCAACTTACACAATACAATACAACAATACTATCAAAACACTACGGGGTTTAAGGGATAGATTGGTATGGAAGGTGTTAAAGGTGGCACGAGGTGGTCAGATTAAGACACCTAACATATATTCCGTTGCTGTTGTACCATGGCTTAACGGTTCCTTGTACATTCCGTTTGCTATGGTCTCTAGCATATAGAGACCCCTCTCGTATACACTGGCATCCTTCTGTACCAAGCTACAAACAACAACGTTAACACAATATTCTATAATATTTTACAATCTCTTTAGAAAATACTCTTATTCTGTCTTTTCTAGTTCTTCTTTATCTTTGGGACTTACCGAGCGACCTGTTCGCTGACGACATTCTATTTCTTTCTTCTTTGAATGTCGTCAGGTGTTTTGGACCCAGCAGAGATCGAGCCCAGCGGTGAAGACTTGGATCAGTTTCACGAAGACCCCGAGCTCTAGATATTGTAGCTTGTTCTATTCAGCATTTTCATTTCCTGTTATGCCATTGTTTAGGCATCGCTTTTCATTTCAGTTGTATTTACTTTTCATGCATTGTACAAAAGAATGTTATTAATAAAGTTGCTGTTATTTCTATATCTCTTGTCTCTTGTGATTTACTTTTATATTGCTTAGATACGCTTAGCGTATGTACTTCTAAGTATATATGTAGCGGAGCTCGTCATGTCCCCTTCGCCGTACACTGGGAAGCGGGGCGTTACATCTATTAACTTTAAAAAACTATATCCGCAACAAGTATCGTCCTGAAGGTTCGATTGCAAAAGGTTATCTTTTGGAAGAAGTCGCATCTTTCTGTGCTTGCTTCCTGAACGACGATGTCATGAAGAAGCTGCATAAACCGTCGCGTGTTCCTGACGGTCTAATTGGAGCAAGAAAGCTAAAAACATATCTTATGATCTCATTGGCGGCTTACATGCGTTCATCTTGCTAAATAGCGAATGTTTTGCTAAATATGCAGAGTTAGTTTTTCTAATTTCATCCATTTAAACGTTTAAAATTAAATATGATATGACTAATATAACTGTAAATTAACGAACAGAGCGCATAAAACTATACTCAAGAGATCGAATCCTAAGACGTGATCGGATGATAGAATCGAAGAAGAACATAGGTGCACTTTCGTCACTTGGTGTAGAGAATAAGTCGAAGGACAAATGAATCGTGTAGAGTAGATTGATAGAGAGGTTTGGGATCTTTTAATCGGTCTATCGATTGCAGCTTGGTTTTACATTGGGTACAATGTTTTCGGCTACAAATTTAAGATCGAAAGGATGGAATGTATTAGAGCTACGCAAAATAGCGGCGTCACAACCCCTGACGACAGAGGAAATCCCTACTATGTTGTTCTTGAGCAGGTTATAGCGGTCTTATACATGCATAAGGCTTTCCACCTTTTTAAATTCCAATGCACATGGTATGATACCAAGTCTGAACGGGATATGAAGCTTGATTAATACAAACTCACTTTAATAAACACCAAACGAACAACCTATGAGTATGATAACTTTATCTTTCCCTCAATGGTAACACAAATATATTATTCTCGTGACTTGAAGAAAGTTGACTGGAGTGTTGTTTTTCGTTGGAAACCAAGAGATTATTATAATGTGCCGACGTTGACTGACTCTGAAGATGAGAGTGACGAGGAAGAGACGATAACACGTCTCAGTTCATCTATTGAATGTACCAACGATCCAAACTATTATGTGCCGTCGATAAATATATTAGTAAGACGTGACATCGGCCAATTGATTGTCATAGATCAAGATTTCTATAATTCACCTAACGAATCTTCAGCTAATGCACTGAACAAACGTACTAGGTAATGAAATTGAACTAAATGTTATAAATTATATAATGATTATAAGTAAATTTTTAATATTTGGATAAATATGTAGGGTTTGATAGGAGGCTGTGGCTCGGGCTCTAAATGTCATAAGAAAAAAACATCTAGACTGGATTGGCAGGAGCTCAGTAGCAGCAGCAACGCCTATCCCTACCCATTCCCCCCATATTAGCGCCCCAGCAGCCATGGCAACTGCAGTAGCCCCGCATGTCCTTACCAGCACACCTCCTACCAGCGCCACAAAACCCCCAAAACCCCCAGCATCTGTAGCGCCACAGGACTCGCTGCCTACCCCTATTAGCGGGACAGCAGATCCTCCTACCCCAGTGACTCTTGCACATGCTATATAGTTATCTATTGATTTTTTAATTATCTATTAAAATAATTCTATCGAATCATCTAACAATTTATTGTTTGCAGATCCGTATACTACTTGCGGGTTGGCGTCTAGCGCCGGTTCTAGCGCCACTCCAGGGAGGGCAGGTATAATCATTATTGCCTAAAACTTTTAAATAACAATTGTAATTTAAATTTGTCAAATGCTATATACATACTCTTTTACCATTTCGGCTAACCGAAATAAGCGAGGGATGAGCGGGCCCAATGCCAACCAGCCTCAGAAGCCAGTGTTCGGAGAGGGAGGAAAATCTCCACTGAAAGAGAAGCTGGATAAGGTCTATTTCTTCAGAAGGGACAAAGTTCGTAAAATATTTAAGGACGCCCTAAGAAACGGTCTACAATTGCCAAAATCAAAAGGACCTCAAGAAGAGAATATGACCGACAAGCCCAAATATTTCCCTATCATAGAGTGATAGGTCATACCATTGAGAACTGCTTCGTCTTCAAAGATTGGGTCGAAAAGCAATACAAGGCAGTAGAGATAGAACTGTCTAAAGACGTGTTAAAAAACGGTCAAGCTGGGACCGCCAATTTCATACAAATGGAGTCCGAAGCCCTTCGGGAACCTGGTTCTCTCAGACATCTGCCTTTCTCTGAAAAGAGCGGACCAAGGTAACAAGCTAAGAGCCAAACGAGCAATATTGCCAATGAAGAAGCGATAGACGAGTACACAACCCATACGGTCAACATGATGGAGCCCAGAGGAACAAGTCCTCCTACGCCTTATAGCTATGACGATGATGTGATAGTTGCCATCTAACACCGGCTCGGTCTAGATGACGAAGAGCCCGCTTATGCAATTAAACCAAAGGAGCCCGTGGTTCCTGCAGAATCGAGCCTAGGCTCCAACAGATGACTACCGCGTCATTAAACTGGAAACAGTTGACCACCACATCATTAAACTGGGAACATTCGACCCCTAAGTCGTTAAAATGGGAGTGTAAAAAAATTGTAAATGAAAAAAGGGGCCGAAATGATGGGGCAACTCGCAATAAAAATCAGTGAGTAAAATAAAGATGAAAATAAGTAGCCGAAATGATGGGGCAGCCGCGAATAAATAGCCGAAATGATATGGTAATCGTGACCTTCGCGATAAGAAAGGCTGAAATGGTGGAGCAATCGTGGTAAAAAAAACTTGGATACAAATAATTATCCCAAACCTCCAAGCGGCGAATGATGAGTCGCTCCTGATACCATATTCCAGTATAGCGATGCAGACGCCAACCAAAACCCAAATCCCTAAATTCGCAAACGGCGAATGATGAGTCGCTCCTGGTACCATATTCCAGTGCAGCGATACAGACGCCAACCAAAATCCAAATCCTAAATCCCCAAACGGCGAATTATGAGTCACTCCTGGTACCATATTCCAGTGCAGCGATGCGGACGCCAACCAAAATCCAAAACCCAAATCCCCAAATTCCCAAACGGCGAATGATGAGTCGCTCCTGGTACCATATTCCAGTGCAGCGATACAGACGCCAACCAAAATCCAAATCCTAAATCCCCAAACGGCGAATTATGAGTCATTCCTGGTACTATATTCCAGTGCAGCGATGCGGACGCCAACCAAAATCCAAAACCCAAATCCCCAAATTCCCAAACGGCGAATGATGAGTCGCTCCTGGTACCATATTCCAGTGCGGCGATGCAGACGCTAACCAAAATCCAAATCACAAAGTCCCAAACGGCGAATGATGAGTCGCTCCTGGTACCATATTCCAGTACAGCGATACAAACGCCAACTAAAATCCAAATCCAAACTCCCCAAACGGCGAATGATGAGTTGCTTCTGGTACCATATTCCGGTGCAGCGATGCAGACGCCAACCAAAATCCAAATCCCAAATCCCCAAACGGCGAATGATGAGTCGCTCCTGGTACCATATTCCAGTGTAGCGATGCAGACGCCAACCAAAATCCAAATCTCAAATCCCCAAACGGCGAATGATGAGTCGCTCCTGGTACCATATTCCAATGCAGCGATGCAAACGCCAACCAAATTTTAAATCCCCAAACCTCCAAACGGCGAATGATGAGTCGCTCCTGGTACCATATTCCAGTGCAGCGATGCAAACGCCAACCAAAACCCAATTTCCTAAAATTTTCCTAGCCCTACGGCTGGTCCCCAAGTTGACTACCATATACAATCCATGAGCTCCAATAATTCTCATCACACCCATGCCCCACCGTAATCACCAGTCACGCGGCCGGTCTCCGTCCTTGGAATTATACTCCATTTGGGAAGATCCACTCATGTGTCTGATTAGTCTGAAATATTGCACATTTGAATGATTATTTTCCCCACTATTGTTAAGTTCTAAAAGGTGTTTATTATAATTATAGAACATATGAGGGTTTTTGTGTAAAAAGTTTATTATCATATGTTTCTACATTATAATTAACATAATGAGGGAAAATACATGCATATAATATTTATATAAAATAATAGTAATTAAAATATGCGTATCATATCAAATATTTCTAATCAATATTCTTAACATATAATATCATATAAAATGGTTAGGAAAATATCTCAAAAATACCAAATACTATTAACACTTTGATTTGAGATATTGTGCAGATATTAGTTCAGGTCTGGAATTCGATCAAGAGATCCGAGTCAAATCGGGATATCGAAACCGAATCTACCAAAATTTAGAAGTAAATCAAGAGATCTATCAACGGAAGAGACTCAGAGCATTATTTTAAGAATCTAGATATCGAGAGGATCTCCAACCATCAAGATAAAATATCACAAAAAATCCCAAACACCGAAGCCACTAAACCGCGGCGGAACCGTGACCAAACAGGCCTATATGGAGCGGTTCCGCGACGGTTCTAGAGCCATATGATGTGAGATTTTGGTGATATTATTATAACAGCATATATTCACTTATGACATCTAGGGTTTCTAGTTTCTGGGACTATATATAGGACCGAAAGTTTCACATTCAAAAGGATCAAACCGAAGAGATCAAGAGGACCAAAGCGATCCACGCATCGAGGTGATTATCAGCTAGTCATCTATCTCCAACAAGAGAGAGAGCGAGAGCAAAAACTGGGGTTCTTTGTAATCTCCTTTAAAAAAGGAGAGTTGTATGAAATAGTTGATTAATAAAGGTAGATCTTAGTTTATTTCTCTTCGCATTTACTTTCTGCACTTACTTTCTGCATCTTAATCATATTTTCATTCTTCATCTTTTCTTCTAAATCTCAAATCATGAGCAAGTAATTCCTAGCTTGCTAGGGTTCGTAGGTTAGAATAGATCAATGTATGATAAAATCATTTAACCTCTTTTATACATTTTTAAGTCTATAAATTTTAGCAAAATAAATATTAACATCCTTATTGGGTGCGCTACCAATTTATTGCTAGTCACGACCACGATTTGAGATTGGTTTAATACTTGTTTTGATTAAAGGCCGGACATGAATAGAGATCAATGCATGGACAAGGGTTAAGAGCGGGGAAATCCTAGTTTCTTTCAAAAGAACTATAATCCACATTCATCACTATCGATCTATTTTTAAAGTATTAAAAGATAAAAAGAGCCATTTTTAATTATTCATCCATTACTACTAAGTCATATGAACCCTACAAGGCTCTTCTTTATAAATCTTACATCCGTAATATATCCGTAACTATAACCAATCATCTTTCTTTCATCAACTCGTCTAAAGCAAGAAAAAGGTTCGCGTTTCCCTGCGGACGACCCGTACTCATCGCGGTTAGCTACTAGCGACACCGTTCTGATTACGGTTATTTACAACACACTTTTCAGCAACACTCTTTAAACGATCAATCAAATGGCGCCATTGCCGGGAAAATGGCTGTAATTTTTTTTTCTTGCTATTCGGATTGAATTCTTATAAAATCCATAATATAAAATAATCAGAACTGCATGTTGTGTATTTAACAGTTATTGTGCGAGTTTTGCAACAAAATCTAGAGTAAATGGAACAAGCCAATAAAGAGTTAGATAATTTCAACACATTCCAGAGGAGCCTAGGATTGCACTGAAGAAAATTTATCAAAAGAACACTCCATAGTGCGGTGAAACCGCGGCATAAGCTTGGATTTGGCGGCGGAACCGCGACAGAGTGGGGGAGTTGGACGCACAAAATCCTCAGGTATCTTTTCTATGGGATCGAAAAAGTATACCCTCCACCATTTCTTCTGACGATCAGCATCCATCATCTTCATTATTATCATCTCAGATGTGGATACACCAAATTTTATATGATTTCACTGGTTTTTCACCGTTGATTTAATAGGTGCGAAATTATTTTCGGACAATAAAATTTTTTACATTGTTAATTCAACGGTAAAAAGATGGTAGAATCACATGAAATTTGGTATATCCACATCTTAGATGATAACGATGAAGATGATTGGTACCGATCGTCGGATAAAATCATGAAGGGTATATTTTTTGACACTATAGGAGAAAATTCCCTCTCATGGCATCTTTTCTCTATTATCGTAATATCTTAGATGATAACGATGAAGATGATTGGTACCGATCGTCGGATAAAATCATGAAGGGTATATTTTTTGACACTATAGGAGAAAATTCCCTCTCATGGCATCTTTTCTCTATTATCCTAATATATATATATATATATATATATATATATATATATATATATATATATATATAAGAGATCCATTGACAAACTGGCCCGCGTATTTTTAAAAAAGGAAACTCTCGGTTTACGACTTGTTTTAACGATCTTTTCCGTTCAAGTTGATCACCTTATCCTCAAATATACGTGTATGAAAAATAAAAGATTTAAACATCTCTAAAATATGCATCGGAAGAAGTTTATATTGCATTATCGAAGCACGTTCATTTTTGCACCCATCGATGCATATGTTAAATGTCTTTAAATCTTTTAATTTTTCATACACGTATATTTGAGGGTAGGGTGATCAACTTGAACGGATCGGATTGTTCAAGTATGTCGTAGACCGAGAGTTCCAACGGACGGTTTGCAATGGTATTCCTTCCCCATATATATATATATATATATATAGAGAGAGAGAGAGAGAGAGAGAGAGAGATATTAATGGAGGAAAGAGGCCTCAGGAGGGGATTTCCTCCTATGGCGTGGAAAAAATACAACCTCCACCATTTTTTCCGACGATCGGCACCCATCATCATCATCGTTATCATCTAAGATATGCGTACACCAAATTTCATGTGATTCCACAACATTTCACCGTTGATTTAGTGGGTTCAAGATTAACGGTTTACCGACAATAGAACTTTTTACATTGCTAAATCAACGGTGAAAAAGTTGTAGAATCACATGAAATTTGGTATACCCACATCTTAGATGATAACGATGAAGATGATGGGGGCCGATCGTCGAAAAAATTGATGGAGGTTGTATTTTTTCCACGCCATAGGAGGAAATTTCCTCCTATGGCCTCTTTTCTCCATTATTCTCATATATATATATATATATATATATATATATATATATATATATATATATATATATATATATATGAGAGAGAGAGAGAGAGAGAGAGAGAGAGATTCTTAAACCACATTTGATAAGTGTGCTGAAGTCTGTTATGCTTATGCATATTGTGTCAACCATATATATATGAGAGAGAGAGAGAGAGAGAGAGAGAGATTCTTAAACCACATTTGATAAGTGTGAGAGAGAGAGATTCTTAAACAACATTTGATATGTGTGCTGAAGTCTATTATGCTTATGCATATTGTGTCAACCATATATAATTGAGTTCATCCTGAAAATAATTCCTTTTTAATGTTAATAATAAAGAGAATAAACAGGCCTGTTTACCAATTAATTATTATTTTTTAACCTTTGACCGAACATCACAAGTTTGCAAACTGATCAATTTTAATTAAGGGGACTAAGCATGCATCGATCTATACTAAACCACATTCATAAACTCCGATTTCAATATATAATAAATCAAAATTAATAGATCTATAATTTTGTAAATAAAAATTTGAAGAACTTTTTTCTCTTAATATTTTTTGTTTTTTGTTTTTGTTTATAAAACCCTCCTTGTGACCTTTCATTGCACAAGCAGAACTCATGTCATAGAATTAGTAATTCATATATACACAACCACACGAAAAAGGTCAAAAGAAAGAGCTTAAATAATTTGAAAAGGGCCATAAAAACCCCTAATTATATAAATGGGAACCTGTCAACAGTTTTGAAACAAATTTGTCCAATAGTTGGCATATACAACTATCCTCAATCCGGGGCTTTTTTGAGCAAACTCAGCCTACCATGATGTGTAAGAATATAATGTTAAACATAATTAGAAAATTTTGAAGAAAAATATATTCGTTGATTTTTGCATATAAGGCCTTAAAATTAGATTTACAAACAACAACAACAACAACAAGAAGCGTTCGTCCCAAATTTTTGGGATCGGCAGAAAATTTTCGCTTGCAATTTTTCTTGTTGCACGTGGATAACACTTGCCAAATTAACTAAGTAATTCAAACATTTATAACCACACGAAAAAGATTACATAACCATGCATAAACCCTGTTAACAGTTATGAAACAAGCACGTACACCTTAATTTATTTTTCCAATCAATGGCATCTAATACGCAACTATCTTCAAGCCAAGGGTTTTCTGAGCGAAATCAACTAGATTATCGATCTCTCCTTCTTCGAGGTAGCCATCGCCGTCAGCATCCGCACGTCTGATCCCACGGCTGCTCTTCCATCCGCTGAATCGACCGCCACGGCTTCGGATGGCTCGACGCAGCTCTTCCTTGCTGATCCGTCCGTCTCCGTTCACATCGAACCTCTTCATCCATTCCTTGAACTCGTCGACAGTCATGTCCCAGTTCAGGGCTCTTGTGGCAGTGCCATAAGCAGTGATGGCCATTTGTGGACAATTGAGTTTGTTCTTTTGCTTGTTTGATTAGAAGTTACAACAATTGGAGGAAGAAGTTGTATTGAGTATTTATAGGCAACAATATGCTCAAATGTAGGTTAGTTGGGGGAAAGTATGAATAAGATATTGTGAAAGTATTACTTGTATGTGTTTGCAACTATATGGTTATTGCTAGGGTACCAAACTTGTAAAGTTATGATAAGTGACAGTATAATATAATCTTCTGTTCTGATATGTCCCCAGCAGGAAAGCTATCCTTTGGGCCGAAACATGAATATGTAGAATTGGAACTTGTATTGTTTTGATATCATCCTAAAATTTCTATGCTAAGCTTAGAACTCTAAAGTTATGATGAGGATCGAATGATAATGCTATATTTTAACAACAGAAGCCTCTCAATTTAAAACTTGCCGGTTAGTAACATTTTTCCAGTAGTACGAATAGCTACAGCGCGACAAGTTTCGTCAGGGCCCAAGTGGCAGAGAGAGTGACTTCGGTCAATCTAAATCCATTATTCTGTGGCTGCTACGCAAGGCCAACAAACAATAAGATCTTTGGAAAGGCCAAATAGCTTACTGTGCGAGTAAAAGAGAGCAAGGAGGACAACTTTCTGCCCGTGTTCTTTTAATAAATCACATTTTAAGTATTGGCGAAATTGCGGGATATACCTTTAATTTTTGCCCTACTGGCAGTAAATTACCCTGACACATGCATTTTGTCCTTCTTAAATTTAATTATTTCCAATGTCTTTCATTTAAATATTTAATTATTTTTTTCTATTTTTTTTAATTTCATTTAAATATTCTAATTTAATAATTGAATGAAGAGCATTTTGAAAATAAATTAAAGTTGAGAGTATAAAGTGCCGGCTTTAGAAATTATGGGTATTTCATTCAATTTAGTCTTAAGGTTTTGCACAACTTTATATTTTAAGAAAATCTTTCTAATCCGAATAATAATTTTATAGTCCCATACCACTATGTCTCAATATGCTTGGGAAAAATTAATTTTATATATAGAGAGAGAGAAAAAGAGAGAGAATAATGGAGGAGAGAGAGAATAAAGGAGGAAAGAGGCCATAGGAGGATTTACTCCTATGGGGTCGAAAAAATGCAACCTCCATCATTTTTCCGACGATCGGCATCCACCATCATCATCATCGATCATCTAAGATGTATATACACCAAATTTCATATGATTCCACCACCTTTTCACCGTCGAATTAGCAATGTAAAAAGTTCTATTGTCGGTAAACCATTAATTGTGCACCAACTAAATCAACGGTGAAAAAAATGGTATAATCAAATGAAATTTGGTGTATCCACATCTTAGATGATAAATATGGAGGTGATGTATGCCGATCATCGAAAAAAATCATGGTGAGTGCATTTTTCTGACGCCATAGAAAGAAATTTTCTCGTATGGCATATTTCCTACATTAACCTTATATATATATATATAGAGAGAGAGAGAGGGGGGGGGGGGGGGGTAACGGAGGAAAGATGCCATAAGGGGGAATTTCCTCCTATGGCGTCGAAAAAATACGCCTCCCTTATATTTTCCGTCGATCGGCACCCACCATCTTCAGCGCTATCATCTAAGATGTGGGTACACCAAATTTCATGTGATTCTACAACTTTTTCACCGTTGATTTAGCAATGTAAAAAGTTCTACTGTCGGTAAACCGTAAATTTTGAACCCACTAAATCAATGATGAAAAGATTGTAGAATCACATGAAATTTGGTATACCAACATCTTAAATGATAGCAATGAAGACGGTGGGTGCCGATCGTCGGATAAAATGAATGAGGGTGTATTTTTTCGACGTCATATGAGGAAATTCCCTCCTATGGCATCTTTCCTTCATTAACCTTTTATATATATATATATATATATATATATATATATATATATATAAAATCACGAAGCTTTACTATAAAACATATATCTTAATGATTCTTTCTCAGCTATACTTTACAAATTATGATTTCTTACCTCCCAAAGAAATTTCAAATAAGAGAAATAAAAAGGTATTAATAATCTAAATTTACATGACATTTGACTTCAAAGTTTGATTTTAATGTTTTTTCTCTAGCAGTTTATAGCTTAATTCTTTTGATACAGAAGTTTCCAGTATTTGTCTATGGAGCTTTTTCAGCTGCAACATTGATACCTAGCTTTCAATTAATTATAACCACTTTTTTTGCCACATCCCTGGCACTTAATTATAGAAGTTTTATTGATTAATTTCTTTATTAATTTAATCACATGGATCACACTTATAATATAACAATGACCTGGTAATTTAATTACGTGCATCGCACTTATAAAATAATAATGATATGACATTTAATTACATGCATTGCACATAAATAAATGATATTTTTCTCTTTATTTCTCTTCAAAAGATTTGAAGCCACCTCATCAATCAATCTCCAAATTAAATGAACTCTTATTTTTGCCTAGTATAGAGTTTGTATATTTTAAATAAATTTCCTCAAAAAAATAGTAAAGCAAGGGTATCTAATTCCAAGAGAGTGGGTAGGGCCAAAAGTTGGGTGGCTGCATGTTCCCTCTTGTGTATAAATTTACAATCGAATCTTTGAAAAAAGCAAGTGAAGCATCACCGCGCGCGCGCACACACACGGAGAGGGTGTTAATGGAGGAAAGATGTCATAGGAGGGTGTTAATCGATGATCGGCATACATCACCTCCATCTTTATCATCTAAGATGTGGATATACCAAATTTCATGTGATTGTACCATTTTCTCAGGTTGATTTAGTTGGTGTAAAATTAATGGTTTACCGACAATAGAACTTTTACATCGCTAATTCAACGGTGAAAAGATGTGGAATCACATGAGATTTGATGTGTGCACATCTTAGATGATGATGATGGATGTCGATCGTCGGAAAAAATGATGGAGACTGTATTTTTCCAACGCCATAGAAGGAAATCCCTTCTTATGGCCTCTTTCGTCCATTATTCTCATATGTGTGCCTATATGTGTGTGTGTGAAGGTATTGATTAGACCTCACGCATTATATCACCCAGTTGGCTATACCAATCAAAGAATCGTATCAATTTACTTGTTGCATGATTCATGCACGATTGAATCTTTCATTTTCTTTATGGAAGTAGTTTATGTATTTTGGAAATTCGCCTTGACTTTGTGAGCTTTTTTACTCATCGATATATACTTGATCCAAAATACAAATGGAGAACAAGTTACATACATCCTTCCTTGATATTTGCATACATAAGGGAAAGAAAATGATCTAGAAACATAATTAAATAGGTCATATATATATATATATATATATATATATATATATATATATGAGAATAATGGAGAAAAGAGGCCCTAGGAGACTTTTTCCTCAGGTGGAGTGAGGTGGCTTAATTTTGACCACTCATCTGAAGGAAAATGGTGAGGTTGTATTTGCAAATTGGTTATTTTTACCGAAGAAAAATAAATTAAACAAGTGACAACAGCTGAGTCTATACCATCCCCCCTCTCTCTCTCTCATCCCTCTCTCTCCCTCTTCTTTTCTTTCTGTGAGATCAACTCGTCACCGTCGCCGCCGCCTCCGGTCGCCCTCTCCTCCACCTCGTCGCCTCCGGTCGCCCTCCACTCCACCCCGTCGCCTCCACTCCCTCCTCATCCGCCCTCTCTTCCGCCTCCTTCGTTCCGGTCCCTCAGCCCTCTTCTTCGCTTCCCAGCCTTCTTCTTCGCCTCCTCTCCTTCGTTCGCCCACATGTTACTCTATACCATCTCCTCAACTTTCATCATCCTCTTATTCTTATCCTTTAACAATCTCTGTTAAAAGTTCATTATTTTCCCCAAATCGACAATAATTTCTTGAGTAAATCGATCTCCATCTCAGAGACAACAATCCTCAACGGCTGCTACCCATCGCGGATCAAGGTAAATATTGTAAATTCTCTCGGGTAATTTCAAAATATCTTGGCTGTTCTGGATTTTTAGAAAATTATTGATTTATTGTATTTCGGTTTCATTGATTTTTTAGGATTTCCTTCAACCATCTGAAATATAAACTGTATAATAGATGCTGAATGTGATGACTTTGAGCTCAGTGGTATGTGGACAACGACATCTCTATGATCTGAAATACAAAATCTAATAGCCGAATGTGATTGCTTTGAGCCCAGGGTATATGAGTTGCTTATTCTCATCGGTGGCTAGCTCATGAAAGTTCGTTGACGCGTGAAATATACACTTTGGATGACACGCCTAGAGACAGAAACGATGTGTGCACTTGACATGGTTTTTGTTATGTAAAAGCAACACAGTTTGTTTTAGGATTGTTTCAAAAGAGTGTATTGAGAAAAGCATATCAATTTTTCTCTGGAGTTGCCAATTTTTTGGCAAATGTGGAGCAAACAATAATGTATACAATTTATTTCAATATGATCGGTAAATTCTCGTAGCATTTATTTGTTTAATGTGAAGCTTTTGTTTTATTCTTATGCCAATATGAAAGTGTGTTGAAATTAGAATATTTCTCATTCCTTTATTTTTTGGCAAATGTGAAGCACTGTTGCTGCTCGCTGATGCTATTGTTTCCTTGCTGCTGCTGGTTGCTGCTGCTGGTGCTGCTGGCGTTTCGCTGCTGCTGCTGCTTTTCTTCTTCCGTGCAATTAATAAGAAATAGAGAACACAAGGAAAGGAACTTAACAATAAAGGGAAATTTTAAAAAAAAAAACCTCCACTTAATCATTGACATAAGCAAGATGCAGCCCTGTACATGGTGTATGGAGATAGTGCATATTTGATAAAGAAAAATTAAACTATATATTCATATGTTTAAGCAATAAGTCATATCTACTAATAAAACATCACTAACATGAGTCATAGAGCAAACTTGGCAATAATGATGCTTACAAAATATGTGCAACACAGTCACTGTTTTTGGTGCACAAAACAAAAAAATAACCCAAAAATACAACCGCCCTCATTGCTTAGTTATTGTTGCTACCGCCCACGCTTCACTGCTGCTGCTGCTGCTTTGTTGCTGCTCTCTGCTTTGTTGCTGCTGCTGCTGCTTGTTGTTACTGATGCTCAGTGCTGCTGCTTGTATGCTGCTGTTGTTTCTCTGCTATTACCGCCTTCAACTTAGCTATTGTTGCTCTTTTCTCCTCATCATAATCCACAACCTGCAACAACACCAAGAACAATGACAGGATATACAACTAACACAGTGATATTATCAAGAATTAAAATAAATTAAGGCAATCTTACCAATTTTTGGTTTTCGCAAACAACTGGACGTGTGGGACAACTAGTTCTATAATGACCTTTTTGACCGCAGTTTCCACATGTTCGTTGCTCTGTTTCTTTTTTCTTTTGTGAAATTTCTAATCCATATTTGTGTCTGCTAGCTGCACGTGAACGACCTTTACCGTCAACTGGTCTAGTACGGTCACGAATTATGATTTCTGGGATATTTGACAATGACAATGAAGGAGGGGCATTTGAATCAACATCGCTATCAACAGAAATTCTTTGAGGTTTCAATTCTTTCTCAGTATTGTGCATAAACTCCTCAAGCATATTCTCCAGCTTTATTAGAAAGGGATTTGAACCGCATACCATTTCAAGTGCTTCATTAAACTTCGCTCTAAGGACCCATTGCCGAATAATATCACATTGTTTTTCAGAATTATTGTTCCTCATATTCATAACATTTGCAAAACTAATGTTCCGATGCCTCGCATGAATTTTCCACCGTGGCAAAATGTAATAATCAGGAATGACTTGCATTTGTTGCAAAACCAATGTTCCGATGCCTCGCATGAATTTTCCATCGTGGCAAAATGTAATAATCAGGAATGACTTGCATTTGTTTATGATGCATAACTTTCAAAATATGCTTACAAAGAATTCCATCCGTTTTAAACATTGCACATTTGCACATAATTTTGAGCTCTCCACTTTGGTTAAAAACAACTTCGTTCCATTTACTCTTATCTTCAGTGTAATTTCCAACTTTGTATATAGTGATCGACGCTTCTTTTACCACTTTTTCATGGAAAAGCAAAAAACTATCGGTGAGTTCTATCTGAAACAGTTTTAAGATGGTTCTAGTGTATAATTCTCCAGCTTGTACTTCTATCGGATGTGAAATACATAATGCGGGTTGGGTGTTAAGGGTCATGAAATCTTCTTTTGACTCGGATGCTCGACGAGCTGCTATAGCATTATCATATTGGAGTACAAACTCACTAATTCGAGTCTTTGAATTTACATATGAATCAAAAAAAGCATTGATGCTTTCGCTCCGTTGGCTAGTTGTCATTCCGGCCCAAAAAATATCCTTCAAATATGCATCGACCCAATACTCTCGAAGGCGATACATTTTATGCAACCAATCTCCACCTTCATCTAAAATATTAAACTTTATCTTCATCTCATCCCAACATTGCTCACATTGATCGACAGTAGAGCCATAAACCCACCGAAAGAAGTAATCCCCAAATTTTTCTCCATATAAAGCTTGAAAGGAACCTAGATGTTCTGCAATATGTTTCCTAATGTGCCAAGCACACAAACGATGACAAGTGTTAGGAAAAACCTTTTTAATGACTTTACCTATTTGTGCATCTTGATCCGTGACAATAGCCTTTGGTTCTATGCCATGCATGCATTTAAGCCATTGAGTAAATAACCACACAAAACTATCCTCCGTTTCATCCGCAAATAGTGCACATCCAAAAAGTGTCGATTGACGGTGATGATTTACCCCTGTAAAAGGAGCAAACGGCAAATTCCAATTATTTGTTTTATAAGTAACATCAAAAACTATAATATCACCAAATCTCAAATATGATGATCTTGATCTTCCGTCAGCCCAGAACACACTTCTCATTGTCACATCATCATCGACTTCCATCGCAAAAAAGAAATCTGGATCAACTTCCTTCTGATCTTGAAAATTCTTAATAATTGATAAACATTCTCGGCCGATATTGTTGCTTCTTATTTTCCTGACATGATCGACAACTTGTTGCGCGGTAATCAATTTGTCTTGACTTCCAACATTAAGCACTCTAGCCGTATTAGCAGGTGTCATACCTTTTGCATTCAAACTTATCATAAGATTCTTTACAGCCTTTGATCGATGGAAGGGTTTTTGAGAGTAAAAATTACTTACTTTATCGGTGCTTGCTAAGTCATGATTGTGCTTATCTACAAATGTAGTTACTTCCCAAGTGTTTGATGAAGTCAACTTAATTCTCATCTTCGCCATGCAACCTACTCTTGTATTTGGACAACGAGTGACAAACTTTCCTATATCTCTCTTATCCGTCAATCTTTTTTTTTCGGCCTTGTTACATACAAAAAGTCTCCCCAAAACAACTTTTGATACCTTTCTTGATTTATCTAGTGATTCTCTCCGAATCCTGAAACCTTTCATTCTAGCAAAAGCGTTATAATAATTATATGCCTCAACATGCGTAAGAAATTCCTTTCCCTCATATGGTATAGCATCCTCATTGTGGTAGATACTACTGTCGATAGGACCTTCTTCAAGGATAGCAATTGGATTCGATTCAATGACAATATTCGCAGCATCGGTATTAGATGCATTAGGTATCGAAATTAAATCATAACACATTTCCACACCCATCATGATACTTGGAAGTAAACCTACAAAAGATCACTAAAATATTCAAACTATAGGAAATAAAAATTGTAGGAAATTAAGAACAAAGTATTCAAAATTAATTAAATATATTGTAAATATTACCAAATCAAATACATAGTGGTTACTATTGTTGCCATTCACGTCAAAAAAAAGAGGGAATATGGGAAATGATTTCTTATTAGAGAAAAATTAGTGATCTTTTGATGGCAACAATAGCTTAACCACGCTGTATTAGATTTTTTGTATTTCAGATCATAGAGATGTCGTTGTCCACATACCACTGAGCTCAAAGTCATCACATTCAGCATTTATTATACAGTTTATATCTCAGATGGTTGAAGGAAATCCTAAAAAATCAATGAAACCGAAATACAATAAATCAATAATTTTCTAAAAATCCAGAACAGCCAAGATATTTTGAAATTACCCGAGAGAATTTATAATATTTACCTTGATCCGCGATGGGTAGCTGCCGTTGAGGATTGTTGGCCCTGAGATGGAGATCGATTTACTGAAGAAATTATTGTCGATTTGGGGAAAATAATAAGCTTTTAACAGAGATTGTTAAAGGATAAGAATAAGAGGACGATGGAAGTTGAGGAGATGGGATAGAGTAGCATGTGGGTGAACGAAGGAAAGGAGGCGAAGAAGAAGGCTGGAGGCGAAGAAGAGGGCTGAGGGACCGGAACGAAGGAGGCGGAAGAGAGGGCGGATGAGGAGGGAGTGGAGGCGACGAGGTGGAGGAGAGGGCGACCGGAGGCGGCGGCGACGGCGACGAGTCGATCTCACAGAGAGAAAAGAAGAGGGAGAGAGAGGGATGAGAGAGGGAGAGGGGATGGTATGACTCAGCTGTTGTCACTTGTTTAATTTATTTTTCTTTGGTAAAAATAACCAATTTGCAAATACAACCTCACTATTTTCCTTCAGATGAGTGGTCAAAATTAAGCCACCTCACTCCACCCGAGGAAAGAGCCTCTTAGGGCCTCTTTCCTCCATTATTCTCTCTCTCTCTCTATATATATATATATTTGATCGAGGTAAGAGAGCTCTCTAAACAAGGTATAGCATCGTCAATTTATAAATAAAAGAGTGCGATTAAATCGTCCTAAAAATATATTTAGTCAAAGCAATCATGATATATAGCTGTGCTAGCTGATTTATTTTTTAATTTCTGACTCGAAGTGTCTAACCTACATTCTGAATACTTGGGCTCTCTTTTCACACACACACATATAAAACAATCAAAAAAACTTTTTTGCGCAATTTGTCTACCCAAAAGTTTACCAAAGAGACCAATACCATAGTCATATATGTTTGACACTATTATCTAGACGTTGTGGGTTCTACCATTTTGGCTTCTGGATAAAATTTTGGATAGACAAATCGCTGATAGGAAAAATATTGCTCTAAAGCAATTGTATTGAAACTATTTTTTTCGTAAAGACCGTGGAATTCCTTGAAAGAGTTATTAATTCATTGGGTAGATTTCATAAAACAACTATTTTCAAAGTTTTTGATATAACGATCATTGAACTTTGAGAATATCATATAAACACCCCTGAAAATGATAATTTTGTTTGAAAAAGGCTATTTCTTTTAACTCATTTAAAGACACGAATGGACTGAACAGTGATCCCAGAATAGCCTCCTAAATGGATTAAATAGCCACAAATCGACCGAATACGGTACTTTTGACGAAAATACCTTTTAACTTTTTGATAAAACTATCTTCAAGGAGTGTTCGTGGAATTTTTATAGCTTGATGGTACCCTCTCAAAAGCTCTGAAAGCATGATGCTGCTTTCGATTCTAAAATTTCATTACCCTAATTTATTTGTTATATATTGTGCATGAAAGATGGGATATATATTAGCACAATCTATAATATTTATACTCTAAACTGTAGCAGCTTGATAGTATGATAGATCCAAAAGATAAAAGATATTTTGTGCAGAAAGGATCATAACACATATCTAGAATATGTTAATGTGAAGCATAAAGACACTACAATATAGAGTGGAAGAAGCATCACATATAATCTTAAGATATGTTTGGCTTTTTTTGGACGGTTCTTCTTTTTTACTTCTCAATTAATTCAAAGCATACTTGTGTAAGAAATTGGAAAGCAGTACCACCCGTATTTTTGAGAGTAATACTTTACCTAGCAGCATGATAGCCTATCATAATCTATCCAAGAGACAAAATGGTAAGACTGACAACATCTAGATACTAGTGCCAAATAAATAGGCCTATGGTATTTGTCTTTTGGATAAATTGTGGTAGGATTTCAGGCGTAGTAGATTAATCATTTTCCTCTTTTTCATGGTCTTAAATTTGGGCTTCCAAGA
The DNA here is from genome assembly GCA_030015575.1 of Agapanthus africanus. Taxonomy (NCBI): domain Eukaryota; kingdom Viridiplantae; phylum Streptophyta; class Magnoliopsida; order Asparagales; family Amaryllidaceae; genus Agapanthus; species Agapanthus africanus. The sequence goes on from CM057340.1 coordinate 757,186,826, forward strand.
TGTGGTGAACCAATTCTTTTAGAGGAAGATGATATATACATGGAATTTGTTGAGATAAAGGATTCTTGCCGAAAGAGAGAAGGAAGAATATTCGTGGACATGCTTCCACTGATCGATCAATCGATGTATCAAACTTTTTAATTTATTTTTCGACCAAAATAAAGATAAAACAAAAGCTTTAACGAAACTAGTATATCGTAGAATGTAGAAGAACAAAAAGGGCACAAAGAGGGAATGAACAACAAGTGCTGTCATGGAGAACAAGCCCCTGCAACAACAATAAGAGAGAGAGAATAAACTTAGCAGCCACCTAGGCCCTGATACCACACATGCGCCCTCACTCTGCTATATCCAATCCCGTCTCGATCTGTCGATCCTCCTCTCCTATGTGACTCTGCACGGCCCATCCCTCAGGTCCTGAACATATAGCCTAGCTCTCTTCCTAAGCCTCTCCGGAAGGACGATCCTGGATATCAATCAGATTCAATTATAAGCATGAATATCGAAGTTACTTTTATTGTTGAATATTCTATTATTACTTTCATTCCAAATCATCCAAACAATTGTATACGCTATAATATCCTGTGAAATAAATCCCTATCCATATGATCCTCCACGAACCCCAAAGACACTATAACTCTCATTTTATGAGGATTATAGCTTATCTTTGTTATATAGATAGATGACTTGTCTCAAAGAATATTGATAAATAAAGGATTCTATTTAAATAAAGATGAAAGTTCTTTTTATTTTGGATAAGGATAACGAGCCTTTATTTGATGAAGAGCATGCGTATATGGTTCCATCTAAGGTCAATTGTCGTAAAGATTTTGAGTACAAACAGATATACAAAAACAAACCAATGCCAAACCTATAATGTATAACATTAATGTAACTAACAAAAATAATTACTCATACAGTTTTAATTACAATTCCACACATAAACCAATCAATTACAAACAATAGAATTAACTAATTACATTTCCATCAACCAATCAACCACAAAATATACAATTAATTACCATTCCATCAATCAAACAACCACAAAAATGAATTAATTAATTGTCCAATAAAACTCTGCAATTAATTTCAATAGAAATCATAAGCATGTATCATCATATGAAGATGTTCATGTGCGAAATCGATCAACTTAGCCAGCTCCTCTAGATCAACATATTCTATCTTTCCATCTCTGTTGCCGTCTGCTTGCTTCATCCCTTGCCTCGCCTTCCACCATGCGAACCATGTGTGAAGGTCGTGCAGCGCCTGGTCGAGCTCCTCACGTGAGATTCGTCCGTTGCGGTCTGAGTCAAACGGCTTGAGCCATGCCTTGAACTCACTGATGCTTATCTCTTGTTGGGGTTGCAATGGGCAGCTCATGAAAGCGATTTTTAGTGTAGTGTTCTCTTATTTGTTGCTCTTTGCTTATATTAGCAAATCTAATCCATTGCAATTTGTTGAGATTATATATAGGATCATTAATTAAGCCTACACGTTTTTTATATATGTAGTAAACGTGTGGGGCATGTGCAATTATATAGCAGCAATTTCTAGTACTGGTGCTGCTTCAACATGAAGTTTGCAACTAGGAAATTCAGTTTAATTTACTCGATGTATCTATTTTTATGAACAGAAACTTGCATTTTTGACCATTTTTGACCATTAACATTATTTTGATAAATCTCCTCTATAGAATGATAAGAAAAATTGTAGCTTGTTTCACTCTAAATAACATTAGTTGCTTTATAGCATCATTAACAATTTGTTAGGATGTCCGGAATGCCCTGCTCTGTTATATATATAATTCCAAGCTGACTTAGTTCATCAAATGTTCAAGGCCTCTCCGGAACGGAGTGGGTCCGACGACATGAGCAAAGAGAGGCCCCACATGACTCCAACCTGACATGTTCACTACACAAAGTTATTGCAGGGAATCGGGAGCAGCGCCCCTGATCCAATTTTTTGGGTTTTGTATCCATGTCGAATCTGATATTTAGTGTTATCTGCATTTGCAGCCGTAATTGTTGAGTGTATTTTGGGAATTCCATTTGTAAATAAACCCTATATACCTATTATTTAAGGATTTATGGAGGCTTGGGTGCCGCCATATGAAAATATGTAATTCTTGATTAAAATAGTAAAATCGATCTCTATTGTTACCTATGGTTTTTCCCGATTTGGTTTTTTCATGTAAAATCCGTGTTGCTCGCTTTGTTGATTGATCTTTAAATTGTGTTTCTTTAATCTCTGTTTCTGTTTTATCTCGATCATCTGTTACACAGTTAGTAACATCTAATTGTCATTTATGACTAACTGGGCTTAGCTCAGTCGGTACCAAATTCTCTCTCCAATATCACAAGTTCGATCCCCTTTGGGGTTGATTTCAAAAAAGACAGAAACATATCATTTATGACTAGACCTGTCACGATTCTGGTTCGGTTCCGGTTCCATTAAAACCGGGAACCGAACCGTTAAGGGAACGGTACCTCAAATTGGAACCGGGGCCTTACTTGGTTTGACCGGTTCCGGTTCCATCATAACTTTTGGATCCACCGGGTCTTCGGTTTCGGTTCCAGTTTGACAAGAATCAGAACCGAACCATTCACTATCGATTTGATCTGGTCCCATGTGGTTCCGGTCTGATTTGGATTTATTTACAAAATTAATCAACCCCGATAAGTCGACTCAATGTTACATGATCCCGTATGCTTATTAAAAAAGCATGAATATGGCATGGAAAATGAGTGACTATATTGAATGAACAACAATAAAATTAGAAAGAAATTCATGCAGCAGCATAACTTCAGGCATTGATTCTATAATGTCATAGAGAGAGAGATGAGAGAAAAATCACAAACTAAGCAAAATTACAAAGAGAGGAAAGTTGATGGTGCTCAATATTGGCGATCTTCAAGATTGGGACACGTGGCAGATGACGTGTCTCCGGACCCAGAAGAAAGGGCCCACAGAGACCAGCCAGGCCACCCCTGCTCCCGACCTGCAAGCACAAGCCGGCTCTTCTCAGAGCCCCCTGAAAATTGGTCTCCTCGGCCTCTCAGCTCACCCCGAGCTGCCACAGGACCAAGACTCCTCGGCCCTCTCGCTCATTCCCGAGCTCCTCAGCCGAGGCCATCTTCCTCGGTCCTCCGACCGACCAACTCCACCACTCATAGGAGTAACCGTCGCTCCGCAAATCTCGCCACGCGCAGATTCTCCGTCAGCAACGTCCCACGTTCCACGCCATCACGATCCCCATTAATGGGCGATCCGCTCATTACGCGGGCGTGACGTCGGGAGCGTAACTGCCAGCGAGATTCTCGCGCCTGTTGCTGCGTGCTGCCGCCACTATATAAACCCCCATCACAGAGGGGTCAAGAAAGCCATTTTTTTACTCTACTTAGCTGTTACTCTGCTCGGATCTTGTGCTAACTTGATCGTCGGAGGGTTCTCGGTGGTACCAAACCACCCTGGGACTTTCTTGCAGATACTCGGCGCTAAACTCCTCAAATCGCCAATCTCCTCAAAACCCATTGAAACCCACACGCAATAGGAGATCACCTTCAAAATCCACCGGGAGATCGGCGGAAAACAACATCTGAGGGAGACCCGAAAAGAACCTCCATCAGTTGGTGCCGTCTGTGGGAACAACTCCACAAAAAACAAAGTTGTCCTTCCGATCTCCATCCATATGGCAAGCGACCATCCTGAAGATCTAGGTACCAGCCGTCGCCTCCCCTTCATCGGAGGCGCGGATGAACCTCCCCCGGCGACCATCATCAACGTCATCACCAGCCGAATAGATCGGCTACAGCCCCTCGTGGAGGCGCTCGTCCGCGTCCAAACAACCGAGCCAGGGCCCCAGATCGCCGATCCTCCGCCTCCAGAAGGCTCTGCCCTCGTCGGCACGGCTGACCATCAGCAGGCTACGACCCCTGGCTACAGATCTCACGGGCCGATACTCCCTGAGGCCCGCTGGGCACCCCACGGCTCCACACCAAGATCCGCCGCCAGAGCGCCTCGTCTCGAGCCTCCTCGCGACCCTTACCCTCCTGAGGAGTTGTCGGTCACCTCGCCTGTCCACGGGCATGATCGACACCCCCTACCTCGACGGAGTCGCACAGAAGGGGCTCGCCACGACGGCTCGAGGGCCACCTCGCCTGGGGATCTGAGGGACCTCGTCGAGAGGAACTGAGGCCGCGCCCAGACGCAGGTCTCCCACAGCAGAGGCCAGGGATCACACGGCGCCAAATCCTTGAGGTACCACGGCCGACTCGACGCCCTCGAAAAGAAGATCGAGGGCATGCGCCGGGAAGGTAACCTCCCGGACGACGGGGCTAAATACGCCGCCGACTCGCTCACCAAGCCGTTTACCGAGGGACTGCTCGCTGTCCATGTCTCCTTGCACAACAAGCCCCCGAAGGTCTCTTTGTTCGACGGGAAAACCGACCCCAAAGACCATTTGGATGCTTTCACCACGGGGATGAGCTTCTAGGACCATTCCGACGCTGCCCAGTGCAGGGCCTTCCCAGCTACCCTCATCCGCTCTGGTCGGGACTGGTTCTGAGGACTCGAGCCTCGCTCAATCTCGACCTTTGACGAGCTGACTGCTCAGTTCCTCGGCCACTTCGTTGGGAACCGTCGGCAGAAGCGCACGGTCGACTACCTCTTCACAATTAAGAGTGGGGACAAGGAGACGTTCAAGGCTTACATCACCCGCTTCTACAACGCCCTCCTCGAAGTCCCCGAGCATCGGGACGAGACCGTCATCACGGCGCTCAAATCTGGTCTTAGGCACAAGGATTGGTTGCGCTCCTTTGCGTTGGCACAACCTAAGACCATGGCCGAGGTCAAGGTGTGGACCGAGTACGAGGTTCAGCTGGAGTCCGAGATGAACGCGAACCTCTCCCGAGCAGAACGGTCCGACCAGAAGAAGAGGGCTCGGGAAGAGAGGCCGGAGCGTCAGCAGCCCTATCACCCGAAGTTCTAGGAGTACACCCCGCTCAATGTCTCCCTCGCAGTGTTACTAGAGGAGGCCCAAGGCGAGGGGTTCTTCAAGTTCCCTCCAATCCCCCGTCAGGCCTCAAAGCGAACCCGGGGCCCTTACTGCGCCTTCCACCAGACGGTGGTCCATGCCACGGAAGATTATAAGCAACTCCGGGACTATATCGAAGAGCTCATCCGATCGGGGCACCTCGCCGCCTACTTGAGGGACAAACGGCAGGCCGACCGTGAGCAGGAGCAGCGGCCCCCTCCCGTCGAGCTGACCATCGGCCAGATCATGCTCGTTTCGGCAGATGACCAGTTCGGCACTTAGGGAGCCCCGTACCCGGTGCCAAGCACGGAGACCAACAAGCCTCCGGAGAGCTCAGGCCATGCTAATAAGGTCATCTATTAGCATGTACTTTTTTTTAGGGCAATATAAACTCTTCCTAGGGTATGTTCTTAATTTAATAAAGATCAATGGAATATTGCGAAAAAGAAAGAAAGATCTCATTTATTCAAAAAAGGTATTATGGGCTCCTCATCCATACATACAAAAAGAAAAAGAAAATTACAACAGCGGGGGAAGGGGGTGCAGAGAACAATGCTTATGGTACTCGGTGAAGATCTCCGCCAGCCGAGGCCTCGTGAGATCCAACCTCAGCCCTCGATTCCCCCCGCGTGCGTTGACCCCGAGCCTCAGTTCGTATCACTCGTGGACGAGCGTCTCTGAGCGATCCAGCCGACTCGCGGAGATCAGGCCGAAGCGCGTCAGAGACCGCAACTTGCCCACGGCCTTGTCGTAGAGCTCCTCGGATAAGGGGTTGTAAAGCCCCGGCGACACCCTCCAGATGGAGTACATCAGCAGTTGCAGCAGGGAGGAGCGTCGGGGGAGCAGCCGGCCGAAGTGGTCCTCGATGCTCCCATAGACCAACTGCACCGTGTCCTCGGTGCGGTTCTGGTCATAGAGGTATACGTCTTTGAAAAGGATGATCTCGGGGATGGTAAAGGGGAAGTCTTGCATTCTCAACGACCTGTTTACGAAGAAAGGAAGGACCAGTGTTCCTTCAGCCTTATATAGCCCACTGCGTCCCAACAGAACTCAACAGTCACCCGCCATCGCCCAAAAATTCGCTGCCACGCGGTGATCTTCGAGCCTTCTGTGGCGGAATTGAAACGACGCGACCCTGGTGCTTCGCCTCCCCCCACATTCAATGCGCATGCTGCGCGCGCGTTAGCCACGACCGTTCTTATTCCCCATACCTGCAACTGGATGGTCGGGCGAAACCTCATGAAGAATCAGCCGAGCAGCTACCCTGCATGGTCATCCCTGGCCGGTAGCTCCCCTACTCGCAACACCAGGGATCGAAGCCCTCGCCAAGAGGCGACTGCGCAGCTTCACTGCCCGGTCATCCTTAGTGGGCTTCTTACAACCCCTCCAACGCTAAGGATCAAAGTCCTCCATAGAGGCAGCCGAGCGGCTTCCCTGCTCGGCTATCCCTGGCCGGTAGCTTCCCTACTCGCAACGCCAGGGATCAAAGACCTCGCCAAAAGGCAACCGCGCAGCCTCACTGCCAGATTATCCTTAGCAGGCCTCCTAAGGCCCCTCCAACACTAAGGATCCAAGTCCTCCTTAGAGGCAGCTCAGTAGCTACCCTGCTCGACTATCCCCGGTTGGTAGCTTCCTACCACGACCGACAGGGATCAAAAGCCCTCCCAGAGGCAGTCGAGCCCGAGGATCCCTCTCTCGGCTATCCTTCAGGACAAAAGCCCTTAACAAGAGGCACCGGGCAGTAACCCTGCCCGGCCAAGGGTCCTTGGTAGGCTTCTTACAGCCCCTCCCGCGCTAAGGACCAAAGTCCTCCCAGAGGCAATCGAGTCCTTGCTCGGCTATCCCTGGCTGGTAGCTTCCTACCACAACTGACAGGGATCAAAGTCCTCGCCAAGAGGCACTGGGCAGTAACCCTGCTCGGTCCGCGTCCTGAAGGATCAAAGCCCTCGCAAGAGGCAACCGAGCAGCTAACCTGCCCGGTCATCTCCGACCGGTAGCTCCCTACCCATGACGCCAGGGATCGAAGCCCTCGCAAGAGGCACCCGAGTGGCTACCCCGCTCGGTCATCCCAGGCTGGTAGTTGCCTACCCACGACGCCAGAGATCAAAACCCTCGCCAAGAGGCAACCGCGCAGCTTCACTGCCCGGTCATCCTTAGTGGGCTTCTTACAGCCTCTCCAACGCTCAGGATCAAAGTCCTCCTTAGAGGCAGCTCAGCAGCTACCCTGCTCGGCTATTTCCGGCTGGTAGCTCCCTACTCATGACGCCAGGGATCGAAGCCCTCGCAAGAAGCACCCGAGCGGCCACCCCGCTCGGTCATCCCAGGCTGGTAGTTGCCTACCGACGACGCCAGAGATCAAAGCCCTCGCCAAGAGGCAACCGCGCAGCTTCGTTGCCCGGTCATCCTTAGTGGGCTTCTTACAGCCCCTCCAACGCTAAGGATCAAAGTTCTCCTTAGAGGCAGCTCAGCAGCTACCCTGCTCGGCTATCTCCGGCTGGTAGCTCCCTACCCATGGCGCCAGGGATCGAAGCCCTCGCAAGAGGCATCCGAGCGGCTACCCCGCTCGATCATCCCAGGCTGATAGTTGCCTACCCACGACGCCAGAGATCAAAGCCCTCGCCAAGGGGCAACCGAGCAGCTTCCCGGCTCGTTCATGCCCAACGGACGCTGCGGGCTTGTAGCCTTTCCAACGAGGCATCTGAGCCCATTCATGCTCGGCACAAATACGGCGGACATCCCTCTGCCCATCACATGCAGAGGATCTGTGGCCCCAACAAGGGGCGTCAGGCCTATCCAAGTCTGAGCGATCCCCAATCGACTTCGGGGCCATGGAGATGCCTCCTTCTCGGCAACGCTTGGCACGCTTGGCAAGTGATCGAAATCAACTCAACGAACGATTGCTAGACAGATGGCCGACCTGACATGGAAGCCCGACAGTGCAAGCAGAGATATTTTACAAGCATTCTTCACAAACAGAAGACAAAGTGCGAACCGATGAAACCAAAGAAAAAGTTTTATTACCAAAGGCAAAGTCTTTACAAAGGGTATTTTGGGCTCCCCAGCCTTACAAAATGCCCGGAGGCTTACAAAAATCCCAGAAGCAACAAAATAAAAAGAGGAGAGGAAGACGTGGGCTTTAGGCCTCGGGGCCAGGCACGATCTCGAGGCCCTCGACATCCACCGCGAGACGAGCTGGGTCCTCGGCGACTTCATCGTCAGGAATCTACTTCCCCTGCTCATCGGCATTCGCGAGGGGTTATTCGGCCCGGAGCTCTTCGTCGGCGAATGTTCAGTTGATAAAACTGCCATTTTAATATGACATTTTCCTTACTATTTATATACAATAAAAGATGTTTATTATAAATATGACACATATAAGGGTTTATCCGTAAAAATACTATTTTCATGTGTTTATATATTACAATTAACATTATGAAGGGAAATGTAAGTATATAATATTCATGTAATATTTGGTCTATTTAAATATGCTTACTTTATTAAATATCTTTGACCGATTCTCTTAAAATAAAATATCATGACAAATGGTTAAGATAATATCTCAATAAAAAACAATTCTACTAATATTATTTTTTGAGATAATTGTGCAGGAATTATATCATGACTGAAATCAAGGAAATCCGAGTTGGCGAGATCAAATCTGCCGAAGATATTCAAGTAAATTGAAGAAACGAATTCTGGCAGAAACGTAGAAAAGATTTTCAAAGTCTAGATATTCAAAAGATCAACAAGTGCTACAGATATGAAGCCACAGAAATTAGAGCCTATGATCCCACCAGAAGGCGGCGGATCCGCGGCCAAACCCACCTATTGGCCGCGGTTCCGCCGCATATCTGAAGAGTTAGGGTTCTGGATTTTTTTGGTTGGAATCCTAACAACTAATTACCATATTAGGAAACTAGGGTTCTGGCTCTGTGACTATAAATAAGGACCAAGAGCCTATTGGAAAAATTATCAAGCTGAAGAGACCACGAAGTCCATGATAGGCTCATGCATCCAGACTGATCATCAACTGTTCATCTACCTCCTTAGAAGAGATCGAGAAACAAACTAGCATTTTGTAATCATTTTCTAAGAGAACAAAGTGTAAATGATTTTTGTTGATTAATAAAGCTAGTTGTTTTCTTATTTTATTTCTTTGTAGTTTTAATATGATTTCCCTCTCCATCTCTTCTTCTCCCAACATGCGCGAGTAATTCTTCGCTTGTTAGGGTTCATGGGATTAGGGTAGGTTAATGGATGATGAAGATCCTTAAACTCTTTTTAAGTCCTATAAAGTTTATAAATTTTATCAAAAGAATAGTTAATATCCTAATTGGGCGCGCTACCAATTCATTGCTAGTCTCGACCACGATTAGATATTAGATTAACTATTGTTTTGGTAAAGGCTAGATATGAACGGAGTTCCATGTCAAGATAGGGGTTAAGAGTGGGAATCCTTTTCCCTCCTGAAACCCTAATCTACATGCATCACCGTCGTTGTAGTTTTAAATCTATTAAAGGATAAAAAGAGCAATCTTTAATTAATCATCCATAACTATTAAATCCCAATGAACCCTACAAGCCCCCTTTTAATATTAAACTTACCTCCGTAGTTAATCTAGATCTATATTTTGCATTCTTGTTTAACGTAGATCTAGAAACTATTTCCACCATTCTTTATTCTTCCTCCTTTCTTTCTCAACACGCCTAAAGTAAGAATAAAATATTCAACGTTTCCCAGAGGACGACCCGTACTCATCTCAGTCTAGCTACACGCGACACCGTTATTGATTGCGGTTAACTACTACACATAAAAACAAGACCAATCTGCGAACCCCGGCATCCGGGCCTTAACGGCGTCGAGGGCCTCGTGCCAGATGAGAGTTGTGGCCACGGCCAGGTCATCATAGAAGTCCTTCAACTTCTTGTAGCCTTCCACCGCCTTCGCCGCCGAGAGGTCGGCCAACTTCGCCGCTCTCAGGTGGTCCGACTTCGCCGACTCGGCCGCCGCCCCCAGCTCCTTCCAGAGGGTTTTCACCATCTTCTTCAGGTTGCCGGCAAGCACCTGAGCGTCCTCAAGCTTGGCCTCGGCAGCCACGGCGGCCTCGCGGTACCGGGCAACGTCCTACTTCCCGGCCTCCACCTCGCCCTCCAGGGCGGCGACCCTCGCCATCACCGCCTCCAGCTCCCGCTTGGAGCTCTCTTCCAGCGAGGCGAGCTGGACCGCAGCCTTCATCACCGGGGCTATCACCTCGGCCTCCATGCATAAGGCGAGGGCAACGTGCTGGAGAACCTGAAAGATAGGAAAGAGATTGAAAAGACGAAGGAGGCACCGAATCTCACAAAAAAAACCAAACACTTACCTGCACGGACTCCTGGGCGATAGACGCCATCTGAGCCCTGAAGTTACCCCCGGGGACTCTACCTCCGGCCGATTTCTCTATTTCATGCAGCAGGCTATCCGCGACGGATAGCCCCGAAGGCATCATGAACTGGAGGCCCCCTTCCTCCACCATGATCGGCCAGGATGGGCCCTAGGAAGATCTCCGAGAACCCCTCTTGAGCAGCTCCGAGGGAGAGCCGATCTCCTCCTCCGAGACCGGGTCCTCCAGAATCTGAGCCCGCTTCCGGCCCGACACTCTGCTAGGCCCCGGGGCGGGATCCGCCCCCGAACTCTCACGGGACGCGACCACCGGAGGAGAGGGAGCCGGGGCGGGCTTTGAGCGGGAAAAGCTGGCGCCTCCAGCCTTCACGACCTTCCTCGGCTGGCGCATAGAGGATCGGAGCGAGTCCATATCCATGGGTCCTATACAAAACCAAATGCAAAGAAGTCAGCGACACATGCAATATAAAAGCCAAAAACCAAGCCTAAACTTACAGACGAACTCAACGGGACTGAGCCCTCAGCACTCACAAAAGCCCTCAGTGCTCCAAGTCTGGTGCACAGCGCTAAGCACACCACGTGCTTCTTACGTGTGCGCTACTTAACAGAAGCGCTCTGCGCTCATAGTCTGGCGCACAGCGCCAAGCGCACCACGTGCTCCTCACGTGTGCGCTGAGAGAACATAAATTGTTCTTTAAATGACAAAGCCCCAGAGCTATAATGAGCGCTCAACACTCAATAAAAGATAAAAAGTTTGTCAGAACCCAAACCAATACCCAGCATTGCTAAATGTTTAACATTTTAATTGAGTGGGCCGAGCCCAAACTGGCCACAGATCTCTAATTCAGATTAATTGAGCCCATATGCTCATAAATCTTTGATCTTAGTCCCAAATTGGACTACAGATCTCCCAACCAATATTGGTTTAAGGGTACATCTCTTCACTCCTCTGATATTTGTCGTTGCAATCCTTCAACGTCTTAAGAGAGGTGACGAGTCCCGACAACCAGATATTACACGGACTGTGGGGTCCTTAAACTCATAGAGTATGATGTCCTTAAAGTTTACACACTATGATGTCTCTAAACTACCACGGACTGTGGGGTCCTTAAACTCATGGACTATGATGTCCTTAAACTTTACAGACTATGACGTCTTTAAACTCGACCGCAAAGTCCCTAAACTAAAACAATAGAGCCCAAATGCTCTTTTGTTGGATCTAAATGATCCTGTTAAGTAGATCTTAGTCTAAAATTAGACTAACGTGTCCTTAACAAACGTTAAGTTGATCTTAGTCTAAAAATTAGACTAACGTACCCTTAACAAACGTTTAAGTTGATCTTAGTCTCAAATGAGACTAACGTATCCTTAAACCCAAACCAAAACCCAAATCTAAGAAAATATGGATTTGGACTAATCCACGCCCTACGGGCGACAACATAAATTAGTCTCCGTATACAATCCATGGGAAACCAAAAATAAAACAAACACACACGACATGAAGTGACCATCTGGAGAAGGAGAATGAGGTTAGCGCGATGTGGTAGCGTAATTAACTACAGGGGCTTGCGCCTGTAGGGAAGAGCGTCCCCACAATCAAAAACCCCTCAAACGAGGGGGAATCTGACGAAGTCTGCTACAACGGCCGCATCCGTCTAAACCTCCGATATACGGTGCCATAAATCAACTTGGCATCTTCGGAGAGGTGAACGGATAAAACCAAATAGCATCTGCCCCTAAATTCAGGCAAGACGAACCTACCCGGTCATGTCTCTGTATTCGGAGGAGAACAACGAGCTTCTGCAGCGAACGCTGAAAATTGAGTATCAAATTTTTGCCACTCCTCACCATCAGTAGGACGCTGTAAGACTCTATCCTTCTTGCAACCATCTGCATGCCATGTCATATTTTTTGCGGTTTTAGATGACAGAAATAACCTATGTATTCTTTTCTTAATAGAAAAAGAGCGCAACATTGTCACGCCCCGCTTCCCAAAAAACGGGAGCAGGAATGTGACGAGACCCACGACGTATTAATTCCGAGAAGGTCTTTTCTCGAAACAAATACGCTAAGCGTAAATGAGCAATATAAAAGTGACAAAAAATTAACATGAGATTGAGATTTTCAACAACTTTATTTACATTGACTTCAACAAATTTTAATTACAATGATAGATTGTTTGAAAAGGAAATAACATGAAATAAAATGCCTAAACAAGTGACATACTGGTACTAAAAACTGAAAAGAAAATCTAAGAGTCGGCTTATGCTGCGATCTGGTCGTAGTCCTCTGCAGTTGGTTCCACTTCCTCAGTCTCTAGATTATCTGACGAACATTCCAAATAACCAAAGGTGGGTGGAATGCCCATCAGCGAACTTGGGCTCGGTAAATCTCCAAAAAAATATGAAGTATAAAGGTATAATGACAAGTTGAAAATGGATATCATGAAGCAATGTATTAGGAGATATGGTGATTAAACATGTCATTTAATATAAACATGGTAATTCTATGTAACATGACAGTTCTATATAACATGGTAAAGTAGCATGAGCATAGTATAGCATGACCGTGTAGTGTAGGTATAGTAAACATGAAGTGCATGTAAGTGTCCTAAAAGATCTCTACAATATAAGCTGACCTATTATTAGTTCAAATGTGAATGTCAACCAATCTCAAGAGTCTTCTCGAACCCAACAGGCTATAATTCAGGCGTAAGGAACCACGGGCCCGAATCAAGTGTTAGTAACGGAATTTCAACCTAGTGTTGAACTATTCCAAACTCAACAAGCTATAATCTAGAAGCAAGAAAATATAGGCTCTCATGATAGATTGCTTGTGTTAATAGACATAGATTCAAGTTGTAAGATTGAGTTCCTTTTCAAAATCAAGTATTCATGTTAAGTGTTCAGGTATTCATGCCAAGTTGTATTCATGGTTCGAATCAAGTCAGTTCAAGTATAGATATTGTGTTCTGGTATTCATGTCAAGTTCAAGTATCAAGTTCGAGTTGAGGTACTGTTCAAGTTTGAGTTCGAGTTCATGTTTGTGTTCGAGTTCGAGTTCTATGTGATTTGATTTCCTTGAAATTACGATCTACATTTAGATAGAGACAAGTGCTGCATCATTGTCTCCGGCACCCCGAGGCACTGACGAGAGAAGACGCCACTCAAATCAATCTGCAACCTAAATACGTAACATAAACTAGTTGTAGGGTGTTTTTCGTCACCCTATTGAGATGGGAATACACGCGTGCTTATTATACGTACTACAGATTCCCTCTGCCCAGGGTAGGCGGGGGTTTATTGATTGTGGGAATCCGAATCTCCGGCGGCCGCGGACTAAGCTGCCGTTAATTACCCTTCGCCTTTAGAGCGAAAGAACCTCTGATTGACGGGTCAAACAGGTCATGCGAACTCAACGTGCAGTGGACATATATTTTGAAAGGGTTTTAGATATATCGGGGGCCTCGCAGAGTTTTACGGGGGTCCCGCTACCCGGATAGCGAGCTGGGGGTCAAGGGGGCTACCAGGCATCTTGCGGGGTGCGGGGCAGCACCCCATTAAAAAAAATTCTTACGGGGGATGGTGTTTAGTGGGGAGTGCATATAAAATGGGGGGAGGAGGAGCATCTTAAAGACACGTGCATGGCACGTGGGTGCGTGGGCACTAGTGCCCGCAGGTCACGTGCCTGGTACGTGCGCGCTTGGTGCCTACGGGTCATATGCGCAGCACGCGACCGCTGGACGCCAGCAGGTCACGTGCGCAGCACGCGACCGCTGGGGGCTGAGTGCACGCGGGTTGCGTAAGGCACACGTGAGCACTTAGCGCCCGTGGGCCACATGCCTTGCACGCAACCGCGGGGCACCCGAGGGTCACGTGCGCTGCACACGACCGCTGGGCACTGAGCGCCCGCGGTTCATGTGAGGCGCACGCGACCGCTTTAGCGCCCGCGGGTCACGTACCATGCACGCGACCGCTGGGTGCCCGCAGGTCACGTACGCGGCACGGGACCTCTGGGAACACCAGCGAAAAGAGGCTTAGCCCTTGGGTTAGGAGTTAAACTCCCAAAATGGGTTTGATTTATGGAGTTAAACTTCAACAGATCTTGAATGGAGTTAAACTCCTAGAGATCTTGAATGGAGTTAAACTCCTAGAGATCTTTGGATCTTCTTTTGAGCCTTGGATCCTTCCGGAATGGGATTTATGGAGACGGGTCTCCTTCTTCCTCCTCTTCGTTGGCTGGATCTTGAAGAAAAAGGGGTGAAATTCAAAATCTCCCCTTCAGAGATCTGATGGGAGATCCGAGCTCCCTTTTGTGGGTTTTATGGTAAAAAACTATTTCTTTTTGAAAAATGAAGAGTTAAACTCTTGATTTAATTCCAAAGGGGAGGAAGGTTTTAGAACCTTGAGGAAGGAGGCACAAACCCTAGAATTTTAGAGAATGAATTATTTTTTTTATTTCATCATCATGTTACCTTATATAGGCTTACACATTTACATATAGCCCCTTTAGCTTTACAAAATGGCATTTTGCTCATCCCATGCCTCATGTGCTCATTTCTTTTGCACATGATCCATGGGCTTACAAAAATTTGGCTTTATACCTATTTTGCTTACATTCATGCATAAAAAAATTATATCAAAATTATTTATTACATGATTTCATTTTGGCATGGGGGAGGCCGGCTGCGGGGCTCGACTTAGGCATGGGCCCGTTTGATTTGAGCTTAGGCCCGCTTACTTGGGGTTAACTTTGATTTTGACTTGGTCAACCGGGGTGCAATTTTTGACCCCAACAAGGTGCCCCCCATCAATAAATGCACACCACACATGTGAGTCGTGTGCATGAAATTGATGGATTTTCTTTCGCATGGAGGTGGCTTGATTTGGTTCCCGCTTTTTGGGAAGCTGGCACTGCCCTTTTTACGACATGGACAGTCGACGCTTGACGCGTCTACGAGACGGAGTGTCCGTGGTAGACGTTTCCCCGGCACGGAGTGTCTGGTTAACCTGATTCCAAGGCGGAGCATAATTCTGACGAGGAGGTCGTTGATGCCCTTTTTACGACTTGGACGGTCGGTGCTACCCTTTTAGCGACTTGGACGGTCGGTGCTGCCCTTTTAGTGACTTGGACAGTCGGTACTGCCCTTTTAGCGATGTGTACGGTCGATGCTGCCATTTTAGCGACTGGACGGTCGGTTCTGCCCTTTTTGCGACTTGGACGGTCGGTTATGCCCATTTTGAGACTTGGTTGGTCGGTGCTACCCTTTTTGCAACGTGGACGGTCGGTTCTGCCCTTTTTGCGACTTGGACGGTCGGTGCTGCCTTTTTTGCGACGTGGACGGTCAATACTGCCCTTTTAGCGATGTGGACGGTCGATGCTTCCATTTTAGCGATGTGGACGGTCGATGCTGCCATTTTAGCGACTTGGACGGTCGGTGTTGCACTTTTAGCGACTTAGACGGTCGATACTGCTCTTTTAGCGACGTGGACGGTCGATGCTACCATTTTAGCGACTTGGATGGTCGGTACTGCCCTTTTAGCGACTTAGACTATCGATGTTTGATTTGACTTGCTCTGCTTCTTGCGGTGTCAGAATTCGATTTGACTTGGTCCGCTTTTCGCGGTGTCGGTATTTGACTTTTTTCTGAGGTAGAGCTTAATTCCGCTATGGAGGTCATTGGTTGTCTTGCTGACTTGATATGATTTGGGTTGACATCAGCATCGCTACACTGGAATATGGTACCAGGAGCGAATCATCATTTGCAATGAAAGGATTTTGGGATTTTGGTTTTTGGGTCGGCATCAACATTGCTGCACTGGAATAATGCTAGGAGTAACTCATCATTTGCCGTGAGAGGATTTCCCCCGTTCCCAGTTTAACGACTTAGGGGTCATCTGGTCCCAGTTTAACGACTTAAAGTTCATCTGTTCCCAGTTTAAATACTTAGGGGTCTATTGGATCGGAAGTTTGGAATTTTGGGATAGGGGTGGGCATCAGTGTTGCTAACACTGAAGCACAGGTGCCAGGAGCAACTCATCATTTGCCTTTCCCCGTTGGGGAGTGATGGCTTAGGAGACAAGTTTAGGTCCCTATCACCTAAGGCTTTTCAATTTTATGAGTCGTAAGGGTCCCATAAAAGCATTTTCTCCCTACGGGTCGAAAGGATCCCGTAGGTGTATTTTCTCCTTAGGAGTCATGAGGACCCGCAAGTGTATTTTTCCTTTGTGAGTCGTAAGGATCCCACGAAGGTGTTTCCTTACGAGTCGTGAGGATCTCGTAAGTTTGTTCTCCTCATGTATCGTAAGGACACATGAGTGGGTCTTCCCAAATGGAACATAATTCCAAGAGCGGAGACCGGCCGCTGGACTGGTGATTGCGGTGGGATATGGGTATGATGAGAATTATTTGAGCCCGTGGATTGTATACGATGGCCAGTTTGGGGACCAACCTGTAACAACCCTAAACTTTTTGTACATTTTTTTTCCAAAAATACAGAAAGGGGTACTTGAGCCTGAGCATAATTATAAGTTTGTTTAGCTTTTGAACAGTAAGAAGGAGCTTGTAGCTCATTGGTAATACATTGCACTGCTGAACCAAAGCACCAGAGTTCGAATCCCATCAGCCACACATTATTTTTAATTTGATTTCTTTTAATCTTTTTAGAAGCTCAAGAGTCTACACGTGCATAACTCGTAAAAACCAAGAGTCACATATAAAACAAACGACTCCACTGTAGTAACCAAGCATGGGGGACACGTAGCGTCGAGACCCGGCCCGACTTGGGCCGACGAATCGGCTTGGGCCGGCGAATCGGACGAATCGGCCGGTGCCACCGGCCTAACTCGGCCGAAACCCTAATTTTCTTCCTTTCTCTTGGACTCTTGAACTCCCCCATAACCCCTGTATTGTTTAATTTCCCTGCACATTTACAGAGCAATTTAAATCACACATTTAATCCATTTTAATACAATTTTTATCACACCCTTTCATTTACCCTAAACCCTAATTTTTCCTATAAATACCACACCTAAAATCACCCCTCCTCACTTCCAAATCTCTATTCAAACTCTCAAGAAAATTCCATAGACTCTTGTGTGCAAGTGGAATTAGCAAAGGGCGAAGCTCCGGCGAACTTCTGACGACGATCCAAGGAGATTCCCGCGACGAAACGACGCACCGGAACCTCCTACTTCTTATTTTTCCTCTTCTCTTCATAATCATCCAGTAAGTCTCATTCTTCCTTCTCTTCTTGATCTCTAAAAAGTTCTTTTTCTAAAACCCAACGGAAGTGGAGTTAGTCCGACTTCCGATTCGGTTTTCCTTAAAAATCTATATTTTTCTTAATCAAGATAATTTCATATTTTCACATATGGCTTAACAAACATTAACAAAACCATTAAATCAAGATTCACCACAAAAGAATCATTTTTGTAACCTTTATCGCACTTTTACAGTAAAATACCATATAGTTTAGTTTCGACATAAATCTTATAATTCCTTACTATACCTTTAGATAGTTCATGAGGTAATGACATAACTCCTCACAACACATATATGTAACATAGCACGATAATCTTTGGGAACATGGCTTTGGAAAATACGATTTTACATAAAATATGTATTCTTAAGATATGTATTCTTAACAAATCTTTGTAATGTACCGCTACAACCCATTTTGGGGAACCCGTTCGGGATGGTGTGGGTTATCGCACATTCTCAGGCTTAGTAGTACGAGATGCAGACCTCCGCAAGGAGCATACGGTCTCAAAAGATTTAAAAATACAATTTTCTTTAGAAAATGTGATTTCTATTATAAATAAAACTTATTTTTTTAATAAATAAATATATATGTAATTAATATTAAAATATCTATTTTTAATATTTATAATATTCCACATTTTCAAAATTCAAGAAAAACATCTCATTTATAGGAAAATACCATATAAATTCCAATATTACAAATAAATACCATATATTATAAAAAAAATAGGTTTTACTCACTAGAAATGTCACAATGATAAAATATACATCAATGAAAACTTTAAAGATGATAATAAAATGCTTAAGGTGTATTTTAAAAATTATACAAAATTATTTTTACAGAAAACCTCCTCAAGTTATACTAAATTACAATAAGAATCCTAGTAAACATAGGTTTAAGCGGGACCAGTCTCTTGAGCCTCAGGGAGCCAAAGATATGGGTGCTTGCCTGTTTAAGGTAGACAACTTAACAAACAGTGTTATCAACACGGTAATCGTCTTTGAAAAAGACACAAATCCTGACGTCCATGTGCAGCGGTTACCGACAACACCAAAACCTAATTCAGGATTCAATTTCTTTTCTAATTGTCTGACTCAGACTGAGTCTCAATATAATCAATCTGACTTGAATGAGATTCAAGTATAAAACCACAAAACAATATATATGAATCCATATATTCAATCTATCAATACAACTTGACTGAACCGAACCATGGATATACATCCATCTACATGATTCTCCAATTACAACCATTTACTGATATCATGGTTTCGGCAAGTCATCCATCTAAACAATTCAAATTACAAGACAATACAATACAAACAATACAATCAAGACACCGCGGGGTTTAAGGGGTAGATTGGTACGGAAGGTGTTAGAAGTGACACGAGACAGCAACCATAAAGACACCTAACCTGAATTCAATCGTCGTTGTTCCGGGTATTATTGACGGAGCCTTGTACTCTATATACCGTAGTCTCTGGTCTAGTGAGACTCCTCTTGTATACACTGGCCTCTTCTGTACCAAGCTATAAACAACAGCGTTAACACTAAATACAACATTATAACAATATAATAAAACTTTAAAAGTTACACACACTCTCTCTCTCTGTCTATTCTACTTCTCCCTTATCTTTGGGACTTACCGAGCGATTGTTCATTGACGACGTTCATTCTCTTTTTTTCTTTGGAATGTTGTCAGGTGATTTGGACCTTCAGGAGATCGAGCCCACCAGCGAGGACTTGGATCAGCTAGCCTTCGACTCGGAGCTCTAGATAATTTTACATTTCATTTCAGTACTTTCCCTTTCTGTTATGACACTGTTTAGGCATTGCTTTTCATTCCACGTAATTACTTTTCAGATGTATTGTAAAAAGAATGTTAATAAATAAAGTTGATGTTCAATTATATCTATTGTCTTTGTCTCTTGTCCATTTTTACTTATATTGGTTAGATATGCTTAGCGTGTTTACTTCAGAGTAAATACATAGCGGCCTGGGCCGCGCTCTCTGCCCATACATCGGGAAGCGGGGCGTGACACAACCGTAGGGCTAGGAGAATTTTTTGACCTCTGTATCGCTGCACTGGAATATGGTATCAGGAGCGACTCATCATTTGCCGTTGAGTCATTCAGAGATTTGAAATTTTGGTTGGCGTCTGCATCGTAGCACTAGAATATGGTACCAGGAGCGACTCATCATTCGCCGCTGGGAATTTAGGGATTTGGAATTTGGTTGGCGTCTGCATCGCCTCACTGGAATATGGTACCAGGAGCGACTCATCATTCGCTGCTGGGAATTTAAGGATTTGGAATTTGGTTGGTGTCTGCATCGCTGCACTGGAATATGGTACCAGGAGCGACTCATCATTCGCCATCTGGGGATTTGAATTTTGGTTGGCGTCTGTATCGCTGCAGTGGAATATGGTATCAGGAGCGACTCATCGTTCGCCATTTGGAGGATTTTTTTATTTTTTATTTTTACCGCGATTGCTTTATCATTTCATCTTTTCTTATCGCGAAGGTAGCGATTGCCCTATCATTTCGGCTATTTATTCGCGGTCACCCTATCATTTCGGCTTTATTTTCATCTTTATTTTTACTCGCTGATTTTTATTGCGAGTTGCCCCATCATTTCGGCTTTTTTTTTATTTTTATTTTTTTGTTTTATTTACACATTTTTACATCCCCAGTTTAACGACTTAGAGGTCGACTGTTCCCAGTTTAACGACGTAGTGGTCATCGGTTCCCAGTTTAACAACGTAGTGGTCGGATATTCCTAGTTTAACGACATGGTGGTCAATCGTTCCCAGTTTAAGAACGTGGTGGTCAGCTGTATTTAGAGAAAGGCAGATGTCTGAGAGAATCGGTTTCACGAAGGACTTCGGTCTCCGTTTGTATGAAATTGGCGGTTGCAGCTTGACTGTTTGTTAACACGCCTTTAGACAGTTCTATATCTTCTGTCTAGTATTGCTTTTCGACCCAATCTTTGAAGACGAAGCAGTCCTCAATGGCATGACCTATCACTCTGTGATAGGGGCAATATTTGGGGTCGTCAATCATATTTGTTTCTTGCGGTCTCTTTGATTCTGGCAGTCGTAGACCGTTTCTTAGGGCATCCTTGAATATCTTGTAGACTTTGTCCATTTTGAAGGAATAGATCTTATCCAGTTTTTCTTTCAGTAGAAATTCTCTTCCCTCTCCGAACACCGGCTTCTGAGGTTGGTTGGTATTAGGCCCGCTCATCCCTCGCTTATTTCGGTTAGCCGAAGTGTTGAAAGATTCAGTATCGTCAGAACTTCCGCCTTTGCGATTATCGTCCTTTCGGTTTCTCCAGGACCTATTGTTATTTTAGGAATCAGAGGAGAACTTCTGCTTTGAGCGCTCCAACATCTGAACTTTCCTGGTCAGCTCTTGGAATGTTTTGAGACCCGCGGTGCATAGAAACGGGGCCATCCAATTGTTGAGATTTCTGACAAGGAGGTTGACAAATTGGTCTTGCTCTATCGGCGGTCCACATTTGATGGAGAGATTACGCCATCGGGTTATAAAATCCGTGCTGCTTTCGTTGTTCTTTGGCTTGGTCCTTACGAGATTGGAAATGGTGATCTTATCGCTGAAGCTCATTAACCTCCGTCGAAACAGAGATTTCATTTGGACGAAAGTAGCAACGGAGCCATCCGGTATGCTCTCGTACCAGTCGAAAGCGACATCGTTCAGGCTATTAACGAACTGGCGGAGGAGAAGCACATCATTGCCCCCAGTATTCCTGCATGAGGCTTTAAAATAGGCGATGTGTTGATTCGCATTTACCGTCCCATCAAATCTTCCGAATTTAGGGATGACATAGTCACTAGAAAATTCTACCAGATCATACTGAGCAGGATATGGTCTCCCGCTACTGCTAATATCTTTTTGCGCTTCGGCTTCGACTACCAATGTTTTGACTTTGTTGGCAACAAAATCTATGATTTGATCTTGAGTTAGCGGGCTGCTGTCATCGGTAGCCAAGACTTTTGCCAAGATAGGATGCGACTGGCTTTCGTGCGGTCCGCTCACCTTTGGATTTGGGGGAATAGGCGTCAGCTGCCTCGGGACACCATTTCCCGGTTCATGAGCAGAGCCCTGCGCTTGATTGGGAGGCTGAGAGGCAAGTTGGGCCATGAGCTATAAGACGACGTTTGTCAAGTCATCAATTTTTTAGTAGAGCTTGGCCATCTCCTTATCTTTGTTTCTGAACTGCTTATGGAGCTCCTAGAGAAGTTGCTGCTCTGCGGTCTTAGGATAGAAAGTTGGCTCATCTTCGCTTTCTGAGCCCGACTCCTCATGAACTGAGGGCTCTCTCTGCTTATCAGCCTCACCGGAAGGGTCTTCATTACCTTCCAGAGGAGGCTGGCCTTGGAATGTGGCAGCCATATTCACACCAGATTGGATTTGAGATGTGGTGGCCCCATCCATGCTCTTGCTGCGAAAATTGTCGCTGGGACACGTGCCCACTATGTAGACTGTGTGGATAACACATTCATCCATCATTTTATCACTGGAAACTGGTTTCACGGAGCGGTCTGAGCTTTGGAACTTCACAAATTTTAACATGGCCGAAGACCTAGCATTTCTGTTGGCTCTGTATCTGAGCCGCTTCTGCCTCAGCTTCTCTGTTTTGAGCACTCGGCAGGCTTCTACTCTTCGGGAAGCCGCCATAGTCCGAGTGATGGGGAGGCTCGAGAAGACATCCGCCCGTGTGTCCGTCGAAGGTATCGCCTGGGCTTGCCCGCGACGTCTGGCAACTTCTTTTATTCTGACGGCATTGCCCCCAGCTGGGGCTATGGAAAGCCGTTCAGACACCGACTCGCGTTTAGGTTGGGGCGCCCTCGAGACCACCACATTTGGCCTCTTTCCTTTTGAGGCCGGTTTTTCTGTTACCGGAGCTTGAGGTGATGGGATGGCGCTACTTGGCATGAACAGAATAGAGCCGGATGGTAGCAGTGGCTCTTCCCATTGTCGCCCGAAACTGGCCGGGAGGACCGTCCTGGCGTCCATCTTCATCGTATAAGAGATGGGATTTGTGTCGAGAGCTGAGCTGATCCTTGGAGATATTTTGTTGCGTCCGGAGATTGCAATTTGAAATTTGTTAACCTGCAAATAGAAACATGATTTCAGTTCAGGAAATTGATATGTATATTGATTGAGTTTGCATGAACATTTAATCCGAAATATGGGAGGAGAGATTGGGTCCCACCGGGCGTGCCAAAATCTGTAGGGTGTTTTTCGTCTCCCCATTGAGATGGGAATACGTGCGCGCTTGTCAGACATACTACAGATTCCCCCTGCCTAGGATAGGCGAGGGTTTATTGATTATGGGGATCCGAATCTCTGGCGGCCGTGGACTATGCTGCCGTTAATTATCCCTCGCTTTTGGAGCGAAGGAACCTCTGATTGATGGGTCAAACAGGTCATGCGAACCCAACGTGCAGTGAACGTATGTTTTGAAAGGGTTTTGGATATATCGGAGGCCCCACAGAGTTTTATGGGGGCCCCACAGAGTCTAACAGGGGACGGTGTTTAGTGTGGAGCGCATATAAAATGGGAGGAGGAGGAGCATCTTAAAGGCACGTGCATGGGCGCTGGCGCCCGCGGGTCACGTGCCTGGTACATGTGCTCTTGGCGCCCACGGGTCATGTGCGCAGCACGCGACCGCTGAGCGCCAGCGGGTCACATGCGCAGCACGTGACCGCTGGACGCTGAGCGCCCGCGGGTCGTATGAAGCGCACGTGGGCGCTTAGCGCCCGCAGGCCACGTGCCTTGCACGTGACCTCGAGATGCCCGAGGGTCACGTGCGCTGCATGCGACCGCTGGGGGCTGAGCTCCCGCGGGTCGCGTGAGGCGCACACGACCGCTTTAGCGCCCGTGGGTCACCTGCCATGCACGTGACCACTGGGCCCCCGCGGGTCACGTGCGTGACACACGACCGCTGGACGCCCGCGGGTCATGTGCGCGGCATGCGACCACTGGGAACACCAGCGAAAAAGGGGCTTAGCCCTTGGGTTAGGAGTTAAACTCCTAAAATGGGTTTGATTTATGGAGTTAAACTCCTAGAAATCTTGAATGGAGTTAAACTCCTAGAGATCTTTGGATCTTCTTTTGAGCTATGGATCATCCCGGAATGGGATTTTTGGAGATGGGTCTCCTTCTTCCTCCTCTTCGTTGGCTGGATCTTGAAGAAAAAGGGGGTGAGATTCAAAATCTCCCTTTTAGAGATCTGATGGGAGATCCGACTCCCCTTTGTGGGTTTTATGGTGAAAAACTATTTCTTTTGAAAAAGGAAAAGTTAAACTCTTGATTTAATTCCAAAGGAGAGGAAGGTTTTAGAACCTTGAAGAAGGAGGCACAAACCCTTGAATTTTAGATAATGAATTGTTTTTTTTATTTCATCGTCATATTGCCTTATATAGGTTTACACATTTACATATAGCCCCTTGGGCTTTACAAAATGACATTTTGCCCATCCCATCTCTCATGTGCTCATTTGTTTTGCACATGAGCCATGGTTTTAGAAAAATTTGGCTTTATACCCATTTTGCTTACATTCATGCATAAAAAAATTACATCAAAATTATTTATTACATGATTTCATTTTAGCATGGGGGAGGCCGGCCACGGGAATCGACTTGGGCATAGGCCCATTTGATATGGGCTTGGTCCGCTTAGTTGGGGTTGACTTTGATTTTGACTTGATCAACCGGGGTGCAATTTTTGACCCCAACACTAGTCTTTTGATTTCTATATATTTATGTGAAGAATGTCATTTAAAAATTTCTCGAGGGGTCTTAATTCATCCTAAAACCTCGAGCTTGTTTTTGATAAAAATATGTTGATTAAAATGTCAAGATTTTTCATAAAAACATATTTTGTATTTTATGGTATTTTAGCGACAAAAACTAGTTTTTAAGAGTTTTTGGTATTTTAATAAAAAATCTATCTTTTCAAAAACTTAAGGGTATTTTTAAAGAACTTGCATCCTTTCAAAATAGAGTCATTTTATTTTAAAATAAGTTTCCAAATTTTTGCTTTTCTTTAATTTACAAATTGAGTTATATCATTAAATTGTTTAGTTTTGGGAAAAACTGTATTCTTTTGTAAATTCGTATTTTCTTTCTTTTCTTTCGAGAACGCGCTCCGTGAAGAGCTCCGATCTCACCCACTAGACCTAAGATGTGCGATAATTCGCACTATCTTTTAACAGGGCTCCCCTAATGAGAGTTGTGAGGGCGTAATTGCCAAGGGAAAAATTATCGATCGTATTTTTGAATTTGAGGGTATTTTATTGAAATATGATTCTTTTTAGATAAACGTTACAACATATAATATGTGCTATGGTTTCAAGGTGTGCATGTAAGATAGGTCATTACCCCGTGCACTTACTACGTTAACAAGTCATAAGAAATGGTATTGAGCAATATAGAAGAATATGATATTTATGTGTTAATTTGTATATGTTAACTAAGATTTGTTTTCTTAAAATGTCAAAAATATTCTTTTAACACATCTAGCGAGTAGCTACAAAAGAGAAGGCATGGATTGCAAATTTTATAGAGTAGTGGTTTTATTTTATCAAAGAGAATACTTGTAAGTTAAATCTTGTTTCATAAGGCGATAAGAGAGAAAGGAGAAGAAAGAGATCGAATTAGGACTTACGGGTGGTGCTTAAAATGAAAAGGAAAGGAGAAGTCGCGGTTGGAAGAATCAAGACCTATGAAGCGCGGAGGAACAAGCTTGAGAACTCCATCATAAGGAACAAGCTTGACTTAGCGAGAAAAGGTCTTAAGTGATAAAATTTTTAAGAGTATTTTGAATAGAATTTTCGGAATATCTTAGAGGAGAGAACTAGGAATTGGACTAGGTATTTATAGGGGATGGAGAAAGAGTGTATGGTGGATTAAGAGAAATTAAAAAGAATTTAAAAAATCAGTATAGGTGAAGAGTCTGGAGAGTTACTGGATTGAATGGGGATGTTTGGTGTATAAAAATGAACCGAGAAGAGGCAAAAGGACGCACCGGCAAAAAACGGAAACAAACGGGTCAAGTGGGGCCGTCGGTTTTGGAAAAGTGGCGGCCAAGTCATGGGCAAATGCCTCGGTGTTCATGCCAATTACTCCTATGGGTTTAAATAACTCATTTTTCTACTTCTTTTCTGTTGCAACTTTTCATAACTCCGTGTAAACCTCGTGGAAACTCTTGGGCTTCTAAAACGTCGAAAATAAAAATATAATAAAATATTGGTGATGTTGGGAATAGAAAACGTGGGCTGTGGGACAGTGGTGGAGAGTATTAACCAATGCGCTATAGTTAGTTTCTTGCTTTATTTAACAAGAAATACTTATAACCCATAACCCGAACTGAAATACACCTTTATGTTAACATTGGGTAAATAAAAGTGTATAAGAATTTTAGATTCGTTACAAACATCTTCACCGGAATTTTGGAAATTGACTCCTCGTCCCTCGGGGGATTTTTAGGTAAGATCCACTTTGATTCCCCATAAGTTCTACACTCATTTAAGTTCTTGATATCATCTGTCGTGAATAACATGCAATCATTTCGACATGCATCGATTTTTTGATAAGTGAAACCGATGTCGGCAATTATCTTCTTCATCTCTTAAAAATTGGTAGAGAGGTCGAAATTCGGGTAAGCATCCTTCTCTATCTTTAGAAAATTATAGACTGACTTGTTGCTTCATAAACTTTTGCATTTAAGATAAAACATGTGAACCATCCAACCCAACTTCCTCATTGTCGCACTATCATAAAGTGGTTTCTTAGCTTCCTCTATATACTTAAAAAAACTTCATAAATTCGTCATTTGGAACCGCATCATCCGAAGCAGTATCATCGTGCATGTCATCATACAACTTGTCCATCATATCATTTAAACCAGTGTTTGTTGGGGTTCTCATAGGAGGGTTAGCAAGTGGCAACCGACAATATGCAAGGATCCTATCACGCCCCGCTTTCCAAAAGAAGGTGAAGGGTGACGTGGCATGGTCCGCAACCTAACTATATTGAAGGTGGTCTATTCAATACAGTTACGTTAAGCGTATGAATAACATGCATGCTATGTACCAAAACAAAAATAATAAAAGCGAAAGGCATTTATTTTATTAACCAAACTTTATTACATCCCAAAGGAAAGAGTAAAATAAACTAAATAGTTTAATTACATCGAAAAAGAAGCAAAGCCCTAAACAGGTGGGCAACAAAAAAAACCAGCTAATCTTCCGTTGTCAAGTCTGCATAATCATCATTAGTTGGCTCCACACCTTGATCCTCGTCATAATACTCATTCTCATCTGACAGACATTCCAAAGATAGGGAAAGAAAAGGAAAGTCCGTCGTCGAGTTATACTCAGGTAGGATTGCCTCATAAGGAAGTAAAAGTATAGAAACGAGCAAGTATATATAAGTATAATGCATATGTGCAGATATGATGTAAATGGGTATGAGGGTATGAGGTGTACAAATTAGATATGTTGACAGAGGTATATGTGAATATAAGTGGGTTGTATGAGGTATATGTTAGGTAAAAGTTCAAGTCAAGTCAATCGGGTATTCATTCTAAGAGTTAGATCAGGTTAAACAAGGTGTGTATTGATGGAATTGACTGGTGGACATACTCGTATCCTTGAGGTATCCCATAACTAGCTGGAAGCAGTATGAGCTGGTGCCCGTGCCTGGGGTGGCAATCAATGTGGTAGCGTGAACATCCTCGAAAGGTGTCCCCTGACTACGATGGAGTTTTGTCTAGCGTGAATATCGCTCAAGTGTACAAGTATTTCCACCCTTTAGTTCCATAATAAACAACAAGTCTAAACTGGTAAAATATCCACATCCAAGATGCTGAATAATTTCGGTCTCATAAAGAAAGGTAGACAAAGTAAAAGGTGGGTATAGCACATGATATTATGTGAGTTTAGTGTTGAGCATCAATATGTATCTACTAAGTATTGTAATCATTTTAGTTTGTCAAAAAAGGGTCCGGATACTCACGATTATTCAGTTGTGGCCACGGAACAACAACTGGGGAAGTGAAATGTACGGTTTCACTTCCCGGGATCATGATCGAGTGGTAGGGGAATCTGAGTTCCGCATCTCCTTACCTAAACAAACTACACATCCCCGTTATTCAGCATATAAAAGTTTTGACGAATTAGAGTTAGTGCGTATACATTTAGGCATGGAACTTCCACATTGTATGTCATCCACATATTGGATCATTCACCCTCAAGTAGGGTTAGTATTCGCCCGAATATTGGATTAGTATTTTTCCACACATTGGACCATTCACCCCCAAAGTATGGTTAGTATTCGTCTGAATATCGGGTTAGTAGTCGTCCACACATTGGACTGTGCGTCCTGCCTGCAGGGATCCTCATATATAAGTATTTCATACTTAGGTCCGCGCATTCTAACACTAACCATATCATGTGTCATGTATGTCATAAACTTGTAATCAAACATTTGATCTCATTTAATATGGCCTTCCACAACCACTCATTTTATGTTGTTATCTTTTTAAGTTTGTAAGGTGCTTCAGATCATTTTATAGGAAGCTTAGTTAATAAAGGATGATAACGTTTAATGACATTTATTGTTTATAAGAAAACCATGATGGTTGGAATATTTATCATTTTGGAAACCCATAGTATTTTACTGAGAAAATATCATTTTAATAAAAGGTTAGGGTATTTATTTGAAAATTATCTTTTAATAAAGTTTTAGATATTCTTTTGAAAAATATCATTTATAAGGGTTACGGTCTTTGTTGAAAATAGCCTTTTAGTAAAGATCAAGGTATTTAAATGAAATTATCTTTTTTTAGGATGGATTGAGATATTTTATTGTAATTAGTAATTTTGTAAAATTATAGTGTTTTAAGTTTGAGATAATATCTTAGAAAATATGTCCGTGCTGGCGACCGCTGCACATGGAAGACAGGATTTATGTTCTTTTCATGGACGATTACTTATCAACCACGAGGTGATTCATATAAAATATTCCCCCATTAGAGTATCTTATTAAACTTTAGTTAATACGCTGAGTAAATTATACTAAGAATATTCCTTTCTAAGTGAAAGGAGTTAAGTTGAAAAACTATAGCATAATTATTTAGATTAGCATTATCCCTTCTTAAAAGGATAGGGAGTTAACAAAACTAAAGTAGTTGGTGGATAAAAGTATAAGTAAAAATATATCGTTTTAGTGTCTAAAACATTCATTCCAAATATCTCATCTCATATGGATATTTTAAACATATATGACATTTTAATAAAATGAGGGTATTTTGTGTAAGTAACCTATTTCGAGATCTTATTGGTAACATGGGTAAGTGGGAGTACCAAAGAGTGGATTGGTGCCCTATGATTTATAACTTTAAGCATATCATACTTCATGTAGGATGAGGGTGCAATATTCACGCATATAGAGGCAATTAATTAAACCATTTTAAATATGGGATCAAATTCTTATCATTAAGGGGTACCAAAATAGGCATGCAGAAATATTTTAACATCATTTTAATATGAGTTTGAGAATTAAGACTTGAAACTAAGATCATTATAAGAAAGAAGGCGATAGACAAGTGGAGAGAGGGGGATCTTACATTTTGTTTGAGTTGGATGTCGATGGGTCGAAAATGTTGACTCGTACTAAATCCTCAATAACTCCATGCTTGGATTTTTTCTTGATACTTGAGTGGAACCACAGTGTCAGCGTCGTCGATACGAAGGCATGGGTACTTTTTTCAGAATTTTTGGAGTTCTGAGGTGTGACAAATCAGTGTTTAAAGGTGTCTATTTATAGGGTCATTTCCCCAACAATAAAATCCAAAATCCGTTTAAAAAATCCTCAAAATCCGCTTCCAATGATTGCCTATGATTCTGCTAATGATTTTCGAATGATTGCCGCCGCCAGGGTTTTGTGGCCGTTGGATCTTGATCCAACGGACCTGAGTCGTACCGCTACGCCCACGCGTTCGCGTATGGGGATCAAGCGTTTTCGCGTGGTCCCCACCATGTGGGCGCCGCCGGGTGTTCTGGGCCGTTGGATCTTGCATCCAACGGTCCAGGTTAAGGGGATTTAATATTTTTTCTTTAAATTTAAAATCTAAATGTTTATTTAAGAAAATCAATTTTAGGCTTAAAAAATTTGTTTAAAATATCGTAAAATACTGGAAAAATATGAGAAAATTCCAGAAAATATATTTTATTGTTACCTTCAGTTTAAAAATGATTTTGGGCTAAAACTAAATAATATTTCCATATATACGATATTTGTTAGTTCACATAATTATTTAGAAATCTATTTTATCCTTGGAAATATTTTAATTACGAAATAATTATTTTAATTCATAATAAAAATATGCAGATTATCTTAAGGCATTATAAAATTTTATTAAAACATTTTAAACCTAGAAAAATATAAATAGAGTTTAGAAAATTTCTTTAATTATATTTCAATACTTAGAAAATTACTAACATTACTATTTTTTTTAAAATAAAAATATCTTTCTATCAACGAAACACGTAAATAATTACATGATACTAGAAAATTAAATAAAATATATTTTATTAGATATCAGAAAACACGGTCGTTACAGATCCTATAGTCTACGAACTCTTCATGCAAGTGCCCTATAGTGCAATCTTGACTGAATCCGTTAATAAGTATATGCATGTGAATAGCTTCTCGACTATCCCTTTTGCGGTTACAGCATCTCCTATAGGGACAGGTAATACGACTACTACCCACTCTCGACGAGAATTGCATAAACTCTTCAACACCATTACGGAATTCAGGGTCAAACTTGTTCTTATTTATCCAAATCTTATCTATTCTTGTCCGGTACGTAAAACCTAAGATAGTTCGCGATTATTTATTATATCAGAATAAAAAATTTCAGATAGTTCATGATATTAACGGTTCTATGTTGGCTGTCGAGGGTAACGGCTGTCGGGGGTAAGGCTTCTATTCCATTAAGAATGTATAACGCATATACCCTTGCACTTGTGCTTTTATTCGCTTCGAGAAAATTTCAGCAGCGCCTCTCCGCTGTTCTCATAGTACACTATAATATAAAAGATAAATATCTCAATACTATCGGTATTGAAATGATCATCTCAGCTATATTTTTACACAGTGAACCAGCGGAAAGGACTGACGAAACTCTTCTCGAAACGAACGAAAGCATAAGTATGCAGAGAAGTGTATACGTTATACATTCTTAACTTGTCCAAAACGAGATAAATCTATAGATTATAGTGCGACTAGTTTTTTCGTCGCATAAACTACGAGATTGTTGTCAACGAAGAACGATTAACGTTTGAGATTGACAACCCATGCGTAGTTTTATGTCACAAAGATAACTGTATGCATATAACCGATGACGATATGTATTGTTTTACTTTTTGTTATCATCGAATATCATGCAATTAATTAGTATTAGTGATATATGCCCTAGAGGCCATTATTGTATCATACTGGATTGTATATTATATTTTGGAAGCTTAGGATATTCACAAGACCCTAATCCTCACATGAGTTGTGAACCCTAGGGTCTCATGAGATAAAATACTCCATTAAATACTCTACATCTTCTAGGCTATCTAGTTTAGCGAACTAAGTACCCTAGTTATCTCGGTTTAGAGGTTAGATCTTGAGGTATAGACTCTCGGATGGATCATCTTCGACACGAGGAGGCCGACGATCAAGCACGATCCGGATCTTCGAGGAGCTCAAGGAGAGGAGGAGGAGGAGACCCAAAGGACAAGGTCCTAAGAGACATAAAACTCTTACCGAGTAGTTAAACCTCCAAGTAGATTTAGCTAGTTAAGGTTTCTGTTAAGATCCTGAAGTTTATTCAGTGTTGCGAAATAAGAAAAATCGGTTTTTGTAAATTCCGCCTCCTTGCGAACCCGCGGGGTGCGCAGTATCAACTTACAGTGGTATCAGAGCCTACTTAAATCTTAACTAGCAGTTTAGACGATGTATAAAGTTACGAAACCGAAATAACTCCGAAATGATAAAACTAAAATCTAAGTTTCTATCAATTTTCAAAGAAGCTCTAAAATTTTTTTAAACAATTGCAGAGTGCTCTTTTTGTTGTAACTAGAACACCATAGAAAAACGAGATAAAATCTCAAATATTTGGTCGGCCAAAACCCCACTTTTCCCGGCCTGGCTGGTCCAAATAAAGAATTTGGTCTTGGTTTTTTGGTGGTGTTCTGATCTCTTGGATTTAGGTTTTCAGGTGTTGTTTGTTTTTTTACAGATTTCATATTATGTTATTTTTATGTTGAGGAAATACAGAGTATTTTGAAGTCGCAGTTTTAACATCGTTTATAATTTTCAGTTTGTATATGTGTTGTGAAATGCCCGCTAATTGCTATACGTCGATTAGTGGGGGTTGCACATATCAGTATATTGTATTGATGGTTTGTGTATATGAAGTATTGGATCGTCGTGGATGAATAGCCGGGGGATGTGAGAAGAGTGTTATTTTCTTTCATTCATGTAAATTTGTAAATTTGATATAATATTATTTTGCAGAGCACATCAGGGTTGAGGTTGTAACCACCGTTGTATTATTTCATTTATTTTTTCTTGCACCTAGGATAGACCCAAGGTGGGATGCACAAACTACCGGGTTCTTGAAGTGTCGAGTAGCCTACTCATTTTATTGAGGGAGGTTGCATCACTTCGGGAATTTGGCGGGTAGTTTGCCGCACCCTTAGGGGTCTAGGATAGGGTTTAGCTATTCATCACGGCCGTGGAATCCGTCTTTCGTTCTAGGCAACGAAACACGGAATTCCTAGTATATCCAATATTAATCTGTGATCTGTGATCTAGAATGCCTATTATTGCGTGAGACGAATGGCTATATATATATATATAAATGTTGCTTATGTTTTGCACCCGCGTTAGTCCAGCCCCCACTCTGTCGTTAGTTAAGTAACCTAACGGTTCATGACGGGGCCCCGTGGCGAATACGGATGGCATAAGCATACGTTCTATTTTCGTTTCTTTTCTGCAATGATAGGATTAAACGATGGGGCCGCATTAATATTGATTAATGCAAGAAAAACAAACCAAAGTTTAAATCATTGGAACAATTTCAAAACCTCTCGGTTTTCTTGAAAAAGAACTTTTAAATGCGGAGCCTAAACCACTCTTTTTAAAAGATATTATGGTTCCTTCGACTATATCAAGTTCATTACGTTCACGGTTTCGCCAAAACCATCTGTAGCCCTCCGTCATTTTAGATGGCTATTCAGTAGTATTCAAGCTATGTATTTTGACCTTCGCCAAAGCATAGTGATTGGTAGCTGCTGGGCATTCATCTGTAGCATAGATAAATGCGTTGATTTGGGACAGTCGTATATCTATTTTGGCCTTCGTCAAAAGTTTGTACGGGTGGGTTCATATTAACCTGGATAATGACGGGTAGAACTTGACTTGCGTCTTATGATATGTTGGCCTTCATCAAAGTCATATGCGCCTGGGGCAAAAATCAACATCGGGAGTTTCTAAGGAAAATGAAACTTGCTAGTGTTGCATACTATTTTGAGTGTGATGATTTTGTTAGGATTCATTCAAGGTTGTCACACGATGATATTTGGATCCCAATCCTACTGTGAGTATCTGCTACTCTTCGGGAGATTTTTCACAAAACAATCAATGATATAAACCAAGTAGATGCCTAGAACAGTGTTAGCGGGACTAAGCCTCCAGGGAAAAGAGGTTATGTAATTAAGGAACTTCGCGACAGCGTTGGAAAACCCCCCTCGAAGTACCAACACTAGCCTGGCCAAAAGGTTAAGCAAGAATTGTAGGGTGAGATTAATCCTGACTAATTCTTCTTTTATGGTTTGAAGGAAAATTCAAGGAACGGTGGGAGCCATCCTGTTTAGATAAACTAATAACCAATCTAAACTTAAAAAAGCATCATGCTGAGTGTTTCTTCTCTCTCTCCTAATTGCAGCGACCAAAATGACCGGGCTCAAGTTACTGCTAGATAATAATAAATTGACTGGGCCAAACTATAAATATTGGTTAAGGAATGTCCAGATGGCCATTACCCATGACAAGCTGGGCTACCTCCTTACTACCAAAGCCCCCGTCGTCACAGGTCCAGATTCCACCATTACGGATGTTGAAATCCGTAAGACATGGGAAAAAAGACAGTACGAGAGCCAAGTGCCTCGTGTTAGCCTCAATGGATTATGAATACCAGAGACGGCACGAGAAGATGGACTTAGTTTCCATCTTCCTTCCAAACCAAGGATTTATATGGAGTGAAATATCGTATCGCAAGATATGAGACCTCGAAGAAATTGTTTCAGGCAAGATTGGCTGTCGGGTCATCTGTAGGGGACCACGTCCTTACGATGATTAGCTATATTGAAGAGCTCGCGGATCTTGTAACCACGTTGGAGAACGATTTATATACTGACTTGATTCTACAGTCCCCCCCTCCACCTACGCCTAGTTTATCTTGAATTTCAACATTCAAGGGAAGGAAGTTTCACTTTCAGAACTCTTCAACATTTGAGGGCACCCTGCAGAAATCCAGAGAGACACCCGCTTTGCTTATTGGGGAATCTTTCTCTTCTAGATCCAAGGCGAAAACCAAGGGAGAAAAGAAGAAGGCTTTCACTAAGCCGATAGGCGGTGTCAGTAAGGTAGAGGGAAAGAGCAGGGCAAAAGTTTCAGGGCTAACGGTAGGGAAGGAGGAATGTTTCTATTGTCACGGGAAAGGGCATTGGCAGAAGGACTACAGGGCTTGGAAATACAGAAACCAGGATTCGAAGCACGTTGTGGCTTCGGCTTCAGGTGTGTTTATGATTGAAAACTGTCTTTCAACTAACTCTACTTCCCAGGTACTAGATACCGGATCAGGATCTCATATTTGTAATTCATTATAGGCTCTGAGAAACCATAGAGTTATCAAGGCAGGTGATATGACTCTCAGGGTTACTAACGGAATGAGCGTGAATGTTGTATCCGTAGGGGAATATCACCTACGATTGATAAGTGGGCAGATTTTTATTTTGCTTAACTGTTTGTGTGTACCTAGCATGTCTTATAATATCATCTCTGTATCTTTACTTTCGAAAGAAGGTTATGATTTTATATTTGTAAGTGATGTCGTCCACATCCACCTTAATCAAAGTTTGATTGGGTCAGGTACACTAGATAACGGTATATACGTATTAAATCAAGTTTAGGTTTTCAACGTCCAGAACACACTTTAAAAAAGTCTCCAAAATTAAATCAGGCTTTCTTATGGCATTGTAGACTGGGTTACATCAATGAATACGGTTGACGAAATTACATAAAGAGGAATATTTGGATCCGTTTGAATATCAGTCTTATGCAACTTGTCAATCATGTCTCATAGGAAAGATGACAAAGACTGTTCACTGGACACGGAGTAAGAGCCAGCGAGCTCTTGGGATTCATACACAGCGACGTGTGTGGTCCAATATCTATACATGCAAGAAGTGGTTATTCCTACTTCATTACTTTTATGGATGATTTCTCAAGGTACGGACATGTATTCTTGATGAAATATAAATCCAAGGCTTTTGAGAAATTCCGAGAATACAAAAATGAAGTGAAAAAACAAACCGGCAAAAATATCAAGACACTTAGATCTGATCGAGGTGGTGAATACTTAAGTGCCGAGTTCTTGGATTACTTAAAAAAGAATGGAATTCCCTCTCAGCTTACTCCTCCATACATACCTCAACACAACGGTGTATTGGAAAGACAGAACCGAATCTTATTGGATATGGTACGTTCCATGATGAGTAACGCTGAGTTACCGCGATCCTTCTAGGGTTATACACTAGAATCAGCTGCATATCTTTTGAACAATGTTCCTACTAAGTCAGTGCCTACCACACCATATCAGATGTGGAGTAGGAAGAAACCCTATCTTACGTATCTGAAGATATGGGGATGTCTAGCTTTTGTAAAAAATCAGCATGCGGACAAACTCGAAGCACACTCGGTACTATGTATGTTTGTGGGATACCTAAAGAACTCCAGGGGGTATCTTTTCTATTACGCGGAGAAACTAAAGGTCTTTGTTTCTCAACATGCCCACTTTTTGGAAACTCAATTTCTTGAAAAAGAAATAAATAGGAGCGCAATAGAACTTGAAGAAATTCCAGAACCACAAGCTATTACTGAAACCATGGTGGAACTACAAGTTTCGAAAGCACCGGACATTCCCGCGCCACTCCGCAGGACTAGTAGGTAGTCTCATCCTCCTGAGAGATACTTCGGTTTTCTCATAGACGGCGATAGAGAGGATTGTATCATCGACGATGATGAGACAACTAGCTTCTAGCAAGCCATTCAGAGCAGAGACTCGGTAAAATGGCTGGATGCAATGCGGACCGAAATGGAGTCCATGTACACTAACAAAGTATGGACTTTGGACATTGCTCCAGAAGGGGTAAAACCCGTAGGCTGCAAATGGATCCTCAGAAAGAAGATTAGTGTAGATGGACAAGTTGAAACCTAAAAGGCTAGACTTGTTGGAAAAGGTTTTCGTCAAAGACCTGGTTTAGACTATGATGAAACATTTTCTCCAGTGGTGTCACGCCCCGCTTTCCAGTGTACGGGAAAGTAGACATGACGGGCCGCAACGTATTTACTCAGATTTAAATATGTTAAAAGTAAATAAGCAATACAAATGAATACACAAGAATAACAAGAGATGTAATAATTAAACAACTTTTATTAACATTCTTTCTTTACATTACAACTTATTTGAAAAGGAAATGTACAAAGATAAAAGAAATGCCTAAACAGTAGCATACAAATGAAAAAGTAAGTACAAGTAAAAGGTAAAAGTCTGGCTCCTCTGTGAACTGATCCAAGTTCTTTTGAATGGGCTCGGTCTCCTGGGAGTCGGGTCCTCCTGACGAATATTCCAAAGAAAGAAAGAAACAGGAATGTCGTCAGCGAACTAGCGCTCGGTAAGTCCCAAAAGAGAGATAGGAATAGTTCAAATAAAAGGAATAGAACTGGTAATTTATACAAGTATATGTTTGTTATGCTAACGTGGTTGTTTGTAGCTTGGTACAGAATGTATCAGTATGAACGAGAAGAGTCAAACTTACTCTGTGTACTATGGTAATCGATAGTACAAGGCCCCGTCAAAACCCACGGGACAACGGCACGGATGTACAGGTAGGTGTCTTTTAGCGACCATCTTGTTCCACTTCTAATACATTCCGTACCAGTCTACCCCGTTAAACCCTGTAATGTATATTGTATTAATTATAGTTATCAGATTTGCCGAGACTATGGATATAAGTTGTTCATGTAAACAGTTTCAGGATGTATCAAGTAGTCATGTAACCAAGTCAAGATGTAGCCAAGGTTCGGTCAAGTCAAGTCATATTTGCATGTTGATCTTATTCTGGTATTCAGATTCAGGTTCAATTATTCATGTTGGATATATTGAATTCATGTTGAATTGGATTCTGATTTAGATTAGACTCAGACTTGTGTCAGACACTTAGAACTGATTTGGATCCTGAATTAGGTTTAGGAGTTATCGGTAACTGTTGCACATTGACGACAGGATTTGTGTCTTTTTCCAAGACAATTACCATTGATAACACCGTTAAGTTTTTCAATCTTAAATAGGCAAGCACTCACTTTCTCCGGCTCCATGAGGCTCAAGAGAATTGATCCCGCTTAAACCCATATTTACTAAATTCCTTAAATGTAAATTATATAACTCGAGGGGGTTTTATGAAAAATATTTTATATATTTTCAAAATAAACCTCGAGTATTTATTTATCGTATTTAGGGTTTCATGGATGTAACTTTTAAGATTTGAGGTATTTTAGTGAATATTAACTTAAATTGAATAGTTCAGGGTATTTAAGTGTAAAACTTGTTTTTTGAATAATTTGAGGGTATTTTGGTGAAACTTTTCGTTCTTTTATCTTTTTAGAAAACATGGAATTTTATTATATCTTGAAAATATGTAGTTTGATAATATTTATATATTTATAAAAAATTAATTTGATTATTAAATAGAAAATATCGTTTTTCTTAAAAATCGTATTAAAATCTTTCGAGCCTGAATACTCCGTGAGGAGGTCTGCATCTCACTCTACTAGTCCAAGAATGTACGATAATCCGCACCATCCAACAGCGGGTCCCCTAAAAAGATTGTAGAGGGATAATCGCAAAGAATTTTGATAATACAATTCAAAGAAAACTGGATTTTTATAGTTTATGGTATTTTGATGAAATGTTGTAATCCCCAAAAAAATAGGTTTCCAAGAGTATCGTGCTATATCAATATGTGTATATGTGAGGGGTAGATTATTACACCGTGAAGTTTTCTATAGGTAATAGTTATCAAAAGAACTAAAAGATGAATATATGAAGTTCATGGTATTTCCATGTAAAAACTAGGTTTAAGTTATATAACATGATGTTTCAAGGTGAAGGTTGTTTTTAATTATTAGTTTTCATGATTAATAAGTATAGTGTAGGAATATACATGAAGAGAATGTAAGAAGAGTGGAATTTATAAGGTTTTTAAAGAAGATGTCGGTGTTAACTCCACATCCGACATGTTTTATAAAAAGAGACTTTTTATATAGAAAGAAAAGAAGGGGGTTGGACTTACTAGCTAGAAAGAGTGAAGAGAGATAGAAGAAAAGGTGGTAGCCTTCGTGGCGTCGTGGGGTCGCCGGAACTTGCATAGATCCTCGCCGGAAGTTGACCTTGGGCAAACTCCACTTCTACTCCACTTGTACTTAGAATAATTTTGATAATTTTGGCTAGGGATTTCAGAATGAGGAGGGGCTAGGGTATGGAGTTGTATTTATAGTGTGGAATTAGGGTTTTGGAATTGAAAGAATAAATTAAAATACATTTAAAATTGGATTAATTGGAAAATTGAATTCTCTGTTAAATTGCAGAGAAAACAAACAGTGCTGGGGTAATGGGGATAGGCCAAGGGTCTTGTGTGCATAGCACAGGGGTTATTGGCTATGGGGGGGCCCGATGCCGCCGGCCCAAAACAACATCTCGCCAGCCAAACAATGTAGGAGAGCCGTCGGATGCTTGCCACGTGTTCTGCTCGCTGTTAATATAATTTTGCAGATGTTAGATTTCTATGAGTTTTCATTTTTTTGTGCAGTGCACGTGTAAACTTTTGGGCTTCTAAAAAGTTTAAAAGAAAAAATCAGAAAAATATTATGCGGCTGATGGGATTCGAACATAGGGGTTATATCACAGCAGTGCAAGGCTTTACCAATGAGCTACAAGTGTTTTCTTGCTGTTCTTAAACAAATTCAATTTATAACTTGTACTCAGGCTAAGGAACTCCTTTCTATACATTAACTTAAAAAATTTCGTACAGTAAAATCACCTCATAAAAATTTCGTCCTCGAAATTTACAATTACACAAGGACTAATTTACAAACAAGTAAGGGTATTTTGCACGCATGTCATCTTCTCGTTCCCACGTTGATTCTCCTGGTGAATCTTTTCTCCATATCACTCGGACCAAGTTTACTTCCTTGTTCCTCAGTGGCTTTACCTTTCGGTCCAAAATCTCAACGGGTTGTTGCTCACAAGATAGATCTATCTGTACAGTGAGCTCAGAGTGATCAAGGATATGGCTAGGGTCTCTCACATATCTTCGAAGCTTAGATATGTGGAACACATTCTACACTCCTTCCAATGAGGGTGGTAGTGCTAAACTATATGCCACTTCTCCAACTCGTTTGAGTATGTCGAACGGTCCTATGTATTTGGGACTCAGCTTACCCCTCTTGCCAAAACGGATTACTCCACGGTTTGGAGAGATCTTTAAGAAAACATGATCTCCAGGCTGGAACTCCAGATGTCTGCGCTTTGCATCACCCCAGTGTTTCTGTCTGTCTTGGACTATGCGCATTCTTTCCCTGATCGTGCGAACTATGTTCACAGTTGCCAAGATCATCTCTGGTCCTAGGAGTTCCCGATCTTCGATGTCATCCCAACTTAGTGGTGATCGACACTTCCTTCCATTCCAATACTCGCCTGATAGCTGATGTTGTATGAAAACTCCACAGGGTGTAGGTGATCTTCCTACGAACCTCCAAAGTCTAACATACAAGCTCTTAGCATGTCTTCTAGAATCTGAATTGTCCGCTCAGACTGTCCATCTGTTTGTGGATGGTAAGCTGTGCTGAAGTTCAGACTCGTTCACAGGCTAGCTTACAGACTCTGCCAAAACTGAGATCGGAATCTGGTATCATGATCGGAGACGATGCAAACTGGTACTCCATATAATATCACGATCTCCTGCATGAGTTTATGGGTATCAGAAATAGTATATCTTGAGGTTAAATCTTACACTAGATTCATGCTTACCTCCATGTACTTCTTTGCTAGTGTTTCGGTAGATTGGCCAATTCGAAATGAGATGAAGTGAGCCGACTTGGTGAGTCGATCCATAATAACCCATACTGCGTCGTTACCTTTCGTGCTGCGAGGAAGGGCAGTCACGAAGTCCATGGTGATGTGTTTCTATTTCCATTCTGAGATAGATAACGGTTGAAGTAAACCAGCGGTCCTGTGATGTTCATCATTTACTTGCTGACACACCAAGCACTTGGCTACGCTTCTGGCTACTTCACGCTTCATTCCATACCACCAGTAATGTTGCCGTAGATCTTTGTACATCTTTGTACCACCAGGATGTACTGAGTAAAGAGAGCTGTGAGTTTCTTTCATCAACTCTTCCCGAACAGAACCTTGTGGTACATACAACCTGCTTCCATATCTCAAAGATCCGTCTTAGTAGATGATGAAGTCTCTTCGCAGTCTACTTTCTACTTGTTCTTGGATCTTTTGCAGCTTGGCATCACTTGCTTGAGCTGCCTTGATCTGATTGACAATAGTAGACTGAACTTGTAAGTTCATCAAATACGAAGCGTTACCTGGCATAACCACTTCTATATCCATCCCGTGCAATTCCGGCTGTACCTTCTACTGTGCGGTGAGATTCATTGATAACGGCTAGCGACTAAGTGCATCAGGAACTAAATTCACCTTCCCTGGATGATATTGTAGCTTGATGTCGAAGTCCGCTATAACTTCTAGCCATCTTCTCTGACGTATATTCAATTCCTTCTGAGTAAATATATACTTCAGACTCTTGTGGTGAGTGTATATATCCACTCGCTCTCCCAGAAGATAATGGCGCCAAATCTTAAGTGCAATGATAACGGATGCCAACTCCAAGTTATGTGTTGGATAGTTGTGCTCATGAACCTTCGGTTGTCTTGATGCAAAAGCTACAACCTTTACATGCTGGTGTAGAACACCTCATAATCCCTTACCGGACGCATCGCAATGCACAACAAATCCTCCAGATTGGTCCGGTATTACTAGAATAGGAGACGATGTCAATCTTGACTTGAGTTATACAAAAGCTTTTTCACATGCTTCTAACCACACGAATGCTTCATCTTTATGTGTGAGCTTGGTCAGGGGTGCTGCAATCTTTGAGAAACCTTCGATGAATCTTCGGTAGTATCCTGCTAAACCCAAGAAACTATGAATATCCTTCACCATCTTTACTGTCGGCCATTCACTGACAGCTGCCACTTTAGCTGGATCTACTGAGATTCCTTCGTCCGAAACAATGTGTCCGAGAAATCCGACTTGATCTAGCCAAAATTCGCACTTGCTATACTTGGTATAGAGTTGATGCTGTCGCAATTTCTCCAGGACAATCCGCAAATGCTCAGCGTGTTCTTTTTGATTCTTTGAATACACCAGGATGTCGTCGATGAAAATAACAACAAACATGTCTAGGTACTCTTGGAAAACATGGTTCATCGGATTCATAAATATAGCAGGTGTATTGGTCACAACAAATGGCATCACGAGATACTCATAATGACCATAGCGAGTCCTGAATGTCGTCTTTAGAATATCAGACTCTTTGACCTTCACCTGATGATAACCCGAACGAAGATCTAGCTTTGAGAAAACACAAGACCCACTTCGCTGACCGAACGGATCGTCGATTCGCGGTAGAGGATACTTATTCTTTATCGTAATTTCGTTCAGAGCTCGATAATATATACACATTCTGTATGAACCTTCTTTCTTCTTCACGAGCAAAACTGGAGATCCCCAACTTGAAGTACTGGGATGAATCCATCCTTTCTTCAGAAGTTCGTCCAGCTGAGTACGGATCTCCTTCAATCCTACCGGACTTAACCGATATGGTTCTTTGATCACTGGTTGCGCACCAGGTACTAAGTCAATGCTGAATTCAAGAGCTCGATCGGGAAGAAAACCTGAGATGTCTTCAGGGAAAACGTTCTCAAACTCTCAAACTACCTCTGGCTTGTCTTCTTCCGGTTGTATTGTTGCAATCACTACCTTCTTTGGTTTAGCCTTGTAGGTGCTAGGTTCCAGGGTACGGTCTCCACTCTTGAAATAAAAGACCGGATGATCTGGTATATCAAACACTACCATCTTTTGACGATAGTCGATGGTAGCAAAGAAAGTTCCTAGCTAGTCCATTCCCAAGACTACGTCGATGTTCGGTATGTTAGTCAATGTTACACACCCCACGGGTTTGCGGGGAGGCGGAATGGGTAAAAACGATTTTTACAAACAAGGTAACATCGACTTGAACTCCATGATCTTAGCTAAACCATAACTAACAAACTAACTAGAGGTTTTATCTACTATATAAGAAGATTATACCTAAAGTTTCAAGTCCTTCTTGTCTTCTCGCTGTCCTCGTTCACCTCGCAAGCTCCTTGGTGTGGAAATGGATAGCACCTCCTCGTCGGCTTCTCGAAGTTGTAGAAGATCCTCCCGAGAGTTCCAACCTTGAGCTAAATCTCCAAGTTGAGGTAACTAGATCACTTGGTGTGCTAAACTAAGTAACCTAGAATGAGTAGAGTATGATTTTGTGTAGCTTAGTCTCACTAAACCCTTGATTCTAAACACATGAGACACTAGGGTTTTGAGAGGAAGAAGGAGAGAGTGCACTTGAGGAAAGAGAAATGATTTTTGATAATGATAATAAAAAATAGAATGGCTAACTTTTATATGACCACAAGCATGGCATGGAAAATATCTCACCAAAATATCTAGAGTCAAAAATATCTCACAAAAATATCTAAGGTCAAAAAGTCAATCCAAGTCAGGTGGTCAACCCAAGTAGCCATGTCCCAAAATTATCATTTACCAAATATAAAAAATACTTTTCTCCACCTCATATTTGTTTTGACCAAGTCAATGGTCAAAACCCTAATGAGGTGTCTCCTTCTATACCCCCTCTCAACCGTATATAAATACCCGCATCCGCGTTCCGAGAAACACGAATAGAATGAGATGAAACTAATCCAATGATCAAATACTAGGATCCGGCTTAAACCAAAGCTCACTAGTATTGTCCACTCGAACATCACACGCGTACAAGTACACGTATATGAACGAACCCTGTTGTAAAACCATACGACCTCTACATCGTTTCGCCCGAAGCTGGGAAATACTCTGTGTGGAACTCTAAAGACTCGACAGTACGCTGGCGGTGGGTTTAACCACAAGCACGTCAGTGGTACTAGCTGCACGTAACGGCTACCCAGGTATCTGTCGATAAGAAGGCCGACGAGCAAGCTCATCCAAACCCCTACTGAGCCTGTCTATGGCAATCTCCATATAGTCCGGTCTGTTCGT
Organism: Agapanthus africanus; assembly: GCA_030015575.1. Taxonomy (NCBI): domain Eukaryota; kingdom Viridiplantae; phylum Streptophyta; class Magnoliopsida; order Asparagales; family Amaryllidaceae; genus Agapanthus; species Agapanthus africanus. The sequence continues at coordinate 757,230,298 of CM057340.1, forward strand.
CTAATAGTGTCGCATATCGGTCCTAGGGGCGGCAAGCGTCAGACCCCTAATAGTGCAATAAGTCATGTCAGAGTGCTGCCAAAAACACCCTGAGAAACTACTGAAGTACCTACCGGTAAATCTCACTTGCCCTGGCCAGGGACTTTGTATAATGGCTTTCCGAACACAGCGCGACATCAACCCCCAATATCGGGAGAGACGAATCATATCTAACCGCCACTGCCTCCAAGTGCTTCGGGACTGCACCCAACTACTACCTGTTTGCATGACTCAGCAGAGCCGTGGTAGGGTAGTAATCTAAGAACAATGGGAACACACTTGAGGCGAAGTAGCGGTGTCAAGTCAATGGACTGAGATGTACTCATGTCACCTGTGAACTGCTACCTGATGATAGGTATAGTACCAACCAGCAGTACCCCACGAGTCCGTCCAGTGTAACTCATAACCCAATGAGCACCTGCATACTATCTCCAGTACGACGTACTGATGGCTATGGGACAGACCATCTCTCGTGCTGGGATGAGAAACGTATACACCAGTCTACTCTGGAGTATCGATGCCCTGTCTCGATAATCCTATAACTAGGGACCTGTATAAGGATGTGCTTGTAGACTACTCAGCCCCTACTAGTGTGGCTGCCATCATAACGCTGGTAGTCAAGCAAAGATCCTTGGGCTCTATCAATATGTATTAGCGATACGTTAAAAGAAACATATACACATATTAAGATAGATACAAACCTAGTAACATACTACTATATCGAGCAAGAATGTCATAAATCCGTGTATATGTCCTAAGCTTCCAAAATGTAATATACAAACTAGTACTATACAATAATGGTCTCTAAGGTATATCACACTAACAATCTTCCACTTGCACTAAGGCCATGTGCTGGCATATTGCAGACCTATCATCTCGAATAGCCTCTCGAACTGTGTCTGAGGGATGGCCTTTGTGAATAGGTCTGCAGTGTTTTACTCAGTAAAAACTCTCCGAACCTCGATCTCCCGGCGATCCATGATCTCCCTGATCAGGTGATACCGTCTCAAGATGTTTCTGAACTTCTGATGGGACCTGGGTTCCTTTGCTAAAGTTATAGCCCCGTTGTTGTCATAATACAGAGGTATTGGATCAATAATGGATGGAACCACCTGAAGTTCTGTTAAGAACTTCCTCATCCATACTGCTTCTTTTGTGGCATCAAAAGTTGCGATATACTCCGCTTCTATCATTGAGTCAGCAACGGTGTCCTGCTTGGAACTCTTCCAACAGACCGCCCCTCCATTGAGGGTAAAGACATAACCCGACATGGATTTGGAGTCATCCTTGTCACTCTGGAAGCTGGAGTCAGCAAAGGCCTCCATTTGGAGGTCTTTTCCATTGTAAACCAAGAACATTTTCTTAGTCCTTCTCAGGTACTTGAGAATGTTTTTTACTGCTATCCAATGCTTCTCCCCAAGGTTTGACCGATACTGGCTTTCCACGCTCAATGCGTAAGCAACATCTGGTCCGGTAAACAACACCGCATACATTATAGAGCATACCGCAGAAGCGTAGGCTATAATAGACATGCGATCCCTTTCCAAATCAGTCTTGGGAGACATCTCTTTGGAGAGGGTGATTACGTGACAGACCAGTAAATTACCGCGCTTAGAATCTTCTATACTGAATCTTTTCAGTATGGTGTCGATGTACCTGGACTGTGAAAGTCCCAACATCCTCTTAGATTTATCACGATAGATCTGGATCCCCGCAATGTAAGATGTATCACCCAGTGTCACGCTCCGCTTCCCAGAGTGCGCTAAGATCAGCACGTGACAGAGTCAACCATGCAACCTGTGGTTAGGAAATATCCCTCCACAGTCACATTACTATTGGGGTCAAAATTTACACCCCGGTTGACCGAGTCAAAGTCAAGGTCAACCACAGACCAGGTGGGCCCAAGCCCAGGTTAAGCGGGCCCATGCCCAAGTCGAGCCCGCGGCCAGCCTCCTCCATGCCAAAATATAGATTATGTAATAAATAATTTTTATGTAATTTTTTATGCATGAATGTATGCAAAATGGGCATAAAGCCAAATTTTTGTAAAGCCCATGGCTTATGTGCAAAAAGAAATGGCACATGAGCCATGGGATGGGCAAAATGCCATTTTCTAAAGCCCAAGGGGCTATATGTAAATATGTAAGCCTATATAAGGCAACATGATGATGAATAAAATAATATACTTTTCATTCCCCAAAAAAATTAGGGCATGTGCCTCTTTCTCCTTCCTCAAGGTTCTTAAAACTTTCTTCTTTCTTTTGAATTAAATCAAGAGTTTTACTCTTCCTTTTTCAAAACTAAATAGTTTTTCACCACAAAACCCACAAAGGGGAACTTGGATCTACCATTAGATCTCAAAAAGAAGAGATTTTTAAAATCTCACATCTCTTGATCTTCAAGATCCTGCCAACAGAGGAGGACGAAGGAGACCCATCTCTAGGGACCCCACTTTGGGGAAGAACTAGTGCTCAAGGGGAGAAACCCCTTCATCGGCTTCAAAACATACTAAGAGTTTAACTCCTCATATATATATATATATATATATATATATATATATATATATATAAGTGCTCTTTTCTGGGAGTACAACTCCCATTGTAGGGACAAAGTCCCTTTTGCCGCTCAAGTGCCCACATGCTGACACGTGGGGCGTTAGCGCTCTTACGCTCAGCGCGGTAGCGCCCGAGCACCCACGTGCTGAAACATGGCGCGCTAGCGCGCAAAGCGTTAGCTCTCTTGCGCTCAGCGTGCTAGCGCCCACGTGCTGACACGTGGCGCGCTTGCGCTCAGAGCACTAACGCCCTTGCGCTCAGAGCGCTAGCACTTTGGGTGCTAGCGCCCGAGCGCCCACGTGCTGACACGTGGTGCGCTAGCTCTCTTGCGCTTAGAGCGTTAGCGCCCAAGCGTCCACATGGTGCGCTAGCGCTCAAAGCTCTTGCGCTAGCGCCCAAAGCGCTAGCGCTCGAGCGCCCACGTGCTGACACGTGGTGCGCTAGCGCTCAAAGCGCTAGCGCTTAAAACACTAGCGCTCTTGCGCTCAAAGCGCTAGGGCGCTTTTCCCACGCATCCTTTGGATGCCCTTTCCTTTTTTTTTATTTTATATATACATGTATACACACACACACACACTCCACAACATTGTCCCTCCCCAAAAAAATTTTGGGCCGGGGCGCTACCCCGCACCCCGCAAGGGGGCTTCTAGCCCCCTTGACCCCCAGCCCGCTATCTGGGTAGCGGGACCCCTGTAAAAACTCTGCGTGGCTCCCGATATACCCAAGCCCCCTCTAAAACAAAACACACGTACACTGCACATTGAGTTCGCATGACCAGTTTAACCCGTTAATCGGAGGCTCCCTCGCTCCAAAGGCGAGGGGTAATTAACGGCAGCTTAGTCCGCGGCTGCCGGAGATTCGGATCCCCACAATTAATAAACCCCTGCCTACCCTAGGTAGGGGGAATCTGTAATGCGTCTGACAAGCGCCCGCGTATTCCCATCTCAATGGGGTGACGAAAAACACCCTACAGATTCTGGCACGCCCGGTGGGACTTATCTCTCCTCCCATATTTCGGGTTAAGCATTCATGCTAACTCAATCAATATACATATCGATATTTATACTAAAATAATGCCCTTTCATGCAGGTTTTCAAGCAATCACTTTTCAACAATGTCTCCAAGGACGATCTCAGCTCTCAGCATGGCTCCCATCTCCTACACGATGAATATGGACGCCAGGACGGTCCTCCCGGCCAGTCTCGGGCGATAATGGGAAGAGTCGCCGCTACCATTCGGCTCTATCCTGTTCGTGTCAGCTAACGCCATCCTAGCTCCTCAATCCCCAGTGACAGACAAACCGGTCTCGAAAGGCAAGAGGCCAAATGTGGTGGTCTCGAAGGCGCCCCAACTCAAACGCAAGTCGGTATTTGAACGGCTCTCCTTGGCCCCAGCTGGGGGCAAGGCCATCAACACCAACAAAGCAACAGGGCGTCTCGAGCAAGCTCCGGTATTGCTCCTAACAACTGCTCAATTGGGTATCTTTTCTAAGCTCCCCATCACTCAGCCTATGGCGGCTTCCCGAAGAGCAGAAGCCTGCCAAGCGCTCAAGGCAGAGAAGCTGTGGCAAAAGCGGCTCAGATACAAAGCCAACAAAAGGGCTAGGGCTCCGGCCATGTTAAAATTTATGAATTTCCAAAGCCCAGACCGCTTCGCGAAACCAGCTGCCAGTGATGAAAGGATGGCTGAATGTGTTATCCACACCGTCTACATGGTGGGCACGCGTCCCAGCGACAACCTTCGCAGCAAAAGCAAGGATGGGGCCACCACATCTCAAATCCAACCTGGTGTGAATATAGTTGTCACTTCTCAAGACCAGCATCCTCCGGAGGGTGATGAAAATCCTCCCAGTGAGGCTGATAGGCAGAGAGAGCCCTCAGTTCATGAGGAGTCGGGCTCGGAAAGCGAAGATGAGCCAATCTTCCGTCCTAAGAACGCAGAGCAGCAACTTCTCCAAGAGCTCCGAAAACAGCTCAGAAGCAAAGACAAGGAGATGGCCAAGCTCTACTCAAAGATAGACGACTTGACAAATGTCGTCTTACGGCTTACGGCCCAACTTGCCTCTCAGCCGCCCAATCAAGCTCAGGGCTCTGCTCATGAACTGGGAAACGGTGTCCCGAGACAGCCGACGCCTATTCCCTCAAATCCAAAGGTGGGTGGACCGCACAAAAGTCAGTCGCATCCTATCTCGGGAAATGTCTTGGCTACCGATGACAGTGGCCCGCTAACTCAAGATCAAATCATGGATTTGGTTGCCAACAAAGTCAAATCATTGGTAACCGAATCCAAAGCGCAAAAAGATATCAGCAGCAGTGGGAGACCATATCCTGCTCAATATGATCTGGTAGAATTTCCTAGCGGCTATGTCATCCCTAAATTCGGAAGATTTAATGGGACGGGAAATGCGAATCAGCATATCGCCCACTTCAAAGCCTCATGCGGGAATACTGGGGGCAATGATGCGCTTCTCCTCCGCCAGTTCGTTAATAGCTTGGCCGATGTTGCTTTCGACTGGTACGCTAGCATACCGGATGGCTCCGTCACAACTTTCGTCCAAATGGAGTCTCTGTTTCGGCAGAGGTTCATGAGTGTCAGCGATAAGATCACCATCGCCGACCTCGTAAGGACCAAGCCAAAGAACAACGAAAGCAGCACGGATTTTATAACCCGATGGCGCAATCTCTCCGTCAAATGTGAACCGCCGACAGAGCAGGACCAATCTGTCAGTCTCCTCATCAAAAATCTCAACAACTGGATGGCCCCATTTCTATGCACCGCGGGTCTCAAAACATTCCAAGAGCTAACCAGGAAAGTCCAGATGTTGGAACGCTCAAAGCAGGAGTCCTCCTCTGACTCCCAAAATAACAATAAGTCCTGGAGGAACCGAAAGGACGAAAATCGCAAAGGCGGAAATTCCGACGATTCTGAATCTTTTAACACTTCGGCTAACCGAAATAAGCAAGGGATGAGCGGGCCTAATGCCAACCAGCCTCGGAATCCAGTGTTCAGAGAGGGAGGAGAATCTCCACTGAAAGAGAAGCTAGATAAGGTCTATTCCTTCAGAAGGGACAAAATCCGTAAAATATTCAAAGACGCCCTGAGGAACGATCTACAACTGCCAGAGTCAAAAAGACCGCAGGAAGCGAATATGACCGACGACCCCAAATACTGCCCCTATCACAGAGTGATAGATCATGCCATTGAGGACTGCTTCGTCTTCAAATATTGGGTCGAAAAGCAATACAAGGCAGAAGAGATAGAACTGTCTAAAGGCGTGTTAACAAACAGTCCAGCTGCGACCGCTAATTTCATACAAACGGAGACAGAAGTTCTTCGTGAAACTGATTCTCTCAGACATCTGCCTTTCTTTGAAAACAGTCGACCACCACGTCATTAAACTGAGAACAATCGACCACCACGTCATTAAACTGGGAATAATCGACCTCTAAGTCGTTAAACTGGGAATGTAAAAAAAATGTGTAAATAGAAGAAAAAAAAGGAATATGTAAATAAATAAATAAAAGGAAAAGCCGAATGATGGGGCAACTCGCAATAAAAATCAGCGAGTAAAAATAAAAATGAAAATAAAACCGAAATGATAGGGCAACCGCGAATAAATGGCCGAAATGATAGGGCAATCGCGACCTTCGCGATAAGAAAAGCCAAAATGATAGAGCAATCGCGGTAAAAAAAACAAACAAAACGAAGGCGAATGATGTGTCGCTCCTGGTACCATATTCCAGTGCAGCGATGTAGACGCCAACAAAAATTCAAATTTCCAAAATTCTCTCGGCCCTACGGTTAGTCCCCAAATTGACTGTCGTATACAATCCATGGGCTCAAATAATTCTCATCACACTCATGCCCCACTGCAATCACTAGTCCAGCGGCTGGTCTCCGCCCTCGAAATTATGCTCCATTGGGAAGACCCGCTCATGTGTCCTCACGATTTATGAGGAGAACAAACCTTTGTGGGATCCTTACGACTCATAAAGGAAAAACACACTTAGGAGTCCTCACGATTCCTAAGGAGAAAATACACCTGTGGGATCCTTACGACTCGTAGGGAGAAAATGCTTTTATGGGACCCTCACGGCCCATAAAATTAAAAAGCCTTAGGCGATAGAGATCTAAACCTGTCTCCTAAGCCATCGCTCCCCAATCCCCAAATGGCGAATGATGAGTCGCTCGTGGTACTATATTCCAGTGCAGCGATGCAGACGCCAACCAAATTCCAAATTCCAATCCCTAAATGACGAATGATGAGTCGCTCCTGGTACCATATTCCAGTGCAGCGATTCAGACGCCAACCAAATTCCAAATCCCATACCCCAACGGCGAATGATGAGTCGCTCCCGGTACCATATTCCAGTGCAGCGATGCAGACGCCAACAAAGTCCCGAAATTTTTTCGGCCCTACGGTCTGGATCATACATCCTGCAAAACCGTATACAATCCACGGGCGTAAAACAATCCAAATCTCTCCCAAGTCCTGCCGGTGAGAGTACTTTTAAATTCCCACCAAAAAAACAACAAAAAAAAAAGGCATGTCCACGAACAAAATGGGCACGGATGAAAACCCGAAAGGGCTCCGTGAGTAAAAACAGCAGGACTGCCGGCGAGTTTGTGAAAACCCGAAAGGGCGCAAACTCGTGAAAAAGAGATGAAATGCACTCGCAAAGTCCTCTCGATTTCATGAGGAGAAAATTCCCGCGTGAGATCCTTACGACTCACAAAGGAGCAATACACTTGGGAGTCCCCACGACTCCTAAGGAGAAAATACACATACGGGATCCTTACGACCCGTAGGGAGAAAATGCTTTGTGAGACCCTTACGGCTCATAAAATTGAAAATTCTTAGGTGATAGGGACCTAAAACCTGTCTCCTAAGCCATCGTTTCCTAATAAGCAAACGCAAATGATGATTCGCTCCTAGTACCATATTCCAGTGTAGCGATGCTGATGCCAAACAAAAAAACCAATTCCCAAATCCTCTCATGACAAATGATGATTCGCCTCTGGTACCATATTCCAGTATAGCGATGCTGATGTCAACCCAAATCAAATCAAACCAACAACCTCTGTGGCGAAATCATGCTCCGTCCCAGAATGTGCACCCCATGTCAAAATCATGCTTCGCCTCGGGATATCTACCTTCCTTGCCGGAATTATGCTCCGCCTCGGAATCAAATCAACCAACCAGCTCTGCGTCGGAGTTACGATCCATCTCAGAGTGTACCCCACGTCGAAATCAAGTTTCACCTCAGTGTATCTGCCTTCCCTGTCGGAATTATGCTTCGGCTCGAAATCAACCAAGGACCTCCTCGTCGGAATTATGCTCCGCCTCGGAATCAAGTCAACCTGCAAGCTCTGCGTCGGAATCATGCTTCGCCTCAGAATGTGCACCCCGTGTCGAAATCATGCTTCGCCTTGGTGTATCTGCCTTCCCTGCCGGAATTATGCTTCGCCTCGGAATCAATTCAACTAACCAGCTCTGCGTCGGAATCATGCTTCGTCTCAGAATATGCACCCCGTGTCGAAATCATGCTTCGCCTCGGTGTATCTGCCTTCCCTGTCGGAATCATGCTCCACCCTTCGGAATGATGCTCCGATCTCTGGAATTATGCTCCGCAAATCGGAATGATGCTCCGATCCCTAGAATCATGCTCTGCACTTCGGAATGATGCTCCGATCTCTGGAATCATGCCCCGCCCTTCGGAATGATGCTCCGATACCTGGAATCATGCTTCGCGCTTCGTAATGATGCTCCGATCCCTGGAATCATGCTCCGCGCTTCGGAATGATGCTTCGATCCCCTGGAATCATGCTCCGCCCTTCGAAATGATGCTCCGATCTCTGGAATTATGCTCCACTCATCAGAATGATGCTCCGATCCCCTGGAATCATGCTCCGCGCTTCAGAATGATGCTCCGATCCTTGGAATCATGCTCCGCTCTTCGGAATGATGCTCTGATCCTTAGAATCATGCTCCGCTCTTCGGAATGATGCTCCAATCCATGGAATCATGCTCCGCAAATCGGAATGATGCTCCGATCCCTGGAATCATGCTCCGCCCTTCAGAATGATGCTCCGATCTCTGGAATCATGCTCCGCCCTTCGGAATGATGCTACGATACCTGGAATCATGCTCCGCTCTTCGGAATTATGCTCCGAACCTTGGAATCATGCCTCTACTCATCGGAATTATGCTCCGATCCTCGGAATTATGCTCCGACCCTTCGGAATTATGCTCTGATCCTCGGAATTATGCTCCGCAAATCGGAATGATGCTCCGATCCCCAGGAATCATGCTCCCCGAGGGATTCTCCGCCCCCGGAATGATGTTCCACCTCGAAGTCCAGCTTCAAAGATTCATCAATTTCATGCACACAACTCATATGTGCGGTATGCATTTATTGATGGGGGGCACTTTATTGGGGTCAAAATTTGCACCCCGGTTGACCGAGTCAAAGTCAAGGTCAACCCCAGACCAGGTGGGCCCAAGCCCAGGTCAAGCGGGCCCATGCCCAAGTCGAGCCCGCGGCCAGCCTCCTCCATGCCAAAATATAGATCATGTAATAAATAATTTTTATGTAATTTTTTATGGATGAATGTATGCAAAATAGGCATAAAGCCAAATTTTTGTAAAGCCTATGGCTTATGTGCAAAAAGAAATGGCACATGAGCTATGGGATGGGCAAAATGCCATTTTCTAAAGCCCAAGGGGCTATATGTAAATATATAAGCCTATATAAGGCGACATGATGATGAATAAAGCAATATACTTTTCATTCCCCAAAAAAAATTAGGGCCTGTGCCTCTTTCTCCTTTCTCAAGGTTCTTAAAACCTTCTTCTTTCTTTTGAATTAAATCAAGAGTTTTAATCTTCCTGTTTCAAAACTAAATAGTTTTTCACCACAAAACCCATAAAGGGGAACTTGGATCTACCATCAGATCTCAAAAAGAAGAGATTTTTAAAATCTCACATCTCTTGATCTTCAAGATCCTGCCAACAGAGGAGGAAGAAGGAGACCTATCTCTAGAGACCCAACTTTGGGGAAGAAGTAGGGCTCAAGGGGAGAAACCCCTTCATCAGCTTCAAAACATCCTAGGAGTTTAGCTCCTCATATATATATATATATATACAGAGAATAATAAGTGCTCCTTTCTGGGAGTACAACTCCCATTGTAAGGACCAAGTCCCTTTTGCCGCTCGAGCGCCCACGTGCTGACACGTGGGGCGTTAGCGCTCAAAGCGCTAGCGCTCTTACGCTCAGCGCGCTAGCGCCCAAAGCGCTAGCGGCCGAGGGCCCATGTGCTGACACGTGGCGCGCTAGCGCCCAAAGCGCTAGCGCCCGAGCGCCCACGTGCTGACACGTGGAGCGCTTGTGCTCAAAGTGCTTGCGCTCTTGCACTCAGAGCGCTAGCGCCCAAAGCGCTAGCGCCCGAGCTTCCACATGCTGACACGTGGTGCGCTAGTGCTTTGTACTAGCGCTTTTGCGCTCAGAGCGCTAGCTCCCAAAGCGCTAGCGCCCGAGCGCCAACGTGGTGCGCTAGAGCGCTAGCGCTCGAGCGCCCACGTTCTGACACGTGGTGCGCTAGCGCTCAAAGCGCTAGCGCTTTTCCCACGCATCCTTTGGATGCCCTTTTCTTTTTTTTTATTTTATATATACATGTATACACACACACACACTCCACAACACTGTCCTTCCCAAAAAAATTTTGGGTCGGGGCGCTACCCCGCACCATGCAAGGGGGCTGCTAGCCCCCTTGACCCCCAGCCCGCTATCCGGGTAGCGAGACCCCCGTAAAAACTCTCCGTGGCTCTCGATATACCCAAGCCCCCTCCAAAACAAAACACACGTACACTGCACATTGAGTTCGCATGACCAGTTTAACCCGTTAATCGGAGGTTCGCTGGCTCCAAAGGCGAGGGGTAATTAACGGCAGCTTAGTCAGCGGCTGCCGGAGATTCGGATCCCCACAATCAATAAACCCCTGCCTACCCTAGGTAGGGGGAATCTGTAATGCGCCTGACAAGCGCGCGCATATTCCCATCTCAATGGGGTGACGAAAAACTGCATACAATTACGGCTGTCTATAATATATCAAGAACAGTAAAATAAAATAAACTATCAAGTATATGTCCATCTGCCAGAATAAACGAGTCAAGAAATAATATGCGGAAGCAATAAATTCAATAAACAATAGCATCAGGAAAGTACGTCCCAAATACAGGCCCACATTAGGAAATGAAAGTGCTGAAAGAAAACTAAACACTAACAAGATCCACACTGCTCGGCCTGGCAGCTGAAATACTCCTGATTAGCCTGCGACAAAGGTAGAGGAACTGGTCCATGCAAAACCTAGACGTCAGTGCGTCATAACATCAAACAATAAAATATAACCAGGATGTAACAAGATATGCTGACGTGAGATATAAATGATAACATGAATATAGTAAGTAAATGGATATGAAACAGTGCGGTGTAAAGTGTACGTGAAGTGCGGTGAGTAATCTAAACTGTACTACCGGGTTATCTACTCTCAAGTCTGTGAAATCAATTTAATGGAATCGTCGATGTAACTCAATAGTATCCCGTACATTCCTGGGACCACGGTCCAGATCCTCGGGCTGAAACCGAAACATACCGCTAGGCATTAAACAGGAACATGTACAGATGAATGATGTCAGCAGCATCATCCCAGGGCTGGCCTAACCCGTAAAACTGATCAGTATAAGCGTCGGACTGTTGAGTTACAAGTCAGATTTCATCATTGATTTCCCCTTACCCCCAAGATTATGTGTTCAAGTCAGGTATTGATAAATCTGGAGCTAATGCCAACAAAGGATCAAGCAGGTACAGGTTTTGTCTAAATAAACAACATGATATGTCCGTCGAGACAACAAGTCAGGATTGTCGGCATTAGTAACAGGATCAAATAATAGGTCAAGCAGTGGTGTATCAGGTCCTGTCATGTGGTGCATATATATCACACGGATGCTCAATGTAAAACTGCAGTAAGTGTCGAATCACGGTAAAAGCACGGATGCACGAGTAATAAGCAGTGATATCATAACATGAGTCAATGAGTCATATGATGTATATTATCAAGCATGAGGTACTAACATAACAGTAACATGAAATTATATGATTTGGCATGTAACTAGAGATGCAATAAATGATACGGATGCGAACGGGTATTATAAAAATGTAAAACTGTAACATATGATGCATAATTAAACGACATTTAAAATTTTATTCATATGAATATAAATATAATATCATAGCATGTAGAAAGATAAAATTGCCTGATCGGATCTCACGACGGGGTGCGTACGCCACGTCCGATGTCGGGTAAACGTTGAAATACACACACGTGCGTACAGAACTGAACCAAGCAAAGCAAGAACGTGACCACGCTGGCTGGGAATATCCACTGGGTCGCCCGGATCGTCGGCAAGGGGCACAGCTCCGGCGATGATCGGAAAATACAGGATCACGAAAAGAAAGAGAAGAAGAAAGAAGAAGAAGAAGAAGGAGAAGAAGAGAGGAAGGGCCGGTGCTCTGGGGTTTGGGACAGAGACGAGGACAGAGAGGGTGACGACGAGTCATGGGTCACCGGCGATGGGGTTTTTCCGGCGAGGCAGTAGGGTTTGCAGGTTTCTTGATGTCGGGGTGATGGTGTGCAGGGTTCTTGCCCGGTTAGAGGAGGTGGTGATGGTTTGCAGAGAAGGGAGAGGGAGGAGAAGGTGGTCACAAGGACAAGGGCCGACGAGGTCGGGGTTCCGACGAGGTAGGAAGTGCAGGCAGGGTTCTTACAGGGGTTGGGTTGATGGGTTTCTTGGTGGCTGTAGGGTGAGGGTGGTGGTGATGGTGTCAAGAGTCGAAGGTGGTGATGAGGATTACGGGGTACGGTCGCCGACGGGGTTCCGGCGGTGGAGGCGATGGGTGTCGGGGTTCTTGGGTCATTGGGTTCTGAGTTGCAACGGGAAGAGAAGAGGAAAAGGGATGCAGGCGAAGGTGGAGATGGGGACGAGCGGTGGAGGTGAGCGGTCGGCGGTGGTGGCGACGGCGACGAGGCGAAGGACGTGGCGACGAGATGCAGGAGAGATTCGGGTCTTGGGTTCGGGTTCTCACAGGACGGGAACGCTAAGAAAGACTGCAGGAGAGAGAGAGAGAGAGAGGAACAGTTAGTTAAGGTATTATGGGTTTAATATATAGGGTTTATAAAATTTAAAAGAAAATACTATTATATAAAATATGCAGAAGGGATTGGTTAGGATTAGAATTGAAAAATATATTTGGAAATATATTTTGTTATATAAAATTTTTATAAATGTATAATATATAAATATTTAACAGTTAAAATATATTAGAATATAATATTAATAAAATTTGAGTTTTTGGCTAAAACAAAAAGAGTCCAAAAAGCGCCCGGGTCGGGTCTAAAATTACGGTTTGAAAATACGGATAATATACGTATCAACCAAAACCAAAATACGATATCCGGGTAACGAAAATGCATACCCTGAAGAACGGATACACGTAGCGTGCACGTAACTATCCAAACAAGTCCGTCTTATTGAACGAAACGATAACAAGATGTACGGATGCTACCATAGGGTCAGGGGTATGATGCAGGCTATGCTAGATATTTTTAAAATATTTTATTTGACTTTACTTGTTGTATTAAAAAAATGCAGATGCTCGATATAATGCAGTTTTACAACATGAAAGTGCACGGATCCTCAAAACTAGCCGGGATAAATCATAAGCAGGAATCAAGACGGGTTTCCAGCATGCGGGTCGGGTCGGATGTAAACACAGATAACAATTATACTATTCGTACCCAAAACACAATAAATCAAGAAAGAGCCATAAATAAAGAAATACCCAAAACAGAATTGGTATAAATGAACTAGAGTGTTACATTATACCCAACTACAAAAAGAATTTCGTCCTCAAAATTTCTGGAACAAGAAAAGAAAAACAAGCATGAAACTAGGAAATGAGGTATGGAAACTTCTGTCGAATCTCGTCTTCTCGTTCCCAAGTCGATTCCCCCATGAAACTTCTGTCGAATCTCGTCTTCTCGTTCCCAAGTCGAATTCTCCGTGCGAGGGATTCCCCGTGCGAGCGATTCCTTCATGAAACAAGTACTAGAGAGATAACCTTGTTCTTGAGAACATTTTCTCTTCGATCAACAATCGACATCGGTCGTTCTTCATAGGTCAAATCCTCCCTTACAGTCAGCTCTGAATGATCTAGCACGTGCGTCTCATCTCGAACATACTTACGGAGTTGAGATACATGAAACAAGTCATGAACACTCGTCAAAGATGGTGGTAAAGCCAATCGATAAGCCACTTCTCCAACACGCTCAATAATCTCGAAAGGCCCCACGAATCGAGGATTAAGCTTGCCTCAACTCTCAAAACGAATTACTCCTCTAGTCGGTGATATCATCAAGAATACAAGATCACCAACAGCGAACTCTAGAGGTTTTCTCGATGTATCGGCCCAACTCTTCTGCCGATCTTGTGCTGCCTTCATGAGATTCCGGATAGTATTAACCTTCTCTATTGTTTGCACGATCAAATCTGGTCCCAACAATCTTCGCCCTCCAATATCGTCCCAACAGACGGGTGAGAGACACTTGCGACTATACAATTCTTCGAATGAAGACATCTGAATAGTCGCCTGAAAGCTGTTATTATACGAAAACTCCACAAAGTGTAGATGATCCTCCCATGAACTCTTGAAGTCCAACATGCAACCTCTCAACATAACTTCAAGAGTTTGGATCGTTCTCTCCGACTGGCCATCTGTCTGGGGATGATAAGCAGTGCTAAACATCAATCGCGTCCCCAAACTTCTCTGTAGACTCCCCCAGAAGTGCGATAAGAATCGGGTATCACGATCGGAAACGATGCTCACAGGTACTCTATGTAATCTCATAATCTCCTGCATGTACCACTTTGCTAACACTTTCGTCAACTGGCCAACTTGAAACGCTATGAAATGAGCTGCCTTGATCAATCGATCAACAATCACCCAAACTGCATTGTTACCATTTGGACTCCGCGGTAAAGCTGTCACAAAATCCATGGTTATATGTTCCCACTTCCATTGAGGAATCGAAAGTGGTTCAATAAACCAGCTACCCTTTGACGTTCAGCCTTAACTTGCTGACATACTAAGCACTTCGCTACAAAGCGGGCGATCTCCATTTTCATGCCTTCCCACCAGAAATGTTGTCGTAGATCACGGTATATCTTCGTGCCTCCTGAATATACGGAATATGCGGAACTGTGCGCCTCCTTCATAACTTCTTCACGAATGTCTCCTTTCGGCATACACAAACGGATACCATAACGCAACGAACCATCTTCATGAATCAACAAGTCCGTTCGAAGTCTCGCTTCTACCTGTTCTCGAAACTTCTGCAAACTTGGATCATGCGACTGCGCTGCTTTAATATTATCGATCAACGATGACTGTACTTGCAGCTGTATCAACTGTCCTGAAGAATGCGGTAACACGACCTCCAACTTGAATATCCGAAAATCATTGATAAGCTCCTTCTGTGCAGTCAACATCCGAATTGCTGGCAACCGACTAGGCATATCCGACACTACATTAACTTTCCCTGGATGGTACTTGAGATCAAGATCATAATTGGCCATCGGCTCTAACCATCAACGTTGCCTCATGTTAAGCTCTTTCTGCGTGAACACATACTTTAGGCTTTTGTGATCGGTGAATACTTTGACCCTTTTGCCCAATAAGTAGTGTCTCCAAATCTTCAAAGCGAAAATCACTGCTGCAAGCTCTAAATCATGAGTTGGGTAATTCTTCTCATGGGTCTTTAACTGCTGCAATGCGTAGGCTATAACCTTCCCATGCTACATCAGAACACATCCCAAACCTTTCCCAGATGTGTCGCTAGGAATCACCAATCCTCCAGAACCGTCTGGCACGGTCAAAATAGGAGCGGTTGTTAATTTTTGCTTCAACGCCTCAAAAGCTAACGCACATCTATCCGTTCAAACGAACGGTACTTCCTTCCGCGTAAGCTTGGTCAAAGGCTCAGCCAAACGAGCAAAATTCTCCATGAATCTTCTGTAATATCCTGCAAGTCCAAGAAAACTTCGAATCTCCGCGACATTTTTCGGAATCGGCCAATCTTGAACTGCTGCAATCTTCTCAGGATCAACGGCGATTCCGTCTCCGGATATAACATGCCCCAAAAACTTCACTTCTTCAAGACAAAACTCGTACTTGCTCATCTTTGCATACAATCTTTCATGCCTCAACGTTTGCAGTGCGATCTTCAAGTGTTCTACATGCTGTTCTAGGCTCCTCGAGTAGACCAGAATATCATCGATGAACACCACTATAAACTGGTCCAAGAACGGTGGAATGATTCGGTTCATCAAGTCAATAAATATCGCCGGTACATTCGTGACTCCGAATGGCATCACTAAATACTCGTAATGTCCATATCGAGTTCGAAACGCAGTCTTGCAGATATCCTCTGATTTAACTCGAACTTGATGATATCCAGATCGCAAATCCAGTTTCGAGAATACCCTCGCGCCACTGAGTTGCTCGAATAATTCACCAATGCGAGAGATCGAGTACTTGTTCTTAATAGTCACCAGGTTTAATTCTCGATAATCGATGCAAATCCTCCTTGTGCCATCTTTCTTCTTGACTAGAAAAACTGGAGCTCCCCAAGGTGAATTACTGCTGCGAATCCAACCCTTCTTTAGCAATTCGGTAACATACTTCTTGACTTCTTCCAACTCCACTGGTGCTATCGGATAATACGCATTTGAAATTGGCGCAGCACCAGGAACAAGATCGATCGCGGACTCCACATTTCGTTTTGGCGGTAAACCCGATATGTCCTCGAACACGTCCATAAACTCTCGAACTATAGCTGACGCTTCCTCCTTATCAACTTCCATCGACGAACGAACAGTGTTTGTCGGCCTAGCCCTATACTCGACTGGCCCGACAGAACTGCTACCTCTAGCAAATACAAACTCCGGATGTCCGGGAATCTGGAAAATCACTTTCTTTGCCCTACAATCAATGTGGGCGTGGAACGTGCCGAGAAAATCCATTCCCAAGACAACATCATAACTGCCGGTATCGATCACCAAGAAATCTACAAATAACTCTCGTCTGCAGATAACAACTGAAAAATCCTTGCACTCACTACTAGATGTGATCTTCCCGTTCCCAGTGTGTATGTCCCAACAATAAGACAGGGTCGTGCAAGAAATCGAATGTGCAGCAATAAACTTGGACGACATAAAATAATGGGATGCACCAGAATCGAATAATGCTAATGCGGGAAAATCATAAACAAGTAAGATACCTGAAATGACTTCACCTGAAACCAAGACAATGAAGAAGATTAGCATGGTAAACAGGATTCAAGCTTGCGATAAAACATGAACTGGTAAGCAATGAAACCGAGAGAAGTAAGGTAATATAACGATCATAAAACAAGAAAATGAATCAAGACTAAGACTCCAAGTTACTTAAATAGAGTACTGCATTGTAACTATGCCGCAGTTCATAGTTACAATCACATAACTCCGTTCAAGTCGTCCAAATCCTACTATCAGAATCGAAAGAATAGATAGGGAGAAACAATAAGGAATCAAAAGGATTTCAAGCTGAGATGCAAAGTCATTCCATCTCGTCAAGATAAAGGGCCAAGAGAAAGATAAGATTCAAGAATGGCAAGATAGTAAAGTGGCAGGACATGTTCCTAATTACGGGTTTTCTGACTCGTGTATTGGGTCCAATACCCAACTACAAAAGAACCAAACCCGATTAACCTAAATTCTATGTCTCTGATACCAAACAAACCCTTTCATGCCCCGCTTCCCAGAGTGCTCTAAGATCGGCACAAGACAGAGCCAACCATGCTACCTGTGGTTAGGAAACATCCCTCCATAGTCACATTACGGCTGTCTATAAGATATCAAGAACAGTAAAATAAAATAAACTATCTAGTACATGTCCATCTGCCAGAATAAACGAGTCAAGAAATAATATGCGGAAGCAATAAATCCAATAAACAATAGCATCAGGAAAGTACGTCCCAAATACGGACCCACATTAGGAAATGAAAGTGCTGAAAGAAAACTAAACACTAACAAGATCCTCACTGCTCGGCCTGGCAGCTGAAATACTCCTGATCAGCCTGCAACGAAGGTAGAGGAACTGGGCCATGCAAAACCCAGACGTCAGTGCGTCATAACATCAAACAATAAAATATAACCAGGATATAACAAGATATGCTGACGTGAGATATAAATGATAACATGAACATAGCAAG
The DNA here is from genome assembly GCA_030015575.1 of Agapanthus africanus. Classification (NCBI taxonomy): domain Eukaryota; kingdom Viridiplantae; phylum Streptophyta; class Magnoliopsida; order Asparagales; family Amaryllidaceae; genus Agapanthus; species Agapanthus africanus. The sequence goes on from CM057340.1 coordinate 757,248,258, forward strand.
TAAATGGATATGAAACAGTGCGGGTAAAGTGTACGTGAAGTGCGGTGAGTAATCTAAACTGTACTACCGGGTTATCTACTCTCAACTCTGTGAAATCAATTTAATGGAATCATCGATGTAACTCAAGATATCTCGTGCATGCCCGGGACCACGGTCCAGATTCTCGGGATGAAACCGAAACATGCCGCTAGGCATTAAACAGGAACATGTACAGATGAATGATGTCAGCAGCAGCATCCCGGGGCTGGCCTAGCCCGTAAAAATGATCAGTATAAGCGTCGAACTGTTGAGTTACAAGTCAGATTTCATCATTGATTTTCCCTTACCCCCAAGATTATGTGTTCAAGTCAGGTATTGATAAATCTGGAGCTAATGCCAACACAGGATCAAGCAAGTACAGGTTTTGTCTAAATAGATAACATGATATGTCCGTCGGGACAAGTCAGGATTGTCGGCATTAGTAACAGGATCAAATAACAGGTCAAGTAGTGGTGTATCAGGTCATGTCATGTGGTGCATATATATCATACAGATGTTCAAAGTAAAACTGTAGTAAGTGTCGAATCACGGTAAAAGCATGGATGCACGAGTAATAAGCAGTGATATCATAACATGAGTCAATGAGTCATATGATGTACATTATCAAGCATGGGGTACTAACATAACTGTAACATGAAATTATATGATATGGCATGTAACTAGAGATGCAATAAATGATACGGATGCAAACGGGTATTATAAAAATGTAAAACTGTAACATATGATGCATAATTAAACAACATGTAATACTTTTATTCATATGAAAATAAATATAATATCATAGCATGTAGCAAGATAAACTTGCCTAATCGGATCTCACGACGGGATGCGTACGCCATGTCCGACGTCGGGTAAACATCGCAATACACACACGTGCGTACAGAACTGAACCAAGTAAAGCAAGAACGTGACCACGCTAGCTGGGAAAGTCCACTGAGTCGCCCGGATCGTCGGCAACGGGCACGGCTCCGGCGATGACCAGAAAGTACAGGATCAAGAAAAGAAAGAGAAGAAGAAAGAAGAAGAAGAAGAAGGAGAAGAAGAAAGGATAGGCTGGTGCTCTAGGATATGGGACAGAGGCAAGGACAGAGAGGGTGACGACGAGTCGCGAGTCACCGGCGATGGGGGTTTTCCGGCGAGGTAGTGCGGTTTTTGGGTTTCTTGATGTCGGGGTGATGGTGTGCAGGGTTCTTGCCCGGTTAGAGGAAGTGGGGATGGTTTACAGAAAGGGGAGAAGGTGGTCACAAGGACGAGGGCCGACGAGGTCGAGGTTCCGGCGAGGTAGGAAGTGCAGGCAGGGTTTTTGCAGGGGTCGGGTTGATGGGTTTCTTGGTGGCTGTAGGGTGAAGGTGGTGGTGATAGTGTCAGGAGTCGAAGGTGGTGATGAGGATTATGGGGTATGGTCGCCGACGGGATTCCGGCGATGGAGGCGATGGGTGTCGGGGTTCTTGGGTCGTTGGGTTCTGATTTGCAGTGGGGAGAGGAGAGGAAAGGGGATGCAGGCGAAGATGGAGGTGGGGATGAGCGGTGGAGGTGAGTGGTCGGCGGTGGTGGCGACGGCGACGAGGCGAAGGGCGTGGCGACGAGATGCTGGAGAGGTTCGGGTCGTGGGTTCGGGTTCTCACGAGGTGGGAACACAAAGAAAGACTGCAAGCGATAGAGAGAGAGAGAGAGAGAAAGGAATAGTGAGTTTAAGTGTTGTGGGTTTAATATATAGGGTTTATAAAATTTAAAAGAAAATACTATTATATAAAATATGCATAAGGGATTGGTTAGGATTAGAATTGGAAAATATATTTGGAAATATATTTTGTTATATAAAATTTTTATAAACGTAAAATATATAAATATTTAACAGTTAAAATATATTAGAATATAATATTAATAAAATTTGAGTTTTTGGTTAAAACAAAAAGAGTCCAAAAAGCGCCCGGGTCGGGTCTAAAATTACGGTTTGAAAATACAGATAATATACGTATCAATCAAAACCAAAATACGATATCCGGGTAACGAAAATGCATACCCCGAAGGATGGATACACGTAGCTATCCAAACGAGTCCGTCTCATTGAACGGAATGAGACAAGATGTACGGATGCTACCACAGGGTCAGGAGTATGATGCAGGCCATGCTAGATATTTTTAAAATATTTTATTTGACTTTACTTGTTTTATTTAAAAAAATGCAGATGCTCGATATAATGCGGTTATACAACATGAAAGTGCACGGATCCTCAAAACTAGTCGGGATAAATCATAAACAGGAATCAAGATGGGTTTCCAGCATATGGGTCGGGTCGGATGAGAACACAGATACCAATTATACTATTCGCACCCAAAAGACAATAAATCAAGAAAGAACCATAAATAAAGAAATACCCAAAACAGAATTGATATAAATGAACTAGGGTGTTACACCCAGGTCTTTCATGGAGAACCTGTGTGACAAGAACCCTTTGACAGATTGTAGCATAGGAATGTCATTTTCTATTAAGAGAATGTCATCCACGTACAAGACAAGGAATACAGCAGTCCGTGCTACAATCTTACTATAAATGCATGGTTCATCTGGATTTTTGATAAAGTCAAATTTTTTGACCGTTTCATCAAAACAGATGTTCCAACTCCGTGATACCTGCTTTAGTCCATAGATGGACTTAAGCAACTTGCACACTTTCCCGCTGCTCCCACTCTGAATGAAACCCTCTAACTGGTCAATATAAACACACTCTTCCAAATTTCCATTTAGAAAAGCAGTTTTTATGTCCATCTTCCAAATCTCATAATCGTGGAAGGCAGCAATGGAAAGAAGGATCCGAATGGATTTAAGCATAGCCACTGGAGAAAAGGTTTCGTCATAGTCCAAACCAGATCTTTGACGAAATCCTTTTGCAACAAGTCTAGCCTTATAGGTTTCAACCTGTCCATCTACACCAATCTTCTTTCTGAAGATCCATTTGCAGCCTACGGGTTTTACCCCGTCTGGAGCAATGTCCAAAGTCCATACTTTGTTGATGTACATGGACTCCATCTCGGTCCGCATTGCATCCAGCCATTTTACCGAGTCAGTGCTCTGAATGGCTTGCTGGAAGTTAGTCGGCTCATCATTATCAATGATGCAATCCACTCTATCCCCGTCTATGAGAAAACCATAGTATCTCTCAGGTGGATGAGAAAGCCTACTATTCCTGCAGAGTGGTGCGGGAATGTCCAGTTCTTTTGAAACTTCTGGTTCCACCAAGCTTTCAATAATAGCTTGTGGTTCTGGAATTGCTGGGTTGTCTAGCATGGCAACAAGGTTTCAGGAGGCATCGTCCATGCCAATTTCAAAAATTTGCCGTTCTAACTAACCCTAACCCTAGAATCGTTACTAGAAAATCCGACGAAACTAAATGTAAACACTTTACATCTAAGTGAATGAGGGAATACAACCTTTGTAGACCGGTACTTCACTTCTAAAGCTCCATGTCGTAGTCCCTTCGCTGCAAGTTGTGAAGACCCGGACTCTAGTAAGGGTTCACATGAAGAAACGAATAAACTTGCTCAATATCTTCAAGGCCGAAGATGATCTACGTCGAGAAGACTCGAGCTCATGCTACCTCTTCACTAATGTGTGAATTAGTGAAGCAAACACTCTAAACTAAATGGCCAATAGTAGAGGACGATGAAATAGGAAGTGGGCTCACTTTAGATTTATTTTTCTCACAAGCTTTCATCACTTAGAAAAAACTAGCAAGCTTTTTCTCAAGTAAGGAAGAAGATGATGAATGAAACTCATGAGATTAAAAATACAACCATGGTGAGTGTATGTCATGCACTAACCATTGTAGAGACTAAACCATAGCTATGAGTTGAGGGTTGGGTTAACAAATATTTTAAGCTAGACAAATAAGTGGACTAAGTCAATGTTCTACTAGCTTCTCCAAGCTCATCCATGACTAATTCCAAATGTTTGAATTACTTAAAACTAATAAAACCCTAGCATTAACCTAGCATGGTGTGAGTCTCTTACAAACATGTTGCATATGGAACCTTGCATGACACAACAATATATATCACATATATATTTTGTGCAAAAAGAAAACAATTCATTTAACATATATCACATATATATCAATGTATCATAAGTGAGAAAAATGAATACTTAAGTGAGCTAATATTATTTAATGTAATTTAATATATCAAATATATAATTCTACATTAAATTATTAAATCAACACTTGATTTAATACTCCGGCTATATCTAATATAACCGACTAATATCAACAGTAACAACTTATCGAATCAACACTTGATCTGATAACTTGGCTATATCACATATAACCGACGAATGTCACATATCGCAAGAATAGAATGCGGTATCACATAGTCGCATTAATCTCGGTCCCACACATATCACATATGTGCTCCTACTTCGTTTCACATGAACCAGGAAACCTATGTATAGGACTCTAAAGACTCATTAATACGCCGACAGTAGGTGATGATCATATCAAACACGCACAAGCCACAAGCGGTCTGCTAAACGTAACGGCCACCCGGGTATTAAGCGATCAAAAGATCAACAAGCAAGCATGCTCATACTCCTGCGAATCCAATCAGTAACACTACCGTACAGTCCGGTCTCTTCGTCTGATATGTCGCATATCACTGCCTGGGGATGGTATAACGTCAGACCCCAATAGCCTGACAAGTCATGCCGATGCAAGGTCTATAACGGTTTGAGAAACTACTGATAACACCTACCAGTAAATCTCAGCAACCCTGGCCAGGGATTTCCTGTTATGGCCAATCAAGCATAGCGCAACATCAACTCCCAATACCGGGAGAGACGAAACCCCTCCTATCGCTCATTGCCTCCATGTGACTCGGGACTGTATCCAAAAACCACCTTTTTGCACGATCTCTTGACCATGGTATGGTGGAAATCAAAGTACAGTGAGAATCACATAAGACTCTATGACGATCTCGGGTCTACAGACTAACTTGTACCAGTGTCACCAGAGAACTGCTATCCGACGATAGGTATAATACAATCTAGGAGTTCTCGGCGAGTCCGTTCAGTGTACCCAGTCTCCATTGAGCACCCGTATAACTTCTCTGATGTCAAACACCAATGGATGTGGGATCATCCATCGCCCATCATATGGGTCGAGAAGCGTATACGCTAATCTACTCTGGAGTATCGATTCCCTGTCTCAATACTCCCATGACTAGGAACATTTATAAGGTGTACTTATGGACTACCCTTGTCCCCATTAGTATGATCTGCATCATAGTCCTGGTAGTCAAGTACACATCCTAAGGGCTTTATCAGCATGTAAGAGCAAGACAGCATTACGTATACAAGTCAACATGTTAAGACAGAGCAACCAGATAGCATATTATCATATCGAGCAAGAAAGTCCTCTCTATATATGTCCAAGCATCCACTACAATATAAATCCCATGTACAGTAATGGCCTCTAGGGCATACATATAACTAACAATCTCCCACTTACACTAAGGTCATCTGTTGTAGTATCCAATACTCAACAATTTAGTAGTGGTTGTAGTATCCCATACTCAACCATCACAAAATCTCTCAAATAGTATTTAGGGAAGCAGGCCTTGGTGAGTGGATCCGCCGTGTTATCCTTCGTGTCAACTCTCCTAAGCTCGATCCCTTGGAGATCAACCATCTCCCTGATCAGGTGATACTGCCCTCAGAATATGTCTGGAACGCTGATGGGACCGGTGTTCCTAGGCCAAAGCCACAACTCCATTGTTATCACAATAACAGTTATTGGACGCTCAATGGTAGGAACCATGTTCATCTCATGAACAAGAATTGTCCAGACAGCCACTTTGGTAGTATCGTTGGTAGCAATGTATTCAGCCTTTATCGTCTAGTATGCCACGGTATCTAGCTTGGAACTTTTCCAACATACCGTCTCTCTACTGAGGGTAAAGGCAATGCCTCTGGCTGACCCCCAGTCGTCCTCATCACTCTGAGAGCTCTAACCAAGAACTTTCTTTTAGTGCTTCTCAAGTACTTAAGAATGTCCTCCACAGCTGTCCAGTGATTCTCCCAAGATCCGATTGATTCCTGATCACTACACCTAGTGAGTCATTTACATCTATTCTGGTACATAACATCGCACAAATGATAGAGCCTGCTGCTGAAGTATATGGTATCCTTTGTACACGAGCTCTCTCTAAATTAGTCTTGGAAGACTTTTTTGGAGAGAGTAATTCATGAGTAAGAGGGCGAACCACCACGTTTAGAATCTTCCATTCTAAACCCCTTTAGTATGATGTTAATGTACCTGGATTTGGAACACTCCCAATATCCACTTAGATCTAACACCGTAGATCATAATTCAGAAGATGTAGTAGGTATCATCCAGATCTTCCATTGAGAATCCTCGTGATAAGAGGAGCTTGACCGAGTGTAGCATAGGAAACCATTTCTTATCAAGAGTATGTTATCCGTGTATAATACGTGGAAGACAAACTTACTCTCTACAACCTTCTTGTATATACAAGGTTCATCTACCATTTTGATGAAGTCAAACTCTTTGACTGTCACATCAAAACAGATGTTCCAATTCCGTGATGCTTGCATTGATTCTGATGGACTTAAGCATAGCTTTGAAAGTCTCAACTTTTCCATCTACACCAAGAATCTTCTCAAGATCCATTTGCTCCAGATAGGTTTTACCCCTTCAGGTGCAACATTCAAAGTCATACTTTGTTAGTGTATATGGATTCCATCTTTGATCGCATAGCATCTAACCATTTCATAGAGTCCCCACTCGTGACAGCCTGCCTGAACCTAGTTGGGCCATCATCTACCATGATGCAATCCTCGATCCCACTGTCACCGAGAATACCATAGTATCTCTCAAGTGGATGAAGAATCCTACCAGATTCGCGTAGAGGCTGAGGTTCATTGGAGACTATTGAATACTTTGGTTTCACCAAATCATCAGCTGTTAGTTTGTCTAGCTAGAACTCCATCCAGTTCTACCTCATGACCACTAATTTCTTCACAAAAAATTCCTTTTCTAAAAATGGTGGCATGCTGAGAAACAAAACACCTTTTTCTCCTCAGAGTGGTAGAAGATAAACCCTCATAAATGTTTTGGGATATCCTAACAAACTTACAGAACAGACCTTGCCTCGAGCTTGTCCGGATTCTGCCTTTCAATACAGGCCGGACAACCCCATATCTTAACTCATTTAAGATATGGTCGCTTCCCATTCCATATCTCATATGTAGTGGTAGGCCCTGATTTGGATGGAACCCCGTTCAATAGTTATGCAGCTTCTCAAGTGCATAACACCCAAAAGGAAATAGGTAATTCAGCAGTACTCACCATGGAGCGCACCATATCTTATAGGGTGAGATACCTCCGTCCCGATACACTGTTGTGCTTTGGTGTACTCGAAGGAGTAAGCTGAGAGAGAATCATATTCTCTGTTTAGAAAATCCAGGAACTCCATGCCCAAGTATTCACCTCCTCGACCTTAACGAAGGACTTAATACTTCTACCCTTTTGGTTCTCAACTTCAAACTTATATTCCTTAAATTTCTCAAAAGTTTCAAACTTGTGTTTCAACAGGAACATATGTCCGAATCTTGAGAGATTATCAGTGAACATAATGAAGTATGAAGAACCAACCTTGGCATTTGTAGACGTAGGACCGTATACATCATCATGTATCCGTCCTAAGAGTTCACTAACTCCTTCTCTATTTCCAGTAAATGGAGTATTGTTCATTTTACCTTTGAGACAAGACTGGCAAGTATCATAAGATGAAAATTCGAACAGATTCTCATATTTATCCTTATGTAACTTAGCTGGTCGTGTCACATTAATATGACCTAGTCTATAATGCCTCAAGGAGGATTCGTTCATTTCAGAACTACTCCTCTTGTGTGTGTTCTATATACTTTGAACTGTAGTTTGATTTAGAATGTATATGCCATTTTATAACGTGCATGATCCAATCAACTCTTGATTAAGGAAAATGTTCATAACATTATCCTCCTATACAGAATTATATCCTTGTTTAACTTAATAAAGAAACTGATGTAATGTTGTATATCAGGTTCGTTATCTAATGACATTTGTTCAGAATCAATGTATTTATACAAGGTGATATCTGCCAACTGACTTGGCTGCAACACTTGCACCATTCTCTACACTTAGAGATATATCACACAATCCCAGTTCTCTACCTTTCTGTAGCCCATGTAACATCTTACATATGCGGGATCCTGATCTGGTATCATATACCCAGGACGTAGAGGATACTGAGAAACAGTTCTTGGTAATGAACACACACGAAGAATATACATCAACATGCTTATTTCTCGATTGGGTCGCGTGGAAATTCTGATATTCCCCTATTTCCTGCTCGGACTTATAACAGTTATAAGATAGAGCGGAACCAACGTTCTATAACTCAGTATAATAAGCAGGTTCAGTCAATACATCCATATTATTATCTTGATTAAGGCGTGACATGGTTGCTACCAGGAGAGAGAGAGAGAGAAGAAAACACTCTGCGTGCGCTCTTGCAGGATTAGATTGATTATTAGTTTATCTAATCAGGATGGCTCTCACTGTTTTAGTCAAATCTACCTTCAAACCCTAAAAGGCAAGACTAGCCGGGATTAATTACACCCTACAAGTTCGCCAATCTTTCGGCCAGGCCAGTGTCGGTACTTTGAGAGAGGTTCCCCGTGCTTTCGCACGGATCTAATTAAAATAAACCCTGTTTTCCTAGGGGCGTAACCCTGTTAACACCTTTCTAAACACCTACTTGATCGGCTAATTGTAATATGTAAAACTCTCTCAGGAGTAACTCTTACTCGCAGTGGGTATCGGGATCCAACTACCTCATAGAAGGTATGCAATCTCATTGCAAATTTCAACACTTGAAATTCCCGATAATCTTTTTACCCCGAGCGATCTATGACCTTGACAAGGTCAACAAATCATAGACCGCAAATCAAGTTCAACCCGTCATTTCCTAATTGAATTAAACCCACCCGCACGACCCTTGACAAGGTCAACAAGGTCGTACGACTACCCTAATCCAATCACATCATATGCTAGCAGATAAGCACTAATCAGCTACCGCACACTACGCCTTAACAAGGTCAACAAACGCAGTACAAATACTAAATATTACTTATCTGAAATGACGGAGGGCTACGGCAGGTTTTTAAGAAAACCTTTTGCGTAATGAACTTGATATCGTTGTAGAATCGAATGATTTTGAAAAGGAGTGTTTTTTAGGCTTTTACTAGTTTCGCTAAAGAGGTCACTCCCGGTAAAGAGATCTCGGCTCTTTCCTTATTGAATAAGGTGCAGGATATTTCACAAAAACAACTATGCAAAGCAAAAACAATAAAAGCAATCAAAAGACAATCCAAGTTTGTAGTATCTGCTAGTTTCGCTAAAGAGGTCACTCCCGGTGAAGGGATCTCGGCTCTTTCCTTATCGAATAAGGTGCTGGATATTCTACAAGGAATACCGCTATGTAAAGTAAGAACTAGAGCTACCAGTTTTTAAAACAAGTTTCTACAACATTTTTAGATTTCTTTTATTTCATTAATCTCATTAATGAAGTCCCATTAATTATGCTTCCTAAGCATCACAGATGAAACGAAAGCAGCAATATTAATTATATCTCATATATATAATATAGGCATTCGACTCAGAACATATCAAGTGATCACATCACAAAATATCAGCAGCAGAAGAATCACATATGAAATATTGGATATATTAGGAATTCCGTGTTTTATTTAAGCCAGTAAAAACGCAGATTCCACGGTCGTGATGAATAGACAAACCCACATCCCTAGACCCCTACGAGAGCAGCAAGCAACCCTACCAATTCTAGAGTTAGGAGACCCGGTCTCGACTCCTCGAGATGGTCTCGCACTGGACCCTAGAACCCGGTTACTTGTGTTCCCCGCCTTGGGTCTATCCTAATGCGAAAAAGTAAATAATATACATCAATGGTGACATCATCCTCAATCTGGAAGTACCACAATAAAAGAATATTACATACAAGTTTTTACATGAATGAAAATGAAAAACTCTCATCTTACATAAAAAAAATCCGGCTATTCAAAACACGACGATCCAATATAACATATCACAGCAACACATAACATCACATGTCATCAACGTAAGTAAATATGCATATCCCAATTGTCGTTGACATATAGCAACGAAACCGGCGATACACCATATATTACACTTACGGTCGCAGAAAAAAAAGTGAAAAACTACAACAATTGGAATCCGCAACCAGCTTAGACATCATAAACCCAATGTATCACATACTTTGGATTTCATGCCCTACCAAATGAATTCCTCAGACATCACATGCCTAACAATTATAAACCCCGCATTTTAGTCTCGATATTGAAAACACTTTCCAATAAACAGTCGGGTAACTCAACAAGATTTTCAATAAACTGATCGAATGCTCGTCGGAAACTTTAGTAGACGGCCGCACCCTCTGATGCCGTCGACGAAGTGCACTAAGGCGGAACACCGCGGCCGCGAGCACCCGAACGGATGCTTTTGGCGACGGGGTTCTCCTACAGTCACTTAGTCGGGGTTATGGACGTGGCTATCTATTAAGGTTACCCGGCGAGTATCCGCGTACACTACGTAATTGCGACGGACTTTTGATCCACGTCAAAATTTCGTAGCAACCGATCAAATGAGATTAAACTGCTGGATTTATAAAATTTAAACTAGTTATCTCATAACTAATTATGTGGATTCCAAATATTGTATCACAATCACAGATAGCTAGACAAAGTTAAACTTTTCGATCGAATAAGAAAGCACCCAAAATTTCCCAATAAGCTCAACACTTGAGCAGAGTCTAAAAAAGCACCCAGAACATGCCACGGCACCTATGAACCAGCCGTAGAAGGGTCAACCAATGCCTCACCTGTGGCACCGCTGAACTATCACAAACCCTTGGGTTTGATGGCGATTCTGATGGTCACAGAATCGAGTTAGGGTTTCATTCTTCTAGAGGGTCTACAGAATAACCTGCATGATTTTCTGAATATTTTAAACTAAGAAAAATCCAACACTTGGGAAAATTTCCAGCAAGGGAAAATATGGGTTGTTGATATCCGTTCAAACTTTTTAACATCGTCTAAATAACCCGAATACATGTTAGGATTACGATTACAAAACACTCCGAGTTGCCTTTGCAGAAAGTTAATATCACATGAAAATTTAGCAAAAACAAACTACACCTGAAACACCAAAACCCAGATACTAGAATACAGTGCAAATTTGAAGCCCAGACTCCCTGGAAAAACCGAGCACACTGGTTTTTAGGGCATTGTGGCCGGCCACCTTGAGGTGGTTTTGCTTCAAATTTTCACAGTGTTCGTGTTATATCTCATACAACATTCTGCAGTTGTTTAAAAAAAATTTAGAGGCCTTTAAAAATTCGACAGAAACTAGGTCATCGTATCGGGTGTTTCGAAGTAGTTTCGGTTTCGTAATCCTAGAAAACATCGCCTAATTTTCTAGCTAAGCTCTGATACTACTGCTGGGTTTGTTAGTTATATGTATGCCCTAGAGGCCATTACTGTACATTGGATGTATATTGTGGTGGATGCTGGGTCATATATAGGTTGGACTTTCTTGCTCGACATGATAGTACGCTATCTGGTTGCTCTTTATCTTAACAGGTATACTTTCTGTCTCTCTGTTACTTGTTGATAAAGCCCTTAGGATGTGTACTCGACTTCCAGGACTATGATGCAGATCATACTAGTGGGGCCTGGGTAGTCCATGAGTACATCCTTCAATGTTCCTAGTCGTGGGAATATCGAGACGGGGCATCGATATTCCAGAGTAGACTAGCGTATATCTTCTCGACCCATGTGATGGGCGAAGGATGGTCCCATATCCATTGGTGTTTGACATCAGAGATGGTATGCAGGTGCTCAGTGGAGACTGGGTACACTGAACGGACTCGCCGAGAACTCCCAGATGGTATTATACCCCACGTCAGATGGCAGTTCTCTGGTGACACTGGTACAGCTTAGTCCGTTGACCCGAGATCGTCATAGAGTCTTGTGTGTCTCCCACTGTGCTTTGATTTCCACCCTACCATGGCTCTACTGAGTCGTGCAAACAGGTGGTTTTTAGGTACAGTCCCGATTCACATGGAGGCAATGAGCGATAGGAGGGGATTCGTCTCTCCCGGTATTGGGGGTTGATGTTGCGCTATGCTCGACTGGCCATAACAGGAAATCCCTGGCCAGGGTTGCAGTGATATACTGGTAAGAGTTATCAGTAGTTTCACGATTGTTATGGACCTTACGTCGGCATGACTTATCAAGCTATTGGGGTCTGACGTTTGCCAACCCTAGGCGAGATATGCGACATATCAGACGAACAGACCGGACTATATGGTAAGTGTTACTGGTTGGATTCACAGGAGTGTGAGCGGGCTTGCTCGTCGATCTTCTGATCGCTCAATACCCGGGTGGCCGTTACGTTTAGCAGACCGCTTGCGGCTTGTGGGTGCTTGATATGATCATCACCTGCTGTCGGCGTATTGACGAGTCTTTAGAGTCCTACACAAAGGTTTCCTGGCTCAAGCGAAACGAAATAGGAGCGCATATGAGATATGTGCAGGACCGAGAATAATGCGTGTATGTGATATCGTATTCTATTCTCGCGATGAATGTATCTATTGGTTGTATGCGATATAACCTAGTTATCGAATCAAGGATTGATTCGATAAGCCGATACATAGGGTACTAGTCGGTTATATGCGATATGACCGAATCGTTAAATCAAGTATTGATTTAATGATTTAATGCATAATTGTATATTTGATATATTACTTTGCATTAATTAGTATTTGTTCACTTTAAAAGGATTTTCTCACTTGATGTACACAAGTTGTATATGTGATATACTTTTGTGCACTTGTTTGTATCATATTTGATGATACATGCTCACTTGGGTTTGTGTAAAGAATTGAACCATGGTTAAGTTAGTGATTAGGGTTTTTGTTTAATTACTTATCTATTTATTTATAATTCTTATTTTGGAAAAGATAAAGAAAGAATGGTGGCTGTGTTTGTTTGTTTGTTGAAGCTTCATGAAGTTTTGAACAAGTCCACCATTCTTGTCTTATGCTTAACCCTAACCATTTAAATTAACCATAGTCCATTCTCTACACCTAACCATGGTTGCCAAATGATAAGTATTCATTTATTTTTCTTTTTGAAAATATACTTATCATATTATCATCTTCTTCTTCTTCTTCTTCAAGAAAAAAGCTTGCCTCCATCAATGGCAACTTGTGAAAATGAGTGAGAAATCCAATTTTAAAGTGAACCCACTTCCTATTTCTTCATTCTCTACCTCTTGCCAAGTAGTATAGGGTGTTTTCTTCACAAGTTTCATGACTTGGTGAAGTTGGAGTTTGATCTTGAGTTGCCTCGATGTAGATCATCTTCGGCATCGAAGCCGACGACCAAGTCCGCCCATTTCTCCGATGAAGCCGATGCTAGAGTCATGGATTCAATTTGGACAGTGGAGGGACGTCATCATGGAGCCTAGAAGGTGGAGGACCGGATCTACAAAGGTTGTAGCCCCTTTCCTTTAGAGTTAAAGTTGTTTACTTGCATCGCATCACCTATACATCTAGTTAACGATCCGTATTAGGGTTTCTCGGCACTTGTAAAATTTAAATTGGTCATGTTTGATCACTTGTGAGACCCAATTAGTGTGCCTAGGAACCCTACAGTGGTATCAAAGACTAGCTAGAGCCTTAGGCGATGCGTAGACGGAGTTAGAAGTCCGATCGAACCGAAACCCTAACTCTAATATTGCTCTCTGTACATTTTTGAAATTCGTGGAATTTTGTAAATTAAAAATGCTTAAAAAATTCAGCAGGAAATTCTAAGAATTGCGGTGCAAAAATTACCTGATGATGTGTCTTAAGTGCGGCGGAACCGCGGCAGAAGCATGGCTTCTGCGGCGGTTCCGCGGCCAAATAATGAGTTTAGTCAACCATTTTTGCACAGTAACTCCTTTCTATTAGTGCTGAATTTTCTGGGAATTTTTAATATTTACTCAAGAGTTGAGTTTTCTGGGTTGTATTGGGGGCTCGGTGTTTCGATCGGATTGTCTAATTTTGTCTGTGTGTTTTTCCGGATAATTTTAGAATATGTTAAAAAGTTCGACCGGATATAGATACCCACTTTTTCCCCTGCCGGGAAATTTCCAATTGTTGGACTTTCCATAGTTTAATGGCGTTCTAAGTAGTGCAAGTAATGCGATGGTCCCTTTAGAAGACAACAAACCTTAACTCGATTATGTGACCGTCTTGAACTGCCCTTTGAACCTTAGGGTTTGGGGCAGTACGGTGTGCCACATGTGAGGCGTTGGCTTGACCCTTCTACGGCTGGACCGTTGGTACTGAGGCACGAACTGAATGTTTTTAGACTTATTTCATGTGTTGAGCTGTATCGGGAAAACTTGGGTGTTCGATTGTTCGATCGGAAAGTTTAACATTTTCTATTTATCCGGAATGTGATACAATATTTGGAATTCACTAGTTATGAGATAACTGAATGAATGTTATAAACATAGCAGTTTAGTCTCACTTGATCGGTTGCCACGGAATTTTGATGTGATCAAAAGTCCGTCGCAATCACGTAGGGTACGCGGATACTCGCCGGGTAAACTTAATAGACAGCCTCGCCCCATAGCCCCGACCAAGTGACTGTAGGAGAACCCCGTCACCGAAAGCATCCGTTCGGGTGCTCGCGGCAGCGGTGTTCCGCCTTGGTTCACTTTGTCGACGGCATCGGGGGTGCGGCCGCCTACTAAAGTTTGCGACGAGCATTCAATCAGGATGTCGGGAATTCTGTTGAATTGCCCAACTTGATATTGAAAAGAGTTTTCGATAATGAGACTAAAATGCGGGATTTATAATTGTTAGGCATGTGATGTCTAAGGAATTCATTGGTCTAGGCATGCGATGTCTAAAGAGTTTGCGGATTCCAACTGTTGTAGTTTTACACTTTCTTTTCTGTGACCGTAAGTGTAATATGTCATATCGCCGGTTTCGTTGCTATATGTCAACGACAATTGGGATGCGCATATTTACTTACGTTGATGACATGTGATGTTATGTGTTGCTGGATATGTTATATTGGATCGTCGTGTTCGAATAGCCGGGGGGTTTTTATGTGAGATGAGTGTTTTTCATTTTCATTCATGTAAAAACTTGTATGTAATATTCTTTTATTGGGGCACTTCCAGGTTGCGAATGATGTCACCATTTGTATATTATTTACTTTTCTGCACTAGGATAGACCCAAGGAGGGGAGCACAAATAACCGGGTTCTGGGGTCCAGTGGGAGACCATTTCGAGGAGTCGAGTCCGGGTCTCCTAACCCTAGAATTGGTAGGGTTGCTTGCCGCTCTCGTAGTGGTCTAGGGGTGTAGGATTGGCTATTCATCACGACCGTGGAATCCGTGTTTTATACTGGCTCATATTAAAAACACGGACGTCCTAGTATATCCAATATTTCATATGATATATTCTGCTGCGTTATCTGTGATGTGATCATGTAATTTGTTCAGATAGATATATTATATAGTATATTTGATATATTATATAGACGTTGCTTATGTTTTACACCCGCGCTAACCCTGCCTCGTTCTGGCGTTAGTTACCTAACCTAACGGTGCAGACGGGACATCGAGGCGAATGCGGATGGCATAAGCGTACGTTATATTTATCTGTGATGTTTTAGGTGGAATTAAATGATGGGATATTCATTAATGAGATTAATGAAAGAAAATAAACCTAATTGATGTTGCGGAATCGAATTTCAAAATAAAAACAGGTAACTACAGTTCTTTCTTTGCATCTCGGTGTTCCTTGTAGAACATCCTGCACCTTATTCGATGAGGAAAGGACCGAGTTCCCTTCACCGGGAGTGAATCCTTTAGCAATAACTGGCAGATGCTACACACTCGGTTTGTCTTTTTATTGCTTCTATAGTTTATGTTTTGCACAGTGATATATATGATATATCCCGCACCTCATTCGACGAGGAAAGGGCCGACGATCCCTTCACCGGGAGTGACCCCTTTAGCAAAACTAGAAAAGCTTCAAAAACATTCCATTTAAAAACCATTTGATTCCGCAACGAGATAAAGTTCAAAGCGTTAAAGGTTTTCATAAAAAACCATTCGCAACCCTCCGTCATTTTAGGAAGTAGGGTACTTAGTATCCGTGCTGTGTTTGTTGACCTTAGTTAAGGCACAGTGTACGGTAGCTAAGTGATGTCTTCCTACACCGCATATGATGCGATTAGTTAGGACAGTCGCGTGACTTTGTTGACCTTAGTTAAGGGTCTTGTGGGTGGGTCTAATTAATCACGAAATGACGGGTAGAACTTGACTAGTACTTATGATTTGTTGACCATAGTTAAGGTCATAAGTGCTAGGGGTAAAAATCTTTATCGGGAGTTTCAAATGTTGAAACTTGCAATGAGATTGCATAGCTTCTATATGATAGTTGGATCCCGATACCCACTGCGAGTAATTGTTACTCCTGGGAGAGTTTTGCACTTTACAATTAGCCGATCAAGTAGGTGTCTAGAAAGGTGTCAACGGGGTTACGCCTCTGGGAAAACGAGGTTTACTGTAATTAGGTCCGTGCGAAAGCACGGGGAACCTCCCTCAAAGTACCGACACTGGCCTGGCTGAAAGATTGGCGAACTTGTAGAGTGTAATTAATCCCGGCTAGTCTTTCCTTTTAAAGTTTGAAGGAAGATTTGATAAAAACAGTGGGAGCCATCCTGATTAGATAAAATATATAACCAATCTAATCTTGCAAGAGCGCACGCAGAGTGTTTTCTTCTCTCTCTCTCCAGGTAGCGACCATATCACGCCTTAATCAAGATAATAATATGGATGTATTTGACCGAACCCGCTTGTTATACTGAGCTGGGGAACGTTGGTCCCACTCCGTCTTATAATAGTTATAAGACCGAGCAGGGATTAGGGGAATACCAGAATTCCTATGCCGCCCAAACGAAGAAAGTGCATATGATGCATATCCTTCGGGTGTGTTCATTACAAAGAACTGTTTCTCAATATCCTCTGAATCCTGGGTATTTGATACAGGATCAGGATCCCAGATATGTAATCTGTTACATAGGGCTACAAAAGGGTAGAAAACTGAGAATGGGTGATAAGTTTCATGAGACAGAAAATGGGGCAAATGTTGCAGCCAAGTCAGTTGGTCACTGTCACCCTATATTACCAATACATTGATTCTGAACAAATGCTATTAGATACCGAACCTGATATACAAAATCATATCAATCTCTTTATTTATTAAAGTAAAGATAAAATTTTGTATTGATGGATAATGTTTTGAACATTTCCTATATCAAAAGTTGATCGGTTCAGGCACGTTATCTAAAAGCATTGATGTTCTAAATCAAACTACAGTTCCTAGTATACAGAGCACACACAAGTGGAAGAGTTCAGAAATGAACGAATCATTCTTAAGACATTGTAGACTAGGTCATATCAATGCGACCCGACTGGCTGAAGTTACATTTTAGATGCATATTTAAATCAGTTTGAATTTACATCTTGTGAAACTTGCCAGTCATGTCACAGAGATTAGATGACCATAGCCCTGTTTGATGGAAACAGAGAAAGAGTTAATGAACTCTTGGGACTGATACATGATGATGTATGTAAGGTCTCATGTCTACACATGCCAGGACTGGTTCTTTATACTTCATTACGTTCGCTGATAATCTCTCAAGATTAAGACATATGTTCCTGTTGAAACACAAGTCCGAACCTTTTGAGATATTCACAGAATATAAGCTAAAAGTAGAGAACCAATAAGGGTATAAGTATTATGTCCTTTGATGTGATCAGGGAGGAGAATACTTGTGCATAGAATTCCTGGATTCTTCTAAAGGAGAATGAGATTCTCTCTCAGTATTACTCCTGTGAATGCACCACAGCACAACGGTGTATCGGGGTGGAGCAATCGCACCATATTGGATATAGTGTACTCTATGATGAGTACTACTGAGTTACCTATTTTCTTTTGGGGTTGTGCACTTGAGAAGCTGCATACCTATTGAATTAGGTTCGAATCAGATCGCTGCCTACCACTCCATATGAGATATGGTATGGGAAGAGCCTATTTCTTAAGTTAGTTAAGATTTGGAGTTGTCCGGCCTATGTCTAAAGCAAAATCTGGACAAGATCGAGGCAAGGTCAGTTCTGTAGAACTGGAAAGGTTCCAGCTATACAAAACTGCAGCTGATGATTTGACAGAACCAAAGGATTCAATAGTTCCCAACGAACCTCAGCCTCTCCGCCGATCTAGCAGGGTTCCTCACCTGCTTGAGAGATACTTCGGTTTCTCGATGACAGTAGGAGCAAGGATTGCATCATGAGATGATGACCCAACTAGATTCGAGCAGGTCATCGAGAGTAGGGACTCTGTAAGAATGGCTGGATGCTTAGCGATCTGAGATGGAATCCATGTACATCAACAAAGTATGGACTTTGGTTGCTATATCTGAAGGGTTAAATCCCCATCAGGAGCAAGTATATCTTGAGAAGATTACTTGGTTTAGATGGAAAAGTTGAGACTTTCAAAGCTAGACTTGTTAAAGGTTTTAGTCATAAACCAGGTGTGGATAATGATGAAACCTTTTCTAGGGATTATGCTTAAGTCCATCCAGATCCTACTTGCCATTGCTACATACCATGACTACGATATCTGGTGGTTGGGTGCCATGACTGCTTTTCTAAATAATGATTTAGAAGAGAATGTCTATAAGAACATAGCCAGAGGGCTTCGTAAACAGTGGGAGCAGCGGAAACGTGTGCAAGTTGCTTTACAGAATAAAGCAGGCATCGCGGAGTTGGAACGTCTGTTTTGATGTAATAGTCAAAGTGTTTGACTTCATCAAAATGGTAGATGAACCTTGTATGTACAAAAGGGTAGTAGAGAGTAAGGTGGTCATCCTCGTATTGTACGTGGACAACATACTCTTGATAAGAAAAGAGTTTCCTATGCTACGCACGGTCAATCTCCGCTTATCACATGGATTCTCCAATAGGATCAAAGTGATACCTCCTAAATCCTGAGTTTTCATCTATGAGATAGATCTAAATGGACGTTGGGATTGTCACTAGATGTAGTGAGATGGTATCAATCGATCCTGGGGAGAATCACTGGAAGGGTTCCGGGGTGATAAAGACGACTAAATGTCAGTCACAGGCATTGTCTTTACCATCAGTAAAGGGACGGTATGTTGGAATAGTTCTAAGCTAGATACCGTGGCAAACTAGACGATAAAGGCTGGTAACATCGCTATTAAAGATACTACCAAAGAGGCAGTTTGGGTGTATATTGATTCATGAGATGAACTAGGTTCCTGCCATTGTATGACAATGGAAGTGTGGCTTTGGCCCGGGAACCCTGGTCCCATCAGTGACCCAGACATATTCTGAGGCAGCATCACCTGATCATGGAGATAGTTGATCTCCAGGGTGATCGAGGTTAGGAGAGTAGACTCAGAGGACAACACGACGGATCCACTCACGAAGGCCTTTTCCCAAAGAGAGACTTTTAGGGGATGGTTGAGTATTAGATACTACAACTACTGCTACAGATGGCCCTAGTGCAAGTGGGAGATTGTTAGTTATATGTATGCCCTAGAGGCCATTACTGTACATTGGATGTATATTGTAGTGGATGCTGGGTTATATATAGGTAGGACTTTCTTGCTCGACATGATAGTACGCTATCTGGTTGCTCTTTATCTTAACAGGTATACTTTCTGTCTCTCTGTTACTTGTTGATAAAGCCCTTAGGATGTGTACTCGACTTCCAGGACTATGATGCAGATCATACTAGTGGGGCCTGGGTAGTCCATGAGTACATCCTTCAATGTTCCTAGTCGTGGGAATATCGAGACGGGGCATCGATATTCCAGAGTAGACTAGCGTATATCTTCTCGACCCATGTGATGGGCGATGGATGATCCCATATCCATTGGTGTTTGACATCAGAGATGGTATGCGGGTGCTCAGTGGAGACTGGGTACACTGAACGGACTCGCCGAGAACTCCCAGATGGTATTATACCCCACGTCAGATAGCAGTTCTCTGGTGACACTGGTACAGCTTAGTCCGTTGACCCGAGATCGTCATAGAGTCTTGTGTGTCTCCCACTGTGCTTTGATTTCCACCCTACCACGGCTCTACTGAGTCATGAAAACAGATGGTTTTGGGGTACAGTCCCGATTCACATAGAGGCAATGAGCGATAGGAGGGGATTCGTCTCTCCCGGTATTGGGG
This sequence comes from Agapanthus africanus, assembly GCA_030015575.1. NCBI lineage: Eukaryota > Viridiplantae > Streptophyta > Magnoliopsida > Asparagales > Amaryllidaceae > Agapanthus > Agapanthus africanus. The sequence goes on from CM057340.1 coordinate 757,268,728, forward strand.
GTTGATGTTGCGCTATGCTCGACTGGCCATAACAGGAAATCCCTGGTCAGGGTTGCAGTGATATACTGGTAAGAGTTATCAGTAGTTTCACGATTGTTATGGACCTTACGTCGGCATGACTTATCAAGCTATTGGGGTCTGACGTTTGCCACCCCTAGGCGAGATATCCGACATATCAGACGAACAGACCGGACTATATGGTAAGTGTTACTGGTTGGATTCACAGAAGTGTGAGCGGGCTTGCTCGTCGATCTTCTGATCGCTCAATACCCGGGTGGCCGTTACGTTTAGTAGACCGCTTGCGGCTTGTGGGTGTTTGATATAATCGTCACCTGCTGCCGGCGTATTGACGAGTCTTTAGAGTCCTACACAGAGGTTTCCTGGCTCAAGCGAAATGAAATAGGAGCGCATATGAGATATGTGCAGGACCGAGAATAATGCGTGTATGTGATATCGTATTCCATTCTCGCGATGAATGTATCGATTGGTTGTATGCGATATAACCTAGTTATCGAATCAAGGATTGATTCGATAAGCCGATACATAGGGTACTAGTCGGTTATATGCGATATGACCGGATCGTTAAATCAAGTATTGATTTAATGATTTAATGCATAATTGTATATTTGATATATTACTTTGCATTAATTAGTATTTGTTCACTTTAAAAGGATTTTCTCACTTGATGTACACAAGTTGTATATGTGATATACTTTTGTGCACTTGTTTGTATCATGTTTGATGATACATGCTCACTTGGGTTTGTGTAAAGAATTGAACCATGGTTAAGTTAGTGATTAGGGTTTTTGTTTAATTACTTATCTATTTATTTATAATTCTTATTTTGGAAAAGATAAAGAAAGAATGGTGGCTTTGTTTGTTTGTTTGTTGAAGCTTCATGAAGCTTTGAACAAGTCCACCATTCTTGTCTTATGCTTAACCCTAACCATTTAAATTAACCATAGTCCATTCTCTACACCTAATCATGGTTGCCAAATGATAAGTATTCATTTATTTTTCTTTTTGAAAATATACTTATCATATTATCATCTTCTTCTTCTTCTTCTTCGAGAAGAAAGCTTGCCTCCATCAATGGCAACTTGTGAAAATGAGTGAGAAATCCAATTCTAAAGTGAACCCACTTCCTATTTCTTCATCCTCTACCTCTTGCCAAGTAGTATAGGGTGTTTTCTTCACAAGTTTCATGACTTGGTGAAGTTGGAGTTTGATCTTGAGTTGCCTCGACGTAGATCATCTTCGGCATCGAAGCCGACGACCAAGTCCGCACATTTCTCCGATGAAGCCGATGTTAGAGTCATGGATTCAATTTGGACAGCGGAGGGACGTCATCACGGAGCCTAGGAGGTGGAGGACTGGATCTACAAAGGTTGTAGCCCCTTTCCTTTAGAGTTAAAGTTGTTTACTTGCATCGCATCACCTATACATCTAGTTAACGATCCGTATTAGGGTTTCTCGGCACTTGTAAAATTTAAATTGGTCATGTTTGATCACTTGTGAGACCCGATTAGTATGCCTAGGAACCCTACAGGGTTTTCTAGCATGACAACAAGGTTTCGGGAGGTATCGTCCATACCAATTTCAAAAATTTGCCGTTCTAGCTAACCCTAATCCTAGAATCGTTACTAGAAAATCCGACGAAACTAAATGTAAACACTTTACATCTAAGTGAATGAGGGAATACAACCTTTGTAGACCGGTCCTTCACTTCTAAAGCTCCATGTCGTAGTCCCTTCTCTGCAGGTTGTGAAGACCCGGACTCTAGTAAGGGTTCACATGAAGAAACGAACAAACTTGCTCAATGTCTTCGATGCCGAAGATGATCTACGTCGAGGAGACTCGAGCTCATGCTACCTCTTCACTAATGTGTGAATTAGTGAAGCAAACACCCTAAACTAAATGGCTAATAGTAGAGGATGATGAAGTAGGAAGTAGGCTTACTTTAGATTTATTTTTCTCACAAGGTTTCATCACTTAGAAAAAACTAGCAAGCTTTTTCTCAAGTGAGGAAGAAGATGATGAATGAAACTCACGAGGTTAGAAATGCGAGTGTATTTCATACACTGTAGAGACTAAAACATAGCTATGAGTTAGAGGTTGGGTTAACAAATATCTTAAACTAGACAAACAAGTGGACTAAGTCAATGTTCTACTAGCTTCTCCAAGCTCATCCATGACTAATTCCAAATGTTTGAATTACTTAAAACTAATAAAACCTTAGCATTAACCTAGCTAGCATGATGTGAGTCTCTTACAAACATGTTGCATGTGTAACCTTGCATGACACAAAAATATATATCACATATATATTTTGTGCAAAAAGAAAACAATACATTTAACATATATCATATATATATCAATGTATCGTAAGTGAGAAAAATGAATACTTAAGTGAGCTAATATTAGTTAATATAATTTAATATATCAAATATATAATTCTACATTAAATTATTAAATTAACACTTGATTTAATAATCCGGTTATGTCTCATATAACCGACTAATATCAACAGTAACAATTTATCGAATCAACACTTGATCTGATAACTTGGCTATATCACATATAACCGACAAATGTCACATATGCGAGAATAGATTGTGGTATCATATAGTCGCATTAATCTCGGTCCCGCACATATCACATATGTGCTCCTACTTCGTTTCGCATGAACCAGGAAACCTCTGTGTAGGACTCTAAAGACTCGTCTATACACCGGCAGTAGGTGAAGATCATATCAAACACCCATAAGCCGCAAGCGGTCTGATAAACATAACGGCCACCCGGGTATTGAGCGATTAGAAGATCAACAAGCAAGCCTGCTTGTCACGCCCCGCTTCCCAGAGTACGCAAGTTTGGGCACGTGACATAGCCAACCATGCTACCTATGGGTAGGAAGTATCCATCCACAATCACATTACGGTTGTAAGGATATCAAGAACAAGATAAAAAAACTAAACTAATACATGTCCAAATCCATAATAACAAGAATCAATAAACAATAAGTGTGGAAGCTAATGATCCAATACAATGAATAAACAGTATGTCCCATAATGCGGGCTCACATCTGGAAATGAAATGACAGAAATAAACTAAACTCTCAAGAACTCACAGTTCAGCCTGCTGGCTGAAGTACTCCTGCTCGGTCGACGACAAAGGTACGGAATCTGGGCCATGCAAAACCCAGACGTCAGCGCGTCATGACATCAAGTATATAATGTGAACATGATAATAAGCAATGCAATATGAACATGAAATAAGCAGTAATAAGAAATAACAAGCAGGGTAGTGTGCAATGGTGACTAACTGTCCTATCAGGTTTTCTACTCTATAGTCTTTGAAACCAATTGATGAATCGTCGATGTAACTCAATAGTATCCCGTGCGTGCCCGGGACCACGGTCATAATCCTCGGGGCTGAGTCCGAGACGTGCCGCTAAGCAGTAGAAGGTAGTAGGATAGACGAGTAATGTCAGCATCATCACTCCCGGACCGGCCAAGCCCGTAAGACTGATCAGAACAATGTATCGAACTGTTGAGTTACAAGTCGATTTCACCTTTGATTTCCCCATACCCCCAAACTATGTATGTCAGTCAGGTATTCAGTAGCCAAGGACTAATGCCAACACAAGTCAAGTAAAGGTAGGTCTGTCTGGATCGACAGCAGGAATGGTTAGGTTTGTCGGCATTAGGCATGAGATCAGGTAACAGGTCAGGTTACTTTCAACAGGTAGAGTCGATATGTACAGGGTGTTGTGTCCGGTGTATCAGTACATGAGTCAGGTATATCAAGATCGGTCAATATGTAATGCAATCAGGTATATGATGATAACAGGTATAGTAACACGTAATGAACAGTGGCAGGAAACAGTAAATAGCAAATATTATTCTATGTGAACACAGTGATGTTTGTATTTTCATATTAATCCGGTTCACGCACCTTTGAGGTGCAAAAGCCACAATATGAAACAATATCGATAGTATACGCAATGGAGTTACATGAATTTGAACTAAGCATAATAATTGTCTCAGGAGTGATTTTAACCAATGAATTGGGGATGATCTACTTGGTTTGATTTGTTAAGCATGAATTAATAGCAGACCGGTTAATGCGAGCAATGATTTCATTAATTTAAAGTTACGGATAATCGTGGCTAGCAATTCTAAGTTATAACAGGTATCGATATTATATTAGTTGTGTGGTTACAATATGATGGTTAAGTTGTAGCATGTTAAGCAAGTATTCAGATACTTGCCTCGGCGGTTCCGCAAACCGAAACACGGATGCGATGTCGGCAGAAACTGCGATAAGGAAGCACGGGCCACGGATCGAGTCCCGACAGAGGTCAACGGGATCACACGGACCAGGGGACTTCGCTGGAGCGTCGGGTTCGTCAGACGGCACGGTCGGATTCCGGCAACGATAAAAGAGCGAAGTTAGCAATACGATAAACATGCAAGATCAGCGGGGTTTGCACCAAAGGAAGTAAAGGAATGCTTACAGAGGAGGAACAGGGGTAACTATGGTGAGCCCGACGGCGATGGACCCACCGGCGGCGAACAAGAGGTGCAGCGAGGGTGCTGGAACGGCTGGAGGGTTCGGGGTCGCTGGAAAGGGGTGTTGCGGCGAGCTGGAGGAGAGGGGGTCGGCTCTGGTGGTCGAGGAGAAAAGGTAGGTGGACGAAGGTGGCGTCGACGAGGTCGTCGGCGCGATTTCCGGCGACCTGGAGATGGTGCAGGTGTGGGGCTCGGGTCTGAAGGTGGTCCGGCGAAGAGAGGAGGAAGGAGGGAGGAGGAAGGCGCGGTTGTCGCGGAGGCGTCGCAGGCGGCGACGGCGAGGTCGCGGTGGCGACGGTGGTGAGGTCGCGGTAGGCTAGGGTTAGGGTTTGAGGGGTTCGCTCGTGGTCGCGTGGGGTGAAGGCGGCTGTTGCATGGTGAAAAATATATAGAGGGGAGAGAGAGGCTGATGGGAAAGAGAGAGAGAGAGATTGAGAGAGATTTGTGAGGAAAGAGAAAGAGGAGAGAGACAGGGAGAGAGGTAGAAAGGAGGGGGCCCACGAGCTCAATAGGAGCTCGTGATTGGCCGGGGAAAAATATGAAAGGATTTTAGTAATATTCGTGAAGGATTTTAGTAGATATGCTGTTAGGAATAGATTAGGATATATATATATATATTAGATATTAAATTTAAATGGCCCCTTTTTGGCGCGAAATGAAACATTTCCAAATCGCGCCCGGATTGCGCCCAAATGTTCCAAATTCAAATTATATGATTTTAAGCGGGTTCCAAATTTTGAAAGGAGGTGTTTAGTGATTAAAATGCGTGCCCCCAAGTCGGACACTTGCACGCGCGCGTAGTCGTCCGAACTTGCCTGTTTAGCCAAACGGAACGGAATCTCGACACGCGGACGCTACCACGCGACTAGTGGCGATGAGTAGGCCAAGATGGATATCTTAAATTTCATTTTCGGAGTTAAAAATTGTTATGTGCTAAAATGACTTAACCGGGTAAAATTTAGCAATAAACACCAGAAAATCAGGAAAATTGGAATGAGCAATAAATAACCCTCAACTAGTAATATACATAGCATTATTGGGCTCGGGTGTTACATCATACCCAACTACAAAAGAATTTCGTCCTCGAAATTCCAAGGATACAAGATAACTAACTACTGGAAAAGGTGAGGGAATTTCTGCCGGATCTCGTCTTCTCGCTCCCAAGTAGATTCTCCATGCGATCGGTTACCCCAAGAAACTAGCACAAGAGGGATAACCTTGTTCTTAAGAACCTTTTCTCTTCGATCCTTGATCTCGACTGGTCGCTCCTCAAAAGTCAGGTCTTCCCGAACGGTCAACTCCGAGTGATCCAAAACATGGGTCTCATCACGAACATACCTCCGTAGTTGAGACACATGAAATACATCATGAACTCCTGCTAATGACGATGGTAACGCCAACCGGTACGATACCTCTCCGACACGCTCCAATATCTCGAAGGGTCCAACGAATCGGGGACTAAGCTTTCCCCGACTTCCAAAGCGAATCACCCCTCTAGTCGGTGATATCTTCAGGAATACCAAATCACCTACGGCGAACTCTAGAGGTCTTCTTGACGTGTCGGCCCAACTTTTCTGTCTGTCTTGAGCTGCCTTCATATGCTTCCTGATCGTATTCACTTTCTCAACTGTCTGTACCACCAAATCTGGCCCTAGTAACCTTCGTTCACCCACATCATCCCAACATACAGGTGAACGGCACTTACGACCATACAACGCTTCGAACGGGGCCATCTGAATAGTTGCTTGGAAGCTGTTGTTGTACGAAAACTCCACCAGGTGTAGATGATCTTCCCAAGAACCTTTGAAGTCTAACATGCAAGCCCTCAACATATCTTCAAGGGTCTGGATCGTTCTCTCTGATTGTCCATCAGTCTGGGGATGATAAGCTGTGCTGAACTTCATTCGAGTCCCCAAACTTTCTTGTAAACTCCTCCAAAAGTGTGACAGGAACCGAGTGTCCCGGTCGGACACGATGCTTACCGGTACTCCATGCAATCTGACAATCTCCTGCATGTATCGCTCTGCCAAGGTTTCTGTAGATTGACCAACCCGAAAAGGAATAAAGTGAGCTGCCTTGGTCAACCGATCGACAATCACCCATACAGCATTGTTGCCCTTTGGACTCCGCGGTAAAGCCGTCACGAAATCCATGGTTATATGTTCCCACTTCCATTGAGGAATCGGAAGTGGTTGCAACAAACCAGCAACCCTTTGGTGTTCAGCCTTGACTTGCTGACACACCAAGCACTTAGCCACAAAGCGAGCAATTTCCCGTTTCATACCTTCCCACCAGAAATGCTGTCGAATATCTCGGTACATCTTCGTCCCTCCCGGATGCACAGAGTAAGCTGAACTGTGTGCCTCCTTCATAAGCTCCTCACGCATCTCCCTTTGGCACACACACACGGCTACCATATCTCAACGAACCATCTTTATGGATCAGTAAATCGGTTCGTAGTCCAGCTCCAACCTGCTCTCGAAACTTTTGCAGTCCAGGATCTTGCGATTGTGCTGCTTTAATTTTCTCAATTAAAGACGACTGTACTTGCAACTGCATCAACTGTCCTGTAGCACGCGGTAGCACAACCTCCAAGTCAAATCTCCGAAAAATCTGCAATGATCTCCCTCTGCGTAGTTAACACCTGAATTGCTGGTAACCGACTTAGTGCATCTGGCACGACATTAACTTTTCCCGGATGGTACTTAAGATCAAGGTCGTAGTCGGCCATCAGCTCCAACCATCTGCGTTGCCTCATGTTCAACTCCTTCTGAGTGAACACATACTTCAAACTCTTATGATCCGTAAAGACTTCAACTCTCTCGCCCAAAAGGTAGTGTCTCCAAATCTTCAGGGCGAAGATCACGGCTGCAAGCTCTAAGTCATGAGTCGGATAGTTCTGCTCATGAGTCTTCAGCTGTCTCGATGCGTAAGCGACGACTTTCCCATTCTGCATTAAAACACATCCCAATCTTTTTCCCGATGCGTCGCTGTGAAACACCAGTCCTCCTGAATCATCCGGTACGGTTAGGATAGGGGCGGTTATCAACTTCTGCTTCAACGCCTCGAAGGCCAATGCACATCCATCTGTCCACACAAACGGTACCTCCTTACGCGTAAGCTTGGTTAACGGCTCTGCCAGACGAGCAAAGTTCTCCACAAATCTTCTGTAGTATCCGGCTAATCCAAGGAAACTTCTTATTTCAGCAGCATTCTTTGGAATAGGCCAATCTTGAACTGCTGCAATCTTTTCTGGGTCGACGGCAATGCCATCGCCAAACACAACATGCCCCAAAAACCTTACTTCCTCCAGCCAAAACTCGCACTTACTCATCTTCGCATACAATTTCTCTTGTCTCAACGTCTGCAGTGCGATCCTTCTTCTTCACTAAGGGAACTGGAGTTCCCCACGGTGAGTTGCTGCTTCGACGCCATCCCTTCTCGAGTAATTCACTCACTTGTTTCTTAACCTCTTCCAATTCCACCGGTGCCATCGGATAATAAGATTTTGATACTGGCGCTGCACCAGGAATGAGGTCAATCGCAAACTCCACATCTCGCTTCGGCGGTAAGCCCGAAATGTCTTTAAACACATCCATAAAGTCGCGAACAACTGCCGGCTCTTCATTACTATCCACAACCATAGCCGCAAGAACACTGTTCGTCGGCCTAGCACTAAACTCGACCGGCCCGACAGAACTGCTTCCTTACCGCAACTGCTGTCTGCTGTGAACTCCCAATTTTCCTGATATGCTCTGCTGTTCTCGAGCTGCCGTAAGAACCTGTGAGAAAGTGGTCAAACCCAGGGAGACGGTTTGCCTTTGGATGTCCACATCCAAGCTGCGCATGGACCTTCGTGCCCTGTCTGCATCGTTGGCGACTAAAGGTCCAGCGAAACTGCTGAGTCTCGTCCACTCTGCTGCATGCACGTCCACGGGTGCTCCATTCTGCCTCAGCCCAATAAATTTCTTTTCCATTTCCTCCCGTGCAGTCCGCGGAAAGAACTTCTCCAGGAAACTCTTAGAGAAATCCGCCTAACTGCTTGGCTTGGGCAAACGGTTCTCCTCCACAAGCCACCACTCTCGGCGTAATCCACTAGTTGAATGCGCACCACATCAACTCCTTTGTCCTCTGGAATCTGTGCCGCAATCAGCGAATTCTCCGTGCCGACTAGCCACTGCTCGGCTGGCATGGCTCCTCCAAACCAGTGAAAGTAGTAGGACCCACACGTCTGAACTCTGCCACGGTCCCTACTCGGTCAACTGGTCTAGTTCCAATCTTGTTCACAGACTGCTGAACGATCTGCAAACCTTCCTGAAACGAGTCCGCTTGCTGCTGGATCAGCTCGGGCTGTTTCTTTGATTTCCAGCATTCCTCTTATCACTCCAAGCATGGCGGCTCCGTTCACACGCCTCTGGTACGTCTTCAACTTCTTACCTGTCATAATCCTGAACTCAAAACACCCAATATTAGCATAATGATAGATTCTGAATATGGATCAAGGCTAGAACTCCAAGATACTTAAATAGAGTACTGCATTGTAGCTATGCCGCGGTATCATAGCCGCAATTACTTAACTCCACCCAAGTCGCCTAAGTCCTAGAGATAACAAGAAGTTAGGTTTTCAAGTTTGACAATGCAAAGTAAGTTTGCATGCCGACATGATCCGGAAGAATGATTCAAGGATGGTAAAACGGTCAAAGTGGCAGGACATGTTTCCTAATCACGGGTATTCTGATTCGTGTATCGGGTGCGATACCCAACTACAAAGAATCAACCCAATTAACCTATGTCTCTGATACCATAAAACCATGTCACGCCCCGCTTCCCAGAGTACGCAAGTTTGGGCACGTGACATAGCCAACCATGCTACCTATGGGTAGGAAGTATCCATCCACAGTCACATTACGGTTGTAAGGATATCAAGAACAAGATAAAAAAACTAAACTAATACATGTCCAAATCCATAATAACAAGAATCAATAAACAATAAGTGCGGAAGCTAATGATCCAATACAATGAATAAACAGTATGTCCCATAATGCGGGCTCACATCTGGAAATGAAATGACAGAAATAAACTAAACTCTCAAGAACTCACAGTTCAGCCTGCTGGCTGAAGTACTCCTGCTCGGTCGACGACAAAGGTACGGAATCTGGGCCATGCAAAACCCAGACGTCAGCGCGTCATGACATCAAGTATATAATGTGAACATGATAATAAGCAATGCAATATGAACATGAAATAAGCAGTAATAAGAAATAACAAGCAGGGTAGTGTGCAATGGTGACTAACTGTCCTATCAGGTTTTCTACTCTATAGTCTTTGAAACCAATTGATGAATCGTCGATGTAACTCAATAGTATCCCGTGCGTGCCCGGGACCACGGTCATAATCCTCGGGGCTGAGTCCGAGACGTGCCGCTAAGCAGTAGAAGGTAGTAGGATAGATGAGTAATGTCAGCATCATCACTCCCGGACCGGCCAAGCCCGTAAGACTGATCAGAACAATGTATCGAACTGTTGAGTTACAAGTCGGTTTCACCTTTGATTTCCCCATACCCCCAAACTATGTATGTCAGTCAGGTATTCAGTAGCCAAGGACTAATGCCAACACAAGTCAAGTAAAGGTAGGTCTGTCTGGATCGACAGCAGGAATGGTTAGGTTTGTCGGCATTAGGCATGAGATCAGGTAACAGGTCAGGTTACTTTCAACAGGTAGAGTCGATATGTACAGGGTGTTGTGTCCGGTGTATCAGTACATGAGTCAGGTATATCAAGATCGGTCAATATGTAATGCAATCAGGTATATGATGATAACAGGTATAGTAACACGTAATGAACAGTGGCAGGAAACAGTAAATAGCAAATATTATTCTATGTGAACACAGTGATGTTTGTATTTTCATATTAATCCGGTTCACGCACCTTTGAGGTGCAAAAGCTACAATATGAAACAATATCGATAGTATACGCAATGGAGTTACATGAATTTGAACTAAGCATAATAATTGTCTCAGGAGTGATTTTAACCAATGAATTGGGGATGATCTACTTGGTTTGATTTGTTAAGCATGAATTAATAGCAGACCGGTTAATGCGAGCAATGATTTCATTAATTTAAAGTTACGGATAATCGTGGCTAGCAATTCTAAGTTATAACAGGTATCGATATTATATTAGTTGTGTGGTTACAATATGATGGTTAAGTTGTAGCATGTTAAGCAAGTATTCAGATACTTGCCTCGGCGGTTCCGCAAACCGAAACACGGATGCGATGTCGGCAGAAACTGCGATAAGGAAGCACGGGCCACGGATCGAGTCCCGACAGAGGTCAACGGGATCACACGGACCAGGGGACTTCGCTGGAGCGTCGGGTTCGTTAGACGGCACGGTCGGATTCCGGCAACGACAAAAGAGCGAAGTTAGCAATACGATAAACATGCAAGATCAGCGGGGTTTGCACCAAAGGAAGTAAAGGAATGCTTACAGAGGAGGAACAGGGGTAACTATGGTGAGCCCGACGGCGATGGACCCACCGGCGGCGAACAAGAGGTGCAGCGAGGGTGCTGGAACGGCTGGAGGGTTCGGGGTCGCTGGAAAGGGGTGTTGCGGCGAGCTGGAGGAGAGGGGGTCGGCTCTGGTGGTCGAGGAGAAGAGGTAGGTGGACGAAGGTGGCGTCGACGAGGTCGTCGGCGCGATTTCCGGCGACCTGGAGATGGTGCAGGTGTGGGGCTCGGGTCTGAAGGTGGTCCGGCGAGGAGAGGAGGAAGGAGGGAGGAGGAAGGCGCGGTTGTCGCGGAGGCGTCGCAGGCGGCGACGGCGAGGTCGCGGTGGCGACGGTGGTGAGGTCGCGGTAGGCTAGGGTTAGGGTTTGAGGGGTTCGCTCGTGGTCGCGTGGGGTGAAGGCGGCTGTTGCATGGTGAAAAATATATAGAGGGGAGAGAGAGAGGCTGATGGGAAAGAGAGAGAGAGATTGAGAGAGATTTGTGAGGAAAGAGAAAGAGGAGAGAGACAGGGAGAGAGGTAGAAAGGAGGGGGCCCACGAGCTCAATAGGAGCTCGTGATTGGCCGGGGAAAAATATGAAAGGATTTTAGTAATATTCGTGAAGGATTTTAGTAGATATGCTGTTAGGAATAGATTAGGATATATATATATATATTAGATATTAAATTTAAATGGCCCCATTTTGGCGCGAAATGAAACATTTCCAAATCGCGCCCGGATTGCGCCCAAATGTTCCAAATTCAAATTATATGATTTTAAGCGGGTTCCAAATTTTGAAAGGAGGTGTTTAGTGATTAAAATGCGTGCCCCCAAGTCGGACACTTGCACGCGCGCGTAGTCGTCCGAACTTGCCTGTTTAGCCAAACGGAACGGAATCTCGACACGCGGACGCTACCACGCGACTAGTGGCGACGAGTAGGCCAAGATGGACATCTTAAATTTCATTTTCGGAGTTAAAAATTGTTATGTGCTAAAATGACTTAACCGGGTAAAATTTAGCAATAAACACCAGAAAATCAGGAAAATTGGAATGAGCAATAAATAACCCTCAACTAGTAATATACATAGCATTATTGGGCTCGGGTGTTACACTGCTCATACTCCTGCGAATCCAATCAGTAACACTACCGTACAGTCCGGTCTCTTCGTCTGATATGTCGCATATCACGGCCTAGGGTGGTATAACGGTAGACCCCAATAGCTTGAAAAGTCAAGACGATGCAAGGTCCATAACGGTTCGAGAAACTACTGATAACACTTACCAGTAGATCTCAGCAACCCTGGCCAGGGATTTCCTGTTATGGCCAATCGAGCATAGCACAACATCAACTCCCAATACCGGGAGAGTCGAAACCCCTCATATCGCTCATTGTCTCCATGCGACTCAGGACTGTACCCAAAAACCACCTTTTTGCACGATCTCTTGACCGTGGTATGGTGGAAATCAAAGTACAGTGGGAATCACACAAAACTCTATGACGATCTCAGGTCTACAGACTAACCTGTACCAGTATCACCAGAGAACTGCTATCCGACGATAGGTATAATACCATCTAGGAGTTCTCGGCAAGTCCGTTCAGTGTACCCAGTCTCCACTGAGCACCCGTATACCTTCTCTGATGTCAAATACCAATAGATGTGGGATCATCCATCGCCCATTATATGGATCGAGAAGTATATACGCTAGTCTACTCTGGAGTATCGATGCCCTGTCTCGATACTCCCACGACTAGGAACATTTATAGGGTGTACTTATAGACTACCCTTGGCCCCACTAGTATGATCTGCATCATAGTCCTAGTAGTCAAGTACACATCCTAAAGGCTTTATCAACATGTGAGAGTAAGACAGCATCACGTATACAAGTCAACATGTTAAGACAAAGTGCAACCAGATAGCATACTATCATATCGAGCAAGAAAGTCCTCTCTATATATGTCCAAGCATCCACTACAATATACATCCCATGTACAGTAATGGTCTCTAGGGCATACATATAACTAACAGGAATTTCTTCCAGTTCTATTGCGCTCCCACTAGTTTCTTTTTCAAAAAATTCATGTTCCAGAAAATGGGCATAACAAGAAACAAAAACCTTTTGTTCCTCTACATAATAGAAAAGATACCCCCTGGAGTTCTTTGGGTATCCTACAAACTTACACAGTACTGATCATGCCTCGAGTTTGTCCGTATGCTGTTTTTTAACAAAAGCTGGACATCCCCATATCTTTAGATACTGAAGATAGGGTTTCTTCCCACTCCACATCTAATATGGTGTGGTAGGCACAGTCTTGGTAGGAATCTTGTTCAAAAGATATGCAGCTGATTCTAGTGCATAGCCCCAGAATGATCGCGGTAACTCAGCGTTACTCATCATAGAACGTACCATATCCAATAGGGTTCGGTTTCATCTCTCCAATACACCGTTGTTTTGTGGTGTGTATGAAGGAGTAAGCTGAGAGAGAATTCCAATCTCTTTTAGGCAATCCAGGAATTCGGCACTCAAGTATTCACCACTTCGATCATATCTCAGTGTCTTGATGCTTTTTCCGGTTTGTTTTTCCACTTCATTCTTATATTCATGGAATTTCTCAAAGGCCTCGGATTTATGTTTCATCAAGAAAATATGTCCATACCTAGAGAAATCATCCGTAAAAGTAATGAAATAGGAATAACCACTTCTTGCATGTGTAGATATTGGACCACACACATCGCTGTATATTAGTCCCAAGAGCTCGCTCGCTCTTACTCCGTGTCCAGTGAACGGATTCTTTATCATCTTTCCTTCGAGACATGATTGACAAGTTGTATAAGATTGATATTCGAACGGATCCAAATATCCTTCTTTATTTAACTTGGTCAACCTTGTTTCGTTGATGTAACCTGATCTACAATGCCATAAGAAAGCATGATTTATTTCTGGAGTCTTTCTTTTACGTGTGTTCTGGACATTGAAAATTTGTAGTTGGTTTAATACGTATATACCATTGTTTAGAGTAACTGACCCAATCAGACCATGATTAAGGTGGATGTTTACGACATCGTTTACAAATGTAAAATCATAACCTTCTTTAGATAACAATGATACAGAAATGATATTACAAGTCAAACTAGGTACACAAAAACAGTTGCGCAAAACCAAAATATGTCCACTCGTCAATCCAAGGTAATATTCCCCTACGGACACAGCATCCACGCTCGCTCCGTTAGCAACCCTGAGGGTCATATCACCGGTCTTCAGAACCCTACGGCTTCTCAGTGCCTGCAAAGAATTGCAGATATGAGATCCTGATCCGGTATCCAATACCCAGGAAGTAGAGTTGATTGACAGATAGTTTTCAATTACAAACACACCTGAAGCCAAAGCCAAAACTTGCTTCGGGTCCTGGTTCTTGGCCTTCAGAGCCCTGCAATCTATCTTCCAATGGCCCTTTTTATGACAGTAGAAGCATTCTTCCTTTCCTTTTGTCGTTCCCGCCACTTTTGTCTTGCCCTTTACTTCCACCTTACTAACACCGCCTCTCGGTTTGGTGGGGGCCTTCTTCTTCTTCTTTCCTTTGGCTTTCGTCTTGGATCTAGAAAAGGAAGCTCCTCCAACAAGTAGAGCGGGTATTTCCCTGGCTTTCTGCAAGGTGCCCTCTGCACTCCTCAACATGTTGAGGAGTTCCGGAAGTTCAACTTCTTTACCTTGAATATTAAAATTCAAGATAAACTGGGCGTAGGTGGAAGGGAGGGACTACAGGATTAAATCTGTATACAGCTCATTCTCTAACGTGGTCCCGAGGTCTGCGATCTCTTCAATATAGTCGATCATCTTAAGGACGTGTTCCCCTACAAATGATCAGACGGTCAACCTCGCCTGAAAAAGCTTCTTCGAGGTCTCGTATCTTGCGATACGAGATTGCTCTCTATATAATTCTTTGGTATAGAGGAATATGGATTCAAGATCTATATTCTCGTGCCGCCTCTGGTGCTCATTGTCTATAGAGGCCAGCACGAGGCACTTGGCTTTTGCGCAGTCAATCTCCCAAGTCTTACGGATTTCCTTATCCACGACACTGGATTTTGGACCTGAGACGGCGGGGGCTTTAGTAGTAAGGACATAGCCCAACTTTTCATAAGTTATTGCCATCTTGACATTCCTGAACCAATCTTTGTAATTTGGCCCTGTCAATATATTTTTATCTAATAGTAACCTAAGGCCCGTCATGTTTTGGTCGCTGCAATTAGGAGAGAGAGAATAAACACTTTAGAATGATGCTCTTGCAAATGTAGATTGGTTTTTAGTTTATCTAAACAGGATGACTCCCACTATTTTTTGAATCCTTTCTCAAACCATAAAAGAAGAATTAGTCAGGATTAATCTCACCGTACAATTCTTGCTTAACCGTTCAGCCAGGCCAGTGTCGGTACTTTGAGGAAGGTTTTACGCGCTTTCGCGAAGTTCCTTAATTAAATAAACTCTTTTTCCTGGGGGTGTATCCCCGCCAACACATTTCTAGACACCTACTTGGTTTATAGTATTGATCGTTAAGTGAAAAAATCTCCCGAGGAGTAGTATACACTCACAGTAGGATCGGGATCCAAATATCATCGTGTGATAAAGTCGAAGGATCCTACCAAAATTATCACACTCCAAATGGTATGCAACACTAGCAAGTTTCAGTTTCTTTAGAAACTCCCGATGTGGATTTTTGCCCCATGCTCTTATGACCTTGACGAATGCCAACATATCATAAGTCACATGTCAAGTTCTACCCGTCATTATCGAGATTAATTTGAACCCACACATACATACCCTTGACGAAGGACAAAATAGCAGTACGACTGTCCCAAACTAACGCATCTATCTATGCTACAGATGAATATTCAGCAGCTACCAATCACTATGCATTGGCGAAGGTCAAAATACATAGCTTGAATACTACTAAATATCCAACTGAAATGACGGAGGGCTACGAATGGTTTTGGCGAAACCGTGAACGTAGTGAACTTGATATAATTGAAGGAACCTGATAGCTTTTAAAAGGAGTGGTTTAAGCTCCGCATTTTAAAAGTTTTATTGTTTTGAAAAAACGAGTGGTTTTGAAATTGTTCCAACGATTCAACTTTGGTTTGTTTACTTAGCATTAATGTAATGCAATCCCATCAATTAATCCTACCATTGCAGAAAACAACGAAAATACAACGTATGCTTATACCATCCGCATTCGCTATGGGGCCCCGTCATCACCCGTTAGGTTACTTAACTAACGACAGAGCGGGGGTTGGACTAGCGCGGATGCAAAACATAAGCAACGTCTACTAGATATCATATATATATATATATACATTTGTCAGACGCAATGATAGGCATTCCAGACACAGATGAACACATTGGATATACTAGGAATTCCGCGTTTCGTTTGAACCTGTAACGAAAGACGGATTCCACGGTTGTGATGAATAGCCAAACCCCATCCTAGACCCCTACGGGTGCGGCAAACTACCTGCCAAATACCCGAAGTGAAGCAGACTCCTTCAACAAAGTGAGTAGGCCACTCGGCATTTCAAAGTACCCGGTAGTTTTTGCACTCCACCTTGGGTCTATCCTAGGAGCAGAAAACAGTAAAAGAAATAATACAACGGTGGCTACAATCTCAACCCGGATGTGCCCCGCAAAAATAATATTACATCACTTTACAAATTTTTACATCGAATGAAATAATGAAAACCCTCATCTCACACCCCGGCTATTCATCCACAACAATTCAACAAGTTCATATACACAAACCAATATAATCATCACAGAAGTGTGCAACCCCCAACTAACCGACGTATAGCAATTAGCAGAAGTTTACAAACACATGTATCATAACTTGAAACATTAAACGACGTTAAACTGCGACTTCGAAACACCCGGTATTGCCACAGTAAAGAATTTACAGAATATTCAAAATTAGTAAAAACTAACAACTCCTGAAACCCTAGATCCAAGTCACAAAACCACACACCAAAACACGAAGCAATCCCCTGCAAACGAACCGGCGAGCTCGGATTTTTTCTCATTGTGGTCGTCCAAATGATGAGGGAATTGTCTCATTTTTGGTGAGTGGTCATTTTACAGTTCAAAGAGTACTCTGCAGTTGCTAAAATAATTTTTAAAGTCTCGTGAAAAATCGACAGAAACTTGGATCTACGCTTCGATGTTTTCGGGTTATTTCGGTTTCATAGTTTTACTTGTCGTTTAATCTGTTAGCTATGGTTTAGTCTGGCTCTGATACCACTGTAATTCAACGTTACATACCCCATGGATTTGCGGGGAGGCGGAACGGGTAAAAACGATTTTTACAAACAAGGTAACATCGACTTGAACTCCATGATCTTAGCTAAACCATAACTAACAAACTAACTAGAGGTTTTATCTACTATGTAAGAAAATTATACCTAAAGTTTCAAGTCCTTCTTATCTGCTCGCTGTCCTCGTTCACTTCGCGAGCTCCTTGGAGTGGAAATGGATAGCACTTCCTCGTCGGCTTCTCGAAGTCGTAGAAGATCCACCCGAGAGTTCCAACCTTGAGCTAAACCTCCAAGTTGAGGCAACTAGATAACTTAGTGTGCTAAACTAAGTAACCTAAAATGAGTAGAGTATGATTTTGGGTAGCTTAGTCTCACTAAACCTTTGATTCTCAACACATGAGACACTAGGGTTTTGAGAGGAAGAAGGAGAGCATGAACTTGAGGAAAGAGAAATGATTTTTGATAATGATAATAAAAAATAGAATGGCTAACTTTTATATGACCACAAGCATGGCATGGAAAATATCTCACCAAAATATCTAGAGTCAAAAATATCTCACAAAAATATCTAAGGTCAAAAGGTCAATCCAAGTCAAGTGGTCAACCCAGGTAGTCATGCTACAAAATTATCATTTACCAAAAATAACAAATACTTTTCTCCACCTCATATTTGTTTTGACCAAGTCAATGGTCAAAACTCTAATGAGGTGTCTCCTTCTATAACCCCTCTCAACCATATATACATACCCGCATCCACGTTCCGAGAAACACGAATACAATGAGACGAAACTAATCCAATGATCAAATACTAGGATCCGGCTTAAACCAAAGCCCACTAGTATTTTCCGCTCGAACATCACACGCGTACAAGTACACGTATGTGAACGAACCCTGTCGTAAAACCATACGACCTCTACATCGTTTCGCCCGAAGCTTGAAAACCCTCTGTGTGGGACTCTAAAGACTCGACAGTACGCTGGCAGTGGGTTTAACCACAAGCACGTCAGCGGTACTAGCTCCACGTAATGGCTACCCAGGTATCTGTCAATAAGAAGGCCGACGAGCAAGCTCATCCAAACCCCTACTGAGCCTGTCTGTGGCAATCTCTGTACAGTCCGGTCTGTTTGTCTAAGAGTGTCGCATATCGGTCCTAGGGGGCGGCAAGTGTCAGACCCCTAATAGTGCAATAAGTCGTGTCGGAGTGCGGCTAAAAACACCCTGAGAAACTACTGAAGTACCTACCAGTAAATCTCACTTGCCCTGGCCATGGACTTTGTGTAATGGCTTTCCGAACACAGCGCGACATCAACCCCTAATACCGGGAGAGACGAATCCTATCTAACCACCACTACCTCCAAGTGCTTCGGGACTACACCCAACTACTACCTGTTTGCACGACTCAGCAGAGCTGTGGTAGGGTAGTAATCTAAGAACAGTGGGAACACACTTGAGGCAAAGTAGCAATGTCAAGTCAACGAACTAAGCTGTACTCATGTCACCTGGGAACTGCTACCAGACGATAGGCATAGTACCAACCAGCAGTACCCCACGAGTCCGTCCAGTGTAACTCATAACCCAATGAGCACCTGCATATTATCTCCAGTACAACGTACTGATGGCTGTGGGACAGACCATCTCCCCTGCTGGGATGAGAAGCGTATACACTGGTCTACTCTGGAGAATCGATGCCCTGTCTCGATAATCCTACGACTAGGGACCTGTATAAGGATGTGCTTGTAGACTACCCAGTCCTCACTAGTGTGACTGCCATCACAACGTTGGTAGTCAAGCAAAGATCCTAAGGGCTCTATCAATATATATTAGCGATACGTTAAAAGAAACATATACACATATTAAGATAGATACAAACCAAGTATCATACTACTATATCGAGCAAGAATGTCATAAATCCGTGTATATATCCCAAGCTTCCAAAATGTAATATACAAACTAGTATTATACAATAATGGCCTCTAGGACATATCACACTAATACGGTATATCCAGCACCTTGAAGTCCACATAAAATTCTCTGCTGTAGAAGACCACTGGACACGGATCGTATCCCACAGTTGCCTTTGGAACGTCGTTCCCTGAACTGACATTCCAGCTGGATACGAGCGGTTTAACTGGAATCGCATGAGTTCGGACGAACCGTTGCGACATAAAGCAATATGATGCTCCAGTATCAAAAAGTGCTAAAGTAGGTAGAAAGGCTACTAAGATTGTACCTAAGTTGTATAGAATATGTTTAGATATAGAAAAATATATTGATTTGTAAAGATTGTAAAAGGTTTTAAAAAATTGGGAGTTACCGGTGATGACTTTGCCAATGGCTTCAGCTTCTTCCACGGACATTGTGAAAGCCTGACACCGGGGTACATTCCTCCTTGCTGGAGATACATTCCTTTGTCCGTTTCTCTGTCCTTGAGGCATGATGCTCTGTGCCTGATGGAACTGGCGAGAAGTCTGTGCAGGAGATCCATGAGGAGGTGGAGCAGGTAGGGCTAAGTGAGGTGCAGGAGCCTGACTAGCTGGCCACTGCGGAAAGGTGATAGCTGGTGTAGGGGATAGATTTGGATTGAGTCTATGAGGACATGCTACAATGTCATGAGTGGATGCGCCACAAACTAAGCACAGGCCGTTTGCACACCTGCAGTCCTTTACCAGGTGTCCATTCCTCTTGTAGTAGAAGCAAAAATTTGGACTGGGCTGGTTAAATGGTACTCCCGGTCTTCTGGGTACAAAAGTTGGTCTAGAAGAGGCTCCTCCTGCCATCTGGGTGGAAGGGCGCTTCATACCGGCAGTCTGAGGTCTGCCCTTCTTCTTTACCACTGCCTCAAAGTGTCGGGCAGCCTTCAGAGTAAGGTCATGGGTTGGGAAATCCCCTTATAGCTAATGCAGCTTGGATTTCCGGGTCCAACCCTTGCTGAAATCTTCGAGCCCGGATCTCAGCAGTCGAGATTAGGTGTGACGCAAACCTGTTACGGTCTTGTGTTAGAAGTGTAATATGTGATATTAGAAATTTGAATATTGAGACATATCTTACCTACAAAACATGGTAAACTCAGCATCATATTCATCCACGGATTCGCTCCACATCGAGCCTTATTATAAATGGATGAACTGCTGTTCCATGTCAAAATGGACAGTCTCAGGGAAATATTTCGGGTCGAACATGTCGCGAAATGTCTTCCATTCAATCGGTTGGGTTCTTCAGCCTTCCACCAGACTCTGGCGTTATCAGTGAGTTGCAGCTTCGCAACTCTCACCCAAACAATCTCTGGCACTTGTGCTGCTGCCAGGTCATTTTCAATGGACTGAGCCCATTCCACTGCCTCTAGTGGGCTCTTTTTCCCAGAAAAATACTTAGGGTGCAATGTCCGGAATTGCTTGACTCTGGATGCCTCGGTCTCTGGACGCTGCAAGAGGATAGCAGTCTGCTGCTGCTGACCCTCCAAGAGGCTCTTTATCGTCTCAAGCAATACCGTTTGCTCGTTGATGGGAGTTACAACGGTAGGTGGTAGTGGTAGGGTAAGATATGGAGTGTTTCCATTCACGTTGGTGCTAGTGTTATTGGGAGAATACATGACCTTGATTAAAAAAGAAAAGGTTAGGATAGATTCAAGAAATTTGAAATGTAAAGAATGTATAATTGTTGATTCTTATAATTCTTATGATATATTGCTTCGAATTCCATGCAGAACTGATCTGCATGGCCACCAACAAAAACTGTCACAGCCCGCTTCCCAGTATACGGGGAAGTTGTCACGCCCCGCTTCCCAGTATACGGGCAGAGGACACGACGAGACCGCTACGTATTTACTATTAAGTAAATACACTAAGCGTATCTAAACAATATAAAAGTAAAGCACAAGAGACAAGATATAATAAAACAGCAACTTTATTTATTCACATTCTTTCTGTACAATATATGGAAAGTAAATACAACTGAAATAAAAATCAATGCCTAAACAATGGCATAACGGAAAAGAAATGGCACGCCCTGCTTCCCAAAATACGGAATACAAGGGGTTGACAAGGCCAACCATGCTCCTACGGTCAAGGAAATATCCTGCCGTAGTCACACTTCGGCTTCTAGCTTTACGTGGTAATATCAATGCCCAAGTAATGAAAAATGCAGTCACTAAATCAAAACAGATACAATATACTAACCAGATAGAGATCAAGGGAAGATAGCGCTGAGTCACTGATCCAGATATCCGCAATGTCCTCGAGGTACGTCAGGTCCTGGTCCGAGCTAAATCTACTTCTCGCTCTGAGCATGCATACTCAGGTCGTCAGAGCGACACAATAGCAATAAATAGAAATGCAAGCATAACCAGTGTAATAGTGATCAATATGAAACAGTAAAGCATGAAGTGACGATATGAGCATGAAAGTGCCAGTATAGGTAAACAGTAAAGCAGGTATATCGAATCAGTAAGCAATGCATGTCAATATCACTAACCCTATCGGTCTCTAAGTCTCACTGTACAGGTCGCTAAGCCTATCGTCAGTCCAAGTGTGAAAGTCAACCACTCGTGTATCCCCCACCCAAGGGTAGGACCCAAGGACAAGGGAACACGGGTAGGAGTCGCTCGCTAATAATCAGTAATATCCCCATATATCTCCAGAATCGTTGCATGTGCCGGCAATGGGACTCCCGAGATTCTGTTGAACTCACACTCAAACTACCCCACATCCCATGGTCTACATCAAAAGCCAACCATAAACTCAAATATCAGTCGGTCCATAACAAGTCTACGCGAGAACTGGAGACAGGATCTCCATCAAGTATGTCTCGACCGATACCCAAGATAAATGGATAGTGTTTGGTGCCTTACCTATGACACCCATATAAGTGCTTCCATAATCATCCCATACCAATTATAGTTACACTTATACATGTCCCATAGACGTCGACAATGCAATATATCAATAGGGTCCGCAGATTGTGTACAAGTACGTATCACTTTCACTTATCCATTCATGCTTAACCCTAACGTACTTGCCACAATCAAACACTAATATCTATCACTGGGTAAAGAGCACGATCACTAGGTTATCAATGTCTTATGACCACTATATGATGTGATGAGAATGCAATAATTACGATGTGAATAAAATATCAGCAGTCAGTGTCCTACCACTTGAAAAATTTACTATCAATCACATGTGTAGAATTAAGCAGAACAATAAAAAGGGGTAAGCATCCTGTTTAATTATCTATCCATCAAAATTTGTTTCACGTCAATCGGGTTTCAGGTTCTCTAGTTATGGCCATTTTATTTTAAGTGGTCACTGCTGGAAATCCGATTTCAGAATTGGAAGTCCGTTTCGTAATTCATTTTACTCCTAGTTGGGAGCATAATTAGGCGACTCTACAGTTCAACTAATTGTATATTTTACTGTTATCATTCCAACGCATTAAACTTATTGACAATAGGATTCCTGTATTAGAAGTTAGGTTATGAACAAAGTGCTGGTGTAAGAGGGGTCACTGCAGAAACTGCAGAACACCACGGTATTCTAAAATACATATTAAATAATAAGGATGGTGAAACGACACGGGAATAGATCCATGGGTTATCTAACTAAATTTTCTACGCGACCATATGGGGTTCCGTGCATTTTCAGTTTAAGGAAAGGGTGTACAGGTGTTCCCAAGGCCAGGTGTTCGAACGAACGCTGCCCCAGACTGCAGTCCAGAGTTGTGTTCCTCCTCATTTTTCGGGGTCATGAAATTGCATTATTCAATAACTAATTACATGGGGTTATAGGTTATATAGTTAGGTTCGATATGAGCTCTGGATCACCATGAGTGGATTTATATTTAATTAACTACTAATTTTACGACATGATGAGTACGGTGATTTTCAGAATTTACGTAACCAATTGGGGAGTCAAATTTCATGTGAAACAATATTAATTGATATAAATATAGCGTGTTAAGCAAGTGAGGGGGAGTTCACTTGCCTTTGGTCGCTTGATATGGAAGCGACGCCGCTGCAGAGTTTGTCTCGACACACGAGACGGCGCGATGCCGAACACGGGCGCGTGGCGCGAGCGCGATGCGCGGTGATCCGGTACTGGGCGTGGTCCTGACTCGGTGCGTGGCAAGGCGCGACACGGCACTGGGCACGGTCTTGACTCGGCGCATGGTCCGGGGGCGGCACGGCGCGTGCACTGGATTGAGCACGGTGTGGCACAGGGGCTGGCACGACGCGGCACGGGGACTGGGTACAAGGGGCGATACGTGAATAGGTTCGCGGTGGCACGAAAGCGGGCATGTAATGTCATGGGAATATCAGTATGTTTGGATGACTGACCGAAATCATGATATCAGTAAACGGATGTAACTGAAGAATCATGTATGTAACTGTAGAATCATGGATGTAACTATATAATCATGTAAATGGAATGTATATCCATGGTTCGGTTCGGTCAAGTTGATAGATTGAATATTGGATTCATGGATTCATGTTGAATTGTAATATTATAGATTGTAGATTGTAGATTGTAGATTATAGATTGTACTTGAATCATATTCAAGTCAGATTATAATGAGACTCAAACTGAGTCAGACAATTAGAAAAGTAAATTGAAGTCCTGATTGTTTTGATGTTATCGGTAACCGCTGCACATGGGCGGCAGGATTTGTGTCTTTTTCAAAAACGATTACCGTATTGATAACATCGTTGTTAAATTGTCTATCTTAGATAGGCAAGCACCCACTTCTCCGGCTCCCTGAGGCTCAAGAGATTGGTCCCGCTAAAACTTATGTTTACTAGGGTCCTTAGGGTAATTTATAGAACTTGAGGGGGTTTTATGTAAAAATACTTTGTAAAGTTTTCAAAATACACCCTAAGTATTTATTATCGTATTTAGAATTATAATAAATGTAGGTTTTATATTTGTGATATTTCTAATGAGAATATCCTATTTTCATGATAAATGGTATTTATTTGTAATTTTGGTTTTATATGGAATTCATGGTATTTCAAGGTAAATTGGTTCTTGTGATTTTTAGAAAAAGATGGAATATTTATATCATAACAAAATAGGTATTTTAATGATAAATATACATATATTTATACAAAAATAATTTTAATATATTTTATATTCTAAAAATCTTATTTTCTTAAGATGTCGTATTTTAAATCTTTCGAGACCGAATACTCCTTGCGGAGGTCTGAATCTCGCACTACTAAACCCGAGGATGTGCGATAATCCGCACTATCCTGAACGGGTTCCCCAAATGGGTTGTAGCGGCGCTTTGCAAAGATTTGTATAAATACTAAATCCTTTAGAAAACGGTTTTGTTAAGTAAATGGTATTAAAATGAAATTGTGTCGTTTTTCCCGTATTCTATCTTCCCAAGGGTATTGTGCTATATTGCATATGAGTTTGTGAGGAGGTAGGTCATTACCTCGTGATCTACTTAAAGGTATAGCAAGTTTTATGATGTTATATATAGAATTGAAACTATGTGGTATTTAAATGAAAAGGTACGGTAAAATGGAAATAGCAATTTCTTTTTATATGGAACTTATTCGATATGGTTGGTTAGTGTAATAGTCAACATGAATTGGTTTTATCATAATTGTATTAAAGAAAAGTGAGGTTTTAGAAAGAAACCGAATCGAAAATCGGATTTGTTCCGATTCCGTCGGATTTTGTAATTCCGTATTTTTAGAAAAAGAATAGAGAAGATAGAATGGGGACTTATGGGTTTAGGACAACCAGGAGAGGGAGAAGGATCGGAAGGAGTCGCCGGTGCATCGTTTCGTCGCCGGGAGCACCTAGAGTCGTCGTCAGAATTTCCGCCAGAGAATTCGCCGGAGCTTCGCCTTTCACTCACTTCGATTGCACACAAGGTTTCTAATGATTTCTTGAGAGTTGGCTCAGAGTTTTGGGGTGAGGGGGTAGAGTGTAAGGGTGGCATTTATAGGGTTAGGTTAGGGTTAGGGTAGATGAAGAGTTTAAATTAAAAAATATATAAAATACATTAAAAATTCATTAAAAATAGAGTAAATGGGGAATTCAACAGTCTCTGGAACTGATCCAAATAAATGGAGTGTGCGGAGGGGTAGGGGAGGGTAAGAGACACATCTTCTCTGTTGATGACTCGGCGGTCTGGCCGAGTCCTGCCGGCGGCGCCGGCCGAGTCGGTCGGTCGGAGGAATCCCTGTCGATTCATGTGCTCACTGGTGCATTAACATTTGTGGGTGTAGTGGGGTTTTATGGTTTTAGCACGTGTTGACTCTTGGACTTCAAAAAATTCAAAATAAAATAATATTAAAAATAATGTAGGGCATGGGATTTGAACTCTGGTGGCTTGGTTCAGCAGTGCAAGGTCTTACCAATGAGCTACAAGCTCCTTCTTGTAATTATGGAGCTATTTAATTACTTAAAGTAGTCACAAAAAATGTAAATACCCCGAGTATACATTAATTTTAAAGCAAAATTTTATACACTAAAAATGGAGTTGTTACATTCTTTTAACTTGAAATTAAAAAGCAAAATAATTACTTATATCTTGTGCTCAGGCTAAAATACCCCTTTATGGATTTTGAAAAAATATTTGAAAAAATTTGTATAGGAAAATTAGAGTTGTTACATTCTACCCTCCTTATAAAAATTTCGTCCTCGAAATTTGTAAAAAGAAAGTGTAACAGATTCAAGAAAAGTTTGGTGACTAAACTACTAACAATGTATGAAAAATAATAAGGTGATTCAAGTGTTTAAAAATATGAAAGAGTCTTACTAGTGTTACCTTGGTCAACTGTCTTGGCTTCTATGGCTACTAAGGTGTAAGCATGTCGCCGTGGCACGTTCCTCCTAACTGGAGGCATATTCCCCTGTACTCGAGGTATGTTTTCAGTGCCTGATGGAATTGGCGATTTGGCTGAGCAGGAAATCCACGTGGAGGTGGTGCTGGGAGTGCAGGATGAGTTGCAGGAGCCTGGATAGCTGGCTGCTGCGGGTAGTTGACGGGTGTGTGAGTTGGGTTGCGTCTATAAGGACAATTTCCAATTCCGTGATTGGACGCGCCACAAACCAAGCATAGGCCTTTTGCGCGCCTACGGTCCTTCCACAAGTGTCCCTCTCTATTGCAATAAAAGCAAAAATCGGGTCTTGGCTGATCATTGGCTTCTTCCAGTCTTCTGAGTTCAACAGCTGGCCTTAAAGAAGCCCCTCCTGCAATTTGAGTGGCAGGGCGTTTCACTCCTGCAGACTGAGGTCTGCCCCTTGCCTTTATCACTGCCTCATAACTCCGGGCAGCTTCCAGAGCGTCTTGATGAGTTGGAAATTTCCCTGTGGCTAGTGCTGCCTGGATTTCCGTGTCCAAACCTTATTGAAATCGACGAGCTCCGATCTCATCCGTCGGTATCAGGTGTGCCGCAAATCTGTTACGGTCTTGTGTTAGCTGTGTAGTATGTGATATTAAAAATTTGAAATACTGTGACAAATCTTACCGACTTAGCATGGTGAACTCAGCGTCATACTCATCTACTGACTTGACCCGCATAGAACCTTGTTGTAGATAAATGAATTGTTGTTCCATGGCAAACCTAGCAGTCACAGGGAAGTACTTCGCGTCGAACTTATCGCGAAAAGTCTTCCATTCAATGGGCTGATCAAGACGGCTTTCTTCCGCCTTCCACCAGTTCCGTGCATTGTCCGTGAGCTGTAATTTTGCCACACGAACCCAAGCTATATCTGGCACTTGTGCCGCTGCCAGATCATCTTCGATACTCTGAGCCCATTCCTCATCTTCCAGTGGGCTTCCCTTTCCTGAGAACTGTTTGGGATGCAAAGATCTGAATTGCTTCACCCCAGGTACTTCAGTCTTGGGACAGTTCAAGAGCTGTTGTTGTCCTTCTAAGAGGCTGCGGATTGCCTCAAGAAGAACCGTTTGCTCGTTGAGTGGAGCAGAAACGGCAGGTGTGATTGGTAGTGGAGGTGGAGTGTTGTTGAAATTGGTGCTGGTGTTGTTTGGGGAATCCATAATCTTGAATGAAAAAGTTAGGTTATGACAGATTGAAAGTATATGATTCAAAAAATATAAAATGATAAGATTCAAGGAACATGATTGTAAAGAATGTTTTAGTTGCTGGTTCTTGTGTTATATTGCTTAGGTTGTTCACGCAGAACAGAATTGCATGGCAGTGTTCCATACAACTCTGACCTGCATGGGCCACCAACAAAACCTGTCACGCCCCGCTTCCCAGTATACGGGCAGAGGACGCGACGAGGCCGCTACGTATTTACTGTGAAGTAAATATGCTAATCGAATCTAAGCAATATAAAAGTAAAGCACAAGAGACAAGATATAATAAAACAGCAACTTTATTTATTCACATTCTTTCTGTACAATATATGGAAAGTAAATACAACTGAAATAAAAGCAATGCCTAAACAATGGCATAACGGAAAAGAAAAGTACTGAAATGGAAGGTGTACAATGACTAGAGCTCGGGGTCTTCACTGAATTGGTCCAAGTCTTCACTCGTGGGCTCGATCTCTGACGTGTCCAAATCACCTGACGACATTCAAAGAAGAAAGAAAGAGAATGTCGTCAGCAAACAGATCGCTCGGTAAGTCCCAAAGATAAGGGAGAAATAGAATAGACAGAATAAGAAGGTAGCTATTAAAGTTGTATTATATTGTTTTAGTGTTAACGTTGTTGATTGTAGCTTGGTACTGAAGATGCCAGTGTATACGAGAGGAGTCCCACTTATACCGGAGACTTTGGTAACCCGTAGTACAAAGCTCCGTCGATAATACCACGGAACAACGGCATGGATGTAATTACATCTTAAGTGACCAACTCGTGCCACCTTTAACATATTCCGTACCAGTCTACCCCTTAAACCCCGTGTTATCTTGATTGTATTGTTGTATTGTATTGTAAACTGTATAGATTGTATGTTTGGATGACTGACCGAAACCATGATATCAGTAAATGGATGTAACTGGAGAATCATGTATGTAACTGTAGAATCATGGATGTAACTATATAATCATGTAAATGGAATGTATATCCATGGTTCGGTTCAGTCAAGTTGATAGAATGAATAATGGATTCATGGATTCATGTTGAATTGTAATATTGTAAATTGTAGATTGTAGTTTGTACTTGAATCATATTCAAATCAGATTATAATGAGACTCAAACTGAGTCAAACAATTAGAAAAGTAAATTGAAGTCCTGATTGTTTTGATGTTATTGGTAACCGCTGCATATGGGCGGCAGGATTTGTGTCTTTTTCAAAGACGATTACCGTATTGATAACATCGTTGTTAAATTGTCTATCTTAGATAGGAAAGCACCCACTTCTCCGGCTCCCTGAAGCTCAAGAGATTGGTCCCGCTTAAACCTATGTTTACTAAGGTCGTTAGGGTAATTTATAGAACTTGAGGGGGTTTTATGTAAAAATACTTTGTAAAGTTTTCAAAATACACCCCAAGTATTTATTATCGTCTTTAGAATTGTAATAAATGTAGGTTTTATATTTGTGATATTTCTAATGAGAATATCCTATTTTCATGATAAATGGTATTTATTTGTAATTTTGGTTTATATGGAATTCATGGTATTTCAAGGTAAATTGATTCTTGTGATTTTTAGAAAAAGATGGAATATTTATATCATAACAAAATAGGTATTTTAATGATAAATATACATATATTTATACAAAAATAATTTTAATATATATTTTACATTCTAAAAATCTCATTTTCTTAAGATGTCGTATTTTAAATCTTTCGAGACCGAATGCTCCTTGCGGAGGTCTGAATCTCGCACTACTAAACCCGAGGATGTGCGATAATCCGCACCATCCCGAACGGGTTCCCCAAATGGGTTATAGCGGCGCTTTGCAAAGATTTGTATAAATACTAAATCCTTTAGAAAACGATTTTGTTAAGTAAATGGTATTAAAATGAAATTGTGTCGTTTTTTCCGTATTCTATCTTCCCAAGGGTATTGTGCTATATTGCATATGAGTGTGTGAGGAGGTAGGTCATTACCCCGTGATCTACTTAAAGGAATAGCAAGTTTTGTGATGTTATATGTAGAATTGAAATTATGTGGTATTTAAATAAAAAGGTACGGTAAAATGGAAATAGCAATTTCTTTTGATATGGAACTTATTCGATATGGTTGGTTAGTGTTTAATAGTCAACATGAATTAGTTTTAGCATAATTGTATTAAAGAAAAGTGAGGTTTTAGGAAGAAACCGAATCGGAAATCGGATTTGTTTCGATTCCGTCGGATTTTGTAATTCCGTATTTTTAGAAAAAGAATAAAGAAGATAGAATGGAGACTTACGGGTTTAGGACAACCAGGAGAGGGAGAAGGATCGGGAAGAGTCTCCGGTGCGTCGTTTCGTCGCCGGGAGCTCCTAGAGTCGTCGTCTGAATTTCCGCCGGAGCTTCGCCTTTCGCTCACTTCGATTGCACACAAGATTTCTAATGATTTCTTGAGAGTTGGCTCAGAGTTTTGGGGTGATGGGGTAAAGTGTAGGGATGGTATTTATAGGGTTAGGCTAGGGTTAGGGTAGATAAAATGTTTAAATTGAAAAAAAATGTAAAAATACATTAAAAATTCATTAAAAATAGAGTAAATTGGGAATCAACAGTCTCTGGAACTGATCCAAATAAATGGAGTGTGCAGAGGGTGGGGGAGGGGAAGAGGCGCATCTTCTCTGTTGACGACTCGGCGGTCCGGCCGATTCGGCCGATAGGAGGAATCCCCGTCGATTCATGTGCTCACCGGTGCATTAATATTTGTGGGTGTAGTGGAGTTTTATGGTTTTAGCACGTGTTGACTCTTGGACTTCAAAAAATTCAAAATAAAATAATATTAAAAATAATGTGGGGCATAGGATTTGAACTCTGGTGGCTTGGTTCAGCAGTGCAAGGTCTTACCAATGAGCTACAAGCTCCTTCTTGTAATTATGGAGCTATTTAATTACTTAAAGTAGTCACAGAAAATGTAAATACCCTAAGTATACATTAATTTTAAAGCAAAATTTTGTACACTAAAAATGGAGTTGTTACATTCTTTTAACTTGAAATTAAAAAGCAAAATAATTACTTATATCTTGTGCTCAGGCTAAAATTCCCCTTTATGGATTTTGAAAAAATTTGTATAGGAAAATTAGGGTCGTTACAGAAGTAAACGTGATGGGCCGCAATATATTTACTCAGAAATAAATACATTAAGCGTAAATAAGCAATATAAATAATATACAAGAATAACAAGAGATGTAATAATTAAACAGCAACTTTTATTAACATTCTTTCTTTACATTACAACTGATTTGAAAAGGAAATGTACAAAGATAAAAAAAAATGCCTAAAGAGTGGCATACAAATGAAAAGGTAAGTACAAGTAAAAGCTAAAAGTCTGGCTTCTCTGTGAACTGATCCAAGTCCTCCTGGCTGGGATCTGTCTCTTGAGAGTCCGGTCCTCCTGACGAACATTCCAAAGAAAGAAAGAAACAGAAATGTCGTCAGCGAACTAGCGCTCAGTATGTCCCAAAAGAGAGATAGGAATAGTTCAAATAAAAGGAACAGAACTGCTAATTGGTATAAGTATATGTTTGTTATGCTAACGTAGTTGTTTGTAACTTGGTACAGAATGTATCAGTGTATACAAGAGGAGTTCAACTTGCTCCATGGATTATGGTAATCGGTAGTACAAGGCACCGTCAAAACCCACGGGACAATGGCACGGATGTTCAGGTAGGTGTCTTTTAGTGACCATCTCGTTCCACTTCTAATACATTCCGTACCAGTCTACCCCGTTAAACCCCGTAATATATATTGTATAAATTGTAGTTATCAGACTTTCTGAGACCATGGATATAAGTTGTTCATGTAAACAGTTTCAGGATATATCAAGTAGGCATGTAACCAAGTCAAGATGTAGCCATGGTTCGGTCAAGTCAAGTTATATTTGCATGTTGATCTTGTTCTGGTATTAAAATTCAGGTTCAAGTATTCATGTTAGATATATTAAATTCATGTTGAATTGGATTCTGGTTTGGATTAGACTCAGACTTGAGTCAGACACATAGAACTGGTTTGGATCCTGAATTAGGTTAAGGAGTTATCGGTAACTACTGCACATGGACGACAGAATTTGTGTCTTTTTTCAAGGCAATTACCATTGATAACGCCGTGAAGTTTTTCTACCTTAAATAGGCAAGCACTCACTTTCTCCGGCTCCCTGAGGCTCAAGAGAATTGATCTCGCTTAAACCCATATTTACTAAAGTCCTTAAATGTAATTTATATAACTCGAGGGGGTTTTATGAAAAATATTTTATATACTTTCAAAATAAATCTCGATCATTTATTTATCGTATTTAGGGTTTCATGGATGTAATTTTTAAGATTTGAGGTATTTCAGTGAAGATTAACTTAGCTTGAATAGTTCATGGTATTTAAGTGTAAAACTTGTATTTTGGATAACTTGAAGATATTTTGGTGAAACTTGTCATTCTTTTATCTTTTTAGAAAATATGGAATTTTATTATATCTTGAAAATATGTGTTTTGATAATATTTATACATTTATAAAAAATTGATTTTATTATTAAATAGAAAATGTTGTTTTTCTTAAAAATCATATTAAAATCTTTCGAGACCGAATGCTCCATGAGGAGGTCTGCATCTTGCTCTACTAGCCCAAGGATGTACGATAATATGCACCATCCAATAGCGGGTTCTCTAAAAAGGGTTGTAGAGGCATGATCACAAAGAATTTTGATAATACAATTCAAAGAAAACTGGGTTTTTATAGTTTATGGTATTTTGATGAAATATCGTAATCGCCACAAAAATAGATTTCCAAGAGTATCGTGCTATGTCAATATGTGTATATGTGAGGGGTAGGTCATTACCCCCATGAAGTTTTCTAGAGGTAATAGTTATCAAAAGAACTAAAAGATGAATATATGAAGTTCATGGTATTTCCATATAAAAACTAGGTTTAAGTTATATAACATGACGTTTTAAGGTAAAGATTGTTTTTAATTATTAGTTTTCATGATTAATAAGTATGGTGTAGAAATATGCATGAAGAGAATGTAAGAGGAGTGGAATTTATAAGGTTTTTAAAGAGGATGTCGGTGTTAACTCCACTTCCAAGATATTTTATAAAAAGAGACTTTTTATATAGAAAGAGAAGAAGGAGGTTGGACTTACTAGCTAAAAAGAGTGAGGAGAGGTAGAAGAAAAGGTGGTAGTCTTCGTGGTGTCGTGGGGTCGCCGGAACTTGCATAGATCCTCTCCGGAAATTGACCTTGGGCTAACTCCACTTCTATTCTACTTGTACTTAGAAAAATTTGATAATTTTGGTTAGGGATTTCAGAATGAGGAGGGGCTAGGGTATGGGGTTGTATTTATATTGTGGAATTAGGGTTTTGGAATTGAAAGAATGAATTAAAATGTATTTAAAATTGGATTAATTGAAAATTTGAATTCTCTGTTAAATTACAGAGAGAGAAAAACAGTGCAGGGGTAATAGGGGTAGGCCAAGGGTCTTGTGTGCAGAGCACGAGGGTTATTGGCTACAGGAGGCCCGATGCTGCCGGCCCAAAACAACATCTCGCCGGCCAAAAAATGTAGGAGAGCCATCGGATGCTTGCCACGTATTCTCCTCGCTGTTAATATAATTTTGCACATGTTAGATTTCTCTGACTTTTCATTTTTTGTGTGCATTGCACGTGTAAACTTTAGGGCTTCTAAAAAGTTTAAAAGAAAAAACTAAAAAAATAATATGTGGCTGATGGGATTCGAACACATGGGCTATATCACAGCAGTGCAAGGCTTTACCAATGAGCTACAAGTGCTTTCTTGTTGTTCTTAAACAAATTTAATTTATAACTTGTACTCAGGCTAAGGAACTCCTTTCTATACATTAACTTAAAAATTTTCGTACAGTTAAATCACCTTATAAAAATTTCGTTCTCGAAATTTACAATTACATAAGGACTAATTTACAAACGAGTAAGGGTATCTTGCACGCATGTCATCTTCTCGTTCCTATGTTGATTCTCCTAGTGAATCTTTTCTCCACATCACTCGGACCAAGTTTACTTCCTTGTTCCACAGTGACTTTACCTTTCGGTCCAGAATCTCAACGAGTTGTTGCCCATAAGATAGATTTGTCTGTACAGTGAGCTCGGAGTGATCAAGGATGTGGCTGGGGTCTCTCACATATCTTCGAAGCTGGGATATATGGAACACGTTGTGCACTCCTTCCAATGAGGGTGGTAGTGCTAAACGATATGCCACTTCTCCAACTCGTTCGAGTATATCGAACGGTCCTATGTATCTGGGACTCAGCTTACCCCTCTTGCCAAAACAGATTACTCCACGGTTTGGAGAGATCTTTAAGAAAACATGATCTCCAGGCTGGAACTCCAGATGTCTGCGCTTTGCATCAGCCCAGTGCTTCTGTTTGTCTTGGGCTATACGCATTCTTTCCCCGATCGTGCGAACTATGTCTACAGTTGCCACAATCATCTTTTGTCCTAGGAGTTCCCGATCTCCAACGTCGTCCTAACTTGGTGGTGATCGATACTTCCTTCCGTAGAGAGCTGCAAATGGTGACATTCCAATACTTGCCGCCTGATAGCTGTTGTTGTATGAAAACTCCACAACGTGTGGGTGATCTTCCTACGAACCTTTAAAGTCTAACATACAAGCTCTTAGCATGTCTTCTAGAATCTGAATTGTCCGCTCAAACCGTCTATCTGTTTGTGGATGGTAAGCTGTGCTGAAGTTCAAACTCGTTCCCAGACTAGTTTGCAGACTCTGCCAAAACTGCGATCGGAATCTGGTATCACGACCGGAGACGATGCAAACTGGTACTCCATGTAATCTCATGATCTCCTGCATAAGTTCATGGGTATCAGAAATAGTACATCTTGAGGTTAAATCTTACATGCTTACCTCTATGTACTTCTTTACTAGTGTCTCGGTAGATTGGCCAACTCAAAATAGGATGAAGTGAGCCGACTTGGTGAGTCGATCCACAATAACCCATACTGCGTCGTTACCCTTCGTGCTGCGAGGAAGGGCAGTCACGAAGTCCATGGTGATGTGTTGCAATTTCCATTCTGGGATTGGTAACGGTTGAAGTAAAGCAGCAGTCCTGTGATGTTCAGCCTTTACTTGCTGGCACACCAAGCACTTAGCTACGCTTCTGGCTACTTCACGCTTCATTCCATGCCACCAGTAATGTTGACATAGATCTTTGTACATCTTTGTACCACCAGGGTGTACTAAGTAAGGAGAGCTGTGAGCTTCTTTCATCAACTCTTCCCGAACAGAACATTTTGATGCACACAACCTGCTTCCATATCTTAAAGTTCCGTCTAAGTGGATGATGAAGTCTCTTCGCAGTCCACTTTCTATTTGTTTTCAGATCTTTTGCAGCTTGGCATCACTTGCTTGAGCTGGCTTGATCTGATTGACAATAGTAGACTGAACTTGTAAGTTCATCAAATACGAAGCGTTACCTGGCATAATTACTTCTATATCCATCCCGTGCAATTCCTGCTATAGCTTCCAATGTGCAGTGAGATTCATTGATAACGGCTAGCGACTAAGTGCATCAGGAACTACATTCACCTTCCCTGGATGATATTGTAGCTTGATGTCGAAGTCCGCCATAAGTTCTAGCCATCTTATCTACCGTATATTCAATTTCTTCTGAGTAAATACATACTTCAAACTCTTGTTGTCAGTGTATATATCCACTCGCTCTACCATAAGATAATGGCGCCAAATCTTAAGTGCAAAGATAACGGCTGCCAACTCCAAATCATGTGTTGGATAGTTGCGCTCATGAACCTTTAGCTGTCTTGTTGCAAAAACTACAACATTTCCATACTGGTGTAGAAAACATCCTAATGTCTTACCGGACGCATCGCAATGCACAACAAATCCTCCAGATTGGTCTGGTATTACTAGAATAGGAGCCGATGTCAATCTTGATTTGAATTCTATAAAAGCTTGATCACATGCTTCTGACCACACGAATACTTCATCTTTACATGTGAGCTTGGTCAGGGGTGTTGTAATCTTTGAGAAACCTTCGATGAATCTTTAGTAGTATCCTGCTAAACCCAAGAAACATCGAATATCCTTCACCGTATTTGGTGTCGGCCATTCACTGACAGCTGGCACTTTAGCTGGATCTACTGAGATTCTTTCGCCCGAAACAATGTGTCCGAGAAATCCGACTTGATCTAGCCAAAATTCACACTTGCTGTACTTGGCAAAGAGTTGATGATGTCGCAATGTCTCTAGGACAATCCGCAAATGCTCAGCGCGTTCTTTCTGATTCTTTGAATAGACCAGGATTTCGTCGATGAAAATAACAACAAAGCAGTCTAGGTACTCTCGGAAAACCTGGTTCATCAGATTCATAAATATAGCAGGTGCATTGGTTACTCCAAATGGCATCACGAGAAACTCATAATGACCATAGCGAGTCCTGAATGCTGTCTTCGGAATATCAGACTCTTTGACCTTCACCTGATGATAACCCGAACGAAAATCTAGCTTTGAGAAAACACAAGACCCACTTAGCTGATCGAACGGATCGTCGATGTGCAGTAGTGGATACTTGTTCTTTATCGTCACTTCGTTCAGAGCTCGGTAATCTATACACATTCTGTATGAACCTTCTTTCTTCGTCACGAACAAAACTGGAGATCCCCAACTTAAAGTACTGGGACGAATTCATCCTTTCTTTAGAAGTTCGTCCAGCTGAGTACGGATCTCCTTCAATCCTTCCGGACTTAACCGATATAGTGCTTTGATCACTTGTTGCGCACAAGGTAATAAGTCAATGCTGAATTCAAGAGCTCGATCGGGAGGCAAACTTGAGATGTCTTCAGGGAAAACATCCTCAAAATCTCAAACTACCTCTGGCTTGTCTTCTTCCGCTTGTATTGTTGCAATCACTGCCTTCTTTAGTTTAGCCTTGTAGGTGCTAGGTTCCAGGGTACGGTCTCCACTCTTGAAATAAAAGACCGGATGATCTTGTATCTCAAACACTACCCTCCTTTGACGATATACGATGGTAGCGAAGAAAGTTCCTAGCCAGTCCATTCCCAAGACTACGTCGAAGTTCGGTATGTACAGCACCTTGAAGTCCGCATAAAATTCTCTGCTGCAGACAACCACTGGACACAGATCGTATCCCATAGTTGCCTTTAGAACGCCATTCCCTGAACTGACATTCCAGCTGGATACGAGAGGTTTAACTAGAATCGAATGACTTCGGACGAACCGTTGCGACATAAAGCAATGTGATACTCCAGTGTCGAAAAGTGCTAAAGTAGGTTAGGAGGCTACTAAGATTATACCTAAGTTGTGTAGGATATGTTTAGGTATAGGAAAATATATTGATATGTAAATATTGAAAAAGGTTTTAAAAAATTAGGAATTACCGGTGATGACTTAGCCAGTGGCTTCAGCTTCTTCCACGGACATTATGAAAGCCTGACGCCGGGGTACATTCCTCCTTGCTGGAGGCACATTCCTCTGTTCGTTTCTCTGTCCTTGAGGCATGTTCCTCTGTGCCTGATGGAACTGGCGAGGAGGCTGTGCAAGAGGTCTACGAAAAGGTGGAGCAGGTAGGGATAAGCGAGGTGCAGGAGCCTGAATATCTAGCCGCTGCGGAAAGGTGATAGCTGGTATGGGACTAGATTTGGATTGAGCCTATAAGGACATGCTACAATGTCGTGAGTGGATGCACCACAAACTAAGCACAGGCTGTTTGCATGCCTGCAGTCCTTTACCAGGTGTCCATTCCTCTTGTAGTAGAAGCAAAAATCTGGACTGGGTCGGTTAAATGGTACACCCGGTCTCCTGGGAACAAAAGTAGGCCTGGAAGAGGCTCCTCCTGCCATCTGGGTGGCAGGGCGCTTCACACCGGCAGTCTGAGATCTGCCCTTTTTATTCACCACTGCATCATAGCGTCGGGCAGCCTTCAGAGCAAGGTCATGGGTTGGGAAATCCCCTGTAGCTAATGCAGCTTGGATTTCCGGGTCCAACCCTTACTGAAATCTTCGAGCCCGGATCTCAGCAGTCGGGATCAGGTGTG
The DNA here is from genome assembly GCA_030015575.1 of Agapanthus africanus. NCBI lineage: Eukaryota > Viridiplantae > Streptophyta > Magnoliopsida > Asparagales > Amaryllidaceae > Agapanthus > Agapanthus africanus. Next base: position 757,306,226 of record CM057340.1, read on the forward strand.
CCGCGAACCTGTTACGGTCTTGTGTTAGAAGTGTAATATGTGATATTAGAAATTTGAATATTGAGACATATCTTACCTGCTAAGCATGGTAAACTCGGCATCATATTCATCCACGGATTTGCTCCACATCGAGCCTTATTGTAAGTGGATGAACTGTTGTTTCATGTCAAAACGGGCAGTCTCAGAAAAATATTTCGCGTCGAACATGTCGTGAAATGTCTTCCATTCAATCAGTTGGGTGAGTCGGCTTTCTTCTGCCTTCCACCAAACTCTGGCGTTATCAGTGAGTTGCAGCTTCGCAACTCTTATCCAAACAATCTCTGGCACTTGTACTGCTGCCAGGTCATCTTCAATGGACTGAGCCCATTCCTCTGCCTCTAGTAGGAACTTTTTCCTAGAAAAATGCTTTGGGTGCAATGCCCGGAATTGCTTGACTCCGGATGCCTCGGTCTATGGGCGGTGCAAGAGTATAGCAGTCTGCTGCTGCTGACCCTCCAAGAGGCTCTTTATCGCCTCAAGCAATACCGTTTGCTCGTTGATGGGAGCTGCAATGGTAGGTGGTGGTGGTAGGGCAGGAGGTGGAGTGTTTCCATTCATGTCGGTGCTAGTGTTATTGGAAGAATCTATGACCTTGATAGAAAAAGAAAAGGTTAGGATAGATTCAAGGAATTTGAAATGTAAAGAATGTATAGTTGTTGATTCTTATAATTCTTGTGATATATTGCTTAGAATTCCATGCAGAACTAACCTGCATGGGCCACCAACAAAACCTGTCACGCCCCACTTCCCAGTGTACGGGGAAGTAAACATGACGGACCGCAACATATTTAATCAGAAATAAATACGTTAAGCGTAAATAAGCAATATAAATGAATATACAAGAATAGCAAGAGATATAATAATTAAATAGCAAATTTTATTAACATTCTTTCTTTACATTACAACTGATTTGAAAAGGAAATGTACAAAGATAAAAGAAATGCCTAAACAGTGGGATACAAATGAAAAGGTAAGTACAAGTAAAAGCTAAAAGTCTGGCTCCTCTATGAATTGATCCAAGTCCTTCTGGCTGGGCTCGGTCTCTTGAGAGTCGGGTCGTCCTGAAGAACATTCTAAAGAAAGAAAGAAACAGGAATGACGTCAGCGAACTAGCGCTTGGTAAGTCCCAAAAGAGAGATAGGAATAGTTCAAATAAAAGGAACAGAACTGGTAATTTGTACAAGTATATGTTTGTTATTCTAACGTGGTTGTTTATAGCTTGGTAAAGAATGTATCAGTGTATACAAGGGAAGTTCAACTTGCTCCGTGGACTATAGTAATCGGTAGTACAAGGCACCGTAAAAACCCACGGGACAACTGTAACAACCCTAAATTTCGATACAATTTTCTATACAAAATTTTTCATAATTCATAAAGGGGTATTTATTGCCTGAGCACAAGATAAGTAATTAATTAGCAATTTAATTACAAGAAAAATCTTGTAGCTCATTGGTAATACCTTGCATTGCTGAACCAAACCACCAGAGTTCAAATCTCATACCCCACATTATTTTTAATATTATTTTGTTTTTGATTTTTAGAATACCAACAGTTTACACGTGCATTTCTCATAAAAACCCCCACTACACACGATAAAATAAATATACCAGTGAGAAGGTGGAACGACGACACGGCCCCCGACCCCTTGACTCGGCCCGACTCGGCCGAGTCGGCCGATGGACCGCTCGACTCGGGCCAGCGCCGCAGGCCGGAGTCGGCCGGACGGCCGAGTCCCCAACACCAAAGTTGGGGATCTTCCTCTCCCCTACCCCCCTGCACACTTCATTTTCCCAAATCGGTTCCAAAGACTTTTGAAATCCCCATTTACTCTATTTTTTAATGAATTTTAATATATTTTTTACATTTTTTCAATTTAAACTCTTCATCTATCCAAACCCTAGCCTAACCCTATAAATACCACCCCTACACTCTACCCCCTCACCCTAAAACTCTGAGCCAACTCTCAAAAAATCTCTAGAACCCTAGTTTGCAATCGAAGTGAGCGAAAGGCGAAACTCCGGCGGATTTTCCGGCGATAACCGTAGGAACTCCCGGCGATAAAACGACGCACCGTCGACTCCTCTCATCTCCCCATCCTCTCTTTTAAAGTCCTAAACCCGTAAGTCCCAATTTCTCTCCTTTACTCTTTTCTAAAAATACGAACTTCCAAAACCCGACGGCATCGGAACAAATCCGATTTTCGATTCGGTTTCTTCCTAAAACCTAAATTTTCTTTAATACAATTATGCTAAAACCAATTCATGTTGACTATTAAACACTAACTAATCATACTAAACAAGTTTCATATCAAAAGTAATTGCTATTTTCATTTTACTGTATTTCTTTCATTAAAATACCATATAGTTTCATTTCTACATTTAAACCATCAAAACCCTTGCTATACCTTTAACTAGATCACGAAGTAATGACCTACCTACTCACACACTTATATGCAACATAACACAATACCCTCGGGAACATAGAATACGGGAAAACGACACATTTTCATTTAAATACCTTTTAATAATAAAACCATTTTCTAAACGATTTAGTATTTATACAAATCTTTGCAAAGCGCCGCTACAACCCATTTGGGGAACCCGTTTGGGATGGTGCAGATTATCGTAAATTCTTGGGCTTAGTAGTGCGAGATGCAGACCTCCGCAAGGAGCATTCGGTCTCGAAAGATTTAAAATATAAAAATCTAAATAAAATGAGATTTCTAGAAATATTATATATATTAAAAATTATTTTCATATAAATATATGTATATATATCCTTAAAATATCTATTTTGTAATAATATAAATATTCCACCTTTTTCTAAAATTATCACAAGAATCATTTTACACTAAAATACCATGAATTCCCTACAAATCAATATTACAAATAAATACGTTTATTTATGAAATTAGGATATTTTCACTAGAAATATCACAATATAAAATCTACATTCATTACAACTCTAAAGACGATTAATAAATACTTGGGGTGTATTTTGAAAAGTATACAAAAGTATTTTTACATAAAATCCCCTCAAATTCTATAAATTACCCTAAGGACCCTAGTAAATATAGGTTTAAGCGGGACCAGTCTCTTGAGCTTCAGAGAGCCGGAGATATGGGTGCTTGCCTATTTAAGATAGACAACTTAACAATGGCGTTATCAATATGGTAATCGTCTTTGAAAAAGGTACAAATCCTGCCGCCCATGTGCAGCGGTTACCGATAATATCAAAACAATCAGGACTTCAATTTATTTTTCTAATTGTCTGACTCAAAGTGAGTCTCATTATAATCTGACTTGAATCTGATTCAAGTACAATTTACAATCTACAATATTACAATTCAATATGAATCCATGAATCCATATATTCAATATGTTCAAAATATTCAATCTGTATTGACTGAACCGAACCATGGATATACTTCCATTTAAACGATTCTTCAGTAACATCCATTTACATGATTCTCCAGTTGCATCCGCTTACTGATATCATGGTTTCGGTCAGTCATCCAATTATACAATCTATACAGTTACAATAAAAGAACAATACAATCAAAACATTACGGGGTTTAAGGGGTAGATTGGTACGGAAGGAGTTAGAAGTGGCACGAGACAGTAAGATTAAGACACCTAACTTATATTCCGTTGTTGTTGTACTGTGATCCAACGGTTCCTTATACATTCCGTTTGCCCTGATCTCTAGAATATAGGGACCCCTCTCGTATACACTGGCATCTTCCTGTACCAAGCTACAAACAACAGCGTTAACACAATATTATAACAATATAATACAACTTTAAAAAATACCTTCTTACTCTGTCTATTCTATTTCTCCCTTATCTTTGAGACTTATCGAGCGATCTGTTCGCTGACGACATTCTCTTTCTTTTTTCTCTAAATGTCGTCAGGTGATCTGGACACGTCAGAGATCGAGCCCACTGCTGAAGACTTAGACCAATTCAGTGAAGACCCCGAGCTCTAATTCATTGTACACTTTCCATTTAGCACTTTTCATTTCTTTTATGCCATTGTTTAGGCATTGCTTTTTATCAGTTGTATTTACTTTCCATGTATTGTACAGAAAGAATGTGAATAAATAAACTTGTTGTTTTGATTATATCTTGTCTCTTGTGCATTTAACTTTTTTATATTGCTTAGATACGCTTAGCGTATTTACTTACACAGTAAATACGTAGCGGCCTCGTCGCGTCCTCTGCCCGTATACTGGGAAGCGGGGCGTGACAGGTTTTGATGGTGGCCAAAGCAGGTCAGAGTTGTATGGAACATGGACATACAAATCTGTTCTGCGTGAACAACCTAAGCAATATAACACAAGAACCAGCAACTAAAACATTCTTTACAATTCATGTTCCTTGAATTTTACAATTTCATATTGTTTGAATCATATATTTTGAATCTGTTCTAACCCAAAATTCCATCACCTCTTTTACATTCTTACCAAAACCTTCGCATTCTTTCATTCCTTCACATATTTTCATACACTATCAAGTACTTCTATCACCAAACTTTTCTTTAATCTGTTACACTTTCCTTTTACAAATTTCGAGGACGAAATTTTTATAAGGAGGGTAGAATGTAACAACCCTAAATTCCTATACAATTTTCTATACAAAATTTTTCAAAATTCATAAAGGGGTATTTATTGCCTGAGCACAAGATAAGTAATTAATTAGCAATTTAATTACAAGAAGGAGCTTGTAGCTCATTGGTAATACCTTGCACAGCTGAACTAAGCCACCAAAGTTCAAATCCCATACCCCCACATTATTTTTAATATTATTTTGCTTTTTGTTTTTAGAATACCAACAGCTTACACGTGCATTTCTCACAAAAACCCCACTACACCCCCATAAAATAAATATACCAGTGAGAAGGTGGAACGACGACACGGCCCTCGCGCCCTTGACTCGACCGAGTCGGCCGAGCCGGACTCGGCTGGACGGCCCAGTCCCCAACACCAAAGTTGGGGCTCTTCCTGTCCCCTACCCCCCTGCACACTTCATTTTTCCAGATCGGTTCCAGAGACTTTTGAAATCCCCATTTACTCCATTTTTTAATGAATTTTAATATATTTTTTACATTTTTTCAATTTAAACTCTCCATCTACCATAACCCTAGCCTAACCTATAAATACCACCCTACACTCTACCCCCTCACCCCAAAACTCTGAGCCAACTCTCAAGAAATCTCTAGAAACCCTAGTGTGCAATTGAAATGAGCGAAAGGCGAAGCTCCGGCGGATTTTCCGGCGACAACCGTAGGAACTCCCGGCGAAGAAACGACGCACCGTCGACTCTTCTCATCTCCCCTTCCTCTCTTTTAAAGTCCTAAACCCGTAAGTCCCAATTTCACTCCTTTACTCTTTTCAAAAATACGAACTTCCAAAACCCGACGGAATCGGAACAAATCCGATTTCCGATTCGGTTTCTTCCTAAAACCTCACTTTTTTTAATGCAATTGTATTAAAACTAATTCATGTTGACTATTAAACACTAACTAATCATATTGAACAAGTTTCATATTAAAAGTAATTGCTATTTTCATTTTACTGTATTTCTTTGACTAAAATACCAAATAGTTTCATTTCTACATTTAAACCATCAAAACCCTTGCTATACCTTTAACTAGATCACGAAGTAATGACCTACCTACTCACACACTCATATGCAACATAACACAATACCCTCGGGAATATAGAATACGGGAAAACGACACATTTTTATTTAAATACCTTTTAATAATAAAACCATTTTCTAAACGATTTAGTATTCATACAAATCTTTGCAAAGCGCCGCTACAACCCATTTGGGGAACCCGTTCAGGATGGTGTGAATTATCATAAATCCTCGGGCTTAGTAATGCGAGATGCAGACCTTCGCAAGGAGAATTCGGTCTCGAAAGATTTAAAATATGAAAATCTAAAGAAAATGAGATTTCTAGAAATATTATAAATATTAAAAATTATTTTCATATAAACATATGTATATATATCCATACAAAATATATTTTGTAATAATATAAATATTCCACCTTTTTCTAAAAATATCACAAGAATCATTTTACACTAAAATACCATGAATTCTCTACAAATCAATATTACAAATAAATACGTTTATTTATGAAATTAGAATATTTTCACTAGAAATATCACAATATAAAATCTACATTCATTACAACTCTAAAGACGATTAATAAATACTTGGAGTGTATTTTGAAAAGTATACAAAAGTATTTTTACATAAAATCCCCTCAAGTTCTATAAATTACCCTAAGGACCCTAGTAAATATAGGTTTAAGCGGGACCAGTCTCTTGAGCCTCAGGGAGCCGGAGATATGGGTGCTTGGCTACTTAAGGTAGACAACTTAACAATGGTGTTATCAATATGGTAACCGTCTTTGAAAAAGGCACAAATCCTGCCGCCCATATACAGCGGTTACCGATAACATCAAAACAATCAGGACTTCAATTTACTTTTCTAATTGTCTGACTCAGAGTGAGTCTCATTATAATCTGACTTGAATATGATTCAAGTATAATCTACAATCTACAATATATAATATTACAATTCAATATGAATCCATGAATCCATATATTCAATCTGTTCAAACTATTCAATCTATAATGACTGAACCGAACCATGGATATACTTCCATTTAAATGATTCTCCAGTTATATCCATTTACATGATTCTCCAGTTACATCTGTTTACTGATATCATGGTTTCGGTCAGTCATCCAATTATACAATCTATACAGTTACAATACAAGACAAACAATACAATCAAACAGTACGGGGTTTAAGGGGTAGATTGGTACGGAAGGTGTTAGAAGTGGCACGAGACAGTAAGATTAAGACACCTAACCTATATTCCGTTGCTGTTGTACCGTGGCCCAACGGTTCCTTGTACATTCCGTATGCCCTGATCTCTAGCATATAGGGACTCCTCTCGTATACACTGGCATCCTTCTATACCAAACTACAAACAACAGCGTTAACACAATATTATAACAATATAATACAACTTTAAAAGATACCTTCTTACTCTGTCTATTCTATTTCTCCCTTATTTTTGGGACTTACCGAGCGATCTGTTCGCTGACGACATTCTATTTCTTTCTTCTTTGAATGTCGTCAGGTGATCTGGACACGTCAGAGATCGAGCCCACTGCTGAAGACTTGGACCAATTCAGTGAAGACCCCGAGCTCTAGTTCATTGTACACTTTCCATTCAGTACTTTTCATTTCTGTTATACCATTGTTTAGGCATTGCTTTTTATCAGTTGTATTTACTTTCCATGTATTGTACAGAAAGAATGTGAATAAATTAAGTTGTTGTTTTAATTATATCTTGTCTCTTATGCATTTACTTTTTTTACATTGCTTAGATACGCTTAGCGTATTTACTTACACAGTAAATACGTAGCGGCCTCGTCGCGTCCTCTGCCCGTATACTGGGAAGCAGGGCGTGACAGGTTTTGTTGGTGGCCCATGCAGATCAGAGTTGTATGGAACACGGACAAGCAAATCTGTTCTGCGTGAATAACCTAAGCAACTTTGTCACGACCCGAAAGTACGGAACATGACCGGCACTTAAACTACGAACGTCTCGAGGCGTACGTAATCTAAGTAAACCGAAAACCCAGAATCCAAACCAAGAAAAGTAGTAGAGTGCAGGAAAAACCAACTTAAAGCAAGTAATTTCAATAGAATAAGCCGAATTATGTGGTTTTTAAAAGCATCAAAAATTTACTGAAAATTTCGGCAGAGTCTCCTTTGTAAATACTGGCCCCCAAACGGGATACAACATGAATAGTATACGAAATCAAGAAAAAGGCATCCCCAAGCGGGAGCTAGCTCTTCGTCAATCGACGGTCACAACCACACAAGCAATATAATATACAACGCCAACGGCGAGGATCAAAAACTCAAAAGGGAACTCAAAACCACCAGAAATATAACGAGCAACTCTAAGGTCGAAAAAGTAAACAACACTGGTCTCTATCTCAATAGATACATGTTTGGTTGATGGAACTTCTAGATACAACAGAATAATAATATACAAGATGTATAATGGGGGTATGATACAAGTAAACCCACCTACTAGCAAATCACCCAAATGAAACTGAGCCCGCAAGCCGTAATGAAACCTGTACGACAAATCTGCAAGAAACTGGGGCACAACGGGGGTGAGTTGCCAACTCGTGAATAGAAAAACATCTACGCACAGAAATCGCATAAATAACGCAACCTAGGTCAATGATCATAATATATCCTCAAATATAAGTATAACAGGCAGCCTATAACAATGACTAGGGTAATATCTAACCCGAGTATAATTTCATGTGCCCGTGTCAATGCTTCAGGTAGCAATATATCATATGAATGAGGTATGAATGCATGAAACAGAATACATGTAAATGAAGAAACTGTTTTCATAAATTAGTGAGATTTCCTTCGTATTTTTAAACTGAGGTATCATAATGAAATCAGTATCAACAGTGTCTAGCATCGACACAAAACATAAATCTCACTGTCTCGAAATATCAATGTCTCAATCTCAATATTTAGGGCGCCGTCAGTCCGGACCGGCCCCTACCATCCATCTCAAGACCATGACGGTATCCTCCGGATATCCGACGCGTCGGGTAATATCACCGGTAGGTAGTGCTCCCCTACCGGGCCAACGTCAACACCACATTCATCTTGCCCCAGGGTACCATACCGGGCCCACCATGTACCCGTGACGGTTCCTCCACTCCTCGACACGGATCTCCAAAACCACAGCAAACTCATGGTGGACGACACTTTACATCACTAGAAAACCGCAACATTTTATATTTTAAAAGATCATAAGTTGTAAATTTTGCGGCTTTCCCCGAAATCCAGAAATATCATAAATCTCAAGAAATCATCACAAGTGCATATGTCAATGATAATGAACTAGGCATGAACAACTGAATAACAGTATGCATGAAGTGGCAGGTAATAACTACAATGTCTAATATGGCATATAAGGGAAGTACACTAATATCATGTCAAAACTACCAGCTAACAATCTAAGTCAAGCAATTATATTCTCTAAAGTGTACGTGACATGTCAATTACCGATGAAGATGTGTGTGAGCCGGCAAGTAGGTGTACGTGGTACATACGCATCATCGGTAATGGTGCTGGTGTCCTAACAGCATGATATCAATAATGGAATATGCAGCAAAAATAAATATGCGAGGCAGAGCGAACAGCAATAATGTGCGGGAGCTGAATACTAGACACAACGATAACTAATCTGCAATAATCTAATATAAGTCCTAGGAATGGTGCCTTTTGAAATAACACGAATCATGGGGTTTTGAAAATAGGGGCTACGGTGTTTTTATGAAAAGATACGTCGTTTTTGAAATATCCGTAGATTCCCTTGAGCTGTCTTTAAAAATGCCCACGATTCGTTAGTTTTTGAAATAGGTAAGAAGTCTAATCTAATCTAACAACTACACTAAACTATACGGCTGAACTAACAAGCTGAACTACAGGTAAGGAAATCGCCTATCATCTGAGTCGATACATATACATACCTGTATATGTATAGTCGGTGATCCCGCCTCAATAATATCATATCCGATACCATATCTATAATCAGGCATCCCAAGTCAAGAGTGCGGATCAATCATCAATATAGCCCGTACGTAAATCCGTCGAACGGCATCCCAATCTGGGTACGGGTCAATATCACATTCATCATACTATTCACATGGTATCCTCTTTATCAAATATCATGATCGGGGTACTGATCTACGTCTAGTACCATACTGATACCGCCTACGTAAGCATGGACGTGTGTGAAACACTACGTCAAGGACCCGCTACAACGTCATGTCGTATCTAAGATACGAACCCTGCTATATCACCGATCTCACGGCCTCAAATCGAATCTCATCGACTCAGTTCAATCCCAAGTATCATCCTCAATCCGTATGTGAACACATAGTCCCATACCCATGTGAACACATAGCTATAATGACTCCCATGAGCACATATCAATAGGAATGTATGCAAGTATGTATGTGTGTATGTGTAGTGCAACACTACCCTAGGGTTCGCAATGCTAAAATAATCCAACACACTAATATCCATCCTAAGCACCGTTATTAATCCCAAAAACATATAATAATTGTTGGTGTGTATACGCATCCGTATACACCACCACGGACTGCGGGGGTGCTATACGCCATCCACCTGACTTCTCCCCGTAGATATAAATCTACTCACCTGGTCCTCGCTAGCCGGTGCCGACGTCGCCACGCGCTTGCTTGTCGTCTCGAAGTCCACATGGGGGTACCTACATATCATAACGTACCATATCGCATTAAAACTAAATTCGAAATCGAAACGGCATACGAAAATCAAATCGGCACGCGTATCACGCATAGGTCCAAACCTATCGCCCACGCATGCAGGAATAGTCAAACCAACCCTCGATGTCGATGTACGAACGTCAAACCATCGATAAAATCCAATCATACTCATTTGCACATTCACGAACACTAATTTTAATATAAACTAGGTTAAAACTCACAAAAACGCCAATTTCACTTAAAAAGTCATTTTTCCGAAAATCTAGCAAGCACATTTCGCCGTTTTTGTACAAAACATGATGTTTAAATGAAAGTAGCGGCCAATATATTTATTAAATATCTTAAATAAGTCGTATAAACAATTTCCGGAATTTAATCTCATTAAATTCCAAAAATCCTAATATTCTAGTTTACAAAAATACCATTTTTTAACAATTTCAAAGCAAAATGCACAAACTACAATCTAGCTTAAAATTGCATGATCCAAAGCATTAAACCACACTTAATAAAGTTAATGAAGCCAAGAAAAACCTAATCACATTTTTAATCCCAAGAATTTAACAAATTTCAAAAACCTAGTAAGCAAATTAGCAAAATAACAAAAATTTTAAGCTAGCCATTAGCACTAGCTACTAAACTTGTATTAACATGACAACAAAGCCTAATTATACCACACAACCATACACCAATTTTATAAACCCTAACTTGCATTCAATTTCACAACTTGAATTCCAAAACTTGCAATTAAACTCACATATCCAAATAACACTTAATTAAATTAGCTTAAGAAATTAGTAACAATTTAGGCAACAAAAAGTTTTAGAATTATACCCAAAAATATATGAAGGTCCACAAGACTCCATGGCCTCCCAAAATGCTCTCTTTTCACAAGGATCCATGCTATACGGGCTAAGCTAAAATGGGTAGGAGTCGGATTTGGGTTTTGGGATTTTTTTTGATGGATTTTGAGCAATTTTTGATGAAGTTTTGAAGAGAAAGGAGAGGGGAAAATGGAGGGGGGCTGCTGCTGTATGGAGAAGGGATTTCGACCAGAAAATGGGAGTGGGGGAGGAGAGAGAGGGAGGTAGAGAAAGTGGGGCAAAGTCAAGGTCAAACAAAGTCAAAAGTCTAACTACTTCACTCATTTTCTTTTCTTTTCTTTCATTTCTTTTTCCTTGAAAATCAAGTGGGGAAAAGATATGGTGGGTGCTGAATTCAGCCATGGGGAGGGATAAGTGGGGGTGTGTGGGTGTGGGCACGGGTGTGGGGTGGTGAAAAATGATAAATACAATATCCCAAACATCCATTTACGCTAAAAAAAAGCCTTTTTTCTTCAATAATTTCTAAACCGTTTTGGCAAATGATTTCGTTCCAAAAACCACATGTTAAAATTTTATTTAATGTTTTATGATGCACAAAATTTTTTTCAACTCATTCCAATTTGTAATTTTCCCTAATTAAATGTATTAGTGACGGCTTAAATAATAATAAAATAATATTTTTTTCAGAAAATTTGAAATTTCACCAGGGGCTCAATAAACACCAAATAATAGCAATTACATAGCTAGAATATGTATATTTAATTTTTATAATAAGATATTTGCATTTTGACTTTTTACAGAAAACCCCCTCATTTTACCGATTTTCCGAAATTTCACCGAAACGATTTTCAAAACGCTACAAATATAACACAAGAACCAGCAACTAAAATATTCCTTACAATTCATTTTCCTTGAATCTTACAATTTCATATTCTTTGATTCATATACTTTGAATCTGTCCTAACCCAAAATTCCCTCACCTCTTTTACAATCTTACCAAAATCATTGCATTCTTTCATTACTTCACATATTTTCATACACTATCAAGTACTTCTATCACCAAACTTTTCTTGAATCTGTTACACTTTCCTTTTACAAATTTCGAGGACGAAATTTTTATAAGGAGGGTAGAATGTAACAACCCTAAATTCCTATACAATTTTCTATACAAAATTTTTCAAAATTCATAAAGGGTATTTATTGCCTGAGCACAAGATAAGTAATTAATTAGCAATTTAATTACAAAAAGGAGCTTGTAGCTCATTGGTAATATCTTGCACTGCTGAACCAAGCCACAAGAGTTCAAAACCCATAACCCCACATTATTTTTAATATTATTTTGTTTTTGATTTTTAGAATACCAACAGTTTACACATGCATTTCTAAAAAAAAACCACTACATCCCATAAAATAAATATACCAGTGAGAAGGTGGAACGACGACACGGCCTCCCACCCCTTAACTAGGCTGAGTCGGCCGGGCCGGATTCGGCCGGACGGCCGAGTCCCCAACACCAAAGTTGGGGATCTTCCTCTCCCCTACCCCCCTGCACACTTCATTTTTCCAGATCGGTTCCAGAGACTTTTGAAATCTCCATTTACTCCATTTTTTAATGAATTTTAATATATTTTTTACATTTTTTCAATTTAAACTCTTCATCTACCTTAACCCTAACCTAACCCTATAAATACCACCCCTACACTCTACCCCCTCATCCCAAAACTCTGAGCCAACTCTCAAGAAATCTCTAGAAACCCTAAAGTGCAATCGAAGTGAGCGAAAGGCGTAGCTCCGGCGGATTTTCCGGCGACAACCGTAGGAACTCCCGGCGACGAAACGACGCACCGTCGACTCCTCTCGTCTCCCCTTCCTCTCTTTTAAAGTCCTAAACCCGTAAGTCCCAATTTCTCTCCTTTACTCTTTTCTAAAAATACGAACTTCCAAAACCCGATGGAATCGGAACAAATCCGATTTCCGATTCGGTTTCTTCCTAAGATCTCACTTTTCTTTAATACAATTATGCTAAAACTAATTCATGTTGACTTTTAAACACTAACTAATTATATTGAACAAGTTTCATATCAAAAGTAATTGCTATTTTCATTTTACTGTATTTCTTTCATTAAAATACAATATAGTTTCTTTTTTACATTTAAACCATCAAAACCCTTGCTATACCTTTAACTAGATCACGAGGTAACGACCTACCTCCTCACACACTCATATGCAATATAACACAATACCCTCGGAAACATAGAATACGGGAAAAAGAAACATTTTCATTTAAATACCTTTTAATAATAAAACCATTTTCTAAACGATTTAGTATTTATACAAATCTTTGCAAAGCGCCGATACAACCCATTTGGGGAACCTATTCGGGTTGGTGTGGATTATTGCACATCCTCAGGCTTAGTAGTGCGAGATGCAGACCTCCGCAAGGAGCATTCGGTCTCGAAAGATTTAAAATATGAAAATCTAAAGAAAATGAGATTTCTAGAAATATTATATATATTAAAAATTATTTTCATATAAATATATATATATCCTTAAAATATCTATTTTGTAATAATATAAATATTCCACTTTTTTCTAAAAATATCACAAGAATCATTTACACTAAAATACCATGGATTCCCAACAAATCAATATTACAAATAAATACCTTTATTTATGAAATTAGGATATTTTCACTAGAAATATCACAATATAAAATCTAAATTCATTACAACTCTAAAGTCGATTAATAAATACTTGGAGTGTATTTTGAAAAGTATATAAAAGTTTTTTTACATAAAATCCCCTCAAGTTCTATAAATTACCCTACGAACCCAAGTAAATATAGGTTTAAGCGGGACCAATCTCTTGAGCCTCAGGGAGCCGGAGATATGGGTGCTTGCCTACTTAAGGTAGACAACTTAACAATGGTATTATCAATATGGTAATTGACTTTTAAAATGGCACAAATCCTGCCGTCCATGTACAGCGGTTACCGATAACTTCAAAACAATCAGGACTTCAATTTACTTTTCTAATTGTCTGACTCAGAGTGAGTCTCATTTTAATCTGACTTGAATATGATTCAAGTACAATCTACAATCTACAATATTATAATTTAATATGAATCTATGAATCCATATATTCAATCTGTTCAAACTATTCAATCTGTATTGACTGAACCGAACCATGGATATACATCCATTTACATGATTCTCCAGTTACATCCATTTACATGATTCTCCAGTTACATCCGTTTACTGATATCATGGTTCCGGTCAGTCATCCAATTATACAATCTATACAGTTACAATACAAGACAAACAATACAATCAAAACACTACGGGGTTTAAGGGGTAGATTGGTACGGAAGGTGTTAGAAGTGGCACGAGACAGTAAGATTAAGACACCAAACCTATATTCCGTTGTTGTTGTACCGTGGTCCAACGGTTCCTTGTACATTCCATTTGCACTGATCTCTAGCATATAGGGACCCCTCTCGTATACACTGGCATCCTTCTGTACCAAGCTACAAACAACAGTATTAACACAATATTATAACAATATAATACAACTTTAAAAGATATCTTCTTACTCTGTCTATTCTATTTCTCCCTTATTTTTCGGACTTACCGAGCGATCTGTTCGATGACGACAATCTCTTTTTTTCTTCTTTGAATGTCGTCAGGAGATCTGGACACGTCAGAGATCGAGCCCACTGCTGAAGACTTGGACCAATTCAGTGAAGACCCCGAGCTCTAGTTCATTATACACTTTCCATTCAGTACTTTTCATTTTTGTTATGCCATTGTTTAGGCATTGCTTTTTATCAGTTGTATTTACTTTCCATGTATTGTACAGAAAGAATGTGAATAAATAAAGTTGTTGTTTTGATTATATCTTGTCTCTTGTGCATTTACTTTTTTTATATTGCTTAGATACGCTAAGCGTATTTAATTACACAGTAAATACGTAGCGGCCCCGTCGCGTTATCTGCCCGTATACTGGGAAGCGGGGCGTGACAGGTTTTGTTGGTGGCTCATGCAGGTCAGAGTTGTATGGAACACGGACATGCAAATCTGTTCTGCGTGAACAAGCTAAGCAATATAACACAAGAACCAGCAACTAAAACATTCCTTACAATTCATATTCCTTGAATCTTACAATTTCATATTCTTTGAATCATATACTTTGAATCTGTCCTAACCCAAAATTCCCTCACCTCATTTATAATCTTTCCAAAACTTTCGCATTCTTTCATTCTTTCATATATTTTCATACACTATCAAGTACTTCTATCACCAAACTTTTCTTGAATCTGTTACACTTTTCTTTTACAAATTTCGAGAACAAAATTTTTATAAGGAGAGTAGAATGTAACAACCCTAAATTCCTATACAATTTTCTATACAAAATTTTTCAAAATTCATAAAGGGGTATTTATTGCCTGAGCACAAGATAAGTAATTAATTACCAATTTAATTACAAGAAGGAGCTTGTACCTCATTGGTAATACCTTGCACTGCTGAACCAAGCCACCAGAGTTCAAATCCCATACCCTCACATTATTTTTAATATTATTTAGTTTTTGATTTTTAGAATACCAACAGTTTTCACGTGCATTTCTCACAAAAACCCTACTACACCCCATAAAATAAATATACCAGTGAGAAGGTGGAACGACGACACGGCCCCCGACCCCTTGACTCGGCAGGACGGCCGAGTCCCCGACACCAAAGTTGGGGCTCTTCTTCTCCCCTACCCCCCTGCACACTTCATTTTTCCAGATCGGTTCAAGAGACTTTTGAAATCCCCATTTACTCCATTTTTTAATGTATTTTAATATATTTTTTATATTTTTTCACATTAAACTTTTCATCTACCCTAACCCTAGCCTAACTCAATAAATATCACCCCTACACTCTACCCCCTCATCCCAAAACTCTGAGCCAACTCTCAGGAAATCTCTAGAAACTCTAGTGTGCAATCGAAGTGAGCGAAAGGCGAAGCTCCGGCGGATTTTCCGGCGACAACCATAGGAAATCCCGGAGACGAAACGACGCACCGTCGACTCCTCTCGTCTCCCCTTCCTCTCTTTTAAAGTCCAAAACACGTAAGTCCCAATTTCTCTCCTTTACTCTTTTCTAAAAATACGAACTTCCAAAACCCGACGGAATCGGAACAAATCCGATTTCCGATTCGGTTTCTTCCTAAAACCTCACTTTTCTTTAATCCAATTATGCTAAAACCAATTCATGTTGACTATTAAATACTAACTAATCATATTGAACAAGTTTCATATCAAAAATAATTGCTATTTTCATTTTACAGTATTTCTTTCATTAAAATACCATATAGTTTCATTTCTACATTTAAATCATCAAAACCCTTGCTATACCTTTAAGTAGATCACGAGATAATGACCTACATCCTCACACACTCATATGCAACATAACACAATACCCTCGGGAACATAGAATACGGGAAAACGACACATTTTCATTTAAATACCTTTTAATAATAAAACCAATTTCTAAACGATTTAGTATTTATACAAATCTTTGCAAAGCGCCGCTACAACCCATTTGGGGAAACCGTTCGGGATGGTGCGGATTATCGTACATTCTCGGGCTTAGTGGTGCGAGATGCAGACCTCCGTAAGGAGCATTCGGTCTCGAAAGATTTAAAATATGAAAATCTAAAGAAAATGAGATTTCTAGAAATATTAAAAATATTAAAAATTATTTTCATATAAATATATGTATATATATCCATAAAAAATCTATTTTGTAATAATATAAATATTCCACATTTTTCTAAAAATATCACAAGAATCATTTTACACTAAAATACCATGAATTCCCCACAAATCAATGTTACAAATAAATACGTTTATTTATGAAATTAGGATATTTTCACTAGAAATATCATAATATAAAATCTACATTCATTACAACTCTAAAGACGATTAATAAATACTTGGAGTGTATTTTGAAAAGTATACAAAAGTATTTTTACATAAAATCCCCTCAAGTTCTATAAATTACCCTAAGGACCCTAGTAAATATAGGTTTAAGCGGGACCAGTCTCTTGAGCCTCAAGGAGCCGGAGATATGGGTGCTTGGCTACTTAAGGTAGACAACTTAACAATGGTGTTATCAATATGGTAACCGTCTTTGAAAATGGCACAAATCCTGCCGCCCATATACAGCGGTTACCGATAACATCAAAACAATCAGGACTTCAATTTACTTTTCTAATTGTCTGACTCAGAGTGAGTCTCATTATAATCTGACTTGAATATGATTCAAGTACAATCTACAATCTACAATCTATAATATTACAATTCAATATGAATCCATGAATCCATATATTCAATCTGTTCAAACTATTCAATCTGTATTGACTGAACTGAACCATGGATATACTTCCATTTAAATGATTCTCCAGTTATATCCATTTACATGATTCTCCAGTTACATCCGTTTACTGATATCATGGTTTCGGTCAGTCATCCAATTATACAATCTATACATTTACAACACAAGACAAACAATACAATCAAAAAACTACGGGGTTTAAGTGGTAGATTGGTATGGAAGGTGTTAGAAGTAACACGAGACAGTAAGATTAAGAGACCTAACCTATATTCCGTTGTTGTTGTACCGTGGCCCAACGGTTCCTTGTACATTCCGTTTGCCCTGGTCTCTAGCATATAGAGACCCCTCTCGTATACACCGGCATCCTTCTGTACCAAGCTACAAACAACAGCGTTAACACAATATTATAACAATATAATACAACTTTAAGAGATACCTTATTACTCTGTCTATTCTATTTCTCCCTTATCTTTGGGACTTATCGAGCGATCTGTTCGCTGACGACATTCTCTTTCTTTCTTTTTTGAATGTCGTCAGGTGATCTGGACACGTCAGAGATCGAGCCCACTGCTGAAGACTTGGACCAATTCGGTGAAGACCCCGAGCTCTAATTCATTGTACACTTTCCATTCAGTACTTTTCATTTCTGTTATGCCATTGTTTAGGCATTGCTTTTATCAGTTGTATTTACTTTCCATGTATTGTACAGAAAGAATGTGAATAAATAAATTTGTTGTTTTGATTTTATCTTGTCTCTTGTGCATTTACTTCTTTTACATTGCTTAGATACGCTTAGCTTATTTACTTACACAGTAAATACGTAGCGGCCTCGTCGCGTCCTCTACCCGTATACTGGGAAGCGGGGCGTGATAGGTTTTGTTGGTGACCCATGCATGTCAGAGTTGTATAGAACACGGACATGCAAATCTGTTCTGTGTGAACAAGCTAAGCAATATAACACAAGAACCAGCAACTAAAACATTCTTTACAATTCATGTTCCTTAAATCTTACAATTTCATATTCTTTGAATCATATACTTTGAATCTGTCCTAACCCAAAATTCCTTCACCTCTTTTACAGTCTTACCAAAACCTTCGCATTCTTTAATTCCTTCACATATTTTCATACACTATCAAGTACTTTTATCACCAAACTTTTCTTGAATCTGTTACACTTTCCTTTTACAAATTTCGAGGACGAAATTTTTATAAGGAGAGTAGAATGTAACAACCCTAAATTCCTATACAATTTTCCATACAAAATTTTTCAAAATTCATAAAGAGGTATTTATTGCCTGAGCACAAGATAAGTAATTAATTAACAATTTAATTACAAAAAGGAGCTTGTAGCTCATTGGTAATACCTTGCACTGCTGAACCAAGCCACCAGAGTTCAAATTCCATACCCCAACATTATTTTTAATATTATTTTGTTTTTGATTTTTAGAATACCAACAGTTTATACGTGCATTTCTCACAAAAACCCTACTACACCCCATAAAATAAGTATACCAGTGAGAAGGTGGAACGACGACACGGCCCCCGACCCCTTGACTCGGCCCGAGTCGGCCGACGGACCAGCCGGACTCGGCCGGACGGCCGAGTCCCCAACACCAAAGTTGGGGATCTTCCTGTCCCCTACCCCCCTGCACACTTCATTTTTCCAGATCGGTTCCAGAGACTTTTGAAATCCCTATTTACTCCATTTTTTAATGAATTTTAATATATTTATTTTTACATTTTTTCAATTTAAACTCTTCATCTATCCTAACCCTACCCTAACTCTATAAATACCACCCCTACACTCTATCCCCTCACCCCAAAATTCTGAGCTAACTCTCAAGAAATCTCTACAAACCCTAGTGTGCAATCGAAGTGAGCGAAAGGCGAAGATCCGGCGGATTTTCCGGCGACAACCGTAGGAACTCCCTGCGACGAAATGACGCACCGTCGACTCCTCTCGTCTCCCCTTCCTCTATTTTAAAGTCCTAAACCCGTAAGTCCCAATTTCTCTCCTTTACTCTTTTCTAAAAATACGAACTTCCAAAACCCGACGGAATCGGAATAAATCCGATTTCCGATTCGATTTCTTCCTAAAACCTCACTTTTCTTTAATACAATTATGCTAAAAATAATTCATGTTAACTATTAAACATAACTAATCATATTGAACAAGTTTCATATCAAAAGTAATTGCTATTTTCATTTTACTGTATTTCTTTCATTAAAATAGTATATAGTTTCATTTCTACATTTAAACCATCAAAACCCTTACTATACCTTTAACTAGATCACGAGGTAATGATCTACCTCCTCACACACTCATATGCAACATAACACAATACCCTCGGGAATATAGAATACGGGAAAACGACACATTTTCATTTAAATACCTTTTAATAATAAAACCATTTTCTAAACGATTTAGTATTTATACAAATCTTTGCAAAGCGCCGCAACAACCCATTTGAAGAACCCGTTCGGGATAGTGCAGATTATTGCACATCCTCGGGATTAGTAGTGCGAGATGCAGACCTCCGGAAGGAGCATTCGGTCTCGAAAGATTTAAAATACGAAAATCTAAAGAAAATGAGATTTCTAGAAATATTATATATATTAAAAATTATTTTCATATAAATATATGTATGTATATCCTTAAAATATCTATTTTGTAATAATATAAATATTCCACTTTTTTTTTAAAATATCACAAGAATTATTTTACACTAAAATACCATGAATTCCCTAAAAATCAATATTACAAATAAATACTTTTATTTATGAAATTAGGATATTTTCACTAGAAATATCACAATATAAAATATACATTCATTACAACTCTAAAGACGATTAATAAATACTTGTGGTGTATTTTGAAAATTATATAAAAGTATTTTTACATAAAACCCCCACAAGTTCTATAAATTACCCTAAGAACCCTAGTAAACATAGCTTTAAGCGGGACCAGTCTCTTGAGCTCAGAGAGCCGGAGATATGGGTGCTTGCCTATTTAAGGTAGACAACTTAACAATGGTGTTATCAATACGGTAATCGTCATTGAAAAAGACACAAATCCTGCCGCCCATGTGCAGCGGTTACCGATAACATCAAAACAATCAGGACTTAAATTTACTTTTCTAATTGTCTGACTCAGAGTGAGTCTCATTATAATCTGACTTGGATATGATTCAAGTATAATCTACAATCTACAATATTACAATTCAATATGAATCCATGAATCCATGTATTCAATCTGTATTAACTGAACCGAACCATGGATATACTTCCATTTACATGATTCTCCAGTTACATCCGTTTACTGATATCATGGTTCCGGTCAGTCATCCAATTATACAATCTATACAGTTAGAATACAAGACATACAATACAATCAAAACACTACGGGGTTTAAGGGGTAGATTGATACGGAAGGTGTTAGAAGTGGCACGAGACAGTAAGATTAAGACACCTAACCTATATTCCGTTGTTGTACCGTGGTCCAACGGTTCCTTATACATTCCGTTTGTCCTAGTCTCTAGCATATAGGGACCCCTCTCGTATACACTGGGATCCTTCTGTACCAAGCTACAAACAACAGCGTTAACACAATATAATACAACTTTAAAAGATACCTTCTTACTCTGTCTATTCTATTTCTCCATTATTTTTGGGACTTACCGAGCGATCTGTTCGCTGACGATATTCTCTTTCTTTCTTCTTTGAATGTCGTCAGGTGATCTGGATACGTCAGAGATCAAGCCCACTGCTGAAGACAAGGACCAATTCAGTGAAGACCCCGAGCTCTAGTTCATTGTGCACTTTCCATTCAGTACTTTTCATTTCTGTTATGTCATTGTTTAGGCATTGCTTTTTATCAGTTGTATTTACTTTCCATGTATTGTACAGAAAAAATGTGAATAAATAAAGTTGTTGTTTTGATTATATCTTTTCTCTTGTGCATTTACTTTTTTTATATTGCTTAGATACGCTTAGCGTATTTACTTACACAGTAAATACGTAGCGGCCTCGTCGCGTCCTCTGCCTGTATACTGGGAAGCGGGGCGTGACAGGTTTTGTTGGTGGCTCATGCAGGTCAGAGTTGTATGGAACATGGACATGCAAATCTGTTCTGCGTGAACAACCTAAGCAATATAACACAAGAACCAGCAACTAAAATATTCTTTACAATTCATGTTCCTTGAATCTTACAATTTCATATTCTTTGAATCATATACTTCGAATCTGTCCTAACCCAAAATTCCCTCACCTCTTTTACAATCTTACCAAAACCTTCGCATTCTTTCATTCCTTCACATATTTTCATACATTATCAAGTAATTCTATCACCAAACTTTTCTTGAATCTGTTACACTTTTCTTTTTCAAATTTCGAGGACGAAATTTTTATAAGGAGGGTAGAATGTAACAACCCTAAATTCCTATACAATTTTCTATACAAAATTTTTCAAAATTCATAAAGGGGTAATTATTGCCTGAGCACAAGATAAGTAATTAATTAGCAATTTAATTACAAGAAGGAGCTTGTAGCTCATTGGTAATACCTTGCACTGCTGAACCAAGCCACCAGAGTTCAAATCCCATACCCCCACATTATTTTTAATATTATTTTGTTTTTGATTTTTTGAATACCAACAGTTTTCACATGCATTTCTCACAAAAAACCTCCACTACACCCCATAAAATAAATATACCAGTGAGAAGGTGGAACGACGACACGGCCCCCGACCTCTTGACTCGGCCTGACTCAGCCGAGTCGACCGGCGCCGCCGGCCGGACTCGGCTGGACGGCCGAGTCCCCAACACCAAAGTTGGGGCTTTTCCTCTCCCCTATCCCCCTGCATACTTCATTTTTCCAGATCGGTTCCAGAGACTTTTGAAATCCCCATTTACTCCATTTTTTAATGAATTTTAATATATTTTTTTACATTTTTTCAATTTAAACTCTTCATCTACCCTAACCCTAGCCTAACTCTATAAATACCACCCCTACACTCTACCCCCTCACCCCAAAATTCTGAGCCAACTCTCATGAAATCTCTAGAAACCCTAGTGTGCAATCGAAGTGAGCGAAAGGTAAAGCTTCGGCGGATTTTCCGGCGACAACCGTAGGAACTCCCGGCGAAGAAACGACACACCGTCGACTCCTCTCGTCTCCCCTTCCTCTCTTTTAAAGTCCTAAACCCGTAAGTCCCAATTTCTCTCCTTTACTCTTTTCTAAAAATACGAATTTCCAAAACCCGACGGAATCGGAATAAATCCGATTTCCGATTCGGTTTCTTCCTAAAATCTCACTTTTCTTTAATAAAATTATGATAAAACCAATTCATGTTGACTATTAAACACTAACTAATCATATTGAACAAGTTTCGTATTAAAAGTAATTGCTATTTTCATTTTACTGTATTTCTTTCATTAAAATACCATATAGTTTCATTTCTACATTTAAACCATCAAAACCCTTGCTATACCTTTAAATAGATCATGAGGTAATGATCTAACTCCTCTCACACTCATATGTAACATAACACAATACCCTTGGGAACATAGAATACGGGAAAACGACACATTTTCATTTAAATACCTTTTGATAATAAAACCATTTTCCAAACGATTTAGTATTTATACAAATCTTTGCAAAGCGCCGCTACAATCCATTTGGGGAACCCGTTCGGGATGGTGCGGATTATCGTACATCCTCGGGCTTAGTAGTGCGAGATGTAGACCTCCGCAAGGAGCATTCAATCTCGAAAGATTTAAAATACGAAAATCTAAAGAAAATGAGATTTCTAGAAATATTATATATATTAAAAATTATTTTCATATAAATATATGTATATATATCCTTAAAATATCTATTTTTTAATAATATAAATATTCCACCTTTTTCTAAAAATATTACAAGAATCATTTTACACTAAAATACCATGATTTCCCTACAAATCAATATTACAAATAAATACCTTTATTTATGAAATTATGATATTTTCACTAGAAATATCACAATATAAAATCTACATTCATTACAACTCTAAAGACGATTAATAAATACTTGGGGTGTATTTTGAAAAGTATGTAAAAGTATTTTTACATAAAACCCCCTCAAGTTCTATAAATTACCCTAGGACCCTAGTAAACATAGGTTTAAGCGGGACCAGCCTCTTGAGCCTCAGGGAGCCTGAGATATGGGTGCTTGCCTACTTAAGGTAGACAACTTAACAATGGTGTTATCAATACGATAATCGTCATTGAAAAAGACACAAATCATGCCGTCCATGTGCAGCGGTTACCGATAACATCAAAACAATCAGGACTTCAATTTACTTTTCTAATTTTCTGACTCAGAGTGAGTCTCATTATAATCTGACTTGAATATGATTCAAGTACAATCTACAATCTGCAATCTACAATATTACAATTCAATATGAATCCATATATTCAATATGTTCAAACTATTCAATCTGTATTGACTGAACCGAACCATGGATATACTTCCATTTACATGATTCTCCAGTTACATACATTTACATGATTCTCCAGTTACATCGGTTTACTGATATCATGGTTTCGGTCAGTCATCCAATTATACAATCTATACAGTTACAACACAAGACAGACAATACAATCAAAACACTACGGGGTTTAAGGGGTAGATTGGTACGGAAGGTATTAGAACTGGCACGAGACAGTAAGATTAAGACACCTAACCTATATTCCGTTGCTGTTGTACCGTGGCCCGACGGTTCCTTGTACATTCCGTTTGCCCTGGTCTCTAGCATATAGGGACCCCTCTCGTATACACTAGCATCCTTCTGTACCAAACTACAAACAACAGCGTTAACACAATATTATAACAATATAATACATCTTTAAAAGATACCTTCTTACTCTGTCTATTCTATTTCTCCCTTATCTTTCGGACTTACCGAGCGATCTGTTCGCTGACGACATTCTCTTTTTTTCTTCTTTGAATGTCGTCAGGTGATCTGGACACGTCAGAGATCGAGCCCACTGCTGAAGACTTGGACCAATTCAGTGAAAACCCCGAGCTCTAGTTCATTGTGCACTTTCCATTCAGTACTTTTCATTTCTGTTATGCTATTGTTTAGGCATTGCTTTTTATCAGTTGTATTTACTTTCCATGTATTGTACAGAAGGAATGTGAATAAATAAAGTTGTTGTTTTGATTATATCTTGTCTCCTGTGCATTTACTTTTTTATATTGCTTAGATACGCTTAGCGTATTTACTTACACAGTAAATACGTAGCGGTCCCGTCGCGTTCTCTGCCCGTATACTGGGAAGCGGGGCGTGACAACAATGCCATAGATGTTCAGGTAGGTGTCTTTTAGTGACCATCTCATTCCACTTCTAATACATTCCGTACCAGTCTACCCCGTTAAACCCTATAATATATCTTGTATAAATTGTAGTTATCAGACTTGCCGAGACCATGGATATAAGTTGTTCATGTAAACAGTTTCAGGATGTATCAAGTAGGCATGTAACCAAGTCAAGATGTAGCAATGGTTCGGTCAAGTCAAGTCATATTTGCATGTTGATCTTGTTCTGGTATTCAGATTCAGGTTCAAGTATTCATGTTGGATATATTTAATTCATGTTGAATTGGTTTCTGATTTGGATTAGACACAGACTTGAGTCAGACACTTAGAACTAATTTGGATCCTGAATTAGGTTTAGAAGTTATCGGTAACTAGTGCATATGGGCGGCAGGATTTGTGTCTTTTTCTAAGACAATTACCATTGATAACACCGTTAAGTTTTTCTTCCTTAAATAGGCAAGCACTCACTTTCTCCAGCTCCCTGAGACTTAAGAGAATTGATCCCGCTTAAATCCATATTTACTAAAGTCCTTAATGTAATTTATATAACTCGATGGGGGTTTATGAAAAATATTTTATATACTTTCAAAATAAACCTCGAGTATTTATTTATCGTATTTAGGGTTTCATGGATGTTATTTTTATGATTTGAGGTATTTTAGTGAATATTAACTTAGCTTGAATAGTTCATGGTATGTAAGTGTAAAACTTGTCTTTTGGATAACTTGAGGGTATTTTGGTGAAACTTATCATTCTTTTATCTTTTTAGAAAACATGGAATTTTATTATATCTTGAAAATATGTGGTTTGATAATATTTATATATTTATAAAAAATTAATTTTATTATTAAATAGAAAATATCGTTTTTCTTTAAAATCGTATTAAAATCTTTCGAGGCTGAATGCTCCATGAGGAGAACTGCATCTCGCTCTACTAGCTCAAGAATGTGCAATAATCCACACCATCCAATAGCAGGTCCCCTAAAAAGGGTTGTAGAGGCATAATTGCAAAAAAAATTGATAATACAATTTAAAGAAAACCAGGATTTAATAGTTTATGGTATTTTGATAAAATGTTGTAATCACCACAAAAATAGGTTTTCAAGAGTATCGTGCTATATCAATATGTGTGTATGTGAGTGGTAGTTCATTACCTCGTAAAGTTTTCTAGAGGTAATAGTTATCAAAAGAACTAAAAGATGAATATATGAAATTCATGGTATTCCCATGTAAAAACTAGGTTTAAGTTAGACGTTTTAAGATGAAGATTGTTTTTAATTATTAGTTTTCATGATTAATAAGTATGGTGTAGGAATATACATGAAGAGAATGTAAGAAGAGTGGAATTTATAAGGTTTTTAAAGAGGATGTCGGTGTTAACTCCACTTCCAACATGTTTTATAAAAAGAGACTTTTTATGTAGAAAGAGACGAAGAGGGTGGAACTTACGAGCTAGGAAGAGTGAGGAGAGATGGTAGAAAATGTGGTAGCCTTCATGACGTCGTGGGATCGTCGTAACTTGCATAGATTCTTGTCGAAAGTTGACCTTGGGCTAACTCCACTTCTACTCCACTTGTACTTAGAAAAATTTGATAATTTTGGCTAGGAATTTCAGAATGAGGAGGGGTTAGGGTATGAGGTTGTATTTATAGTGTGGAATTAAGGTTTTGGAATTGAAAGAATGAGTTAAAATGCATTTAAAATTGGATTAATTGGGAAATTGAATTCTCTGTTAAATTGCAGAGAAAACAAACAGTGCAGAGGTAATGGGGATAGGCCAGGGGTCTTGTGTACAGAGCATGGGGGTTATTGGCTACGGGGGGCCCGATGTCGCTGGCCTAAAACAACATCTAGTCGGCCAAACAATGTAGGAGAGCCGTCGGGTGCTTGCCACGTGTTCTACTCGTTGTTAATATAATTTTGCACATGTTAGATTTCTCTGACTTTTCATTTTTTGTTTGCAATGCATGTGCAAACTTTTGGACTTCCAAAAAGTTTAAAAGAAAAAATTAGAAAAATAGTATGTGGCTGATGGGATTTAAACGCAGGGGCTATGTCACAGCAGTGCAAAGCTTTACCAATGAGTAACAAGTTCTTTCTTGTTGTTCTTAAACAAATTCAATTTATGACTTGTACTCAGGCTAAGCAACTCCTTTCTGTACATTAACTTAAAAAATTTCGTTCAGTAAAATCAGAGTCGTTGCAAGTGGCTATGCTCAAATCTATTCGAAACCTTCTTATCATTGTTGCCTTCTACGATTATGAAATTTGGCGGATGGATATAAAGACCACTTTTCTGAATGAAAATTTGGAAGAGTGTGTTTATACGGATCTGTCAGAGGGTTTCATAGAGAGTGAGAGCAGCGAAAAACTGTGCAAGTTACTTAAATCCATTTATGAATTAAAGCAGGCATCGCGGAGTTGGAACATCTGTTTTGATGAGACGGTCAAGGAATTCGACTTTATCAAAAATCCAGATGAACCATGTATTTATAGTAAAATTGTAGCGAGAACTGCGGTATTTCTCGTCTTGTACGTGGATGACATTCTCCTGATAGGAAATGACATTCATATGCTACAATCAGTCAAAAGATTCTTATCACAAATGTTCTCCATGAAGGACCTGGGTGATGCCTCCTAAATTCTGAAGATCCAGATCTATCGTGATAGATCTAAAAGGATGTTGGGTCTTTAAAAGTCCAGGTACATCGACATCATACTGAAAAGATTTAGTATAAAAGATTTAAAGCGCGGTAATCTACCGGCTTGTCACGGAATCACCCTCTCCAAAGAGATGTCTCCCAAGACTGATTTGGAAAGAGATTGCATGACTATTATACCCTACGCTTCTGCGGTAGGCTTTATAATGTATGCGATATTGTGTACCAGACCAGATGTAGTTTACGCACTGAGCGTTGTAAGCAGATATCAGTCAAACTCAGGGGAGAAGCACAGGACAGTAGTGAAGAATATTCTCAAGTACCTGAAAAGGACTAAGGAGATGTTCTTGGTGTACGGTAGTGAAGACCTCCAGATCGAGGCCTTCGCCGACTCCAGCTTCCAGAGTGACAAGGATGACTCCGAGTCCACGTCGGGACATGTCTTTACCCTCAATGGATGGGCGGTCTATTAGAAGAGCTCCAAGCAGGACACCATTGCTGACTCGACGATGGAAGAGGAGTATATCGCTGCATGTGACGCCGTGAAAGATGCAGTCTGGATGAAGAAGTTCATGACAGAGCTTCAGGTGGTTCTGTCCATTGTTGATCCAATACCAATGTATTGTGACAACAACGGCGTTATAGCTTTAGCGAAGAAACCAAGGTCCCATCAAAAGTCCAGACACATCTTGAGGAGGTTCCACATGATCAAGGAGATCGTTGATCATTAGGTGATCGAGGTGCGGAAAGTAGAGACAAAGAACAACACTGCAGATCCACTCACAAAGGCCATCCCTCAGACACAGTTCGAGAGGCTAATCGAGATGATAGGTCTGCGATATGCCAATACATGGCCTTAGTGCAAGTGGGAGATTGTTAGTGATATATGCCCTAGAGGCTATTATTGTATCATACTGGATTGTATATTCCATT
Organism: Agapanthus africanus; assembly: GCA_030015575.1. Taxonomy (NCBI): domain Eukaryota; kingdom Viridiplantae; phylum Streptophyta; class Magnoliopsida; order Asparagales; family Amaryllidaceae; genus Agapanthus; species Agapanthus africanus. Next base: position 757,334,794 of record CM057340.1, read on the forward strand.
TTGGAAGCTTGGGATATTCACAGTTAAAATAACAGTCTTGCTCAAAATGGTAGTATGATACTTGGTTTGATTCTACCTCAATATGTGCATGTGTTTCTTTCAGCATATCGCTTATACATATTGGTAGAGCCCTTAGGATCTTTGCTTGACTACCAGCGTTGTGATGGCAGTCAGACTAGTGGGGGTTAGGTAGTCTATAAGCACATCCTTATACAGGTCCTTGGTCATAGGATTATTGAGACGGGGCATCGATACTCCAGAGTAGACTAGTGTATACGCTTCTCATCCCAGCATGGGAGATGGTCTGTCCCACAGCCATTGGTACGTCGTACCGGAGATAGTATACAGATGCTCATTAGATTATGAGTTACACTGAACGGACTTGTTGGGAACTGCTGGTTGGTATAATTCCTATCGTCAGGTAGCAGTTCCCGGGTAGCATGAGTACAGGTTAGTCCGTTGACTTGATATCACTATTCGTCTCAAGTGTGTTCCCACTGCACTTAGATTACTACCCTACCACGGCTCAAAGAAGTCATGCAAACAGACAGTAGTTGGGTGCAGTCCCAAAGCACTTGGAGGCAGTAGTGGTAACATAGGATTTGTCTCTCCCGGTATTGGGGGTTGATATCGCGCTGTGTTCGGAAAGCCATTACACAAAGTCCCTGGCCAGGGCAAGCAAGATTTACTGGTAGGTACTCCGGTAGTTTCTCAGGGTGTATTGGCCTCTACTTCGGCACGACTTATTGCGCTGTTAGGGGTCTGATGTTTACCATATGCGAGCATCTTAGACGAACAGACCGGACTGTATGGAGATTGTCATAGATAGGCTCAGTAGGAGTCCGGACGAGTTTGCTCATCGGCCTTCTTATCGATAGATACCTGGGTAGCCGTTACGTGTAGCTAGTACCGCTGACGGACTTGTGGTTAAACTCACTGCCAAAGTACTGTCGAGTCTTTAGATTCCCACACAGAGGATTTCTCTGCTTCAGGCAAAACGATGTAGAGGCCGTATGCTTTTACGGCAGGGTTCTGATCACATACGTATACTGGCTACACGGATGTTATTCGGACGGATAATACTAGTGGGCTTTGGTTTAAGCCGGATCTTAGTATTATATTATTGGATTATTATTATCTCATTGTATTCGTATTTTTCGGAATACGAATACATGTATGTATATACGGTGAGGGCATTTTTGTAATTTCACAAGAGATGCTTCTAGAATGAGACATCTCATTATTTGGTTTATCTATTTTGAGAAATAGATTAATGAGGTGGAAATTGGAGACATCCAAGACATAGGGTGAAGCATGGCTCTTTGTATTTGTTTATTAGTTTGGACTCACTATTCAAGCATGGTTGATATTTTCTATTGGAAAATATTGCATGCTTGAATGAGTGAAGTGTGTGAGCCATTCTTCACTTGCCATAACCTTTGCTCATTTGTTCATTCTCTTTCTCTCTCCATACTTTCCTCTCCTTCTTCCTCAAGACCCTCGCTCTCTCATGAGTTGTGAACTCTAGGGTCTCATGAGATAAAATACTCTATTAGATACTCTACATCTTTTAGGCTACCTTACTTAGCGAACTAGGTACCCTAGTTACCTCGGTTTAGATATTGGAGCTTGAGGTATAGACTCTCGGACGGATCGTCTTTGACACGAGAAGGCCGACGATCAAGCGCCATCCGGATTTTCGAGGAGCTTAAGGAGAGGAGGAGAAGAAGACCCGAAGGACAAGGTTCTAGGAGGTATAAAACTCTTACCGAGTAGTTAAACCTCCAAGTAAATTTAGCTAGTTAAGGTTTCTGTTAAGATCCTGGAGTTTAGTCGGTGTTGCGAAATAAGAAAAATCGTTTTTTGTAAATTCCGTCTCCCCGCGAACCCGCGGGATGCGCGGCATCGACTTACAATTAGATTAGTTTTGATAGTTATCGTTTCAATATCGTCGGTTTAATTAATGTTTAATTGGTGACTTAATCTAGGTTTAGTATATAGTTAAGAATTAAAGGGTGTAGACGGTATACCGGATACCGATGTATATCGAGATTTCTGCACAAATTTGCCAATTACTTTTTCTTGATATTTCAACACAAATCTTCTAATATAACGAAATTAACCAAAATTACATAACAAATAAACTTTGAAAAATGAATTTAATAAAATTAATTCACCTATTCGTCACCGATTTCACGTCGAAGTAGATCCGGCGGACGATGTCCGCGAAGGAAGGAAGCTCGGATGTAGATCCGGTCGGATAAAGGACGTCCAGTGAAGGGGGTGCTCAGTGAAAGGGGTGCTCGATAGAGGAGGGATGATCGGTGAAAAGGAGGGGCTCGGGGCTGACGAGAAGGAGGCGTGGGCAGCAACTTTTTTGGAGCGCAGGAAGAGAAATTGGGGATTTTTTTCAAAGGTGGTGAAGATGAGGGGAAATTGGGAGAAAATTTAGAGCGGGGAAGTAAATTTGGATGAAGGGGCTGATGTCGGGGTAAGGCTATTGACTTTGGTCAACACATATTTTGACGCGAGACTTCCTTCGAAATAGGTGTTGACCAAAGTCAACGAATTTTTAAATATGTACACCCTATTTCGACGGAAGTCCTCCATCGAAATAGATCTCCCGTCGAAAATGGGCTCATTCTTGTAGTGTGTATGAAAGCAAGTATGGACTTGAAGTAAAGCTTATAGGGAATCTGGACTAAAACTCAAATAGTTAGGTTATATATTATATATATGATAATTGAGAACGACAAGTTATTGAAATGTGTGGAAATGTGCCAAAGGTGATAGTTAAAGATTCCCCTTTCACCTTTATTCGCCAGTTTCTGTTTGAAGAATCGAATAAGCTAGAAAAAGTTTGAATCATAAAAGCATTGTCAAATATATAAAGCTGAGGCTATAACAATTGGCGTGTAAATTGACATAAGGCTTAATTGACACAGTCGCTTTATCTCTATTATTATTATTATTATAATACAAAGGGTTATTCGAAAATTGAAAATTGGCTTCCTCCAGAACGCCATGCGGCCACGCCAACCAAAAAAATCTTCATTCGCCGCAGCGGGATCTTCTTGGGTACCCCCACATACGTAGTTTTCATGTGAGATATATGTTGGATTATAAAACTCATACTCAACGAGAGTTTTTATCACTATGCTATATCTTTATATATTTAAAATGGTACTTTAATCTATTTTTTTTTTCATTTTCAGTTCATTTGTGTGGCAACTGTCTTCTCCAATTCCTAAAACATAATGAAGCTAAACACTAAATACACTTCTGATTTGTTATATTGTCCTCACATCTTTATCGGAACACACACATATATAATACGGATCCGTCAGGACGGTTTTGCGTTTTTAAAAACACAAATCTGAATGGGGACCGTTGGATCTTGCGTTTTTAATCAACGGTTAAAATTAATGCAGCTTAATAAATCGTTAATAAATGGAAAATAAATATTCTAAAAAGAGTGGAGAATACCTCTATATATATATATATATATTCTCAAAGCATAACCAGCTTAGTTATGTCATATGGATAATCACACCACTTATCCTCTATGCATGAAAAAAATAAGGGTGGTTTTTATCATTTACAAAAAAAAGAGTGGAGAATCTTATAAAAATCCTATGAGATTTTCTTTCTTCTTGTATTAATCAATTTCCACATTAATTCAAACATTCTTTACCTTCATTTTCCTTGAAAATGACAACTTACTGGTAGATTATGTATGTTTGTATGTTTTCATATTAACCTATCAGATATATCATCAATACTGTTATTGCTTTCTCAGATGTCAGAAATAATCTCCTTAGGTAGCATATCCTTGACTGAAAGATGAGTCCCATACAGTATCCTTTAAAGGTGATTTGATAGGCAACTTACTGATAGGAACAGTAGTAAAATTTTAAGAGGTTTATCTCTATGCCAAACGTCGGTCCAGAAATCTCTATCTCCACGTCCAATAATCCACTTAGTAGCATCCCCAATTGCAGGTAGAGCAGCATAAATCATCTTCCATAATACAGTAGAAGAAGAGGGAGCAATAAAAGCAGAATCTTTAGAATATTTGGCTCTTAAGAACTTTGCCATAAGCTATCACTTTTAACGAATTTCCAGGCTTTTTTTAATTTAAAAGCTTTACCAATGTCAGTAGGCAATATAATATCTAAACCCCCTTCATTTATAGATCTGCAGACTTTATCCCAAACAACCCAGTGATGATGTTTTATTTCACCATCATTCCAAAAGAATTTTGTAACAATAGAGGAAACTCTGACAAGAATTGTAGATGGTGGATTACAGGCTGATAGTATATGAATAGGCATAGACATCAAAACATGTCTAATAAGAATTAGTGTCCCTGATCGAGACAAAAATTTGTTCTGCGATCCTCCCAATTTGCTCTTAATTTTCTCTATCAAGCCTTCAAAGTAACAGATTTTGCCCCTTCCCTGATAAAGAGGAGCTCTTGAGTACATAATGGGCAATCTGCCTTTATAAATTCCTTTATTTCTCTGTATATTGACACTCGTAGCATTTGGGCAAGATTTTGAAAGATAGAAAGCACTTTTCTGTGTGTTAATTCTCCGACCATAAAGCTTTTCATGCTGTTGCAGGAAATTGAATAGATTCTGGGTATTTCTGCTATCTCCATTTGTGAAAATTATAGTATCATCACCAAAAAGCAAGTATGAGACAGTGAGACAATTGCTCTTGCTCTTGAAAGGAGCAAGTTTTCCATTTGTAGACATCATAGAGAGCCTCCTGCTAAGATATTCAGAAGAGGGAATGAAGAGAGCAGGGCAAATAGGGTCCCCCTGTCTAATCCCCCTAGTTCCTTTAAAGTAGACACCCAAATTCCCATTGATGAGAACAGAAAAATGTTGAGAACTAAAGCAACCTTTCACCAGCCTGATAAAGTGATGAGCAAAGTCATAAGCTGTTGAAGCTTGAAAGAGAAAACCCCACTCAACTCTGTCAAGAGATTTCTCCATATCAAGTTAAAATATGATATTGTGCCCTCTAGTCTTTTTGTTGAGATCCTGAGTGAGCTCCTGAGCCAAAGAGATATTATCTGCAATTTCCCTGCCTTGAACAAAGGCTCCTTGCTCCAAAGAAATTATATTGGGTAAAGTAATAGCCATTCTACCAGCTAAAATCTATGTGAAAACTTTATACAAAAAATTACACAGGCTAATTGCTCATAATCTGAGATAGATGTGCAATTGGCTTTTTTAGATATGAGACATATTAAAATAGAATCGACTGTTTTTGGTTTCTGACCATTTTTAAAGAAAAAGAATACTGCTTCAAGAAGGTCGTCCTTTATAATACCCCATGCAGACACAAAATCTTCCATTGAAGCCATCCTCTCCTGGTCCGTAGAGTGAACAGTTTTATGAAGTTCCTCCATTGTTGGAATACTAGTTAACATGTCATTCCCATCATCTGTAACCAGTTGAGGAATCATGCCATCACAAAGGCTGCTAATCTCCTGAGGATGAGTTGCAAATGCATTTTCAAAATGATGCACAGCCAATTGCACCAACTCCTCTGCCTTGTCTATCCAAATTCCATCTGCATTAGTAAGCTTGAGAATTTTGCTTGAACAATGCCTATTTTTTACACAATTATGGAAGAACTTTGTATTCAAATCACCTTCCTGCAACCATATATTTAACCTTTGCTTTTTGCTTCCATAATATTTCCTCCTGATATAGCGGCCTCTCAAATGTAGATTTAGCAGTCCATAGGCCAACATAATTATCTTCTGAACGGTTCACATCATACATCGCTTGCTTTTGGTTGGCTTCAGCTTCAACTGTAGATAAACTGTTTTGAATATTACCAAACACCAAATACCAAATAATTCCAGGATTTTAAAATGCCTTTAGCCTTTACAGCTTCAAGAAAAAATTCAGAATAGGATCAGAGCGTCTATGTCATAGGTTCTCCCCAGGATTTTAAATGTAAGGCCTTTATATCTAGTTCAAGTAAAGAGTAATTGACGGGAGTTGATAACATTTTCAAAAGAAATTACAGAAAGGCCTTTATAGCATTCTGCATTTTGTAATCTTGTTGATAACTTGCGCTTTTACCTTGAATAAATGAGGAAATCGGGTTTTTTAATACCGCTCACAATTTGCAAAAGCATACATCTACTAGAATTACAGTTGACATATAGAACACGAAGGAAAAATAGTGTTGCACCCATTTCTCGGGGATACTCATCGAACAATTCAAGTTTCCTCCGTGCGAGCACCAAGAATCTTTTGCAGGTTAAATAATTCGTCTTCTCTACTACGAAGCTCTTGCTTCAGCCTCTCAATTTCTTTGCAATGATCACATTGATCTAAACATGTTCTTTGCCTTTTTGAGTCGTCAATGCCATCTTTTGAGTTCAGTCTTTTCTTTGGCGTTTCAATAGCATTAAGGTCGTCATCTGCTACCATTTCCCGGACGAAGAAGCAAACTATTTTCCCAGTGCTAAGTTTTAGAGTAACGAGCTTCTGCACACGCCCAAAAGAGTCCTGCATTGGACAGAAGAAAGAAGTTGTCGCTACTGTTTTAACTCAAACAGGGAAGGAGGTTTTAATAGAAAGCGGTTGCAAATTATGAAACTAAGAAACTGGAGCATGATTCGTGATAATCTTTGGTTTTATCCCTCCCCCCTCCCCCCCCCCCCACCCCCCCCACCCGCAGGATAAAATAGAGGGAACAAAACCCTTTTTTTCACCAAACTGTTTTAAGTCTAAGGTGTGACTGTGAATGTAGCTATCCTATGATCCTTCTTGCGTAGATCCAAGAAACCCATTTTCAACTGAAAAAGAACTCATCGCTTCACATATATGTTTCTTATCATATATATATATATTAGTATCAATTTTCTTCAAGGAATGGATGTTAGCTTTACGTAATATTTCATAATTCACATAAATATTAATGGTAATTTTAATCTAGAGTTTGATATAAATCCCACCAATATAGAATATTCCAACAATGGAAATGTATACTGCGTTTTCTCTTAAGAGAAAGCGGAATATACAATGCCACAATAGGAATTTGCTTCGGTAGTGGGACACATGGCAACACACTATTCATTGATCCTTTTGTCAGGACAAATGTAGGAAATTCTTAAACTAACAGTGTATACCCCGTTTTCTCTTATATACACTAATTTATGAGAATAGAGGACTAAAAAATGCCATTGTAGGATGCACCCTATACTTGAGCTAATATGATAATACCTCATTGGATGTTGCATATTAAATAAAGTGATGTAACATAAAGTGAAACTAATATTTAATATGAGAGAGTTGTCATACCAATTTACATAATAAGTATTATCGTCCAATGTCACATCAGTGTCACTATAGGATGCATCCTAGAGCGACACTTTAGGCCCATTTCCTCAAATTCTACATAACTTTTACAGCTCTTTCGTTGCTTCTCAAAATCTCCACTAGCATAACATTAGAGGCCTGGTGGCCAGCCCTGCCAAAGTTAACTAATAAAAGCGCCATGATTATCTCTTACGAAACCACCCTTCATAACAATTATTGTACATAGGGAAACCTTTTAGAAGCTTACGCATACTCAATTATCTTCACTACTATGTGTAGGTGTACAGGGGCGAGACTGACGAACAATACATAGTTACATACACATCCGCACAAAAAACTAGTGGTTTAGAATGCGAACTTCAATCATACTCATGAGAGTAAGTAGGAAACTCCGCAAAATGTTGTTCAAACAGAAAGCTCCGTGGAACCACGGTTTAAGTTACTGCTGTTCTAGGACAAGTTTTCTGGACCAAACTAGCATCATGCTTAACTAGCATCATGCTTGAGTTTAGGTAGGAATTTTTGCAAATTTCAGCACAGACCTTTTTTTCGTGCCTTTCTATGCCTCTAAATGCTGCAGCTGCCTGTCGTGCATCCTTGAAAACAGCATAGGTAGAATAGAATTCACCTCGAACTCTTCGATCGGCCTGCAGAAGAAAATGTTAGACATTGCTCCTTAAGTAAACCATAACTCTCCCATAAGCCAACACAAAACACAGAGCAACAGTCAAAAACCTGAATATCAAAGGTATATTCTTTAGGAAATATGCTCTGAAGGGCTTGATAAGGAGTTTCAACTGGTATTTTGTGCAACAGCAATTTTAATCGATCAGAATTTCGCACCTACAAAATGAACAAAAAAATTAAATTGGTAATGTCTTCTAGGTATATATGAAAATTAAAGGTTTAATTACACAAAACACCAATGTGGCTTACCCCCCTCAAGTAATTTATTACCCCTCTGTTAAGCGACGAAAACCTTCATCGACACTCAAATCCTTTTTTATAAAGAAAGCTATCTACAGTTAAATTAGACAATCATTTGAGTTGTTTGCAGATGAATTTTTGTTTTAGTAGATGAGGAGAGGGATGTTTGCGCTGATAAACACTTAAGGGGGTATAATTGCTATATGGGGAACACTGTAGGGATGCTTTGTGCCATTAACCCAAAACAGATCAGGTAAATGTAATTAGCGACAGGGTTACTAATAGTTTCAACATACCACTTTTTGTGAAACAGAGATGGGCTCATCAAATCCATGTTCCAGCTTAGCAAGAACCAATTTCATTGCAGCTTGAGCATCATTTATGCAATTATGTGGTTCACATTCGCGGCGTACTTCATAGCCCATCACAGACTGTGAAGTCAATAAGGATCAAAAGTATGGATCAAGTACCGAACAAAAGCTATAAAGGTAACAAGGAATAAGAACCTAGAGAAACTAGAAAAGGGAAATATAATAGTCTATATAAATTGAGTTCAAGAAGATAATTTTTTCTGTAATTAATCGTGTGAGATTAGAGAAAGAAAATATCAGTATTCTCAGTTCTATCAAACCTGCTATAGAAAACAAGTCATTGAATATATAACCATAAAAAATGGTAAAATCCAACTCTAAAATTCTAACAAAATACACCAAATGAAAGCAACTGATCCTAAAATTTTGATTTCTATATGTTACTCTATATTTCTTCTCACATTTACAGGATAGGTGCAAAATTGCTCGATAATTTCCAAACATGAACATGAATATCCGGAGTTTTATTTGCATTTCGTGCTAAAATCTAAGAGTAGATCCAAACATTCAAGATATTGTAAACAGTGATCGATTTCGTAGACTTGCCTTACACAAAACGTTCAAGGAAGGTGTAAAAGCAGGAGGTGTGTCCTTATATTTGAAGATGAATGATGTGTCAATGACTCGTGGATAATAAATCTTTAATGCTGTATGTACGAAAAGAGTAAAGTTAGTATATGAGAAAGTCCACAGTTATAATTAAAACACACTCGCTAAATTTGCAGAAAAAAGTTGCTAGATAAGTAATCAACAAAGTTGGAAATTAACAAATATTGATAAGCAAATAAATATGCATACCTTTAAGATCATTATGTAGACTGTGGCCGACTAAGATTGTACCATCTGTCAGTAACTCCTTCAAAGATTTCTGCAAAAAGACCAGGATTGAGATTGAACACCATTTTTTGGTAAAAGTGCAACTAGCATCTTAGAGCAGCTTAAACTACCTGTGCATCATCTAATGAACAAGTGACTCCCTCCAAATCTTTAGCAGCAATACCAGTAATACCTGTCCTATAGTCCGCAATAGCTTTATTAGGGTTTATCACTTCATCAAGTTTAACCTGAACATGAAAAGCAATACACATATATAGAGCCAAAAGAAGTTAGAAACGTTATACAAGAATCTGAGCAGTAGTGGTATTCATTAACATTAAAATCTAGATTGTGGTGTTGTGGAAATTAGTTCAATAAAACAATGGATTTTATACCTCCAAATCTTGATTCACGGCACATACTCTGACTACTGCTTCAGTGCCATCTTGGCAAAGCACCATCTCACAATCAATGGAAATTGCTTTCTTTGACTGCTTTGCCTTTAAAGTATCAGCTAATCGTATAATGACCCAGTCCTGCAAATCCATTTTCTCATTAAAAAGAAGGTTTATAAATCAATTTTACTGTCTGCGCATTATATATTGGAACTTCTGCTTTTACAGATTTTACTTGTTCTATTACGTTCTCACACTCATTAGATAATATAATATACCGTCACAGAGAGAAATATCATGGCTGATTTAAATATACTCGGAATGATGTCTGTGTTGTATCCATCAGTTTATCAGTTTTGACAGGGACGGAGGAACCAAGGCAAAACTTCGATAATATTATTTTGAACAACAATCTAGAAGTAAATATTAGAGAAAAGCAAATTTAAATAATGATTAAACTGTAATTCTGACCTTATTTTAATCATAAAAGGCATCTGTGTGCATGTGTGCATGATGCGCGTTCATGTGTGCATGTGTTAGCGTTTTTTGTCTTCTTCTTTTTTTGTTGGGGGTTTGGGGGGAAGCAAGAGCGGTTGGGCCTCACTTCTTCTCTTGTAATGTTACCACTCTCATTTTGCAGCTATTTGATTTTCTGTCCTTCCTATCGCACTCAATCATCCAAATAGCAAGACAGAGCTAGGAATTTGTTAGATAATTAACAGGGTTAATGCATCTTCTTTTTGTTAGTAGAGCATTTGAACTCACATCTAAATCAATGGACTTGAAATGAGTAGTTTGAATTTATAATTCCAATTTTAAGTTCTGTTTATTTAATTGACTGATATCAATAAGATTAACTTGAAAGAATAATCCTTGCTTCGAAAGGGGACTCAACAGATGCCGGAAGAACAAACAAAGAATAATCCTGCTTCATCATCCACCGGCACCAAGTTAGGCCACAATGTGCGAAGGAAAAGTAGAGAGGTACAATCAAGATGATGATGCTAATATATAACACATTACATTCTTGTTCATATTATCATTTCAATATCTATATATGATACTTCAAAATTTGAATGCAAATACTAACTCAACCAGAAATGGGACAATACTATTGAGGTCTTTTTGGCTAAGGTGTTAAGGTAAGATAACAGGAGTTTAACAGAGATATCTAAATTTAACTCCAATTTCTCAAGTTTACCACACTTGGCTCTTTTTATATCTTTTGGCTTCATTTTGGAGTTCAGAGAATTGGACTTACCTTAGCCTAAAATTCGAGACAACAGGAGTTAACCTCCAACTTCATTTATCTAAACTCCAACAAAAGCGAAGAAAAGAATCTACTTGCATGGTTGCCAAACAAAACAACAAACCAAAGTTATCGTTGGAGGGAGGCAGGGCCTTGCAAACTTAAATTTTCATAATAATTCTACTTAAGAAGTGAACTCTTGTTATCCTAACTGCAACGCCAAAGAGGGCCCAAAAGTAATACAAACCCTCTGGTGGGACTCAACATGAAATAGAGTTCTCAAAGTTTTTATGTCTCAATCCAACTTCTTTGTGTCTCGCAAACATAATAAAATGAACTTTATGGTAGTATATTAGGAAACAAAATTTATGTTGTTATGATCTATTGCGGATATTGATAACAATGAAGGTAAGGGTTTTGGGACCAAAATTCAGTGTCATTCAGTAAGTTCGCTTGATTGGCCTTTTGATTAAAGCTCAAAATCAAAAGAAGTTTAATATTGTGAGATTTAAAACAAGGTGCTGCTTAGCTTGTTTTTGAGAAGTTTCATGACTTTGTGATAAAACTAATAGTGGTTCTTTAATACCCACATAATAAATAGAGAGTAACAAAAAAAGTGTATCCTAACCAAAAGATTTTATATTTGAAATTTTCTATATTTATTAATTATTGATTGATTACAGCTACTTTGCCAAATCGATTTTAAGATCCAGATCTAAGAGAAAACATTATATTACTTTACTGTTATGTTAATGTTATATTATATAACTCCAAGTAAATAGAGTAGAGAAAATCTAGCCATTATCGCACCCTTCTCCATATGCAGATCTTGCAATGTTTTATAAAGATGCTTGGAACTTAAGGAGACAGGATCTTTTCGTTTATTAAATAAAATGGATGCATATATTTATGTGCTAAACTATGAGATTAATAATAATATAATAATAATAAGTTTGAAAAGTGGAGTTGGCTGCCTAGGTGAACTGCTCCGGAAGGTGTTGCAGAAGGGTCTGCCATGGTCGGCGGCGGCCAACATGTCCACCAATCTGGTTCAACATTATAAGTAGTTTGTCCACCAGGTCAAGTTGGACCCGTTACCCACTAGAACTTGTCTGCATTAGACAGGTTAAAAGCCCGTCTTAAACCCGCCTGTATTTCACAAATACGAAACCTGAACCCGCCCGCATTGGAATTGTGTGGGTTGTAATTTTTTTTTAAACCCCTCTGAACCCGACCCTGAAACCGCCCATAACCCAAACCGCTCGCAATAGACCCGAGCCCGCCCGACTTGGATTATTAAGAAAAATTATGTTTGTTTTAGTTTTATACAGTCTTTAAAAGGTAAGGCACCTTGGTGTCTGGTCGAGACGATCTGAGCTATAATCGTCTCAAATGGTCAGGCGCTCCCCTCAAGCATCCAAGACAAAGTTTTGAGATGTGCATCTGAATGATTTTTATTTTAAAATAGAAATAAATTAAATTTCATATTATTTCACGATTGTTTTTTTTTGTGCTTTCTTTCTCTTAATCATAGAGAAAGCCTTCAATGATGACAAAATTGAACCAAAAATAATTTTAAAAAACGAGATTTTTAATTCTAAATAAAAAGTCTTCTATTCTTTTTTCACATTTTTTCCCTAATTCTCAAACCGAGCTAGCAAATTCCTATAAGCAGTTTAAGTATTTGACGCCTTACTTTACTCAGGCAGTCGTCTTTTTAGCGCCTCAAGCGATAGGCAAGCTTCGTCACCTTAATTTCACCTCACTTTTAAAACACTGGTTTTATATAATATGTAACTGTATGCAAGATGTGTATATAAATGTGAACATGTTACTGAAATATAAATATGTTATGATTTATCTGTCTTTTTGTATGTTATAATACTTGATTTGTTTAGGTTTATGGTTAATAGTTTTCTTTCATATATAATAAATATCAAGTTTGATATGTGAAACCTAAAATTGCGTGAAACCATGATCAACCGGTTCAAAATAGCAAAACCTGAGTTCAAGCCCGAAACCTGCCCCAACCTATTGAGTTGGGATTGGGGTTCAAGTTTATCTACCCATTACAGCGGGCGGATTTAAAAAAACTCGAAAACTCATCCGTACTAACAGGTTCGAGTTTATTTATGGTTTACAACCCGCCAACCTGACCAAGTTCTATGAGGGTTTAAACATGAGGAAGAAAATGATAATTGTGAACCAAGTTTAGTTTAAATAGTATTCACGGCTTATATATGTATATATATAAGTGTTGAAAAATTCAATTTTCAATAATTATCAAATGTTATTTGTTAAACTTATTTTTAAAGTAAAGTAGAGTTTAAATTTTGAGAAGAGTTGGAGTGATGAGCTTTTACACATAGGCTTTTAATGATAGGTGTGTTCCAACAATAAGACTCAAGTCTTGTTATGATGTGGCCCATTTTATATTTTATACTCGTGTTTCTTTTGTTGTTTTCAATATGGGACTATCTTTAAAGTCCCATCATTTGGTGTTTTTACTTTCAACACTCCCCTCACATGCAACCATCACTTTTTCTTGGCGTGGTTATCACATGCAGAATACGAGAAGAGTTACGTGCAGCCATCATTTTTTCTTAGTATGGTTGTCACGTGGAGGATCGAGCTATTGGTTCTGATACCATATTAAAGTTATTTTTAAAGTAGAGTAGAGTTTAAAATTAGAAAAGAGTTGGAATGATGGGCTTTTACACATGGGCTTTTAATAATAAGTGGGTTCCAACAATAAGACTCAAGCCTTATTAAGGTGTGACCCAGTTTATATTTTATTCACGTGTTTATTTTATTGTTTCCAATATGGAACTATCTTTAAAGTTTCATCATTTGGTTTTTTTTTACTTTCAACATTATTAACTCCTTAACAGCACACCCTTTCGAGTGAACTAATGAGTATATAGTTCAATTGGAAAAATTATAGTTACATCCGTGATGTTTTATAAACTATTGCTAAGCCTTTAATGTCGTATAAAAATGGCTAAAAATATAGATATCATTATAGACCATTATAAGTGAGTTTTCGATAGAACCTGGACATTACATTATTTGGTTGGAGTTATTTTAGATAAGCGAGACCCGATATAATAATATATTATTTCAAGTATCATATGTATCTTTAGAGAATTCAAGTGATAATTAAGACGAAGGTTGATGTTGATCATAGCTAATTTTGAGTATACGGTGACAATAAGTTTGCGGTACATGTTTGCTAATCTATGGTTTCACATGTAGCACATCATGATTTCATAACATGCAGATTGTTCCATTGCTATATAGAATATAAACTATTCAATAATTTAGTTTAATCAAAAGGACTTTAATTTATTTTAGAATTTAAGCGTGTTTGTCGTATAGGTATTTAGGATGAACAAACATTGGTTAAGATAACAAATTGTGATGAGAGTTTGTTATTATTTAGGATGTCTTTTAGAAAAGGCAGTAAAATGCTTGTAGCTCGACGCTGATATGAATTAATAACATTAAATAGCTTACAACATGGCTTAGTGGTGAAGTCCTATTAAAAGTGTTACATGCTCCATGTAGAATGTTTGTATAGCTATTTAGGATGCACAAATATTGGTTAAGATAACAAATTGTGTCCTGGGTGTTTGTTATTATTTAGGATGTCTTTTAGAAAAGAGCTTGAATGCTTGTAGGTCAACACTAATATAAGTTAATAGTATTAAATAGCTTACAACATGGCTTGGTAATGAAGTCCTATTAAAAGTGTAACATGCTCCATGTGGAATCATAATAGGCAATCAATGTGACTCTCATTACCATGAATTATAATGGCGGTGTTTGACCTATGTATACAACAATCTCACCGCGGGTGAAAACTGCACTTCTCCCTACCACAAGCAATAAAAGCGGTGTTTCGCTTGTGCAACAAGGGTAAAGGGATAAGAGTGTTTACTATGTTGATCCGTAATCTAGCCTAATTTTTCTATGCATTTTAATGATATTTCTAAAATGTTGCATCAACTATGAGTTTTGATCATTTGGATATGATTCATTTATCATTATTTCAAATTTCACAAGTGTATATCAGTACATGCGTCTATCTATCCAAACTTATATCAACAAAAAGATTTTATCTTGGTAAGAGTCAAGGATCCTAAAAACTCTGCAGCTCTACCTGCAACAGAGAAGGGATAGGATGACAACTAGGTTTTCACTCTTTTTTATGAGTTATTCGGTATAATATTGACATAATAATAGAGTTATATATATATATGGGAGTGATCCATTGCAAATTGATCCACGTTTTTTAAAAACGGGAACTCTCGGTCTATGACATATTTGAACGATCTGATCTTTTCAAGTTAATCACCCTATCCTCAAATATACGTGTATGAAAAATTCGCTAATTTCAATATTAAAATCTTTCGGTTTTGACATTCTATTGATTTATTACTCTTATTAGTATTCTACGGATACTACAAGTTGCATTCCCATTTAGGCCATGTTTGGGAATGGAGATAACTGAAGTTTCATAAAGTTATCTAAACTTCACTCCAAAATACTACATATGCCATGTTTGGGATGGATTTTGGAGTTTTCTAAAGTCCGGTTATCTAAACTCCAAAATTGAAATAACTGGAGTTTCCTAAACTCCAATCCAACCATAGTTTTCTCAACTCCAAAAGAAGTAAGCACACATTCTAAAGTTTACATAACTTCAAAACAGCATTTTGGAGTTGATAACTCCAAAACCAAACACCCATCAAAGTTAAGTTTTTTAAATGGAGTTCGGAAATTACAAACCATAGTTCGCGTCCTCGTTACCTCCACTTAAAAATAAACTTTGGTTATCTTAACTGCATACCCGAACATGGCTTTAGTTTGTAGAATAAATGGCTGCACGCGCGCGCGCGCTTGGATATCGATCATTTACCTATAAGAACTGAATTCTTTGCAGTGAAAAAGATGCAACTCCGGATACACACATAAGCTTAATAGGACTGCAATATGGGCAAATAAAGGGATGGGGCCCATGATTTAAGTTGGGTAGGTCCCACCCCCAGGGGCATGGATATATATAGACTTTAATAGGGTCAGGATCAACTGCAACCCCATAGCTGCAGACGTGTGACCGGACCCATAGGGCCCACCCAACTTAAACCACAGGCCCCACCTCCTGATTTGCCCCTATTGCCGCAACTGATGGGGTTGCAGGGCCACCACAACCCTATTAAGCTCACACACTCTCTCTCACACACACCACCCCAAAACTTTCGTATGTCAAATTATACCCTTCGATTACAATGCAACAACATAACATTAACATACTTCATCTAATGATCCTCTAAGAGCAAACAAAGGCTTGGCTATTTTTTATATACAAAAACAGGAAGAGAAAATGCATGTGAATGTTCAATTATTTGAATTTTTTTGGCCAAAGTTCTATTATTAAATAGCAAGCTAAAATTTCTCATAAAAAGCTTAACTATAAACCAAAGATTATTAGCAAAGCCATTAGCCCGGATAATGAAGGGGGCCTATTAAGATTCCTAAAATGTTCTTCTTAAGGCAATACTTTGTTTATATATTTGCTTAAAAAACATAAATCTATGAACAAACCAACAAAAGATATTTAAATAAAAGTCTAACTATCATACCAGCTATAGTTATTAAAGTAAAAGGCTAACAATGATAATATTAAAAATAGCAAATCAATCAATATTTTCAGGTTTCATAAGAACCCAGCAAACGTATCTAAAGCACTCTTGAATATATGAGTTCAGCCCAAACGATAAGAAAATATTGATGGTCAACAACTTGCATGGCCTACAAAATAAAAAGGTAATGCAAAAGACAGGTGCATATGAAACGAAAATGCTAGAATCATTGAGCTCATAAACAGAAAGAACTATACCTCATCATAAGAAAGAAAAGAGTAATTTTGGGCGTACTGGGGGTGTTCAATAGTCATCTTGACCAGCCTCTGCACGTTACAATGTTGTGTAAACCAGGGTTAACTCAAGATAACTTCATAGTTGCAAAGTTTAGACCACTAAAAAGAGAGTAGATTAATATACTAAATTTAATCATTGATAGCATATTTCAGAGTGTCTCTTCCCTGGAAACTCATAGAAGTACCAGTATGAATGAAGAGAGCCAAAAAGAATATTCGAAGGGAAACTCAGAGTACAACCTTTGTCAAGATACATTAAGATAATATTATTGACAATATCATTAGTATTACATCATAACTGTTAATGTTGACGGATAAATAGCTACATTTTTGTAAAAGTTAGCTGTAGCGGGTGTCTATATAAACTTAATAGTGCATCCTGAAGATATTGGTATCATTCTATGTGGTTCAGTACCTGCGTATATTCATGTACGAGCACTTTTGCCTTTTTCTACAAGAAGATACCAATGTTGAATCTGGTGACTGAAGCTTGTGGAAAGCACCAACTCTTAACAACTATAGTGGAGATGGTTATGATGGTGAGCAGCAAAAGTATCCAGCCTTTTCCACACCATTTTGTGTTGGTTTTAAGAAATTCTTTTGCTCATCATTCCCAATGAGAAAAACTTGTTGAATTCCAAACATATATGCAGAAGTGAATAATGGAGCACAAAGACCCTAGGAGAGAAATTCCTCCTATGACGGTGGTCAAAAGTTAACCCTCCATCTTTATTCAACGATCTACATCCACCGTCTTCATCGTCTAATAAGTAGATACACCAAATTTAATGTGATTCTGACACCTTCTCTTAGTTGATTTAGTGGGTACAAAATTAGCAGTTTTCTGATAATTGAACGTTTTTAGTATTTTTACACCTATAAATCAACATTGAAAAGGTGTTGGAATCAAATAAATTTGGTGCAACTACATCTTACACAATAAAAATCAAGATGGACGGTGTTGATCGTTGGAAATAATGGTGGGCGGTTGACTTTTACAACGTCATAGGAAGGTTTCCCTCTGACGGCCTGTCCTCTATCATTCCCTCTCAGAAGCATTCTTACAACTTACAAAGCACTGATACTTGAATGCAAGTATACGTATAGCTATGAGATACCACACTACATGGAAAATGTGCATTAGATATACTAGATATATTAAAATTTGATAGACTAATTATAGATGTTATCAAATATTTGTAACTATTTGATCTTGTTGTCATTTTCGAGAACAGAAGCCAAAATGGATGCTGAATGAAGGGATTATGGAGTTTTTGTTCATATATGCCTGTTCATGCCTCGTTTTTATCATGTGCATACAAATTCAAAACCACCTAACAATTTTGAAATTCATAGTCTGCAACTCAAATCATTCGCACCAATAGAACACAGAATAACTTTCATTGAAAAATATCCTGCTCCTTGCCTCCTTTGCATGTAGTGTTTTAAAAAGCGACTGCTTAAGTGGTTGAGCGGCCGTCGCTGCTCCATTTTTTACGCTTAAGTGTTATGTTATGCTCACACCTTTAATCGGATAATTATGCTCTATTTCTTATTGAATAGGGGTTCATTTAAAGGATTATGATGTGGTTTTAATACTTTTAGTAGCACACCCTCTTTATTGATGTTTACATCCTTCTAAAGTCCTATAATAAATAAATATGTATTGTATTTAGTATGATAATAACATCTAATTAAACCCAAAACTCTAATTCTTTTCATGTTATTTCATTTGGCCAAGACTTCGAACAAGGATTTTACCGAATTTGATCATGACTTGGAAGTTTCGACTTCATGTCCGCCATTTCAACTTCGACTTGGAGACTTCGATTGTGAGCAACTATAGTTTTCGGCTTGGAGGCTTTGGCTTGGAGCATTTTGGGGTTTCGACTTGGAGGCTTAGATTAGATGTCATGGAGATTCAATTTTTGTTTTGAAGGGGATGAGAAACTAGCGTTTTCGAGTTTAGGTCGTGTTTTCAAAACTAAGGTTTTTGAGAAACTTTGGGTTAGAGCTTTAACCGTCTTTATTATTTAGCTTTCGATTCTGACTTCGATTAGCATCGATTTCCACTTTTAAACTAGACTTAAGCGGGGTTCATGTATCTAAATACCCTATTAAAAACAATAATTAACACTACAAGAAAAAACAAAATTAAACTAAAATAAGACAATACTGACTTCTAAGCGGCCACTTAAGCGGTCAGGCATTCCGGCCGTTCCGCTTTTTTTCCCGCTTTTAAAACACCGTTTGCATGTGAATCTAAAACTAGCATCACCAACCAAATTCTTCCGAGCTACAGAGTAAATTATTTTCTCGAAGATAAATCATTTGCACCAACAGATCACAGAATCAGTTATAAGCACTCTTATTTATCAGTTGCACTACTTCCTTAAAATTGAAGAATCATACATTGTTATGGTTTTTTAGCATTCAAGTTCACATTTCGCTTTTGTAAAACTCGGTTTGGGCCCACAACACATGGGCCCAAACATGGATGCACATGGCTTTTAATATAGACGAGGGCAAACCTCATGCTTAACATGGAACAAACAAAACACCCGAGCTCTAATACCATGTAAAACTCGGTATGGGCCCACAACACATAGGCCCACACATGGATGCACACGGGCTTTTAATATAGTGAGACTACATCCAAAAAGCTCAAGCCTTGTAGAGGTTTATCCCAACTTATATCTTATACCTATATGCATCTCATAATTTCTCCAATGTGGAACTAAATGTTAACCACATTCTCAACAACTTTCGTAAATTCCCTAATATGGCTTTCAGTTTTACATATGCATCCCTGTGTTAGTTGAATAGTAGCTATGAAACAGTACTAAGATACTTAGAACATCACATTCTCCAAAGTTGGTAGATTGAATGCGACAACAGTTGCCTTAAAGATTCATCTCATTATATCAAGTAAAAGAGTTGGATGCTATTTTTCTTCCTCATTTCCCCCTTCCACAGATTAAACCCCAGGCACTCTCCACAAAGTAACTTAGTAGCTAATCATGGTGTCATCCGCCCCTACCATTATTTCTCATCTCCTTCAATCACCTAAGATGGGACATCTATAATTTGCATCAAAGGAACATAGAGCATGAAACAGAAAACCTCAAAAGGGCATAGACGGTGAGGAAGAACAGAAGGGTAGAACAAAAGGGGGGGAAAGAGATTGAGAAAGATAGGGTAAGAAATGGAAGCGAAGGTAAAACTGTAAAAGAAGGAGATATAGGAAAAGAATGGATGGAAAAGAGAAGGGTTCGAAAGGAGATCAGATGTATAAGGATGTCAAAGGAATTTCTTATTATGTTTGATATTGGTTTAGTACGAGTCATGAGTGTGATCATAAGAGCAGATATCCCACTCGTATAAATAGCCCAGACTATACAGGAAGTCGGCCTAAATAGAAACCAAAGACTGGATAACTGAGCCAGATAATATGATTTAAGATAAATTTCCCATTTGGTCACGCAACAGCTATGGCAAATAAATCTAGAGCAGTATGAAGCAAAAAAAAAACTATGACCAGGACATGAATAGTCCGAAAATGTTCAGAACAACAGAATAATGGGAAGGAAAACTTGACATAACGCATAGTCCAATGTTACCTGTTGAGGGGAATTCTCATCTGGAAAATTCTTAATCAACTGCTCTATTGTTGCACGATCATTATGGAGTCGTATCATTTTACCTAATAACTGAAGGGGGATAAAAAGAAGAGAAAGAACCACCAGAACAAAGAACTAGATAAGATACTGAGTAAAAAGTTTAGCAGTGCACTGAATTGTGGACTACCTACCTTACAATCTTTTGCATCGGCAAATGTTTCCAGGAAAGCCACCAATACATCTACAGACCTATCCGCTGGATTACTTATATTAGCACCAAATTTGTCGTGTGTATCCAAAAACTCTTTCCACCCTCCTTTAACACCTTTCAATCCATGTTTTTGAGTAATTCTGACTATTTCCACAAGAACCTAACATGAGTGATCAACTTGCTTAATGAAATATCAAAATAAGACATGATTTAGCAAAACAGAATTGTTTGAGAACATAAAGCAACATCACTATATAAGCCATAAGCTGTACAACAATCCACACTAGGGTAAGGAAAATAACACAGATCTTATCATGGTCAGTGATGAAGAAAAAGCCATGATCATTGCAAGCAGTATGAACCAGCATGCATTAAGGTGCTGCCTGACGCACGAAATGCATATGCAGCTTGCATATGCAGTTTGGACATCTAAAGAGAACAAAGTCCAGAATAATATGGGAAAAATTAAAAATTATGAAAATCAGAGTTTGAATAAAAATATGGGAGAAAGTAGAATTATTAAAGTGTCGCAATATAGCGCGCACAAGTCATACGTGTAAATGAATAGGTACCGATCATAGTTTCAGGTACTTTCAAATGGCGAACTTTTGATTCCTGAACTTTGCTAATTAATTACAACAAGATGCAAATGATTAACAAGCAAAAAGTAAATAAATCTACAGAAACTATACTAAAACTAGAAGCATACAATGTATGATGATTTATTTTTAAATAGCTGTAAACTAAGAAATATCACTGAGCTATCAAGCATACGGGTCTACAAATAAGAAAAATATCAAATTAGGAGATATTAAATAACTAAGTTATGATAACTAATAATTGAAATAGAATGTAAACATAAAATGGGAGTAATTTGAAAATGACAGCTCAATTATATGTTCAAAGGAAGAAGGACAAATAACTGAAGAAATGGATTTGGGATTTAATATTGTATTTAATTTTTATTTTTTTTTGGGGGGGGGGGAGGGAAGACACCAAGGCTCTTTTCTAATTTGATGGAAGAAAAATTGTCGTAATGCTGGAGATTTCATTGGCAGAGTGAGGGAGAAGCTGAAGGAAAGAACAAAGAGCCAGGCAAGAAAGAACAATTTGAAGCAGGTAACTAACACACAAATACGTTGAACACTTTATCTTCTTTTTTTCTAAATTAATACATTAAAGTTTTTTGCTAAAATATGTTTCAGTTTTATCCATTTACACCATTTAGTGAATTGCAAGCAAAAACTATAATCTGTTTTATCCAAATTAATACCATACGTCATTTTTGAACAGGTTTGGACGGGTTTCATGTTTCCAACAGGTGGGTCAAGCACTAAGAGGGTAATTGAGATTAACTATTAAAAGTAGAAGAAACAACAATAAAAACTACAACTACATAGATTATTCATATTAATAACAATTATAGAGTACTCAGATTATTCTTTGAGTGATCGAGGCATCAAGCAAAAAGATTTTAAAGAGGATATCATGGGTTTTTTAAGGATAGATCCTCTCAAGTGCTGGGTAGAGAATATAAGAAGAGGTGGAAAAAGAATAGCGCAGTCTTGTTATTTGAATATAAGATCTAATGATATGAGGCAATAACCCTATGGCTAAGTTGCAGCAAGTTGGGCTATGGATGGAAAAGGTCGGATTTTGAGAAGCAGCCACAGGTTGGAAAGGCTTAGATATAGATGGGTTAGGTACGGGATCAGGCAGGCGGATTTTGACGCTAACCCAAACCTGACCTGAAAAGAAAATATCCCAAAAATAAATGAATAGATAACCCTCCCAATCGACGTCAAGCAGGTACAAGCAGCCAAATTACACCGAAAAATCAGGTTGGATAAGGTCAGATTTGTTCAATTTTGAACCGACTTGCACCTCTAAGAACTAAAAGGAACAAAGTGTACGGCCTATAATTTCCGTTAAAATAACCCAAGAATCAAAAACTTTATCGGTCTTAAACTAATATGCTAGAACATATTTTGTATGTATGAATAGTTTATTTTCTCTTGATGTTCTATCTTAATAATGCTTCAAAAGAAATTCTAGATTGTAATTTAATGTTTTTGAGGAGTAATAAACTATAGAAATTCAAGATTATATCACCAATATGAAAGGGAACAATAACAGCCATTCCATTCAAGAAAAATAGTGCAAAACAGTCCAAACAAATATTTGTGAATCAGAAACTGGTAGCATGGATTTAAATACGGATACGAGACACTATACAGCTCAGACTCGCTGACTAGCTATTTTCCAAAATTCGAAGATACGGCTTGTTAGGATACACTGAGTGCTCCATTGCAAACCGGTCCGCATTTTTTAAAAACGGGAACTCCCGATCTACGATATATTTTAACGATCCGATCTATTCAAATTGATCACCCTACCCTCAAATGTATGTGTATGAAAAATCAAAGGATTTGAAGACCTATAGCCCATGCATCGATGGGAGCAAAAATGAACGTCTTTCGATTATGCAATATAATTCATCCGATGCATAGGTTAAAGGTCTTTAAATCTTTTGATTTTTCATGCACATACATGGATCACTCCCATGTGTGTGTGTGTGGCAAGAGTTACAATTTTAGCAAATCTAAACTAAGAATATGATGATTTTCACAGCTAACAATAACATATCTTTTGTTAGTATCTTAGGTATTATACATGTTCCATACATTTAAAATCCAAAATAGACTTTAGAACGTGTCAACAAGAATTACAACTGTTCTTGACGAATCCAAATGAAATATAGAGATACAACTCCGACACATATCCAATATGGATTTGTGACCTCGACGACACATCCATGCAACATAGATCAGAAAGGAAATGGGGGCCAGGTTCTTGGGCAAGGACATCCTACTGACAACATAAAAATCTAGGTAAAAACTAGAAAACACAAATTCCCTCATAAAAACAAAATGAAGTAATAATATATATGTATAAAGAAAATGGGAATAGTGAGGAGACATAACAATATTCAGATGTTTTCATATATATTTTAAACTGATATTTCTACATTCATAATATTACTAAAACCATGTATAGGGACAGTCTTGATTATATAAAGGAAGATAAGCATATACCTGTTTATCTGCTTTAGCAATTACTTCTTTTACTGCAGCACGGTTCAGTCGATTAAGATTCTGCAAAAAAAAGAATTGAGGAGAGAGAGAGAGAGAGAGCATGCAAAAGTCAAGTTCCTAAGTGAACTCATTATTTAGTATTAGTAATAATGGGATCATAATACACAAAACCATAACTTAACATTAATCAGCAGGCCCTGCTAAAAGAAAACGTGAATGAAAATATATTTACTGGTTTGATTTTTTTCTCTGTTGTGGCGTGGTGGTGGTGGTTTGGAGGGAGGGGGAGGGAAGACGAGCCAAATCCAAAATGTAAAGATAGATGTTCTAACGCAACAGAGTGTGGTAACAAAGGCTTCGAAGGAAAGGGTTGGGGTTTCAGAGAGAATAAGAATCCAGATATTCTTATAAATATTCATTTTCTGCGTATATAGGTCTGGCAATACGCAAAGACGTGTTGGCGGTGCAAGTAAATCAGGGGCATCAAGCTTAAATAAAACTAGCTTGAATTATATGTTGGGGTTCGGGCCTTCGATTCTAATCCAGACCAATTGAAATAACTTAATGATTTACTACAATTCAACAAGTGAAGTGGTTCAAAACTATTCCGAATCAGTGTTCCAGAGTTTCGAACCAAGCGGTGTCCCCTTTCACTCTAACGGACCAAACCCAACCAAATTGATCATTGGGTTTTACACAATGTGGATCAGAATTCATATTTATAATTAATTAGATCAAATCTAATTACGCAATTTACATTATGTTAAAATAAATCAATTGAAATGGAAAAACATATTAAAAAATTCCATCGTAATCAGTTTAAATGACCAATATTGCAATAATTGTGTCTAATTTATTTTTGCTGCAACATGTATAAACTTATTAACTATAGAAAAAAACATAAATTTGACATAAATAAGCTTCTTTTCTAATCACATGCAAAAGGCTGGTACCTAGAGAGATGAGGGTGTGACATTGGAGTGAGTTGAGGGCACGATGGATTTCATATGGAGAAAAGAGGATGGTGGATAAAACATGATAGGTTAATAAAAAAAAGTGGGGGGAAGAGATGCGGGGGACAGATTAAATAAGCCAAAGGAGTTAGGGAAATTGGGTCCAAACAAAGTGTTCGATTACTTTGGCAACTAGTGGTATGTGAGTAATTGGGCAGTCGGAAACTAGGAATATTGTAGATTTTGAGTCACAGGCACACACATGTATACATATGCACCTATATGTAGGTATGTGTATATGAATATGTACGCTACGTATAAATACATATGTGTGTGTGCATATATACATATGTATGTATGTGTGTGTGTTCAAAATATATGTATGTACATCCTTAGTTATCTATGTATGTACATACATATACATATATCTATGTATGTGCATATGTATATGTATGTCCATACATATATGTATGCACATATATACCTAGGTATATATGTAGAGGTTAATGGAGAAACGGTGCCATAGGAGGGAATTTCCTCCTATGGCGTCGGAAAAATGCGTCCTTCATGATTTTTTTCGACGATCGGTATACATCACTTCTATCTTTATCATCTAAGATGTGGATACACCAAATTTCATGTGATTATACCATTTTTTTAACGTTGATTTAGTTATTGCAAAATTAACGGTTTACCGACAATAGAACTTTTTATATTGCTAATTTAACGGTGAAAAAAGTGGTGGAATCACATGAAATTTGGTGTATGCACATCTTAGATGATAACAATGATGATGATGGATGTCGCTCGTCAGAAAAAATGGTGGAGGTTGTATTTTTTCGACGCCATAGAAGGAAATCCCCTCCTATGGCCTCTTTTCTCCATTATTCTCATATATGTATATACATACACACTCACATATATATAGATTATATATGGGGGGGAAATGACCTTACTGTGACTCCTACAATTGCAACCTAATGATTGGTCTACAATTTCATGTTTTACGATTAAAATGGATGATCCACGTTGTTATTCATGATCTACAGACTTTACAATAGATGGTACAAAAAAATTGAAAATGAATACCCCATCCGTTATCTGGTGTTAAATGTTCTACTACCGGTAAACAGTTCATGTAGCGATCATTTGATGCGCGCTTAAAACATATCAAAATTCCATGGACTCTTTACATAACCATTTTAAAACATGTAGATCATGATAAGCAGTTTTGGATTCTCCATTTTGATCGTGTGTCGTAGCAAATAAGGTTGCAACCTAAGAAGTTACCTTAAGGCCACTTCTCATAGCAATTTAGGTTGCAACTTGCGACATAAGAACTCTCTCTCACACACACACTCACACACTATATATATATAGTATGTGTCTAAGTGTATCTCTATATATAACAGAACGAGGCAAGAATTTGACTGGAATATACTCGATGGGATTTAGAAAATCTATTAATGTTATAGCAACCAGATCAATATTGGGACATGTGACATTAGCACTATCCTGGTAGGCTAGGTTGCACGGACACATTTTTTGGTGGTTGTATCCTTGTCGGATATGAATTCGTGTCCGACACTTGCACGACACGTGTCCGACACATATTTTCCATGTCCGATACATATTTTCCGTGTCCCGCTTCGAAATAAGACGGTTTTGGATTTGGATATGTATTGGACACGTGTCAAACTTGTTTTAGTGAAACCACGACACAAAAAAACTATTTTTTCAATTAAAAGCGAGATAACCCTAGTATTATTATAACTTTCTTGATTTGTTAATATTTTTTATTTTAATTAATTTTCCTACTTAATATAATTTTTATATGAAATATATAAGATATTTTTGTTAAATTATTAGGAAAATACTGAAATTATATGATTTTGCTAAAATCATGTTACGTACGGTTAGGAAACTACTAAAAATATATTGTTATTGCTGAAATTATGTTCAATACAAGTAGGAAAATACTAAAATCATATTTCTTTTATGGAAATTGCTAAACTTGGGCTAAAATAACAAAGTTTTTTTCTGAATTTTGATAAATAAAGTCAAAAAATGTTAAAATGCTAAGGTTTTTATTGGATATGTTGTTGCAATGTATGATATTATATTTCTTATAATTATATATCTATATATATGCGTGTCCCCGTATCTTATATTTTGGGATTTTGGCGTATCGCCGTGTCGCATCGTATCATGTCCCCATATCCATGTCCGTGCAACCTAGCTGGTAGGAAAGAATGTAATTTTCTATATAATTGTTCGCATGTATCCCAATGTGAATCTAGTAGTTATAAATATGATAGGTTTGTTATCAAATCCTAAAAGAGGAAAAGGGATATGCGATGGTAGCCCTATTCTAAAAGGGGCACTCACTTGAAAACGCATAGCCTGCCATCTTTTCTAGAAAACTGCCACCAACCATCATGATCTACATATTTCAAACCATACGCAAAATGAGATTTGAAGACCTTAATACATACATTGAATGATCTCAATTTATATATATTTCTATAAACATATTTTTTTAATTCACTTGTTGGAAGTGTAAGACTTAAGAAGTCCTACTTTTTGTATATAAGCTTTTTTAAACATATTGATTATGATGACCAATGTAGATCATTTAAAACGCGCTGGTTATGTGTTTTGAAGTGAGTGTGTGTGTGTGTGTGTGCATACGCGCATGCTTAAGTGTATTAATGTCATATCAACTAGCAAATAGGTTCAATCTACGATAACACTGAAGTGGCATTCCATCGTTAATGTTCTTATCTTCATTTTAAAAAATGGGGTCTAAAGATTTCCAGGGTTATAGTTTGGTTTTGTTTTCTTCTATAATTATTTATGAAACTACAGGTGCTTAAAAATGCATGAATTTCAAATTATGAGGCCATACAAATTTTGCACAAATCGTAACAATTCCTTGTTAGCAAAATAGTGTGGACAAGTATGTGAGGGTGAGACGAGGAATGTGGATCATCTTCTTGGAATTCTTAGGAATAACATCCAAAATCTAGACAATGAGCAAACACAATCTATATCATAAATACCTAGTAGTTTTATGTAAATGTGAATTATGAAGGGGAGATGGCAAGGAAGAGAAATATTCTTTTGAATTTTTGATGTTATATTTTATACATTATGAAGCAATACTAGAAACTCATAAAATGGGTAAGATCTAGAGCATCGAATCATACAGAAGGCAAAAGGCCAAAAAGAAAGAGTCTAGGATAACAATGTACCACCGGATGTGCGTTCGCAATTTTGCCATCCATTGGAGATGTATTGACACGACAATTGAGAGAGATAAAACCGCTTAACAAAGTCGAATCCCTAGCAAAATAACATTAATAAATCAATAAAGATAATAGAAGGTTATGAATAAAATAAGCAAACAAATTAACACTCATTTACAGGTATTAACAATGATAGTCAAGAAAACAGGTGATCAAAGAATTCTACAAGTTGTACAAGGCTATGTTTGGGAATGGAGTTAAGTCAGGATAACCGGAGTTCCATAAAGCTATCTAAATTTAACTCCAAAATTCTAAGTATGCATGTTTGGCATGGATTTTGTGGTTTAGAAAACTCCGGTTATCTAAACTCCGAAGTTGAGATAACCGGAGTTTTAAAAAATCTAATCCAACCAAAGTTATCTAAACTCCTAGAATTTTTGGAGAAAATATACCCATTTTGGAGCTTAGCATCTCCAAAAACAACCAAGGATTTCCATCATTAGGGTCATCTGTGGTCATTTGCCGCCTGTTTGGGAATGGAATTAAGTTTACATTACGGAGTTTCATAAGGTTTTTTGAACTTAACTCCAAAATCCTTAATATGCCATGTTTAGCATGGATTTTGGAGTTTAGAGAATTCCAATTATGTAAACTCCAAAGTTGAGATATTCAAAGTTCACAAGGCTCTAATCCAACCAAATGACCAATGTTTTCTAAACTCCAAAATTCATGTAGAAAGCACAAATTTTGGAGTTCATATAACTCCAAACGATATTTTGGAGTTTAGAAAACTCCGAAGCCAAACACCCATCAAAGTTAAGTTTTTAAAATAGAGATAGGTCCTCATCAATTAGAGTTTGCATAGCGTCTACCTCCTTTTAAAAATAAACTTCAGTTTTCTTAAATTCATGCGCAAACAAGGCATTGGAGTCTAGATAGCTGCAAAGCCAAACACCCCATCAAAGTTTAGCTTTTAAGTGGAATTAGTGCCATGCTAACCAGAGCTTGCATCACCTCTACCTCCACTTATAATTAAACTCAAATCATCAAAGCTTACACCAAGACAGGCCCCGAAAATAATGAAACAAAGAGAAAGCCCCCACAATACCCCTCAAAAAAATCCAATTTTTATCATAGAAACAGACATTTACAGCCCTCCACAGTTCTATAACCACTAGTTTGAATCAAATACATGAAATGCTAAGAAATCGACAACAAATAGAGAGGGGTTACCCATTACGCAAGCCAAAACGATACCCCAAGAATTCAAAATATGAACTAAAACTAACGTAGTACCTTTCCTAATCCAAGCGCCGCCTCTGCTAAAGATCAACGTTATCGATGGATCCCCATGGCACCCATAAGCTTCCAAATTTAGGCGGAGGTTGGGAACGAGAGATAGGGGGCACGAACAGAGTTAGGGTTTTGGTAGCAAGAGAGTTGCGGGGTTCGAAGAATCGAAGAAGTCGTGAGTTTGGAGGAAGGAGCCCTAGAGTTTAGGTTGAGGGTGAAGAGCTGCTGTTGTTGGATTCGGAGGGTCCGCTATGGCTGTGGGGAGTATGATAACATTGGTGCTATTATTTGATCCCAGCCGTCCATTCTATAAACTTAAAATCCTCACCCCACATTCGCTTACACGCGGCCCCCACCCGTGAAAGCCTCCTAACAAATATTTTTCTGGCGTTATCTCGTGAGAAATCTCACGCAGCCCTCAGGGGGTACAGTTTAGGGACTAGGGTTTCCAAATTGTTTTGAGTTTAGTGTCTCTTCCAAACATAAATTGGCATCAAAATTCAATCTCCCTTTACATGAGCCTTGACTGTGATAAAAATGGAGCAGGAATCGAAAGGCATCGGGAGTTTAGCGATTCAGGATCTGCAAGCAATGAATTAATGCGTCAGTTTGGCTATTAGGAAGATCCGACCCATAATGATCTATCATGCTTTTAAAGGTTCAAAATTTCATGATAACTTTTTCATTTTTGTATGATGCTGAAATTGTTTTAATCAATTCTGCAATTTGTTTTTCCAGTATAGAAAGAAATGTTATTGAACTTGGAACATTTGTTCGTTATTGAATTGCAAGCTTTGATTTGATTTCCTAGTTTCCTTTTTCTTTTTCCCTTTTTTCCTTTTTTGAATTTGATTTAATTTTTGTGTTTCTCGTTCACGGCAGGGATTCACCATGAGTCATGGTGATAGCAGCGTGTGCAAGTTTGCTTGATTGGTTGTGTTCGAGTTTCTCTTAGTCCCTCTTCTTATTCATATACTTCACCATTTACAATAATCCGATTAGTGTTTACATTTTTAATATCTCTGGTAGTTGTTTCCCTTTCAATTGAAGATTTGCTGCTGGTAATTTGAATTTTAGAGTTTCTCCATTTAAAAATATCTGTTTTTGATATTTGATTGACTTTTAAAATTTCACTTTTTTATGTAGATTTTCAGTTGCTAAATATATTTTAAAGAGCATGAAGTGTTTGTTTTAGAAGTCTATGACATCATATTAGCTGCGACAGGAATTGTCGAAATATTGAGAAGAAAATTAGAAGAGATGGTAGAGGTTGCATTAGAAGCGGAAGGAAAGGCAAAGTTTGAAGAACTGTGTTGCGACCAAAGAAGGTCTGTTCATTGACTACTCGAAAGATGAAGTCTTTTCTGGACAATGCACAACTTAAGCTTTTATGGGCTTCATGTTAAATCAAATCGTCATA
Source organism: Agapanthus africanus (assembly GCA_030015575.1). NCBI lineage: Eukaryota > Viridiplantae > Streptophyta > Magnoliopsida > Asparagales > Amaryllidaceae > Agapanthus > Agapanthus africanus. Next base: position 757,365,685 of record CM057340.1, read on the forward strand.
ACCAGAAGCAATCAATGGGGCCTATCAGATTGATCCATCTTTGTCGCTACACAACGTATACCTACTTGCAAGAAATTTGCTCTGCTCTGGTAGGCACCAAGAATATTGCAATGAGGGAACCGTTTATATCACAATATGGTCACCTTTGGTGGTGACTGAAGCTAGGACCTTTCTCATGTGTGTACATGTTTGTAATTATTTTTGTACATTGAAGAGGCGAAGCTAGCAGATTGGTGGATATGATTGTAAATTAATATGTGTGGGCTATGTAATTGTTTAATTACGTAGCGTTCAATTATCAATTATCAATAAACGGGCGTTTTTCAAATCCTTGTTCCCATGTTGTTTATGCTGAGGCCATTTCTTGGAAATTCTATGGTAACTTCAAAAATATGATGCTTTAAACTCGTTTATATATGTGGATAGTTTATGCTCATGAGAAATTCTTAAACATATGACTACAGCGTGTTTTTGGTCATCCATTGAGATGGATGTGCTCACTTATTAGGTATCTACGTATTTTTTCTGCCTAAGATATACGGGATTTATTGATTTTGAGGATTCTAATCTTCGGCGGCCACGGACAAAGCTAGCATTAATTACCCCTCGTTTTAAGGCGAGAGAACGTCCAATTAACAGGCCGTACGTATCATGCAAACTCAATGTGAAAGCGTGTATGTGTGTGGAGTCATATTTGAAAACAATTTTCAGGCCTATTTGAACACATCGACGGTCATCTCACGATGGTCCTGCTGCCCGGTCATCGGAGAGCAACCAAAGAAAATAAAACCAAGTGTGTAGTGAGTGGCTAAGTGTGGAGAGAAATGGCTAATATCTCTTCTCAATAATTCAAGCATGCAATATTTCATAATAGAAAATATTGCCCATGCTTGAACAGTGGGTCAAGAGTAATATAATAATGTATGAGCCATTCCTCTCACCATGACACCAAAGTCTCCTCCATTTCCACCTCATTAATCCATTAAAAAATGGATAATACAAATAATGAGGTGGCTCTTTCTAGAAGCATGCCTTGCTAAATTACAAAAATGCCCCTCACCGTATATACATACTCGTATCCGTATTCCGAAAAATACGGATACACTGAGACGATAACAATCCAATAATACAATACTAGGATCCGGCTTAAACCAAAACCCGCTAGTATTGTCCGCCCGATCAGCATCCGTGTACAAGTACACGTATGTGATCGAAGTCCTGCCGTAAAACCATACGGCGTCTACATCAATTGCCTGAAGTAGGGAAACCCTCTGTGTGGGACTCTAAAAACTCGACAGTACGCTGGCAGTGGATTTAACCACAAGCACGTCATAGGTACTAGCTGCACGTAACGGCTACCCAGGTATCTGTCGATAAAAAGGACGATGAGCAATCTCATTCGAACTCCTACTGAGCTTATCTGTGACAATCTCCGTACAGTCTGGTCTGTTTGTCTGAGATACTCGCATATCCGGATAGGGGGATGGTAAACGTCAGACCCCTAACAACGTGATATGTCGTGCCGGAGGAGAGCCCAATACACCCTGAGAAACTACTGGAGTACCTTACCAGTATTTCTCGACTGCCCTGACCAGAGACTTTATGTAATGGTTTTCCGAACACTGCGCGATATCAACCCCCAATACCGGGAGAGACGAATCCTATCTGATCGCTACTGTCTCTAAGTGCTTCGGGACTACACCCAACTACTACCTGTTTGCACGACTCCTTTGTGCGTGGTAGGGTAGTAATCTAAGTGCAGTGGGAACACACTCGAGACAAAATAGCGACGGCAAGTCAACAGACTAAGCTGTACTCATGCCACCTGGGAACTGCTACCCGACGATATGTATAATACAAACCAACAGTTCCCAACGAGTCCTATCCAGTATAACTCATAACCTAATGAACACCTGCATACCAACTCCAGTACGGCGTACTAATGGCTGTGGGACAGACCATATCCCCTGCTGGGATGAGTAGCGTATACACTAGTCTACTCCGGAGTATCTGTAACGTTTCAGAAATCGTTTTGCGAATTTTTCCGTTTTAGGGCAAAATTGTCGGTATTTTCCGTTTTAACCCGATTTCAATCAAACGTCCGTATAAAATTGTCGGCACCTAGTTTAGCTAAAATAAAACTAGTGCGCGAACTTTGGGGGTATTTGGGAGGTTTTGGTTCAGAAAAAATTATTCCCAAATAAAATATTATTTTAAGCGGTATTTTGTGCACGTAAATCGGGAAATTTCTTCTCTTGAGAATAAATTAAATTTTGTTACTGGAAAATTTTGGAAACTTCTTTTTTAAATATCTAGATATTTTTGGAGTGTAAAAGGATTTATTTTAAAAAGAAAAGAAAAGGTGTAAAGGTGGCATATAGCATTTATTACTTAATTTCCTAGCAATTTCTTCACTCAAAATTCACAAAAATACCCTCCATCCCCTCTTTGGCCAAGCTTCTCCCCCATTTCTGCCCTTTGCATTTGTTTAGCTCATTTCTCCATTTTCTTGCTCACTAAACACTTCAAAAATCCCAAAAATAATCCACAAAATCTTAAAATAAAATAAAACTATCTTTTCCTTCACTAATCCTTCTTGGATCTTCAACAAAGCATGGTTTTTTTGATGTTATGATGAGGGATTAAGTTTCATTTTGGTGTTCCTGGGGAGATATAATTTCTTATCTTAATCCATAATTAGTTGTTTTTATCTTAATCTAGCTATTTAAGTTAGCTAATTATGTGTTTTATATAGCTTTTAAATCATGATTAATTCATTTATATTTGTGTTAAGAAATTCATGTTAGGGCTAAAATTTGTTTAAGTGATTAATGTTCATTTAAAGTGTTAATTTGTGATTTGAAAAATATTAACCTAGTAGAAATGTTAATTATTGTTAATGAATACTTTGTTTAATTATGCAATTTTGCTTACTAGGTTTTTGCTAAAATTTATTTAGCAAGTGTTAAAAAATTTAGAAATGGTTTAGATAGCTTAGTTAAGCTATTATAAGGTGTTTGTAACGCTAGATATGCGTTAGCTTGAAACTAGTGCGAAATATTGCGATAAGTTGCTTACTAGGTTTCGGGGTTTTTCCGACGTGGGTTCGATTGGTAATTACGGGGTTATATCTATTTTATTCCTCGTAATTGTTTGTGTTGTATTGCGCGATCGGGACGGTCGGGGTCTAGACTTGGTGTTTTGTAGTTTAGCGACTCCAGTTAGGGTGTTTGGCCGATGTCGTGCACGGTAGATGCGCTAAGCGCGCAGTGTAATTTTCTGGGCGTTTTTATCGCGTTTCGTTGTCTTTTCGTCATTGTAGGATGTTTTGCTTATGTGTTGTGTTTGTGAAATTTTAGGTTCGCAGGCGGGGACTACGGACACTGCTACAAAGGGAAAACAGGTGGTAGGATTCACCTAGCTTGGAGCGTTGGTGAGTAGATTTAACATCTACATGGGAATCGCCCGCATGACGTTATGCATCTGGGCTAGAGATGTTATTTCTGTCGCATATTATATGTCATATTTAGAATTGCGCATTTACCCTATTACTTAGATATTGTTGTGCTTGGACTAGTATCCTTATGACACTGCACATATTATTGACGATTTATGTTGCACGAGCACTGATTGTAGGTTACACACACCGTCAATAATTGCCATGTCACGTACAACCCACTTATAGATATTATATTGCTTGGTTAAGGACATTGAGACTTTGATTCATATTTCTTTACGCATTGACTTATAGCATACCTGTATACCTACATGCTTACACATATGCTCTGACATACTTACAGGCTAGTTACCTGTATACCTATAGAGTATTGTACCATTAGTGATAGGTACATGCACACTTTATGACATAGCTACAGGTATACCTTGCACACCTATTTCACTTATACCCAGGAGGTATACTATATCATTACTTATAGGCAGATACATATATCTTGCTATACTTTTATGTTTTCACATACATCTGATTATAGCTACATGTTTACCTTTACCTGATATTATTTTAGAAATTGGAGAAAATTAGGAACCGCATGATATTTATATTAACTTGTTGCAGTTAATTAGCGGTTTTTTCTTTATATGCTTACATTTCCGTTTATGTTGCATATATTATATTCATGGATTTTCGCATTGTGATATGGATTTTTCATGATGTTTTCTGGATTTGGGGACCGTGGGAGTTCATGAAATTATGCATTGTTTGAAAAACCCGGTTTCCCTTGATTTGATTTTCAGCAGCCACCATGAGATTTATCGGTTCTGATATATATATACCCCATGCGAGGAAAGGAAGGGTCCGTGTGCGGGTACATGGTGGGGCCCGGAGGTACCTCGGGGCAAGAATTTCGTGGAGCTAGACGATGAGTTAGTGGGGGAACCATACCATCCGGTGACATTACCAATGACTCAGCGGTTATCATGGGGATACCGACGAGAGTCATGTACGTATAGATACGTCGAGAGGCAAAGGTCAGAGCTAGGCACTCGAGCTTTCGGGATAGAGTATGATACGTACCTATCAGTGTGCCAGTCGTGGTGACAGCACCTGATAGACCTGCATTTCTGTGTCGATGCTTGACACATTGATTTCATGATATTTTTTTTTACTCCTTTGTATATATAACAGGGGTTTAGGCCGCTGTTATATATGCCCTTATACCAATATTAGTGGAATGGGACGCTAATATACGTGTATTGACATTAAATTATATATATCATCATATTTATTCATGCAAATATATTTAGGATGTTAGATTTTTACTTGATAATTTGATTTGGGATATAGGTGATTTATTTGATATTGGATACAGGATATTTATGAGATTGCTGATTTGTACATTCAGGATATATGAGATTTATTCGATATTGTACATTCAGAATTTGTGAGACTTATATGATATGAGAGCCAATTTGGGGGCTGATTTGAGGAATTGGGATTTGGATTTTGTCTTGATGAATTGTGATCCTACCACGATGTCAGGATTCCGTGGAAATGACATATTTCATTCCATACTCCACATTTATTGTTTATGCACTGCTTCGTGTATTAGTAGTACCTGTTAGAGTACATTTCATGACTGTTACATTTACATACCTTTATTTATATGCATTGCTTTATGTATTAGTTGTACCTGCTAGTGTATTTTTCATGATTATTGCATTCATATGACTTTTTATTGCTATTAATTGCACATGTTAGATTCACGCTGTACGTGCATACTTGCTATTACCTGCATATGTTATTTACTATTCATGAGTTGGCAACTCACCCTCGTTGTGCCACAGTTTGTTTTGCAGGATGTTCCCCAGAGTAGTCGAGGCAGGCTATTCTTCTATCATCTTTTGCTACGGATACCGCATCAGCTTACAGTGTGCAGTTTGCTTAGGTGGGTTTTGTGGTTATTCGTTTGTTGTATTGTATATTTGTTGTATCCTTGTACTCTCCATCTACTATATTTTCTTGTTGACTTAGAGACTTGGTGAGGACGATATTGTATATTATTTGTGACTTGTTGTCTTTTATACAGTTTCCTTTCTATCGTCTTTTATTTCTTCGCTACGGCGTCGTATATTTGTTGTGGTGGTTGTTTTCCGTCTTTAGGCGTGTATTTGCTCCCGTTTGGGGATACTTTACTTTATATTTATGTTGTACCCATTTTTGGGGCTAGCTTTTACAAAGGAGGTGCTGCCAAAATTTTAAAGGAAATAAAGTTGGACTTTTAAAGAATTTGGATTGTGATTTCAAAGACTTTTAAACAATGTTTCTTATCTTTTCTTGTCTTTTAATAGTTTAGATTTCTGGGTTTTGGCTTTTTTTTACTGCGTTATGCCTGTAGACGTTGCGTAGTATTAGGGCCGTCATGTGCCAATTTTGGGTCGTGACAAAATTGGTATCAGAGCGCTAGTTTTTACCTTTCGGAGTGTAGGATGACCTTGGTATGATGAAGTAGGTAGCTTAAGAAGAGTAACGTAATGTGTGTATGTTTGCAGCATACTCACGATGCGGTACTCCGCCTAAAGTGACCTAAGTACAAATTGCTTGAAATTCCTTCCTTGATGATTCATATCTTGTGATTCGATTTCCATATTCTTATTGAATCCTTTTTCCATTTATAGCCTTGCCGCCGATGACCGTGGGGACTCAGAGTGATGCAGCGAGGGCCGAGGTCAGGATTGACTCGGGTGAGACGAGGACTGACCCGGATGGCACGCTCGTTGCACAGGAGCAGACAGATTCTCCTTCGACAGATAGCATCGCTGGGCTTGTAGCAGAGATGCAGGACATGCGCCAGACAATGAGTTCTTTGGTTCAGATCATTCGAGCGCAGCGACAAGAGGTTGTCACCCCTGTTACTCAGTTGTTCCTTACGATCAGCATGCAGCAGTCCGTCACCTACATAGCACCAGTGGATGCGGCCCCAGTTTACGAGATACGTCTTCCAGAGACTTTGAGAGTTCCGGAACCGTGGAGGACTCATACCGGTGTATCAGCCCAGAGACAGATGCCTAGTCGTCGAGACAGATTTCGTGACCGTCGCGGGAGTAGCAGAGGCTTAGGAAGAGAACGGTCGTTCAGCTCTCAACCCCAGGAAGATCAGCAGCGTTATTCTGGATGCTATCGGTGCGGGAGCCTTCATCACCACATAAGGAGTTGTTCCCTAACACCGCGTCAGGGTCGTATTCAGAGAGGTCGTGGACGCGGAAGGTTCACTCAGAGGGGACAAGTTACCAGAAGAGGAGTTCAGCCAGTTGCGGGTAGGGGGCAGACACGAGAGTTTGCTTCTATTCATCGGGACGCGCGGGCGTCCAATGCAAAATTTTCATGTATTTTAATTCGTATGTTCTTTTAATGTATTTGTTTGTTTTTCACACTTGTGCCGTGGTGGGGACGAGAGTCGTGTTAGGTAGATCAGCCGTTTGTTGTGTTAATTTCTGTCAGCGATTCTTTTGTTGCGCAACACGTATTTCAGTTGTTTGCCAATCGGGTAAGAGATTCATCCGTCACTTGATCTTTCTAGAGATGTTGGATTTGACGTTCTCCTGGACACAGACTGGTTAGCTATGTGCTAGGCGTCTGTGGACTACCATGGGAAAACAGTCAGGTGTTGTTTTCCCCGGCGAGTCAGTTCTTGTTGTGCAGGTGGATAGTTGTGCCACCTCTCACAGCTCGAATTCAGCCTTTTTCGCTAGTCGGCTTTTGAGGAGGGGATGTCGTGGATTCTTGGCATTCATTCGTGGTACCAGAGCCACAGTTGGTTTGTTGGACCGGGTTCCTTTCGTGCGAGAGTTATCCGACGTCGTTCCAGATGAGCCGGCGAAGCTTAAGGAGCTTAAGGATCAGCTGCAAAGTTGTTTGTTGGGGGGGCTTGTACGTCTGAGTGTTTCGCATTAGGGAGCTCCTATTTCTGTTCGTCAAGGAGGAAGACGGCGGTTTAGGCTGTGTATTGATGGATCGCTAATTGAACCGGCTTACGGTGCGGATAGGTATCCTTTACCTCGCATTGACGATTTCTTCGATCAACTCCAGAGTGCGAGACATTTTCTAAGTTTGATCGGGATCAGTTCATCATTGTTGCGGGTTCGGAGTGATGACATTCCGAAGACTGCCTTGTGTGTGCTACGGGCTTTGTGTGTTTTGGTGGTGTCGTCGGACTCACCAATGCCTTAGCGGCATTCGTAGACATGATGAACCAGATTTCTTCAGGCCGTTTCTCGACCAGTTATTGTTGTGTTATTGACGACATTCTGGTCTATTTAATGTGTTTTGAGGAACATGAGCAACACTTGAGGATTTGTTTTACAGATACTGGGAGAGCCCCAGCGGTTTGCTAGGTTCTCAAAGTGTTTCTTCAGGCTTGTTTGTGTTGACTCCTAGGTCTTGTAGTTACGGGAGACGGTTTTCGTATGGTTCCGAGGAAGATCAAGGCCATACAGCTTTGGCCCAGACTGGTGTACGGACATAGGTCCATTGATTTTTGGGCTTAGCAGGTTTTTACCGCCGTTTCGTGCAGTATTGCTAGTGTAGTGCTGCACCGTTGACTGGACTGACCGGAAAGGAGGTTCTTTTTCTTTGGAATGAGGCATGCGTGCGGAGTTTTCGGCAGTTGAAGACTCGGTAACAACTGCATCAGTTCTTTCTTGGTTTTGGTTCGGGCGACTTTGTTGTTTAACTGTGATGTTTCGCGAGTGGGGCTCGATTGTGTACTGAGGTGACACTATAGAGTTATCGCTTTTGCTTTCTTACATTTGGAGGAAGTACTAACAGGATATCTCACTCCTGATCTGGAGATGGCCGCGGTGGTCGTGCGTTGGAGATTCGGAAACACTACTTGTTCGGAGTGTCATGTCAGATTTTCACGGACCACCAGAGCTTAATATACATCTTCCTGCAGCGGGTTCTGATTGTTGAGATAGTATTCTGCAGATTTATAGTTCTTGTGCGATCGTTGAGTACAGCTTAAGTTCGCCTCTACTGAGGGGACAACTTGCTCATGTCCGCGCCCGACCACTTTTTCTTAATCTCTTTCGCGAGGCACTGCCCGCCAATACTCGTTCGTCAAAGGTTCTTAAGCATACTTAGCTAGGTAATGATTCAGAGTCCTTGATTTGTGACAAGGGTGTGCTAAGTTTAGGGACGTATTTGTGTACCTGATACTATTGGGTAGAGACGTGAAATCCTGGAGCAGGCACATCTGTCAACTCTCTGTACTCATTCAAGTTCCACCAGCATTTGACGTGACTTGTGAGATAGTTACGGGTGGGCAGGGATGTAAAGAGAAGATTCGGATTTCGTTTCGAGGTGGCTGTCTTATTGTGTGTTAAGGTTGAACATCTGAAACCGGCTGGAGAGTTGCAACCTTTAACCGTTCCGGAGTGGGAATGGGAGCAGGTCTCCATGAATATTCGTTGTGGCGTCCACCCAGGTTTAGTCTGGGTGTGACTCCATTCGGATGCTAGTTGTCCGGTTATACTCAGATTGCTCAGTTGTCCTTGGTTAAGTTTGTACGTTGCACGGAGTTCCTTCATAGGTCGTATCCAAATAGGGCACCCTATTCGCTTGCTGTCTTGGGCAGGAACTTCAGGAAGCCTTGGGTACTGGTTGAGCTTTAGCTCCGTTTTTCCATCCGCAGGATGATGGTTTTGTGAGAGCGGGTTATACCGACTCTGAAGGATATGCTTGTGCGTACGTATTAATTGTTGTCGGCAGTTGGGATCGTCACTTGCCATTGTTCGGATTCTCCTTCGATAGCTGTTATCAGGTGGCACTCCAATTGGCAATCTTTAAGTTTTGTTTGTTAGGTGGTGTCGATCTCCAGTCTATTTTTCTGACTCTGCGTAAGTAGGATTTTTGGACCCCGGCTAGTCTAGAGATTTCGGAGATGATCCAGTTGGTTCAGGTCAGGATGAGAGTGGCCCAGTGCAAACAGAGGTCTTATGCCGACCGTAGTGGTCGCAGACTTGTGTTCGTAGTGGGAGATCATATATTCCTACGGGATTTTCCGATGAATGACGTGTTGAGTTTGGGAAGTATCCCAGGATTGTAGGTCCTTTTGAGATCCTTGAAACGAGTTGGTTCCGTTGCCTATAATTTGGCACTTCCACCCAGATTTTGAGTATTCACCCCGTATTCCTTGTGTCGATACTTCGCAATTACCTTCATGACCTTTTTCACATGATTCAGTATCAGACCAATTAGCTTGGACGCGATCTTTCGTTCACCAGCAGCCGCTAGTTATAGTGGATCAGCAGGTGGAGGAACTTCGGTCAAGGGTCTTGCCGTCTGTGAGGGTTCTTTGGCATAACTGTATAGTGAGGTGATCACTTGGCAAGCTGCGAGCGAGATTTGGGAGTTTTGTATTCATCTTCTTGAAGGTACGCGTAGATGAATTTTAATTCGGGGACCGAATTTCTTTAAGGGGGGAAGATTGTAACGTTTCAGAAATCGTTTTGCGAATTTTTCCGTTTTAGGGCAAAATTGTCGGTATTTTCCGTTTTAACCCGATTTCGATCAAACGTCCGTATAAAATTGCCGGCACCTAGTTTAGCTAAAATAAAACTAGTGCGCGAACTTTGGGGGTATTTGGGAGGTTTTGGTTCAGATAGAATTTTTCCCAAATAAAATATTATTTTAAGCGGTATTTTGTGCACGTAAATCGGGAAAAAAAATTTCTTGAGAATAAATTAATTTTTGTTACTAGAAAATTTTGGAAACTTCTTTTTTAAATATCTAGATATTTTTGGAGTGTAAAAGGATTTATTTTAAAAAGAAAAGAAAAGGTGTAAAGGTGGCATATAGCATTTATTACTTAATTTCCTAGCAATTTCTTCACTCAAAATTCACAAAAATACCCCCCATCCCCTCTTTGGCCGAGCTTCTCCCCCATTTCTGCCCTTTGCATTTGTTTAGCTCATTTCTCCATTTTCTTGCTCACTAAACACTTCAAAAATCCCAAAAATAATCCACAAAATCTTAAAATAAAATAAAACCATCTTTTCCTTCACTAATCCTTCTTGGATCTTCAACAAAGCATGGTTTTTTTGATGCTATGATGAGAGATTAAGTTTCATTTTGGTGTTCCTGGGGAGATATAATTTCTTATCTTAATCCATAATTAGTTGTTTTTATCTTAATCTAGCTATTTAAGTTAGCTAATTATGTGTTTTATATAGCTTTTAAATCATGATTAATTCATTTATATTTGTTTTAAGAAATTCATGTTAGGGCTAAAATTTGTTTAAGTGATTAATGTTCATTTAAAGTGTTAATTTGTGATTTGGAAAATATTAACCTAGTAGAAATGTTAATTATTGTTAATGAATATGCAATTTTGCTTACTAGGTTTTTGCTAAAATTTATTTAGCAAGTGTTAAAAAATTTAGAAATGGTTTAGATAGCTTAGTTAAGCTATTATAAGGTGTTTGTAATCGCTAGATATGCGTTAGCTTGAAACTAGTGCGAAATATTGCTATAAGTTGCTTACTAGGTTTCGGGGTTTTTCCGACGTGGGTTCGATTGGTCGTTGCGGGGTTATATCTATTTTATTCCTCGTAATTGTTTGTGTTGTGTTGCGCGATCGGGACGGTCGGGATCTAGACTTGGTGTTTTGTAGTTTAGCGACCCCAGTTAGGGCGTTTGGCCGATGTCGTGCGCGATAGATGCGCTAAGCGCGCAGTGTAATTTTCCGGGCGTTTTCATCGCGTTTCGTTGTCTTTTCGTTATTGTAGGATGTTTTGCTTATGTGTTGTGTTTGTGAAATTTTAGGTTCGCAGGCGAGGACTACGGACACTGCTACAAAGGGAAAACAGGTGGTAGGATTCATCTAGTTTGGAGCGTTGGTGAGTAGATTTAATATCTACAAGGGAATCGCCCGCATGACGTTATGCGTCTGGACTAGAGATGTTATTTCTGTCGCATATTCTATGTCATATTTAGAATTGCGCATTTACCCTATTACTTAGATATTGTTGTGCTTGGACTAGTATCCTTAGGACACTGCACATATTATTGACGATTCATGTTGCACGAGCACTGATTGTATGCTACACACACTGTCAATAATTGCCATGTCACGGACAACCCACTTATAGATATGATATTTCTTGGTTGGGGACATTGAGACTTTGATTCATATTTCTTTACGCATTGACTTATAGTATACATGTATACCTACATGCTTACACATATGCTCTGACATACTTACATGCTAGTTACCTGTATACCTATAGAGTATTGTACCATTAGTGATAGGTACATGCATACTTTATGACATAGCTACAGATATACCTTGCACACCTATTTCACTTATACCCAAGGGGTATACTACATCATTAGTTATAGGTAGATACATATATCTTGCTATACCTTTATGTTTTCACATACATCTGGTTATGGCTACATGTTTACCTTTACTTGATATTATTTTAGAAATTGGAGAAAATTAGGAACCGCATGATATTTATATTAACTTGCTGCAGTTAATTAGCGGTTTTTTCTTTATATGCTTACATTTCCGTTTATGTTGCGTATATTATATTCATGGATTTTCGCATTGTGATATGGATTTTCATGATGTTTTCTGGATTTGGGGACCGTGGGAGTTCATGAAATTATGCATTGTTTGAAAAACCCGGTTTCCCTTGATTTGATATTTAAGAAGCCACCATGAGATTTATCGGTTCTGATATATATATACCCGACGCGAGGAAAGGAGGGGTCCGTGTGCGGGTACATGGTGGGGCCCGGAGGTACCTCGGGGCAAGAATTTCGTGGAGCTAAACGATGAGTTAGTGGGGGAACCATACCATCCAGTGACATTACCAATGACTCAGCGGTTATCATGGGGATACCGACGGGAGTCATGTACGTATAGATACATCGAGAGGCGAGGGTCAGAGCTAGGCATTCGAGCTTTCGGGATAGCGTATGATACGTACCTATCAGGGTGCCAGTCGTGGTGACAGCACCTGATAGACCTGCATTTCTGTGTCGATACTTGACACATTGGTTTCATGATATTTCTTTTTACTACTTTGTATATATAACAGGGGTTTAGGTCGCTGTTATATATGCCCTTACACCAGTATTAGTGGAATGTGACGCTAATATATGTGTATTGACATTAAATTATATACATCATCATATTTATTCATGCAAATATATTTAGGATGTTAGATTTTTACTTGATAATTTGATTTGGGATATAGGTGATTCATTTGATATTGGATACATGATATTTATGAGATTGCTGATTTGTACATTCAGGATATATGAGATTTATTCGATATTGTATATTCAGGATTTATGAGACTTATATGATATGAGAGCCAATTTGGGGGCTGATTTGAGGAATTGAGATTTGGATTTTGTCTTGATGGATTGTGATCCTACCACGATATCAGAATTCCGTGGAAATGACATATTTCATTCCATACTCCACATTTATTGTTTATGCACTGCTTCATGTATTAGTAGTACCTCTTAGAATACCTTTCATGACTGTTAAATTTACATACCTTTATTTATATGCATTGCTTCATGTATTAGTTGTACCTGCTAGTGTACCTTTCATGATTATTGCATTCATATGACTTTTTATTGCTATTAATTGCACATGTTAGATTCACGTTGTACGTGCATACTTGCGATTACCTGCATATGTTATTTACTATTCACGAGTTGGCAACTCAGCCCCGTTGTGCCACAGTTTGTTTTGTAGGATGTTCCCCAGAGTAGTCGAGGCAGGCTATTCTTCTATCATCTTTTGGTACGGATACCGCATCAGCTCACAGTGTGCAGTTTGCTTAGGTGGGTTTTGTGGTTATTCGTTTGTTGTATTGTATATTCGTTGTATTCTTGTACTCTCCATCTACTATATTTTCTTGTTGACTTAGATACTTGGTGAGGACGATATTGTATATTATTTGTGACTTGTTGTCTTTTATACAGTTTCCTTTCTATCGTCTTTTATTTCTTCGCTACGGCGTCGTATATTTGTTGCGGTGGTTGTTTTCAGCCTTTGGGCGTGTATTTGCTCCCGTTTGGGGATACTTTACTTTATATTTATGTTGTACCCATTTTTGGGGCTAGCTTTTACAAAGGAGGTGCTGCCAAAATTTTAAAGGAAATAAAGTTGGACTTTTAAAGAATTTGGATTGTGATTTCAAAGACTTTTAAACAATGTTTCTTATCTTTTCTTGTCTTTTAATGGTTTAGATTTCTGGATTTTGGCTTTCTTTTACTGCGTTACGCCTGTAGACGTTGCGTAGTATTAGGACCGTCACGTGCCAATTTCGGGTCGTGACAGTATCGATGCCCCGTCTCGATAATCCAACGACTTGGGACCTATATAAGGATGTTCTTATAGACTATCCAGCCCCCACAAGTGTGACTGTCTTCACAACGCTGGTAGTCAAGCAAATATCCTAAGGGCTCTACCAATATGTATAAGCGATATGCTAAAAGAAACACATGCACATATTGAGGTAGAGTCAAACCAGGTAGCATACTACCATATCGAGCAAGACTGTTATTATATCTGTGAAATATCCCAAGTATCCAATATGTAATATACAATCTAGTATGATACAATAATAGCTTCTAGGGCATATATCACTGACAACAACTACGTTAGCTTAACAAATATATACCTATATAAATTATCAGTTCTTCCCTATCTACATGTTCTATTCTTTTTTTTCTTTTGGGACTTACCGAGCGCTAGTTCGCTGACGACATTCATGTTTCTTTCTTTCTTTGGAATGTTCGTCAGGAGGACCCGACTCTCAGGAGACCAAGCCCAGCCAGGAGGACTTGGATCAGTTCACAGAGGAGCTAGACTTCTAGACTACTTGTACGTATTTTCTTTTCATTGTATGCCACTGTTTAGGCATTGCTTTCAACATTGTACATTTGCTTTTCAAATCAGTTGTAATACAAAGTTGAATGTTAATAAAAGTTGTTGTTGTTATTACATCTCTTGTTATTCTTGTATTCATTTATATTGCTTATTTACGCTTAACGTGTTTACTTCTGTGTAAATACGTCGCGGCCTGTCACGTCTTCTTCTCCCTATACTGGGAAGCAGGGCGTGACATTCTCGATTTTGAGGGCTTGACGGGCATCCGTTATCCAGAAAGCTATCGTGAGTCGATTGACGAGGAGCTTAGAGAAGATACCCGATTAAGTGTTCATCACAGAATACTGTATTTTATACCGCTCATTCTTACGCTCGGTTGTTTATAGGTAGGTACTTTTAATCCGTGTTTGTTACATATTTGCAGGATACAGGTTCTCGGTTCTAAAACGGTGAAATTCATGGAAAACACGACAAAATCCGGGTTCCTGCCAACCACTGAGAAAACACGGTCTCCGCTCGTCATCCGTATGTTGCCAGATACCAGTTTAGGAAGACAAAATGTCAAATCAATGTCACCTTCATGCACAAGGCTCAATGGCAACAACAAGTTCCAAAAAATCTACGCGGAGCTCGAGGCAATCATGACAAAAGCACCCACAAAAGTCCACCTTTGCTCAACAGAAATTCTGGAAGAAATGTGAAAGTATTTTCAGAAAATATATGTACCAGACAACAGGGGACAAGAAACCAAGGAAGCACCAAAAATACGACGACCCAACTCATCAAGACGGCCGCGGATCCGCGGCCAAAGAGGGGTATTGGCCGTGGATCCGCGGCCATGTGGGGTCTTCATTCTGTCGTTTTTCATGGGCACTTTGGGTACTTCATTTTATGTCAGAATTTGCCCCTAGGGTTTCATTTCCCTGCCTATAAATACAGCAGAACTTGCCAAAGCCAAGGGTCATTCTTTTGTTCCTCTTTTGTAGTCTTTTGTATAGTTTTTCTTCTTCTTCTTCATTCTTTTTCCATGAAAATTGTAGTGAGAGCTTTTTTAGTGGGAGATCAATGAAGATGAGGGTTTTGTATCATTCTCTTTTGTTTCTTCTTCCCCTTGAGATTCTTGCTTTCTCTTGATCATTCAACCTCTTCATTGAGCTTGAATGGTTAAGGGTTAGTTATTGATCTCAAGGGTCGTATTCTTTCATGGAATTAGCACTTCATTTCACATGCGTTCTCTACCCTTCCCTTGATCTTGCAACCTCTTGATTGAGCTTGCAAGTTTAAGGGTTGGCTATTGATCACATGCTTGTCTTGAGTCCTAGTTTCTTGTTCTTTTTATCGCTTTTTATTACTTGCTTTTTATTACCTTGCTTTACTTTCTTGCAATTTAATTCATGCACTTAATTACTTGTAATCTTTTCTTTTCTTTGTTCTTTTCTTTTTGTTCTCTCTTTTTGGTTCTTTTTGTGAATGAATGTAATTATTATTGTTAAGAAAAAATACGGTATTATAAGTTAACGTTTCTTTGCCCATTTCCTTTTCCCGTATTTTCCATTGAACTCCGCCCAAACCATACACAAGCGCTCCGTTAGGCACCGTACCCTGACAAGGTAACGGTGATTCCTAACCGCGACCGGTTGCGTTCGGTTTGGCCGGAGGCAAAAGCAAGAGACAAGAACGGAAGGACAAGGGTAAATAAGCCGTATTCCATGAATACCGCGCTTAAATCCCCTAATCCACGTTGTTGCCGATTGCTCTAGCTTCAATTGGTCAAGATTCGGCTCAAAGGTTTTGAGTACGGATTTCTTTAGCTTATAATCTCGTATCTTTTTCTTAACAACTTTATAACTGCAAATAATACACTTAGGATGGAATCGAACAACTCATACACAAATTCTTTATTGACTCGTCTAAGACAAGAACGGAAATACAACCATCTCCCTGTGGATCGACCCGTGCTCAACCGGCTAGCTGCATAGCGACACCGTCTTGATTGCGGTTAACATCTAATTCTTCCAATCAAATGGCGCCGTTGCCGGGGAGACGGTAGCGTATTTTCTTTTTTGTTATTCCGGTTAATATTCTTTTTGTATATAAAGAAAAAAAAATTTGTTTTTTGTTTTTTTTTTTGATAATTTTTGTGGGCAAGTGTGCAGCTTTTTACAAGTTTGCAAACTGCGATTGTGGGGAGCAAAGTGTGCATTCAAGACAAGGGTGATTTACGAAGTACAGTGCCAAAGATCCGGGTAGTTTGACCCGCGCAAGCGAACATTTCAAGCTTACCGGATTTGATTCAACGGGGGTTTCCTAACCCAAACATTTAACGGTACGTACTTTCCTAACACCTTCTTCTCAAATCCGATGCTTCCAATATACTATTCTTTGCAGGATTCTTTGCAAATTCGCTAGCAAACGCCAAAATTGACTAACCCGTATTTGTTGCAGTGCCGTGCTAAAATAAAAAAAATAATTTTTTGATTCTTTATAGAATTTTTATTGAATTGCGCATTGCATACATTAATACGGATTTAAGGGCAAGCGAACCCCACAACATACGGTAAAGGATTTCATCACCTTTTCCGTGGCCCACAAATCACGAACTTGAGCATAACGTTACCCGCACAAAATTTAAAAGAAACTAGACTTTAAGCCTTAAGGACGTCGCGCTCACTAGGAGAAGTTAACTGTGTTTAGAACCTCGCTTAACGGTATATTGTTTACGGGGTGTCTAGGAAAGTGTTAACGGCGCAACCGCCAAAAGAGAAAGGGTTATTTAATTAAGGAACTTCGCGAAAGCGTTGGAAAACCTCCCCTTATCTCTGCACTTACCTGGCCTCGTGATCAGTGTATCTTGAGCCCGTTTCTCGACACAGTTTTACTTCGACAATCAAGTTCCAGAGCAGGTCTAGTTGACCTAGGTGAACCCTAGAACGATTAGGGGTGTGGTATTTTTGTGTCGTGATTGTTTTTGTACATATTATTTTTTTTAATTCTTTTGTTAATATATAAACTAAAAATAAAAAATAAAAAAATATCACATTCTTTTTCCCCTCCTTTTCTCTACCTTTCTTTCTCTCTCTTCATATCATGGGTACCCCACCTCGAAAAACTCTTGCCGAACTTTGGTACCCACAACCAGACATTACTTCTTACGGTTCTTGCTTTGGCTGAACTTCGAACGACCCCTCCATGCCCAAAATTTCATTGAGAGATCGGATAGACGCGTCTAGGACAAACAATTTGACTCCGCAATCCACTTCGTATCAACCATTTCATACATTCACCCCTTCTTACGTTGATACCCCTTCTTCGAGTCATGTTGCAACTCCAAGACCTATGTCTATTGCAGAACGTATTGAACAATCTCGTAGCCGATCTTTCACTCCTTTCACCACTTCAAATTCTTGGGATCAACAAGTCCATGCACCTTCTTATCCCAATGTTGATCCCACTCCTGTCCAGCCATTCAATTCCTACCAGTCCCACCCAACTTTTACACCTTCCCTAGACATTGCTTCTACACAGCCTTTTAGGAGTTTTCAGTATCCAAACAACTTTGAATCTTTTACTGAAACCCCTTCACAACCTATGTCTAGTATGGAACAGTCGTTGGAAGACTTTAGGGTAGCGTCAAGCCAGCAAATGATGGATTTGAATGCGTCCATGGCCGCCCTCATACAACCTAGTGATCCGGTAGCTAGTTTTCAACTAGCTCCAAATTTTTCAATGTATGATGAGGCGGCAGGACAGGCTGTGAATTTGAGTGGAGAGAGTGAGATGTACCCCCTTCCAAATCAAACCTACCCGTCTCAAATTGAATCCCACAACTCCTGTTTTGAAAGTCTATCGAGTGTCCCACATGCTTTATCAATTGAAGATAGAATGATTAATGAGTTGTGCGACTTTGTAGTGTTTGATTTACCTGATTGTGAAGGGTCCCTTCCAAGTGAAACCAATCCCAAACCTTTTGACCTCTACACCTCCACTTTAGAACCTGAATCGATTGATATCCATGCTTTTGATGAGGTGTCAGAGAATTTTGATTTTCACTTGATTAAGGATATTGACGCCGGGAATATTTTGGATGATGAACCCGTAGATTTGGCTGAGTTTGTCTCTTCAAATCATCATCCCGAGTCATTAAATGTTTTTCCCGAACCCCATATGCGTCCGGAATTTGAAGAGAAGTGCATGGATGTGCTAAACTTTGAGGAGAATTTTGAGGATAGTTTTGAGGATGAACCAGTTTTGCTTGATGAGTCGGATTTTCCAATTCATCCTGTTCCTTCCACTGACTGTGTACACCCTCCTGAACCTTTAACCGATAACCTTCCTCAATCACTTCCCCCCACCCTTTCCATCGTTCCGACCTTGCAAGAACCCGTCTCACTTTCATTTCGTATGTCTGGTCTACCAAGTTCGGCGTACCCATGGTTTCTCTCGAATCTTGAGGGATTTGACCCCATTTCTCGACGAGTTAATAGATTAGCACAATCGCTTTTTACACATCGCTCATCACAAATTGTGCTAATCTATTTACTCCATTTGCACCCTCAAGTTCGTATTCCACTTCTTTTTCCTTTCCGCCATTCTTCTTCCTCTCATATACCGAGACCATATCCCGCTTCTCTTCGCATACGGTCTCGAGTATTGTCCATCTCTTTTCTCTACGCCTTCTTCCACCAACCGGTACATTATAGCGATAAAATCTTTGAATGGTTGGTGTTAACTTTTGGCCTGTGTAAGGCCTTGTATAGCTTGATACTGTTCTTTCCCCCTTAATCCTGAACTTCAACGCCTAACAGTGGAAACACTGTTTTACTTAAGTTTGGGGGGAACACCTTTTTTGTATATATTTTTGGTTTTTCTTTTTGTATATAATTTGTTTTTAGGGGGAGCACCGACAATTTTGACCCTCTTGGTATAGCCTGACAGTGAGGGCACTGTCAAGTTTAAGTTTGGGGGTGTGCTCGGTAAGCTTTCTTCCTTCGCATTCATTTGTATATTTTGCATTTGCATACCTTATTAAAAAAAAAACCATAAAAATCGAAAATTTTCCAAAAATATAAAAACTTTGTCGTCAAGTTAGCTAATAGGGTAACTTAGATCTTTATTCCGAAAGATTAGTTGATATGATAGAAATAACTAAATTCTAGGCTTAGGAATTGAAAACCCTAAAAATAACCCTCATTCTGTTTAAACTTGGTAAGTATACGTCCTTACAGTTTTTTTTTGAGAAATAGGTAATCTTGAGTTCAGTTTTTGAGTTAAGTCAAGATGAAGGGAAAGTATTGAAGTTTTACCGGAGGATAAGTCTGAAAAATAGTTTCTTTTCTTGAGTTCAAATTTAGAAAGTATATACCCTACAAACTGCACTTACACGCACCTTGAAACTTGGGATAGTAGAGGATACCTAGAAATACTCTTGCCTGAAAGCCTGGTATGAAAGAAAAAACGGTATTTAAAGCTAAACACCAAAAGAGCATATTGAAAAATATATCCGGTCTTGAAAAAGAAAAAAGAAAAAGAAAAAGAAAAAATAGAATAAAGTCAAGACCTGGAAACTGTTATTTACGCTTTAAAGTTCACACATTCAGTAATCGGTCATTAGTGCCTCAAGAAGCATTAATAGTCGTATGAAAGATGTGTGAGCAAAACCGTCCATCCTTAATGAAAAGAAGTAGTATTAGGTATTAGGGCAAGGGTATTATAGCTTGAATTGAATTCTTGAGTGTAGGGGTGCAAATATACACACACGTAGGGGCATACAATCGAGGTTTGAATAAAAGATAGAAATAAAGAATAAGACTTGTGTTTTCTGTAAAGTTGATAAAAATCCCTGATTTGAGGCCACGCTTTAGAAGGAAAACTCAGGAGAACCAACATCTTTCTAAACTTTTTTGGAACGTATATGATCTAAAGTTAAATAGATAGGAGGTGTGAAGCATTAGGGTTGGATATTTCTAACTTAGGATGATAGAATTTCTAACGTAAATACTAAACTGTAGTAGTAGAATCGATGTTAACTTATGACACTAGCTTGACGGGATTTTGTGGGTGTAATCCGCTGAAAACCCTCAGGAGACAACACTCCTCCTACTAGGGACACCTAGAGGTTTAACGGCTTGTTGCACGCGCTCAGTGCAATCGCGTTCCCTGCGAAAGTGCGGTTAGGATTTTATTTTTTGTGAATAATTGGTTTTGCTCGGGACGAGCAAAAGTTAAGTTTGGGGGTATTTGTTCATCACAGAATACTGTATTTTATACCGCCCATTCTTACGCTCGGTTGTTTATAGGTAGGTACTTTTAATCCGTGTTTGTTACATATTTGCAGGATACAGGTTCTCGGTTCTAAAACGGTGAAATTCATGGAAAACACGACAAAATCCGGGTTCCTGCCAACCACTGAGAAAACACGGTCTCCGCTCGTCATCCGTATGTTGCCAGATACCAGTTTAGGAAGACAAAATGTCAAATCAATGTCACCTTCATGCACAAGGCTCAATGGCAACAACAAGTTCCAAGAAATCTACGCGGAGCTCGAGGCAATCATGACAAAAGCACCCACAAAAGTCCACATTTCCTCAACAGAAATTCTGGAAGAAATGTGAAAGTATTTTCAGAAAATATATGTACCAGACAACAGGGGACAAGAAACCAGGGAAGCACCAAAAATACGACGACCCAACTCATCAAGACGGCCGCGGATCCGCGGCCAAAGAGGGGTATTGGCCGTGGATCCGCGGCCATGTGGGGTCTTCATTCTGTCGTTTTTCATGGGCACTTTGGGTACTTCATTTTATGTCAGAATTTGCCCCTAGGGTTTCATTTCCCTGCCTATAAATACAGCAGAACTTGCCAAAGCCAAGGGTCATTCTTTTGTTCCTCTTTTGTAGTCTTTTGTATAGTTTTTCTTCTTCTTCTTCATTCTTTTTCCATGAAAATTGTAGTGAGAGCTTTTTTAGTGGGAGATCAATGAAGATGAGGGTTTTGTATCATTCTCTTTTGTTTCTTCTTCCCCTTGAGATTCTTGCTTTCTCTTGATCATTCAACCTCTTCATTGAGCTTGAATGGTTAAGGGTTAGTTATTGATCTCAAGGGTCGTATTCTTTCATGGAATTAGCACTTCATTTCACATGCGTTCTCTACCCTTCCCTTGATCTTGCAACCTCTTGATTGAGCTTGCAAGTTTAAGGGTTGGCTATTGATCACATGCTTGTCTTGAGTCCTAGTTTCTTGTTCTTTTTATCGCTTTTTATTACTTGCTTTTTATTACCTTGCTTTACTTTCTTGCAATTTAATTCATGCACTTAATTACTTGTAATCTTTTCTTTTCTTTGTTCTTTTCTTTTTGTTCTCTCTTTTTGGTTCTTTTTGTGAATGAATGTAATTATTATTGTTAAGAAAAAATACGGTATTATAAGTTAACGTTTCTTTGCCCATTTCCTTTTCCCGTATTTTCCATTGAACTCCGCCCAAACCATACACAAGCGCTCCGTTAGGCACCGTACCCTGACAAGGTAACGGTGATTCCTAACCGCGACCGGTTGCGTTCGGTTTGGCCGGAGGCAAAAGCAAGAGACAAGAACGGAAGGACAAGGGTAAATAAGCCGTATTCCATGAATACCGCGCTTAAATCCCCTAATCCACGTTGTTGCCGATTGCTCTAGCTTCAATTGGTCAAGATTCGGCTCAAAGGTTTTGAGTACGGATTTCTTTAGCTTATAATCTCGTATCTTTTTCTTAACAACTTTATAACTGCAAATAATACACTTAGGATGGAATCGAACAACTCATACACAAATTCTTTATTGACTCGTCTAAGACAAGAACGGAAATACAACCATCTCCCTGTGGATCGACCCGTGCTCAACCGGCTAGCTGCATAGCGACACCGTCTTGATTGCGGTTAACATCTAATTCTTCCAATCAAATGGCGCCGTTGCCGGGGAGACGGTAGCGTATTTTCTTTTTTGTTATTCCGGTTAATATTCTTTTTGTATATAAAGAAAAAAAAATTTGTTTTTTGTTTTTTTTTTTGATAATTTTTGTGGGCAAGTGTGCAGCTTTTTACAAGTTTGCAAACTGCGATTGTGGGGAGCAAAGTGTGCATTCAAGACAAGGGTGATTTACGAAGTACAGTGCCAAAGATCCGGGTAGTTTGACCCGCGCAAGCGAACATTTCAAGCTTACCGGATTTGATTCAACGGGGGTTTCCTAACCCAAACATTTAACGGTACGTACTTTCCTAACACCTTCTTCTCAAATCCGATGCTTCCAATATACTATTCTTTGCAGGATTCTTTGCAAATTCGCTAGCAAACGCCAAAATTGACTAACCCGTATTTGTTGCAGTGCCGTGCTAAAATAAAAAAAATAATTTTTTGATTCTTTATAGAATTTTTATTGAATTGCGCATTGCATACATTAATACGGATTTAAGGGCAAGCGAACCCCACAACATACGGTAAAGGATTTCATCACCTTTTCCGTGGCCCACAAATCACGAACTTGAGCATAACGTTACCCGCACAAAATTTAAAAGAAACTAGACTTTAAGCCTTAAGGACGTCGCGCTCACTAGGAGAAGTTAACTGTGTTTAGAACCTCGCTTAACGGTATATTGTTTACGGGGTGTCTAGGAAAGTGTTAACGGCGCAACCGCCAAAAGAGAAAGGGTTATTTAATTAAGGAACTTCGCGAAAGCGTTGGAAAACCTCCCCTTATCTCTGCACTTACCTGGCCTCGTGATCAGTGTATCTTGAGCCCGTTTCTCGACACAGTTTTACTTCGACAATCAAGTTCCAGAGCAGGTCTAGTTGACCTAGGTGAACCCTAGAACGATTAGGGGTGTGGTATTTTTGTGTCGTGATTGTTTTTGTACATATTATTTTTTTTAATTCTTTTGTTAATATATAAACTAAAAATAAAAAATAAAAAAATATCACATTCTTTTTCCCCTCCTTTTCTCTACCTTTCTTTCTCTCTCTTCATATCATGGGTACCCCACCTCGAAAAACTCTTGCCGAACTTTGGTACCCACAACCAGACATTACTTCTTACGGTTCTTGCTTTGGCTGAACTTCGAACGACCCCTCCATGCCCAAAATTTCATTGAGAGATCGGATAGACGCGTCTAGGACAAACAATTTGACTCCGCAATCCACTTCGTATCAACCATTTCATACATTCACCCCTTCTTACGTTGATACCCCTTCTTCGAGTCATGTTGCAACTCCAAGACCTATGTCTATTGCAGAACGTATTGAACAATCTCGTAGCCGATCTTTCACTCCTTTCACCACTTCAAATTCTTGGGATCAACAAGTCCATGCACCTTCTTATCCCAATGTTGATCCCACTCCTGTCCAGCCATTCAATTCCTACCAGTCCCACCCAACTTTTACACCTTCCCTAGACATTGCTTCTACACAGCCTTTTAGGAGTTTTCAGTATCCAAACAACT
Organism: Agapanthus africanus; assembly: GCA_030015575.1. NCBI lineage: Eukaryota > Viridiplantae > Streptophyta > Magnoliopsida > Asparagales > Amaryllidaceae > Agapanthus > Agapanthus africanus. The sequence continues at coordinate 757,389,523 of CM057340.1, forward strand.
TTGAATCTTTTACTGAAACCCCTTCACAACCTATGTCTAGTATGGAACAGTCGTTGGAAGACTTTAGGGTAGCGTCAAGCCAGCAAATGATGGATTTGAATGCGTCCATGGCCGCCCTCATACAACCTAGTGATCCGGTAGCTAGTTTTCAACTAGCTCCAAATTTTTCAATGTATGATGAGGCGGCAGGACAGGCTGTGAATTTGAGTGGAGAGAGTGAGATGTACCCCCTTCCAAATCAAACCTACCCGTCTCAAATTGAATCCCACAACTCCTGTTTTGAAAGTCTATCGAGTGTCCCACATGCTTTATCAATTGAAGATAGAATGATTAATGAGTTGTGCGACTTTGTAGTGTTTGATTTACCTGATTGTGAAGGGTCCCTTCCAAGTGAAACCAATCCCAAACCTTTTGACCTCTACACCTCCACTTTAGAACCTGAATCGATTGATATCCATGCTTTTGATGAGGTGTCAGAGAATTTTGATTTTCACTTGATTAAGGATATTGACGCCGGGAATATTTTGGATGATGAACCCGTAGATTTGGCTGAGTTTGTCTCTTCAAATCATCATCCCGAGTCATTAAATGTTTTTCCCGAACCCCATATGCGTCCGGAATTTGAAGAGAAGTGCATGGATGTGCTAAACTTTGAGGAGAATTTTGAGGATAGTTTTGAGGATGAACCAGTTTTGCTTGATGAGTCGGATTTTCCAATTCATCCTGTTCCTTCCACTGACTGTGTACACCCTCCTGAACCTTTAACCGATAACCTTCCTCAATCACTTCCCCCCACCCTTTCCATCGTTCCGACCTTGCAAGAACCCGTCTCACTTTCATTTCGTATGTCTGGTCTACCAAGTTCGGCGTACCCATGGTTTCTCTCGAATCTTGAGGGATTTGACCCCATTTCTCGACGAGTTAATAGATTAGCACAATCGCTTTTTACACATCGCTCATCACAAATTGTGCTAATCTATTTACTCCATTTGCACCCTCAAGTTCGTATTCCACTTCTTTTTCCTTTCCGCCATTCTTCTTCCTCTCATATACCGAGACCATATCCCGCTTCTCTTCGCATACGGTCTCGAGTATTGTCCATCTCTTTTCTCTACGCCTTCTTCCACCAACCGGTACATTATAGCGATAAAATCTTTGAATGGTTGGTGTTAACTTTTGGCCTGTGTAAGGCCTTGTATAGCTTGATACTGTTCTTTCCCCCTTAATCCTGAACTTCAACGCCTAACAGTGGAAACACTGTTTTACTTAAGTTTGGGGGGAACACCTTTTTTGTATATATTTTTGGTTTTTCTTTTTGTATATAATTTGTTTTTAGGGGGAGCACCGACAATTTTGACCCTCTTGGTATAGCCTGACAGTGAGGGCACTGTCAAGTTTAAGTTTGGGGGTGTGCTCGGTAAGCTTTCTTCCTTCGCATTCATTTGTATATTTTGCATTTGCATACCTTATTAAAAAAAAAACCATAAAAATCGAAAATTTTCCAAAAATATAAAAACTTTGTCGTCAAGTTAGCTAATAGGGTAACTTAGATCTTTATTCCGAAAGATTAGTTGATATGATAGAAATAACTAAATTCTAGGCTTAGGAATTGAAAACCCTAAAAATAACCCTCATTCTGTTTAAACTTGGTAAGTATACGTCCTTACAGTTTTTTTTTGAGAAATAGGTAATCTTGAGTTCAGTTTTTGAGTTAAGTCAAGATGAAGGGAAAGTATTGAAGTTTTACCGGAGGATAAGTCTGAAAAATAGTTTCTTTTCTTGAGTTCAAATTTAGAAAGTATATACCCTACAAACTGCACTTACACGCACCTTGAAACTTGGGATAGTAGAGGATACCTAGAAATACTCTTGCCTGAAAGCCTGGTATGAAAGAAAAAACGGTATTTAAAGCTAAACACCAAAAGAGCATATTGAAAAATATATCCGGTCTTGAAAAAGAAAAAAGAAAAAGAAAAAGAAAAAATAGAATAAAGTCAAGACCTGGAAACTGTTATTTACGCTTTAAAGTTCACACATTCAGTAATCGGTCATTAGTGCCTCAAGAAGCATTAATAGTCGTATGAAAGATGTGTGAGCAAAACCGTCCATCCTTAATGAAAAGAAGTAGTATTAGGTATTAGGGCAAGGGTATTATAGCTTGAATTGAATTCTTGAGTGTAGGGGTGCAAATATACACACACGTAGGGGCATACAATCGAGGTTTGAATAAAAGATAGAAATAAAGAATAAGACTTGTGTTTTCTGTAAAGTTGATAAAAATCCCTGATTTGAGGCCACGCTTTAGAAGGAAAACTCAGGAGAACCAACATCTTTCTAAACTTTTTTGGAACGTATATGATCTAAAGTTAAATAGATAGGAGGTGTGAAGCATTAGGGTTGGATATTTCTAACTTAGGATGATAGAATTTCTAACGTAAATACTAAACTGTAGTAGTAGAATCGATGTTAACTTATGACACTAGCTTGACGGGATTTTGTGGGTGTAATCCGCTGAAAACCCTCAGGAGACAACACTCCTCCTACTAGGGACACCTAGAGGTTTAACGGCTTGTTGCACGCGCTCAGTGCAATCGCGTTCCCTGCGAAAGTGCGGTTAGGATTTTATTTTTTGTGAATAATTGGTTTTGCTCGGGACGAGCAAAAGTTAAGTTTGGGGGTATTTGTTCATCACAGAATACTGTATTTTATACCGCCCATTCTTACGCTCGGTTGTTTATAGGTAGGTACTTTTAATCCGTGTTTGTTACATATTTGCAGGATACAGGTTCTCGGTTCTAAAACGGTGAAATTCATGGAAAACACGACAAAATCCGGGTTCCTGCCAACCACTGAGAAAACACGGTCTCCGCTCGTCATCCGTATGTTGCCAGATACCAGTTTAGGAAGACAAAATGTCAAATCAATGTCACCTTCATGCACAAGGCTCAATGGCAACAACAAGTTCCAAGAAATCTACGCGGAGCTCGAGGCAATCATGACAAAAGCACCCACAAAAGTCCACATTTCCTCAACAGAAATTCTGGAAGAAATGTGAAAGTATTTTCAGAAAATATATGTACCAGACAACAGGGGACAAGAAACCAGGGAAGCACCAAAAATACGACGACCCAACTCATCAAGACGGCCGCGGATCCGCGGCCAAAGAGGGGTATTGGCCGTGGATCCGCGGCCATGTGGGGTCTTCATTCTGTCGTTTTTCATGGGCACTTTGGGTACTTCATTTTATGTCAGAATTTGCCCCTAGGGTTTCATTTCCCTGCCTATAAATACAGCAGAACTTGCCAAAGCCAAGGGTCATTCTTTTGTTCCTCTTTTGTAGTCTTTTGTATAGTTTTTCTTCTTCTTCTTCATTCTTTTTCCATGAAAATTGTAGTGAGAGCTTTTTTAGTGGGAGATCAATGAAGATGAGGGTTTTGTATCATTCTCTTTTGTTTCTTCTTCCCCTTGAGATTCTTGCTTTCTCTTGATCATTCAACCTCTTCATTGAGCTTGAATGGTTAAGGGTTAGTTATTGATCTCAAGGGTCGTATTCTTTCATGGAATTAGCACTTCATTTCACATGCGTTCTCTACCCTTCCCTTGATCTTGCAACCTCTTGATTGAGCTTGCAAGTTTAAGGGTTGGCTATTGATCACATGCTTGTCTTGAGTCCTAGTTTCTTGTTCTTTTTATCGCTTTTTATTACTTGCTTTTTATTACCTTGCTTTACTTTCTTGCAATTTAATTCATGCACTTAATTACTTGTAATCTTTTCTTTTCTTTGTTCTTTTCTTTTTGTTCTCTCTTTTTGGTTCTTTTTGTGAATGAATGTAATTATTATTGTTAAGAAAAAATACGGTATTATAAGTTAACGTTTCTTTGCCCATTTCCTTTTCCCGTATTTTCCATTGAACTCCGCCCAAACCATACACAAGCGCTCCGTTAGGCACCGTACCCTGACAAGGTAACGGTGATTCCTAACCGCGACCGGTTGCGTTCGGTTTGGCCGGAGGCAAAAGCAAGAGACAAGAACGGAAGGACAAGGGTAAATAAGCCGTATTCCACGAATACCGCGCTTAAATCCCCTAATCCACGTTGTTGCCGATTGCTCTAGCTTCAATTGGTCAAGATTCGGCTCAAAGGTTTTGAGTACGGATTTCTTTAGCTTATAATCTCGTATCTTTTTCTTAACAACTTTATAACTGCAAATAATACACTTAGGATGGAATCGAACAACTCATACACAAATTCTTTATTGACTCGTCTAAGACAAGAACGGAAATACAACCATCTCCCTGTGGATCGACCCATGCTCAACCGGCTAGCTGCATAGCGACACCGTCTTGATTACGGTTAACTTTAATTCTTCCAATCATTAAGCAGTTGTCAGGGGCACCGCTGGAGTTTTCCCGATATACCTTATTGCTTTGTTGGTGTTGATGGCTTTGCCCCCAACTGGAGCAACAGAAAGTCATTTGGAAACGGATTTGTGCTTGGACCGAGGTGCCTTCGCGACCATGACATTTGGCATTTTCCCTTTTGAAGCCGGTTTATCTATCACCGAGGCTTAGGGAGTACAGATGGAGTTAGCTGGCACGAACAGAATAGAGCCAAATGGTAGCAGCGGCTCCTCCCACTGTCATCCAAGACTTGCCGGGATGATCGTCCTGGCATCTATTTTCATCGTGTAGGAGATGGGAGTTGTGTGGAGAGCTGAGCTTGTCCTTGAAGACATTTTTGCTGTGTCCGAAGATTGCAATTGGAATATGTTAACCTGCATAAAAAAGCATGATTTTAGTTCAAGCAATCGATGTATATATTGATTGAGTTCGCATGAACGTTTAACCCGAAATATGGGAGGAGAGAAAAGGTCCCACTGAACGTGCCAAAATCTGTAAAGTGTTTTTCGTCATCCCATTGAGATAGCAATGCGCACGCTTATCTGGCATATACAGATTCCCCCTGCCGGGAGCAGGCTGGGATTTTATTAATCGTAGGAATCTAAATTTCCGGCAGCCGTGAACTAAACCGCCGTTAATTACCCACCGCTTTTGGAGCGAGAGAACCTCCGATTGACGGGTCAAACTGGTCATGAGAAATCAATATGATGTGTCGGTATTTTTTTTAAATTAACAATAAGAATGTGTTCATTTTTTTATTCTTTTTGTGAAAGATGAATTTTGTAAAAATTTATTCAAGAAAATATTTTTTTAATTTAATTTAATTTATTTTTTCTTTAAAAAATTAAAAAGAGGAGCGGAAGCCCCCCTCCCACTCACGTGAGAGGGAGGAGGGCCCCCCACTTAGTCGGTGCCTCCGTCTCGTATGAAGGTGAGTGGGGAGCTCCCACTTATTGGGAGCGTAGGAGCTTCCTTCCCCTCACGTGGGAGGGAGCAACGGCTCCCACTGGGAGCCTCCTTCTCACGTGGGGAAGGGAATCCCCTCAGTGGGCTCCAAAAGATTTTTTTTAATGGAGTTAAACTCCAAAAGATTTTATTTAGAGTTAAACTCCCAAAACAATTTTATTTGAAGTTAAATCCCCAAAAGTTTTTATACGGTGTTAAACTCCAAAAGATTTTAAGTGGAGTTAAACTCCCCAAAAGGATTTTTATTGTAGAGTTCAACTTCAAAAGAATGTTTATTATGGAGTTAAACTCCAAAAGATTTTAAATGGAGTTCAACTCCTAGAAGGAATTTTATTGTAGAGTTCAACTCCAAAAGATCTTAAATGGAGTTAAACTCCCAAAAGAATTTTTATTATGGAGTTCAATTCCAAAAGGATTTTTATTATGGAGTCCAACTCCAAAAGATTTTAAATGGAGTTAAACTCCTAAAAGAATTTTTATTGTGGAGTTCAACTCCTAGAGAATTTTTAATTATGGAGTTAAACTCCTAGAGAATTTTTATTATAAAGTTAAACTTCAAAAGATTTTAAATAAAGTTAAACTCCAAAAGCATTTTTACGGTGGAGTTCAACTCCAAAAGATTTTAAATGGAGTTAAACTCCCAAAAGGTTTTTATTGTGGAGTTAAACTCCAAAAGAATTTTTATTATGGAGTTAAACTCCAAAAAATTTCCTCCTTTCTTTTTTGAGAAGAAACCCAAATGGGTTCTCTTGAAACTCCAAGATTTAGATCTTGGGTGATTAAAAGAGACCATTTTTCTTCTCTTAAAGAAGCCTTGGGAGATGGGTTTCCCTTCTTCTCTTTTTTTGATTGGATATGAGAGTTAAAACTTTCCTTCGATGGGTTTATGGTGAAACTGAGAAAAAGATAGCTAAGTTCCTGATTTAATTGGAAAATGAAGAGGAAGAGGAAGAACTTGAGAGAATGAGGATGGGGGCACAAACCCTAGAGATTTGATGCGGAATGAAAAGTTCTTTTTTCATTTCATTATCATATTGTCTTATATAGGCTTACAAGTTTACACATAGCCCCTTAGACTTTACAAAATGGTATTTTGCCCATCCCATACCTCATGTGCTTTTTTTTTGCATATGAGCCATGGGCTTTAACAAAATTTGGTTTTATGTCCATTTTCCTTACATTTATTCATAAAAATTACATCAAAATTATTTATTACATAATTTTTATTTTGGCATGGGTGAAGCTAGTCGCGGGGCTCGACTTGGGCATGGACCCACTTGACCTGGGCTTGGGCCCGCTTACTTGGGGTTGACTTTATGACTTGGTCAACCGGGGTGTAATTTTTGACCCCAACATGTTCGAACTGTTTCTGCACAACTAGATCAGATTTAGTTTTTTAATTCAGAAATAAAAAATAAATTATATATTAAATACTGAATTACATTTAAATTACAAATCTGCTTGCGTTAAGATGCCCAAAACTGGCACATGAGAGGCCTTGTATTCAAATCGACCCCGCTAAAGGCCGGAGATCGTAGGAGAGCCCCTCTCTCCTCCTTAAGAGACGCCAGCTATAAGCCATAGCAATCCGACTTCAGCTTATTCCTATTGTACCGGATTTTAGTCTGCATGTTGTTCTTGAGGCCCCGGTAAATAGCGCACATATCGAGCACTATATCCTCATCATCATCAGAGGCATCGGGATCGACTGCAAGAAAGGCGTAATCCACCTGCAAATACAAGAAATTAATGTCATTAAATTATAGGTGCCAAATGATAGTAAATTTATTTGATAAATCAAATAAAAATATATAATAATACCTGAACCTGGTCCTAGAACACGTCAAAGGAGCGGTTGTGCTACTCGTCCTAATCAACATGAAGAGAATACTTCTTAGGGTGACGGCTCTCACCCCCCAAATACTGGCCGAATCTCTCGGCATTCGCGCAAGTGTAGCGGACGTCTCTGGTAAAGATGAGGGGGAATGGTCCCTGCCCCTTAGCGGGATCAGGCCTTAGCTTGTGGGACTGATTCGGCCCTCGATTCTTCCGGACGGGCCGTGGCTGTCCTGCATCTATAAAATATATAGATATACGTGCAATATTAAGACAAAACAATATTTAGAATGCAAGAATTAATGAAAATTGGAGTGCGGTATATACCTCCAGCGACATCACCACAAGCCTGTGCTCGGGCAGCCACATAAGTGGCACAATAGTTCCTTGGGCGAGGAACAGACGGTGTCCCAGATGTAGATGCACCCATCCAACTAAACAATAAAAATAATGACTATATAAGTAACTTTTGAATAAAATAATACATAATCAATTTGACATATTACATAGTAAAAAATATTAATCTGCATAGTGCTCGGAGGGTACGGATCATACGGGAGCGGCCTGTGTTTCAGATGTGGAGGCATCCCCTCTAATTAGACAATAAAAAATGAATATATAAGTAACTTCAAAATGAATATGCGTGTATATCTATAATATATCGTTCAAAATGAATATGCGTGCAATATATAATATACAGATATACCAGTAGGTGTAGGAACGGTCTTTACCTCGGGTGTGGGAACGACCTCTGCCCCAGGTGTGGGAATGGTCTCTGCTCTGGACGGGGATGCAACACCACCCCTCTGCTATAAGAGCTGCTCCCTACGCTGCTTTTCGGGCAGAATCGCTCTATCCCTGTTGCCCCTAGAGCCGTCTCTGCCGCTACCCCTGGTGTCCTTCGCTGGTCTGAATGTCGCCATCACACATAGATAGAAGTACAATCATTGCATATGCATGCAATACATGTACGTAAGAGAAATAATAACAACAATGCATGTATAGATCATAGAAAATGTAAACTCATAATATAATACTAACGATTACCTTTTTCGTTTCATAGACGTCGTAGGAATATCTACTAGGATACCATCAATATCATTCCGTCCGATTTTTAACAACTTTCATGTAGTTTTATGTCACGACGAATATTGAACGTATGTTAACCGATAGACGGGGACTACGGTGCATAATTTAGTTTGATAAATTATCCAAGTTTCAATTTATGATTTCGCTTAGGTGTAGGTTGTTACTGTGTATGTGCTTTGTTTATATGTGTGTTGTGTATGTTGTGTGTGCGTATTGTATGTGTGTGCTTTGCGTGTGTATGTGCATGTTTTCGCTTAGGTGTAAGATTGACAATTTAATTTATGTGTATATATAATTTTAGTGTTAGTGTTCAATTGACAGATTTGTTAAGTTTATTTTTAATCGATGATTTAGTTTAGGTGTATGTGTATGCTAAGTAGCATGTATTCAAATACGGGACACGATACCTTAAAATTTGCTCAATTTTTCTAAGCGCTATAAATTTGCTCAATTTTACTAATTACAGTAAAATACCCTTAACTATTGTTATTTTTCATTAAATTACCTTAAAAATTTTCCTAAACAAGCCACTTCTTCAATTTTACTAGCTAATTTCACTAAAATATATTTAACTATTGTTGTTTTTTCACTAAACCGGCTTTAAAATTTTAATTAAAAAAACCTATTTGTTTAGTTTTACTTTTTCACTAAAATACCTTTAACCATTGTAGCTTTTTCACCAACATATCCTTAACTATTGTTATTTTCACTAAACTACATAAAAAATTCACTAAAATACCCTAACTCTAACACTTAACCCAATCACCCTCATCTATTAACCCTAACATCTAATCTGAAACCTAATCCTAACCCTAGCACTAACACTATCCTTGATCCCTAACATCTTCATAAACATAACCCTAACCCCTAACCAGCCGAACGCCCTCATCACTCCTCAACGAACAACAACAACAAAACAACAACACCCGCAGCAGCAGCAACAACAATAGTAGCAGCAGCAACATCAACAATTAACCGTCCCCAAATTAAAGCCCCAAATTAGACAATTTTAAAATTAGGTGGAAAACTGTATCTGAATTGATCGCGAAAGGACGAGGCGGCGGCGAAGCCACGAGCGGCGACGAAGAGCAACGAGCAACGTCCGAGCGAAAGAGGAGGGTTCGAGGATGAGACAAAGAAGAGGAGGGTTTGACGTTGGCAAAAGAGGAGGGCTTGATGGCGAAGGTTGGGAAAGGAGGAGGAGGGTTCGAGGACGACGGCGAAGGAGGAGGAAGAGGAGGATTGAGGGTGAGAGAATTTTTTTCCGCCGGGGGTGGGGGATTTGGGGATAATTGGGCGTGGAGGAAAAGGGGAGGGGATTTTCTGTTTCTTTTATAAAAAAACCCTACTGACGGATATCGGGTCACGTCAAGATGTTGTCTTCCGTTGATCTGCTGATGGCGGCGATAGGCGGCTGAGATTGGATCTGGAGGATGGCTCCTGAAGCATGTGGATCTCAATGGGTTTGAGGTTGTTTAGGCCGAGCTACCTGCAAGGAAGTCCCGGGGTGGTTGGACCACCGAGGACCCTCCGACGATCAAGTTAGAAAGGAAATCCAAACAGAGTAACGGCTTAGTAGAGTCAAAATCGCTTACTTGAACCGTCTGAAGGAGGGGTTTATATAGCGGTGGCAGCAGGCAGGCAGGCGTGAGAATCATGCCGGCCGTTACGCTCCCGGCTTCACGCCCGCGTGATGGGCGGGATCCCGCATTAATGGCGATACAGGCTCGCTAATAGGGGATCGTGATGGCGTGGAACGCGGGATGTGGCCGGCGGATATCTCGCGCATGGAGAGATTCACGGGATGGCGGTTGCGCCTGCGAGTGGTGCCGCTGGTCGGTCGATGAGACCGAGGAAGATGACCTCGGTGGGAGAGCTCGCGGACGAGCGGGAGAGCCGAGGTATCTTGGTTCTGCGGTAGCTCGGAGACGAGCTGATAGGGCCGAGGTGGCCAATTGTGCAGGGGGCTCGGAGATGAGCCAAAGGTTGTCTGCAGGACGAGCACAGGAGCAGCCTGGTCGGCCACTGTAGGTCCTTTCTTGTGAGCTTCGGAACACATCATCAGCCACGTGTCACGATCTGGGAGATCACCGATATCGAGCATCATCATTATCCCCCCACTCTCGTCCCGACCAGATCATAGGTCGGGTCGAGAGTGGTCTGCCGGGTCATCCGAGGTGAGCTTCTTTTCAAAGATATCATGGCGTGTTTCCAGGCAATCTGTCGTATTCTCTTGGTGGCGTCAGCGAATCAGGGATCAGATCTTGCATTAAAGAGGGTGCGCTGGATCGTGTGTACGGTCACCGAAGAGACTGTCCACGTGTTGGGCGCTGATTGGCTGATGCGACGGGTTGCGGGTTTCCTGTGCCCGATGGGCGTGGCCAATGTGCGCGTGACAGGTGGAGCGTTGGTGGCCGTTGAGTGCGAAGCGTCGTTTCGGCGGGAGATGATCACCACCGTTGGATGGATACGCCGGTGGCTATGAATAGAGGTGGGGTCCACATGAGGGCCCATTCCTCTTCATAATCTCCTCGTCTTTGGTCTTGTTAGCTCAGCGTTATCCTCTTTATGTCGGGATTTCCGCGTTCGCTTTTCCGAGGACTCCTCTTCATCAGGTTAGATGTCTTCCTCTGAGGATTCTGTAGATGTAGTCGGTGTAGAGTCTGGGGAGCCCTCTGTAGAGTCTTCTTGTTCCTCCTACTCTTCTTCTTCTTCTTTTTCTGGATCGGAGTCCTCCCAGGGAGTTAGGGTTATGTATTCTTCCCAGAGTCACGCGACGGGGGCGGTTCCCTGAGTGGAGGGCGCGGATGCGCCTGGCGTGTCGTCTACGGTGAGGTACGAGGAAGAGCTCGCCATTGCTCAGACTCGTTTACATATTCCTTCCGGCTACACGTTGCGTTTGGCCGGGGAGAGGGAGAGGGCAGATCAGGTACGGGCAAGGAGATTGCCCTGTACTTGGAAGCCTTTTGGGCCGGAATGCACCTGCCATTTTCCCCCGAGGGTGTTAGAGCACTGAATTACTTCGGGTTAGCCCCAGGCCAGCTAGTGCCGAACTCCTGGAGGATTCTCCTTGGGTTCCTAGTCCGTTTGAAGTTGCAGCTGATCCCTTTCAGGCTGTCTACCCTTGCCTCTTCTCTCCTCTACAAACGTCACCCCGTCACTCGCGCGGGCAACCCGTGGTGGGTTTACATCTCCTTCAGGGAACAACAGGGGAGTGCTCCCGGTTTGGGAGTCGTCGTCGTGCCTTCTTCCATCCATGATTGGAAGAAGAAGTTTTTCTTTGTTAGGCCGCCGGAGGGTGAGGACTGGCCTGTGCCCACCCAGTGGTCTAGGTGTAGGTGCCGGCGGGGAGGTTAGTCTAACGATCCCGACGCGGCAAAGGTGGTGGAGTGGGTGCTCATTCCCCAGGCCGACGTGCTGCTTTTTGAGCGGGCCCTTAGTTGGGCTGGGCTCAGCCCCGCCCAGTTCGCCGGTAAGTTAGGATCTTGCAGGTGATCTGTTGGTCTTGTGTTTATTTTCATTTTACTTGTGTTGCTGTAAATCCCCGTTCTCATCATAACGAAAGTTTCTTTTTTCAAAATTCCAGTGATTTTCTTTTTCTTTTTCCCTCGTATTTTTTTGTAGGAGGGTGGTTGCTTGAATTCCAATATTTAATTTTCCCAGACCCTTAAAGTTAAAACTAAAACAAATAAAATCAATTTAAATCAACATTTAAAATACCTAAACCCTCAATCCATTTAATTTTCCAATTAAAATTGTTGAATAAAACAAAATCAACCAGCCCGTTTTTCCCCTCTTCAGCCCAAAGTTTTTTTAGAAAATTAATTACTAAAATCCCCTAAGCCCGGCCTCTGCAATATTTCCTCAGCCCACTCAAATTTTTCTTTAATAAAACTCTTAATCTTTTTCCCCCCAGCCCGTTCTCCCCTCGGCCCACAAAATTTTGTTAAGGGAATTTTTTTTAAAATCCTCAGCCCAACTCCTTGGCCCGCTTCCTCAACACCCGACTCGACCCGCTCCACTCCCTCTTCCCCAACGGCTCTCCCCCATTCCCGCTCGCGATCCACTTCCTCCGCCGCGCCTCGCGCCCACGCCCACGCCCCCGCTCTCGCAACGTTTCACCCACGACTGCAACCCTCATCCATTTCCTCACGCCCTCACCTCTCTTTTCTCGTTCATTTTTCAAATCCCTCATCTCTCCCTCTCTCGAAACTTACCGACCTAACTCCGTTCGTCGCCCCAGACGGCGACAACCCTCAGCTACCCCTCGCCAGCTCCTCCTCTACCAACAGAATTCCTCACCACCACACTCCATAAACCCGAGCACTCCCCTGCCGAGCATCCCCTGCACACAGATTCCCCCGTCACACCCGAGCCGACCACCACCCTGCCCCTCAACGTCGGTGAGCCCCGCTGACCTGAAGCATCCGTCGACCTCTACACACTCAGCATCTCCTCCTCCAAACATCCAGAACCCGAGCCCTACTTCTCTCTCCTTTCAAAATATACAAAACCACACACACACCCCGACACCCACTGCAGCCCATCGCCGGAGCGACGCCGTCGACCCCAGTGCACTCGCAGAGGACCACCAAGCACCCCTCAACCTCCAGTGACCGTGCAACGACTCCGGACAAATCCGACGCAAATTCCGCATCTCGAGCCAAGCTCGCGCAAATCCGTTTCACGGCGTACATCACGCATTCGTGACGCTGCTGCTGCCATGCGACCCGAGACGTTTCCAGGCAAGTGTTTACTTGCTACATGCTAATATAATTGTGGTACAAACCTAAATCATATAGTTTACGAATTTATCGATTCCCGATATATTATGCAACATATGTGTTCGATGCTAGACCCCAATGAAAATACCTGTTTAATTTGACGGAAACCGATGTTTTCTGTTGGACCATATGATGAAGAATAACGTGTATGAATCTCGCTGGAAAATACGATTGTTAGTAACTAAAATTGGTACCCCCAAATATGCCGATAAAACTAGAATTTTTCCGTATCTGAAAACGATTAAAATCACCGTAAATTATATACATACTGGAATGATACGTTCGAGGGCTTAAATCGAATCCGACTCGACGAACTTTAACCCTATGTAAACTTCTAATGATTTCTGTCCTGTAACTGCGATGATATCTAGATCGGAGTGCGACTCTGGACTGCAGTCCAGAGCGACTCTGATTATTGTGCACTGTCCCAAAATGTATGTCACTGTGTTTCCTGAAGTCTTATGTTACGGAACTCTGAAGTAGATTAAAGATAATTCTGTTAGCTAAACAAAGCAAGTGGTTCCATTCCGTTTCATTGCCGTTTGCTATTTTAAACTGTAAATAAAAGGGCAGAACGTATAACTGCCCAGAACAGATTCACAAGTGATATACTGATGTTAAACTGTGTATAACTTCCAACGTACTAACGCGATTGAGGATCCGTCTGTTGCGTTGAATACTCTATTGGAAACCCTAGATTTCATTCAACTGTAGTATCGCTAAAATCTGAACTCTATTGTAATCCTTCAACGTCTTCAGAGAGGTGACGGGTCCCGAAGACCACACATAAACCAAGATACGGACTGTGGGGTCCTTAAACCCGCGGACTTATGCGTCCTTAAACTAACGGACTAATGCATCCTTAAACACACCCATATGGACTGTGGGGTCCTTAAACCCATGGACTTATTCGTCCTTAAACCGGCAATGGACCACCATGTCCCTAAACTGGCAATGGACCACCATGTTCTTAAACTGGAGATGGACCACTATGTCCCTAAACTGGAACAATAGAGCCCAAATGCTCTTTTGTCGGATCTAAACGATCCCGTTAAGTTGATCTTAGTCTCAAATCAGACTAACGTATCCTTAACAAACGTTTAAGTTGATCTTAGCCTCAAATATGGCTAACGTATCCTTAAACCAAAACCTTCAAACAGACTTTAGTCCCAAATTGGACTATAGATCTCCCAACCAACTTTGGCTCAAGGGTACATCTCTGAACCCCTCTGACATCTGTCGTTGTAATCCTTCAACGTCGTCAGAGAGGTGATGGGTCCCGACGGTCATACATTCAATGGACCACTACGTCCCTAAATTGGAACAATAGAGCCCAAATGCTCTTTTGTCGGATCTAAACGATCCTGTTAAGCTGATCTTAGTCTCAAATTAGACTAACGTATCCTTAACAAAAGTTTAAGTTGATCTTAGCCTCAAATATGGCTAACGTGTCCTTAAACCAAACCCCCAAACCCAAATCTAAGAAAATACGGATTTGGACTAATCCACGTCCTACGGACGACAACATAAATTTGTCTCCGTACACAATCCACGGGCAAGCACAAACAAAACAAACACCCACGATACGAAGTGACCAGCTGGAGAAGGAGAAAGTTGTTACCGCGATGCGGTAGCGTAATTAATTGCAGGGGCTTGTGCCTGCAGGGAAGAGCGTCCCCACAATCAAAAACCCCTCAACGAGGGAGAATCTGACGAAGTCTGCTACATCGACCGCATCCGTCTAAACCTCCGATACACGGTGCCATAAATCAACTTGGCATCTTCGGAGAGGTGGACGGGCAAAACTATATAGCATCTGCCCCGAATCTCAGGCAAGACAGTCCATGTCTTGGCCGCCATTCGGAGGGGAACAGATTCTGGCACGCCCGGTGGGACCTTTTCCTCTTTCCACTCCACACTTCGTGTGTCATGTTCGCGAACGAATCGCGGTTTGCTAATGGTTGCCTGTGGGTTTCGAGGTACTAAGATTTGGCGTCTTGCTTGGTGCAGAAAGCAAAGGATCAATGGCGTTCACCTGCTCAAAGTGTTCCACATGCAACTGCAACCCACGTCTTGCCTCAACTGGGGGTATATCTTATGGGCCCCAAGCGGCCTCCCTTTTCAATATGCCAGTGGAGCAGGTAACTCAGGCCACCACTGGATTATTCTTCGGGACCATGCTCCCACCGTTGAGCTTCAATGCCATAACGACGTTGCAAGAAGCCCCAAAGAAGTCGGTCTTTGATCGGCTCACCACTGCCGCGGCCCCTCTCAACGGGTCGCCCAACTCTAATACCTCAGTTTTCAACAGACTGGGCCAGGACGTCTACAAGCCCGCAATACCCGAAGCTGCCATCCCAAAGCGGATAGCTATCCCGGCTCAAGCGGACGAAATCATTGGAAAGGCTCCTCTTTCCAAGAAGTCAGTTTTTACAAAGCTGGCCATTCCGGTTGCTGCTCCAGGCGAGGTCCTCAAAGCTGCTTCCCCTGCTCAGAAGGGGCATGAAGAAGCTTATCCAACAACGGAGGTGATCTCATCCGCACGACATGCTCGACGTCACCACTGGCGCCGAGTGAGGAAGACTGGGGGCAACTCCCCCTCTGAGATAACTCCGCCAGCTCCAACGGTATGGATCGATGCTGCTGTTCCAACCAGGAACAGCTTTGAATTGCTGAATACGGTGCGCAGAAACTCTCCTACCACCGTACTAAAAAGATCCCCTCCTCCGGTGGGAAATGTTGCGAAAGCCAAGCCAGAACAGTCCACTCAGCGGCTGTCCTCTAAAATCTACAAGGTCTGGCGCCAAGTCCAAGACTCGGTGATTGATCGAAATTTCTCCCGCCAGCAGAAGAAGCCGAAGGTCCGGCAGGAAGAAAACCGTCCTGATAAGCCACAAAAGATGATGACTACTTGGGTGCTTACGACAGCGGCCCCCTCAACGTCAACCACTCAGAAAAGAAGGAGGCCAGAAAAGCCCCTGTGAACATGGCGAACCGTAAACGCGCTGAGCACAAACACCCCAAGTCTGGAGGCATGGTGGTGCACACTGTTTATATGGCTTCTGGAAAGGAGGAAAGCCATGCTTCGACAGGTCACCGACCGCTCACTCGATCCGTGACGAAAGCCCAGGAGCAGCAACAGAAGCTTCAAGAGATGATGACTGCTATGGCCGCACTTACCGTGCCAAAAGAAAGCCCGGAGGCATCATCAGAGCAGCGTCACGAATAAGAAACTGATGCTGACTTCTTACGAAGAGTCCTCGAAAAGAAGGACAGAGAAGCCGCAGAGCAAGCGGCTAACATAAAGCAAATGGCGCTTCTCTTCCAAGATATGGTAGGGATGATGCTACAGTCGGACCCTCCTGCTAAAGATCCCCCGATCGTCCTCGAAGACGATAGGGGAGAAACGTTAAATCCTCCACCGGCACTGTCAACAGCCAAGGAGGAGGCAATCTCCAAAGCTAACCTAGACGAATATATAGCTCAGCAAATACGAGCTCATCAGGCGAGTGAAGCGGCCGGCCAAGTCATCAAAGCTGGGCGACCCTACCCGGGCTGGTATGATCAAATTAGTTACCCGTCGGGATATACGATCCCTAAGTTCCACGTATATAAGGGGATGGGAAATCCGCATCAGCACGTCGCTCAATTTAGAGCCATGTGCGGCAACACTGGAGGTGATGATAAATTGTTGCTACGTCAATTCGTCGGCAGCTTAGCAGAAACAGCCTTTGAATGGTATTCGGAGCTACCCAACGACTCTGTCAAAACATTTGCAGAGATGGAGTTGCTGTTTACACAAAGGTTTGCCAGCGCCAACGAGCGCGCCCCGATAACAGCACTGATCAACGCCAGGGTAAGGCCAAGCGAAACGTGGGTCCAATACGCAGTACGGTGGCGAAACTTATGGTCGAAGTGCGAGCAGCGGATCGATGAAGCGCCGGCTGTGGGCATGTTCGTGGGCACTCTTGACCCTCAAGCAACCATCTCGCAATTCATGATGTTCTTCAAACCGACCACGTTCCAGGCTTTAATTGATAAGTTGGCCCAAATGGATCAGATGGGCCACACACCATCTCATTCAAAGACGGATCCTCGGCATGAAAAGGGGAATCGAAAAGCGACTTTCGTCGCCCACGCTCAACAACAGTCGAGCAACTTGAAACCGGTTGTCCGTCAAAACAATATGCGTCCACGCCCATCCCTCGAGGAGAGACTGGGACGTCCTTACTCGTTTCCCCAAGATAAAACGAGGAAACCGTTCGAGCTGGCAGTGCGCAACAGACTCATCCGTCTGCCGAATCCAAAATGTCCGTTGCAGCAAGGCGATGTCAATGATCTTAATTACTGCCCTTACCACCAAGCGGTAAGCCATCCAATCGAAGATTGCTTCGTTTTTAAGGGATGGATCGAAGATCAGTACCAACAAGGCAAGTTTGCGTTGTCCGAGAAGTGGAAAATAAACCCACCACAACCGCACACTCCAAAGAAGACGGACACACTGGGGGCAACTTGTTCTTTTGTTGAAGAAGCTTCGTAGGAGGTCATGCTGTCAGCCAAAACCAAAAACATGCTGAATGATCTTCAGACATGCCCGGCGATCGGGTGGAAGATCTCGCTAGAACCCCAGATCGTCGAAGGGATGCTAAAGCCGCGCCCAACCCCAAAGATCGATGGTGAAGGCCCCAGCACTCACACCCAGCCGTCAAAATCTTCAAAGAAAAACAAGAAGAAATCCAAGAAGCCCGTGAAGCCCGGCGACAAGCGCACGGATTTGCAGAAACAGATTGACGCGCTGGAAGAGTATAACCAGAACGCGCAGATTCCAATCACGCTCCAAGAGTTCCTCAGCCACGTCCTCGAGGACGAAAATGATGGAGAAGACTCATCAGATGAATCTGAGGACTACGTAGCAAGTTGTCATGTGATCTCTCACTCATTGATAGATGATAAAGAGGCTCCTTGCACCGAGAAACCAGGGGCGGGGCCTGAACCAGAACTTCTGTGGCCATCAGAAGAGATGATCGATGCCTTCCTGAACGAAGCCCGTCTTAAAAGAAAAGCTGATCGAGAGCGCGAGATGGCCATATTCGAGAAAGCCAAACGCCGACGACTAGATGAAAGGGTCGAAACACTCCCACCGGATCAAAGTACATCCGCCACAAATAAAAGCAGGTTCAAGATGAGGAAACGATTCGCCAAAGCCATATCGATGGGGATGAAGCTGCCCTCTTTCAGAGAATATTCTCCTGGCGGTATACATCTTGATGAAGCGGACGTGCATCATAACTTCTGCTTATATCATCAGAAGATCGCACATCCTACTGAAGATTGCAACTCCTTTAAGTGTTGGTGGCAAGAGTATGTCGCACACAGGCAACACTTCAACAGGACAAAGCATGAAGCTCGTAGACAGCGGAAAAATGCGACAGATGAGCATAAAAGAATTGCCGGCAATTGTCATAGGGTTGATCCCGGGGGATCGCGAGTTCTCACCTTCGGGAGCGACTCCGACGAAAAAATAGCCCTCGGCCCTCTCTTCAAGGAATCCATCTCTAAAACGAAAGAATTGAGGAGTTGCGAGAACATTCAGCCGTGCAATCGCACGCTACCCGGAAAGAATTTCGGACCCGCAAATAAGGGATCGGACAAAAAGGATAAAGGGAAGGAAAAAACGGCCTTCGTCGCCAACGCTCAACAACAATTGAGTGACCCTAGACCGGTTGTTCGCCAAAGCAATAAGTTGCAACCCCTCTATGAAAAGTTGAAACGTCCTTACTCGTTTCCCCGGGACGAAACAAAGAGGCTGTTCGAACTAGCAGTGCGCGACGGGCTTATCACTCTACAGGAGCCGAAATGCCAGCTACAACTGAATGAGGTCAACAATCCTAATTACTGCCCTTACCACCAAGTATTGGGCCATCCGATCGAAAACTGCTACGTCTTCAAAAACTGGGTTGAAGACCAATACCAACAGGGCAAGTTCGCGTTATCCGAGAACTGGAAGGTGAGCCCGCCACAGTCTCATGCTCCTAAAAAGATAGACATGCCGGGGGCATCATGCTCAGTCATAGAGAAAGCCCCATAGACCGAAAAGTCAGTAAACTAGAGATTCGCCTCAAATACGGCGACGGCGGACCGAAACGTCCTTAAACTAACGCCGGACCGAAACGTCCTTAAACTAACAGCGGACCGAAACGTCCTTAAACTAACGCCGGACCGAAACGTCCTTAAACTAACAGCGGACCGAAACGTCCCTAAACTAACGGCGGACCGCAATGTCCTAAAACTTGCAAATGACCGAAACGTCTTTAAACTACTATCAACCCGCGGCATCCTCAGGCTGGCGTGGTAAAAAAAAAACAGTATGTCCACAAGCAAAATGAGCACGGATGAAAACCCGAAAGGGCTCCGTGAGTAAAAACAGCAGGGCTACCGGCGAGTCTTGTGAAAACCCGAAAGGGCGCAACCTCGTTAAAAAAAAAGAGAATAAAAAAAAAGACGGTATGTCCAGAAGCAAAATGGGCACGGATGAAAACCCGAAAGGGCTCCGTGAGTAAAAACAGCAGGGTTACCGGCGAGTGTTTGTGAAAACCCGAAAGGGCACAACCTCGTTAAAAGACACTTACAAGATCCTCTCGACCTTGTAAGGAGAAACCACCCGCGTGAGATCCTTACGACTCACAAGGGAGCAACACACTTAGGAATCCTCACGATTCCTAAGGAGAAATTACACTTACGAGATCCTCACGACTCGTAAGGAGAACTCTCTTATGGGACCCTCACGACTCATAAGATTTGAAAGTCTTAAGTTACAGAAACCTTAACCTGTTCTTAAGCAATCCCCATAACCTTTGATATTGCCCTACAAGCGGCTCATATTGACCCTTGTATACAATCCACGGGCACGAATAAATATTTCCCTAACAAAGTCCCCTCCGTGACTAGGGATATGCTTGTACAGCAAACAACACTTGTAAGTCCTCTCGACTTATAAGGAGAAAACCCTTTTGTAAGATCCTTATGACTTACAAGAGAGCATGCACTTAGGAATCCTCACGATTCCCCAAGGAGAAAACACACCTACAAGATCCTCACGACTTGTAGGGAGAAATACCTTTGTGAGACCCTTACGGCTCATGAAGTCAAAAGCCTTAGCCGACAGGACCCTTAACCCTGTTTACTAAGCCACCTTTGTTCAACATCAACAGAGGCAAATGATGATTCGCTCCTGGCAATATCCCAGTTGCAGCGATGCTGATGCCTAAACCGGTATCAAATTCCAAGCCCTTTCAATGCAAATGATGATTCGCTGCTGGCAATATCCCAGTTGCAGCGATGCTGATACCTAAACCGGTATCAAATTCCAAGTCCTTTCACGGCAAATGATGATTTGCTCCTGGCAATATTCCAGTCGCAGCGATGTTGATGCCAAGATTGGTATCAGATCCAAATCCCCTACTCATAAAAAAAAATAAAATATCAGCAAGCCATACATGCATACGAAATAGCCGAAATGATGGGGCAACTTGCAGCAAAATCAGCAAGTAAAAATGTATGCATACAAAAATAGCCGAAATGATTGGGCAACTCGCAATAAAAAGCAGCGAGTAAAAAGAAAAATAGCCGAAATGATTGGGCACCGCGAAAAATAGCCGAAATGATTGGGCAATCGCTATTTTCGCGATATAAAAAGCTGAAATGATAGAGCATCACGGAAAGAATAAAAAAAATTGATAAAAAAATGAAATTTATGCCCTACGGGTGAGATCACATCGATCCCTGTATACAATCCAGGGGCACAAACAAAGAGGGAACCATACCTTCCCGATAGGCTCCATCAGAAAGCGAAGCCAAATCTCGACGGCTCATAGGCAACATAGAGACAACCTCGACATTTGTCGCAATATTGCAGACACAATGTCAACAAATGAAGCAAAGGAAGATCCCTAGCTTCAGGGTCTCGACGTCAACATCGACAACTTAGAGATCACCAACGGCGTTTCTCCTCACTCCAACCAGATGCAGACGAGATGTCAACAATGGCGTTCCTTCGCAGTCCAGCAGGATGCAGATGCAACTTCAACAAAAGACCTCACGGTCGAAACAAAGCGGAGCGATGGAAAAATCCCAGCTTCACCTCAGCATTCGTCTCGATACAGCAGACGGGATGTCAATGACGGCGTTCCTCCGCAGTCCATCAGGATGCAGATGCAACGTCAATAAAAGACCTCACGGTCAAAACAAAGCAGAGTGACGGCAAAATCCCAGCTCCACCTCAGCATTCGTCTCGTTACAGCAGACGCAATATCAACAACGGCATTCCCTCGCAATCCAGCAGGATACGGATACAACACCGACAAAAGACCTCACGGTCAAAACAAAGCAGAGCGGCGGCAAAATCCCAGCTCCACCTCGACGTTCGTCTCGATACAGCAGACGAGATGTCACTACAGCGTCCTTCCTCCAGCAGGATTCGGACGCGCCAAAACAAATGAAGCAAAGGCCAAATTCCTAGCTTCAGGGTCTTGACGGCAAGTCATATAAATCCTGAAAGACAATCGGAGATCATCTCGCACCAGCGCGGAGTGATCACCACCTCGACGATCGTCTTGATACAGCAGATGAAATGTCACCCCAGCGTTCTTCCCCCAGCAGGATTCGGACGCGCCAAAGCAAATGAAGTAAAGGCCAAATTCCTACCTTCAGGGTCTTGACGACAAGTCATATAAAGCCTGAAAGACAATCGGAGATCATCTCGCACCAGCGCGGAATGGTCACCACCTCGACGATCGTATCGATACAGCAGATGAAATGTCACCCCAGCGTTCTTCCCTCAGCAGGAATTAGACGCGTCAAAGCAAACGAAGCGAAGGCCAAATTCCTAGCTTCAGGGTCTTGACGGCAAGTCATATAAAGCCTGAAAGACAATCGGAGATCATCTCGCACCAGCGCGGAGTGGTCACTACCTCGACGATCGTCTCGATACAGCAGACGAAATTTCACCCCAACGTTCTTCCCCCAGCAGGATTCGGACGCGCCAAAACAAATGAAGCAAAGGCCAAATTCCTAGCTTCAGGGTCTTGACGGCAAGTCATATAAATCCTGAAAGACAATCGGAGATCATCTCGCACCAGCGCGGAGTGGTCACCACCTCGACGATCGTCTTGATACAGCAGATGAAATGTCACCCCAGCGTTCTTTCCCCAGCAGGATTCGGACGCGCCAAAGCAAATAAAGTAAATGCCAAATTCCTAGCTTCAGGGTCTTGACGGCAAGTCATATAAAGCCTGAAAGACAATCGGAGATCATCTCGCACCAGCGCGGAGTGGTCACCACCTCGACGATCGTCTCGATACAGCAGATGAAATGTCACCCCAGCGTTCTTTCCTCAGCAGGATTCAGACGCGCCAAAGCAAACGAAGCGAAGGCCAAATTCCTAGCTTCAGGGTCTTGACGGCAAGTCATATAAAGCCTGAAAGACAATCGGAGATCATCTCGCACCAGCGCGGAGTGGTCACCACCTCGACGATCGTCTCGATACAGCAGACGAAATGTCACCCCAACGTTCTTCCCCCAGCAGGATTCGGACGCGCCAAAGCAAACGAAGCGAAGGCCAAATTCCTAGCTTCAACGTCTTGACGGTAACTCATATATTCCGGAAAGACAATCAGAGATCATCCCACATGGAGTGGTCACCACCACGACATTCGTCTCGATACAGCAGACGAGATGTCAACAACAACGTTCTTCCTCCAACAGGATTAGGACACACCAAAGCAAACGAAGCGAAGGCCAAATTCCTAGCTTCAACGTCTTGACGGTAACTCATATAAAACCGGAAAGACAATCAGAGACCATCCCACATGGAGTGGTCACCACCTCGACGTTCGTCTCGATACAGCAGACGCAACATCACCAAAAGGAGCCACGGCAAAATCCCTAGTTCCAAACCTCGACGGTTCACCAGCAACCTAGAGACAACCATGGCATTCGTCTCGATACAGAGGACGCGATGCCAGCAAACGAAGCAAAGGCCAAATTCCTAGCTTCAGGGTCTTAACGGCAAGTCATATAAAGCCTGAAAGACTATCGGAGATCATCCCACACCAGCACGGAGTGGTTATGACTCATCGGGGCTCTCCAAAATGAGCCTAACCTCAAGTAAAAAGCGGCATGGCAAATTCCTAACGCTTGCTCTTCCGACGGTCAAACTGCCAAGGAGGATTGCTTGAAGACGCCTTGTCCAGCCTCCGAAGGGATCAGAGACACGACAGTCGCAGGGCTACTCGAACAGCACGATTGCCTATCGAGGAATATATATCAGCTCATGCGACGGTACGACGGCCAAAACCCTAAGTACCACAGACCCTAACAGACTTCTGTCGTAAAGAGCAGAGGTTAACTGTGACGTTAGGATATTCTTGCGAGATCTGGTCGATTCGTTTCGACTCGTGAGGAAATTGATGTCTTTGCGAGAACTTCTCGATTCGTCTCGACTCGTGAGATAAAGCCTTAGGCAGTAGGGATTAAAAAACCTGTTTCCTAAGCACTGGGACCCTGCAAGTCAACCTAAAACGGTCTCTTGCATACTATCCACGGGTCACACTCTCCAAAGTCGAATCTCGACAAGGAGGGAAACAACCACTTACGGGTCCTCTCGACTCGTAAGAGGGAAAATTCTCTTGTGAGATCCTTACGACTTTCAAGAGAAAACACACTTAGGAGTCCTCACGACCCCTAAGGAGAAAATACACCTGCGGGATCCTCTCGACTCGTAGGGAGAAACGTCTTTATGAGTCCCTCACGGCTCATAAAGTTGAAAAGTCTTAGGTGGCAGATCCTAACCCTGTCTCCTAAGCTATCACCGCCCTGCAAAGAGGTCAAGATGGACCATCTATGAGCCACACTCGCCAAAGCTACATGCCACTGAAATGGAAAAGCTACTCATGAGCATATAAACTACTTCACGCCAGAGTAAGATATAAAGAGATAGAAGGGTGCGGCTCATGGAGTTAAGGATTTGGAACTATATCTCTTAAGAGTCGAGATTTGAGTCAATGATAAATGACGACGCTTGTGTCCGCTCGTTATCTTCTCATATCAAGATCCTGAAAGTTATATACCAATCCGAAACTGGTCATACGCCATGCATTACTCTGCACTACTTCACCCACGTATATACTTACGTGGGCAAAGTAGTGGGGGGTATTTGTTCCCGCCAAAAATTTCTGCGCAAAAGAGTCCAAGGTATCAAATGGCAGCGATATGCTTAAGGAAATGCGAACCAGTATCTTCCTGGCTGTTTTTTGACAAACTCCCGAATGAGAAACAGATAAATTCTGATGGTATCGAAAGCGGCTTTAAAAACCCTTCGATTTGATATATTATGGGCCTCGTAATTCATCCGGGATCAAAAGTTATGAGGAATTACGTGTCCACACGTGATGGACTTTTAAGAACCCGCTGGAGGAGTTAAAAAATATAATAAAAACTCAGAAAAGACCCCAATGGGGCATCACGTGCTCACACGTGACCATGAGTCACGTGCAGACAGGTGATGGGCTTTTAAGGCCTCTAAAATAATGAATAGAATTAAATTCTAAAATCTGTTCCCTGATTAAAAATGAGGAATCACGTGCTCACACGTGACCAATGGTCACGTGTTGACACGTGATGGTTAAAACTGAAGCGTAAACAAATAGCTGAAGGAAATACCTCAATGAGGTGTCATGTGCTCACACGTGACCAATGGTCACGTGTTGACACGTGATGGTTACAACTGAAGCGTAAGTAAACACTGAGAAAATGACTCAATTGGGGGTCACGTGGCAACACGTGACTGGCTGTAAAAGCCTTGCTGTTCAACAGAATTAAATTCTAAAAAAAAGATCATTTAAATCTTTCGAAATAGAATTAAAATTCTAAAAGCTTCTAAATCTTTCCAAATGGAAAAGAATTATGGGGACCGTTGGATTAAAGATCCAAGGGTGATTAAAAATCACCAATTTATGGAAAAATCCTAGACAAGGAAAGATTTCCCTGAAAATCTCACCAGAATAACAAATAGAATATCTTTTGGATTTAAAATCCACGGTGAATAAAATTCACTGAATGATCTAAAGGCCCAGATTGATGATAAATATAAATCAAATCTCTCAACAATCAAATCAAATCTTTCAATGAGAGATTTGCTAAACAAATTGATTCTTTTCCTTCTCCTATAAATAGGAGCCAAGAAGAGAAGAGAAGGGACTACCTTTCTGGAGAGAGAAACAGAGGGAGGAGAATTTAATTCTCAAGAGAAAAGAAAAGGGAGGAGAATTTAATTCTCTGCAAAAGAAAAACCCTAGGTAAGGAAAAAGAGGCTTCAAAGAGAATTTAATTCTCAAAAGAGTTTAACTCTTACATAAAGAAAAGAACTTAGTTCTTTCTTTGGTCGAGGATCTGCAAAGTGCACATCTCCCCATGAATTGAGAATTTAATTCTCATTGGGTTAAGATCCTGCCATGCGGATCTAAAACACAGAGGAGGAATTGAGTTTTGAGAATTTAATTCTCCCAGACTCACAGGAATTTAATTCCTCCTAAAAATGAAACTAGGGTTTAACCCTAATCAAGAATTTAATTCTTTTACATATCTGGGAATTTAATTCCTTTAAAAAGAAATTAGGGTTTTACCCTAAATAAGAATTTAATTCTTTCACGATAGGAATTTAATTCCTCCAAAATCATAACTAGGGTTTAACCCTACAGAGAATTCAATTCTTAAAAGATCTCTGTTCATGAAAAGAACTAGGGTCACGTGCCCCCACGTGACCCTTGAAAAGATCCCTGAAGAAAAGAAGCTTTGAGGCAATGCCCCACGTGACTCCTAAAACGCAGAAAGAAAAAGCAAAGGAAATGAAAGCTTTGGGCGCTCTCACGTGTTATCACGTGACCCCTCAGCAAATGCTTTAACAATTGGCGCACGGATCCCCATCACGTGCCAACACGTGATGCTCTAAAATAAAAATGAAAGTGTTTAACACTTAATGGCAGAACGAAGAAAGGAGTTTCGGCCCAATCTCAGGCACCTCACGTGCCCCACGTGGCCTCTGAAGCACAAGGAATAGAAAAGAGCTCTGGGGCGCCCTCACGTGTCACCACGTGACCCCTAGTGAGCATTATAACGCACATAGCATGGGCTTTCATCACGTGCTCGCACGTGATGGCCGTCAGAACTAAAGTGTTAAACACTTACCTGCAGAATAAAATAAGGGGAATCATGGCGCTCTCACATGTCCACACGTGACCCCTCTCTCCTTAGTGCTTAACACTAATCTGAAGACTTTGTCCTCAGTGTTTAACACTGATTTTCTTAGTGTTTAACACTAATTTGGAAAACTCTATTTGCAGTGTTTAACACTGATTTGCTTAGTGTTTAACACTAATTTGAAAACTCTGTTCCCAGTGTTTAACACTGATTATCTTTTAGTGTTTAACACTAACTTGCTAATCTTATTTCCCAGTGTTCGACACTGTTGGTCTTTAGTGTTTAACACTAGCTTTAGCCCAATTGGCTAAGTTTCTAGAGGCAAAGCCTCTCCTTCAATGGACCAACAGAGGGCCAATTTTTCAAACATAATTGGACTTAGCCCAAACTGGCCATAAGTCCTCAAATCATCTTGAACTGAGCACATCTGCTCTTTCAACCAACTCAGTGGTTCAAGGGCACATCTCTGAACTCCTCTGATATTTGTCGTTGTAATCCTTCAACGTCTTCAGAGAGGTGACGGGTCCCGACGACCACACATAACCAAGATACGGACTGTGGGGTCCTTAAACCCGCGGACTTATGCGTCCTTAAACTAACGGACTAATGCGTCCTTAAACACACCCATATGGACTGTGGGGTCCTTAAACCCATGGACTTATGCGTCCTTAAACCGGCAATGGACCACCATGTCCTTAAACTGGAGATGGACCATTATGTCCCTAAACTGGAGATGGACCATTATGTCCCTAAACTGGAACAATAGAGCCCAAATGCTCTTTTGTCGGATCTAAACGATCCCGTTAAGTTAATCTTAGTCTCAAATCAGACTAACGTATCCTTAACAAACGTTTAAGTTGATCTTAGCCTCAAATAAGGCTAACGTATCCTTAAACCAAAACCTTCAAACAGACTTTAGTCCCAAATTAGACTATAGATCTCCCAACCAACTTTGGCTCAAGGGTACATCTCTGAACCCCTCTGACATCTGTCGTTGTAATCCTTCAACGTCGTCAGAGAGGTGATGGGTCCCGACGGTTATACATTCAATGGACCACTACGTCCCTAAACTGGAATAATAGAGCCCAAATGCTCTTTTGTCGGATCTAAACGATCCTGTTAAGCTGATCTTAGTCTCAAATTGGACTAACGTATCCTTAACAAAAGTTTAAGTTGATCTTAGCCTCAAATATGGCTAACGTGTCCTTAAACCAAACCCCCAAACCCAAATCTAAGAAAATACGGATTTGGACTAATCCACGTCCTACGGGCGACAACATAAATTTGTCTCCATACACAATCCATGGGCAAGCACAAACAAAACAAACACCCACGACACGAAGTGACCAGCTGGAGAAGGAGAAAGTTGTTACCGCGATGCGGTAGCGTAATTAACTGCAGGGGCTTGCGCCTGCAGGGAAGAGCGTCCCCACAATCAAAAACCCCTCAACGAGGGGGAATCTGACGAAGTCTGCTACATCGGTCGCATCCGTTTAAACCTTCGATACATGGTGCCATAAATCAACTTGGCATCTTCGGAGAGGTAGACGGATAACACCAATTAGCATCTGCCCCGAATCTCAGGCAAGACAGTCCATGTCTTGGCCACCATTCGGAGGGGAACATACACCAGACTAGATCTCCGTGAACTCGAAAGATAGATCCGTCTCCTGCACTGGTCCTTCCACGGGATCTGAGCATGCATACTCAGGTCGTCAGAGCGACACAATGACAATATTATTATAATAAGATGTAACAGGTAAAAGAGGTAATAACAGTGAAAGTACAATGCGGGTAATCACCATGTCACTATATGATGCAAAATATGATCTGTGTCCCTATCGGTCTCTAGGTCATGTTTGAAATCGCATAGTGAAAAGGAGGATCATGTTTAACAGGAGTCTCGTACATACCCGAGACAACGGCCCACATGCCCGGGGCATAACCCTGTCAGCCAGATCGCTAGATCCTACCTAATATATATCGCTGCTCGAATGATCATCCTCTAAAACACGGTCCCGCTAAATACGATTCTCTTTCCACTTCGATTTCCCCTTTATCCCCAGGTTTACACTATTTATGATCTTGATTTAGTCGTGTACAAGTATACCAATGGCACGGTTTTATCACTGTTCACTGTATCAATCACTGTCATGAATATTCACTTCCCATTGGTGTACTCGTCACTCCTAAACCAACATCAATCACGCACGATAATGCAATGTCCACTGACTCTAACGCGCACTAACACTAAGTATATGGCAAATGGGGTATGATATATGTATGTATGCCATCAATAAGCTAAGTTTGTTATGAACCAATGTGCACGTCATTAACTTACAATAAATTGCATAAATTCATATGTTTAGAATTCAATGAAATGATACAAATACGATAAATAGAACACTCAGTCAGAAATTCATCAAAATTAGTTTCAGTTCAATCGGGTTTCCGGTATTCAAGATACAGCTGTTTCATTTTAAGTGCTTGCGGCTGGAAATTCAGTTTCTGAACTGAACGTCCGTTTCGCGACACGAATTGCACCCAGTTGGGTTCAGAATTTAGCGATTCTACAGTTGAATAAAATATAGGGTTTTCGATAGGGTATTCAACGCAATAGACGGATCCTCAATCGCGTCTGTACGTCGAAATTTATACACAGTTTAACATTAGTATGTCACTTCTGAATCTGTTCTGGACAGTTATACGTTCTGCCCTTTTTATTTACAATTTAAATAGCAAACGGTAATGAAACGGAATGAAACCACTTATTTTGTTTAGCTAACAGATCCATATTTAATCTGATGCAGAGTTCCGTAACATACGAATTCAGGAAACAAAGTGACACACATTTTGGGACAGTACACAGTAATCACAGTCGCTCTGGACTGCAGTCCAGAGTCGCACTCCGATCTAAATATCGTCGCAGTTACAGTACAGAAAACATAAGAAGTTTACATAGAGTTAAAGTTCGTTGAGTCGGCTTCGATTTAAGCCCTCCAACGCATCATTCCAGTATGTACATAATTTACAGTAATTTTAATTATTTTCAGATACGGGAAATTTCTAGTTTTATCGGTATATTTGGGGGTATTCATTTTAAACACTAACATTCTTATTTTCGAGTAAGATTTTTACAGGATAATCATCACTACAAGAGCCAACACAGACAATTTAATTCCGTCAACTTAGGCAAGTATTTTCATTGGGGCCTAGCATTGAACACATATGTCACTAGATTTTATCGGGAAAAGGAATTTCATAACTTATCCGTTTGAATTTGTAATACGAGTATATTAGCATGTAGCAAGTAAATTACTTGCCTGGAAATGTCTCGGGGTTGCACGGCAGCAGCGGCGTCACGAACGCGCGATGTACATCGTGAACCGATTTGCGCGAGCTTGGCTCGCGATACGGATTTGATGTCGGAGTTGCCCGGAGTTGTCTTGTGCTTGTTGGAAGCGTGAAGGAGGCTCTGTAGATCTCCTGGGTGCACTGGGGTCGACGACGGTCGACGGCGTCGTTCCGGCGATGGCAACAGTGGGGGCTCACGACTTGGGTTTTGGGTTAGGGTGTTTTTGAAGAGAGAGAGAGAGAGAGAGAGAGCTCGGAGGTGGTGATGGTGAAGTTGATGTTGAGAATGAAGGGGTGTCGAGTGGGCGGTTCAGGCTCGCCGGCGTCGAGTGGAAGGGAAGGTCGAGTGGGTGCAGAGGAGTTTGGCGTGTAGGGGTTTGGGTGTGCAGGGCCTCTCGGCTGGGAGAGGAGGAGTCGTTGAGGGCGAGGGAAGATGAATGGGGGTCGACGAGGAGGTTCGCCATCGTCGTCGGAGGGGGCGACGAATGATGGGAGCAATGGGTTCGTATCAGTTTTGGGGAACGAGAGGGGAGATTTGAGAAGAGAGAGAAGTGGGGGTGTGAGGGAGATAGGGGATACGAGGGGAGGAGATTGAGGGGATCGCGAGGGGTAACGGCAAGGCGTGGCGAGGGCGTGGGCTGAGCTACGGCGGAGGAGGCGGATCGCGAAATGAAGAGGTTAGCGGGAAAGGAGGGAGATAGCCGTTGGAGGAAGAAGAAGGGATTCGAAGCGGGTCGGGTTGACGTGGGTGCGGGTTGGGCTGAGGGTTTTAAAAAAAAGAATTTATTTTAAATTTTAATTTGGTGTGTGGGCTGAGGAGGGGGACGGGCTGGGCCGAGTAAAAATTAATTCATTTGAAAAGAAAAAATATTGGGCTGAGGGTAGAATGCTGGGCCGGGGCTGAGTATAGTTTGGGTTAGGATTTATTAGTAAAATTTTGGTTTTAGTTTAATTTAGCTTTGGTTTTAAATCTTGGGTTTTGACTTTTAGGGGTTGGGAAATTATAAATATTGGAATTTAAGCAACCACCTTCCTACAAAATTTACGAGGGAAAAAGAAAAGGACAATTTGGGAATTTAGGAAAAATAGAAAACTTTTATTGAGATGGGAACGGGGATTTACAGACATGGAGAGGTCGGCCGGGGGCAAGATCCCTGGGGGGACCCTCAGGGCGCAGATGGCGGCCATCGTCCAAGAGGCCGCGCAGGTTAGTGCTCTCCCCCTACTTATCTTTTTCACTTAGCATCCTATCATTCGTGAGATTTGGTGCCTCCCTTTCTTGCTGACCCCCCCTCTGATTTCTCCAGATCCTCCAGCATGTCGCCATCGTCATCAATATGAAGGACGAGGAGATTACCCCGGCGATACGAGCCGCAGGCGAGCTCTCCTGACTGGAGGAGAGATCGAAGCTGGAGTTGGAGGCGGCGATGGTGAAGGTCGCCGCCCTCGAGGGCGAGGTGGCGGCCGGGAAGCTGGAGGTGGCGGACGGGAAGCTGGAGGTCGCCAGGTACCCCAAGGACGCCTAGGCCAAGCTTCAGGACTCCAAGGTGCTCGTCGGCACCCTGAGAAAGTCGGCGGGCACCCTCCGGAAGGAGATGGAGGAGGCGGTAGAGGGGAAGAAGCGAGCCGAGCTCACAGCGGCGAAGACGGTGGAGAACTACAAGAAGTCGGAACCTTTTTACACCGACCTAGCCGCGGCCACTACCCTCATCTGGCACGAAGCCCTCGACACCGTCAAGGCTCGGATGTCATAGTTCTCTGACGCAGAGCTCCGAGCTGAATATCCTCGCGAGGGTGACGAGCAGGGTGACGGCCCCGGGGGCGAGGCCAGGGAAGGAACTCCTGGCGAGGGCGACGCCGAGGCTCCTGTGATGGGCGCTGATCCTCCAGGCGCGACCCGAGTCGTGGTAGATATTGAGCTCCCCGGGGTCGCGTCTGGCCCTGAGACCTGAAGCCCCTCGTCTTCTTGTCTCCTTTTCTTTTGTTGCATCGGGAATTTTGTAAGCCTCCGGGCATTTTGTAAGGCTGGGGAGCCCCCAATACCCTTGTAAAGACTTCTGACTTCTTGTCTCCTTTTCTTTTGTTGCATCGGGAATTTTGTAAGCCTCCGAGAATTTTGTAAGGCTGGGGAGCCCCCAATACCCTTGTAAAGACTTCTGATTTTGGGAATAAATCCTTTTTGCAGTAGTATTTGCGTGCGTATTTTCCTTTGTAGGTAAACACTTTGTATTTGCACGGTACTGCCTTCATGTCAGGTCGGTTCTTCGTCTAGCAATCACACGTCGAGTTGAAACTGCTCATTCGCTAAGTGTGCAAAGATCGGTGGGAAGACGATATCTCCATGGCCCTGAAGTCGAGGTGGAGATTGCTCAGACGTAGATAGACGGGATGCCGCTTGGTGAGAGCTTTGTTCCTTACCGTGGGAAGCACAGATAGGTGTGCTAAGGATGGGCCGAGTAGGGTAGCTGCTCGGTGCCTCTTGGCGAGGGCTTTGATCTCTGGCGTTGTGGGGTAGCGAGCTACCAGCCAGGGATAACCAAGCAAGGGCGGGCCCCGTTGCCTCCTTCGAGGGCTTTTAATCCTTAGTGCGGGAGGGGCCGTAAGCGGCCTGCTAAGGACTGGCCGAGCAGGGTAGCTACCCGGTGCCTCTTGGCGAGGGCTTTGATCCCTGACGTTGTGGGGTAGGACGCTACCAGCCAGGGATAACCGAGCAAGGACGGGCCCGGTTGCCTCTTTCGAGGGTTTTTGATCCTTAGCGCGGGAGGGGCCGTAAGAGGCCTACTAAGGACCGGCCGAGCATGGTAGCTGCCCGGTGCCTCTTGGTGAGGGCTTTGATCCCTGGCGTTGTGGGGTAGGGCGCTACCATCCAGGGATAACCGAGCAAGGGCGGGCCCGGTTGCCTCTTTAGAGGGCTTTTGATCCTTAAGGACTGGTCGAGCAGGGTTTCTGCCCGGTGCCTCTTGGCGAGAGCTTTGATCCCTGGCGTTGTGGGGTAGGGCGCTACCAGCCAGGGATAACTGTGCAAGGGTGGGCCCGGTTGCCTCCTTCGAGGGCTTTTAATCATTAGCACAGGAGGGGTCGTAAGAGGCCTACTAAGGACTGGCCGAGCAGGGTAGCTGCCCGGTGCCTCTTGGCGAGGGCTTTGATCCCTGGCGTTGTGGGGTGGGGCGCTACCAGCCAGGGATAACCGAGTGAGGGCGGGCCCAGTTTCCTCTTTCGAGGGATTTTAATCCTTAAGGATGGGCCGGGCAGGGTTACTGTCCGGTGCCTCTTGGCGAGGGCTTTGATCCCTAGCGTTGTGGGGTAGGGAGCTACTAGTCTGGGATAGCCGAGCAGGGCAGCTGCTCGGCTGCCTCTTGGTGAGGGCTTAGATCCCTGGCGTTGCGAGGTAGGGAACTACCGGCCAGGGATAGCTGAGAAGGGTAGCCGCTCAGCTGCCTCTTGGTGAGGGCGTAGATCTCTGGCGTTATGAGGTAGGGACCTACCAGCCAGGGATAGCCGAGCAGGGTAGCGCTCGGCTGCCTCTTGGTGAGGGCTTAGATCCCTGGCGTTGCGAGGTAGGGAACTACCAGCCAGGGATAGCCGAGCAGGATAGCCGCTCGGCTGCCTCTTGGCGAGGGCTTTGATCCTCAGCGCTGGAGGGGCCGTGGGAGGCCTGTTAAGGATGGACCGAGCAGTGAGCTGCTCAGTTGCCTCATGGCGAGGTTTTGTCCGACCTCCCTGGCGTAAGTGCCGGGGAGAGGGAAAGTCGCTGGCGACACGTGTCATGATCGCGAGGGGAACGCGAAGCGCCGGGGTAGTGTCGTTTCGATTTCGCATCGAGCGGCACGATGTCTGCCGTGTGGCGGCACAATTGTGGGTGAAAACGGGCGACCGTTGAACTCCGGGGGTGTTGTGGGCTATAAAATGGAGGGAGTGTTGATTACTCCCTTCCTCACACATGAAACGTAAGAATGGAGAACTTCCCTTTCACCATCCCCGAGATCGTAAACTTCGAGGACGTGTACCTCTATGATCAGTACTGTACCGAGGACATGGTGCAGTTGGTGATAGGCTGCATCGAGGATCATTTTGGCCGATTGCTCCCCCGGCGCTCCCCCCTACTTCAGCTGCTGATGTACTTCATCTGGAGGGCGTCACCGGGGCTGTACAACCCCTTGTCCGAACAACTGAAGGACGAGGCCGTTGGCAACCTAAGGTCTCTGAGGCTCTTCGGCCTGATCTCTGCGAGTCGGCTGAATCACTCGGTGGCGCTCGTCCTCGAGTGCTACCAATTGAGGCATGATGCCAACGTCCGCGGGCGGCAGCGAGGGCAGATGTCCGGGGCCGTGAGGGCTCGGCTGGCGGCGATATCCTCGGAGTATCACGAGCAATTCTCTCTGCACCCCCTTCCCCCGCTACTGTAATTTTTCTTTTCTTCTTTTTTTATTGTACGGCTGAGGAGCCCACAATACCTTTTGAATGAATAAGATTCTTTTCTTTTTACAATATTTTATTGATCTTTTTTTATTACATAAACAAAAAGATCTCAAAAAGAAAGGTTTACATTGCCTTGAAAAGAAGTACACGCTAGTAGATGCTCTTATTCGTGCAGCTTGAGCCCCTCGGATGTCTGTTGGCCTCCACGGTCGGCGTAGGGTGCCGAGCTTCGTAGGTGCCCGACGTGTCCTCCGCTAACACGACTATGATTTGGCCGATCGTCAGCTCGCCGGGAGGGGGACGCTGCTCCTGCTCGCGGTCAACTTGCCGCTTGTCTCGCAAGTATGCCGTGAGGTGTCCCGAACGGATGAGCTCCTCGATGTAATCTCAGAGTTGCTTACAGCTCTCCGTGGAGTGGCCTAGCGACCTGTGGAAACCGCAGTAGGGGCATCGGGTGCTCTTTGCTGCCATGCGCGAGATCGGGGGAAGCTTGAAGAACCCCTCGCCCTTAGCCTCCTCTAGGAGTATAGTCTGGGAGACGTTGAGCGGGGTGTACTCCTAAAACTTCGTGAGGTAGGGCTTTGGCCGCTCGAGTCTTCTTCTCTCTTCCCTAGCCCTTTTCTTTTGGTCGGTTTGCTCTGCCCCGGGGAGGTTGGCGTTCACCTCAGACTCGAGCCGGACCTCGCGCTCGGTCCAGGCCTTTACCTCGGCCATGGTCTCAGGTTGCGCTAATGCAAAGGAGCGTAACCACTCCTTGTGCCTAAGACCAGACCTAAGTGCAGTGATGACCGTCTCATCCCGGTGCTCGGGGACCTCGAGAAGGGCGTTGTAGAAACGGGTGACGTAGGCTTTGAACGTCTCTTTGTCCCCGCTTTTGATCGTGAAGAGATGGTCGACTGTCCTTTTCTGCCGCCTATTCCCGACGAAGTGGTTGAGGAATTGAGTGGACAGCTCGTCGAAGGTTGAGATCGAGCGTGGTGCGAGCCCTCGGAACCAGTCTCGTCCGGCGCGGATGAGGATGGCCGGGAAAGCTCGGCACTGGGCGGCGTCAGAGTTGTCTTGGAAACTCATTCCCGCGGTGAATGCATCCAAGTGGTCCTTCGGGTCGGATTTGCCATCGAAGAGGGAGACCTTCGGGGGCTTGTTCCGAGAGGAGACATGGACAGCGAGTAACTCCTCGGTGAACGGTTTTGTGAGTGAGTCGGCGGCGTAGTTAGCCCCGTCGCTCGAACGGTGACCTTCCCGATGTATACCCTCGATCTTCTTCTCGAGGGCATCGAGTCGGCCGTGGTATCCGGATGATTCGGCGCATTCTGACCTCTGTCCTCTGCTGATAGAGACCTGTGCCTGGCCGCGGCTCCGATTCTTTTCAACGAGGTTCCTCAGATCCCCTGGCGAGGTCGTCTTCGAGACGCCGTGACTAGTGCCGTCTGCGCGTCCCCATCGAGGGAGGTAGTGTTGGTCATGCCTGGGCGCAGGTGAGCTGACCGACATCTCCTCGGGAGGGACGGGAACGCGAAGAGGCTCGGGACGAGGTGCTCTGGCGACTGACCTAGGCGTTGAGATTTGGGGCGCCTAACGGGCCACAGAGTACGTTGGCCCGGAAGATCTGCGGCCGTGAGAGGTAGAGAGGCGGTGATCGGCGGTGCCAACGCGGGCAGAATCTTCTCTCCCTCTGTAGA
This sequence comes from Agapanthus africanus, assembly GCA_030015575.1. Classification (NCBI taxonomy): domain Eukaryota; kingdom Viridiplantae; phylum Streptophyta; class Magnoliopsida; order Asparagales; family Amaryllidaceae; genus Agapanthus; species Agapanthus africanus. The sequence continues at coordinate 757,425,307 of CM057340.1, forward strand.
GGTCCCGGTCCCGAGGTGGGGGAGCGGCAACCTGGGGAGCTTGCCCCGCCGTTTGGACATGGACGAGCGCGTCCACGACGGACGCGAGTCGATCTATCCGCACGGCGAGGGCGATGATGGTGTTCGGAGGAGGAGATTCGTCCGCGCCTCCGTTGTAGGGGAGGTGGCGGCTAGTGCTTGGATCGTCGTAATGACCGCTCGCCATTTGGTTGAGATCGGAAGACGAACTTTTGTTTTTGTGGAATCAAGATGTTCCCACAGACGGCGCTAGCTGACGGATGTCGGATCACGTCAAGATGTTGCCTTCCGTTGATCTGCTGATGGCGGCGATAGGCAGCTGAGATTGGATCTGGAGGATGGCTCCTGAAGCGTGTGGATCTCAATGGGTTTGAGGTTGTTTGGGCTGAGCTACCTGCAAAGAAGTCCCGGGGTGGTTGGACCACCGAGGACCCTCCGACGATCAAGTTAGAGTGAAAATCCGAGCAGAGTAACGGCTTAGTGAAGTCAAAATCGCTTACTTGAATCGTCTGAAGGAGGGGTTTATATAGCGGTGGTGGCAGGCAGGCTGGCTCGAGAATTACGCCGTCCGTTACGCTCCCGGCGTCACGCCCGCGTGATGGGCGGGATCCCGCATTAATGGCGAGACATGCTCGTTAATAGGGGGATCGTGATGGCCTGGAACGCAGGATGTGGCCGGGGGATATCTCGTACATGGCGAGATTCACAGGATGAAGGTTGCGCCTGCGAGTGGTGCCGCTGGTCGGTCGATGAGACCGAGGAAGATGACCTCGGCGGGAGAGCTCGCGGACGAGCGGGAGAGCCGAGATATCTTGGTTCTGCGGTAGCTCGGAGACGAGCTGATAGGGCCGAGGTGGCCAATTGTGCAGGGGGCTCGGAGACAAGCCAAAGGTTGTCTGCAGGACGGGCACAGGAGCGGCCTGGTCGGCCGCTGTAGTTCCTTCCTTGTGAGTTTCGGGACACGTCATCAGCCACGTGTCACGATCTGGCAGTTACGCTCCCGACGTCACGCCCGCGTAAAGAGTGGATCGCCCATTAATGGGGATCGTGAAGGCGTGGAACGTAGGATGTTGCTGGCGGAGAATCTGCGCATGGAGAGATTTGCGGAGCGTCAGTTACGCTCGCGAGTGGTGGAGTTGGTTGGTCGGAGGGACCGAGGAAGATGGCCTCGGCTGGGGAGCTCGAGGACGAGCGGGAGGGCCGAGGTATCTTGGTCCTCTGGTAGCTCGGGGGCGAGCTAAAAGGCCGAGGAGGCTAATTTGCATGGGGCTCTGAGGTGAGCCAGCTTCTGCTCTCAGGTCGGGTATAGGGGTGGCCTGGTCGGCCCCTGTGGGCCCTTTCTTCTGAGTTCTGGGACACGCCATCTGCCACGTGTCTTGATCTTGGAGATCGACACTATTGAGCATCATCATTAGCCCCCACTCTTATCCCGACCAGCTAGCGGGTCAGGTCAGGAGTGGACTGCCGGGCCGCCCGGGGTGAGCTCTCTCCTAAGGTTTTTGTCGGGACGCGTCTCCGGGCTGTCAGCCATTTTTTCTATCAGCGAATCAGGGCGAGATCTCTGGATTTAAGGAAGGAGCGCCGGTTCGTGCACCCGGCCACTGAAACGTCGGTCCACGTGTCAAGCGTCGGTTGGCCGACGCGACGAGTGCAGGACTGTGGCGCCTGGTGGGATACGACCTAGTATGGGAACGACATGTGGAGCGATCTGAGCCGTCGGACGCGAGGAGGCGCTTTGGCGGGAGATGCAGGGCGCCGTTGGATGAGGCCGCTCGCGGTGACAAATAGAGGTGGGGTCCACTCCGGGGCCCCTACTCCTTCATATTTCCTTTCTTCCAAGTCTTGGCTGCCCGGCGCTCTTTTGGATACATGATTCGTTCCCACTCTTCGGGTCGCTCGATCCAGAGGGAGGCCGGCGGCGGCGCCGTGCCCCTGGCTGGCTCATGCCCTACGCCGAGCGTTCTGCCGGCGATAGGGCCGTCCGCTTCGTTGACGGCTCCCGGTGATTGTTCCGGCAGCGGCCAGAGGCGTCCTCGGTCACCCGAGCCCCAGAAGGGAGACAGAGGGGAGGGTGAGGACAGGGCCCCCCTTAAGAGAAAAAGGACAATTTCTCATGCGCCGCCGTCGATGGTTCCTGAGGGGATCCCCGTACAGGAGGGTGATGTCGTCTTCGTGGTTCCATCTGGGCTTTCTGTCGCTGCCGGCCTGCTTGCCGGGATGGAAGAGTCGGCCGGGGGAAAGCTTCCGTATGGCACCCTGAGGGCCCAAATAGAGGCCGTAGCCCAAGGGTCGGTCTAGGACGAACTCCCCTATGCATTGTTTTTTGGCCTTCCTTTCCTTGGCTCGAGCGCCTCACAGTTTCTTATTTGCTTCCCGTCAGGTCCTTCAACACCGCTCCCTCGCTACTCGTATGGAGGCCGAGGGGGCGTTCCACGCACCAAATCCAGTAGAAGCGTTTCCTTCGGAGGTTGAGGTCCTGCGGCCTGGCCTGCGTCTGGAGAGGGTGAGGGCCGACGTCCTGACAGCCCTTGCGGAGGCTGCGAAGCTCGCCAATTCAGCGAATCGGGGTGTCCATCGTCGCCTGAGTGCATCCCTCCGAGTTGCCGAGAGGAAGATGGCAGATCTGGCCGATCGTTTCGCGGCCATGGAGAGGGAGAGAGACGCCAGCAGGGGGGATGCCGAGGCGGCGCTTCTGGCAGCCCAGACTGTCGAGGTTCGGGCTAGGAAAGCTGTAGCCGATTACAAGGTGTCAGAGCGGTTTTACGCTGAGCTTGGTGAGTATTCCACCATCGCGTGGAATAAGGGCCTGGATGCCATGAAGGAGCAGCTTCCCGAATTCGCTAATGGCAAGCTCCGTGCTTGGGTCCCTCTCCCGGTGGCAAGGCCTCCGGCAGACAACGATAAGGAAAGCGAGGCGCTCCCCTAGTGGAAAAACCTCCGGTAGTGAAGCCCCCGGCAGGCCGCGATGCCAGTGATGAGGGAAGCGAGGCGCAGGGGAGGGGGTTTGCGACTTAGGCGCTTTTGATATTTCCTCGGTCTTTTGTAAGCCTCCGGATAGTTTGTAAGGCTGAGGAGCCCAAAATACCCTTTGTAAAGACCTTGCCTTTAGTAATAAAACTATTGAGGATAACCGTGGCGAGGGCTTTGATCCTCAGCGTCAGAGGGTTCGCAGGAGGCCTGTTGAGGATAACCGGGCAGTGAAGCCGTGCGATTGCCTCATTGGTGAGGGCTTGGATCGCAAAGACAGAACTCTATTTACAATATTTCGACATTTCTTTATTCGAATGGAAAGGATCTTAGAAAGCATTTACACTGTCTTTGCGAAAGGAGGGGTACACACTTGTTGGCCTTGGCCTCATTGGTATAGCTTGAGCTTCTCGGCGTTGTATGGCCGCGGGAACTTGCGTCCGTCCGCGTCTTGCAGGCGATAGGCTCCGCCGGGGAGCACCTCAGAGACGAGGAAGGGACCGTCCCACCTCGGGGAGAACTTGTGTAGCCTGCCTTGATCGATGAACTTGTTTTGCCGTAGGACCAGATCCCCGGTCTGGAAGGAGAAGTGCTTGACCCGAGCGTTGTAGTATTGGGCCATTTGTTGTTGGTAAGCGGCATCACTGATCTGAGCCCGATCCCTCTTTTCCAACAAGATGTCCAGGTTGGTCCGTAGGGCCGAGGTGTTCGCATCGTCATCGAAGTGCTCGACCCGATGACTGGGTAGTCCGATCTCCGCTGGGACCATCGCCTCGGTTCCATAGCAGAGGGTGAAGGGGGTTTCCTAGGCGGGGGTCTTCTTTGACGTGCGTAGGGCCCATAAGACCCGGGGTAGTCCCTCAACCCAACTGCCTTGTCGCCCTTCTAGGAGGGTCCGGAGACCTTGGAGGACGTCTCGGTTAGCGACTTTGGCCTGCCCGTTGCATTGAAGATGCACGACCGCGGCGAACTTCATGAGGACATGGTATTCTTTGTAGAAGTCCTTCACTTTCTCGTTCTCGAAGTTCGTCCCGTGGTCAGTGATGATACATCTCGGGATGCCGAATTGGGGTATCAGATTATTTTGCAGGAACTTGATGGTCGTGGCGGCGTCCAGTTTCCTGATGGGGACGGCCTCGATCCTCTTGGTGAAGTAGTCTACTGCAACGAGGATGTATTTGTGCCCGTCTGTACCGGTAGGGAACTGGCCGATCATGTCCAATCCCTACTGGGCGAACGTCCATGGGGATGTTAGGGCGGTCAACTCGGTAGCGGGGAGAAGAGGGACGCTGCCATGGAGCTGGAAACTCTTGCATCTCCTGACCAGCTTCCGGGCATCCTCATGAATAGTGGGCCAGTAGTACCCCTAGAGCAACGCCTTTTGGATCAAGGTTCGGATCCCCTGGTGCACACTGCCAACCCCCTCATGGATTTCCCGGAGAACGTAGTCGGCTTCATGGGGGTCAATGCATCGGAGCAGGGGCTGAGTGAAGGACTTCTTGTAGAGGTTCCCATTACTCCAGATGAAGCGACGGGCTTTGGCCCGGAGACGGCGGGCGGCTCCCCGATCTTCCGGGTGCGTACCGTCCTTCAGGAATTCCGCGAGGGGCTTCCTCCAATCTTGCTCGCCTTCCTGCGCCGCGCATACATGGAGCGTTGCCGCTCCGTCTTCCACGCTGGGCTGAAGCAAGGTTTCGAAGAGGATAGACCGCTTATTGTTGGCCGAATATAACGAAGCCAGCTTGCTCAGGGCGTCGGCTTCGGCATTTAGCTGCCTGGGTATCTGTTCTACTTGGACTCCGTCAAATTTCCTCCGGAGATTCCTCACCTCGTCCAGGTACTTCATCATAAGAGGTTCCCGAGCTTCGAAGCGGCCGGTCACTTGACCGATGACAAGGGCCGAGTCGCTGCGGATTTGAATTATTTTCAGCCCCAGCCCGGCGGCCATGCACAGTCCAGCCAGGAAGGCCTCGTACTCTGCCGCGTTATTCGAGGCTTTGAAACCGAGCTTCAGAGAGTACTCCATTTCCGCTTCGTTCGGGCCTCGAATAATGAGCCCGGCACTGCAGCCTTCCTCGGTTGAGGTCCCGTCGACGTAGATGATCCATTCAGGGACCGAGCCGGGCCTCTCCGCAATGGGACACTGAGTTGCGAGGGGCGGCGTGGACTCCGGTTTCTTGTTAGGTATGGTGCATTCAACGATGAAATCGGCCAGGACCTGCGCTTTGATGGCCTGCCTCGGGCGATATTTTATGTCGAACTGAGATATTTCCCACCTCTACTTTTCTAAGCGGCCCCGGGATTCTGGTGTTGCAAGGATAGCCCCCAACGGGCGCTCGGTGAGGACGATGACGGTGTGTGCTTGGAAGTAGTGTCGCAGCTTCCTTGAGGCCACTACGAGGGCTAAGACAATCTTCTCTATGGCCGGATATCTCGTTTCTGCGTCTTTAAACACGTGGCTCACATAGTACACCGGCTTCTGCGCTCCACCGACCTCCCGGACGAGCACCGAGCCTGCTGCTTGGTCAGACACCGCCAGATACAGCGACAACTCGTCTCCTTCAATTGGTTGGGTGAGCAGTGGTGGTGTCGCGAGGTATTTTTTCAATTGGTCGAAGGCGGCCTGGCACTCCTCCGACCACTCGAACCTCGGGATCTTCCTCAGAGCTTTAAAGAACGGGAGGCATTTCTCCGACCTGGACATGAAACGGCTCAAAGCGGCAACTCGTCCCGTGAGTCGCATGATCTCGATGTTGGTCTTGGGCGCGGCCATGTTGAGGATAGCGTCGATTTTCTCTGGGTTAGTTTCGATCCCGCGGTGAGTGACCATGAAACCGAGGAACTTTCCCCCGGTGACTCCGAATGCACATTTGGCAGGGTTTAGCTTCATCTTGAACTTGCGGAGCACTTCGAAGGCCTCGCTCAGATCCCTGGCATGGTCGGCCAATGAGACGGATTTAACGAGCATAACGTCAACATAGACCTCCATATTCCTGCCGATCTGTGGCTTGAACATGCGGTTGACCAACCGTTGGTACGTGGCCCCGGCGTTCTTGAGGCCGAAGGGCATCACCCTGTAGCAATATACCCCCCGGTCCGTTATGAACGCGGTGAGATCTTCATCTTCCGGATTCATGTGGATCTGATTGTAGCCGGAGAAAGCATCCATGAAGCTCAACAACTCGTGGCCGGCCGAGCTGTCGACAAGCTGGTCTATCCGAGGAAGCGGATAATTATCTTTGGGGCAGGCCTTATTGAGGTCGGTGAAGTCGACGCACATGCGCCACTTTCCGCTTGACTTCTTGACCAGAACTACATTCGCCAGCCACTCCGAGTAGGGGTACATTCCTGATGAAGTTGGCGGCGAGAAGTCGATCAACATCATCTTCGATGGCCTTCTGTTTGACCGGGACGAAGCTTCGCTTTTTCTGTCTGACGGGTCAGGCCGCAGGATCAACCCCGAGCTTGTGGGAGATGATTTTAGGGTCAATCTCAGGCATGTAAGCAGGCACCCAGGCGAAGACGTCGGAGTTATTTCTGAGGAATCTGACCAGTTCAACTCGCTGAGTCCCTGTCAGGAGTGATCCGACCTGGACGGTTTTTTCCTCGTCCCCTTCTGTCAGGGGCACCTCGGTCAATGTTTCTACCGGCTTCCCCCGGACCTCCTTCCGCTCGTCTCGGGTGTCCAGAGAACCCTTGATGTCGTCGTTTACCTCAGCGTCGTCGGTCGGTTGCTCGGACGAGGATGTTTCGGTAAAGTATACTTTCACGACCCGCTGGTTCTTGTAGGCCCGACCTATCCCGCCCTGATCGGAACTTCATCGCCAGGTGGTAGGTCGATATATGGACCTGGAGGGAGTTCAGTGTCGGGCGGCCGAGGAGGACGTTGTAGGCCGATGGAACCTTTGCTACGATGAAGTCTACAGGCAACGTACGGGTGCTGCCGGGCTCCCCGACGTTGAATTGCAGGGTGATCACCCCTTGCGCCGGAATGGAGTGGTTGGTGAACCCTGAAAGGACGTGGGAGGTCGGTTTCAGGTCTGCCGGGGTGAGCCCCATGCGCCGGAAGCAGTCGTGGAAGAGGATATCTGCCGAGCTGCCCGAGTCGACAAGTATCCGGTGGACCTCGTACCGGTGGATTCGGGCCGTGATCACCAGAGAGCCGTTGTGGGGTATGGATATGCCGTGAAGGTCCCCGTCGCCAAAGGTGATAAGCTCGTGGACCTTGGCTTTTTTGCTCAGGCGGCCGTTGGCATTTATTGCCGGCGTGGGGTGCCGAGTCTCGCAGGAGCTCGACTGGCCCCCTGTCTTCATGTCTATAGTTCTCAATGGGCCCCGGTTCCTTCCACCGAGGTCCCTCGGGCCCCACGGTAGGGTGGTCCTCGGGCTGCTTTGGTGGGCTTCGTGGGCATGACCCCGTCGAGGGAGGGGATGCCGGTCGCGCCTGGAAGCATCGAGGCGACAAGGCTCAGGGCGTGGCTCTCCGACGTGGGACTTTGAGGTTGAACAGGACGGGTCGAGGGGTCGTCGACCGCCGGGATCTGTGAGGCGGTGGCCGGCGGAGCAGTCGATGACATTCGGTGGAGGTTCACCCGCGCCTCCGTTGGAAGGGGAGGCGGCGGTTGGTACCTGGATCTTCATGGTGGTCGCCTTCCATGTGGATGGAGATCAGAATGCCAACTTTGTTTTTGTGGAGTTTCAGATTTCCCCACAGACGGCGCCAACTGATGGAGGTCCTTTTCGGGTCTCTGTCAGATGTTGTCTTCCGTCGATCTTCCGTGGATCTTGGAGGTGATCTCCTGTTGTGTATGGGTCTCAATGGGTTTTGAGGAGATTGGTGGTTTTGAGAAGTTTACGCTGAGTACCTGCAAAATAAGTCCCGGGGTGGTTTGGTACCACCGAGGACCCTCCGACGATCAAGTTAGCACGAGATCCGAGCAGAGTAACGACTAAGTGGAATCATAATGGCTTACTTGACCCCTCTGTGATGGGGGTTTATATAATGGTGGCAGCACGCAGCAGCAGACGCAAGAATCTCACCGGTAGTTACGCTCCCGACGTCACGCCCGCGTAAAGAGCGGATCGCCCATTAATGGGGATCGTGAAGACGTGGAACGTGGGATGTTGCTGGCGGAGAATCTGCGCATGGCGAGATTTGCGAAGCGTCGGTTACGCTCGCGAGTGGTGGAGTTGGTCGGTCAGAGGGACCGAGGAAGATGGGCTCGGCTGGGGAGCTCGGGGACGAGCGGGAGGGCCGAGGTATCTTGGTCCTCTGGTAGCTCGGGGACGAGCTGAGAGGCCGAGGAGCCCAATTTGCATGGGGCTCTGAGGTGAGCCAGCTTCTGATTGCAGGTCGAGTACAGGGGTGGCCTGGTCAGCCCCTGTAGGCCCTTTCTTCTGAGTTCTGGGACACGTCATCTGCCACGTGTCCTGATCTTGGAGATCGACACTATTGAGCATCATCACATTTCAAGTGGAATAAAATTTTCTGGCTTACTGGAGGCCTAAATTTCCAGTTTAAAAAAAAACGAGAGAAAAATGGTGGGACAATATTGTGATGTCAATGCATGATTTTTTTTTTTATAATTTGTATGAGTTTCATAATAGTTTAAGATATAAAGCTTATTATTATAGTCAGCAGAAAAGAAAATGAAGACAATATGCATGATTTAGCCCACCCTTTATTTTAATCAAGAAAAGAATAGCAGTTAATCAGGAGCCCCACGCGGTAAGGTGTGGAATCTTGAAAAGTCACAAGTGTTGCATACTTGCTAACTTATAACCACCATATATTACCCCTGTACTAGATTTAAAATATTTGTATTTTGTAAGACGGCACGGTTATGAGATAAATGCAGTGATTATATGATAAATGTGGTTATCTACCAAAATGTTAGAGGTGTAGTATAAAACTATTGAAAAATTATATAAAAAGTAAAACAGCCAGGGACTTAAACCTAGGCCTGTTAATGGGTTGGGTCTAGACCTGGACCCGATCCAGACCTGCTGATCAAATCCGGATCTGGTATAAATTCTTCTTGACCCAGACCTAGACCCGACCCATACTCATTTAACTACTTAATAAATGGGTCGGGTCTGAGTTTGTTTGGTTCCAGACCCATTTATCTTATATATATCTTGAAGCATCTTTCTCCTATATCTAATAATTCATAAATATACTTCTAGTTTTACTTTTGGTACTGATTTTTATTTTTATAATATCTCGCTTGTAGCCAACATGAATTGAAAAACTTCACAAAAACCTCAAGTTTGGAATGGAGTGCATTTACTGTCGTTTCTTAGTTGAGTAATTTAAGAAACACCTATCTAAGTAGTTGGATTTTAATTTTTCATTATAAATATGAATTATGATTTTAAAGTTTTAAAGTTTTGTTAGCAGATGTGGATTATACATTCAATTTAGTTTACATGCCATGAATTTTAGTTGTTAAGTTATAGTAGTTGCTGATTTTAGAAATATAATTATCAATAGGTTGAGTTAATTTTTATTATGTGCTGAATTTTAAAAATTATTCATAAACTTTTAAGTTATAGTAATGACTGATAAAAATTAAAGTTGATAAATAGGTTCGGGTAAACGGGTCTGACCCAATTAATAATGCGTCTAGGTCTGGGTCCACCACATATAGACTTATTGGGTAAATAGACAAGTCTGGGTTCATAAAATAAATGGATATGGGTATGGGACATGCTAGACCTGACCCAAACCAGGCCATTTACAGGCCTACTCAAATCCACCATTTTTTGGTCAGCGGCCTATCCCTTCCGTTTTTTCCTTTATTTTGAATGTGAACATGGGCTATTCAATGGTACAAATGTGATATGAACCCCATTCTTAGCGGAAATTGATGTTTAGTACAGAGTCGTAAGCAACCTTTGTAGCGAAACAATAACTAATACATCTCAAATCAACTAAACTTGGCTCGTACCAATTTTTTTCACAACGTGAGAAGTCCCCTATCACGGAAAGTGTTGATTCCAAAAAACACCAATACATCTCAATCTTTATATTTTTTGTTTGTGGGCCACATTAGTGCAGCTATTGAAATATTTGTAGATGCTTTTTTTTTTATCAAGTTACACTACCGTAGACCATGGAAGCGCGTTCAAGCCCGCATGACTAAATTTTCAAGTCTTTTACTTGGCTTAATAATCTCAACATCATACATTACGCATGATAAATTTTGCTCTTGTGAAGTTAAAAAATGCAAAATCAAGAGCTTAAATAGATCAGCATACTTTTAAATGATAAAATTGGCGATATAGAGTCGAGGGTCTTTCTTTTGGCCAAATATTTTTAGTACTGGATGTTGTATGATGTATAATTTCAAACTACGCTGTCCTGTTCGACATTTAGTGGGCCTCATAGAGTAATTCAAGGGTTCCGCTACCCGATAACGGGCTTGGGGGCCACGCAACCGCAATCATAAGGTTTATAATAAAATACGTGTGATCATATGGCTGCGTCACTAAGCCCGGATGGGTAATAAAACAAAGGGAAAAGACCCTAGGGTTTTAAGTTTGGTCGACCATAGTCCTATTTAATTCCTTATATATCCAATATGTTCAAATGCACATGCACAAACATATATTGAATATAAATATAAATTTCTAAATTATTTCTACAATTTTAAGTAATAATACAACAACGAAAGAGTTTCAAATATCTTGGAATTTGGATAGCGACCACAGCTCAATATAAATTAAGATATTTTATTTTATTTTTATATTTTCTATTTCAAATTAAGCGCTGTGGCTTACTTTCAATAGAACTATTTTTATAACTAAAACAAATAAAAAAATTGCAAAAAAATATTACTTCTATGGCTTCTTTTTGAAGTAATTTCAAGATCATTTCTGATACTTCCGGTATTTCCGTTCATCCAAACTGGCCCTGCATTTGCACGTGAGATCTAGATCGTGGAGTGCTTTACATGTTCAAGAATTTTTCCAAGTCTTTTGAATTTTTCCTTTAAAAGAAAAGGTAGAAGACTGAAGATACGCATTCACATATATATATCTCTTGGGGTTCAAGTTATAAATTATAATGGGAGAGATGATAATAATGATTCTAATTTATAAACCCAACTGCAAATCAGAACGGACCCTAGCCCTGACAGACACTGTAACAAATCACATCTCTACGTCAAGAATCGGGCCTCATGACACAGACCCAAAACTCGATTCAGAAAAGTCCTCCAGATTCGCATCCCTCTCCACGACCAGCTACCACCTTCCTCTGTCACGTCCACGCCACGCCGCTTCGATTCCACATAAACACTGTGCCGCGGCTATATATGTCGATTTATCCTGCATAGATCTCACGTTCATTCCACATCGATGCCGCTACAATGCCGCGTCAATTCCATGTGGACACCGCATTGGTTTCACTTCGATGTCATATCGGTTCTGGAGGGACGAAATAATAGTATGGAGGGTCCCTGAGTCCGCGAGGGAGCCAGGGCCACCTTGCTGTTATTTTAGTACTCCGGGCATTCTATTTTAAGATCTTGGCATCATAGAACAAAAAACAAAACATGTGGGTCCTTCTAGTTTTTACCTTTAACTCTCATCAACGGATTCAGCAGCATGTCATAGGAGTGGCGAAAAAATACCGAATCCCTTATCGAGAGGGGTTAATTTTATTTAATTATTGTAAGGTTATCTTTATTGTTGATTTTCTTTCGTTTTCTATAACAAACATGTTTTTTCTAAATAATTTGAAAATGGTATTTGCCCTAGACATCTTGGCTTCCTGGAAATTTTGGTGGAATGAGATACAAAATGAGAAATATAGAAAATACTTTTGTATTGACATGTATTTGTAAATTAAAGTGTTGTCCGGCCTAGTTGTTTTCTAGGCACACTAGAATGTACCCCTGCACGCAGGGATTTTATTCATAATATTTGTTTTAAAAGATTTTTTTATTTTTACCAATATTTTTTTTATTTTTCGAAAAAAGAGTTATCATAGATTGAACGATGAAAAAAGAAAATTTAAAACCGTAAAATGATTGAGCTCAAAACCTGATAATTGCATGTACATCTAATATGCACACATTAGGACTGATATTGCAACCATAATTAGAGTACTAAGGGTCATTGGTTCAAGTTCATTCTTAATTGATTTACTTTAGTTCGGTACTTGACTTGTACCCGAAATTAAATCCTAATCAACAATATTGGGATTTAAACAAGAGAATAACAGAGGAAAGAGGCCACATGAGGGGATTTACTTCTATGGCGTCGAAAAAAATACAACCTCCACTATTTTTTCCGACGATCGGTATCCATCATCATCATTGTTATCATCTAAGAAGTGCTTATACCAACTTTCATGTGATTCCACCACTTTTTGACCGTTGAATTAGCAATGTAAAAAGTTCTATTGTCGGTAAACCATTAATTTTGCACCAACTAAATCAACGGTGAAAATATGATATAATCACATGAAATTTGGTGTATCCACATCTTAGATGATAAAAACGGAAATGTATGCCGATCGTCGGAAAAAATTATGAAGGGTGCAATTTTTCGACGCAATAGGAGTAAATTCCATGCTACGGCACCTTTCCTCCGTCAACTCTTTAAACAATGGTAAATTCACAGTTTAACTTCTTGTATAAATTTTTATTTTCTATTGGAATAGTAAAAAATTATCATGAACTGCACAGGAAACTGCTTATTATATGTGTGTATAAAAGGGAAAGAATTATTTGACTTTATATGCAAAACAAATTTATCGAGGGTTCAATAAAATATGTCCTAAATCTTTTTCTATGAAATTTTGAAATAACAGTTTTAGGTGTAGGGCCTAATTGTGATGAGATTTGAATGGTTAATGCTCCCTGCTCTAAAGCGAAACTTTGCTGGTTGGACGGGTTTTTGATAAATTTTTTATCTGTCTTGAAAATTAAAATCTAAAGCTAAAACTCATCCGAATCCAACGGGTTTATAATACGCTAAAACCGAACCCTAGGTTTCGGGTTAGGTTGGATAGGGTTCGGGTTTATTTGGGTTGGTCAGTTTTTTTGGGTATTGCTTAGACAATTATAATTTATAATTATAATTTATCAAAAAATTTAAAGTATAATACTTAAGCGTATGTTTTAGGAAACATATATGAACAAAATTCATATTTTGATAAAAATATATAAATTCTATTTGATAGGTTTATAAACTACACTTCTAAAATTGCACTAACCACGTATCTACAGTAAATCACAATAGGTATTTTATAATATTTAGAATTGAATTTCCATGTCATATTTCGAGTGGAGTCGGATATAGGAAGCGGATTTGGTTCGGATCAAGTTTAGGGTTTCGGCTGGCGGGCAGGCTTAACATTAAACATGTACCGATCTCATATTTTTTTGTTTAATTTTCAACCCGTCCTATTGGGTTCGGACTGATGTAGGATGTCCAAAAAATCCGAAAACCAGGTCGGGTAGGGTTCAGGTCAAACCCAAATTGATTGACTATCATCCCTGATGCTCTTGTTGTAGCTTAATTTGTCTACACGTGAGACCTACATAAAAGTGCAGGGGTTGCTTCAATTGCTTTCAAATATGGGGTGGACTAAATTTGGCTTTACTCTCACCTCATTGGGAAATAGATCAAATAATGTGGAATTTTACGAAATAATGTGTTCCTCAATTCAATTTAATAGGTAGATAGAGATAGAGATAGAGATAGCGCTCCTCCGGCTTAAAAATATATAGATAAAGCATTGGGAAAATTGTCCAAATAACCCCTGACAGACTTTTTTTGCTGAAAAAACCTCCTGCTTGCAATGTATGTAAAGTTTTATGCAATATTTGGTTAACTGTACATCTGTATAGTTTTTTTTGCAATATGTGTACAGCTAACTACATATCTGTATAGTTTCCTGCAATATGCAGGCAACTAACTTAGATATTGCCGGAAACCACACAAATATTATAGTTAGGGTTTTTTGAACGGAAAATTATTTCATGTGCCGGCCGTATACATCTCGGATAAGAGAGAGAAGAAATAGAAGTGTAGGCTCTACACGCTGCTCAAGCCTGTCCGAAACTCCTCTCTCTCTCTTACCCCCTATCCGGGAGCATCACATCCACCGGCACACCGAATAATTTATCTTTTTTTACGGTGGAAAAGTTAGTCAGGGTTTTTTCTTTGACAAGATTCTTTTTAGGGTTTTTTTGACAGGCGAAAAGTTTAAGAGTGCTTTTTTGACAATTTATCCTAAAGTACTGTAATTTACTAAGGGCCTGTTTGGTTGCAGGATTATGAGTTTGGATTTTGATTTTGGATTGTGGAATCCCAGGATTCCACAATTTTGTGTTTGGTTGCAAGATTAGGATTTCTAGGATTCCTTTGTTTTGTATGGGGGTCCCACCACAAAAGAAGGATTCATGAATCCTAAAAATTTTCAAGAATTCTCAAGGATTTGGCACTATTCATTGTACTTTTAGATGGGGCCCATGTACTTTATTTATTTAACAATCCTCTCTCTCTCTATCTCTCTCTAAAATCCTCAAATCCAAATCCCATTTTTTTCCACCAACCAAACAAAGATTACAAGGATCTACAAATCCAATACTAGGAATCCAAAACCAACCAAACAACAAATTACCAAATCCAGAAATTTCAACCGTACTATTTTTGGAATCCAAATTCCATAATCCTGCAACCAAACAGCCCCTAAAGGAACACCCTCTCTTTCCTGGAAACCGACATCCAATCAAAACTGTTTTTTTATTTATTTATAATTTAAGGAAAGGCGCAAGACTCAAAGACTCAAAGTGAGTCTGTCTCATAATAGTCATTGAAAAGAATGCAAGAGTACTACGACGTCCAACCAAAACTTCAACTGTGCATGCAACGACTTTCGAGGTGCTTCATGCTTTCATCAATATTGAGGAGCAAACAAAGGGGAGAACTATTCTCTTTCTCTCTCACTTTCCCCCTTCTTCAAAAACTCAGGGGAAAATAAAATAAAATAAAAAATATGTATCCCCAAAACCCATCTCAATATTATGATCCAAACAAAATTGAGCCAACAATTCCAATCCCAGTTCCTCCTCCACAAAATCATCATCATCATCATCATCAAAATATAGGGTATAATAACAATAACAACACAGTGCCACCAATGTATAATCAAACCCCTCATCACGTACCAGGGAAGTGGTCAACTGGGCTCTGCCATTGCTGTGATGATCCTGCTAATTGTAAGCTTTATTTTTTGTAGCTCAATTAATTTTTTAAACTGGGTTTTAAGATGATTTCAAGATTTATGAGTTGTTGATTTTTTGTAATTTTTTTTTTTTGGCGCAGGTTTGGTGACTGCGTTTTGCCCATGTATCACTTTTGGGCAGATTGCTGATATTGCTGATAGAGGAACTTGCCGTGAGACATTTTTCATTTTTTTCATTTTACAGTTTTATACTCATTTTTTCAATATGATTAGTGCAAATTAATTTATTTTTAAAAAAAGCTGAGATTGTAGGTATAAGTATTGACCAAGTGCAATAAGAACAAAAAGAGGGGATCTAGACATAAAGTTATACTGTAAATTCATTTACAAGATATTGATGACTTACCCTGCAGTTTTTCCTTCTTCTTATTATTTAAATTTTATTTTTAATGTTTTTCTTTTGGTGTAAAAAGATGACTTCCCTTGGCCTTGAACTTAAGATTTGAACTTTGATTTATGATAGAAATTCTAATAGTTATACTGGGCCGGACCATTACAGTTCGTGTTGTTGTTTATGATTATGTTGATAGAATCCTCAAATTATACTTTCGTGTTAATTAATATATAATTTCATAATCTCTAGTGTTAAATTTATGCCCATCTAGCTAACAAAGCATCCTAAGTAACTAAGAGAGTTGAAATTTGCTTTTCTAATTTTTTTTTTAATCGATAGAGGCTTTTCACTATAGGTTTATAGAGATACTTCTGTTCACCTTAGCTGAAGTTATACTTGGAACTTTTGCAACTCGTAAACTACGGAGTTAGGACTCATAATTCTGGTCTCGTAAACTACGGAGTCGGAACTCATACGTTGGAAAATCTTATACTGGACTATGTTTCGGAAGCAATCGGGTTCCTCAAATTAGAATTTGTGAAACCAGGGCTGTGGAAAGTCCAAATTGGGCAGGTTTTTCTCAACCCATTCCTAAAAAGTAACTTCGATTTTAGTTTAACCTGAATGAAACTGTGTTGCCAAATCATATGAAAACATGAGTATGTATTTCAGTATGAACTTTTAATTACGACTAAGATTCGTCGACTACCGCAACTGACACGACTTGATGGCAATCGTGTAACAGCTTGTTCTGCGAGCGGGGCAGCATACGGCCTGCTCTGTGCGTTCACAGGGTTCCCGTGCTTGTATTCTTGCTTCTACCGCTCGAAGCTAAGGTCTCAGTATGACATTGAAGAGACGTATCCTGACTGTCTCGTCCATTTCTGCTGCGAGCATTGCGCGCTTTGCCAGGAGCATCGAGAGCTCAAGAACAAAGGGTTCGACATGGGAATTGGTGAGTTTTCTTTGTCACACAACTTTATACCCTTGCTATTTTTAGCCTTAATTAATTGGTCAATCAATTCCTGTTCCTTTTTGTTCTGGATATATTTCCAAAACCTGCACGATGAAAAATAATGCATTGGTCAAAATATCTTCTAAACCACAACATCCATTGCGATTTATGTAATATTAGTTGAATATTAATAAAGTTTTATAGTTACGCTTAATGATTTATTATGTGGGTATCCTTATTTATTTATAATTATTATAATATCCTTGGAAATTATATTGTTAGATCATGCACTGTGATGTGTCACTCGTATGGAGATGCGATCTAATTTAGTAATTTCTTAAATTGAGTACTTAATCTACAACCAGCATAGGATAACTAAAGTTATGACAGTTTATCATGCATGACACTGACATATGAGATGTGATGGTGTATCTCAATCACCGAGAATGAAGATTCTCCAGTGTATGTCGTGAGCGTATAAATTGATATATGTAGTACGATATCCCGTTTGAATTCTTTAGGATATATATGTCACCAATAGAGATGGAGAATTCAAACTATTACACAATCCTATTGATTCGATATTATATCTTTCGATTTGTTAACAAGTAAGTTTTGATATGACGGTCAATCTTGTCAATAAGACAAGAACGACAAATTTGAAATATTGGGCTGCTTGAATGCATTTAGGAAAACCATGAATGCCTACATAGAATCCGATATTCTTATATTCATGAGAATAAGTTTACTGTTCAATTCCATGAAAACGTCAAATCTTATACATGTATTTTGGAAATTGTTCTTTTTAAATTATATTATTATTATATTTATTTTCAAAATGAATTTATTGTGTTCATGGGTAATTAAAGGGTTAGGTTTGAATGATTAGATGGTTTTATTCTGCTCAGTTAAAAGACTAGAAGAAAAGTAACTTGATGTCGGAATTATTTGCATGTAAATTAATGTTAATTATTATCTCACATTAGGAAGAACTTTTATGAACAATTGGCGTAATAGAAGTTTGATTATTAAATTAAAATTGTTAATTGATTAATTGTAAATTAATTGAGATTGACAATTGGTTGTCGATGTGAGATCCAATTGGTCCCACCGCAAAACCTTAAGGTAGAAGATCAAACAAAAACAAAAAAGAGAAGAAATAACATAACACAATATGTTGTGTTAGGTATTTAGTTTCATATTGGAAAAATGGGGAAAATGTATTGTAACGCAACCCTATAAAAGGATGGGTATAGCAGAACATAATAAATAAGAAGAAAAAAAATAATTAAGAATTATTTAAAATTTCTCCTCTTAAAATAAAAGGTTCCTATTGGTCTAGTTTTGGATTGCCTCCTACGCAAGATGTAATAGCTTCAAAAGATTATTATTTTGCTGACGGATATTTAGATCCGCAAAGCTACGTCTTTTATCATTCATATTAATGAATTTTTAGAGATCATATGCATCGTTTCCGTTGCTATACGCATATGCTTTCCTTCATTAACACTAGTATATATGGTATTTGAATTGGATCCTTGTTGACGTTGCAGTCCTAAGATCCGACTTTCAACTGATAAAAGCGGTCAGATGAAGCTCTTAACTAAAATCACCAACAATGTATAGTTGGGTTCTTTTTCCTCTGATTTTTTTTTTAGTTTCATCAGCATGAACCTTATAAGAAGAGCAATTTACAATGCCCTGAATTTAGGTTTTTGTGCTTTATGTAACATTTTTGATTTTCCATTTTCATTAGGCTGATTTCCTGCAATTTTGCCTTTTCATTATAATGTGAAGGTATCACTTAGGATCCCCCCCAAAGGAAATCATAATCCCAATATGTATGTTAATCAAAATTTATTACATCCATAGACAGTAGACAAGAAACACATGTTTTTGCTCGACAACACAAGACATATCTGTTGGAACTTCGCAATACAATTTTTCAACAACTTTCATTTGTTAAGAACTTAAGATAACGAAGAAAAGAGGCCTTATGAGGCTTTTTCGTTAGGCGGTGTCAAAAATCTATATCCTCAATGATTTTTTTCGACGATCGGCATCCATCGTCACCATCTTTATCATGTAAAATGCGGATACACCAAATTTCATGTGATTTCTTCACTTTTGCACCGTCGAATTAGCAATGTAAAAAGTTCTATTGTCGGTAAACCATTAATTTTGCACCCACTAAATCAACGGTGAAAAAATGATGAAATCAGATGAAATTTAGTGTATCTACATCTTACATGATAAAGATGATGATGGATGCCGATCGTCGAAAAAAATAACGGGGGGTGTAGTTTTTTTGTCTCCATAGGAGAATATTCCCTACTACGGCAACATTCCTCCATTATCCTCTCTCTCTACACACACACATATATACGATTTAGATGCTTCTAAGTTATGAATATCACGGTCGCAAAATGGATGGTTGTTAAAATATCGTAAAAATTGCATACATTGCATACCCTGTATCATAACTTACAAGCGTTCAAATTGTCTAATTTTTTTTATACACATACGTATTTTGACGTGTACAACATGATACAGAAATTCGATCATCCTCCAACGGTTGGATTTGGCCCTCTCATTTTATCTCACCATTTCACCATATCGTTGCCTTACACACACAGGGAGCTGATCCATTGAGGCCAGACCTCATTTTATAAAATGAGACCAACTCCTCAAATACTCAACCCGTCGTGTTTATCATTGATCCGACCACACTATGATATGCGTGTCTTAGATAAGTTATATATCAAATTTCACAGGATTCGGAGATCTTCAACACAATCATCAACTAATCACATATTTTGGTATTTTTAATGTACCGAAAAGCCGTTAATTTCTAGTTAACTTGATGGTTGTGTCAGAGGTCTCTGAATCCTGTGAAATTTGATGTATAACCTATTTATTACATATAGATCATGATGCCCCAGTTGGATCTGTAAAAGACACTGCTGGTTGGATGTTTGAGGAGTTGGGGAGTTAGCCTCAATAGCTCATCACCTCTCTCTCTCTCTCTCTCTATATATATAGCTGATCCTATGAGATCCGGGCTCATTTCTTATTTTGAGGTCCAATTTTCAAACAACCAACCCTTTATGTTTTTCACTGATCCACTCCGGCCACCGTGATCTACATATATTAGATAGGGTATGAATCAAATTTTACGAGATTTGGAGACTTCTAGCTAATCCATCTAATAGACTAAAAACCGACGGCTTTACGATGCATGAAAAACAAGATCGCTTGATTGGCGTGTTAGTTGTCTTTACATTTCGTAAAATCTGATACATAGCCTATTTAGCACATATAGATCATGGTGGCCGGAGCGGATCGGTGAAAACACAGGGGATTGGGTGTTTAAAAGTTGGACCTCAAAATAAGAAATGAGGTCGGACCTCATAGGATCAACTATATATATATATAGGACCTAGGAGGTTTTTTCGTTAGGTGGCGTCAAAAATCTACACTCTCCATGATTTCATTCGACGATCGGCACCCATCATCTTCATCTTTATCATGTAAGATGTGGATACACTAAATTTTATGTGATTCCATCACTTTTTCACCGTTGAATTAACTATGTAAAAAGATCTATTATCGGTAGATCCTTAATTTTGCACCCACTGAATCAACGGTAACAAAATTATGAAATCACATGAAATTTTCTATCTCCACATCTTACAAAATTATGAAATCACAAAAAATCCCAGAATTTTAATTCCAACGTCACAGGAGGAAATTCCCTCCTATGGCACATTTCCTTCATTATCCTCATTTGTTTGTGTATGTGTATGGAAACGGATTATCAGCTAGAGCTGACCGAAGGAATCGTCAGCTAGAGGCAATCAGACCGTTAATTTGGTGATCCGATCACCCCATGTTGTTGTACAATGAAGTGATTTTTGTGAATAACATTTTGGCCGATTTGAAGTCTACCCATGTGCAGATCAAGCGTTAAAAATTGGGTGGATTTTAAACATCCTAAAAACTCCATAAATCAACAACACTCCACACACGTAGAAGGCGTCCAATCAGACTATTTCACGTGTACAATGATCGGATCACCAATTCAACGGCTGGTTTGTGCCGTTGTTGTCCTCTAGCTGACAGTTCCTTAGGTCAGCTATAGCTAATAATCCGTTTCCTCTCTCTTTGTGTGCGAGCGCGCACGCGCGTGTAAGCAAGTTTCAAAAACGAAACTCTAGAATTTATGAACTAGTGGTATTGAGGAAAAATGGTTCTAGGCGTGCCTGGGACCAAAAAGTGATAGGCTCAGGTCCCTGGGGTTTAAAAAGTTTGGCAAAAGTCCCTAATACATATTTTTCATGTTTTAAGGTCGTGATCAATTATAAAATTATTAGCCGATAAATAAGCTTGCCGTTTGTTATATTAATGTGAAGGGTGGATTGCGAATATGGAGCGCAAGAGCCGCGGGGTGATGATGCAAGCTCCAGTCATGGGAGCTCCTGTTATGGGTGGCATGATGAGGTGAAAAAAACATTTGATTAATGTAAGATTTGTTACTTAATTATTTAGTACCCTTTCCCTCGATTTTGTTCTTATTTATGTACTACTGTTTGTATTTTTATCAAAGGAAAAGGGATTACTGTGTGAGAGAAGGCCACCAAATAAAAACTTCTACCTATATATGTTGTTAGATTTTTAATTTCTGAATTTGTGTAAAATAATGTTGGGTGTATTTTGAGAATGGTTTACAGTTATGGAATTTATGTGATGTATTATATGTGAAGATGAATTTATCGGTAATAGTTATATATCGATGCAGCTGGTTCTATTGATAACCGGAGATCCGGGGGTGGTTCGTCGTCTTGCAATGATGTTTCTGGCCATAATGTGTTTGATTAATGCCTATAAAAAGAAAAGAAAAATTAAAATTGAATGTTTATTACATGGTAAGAAAAGACTTATTTATTGAAAACTCCCAGAAGGTTTGACGCAGAATCAGAAAACTACCAATATTTTTGAAACTATTAAAAATCTATCAATATTTGACGGGCAACGTTAATTTCATGTCAAATGACTCTTTTCTTTTTTTCCATAATATAATTACTTAATTATAAATTACATTTTAAATACTTTAATAATTATTAAATTTTAATTAAATAATTAATATGCTTTTTTTTGGAGAGCCGGAGCCACGTGCTCGGCGGCGACGGTGGGGTCCATGGCGGCGGCGAAAGAGGAGATGAAGAGAGAGACGTAGGGCTTCGGGTTGAGGGAGAAGGAGATGGGGAAAGGAGAAGAGGAGGGATTTGAGGGAGAAAGAAAGGAGGAAAGGAGAGGGTGACGAAGGAAAAGGTGGCGGAGGTGATGGGCTGAAGAAGAAGAGGAGGTTGATGGTGATGGTGAAGATTGATGGTGATGGAGGTTGGGAAAGAGGGTCGGAGGAGGGAGGGGGCAGGCGTGGGTGCGGGGGATGGTGTTGGTGTTGGTGGTGATGATGAAGATGAAGATGGAGGCGGTAATGAAGAAGATGAGGAAGATGATGACGGTGGTTGTCAAGGGTGGGGGCATGGGCTGAAGTGGTGTTGATGAGGCTCGATATCGGTGATCTCTTGCAGATGACGCGTCCCAGAACATGCAAGAAAGGGTCTACAGCGGCCGACCAGACCACACCTATGCTCGTCCTACCGAGCAAACGCTAGCTCACTTACGAGCCCCCCTGCATAACCGGCCTCCTCGGCCTCACAGCTCGTCTCCGAGCTACTGCAGAACCAAGATACCTCGGCTCTCCCGCTCATCCGCGAGCTCTCCCGCCGAGGTCATTTTCTTCGGTCTTATCGACCGACCAACGGCACCGCTTGCAGGCGTAACCGCCATCCCGCGAATCTCGCCATGCGTGAGATCTCCGCAGGCCACATCCCACGTTCCACGCCACCACGATCCCTTATTAACGAGCCCGTCTCTCCATACTCATCACGCGGGCGTGACGTTGGGAGCGTAATGGCCGGCGTGATTCTCGCGCCTGCTGCACCTGCTGCCACCACTACTTAAACCCCTCTTTCAGACGGTCAAGGTAAGCCATTTTTACTCCACTAAGCTGTTACTCTGCTCGGATCTTTAGACTAACTTGATTGTCGGAAGGTCCTCGGTGGTATAACCATCCCGGGACTTCCTTGCAGGTAACTCGGCAACCACAATCTCAACCGTTTGAGATCCACAAGCTTCAGGAACGACAGTCTCCAGATCCAATCTTGGCCACCCATCGCAGCCATCAGCAGATCAACGGGAAGCAACATCTGAAGGAGATTCCAGCCTCCATCAGCTGGCGCCGTCTGTGGAAAATCCTTGATTCCACAAAAACAAAAGTTTGCCTCCCGATCTCAATCCAATGGCGAGCGATCATCACGACGATCTAAACACCAACCTACGCCTCCCCCTCAACGGAGGCACGGACGGACCTCCTCCGCCGAATTCCATCAACGTCCTCGCCGGCCGGATAGACCGACATGGCAATTTAAGTGACGTGGCACAGACAGTGCTAACGTGTCACCATTAAGTTTGATAGTATTTTGATCATTTAAAAAATAATGATAGTTTTTTGATTCTGGTCCAAACCTGCAATTCCACATCTATTTCATCATACGGCGCTGCCAAGAATTGTAGCTAGTCCTTAACCAGACGCTAACTTTAATTTCTCAACTTGCAGATAATTTGCTACCAATTTGAGGTGTAGCGAGCACACTTATTTATTTCCAACAATATAATGTGAGTTTCCTCGTATTTCATAAGAAAACATTTGAACATTTATTATTTTTTAATTTTGGGTGTTATTTTTTTTTTCCTTCCCTTTTTTCTGTTTTTGGGTTTGTTACAACCCTTAAATATCAGCTATTTCGAAAATACAGCCCTCAAAGATCAATACTTTTTTCTAACAATCTCTAAACATTAGCCTTTAACTAAAACCAACCATTTGTACCAACCGATATTTGACCTGGGTTATGAATTACCATGGTCCGTTGGGTATTTCCCGACATATTAAATGTCCAAACTGCCCCTAATCCAAATGAAGTTTTTTTCCTACCGCACCTCCAAAATTTCAATATTTTTAAATTTCACCTCCAAAATCAAATCCAGTATTTCCAAATTTCATTCCAAAACTATTAAGTTGTCCAAATTTCATCCCGAAAATCTAGTATTTCCAAATTTCACCATCAAAACTATTCAGTTGGGGTATCTCTTTGTTGCATGCTGGCATGACCGGTGTATATAATCCTTCCTCAACAAAATTTCATGTGCTAGTGAATATGAATTTCAAAATACTCAATTTCATTTGGATTCAAGCTGAGAAGCCTTTTCACTTTTTCTTGTGTTTTTCTTCTCAGCAAATCTAACTTGTTCCAAATCTCTCATCTCTATTAAATACGTGTTCAGTTAAGCTATGATCAATATTTCAAGTTCCAAGATATTGTAATAACAAGAAGTAGATGAGCAGGCCGGCGTTGCTTTGTTATGGTAATGAATGAACATAGAAAATAGAAACCGGGGTTGGTAACCGGGTTCCTAATTAACGAGTAATTAAGAAAAAATGCAGAGGAGGCATATGATGTGGCGGTCAAGAAGTCTGTGTTTGATGATAAAATTATTTGAGGTCGTTTCTCATAAATAAATATTAAAAGGAGAATTTTTTCAAATAAATTGTCCTATATATAATTGTGTTAAATAGAAAGTTCAATTGCAGAAAATACCCCTAAAATTAGTTTCAAGAGTAATAAATACTTTTGGCTTTCTAAAACCGGCACTTTGCCCCAGCATTTATAATTTATTTCCAAAATTCCCTTTATTTAATTAATTAGTTTAGAAAAAAGTCTTCTCTTTATTTATTAAAATGTTACAATTATCTGTGTATTCCCAAAATACTTTTTATCGAATTTCTTTGTTCGAAATCCTCCCAATACAGTTTCACCCTACAAAAAACATCTTTCTTCGCAAAAATTCCATTTTTCCTCTCAACTTCTTTGTTCCAATTCAATTATGAAGCAAAAAACATAAAAAAATTAAAGTGCAACTCGATTTTTTTCCAACTTGTCCGATATGAGATCTCTCTAGGATTTTTTACATGTTAAGGATGAAAAGAAGAGAGGGGGTTACAAGTGAAATTAAGGAAGAATATCTAGCTAATTAAACTAGTATTCTGCACGTGTGCAATTGAACACGTGTGTTAAAAACATAATCTTAATCAGTTAAATGTATGGTTAGATATGATAACATGTTTTGATATATCCCAAATTTAATAATCGTATTCAATTTTTTTGAATGGCGTAGAATACTAATTCATAAAGATACTAAGAAAAGTTAATAATGATAAAAAATTTATAGGAAAATATGTTACCGGCATCTACTCACATGAATTTGGTATTAAAATTTTGATAAAACGAATTACCAATAATTAGCAAATAGTTCGTGCTCTCCCGTTCTCTTTCTGTTCTTCTCATCTATCTCCATATTATTTTCAACTTGGTTTAGACTTGCCAGGATAAGATGTGGTTGTGACCCCCTTTCCTTTCGGAGCAGTCGTGCTTTCTTTCTCCCTCTCAATAATCCCATCTTCTTTTTAATCGAGCTTGTATAGCCACTTGCATTGTCACGTCCCACTTCCTGGTGTACGGGGCGGAGACGTGGCAAGCACACGACGTATTTACTGAGAAATAAATACGTTAAGCGTAAATAAGCAATATATGAAATGCACCAGAAATGATAAGAGATATAATATAAACAACAACTTTTATTAACATTCATCTTTACAATACATTACTTTGAAAAGTAAAGTACAATGATATAAAGCAATACCTAAACAGTGGCATATGAAATGAAAAGTAAGTACAACGAAAACTAGAAATCCTGCTGCTCGGTGAACTAATCCACGTCCTCCTGGCTAGGCTCGATCTCGAGAGAGTCCAGTCCTCCTGACGAACATTCCAAAAAAAGAAAAGACATGAGTATCGTCAACGAACTAGCACTCGGTAAGTCCCAAAAGAAAGACAGGAATATAGCAAGTATAGAGAATTGAACTGTTAAGATATACAGGTATAAGATTACTATTCTAACGTAGTTGTTTGTAGCTTGGTACAGAAGGTATCAGTGTATACAAGAGAGGTCCATCTTACCCCGTGGACTATGGTAATATGTAGTACAAGGCCTCGTCAAAACCCACGGGACAACGGTACGAGAGTTCATGTAGGTGTCTTTTAGTAATCATCTCGTGCCACTTTTAATACATTCCGTACCAATCTACTCCTTTAACCCCGTGTAATATTTTATACAGATTATAATTATCAGACTTGCCGAGACCATGGATACAAGTTGTTCATGTAATCAGGTTCAGGATGTAAACAAGTAGTCATGTAAACAAGTCAAGTTATAGCCATGATTCGGTCAAGTCAATTCATATTTGCATGTTGATATTGTTCTGGTATTCAAGTTCAGGTTCAAGTATACATGTTAGACTTTGGATTCATGTTTGAATCAGATTCTGATTTGAGTTGAATTCAAGCTTGATTTAGATTCAGACTTGAGTCAGACACTTATAACTGATTTGGATCCAGAATTAAGTTCGGAAGTTATCGGTAACTGCTGTACATGAACGGCAGGATTTGCATCTTTTTCTAAGACAATTACCATTGATAACACCGTTAAGTTTTTCTACCTTAAATAGGCAAGCACTAACTTTCTTCGGCTCACTAAGGCTCAAGAGAATTTATCCCGCTTAAACCCATATTTACTAAAATCCTTAAATGTAATTTTATATACCTCGAGGGGGTTTTATGAAAAATATTTTTAATATAGTTTCAAAATAATCTCAAGAAATTATTTATATTATTTAGAGTTTTCATGGATGTGTATTTTATGGATTTAAGGTATTTTAGTGATAATTAGTTTAACTTGAATAGTTCATGGTATTTTACTGTAAACTTGTCTTATATTGATATCTTGATGGTATTTTGTTGAAACTTGTAATTTTTTTATTTGAAAAAAATATCAAGTTATTATATTTTGAAAATATATAGATTTGTAATATTTATATAATTATATAAAAATTAATTTTTTTATTATTAAGTAGAAAATTGCGTTTTTCTTAAAAATCGTATTAAAAACCTTTCGAGACCGAATACTCCATGAGTAGGTCTGTATCTCGTTCTATTAGCCCAAGAATGTGCAATAATCCGCACCATCCAATAGCGGGTCCTCTAAAAAGAGTTGTAGAGGCTTATTTGCAAAGGGTTTTGAAATACAATTCAAAAGAAAACCGTTTTTATAGTAAATGGTATTTTAATGAAATATATCGTATTCGCCACAAAAATAGGTTCAAAGAGAATAGTGCTATGGAACCATATGTGTATGTGAGGGGTAGGTCATTACCCCGCGAAGTTTTCTAAAAGTATGTTTCAACAAAGAAAAATAAGATGACATATATAAAGTTCATGGTATTTAAATGAAAAGCTCAATTTAATGTTATTTTACATGAGAATTTAGATGAAAATTGATTCTAAATAACTATAAGTTAAAACTACAAGTGATGTGTACAAAATGGACTTAACGAAGTATTAAAGATGAGTAGTTTTCTAGGTTTTAGTAAAAGTTGTCGGTAGTAACTTCACTTTCAACATATATTTTGAGAAGGGATATTCAAAGAAGAAGATGAGGAATTGAGAGGGACTTACAAGTGAATTAGTTTAAAGAGAGGTTGAAGAAGATAGATTAGTAGTCGTGGCGTCGCGGAGTCGCCGGAATAGCCTTGATTCCTCGCCGGAAGTTGGTCGTTGGCTAACTTCTCTTCTACTCCACTTGTACTTGAGAAAATTGGAGAGTTTTAGCTAGAATTTTCAGAATGGGGAAACGCTAGGGCATGGGATAGTATTTATAGTGTGGAATTAGGGTTTTAGAATTAAAAGAGTGAATTAAAATGCATTAAAATGTGATAAATTGGGGAATTGAGGGGTCTCTGTTTGATTGTAGAGTAATCAAACAGTGCAGGGGAGTTAGGGGTAGGCCA
The DNA here is from genome assembly GCA_030015575.1 of Agapanthus africanus. NCBI lineage: Eukaryota > Viridiplantae > Streptophyta > Magnoliopsida > Asparagales > Amaryllidaceae > Agapanthus > Agapanthus africanus. The sequence goes on from CM057340.1 coordinate 757,452,869, forward strand.
AGGGACTTGTGTACAAAGCCCGGTGTCACGCCCCACTTCCTAGTGTATGGGGAAGGAGACGTGGTAAGGCACGCGACGTATTTACTCAGAAGTAAATACGTTAAGCGTAAATAAGCAATATAAGTGAATAACACAAGAATAACAAGAGATGTAATAAAACAACTTTTTATTGATAATCATTCTTTACATACAACTGAAAAGTAAAGTACAATGAAAGAAAGAGATGCCTAAACAACGGCATATGAACTGAAATGAAATAAGTGCAAGTAAAATCCTAGAATTCGTGCTGCTCGGTGATCTGCTCCAAATCGTCCTGGCTGGGCTCGATCTCTTGAGATTCGGGTCCTCCTGACAACATTCCAAAGAAAGAAGAGAAAGGAATGTCGTCGGCGAACTAGCGCTTGGTAAGTCCTAAAAGATAGAATAGAAATAGACAAGTAAAAAGAATATAACTGGTAAATTATCTGTTTGTTATGTTAACGTAGTTGTTTGTAACTTGGTACAGAAAGTATCAGTGTAAACGAGAGGGGTCCAACTTATCCCGTGGACCATGGTAACCCATAGTACAAGGCCCCATCGACAAAACCACAGGATAACGGCACGGATGTTCATGTAGTGTCTTTTAGTGACCATCTCGTTCCACTTCTAATACATTCCGTGCTAGTCTACCCGGTTAAACCCTGTATAATATATATATATATATATATATATATATATATATATATATATATATATTGTAATACCCAGTTCTTTTATACACCAATACCCGTATTTTTGTTACTTGCAAAATTGCTTATTTATATTTCAAGTACTTTATTTATTTTAAAACCCTAACCTCTTATATTTATTTTCCTAGATTTTACCCGATCCATTAGCCACTCCCTTTCCATTTCTTTTAAATCCTTTTAAACTCATAAGCCAAACACTCACCCCCCTTCTCTTTTATTATTTCCCTTTTCTTTTTTTCTTTTCCCGAGCTCAGCCACTCTCCCCTCTCTTCTCAGCCCGTTTCCCCCCAAACATCAGCCCACTTCCATTTTTTCCCTTACCAAAATTTATTAAACAAATAAATAAACCCCAGCCTGGCCATCAATCTCTCCTTTACCTTTATTTTTCTTTTAAATTCTTTCCAGCCCAAACTTATCCCGGCCCAATTCTCCCGACGCGACCCGACCCGACCCGTTAGTATCCCTTCTTCCCCACTTCGATTGGTTTTCCCGCTCATTTTCCTTTACGCGTCCCACGTCGCCGACGCCCCGCCTTCGTCGCGACCCCGACCCATGACCCCGACCCACGTTTGCGCGCGCGCCTGCGACCCCGTCTCCATCTCGCTCACCTCTCCTTGTCTCTCTAACTCGCTCCCTCCTCACTCTCGCTTTCTCTCTCCATCCCCTTACAGTCCCACGACGACGACCAACTCCCACCACCAACACTTTGTAGCCCTGCTCACCGCGAGATCCTCGCCGCCGACCACCTCGACGCCAAGACCTCGCCTGCGCCCCTCCAGGCTGTAGACCCGAGCGCACCCCCTCTGCAGGCCACCTCGCCGGCACCTCCATCGACCTCACGTCATCACCACCGAGCTCCCTCCATGGCCGCTTGCAACCACCGTCGACGCGCTCACCTTTCCCCCTTACTGACCTACTCTCCACACCGGAACAACACCCCTCTTCTCCATCGCCTGCACCTCGAGCTCCCATTGCCGGAGCTCTCGCCGCCTGAAACCCTCGCCGGCGCACCCTATCGCCGCTGCACTCATCTCCGACGAGCCCACCTCAACAACCCCGAGCTCCTCAGCAACCCCCTTTCTTCTTCCCGAGCTCACCCATTGCCCCACCCCGAGCGCCGCTACTCAACCAAACTCCAACACCCACGTCGTTTGAGCCCCCATCGCGAATGATGAGTCACTGCTAAACCATTACCAGAGCTCCTAGCCATTGACCACTCCAAGCCCGAGAGCGAGCCAAGCATTTCCCTTTTGCCTTGAGCCCAAGCGCGATCTAAGATCGAACCTAGCCGTTGTGTTGTTGTCGTGACGCGCGTGTGTCGCGATCGCGCCGCTGCCGTACCGTCGTCAACACGTCACCAGGCAGGTTTGATACTTGCTTCATGCTAATTTTTATATTACAATTCAAGTTATCAATGATTTCCGTATGCACTATTTCGTGTGAATCATTATAACCCAAGTGCTCGATGCAAAACCCGAATGAGAGAAAATCGTTGAATTGACGGCAACATATAACATGTGATGGCCCGAGTTGTAAGGAATGTCCCTTGAGAATTTGGTACCAACACGATGTCGTTTGCTCACGTAAAATGATGCCCCGATGTCTGTCGTAAAACCTGAAAACTTGCGGACATGTGTTTCCCCCAATCAGAGCAAAGCTCTGTTTGAATTTCAAAAATTCAAAATTTGAAGTAACGCTTCAGATTCCTTGCGCTGCGCGCAGCGCGCCACGTGTCAAAATCTGACACGCCAGCGCTGCGCCTAAGACAGCGCACCCAATCAGAGCAAGACTCTATTTAAAATAAAAATAAAGGAAGTAATGCTTCAGATGATCTGCGCTCTGCGCTGCGCGACACGTGTCAGCGCAGTTGCGCTAGCGTAGTTGCACTGCGCTCTGCGCTGCACGACACGTGTCAAGCGCAGGTGCGCTTGCGCCAACTGTGCCAGCACTAAAACAGAATTAAAATTCCAAAAAGATCTTTCTGATCTTATTAAAATAAGAAGATTATTTTCTGTAAAACAGAAGCCCTTGGATCAAAAATCCAACGGTGAGGAAAAATCCCTAAATCACTCAGAGAAAAATCTCTTTAACTGATTTAACAAATCAATTGGCCCTATATAAAGGCCCCTAGACTCCAAGTCTAAAGGAGACACAGAGAAAGAGAAAACAGAGAATCCCTTTAAAATTTTGAGAAGAACTCAAAGAGAGAAAAGGTAAACCTTTGAAAAAAGAAGAGTTTCTTCTAAAAAGATCATTGATTTAAGAACAAGATCAAGATCTTCGATAAATAATAATAATAATAATAATAATAAAAAGAAGAAGTAATTTACTTCTGTATAAAGGCATTGCCTTTTGATGAACCACTGGTTCTTGAGATTTGAGGTGGAACCTCTCTGGAAAACAAGAAAAATTTGTTCCCTTTGATCTAATTTGATCCAAATATTAAACAGTGCCTTGCACTTTTGAGTTTGCACTGTTGCGCTCCTTGGATTGGCGCAAGCCACCAGGGAGCACCACGTGTCAATCACATAACAGCTGTGCCTTGCGATTCTAAAACATAGCACTGTTCTCTTGGTTTGGCGCAAGTCATCAGAGCGCGCCACGTGTCAGCAGCGCACTGGCGCAGCGCACTGCGCTAACAGACTTGCGCTCACCAGAGCATGACACGTGTCACACCCACATGAGTTTGCGCCTTGCGCTGGCGCAAAGCGCCTGACAAGCCACGTGGCACACTGTCAGAACAATAAATGCTTTGCATTATTAAAGAAGGGACAGAGCCCAATTAAAAGGCCTAACATGCCTAATGAAAAAATGCAATGCATTATTAAAAAGGGGCAGAGCCCAAATAAAGGTCTAACAGACCAATTTAGATGCTGTGCATCATTTAAAAAGGGCAGAGCCCAATCAAAGGCTTAACAGGCCAAATGTGAATAAATGTTAGACATTTTCTAACTGGACTTAACCCAATATTGGCCATAAGTCCTCAAATTAAATTGAACTGAGCACAACTGCTCTCTCAAATCAATTTACACCCGGTTCAAGGGCACATCTCTGAACTCCTCTGATATTTGTCGTTATAATCCTTCAACGTTGTCAGAGAGGTGACGGGTCCCAACAACCACACATCAATACGGACTGTAGGGTCCTTAAACTCATGGACTAATACGTCCTTAAACCAGTATCCTTCCCCAAAATGGGAATGTTGGACCATCATATCCCTAAACTGGCAATACGGACTGTGGGGTCCCTAAACTCATGGACTTATGCGTCTTTAAACCAACACTCGTCGCCAAAATAGGAACAATGGACCACTATGTCTTAAACTGGCAATGGACCACTATGTCCCTAAACTGGAACAATAGAGCCCCTAAATGCTCTTTTGTTGGATCTAAACGATCCCGTTAAGTTGATCTTAGTCTAAAATTAGGCTAACGTATCCTTAACAAACGTTTGAGTTGATCTTGGCCTCAAATATGGCTAACGTATCCTCAAACCAAAACCCCAAACCCAAATCTAAGAAAATAAGGATTTGGACTAATCCACGTTCTACGGGCGACGACATAAATTAGTCTCCGCATACAATCCATGGGCAACCACAAATAAAACAAACACCCACGACACGAAGTGAAATTCTGGAAAAGGAGAAAGTTGTTACCGCGATGCGGTAGCGTAATTAACTGCAGGGGCTTGCGCCTGCAGGGAAGAGCGTCCCCACAATAAAAAAAAAACCCTCGAACGAGGGGGAATCTGACGAACTCTGCTACATCGGCCGCATCCGTCTAAACCTCCGATACATGGTGCCATAAATCAACTTGGCATCTTCGGAGAGGTGGACGGATAAAACCAAAAAGCATCTGCCCCGAATCTCAGGCAAGACGTCTCTACGTCGCGCCGCCATTCGGAGGAGAACAGATTCTGGCACGCCCGGTGGGACCTTTTCCTCTTTCCACTCCACACTTCGTTTGTCGTCTTCGCGAACGAATCGCGGTTTGTTAATGGTTGCCCTAGGGTTTCAAGTTACTAAGATTTGGTCTCTTGCTTGGCGCAGAAATCAAACAGCAATGGCGTCCAACTGCTCAAACCGCTCCAACTGCAAATGCAACCGACGCTCAGCCTCACCAGGAGGTGTAAGCCTATGGACCGCAAGCTGCTTCCCTGTTCACTATGCCTGTGGAACAAGTAACTCAAGCTACCACCGGTCTGTTCTTTGGGACCATGCTCCCGCCAGTGAACATTAATATCCCGCTACCGAAGGAAGCGCAAAAGAAGTCGGTCTTCGATCGGCTCACTACTACCGCGGCCCCTCTCAACAGGTCGTCCAACTCCAACTCCTCGGTCTTCACCAGACTGAGCCTGAACTCCGATGGGCTTGCCAAGAAGCCCATAACCCCTGAAGTGGCCATCCCGAGGAAGATAGCCATCTCTGTTCCTGAAGTCGTCAAGGCGGCTTCTCCTCCCAGAGGGTCGGTCTTTGCGAGACTGATTGCGCCTGCTCCCGCTCCCGCTCAGAAATCTGTTTTTGACCGGTTGGACACAACTTCTCAACGGATGTCAGTCTTCAAGAGGCTGACACCAGCGACAACCCCTCACCTGAACAGGGGGCAAGACACAGCCGTCGTCGAACCAGCCCCGACAGCTCGACACGCTCGACGTCGCCACTGGCGCCGGATAAGGATGATCGGGGGCAACTCCCCCTCTGGGCTAACCCCACCATCTCCAATGGTGGAAGTTAACGCTGCTGTTCCAACCGGGAACAACTTTGAGCTGCTGAACAGAGTACGCAGAAATTCGCCAACTGCGGTGCTCAAAAGATCTCCTCCACCGGTAGATACCGTCGTGGAAGCAAAACCAGAAGACCCGGAGCAGTCTCCTCAACGGCTGTCTTTCAGGATCTACAAGACTTGGCGACAAGTCCGAGAATCGGTGATTGATCTGAATTTCTCTCACCGGCATAAGAAGTCGAAGGGCTGATGGGAGGAAAACCCCCATGTCAAGCAACGGAAGACGACGGCCACCTGGGTGCCCACAGCAACGACTCCCTCAACTTCAACGGCCCACAAGAGAAGAAGGCCGGAGAAAATCCCTACGCTTGCGGCGAACGTCAAGGGCAGTGAACCCAAACGCCCTAAGTCCGGGGGCATTGTGGTACACACCGTCTACATGGTGTCCGGGAAAGAAGACAGCCGCATATCCACAGGTCATAGACCGCTTACGTGATCGGTGACTAAAGCTCAGGAGCAACAGCAGAAGCTCCAAGAAATGATGACTGCGATGGATGCATTCACTGGGCTAAAAGAAAGCCCAGAAGTATCCTCGGATCAGCGCCAGGAGCAAGAAACCGACGCCGAATTCCTTCACAGGATACTGGAAAAGAAGGACAAAGAGGCTGCAGAACAAGCAGCCAATATAAAATGAATGGCCCTTCTGTTCCAGGACATGGTGGGTATGATGATCCAGCAAGATCCTCCTGCTGAAGATCCTCCGATCGTCCTTGAAGATGACAGAGGAGAAACGTCGAATCCTCCACCGGCTCTGTCAACAGCCAAGGAGGAGACAATTTCCAAAGCTGCCCTGGATGAATATATAACCCAGCAGATACGAGTTCACTAGGCAACTGAGGCAGCCGGTCAAGTCGTTAAAACGGGACGACCATATCCGAGCTAGTATGATCAGATCAAGTACCCGTCGGGTTACACGATCCCAAAAATATTCCATGTCTACAAGGGGACAGGCAATCTCCATCAACATGTTGCCCAGTTCAGGGCTCTTTGTGGCAACACCGGTGGCGATGATAAGCTCCTGCTTCGCCAATTCGTCGGCAGCTTATCGGAGACGGCGTTTGAATGGTACTCCGAGCTTCCGAACGACTCCGTCAAAACTTTCGCTGAAATGGAGTTGTTGTTTACCCAGCGTTTCGCTAGCGCCAATGAGCGTACTCCAATAACAGCTTTGATCAATGCAAGAGTAAAGCCGGGCGAAACTTGGGTTCAATATGCGATCCGAAGGCGGAACTTGTGGTCGAAGTGCGAACAGCGCATCGAAGAAGTGCCAGCGGTGGGTATGTTTGTGGGCACCTTAGATCCTCATGCAACTATTTCACAGTTCATGATGTTCTTTAAACCGACCACGTTCCAGACCTTGATTGACAAGCTAGCCCAGATGGACCAGATGGGCCATAGACCGTCTCCTCCAAAGCCGGACTCTCGAAATGAGAAGGGGAAAGGAAAAGCGATCGTCGCCGCCAATGCTCAACAACAGCCGAGCAACTTAAAGCCGGTTGTCCGTCAAAACAATATGCGTCCACGCGTACCCCTCGAGGAGAGGCTAGGACGTCCTTACTCATTTCCTCAAGATAAACCGAGAAGACTGTTCGAGCTGGCATTGCGCAACAGACTCATCAATCTGCCGGATTCAAGACGTCCGTTGCAGCCAAACGGCGTCAATGATCCCAATTACTGCCCCTACCACCGAGTATTGGGTCATCCGATCGAGGATTACTACATCTTCAAAAACTGGATTGAAGATCAATATCAGCAAGGCAAGTTCGAGTTATCCGAAAGATAGAAGGTGAACCCGCCGCAACCTCATACCCCTAAAAAGGTGAATACGCCGGGGGCAACGTGCTCCCTTGTTGAAGAAGCTCCGTGGGAGGTTGTGCTATCAGCCAAAACCAAGAGGATGCTGAATGATCTCCAGACATGCCCGGCGATCAGGTAGAAGAACCCGCTCGAACCCCAGATCATCGAAGGGATGCTGAAGCCGCGCCCAACTCCAAAGATCGGTGGTGATGGCCCAAGCACTTGTACCCAGTCGTCAAAATCTTCAAAGAAAAAGAAGAAGAGATCCAAAAAGCCCGTGAAATCTGGAGACAAGCGCACGGACTTACAGAAACAGATTGATGCGCTGGAGGAATATAATCAGAAGGCACGGACTCCCATTACGCTCCAAGAGTTCCTCAGCCATGTCTTTCAGGAGGAAGATGATGAAGAAAGCTCGTCAGATGAATCTGAGGGTTATGTGGCGAGTTGTCATATGATCTCCCACTCGTTTACAGACGATGAGAAAACTCCTTGCACTGAGAAGCTTGGGGCAGATCCTAGACCGGAACTTCTGGGGCCATCAGATGAAACAATCGATGCATTCCTCAACGAAGCTCTTTTGAAAAGTAAAGCAGATCGGGAACGCGAGACGGTCATATTTGAAAGGGCCAAGCGCCGACGACTAGACGAAAGAGTCGAGACACCCCCGTCAAATCAAAAGACATCCGTTGCGGATAAAAAAAATTCAAGACGAGAAAAAGGTTTGCTAAAGCCATATCAATGGGGATGAAGCTACCACCCTCTGAAGGAAACATTGCCGGCAAAGCAGAAATGCACCCTTCCTACTGCTTATATCATCGAAAGATTTCGCACCCCACCGAAGAGTGTCAATAAATGGTGGCAGGGGTATGTTGTTCGCCGGCAACATTTTAAGCGGGAGAAGTGCAAAACTCGCCGGGAGCGGAAAAGTACGACCGAGGAGCTTAAAAGAACTACCGACGATTGTCGCATGGTTAACGCCGGGGAAGCGCAAATTCTCACATTCGGGTGTGACTCTGACGAGGAAATGGCTCTTAGCCCTCTCTTTAAAGAGTCCACCTCGGGAAAAGATGAAGAGCCAAAGGCCTGCGAAAATATCTGGCTGCGTAATCGTACGCTAACCGAAAAGAATCTTGGACCCTCAAATAAAAAAGATAAAGGAAAAGAGAAGGTCTCTGAGGATATTGCCCTGGATGACCAAGTCATGGAAGAGCTAACCGCCAAGGACCCGCCAAAGAAAAATAAGGTGGACTACAACGTTCTGACGCACTTGAGGAAGTTACCCTCGCAACTCAGTATTCTTGATGCCCTCTTACTATCAAAAGAAGCAAGAGATTCATTGATCAAAGCGCTATAGGAGCCAGAGCAATTCCAAGCTTTTCTCGCCGAAGAAAAGATGAAGGATGAGCTGGAGGAAGTACACACAGCCGATGTCACTTTCGGTGATGAAGACCTTCTCCTTGGGACGTGCGAACACAATCGTCCCCTCTATGTCTCAGGGTACTGCCATGATATAAAGATAGGCAAAATCTTGGTTGACAATGGGTCCTCCGTCAATCTCCTCAATGTACGGGTGTTGAAGGAAATCTGCATGAGCGTCCAGCACCTCGCTCGGGACAAGATCACCATCTCCGGGTTTGACTCTCAATCATCACGGACTCTCGGGTCCGTGATACCGACGTTACGCTTTGGATTACTCGTCACGGACATTAAATTCCATGTCATAGACGCCAAGACATGCTATAATGCTTTGCTCGGCCAACCCTGGTTACACGAGTACAATATCATCCCTTCTACACAGCATCAGTGTATGAAATATTTTAAGGATGGTCTCGAGTATACTGTAACAGGAGAGTTGAACCCATTCTCCGTGAATGAAGTCCGCAAATATGAAGATGCAAAATACTTCTTACCGAATTTCGAAGACACGGAGAGGTGTCACAAGCCGGAGAACAAAGCTAACACCACCATTCCGGTCTTCGGGAGCGATACCGAGGAGGACGAAGAGATAGTCTATTCCGGGCCACCCCAATACAACAAGTCGGGACCATCCGCTCCTACGTTGATCTTTGGCAGTGACTCGGAAGATAAAGTTCATGCTATATTTTCCGTTCGACCTTCCATACAAACTTTCGTTGACGAAGAGCAAAGTCTGCAAGTCGCCATGGTTCCACTTAAACATCATAAAGAACTGGACACGCTTGATACCTACAGTATAGAAGAGCTGCAGACGTTCTATGTCCCTCCCAGGAGAGAAGGTGAAAAGGCGATTCTATTCTACCGCTCCGGGGAAACAAAAGTGGAAAAAGAAATCTGGCACGGTGCGGATCCTACGCTTGACAGGCTCTAGCCCATCCGTTTGCCCAGATACTACACGGACGGACTAAAGAGACTCTTGAAGCGCCAAGGGATATCTTTCAAACAGACTGCTCGAAAACTAAGTTCTATGATAGGATCTGGAACGTTCCCAGAACTCAGCACAAATTGCCTAACGGGAGAATGGAAGCAATCGGGCTTGGATATGTTCGGTCCAAGAAACGGGAGCTGCTCCGCGACTGCTGCGTCGTATATGACTTCAATGAAGAGGGAGATGCTCAATGGGAGGATGCTAACCCTGAACCAGAAAGAGTTCCTGATGCAAAAATGCCCAGTCCGTCGTTCGAAGAACAAATGAACAAGCTTATAAGGGAAGTTGGTCAAAAAGTTCGAGACGACCATAACCGCGAAATGGCAATTTACGAGAAAGCTAAGACGCAACGCCTCCTCCAACAGGCTGTGAAAGATGAAAATGCCGCTTCCTGTCAACCTGTTGTAAAAAAGGCTCGACGCAGAGGCAGAAACAAGTCAAAAAGCGGAAAAGGCATTCAGGAACGACAAAGCGGGACCAAGAAGTCACGCAGTCGGGAATCGGGCGGTCCGGATCTATCCCTTATGAAGAAAATGGGTCGAGCATACTCTTTTCCTCAAGACAAGACAAAGAAGATACTTGACCTAGCTATAAAGCACCAAATGCTTACATTTCCGGAGTCCAAGCACCCCGAACAAGCAGGCAAAGTCTCACACCCGAACTATTGCTCTTATCATAGGGTAATAGGGCACCCTCTCAAAGATTGCTTCACCTTCAAGAATTGGGTCGAAGATCAGTATCAGCTCGGCAAGTTCGCTCTATCTGACAGCTGGAGGGTAACGCCGCCACAGAAGCATGAACCCAAAGCCACGAGAACAGAACCAGATCCACATCGGTCTTGGAAGCGAGCTCGTACTTGTCATATGATAACAATATCAAAAGAGGAGCCCGAGAATATGGATGACCTTCCCCGGCGCTTCGAAAACAGCAACGACGGGGTGATCTTGGAATTTCCACCAGCACTGAAAGAGCTGGAAGATGGAATGCACACCACTGCGGATAACCTCAAGAAAATTGAGTTAGGGATGGTGAACGAGCCGCGACCGACATTCGTTAGTGAACTGTTGTCTGAAGAAAGGGTGGCTTCATTAAAAGACGTGCTTATGCAGTATAAAGATTGCTTCGCATGGAACTATTCCGAAATGCCGGGACTAGATCCGGAAATTGCTGTGCATAAATTGGCGATATCCTCGGGCGTTAAACCAATCAAACAAGCACCGAGAAGAATGCGGCTCGAGCTTGAGATGAGTATTAACGCCGAAGTCAAGAAGTTGATCGACTCGGGGTTTATCCAGGAAGTTCAGTATCCCGATTGGATCCCGGTGATGAAGAAAAATGGGACAGTTCGCATATGTGTAGATTTTCGGGATCTCAATAAAGCCTGCCCGAAGAACGATTTCCTAGTGCCAGTCACCGAGCTGATGATAGATAACACGTCCACTCACGAGATTTTCTCCTTTATGGACGGCTCATCAGGATATAATCAGATAAAGATGCATCCCGAAGACCAGAAGCACACCGCTTTCCATACCCCTTTGGGTATATTCTGCTACAAGGTAATGCCCTTCGGTCTAAAGAACGCCGGTACCACCTATCAAAGGGCCATGACAAAGATGTTCGATGACTTTATACATAAAATTGTCGAATGCTATATCGACGACCTCGTGGTAAAAAGCAAATCATACGAGGAGCATTTAGAGCATCTGAAGACCGTATTTCAACGCCTTCGGAAATACAACTTGAAGATGAACCCTCTCAAGTGCGCATTCGGAGTTTCCTCGGGCAAATTCCCAGGATTCATCGTCCGACACCGAGGTATCGAGATAGATCCGTCAAAAATCAAGGCGATCATGGAAATGCCTCCGCCAAGGACTCTCAAGCAATTGCGGTCTCTCCAAGGGAAGCTCGCGTACATTCGGCAATTTATAGCCAATTTTTCAGGCAAGTGCCGCCCTTACAGTCACCTGATGAAGAAGGGAACCCCTTTCGTTTGATTACAAATGCCAGGACGCGCTGGACGAAATCAAGCAATACCTGCAGAATCCGCCAGTGTTGGCTGCTCCGGTCAAGGGAAAGACTCTCATTCTTTATACAACCGCCCTCAAAGGTTCCTTAGGCGCATTATGGGCACAAGAGAACGACCAAGGGAAAGAAAGAGCTCTTTATTACTTAAGTCGAGTTCTCCCAGGGGCAGAAAGCAACTACTCCCCCATCGAAAAACACTGCCTGGCGTTGATCTTTGCGATAACAAAGCTCAGGCACTGTGCGTTGGCGTATGAAGTCCGTTTCATTTCGAAGGTGGACCCCCTTAAATATTTAATGTCGAAGGCCATATTGACTGGGAGACTCGCTAAATGGGCCTTGCTCTTAATGGAGTTTTCGATAACCTACCAGCCTCTCAGGGCAGTGAAAGGCCAAGCCATCGCCGACTTCCTCGCTGAGCATCCGATACCGGCCGATTCCCCTTTAAATTGCGAACTGCCAGACGAACACGCGTTTGATGCAGGCGACGGTGGCGATACCCGATGGGAACTCTATTTTGATGGAGCATCTTCCATGAAGAAGCGCAAACAAAGCATCCCTATAATCAAATCGGGGGTGGGCCTCATCTTCGTAACTCCACAAGGAGGGATAACGCGCTTTGCTTTCTCTTTAACAGAGCTGAGGATGAACAATGAAGCCGAATACGAAGCTTTGATAGCAGGCCTCGAGATCGCCATTGACATGGGAATTGAAAACCTCCTTATATACGGGGACTCCCAACTGGTTGTTAGTCAAGTAAACGGCGACTACCAAACGTGCAAACCAGAGTTGGTGAAGTACGGCGAAAAGGTGCAACAACTGTTGACCCAAATCCTTCCTACACTTTGGGAAACATACCGCGTGCAGAAAATAGCAAGGCGGACGCGTTAGCCAAGCTCGCCAAAGAACCGGCCGACGAAAACCTCGATGACGTAAGAATTGTGGTACAAAGCCGTCGGGTGCTTGCCCCAGCAGAAATATCTTCGGAACCATCCGAAGAAAAGGGAGCGACTGGGCAAATGGTTATGCAAATAAAAGACCAGGGAAAGGCTGAGGATTGGAGAGAGGTCTTTGTAGACTACTTCAAATCCCGTCAAACACCTGAAGATGCGTCCTCAAGACATCAGCTTATGAAACGAGCTCTGTCTTTCGCCTTCATTAATGATACTCTGTACAAGAAGTCGTTTGATTCTCTGTGGCTGAGATGTCTGGGACCTGACGAAGCGAAAAGAGTCATTCAGGAAGTTCACGACGGACTCTGCGGTTCTCACCAAGCAGGCCCGAAGATGAAGTTGGGAATTAAACGGATGGGCTACTATTGGCCAACGATGATTCAGGACTGCCTCGAATATGCGAAGCAATGCCACTCATGCCAGATTCATGGGGACTTCATCCATCAGAATCCAAATCCACTACATCCAACGTTGGCTAGCTGGCCGTTCGAAATGTGGGGAACTGACGTAATCGGCCCCATCGAACCAGCATCGTCCAGGGGACATCGATTCATCTTGGCGACGACTGACTACTTCTCCAAATGGGCAGAAGCAGTACCGCTGAGGGAAGTGAAGATGGAGAATATCCTCCATTTCTTCAAGACGCACGTCATTTATCGGTTTGGAACTCCGCGACGGATCATCTCCGATAACGGGCCAGCCTACAGAAGCCACAAGATCAGCCGTTTCGCACAACAACACAACATAGACTGGAGATATTCCTCAGTTTATAATCCCCGAGCTAACGGTCTAGCTGAGGCTTTCAACAAGACTTTGACGAAGATTGTGAAGAAGACGGTGTCCCGAAATAAGAAGGACTGGCATGAGAGACTGCAAGAACCTCTCTGGGCGTATCGAACTACGTTCAAGACGACCACGAACACAACGTCGTACGCGTTAGTCTTCGGTACAGAAGCAATACTCCCCTTCGAAATAGAATTACCTTCTCTACGAGTGGCAATCCACTACGAGCTGACGGACGAAGAAAATGCTCACCTTCGGCTTGAGGATCTTGATGCCCTTGATGAAACCCGGCTCATAGCGCAACAAAATCTGGAGGCTTATAAAGCAAAGATGACGCGCTCATATGAAATATTGATAAGGCCAAGGACATTCCGCCAAGGCGAACTCGTGCTAGTGGTCAAAAGACCTATGATCCCCAATCGCGCTAAGCGGGGAAAATTCGAGCCGAACTATGAAGGACCGTACATCATAGACAAGGTCTACCAGGGTGGAGCCTATCTACTCATGGATATGCACGGTGAAAGGCCTTTCAGGCCAATAAACGGTCGCTTCCTAAAGAAATACTACGCTTAATAAGTCACAGCCTAGGTCAATGATAGATGACGACTATGTCCGCACGCTATCTTTCTAAGCCCAAACTTTATAAGTAGTAACCGGCCTTCTTCAGCAGCGGACCGAAACGTCCTAAACTAATGACGGACCACTACGTCCTAAAACTAGTTGATGACCGAAACGTCTTTAAACTACTACCGCAGCATCCTTAGGCTGACGCGACAAAAAAAGGAATAAAAAATAAATAAAAACGGTATGTCCATAAGCAAAATGGGCACGGTTGAAAACCCGAAAGGGCTCCGTGAGTAAAAACAGCAGGGCTACCGGCGAGTGTTTGTGAAAACCTGAAAGGGCGCAACCTCGTTTAAAAAAAAATAAAAAAAAAATAAAAAAAAAAATAAAAAGAATAAAAAAAACGGTATGTCCATAAGCAAAATGGGCACGGATGAAAACCCGAAAGGGCTCCGTGAGTAAAAACAACATGGCTACCGGCGAGTGTTTGTGAAAACCCGAAAGGGCGCAACCTCGTTAAAAAGACACTTACAGGGTCCTTTCGACCTTGTAAGGAGAAACCACCCGCGTGAGATCCTTACGACTCACAAGGGAGCAACACACTTAGGGATCCCCACGATTCCTAAGGAGAAATTACACTTGCGAGATCCTCACGACTCATAAGGAGAATTCTCTTATGGGACCCTCACGGCTCATAAGATTTGAAAGTCTTAAGTTACAGAAACCTGAACCTGTTCTTAAGCAACTCCCACAATCTTCGATATTGCCCTACAAGTGGCTCAGTACTGACCCTTGTATACAATCCATGGGCACGAATAAACATTTCCTTAACCAAGTCCCACCCGTAGCTAGGGATATGTCCATATGGTGAACAACACTTGTGAGTCCTCTCGACTTATAAGGAGAAAACACTTCTGTAAGATCCTTACGACTTACAGGGGAACATACACTTAGGAATCCCCACGATTCCTAAAGAGAAAACACACCTACGAAATCCTCACGACTTGTAGGGAGAAATACCTTTGTGAGACCCTTACGGCTCATGAAGTCAAAAGCCTTAGTCGACGGGATCCTAACCCTGTTTGCTAAGCCACCTTTGTTCGACATCGACAGAGGCAAATGATGATTCGCTCCTGGCAATATCCCAGTTGTAGCGATGCTGATGCCTAAACCAGTATCAAATTCCAAGCCCTTTCATGGCAAATGATGATTCGCTCCTGGCAATATTCCAGTTGTAGCGATACTGATGCTGAGATTGGCAACAGATTCCAAATTCTACACTTGCGATAAAAATCAGCGAGCTAAAAATTCATACGAAATAGCCGAAATGATGGGGCAACTCGCAATAAAAAGCACCGAGTGAAAATAAAATAAATAGCCGAAATGATTGGGCACCGCGAAAAATAGCCGAAATGAATGGGCAATCGCGACTTTCGTGATATAAAAGCTGAAATGATAGAGCATCGCGGAAAGAAATAAAATGAAAAATATATATAATGAAATTTATACCCTACAGGCGATATCACAGCAATCCCTGTATACAATCCAGGGGTGCAAACAAAGAAGGAAACACATCTTCCCTCCCCATGCTCCATCAGAAAACGGAGCCAAGTCTTGACGGTAACTCATATAAAACCTGAAAGACGATCGGAGATCATCTCGCACCAGCGCAGAGTGGTCACCACCTCGACGTCCGTCTTAATACAACAGACGAGATGTCACGACAGAGTTCTTCCTCCAACAGGATTCAGACACACCACAGCAAGCGAAGCGAAGGCCAAATCCCTAGCTTCAGGGTCATGACGGTAACTCATATAAAACCTGAAAGACCACCAGAGATCATCTCAACCCCAGGGAAATCAGTATCCTTGGTAAATACCTCGATTCAGGGAAATTAGCGTCCTTGACGAGAGCATCTTGATTCACGTCGACCCGCAGAGAAATCAGTGTCTTTGCAGGAATACCTCGATTCGTCTCAACTCCGAGGAAATCAGTATCCTTGGCAAATACCTCGATTCAGGGAAATTAGCGTCCTTGACGAGAGCATCTTGATTCGTGTCGACCCGCAGAGAAATCAGTGTCTTTGCAGGAATATCTCGATTCGTCTCAACTCCAAGGAAATCAGTGTCCTTGGCAAATACCTCGATTCAGGAAAATTAGCGTCCTTGACGAGAGCATCTTGATTCGCGTCGACCCGCAGAGAAATCAGTGTCTTTGCAGGAATACCTCAATTCGTCTCAACTCCGAGAAAATCAGTGTTCTTGGCAAATATCTCAATTCAGGGAAATTAGTCCTTGACGAGAGCATCTTGATTCGCGTCGACCCGTAGAGAAATCAGTGTCTTTGTAGGAATACCTCGATTCGTCTCAACTCCGAGGAAATCAGTGTCCTTGGCAAATACCTCGATTCAGGGAAATTAGCGTCCTTGACGAGAGCATCTTGATTCGCGTCGACCCGCAGAGAATTAGTGTCTTTGCAGGAATACCTTGATTCGTCTCAACTCCGAGGAAATCAGTGTCCTTGGCAAATATCTCGATTCAGGGAAATTAGCGTCCTTAACGAGAGCATCTTGATTCGTATCGACCCGCAGAGAAATCAGTGTCTTTGCAGGAATACCTCGATTCGTCTCAACTCTGAGGAAATCAGTGTCCTTGGCAAATACCTCGATTCAGGGAAATTAGCGTCCTTGACGAGAGCATCTTGATTCGCGTCGACCCGCAGAGAAATCAGTGTCTTTGCAGTAATACCTCGATTCGTCCCAACCCCGAGGAAATCAGTGTCCTTGGCAAATACCTCGATTCAGGAAAATTAGTGTCACGACCCAAATATTTCGACTCGTGACCGGCACTTAACCACGCTACGTCTACAGGCGTAACGCGACTAAGTAAGCCGGACCCAGAAATCAAAACCATTTAAAAGTAGTGAGTGTTGAAAACATTTAATTAAAAAACATTTAGAAACCTTAATTAGTTCAATGAGATTCCTTTTTAAAGTTAAATTATCCTTATAATAATTTTGGCAGCATTTCCTTTGTAAAAGTAACCCCGAAAATCAGGTAAAAACAGGATATAAGTGAAAATGAGATATAATGAACAAGCATCCCAAACCGGGAGCAATCACGCCCAACGGCGGAAACCATCACCACAAGAGTAATATACGACGCCGTAGCGAAGGATGAGCAATAAGTAACATCCCAGAATAATAACTGCAAATATAAAGTCGGCTCCCACTAGCTCGACACCAGAATACAAAAATATACATCATCGTCCTCACACTGTCTCTAAGTCAAGTACATATATGGTAGATGGAGAATACTAGATACAAAAGTGTGTACAATAAAAGTAAGCAGATACCACAACCCACCTAAATAGCAAAATAGCTCTCGCACCAACTGTAGTGGTATCTGAAGCCAAAAGATGCAAAAAGGCAGCCTGCCGCGACTACTCTGAGGGGCAACCTGCAAATACTATAGCACAACGGGGGTGAGTTGCCAACTTGTGAATAGAGATAACATATAAAGGTAATCACGAGCATGCACGTACTGCGCTACGCTATCGTATGCCAGCAGGTAAATCTATATGTGACAAGCAATAGGTGCAATAATCATGCAAATGCTCTGTCAGGTAAAATAACTACAGGATGAGATACATGATAATCACTGCTGAGCATGGGATAAACAACATCTACACGAAATATCAATCGTGGAAAAATAGTCGGTGCCCAAGCTGCACCCAAATCCCAAATAAACTCAGGCGCCGACACTCTCCTCGGCCCTCAAATCATATACATCTCTGAGAATCACGAGTGCCCAATAGCGGCACCCAAAATATCATAAATACTCATGTCCAGCATCGACACGCAAATCCTCATACATCGGGCTCCGTAAGTCTGGATCAGCCCACGGGCTCCGTCTGCGGTATCGGCCCTCGGCTCCGGCAGTACGGATCATCCCGCATCCATCTCTCGACTCTGGTCAGTATCCTCCGGATAACCGCCAGGTCCAACCAATCACCGGCAGGTACTCGTCCACCTCCAGGCTCAATCGGCAACGTCCATCGATTATCTTGCCGAGGGGAACCATACCGGGTCCACCACGAACCCGCAAACGGATCATCCACTCCACGAATCGGGTTTCAAGCACACGTCTCAGCACCGAGAAAATGCGTGGTGGACGCACCAAAATATCATATCACGAGGAACCGGGTTTTCAAATAGTGCATCTTTTCTTAAATAACTCCACGGTCCTCAAAACCAGAAATCACATAAAAATCCAACACCAAGGAGTAAATTAAATACGATGTGCTATGTACATCAAGTCATCATAATATAGGTACAAGGGAGAAACCGCGTTTCTTAAGATAGTTCAGCTTTCAAAGACAGCATGCGGCTTCCAATTTCTATGAAAATCATATCGAATCATATGTGAAATGAACTACAGTATAGTGATCATGGCAATTCTACAGTGAGTGTGTCATGGCAATTACTAACGGTGTGTGTGTAACATGCGGATTAGTGCTCGTGCAACATAAACCGTTAGTAATAGTGCGGAGTTCTATCAATTCTAAGTTTTCATACATATAGCAGGGAATGCAGTATGCAACAACAGTATCCATGAACAGTCAATATAGGTAAATGCAATGTGTAGCTATAAAGTCCTATCAGTCCTGATGTAGAACGCCATGCGGGCGATATCCCCGTAGATGTTAAATCTACTCACCGAAGTCTCGCGCTAAGTGTAGCCGACGACTTGCTTCCCCTTCTTCGCAGCGTCCGTCTCACTCGCCTGCGAACCTAGATTTACACAAAATATCACACATAAGCTCAAATCCACCAAAAACGCAATATTAAGGTCAAACTAGAAATCCGCGTTGCAACCCAAGCGCGCGTGTGCGCGATACGTTAAAACGTGTGATTATGCTCCTGAAGCTAACCTGACGCGTCGCGATACGCAGCACAACTCAAACCCACACACGTATCGCGTGTGTCGCGAAGATTTAAAATACGGAAAATAGGGTAATAGGTCCCAGATTTTGATACAGAAAGATTTTTATAAAAATAAATATACCAACACACTCCAAATACCACCAGATACCAACCACCAAAACCCCAACCCACCATTCTCCCATCTGGCCGCAATTTGCGGCCAGAATGAGTTTTTCGGCGGCCTGGGTAGGGGGGTGGGCTCCCGGGTTTGGTGTGTGCACTCCATATATACTGTGTATATCCCAGTAATTACAATTTTATTCTGAAACACCCCGGATAGTAGGAGTTTCAACAGAACCCAATTTCAAGTTAAAAGTCACACTTTGCACTAAAATGATACTTTAGGGTATTTTTGTGAAATCTGAAATAAACCTAAGTCTAAAATCACCCTTATAACTCATCACCAAGCTAATCAAGCCATAAGGATATCAATTTTAACATAACTACACTAAATCCCCTTATATAGCACAAAACTTGCATAAAAAATGTGATATTTAGCCAAAATACAACAAGTTATGGAAAAAGAGGTTAAGACATGAGTTTATACCTTCTAAAGGCCTTATAAAACACCAAAAGCTCCAGATCTAGCCTCAAGTATGCAGTCTTGCCACTAAACACCTCAAATGAGCCATTAAACCAAGGTTTTGTGAAGGAAAAAGGTTAGATTTGTGTAGGGTTTGAGCATGAATCAAAAGAGAAGTGAAAAGAGAAGAGAAGATGAAGAAAATGTTGTGTTTGCTGCTGCTCTCTGCTGAGAATTCCAGAAATTGAGAAAAGAGAGAGAAGAGAGAAGGAAAATGGTCAAAAGGCACGTTTCTTACCTACCCACCATACCTCTCCATTCCTCATATAAATTTAAAATGAAAAGGGTTTTTGGCTTGATTAAAAGGGGTGGGGAAAAGAACCATGCAAGAAAATGCAAAGGGTTAACATGATAACACTTTTTAACCAAAGTCACAAAAATGTGCTAAGTGTGCATGGTGCACTTAACACAAAATTTCTCACTTAGGGTAACATGACCAAAAATAATTATCAACCCTATAAATATATATATAAATACCCATATAAGCACTTCTTAACACAAAAGACCACTAGCCAAGAAGGAAAATAAGATATCCGTTTTTTTTGAAAAACACACACACTTGCTAATTAACGCGAAAACATCCTAAACGAATTTCAAGGCGTTACAATCTACCCCCTTAAAGAAATTCGGTCCCCGAATTTAAAAATCTAGCTGTACATACCTTCAAAAAGATGGGGATACCTCTTCCTCATCTCGCTCTCGGTCTCCCAAGTGATCTCCTCGCCGCTTTGGCCACGCCAAAGTACCTTGACTGACGGTATGTCCTTCGATCTCAATTTCTTCACTTGTCGATCCAAGATCATCACCGGCTGCTCTGCATAGGAAAGGTCATGCTCAAGCTGGATCGTCGGGTGCTGAATCGCATGCGAAGGATCATGAAGATATCTGCGGAGCATCGAAACGTGAAATACCGGGTGCACATCTAGAAAACTGGGCGGAAGGGCTAAACGATACGCAACCGCACCAACTCGTTCGAGGATCTCAAAGAGGCCCACATATCTGGGACTAAACTTCCCTTTCTTCCCAAATCTCATCACACCTTTCATCGGGGAGACCCTCAAGAAAACATGATCACCAACAGAAAACTCGAGTCTGCGCCGACGATGGTCCGTATAAGATCTCTGCCTACTCTAGACTGCTCTCATCCTATCGCGAATCAACTGGATCTTCGCAGTCGTCTCCTCAACAATCTGTGGCCCTAAGATACTGCCCTCACTGAGCTCTGTCCAACAGACGGGCGATCTACATCTCCTCCTATAAAGAGCCTCAAACGGTGCAATCTGAATGGTCTGCTGGTAGCTGTTGTTATAGGAGAACTCTACTAAGGGCAAATGATGATCCTAGCTACCTCCGAAGTCTAATACGCATGCTCTGAGCATGTCCTCGAGAGTCTGAATAGTCCGCTCTGACTGTCCGTCGGTCTGCGGATGAAATGCTGTGCTGAAACTCAAGCGGGTGCCCAAAGCCTCCTGAAGCCTCTGCCATAGTCGGCTGGTAAACTGGGTGCCTCTGTCGGACATAATACATGTCGGAACTCCGTGCAGTCGTACAATCTCATCAATGTAAATCTGGGCATATTGAGCAAATCCGAAAGTCGTCTTCACCGGTGGGAAGTGAGCCGCTTTCGTCAAACGATCCACGATCACCCAGATGGAGTCATACCCTCGACTAGTCCTGGGTAGACCCATAATAAAGTCCATAGAAATCTGTTCCCATTTTCACTCCGGAATGGGCAACGGCTGTAGCTCTCCCGCGGGCCTCTGATGCTCAGCCTTGACTTGCTGACAAGTCAGGCATCTCGACACGAAATCTGCGATGTCCCTTTTCATTCCGTCCCACCAGTAAACATCTCTCAAATCGTGGTACATCTTGGTGGAACCTGGATGAACACTATACACCGATCGATGTGCCTCCTCGAGAATCTCACGCCGCAGTCCCTCAGCATCTGGTATGCATAATCTGGTCCCAAATCGTAGTATCCCCTGATCATCGATCACGAACTCGGAAAATTTGCCCTGTCCCATCTACGTCCTGATCTCTGAACAACGGTCATCACTGTGCTGTGCCTCATGTATACAGTCAAGCAACTGTGGGCGTGCACGAACATGCGCGATCTGTCCTCCAATCGGCGTGAACTCGAACTGTATCCGGCTGTCGCATAAGATCTGCCAATCTGCCGACGACTACCTCTGTACCGCGCTCAAGCAAGATAGACTACCCCCGGGCCTCCTGCTCAAGGCATCCGCCACTACATTAGCCCTGCCCGGGTGGTACAAGATCTCGCAGTCGTAGTCCTTCACTAACTCCATCCATCGGCGCTGTCTAAGGTTCAGATCTCGCTGCTGGAATATATACTTTAAGCTCTTGTGATCAGTAAATATCTGGCACGACTCTCCATACAGATAATGTCGCCAGATCTTAAGTGCAAAGACCACTGTAGCCATCTCCAAATCGTGAGTGGGGTAGTTCTGTTCATGTTTCTTCAATTGCCGCGAAGCATACGTGATCACCCCGTCATGCTGCATCAGAACACACCCTAGCCCCACTAGAGAAGCATCATAATATACCACAAATCCGCCTGACCCTGAAGGCAATGATAATACTGGCGTCGTAGTCAGTAGAGCCCGTAACTGCTGAAAACTGTGCTCACACTCCTCTGTCCAAACAAAAGGAACTCCCTTCCGGGTCAACCCGGTCAAAGGTGTAGCAATGCGAGAGAAATCCTGCACAAATTGCCTGTAGTAGCCGGCCAGCCTTAGAAAGCTGCGAATCTCCGTAACTGATGTGGGTCTGGGCCAACTCCGAACGGCCTCGATCTTCCTCGGGTCTACACATATACCGTCTCGTGAAATCACGTGCCCCAAGAAGTCTACGCTGTCCAGCCAGAAAGCATATTTGGAGAACTTGGCGAAAAGCTGATGCTCTCTCAAGGTCTGCAGTGTAATCCGCAGGTGCTGTTCGTGCTCCTCTCTACTCCGAGAATACACCAGAATATCGTCAATGAATACAATGATGAACAGATCAAGATACGGCCGGAAAATATGGTTCATCAAATCCATGAATAATGCTGGCGCATTGGTGAGTCCGAACAACATCACCAAAAACTCGTAATGGCCGTAGCGCGTGCGGAAAGCTGTCCTAAAAATGTCCTCCTGTCGAACCCGCAGCTGATGGTAGCCTGATCGCAAATCGATCCTCGAAAAGTATCCTGCCCCCTGAAGCTGGTCGAACAAGTCGTCG
This sequence comes from Agapanthus africanus, assembly GCA_030015575.1. Classification (NCBI taxonomy): domain Eukaryota; kingdom Viridiplantae; phylum Streptophyta; class Magnoliopsida; order Asparagales; family Amaryllidaceae; genus Agapanthus; species Agapanthus africanus. The sequence continues at coordinate 757,475,710 of CM057340.1, forward strand.
ATGCGTGGCAAAGGATACCTGTTCCGCACTGTAACCCTGTTCAGCTGGCGATAGTCGATACACAGACGCAAACTGCCGTCCTTCTTTTTGACGAACAGGACTGGAGCACCCCAAGGAGAAACATTGGGTCGAATAAATCCCTTATCCAGCAAATCTTGCAACCGACCCTTCAATTCTCGAAGTTCCGCCGGGGCCATCCGATAAGGCGGTATAGAAATAGGCCCCGCGCCAGGAACCAAATCAATACAGAAAGAAATGTCGCGTTCGGGCGGTAGCCCAGGAAGCTCGTCAGGGAACACATCAGGGAACTCGCTAAAAACCGGAACCTGATCCAGAGGAACCTCTGTAGCTCTATTATCACAAACATAGACGAGAAATCCCTGACATCCCTTTCTCAAAAGCTGTCCAGCGCGAAAAGAAGAAATCACACAGTGTGGGGCGGCACCACGGTCCCCCAACACGACAAAAACCGACTCGCCGGGAAAACAAAATCTAACTGTCTTCTCACGGCAGTCCACAGAAGCATAACACGTGGCTAACCAATCCATGCCCAAAAGAACGTCGAAGTCCAACATCTCAAGAAGGATCAAATCGACAGGCAACTCTCTCTCGCCAATACAGATAGTACAGGATCGGAATACGTGCCTAGCAATAAACGACTCTCCCACAGGAGTAGTCACAACAAGCGGCTGATCAAGCAAACCGGACTCTCTACCCAAACTCGGCACGAAGTGTGTAGATACGTACGAGTGCGTGGATCCGGGATCGAACAACACGTGTGCATCAACAGAACATACTGAAAGGATACCTGAAACCACCGCATTGGACGCCTGTGTGTCCTGATGCGTCAAAGCAAAGACCCGCGCCTGTCCTCCACCTGTGACTGACTGTCCTCTGCCTCGGTCATCCCGTCCTCTCTGAGCAACTCCTCCACGCCCACGACCTCGCTGTGTATGAGTCTGACGCGGAGTAACAGTAGGAACAACAGGCAACGCCCTCTGGGGTGGTGAAGGTGGTAAGGTGATGTGCTGTGCTGCTGTCTCCCTCCGGTGTATCTCAGGACAATCTCTGACGAGGTGAAGTAAACTGCCGCATCTATAGCAACCTCGCGACGACTGCTGACTCTCCCGTGGATACGAACTAAACATCTGACCTCGCCCCGAATCTCTGCCACTCCTCGTACCTGAACGATACCTGTCGCGGCGTCTGAATGTCTGTCTCCGTGCTGATATACCAGTACGAACTCTCTTCGGCTCTGAAACTACCGAAGTCTCAGCAAGGCGCTCCTCGACTAATAGAGCTGCATCTACCGCTGCTGCATATGTCTCGTAGTGTTGCGCGCTGATCGCAAGGAACAGTGGTTTAAGCAAGCCTCGAACAAATCTCTTGACTCGCAACTCCTCGGTAGCCACTAGATACGGCGCATAGATAGATAGCTCTGTGAACAGCACATTATACTCTGCCACTGACATCTCCGGAGTCTGGCGTAAGGACTCGAACCTGCGTGCTCTAGCATCTCTGACACTCAGTGGGAGAAAGCGGGCAAGGAATAGCGCCACGATCTCTGTCCAGGTCATAGGAGGAAGACCTGCTGCTCTGCCCTTCTCGACTGATTCGCACCATTTCTGCGCAAGACCTTCCAGGCGAAAGCTCGCGAACTCAACCCATCTCGCATCTGCGCATCTTAGGGAACGACATATCCGAGCCATCCTATCAATGAAGGACTGTGGGTCCTCGGCTACATCGGTGCCTGTGAAGACCGGAGGCTTCAGCCTCATGAACTCTGATAGTGATACTGTAATCACCTCCGTAGCTGCAGGGGCAACTGGCTGTGCGGTAGGTACTATCGCGGTCTCTATAACGGGTGGAGCTACCTCTGGTTGCTGCGCTCGAAGCGTCTCAACTAGCGATCTTATCATCTGGCGCATCTACTGCATGCTGGATCCCACCGTCTGGCGCATTTCCTGCATACCAGCCCCTAGTGTGGCGATCTGATCTGTCACGAGAGGAACAACCTGCTCGGGTACAACCGGTGTACTGCCCGGATCAGTCCTCGTCTCAGACGAATCAACTCGAATCTCGGCCCTAGCGGCCACTCTCTGCGCTCTCGTAGTCTTTGGCGGCATAATGGCGGAAAGGAAAATAGGATTCGATAAGGATGCAGAAATCGAATCGCAAGAATGTATATACTCAAAAGGAATTTAAATCAATAAGTCCTAAGGTCGCCTTGGCGGAGTACCGTGTCGTGAGTATGCCGCGGAACATACGCACGCTACGCCACTCTGCTTCAGCTACCTATTCCATCATACCAGGGTCATCCTAGGAACACTCCGAAAGGTAAAACCTACGCTCTGATACCAATTTTGTCACGACCCGAGTATTTCGACTCGTGACCGACACTTAACCACGCTACGTCTACAGGCGTAACGCGACTAAGTAAGCCGAACCCAGAAATCAAAACCATTTAAAAGTAGTGAGTGTTGAAAACATTTAATTAAAAAACATTTAGAAACCTTAATTAGTTCAATGAGATTCCTTTTTAAAGTTAAATTATCCTTATAATAATTTTGGCAGCATTTCCTTTGTAAAAGTAAGCCCGAAAATCGGGTAAAAACAGGATATAAGTGAAAATGAGATATAATGAACAAGCATCCCAAACCGGGAGCAATCACACCCAACGGCGGAAACCATCACCACAAGAGTAATATACGACGCCGTAGCGAAGGATGAGCAATAAGTAACATCCCAGAATAATAACTGCAAATATAAAGTCGGCTCCCACGAGCTCGACACCAGAATACAAAAATATACATCATCGTCCTCACACTGTCTCTAAGTTAAGTACATATATGGTAGATGGAGAATACTAGATACAAAAGTGTGTACAATAAAAGTAAGCAGATACCACAACCTACCTAAATAGCAAAATAGCTCTCGCACCAACTGTAGTGGTATCTGAAGCCAAAAGATGCAAAAAGGCAGCCTGCCGCGACTACTCTGAGGGGCAACCTGCAAATACTATGGCACAACGGGGGTGAGTTGCCAACTCGTGAATAGAGATAATATATAAAGGTAATCACGAGCATTCACGTACTGCGCTACGCTATCGTATGCCAGCAGGTAAATCTATATGTGACAAGCAATAGGTGCAATAATCATGCAAATGCTCTGTCAGGTAAAATAACTACAGGATGAGATACATGATAATCACTGCTGAGCATGGGATAAACAACATCTACACGAAATATCAATCGTGGAAAAATAGTCGGTGCCCAAGCTGCACCCAAATCCCAAATAAACTCAGGCGCCGGCACTCTCCTCGGCCCTCAAATCCTGTACATCTCTGAGAATCACGAGTGCCCAACATCGGCACCCAAAATATCATAAATACTCGTGTCCAGCATCGACACGCAAATCCTCATACATCGGGCTCCGTAAGTCCGGATCAGCCCACGGGCTCCGTCTGCGGTATCGGCCCTCGGCCCCGGCAGTACGGATCATCCCGCATCCATCTCTCGACTCTGGTCAGTATCCTCCGGATAACCGCCAGGTCCAACCAATCACCGGTAGATACTCGCCCACCTCCAGGCTCAATCGGCAACGTCCATCGATTATCTTGCCGAGGGGAACCATACCGGGTCCACCACGAACCCGCAAACGGATCATCCACTCCACGAATCGGGTTTCAAGCACACGTCTCAGCACCGAGAAAACGTGTGGTGGACGCACCAAAATATCATATCATGAGGAACCGGGTTTTCAAATAGTGCATCTTTTCTTAATTAACTCCACGGTCCTCAAAACCAGAAATCACATAAAAATCCAACACCAAGGAGTAAATTAAATACGATGTGCTATGTACATCAAGTCATTATAATATAGGTACAAGGGTGAAACCGCGTTTCTTAAGATAGTTCAGCTTTCAAAGACAGCATGCGGCTTCCAATTTCTATGAAAATCATATCGAATCATATGTGAAATGAACTACAGTTTAATGATCATGGCAATTCTACAGTGAGTGTGTCATGGCAATTACTAACGGTGCGTGTGTAACATGCGGATTAGTGCTCGTGCAACATAAACCGTTAGTAATAGTGCGGTGTTCTATCAATTCTAAGTTTTCATACATATAGTAGGGAATGCAGTATGCAACAACAGTATCCATGAACAGTCAATGTAGGTAAATGCAATGTGTAGCTATAAAGTCCTATCAGCCCTGACGTAGAACGCCATGCGGGCGATATCCCCGTAGATGTTAAATCTACTCACCGAAGTCTCGCGCTAAGTGTAGCCGACGACTTGCTTCCCCTTCTTCGCAGCGTCCGTCTCACTCGCCTGTGAACCTAGATTTACACAAAATATCACACATAAGCTCAAATCCACCAAAAACACAATATTAAGGTCAAACTAGAAACCCGCGTTGCAACCCAAGCGCGCGTGTGCGCGATACGTTAAAACGTGTGATTACGCTCCTGAAGCTAACCTGACGCGTCGCGATACGCAGCACAACTCAAACCCACACACGTATCGCGTGTGTCGCGAAGATTTAAAATACGGAAAATAGGGTAATAGGTCCCAGATTTTGATACAGAAAGATTTTTATAAAAATAAATATACCAACACACTCCAAATACCAGCAGATACCAACCACCAAAAACCCAACCCACCATTCTCCCATCTGGCCGCAATTTGTGGCCAGAATGAGTTTTTCGACGGCCTGGGTAGGGGGGTGGGCTCCCGGGTTTGGTGTGTGCACTCCATACATACTGTGTTTATCCCAGTAATTACAATTTTATTCTGAAACATCCCGGGTAGTAGGAGTTTCAACAGAACCCAATTTCAAGTTAAAAGTCACACTTTGCACTAAAATGATACTTTAGGCTATTTTTGTGAAATCTGAAATAAACCTAAGTCTAAAATCACCCTTATAACTCATCACCAAGCTAATCAAGCCATAAGGATATCAATTTTAACATAACTACACTAAATCCCCTTATATAGCACAAAACTTGCATAAAAAATGTGATATTTAGCCAAAATACAACAAGTTATGGAAAAAGAGGTTAAGACATGAGTTTATACCTTCTAAAGGCCTTATAAAACACCAAAAGCTCCAGATCTAGCCTCAAGTATGCAGTCTTGCCACTAAACACCTCAAATGAGCCATTAAACCAAGGTTTTGTGAAGGAAAAAGGTTAGATTTGTGAAGGGTTTGAGCAAGAATCAAAAGAGAAGTGAAAATAGAAGAGAAGATGAAGAAAATGCTGTGTTTGCTGCTGCTCTCTGCTGAGAATTCCAGAAATTGAGAAAAGAGAGAGAAGAGAGAAGGAAAATGGTCAAAAGGCACGTTTCTTACCTACCCACCATACCTCTCCATTCCTCATATAAATTTAAAATGAAAAGGGTTTTTGGCTTGATTAAAAGGGGTGGGGAAAAGAAACATGCAAGAAAATGCAAAGGGTTAACATGATAATACTTTTTAACCAAAGTCACAAAAATATGCTAAGTGTGCATGGTGCACTTAACACAAAATTTCTCACTTAGGGTAACATGACCAAAAATAATTATCAACCGTATAAATATATATATAAATACTTATATAAGCACTTCTCAACACAAAAGACCACTAGCCAAGAAGGAAAATAAGATATCCATTTTTTTTTGAAAAACACGCACACTTGCTAATTAACGCGAACACATCCTGAACGAATTTCAAGGCGTTACAATTAGCGTCCTTGACGAGAGCATCTTGATTCGCGTCGACCCGCAGAGAAATCAGTGTCTTTGCAGGAATACCTCGATTCGTTTCAACTCCAAGGAAATCAGCGTCCTTGGTAAATACCTCGATTCAGGGAAACTAGCATCCTTGATGAGAGTACCGCGATTCGCGTCGACCTGCAGAGAAATTAGTGTCTTTGCAGGAGCACCTCGATTCGTCTCGACCCGTGAGGAAATTAGTGTCTTTACGAGAACTACTCGATATGTTTCGACTCGTGAGATAAAGCCTTAGGCAGTGGGGATTAAAAAACCTGTTTTCTAAGCACTGGGACCCTGCAAGTCGGTCCAAGACGGACCCTTGCATACTATTCACGGGTCACACTCTCCAAATTCGAATCTCGACAAGGAAGGAAACAACCGCTTACGAATCCTCTCGACTCGTAAGAGGGAAAATTCTCTTATAAGATCCTTACGACTTATAAGAGAAAACGCACTTAGGAATCCTCACGATTCTTAAGGAGAAAATACACCTACGAGATCCTCTCGATCCGTAGGGAGAAAAGTCTTTATGAGACCCTCACGGCTTATAAAGTTGAAAAGTCTTAGGCAGCAGATCTGAACCTGTGGCCTCAGCCATCGCTACCTCTTGAAGAAGCCAAGACAGAATGCTCGCTCTATCATCTGTCTGCTATGTTTGCTAAAGTAACATGCTGATAATAAAAGAAAGAAGAAAGCGGAGCAATGACACAAGACATTATGAAGAATGTATATCTTTTATTCATAAATTTGATCGAGTACAAGATACATTGTGTTAAAGAATAAAAGAAACAAATACATTTGTATTTACAATTACAAATTATACAAAATGTTCATGGAGATGGAAGTGTCTTCAACAAATCCGTGAGCTGCTCTCGCACTTCCTTCAACGCCTCCTCCTGAGCGGCTGCCGTGGCCACTTCTGCTTCCACCTGGGCCTGCTGCTGTAGGTAGGATGAAAGTTGCTCCTCAACTGCCTGCTGGGCTGCCTCCTGATTTGGGGCATCCCGCTCGATGACGTCAAGCTGCCGCCTCAATGTTAACCCTTCGGAGATGCATCGCAGAAGGCCTTCAAAGATAACCTTCAGCTGTGCAGCGTTTGCATCCACCTGAGCATGCAGTTGGGCCGATTTGCTCGAAGTCTCGCCATGCTCCTTACGCCTTAAAGCAACTTCTTGTTCGAGATGGCGGAAGTAAGGAGCGCTCTGGTCGATCCATGCCGCCTGTTGAGTGCTCGCGACCAAGATTTCAGGGGCAGGACGCATAGACTCCAGTTGTTGCAGGCGGGCCTCGATCTCCCTGCAGTGATTAGCCCAAGACTCGACGACGCCTTCATTATGAAAATTTACAAGCGTCGCCAGTATCGGATTAACCTCCGCAGCGAAATCTGCGGCAGATGGGGGAGCGTCTGCATTAAGCTCTTCGACGTATCCTCTCAGCATGCCCAAACTCATCGCAGCACCCTTTGAAGACGGACGTCTCAAGAAGGGGCCTGCCGGCATTATGAGGTGAGACTCGAAGAGGGCTGGAATCGGAACGATAGCTGAAAAAACAAAACACGATCAGATGACGGTTCAAGAAATATAAGAAAGTCATCAATAAGAGAGTTTACTATACCAGCTGCAGCAGGCGGCAAAGCTGGGAGGGCCGGGGCTCGACTGATTTTACATCTCCTCCTTCGATTTGTAGCACTGCAATCAGGGCGAGGAATAATCAGAAATAATTCCATTATCGGAAAAAGGAAGGGTATTAATTGAAAACCATACTCACCAGCACCACTGAAGGAAGCAACCTCCGACGGGAAGGAGAAGTGCGGGTGCAACACCTGGTAAAGGTGATCAAAAAGTACTCCTGCAAGGACGCAATAGCAACGTCAATACATGAATTATACGGTCGAGAGGTAAGACTAATGGGTTACAAATCCATACCTTCCAGCATTTGCGACGGTGCGAGAGAAGGTATAGAGGTGGCCATCGTCAAGGCAGTAGTTGACGGCACTTCCTCGAACAGTGGGGCATCAACACTGGCCGCGCCTGAAACAAGATAAGCACAGTCAAAAAAGTTACAGAAAAAAGAAAAGGATGGTAACCCAAAATTTACCTGATGAGTCACCAGCCGAAACGGCGGCGTCTCCCTCCATTGACACTGGTTCACCTCCCGTTGCCTCATCACCAGACTCTACGGGAGCCGTTGTCGTGCTCGCGAGGCCAGGAGACGGCGGAGGACTGTAGGCGGGGAGAGCAATAATCGGAGCATTGCCAGACTCTTAAGAAAAAGCGGCCGGCTCGTCCTCAGGAATCGTGCCCGTCTCACCCGCTACTCCCTCAGGCTTAGTGGTTGCGGCCGTCTCGTCTACCGTTGACATAGGGTCGTCGGTCTCAGCCGCTCCATCCGCTGCTGCCCCAGACCTGGCTGTAGCAGCCGTCTCATCCGCCGCTACCTCGGGCTCGGCATCGGCGACCTTCTCAGGCATAGTAGGCATGACCGTTTCGTCAGCCACTGGCTCGGGTCCAGCAACCCCGGCTATGTCGCCCACCGTCGGCTCGGGTTCAGCCAGTACCTCCCCCACTGTCCCTTAGGCTCGACGGTTTCCGCCGCTCCTTCAGTTGGACTTGGCCCTTCAGGAAAAGATGTATGAGAACTGATAGTTGTACAACTTTTGCAACAAAGTCTTGAAAGACACATTACCTGAGGTGGATTGATCGTTGGCCTCCCGAGCTACGCGCGCCGCCTGTCTATGAGCAGTGGACGGGACGACCGGAGACTCTTCCAAAGGAGTAGCAGCACGAGGAATGCCGCTTGGGCCCGCTCCCACGGCCAAAGCAGCTCTGCGCTCCTTCGCCTCGCGCTTCAACCGCTTCCTCTCCTCCCAGGCCGTCACGACAGACCTCTTCGACGCTTCCTTCATCAAGGCGTCTTCTTCCGCGTTTAGAATTTCCTCCAGAGTCTTCAAGGCATCCCTTATCGGCTTTTTGAGTCGGGTCTCTCGCGGCAACCCCGAAGAGGCCGGGACTTCAGTAGCTGGCCCAGGAAGAGTTCCCGCATCGTCTTGCACGGCCCCTGCAAAGAGACAAAGAAAAGATTAGATTGGCCATAAAAAGGAGAATAAAAAAAAAACTCAGCGAGCCGAGACATACCAACGCCCAATAGAGTGCGTTTCCTTTCTTCCTCTTGGAAGGTTTTCAGGGAAGCAGCGATGGCTTCTTCGGTAGAAACGCCTGTTTTTTTTTAAAAAAGAGGGAAAGTATTAGTCAAAGATAAAAGTACGATGAAAGGACGAAGAATGCAACCAATGATTACCTGATTCAGCAAGTTTAGCTAACCACGCTTCAAGCCTTGCCGATCGCTCAGAAGCCTCAATGGCGGCCGCCAGGTCGGTGTCTTCTGGCTCTACCAAGAAACCCTCGTTGCTCCCGTCTTCGATCAAGCCTTCGGTGAGAGGGGCCTGAGGCTCTAAGCCGAGGATGACATCCAGAGAAAGAACGGACTTCTTCTTCCTCTTTTGCGCGCGGGCCCCGGTCGCCGCCAAAATCATCTTACGTTTTGCAGGCACCTTAGGGCGGCGGGTCCCAATGTCCGAGCCCATGCCAGACTCCGGCGAAACTACATTCGCCGTCTCCACTGGAGCATGGGGCGCTGGGGGCGCATCCACGGTATCACGAGGTGGCAATCCGCGCGGAGGGCTAAGCACGCACGGTGGTCCAGCTCCAGCATCTTTCAGCGGAGGAATGACCGGGGTCCTTGGCTTCAGGGGAGCCATGCGGTCGCTGCCGGGAGGCGCACCCTTGCAGTCAACCAACACACGCTTCTCTTCACGGATGACTGCACCCATGGCATGCCCATACCAAGCCACGAACACATTGAGTATCCGTGGGACGCAGCTCGACTCACTGATAAAGAAGTAGGAGCCCGTGTTCAGCCGCATAAAGTGGTGTAACGCGCTCCGTATCCCCTCCTTGGTGACCGCGGGCTCTTCCAAAAACGCCTCCAGCGGGACCCCCTGGTTATAGCCTAGTTGCTGGGAGAACCGATTGGGGTTGTACCTCATGAAGAGCGCCTTATCATCCTGCCTGAACACCAGAAAACCCGGCCGGATGGAGTATAAGTGCAGGATCTCCTGGGTTTTCAATACGGAGGCCCCGTCTTTGAAAATATCGCGCAGCGCCAACACTGTCTTGGAGGTATCCGGGCCAACGGTCATCACCTTGTCTTGGAAAGACATTCTCGCTCCGACCATGTGCGGACGGAGAAGCAACCTCCTAGCCTCCCGCGGAGGTGGATTCACAATAGAAGCGCCGACTAACCGCATGACTCTCGGGAGTCTGCATTTCTCGTAAAAGGAGGGGCTTTTATGAATCCCGAATACTCCGAGCACATGCAGTTCCATCCATGAAGTAAAATAGTGCATCGGGAAATTGGCGGGTTGCACCCGGGTTCATTCGCATCCGCCGCCACGCTTAATCCATGATATAGGTGAGCCAGCCCGGTGATTCTGATTGACAATTGTATACCAGCCACCATCCGGTGCGCTGGGTAGAAGACGGACGGCCTAATGTAGCGTGGGTGCATGGGAAGCGCGAAACAGGACATCCATAATCCCAGAAAGCCGAGGAAGAAGGTCTCTTTGTCAATGCCCGGGGCGGCGATTTCCGATAAGAGCATGATGGCAGCGTCCGCAAAGTAAAAACCCTGTTGGTCACTCTCTAATGCTGGTAGGCGATCTAAGCCAAAGCCGAAGGGGTCGTCGAGCTTGGCGAACTTTGCATTCTGCTGTGATAGAATCTCCGGTCGAAGAAAGCGGGCAATAAAATCTGCAACACTAACTCCCCGGATTCCTGATTCCAAGTAGAGACCCTCATATATATTCAGTACCCTCACCAGACTCGGAAACTGGTGCTGAATAGCATTCTCCGGCGTCAAACCAAATACCAGCGGCTTGGTGGCAAAGACATACTCATCTGGAGGAAGTAACTCCTCATAATGCTCTCCCCTCACCGGCAGACCGGATATCTCAGCAAATTCTTCCAGGGGGATGGAGACTTCCCTGTCCGTCAAGAGAAAAGTATGAGTGGGGATGTTCCATTGGTCCACGAACGCCTTAACCCACCACGTTGGAGGAGCAGGGTACTCAAAAAGCGAGGCGTAGACGGCAGGGCACAAACCGATCTTCATCAGATGCGTCTTCTTTGCTAACAAGATATACCTCGCCCACTGCAAATATCCGGCCGATTGTCGAGGGGTCAATCCGAGGTTATAAGCCTGTCCCCAAGGGCGTGCCTCACCCTGGCATATGCGTCGCCCCAGAATATCCATGGCCGGCGGCTGCTGCACGGGAATAGCAGCAATTGAAGGCTGGAGAAGATCCTCCGAGTTCCAATTCGCAACCTCCACGGCATAGTTCACCGGGGGTGCATCCGCATACGGGATCGACGAGATTGGCTCTGAAGGCGTCGCACAGGAGAAGCTTCGGTGACTCTTAATGATTTCATTATACCATCTGCCCCACAGATGAAGGATCTTATGCTCTGGGTCGTGATCTTTAATCAGAGCGAGAACCTCCCGGTCCACTGGCGCTTCAGGGAAACCTCCCTCTGAGCAGAAGAACGGGAATGACAGATCAGCAGACATGATTGCCTGCAAAGAAAAATAAAATTCAGCCATTAGTGTCATAATTTAATTTTAAAAAGCCTGACGCTTGATACTACTCTGCAATGCAGTGTAAGGGGGACCAAAGAGGGACCCACAAAATCTAGATGACAATGCATCAGTTAACAAGACAGCCCCATCATTGGATGGGACTGTCAATTAATGAGGAGATCCCCAAAAGAATATTCTCATTAAATGAGAAATCCCTTGAGACAAGTAGAAAATCTCCTTTTTCAGAGTAAACCTCTATCACAGAGTGACACTTGTCAAACTCTGGCCTCAAAGGAATAAAATTCTTTAAAAGAGCCTAACTCTGTAATAATAATGGAAAAAATCCATCAAAAGAAAAAATTGACTCCTAAAAATTGAAAAATTTTGGGATCTTGAAGATCCAAGAAAACTCTTAAGAGTTCATCATCTTTGGATCAAAAGATCTTTATTTTTTGTTCATGAGCAAAGCTCTGTTCATGGGTTAAGAAACCATGAAACAAGATCTCTTTCCTTAAGAGCAAGGCTCTGTATGTGAAACCCCAAAGGGGTTTTCTTTAGGTCAGAAGATCTATGAGAGTAAGGCTCTGTTGGTTAAGATTGATTTAAATTAATTTAATTTAAATTAATTTTACCTAAAGTTTTTCTAAAAAAGTTCTGACTTTGGAAATGAGAGTAAAGCTCTGAAGTTCTTGAAAACAAGAGCAAGGCTCTGAAAATCAAATTCTTGAAGATGATGAACATCTGAAATGGACCAAGGGTCCTATTTATAGGCGCTTAAGCGCCCTTTCAACTCCTGAGTTGATCTGACGGTTGGGATCTTGCCACCGTTGCACTCACGTGTGCGCCACGTGAGCGCAACGGTGGGGGGGCATTTGTTTCCCCCAATTAGAGCAAAGCTCTGTTTGAATTTCAAAAATTCAAAATTAGAAGCAACGCTTCAGATTCCTTACGCTGCGCGCAGCGCGCCACGTGTCAAAAGCTGACACGCCAGCGCTGCGCCCAAGACAGCGCACCCAATCAGAGTAAGGCTCTATTTAAAATAAAAATAAAGGAAGCAACGCTTCAGATGATCCGCGCTCTGCGCTGCGCGACACGTGTCAGCGCAGTTGCGCTAGCGCAGTTGCGCTGCGCGACACGTGTCAAGCGCAGGTGCGCTTGCGCCAACTGTGCCAGCACTAAAACAGAATTAAAATTCCAAAAAAATCTTTCTGATCTTGTTAAAAAAAGAAGATTATCTTCTGTAAAACAGAAGCCCTTGGATCAAAGATCCAACGGTGGGGAAAAATCCCTAAATCACTCAGATAAAGATCTTTTTAACTGATTTAACAAATCAATTGGCCCTATATAAAGGCCCCTAGACTCCAAGTCTAAAGGAGACACAGAGAAAGAGAAACCAGAGAATTCCTCTAAAATTTTGAGAAGAACTCAAAGAGAGAAAAGGTAAACCTTTGAAAAAAGAAGAGTTTCTTCTAAAAAGATCATTGATATAAGAACAAGATCAAGATCTTCGATAAATAATAATATTAATAATAATAATAATAATAATAATAATAATAATAATAATAATAAAGAAGAAGAAGTAATTTACTTCTGTATAAAGGCATTGCCTTTTGATGAACCACTGGTTCTTGAGATTTGAGGTGGAACCTCTCTGGAAAACAAGAAAAATTTGTTCCCTTTAATCTAATTTGATCCAAATATTAAACAGTGCCTTGCACTTTTGAGTTTGCACTGTTGCGCTCCATGAATTGGCGCAAGCCACCAGAGAGCGCTACGTGTCAATCACAGAACAGCTGCGCTTTGCGCTTCTAAAAATAGAGCACTGCTCTCTTGGTTTGGCGCAAGTCATCAGAGTGCGCTACGTGTCAGCAGCGCGCTGCGCACTGCGCTAACAGACTTGCGCTCACCAGAGCGTGACACGTGTCTGTTCCCCTCCGAATAGGCGGCGCGACGGACGTCTTGCCTGAAATTCGGGGCAGATGCTAATTGGTGCTATCCGTCTACCTCTCCGAAGATGCCAAGTTGATTTATGGCACCATGTATCGAAGGTTTAAACGGATGCGTCCGATGTAGCAGACTTCATCAGATTCTCTCTCGCTTGAGGGGTTTTTGATTGTGGGGACGCTCTTCCCTGCAGGCGCAAGCCCCTGCAGTTAATTACGCTACCGCATTGCGGTAACAACTTTCTCCTTCTCCAGATGATCACTTCGTGTCGTGTGTGTTTATTTTGTGTTTGGTTGCCCGTGGATTGTATACGGAGACTGAGTTATGTCGTCGCCCGTAGGGCGTGGACTAGTCCAAATCCGTATTATCTTAGGTTTGGGTTTGGGGGTCGTGTTTAAGGATACGTTAGCCTCATTTGAGACTAAGATCGACTTAAACGTTTGTTAAGGATACGTTAGTCTAGTTTTAGACTAAGATCAACTTAACGAGATCGTTTAGATCTAATAAGAGAGCAATTAAGGGGGAGCCCTGTTGTTTAGTTTAGTGACATTGCGGTCAATAGGTAGTTTAAGGACATTGCGGTCCAATATTAGTTTTAAGACATTGCGGTCAAGGTTAAGGACATCATAGTCCGTGGATTTAAGGACTCTACGGTCCGACGTTAGTTTTAAGACATCACGGTCAAGGTTAAGGACGTCATAGTCCGTTGTTAGTTTTAAGACATTCCGGTCAAGGTTAAGGACATCATAGTCCGAGGATTTAAGGACTCCACAGTCCGACGTTAGTTTTAAGATATCACGGTCAAGGTTAAGGACCTCATAGTCCATGAGTTTAAGGACCCCACAGTCCGTATCAATGTGTGGTCATCGGGACCTTTCACCTCTTTGAAGACGTTGATGAATTATAACGCCAAGTATCAAAGGAGTGAAGAGATGTACCCTTGAACTAAGGTAGATTAAATAGTCTTTGGCCCAATTTGGAACCAAGACCAATTAATAATATTATGAGCCCATTAGCCTAGTTAGGTTTGAATTGAGGACTTATGGCCATCTTGGGCTAAGTCCAATCATGTTTAGAATATTGACCCTCTGTTGGCTCATTGAAGAAGAGGCTTTGTCTCTAGAAACTTAGCCGATTGGGCTAAAACTAGTGTTAAACACTAAAGACCAACAGTGTTGAACACTGAAAATAAGGTTAGCAAGTTAGTGTTAAACACTAAAAGATAATCAGTGTTAAACACTAGCAACAGGACTTTCAAATTAGTGTTAAAAACTAAAGCAAATCAGTGTTAAACACTGGAAACAGAGATTTCAAATTAGTGTTTAAACACTAAAGCAAATCAGTGTTAAACACTGGAAACAGAGATTTCAAATTAGTGTTAAACACTAAGAAAATCAGTGTTAAACACTGGGAACAAAGTTTTCATATTAGTGTTAAACACTAAGAAAATCAGTGTTAAACACCGCAAATAGAGTTTTCAAATTAGTGTTAAACACTAAGAAAATCAGTGTTAAACACTGGGAACAAAGTCTTCAAATTAGTGTTAAACACTAAGGAGAGAGGGGTCACGTGTGGACACGTGAGAGCGCCCTGGTTCCCTTTATTTTATTCTGCCCAAAGTATTGAATACTTTCTATAATTGCTCTTGGAGCATCACGTGCTGTCACGTGATGGGAATGTAGGTTTTTAACTGTTAAAGCTTTTGCCAAGGGGTCACGTGGTAGCACGTGAGGGCGCCCATAGCTTCTGTTTGCTTTTTCTTTGTATCATTCAGGGGTCACGTGGGGCACGTGAGGCATTGCCTCTGAATTCTTTTCTGCGGATCTTTACAGGGGTCACGTGGTAACACGTGACTCTGGTTATTTGCATGTTTTAAAGATCTGTTAATCTTTTAAGAATTAAATTCTTCGTAGGGTTAAACCCTAGCAATAAACTTTAGAGGAATTAAATTCCTATTTTCTTCTGAAGACTTATATTCTTGGATAAGGTTAAACCCTAATTTCTTTTCTGTAGGAATTAAATTCCTCATGTATGTAGAGAATTAAATTCTGGCATAGGGTGAAACCCTAATTTCTTTTTTTTAAGGGAATTAAATTCCTGTGATTTTGAGAGAATTAAGTTCTCAATTAGGGTTAAACCCTGGTTCTGTCTATTTTGAAGGAATTAAATTCCTATAATATAGGGTTAAACCCTAATTTTATCTCAAAGGAATTAAATTCCTATAATTCTGTGAGAATTAAATTCTCAAAACTCAGTTCTTCCTCTATGTTTTGGATCTGCATGGCAGGATCTCAACTCAATGAGAATTAAATTCTCAATTCATGGGGAGATGTGCACTTTGCAGATCCTCAACCAGAGAAAGAACTAAGTTCTTTTCTTTTTATAAGAGTTAAACTCTTTTGAGAATTAAATTCTCTTTTGAAGCCTCTCTTTTCTTACCTAGGGTTTTTCTTTTGTAGAGAATCAAATTCTTCCTTCTGAATTTTCAAAATCCCAAGGCTCTATATCTCTCTCTCTGTATGTCTCCCCCCTTTTTTTTAACTCTCTCCCTTGGCACCTATTTATAGGAGAAGGAAAAGAATCAATCTGTTTAGTGAATTTTTCATTGAAAAATTTGATTTGTTTATTGAGAGATTTGATTTATATTCATCATTAATCTGGGCCTTTAGATTATTAGATGAATTTTAAATCCAAAGATATTTCTTTATTATTTCGGTTAGATTTAGGGGGAAATCTTTCCATGTCCAAGATTTTTCTATAAATTGGTGATATTTAATCACCTTCAGATTCTTGATCCAACGGTTTCAGATAAATCTTCTCCATTTTGGAAAGATTTAAATGATCTTTTAGAATTTAATTCTGTTAAACCGTAAGGCTTTTAAAGCCAGTCACGTGTTGACACGTGACCTTTGGTCACGTGTGAGCACGTGACCCCCGGTCACGTGTGAGCACGTGACCCCCCGAATGGACTCCTCTTTTGTTCCGCTGCTTTAACCATCACGTGCCGACACGTGACCATTGGTCACGTGTGAGCACGTGATGCCTCTTCTGAAGCTTTTTTCTGATTCTCAATCAGGGAATGAATGCGCTTTGTGCCGCTGCTTTAAACGTCACGTGCCAACACGTGACCGCTGGTCACGTGCCACCACGTGATGCTTCCTCTGAAGCTTTTTCCTGATTTTAAATCAGGGAACAGTGTCACACCCACATGAGTTTGCGCCTTGCGCTGGCGCAAAGCGCCTGACAAGCCACGTGGCGTACTGTCAGAACAATAAATACTTTGCATTATTAAAGAAGGGACAGAGCCCAATTAAAAGGCCTAACAGGCCTAATGAAAAAATGCAATGCATTATTAAAAAGGGGCAAAGCCCAAATAAAGGTCTAACAGACCAATTTAGATGCTGTGTATCATTTAAAAAGGGCAGAGCCCAATCAAAGGCCTAACAGGCCAAATGTGAATAAATGTTAGACATTTTCTAACTGGACTTAATCCAATATTGGCCATAAGTCCTCAAATTAAATTGAACTGAGCACAACTGCTCTCTCAAATCAATTTACACCCGGTTCAAGGGTACATCTCTGAACTCCTCTGATATTTGTCGTTGTAATCCTTCAACGTCGTCAGATAGGTGACGGGTCCCAACAACCACACATCAATACGGACTGGGGGGTCCTTAAACTCATGGACTAATACGTCCTTAAACCAGTATCCTTCCCCAAAATGGGAATGTTGGACCACCATGTCCCTAAACTGGCAATACGGACTGTGGGGTCTCTAAACTCATGGACTTATGCGTCCTTAAACCAACACTCGTCCCCAAAATAGGAACAATGGACCACTATGTTCTTAAACTGGCAATGGACCACTATGTCCCTAAACTGGAACAATAGAGCCCCTAAATGCTCTTTTGTTGGATCTAAACGATCCCGTTAAGTTGATCTTAGTCTAAAATTAGGCTAACGTATCCTTAACAAACGTTTGAGTTGATCTTAGTCTCAAATATGGCTAACGTATCCTCAAACCAAAACCCCAAACCCAAATCTAAGAAAATACGGATTTGGACTAATCCACATCCTACGGGCGACGACATAAATTAGTCACCGTATACAATCCACGGGCAACCACAAATAAAACAAACACCCACGACACGAAGTGAAATTCTGGAGAAGGAGAAAGTTGTTACCGCGATGCGGTAGCGTAATTAACTGCAGGGGCTTGTGCCTGCAGGGAAGAGCGTTCCCACAATAAAAAAAAAACCCCTCGAACGAGGGGGAATTTGACGAAGTCTGCTACATCGGCCGCATCCGTCTAAACCTCCGATACATGGTGCCATAAATCAACTTGGCATCTTCGGAGAGGTGGATGGATAAAACCAAATAGCATCTGCCCCGAATCTCAGGCAAGACGTCTCTACGTCGCGCCGCCATTTGGAGGGGAACAACATGATAAACCGTAAAATTTATAATAAATTGTGGACAAACCGGATTATAGCGTTCGATGGCTCGTACCGAAGATAACTGTTTAACTTACCGTATTCTATAGTTGGTCACTGAATTCTGACAAATTATGATAGAGAAAATTGCGGAGGATTAAGATTCTGGACTGCAGTCCAGAATGGAAATCCCAGTTAACCCCTGTTCCTAAACCCCTGTGTATTACTGTTCGAATAAGAGAATGCATGGAACCCTATATCACTACGTAGAGAATCGAGTTATCTTCCTTACTCCACTAGTCTCACTAGATTCCTAAACCGTTTGATATTTTTAACTCATTTTATAATGTTGATACGTCGTGCTGAATTCTGCAGAGGCAGATTTTACACACCGAACATAACCTGTCCATAACTCCCTGTAGCCATAATATATTACTGATCCGCCAAATGCGGTGGAAACCTAACCGATATTCCTAAATATTGTTAAACTATAGCGTCGCCTAATTGCGATTCCAACTGGGATTAAAATGCGTTACGAAACGGACTTCCGATTCTGAAACCGGATTTCCAGCAGTGAACGCTTAAAATGAAATGGCCATATCTACTGATCCTGAAATCCGATTAATGTGAAACCAATTTTGATGGATATATAATTCAATATACTGCTTACCCCCTTTCCATTGTTTCGCTAAATTTTGCATGTATGATTTATGATAAATTATGCATGTGGTGGGACACTGACTGATGATATCTTAATCATGCCTTAATTATCCCATTTTCATCATATCGTGTAGAAGTCATTGCATCGGTAACTTAGTGATCATGTGCATTACTCAGTGTTAGATATTAGTGTTTGATTGTGGCAAGTACGTGAGTGTTTAAGCATGAATGGATAAGTGAATGTGACACGTACTTGTACACAATCAATGGACCCTATTGATTTATTGCATTGTCGACGTCTGTGGGACGTGTATAAGTGTGACTATAATTGGTATGGGACGATTATCGAAGCACTTGTATGGGTGTCACAGGTAAGACACCAAACACTGTCCATTTATCTTGGGTATCAGTCGAGACATGCTTGATGAAGACCCTGTCTTCAGTTCTTGCGTAGACTTGTCATGGACCGACTGGTATTTGAGTTTATGGTTGGCGTTTGATGTAAACCACGTGGTGTGGGGTAGTTTGAGTGTGAGTTCAACAGAATCTCGGGAGTCCCATGCCGGCACATACAGCGATTCTGGAGATATATGGGGATATTACTGATTATTAGCGAGCGACTCGGGCCCGTGTTCCCTTGTCCTTGGGTCCTACCCTTGGGTGGGGGATACTCACGAATGGTTGACTCTCACATTTGGACTGACGATCGGCTTAGCGATCTGTATAGTGAGACTTAGAGACTGATAGGGTTAGTGACATTGATATGTATTGCTTACTGATTCAACATAACTGCCATACTGTTTACTGCTTTACTGTTTGCCTGTTCTATTAGATACCTGCATTGGCTACTTCATGTTCACGTCCTTACTCTTTTGATTACTGTTACATATTCATTATTATTGCACGGGTTACCATTGTATCTATATATATATTGCTATCGTGTCGCTCTGACGACCTGAGTATGCATGCTCAGAGTGAGAAGTGGATCTTGCTTGGACCAGGACCTGACGTACCTCGAGGACATCGCGGACATCTTGATCATCTACCCAGAGCTATACTCTCTTGATCTCCATCTGGTTAGTTCTTCTGTATTTGTTTTGATTTAGTGACTGCATTTCTCATTACCTATGCATTGATTACTGATTACCACGGAAAGCTAGAAGCCGAAGTCTGACTACGGCAAGATATTTTCTTGGCCGTAGGAGCATGGCTGGCCTTGTCAACCCCTCGTATTCCGTATTTTGGGAAGCGGGGCGTGACATGGTTTTGTTGGTATCAGAGCCAGGTTTTTCTTCGTTTGGGATTGCAGTTTCCGTGTAGGGCTTGGCAATCTAAGACGTCCTTCGGTCTAGATTGTAAATTTGTTATTCTTGATATTGATTCACATAGTGTATGCTGCTATACATATTGATCCATTCGCTAGAGTTTTGGATGACTTAGTAGAGTTACGTGGTTGTAATTATGAACTGCAGCATAGTCACAATACTGTACTCTATTGGGTAACTTGGAGTTCTACATTTGATTTCCGCTCGATTGAGCTTCATCTCACCCGATATCCTTGTTTCATTGTCTATTCTATATCTTGTTCTGATTTTTACTCCTTGTACCTTATGCCGTCCTAAAATTGTTGTTTCAGGACCATATCTTCCAACGACTCTTCTTCGATCTCCACTTCCTAGAATCAGACCGTAGAGATTCTGAGTGTACTGCAAAGTCTGAAGAAAGCCCAGGAGCGAACAAACGACCTGTTAGCTGAAGGATTAAGAAGGCAGGTGACTCAGGCACCAGCGGAAGTTTCAAATCGTAAAGGGGTCACTGTTAGACAAGGAAAAGAGGTGAAGATGAAGCGCCCGCTCGTTCCCCAGCAGCGGAAGCAGCGGAAGACTCAACGTTGTGGGTACTGTAAGAAGCCAGGACACCTTCAGAGAGATTGTCGCAGCGCCAAAGGGCAGTGCCTGATTTGCGGATCCAGCGAACACCTTGTCAATGGTTGCCCTAAAAGGAAGGAACTATAAGGAGGAGATTCATCCACACTCTCCACTCCCGCTGAATGATGGTTATTTCATAGTTCGAGTTTCGAGGATAGTGCGGACCCAGCGCAGGATTCAACTCGCGTGACGAGAATACAGCGGTCTAGAAATCAAAGAAGAATTATCATGTTTTCTGCTTTAAAAAAAAATGTCGTCACTCTTTTGTAAATATTTCCTTTCGTTTAAGATCTTGTATCCGCTGAACTTTTAGTTGAATGCAATAAAACTCTGAGTTGTGATGTATATATCATCCCCTTGCTTCTCGCTTTACTTATACTATTCATTGCATCAGCATTCTAAAATTTGATTTTTCAGTCCTTACCTACCGTATATTTCCCTTGTGCTACCGCATCCTTAGTTATTTTCTTAATGTGTTCCACTGTTTAATCATGACTCTTTCTTTTCAGGCCATGGCCCACCCTGGAGCAGCGCCGCCTCTAGATGAGGACACACGGTCGTGCGTTTCCTTGGACTACATGCTGGTGAGTTCGGATGACGAGATCAACGGTCCACAGGTGATTTTCGGAAACAACGATTCCGAGGGCGAGGGATTCGCAGCCCCAGATGTCGACATGATCAGCGACTCTGACGACGAAGAAGAGGACTCCGAAGAAAACCCGATAGAGGAAGATCCTGAGGAGAACCCGATGGAAGAAAATCTCGGAGAGGAAAACCTTGAGGAGACCCAGTGGAAGGAAATCCCGTAGAAGAAGATCCAGAAGAGGCGAATCACGGGGAAGCGTACCATGATGAAGAAGCTCCAGTCGAGGCAGAAGGACCAGAAGAAGAAGATCCCGCGGCAGAAGAACCCCCAGTGGCGATCCCTGCGAGGCGCTATGGAAATGGACGCCCCTATCTGAGCGCCCGAGCCTACCGTAACCTGTTGAACTTCCATAACCGCGCCTGACGTGACTTATATTTTATTTGCTCTGGCCAAATAAATCTATGTATAGTTTAGTGCCATCTTTTATTTTTCGAGAATGCCTTGTTTGGGAATTTTCTGGAATGAAATAAAATTTCTAAGTTCGCTAACCTTGTGGATTTTTGGTTTGCTTGATGCTTTGACTGTTTCCCCTATACATTTATTTTCCTCCTGAGATTCGTGACTGTCCACCTTTATACCCTATGCCGACCCCAGTCTTTTCGACATTCAGTTTAAAGTACTACAGTCCGACCTTTTGAGTGGGCCATACTCCATTGTAATTCCTACCCTGGCCAGCCCTATACACTTTTACTATCTCCTATTGCCATAATTATCTTCTGTGACATCGGATTAGAAATTTAGCTTCCACCACCTTATGTTTACAAAAATTTCGGGTTATTGACTACTTTCGTTTTACCCATTTTAAATGCTTTACTACTCTTCACATTTTCAATAGCGCAAACATATATCGCGCATATTATTTTGTTCCATGTCTCTTATTTTCATCATATGGGTTTTCTAAGTTATTTTAAAATTGTTTTATCGATACATTATTCTAAAATGTTTTAACCTATCGACAAACCCTTCACTATTGATTATTATTGCTGTTTTATCTCCTTGCACTTACTTAGACTTATAGATGGGTCTGTCCTGTACTTACTTAGACTTATCGTTTTAGTTGCGTCATTCTTATACATTTATAGACCTTCGATTTTTACCTAGATGTTCTTTGTGTAAATCACTATATGTTAGTATTCGATATCGTAGCTGTTCGCATATTAATTTATATAGCTTATCGTTTATTTTAAATTTCGAGGACGAAATTTTTGTAAGAGTGGTAAGATGTAATACCCAGTTCTTTTATACACCAATACCCGTATTTTTGTTACTTGCAAAATTGCTTATTTATATTTCAAGTACTTTATTTATTTTAAAACTCTAACCTCTTATATTTATTTTCCTAGATTTTACCCGATCCATTAGCCACTCCCTTTCCATTTCTTTTAAATCCTTTTAAACTCATAAGCCAAACCCTCACTCCCTTTCTCTTTTATTATTTCCCTTTTCTTTTTTTCTTTTCCCGAGCCCAGCCACTCTCCCTTCTCTTCTTAGCCCGTTTCCTCCCCAAACATCAGCCCACTTCCATTTTTTCCCTTACCAAAATTTATTAAACAAATAAATAAACCCCAGCCCGGCCCATCTCTCTTTCCTTTACCTTTATTTTTCTTTTAAATTCTTTCCATCCCAAACTTAGCCCGGCCCAATTCTCCCGACGCGACCCAACCCGACCCGTTAGTATCCCTTCTTCCCCACTTCGATCGGTTTTCCCGCTCATTTTCCTTTACGCGCCCCACGTCGCCGACGCCCCGCCTTCGTCGCGACCACGACCCATGACCCCGACTCACGTTTGCCCGCCCGCCCGCGACCCCGTCTCCATCTCGCCCACCTCTCCTCGTCTCTCTAACTCGCTCTCTCCTCACTCTCGCTTTCTCTCTCCATCCCCTTACACTCCCACGACGACGACCAACTCCCACCACCAACACTTTGCAGCCCTGCTTACTGCGAGATCCTCGCCACCGACCACCCCCGACGCCAAGACCTCGCCTGTGCCCCTCCAGGATGCAGACCCGAGCGCACCCCCTCTGCAGGCCACCTCACCGGCGCCTCCATCGACCTCACGTCGTCACCACCGAGCTTTCCTCCACGGCCACCTGCAACCACCGTCGACGCGCTCACCTTTCCCCCTCACCGACCTACTCTCCACACCCGAACAACACCCCTCTTCTCCATCGCCTGCACCCCAAGCTCCTATTGCCGGAGCTCTTGCCGCCTGAAACCCTCGCCAGCGCACCCTATCGCCGCTGCACTCATCTCCGACGAGCCCACCTCAACAACCCCGAGCTCCTCAGCAACCCCCTTTCCTCTTCCCGAGCTCACCCATTGCCCCACCCCGAGCG
Source organism: Agapanthus africanus (assembly GCA_030015575.1). NCBI lineage: Eukaryota > Viridiplantae > Streptophyta > Magnoliopsida > Asparagales > Amaryllidaceae > Agapanthus > Agapanthus africanus. Next base: position 757,499,048 of record CM057340.1, read on the forward strand.
CCGTTGCTCAACCAAACTCCAACACCTATGTCGTCTGAGCCCCCATCATGAATGATGAGTCACTGCTAAACCATTACCAGAGTTCCTAGCCGTCGACCACTCCAAGCCCGAGAGCGAGCCAAGCATTTCCCTTTTGCCTTGAGCCCAAGCGCGAGCCATGATCGAACCTAGCTGTTGTGTTGTTTCCGTGCCGCGCATGTGTCGCGATCGCGCCGCTGCCGTACCGTCGTCAACACGTCACCAGGCAAGTTTGATACTTGCTTCATGCTAATTTTTATATTACAATTCAAGTTATCAATAATTTCCGTATGCACTATTTCGTGTGAATCGTTATAACCCAAGTGCTCGATGCAAAACCCGAATGAGAGAAAACCGTTGAATTGAAGACAACATATAACATGTGATGGCCCGAGTTGTAAGGAATGTCCCTTGAGACTTTGGTACCAACACGATGTCGTTTGCTCACGTAAAATGACGCCCCGATGTCTGTCGTAAAACCTGAAAACTTGCAGACATGCTAAACCGTAAAATTTATAATAAATCGTGGACAAACCGGATTATAGCGTTCGATGGCTTGTACCGAAGATAACTGTTTAAAATACCGTATTCTATAGTTGGTCACTGAATTCTAACAAATTATGATAGAGAAAATTGCGGAGGATTAAGATTCTGGACTGCAGTCCAGAATGGAAATCCCAGTTAACCCCTGTTCCTAAACCCCTGTGTATTACTGTTCGAATATGAGAATGCGCGGAACCCTATATTTCTACGTAGATAATCGAGTTAGATTCCTTAATCCACTGGTATCACTGGATTTCTAAACCGTTTGATATTTTTAACTCATTTTATAATGTTGATACGTCGTGCTGAATTCTGCAGAGGCAGATTTTACACACCGAAAATAACCTGTCCATAACTCCCTGTTGCCATAATATATTACTGATCCTTCAATTGCGGTGGAAACCTAACTGATAGTACTAAATATTGTTCAACTATAGCGTCACCTAATTGCGATCCCAACTAGGATTAAAATGCGTTACGAAACGGACTTCCGATTCTAAAACCGGATTTCCAGCAGTGAACGCTTAAAATGAAATGGCCATATCTAGTGATCCTGAAACCCGATTAATGTGAAACCAATTTTGATGGATAGATAATTCAATATATTGCTTACCCCCTTTCCATTGTTTTGCTAAATTTTGCATGTATGATTTATTATAAATTATGCAAGTGGTAGGACACTGACTGATGATATCTTAATCATGCCTTAATTATCGCATTTTCATCATATCGTGTAGAAGTCATTGCATCGGTAACTTATTGATCATGTGCATTACCCAGTGTTGGGTATTAGTATTTGATTGTCGCAAGTACGTGAGTGTTTAAGTATGAATGGATAAGTGAATGTGACACGTACTTATACACAATCAGTGGACCCTATTGATTTATTGCATTGTCGACGTCTGTGGGACGTGTATAAGTGTGACTATAATTAGTATGGGACGATTATGGAAGCACTTGTATGGGTGTCACAGGTAAGGCACCAAACACTGTCCATTTATCTTGGGTATCAGTCGAGACATGCTTGATGGAGACCCTGTCTTCAGTTCTCGCGTAGACTTGTCATGGACTGACTGGTATTTGAGTTTATGGTTGGCGTTTGATGTAGACCACGGGGTGTGGGGGTAGTTTGAGTGTGAGTTCAACAGAATCTCGGGAGTCCCATGCCGGCACATACAGCGATTCTGGAGATATATGGGGATATTACTGATTATTAGCGAGCGACTCGGGCCCGTGTTCCCTTGTCCTTGAGTCCTATCCTTGGGTGAGGGATACTCACGAGTGGTTGACTCTCACACTTGGACTGATGATCGGCTTAGCGATCTGTACAGTGAAAGTTAGAGACTGATAGGGTTAGTGACATTGATATGTATTGCTTACTGATTCAACATAACTGACATACTGTTTACTGCTTTACTGTTTGCCTGTTCTATTAGATACCTGCATTGGCTACTTCATGTTCACGTCTTTACTCTTTTGATTACTGTTGCATATTCATTATTATTGCACGGGTTACCATTGTATCTATATATATATTGCTATTGTGTCGCTCTGACGACCTGAGTATGCATGCTCAGAGTGAGAAGTGGATCTAGCTTGGACCAGGACTTGACGTACCTCGAGGACATCTTGATCAGCTACCCAGAGCTATACTCTCTTGATCTCCATCTGGTTAGTTCTTCTATATTTGTTTTGATTTAGTGACTGCATTTCTCATTACCTGTGCATTGATTACTGATTACCACGTAAAGCTAGAAGCCGAAGTGTGACTACGACAGGATATTTTCTTGGCCGTAAGAGCATGGCTGGCCTTGTCAACCCCTCGTATTCCGTATTTTGGGAAGCGGGGCGTGACATATATATATATATATATTGTATTGATTGTATTGATTTGTACTTATCAGACTTGCCGAGACCATAGTATAAGTTGTTCATGTAAATGGATAGTCATGTAGTAAAGTTCAAGATATAACCATGGTTTGGTCAAGTCAAATTATGTTGCATGTTCGTATTGTTCGGTATTTATATTCAGGTTCAAGAGTATATTGGATTCATATTGAATTGGAGTTATGACTGGATTCATGTTTGGATTATATTCAGATTAGACTGAGACTCAGATTGAGTCAGACACTTAAACAGATTTGGATCCTGAATTAGATTTTGGTGTTATCGGTAACTGCTGTACATGGACGGCAGGATTTGTGTCTTTTTCCAAGACAATTACCATTGATAACCCCGTTTTAGTTTTCTAGCTTAAATAGGAAAGCACCCACTTTCTCCGGCTTCCTGAGGCTCAAAAGAATTGGTCCCGCCTAAACCTATATTTACTAGGGTCCTTATTGTAATTTAATATAACTTGAGGAGTTTTTATGAAAAATATTTTTTGTATACTTTCAAAATAAATCTCAAGAATTTATTTATCGTATTTATGGTTTTCATAGATGTAACTTTTAAAATGTGAGGTATTCTAGTAAATATATACCTAACTTGAATAGTTCAAGCTATTTTAGTGTAAAATTTGACTTGTATTGATTCTTGATGGTATTTTCTTGAAACTTGATATTCTAGAAAATATGGAATTTTATTATATATTAAAAATAGATGGTTTGATATAATATTTATATAATTATTAAAAATTTATTTTTATTATTTAAATAGAAATTCTCTTTTTTCTTAAAAATTGTATTAAAATTCCATCGAGATCGTATGCTCCGTGAGGAGGTCTGTATCTAGCTCTAATAATCCCGAGAACGTGCGATAATCCGCACCATCCCGATCGGGTTCCCTAAAATAGATTGTAAAGGCATAATCGTAAGGAATTTAAATAATACTATTTACAAGAAAATGGGTTTTTATAGTTCGAGATATTTTATTGAAAAGTCGTATTTTGTCACAAGATATTGGTTTCAAGAGAATCGTGCTATGTAAGATATGTGTATGTGAGAGGTAGGTCATTACCTCGTGAGGTTTTCTAAAGGTATGCTAAGAAAAAGTATTAAAAGATGTCGTATGTAAACTTCATGATATTTAACTGTCAAAGCTTAAATAAAATTATTTTACATAGAGTTTTTAAGTGAAACTTGTTTCAAAACATTAGTTATAGTGATATGGATGAGTGGTTATTAAGAAGAAATTGTAGTTTTCAAAGTTTTAGAAACAAAAGTCGGTATAACTCCACTTACTGACATGTTTTGAAAAGAGATGTTTTGAAAAGAGATTATTTTAAGGTAGGAAAAGAGAAAATAGGTGGGACTCACAAGTTGTGTGGGTTAAGAATAGAGGGAGGAAGGGATTGAGACCGTCGTGGTGTCGCGGAGTCGCCGGAAACGTCTCGAATTCTCGCCGGAAATGTATCTAGGGCTAACTCCACTTGTACTCTTCTTTGCTTAGAAAATTTTGAGAGTTTTTGACAAGAGATTTCAGAATGAAGATGGCTAGGGTATGGGGTTATATTTATAGAATGGAATTAGGATTTTGGAATTGAAGAGAGAATTAAAAAAATGTATTAAAAATAGGATTAAAGGGTGAATTTAAACTCTCTGGATAAATGCAGGAAAAACAAACAGTACTGGGGTAGTGGGGGTAGGCCAAGAGACTGCTGTGCAGAGAATGGGGACCATCCCCTACGGGGTCCCGGCGGTGCCGGTCTGGGGCATGATCTCGCCGGCCATCTTGAAGCGTTGGGTGCTTGGATCGGTGCCACGTGTCCTAGTCGCTGTTATTAGCATTTTGCACATGTTTGATTTTCTGTGATTTTTCATTTTGACGTGTATTGCACGTGTAAACTTTTGGGCTTCCAAAACGTTTCAAAGAAAAATCAGTAAAAATATATATGGCTGATGGGGTTCGAACACAGGGCCTACGTCATGGCAGTGTAAGGTTTTACCAATGAGCTACAAGTGTTTTCTTGCTGTTCTTAAGCAAGTATAACTTTTAAATTGTGCTCAGACTTGTAAACTCCTTTCTGTACTTTAAGAAGAAAAATTTTGTACAGAAAATTCAGGATCGTTACACTCGGGGCTTATTGCCCACGGTTGGACCGTCGATACCGGCCCAAACGAGCATCTCGCCGGTCGTTTTGTAGAGGGGAGCCGTTGGATTTGTGCCACGTGTACTCTTCTGTATTTAAACCCTTTTCCACATGTTTATTTTTCTAGACTTTTTATTTTTATGTGCATTGCACGTGTAAACTTTTGGGCTTCCAAAAAGTTTAAAAGAAAAATCAGAAAAAATATAATGTGTCTGATGGGGTTCGAACACAGGAGCTACGTCACAGCAGTGCATGGTTTTACTAGTGAGCTACAAGTTGTTTCTTGCTGTTCTTAACAAAAATTAATTTTTAAATTGTACTCAGGCTTGTAAACTCCTTTCTGTACATTGAATTGAAATTTTTTCGTATAGTAAATTCAGAGTTGTTACATGCATCCAATCGTAGGTTTTCCTCGAGTAAAGAGGAAAAGCTCTTGTTTTCCTCTCCTTCCTTATTTTTCTGATAAACTTTTTTTTGAAAGAAATGATTGTAGAGAAGATATAATGGTTTGGGTTAGTGAGAGGGGAGGGGGAAGGTATGATGTTACTTACAATTTTTAAGGGGAGATATGGGGTTAGTTGCAATTATTGAATTTTATTTGGATTTTTGTAGGCTTTTGAATTGATTTTTCTTGAAAAATAACAAAGCCATGCCATCAATCAATTTCAGAATTGACCATCCTATTATTTTGCATTAAATAGTAGATATTGGTAATTGATTTTTCTTGAAGCATAACAAATCCATGCCATCAATCAATTTCAGAATTGACTACCCTATTCTTTTTACGTTAAACAGTAAAGATATGTTATCGGCATCTACTCACATAAATTTGGCATTAAATGTTCTGGTATAAACAATCATGATAGCGGAGACGGTCGATATACAGAACAATACTACGGCTAACAATCATGCAACAACAATGTGGAACTAACAAAAGGCAAATAATAAAGTGCGAGAACAAATAAAATCAAACATAAACCAGAGACGAGGGATTTGCTAACGAGGTTCACCTACCGTATGGTTAGTTCCCGGTAAAGCGGAATTTGCAATAGTCTACTAGATCTTAAATCAAGTTACACCCATGTGCAATCCTAGAAAATTTCTCTCAAATTTCTCTAGATCTTAGTCGTCACCCTCTCTCTATACAACAGTCTCTCAATGGCAGTACATTAATCATATGAGAGATTCCTATAAATAGGCAAACCCTATTCTTACCCAAAATAAGAGATAAGCTCAAATTACAATAATTCGTTCGCACAGAAATCTCGACGACAGATGTCTGCACCAGACTTGGTCAGACGTTTACCTCTTCTCTGATTCTCTTCAGCTCCTTGGGCAGACGTCTACCTCTTCGGCCTCCGTAATTGACAATGCCACAAGTTTCTGCAGCTGAGAGACCCAACAGACTGTTGTTCCAAAACCGTGAATACGTACCCCATTGTGGTCTTCCCACTATATCGATCATCTGAGTAATCCGCATCAACATAACTTTATACGTTTAGAGAGCCACTCCCGAAACATAAGCCACGACTGGACGTTCCCTTGAGACATCTCCATATCCACTTCACCACATTCCAATATTCCTTTCCCGGGTTTTGCATGTACATGCTCACAACTCTTACTACATGTGAAATATCTGGTTTCGTACTCACCATCGCATACATCAAACTCCCAATCGCAGATGCATAAGGCACTCTTGCCATCTCATCTTTCTGCTCTTGGAATGTTGGGCACAACTTCTTACTGAGTTTGAAATGTTTCGCTAAAGGCGTACTCACCAGCTTTGATTCGTCAATGTTGAACCGCTTCAAAACCATTTCCATGTAGTACTTTTGCGATAACCACAGTTCTCGCTGCTTTCTATCTCTTATGATCTTCATGCCCAGAACTTGCTTGGCTGCTCCCAAATTCATCATGGAGAATTTTTCAGCCATCATCTTTTTCAGACATTGAATTTTCTCGAAATTCAGACCAGCTATGAACATGTCATTCACGTAAAGTGATAAAAATAATGTAGCATCCATTCTTGAAAGTTTGAACGTACACGCAGTGATCTGAATCACAGAGCAAATCTTGTCTCTAACATGAACTAATCGAACTTGAGATACCACTGCCTTGGAACTTGCTTGAGGCCATCCAAGCTTTTTTGCAGTTTACATACCATATTTTCTTTTCCCTTCACCTCGTATCCCGGTGGCTATATCATATAGATCCACTCTTCCAAATCTTCATGAAAGAACGCAGTTTTCACATCTAGCCGCTCTAAGTGCAAATCCTCCACTGCCACGATACTGAGAATCACCTGAATTGAAGTCATCTTCACCACTGGGGAAAATATATCTTGATAGTCTATCTTATGCTTTTGCACATATCCCTTGACTGCCAAGCGAGCTTTGTACAGCTTCATGCCATCAGCCTTATCCTTTATTTTGTACACCCACGTATTTAGCAACGCCTTTCGACTCTTAGATAGCTTCACTAGATTCCACATACGGTTATTCTTCAAAGAATCCACCTCCACGTTCATAGCTTGCTCCCACTGCTTGCTAGCACCATCTTGCTTCGCCTCTGCAAGGGATTCGGGCTCTCCCGAATCTGTGTACAATATGAAGTTGGTAACAAGTCTTTCAGGTAGCCTCCTCTCTCATATAGATATCCTTAGAACTTGTACATTTGGTTGCTAAACTTCTTCAATCTGTTCTTAAACCTGATCCTGCACTGCCGTGCTCATCTCCTCAATATTCTGATTTCTAGTTGTAGATACTTGATTACTCTCTTAAGTTCTATCTAGCTCGACGAACTCTGACACTGCATCATTCTTGGCTTGCTTTTCTTCTTTGTATAAGTGTTTCTCATCAAAAACGACATTCCGGTTTCCTATTATCTTCTTTCTTGTGTAATCCCACAACCGATATCTAAAATCATCTCCACCATACCCGATGAAAGCAAACTTCTTAGATTTGGAGTCAAGCTTACTCTTTTCCGTCTTATCAATCAAAGAATAGGCAATGCAACCAAATACTTTGATGTGCGAGCAATTAACCGGTTTACCTGACCAAATTTCTTCCGGAATACCTCCATCGAGCACATTTGCCGAGCTTCTATTGATCAGATATACAGAAACATCGACAACTGCCGTCCATAGGAATTTTGGCACATCCGCATCCAAGTTCATGCTCCGCACCTACTGTAGGATTTTCATATTCATCCTTTAAGCGATACCGTTCTGTTGCGGCGTTCTCGGTACCATTTTCAACCAACGAATACCCTTCTTCGAGCAAAACGCCTTGAACTCTTGTTTGAAATAATCCTCACCATTGTCGGACTTCAGGTACTTAACATTCGTCCCCTTCTGGTTCTCCACCTGCGCGATCTAGTGTTTAAAGAGACCAAATACATTATACTTCTTCATCGCATAAACCCAGGTCTTCTTATTTGCATCATTTATGAAAGTTACGAAATACCGATTTCCTCTATAAGACTCCACCGAAGCCGGACCCCATACATCCGTATGAACCATCTCTAACTTTTTGGTCTTCTTAGCAACGCTTTCGATTTGAAATTTGAGTGCGCGTTACTTCCCACAAACGGAACTCTCGCAAAGTCCCAGCTCCACCTTTTTCAGCCAAGAAAGAAGCCCTTTATTTCGAAGAATTTTCATATTCTTCTCGCTGTGGTGCCCCAATCGCTTGTGACACAACGAAGACTCATAATCTAATTCTGAACTTGCCGCCAACGCAATCGAAGTTCCACTGCCCCCACCGAATGAGTATAATAAATCGCTCAACCTGTCTCTTACGACCACCAACGATCCTTTGGAAATTTTCCACTGAGAATTCCCAAATACCGTCATATGACCTTCGTTGTCTAGCTAACTTGTAGAAATTAAGATTTTCTTTAGATCTGAAATGTGTCTTACGTTCTTCAGCTTTATTTGACCTCCTCTTGACACTTGTAGTATGATCGTCCATTTTCCAACTATCTTGCATGACTGACCGTTTTCCACCGTCACATGTCCAAGATCCTCTTAAACATACTCGTTAAAATGATGTCGGCCTGAAGTGCAATGAAAGAATGCCCCAGAATTTAGGAACCGGGTATCCGCATTTGTGCTATCGTTTGCCGATAGACAAAGCCCATGTTCCCCTTGTTCATGTGTAGACACCACATTGGCTTCCTTTTCTTTTGTCTTTCTATTCGAGTCTTTCTTTAAGAATCTACATTCATTTTTTCTGTGATCCTTCATTCCACAATTCCAATAGTCGTCTTGGATGTTCGCTTTCAATTTTTCTCGGCTCTTAGAATTGCCCTTCTTCCCTTTCCCCCTTTTCATTGTCCTGCCGTGATTCTCTACCGAAATTGCAGAAGTTCTCGAACTCCCACACACTGCTTTTCTCCGCATCTCATCGTTTAACATACAACTTACTGTATCATTAAATGTAAGAGTCTCTAAGATCGAGTTGCTTACCGCCATCACAAGGTTTTTCTAACTCTCCGGCAATGAACAAACAAATAACAGGGCTCAAATCTCATCTTCAAACACAATTGAAACCAATTCGAGTTTGCTCGTAACGCTGTTGAATTCGTTCAGATGCCCTATCATCGAACCGTTCTTTGCCATCTTCATGTTGAAAAGCTTCTTCATCAGGAATATTTTATTTGATATCGAAGGTTTCTCATACAACTTTGTTAATATCGTCATTAGTCTAATGGTTGTCTTCTCCTTTGAAATATTAAAGGTCACTTGCAGAGTCAACGATAACCTAATCGTTGCCAGGACTATTCTTATCCAATAGATTCCATGCCTCATCGGGCATTTTCTCAGGCTTTTCGCCCAACAACGGAAGATACAAATCTTTTGGTATAGGTAGTCCTCCATCTGTATGCGCCACCAACCATAATTGTGACCATTGAATTTCTTGATTCTTATATTATCCTCCGTCATCTTTCGTCTACTGTTGTAACAAACTCAACTTCTCCTTCGATCTGAACCAACACCTTCAAAACTATAATTTAAGAAGATGGGGAAGAGGACACAAGTATCATTACCCACCATTAACCTAGATCATAGAATCGAAGAACCCTAGGTCCCTGTCAAACCCTAGGCTCTGATACCAGTTGTTGTGGTATAAACAACCATGATAGCGGAGACAGTTGATATATGGAACAATACTACGACTAAGAATCACACAACAACGCGAAACCAACGAAATACAAATAATAAAGTACGAAAACAAATAGAATCACACACAAACCAGAGGCAAGAGATTTATTAACGAGGTTCACCCACCTATGGCTAGTCTCCGGCAGAGCGGAATCTGCAATAGTCTACTAGATCTTAGAATAAAATTACATCCACGAGCAACCCTAGGAGATTTATTTCAAATCTCTTTAGATTTTAGCCGTCACCCTCTTTCTATACAATAGTCTCTCAATGACAGTACATTAATCATATGGGAGACTCGTATAAATAGGCAAACCCTAATCCTACCCAAATTAAGATATAAATCTAAATTATAATAATTCGGTTCGCACAGAAATCCTTACGACAGACATCTGCAACAGACTTGGTCAGACGTCTGCCTCTTCTTTGCTTCTCTTCAGCTTCTTGGGCAGACGTTTGCACCCTTACTATCAGACGTCCGCCGCTACTCTGGATTGGGCTTCAGCTTCTCCAGACGTCTGCCCTAGATGTCTAGATACACTTTGTTCTTTGGCTAAGGCTCTCTGCAGACGTCTGCACTCTGGCCTTCAGACGTATGCCGCTGCTCTGTTATTTTGACATGTTCTTGGTGCACGTCCAGACGTCTGCACCGCTCGCATCGGATGTCTGTTGGAAATTTCTCCACATTTCAACATTAAAAACTTGATAAAATAAATTACCAATAATTAGCAAATAGCGTGCTCTCCTCTTCAATTTATATTCTTCTCATCTATCTGTATATTATTTTCAAGTTTTTTTTCCCTTCTCCTTATACTTCTTATAATTTTTTTTGAAAGAAATGATTGTAAAGAAGATATAGCCGTTTGGGGTAGAGAGAGAAAGAGGGAAGATACGGGGTTAGTTACAATTTTTAAAGGGAGATATGGGGTTTGTTGCAATTATTGAATTTGATTTAGATTTTTGTAGGCCTTTGAATCGATTTTTCTTGAAAAACAACAAAGCCATGTCATCAATCAATTTAAGACTTGACCGCCCTATTTATTTTGCATTAAATAGTAGATATTTGTAATTGATTTTTATTGAAAAATAACAAATCCATGTCGTCAATGAATTTCAGAATTGACTACCCTATTCATTTTGCATTAAATAGTAAAGAAATGTTATTGGCATCTACTCACATAAATTTGGCATTAAAAACTAGATAAAATGAATTACCAATAATTAGAAAATAGCATGCTCTCCTCTTCTATTTATGCTCTTCTCATCTATCTCTATATTATTTTCAAGTTTGTTTTCCTCTCCTTCCTCATACTTCTTATAATTTTTTTTTTTTGAGATAAATGATTGTAGAGAAAATATAACAGTTGGGGGTAGAGTGAGAGAAAGAAGAAAACACTACTACAAATAAGGGTTGCCCCTACGGATAGGGGCACACCACTGCCCCTACGGATATATCCGTAGGGGCAAAAAAATACCCTGTAGGTGCAAACGCCGTAGGTGCAAGTTGAAGCCCTGAACTTGCCCCTACAGAAAAACTTGTCCTTACGGATTTATGTGTAGGTCCCGTATCCCCTACGGAGTAGACCGTAGGGCCAAAAAATTATTTTATTTACGGTGTTTTTAAATATATTACTTGTACCTACGGATGAATCCGTAGGGTAAAGAAATAGCCCCTACGGATACATTCGTAGGTACATATTCGTAGGGACATTTGTTTGCCCCTACGGATATATCCGTAGGGGCACACCCAACCCCCTGAAACTGAGATCATGGGGGAAAATATCAGTTATTCTGATATTTTGCCTCTACGGTCTACGCCGTAGGGGCAACATATATACCTACGGATTAATCCGTAGGTACATATTATCTGTTTTTTTTTAAAAAGGGCTGCCTGATTTTTTCTCGCCCTGTGCACAATAATATATACATCAATCAAATATAAAATTAATCATCACACAACATATATCGCAGTATTCATAATCACATCTCATGCATATAATATACAAAAGAAACCAAAAAACTGAATATGATATAAATATAAACCAATATCAATATCGTCCAAAATGTTTCAAAATGTAGTACAATATGTATCATATAAATAAATACATGTTTCAAAAAAAAAGAATAAAAAAGCTACCCTAGCTCGGTCCAGCTCCACCTCTGATAAACGCTAGAATCTGGCGCGCCTGCTTCTCGGTCAATAAACCATGCAATTTGGCGCGTGCGGGAGTCTGAGCGGGCTGTGGAGCTGGCGATGTGGTCTGCGCAGCCGCCGTCGAGGTAGTGGCTTGCGGAGCCGCGGCTGCGGGAGTTTGAGCGGGCGGTAGAGCTATAGGAGCTGTCTGCGGAACCGCAGCCGATGTAGTGGCTTGCGGAGCCGTAACAGAAGGAGATGCATGTGGAGGCTCGGCCGATATACCCTGTCGCGTATGGACCTAACGTGTGTAATAAGCGTGTAAGAACTGTGTATTATTCGAATTCGTATCATTATCAAGTTATTTCGAAACCCCATTTAGATATCTAGTTTCGAAAACCGCAGTTTATTTTAATTAGATATGTATGTATGATTAATCAAACCTAAGTCTACAACCAAATAAGCTCAGGCTACGTACTAATTATGGATATGTTGATATCTATAATATGACATGATATTTTACTATAAAGTAGTATACATACCAGCATCTCCTTCAACTCCTGAACGGTGGTCTTCAAGCTCTCCAGTTCCTGCTGGACACTGTTCAAACCATAATATTGCATTTTTCATTCCCCTATTCTTATCCTTTTTATAAATAAACAGGTACTCTTGACGCACGTTTGTTGCATATTACAGGATACAGGTTTCTGGAGAAAATACAGTGAAAAAGACACAAAACAACAGAAAAGGGACTTTTGACCAACAATTAGACGGATCCTAGTCAAGCCCAGTTCACATAGGTGCAAGGCAACGAATGTCAAGGTGAAACGGTTAAAAGACCAATACAAGTCTTCACTGAAGATCTGGAGAAGAGTAAGAAGCCAACAGAGAAAAAGAAGTATAAAACTAAGAAGCCCAGATAACCACAAAGGACCCCAGAAAGTTTGGCGGCCCAAGACCACCAAAAGGGCCGCGGATCCGCGGCCCAAGCCAACCAATGCCGCGGATCAGCAGCCGTCTAATGCCCGTGTCGGTGGATTTTTCTTCTGTTGCCGTGTCGGTGTGGGTGTTGGGATTTTCAGTGGGCAAATATGTAATTGCGCATGTGCGAGACTCTGAAACCCTAATTCTCCTGTTTGCTTATAAATTGTAATCTAAAATTGTAAAACCCTATGCCTCTTTTCAATCAATAAATTTCAGAATTTCTGAGAGATAAATTCAGATCTGTTCTTCTTGTTTGGAGGGAGCCGTCAACTTAGAAAGGTATTTTATTTCTGTTTCTTTTAATTAAAATGTTTTCTCATCCCCTAATGAGCGAGTAATCTCCTCGCTTGTTAGGGTTAGCCTTAGGGAAAGGGTTGAGAGATGAGATCTCTCACCCCTTTCAATGCCACTTTCACCTAATGAATTAGAACTCTACGCATACGAGCACAACCGCTCCCTGCGGCATCCTACCCTTCGAGGTAACGATGAACCGTAGTATAAAGGGCCGGTTGCGCGCGTTTTCCGTGAGGGTTAGGGTAATTATCAACAAAGGAAGGATACAAATCTAGAGGAAGAAACATCTTCCCAAAAGATTCGTATCCACTTTATTGATAATTATCTTAACATCTAATAGATCTAAAAAAAGAAGGCATTGAAAGCGGTGAGGAAAACGTTAATCTCCAAAACTTCCCCTAAGCCTAATCCTAGCAAGACCCTTAATTAGATTAATTAGATCCAGTTTTTATAGATTTTTATAAACCAACCAAAACGACATTTTGAATCAACTCGTTAAAACACATAAAAGAAATTTACCCGTCTCTGTGGATCGACCCGTACTCACCGGCTAGCTGCGAAGCGACGCCGTTTCTGATTGCGGTAAACTTATATTTTTGAGACTAATCAAATGGCGCCGTTGCCGGGGACGGCGTAATCTTTCTTTTTGTGAATTTTCGGGTTGATATAAATTTTAAAAATTATAAAAATCTGAAAATATAAAAAATAAAAAAAAAATTTATCAAATTTGATCTGTTTGAAGGGTGTATCTTTTGAATCTTGCAGGAACAGCGAAGAATTGAGGATCTGGAAATTTACAGAGGGAAAAACAAAAATTAGTACATAAGAACAGAGAGGAATTGAAAGTACAGAACCACAGAAATTTTTCCAGAGCGCGATCCCACCTGACGAACGCGTTTCCGCCGCATAGTGGGGTCCCAGACCGCGGTTCCGCGCTCAGACTGCCACGTCAGCGCACCAAATTTTGCTGGTTTGATTTCTCTTTTCTTCCCCTCTACAACCTACAATATATCTCTCTGTAAAAAGTTTTCTGCAGGAATTCTTTGCGTAAAGAGTCTTTCTCCCCCTTCTAAATAACAGATTTTCTGCAGGTTTCTTTGCGCCGCGCTAAAAAATTTTGATTGCAAGTGAAATTTTATTTGTTTTGCATAATTTAACCGGACTCTAAGGGGCTATTTGACCAAACTCAGATTGGGTGGGGATTTCATCACCCTTCCCAGGACCCCAGAAAACACTTAAAGCATTTTGCATCGACCACAATTAATTAAAAAAAGATTAGAATCAGACCTAAGGACATCGAGCTTAATAGGAAAATGACTAGTGTAGGCATCGGCCGTTTATCCTAACCGACTTTGCGGTGTCTAGGCTAGTGGTTATTAATTAGGCCCACTGTAGTGGTGGTTCCTTCCCACTTACCTGGCCGTATTTGTCCGTGAAGAGGCGGTTTGAGGTCCTATCTCTAGCCCTAGTTAGGAGCTGTCTAGCAGACCTAGGCAACCCTAGATCTAGGCCTGATTGTGCATGCGTGGTTGATTATATTTGTGTCATGAGTCCTTTTCCAAAAACCTATTTGCAAAACTCTCACATATAAAAAAAAAAGGGAAAAATCTTTTCAAAACTTGCAACTTGCCGCTAAGAAAACTTGCACCTCACTTCCACCATTTCTCCTTCACTGACGTTATCTTACCCCCACTTTCTGTTTTTCTAATTTTCTGACTACACTACTCCTTTAGTGTATGTCATTTTGGACTAGGGATACTAACGCCCGATTAGTCCGTGTTTCGTTGGTACCGACCAACGAATCCTTCGACGAACCCTTCGTCGACATTCCGTCCATTTCTTTACCTCCACCTAAAAATTCTTCTTTCGAAGGTATGTCGGGATTCAACCCCAACGATACCTTACCGACGGGAATGATTCCACCTCCGCCAGGTGCGAATAACCCGAATCTTCCGCCTGTTGTAGCACCCGCACGAGTCGCGCTCCAGGATCTCTTCTACCCCGTCCGCACTTCTTTACCTACATGTCTTTCACCCCCACCGGCGAATGGGGATAATTTTGAAATAAAACCACACTTCATCAATATGCTGCCTAAGTTTCATGGTTTGGAATCAGAAGATGCGTATATTTTTATTAATAAATTCCAAAATGTGTGCGCTATGATGAAGACAACCCAATTAAGTGATGACGCAATAAGGCTAAGGGTCATTCCTTTTACCTTATGTGACCTAGCCAAGAAGTGGCTATATAGCACCGCATCACACTCCATTAGAAATTGGGACGAGTTTGTGAGAGCTTTTCTGAAAAAGTTCTATCCTCATCACAAAACTGCTAGAATCCGAAACGAGATTATACAATTTTCACAGCTTCCTTCCAAACCATTCTGGAAGTGCTTCGAGAGATTTAAAGACCTACTTGTTCAATGCCCTCATCATGGGATAGAAAGTTGGCAACTTTGCCAAACATTATACGAGGGATTGAACGCAGCAACGAAGCAGTTGCTAGAAACAATATGTCAAGGTCATTTTCTCTCCAAGTCTAGCGACGAAGCGTGGCAGTTTCTTGAGGACCTCAGTGAGCAAACAATTCAGTGGGAGAGTACCAAGACCACATCATCTTCTAGTGGTCAATCTAGGGCAGGCATACATCAAGTAGATATGTCGATCGCTATGAAGGCCGAGATGGCCTCACTTATGAAAAAGCTAGAAGCCATTGAGACAAAAATCTGATCGTCTTCTCCTGCCCCTACTCTACCCACACGAACTGTTTGTGCTTGTTGTTCTAATCCATCACATCTAACCGAAGAGTGTCCTTATAATGCACCTATTCAAGGACAGGATCAAGTCAATGCTGCATTTCAGCAACGACAAAGAAACGATCCGTACTCTTCGACATACAATCAGGGGTGGAGGAGTCACCCAAATTTCGCTCGGAACCAAAATCAACAAGTCCAAGGAAATAACAATTTTCAAAGACCTCCTCCTCCACAACAACAACAAGCACCTTCACAAACTCAAAACCAGCAACCTTTCCAACAACAACCTTATACAAATCAAACGAATAACTTGGTTCAACCAAATGATGATAAGGTTATCTCGCTAGAAAAAAGTCTAGATGCTTTTCTCAAGCAATCTACAGAATCCGCAGCAAGATTTGAAAGTTATGTTCAATCTTTAATGAATAACAATGCCTCACACGATCAAAGTATCAAATCTATTGAGGCACAAATTGCACAATTAACTGCTGCGTTGAGCGAGAGAGAAAAGGGAAAGCTTCCATCTCAACCATTGCCCAATCCCGGTCACGCACAAAACGCATATCACAATCACAATGTAAATGCGGTGACCACGTTGAGATCCGGAAGAGAGTTGCAAAATAATGTGGGAACTAGTGATGACATCCCCGCCGGTGGTTCTTCTTCCCCTTCTTCATTTTCTTCACTTCCTTCTTCACCTTTTTCTTTAGAGCCTATTCTCTACCCTTCACACGGCTCTACTTCTTCTGACTCGAACGGACCCATTTCTCACAACACGAACACATCCACACTGGGATCCGTTCCTACTCCACATTCTACTCCACAGACTTTTGACTCAACAAATTTTCAGAATGCTCCATTCCCAAACAGGTTGAGTCCTAATAAACCAAATGCACAAGTGGAGAAGATTGTGGAGATATTTAAGCAGGTTAGCATAAATATACCTCTCTTGGATGCTATCCAACAAGTCCCTTCATACGCAAAAATCTTAAAAGGCTTGTGCACTTCGAAGAGAAAGGCATCTCAAGTACCCAAGAAAGTGCTAGTGGCTAGTGCAGTGAGCAATGCTATTAACCACCATCAAACCTTACCCCAAAAACGAAAGGACCCTGGCTGTCCTACTATTTCAATCACGATTGGGGATAAGAAAATTAATCGAGCACTTTTAGATCTTGGGTCTAGTGTTAACCTGATTCCCTACTCTGTGTACGAACAATTAGGGGTTGGAGAGTTGAAACCCACTCGTTGCACTCTCCAAATGGCTGATCGATCAATCACCTATCCAAGGGGTCAACTAGAGGATGTGTTGATCAAAGTCGGGGAATTCATATTCCCCGTTGATTTTATCGTTATGGATACACAACCTGTTGCTAACCCAAGAAACCAAATTCCGGTGATTCTTGGTCGACCATTTTTGGCCACTTCCAATGCCGTAATAAATTGTCGCAATGGCTCCATGACTCTATCCTTCGGAAAGAGGTCTAGTGAGTTCAATATTTATAAGATGGGAAGTCTGCCCCCCGTACCTAAAACTAGTACACGAGAAGTTTGCTCTATTCACGAAATCACGCAGGAGGACTGCGAGCTTGAAAGATTTCTATTTGATGAAAACAGTTTTGACGCCACTAGTGCGTCCCTCCTTGAGCCTACTACCGTTGACACAACCGATGTTAATTATGAATGTTTCACTTTTTCGGATGACGACGACTCACAGCCCGAATATGAGTCTTTTGAATTTTTGGATGAGTTAGTCGAACCATCCGAATCGGTTGCTTGCAATGATTTCGAACCTGTGTTGGAGTCCTTTAAGTTCGAGGTAGATTCCGCAATGATTCTTTCGCCTCCGAAACTCGAACTAATGTCCTTACCGCCTCACCTTAAATATGCTTACATAGGTGAGAATGAGACTTTTCCCATTATCATATCATCCTCTCTAGCTTTCGAGCAAGAGAACGCTATTTTAAAAGTCTTACAAGATAGGCGGCAAGTTTTCAGTTGGACTATGGCGGACATCGAGGAGATCAGTTCCCTCATAATTGAATATCATACACCATTGATGGATGATGCCAGGTCACTAAAGGACCCACAGGAACATCTTGGGGGTATTGTGGTGAGTCAACCTCCTCCCTTAGAAGTTGAAATACCCCCATTTCTTTTAATAAGCTACGAGAATGCCAATATGTAACACCCGAGCCCAATGCTACTATTTTCAGTTACTGTTTGAGCATAATGTGGTACTCATTTCATTTAATTTGCTTGTTTGTTGCTTACTGTAAAATTTACCCGGCAAAGTCATTTCTACATATAACAAATTTTAGCATCTAAAATAAAATTGAAAATATTCATCTTGGCCTACTTGACACCCCTAGCCTCGTGGTAGCGTCCGTGCATTGTGTTCTCGTCCCGTTCAGTAAAACGGGCAAGTTTGGATGGCTACGTGCACGCACGTGTGTCCGTTTTGAGAGTATGCTTTTTAATCATAAAACATTTCATTTTAAAATTTGGAACCCGCTTAAAATCCTAATATTGAATTTCGAAATTTTGGACCCAACCCGGGCGCAATTTGGAAATGTTTCATTTGGCGCCAAAATCCCAAATTTTTAATATTTTTAAAACCTTCGCATATATTTTTCTAACTAATCTGATATCTTACTGTTCATTACCTATCTTTTAAATCTTTAAGTTAACCATATAATATTTTTACAATCTTTTATATCCTTCTCAATTTATTCTCTCAGCCAATCACAACCTCCCCTTTAACCCCGTGGTCCCCACTTTCTCTCTCTCCTTCTTCTCTCTCTCTCCACTTTCTCTCTCTCTCTACCCCTTATATATTCTCTCGTACTTCTCTTTATCATTTTTCTCTTCTTGCTTCATGTCTCGTTTCTCATTTCTTTTAACTGTTCTTTTGTTACCGGAATTCCGTCGTGCCGGTGACGTTTCTCGACGTTCCAGCGAGATACCCCGACCCGTGTGGTTCCTTTGTTCGTCGTTTGGGTTCATTCCGTGAATCGTGCGCCGCCGTGAGTTTTCCCCGCCGACGGTTAACGTTCCGTTTTCCCGATTCGCGACCCATCGAGGCAAGTTAATCTTGCTACATGCTATATACTTTTATAATCTTCATTTTGTAATATTATACATTTGAAAATCTTATAGTTTACATATGAAATGTCGTTGAAAAATCGGATATGACAAATCTGAAATTTACTGTACACCTTATCTTATAAAATTCATTATAAATCATAAAAAAAATCATTAGGATACGTTCTTTAGTTCGTTACGAAGCTAATTCAGAATACTATAACTCTAAGAAATATTTACTTGCAAAATAAATTGTTTAATTAACGTAAAATGCAAATGAACACGTCTCTAAACTGCTGTCCAGGGAAATTCCAGCAGCAAACTTTCAACTTTGAATATTCATAACTTTTTGTAGGGATAACCTGAGATGCTTATACTTATAAAACTGAAAACCTTATTGAATTATCTTTGTTTTGGTATAAGATACGTCTCTTTTGGAGAACATTTGTTATTTTTAAGCTATTTTACAAATTAGGGTGACGCTAAATTATGAACGGAACCTCTTGTGTATGGTTAATCAATACATCTTTTATAGTTACTAATCGCTTTGAATATGCTATCCATATTAATATTATTATATCACATATTGTTTAGTTGTACATCCCACATTACCATTTTATAGTTTTATAACTTTTCGGATACCCGTTTGCATCCATCGCATTTAAGATACATATAATTGCATCCATAGATCACATCACTATATAATAATGTGATATTAACACTCCATGTTTAATAAATTGTATCCTAATTAATATTGGAACTATAAATGTAACCCTAATCGATAACTGTGCATCCATATCCTTGAAATTATATCTATTGGCATATCATATTACATGTTCCAGTTATTGTTCTGATAGTACTCATGCTTGTTTATTTATACACATGTTTATGTTAGTTTGATTATGAGCACCCACATGACATCTTGTGCTTCCTGACATGACCTGTTACACTTCCTACTTGACATGACATGGTACCGTACACTCTTGACATGACATGACACCTTTATACATTACCTGGTTGACCTGATGTACCATGGCTTTACCTGTTACCTGATCTCATGCCTAATGCCAACAAACCTGACCATTCCTGCTGTCTATCCAGACAGACCTACTTTTACCTGATTTTGTGTTGGCATTAGTCCTTGACTACTGAATACCTGACCTGACATACATAGCTTGGGGGTATGGGGAAATCAAAGGTGAAACCGACTTGTAACTCAACAGTTCGATACATTGTTCTGATCAGTCTTACGGGCTTGGCCAGCTCCGGAGTGTTGATGCTGACATCACTCGTCCATCCTACTACCTTTTACTGCTTAGCGGCACGTCTCGGATTCAGCCCCGAGGGTTTTGACCGTGGTCCCGGACACGCACGGGATACTATTGAGTTACATCGACGATTCATCAATTGATTTCAAAGACTATAGAGTAGAAACCTGATAGGACAGTTTAGTTACCACTGCACATTACCCTGCACTGTTATTTCTTAGTACTGCTTTATTCATGTTCATACCTGCATTGTTTATTACCATGTTCATATTATATTGTTGGTTGACATGACGCGCTGACGTCTGGGTTTTGCATGGCCCAGATTCTTTACCACTGTCGACGACTGAGCAGGAGTACTTCAGCCAACAGGCTGATTTGTGAGTTCTGTAGTGGTTAGTTCATTTATTGCATTTTATTTCCAGGTGTGATCCCGCATTACGGGACGTACCTTTCTATTATTGCATTGGATCATTTGCTTCCGCACTTATTTATCATTGACTCTGGTTATTATGGATTTGGACATGTGTTAGATAGTTTATTTATCTTGTTCTTGATATCTCTACAGCCGTAATGTGACTGTGGATGGATACTTCCTACCCACAGGTAGCATGGTTGGCTATGTCACGTGCTCAATCTTGCGTACTCTGGGAAGCGGGGCGTGACATGGTTCTTTTGGTATCAGAGCCATAGGTTAATTGGGTTGATTCTTTGTAGTTGGGTATTGCACCCGATACACGAATCATAATACCCGTGATTAGGAAACATGTCCTGCCACCTTGACCGTTTTACCATCCTTGAATCATTCTTCCGGATCATGTCGACATGCAAACTTACTTTGCATTGTCAACTCGAAAACCTAATTTCTTGTTATCCCTAGGACTTAGGCGACTTGGGTGGAGTTAAGTAATTGCGGCTATGATACCGCGGCATAGCTACAATGCGGTACTCTATTTAAGTATCTTGGAGTTCTAGCCTTGATCCATATTCAGAATCTATCATCATGCTAATATTGGGTGTTTTGAGTTCAGGATTATGACAGGTAAGAAGTTGAAGACGTACCAGAGGCGTGTGAACGGAGCCGCCATGCTTGGAGTGATGAGAGGAATGCTGGAAATCAAAGAAACAGCCCGAGCTGATCCAGCAGCAAGCGGACTCGTTTCAGGAAGGTTTGCAGATCGTTCAGCAGTCTGTGAACAAGATTGGAACTAGACCAGTTGACCGAGTAGGGACCGTGGCAGAGTTCAGACATGTGGGTCCTACTACTTTCACTGGTTTGGAGGAGCCATGCCAGCCGAGCAGTGGCTAGTCAGCACGGAGAATTCGCTGATTGCGGCACAGATTCCAGAGGACAAAGGAGTTGATGTGGTGCGCATTCAACTAGTGGATTACGCCGAGAGTGGTGGCTTGTGGAGGAGAACCGTTTGCCCAAGCCAAGCAGTTAGGCGGATTTCTCTAAGAGTTTCCTGGAGAAGTTCTTTCCGCGGACTGCACGGGAGGAAATGGAAGAGAAATTTATTGGGCTGAGGCAGAATGGAGCACCCGTGGACGTGCATGCAGCAGAGTGGACGAGACTCAGCAGTTTCGCTGGACCTTTAGTCGCCAACGATGCAGACAGGGCACGAAGGTCCATGCGCAGCTTGGATGTGGACATCCAAAGGCAAACCGTCTCCCTGGGTTTGACCACTTTCTCACAGGTTCTTACGGCAGCTCGAGAACAGCAGAGCATATCAGGAAAATTGGGAGTTCACAGCAGACAGCAGTTGCGGTAAAGAAGCAGTTCTGTCGGGCCGGTCGAGTTTAGGACTAGGCCGACAAACAATGTTCTTGCATCAATGGAAGTGATGAAAGTAAAGAGCCGGCTGTTGTTCGTGATTCTATGGACGTGTTTGAAGATATATCGGGCTTACCGCCGAAGCGAGACGTGGAGTTCACGATTGACCTTAGTTCTGGTGCAGCGCCGGTGTCTAAAGCTTACTATCCAATGGCACCAGTGGAATTGGAAGGAGTTAAGAAGCAAGTTGGTGAATTACTTGAGAAGGGTTGGATTCGAAGCAGCAACTCGCCTTGGGAGCTCCAGTTCTTTTAGTAAAGAAGAAGGATGGCACGAGAAGGATGTGCATTGATTATCGAGAATTGAACCGGGCGACTATTAAGAACAAGTACCCGATCCCTCGCATTGGAGGACTTTTGAGCAGCTTAGTGGCGCGAGAGTATTCTCGAAACTGGATTTGCGATCCGGATATCATTAGGTCCTGCAGATGTTGAGACAGGAGAAGCTTTAGGCGAAGATGAGTAGTGCGAATTCTGGCTGGAAGAAGTGAAATTTCTGGGACATGTCGTGTCGGGTGATGGAATCGCCGTCCATCCCGAAAAGATTGCAGCAGTTCGAGATTGGCTTATTCCAAGGAATGTAGCTGAGATAAGAAGTTTCCTTGGATTAGCCGGATACTACAGGAGATTTGTGGAGAACTTTGCTCGTTTGGCAGAACCGCTGACCAAGCTTATGCGTAAGGAGGTACCTTTTGTATGGACGGATAAGTGTGCGTTGGCTTTGAGACGTTGAAGCAGAAGTTGATAACCGTCCCTATCCTGACCGTACCAGACAATTCCGGAGGACTGATGATTCATAGCGACGCATCTGGGAAAGAATTGGGATGTGTTTTGATGCAGCATGGGAAGGTCGTAGCATACGCATCAAGACAACTGAAGACCCATGAGAAGAATTATCCAACTCATGACTTGGAGCTTGCGGCTGTGATTTTCGCTTTGAAGATTTGGAGACACTACCTTTTGGACGTAAGAGTCGAAGTTTTTACAGATCATAAGAGCTTGAAGTACGTGTTCACGCAGAAGGAGTTGAACATGAGGCAACGCAGATGGTTGGAGCTGACGGCCGACTACGACCTTGATCTTAAGTACCATCCGGGAAAAGTTAACGTCGTGCCAGATGCGCTAAGTCGGTTACCAGCAATTCAGGTATTGACCGCACAAAGGGAGATCATTGCGGATTTTCGGAGATTTGACTTGGAGGTTGTGCTACCACATGCTACGGGACAGTCGATGCAGTTGCAAGTACAGTCGTCCTTAGTTGAGAAGATTAAAACAGCACAATCGCAGGATCCTAGACTACAAAAGTTTCGAGAGCAGGTTGAAGCCGGACTACGAACAGATTTATTGATCCACGAAGATGGTTCGTTGAGGTATGGTAGCCGTGTGTGTGTGCCAAAAGGGGATGTGCGTGAAGAGCTTATGAAGGAGGCACACAATTCAGTTTACTCTGTACATCCAGGAGGGACAAAGATGTACCAAGATATTCGACAGCATTTCTGGTGGGAAGGCATGAAACGGGAGATTGCTCGCTTCGTGGCTAAGTGCTTGGTATGTCAGCAAGTCAAGGCTGAACACCAAATGGTTGCTGGTTTAATGCAACCATTTCCGATTCCTCAGTGGAAGTGGGAACATATAACCATGGATTTCGTGACGGCTTTACCGCGGAGTCCAAAAGGCAACAATGCAGTAAGGGTGATTGTTGATCGGTTGACCAAGGCAGCTCACTTTATTCCTTTTCGGGTTGGTCAATCAATAGAGACTTTGGCAGAGCGGTACATGCAGGAGATCATAAGATTGCATGGAGTACCGGTGAGCATCGTGTCCGATCGGGACACTCGGTTCTTATCACACTTCTGGAGGAGTTTACAGGAAAGTTTGGGGACTCGATTGAAGTTTAGCACAGCTTATCATCCTCAAACTGATGGTCAGTCGGAGAGAACGATCCAAACTCTTGAGGATACGTTGAGAACATGCAGGTTGGACTTCAAGGGGTCTTGGGAGGATCATCTACTTTTGGTGGAGTTGTCTTACAACAACAGTTTTCAGGCAACTATTCAGATGGCTCCATTTGAAGCTTTGTATGGTCGTAAATGCCGTTCACCTGTTTGTTGGGACGATGTCGGTGAACGAAGATTATTGGGACCAGATTTGGTTGTGCAGACAGTTGAGAAGGTTAACCCTATCAGAAATCATATGAAGGCAGCACAGGACCGACAGAAGAGTTGGGCAGATACGTCAAGAAGACCTCTGGAGTTCACCGTGGGTGATTTGGTATTCTTAAAGATATCACCGACTAGAGGGGTGATTCGCTTTGGGAGTCGGGGAAAGCTTGGTTCTCGATTCGTTGGACCCTTCGAGATATTGGAGCGTGTTGGAGAGGTAGCGTACCGTTTGGCGTTACCACAGTCCTTGGCAGGTGTGCACGATGTGGTTCGTGTATCTCAACTACGGAGGTATGTTCGAGATGAAACCCACGTATTGGATCATTCGGAGTTGACCGTACGGGAGGACCTAACTTTTGAAGAGCGACCAGTTGAAATCAAGGATCGAAGAGAAAAGGTTCTTAAGAACAAGGTTACCCCTCTTGTGCTAGTTTCTTGGGGTAATCGATCGCATGGAGAATCCACTTGGGAACGAGAAGATGAAATCCGGCAGAAGTTTCCTCACCTTTTCTTGTAGTTATCTATCTTTGTATTCTTGGAATTTCGAGGACGAAATTCTTTTTGTAGTTGGGTATAATGTAACACCCGAGCCCAATGCTACTATTTTCAGTTACTGTTTGAGCATAATGTGGTACTCATTTCATTTAATTTGCTTGTTTGTTGCTTACTGTAAAATTTACCCGGCAAAGTCATTTCTACATATAACAAATTTTAGCATCTAAAATAAAATTGAAAATATTCATCTTGGCCTACTTGACACCCCTAGCCTCGTGGTAGCGTCCGTGCATTGTGTTCTCGTCCCGTTCAGTAAAACGGGCAAGTTTGGATGGCTACGTGCACGCACGTGTGTCCGTTTTGAGAGTATGCTTTTTAATCATAAAACATTTCATTTTAAAATTTGGAACCCGCTTAAAATCCTAATATTGAATTTCGAAATTTTGGACCCAACCCGGACGCAATTTGGAAATGTTTCATTTGGCGCCAAAATCCCAAATTTTTAATATTATTAAAACCTTCGCATATATTTTTCTAACTAATCTGATATCTTACTGTTCATTACCTATCTTTTAAATCTTTAAGTTAACCATATAATATTTTTACAATCTTTTATATCCTTCTCAATTTATTCTCTCAGCCAATCACAACCTCCCCTTTAACCCCGTGGTCCCCACTTTCTCTCTCTCCTTCTTCTCTCTCTCTCCACTTTCTCTCTCTCTCTACCCCTTATATATTCTCTCGTACTTCTCTTTATCATTTTTCTCTTCTTGCTTCATGTCTCGTTTCTCATTTCTTTTAACTGTTCTTTTGTTACCGGAATTCCGTCGTGCCGGTGACGTTTCTCGACGTTCCAGCGAGATACCCCGACCCGTGTGGTTCCTTTGTTCGTCGTTTGGGTTCATTCCGTGAATCGTGCGCCGCCGCGAGTTTTCCCCGCCGACGGTTAACGTTCCGTTTTCCCGATTCGCGACCCATCGAGGCAAGTTAATCTTGCTACATGCTATATACTTTTATAATCTTCATTTTGTAATATTATACATTTGAAAATCTTATAGTTTACATATGAAATGTCGTTGAAAAATCGGATATGACAAATCTGAAATTTACTGTACACCTTATCTTATAAAATTCATTATAAATCATAAAAAAAATCATTAGGATACGTTCTTTAGTTCGTTACGAAGCTAATTCAGAATACTATAACTCTAAGAAATATTTACTTGCAAAATAAATTGTTTAATTAACGTAAAATGCAAATGAACACGTCTCTAAACTGCTGTCCAGGGAAATTCCAGCAGCAAACTTTCAACTTTGAATATTCATAACTTTTTGTAGGGATAACCTAAGATGCTTATACTTATAAAACTGAAAACCTTATTGAATTATCTTTGTTTTGGTATAAGATACGTCTCTTTTGGAGAACATTTGTTATTTTTAAGCTATTTTACAAATTAGGGTGACGCTAAATTATGAACGGAACCTCTTGTGTATGGTTAATCAATACATCTTTTATAGTTACTAATCGCTTTGAATATGCTATCCATATTAATATTATTATATCACATATTGTTTAGTTGTACATCCCACATTACCATTTTATAGTTTTATAACTTTTCGGATACCCGTTTGCATCCATCGCATTTAAGATACATATAATTGCATCCATAGATCACATCACTATATAATAATGTGATATTAACACTCCATGTTTAATAAATTGTATCCTAATTAATATTGGAACTATAAATGTAACCCTAATCGATAACTGTGCATCCATATCCTTGAAATTATATCTATTGGCATATCATATTACATGTTCCAGTTATTGTTCTGATAGTACTCATGCTTGTTTATTTATACACATGTTTATGTTAGTTTGATTATGAGCACCCACATGACATCTTGTGCTTCCTGACATGACCTGTTACACTTCCTACTTGACATGACATGGTACCGTACACTCTTGACATGACATGACACCTTTATACATTACCTGGTTGACCTGATGTACCATGGCTTTACCTGTTACCTGATCTCATGCCTAATGCCAACAAACCTGACCATTCCTGCTGTCTATCCAGACAGACCTACTTTTACCTGATTTTGTGTTGGCATTAGTCCTTGACTACTGAATACCTGACCTGACATACATAGCTTGGGGGTATGGGGAAATCAAAGGTGAAACCGACTTGTAACTCAACAGTTCGATACATTGTTCTGATCAGTCTTACGGGCTTGGCCAGCTCCGGAGTGTTGATGCTGACATCACTCGTCCATCCTACTACCTTTTACTGCTTAGCGGCACGTCTCGGATTCAGCCCCGAGGGTTTTGACCGTGGTCCCGGGCACGCACGGGATACTATTGAGTTACATCGACGATCATCAATTGATTTCAAAGACTATAGAGTAGAAACCTGATAGGACAGTTTAGTTACCACTGCACATTACCCTGCACTGTTATTTCTTAGTACTGCTTTATTCATGTTCATACCTGCATTGTTTATTACCATGTTCATATTATATTGTTGGTTGACATGACACGCTGACGTCTGGGTTTTGCATGGCCCAGATTCTTTACCACTGTCGACGACTGAGCAGGAGTACTTCAGCCAACAGGCTGATTTGTGAGTTCTGTAGTGGTTAGTTCATTTATTGCATTTTATTTCCAGGTGTGATCCCGCATTACGGGACGTACCTTTCTATTATTGCATTGGATCATTTGCTTCCGCACTTATTTATCATTGACTCTGGTTATTATGGATTTGGACATGTGTTAGATAGTTTATTTATCTTGTTCTTGATATCTCTACAGCCGTAATGTGACTGTGGATGGATACTTCCTACCCACAGGTAGCATGGTTGGCTATGTCACGTGCTCAATCTTGCGTACTCTGGGAAGCGGGGCGTGACACAATACTCCACTGATTGCTGATCATTTACATTCTCGTTTCGATTCATCACCATCACCTGTATATTTACCTCCACACCTCCCATACCACTACTTCTATCTTCCCCAATTCTTTGCGGACCACCACAACTTATTCTTCCACCAACCAATATTCTTTACTGATAAATTTTTCAACTGGTTGGTGTTGACTTTTGGCCGATGCAAAGTTTGGCAGTAATGTCTAACATAGTTTAAATGAAGTTTGGGGGAGGGCCTTTTTGTATATATTTTTGTTTTTTCTTAACAATAAAAAATTATAAATAAATAAACAGGGAAGTGCCGGTATTTTGACCCTCTTGGTTTAGCATGACAGTGAGGACACTGTCAAGTTCAAGTTTGGGGGTATGCTCGGTACGTCTTCTTCCTTCGCATTCATTTGTACATATTTTTGCATTTGCATATTTATTTGAAAACCCATAAAAATTGAAATTTTTTGAAAAATTATAAAAATTAATGTATTCAATTTTGGATAATTGACTTGAGTTTGACAAATAGGTTAACTAGTTAAGAACAACTAGATCTTAGACTTAGTGAATTAAAAACCCTAAAAATAACATTCCTTAAAGTTTAGCGGTAGAAAGTATATATTTTTGTAGTTTATTTAGAAATAGGCAAATTTTGAGTTCACTTCTTGGGCTAAGTCGAAACAAGGGAAGAGTATTGATGTCCTTATTAGAGTATAAGTTTGAAAAATAGTTCCTAACTTAAGTCTAGATTCTGAAAATGTATACCCTACAATTTGCACAATCACGCACCTTGAAACTTGGAATAGTAGAAGAGACCTTGAAATGCTCTTGTCTAAAGTCCTTAGTACGAAGAAAATAAAAGAAAAAAAGAGTGAATAAAGAAAAGAAAAAAATGAACACTGGTTTTTGTGATTACTTAAGGCTGTAAAAATAGAAAAATATTTAGCGAGGGTGCTTCATCACCTAGTGCCTTAGACCAACTGGTTTGGGAGTCACTGCTAAAGCCTTGGGTGTTGCAAAACTAGGAAGTATGCTTTAAAGTGCTAACGCATCTTGTAATCGGTTGTTGGTTCCTCAAGAAGTATTAACGGTCGCATGAAGGATGTGTAAGCAAATTTCATTTAAAAATTCACTAATTAATAAGTGCTTTGGACAATGGACGAGAGTATGATTGCTTGATTTGAATTTCCAAGTGTAGGGGTGATCTAAACACACACGTAGGAGTATGTAATTGGAGTTTAGATAAGAGAAAGGAATGAAAGATAGAACTTGTATCTTTAATAGAGTTGATAAAAATTCCTAAGTGGAGATGAAACCCTAGAAGGAAAACTTAAGAGATGCCGAAAGCTAAGTAGGTCTACATAACATATATAATCTTAAGTTAAATAATGAGGAAGTGTGAAGAATGTGGGTGGATAATTTACGGGTCGACGATAATAGAATTCCTTGTTAGAAAACCTAATTGGAGAACAATAGTAAATGGGCCGAATTGATAGGATTTTGTGGGTGTAATCCACTGAAAACCCTCAGGAGACAACACTCCTCCTACTAGGGACACCTAGAGGTTTAACGGCTTGTTGCACGTGCTCAGTGCAATCGCGTTTCCCTGCGAAAGTGTGGTTAGGATTTTAGTGAATGAAAAAATAAGTTTGCTCGAGGACGAGCAAAAGGTAAGTTTGGGGGTATTTGTTCAGACCATAATATTGCATTTTTCATTCCCCTATTCTTATCTTTTTTATAAATAAACAGGTACTCTTGACGTACGTTTGTTGCATATTACAGGATACAGGTTTCTGGAGAAAATACTGTGAAAAAGACACAAAACAACAGAAAATGGACTTTTGACCAACAATTAGACGGATCCTAGTCAAGCCCAGTTCACATAGGTGCAAGGCAACGAATGTCAAGGTGAAATGGTTAAAAGACCAATACAAGTCTTCACTGAAGATCTGGAGAAGAGTAAGAAGCCAACAGAGAAAAAGAAGTATAAAACTAAGAAGCCCAGATAACCACAAAGGACCCCAGAAAGTTTGGCGGCCCAAGACCACCAAAAGGGCCGCGGATCCGCGGCCCAAGCCAACCAATGCCGCGGATCAGCGGCCGTCTAATGCCCATGTCGGTGGATTTTTCTTCTGTTGCCGTGTCGGTGTGGGTGTTGGGATTTTCAGTGGGCAAATCTGTAATTGCGCATGTGCGAGACTCTGAAACCCTAATTCTCCTGTTTGCTTATAAATTGTAATCTAAAATTGTAAAACCCTATGCCTCTTTTCAATCAATAAATTTCAGAATTTCTGAGAGATAAATTCAGATCTGTTCTTCTTGTTTGGAGGGAGCCGTCAACTTAGAAAGGTATTTTATTTCTGTTTCTTTTAATTAAAATGTTTTCTCATCCCCTAATGAGCGAGTAATCTCCTCGCTTGTTAGGGTTAGCCTTAGGGAAAGGGTTGAGAGATGAGATTTCTCACCCCTTTCAATGCCACTTTCACCTAATGAATTAGAACTCTACGCATACGAGCACAACCGCTCCCTGCGGCATCCTACCCTTCGAGGTAACGATGAACCGTAGTATAAAGGGCCGGTTGCGCGCGTTTTCCGTGGGGGTTAGGGTAATTATCAACAAAGAAAGGATACAAATCTAGAGGAAGAAACATCTTCCCAAAAGATTCGTATCCACTTTATTGATAATTATCTTAACATCTAATAGATCTAAAAAAAGAAGGCATTGAAAGCGGTAAGGAAAACGTTAATCTCCAAAACTTCCCCTAAGCCTAACCCTAGCAAGACCCTTAATTAGATTAATTAGATCCAGTTTTTATAGATTTTTATAAACCAACCAAAACGACATTTTGAATCAACTCGTTAAAACACATAAAAGAAATTTACCCGTCTCTGTGGATCGATCCGTACTCACCGG
The DNA here is from genome assembly GCA_030015575.1 of Agapanthus africanus. NCBI lineage: Eukaryota > Viridiplantae > Streptophyta > Magnoliopsida > Asparagales > Amaryllidaceae > Agapanthus > Agapanthus africanus. Next base: position 757,529,636 of record CM057340.1, read on the forward strand.
CTAGCTGCGAAGCGACGCCGTTTCTGATTGCGGTAAACTTATATTTTTGAGACTAATCAGACACGTTGCTCACTGGAGACGGAGCAAGTAACCGCCGGGATGGAGTCCAACCTCATATGGGCCCTGCTAGGGCCCAGTCCCCGGCCTCTCTCCCAACCTCCGTGGTGCCCTCCGTGTGCGGCGTCCAGGACTGGGGTCAGCAGCCTCGGATCGCTCTGTCCGGTAAAATCGATCCCCGAGACCTCGGCCTGCTCAACCACCCGCTCCTATACCCACATTAAGCAGTAAAGTATAAGTATAAAATTTAAATTTGAACCTTCCAAAACTAAAATTTCAAATATGGCTAGAATAAATATTAACACTTACGCAATACTCCTGGGTAGCGACGTCGGGATATCGAAGCTTGCCCGTGGCGGGATCTGTCAAGGTGCCGTAGACGGCAAGATATGCGGACAGCACGCTCGGTGTACCACCTTGCGCCACGGTCTGAGCTGTCTGCAATATTAGAAAATAACTCTTAATATTAGATATATTGGAAAATAACTCTTAATATTGCAGAATATCACAAAGGTCGGTCTATTGTAATTTACCGATAATTCCATGGCTCGAGTACTATTCCTCGAGCCACCTGTGTAAGTGGGGCGACCCCTCTTCGCCGACTTCCTGTTCTCTGTATTCTGAGCGGCCTGTTTCTGCACAACGCATTAACATTTAGTTTTCTAATTAAGGAACACAAAAAAATAAATTATATCCTAAACAATGAATTACATTTAAAATACATACTTATTTGCGTTGAGAGTCGAAATATTCGCACAATAGAGGCCATGTCTCTACGTTGACTTTCGCAAACGTCGGAATAGATAGGAGGGCCTATCTCTCTGCCTCGGGGGTCGCCATCCACAGGGAGTAGCAGTCGGCCTTCAGCTCATTCCTGTTGTATCGGACCTTAGTCTGCATGTTCTTCATCAGGCCATTGTCCAGAGCATGAAGGTCGAGCACCCTCCCAGGGTGATCAGGGTCGGGTACAGGCTGAAAATCGTAATCCGACTGAAAATACAAAAAAAACATTGTTATTAGATTGCAAGTGTTAATAAATAAATTGGATAAATCAAATGAAAATATATATTAATACGTACCCGAGCCTGATCAAAGAAGAGGGCGAATGAGCGCTGGTGCTGCTCGCCCCACTTAACGTGAAGTGGATAGTTCTTCACGAGCCGGCTCTCGTCCCCCATATACCGGCCGAAACTCTCGGCATGAGGACCGGTATAGCGATAGTCAAGGGTAAAAAAGAGGGGAAATGCTGCCTCCCCCTAGCTCTGTCAGGCCTAGTCTATGGGACTGATTCGGGCCTCGAGTCCCCCTCTGGGGATGGAGAGGCCCTGCGTCTGCAAGAAATATCAAGACAATCAATATTAAGTCAAATTTGTATTAAGAAATCAAGATTAAACGAAAATTGAAGTGTGATATATACCTCCGGTGACTAAAGCACGAGCCTGGGCCCGGGCAGCAGCACGAGCGGGACGATAGTTCCTTCGGTGAGGAACAGCCGGGGTCCCGGATGCGGACGCATCCCCTCCAACTAGAAAATAAATATTGACGCTAAATTTCCATGAAGTTCATATTTATTCTATAGAGCATATGTAAAATGAATAAATATTTTATATTTATTCATACTAACCTGCAGACGATGCGGAGGGTATGGAAGTAGCAGGAGTGGCCCCTGCGTCAGATGTGGACGCACCACTTATAATTAGACGATTAAAAATAGATTATATAAGTAATTGTAAAAAGAATGTGTAGAAGAATAATATAACGTTTTAAATCAATATGCATGCACTATAGGATATATAAACATACCCACAGGTGCGGTGGTGTCACCACCTACTGCTAGACAATAATAAAAATTGCTAAGTAAGAGTAAAAGGAATGCGTGTATATTTATGATATACCATTCTAAATCAATATACATGCACTATATGATATATAAACATACCTGGAGGAGCGGGAGTGGCCTCTGTCCCAGATGTGGACGCATCACCAACAACTAGACAATCAAACATTGACAATATAAGTAATTTTGACATAAACATGCATGAATATCTGTAATATTACATTCAAAATGGATATGCGTGCAGTATACCTGGAGGTGTGGCAAAATCCACACGGAAGGAGGCATCCGAAGGGGTCTCCGATCTGGGTGCAAGACCGGCCCTCTGAAGCTCCCTACGGAGCTCTCCGGGCGGCAGAACCACTCTGCCTCTGCCTCTGCCGTGGCTGGAGCTCCTGCCGCCCCTCGCTGCTCCTGACATCGTCATCAAATCTAGATAAACGGTTCGTGGACGCATTAGACAATCATTACAAGTATTGACTATATATGTATAGATCGTAAAATGTGAAGTAATAATATAACATTACTGATAACCTTTTTCGTTTCGTGGGCGCATTATACATATCTACTTGGATTTCATCGTCGATGTCATTTCTAACCCACGTAACTTCATGATCGGCCGAAGACAACCCGTTCTTCGAAACAGACGGTCGGAGCACTCTAAGCCTTCTCTCTTCTTCATCCTCATCACTGTCCTCGAATTTTGGGACATCGTAGACATCTCTGGGTTTCCATCGGTATACAACACTCCATCCCGGATGCTTCAAACACTGTGAGTAGTATACTTGGAACGCTTGGTTCGGAAAGATAAACGGATCTTCCTGACCATAAAATCGAAGTGTGTTCATACTGGTCAATCTATATTCATCTTTCCAAGTCCCAAAATTGCTTCTCCACTTATCCGTATCGGTTCGCGTATCGTACCAAGTACACTGGAATATATAAAAGGGTTCTGATCGTCCGGGATAGTGGATGCCGAGTATACAATTTAAGTACCCATAATAAATCACATCGTCCGATCCTACCGTCGCAATCCCACTATTCTGAGTGGTTCTAGATGTTTCTATGTCTTTAATTTTGAATTTGTATCCAAGAACACCAAATCTTTTGTAATATGCAACCGTTTGGCTCTACGGATTAATCCGTAGGGCCAAACTAAATTTGCTCCTACGGATGTCGTTATTCGTAGGGGCAACCCCCTATTTTAGTAGTGATTGCTTTAGCTCAAGAAGTCACTCAAGACATATGCAAGAAATTAAGGGGGCACAATATAATTCTTAAGCTGGACATGGAGAAAGCTTTTGACAGACCAAAATGGGCCTTTATATTCCAGGTTATGAAATGCTTTGGCTTCTCAGAAATGTTTGTGGATTTAATACGAGGATGTTTGGCAGCATAACACGTTTCTATAAATATGAATGGACAACTGGGTTTTTTTTCCAGGCTCAAGAGGAGTAAGATAAGGTGATCCTTTATCTCCTGCTCTTTTTATAATAGCATATGAATATCTCGGTAGAGAAATTACACGATTGAATGCAGCTGGAAAGTTAATTCCATACAGGAACAAAACTAACAATATTGGTATTTCTCATATGTTGTCTGCTGATGATACTTTGATATTTATAAAAGGCAGTAAGAAGAGTATGAAAACTCGCTTTGATACATATATAAGAGGAGCTATTTGGTCAGAAAATAAACAAGCAAAAGAATGTCTTTTACATAAGAAAAGACTGTCCTTTTTTGCATGTTCTTCCATTCAGAATATGCTTGAGATTAATAAAGGAATTTGGCCTTAATCTTATCTTGGTGCTCCAGTGTTTCATAATAGATGCAAAATCAGATACTTTGAGCCTCTTATAGAGAAGATTAAAGCAAAGTTGCAAGGATGGCAAAATAAGCCCCTATCTATAGCAGGTAGATATATACTTACTAATCATGCCAGTCCAGTCCATATTTTAGTTTTCTGCAATTCTTTTATTACAGCGATGAATAGAATTACTTTCATGATCGCAAAATTCTTTTAGAATGACCGTGATAACCATAATCATCATCACTGGGTCTCATGGGACAAAATATGCAAAACCTCAACAAGGATGTCTCAACATCAGACTTCCAAGTAAAGCTACTGAAGCTTAGAATATGAAGAAAGTTTGGAAATTTATTAAATATGACAGTTTGTGGGCCAACTATATGCATACAAAATATATGAAAAATTCAGATCCTATTATCAATACTACAACATCTTCTACTTGGAAAAAGATCTATCTCTGTATTTCAATCATCAGCTCATTATCTAAGTGAATCATAGGGCAAGAAAAAATTGATTTCTAGTCTGATATTTGGCAGGGAGATCTGCCTTTGATAGATTGTGTCACTTATTAGAAAGACGTTGTTTCTGTTAATAACATTTTGACTGAAAGTGGATGGAATTTCAAAACTGTTCAAAATGATATTCCTGATAGTATTATTACTAAGATCAAAAGCAAAAATTATTGTCTCAATAGCAACCCAGTCAAATTGATTTGGAAGCTCACCAATTTAGGAGACTTCACTTTGAAATCGGTATGGAATTATATACGACAGAATAAACAGGTAGTCAATAAAGCTAAATTTTTTAAACTCGGTAATATCCCCAACAAAATTATGATTTTTACCTGGAAGCTTCTCACGAATGCTTTGCCACTTGATTCTAAAATCAGAAGTTTGGGTTATAATGTTTCTAGCAAGTGCTCATACTGCAGTAACTCATAGCAAGAAGACAGCGAATATTTATTCATCAAAAGTGAATTATTAGAATCCCTTTGCAATGCTATGGATGGAATTTTCAAAACTGGAAAAACAGCTAATGCATTTGATGATTCTATAGAAGAGGTATTTAAGTTCTGGCATGAAATTTCAAAATGTGAAGATATTGCTAAGTGGATTCCCCACATTATCAGCTGGAATATCTGGAAAATGAGATGCAAATGTATATTTCACGAAGAAAGCATTATTGCTCCCACAGTTTGGTATCAAATAATTGCAAATTTTTATTAAAAAAAAATTAGCTACAGATCAGGTGTCATTTAAAAGGAATTCAAGCTCCCAAATTCTTATATGGCTGGGTCTTTCTGATATGGTTAAGATGGATAATATACATCAAAGAATTATTATAACATCACGGGAGAAACCTTCAAAAGAGAAATACAAATTAAATGCTGATGGGCAATGAAACCTACTGATAAAATAAGCCCAGAGGGTGCTGTTATGAGAAATGATAATGGGAAAATATTTTTTGCATCTAAGTTCTACTATGGGCAGAGGTGATATTCTTGAATCTAAGTCCTAACCCTAACCCTACCATCAGCCCCAACCCCAGCCCTAACCCCAACCCCAACCCCAACCGCAACCGTAACCCCCTGCCGAACCCCAACCCCAACCGCAACCGCGCGCAGCCCCAGCCCCGTCCTAACCCTAACGCTAACCCCAACCGATGCCTCATCGGTACCCAAATCATGAACCATAGCCCTAAAACAATCAAAAATTTGTTTAATTGAAGATTTCCTAACCTGTGCAGAGGCGACGATCGATCGGAGGCGACGACGAAAAGAGGCGACGACGAAAACTGAGATGAGGAAGAAGCAGGCGGTGGCGACGACGAATCGGTCGGCGCTGGCGACGACGAGAATGGCGACGACGAGAACGGCGATCGGCGGGAACGAGGGTTTGGGGATTTGGGTTCGCGCGCAGTGATGAGAAAATAATATTTAGAGATAATCAGCGTAGGGATCGATCTGCCTTTTTACTTAAATCCCTATTTAGATACCCCTACGGATAAGTCCGTAGGTTCTTGGTTTGCAGCTCCGTAGGGGCAAACAACAATTTAAAATTTAATAATTTTAAATAAATATGTAAGGACCGTAGGGGCAATCGTTTTGCCCTACGGATTAAGCCGTAGGGCCAAACTAAATATACTCCTACGGATGTCGTTATCCGTAGGGACAACCCTCTATTTTAGTAGTGAAAGATGGGGTCCCTTACAATTATTAAGGGGGATATAGGGTTAATAGCAACTATTGAACTTAATTGGATTTTTGTGGCCTTTTTAGTGGATTTTTCTTGAAGAATAACAAAGCCACGCCATCAATCAATTTAGAATTTGCCATCATATTCTTTCTTGCATAAAATAGTAGAGATTTGCATAAAATAGTAGAGATTTTTAAGGGAGATATGAAGTTAGTTGCGGTTATTGAACTTGATTGGATTTTTGTGTGGATTCTTTTAAAAACTAACAAAGCCATGTCATCAATCAATTTCAGAATAGACTACCCTATTCCTTTTGCATTAAACAATAGAGATAAAAAGGAAAAAAGAAAAAGATATTTTAGAAATAAATATTTAAATAAAGGGCTGGGAACAAATTAAAATTTAATAGGTAAAGTGCTGATTTTAGAAAGTAAGGGTTATTTCGTGTTGCTGTCTGTTGATGCAAAAGTCACAGGTATTCACAACAATTTAGCCTACACAGAAGCTTGTAAATATTCAAAGATAATAAAGAAGTTGCTAGATAGCTTTAGCTATTAACCAAGTTTGACATTTTACAAAGTACCCAGTAATGCTTGGTAATTGACAATGAATCCACTTAGATGAATGATTCAGTTTTAAAATGCACCTTTGTGAACAAAGGAAAGCAGGGGATTATATCCTCATGTTCATGCACTTGATTAAAGACTAATCTTGCTTTAATTACCTTTCTTTATATATATATATATATATAGAGAGAGAGAGAGAGAGGGGAAAGGTAGCATGAGAGGGAATTTACTCCTACGGCATTGGAAAAATGCACCCTCCATGATTTTTTTCGATGATCGGCATATATCATCTCCATCTTTATTATTTAAGACGTGGATACACCAAATTTCATGTGGTTGTACCATTTTTCCACCGTTGATTTAGTTGATGCAAAATTAATGGTTTACCGACAATAAATTTTTTTACCTCGCTAATTCAACGGTGAAAAAGTGATAGAATCACATGAAATTTGATGTATGCATATCTTAGATGATAACGATGATAATGATGGATGCCGATCATCAGAAAAAATAGTGGAGGTTGCATTTTTTCAATGCTTTAGGAGGAAATCCGCTCCTATGGCCTCTTTCCTCCATTATTCTTATACACACACTCTGATCCACACATTAAGCTGGCTTATCCAGTGCTCCTATTATTTTCAAATACCGGCGGCTTGGAGCAGCCACAAATTCCTACTCATTAGGCAGAAAGTGTACATATATAAAAAAAAACTTTTGCTAGGATGAGAAATCTATTAATTGTTAGGTTGGTTGAAAAGATTATGCGCGAACATATGCACCAAATTATGATCGGGTGCCCAATTGAAATTTTGTATAATCTTGACATGATATGTGAGAAGAATTTGATGGTGCACAGAAATGCATGATATGCGAGAAGCATCGAAGAAAAGAAAAGAAAAATTACAAAGCCCCAATCGGCATATGCAGAGAAATATCTGTGTCTAGATTTGTATATATATCATTGATACACACCACCCATGATATAAATGTAAAACTTGTGTTGTGTAAAATAAACCTAAATAAGAAAATATTAATTTCAACCCATTTGCACTCCAGTGGTTGTTTTAGATAAATCTCAGCCATCATCATTATCTTTTTAAGTACAATTATATATGGACTTAAAATGTAATTAGCACTGGCAACCTATGGCATGCCCACAAACAATAAAAAAGCACCACCAAAATAATGAAGTACATCATCATATGCGCTACACTCTTCCTCCATTAGAGGGTGGTAGACAACACAACAATGCATTAGGGATTAATTAACTCACAAGTGCGATATTAGCGAAATTGATCTCTATTATATATTGGTTAATTATTTCTAAGAAGCAATCTCCAAATTTGATAGTGCTTAGGAGCTTGCCTCATGCTCGTCCTCAAAACGGAACACTTCATGTTCTTTTTATGGATAATGGATAGGGACTCATTCGTGTGACGTGTACTAAAAGATGGATCGTGTGTTAATTACAGCCCTATATAAGACGTTTCATTCATTTCAACTTAATTAGTAACAAAATATATATATCTATATCTAAGTAGAAGAAAAATGTCTATAGGTGAAGTGATGAAGAGAGTGAAGCCATATTTGCTTATGGTGTTTTTACAGTTTGGGTATGCAGGAATGTACGTAATTGCAGTGGCTTCGCTTAAGCGCGGCATGAATCATTATGTGTTGGTTGTGTATCGGAACGCCATTGCTGCTGTTGTTATGGCCCCTTTTGCCTTGTGGTTTGAGAGGTTAATTTCATGCTTCCGCTCTCTGTTCACATCTGCTCACATACACGCTTGCATATAATAGAGCTTGAAGTGCCGAACAATGTAATTTTATAGTCATTTTGTATAATGTCATGATGACTTTGTTCTTTAATCGCTGTACAGAAAAGTGCGGCCCAAGATGACAATACGCGTCTTCTTCAAGATAATAGCCTTAGGATTACTTGAGTACGAACTTTCGATTTTTTTCTCTTTGTGATAAGTCCAAACTTAATTTATTTTGTATGTATTTTTCTAACAGGAAATTCCTAATTTATTTAACTGCAGGCCTGTGCTTGACCAAAATTTCTACTATGTGGGAGCAAACAACACTTCTGCAGGATTCGCTGCCGCGCTATTTAACATACTTCCAGCAATTACATTTGTAATGGCAGTTGCTCTCAGGTAAAATAATGTGCTAAAATTTTACTCATGTATCGTTGCATTGCATTTTATCGGTAATATTTATAAAAATTCTTACCTTAATATTTATTCTAAAGAAATGCATTCTTTCTGATTAGCACTATATCAAAATTAATTGTGGCGCTGACAACGCTAAAAGTAGATCGATTTCTTAAATAAAACGAAGAAAGGCCGGTTTCTCACAGGAGAAAAAGTAAAAAGCAATATAAGAAAAACTTTCTTTTTTACTAGATTAAACTTCCTCATATATATTTATATAATCATTTTTTTTTATCAGGATGGAGAAGCTAAATATAAAGAGAATACATAGTCAAGCGAAGGTCATAGGGACTCTTGTGACCGTCGCAGGTGCATTACTCATGATATTGTATAACGGACCCGCCGTAGAGTTTTTCTGGTCGAAAGGCCGAACTCATCATGGTGAAGCCACAAAAGATGGAGGCAACTTTCTCATGGGAACAATTGTGTTGCTAGGGAGTTGCATTTGTTGGTCTGCTTTCTATATTGTACAGGTATAGTTATTGTGTGATTAACACTAAAGTACCCCTAATTATCACGGTTCTTCACTAAACTACCTTAAATTTTTACTCTTGTAAGGGATTTGTTATTGTAGTGACAACATTTCTAATATGAATTCATTGTGATATTAAAATGCATGCAGGCAAATACTTTGGCGTCGTATCCCGCAGAGCTCAGCTTAACTACATTGATATGCTTTTCGGGCGCCGTTTTGAGCAGCGCAGTCACTCTAGTGATGGAAGGCATGAGTGCACGTCCTTGGGCAATCGGCTGGGACATGAGACTCTTCACCGCCGTTTATTCGGTAATCTTTAAATTAATACGGTTGAATTTAGAACTAGAATTATTAATCAAGAAGTCAACCGGTAAAGACATCATACAGATCGTGTGACCTATTCTGAAATGTCTTCTTTTTAGGTAATAATATGAGAGATTAGAAAAAGGCTATAAGGGGCCTGCAGGAACTCTGCAAACTCATAACTGTAATGTCCAGATTGCAGACCCATGGGGCTACGTGTAAAAAGGCCTCTGGGGTCTATGGGGTTTGCAGTCTGCATACCGCAGTTATGGACCTGTAGTGTCCCTGTATATGCCCCGTTTTCTCTCATGAAAATGATTTAATATTAATAGTTTGTCAAAATGCAGGGGATTATGTGCTCAGGGGTTGCCTACTATGTGCAAGGGATAGTGATGAAAGAGAGAGGCCCAGTGTTTGTGACTGCTTTCAATCCACTCTGCATGATTATTACTGCCATCTTGGGCTCCATTATTCTAGCAGAAGAAATTACTTTGGGAAGGTATATACCATATATGAATTGCAGATAATTTTTTTTTAACTGGCCCATGATAAGTCTAACCCCATGCACACAAGCGCACACAAGCACACAACACACACAAGCATCCAAAAGACCCATGAATTTGTCCTGAAAGCGTTAAATTGTGGTCGCTTCTCCAAGATCTGTAATTGAAACCCCGTCTCTCCTCAGGAAGGGAAGTGCCATACAACTGAGCTATTGCTTATTGGTTATAAACAATTAAGTTATCATATGGTTTTTCACTAATAATAAATGAGATTAGTAGCACTAACTTCTTTCATAATTAACAATGTGTTTGTAGGATTATAGGTGCCATTATTATAGTGACAGGCCTCTACTCTCTTATATGGGGAAAGAGCAAAGATTACTTGACTCAAACTACAGAAGGAGATGAGAAAAATGATGGACTCAGCTTGCCAAGGACTGCAGTATTTGATATTTCTTCAAACAAATTGGAGCAATAGGCTAATTAACTTCCAGAATTGAGAGTTTTTGTGTGTTCTTTGTATTAATCTTATAACGATAAGGATGTCCTGCATATGTTTTGTGTGCTGTACTAAAATGTATGGAACTTCGATTGCTTGAACCAAGAAAAGGTTTTGTATGGTGAATTTTATTTTGTACCCCCTCGTTGTTTTTTTACTAGTCCTTTTTTTGCTCTTTTTTCTTCCTTCTCAAATTACTAGTCCATTCAGAATACGGGAAAGCTTGTTAATTAATTTTATTTCATTCTTCTAAAATCAATGTATTTTATATATGAAGTTCTACATCTACTCCTAACTGAAAGGGTAAATCTTTCTCGATAAATCTTTATTATTAGGTTAAATTATGATTTTTTACGAGCTAGGTATTTGTTTCACGACAATTGAATGGAGTTCAATATATTAATAAATTATAAGACCAAATATTGCATATACAACGACTATGTTTGTCTATTAGACAAACAAATTTATTGTTTGGTTTTAAGTAGTTGGTATGAAATTTGTATACATCATGAAAACATGATATAGATGAAAATTCACTTGCTAAGAAATTAGAAGAGAATTGGTAGGAATTGCGACATTCTGTCGTCTCAATCATTAAAGAGAAACCGAGTATATTAATTTTATTTCACATCCAATTTTCATTTCATTTCATAACAAGCAATGTAATAGGATTTTGAGTTGAAAGAAGCTAGTATTTAGCACGGACAATGCACGAATCCATATTTTAACATATGGACAAAGACGTGAATTTATTTTAAGAATTAGTTAAAATAGTATAGGTTTTTAAGAGCTTTGTATGATTTTTTTATTTGTTAAGAATTTAAAATTTTAGCTATTTTAAATATTTTTTCTCAGAGCTTACGTGTGAGCAATCAATAGGTTCGATATTAATCATCTTTTTCAAAAGTAAAATTATGCATATAAAGCCTACCGTTCAAAGCATCTTCAAGATGAGATTGAAGCATGTGAAACAACTCCCAACCAATTGGAAGCCCATGCATATTCTCTTTTCTTTATGGTTTCTTTGTTGATTTCTCAGCACTTGAAAATGGATTTCATCTTAATCCTATCCTTATCCCTCGTGAGGGCATTGATTCTTTTAGGTTGAAGTGAACCTTTTTATTTCATCTTAGGGAATATTATTTCGAAGCCCCCGAGCTAAAAGTTGATTTATTTATTTTTAAACCTACACATTTTCATATATGCTAAGAAACCTAATCCACTGATATTTTATTATTCTTAAACCCGGGCCACTTTTACTATACATATTTCATTGTATGATACGGCTTCTTGAGTAAATTTACACCTCCATTTTTGCCTGATCATATCTATGACATTACAACTTAAAGAAATATAATCTAATTAATATTTTATGTAGTCTTCCAATCATAATTGAATAAGTTTTGTTTGCAAAGAAAAAAATGATCAAAAGAAATTATTTTTGTCGAAAAGCTATACCTTATATTAGATTGATGCAGGCCAGAAAAATGTTAAATTTTCATAATAGAATAAATTAAACTGATGTAATAGTTAATGTGAGGGTGAACGCCGGCTTGTTAAAAATCATTATACTTTATTTAGAGGAATGAAGAGAACTCGGTAAGGGTTTGATGGTTTTGGAGAGAGTTCAAGATAGAAGATGAGGGTAATTTTGGCATTTAAAAAAAATCAATGTATACTATACTGTATTTGTACTTCTTGAGAGTATTTTGGGTTTAAAATAAATTTATATAAAGGCATGGGATTTTTTGGCATTTATGAAGTTTATGGGTTTAAAAATAATTCACCTTTAATTAATGAGGCAAGGAACAATTTTCCCATGAAAAAAAACCCTTTTGTCCATACCTCATGTATTTGAGTTATTATTTATAATAGTAAAGATGAGCATGAAGGAATCGAGAGCTTTTACTATATAAGTCCTTTTAATAACAAGCTTCAAGTAGGATTATTTTTTATTTTTTTGGCACTGGCATGTAAGCAATGCATATAACACATCCACGAACACATCACATACATACCCTCTAAGCGATCCATGAATTTGCCTCGAAAGCGTTAATTTGTTTGGCACCGACGCGTAATCTATGCATACAACACACTCACGCACAAATCATGCACAAGCACACAACACACACACAACAAGAGAACTCATGAATTTTCCTCGAAAATGTTAATTTGTGGCCACTTTCTTTCCGGTTTGTAGTTCGAACCCTCCAAGAGGGGAAGTACCGAACTGAACTATATCTAATTATCTCTTTGGTACAAGCTAGTATGATTAATTTATTCTTATGTATGACCCTTAAACATGCTCATGCACGATTAATTATTATTTGAAGGAGATCCTATGTGAGGGCATCGAATGGGAAATCTTTCAAAGTACCGACCTGACCTAATGTTGTTGCCACAAGATCAATCTGCGTAGCGGAAATACTTACGGATCTATAAACCTAGATTCCTTTATTGACGAATAACAAAAAACACCAGATACAAACCGTAGAAATAAATAACACAAAAGATTGGAAGGGGGAAAGAGGAGAACTTTATTAGAATTTGAAAAAGAAAACACCTTACAGAATATTACAAAAAACCCTCTCCGTCCTTTTGTCTCCCTTAAACTTTATGGTTTTGTGTCCCTTAAATTTTATGAAGCCGTCTCTCACCTCACTTGAACCTTATGATAAAGTCGATATTTTTCCTTAATGAGAGTACCTTCCTATTTATTGTATAGAATTAACTTTCTACCACTTAGATTATGATTAACATAAATCTCCTTTATTCTTATTTAATGGAATATTATCTTTTATTTAAATCTAAATCAAATTTTATATTTAAATAAAAGATTTATCTAATAAAATATTTTCTCTTATTTAAATCTATATTTAAATAAGAGATATATTTTAATCCTATCTATAAAAACTAACTATTTAAATTTAGAATAATCTCAACACCTAATTCTATATCACAAATAGTATATCTCGTATCGTATTGTATTGAATTGTAAAATTTGAATCTCATGCAGGATACATTCATAATTCGACCTGATCCTATGATATGTAGTATCAATTTTCTTCCATATCGAATTGAATTGAATCCTAGAATTTAAATACTAAATCATAGGATATTAACGATTATGTTGATTTAGCACCCATAGTATACAAGATCCTTTAAATTTAACATTTCACATTTTTAAGTTGGATCATGTCATCCACCATACATGGCGTAACAGGACACTAATGGTTGAGAATATTAAAAAGAATTAAAATCTTATTTTAAAAGATATTCTTTCTATTCTACCAAGTTTAATCCTGAGTGTATTATCTCATGGGCAGTATGTACAAGGATAAACTATTTCTATCTAAGAATGCCATATGTTTCCTTCATTATCAAAATGAAATATGATATAATTTCTTTCTCATTCTTTGGCTTCTTGTATATTATATGTAAAATCTATAAACCCTCTTCTATGGTTCAAATTTTTTAGTTGGAATACCTTCAATTATTTCAAATAATTATTTGGTCCAAGAAAAAATATACTATAATAATAATAGATAGTATTTGATGAAAGATTCAACAATTCTAATTCCTTGCATTCCTTCTTGCCTACTTGGTCTGTATTAGGTTTTTTCTCCCAAGTGCTACACACATTGCAGGATCTTTTGTGATGGATATTATTAAGATAACACACATATTTGTGGTTGGCACAGTTACATAAGCCTTTACTAAACTAGCTTAATCTTAGGATTTTTTCCACTTAAACCACTATTTTTCCAAAAAAAACTACAAAATCTATATATTCATCCAAAGCAAGACCGGAACACTCTACATCAACAAAATGATGATGTCCCAACTCTAATACTTGCATCCGCATGCATAACGCATCTCCAAATACAAACTGAAAGATCTTGAAGAAGATACAATTTATGATTTGAACTTAATTAATTTGTATTGAATCTCAAAAGTGTATATAAACACTTTACATGATGAACAAATAAAATAAAATCTTTCCTAACAAAAATAAAATCTTTCTTAACAAATAAAATCAGAAAAGTTATTGAAAGATTTGTAAGCACAAAAATCTGCACCAGTTATGAAAAATTTTCCTACTACGCGTTGGCAAAATTGAGGCTCCGTTGGAGACTCTGATCTTGGAACGAAATTTGAGAAATTGACCGTGTCCAAATGCTTTTATGAGGACATCCGCAAGTTGATCAGGAGTGTTGATGTGGAGAATACGAATGGTGCCATCTTTAACGCATTCCCGAACAAAGTGATAGTCAAGAGCAATGTGTTTACTTCGAGAGTGGAAGACTGAGTTTACACTAAGATAGATAGCTCCAGTATTATCACAGTATAGAGAGAGTGGTTTTTGCAGAATTTGCTTGAGTTCATACAGAAGATTTTTCACCCATACTATCTCGGCCGTGGCAATCGCAAGGGCTTTATATTTAACTTCGGAAAAGAAATGAGAAAGTCTTTTGTTGAACCGATTTCCATGAGATGGGATTCGAGTCTAGTTAGAGAATATAGACAGTGATAGAATGACCGCCATCGCGACTTCCACCCCAATCAGAGTCAATGAAGGCCTGAAAAGTTAGAGGAGATCGTCGGTGGAGGTAAAGACCATGATGTATCGTACCTTTGTGGTAACGAAGTACACATTTAAGTGTCATCCAGTGAAGTTCTGTGGGAGAGTGCATGAATTGGGAGAGACGATTGACGGCGAATGGATCGTTAGGCCGAGTGAGAAAGAGCTATTGAAGAATACCAACTAGCTGACGATATGGTGTGAGGTCAACAGATGAAGACCCCTCATGGCAAAGAAGATGGATGGTATTGCACATTGGGATGGCAACTTCTTTAGCTCCTTTCTTAGAGAAATTTTTCAGAAGATCGGCGATGTAGCGATATTGAGATAGAAAATGTCCTTGTGTCATGGGAATAGTTTCTACCCTAAGAAAGTGACGAAGATCACTGAGATCGTTTAGAGAGAAACGTTGTCCAAGTTGACAAACAAAAGATTGAAGGAATTGTATATTGTTATCTGTGAGAATAATGTCGTCAACATATACCAAGAAATAGACTACGATTGCATCCTTGGAGTAGATAAAAAGAGACGTATCCGCCACGGAATTTGTGAAGCCATTTTGTAGAAGATAGCCTTTGAGTTCTTGATACTATGCCCTTAGGGCTTGTTTGAAACCATAAATAGTTTTACGTAGTTTATAGACGTGGTTAGGTAGGGAAGAGTGGAAAAATCCGGATAGTTGAGCCATATACACATCTTCATGTAGAGAACCATTGAGAAAAACAGTGTTAATGTTGAGTTGATGAAGATGCCATCCTTGGAAGAGTGCTAGGCATAAGGCCATACGTAGTGTTGTCGTCTTGATAACGAGGCTGAACATAGCAGAATAGTTTAGACCAGGCCATTGATGGAAGCCTTTGGCCATAAGGTGAGCTTTGTATCCGGCAATGGTGCCATTGGAGTTGCACTTGATTCAGAAGACCTACTTGTAACTTATAAGATTCTGATTTGATTTGGAAACAAGATCCTATGTTTCATTCTTCATGAAAGCATCAAACTCTTCGGACATTGGACATTGTAGCACGCCAGTTAGGACCATTCATAGCTTGAGATACACATGTTGGTTCAAGAATTTTGGGAATTGGGTGAACAGTGGTATGGTTTATATATTGGGAGTCGAAGTATTTTGGGTTCAGTTTACGTTCATTGTTGGTGCGGAGATTTGGGGGTTGGGGAGAAAGGGATAGTTGTGGAGAGGGTAAATGGGATTGGGCGATTATAGAGGAAGGTAGGAAGGTAGGGACTGGGAGGTTGGCGAGCTTATCGAAATTAGAGGATGAGAATTGTGAAGAGTCAGTGGAGTGGGAGAGGTCGAGAATATGAGATGTTGATGATTGGGGTTCAGTGGGGGGTTTGTCATGTCCCACTTCCCAAAATACGGAGGGGTGACTAGACTAGCCATGCTCCTATGGTCAAGGAATAATCCCGCTGTAGTCACACTTTGGTTTCTAGCATTACATGGTAATCAGTAAACACAATACAAAAATAAAGAAAATCACAATTCACAAGTTTATTACATTTAATCAACAGAGTTCAAGATACAACTATTCGAACAAAAGAAACTACTAACCAAAAGAAATAACAATGTCCTTATTGCAAGCAGAAGGCGATAACGCTGGTGTCGCGGTCTAAATCTCCGCAATCTCGAACGGCAGGTCCTGCTCTTGAGCTGGGTCCACTACGTCCTCCGAGCATGCACACTCAGGTCGTCAGGACGACACATATAACAATATATATATATATATATATATATATATATATACATACATATATATATATATACATACATACATACATATATATATATACATACATACATATATATATACATACATACATATATATATATATAGTATTTGCAATGATAAGCAGAAAAGAACGATATAAACTAGTAACATAAGAATATGGAATTTCAAGTATATGTGAACAGTATGCTATATGTATCATGTCAGCAATCCATGCAATATATATGTCACTACCTATCCGTCACTAATTAAATTGAAATCGATCAGTGGAAAAAGATGCTCGTATTTAACAAAGGTCTCGTATATGCCCAAGACTATGGTTCGTTGTTGCTCGGGATATAATCCCGCAGCCGTGCCGCTAGGCCCACGACTTTATATATATATATATATATATATATATATATATATATATATATATATATATATCACTGATATCAAATGATCATCCTCTAACTTGCGAAACCTTGCTAAACACAAGTTCGATTCCACCTCGATTTGTGTTCAGGTATTAGATGGGTTGTGAACAAGTATGTATCGCTTTCACTTTCAATCACGCTTTCGCTTATCAGTATCACTTTCAATCACTGGTTCACTATCGTACTTGTCACAATCTAATCACTAACACTTATCAATCGACAATGCAAAGCAGTCGCTAGGGTTCAATGTAAACATTTACTAAACAAAGGGTGTAAAGCAATAACAAGATGTGGTAAACATGCGTCAAGTAAATGTTCGCTAAATTATGGGCAGTCAATGCTATATAACTTGCAAAATCATAATTAATCACACGTACAGAATTACGCAAAACAATATAAAAGGAATATTAAGTACACTTGATTATCTAAGCAGTAAAATTTGTTTCATATCAATAGGCATCATGGTTTAAGAGTTATGTTCATTTAAAAACGGGTGTAAGCTGCTGGAATTCCAGTTTCAGAACTGGAAGTTCCAATTCAAGCGCAATTTTCTATAGATTATGATCAGATTCGGGGAGCGCTACAGTTGAATAAAATCTAGCCCTATCAGTTAGGTTTCTAACACAATAGACGGATAAATAATAGCCGCTGTATATGAGGAGATATGTTCTGTTAAAGATCAATGTTTATAAACTATCACTGCAGAAAACTGCAAGACCTATCGACGATTTAAAATATATTTAAAATAGCAAAAAAATACTTAAATTAAATCAAATCAACACTATTTGTTAGCTAACTTAATTATATACGTGACGATATAGGACTCCGCATATTTTCATATTTATAAAGAGACGTAAAGGCATTTAAAATCAGGTGTCGTTAGAAAATACTGCTTTGAACTGCAGTCTAGAGCCGTATTTCTCTCAAGTTTTCTGTCACGCCCCGCTTTCCAGTATACGGCGAAGGGGACGCTACTGGTCCACTACGTATATACTCAGAAGTACATACGCTAAGCGTATCTAAGCAATATAAAAGTAAATACACAAGAGACAAGATATAATAAAAACAACTTTTATTTATTAACATTCTTTTGTACAATGCATGAAAAGGAAATACAACTGAAATAAAACGATGCCTAAATAATGGCATAACAGAAAATGAAAAGTACTGAATGGAAAATGTACAATGAAACTAGAGCTCTGGTTCTTCAGTAAACTGCTCCAAGTCTTCTGCAGATGGCTCGATCTCTGCCGGGTCCAAACCACCTGACGATATTCAAAGAAGAAAGAAATAAAATGTCGTCAGCGAACAGGTCGCTCGGTAAGTCCCAAGGATAAGAGGAGAAATAGAATAGACAGAGAGTAAGAGAGAGAGAGAGAGAAAGTAGCTTTTACAGTTGTATTATATTGTTTTAGTGTTAACGCTGTTGTTTGTAGCTTGATACAGAAGAATACCAGTGTATACGAGAGGGGTCTCAGTATGCTAGAGACCAGGGCAAATGGAAGTATAAGGCTCCGTTATACAACCCGGAACAACGGCAATTGGATTCATGTTAGGTGTCTTAATCTTACCGTCTCGTGGCATTTTAACACCTTCCGTACCAATCTACCCCTTAAACCCCGTAGTGTTTTGATTGTATTGTTGTCTTGTATTATAACTGTATAGATGGTATAATTGGATGACTGAACGAAACCATGATATCAGTAAACGGATGTAACCATAGAATCATGTAAACTGGAGATCATGTAAATGGAATGTATATTCATGGTTCGGTTCAGTCAAGTTGTATAAATTAGAATCATGGATTCATGTGTTCATATTGAATTGGAATATTGTAGATTGTAGATTGTACTTGAATCATATTCAAGTCAAATATAATCAGACTCAAAACCGAGTCAGACAATTAGAAATGTAAATCGAAGTCTTGATTATTTCTTACCTATAATTGCTAGGGTCCTTAGGGTAATTTATAAACTTGAGGGGTTTTTATGTAAAATATACTTTTATATACTTTTCAAAATACTCCCCAAGCATTTATTATTCGTCTTTAGAGTTGTAATGAGTGTGGATTTTATATTGTGAAATTTCTAGTGAAAATATCCTAGTTTTATAAATAAAGGTATTTATCTGTAATATTGATTTATTTGGAATTCATGGTATTTTAGTGTAAAATTTATTCTTGTAATTTTTTTTAGGAAAATTGTGGAATATTTATATTATAACAAAATAGATATTTTAATGATAAATATACATATATTTATACAAAAATAATTTTAATAAATATTTTATATTCTAAAAATCTCATTTTCTTAATATGTCGTATTTTAAATCTTTCGAGACCGAATGCTACTTGCGGAGATCTGAATCTCGCACTACTAAGCCCGAGGATATGCGATAATCCACACCATCCCGAATGGGTTCCCTAAAGTGGATTGTAGCGGCGCTTTGCAAAGATTGTAAAATACTAAATCCTTTAGAAAACGGTTTTATAAAATAAATGGTATTTATTGGTAAAAATGTCAATTTTCCGTATTTTAAGTTCTAGGGTTTCCTAAGTCAACTAAACTATTTCTAAATGGTCTAAACGACAAGTTGTGAGATGCCTCAAATCGCCTCTTCACTGCCAATTATGGCCAGATAAGTACAAGTGAAGAAAGGAGGGATCCGCTCACGAATCACCGTGAGACGGGCCTTTTAAAGTTACCTTTCTCACTTGCCTAGCATAGACACCACAAAGTCAGGTTTAGATAAACGACCGATGTGCACAACTTATCGTATTTTCATAACAAGATGTGTTTATTTAAAAGTGTATCAACTCTAACTCTTTTAGAAATAGTTTTATTAAGTGTTTGGTATTTAAATGTAAATGCTTGTTTTCTCGTATTCTAAGGTTTCAATGGTATCGTGTTAGCTTGTATGTAAGTGTGTGAGGAGGTAGGTCGTTACCTCGTGATCTACTTTAAATGTATAGTAAGTTTGATGGGTTAAATGAAGGATTAAAACAATGTGGTATTTAAGTGAAAAAATATGATAATTTGAGAAAGCTATCATTTCATGTGACGAAACTTGATCAAATTATTTGATTAGTGTTTAATAATCAACATGAGGAAGTTTAGGTATGATTGTATTAGCGAGAAGTGGAATTTTATAGAAATCCGAATCGGAAATCGGATTTGTTCCGATTTCGTTGGGTTTTGTAATTTCGTATTTTGAGAATGGAAAAGAGAGAGAGAAAGGGACTTACGGGTTTTAGATTATACAAGAGAGTGAAAGGGAATTAGAAGGATCGCCGATGTGTTGCGTCGACGCCGGTGGTTCCTAAAACGATCGCCGGAAGTTCGCCGGGAAATTCGCCTTAGCTTTGCCTCGTGCTCACTTCGATTGCACACTAGGGTTCTAAGGATTTTTCTTAAGAGTTGGCTCAGAAATGTGAGTGAGAGGGTAAAGGGTAGGGTGATATTTATAGGGTTAAGCTAGGGTTAGGGTAGATGAAGAGTTTTAATTAAAAAAATTTTAAAAGGTGTAAAAATCATTAAAAGTAGAGTAAATGATGTTTTAAAAACTCTCTGGAACCGATCCAATAATTTATAGTGTGCAGGGGGGTAGGGGAGACGAAGAGCCCCAACTTTCATGTTGGGGACTCGGCCTTCCGGCCGAGTCCGGCCGGCGGCGCGGGCCCGAGTCGAGCCGAGTCAGATGGTCGGGGGGTGGAGGGTCTCCTGGTGTAGCCTCTGGTGCATTTAACTTTTCATGTGTAGTGGGAAAATCTGGAGTTATCACGTGTTGACTGTTGGACTTCTATAAAATTTAAAACAAAATAATATTAAAAATAATGTGGGGCATGGGATTTGAACTCTGGTGGCTTGGTTCAGCAATGCAAGGTATTATCAATGAGCTACAAGCTCCTTCTTGTAATTAAATTGCTAATTAATTACTTAAGTCATGTGCTCAGGCAATAAATACCCCTTTATGGATTTTTGAAAAATATTTGAAAAAATTTGTATAGAAAAAAGTGTATAAGAAAATTAGGGTTGTTACATTCTACCCTCCTTATAAAAATTTCGTCCTCGAAATTTGTAAAAGGAAAGTGTAACAAATCCAAGAAAAGTTTGATGCTGGTGTACTGACAGTATGTGAAAAATAATAAGGTGGTGCAAGGGTTTTAAAAATGTGAGGAATGTGTGAAAGAATAAAAGAATGCGAAGGTTTTGGTAAAATTGTAAAAGAGGTGAGGGAATTTTGGGTTAGGACAGATTCAAGGTATATGATTCAAAGAATAAGAAATGATGGGATTCAAGGAACATGATTGTAAAGAATGTTTTAGTTGCTGGTTCTTGTGTTTTATATTGCTTAGGGTTCCATACAGCTCTGACCTGTATGGGCCGCCAACAAAACCTGTCACGCCCCGCTTCCAAGTATACGGCGAAGGGGACGCGACTGGTCCACTACGTATATACTCAGAAGTACATACGCTAAGCGTATCTAAGTAATATAAAAGTAAATACACAAGAGACAAGATATAATAAAAACAGCAACTTTTATTTATTAACATTCTTTTGTACAATGCATAAAAAGGAAATACAACTGAAATCAAACGATGCCTAAACAATAGCATAACAGGAAATTAAAAGTACTGAATGGAAAATGTACAATGAAACTAGAGCTCTGGTTCTTCAGCAAACTGCTCCAAGTTTTCTGCAGATGGCTCGATCTTTGCCGGGTCCAAACCACCTGACGACATTCAAAGAAGAAAAAAATAGAATGTCGTCAGCGAATAGGTCGCTCGGTAAGTCCCAAGGATAAGAGGAGAAATATAATAGACAGAGAGTATGAGAGAGAGAGAAAGTAGCTTTAACAGTTGTATTATATTGTTTTAGTGTTAACGCTGTTGTTTGTAGCTTGGTACAAAAGAATGCCAGTGTATACGAGAGGGGTCTCAGTATGCTGGAGACCAGGGCAAATGGAAGTATAAGGCTCCGTTATACAACCCGGAACAACGGCAATCGGATTCATGTTAGGTGTCTTAATCTTACCGTCTCATGCGACTTTTAACACCTTCCGTACCAATCTACCCCTTAAACCCCGCAGTGTTTTGATTGTATTGTTGTCTTGTATTGTAACTGTATAGATGGTATAATTGGATGACTGACCGAAACCATGATATCAGTAAACGGATGTAACCATAGAATCATGTAAACTGGATGTAAACTGGAGATCATGTAAATGGAATGTATATCCATGGTTCGGTTCAGTCAAGTTGTATAGATTAGATTCATGGATTCATGTGTTCATATTGAATTGGAATATTATAGATTGTAAATTGTACTTGAATCATATTCAAGTCAAATATAATCAGACTCAAACCCGAGTCAGACAATTAGAAATGTAAATCGAAGTCTTGATTATTTCTTACCTATAATTGTTAGGGTCCTTAGGATAATTTATAAACTTGAGGGGGTTTTATGTAAAATATACTTTTAAATACTTTTCAAAATACTCCCCAAGCATTTATTATTCGTCTTTAGAGTTGTAATGAGTGCGGATTTTATATTGTGATATTTCTAGTGAAAATATCCTAGTTTTATAAATAAAGGTATTTATCTGTAATATTGATTTATTTAGAATTCATGGTATTTTAGTGTAAAATTTATTCTTGTGATTTTTTTAGGAAAAGGGTGGAATATTTATATTATAACAAAATAGATATTTTAATGATAAATATACATATATTTATACAAAAATAATTTTAATAAATATTTTATATTCTAAAAATCTCATTTTCTTAAGATGTCGTATTTTAAATCTTTCGAGACCGAATACTCCTTGCGGAGGTCTGAATCTCACACTACTAAGCCCGAGGATGTGCGATGATCCGCACCATCCCGAATGGGTTCCTCAAAGTGGGTTGTAGCGGCGCTTTGCAAAGATTGTAAAACACTAAATCCTTTAGAAAACGGTTTTATAAAGTAAATGGTATTTATTGGTAAAAATGCCAATTTTCCGTATTTTAGGTTCTAGGGTTTCCTAAGTCAACTAGACTATTTCTAAATGGTCTAAACGACAAGATGTGAGATGCCTCAAATCGCCTCTTCACCGCTAATTGTGGCCAGGTAAGTACAAGTGAAGAAAGGAGGGATCCGCTCACAAATCACCGTGAGACGGACCTTTTAAAATTACCTTTCTCACTTGCCTAGCCTTGACACCATAAAGTCAGGTTTAAATAAACGACCGATGTGCACAACTTATCGTATTTTCATAACAAGATGTATTTATTTAAAAGTGTATCAACTCTAACTCTTTTAGAAATAGTTTTATTAAGTGTATGGTATTTTAATGTAAATGCTTGTTTTCTCGTATTCTAAGGTTTCAATGGTATCGTGTTAGGTTGTATGTAAGTGTGTGAGGAGGTGGGTCGTTACCTCGTGATCTACTTTAAATGTATAGCAAGTTTGATGGGTTAAATGAAAGATTGAAACAATGTGGTATTTAAGTGAAAAAATACGATAATTTGAGAAAGCTATCATTTCATGTGACGAAACTTGATCAAACTATTTGATTAGTGTTTAATAATCAACATGAGGAAGTTTAGGTATGATTGTATTAGTGAGAAGTGGAATTTTATAGAAAACCGAATCGGAAATCGGATTTGTTCCGATTCCGTCGGGTTTTGTAATTTCGTATTTTGAGAATGGAAAAGAGAGATAGAAAAGGACTTACGGGTTTTAGATTATACAAGAGAGTGACAGGGAACTAGAGGGATCGCTGATGTGTTGCGTCGTCGCCGGTGGTTCCTAAAACGACCGCCGGAAGTTCGCCGGGAAATTCGCCGTAGCTTCGCCTCGTGCTCACTTCGATTGCACACTAGGGTTCTAAGGATTTTTCTTGAGAGTTGGCTCAGAAATGTGAGTGAGAGGGTAGAGGGTAGGGTGGTATCTATAGGGTTAAGCTAGGGTTAGGATAGATGATGAGTTTTAATTAAAAAAAATGTAAAAAGGTGTAAAAATCATTAAAAGTAGAGTAAATGATGTTTTAAAAACTCTCTGGAACCGATCCAATAATTTAAAATATGCATGGGGGTAGGGGAGACGAAGAGCCCCAACTTTCATGTTGGGGACTCGGCCGTCCGGCCGAGTCCGGCCGGCGGCGATGGTCGGTGGGTGGGGGGTTTCCTGGTGTAGCCTCTGGTGCATTTAACTTTTCATGTGTAGTGGGAAAATCTGGAGTTATCACGTGTTGACTGTTGGGCTTCTATAAAATTTAAAAACAAAATAATATTAAAAATAATGTGGGGGCATGAGATTTGAACTCTGGTGGCTTGGTTCAGCAATGCAAGGTATTATCAATGAGCTACAAGCTCTTTCTTGTAATTAAATGCTAATTAATTACTTAAGTCATGTGTTTAGGCAATAAATACCCCTTTATGGATTTTTGAAAAAATATTTGAAAAAATTTGTATAGGAAAAAGTGTATAAGAAAATTAGGGTTGTTACATTTTCCCTATCATATTGAGTTCATATTGAATAAATTTGCAGAGGGTTCTAGGTTATCTAGTCGGCTTCGATACAAGCTGTAGAACATCTCATTTCGATTTGAATTCAATTTACTATTAATTTTACAACGTGATATATACAGTGATTTCCAGATTTAACGTCATCTTTTAGGGCGACATTTTATAGGTCTAACCTATATATTTTTAACTCAAATCCCTACACGATATTCACTAACAGTAAAAGGGATTTGACGATCACAAATTTTGGCAATTTAAGATAGGGTTTTCATTCATGTATCGCGTCAAACACATAAGTTATGTATGAGTACCAATCGAAACATCGTTTTCCAGTAATCGGTCCAACTAAATGTTATTCGGTTAAATTCTAAATGATGTTGACACGGGATGGTAAATCCTAGTCAGGTCCCATTAAATATAATCAAACTATGAGGGTTCGTTACAAAAATAACTTGGTTGTAATTAATCCATATAGCTATACACACACGCACACCCTATATCTTGTAACAGTGTTATTTCGATTAACTAGTACATTAATTAGCATGAGTAAGCAAGTGATTAATTTTCACTTGCCTTTGACGATCGCAACGACGATGACGACACGACGACACGTCTTGGCAGTGATGACGGTGAGAGGCAGCAACGGTGACGGTGGAGGCACGGAAACTTGCACCGCACAACATAAGCAGCAGCGACCATGGCACCGTGAAGCTTGGGCTCGGCGATAGCACTCTGTCGATGGTTGCAGAGGTGGCTTGCCGGAATTATGGGTTGCAGTGGTGTGAAGGAAATGAGGCTCTTCGGTGACGAAGGCACAGAGGTGGTGCTTGGTGGTGTCTCTAGTGGTGTTGTCTTTGAATGAGGAGGAGATGGTAGGGCATTGGTGGTGTAGGCGGTGAGAAGAGATCCCCGGCGGTAGAGGGTGTTGTCGACGATGATGCTCGGTAGCCGCAGGCAGCGATGGAAGGAGGTGGTAGCACAGTAGGGTCAAGGATGGGTGCTTGAGAGAGGAGGAGGCGTGCGAGAAGGGAAGTGAGTTGTTCGGTGGTCGATGAGGAGCTCTGGTGAAGGTCGGCAGCAGTGAGCTGGGAAGAGATAGAGGTTTGAGAATGAGAGATGGTGATAGAGAGAGAGGAGATATGAAGAGAGGAGCTCAGCTGGAGAGGTGAGGATTTGGAGGAGGCAATCTCGTGGAGTCGTTGGTGATGGGCACGATGATCGCGCGCTCTCGGCGTGTCGGGATTCAAAATTCTAAAGTTATAACCGCGATCAAGACGGTGTCGCTTTGCAGCTAGCCGGTTGAGCACGGGTCGATCCGCAGGGAGATGGTAGTATGTCCATTCTTATCTTAGACGAGTCAATAAAGAATTGTATATGTTGTGTTCGATTCTATCCTAAGTGTTTGTATATTATGTTTAAGTAAGCTTGTTAAGATTAAGATCGGTTAGTAGAGTTAGGATTAGTCTTGTGCTTTTCTTTTGCCATTCTTAAAACGGTGTTGGGATAATCGAAAGTAGCGGGGATTAGGAGGACATGGGAATGGGATTTGCCTAGTTTAAGCGAGCTTTCCAACGCCAAATCCATTCCTAGTTTCCCTTGTCCGTCCGCTAAATACGCTTATTTCCAACTCTCGGCCAAACACCCGCAATCATGTATCCAATTAAGTCACAATTACATGTTACGTTGTAGTGCGCTTAAAGGACTTCTCAACTTAGGTCGCGGCTACATGTCACGTATAGCGCGCCTAAGTGAAGGGGTTGCGTTTGTTTGGTCGGGGTTCGTTTCAAGATGTTTGGCGCAGAGAAACACAAGGGATTTCTCCGTCGCTCATACCACCTTCCTTAGCCTTAACAAGTACGGAAATTATTCACACATTATAAAAGAAAAGAAAACAAAACAAGAAGGAAGAAAAGAGTGAAAAGGAAAATACGGTTTTACAAATGGTGCAAGCTAACTCTTGGATCCTCACCTTAGCAAGGAACTCCGTCGAGTATCGTCGCTTGAAAATAATACGGAAAAGAGAAGAGAAGGAAATGAGCAAGAAAAGAAATAACAATAACTAGTTAACAACAAATAATAAAGTTACACTAGAAATTAAATTACAATACAATGAAATAAAAATACAAGATAAGAAAAATAACCCTCATCTTCATTTAATCATCCACTCAAAAAGCTCTCACTATAATTTTCACGGAGGAAAGAATGAAGAAGAAGAAGAAGCTAAACTAAACTACACTAATTTCTAACAAAAAGAAGCAAAAAAAGAAGACTTTTGGCTTGGCACAAAACTGGGCTATTTATAGGCTGAGTGCTGCAACCCTGAGCAATATTCTCTGCCCAAATGAAGTTACCAAACTACCCCAAAAATCCGAGTTGACACCGAGTCAACTCGGCCGCGGATCCGCCGCCGATTCGCCATATTGGCCGCGGATCCGTGGCTCTTTGGTAGAATTGGCATGTCGTTTTTTCTGGGGTTTCTTGTGTTGCTTTGCTCTGTTGTTCTACATGTTCCAAATTGCAAATTGTTTCCACAATTTCTTCAGATCTGCAACAATCCAAAATGGCTTCAAAAATAATTCTTTTGACCTTATCTCTCTCGAGCTTCGCGCATCCATTGATTCTTGTGCCGCCCCTTTCGTGCTCTATGCTTGTCCGAGACACGAATGACCACTGTCATTTGTCTTGTCTCTGGAACAGGTACGCGGCACTGGACGGATACGGATGATCGGAATCCGGCTTTTATCTGCTGGCAACAGATGTTTTGGATTTTGGCGTAACAGTGGAGATTTTGTATTATTTGCGTTATTTTGGACTAGCCCTGTCAGAAGTGCTTTCAGTTCCGCTCGTAACCTGTAGCCTGTAAATATGTAGCAAACACGGATTAAAAGCACCTAGCTATAAACAAATGAGCATAAAAATGGGCGGTATTAAATGCAATATTCTGGTGTGAACAAATACCCCCAAACTTAATTTTTGCTCATCCCAAGCAAAACCAATTATTCACAAAAATTCCTAACCTCACTTTCACAGGGAACGCGATTGCACTGAGCTCGTGCAACAAGCCGTTAAACCTCTAGGTGTCCCTAGTAGGAGGAGTGTTGTCTTCTGAGGGTTTTCAGCGGATTACACCCACAAAATCCCGTCAAGCTAGTGTCATAAGTTAATATCGATTCTACTCCTACAGTTTAGTATCTAGGTTAGAAACTCTATTATCCTAAATTAGAAATATTCAACCCTTATATTTCACACCTCCTATCTATTTAACCTTAGATCCTATACGTTCCAAAAAAGTTTAGAAAGATATTGGTATCTTTTGAGTTTTCCTTTTAAAGCGCGGTCTTAAATCAGGGATTTTTATCAATTTTATAGGAAACATAAGTCTTATTCTTTGTTTCTATCTTTTATCCAAACATCGATTGTATACCCCTACGTGTGTGTATTATTTCATCCTTATACTTGAGAATTCAATTCAAGCTATAATACCCTTACCTTAATACCTAATACTACTTCTTTTTATTAAATGATGGACGGTGCTGCTCACACACCTTTCATGCGACTATTAATGCTTCTTGAGGCGCTAACACCCGATTACTGAATGTGTAAGCTTAAAACGTAAATAGCAGTTTCCAGGTCTTGACTTTATTTATTTTTTTTCTTCTTTTTTTTCTTTCTTCTTTTCTTTTCAAGACCGGATATATTTTTTTCAATGATGCTCTTTTAGGTGTTTAGTTTTAAATACCGTTTTTTCTTTCATACTAGGTTTTCAGGAAAGAGTATTTATAGGTATCCTCTATTATCCCAAGTTTCATGGTGCGTGCATGTGCAGTTTGTAGGGTATATACTTTCTAAATTTGGACTCAAGAATAGAAACTATTTTTCAGACTTATGCTTCAGTAAAGCATCAATACTTTCCATTTATTTCGACTTAACTCAAGAACTAAACTCAAGATTACCTATTTCTCAAAAACAAAACAAAACTGTAAGGACGTATATTTACCAAGGTTAAACAGAAGGAGGGTTATTTTTAGGGTTTTCAATTCCTAAGTCTAGGATTTAGTTATTTCTAACGTATCAACTAAACTTTCGGAATAAAAATCTAAGTTACCCTATTAGCTAACTTGACGACAAAGTTTTTATATTTTGGAAGTTTTTTCGATTTTTGTGGGTTTTAATAAGTATGAAAATGCAAAATATACATATGAATGCGAAGGAAGAAAGCCTACCGAGCACACCCCCAAACTTAAACTTGACAGTGCCCTCACTGTCAGGCTACACCAAGATGGTCAAAATTGTCTGCGCTCTCTAAAAGAAAATTTTATACAAAACAGAAAGCAAACCAAAAAATATATACACAAAAAGACCCCCCATAAACTTAAGTGAAACAGTGTTTCCACTGTTAAGCGTTAAAGTTTAGAGTTAGGGGGGAAGAGAACAGTATCAAGCTATACAAGGCCTTACACATGCCAAAAGTTAGCACTAACTATTCAAAGATTTTATCGTTATAAAGCCCGGGTTGGTGAAAGAATATGGTGAGGAAAGAAATGGAGAATACGCGAGACTGTATAGGGATAGGAGGGCGTCCGGTCTCGGTGGAGGAGAAGAATGGCGGAAGGGAGAAAGAAATGGAGTACGAACTTGAGCGTGAAAATGGAGTGAATAAATTAGCACAATTTGTACCGACCGATGTGTAAAAAGCTATTGTGCTAATCTATCAACCCGTCGAGAAATGGAGTCAAATTCCTCAAGATTCGTGAGAAAACATGGGTATGCCGAACTTCGTAAACCAGACACTGGAAATGAAAGTGATACGATTCCTTGCAAGGTCGGAATGAGGATGGAAGGAAGTGATTGAGGAAGTGTATCGGTTAAAGATTCAGGAGGGTGTACGCAGTCAATGAAAGGGATAGGATGAATTGGAAAATCCGACTCATCAAGTAAAACTGGTTCATCCTCAAAACTATCCTCAATATTCTCCTCAAAACACAGCTCATCCAAGCAATTCTCATCAACATCAAGACGCATATGAAGTTCGGGAAAAACTTTTAATGACTCGGGATGATGAATTGGAGAGAAAAACTCAGCCAAATCTGCGGGTTCATCATCCAAAATATTCCCAGCGTCAATATCCTCAATCAAGTGAAAATCAATTTTCTCAGACACTTCATCAAAAGCATGGATATTAATCAATTCAGGTTCTAAGATGGAGGTGTAGAGGTCAAAAGGATTGGTGATGGTTTCACTCGAAAGGGATCCTTCACAATCAGGTAAATCAAACACTACAAAGTCGCACAACTCATTAAATGTTCTATCTTCAACTGGTGAATCATTTGGGACACTTGATAGACATTCAAATCCGGAGTTGTGGGATTCAATTTGCAACGGGTATGTTTGTTTTGGAAGGGTGTACGTGTAAGTCCACGGTAGCGCCCCGGCCGTCTAACAGACGCCAAATGCGGAACAAAAACTTTTTACAAACTGGCACTATCGTGTACCGTAACCCGGATCTGCCATTAAAGCTAAACTAACAAACTACAAAGTGGGTAGAAACGTTATACCGAACGATCCGAGTCCTTCGGTCTTCAACCATCATCCCACGCTTGTTGCGGCTGCTCCAATCTCCTGAATCTCCAGTCTCGTCGTCCAGGTGGCACCACGTCGACGGATCTTTAAACGGGCTCCCGCCTCTGAACCGAGGCAACTCGATCGTCAAGTTTGCTAAAAGAGACGACCAAGATGAAGTAGAGAATGAGTAGAACACTTTGTCTCGTTATGTCCAAGGCTATGGACGAACGGTTAATGAAGTTGCCTTTTGGAATCGGGTGAAATGAGAAATGAGGCTTATCTAATTTCCATGAGTCCAAAACAATACCAATCTTTTTCTAGCAACCATGATCCATGAGAGGGGGGGAGGCCGGCCATTTATAGGAGAAGAGGGAGGTGAGTGTAGGAGAGAGGAGGGGGTGTCCACAAGGATATGAAGCTTATCATAACCTAAACACAAAGAATGAGTCACACAAAACATTAAATGCTAACCAATGAACATTAACCTAGTCACAAAAAGCATTTAATGCATCATTAATGACCTAATGACTCACAAGCCTTGTCACCCTATCTAGAACCTTCTAGAACACTGACTCACCTCATCAAGAAAAGATAAATCCGCATTTAACCAACTGTTAAATACGGCTGATAGAAAACTGGAAACTGGCAACTTCCAAAAGTGATCCTGAAACGAATTTCAGGATAACCCCGTATTAGTATAAACATACCCGCATTTGTATTACGACCGAATACAAATGCAACTGAGACAAAGATATTATATCTACACAGTATAATACTCGGATCCGGCTTAAACCAAAGCCGACCAGTATTATCTGCTCGAAAAATGACATGTGCGAAAACGCATGTGCATTTTCCGAACCTTTCCATAAACCCATATGGCTTCTACAACGTTTCGCCCGATCTTGGGAAAGTGTCTGTGGGGGACTCTAATGACTCATCAACACACTGGTACTGGGTATAACCTCTAGCACGTCAGAGGTACAAGCAGTACGTAACGGTTTGCCTATGTATTGATTGGAAGGGAAGCTGACGAGCGAACTCATCTATAAACCCTACTGAGCCTGACAGTGACAATGTATATACAGTCCGGTCCATTCGTCTAAAGAGTATCGCATATCGAGTCTAGGGGGGTGGATAAAGTCAGACCCCTAATAACGCAATAAATCGTGTCGGCATGAAGCCCATCACCACCTGAGAAACTACTGATCCAAATCAGTAATTCTCCACTACTTCGGCCGAGGATTCCTAGTGAAGGCCACCCGTACACTGCGCGACATTAACCCCCAATACCAGGAGAGACGAATCCCCGACGATCCGCTCACTTGCCTCCATTGTGGCTCGGGACTGTACCCAACTAAAACCTGTTTGCACAACTCCTTTAAGCGTGGTAGGGTAGTAATCTAAGCACAGTGGGAACTCACACGAGACAAATGACGATCTCAGGTCGATGAACTAACCTGTACACATGTCACCAGGGAATTGCTATCTGACGATATGTATAATACCAACTAGCAGATTCCTGGCGAGTCCTGTCCGGTGTACTCATAACCTAATGAGCACCTGTATACATCTTAGGTGATCCAACTGACACCGGTGGCTTATGAGACCGGCCACCGCCCCTCGTCGGGGTCTCGACTGTATACACTAGTCTACTCTGGAGTATCGATGCCCTGTCTCGAAACTCCTATGACTAGGGACACTTTAAGGATGTGCTTATAGACCCCAGCTCCCACGTATATGATCGCCCTCATACTGCTGGTAGTCAAGCAAGAATCCCATGGGCTCTATCATTATACAATAGTGAACTAAAGCATGTATACGATGATAAAGACAAACCAGATAGCATACTATCATCTCGAGCAAGACTGTTATATCGGTATAGGTCCTGCCTCAATCATTGCAATCACGTACCTGCGATCCAATAATTGACTTTGAGGGCACTATCTCCAACAATCTCCCACTTGCACTTAAGGCTAATTATTGCGATGTCGCATACTCACAGCCCGTGTGATACCGAACACCCAATTCCTCTACTAATCAGTTTCACAAAACTAGTTTGTAAAACTCTTGTGTTCGAGAAATAGCCTCAGTGAGTGGATCCGCCCTGATGTTTCTTTCTATGTCTCTCTTAATCTCAAGTTCGCGGAGAAAGCCATCTCCCGAATCGAGTAATACCCATCTTAGAATATGTCTGAATATCTGATGGGACCTAGTTCATAAATGAACTCCAAATCCAAACTTCTTAGACTGTATCGATAACTGAACCTAATCAGTATCCAGCACCATGCCTCCCACAGTATCCTCTTGGACCACCTGTCTATAATACTGTCCCTCGTCAGAGGGAAAACTATAACTCTGACAATCACTCTGTCATCCATGTCACCTTTGAAGCCTGGAATGATAACCGTCTCCCGAAGGAGGCTGCTGTTATCAAATCCGTAGAACATGCACTTATATTCTAAATCTGCTTCATCATGTTTCTTCAGGATTGGATTAATATAAACTTATCGCATCTAGTGTAAAAACAACATCTGGTGTGGTACTTGACATCTCATGATTGACTCAATTGCCTAAGAAAGTGATCTGCCAATCATGCACATCCCTCTCTCCTTTAGTCTGTAAGATACCTTTAGAGTGGGTGACTCCATCACCTGCAGGTACACCACCATGCCAGGAGTTATCTATTCTAAAATACTATTAGAATATTGTCAAAGTACCCATATTAGGAAACTACCCAAATCTAGATCTAAAACCATAGATCTAGTAACCAGAATGTCAGATATTATATCCATATCCTGTGTGAAGAAACAACTGTGCGAGAACCACAGTACAACCGATCGTAGTATAGGAATTTTAGTTCCTACTCTGTGTATGTCATCCAAATACCAGGAAATCACACCCTACTACTTTCTTAACAGATCCATCCCCTATTCTGATGAAGTCAAAGCTATGACTGTCTCATTAGATGATCTAATCTCCGCTATATTTGCTTAAGTCTATAAATAGACATAAGCTACTTGCCCACTATGCTTCCGCTGCTCCCACTGACTACGACAACTCTCTGGCAGAATAATATATACGTATACTTCTAAAGCTAGTTTAGAACGACGTTATACTTATCCTCTTGCCGGGTCTCATAGTCTGGAACAACAGTAGTGTCAAGTCTGGGTAAACTAGAACCTCCCTGTCACCGTCCTTGAGGCTACCGGAGTACTTCTCGGGTGTCTGAGGTTACCCACCATATCTGCGGAGTGGCTATTGGAATGTCAAACCTGTTTGAATATATAGGTCCTATTAAATTTTCCGTAATCGTTTGCGGTTCTGGAATCACTTCCAGTTCTACCATACTCCCACTACTGTTTTCTGAAAAAATCCATTTTAATAAAACTGTGGCGAGTCTAGAACAATATCACTATTGATCTTCCAGATGGTAGAAAGTCAACCCTCGTCAAAGCCAGGGTCAACCCACAAACTGCCATTACAGAAACGTGCCTTGAGTTATCCAGTGTCTGGTTTTAAGCATAAACTGGACAACTCCTCGTATCTTAACATCGTTAAGATATGAACCATTCTATATCCAATATAGAAACAGAGGCACTAATTTAATTGGAACCAGATTCAAATCATGCAGCTGTCTCCAGTGCATAACAACTTAATGGAAAAAAGCTAATCAGCATTACTCAACTTAGGAATCCATCCAATTATGAGTAATCTGAAAGAGAAACAAGTTTCTCAAAACCATTACTATCATCTGAATACTAATCACAAGAATCTACATCTTCAATCTCTTTGAAGAATCCTGATACTTGCGACATCCGGTTCTCCACTTTATTCTTATACCCATAACTTCTCAAAACTTAGACATTGTATTTCTACGAAACACTTGTCTTAAAACTAGAGAAGTCACAAGTAAACAGAACATAGTACGAGGACCTACCGCTTTGTCCTTACGGACACTGGACAATATACAATACTCTGTATAAGTCCGCTGAGTTGAATAACTCAAAACCTGTGTGTCATAGGTTGAAAACTGTACCCAGCCGATTTCCTCAAATATCACCAATTACAATGAATTCCGATATAATGAGGATGATCATCTAATTCCCAATAACATACTCCCACTCATCATCTGTAAAACCATACAGATATGAGAATGAAACCTGGTAAATACATACCCTGGAGTAAGTATCTAATCGGGAAATCAGTTTTCCTTTAACAATGCACAGTGAAACTGAAACATGAAAATGTTTCGTAGGGGTATCCTGGTATTCCTAGTAGTGCCTCTTCCATAATCCTATTCATGACTTTAACCGTATATTTCTTTGCCATCTCTCCAAATCCCTTTATTTGTCTTTAGTCGTTACCTTCTGTACACCTTCGTTAGGCTAAATGGTTTTCTTCCTTCCCTACCGTTCGGCACCAGCCTATGGTTTGGAAGAAGACTATCCAGTAAGCATAACAGGTGTACCCTCCTAATCCTAGGAGTACTCGCAACTTGAGAGAAGGTGATGATAAAAGATAACTGAATAATACCTTATTCTATTTCTCCCGAACTGGGGAAAAAAGCAAAGGTAAAATAGGAGTGGCGATGAAGTACGCGGTTTGGTCGTGAATGATAACAGTCGCAATTTACTTTGCCCTCTTTCTAATCCCTTTTATTTTGTCTTTACATATTGCCTTCTGTACACCCTACTTAGGCTAATTGGTTTTCTTCATTCCCTACCTTTCGGCACCTGCCTATGGTTTGGAATAAGATTATCCAATAAGCGTAATAGGTGTACTCTCCTAGACTAAGGAGCCCTCGCAACCTGAGAGAAGGTGATAATAAAAGACAACTGAATAAACCAATTCTATTTCTCCTGAACCTGGATCCATCCTCGAAGAAATTCCTCCGAGTTCGTATATAACCATACGATGGATCTATCCAATGGAAGTGGATGTCCGTAGTAATACGGGGTGTTCTGAGAAATACAAAGGGTAAAAGAAGGAGCGGCAATGACTTATGCAACTTTAGACAATCCGAAAGCCTGTATTTTAAGAAGGTTTGGTCAACTTGGTCACTGAGTCATAGTCTAGGGTCGGTCAAAGGTCGCTGCCAAAGAGAGAGAGAGAAAAGAAACACTCCGCGTGCATTCTAACCTAGATCAGAATGGTTATCACTTTATTTAATCTGGAAACCTCGCACTGTAATCTCAAATTCTCCTCCAAACCTGAAAGAAGAATTAGTCGGGATCACCCGAAGAGTAAACCAACTCATCAGTGAGAATCGGGATCCAACTATCATCGCATAATAACTTGATGGAAGCTACTCAAGTTATCACACTCCAGAAGGTATGCGCATGTCTGGCAAGTTTGCTGTATGTTTGAAACTCCCGATGTAATTTTTACCCCATGCTCTTATGACCTTGACTAAGGGCCAACAAATCATAAGTCACATGTCAAGTTCTTCCCGTCATTGTCCTGGTTGATTTGAACCCACCAGTACATACTTTTGACTAAGGGCCAACAAAGTAATACGACTGTCCCTAACCAACGCATTCATCTATGCTATAAATGAATACCCAGCAGCTACCAAACACTATGCCTTGACTAAGGGCCAACAAACATAGCTTGAATACTACTGACCATCCATAAGAAATGACGGATGGCTACGGCTGGTTTTTGGCGAAAAAACTTTAACGTAATGAACTTGATTTCGTTGAAGGAAACTGATAGTTTTTTTATAAAATATAGTGGCGAAAACGTTTTGCTAAAGAGGTCACTCTCGGTGAAGGGATCTCGGCCTTTTCCTCGTGGAATGAGGTGCAGGATATTCCAACTGAATACCGCGATGCAAAGCAACTTGTAATCGATTATATTGAAGTTATTACCCTGACGTAAACTTATGCCCAAGGGGTCATTCCCGGTGAAGGGATCTTGGCCCTTGCCTCGTCGAATGAGGTGCGGGATATTCTGACTGAATATCGCTGTGCAAAGCAACTGGAAACATCTTTGTAATAACACCTTTTAAAATTTGTTCCAACAACATCAAATATAGGTTTGTTTTATCCTTGCATTGATCAAAATCAATACAGTCCCATCAATCAATCACACCAGAAAAGAACGAAAATAAAATGTACGTATATGCCATCCGCATTCGCCACTGGGTCCCGTCATCACCCGTTAGGTTACTTAACTAACGACAGAGCGGGGGCTGGACTAGCGCGGGTGTAAAACATATACAACATCTAATAGTATATATACTAATATACAATAATCGCTCCAGGCATGATAATATGCAACATTACAGAAAAGTAATAAGAATCACAGAACAATACAGATAATCTGGGATCCCCGGGTTTCACAGAGCCGCTACTGAAACCCGACGTTCCCCTGGTCGTGTGGATAGCCTGTGCAATGAAACCTAGACCCCTACGGGTGCGGCAAGTTACTCGCCAAAACCTGAAGTGAGGTAGTCCCCACAACATAGTGAATGGAACACCCGGCACTTCACGGAATCCGGTAAATTGAGCACCCCTCCTTGGGTCAACTTGTACCCCCTATGAGTGCGGCGAATAGTCTGTCAATTCTAGAGTGAGGTCCGTTTGCCTCTCAAAGCCATGAGATATGGACCCGTTGCCCTCCAGAACCCGGCTATCCGTGCACTCCTTCGCGGGATAAACCTAGTACAGAAATAAAAATATGTACAACGGGTACATCGACCTCGACCCGGTCGTGCCCCAAAAGAATATTATACAAACAGGCAGTGACGGCAGTCCACATGTCGGACGCTCGCCCCGCAATATCAAATATACAAATAAATCCAAACTGCACTATCATTGCACTCTGCTATCCACCACGACAAATCCGCAACATCACAGCACAACACAGAACATCAACGCGAAAGTCACGTTCGCAAACCCGTCTAAAAGAACTATAGCAATCAGACGCGGTTTACCGATCAAATGACATTCCCGGTCGGAGATATAATGTAAATAATGCATACTAACGAATTTAAAATTTCGATCGAATAATTTCCCGAAGTGGGCCCCACAAACAACTGGTGTACAGTAATAAAAACTGGGCCCAAAAGAATATACCAAAAACACACAATTTCCAATATGAAGCACACTGAAAAAATTGGAGCACAGTTCCCACTAAGTCGCCGCGCTTCCGCGGTTAATAAGTGGGATCACGTGCCCAAATTTTCCCATAATTCTTCAAATACCCTGCACGACTTTCTGTGATATGCAAAATAATTTTTAGGCCCTTTAAAAAATCGACAGAAACTCAGGTGCCAAAAAATTACGATTTCGGAAATTCCGTTCGATCGATCTTTTAAACATGTTAGCACAACTTAGTATAGCTTAATGGTAAGGCTCTGATACCACTGTAAGTCTATGGTAGCGCCCCGGCCGTCTAACAGACGCCAAATGCGGAACAAAAACTTTTTACAAACTGGCGCTATCGTGTACCGTAACCCGGATATGCCATTAAAGCTAAACTAACAAACTACAAAGTGGGTAGAAACGTTATACCGAATGATCCGAGTCCTTCAGTCTTCAACCATCATCCCACGCTTGTTGCGGCTGCTCCAATCTCCTGAATGTCCAGTCTCGTCGTCCAGGTGGCACCACGTCGACGGATCTTTAAACGGGCTCCCGCCTCTGAACCGAGACAACTCGATCGTCAAGTTTACTAAAAGAGACGACCAAGATGAAGTAGAGAATGAGTAGAACACTTTGTCTCGTTACGTCCAAGGCTATGGACTAACGGTTAATGAAGTTGCCTTTTGGAATCGGGTGAAATGAGAAATGAGGCTTATCTAATTTCCATGAGTCCAAAACAATACCAATCTTTTTCTAGCAACCATGATCCATGAGAGGGGGGGAGGCCGGCCATTTATAGGAGAAGAGGGAGGTGAGTGTAGGAGAGAGGAGGGGGTGACCACAAGGATATGAAGCTTATCATAACCTAAACACAAAGAATGAGTCACACAAAACATTAAATGCTAACCAATGAACATTAACCTAGTCATAAAAAGCATTTAATGCATCATTAATGACCTAATGACTCACAAGCCTTGTCACCCTCTCTAGAACCTTCTAGAACACTGACTCACCTCATCAAGAAAAGATAAATCCGCATTTAACCGACTGTTAAATACGGCTGATAGAAAACTGGAAACTGGCAACTTCCAAAACTGATCCTGAAACGAATTTCAGGATAACCCCGTATTAGTATAAACATACCCGCATTTGTATTACGACCGAATACAAATGCAACTGAGACAAAGATATTATATCTACACAGTATAATACTCGGATCCGGCTTAAACCAAAGCCGACCAGTATTATCTGCCCGAAAAATGACACGTGCGAAAACGCACGTGCATTTTCCGAACCTTGCCATAAACCCATGTGGCTTCTACAACGTTTCGCCCGATCTTGGGAAAGTGTCTGTGGGGGACTCTAATGACTCATCAACACACTGGCACTGGGTATAACCCCTAGCACGTCAGAGGTACAAGCTGTACGTAACGGTTTGCCTATGTATTGATTGGAAGGGAAGCTGACGAGCGAACTCATCTATAAACCCTACTGAGCCTGACAGTGACAATGTATATACAGTCCGGTCCATTCGTCTAAAGAGTATCGCATATCGAGTCTAGGGGGGTGGATAAAGTCAGACACCTAATAACGCGATAAATCGTGTCGGCATGAAGCCCATCACCACCTGAGAAACTACTGATCCAAATCAGTAATTCTCCACTATCTCGGCCGAGGATTCTTAGTGATGGCTACCCGTGCACTGCGCGACATCAACCCTCAATAC
Organism: Agapanthus africanus; assembly: GCA_030015575.1. Taxonomy (NCBI): domain Eukaryota; kingdom Viridiplantae; phylum Streptophyta; class Magnoliopsida; order Asparagales; family Amaryllidaceae; genus Agapanthus; species Agapanthus africanus. The sequence continues at coordinate 757,568,720 of CM057340.1, forward strand.
CGGGAGAAACGAATCCTCGACGATCCGCTCACTTGCCTCCAATGTAGCTCGGGACTGTACCCAACTAAAACCTGTTTGCACAACTCCTTTGAGCGTGGTAGGGTAGTAATCTAAGCACAGTGGGAACTCACACGAGACAAATGACGATCTCAGGTCGATGAACTAACCTGTACACATGTCACCAGGGAATTGCTATCTGACGATATGTATAATACCAACTAGCAGATTCCCGGCGAGTCCTGTCTGGTGTTCTCATAACCTAATGAGCACCTGTATACATCTTAGGTGATCCAACTGACACCAGTGGCTTGTGAGACCGGCCACCGCCCCTCGTCGGGGTCTCGACTGTATACACTAGTCTACTCTGGAGTATCGATGCCCTGTCTCGAAACTCCCACGACTAGGGACATTTTAAGGATGTGCTTAGAGACCCCAGCTCCCACGTATATGATCGCCCTCATACTGCTGGTAGTCAAGCAAGAATCCTATGGGCTCTATCATCATGCAATAGTGAACTAAAGCATGTATACGATGATAAAGACAAACCAGATAGCATACTATCATCTCGAGCAATACTGTCATATCGGTATAGGTCCTGCCTCAATCATTGCAATCACGTACCTGCGATCCAATAATTGACTTTGAGGGCACTATCTCCAACAGTACGGCTCGCTTTCACTACTCAAATTCTCAAACTGTCCAATCGCCTCATCATACATTGGAAAATGCGGAGCTGGTTGGAAACTAGCTACTGGGTCACTAGGTTGTATGAGGGCGGCCATGGAAGCACCAAATCTATCATCTGTTGGTACGACGATACCCGAAAGTCTTCCAATGACTATTCCAGACTAGACATGGGTTGTGAAGGGGTTTCAGTAAAAGATTCAAACTCGTTTGGATATTGAAAACTCCCAAAAGGCTGTGGAGAAGCAATGTCTAGGGAAGGTGCAAACGTCGGGTAGGATTGATAGGAATTGAATGGTTGGACATGAGTATGATCAATATTTAGATAAGAAGGTGAATAAAATTGTTGATCCAAAGAATTGGAAGTGGTGAAAGGAGTGAAAGATCGGCTACGGGATTGTTCAATACGTTCAGCAAGAGACATAGGTCTTGGGGTTACAACTGGACTCTCAAAAGTGGTATCAACGTAACAAGGTGGTGAAGGTTGAAATGGTTGATACAAGGTGGATTGCGGAGTCCAATTGGTTGTCCTAGACGCGTTTATCCGATCTTTCAAAGAAATTTTTGGCATGGATGGATCGTTCGACGTTCGGCCAAAGTAAGAACTGTAGGAAGTTATGTCTGGTTGTGGGTACCAAAGTTCGGCAAGAGTTTTGCGAGGCGGGGTACCCATGTTCGAAGAGTGAAAAGGTAGGGAGGGAAGGAAGTGGTATTTTTTTGGGTTTTTTTATAGTTTTTTTTTAAAAAAAAGAAAAAAAATTGTTTGTTTTGAAAGAATACGGAATTATGGGACTAACTTTTTACAAGCACAATCACAATCACAATATGCACAAACAATACTTAGAGCTAGGGTCTTTAAAGTCCAACTAGACCGCTCCTAAACTTCCAAGCGACAAGTTGCAGGATAACCCTCGAATCGCCTCTTCACTGCCAATTGTGGCCAGGTATGCACAAGTGAGGTAAGGAGGGTTCCGCTCACGAATTACAGTGAGACGGGCCTTTTAAAATTACCTCCTCACTTATCTAGCCTAGGCACCACAAAATCAAGTTTAGATAAACGACCGATTCCCCGCAACCTTCACTTGTCCTAAATGAGCGCGACATGTCCTTAAAAGTTTGGTCTAGATATTTTTATTAACTCAAGGTAATGCGTATGCAATTAGTGATTTTTGGGGTCTTAGGAAGGTTGATGAAATCCCCACCCAATCTGAATTGGTGTTATAACCCCTTAAAGTCCGTATTATCATATGCAAAGCGTGTAAACAAACAAAAATCTAAAACAACAAAAAATTTATTTTGTGGCGGCGCAATTCTGTGCAAAGATACCTGCAGAAAATACAGTTAAGTGGAATTTACAGAGAGATAAAAGAAAAGAGAGAAGGAGAAAAAAAAATTGGGGCTCAGAAGCCTCAATGTTGCCGCGGAACCGCCGCACAATGCAAGGTTTGACCGCGGTTCCGCGGTCAAACGTTGGAATTGGTGCCTGAAAATTTGTCCCTGCACTCCCCTTGTTCTCTACTCCAAAATAAAATGCTCTGTTTTCCTTTTTGATTACTGTACTTGCTCCAGATAGCCTGCACACTTTCACACAAAAAATATCAAAAATAACAAAAAGATTTTCTTTTTATTTTATATTTATAATTTTATATATATACAAAAAAAATATTAACTCGAATAACAAAAAAGAAAATACGTTACCGTCTCCCCGGCAACGGCGCCGTTTGATCGCGCGCTCTCGGCGTGTCGGGATTCAAAATTCTAAAGTTATAACCGCGATCAAGACGGTGTCGCTTTGCAGCTAGCCGGTTGAGCACGGGTCGATCCGCAGGGAGATAGTAGTATGTCCGTTCTTATCTTAGACGAGTCAATAAAGAATTGTATATGTTGAGTTCGATTCTATCCTAAGTGTTTGTATTTTATGTTCAAGTAAGCTTGTTAAGGTTAAGGTCAGTTAGTAGAGTTAGGATTAGTTTTGTACTTTTCTTTTGCCATTCTTAAAACGGTTGTTTCCCTCCGAAAGGCGGCCGAGACGACGTGAGGACGTCTTGTCTGAGATTCGGGGCAGATGCTATATGGTTTTATCCGTCCACCTCTCCGAAAATGCCAAGTTGATTTATGGCACCGTATATCGGAGGTTTAGACGGATGCGGCCGATGTACCAGACTTCGTCAGATTCCCCCTCGTTAGAGGGGTTTTTGATTGTGGGGACGCTCTTCCCTACAGGCGCAAGCCCCTGCAGTTAATTACGCTACCGCATCGCGGCAGCCACTTTCTCCTTCTCCAGAATTTCACTTCGTGTCGTGTGTGTTTGTTTTGTTTGTGGTTGCCCGTGGATCGGAGACTGAATAATGCCGTCGCCCGTAGGACGTGGATTAGTCCAAATCCGTATTTACTTAGATTTGGGTTTGGTGTTTTTAGTTTAAGGATACGTTAGCCGTATTGAGGCTAAGATCAACTTAAATGTTCGTTAAGGATACGTTAGTCCTGTTTGAGACTAAGATCAACTTAACGTGGTGATCCATATATTATATGGCCGTTGGGACTCGTCACCTCTCTGACGTCGTTGAAGGATTACAACGATAGGTGTCAGAGGAGTTCAAAGATGTACCCTTGAACCAAAGTCGATTTGGAGTTTTATAGTCCATTTGAATGTTTAAGGATACGTTAGCCGTGTTTAGGGCTAAGATCAACTTAAACGGGACCGTTTAGATCCGGCAAAAGAGCATTTGGAGGCTCTATTGTTCCAGTTTAGGGACGTGGTGGTCCATCGCCAGTTTAGGGACGTAGTGGTCCATCATTAGTTTAAGGACGTTTCGGTCCATATTCCAGTTTAGGGACATGGTGGTCCATTATTAGTTTAAGGACGTTTCGGTCCGACATTAGTTTAAGGACGTTTCGGTCCGATATTAGTTTAAGGACGTTTCGGTCCATTATCAGTTTAAGGACGTTTCGGTCCATTATCAGTTTAAGGACCCCGCAGTCCGTATCGATGTGTGGTCGTTGGGACCCGTCACCTCTCTGACGTCGTTGAAGGATTACAACGATAGGTGTCAGAGGAGTTCGGAGATGTACCCTCGAACCGGAGGTAAATTGATTTAGGAGAGCAGTTTTGCTCAGTCAATTTAATTTGAGGACTTACGGCCACGATTGGGCTAAGTCCAATTGAAAAATGCTCGACACTTTTATTTGTTTTTGGCCTGTATTAGGGCTTGGCCCATTTTTAAATAATGCATTGCATTATTTTCTATTTTTTGTTGGGCTCTGCCCATAAAGGATGCAGAGCATCAATTTATTTTGGGCTCTGCTCATTTATGAATGATGCAGAGCATCAATTTTACTTGGGCTCTGCCCGTTTATAAAAGATGCAGAGCATCAATTTTACCTGGGCTCTGCCCATTTATTGCTTTGCAATTTAATTAGGCCTACTAGGTTTTTTTGATTTGGGCCTGGCCCTTTAGGAAATGCATTGCATTTGTCAGGAGCTTTGCGCTAATCAGAGAGCGCAAGCGCTTATGGTGTTGACACGTGTCACGCAAGCGCAGTGCGCTGCGCCAATGCGCTACGCTTGCGCTGCTGACACGTGGCGTGCTCTAGTGAGTTGCGCCAATTCCAGAGAGCAAGGCTCTATTTCAAAAGCGCATAGCGCAGATGGTTCAGATGCTGACACGTGGCTCTCTGGTGGCTTGCGTCAATCCAGGAGCGCAACAGCGCAGTTTGCAAAGTGCAAGGCACTATAATTTGAGAATCTTTTTAGAACCAATGGTTCATGACAAAGTGCAAAACACTGTTTGTTTTCTTTGATTTAATTAGAATCAAAGAAAACAAGTATTTCTTGTTTTTCTTGTTTTAAAGAACCAGCGGTTCATAAGAAGTGCAAAGCACTGTTTATTATGTGAAGATCATTGATCTTGTTCTTAGATCAATGATCTATTAGAAGAAATTTCTTCTATTTTATGAAGGTTTTTTTTTACCTTTTTCCTGAAATTTCTTCAGAGTTTTCTCTGTTTGAAGTTCTTGATTTCTCACCAATATTGATGCCTTTGAATTGAGGTTTAAGGTACTTTTTATAGTGCCCATAAATTAGTTAAAGAGATCTTTCTGAGTGATTTGGGGAATTTTCCCCACCGTTGGATCTTTGATCCAAGCGCTTCTGTTTTACAGAAGAAAATCTTCTTGTTTTAACAAGAACAGAAATATTTCTTTAAAATCTTCATTCTGTTTGGCGCAAATACCCCAGCGCGTAACACGTGTCACGCAGCGCACAGCGCAGCGCAACTGCGCTTGCGCAGCTGCGCTGACACGTGTCGCGCAGCGCACAGCTTGCGCAACTGAAGCGCTGCGTCCTTTAATTTTGTTTTAAATAGAGTTTTGTTCTGATTGGGCGCGCTGCCTTGGGCGCTGCGCTGACGTATCAGCGCCTGACACGTGGCGCGTTGCGCTCGGGATTTGAAGCGTTGCTTTAAAATTTGAATTTTGAATTTCAACAGAGCTTTGCTCTGATTGGAGGAAACAAATGGCCCCCCACCGTTGCGCTCACGTGGCGCGCACGTGAGTGCAGCGGTGGCAAGCTCCTGACCGTTGGATCAAGGGGTGAGCTGAAAGGGCGCAAGCGCCTTATAAATAGGACCTATGGCCCTTAAAAAAAATCTTCACCATCTTTTTTAAGATTTTGATTTCAATAGAGTTTTGCTCTTGCTTAAGAACTTCAGAGCTTTGCACATTTCCAAAGTTAGAAACTTTAGGTAAAATTAATCTAAATTAAACTAAATTAATTCAAACCAATATTAAACCAAAATGCTTTGCTCTCACAGATCTTTTGATCTAAAGAAATCCCCATTGGGGTTTCATAAACAGAGTTTTGCTCTCAAAAACTTATAGATCTACAGAGATCTTGTTCATGGGTTCTAACCCATGAACAGAGCTTTGCTCTTGGATCAAATGTAGATCTTTTAGATCTGAAAAATGAAGAACTTATTATAAGTTTTCATGGATTTTTCAAGATTCCAAAATTTTTAATTATTTTAAGTGTTAAAAAACTTTTGATGGATCTTTCCATTATTACCACAGAGCTATGCTCTTTTAAGGAATTTTATTCCTTTGAGACCAGAATTTGACAAGTGTCATTCTGTGACAGAGTTTTGCTCTGAAAGAGGAGGTTTTCTCCTTGTCTCTAGGGATTCCCCACTGATGAGAATATTCTCTTGGGGATCTTTTCTTTAATTGACAGTCTCACCCAATGATGAGGCTGTCTTATTAAATGAGGCATTTTCATCCAGATTTTGTGGGTCCCCATTTGGTCCCCTACCCACTACACTGTAGTGTGGTGTGATTAATTTTAATTTAATTAATTTTCAAATTCAGTTAATTGAAAATTTTTAAACGCCAAGCGTTGGAATTACAGCACTAACGGCTATTTCTTGTTCCTTTGCAGTGACCATGTCTCTCGATACCTCGTTCCCGTTCACCCGTTCAGAGGAAGGGTTTCCTGAAGCGCCCTTGGACCGTGAAGTTCTAGCCATGATTAAGGACCATGACCCGGAATGTAAGAGTCTCCACCTTTGGGGGTTGTGGTATAATCAGATTATCATGGGTCGACGGAGCTTCACCTGCGCAGTGCCGTCGGAACCCATTACGGCGATTCACTATGCTATCCCATCCTCGGTTCAGTATGCCGTGGAGATGGTTGATTGGACCTCGAAGGGCTTTCTTCATCCCGCTATGGATACGATTCCGGTCCAGCGTCCTATGGTTTTGGATATCCTAGGACGCCGTATCTGTCAGGGCGAGGCGCGACCTTGGGGGCAATCATATAACATTGGTCTGATCCCCCGCCACCCGATCGGTTATCTGCCGTGGGCCCGGTATATCCTGTCGACGAAGAAGTCGCAGTTGATAAGGTTAGGATTGTATACCGCGGTCTACGTCTCTCTCTTCCAGTATCCCACGCTCCCCACCTGGTGGTTCAAGGCTTTCTTGGAGCAGTGGAACATTCCTACCCACACTTTCCTTGCCCTGGATCGGGAAGTGTCAATCTCTTTGGAAGAGTTCACGGAGGTATCTGGTTTACCAGTCATAGGGGAACACTATGAGGAGTTGCTCCCGACAGACGAGTACGTCTTCGATGCTAAGCCGGTGGTAAGGGGGCTCACGCTGGAGAATGCTGTCCAACACCAATTCCCAAGTTTGATTAAAGTGTTGAACATCTATGAGTCCCTTTTCATCGAACATGGGAGTCGATGAGTTAACTTTGAGGATTTCATCGCTCGGTTCCTTCGCCCAAGCGTCCTCTCATCAGAAGCTGCCAAGTTCGCTACCCTGGATGACCCTTTAGGTCTAGGTGTGGATAACCTGCCGGAGAAGGAGATAGACCAAAAGGGTTTTTTCCTTCCGGACTTCCCGACTATGTCTTTTGCAGAAATTGCGGCCCCTGGGATGGACGAGGAGGCCTTTTTCTTAGGATTTCTCGGGTTGTGGCTGAGTTGGTTTGCGATCCCAATGCACTCTCACCGTATCCGGCCCTCTGTCTTTTACCCAGCCCACCGGATCGCCATCGGGGTAAATGTGGCTGTTGGGATCGCCGGCTTGGCACACTTATATCATGGCCTCAGTCGAGCAGCGGATGCTAATGAGCCCGGGGTACTGCACGTGGTCTTCCCGATGCACTACTTTGTATCGTGGCTCGAGCTACACACGGCGGGTGTCTTCGGTATGCACAAAAGGCCCTCGTTCTTCGACAAGTGTGGTTTCCCTCGCATTATACAGCTGATCGGTGCATCAATTATGACCCCATCATCACGGAACGCCAGGGGTTTACTTCTTCGCCCTCACACAGTTGAAGCCGGGATGTCCTTTGTTGACAAGTTATTGACTATTGGAAAGGCGTCCACCACTGCGGTGCGACCATTACAAGACTCCTTTAAGGATGGAGCCTCAGTTTTGACGGCCCGGGAGACCCTCCACTTGTATTCTATTAGATCGGGCTTCCTAGTCTTCAGGCAGAACGGTGTGGCAATTTTCATGAGATATAACCCGCATCGTTTCGCCCAACAACTGGGCTACCATCAAGGGGTACCCTTGGAAGCTTTCCTACTGGAACCTGCTGCCACTGGAGAAGGGATGGAGAACGCGCTGCATCATTTCATGCGCCTGAATACGGGTTCTCACTTTTTTATCAGTGCGCCGGCCTGCGCCCCACGACTCCTCAACGTATATAAAGAATGGTATAATCATGCGACGGGAGCCGTTATAAAGGAGGAAAGGCGATTGCTGGTCGACCGTAAGGGTGTGCCTCCAGGTACCAACCGTAACGCTCCCTTAGTGCCAAGAACCCCGGTGGTCCCCCCTCTAAAAGATGCCAGGGCCGGACCATCGCGTGCGCAAAGTCCTCCACACGGATCGCCGCTCCCCGATATTGAGGATGCACCTCCAGCGCCCTGTGCTCCAGTGGAGACAGTGGCTGTAGCCTCGCCAGAGTCTGGCGTGGGTGCGGACATCGGGACCCGCCGTCCCAAGGTGGCTGCTAAGCGTAAGTCGATCCCGCGTGCACCTAGGGTTGGCGGGCAGAAGAAAAAGAAGTCGCCCTTCGCCGCAGACGTCGCGTTCGGTCAGGAACCCCACGCTCCTTATGGTGAGGGCCTGAGTGAATATGGGACTAACGAGGGATTAGTCATGCTGCCGGATGACACGAACTTGGAGGCCGCCCTCGAAGCTTCAAAGCGGTTAGCGAGGCGTGACGCGTGGCTGGCTAAGCTTGCGGCATCAGGTAATCACTAGTCACATTTTTTTTATTGCATCATGTTTTCATTATCGCCTTTGACTAACATTCTTCATTCTTTTCTTCCAACAGGCATCACCACTGAAGAAGCCATCGCCGCTTCCCTGAAGACTTTCCAAGAGGAGGAACGTCTTAGAGCGTCCATGGGCTTTAGTAAGTTTCAATTCATCAAGTTTTCATTTCCCTTGTGTTATGGTTGATCTAACCTCTTCCTTTTTATCGCAGGAACCTCAATGCCATTCCCGCCAAGCGACGCGGACATTCTGCTAGCTGCCGAAGTCCCAGTCTCGTCGGGGCTGCAGCAAGAGCCTCGACTCGACAAGTCGACGAGGGATGCTTTGAAGAATTTGGAGACATCCCTGTATACGGACGAGGACGCCTCAATGAAAGAGGCTCTGGTGAGGTCCGTTTCAGCAGCCCGGGAGGAAAGGAAGCGGCTGAGGCGTGAGGCGAAGGCGCGCCGGGCTGCTTTGGCTACGGGAGCGGGCCCCAGCACCGTCCCTCATGCTGATACTCCTTCCGAAGAGGCCCCCGTCGCCCTATCCACCGCTCGCAGACAAGTGGCGCGCGCGGTTCGTAGCGCAAATGATAAATCCACTTCAGGTAACATTTCTTTCAGAATCTTGTTGTACGAATTAGAAAGCCATCGGTTCTTATATATTCTATCATGCAGGGCCTAGTCCAACCGAGGGGGAGGCGGAGACCGTTGATCCTAAGGAAACAGAGGAGGCGACATCTGCCGAACCCGAGCTGACGGTTGGCAACGTCGCTGGGGTTGCGGAGCCTGAGATGGAGGCTGAGGGATCTGCAGCCGAGAAGGTTATTGATGCCGAGTCTGAAGTGGCGGCAGATGAAATGATCATTACAACTGGGCCCAGGGTAGCGGCGGATGAGGCGCTTGAGATCGGCGACCTCATGGTGACGGTGGATGAAACGATGGAGACCGCTGAGCCCGAAAAAGTAGCGGGTGAGATGGGCACGATTCTTGGGGAAGAGTCAGCCACTCTTTCTCAAGAGTCCGGCAATGCTCCGATCATTGCCCTCCCCGTCTACGATTTTCCGCCGTCTCCTGGCCGCGCGAGCACGACGACGGCCCCCATAGAGTCGGGTGATGAGGCTACGGGCGGTGGCCTCATGTCAATGGAGGAGGGAGACGCCTCCGTTTCAGCCGGCAGCTCATCAGGTAAATCCCGAGTTACTGTTCTTTCTTTACCTTATAATCCTTTCTGACAAGTTCACCTTTGTTCGTAATGCAGGTGCAGCCAGCGCCGATGCCCCATTACTCGAGGGAGCGCCTTCAACTACTGCCTTGGCGGTAGTCACCTCTCAACCCTCTCTCATACCATCGAAGATGTTGGAAGGTATGGGTTTGCAACTTATTAATCTTATCTTTCAAACGTATAATTTGTGTACTAAAGTCGTACTGTTGTGTCTTTCAGGAGTGCTTTTTGACCATCTCTATCAGGTGTTGCTCCCACACTTCTCCTTCCCATCTGAACTCGCTTCTTCCTCCGGTAGCGCTGGTGAGTATGGTTTCCATTGATATCTTTCTTTTTCATTGATGGAATTACTTCTAACTTTTTTCTCGTCCCGACCGCAGTGCTACAAATCGAAGGAGGGGATGAAAGATCGGCTGCACCACCGACCCTTCTGGCCTTGCCACCCGCCTCAGCTGGTACAACGACTATCATATTGATAACTCCCCCTTTTTATTTCCTGAACTGTTATCTGATCATATCTTGTTTCTTTTCAGCTGTTGTTCCGGTCTCGGCGCCCTTCGAGCCTCGCATCACAATGCCGGCAGGTCCTTACCTGAAACGTCCATCTTCGAAAGGCGCTGCGAACAGCTTGCGTATGTTGAGCGACTACATTGAGGAGCTCGACGTCGAGACCCCTACTTCTGCTGCGAATTTCGCTACAACAGTTAACCCGATGCTGGTGATACTCGTGAATTTCCATAACAAGGGCATCATTGCATCTTGGGTTAACCATTGTATGGAGATCGAGGCTCGCCTGCATCAGCTGGAGTCGATGCGTCCCGCCCCCGAGACTTTAGCCGCGAGCAATGAAAGAGCAGCATGGATCGAGGGAAGCGCTTCTTACGTCCACCATTTAGAACAAGAAGCAGCTTTAAGGCTAAGGGAATGCCAAGAGACCTCGAGCGAGACGGCCCGTCTGCGTGCTGAGGTTGAGGCGAATGCTGCCCAAGTGAAGGCTATCTTTGAGGGTCTCCTAGAGCGCATCTCCCATGGGCTAAACATGAAGCGAGAGCTTGATGTAGCCGAGCGTGATACCCCAGGCCGCGAAGCTGCTCATCAGGCCGTCAGGGAGCAGCTTGCATCTGTCTTGGAGCAACGGGCCCAAGTGGAGGCAGAGCTGGTGGTGGTGGCCGATCAGGAGAAAGTGGGGAAGGAAGTGCGCGAACAATTGCTAGAGCTATGCAAGACGCTTCCTTCCTAGTAATTCTCCTTGTATCTAGATACTTGTAAAATTTTCCTTTTTACATAATATATATCCATTCTTCAATATTTTGTACGCTTCATCTTGTACTTGATTACATTCAATAAAGATACCCATTTTTCTTTGCAATGTCTTGTACTATTTCTTTGCTTTTTCCTTTCTTATTATCAGCATGCTGTCACAATTAGCAGATAATAGAGTAAGCATCTTGATTTCTTCATGAGATAGCGATGACTTAGGCCGCAGGTTCAGATCTGCCGCCTAAGACTTTTCAACTCTATGAGCCATGAGGGTCTCACAGGGACTTTTCTCTCTACGGATCGAGAGGACCTCGTAGGTGGGTTTTCTCCTTAGAAATCGTGAGGATTTCTAAGTGTGTTTTCTCTTATAAGTCGTAAGGATCCTATAAGAGAATTTTTCCCTCTTACGAGTCGAGAGGACCCGTAAGCGGTTGTTTCCCTCCTTGTCGAAACTCGACTTTGGAGAGTGAGACCCGTGAATAGTATGCAAGAGACCGTTTTAGACCGACTTGCAGGGTCCCATTGTTCAGGAAGCAAGTTTTTTAATCCCTGCTGCCTGAGGCTTCATCTTGCAAGTTGAGACGAATCGGGAATTTCCCGCGGAGACACTGGTTTCTCTGCGAGCCGACGCGAATCAGGAGGCACTCGTCAAGGACGCTGGTTTCCCTGAGTTGAGGTATTTGCCAGAGATTATTTGTTTCCCTGGTGTTGAAACGAATCGAGAATTTCCCACGGAGACATTGGTTTCTCTGCAAGTCGATGCGAGTCAGGAGGCTCTCGTCAAGGATGTTTGTTTCCCTGAGTTGAGGTATTTGCCAAGGATTATTTGTTTCCTTGGTGTTGAAACGGATTGAGAATTTCCTACGGAGACACTGGTTGCTCTGCGAGTCGATGCGAATCAGGAGGCTCTCATCAAGGATGTTTGTTTCCCTGAGTTGAGATATTTGCCAAGGATTATTTGTTTCCTTGGTGTTGAAACGAATCGAGAATTTCCCACGGAGACACTGGTTTCTCTGCGAGTCGATGCGAATCAGGAGGCTCTCGTCAAGGATATTTGTTTCCCTGAGTTGAGGTATTTGCCAAGGATTATTTGTTTCCCTGGTGTTGAAACGAATCGAGAATTTCCCACGGAGACACTGGTTGCTCTGCGAGTCGACGCGAATCAGGAGGCTCTCGTCAAGGATGTTTGTTTCCCTGAGTTGAGGTATTTGCCAAGGATTATTTGTTTCCTTGGTGTTGAAACGAATCGAGAATTTCCCACGGAGACACTGGTTGCTCTACGAGTCGATGCGAATCAGGAGGCTCTCATCAAGGATGTTTGTTTCCCTGAGTTGAGGTATTTGCCAAAGACACTGGTTTCTTCGGAGTTGAGATGAACCGTCAAGGTTTGGCTTCGTTTTCTGGCGGAGCCTGTTGGGAAAGTATGGTTCCCTCTTCGTTTACGCCCTTGGATTGTATACAGGGATCGATGTGATCTCAACTGTAGGGCTAAAGTTTTATCATTTCTTTTTTTTTCGTTTCATTTCCGCGATACTCTATCATTTCAGCTTTTATATTGCGAAGGTCACGATTGCCCAATCATTTCGGCTATTTTTCGCGGTGCCCAATCATTTCGGCTGTTTATTTTATTTTTACTCACTGCTTTTTATTGCGAGTTGCCCAATTATTTCGGCTATTTTTTATTTTTACTCGCTGCTTTTTATTGCGAGTTGCCCAATCATTTCGGCTATTTTTCATGCATACATTTTCACTTGCTGCTTTTTATTGCAAGTTGCCCCATCATTTCGGCTATTTCATATGCATGTGCGGCTTACTGGCTTTTCGTCATAAACCTGAAATTAGACACCGATTTCGGTATCAGCACCGCTACAACTGGGATATTACCAGGAGCGAATCATCATTTGCCTCTGTCGATGTCGAACAAAGGTGGCTCAGCGAATAGGGTTAAGGTCCTGTCGACTAAGGCTTTTGACTTCATGAGCCGTAAGGGTCTCACAAAGGTATTTCTCCCTACAAGTCGTGAGGATCTTGTAGGTGTATTTTTTCCTTAGGAATCGTGAGGATTCCTAAGTGTTTGATCCTCTGTAAGTCGTAAGGATCCTATAGGAGGATTTTCTCCTTGTAAGTCGAGAGGACTTATAAGGGTTGTTCGTCATGCGAACATATCCCCAGTCTCGGATGGGACTTGATTAGGGAAATGTTTATTCGCGCCCGTGGATTGTATACAAGGGCCAGTATTGAGCCACCTGTAGGGCAATATCGGAAGTTGTGGGGGTTGCTTAAGCACAGGTTTAGGTCTCTGTAACTTAAGACTTTCAAATCTTATGAGCCGTGAGGGTCTCATAAGAGAGTTCTCCTTACGAGTCGTGAGGATCTCGCAAGTGTATTTTCTCCTTAGGAATCGTGGGGATCCCTAAGTGTGTTGCTCCCTTGTGAGTCGTAAGGATCTCACGCGGGTGGTTTCTCCTTACAAGGTCAAGATGACCCTATAAGTGTCTTTTAACGAGATTGCGCCCTTTCGGGTTTTCACAAACACTCGCCGGTAGTCCTGCTGTTTTTACTCACGGAGCCCTTTCGGGTTTTCATCCGTGCCCATTTTGCTTATGGACATACCGTTTTTTTTATATATATATTTTTATTTATTCTCTCTCTCTTTTTTTTACGAGGTCGCGCCCTTTCGGGTTTTCACGAACGCTCGCCGGTAGCCCTGCTGTTTTTACTCACGGAGCCCTTTCGGGTTTTCATCCGTGCCCTTTTTTGCTTATGGACATACCGTTTTTTTAATTCTTTTTATTTTCTTCTCTCCTTTTTTTTACGAGGTCGCGCCCTTTCGGGTTTTCATGAACACTCGCCGGTAGCCCTGCTGTTTTTACTCACGGAGCCCTTTCGGGTTTTCATCCGTGACCTTTTTGCTTATGGACATACCGTTTTTATTTATTATATTTTTCTTCTTCTTCTTTTTTTAATCTCGTCATCCTACGGATACTGCGGTATTAGTTTAAGGACGTTTCGGTCCGCTATTAGTTTAAGGACGTTTCGTTCCTTCGTGGAGAAAGCTGGCTACTGCTTATAAAGTTTGAGCTTAGGAAGATAGCGAGCGGACATAGTCGTCGTCATCTATCATTGACCTAGACCGTGGCTCATTAAGCGTAGTATTTCTTTAGGAATCTACCGTTTATTGGCCTGAAAGGCCTTTCACCGTGTTCCTTCAAGGGCATCAAGCTCTTGGCGCGATTGGGGCGACTGGGGATCATATGATCCCCGCTTGGCGCGATTGGGGATCATAGGCCTTTTGAACACTAGCACGAGTTCGCCTTGGCGGAACGTCCTCGGTCGGGTCAATCTTTCATATGAGCGCGTCATCTTTGCTTTATAAGCTTCCAGATTTTGTTGCGCTATGAGCCGTGTTTCTTCAAGGGCATCAAGCTCCTCAAGCTGAAGGTGAGCATTTTCTTCGTTCGTCAGCTCGTAGTGGACTGCCACTCGCAGAGAGGGTAGCTCTATCTCGAGGGGGAGTACTGCTTCCATACCGAATACCAACGCGTATAGCGTTGTGTTCGTGGCCGTCTTGAAGGTAGTTCGATATGCCCAAAGAGCCTCTTGCAGTCTCTCGTGCCAGTCTTTCTTATTTCGGGACACCGTCTTTTTCAAGATCTTCGTCAGGGTCTTGTTGAAGGCCTCGGCTAGACCATTAGCTCGCGGATTATAAACCGAGGAATATCTCCAGTCTATATTGTGTTGTTGCGCGAAGCGACTGATCTTGTGGCTTCTGTAAGCTGGCCCGTTATCGGAGATGATCCGTCATGGAGTTCCAAACCGATATATGACATGCGTCCTGAAGAAATGGAGGATATTCTCCGTCTTCACTTCTCTCAGCGGTACTGCCTCTGCCCATTTGGAGAAGTAATCGGTCGTCGCCAGGATGAAACGATGTCTTCTGGACGACGTTGGTTCGATAGGGCCGACTATGTCAGTTCCCCACATTTTGAAAGGCCAGCTAGCCACCGTTGGATGTAGTGGATTTGGGTGTTGATGGATGAAGCCCCCATGAATTTGGCATGAGTGGCACTGCTTCGCATATTCGAGGCAATCCTGAATCATCGTGGACCAGTAGTAGCCCATCCGTTTGATCTTCAACTTCATCTTTGGGCCTGCTTGGTGAGAACCACAGATTCCGTCATGGACTTCCTGAACGACTCTTTCTGCTTCGTCAGGTCCTAAACATCTCAGCCACAGAGAATTAAACGACCTCTTGTACAAAGTATCGTTGACGAAGGTGAAAGACAGAGCTTGTTTCATGAGCTGATGTCTTGTGGACGCGTCTTCGGGCGTTCGACGGTATTTGAAGTAGTCTATAAAGACTTCTCTCCAATCCTCAGCCTTTTCCCGGTCTTTTATTTGCAAGGTCGTCTGTTTAGTCGCTCCCTTCTCTTAGGATGATTCCGGAGGTATTTCTGCTGGGGCAAGCACCCGACGGCTTTGTACCATGATTCTGACGTCATCGAGGTTCTCGTCAGCCTGTTCTTTAGCAAGCCTGGCCAACGCGTTTGCCTTGCTGTTCTCCGCGCGCGGTATGCTTTCCAAAGTATAGGAGGGAATTTGGGTCAACAGTTGTTGCACCTTTTCATCGTATTTTACCAATTCCGGTTTGCACGTTTGGTAGTTGCCGTTTACTTGACTAACGACCAGTTGAGAATCTCCATATATGAGGAGGTTTTCAATTCCCATGTCAATGGCGATCTCGAGGCCTGCTATCAAAGCTTCATATTCGGCTTCGTTATTCGTCCTCGGCTCTGTTAGGGAGAAAGCAAAGCGCATTATCCCTCCTTGTGGAGTTACGAAGATAAGGCCTACCCCCGATTTGATTATAGGGATACTTTGTTTGCGCTTCTTCATGGAAGACGCTCCATCAAAATAGAGCTCCCATCGGGTATCACCACCGTCGATCGCATCAAACACATGTTCGTCTGGAAGATCGCAATTCAAAGGAGAATCGGCAGGTATCGGATGCTCAGCGAGGAAATTGGCGATGGCCTGGCCTTTCACTACCTTGAGAGGTTGATATGTTATCGAGAACTCCATCAATAGAAGGGCCCATTTAGCGAGCCGACCTGTCAATATGGCCTTTGACATCAAATATTTAAGAGGGTCCACCTTCGAAATAAGACGGACTTCATGCGCAAACGCATAGTGCCTGAGCTTTGTTATCGCAAAGATCAACGCCAGGCAGTGTTTTTCAATGGGTGAATAGTTTCTTTCTGCCCCCAGTAGAACTCGATTTAAGTAGTAAAGTGCTCTTTCTTTCCCCTGGTCATTCTCTTGCGCCCATAATGCGTCTAAAGAACCTTCGAGGGCGGTCATGTAAAGAATGAGAGGCTTTCCCTTAACCGGAGCAGCCAACACTGGCGGGTTCTGCAGGTACTGTTTGATCTCGTCCAGCGCGCACTGGCATTTTTGATCCCAGACGAATGGAGTCCCCTTCTTCATCAGGTGACTGTAAGGGCGGCACTTTCCAGAGAGGTTAGCTATAAATCGCCGAATATATGCGAGCTTTCCTTGGAGAGACCGCAACTGTTTAAGAGTTCTCGGCGGAGGCATTTCCATGATCGCCTTTGTAACACCCGAGCCCAATGCTACTGTTTTTCAGTTACTGTTTGAGCTTTAATGTGTTACTCATTTCTTTTAGCCTGCTTGATTGTCACTTACTGTAAAGTTTTACCTGGCAAAGTCGTTTATGCACATAACAAATTTTAGCATCTAAAATAAAATTAAAAATATCCATCTTGGCTTACTCGACACCCCTAGCCTTGTGGTAGCGTCCGTGCATCAAGTTCTCGTCCCGTTCGGTGAAACGGGCGAATTTGGATGGCTACGTGCGCGGGCGTGTGTCCGTTTTGGGGGTATGCTTTTTAATCATAGAACACTTAAATTTAAAATTTGGAACCCGCTTAAAATCCTATTATTTCAATTTCGAATTTTTGGACCCGACCCGGGCGCGATTTGGAAATGTTTTATTTGGCGCCAAAATCCCAAATTTTAATAATATTTAAAAACCATAATATATTTCGTTAACATATATATCTTTTACTGTTATACTAATCTTTTAATATTTTTTTAAAACCTCTACATATTTGTTCAGCCAATCGCGAGGCAAATAACCCCGTGGGCCCCTCATCCATTATCTCTTTCCCTATCTCTCTCTCTCTCTATCCCGTCTCTATCTCTCTCTTTCTCTATCTCTCTCTCTCTCTCTCTTTCTCTATCTTTCTCTCTCTCCCCCCTATATATATATTTTTCCCCTCCTTTAGTTTTTTTCAAAAGCAAAACAGAAACCCATCGCGAGCCCTCAACGCCGAACCCTAGCCACCTCCATCCTTGCCGCCGCAGCCCCGACGCCGGCGCCAGCGTCACCGTCACCCTCGCCCTCGCCTCCTCGTCTCAACCTCAACCCTCGTCCTCTTCCCCCGCGCACCCTGCACGGCCGCGACCGCCTGCAGTCTTCCCTGCAGCCGCCTGCTTGCCACCGCGACCACCAGAAAACGTCCAATGCCTCGCCGCCGACCAACACCTCGCCGTGTTCCCCTCACCATCATCCTCCTTCTCCCGGTGCACCCCCGACCGGAACAGTGACCCTTTGTAACCTCCTGCATCTCCTCTGCGTCGCCTGAGACGCCACCGGCGACCACCTGCGCCGCCCCTGGCCGTCGCCGACGAACCCCAACCACCTCAGAACACCTCGTAAGTGTTTCTCCATCTCACCCTTCCTCTTTTCATCTTTCAAAACTGAAACAACCCGCTGGATCTTTTCTGCAGATCGTCGGAGACGCCGTTCTTGCCGCCGTCGATCTCGCCGTCATTGCTAGTGCCCTCTGAGACCAGTGAGTATTCCCCATCTTCTTCTTTCTCTGGTCATTTCTTTCTTCCTCTAGATCTACACCAGTAGAAACCTTATTCACTGTTTTTGTGCTCGCCGGAATCCGGCCGTGCCGGCGACGTGTCCCGACGATCCAGCAGAGTACTCTGACCCGTGTGGTTCCTTGGTTCGTTGTTTGGGTTCAATCCGTGAACCGTGCGTCCGTCGCGAGTTTCCCCGCCGACGTTACGTTCCCTTTTTCCCGGTTCGCGACCCGTCGAGGCAAGTACCCCTTGCTACATGCTATACTATGTATTTATATATGTATTGACACCCTAAACCTGTAAGATTAGCTTGGTACAATCGTTTTCCATTTCGGTTGCAAAATTGCATTATAACATTTTACTGTTAAACATGGAATTTACAGTTTGCCAATTTAAACCTAATAATCAATTCTACCTGTTCGATCACATTTTACTGTTAAATAGCTGGTAGCATTTATCCCTGTAGTTCTGTTACATTCGGACACTCGTATGTATTTAACCGGAAATAACTGTATTGAACCGATACCTAAACTATTGCACCGCTAAGGGTGCTTAAACCTGTTAACATGACTAAACGGCTACATTGTATTACTGCACTCTTGTGATTGAATGAAACATGCTTATTATTTAATTCATTGCTTATTCCATGTTGTTAATACCCCTGTTTGATTATATATCTGATTGTGAGCACACCCACGATATTGTTTACATCTTGACCTGACATGGCTACATATATGTATATATTGATATACCTGACATGGTACCGTATATTGTTGACTTGACCTGATGTACCATGACCCAACCTGTTACCTGATCTCGTGCCTAATGCCAACAAACCTGACATGTAGTCCTCATGGACCGTTCCTGTTGTCTATCCAAACAAACCTGCTTTTACCTGATCCTGTGTTGGCATTAGTTCTTGATTACTGAATACCTGACCTGACATACATAACTTGGGGGTATGGGGAAATCAAAGGTGAAACCGACTTGTAACTTAACAGTTCGATACCTGTTCTGATCAGTCTTACGGGCTAGGCCAGCCCCGGAGTGATGATGCTGACATCACTCGCCCATCCTGCTACCTGTTACTGCCTAGCGGCACGTCTCGGATTCAGCCCCGAGGATCTTGACCGTGGTCCCAGGCATGCACGGGATACTATTGAGTTACATCGACGATTCATCAATTGATTTCAAAGAC
The DNA here is from genome assembly GCA_030015575.1 of Agapanthus africanus. Lineage (NCBI taxonomy): Eukaryota > Viridiplantae > Streptophyta > Magnoliopsida > Asparagales > Amaryllidaceae > Agapanthus > Agapanthus africanus. The sequence continues at coordinate 757,587,753 of CM057340.1, forward strand.
TTTAGACTAGAAAACCTGATAGAACAGTTTAGTTACCCACTGCACACTATCCTGCACTGCTTGTTTCACAGTATTGCTTAATTCATGTTTATTTTTGCATTGCCTGTTACATTGTTCATATTATATTACTTGTTGACATGACGCGCTGACGTCTGGGTTTTGCATGGCCCAGATTCTGTACCGCTATCGCAGTCCGAGCAGGAGTACTTCAGCCAGCAGGCTGAGCTATGAGTTCAGTAGTAGTTAGTTTTATTCCCTGCATTTATTTCCTGATGTGAGCCCGCATTATGGGACATACTTTTCAGTTATTTGTATTGGATCATTTGCTTCCGCATTTATTTATTATTGACTCCTGTTATTCTGGTTTATGGACATGTTTTTAGATAGTTTTATCTTGTTCTTGATATCTCTATAGCCGTAATATGACTGTGGATGGATACTTCCTACCCACAGGTAGCATGGTTGGCTATGTCACGTGCCCAATCTAGCGTACTCTGGGAAGCGAGGCGTGACGGCCTTGATCTTTGACGGATCTATCTCGATGCCTCGGTGTCGGACGATGAATCCCAGGAATTTGCCCGAAGAAACTCCGAATGCACACTTGAGAGGGTTCATCTTCAAGTTGTATTGTCTAAGACATCGAAATACGGTCTTTAGATGCTCGAGATGCTCCTCATATTATTTGCTCTTGACCACGAGGTCGTTGATATAGCACTCGACGATTTCATGTATAAGGTCATCGAAGATCTTCGTCATGGCCCTCTGATAGGTGGCACCGGCGTTTTTTAAACCGAAGGGCATCACTTTATAACAGAATATTCTCAAAGGGCTCGTGAAGGCGGTGTGCTTCTGGTCTTCGGGATGCATCTTTATCTGATTATACCCTGATGAGCCGTCCATGAAGGAGAAAACCTCATGAGTGGACGTATTGTCTATCATTAGTTCGGTGACTGGTACCGGGAAATCATCTTTCGGGCAGGCTTTATTGAGATCCCGAAAGTCCACGCATATGCGCACCGTCCCATTTTTCTTCATCACCGGGACGATGTTATCGATCCATTCCGGGTATTGAACTTCCTGGATGAAGCCAGAGTCGATCAGCTTCTTGACCTCGGCGTTGATACTCATCTCAAGCTCGAGTCGTATTCTTCTTGGCGCCTGTTTGACCGGCTTGGCGTCCGGAGATATCGCCAATTTATGCACAACAATTTCTGGATCTAGTCCCGGCATTTCGGAATAGTTCCATGCGAAGCAATCTTTATGCTGTACAAGCAAGTCTTTTAGCGTAGTCACCCTTTCTTCAGATAGTAGCTCGCTGACAAATGTCGGTCGCGGATCGTTCACCGTCCCTAACTCAATTTTCTTGAGGTTATCTGCAGTGGTATGTATTCCATCCTCCAGTTCTTTTGGAGCTGGCAGAAATTCTGAGATCACCTCATCATTGCTGTTTTCGAGGCACCAGGGAAGGTTATCCACGCTCTCGGGCTCTTCTTTTAATATTTTTATCATGTGACAAGTGCGAATCCGCTTCCAATCCTAATATAGAGTTGGTTCTGTTCTCGTGGCTTTGGGTTCGTGCTTCTGTGGCGGCGTTATCCTCCAGTTGTCAGACAGAGCGAACTTGCCGAGCTGGTATTGTTCTTCGACCCAATTCTTAAAGGTGAAGCAATCTTCGAGCGGGTGCCCTATTACTCGATGGTAAGAGCAGTAAGTTGGGTCAGAGACTTCGCCTGCTTGCTCGGGGTGCTTGGACTCCGGCAGTGTAAGCATCTGATGTTTTAGAGCAAGATCAAGTATCTTCTTCATCTTGTCCCGAGGAAACGAGTACGCTCGACCCATTTTCTTTATGAAGGATAGCTCAAGAATGCTCGACTCCCATTTGCGTGGCTTCTTAACCCCGCTTTGTTGCTGTTGAGCGCTTTTTTGGAATTTCGACTTGTTTCTGCCTCTGTGTCGAGTCTTTTTTATAACAGGCTGACAGGGGGTGGCACTTTCATCTTTCACGGCCTGTTGAAGGAGGCGTTGCTTTTTGGCTTTCTCGTATATGGCCATTTCGCGGTTGTGATCGTCTCGGACTTTTTGACCAGCTTCCCTTATAAGCCTGTCCATTTGTTCTTCAAATGACGGACTGGGCACTTTTGCATCAGGAACTTTTACTGGTTCAGGATTAGTGTTCTCCCGTTGAGCATCTGCTTCTGCATTGAAGTCATGCACGACATAACAGTCGCGGAGCAGCTCTCGTTTCTTGGGGCGAATGTATCCGAGTCCGATTGTCTCCATTCTCCCATTAGGCAGCTTGTGCCGAGTTCCGGGGACGTTCCAGACCCTGTCATAGAATTTGGCCTTTCTAGCGGTCTGTTTGAAGGGTATCCCTTGGCGCTTCAACGGCCTCTTCAAGCCTTCTGTATAATATCTGGGTAGACGGATGGGTTGAAGCCTGTCCAGCGTAGGATCCGCCCCGTGCCAGATTTCTTTCTCCACTTTGTTTTCTTCAGAGCGGTAGAATAGATATGCCTTCTCGCCTTCTCGCCTGGGAGGGATATAGAACGTCTGCAGATCCTCTACACTGTCGGTACCGAGCGCATCCAGTTCTTTATAATGTTTAAGCGGCACCATGGCGACTTGTAGACTTTGCTCTTTGTCAGCGGAAGCTCGTATTGAAGGTCGAGCGGAGAATACAGCATGGACCTCATCCTCTGAATCGCTACCAAAGATCAACGCAGGAGCGGATGGTCCCGGCTTGGTGTATTGGGGCGGACCTGAATAAACCATCTCCTCCTCTTCCTCGGTATCACTGCCGAAGACAGGGATGGTTGCGTTAGTTTTGTTCTCCGGCTTGCGACACCTTTCCGTGTCTTCGAAATTCGGCAAGAAGTATTTGGCATCTTCATATTTGCGAACTTCGTTTACGGAAAACGGATTCAGTTCTCCCGTCACGGTATACTCGAGACCATCCCTAAAATATTTCATACACTGATGTTGTGTAGAAGGGATGATGTTATACTCGTGTAACCATGGTCGGCCGAGCAGAGCGTTGTAGCATGTCTTGGCATCTATGACGTGGAATTTAATGTCCGTGACGAGCAGCCCAAAGCGTAGCGTCAGTATCACAGATCCAAGAGTCTTTGATGATTGGGAGTCAAACCCGGAGATGGTGATCTTATCCCGAGCAAGGTGCTGGACGCTCATGCAGATTTCCTTTAACACCCGCACACTGAGTAGATTAACAGACGACCCGTTATCGATCAGGATTTTGCCTATCTTTATACGTGGCAGTATCCCGAGACATAGAGGGGGCGATTGTGTTCTCACGTCCCAAGGAGAAGGTCTTCATCGCCAAAAGTGACATCTGCTGTATGCACTTCTTCCAACTCATCCTTCATCCTTTCTTCAGCCAGGAAAGCTTGGAATTGTTCCGGCTCCTGTAGTGCCTTGATTAACGAATCTCTTGCCTCTTTTGATAGTAAAAGGGCGTCAAGAATGCTAAGTTGCGAGGGTAGCTTCCTCAAATGCGCCAAGACGTTGTAATCCACCTTATTTTTCTTCGACGGGTCTTTGGCAGTTAGCTCTTCCATGACCTGGTCGTCTAGGGCGATGTCCTCAGAGATCTTTTCTTTCCCTTTATCTTTTTTTTTGGGGGTCCGAAATTCTTTTCGGGCAACATGCGATTACGCAGCCGGATATTTTCATAAATCTTCGGCTCTTCTTCTTTTCCCAAAGTGGACTCTTTAAAGAGGGGGCTAAGCTCCAGCTCCTCGTCGGAATCACTCCCGAATGTGAGCACTTGTGATCCTCCGGTATTGACCATGCGACAATTGCCGGTGGTTCTGTTAAGCCCTTCGGTCGTACTGTTTTGCTCTCGGCGGGTCTTGCGCTTTTCCCGCTTAAACTGCTGCCGGTGAGCAACATATCCTTGCCACCATCTATCGAAAGCTTTGCACTTTTCAGTGGGATGCGAAATCTTCCGATGATACAAGCAATAGGAGGGGTGCATTTCCGCTTCACCAGTAACGTTTCCCTGAAAGGATGGTAGTTTCATACCCATTGACACGGCTTTAGCAAGCCTCTTCCTCATCTTGAATTCGATTTTATCCGCAGTGGGTGTGCTTTGCTCCAGCGGAAGTATCTCAATTCTTTCGTCAAGGCGCTGGCGTTTGGCCCTTTCGAATATAACCGCCTCGCGCTCCTGATCAGCTTTGCTTTTTAAGAGAGCTTCATTGAGGAATGCATCGATTACTTCATCCGATGGCCCCAGAATTTTCGGTTCGGGATCTGCCCCCAGCTTTTCAGTACAAGGAGTCTCCTCATCGCTCGTGAGCGAATGGGAAATCATATGACAGCTCACCACGTATTCTTCAGATTCATCAGATGAACTTTCTCCCTCATCTTCCTCTTGAAAGACGTGATTGAGGAATTCTTGGAACGTAATGGGAGTCCGTGCTTTCTGGTTGTATTCCTCCAGCGCGTCAATTTGTTTTTGTAAGTCCGTGCGCTTGTCGCCAGGCTTCACGGGCTTCTTTGATTTCCTTTTCTTCTTCTTTGAAGATTTCGACGGCTGGTTGTGAATGCTTGGGCCACCTCCATCGATCTTTTGAGTTGGACGAGGCTTCAACATCCCTTCAATGATCTGCGGCTCCACCGGGTTCTTCCATTTAATCACTGGGCATGCTTAAAGATCATTCAGCATCCTCTTTGTTTTGGCTGATAATACAACCTCCCAAGGAGCTTCTTCAACGACAGAGCCTGTTGCCCCCGGCGTATTCATTCCCTTAGAGGTGTGGGGCTGCGGTGGATTCACCTTCCATTTGTCAGACAATGCGAACTTTCCCTGTCGGTACTGGTCTTCAAACCAATTTTTGAAGACGTAGCAATCCTCGATCGGATGACCCAGTACTCGATGATAAGGACAGTAATTGGGCTCATTGACGTCACTTGGTTGCGACGGACGTTTTGGATCCGGCAGATTTATGAGTCGGTTACGCAACGCCAGCTCGAATAACCTTCTTGTTTTATCCTGGAAAAATGAGTAAGGATGTCCCATCCTCTCCTCAAGGGCTACGTACGGGCGCATATTATTTTGACGAACGACTGGCTTCGAGTTGTTCGGTTGTTGTTGAGCATTAGCGACAACGATCGCTTTCCCCTTTCCCTTCTCATTTCGAGAGTCCGGCTTTGGAAGAGGAGGTTTATGGTACATCTGATCCATTTGCGCCAGCTTGTCGATTAGTGCCTGGAAGGTGGTCGGCTTGAAGAACATCATAAACTGCAAGATGGTTGCTTGCGGATCGAGGGTTCCAACAAACATTCCCACTGCAGGAGCTTCTTCTATACGCTGCTCGCATTTTGACCATAAATTTCGCCACTGTATAGCATATTGGACCCACGTTTCGCCCGGCTTCACCCTGGTATTAATCAATACCGTTATCGGGGTACGCTCGCTGGCACTCACGAAACGCTGGGTAAAGAGCAGTTCCATCTCAGCAAAGGTCTTGATAGATTCGTTCGGGAGCTCGGAATACCACTCGAACGCTGTATCTGAAAAGCTACCAACGAACTGGCGGAGCAACAATTTATCATCACCGCCAGTGTTGCCGCAAAGCGCCTGAACTGGGCAACATGCTGGTGGGGATTGCCAGTCCCCTTATACAGATGGAATTTTGGTATCGTATAACCTGGCGGGTACTTGATCTGATCGTACCAGCCCGGATACGGTCGCCCTGTTTTTACGACTTAACCGGCTGCTTCCGTCGCTTGGTGGACCCGGATCTGCTGAGCTATATATTCGTTCAGGTCGGCTTTGGAGATTGCCTCCTCCTTGGCTGTTGACAGAGCCGGAGGAGGATTTGACGTTTCTCCCCTATCATCTTCAAGGATGATCGGGGGATCTTCAGCTGGTGGATCTTGTTGAATCATCATACCCACCATGTCCTGGAACAGGAGGGCCATTTTCTTTATGCTGGCTGCTTGTTCTGCAGCTTCTTTATCCTTCTTCTCCAATATGCGACGAAGGAACTCAGCGTCAGTTTCCTGTTCCTGACATTCATCCGAGGACGTCTCAGGGGTTTCTTTTGGCCCAGTGAGTGCGGCCATTGCGTTCATCATCTCCTGGAGCTTTTGCTGTTGCTCTTGAGCCTTGGTCACTGACCGTGTAAGCGGTCTATGACCTGTGGATGCGCGGCTATCCTCCTTTCCCGATGCCATGTATACTGTATGAACTATTATGCCCCCAGTCTTAGGGCGTTTAGGTTCACCACCTTTGGCACTTGTCGCGGGCATGGGGATTTTCTCCGGCCTCCTTCTTTTGTGGGCCGTTGAAGTGGAGGGGGCCGTTGCAGTGGGCACCCTAGCGACTGTTGTCCTCCATTGTTTAATGGGACGGTCCTTTTCTTCTTGCACCTTCGCCTTTTTCCGTTGACGAGAGCGATCTGGGTCAATTACAGAGTCTTGAACTCTCCGCCAAACTTTATAAATTTTTGAGGACAGCCGTTGAGGGGGCTGCTCTTGCTTCGTTTCCGGAACTCTCTCCGTAGGTGGAGGAGATCTTTTTAGTGTAGCGGTTGGAGAGTTCTTACGTACCCTCTTCAGCAGTTCAAAGCTGTTCCCAGTTGGAACAGCAGCGTTGACTTCCACCACTAGAGCCGGTAGGGTTAGCCTTGAGGGGGAGTTGCCCCCTGCCTTCCTCACTCGTCGCCAATGGCGACGTCGAGCATGACGAGCCGTTGGGACTGGCTCTGAGATAGAGACAGCTTCTTTTTGTCCCCTGTCTGAATGAGGCGCGGCTGGTGTTAACCTCTTAAAGACTGAGGCTGTCCTTTGAGGGATGATATTCAACCTGTCGAAGACAGATCCTCGAGCAGGGGCAGGAGCAGGAATAGTCAGCCTTGAAAAGACTGGCTCTTTGACGGGAGAAGCTGCCTTAACGACTTCAGGAGTAGCGGCTGTTGCCCTCCTTGAGGCAGCCACCTTAGAGTTCATGGGCTTCCTAGTGGGCCCCTCATAGTTTTGATCCAGCCTGGCGAAGACGGAGGCTGTTGGTTTGGTAGTGGACGACCCGTTGACAGGGGCCGTTGTAGCAGTGAGCCGGTCGAAGACCGACTTCTTGTTCGCTTCTGGTGCAGGTATTGGCATAGAGAAGCTTGCAGGTGGGATCATGGTCCCGAAAAACAGGCAGGTGGTGGCCTGGGTCACCTGTTCTACCGGCAGAGCGAGGAAGGAGGCCGCTTGAGGCCCATATGCTACACCTCCAGGTGAGGTGGAGCATCCGTTGCAGTGGCACTTCTAGCAGTTCGTGCAATTAGAGGCCATTGATGCTTGAGTTCTGCGCCAGGCAAAAGACCAAATCTTAGTAACTTGAAATCCAAAGGCAACCGTTAACAAACCGCGATTGGTTCGCGAAGACGACACACGAAGTGTGGAGTGGAAAGAGGAAAATGTCCCACCGGGCGTGTCAGAATCTGTTTCCCTCCGAAAGGCGGCCGAGACGACGTGGGGACGTCTTGCCTGAGATTCGGGGCAGATGCTATATGGTTTTATCCGTCCACCTCTCCGAAGATGCCAAGTTGATTTATGGCACCGTATATCGGAGGTTTAGATGGATGCGGCCGATGTACCAGACTTCGTCAGATTCCCCCTCGTTAGAGGGGTTTTTGATTGTGGGGACGCTCTTCCCTGCAGGCGCAAGCCCCTACAGTTAATTACGCTACCGCATCGCGGCAGCCACTTTCTCCTTCTCCAGAATTTCACTTCGTGTCGTGTGTGTTTTTTTTATTTGTGGTTGCCCGTGGATTGTATACGGAGACTGAATAATGTCGTCGCCCGTAGGACGTGGATTAGTCCAAATCCGTATTTACTTAGATTTGGGTTTGGTGTTTTTAGTTTAAAGATACGTTAGCCGTATTGAGGCTAAGATCAACTTAAACGTTCGTTAAGGATACGTTAGTCCTGTTTGAGACTAAGATCAACCTAACGTGGTGATCCATTTATTATATAGACGTTGGGACTCGTCACTTCTCTGACGTCGTTGAAGGATTACAACGATAGGTGTCAGAGGAGTTCAAAGATGTACCCTTGAACCAAAGTCGATTTGGAGTTTTATAGTCCATTTGAATGTTTAAGGATACGTTAGCCGTGTTTAGGGCTAAGATCAACTTAAACGGGACCGTTTAGATCTGGCAAAAGAGCATTTGGAGGCTCTATTGTTCCAGTTTAGGGACGTGGTGGTCCATCGCCAGTTTAGGGACGTAGTGGTCCATCATTAGTTTAAGGACGTTTCGGTCCATATTCCAGTTTAGGGACATAGTGGTCCATTATTAGTTTAAGGACGTTTCGGTCCGACATTAGTTTAAGGACGTTTCGGTCCATTATTAGTTTAAGGACGTTTCGGTCCATTATTAGTTTAAGAACGTTTCGGTCCACGAGTTTAAGGACCCCGCAGTCCGTATCGATGTGTGGTCGTTGGGACCCGTCACCTCTCTGACGTCGTTGAAGGATTACAACGATAGGTGTCAGAGGAGTTCGAAGATGTACCCTCAAACCGGAGGTAAATTGATTTAGGAGAGCAATTTTGCTCAGTCAATTTAATTTGAGGACTTACAGCCACGATTGGGCTAAGTCCAATTGAAAAATGCTCGACACTTTTATTTGTTTTTGGCCTGTTCTAGGGCTTGGTCCATTTTTAAATAATGCATTGCATTATTTTCTATTTTTGGTTGGGCTCTGCCCATAAAGGATGCAGAGCATCAATTTATTTTGGGCTATGCTCATTTATGAATGATGCAGAGCATCAATTTTACTTGGGCTCTGCTCTTTTATAAAAGATGCAGAGCATCAATTTTATCTAGGCTCTGCCATTTATTGCTTTGCAATTTAATTAGGCCTACTAGGTCTTTTTGATTTGGGCCTGGCCCTTTAGGAAATGCATTGCATTTGTCTGGAGCTTTGCGCCAATCAGAGAGCGCAAGCGCTTGTGGTGTTGACACGTGTCACGCAAGCGCAGTGCGCTACGCTTGCGCTGCTGACACGCGGCGTGCTCTGGTGAGTTGCGCCAATTCCAGAGAGTAAGGCTCTATTTCAAAAGCGTATAGCGCAGATGGTTCAGATGCTGACACGTGGCGCTCTCTGGTGGCTTGCGCCAATCCAGGAGCGCAACAGCGCAGTTTGCAAAGTGCAAGGCACTATAATTTGAGAATCTTTTTAGAACCAATGGTTCATGACAAAGTGCAAAGCACTGTTTGTTTTCTTTGATTTAATTAGAATCAAAGAAAACAAGTATTTCTTGTTTTTCTTGTTTTAAAGAACCAGTGGTTCATAAGAAGTGCAAAGCACTGTTTATTATGTGAAGATCATTGATCTTGTTCTTAGATCAATGATCTATTAGAAGAAATTTCTTCTATTTTATGAAGGTTTTTTTTTTTTACCTTTTTCCTGAAATTTCTTCAGAGTTTTCTCTGTTTGAAGTTCTTGATTTCTCACCAATGTTGATGCCTTTGAATTGAAGTCTAAGGTCCTTTTTATAGTGCCCATAAATTAGTTAAATTTGTTAAAGAGATCTTTCTGAGTGATTTGGGGAATTTTCCCCACCGTTGGATCTTTGATATAAGGGCTTCTGTTTTACAGAAGAAAATCTTCTTGTTTTAATAAGAACAGAAAGATTTCTTTAAAATCTTCATTCTGTTTGGCGCAAATGCCCCAGCGCGTGACACGTGTCGCGCAGCGCACAGCGCAGCGCAACTGCGCTTGCGCAGCTGTGCTGACACGTGTCGCGCAGCGCACAGCGCAGAGCACCTGCGCTTGCGCAGCTGTGCTGACACGTGTCGCGCAGCGCAGAGCGCAGAGCACCTGCGCTAGCGCAGCTGCGCTGACACGTGTCGCGCAGCGCACAGTAACTGCGCTAGCGCAGCTGCGCTAGCGCATCTGCGCTGACACGTGTCGCGTAGCGCAGCGCTCGCGCACCTGAAGCGTTGCGTCCTTTAATTTTGTTTTAAATAGAGCTTTGCTCTGATTGGGCGAGCTGCCTTGGGCGCTGCGCTGACGTATCAGCGCCTGACACGTGGCGCGTTGCGCCCGGAATTTGAAGCGTTGTTTTAAAATTTGAATTTTGAATTTCAACAGAGCTTCTGATTGGGGGAAACAACGGTGTTGGGATAATCGAAATTAGCGGGGATTATGAGGACATATGAATGGGATTTGCGAGTTTAAGCGAGCTTTCCAACGGCAAATCCATTCCTAGTGCCCCTTTTCCGTCCCCTAAATACGCTTATTTCCAACCCTCGACCAAACACCCACAATCATGTATCCAATTAAGTCACAACTACATGTCACGTTGTAGTGCGCTTAAAGGACTTCTCAACTTAGGTCGCGGCTACATGTCACGTATAGCGCGCCTAAGTGAGGGGGTTGCGTTTGTTTGGTCGGAGTTCGTTTCAAGATGTTTGGCGAAGAGAAGCACAAGAGATTTCTCCGTCCCTCATACCACCTTCCTTAGCCTTAACAAGTGCGGAAATTATTCACACATTATAAAAGAAAAAGAAAAGAAAACAAGAAGGAAGAAAAGAGAGAAAAGGAAATTACGGTTTTACAAATGGTGCAAGCTAACTTTTGGGTTCTCACCTCAGCAAGGAACTCCGTCGAGTATCATCGCTTGAAAATAATACGGAAAAGAGAAGAGAAGGAAATGAGCAAGAAAAGAAATAACAACTAGTTAACAACAAATAATAAAGTTACACTAGAAATTAAATTACAATACAATGGAATAAAAATACAAAATAAGAAAAATAACTCTCATCTTCATTTCATCATCCACTCAAAAAGCTCTCACTACAATTTTCATGGAAGAAAGAATGAAGAAGAAGAAGCTAAACTAAACTACACTAATTTCTAACAAAAAGAAGTATAAAAAGAAGACCCTTGGCTTGGCACAAAACTGGGCTATTTATAGGCTGAGTGCTGAAATCTTAGGGCAATATTCTCTGCCCAAATGAAGTTACCAAACTACCACAAAAATCCGAGTTGACACTGAGTCAACTCGGCCGCGGATCCGCCGCTGATTCGCCATATTGGCCGCGGATCCGCGGCTCTTTGGTGGAATTGGCATGTCGTTTTTTCTGGGGTTTCTTGTATTGCTTTCCTATGTTGTTCTACATGTTCCAAATTGCAAATTGCTTCCACAATTTCTTCAGATCCGCAACAGTCCAAAATGGCTTCAAAAATAATTCTTTTGACCTTATCTCTCTCGAGCTCCGCGCACCTATTGATTTTTATGCTGCCCCTCTCGTGCTCTGTGCTTGTCCGAGACACGAATGACCACTGTCATTTGTCTTGTCTTTGGAACAGATACGCGGCACTGGATCGATACGGATGATCGGAACCCGGCTTTTATCTACTGGCAACAGATGTTCTGGATTTTGGCGTAACAGTGGAGATTTTGTATCATTTGCGTTATTTTGGATTAGGAACCTGTAGCCTGTAAATATGTAGCAAATACGGATTAAAAGCACCTATCTATAAACAAACGAGTAAATGAATGAGCGGTATTAAATGCAATATTCTGGTGTGAACACACGACGAGTGGGAGTGGGTCACTAGGGGGAAGTTGGTGCGAGGAAAGAGGAAGAAGTGGTCTTAGAGTTTTTGAAAAGGGGAGGATACGAGAAAAAGGAGAAGAAGAGAAGAGAAGTATGGGGGCTCGGTTGGGTTAGGGCTTGGGTTATTGGGCTTGGGCCAGAGTGTGGTTATACGTTAGGGTTTAGAAATTGGGTTAGGGTTTAATTATTAGGTAAAGAAAATAGGATTTAAAAGAATTAGGATATTAGAGAAATAAGAAAATTAGGAGAATATTCATTTAAAAAATACAGAATTATTTACAAGGAACTGGAAATTTACATTACACCCCCCTTACAAAAATTTCGTCCTCAAAATTAAAGAATGAAAAATAATGAACAAATTACTGAAAAAAATGCGGAAAGCATGAATGAATATCCTTCTCATGTTCCCAGGTAGATTCCCTTGGAGAAAGTCTATCCCTAAAAACTCGAACCAAGGGAATGACTTTATTCTTCAGCATTTTCTCCCTGCGATCAAGAATGGTGGTAGGCTGCTCCTCATACGACAGGTCGGAGCCCATCGTCAACTCTGAATGGTCAAGAATATGATTTTCATCTCGAACGTAATGTCGCAACTAAGACACGTAGAAAATATTGTGCACACCAGCTGACGATAGAGGCAAGGAAAGTCGATAAGCCACCTTTCCTACTCGCTCTAGCATTTCGAAAGGTCTGATGAATCGGGGACTGAACTTCCCACAATTACCAAACCTGATCACTACCCGATTAGGTGATATCTTCATAAATACGTGATCGCCAACTCCAACGATCTTCTGCCGGTATCAGCCCAACTCTTCTATCGGTTCTGAGCAGCCTTGATGCGCTGCCTGATCTTGTAAACCTTGCTCACTGTCTGAACTATAAGCTTGGGGCTCAATAACCTTCGCTCACCTACATCATCCCAGCAAAGAGGGGATCGACACTTCCGTATGTAAAGAGCTTCAAATGGGGCCATCTGGATGCTCGCTTGGAAGATGTTGTTATAAGAAAACTCTACCAAATGGAGGTGGTCCTCCTAAGTACCCTGAAAGTCCAGCATGCACGCCCTTAATATATTATCGAGCGTCTGCATATTATGCTCGGATTGCCCATCCGTCTGCGGATGATTAGCTATGCTGAACTTGAGATGAGTGCCCAAACTTGTTGGAGATAGTGCCCTTAGAGTCAATTATTAGATCACAAGCACGTGATTGCAATGATTGAGGGAGGACCTATCCCGATAGGACAGTCTTACTCGAGATGATAGTATGCTATCTGGTTTACCTTTATCATCGTGTACTGCTTCAGGTGACCTTACAGGTCACTATTACACGTTGATAGAGCCCTTAGGATTCTTGCTTGACCACCAGCAGTATGAGGGCGATCATATACGTGGGAGCTGGTAGTCTATAAGCATATCCTTAAAAGGTCCCTAGTCATGAGAGTTTCGAGACAGGGCATCGATTCTCCAGAGTAGACTAGTGTATACAGTCGAGACCCCGACGAGGGCGGTGGCCGGTCTCACAAGCCATTGGTGTCAGTTGGATCACCTAAGATGTATACAGGTGCTCATTGGGTTATGAGTACACCGGACAGGACTCGCCGGGAACATGCTAGTTGGTCATATACAAGACGTCAGATGGCAGTTCCCTGGTGACATGTGTACAGGTTAGTTCATCGACCTGGGGATCGTCATTTGTCTCGTGTGAGTTCCCACTGTACTTTGATTACTACCCTACCACGCTCAAAGGAGACGTGCAAACAGGTTTTAGTTGGGTACAGTCCTGAGCCACATGGAGGCAGTGAGCGTATCTTCAGGGGTTCGTCTCTCTCGGTATTGGGGGTGAGGTCGCGCTGTGTCTAGGAGAGCCATTACACGAAGCCCTCGGCCGAGGCAAGGAGATTTACTGGTAGGTATTCCAGTAGTATCTCAGGGTGTTCTGAGCTACACTCCGACACGACTTATACCGCTTTTGGGGGTCTGACTTTTACCAACCCCCTAGGCCCGCCATGCGATGCTCATAGACGAACGGACCGGACTGTATGGATATTGTCACTGACAGGCTCAGTAGGGTGTCAGGCTGAGTTCGCTCACAGACGTCCCTTTTGGTCAATACCTGGTAGCCCGTTACGTATTGGCTTATACCTCTGACGTGCTAGTGGTTAAATCCACAACCAAGGTGTTGACGTGTCTTTAGAGTCCCCCACATTCAGTTACTCAAGCTTTCGGGCGAAAAGCGATAGAGGCCGTATGGAGATATGGCAAGGTCCGATCACATACGTGCGGTATTGCACGGATCAGGATCGGACAGTTAGTACTAGAGGCCGTATGGGTATATGGCAGGGTTCGATCAGATACGTGCGGTATTGCACGGATCAGGATCGAACGGATATTACTGGCCGGCTTTGGTTTAAGCCGGATCCTAGTATAGTACAGTATAGATTTGTCTCATTGCATTTGTATTTCAGTCGGAATACAAATGCGGGTGTGTATGCACAGTATCGGGGTTTTCCTATAATTTATTACGGGACCAGTTTTCTGGAGTTGCCAGTTTGCTTTCCGTTTCGGCCGATTTCCTTTGTATCGTTCATTGGCCGAAGATTGGTGGAGGAGGGCTTATTTGCATTGTTGCAAATAAGCATTTGTGGAGGGGGTCTTTGCTTATTGTTGTATCATGATGGTGCACTATCCATTGACCTCACTTGACTTTTGCTTCATGATAGTTTTCATGATTGCTTGACTTTGGATATGATGATGGTTGTTTTAGAGTGTTGGGTTTTGTTGTGATCATTTGATTTTCTCATCATCACTTGCTTTTCAACCACCTCTTTGTCTTGGCCCTCTCTCTTTTTCCATTCTCATAGCATGGGCCGGCCATTCCCTTAGGGGATTTTGATTGATTCATTTTTTTGGTGTGGCATTTTTGTTCTCATGGTGCTAAGAAAAATGCTCTCTAGTTCATCCAAAATATCCTTTCTTTCCTCCACCAAAAATGGCACCTCCACTACCCCAAAATTGAGACACAAGTTCTACACCATATTCTACAGTAAACCTTGGGCACGTCGACTAGCCAGCTTCGTGCCCGAGTTGCCTCGGCATTGAGGTGGGAGCCCGTAAAAGAGGTAGGCGATGTGGTGCACTTCCGGCGACAAGGTGGAGGCAGGACATTCCGCGGGAGATCGGGACGACGACGAGAAGACCGGAGGACTCGGATCAGTCGGTATATCTCTATTCCCTATCTTGTAGTTAGCTAGGACTAGTTAATGGTTCGATCCGGGTTTTTAGTGCGCGGTGGTGCCGGTTTGCTAGTTTGCAAAATTAAAGTTTATCACCGCTTCCGCATTTGGCCGTCGGATTGACGGCCGGGGCGCCGCCGTGCACTTACAGTGGTATCAGAGCCTTACCATTAACTTAGTCTAGCTTTATTTAATGTGTTTTCATTTCCGATCGAACAAAATTCCAAAAACCATATTTTCTTCGCAACAGTTTTCTGTCGAAATTTTTTGAAGCCCTAAAATTTTTCAGGTTGTAGAAAATTGATGTACTGGAAATTATAAGGATACTGTAGAAATTAGGTACAGTGATTCGTCTATGGGAGCGCGGAACCGCGGCCAAACCCCCTTTTGGGCCGCGGTTCCGCCGCACTATGATGAGTTCACTGTGTCAATTTTCTTCAGTTACTTTCTGGGGTGATTTTAGGGGTTTTGAAATATTAATATTGGGCCCAGAATTTCTTGATGTGCTACAGTAGTACTTGGGGTCCACTTGTTAAAATTTGATCGATCGGATATTTAAAACACATTATTTCACAGTATTTACATTATATCTGCGACCGTGAATGTCACTCGATCGGTAAATCCTGTCTAATTGCTATAGCCCAGTTAGACGGATTTGCGAACGTGATTTTCACGTTGATGTTCTGTGATTTTGCTGTGATGTTGCGGATCGGTCGTGGGGGTAGCCTGGTTGCAGTGGTAGTACAGTTTTGTTGTATTATGTACATTTGATATTGCGGGGCGAGCGTCCGACATGTGGACTGCCGTCACCGCCAGTTTGTATTATTATTTTGGGGCACGACCAGGTTGCGGTCGATGTACCCGTTGTATGTATATTTTACTTTCTGTACTAGGATTACCCCGCGGAGGGGTGCACGGATAGCCGGGTTCTAGAGGGCAACAAGCCCGCATCTCATGGCATTGAGACGGAGGGGGCTTCACTTTAGGATTGGCAGGCTATTCGCCGCACTCGTAGGGGGTACAGGTTGACCCAGGAGGGGTGCCCAAGTTACCGGATTCCGTGAAGTGCTGGGTGGTCCATTCACGGTGCTGAAGGGGGCTGCCTCGTTTCAGGTTTTGGCGGGTAACTTGCCGCGCCCGTAGGGGTCTAGGATTTCATTGCACAGGCTATCCACACGACCAGGGGAACGTCGGGTTTCAGTAGTGGCTCTGTGAAACCCGGGGATCCCAGATATCTGTATTGTTCTGTGATGCTGTACATTTCTATGATGTTGCATTTTATCACGCCTTGAGCGAAATATAATATATTGGTATATATATTAGTAGATGTTGTATATGTTTTGCATCCGCGCTAGTCCAGTCCCCGCTCTGTCGTTAGTTAGCTAACCTAACGGGTAATGACGGGACCCAGTGGCGAATGCGGATGGCATATACGTACGTCATATTATTTTCGTTCTTTGTGGTGTGATCAATTGATGGGACTGCGTTGATTTGGATCAATGCAAGTTAAAAACAAACCTAATCTGATGTTGTTGGAACACTTTTCAAAAAAGTTGTTATTGCAAGGACGTTCACTTTTGTTTTGCATTGTGGTATTCAGTTGGAATATCCTGCTCCTCAGTCGACGAGGCAAGGGCCGAGATCCCTTCACCGGGAGTGACCCCTTGGACAAAAGTTTGCGTCAGGGCAATAACTTCACTATAGCCGATTACTTTTGCTTTGCATCGTGGTATTCAGTTGGAATATCCTGCACCTCATTCTACGGGGAAAGAGCCGAGATCCCATCACCGGGAGTGACCTCTTTAGCGAAGGTTTTCGTTACTATATTTTTAAAAAGCTATCCGGTTCCTTCAACGATATCAAGTTCATTACGTTAAAGGTTTTCGCCAGAAACCATTCGTAGCCCTCCATCATTTCAGTTAAATATTCGGTAGTATTCAAGCTATGTATTTTGACCTCACGCCAAGGCATAGTGTTTGGTAGCTGCCGGGTATTTATCTGTTGCATAGATAGATGCGTTGGTTTGGGACAGTCGTACTACTATTTTGGCCTACGTCAAGGGTATGTACGGGTGGATTCAAATTAACCTGGACAATGATGGGTAGAACTTGACATGTGACTTATGACATTTTGACCTCACGCCAAGGTCATAAGAGCATGGGGTAAAAATCACATCGGGAGTTTCAAAAGAACTGAAACTTGCCAGATATGCGCATACCTTCTGGAGTGTGATACTGTGAGCGGATTCCGTCACGTTATCATGCGGTGATAGTTGGATCCCGATTCCCACTGATGAGTTGGTTTACTCCTCGGGTGATCCCGACTAATTCTTCTTTTAGGTTTGGAGGAGAATTTGGCGGTACAGTGGGAGGTTTCCAGATTAGATAAATTGGTAACCATTCTGATCTAGGTTAGAGTGCACGCTGAGTGTTTCTTTTCTTTCTCTCTGGCAGCGACCATTGACTCGACCCTAAGACTATGACTCAGTGACCAAATTGACCGAACCTTCTTAAACACAGGCTTTTGGATTGTCAGAGTTGCGAACCTCATTGCCACTCCTACTTTTACCTATTTCTCCAGGACACCCCGTATTACTACGAACGTCCATTTCCATTGGACAAAACCATCGTATGGTTATATACGAACTCGAAGGAATTCGAGGATGGTTTCAGGTTCTGGAGGAAACGGATAGGACTATTCAGTTGTCTTTTCCTTTTACCTTCTCTCAAGTTGTGAGTACTCCTTGGTTTAGGAGATAGTACACCTATTACGCAAATTGGATGGTCTTCTTCCAAACCATAGGCAGGTGCCGACCGGTAGGGAATGAAGAAAACCAATTTGCCTAACGATGGTGTACAGAAGGTATTATGTAAAGACAAAGAAAGGGATTAGAAGGAGGGCAAAGTAAATTGCAACAGATATTCACGACCAAACCAAGTATTTCTTCGCCAATCCTAAAATCACCTTTGTATTTCTCCAGGACACTCCGTGTCACTACGAAGATTCACAGTTTATTGGATACTCCATCGTATGGTTATATACGAACTCGAAAGGAACTTGTTCCAGTTCGGGGATGGATTCTGGTTCAGGAGAAATAGGAATAAGGTTTATTCGGTTGTCTTTTATCTTCACCTTCTCTCGCATTGCGAGTGCTCCTGGGATTAGGACAGTACACCCATTATGCTTATTGGATAGTCTTCTTCCAAACCATAGGCTGGTGCCGAACGGTAGGGAAGGAAGAAAACCTTTTGGCCTAAAGGGGTGTGCAGAAGGTAATGACTAAAGACATATGAAGGGATTTGGAGAGGTGGCAAAGAACTATACGGTTACAGTAGTGAATATGGAAGAGGCATTACTAGGAATACCGGGATACCCCATCGAAATATTTCAATGTTTCAGTGCCACTGTGTACTGTTAAAAGAAAACTGATTTCCCAATTAGTCCTTACTCCAGGGTATGTATTTACCAGGTACGATTCTCACATCTGTATGGTTTTACAGATGATGAGTGGGAGTAAGTTATTGGGAATTGGGTGATCATCCTCATTATATCGGGATTCGTTGTAATCGGTGATATTTGAGGAAATCACCTGGACTGTTTGCCGGTCGGCAAATATTTGGTTTTGAATATCCGCTGTCATGCACCAATTTCAAATTGATATATCTGTACGTCTATTTTCATAGAGTGAGATATACCTTTTTGAAATTATGTCTACGACATTTACCTATATCAGTGGATGGTTAGGTAAGGAGCATTAAACAGCGGTGTAATTCTTCTTAACCATAAGTACAGTTTTCAACCTACGACACACAGTGAATGAGTTATCAGACTCAAGGGACTTATACGGAGTATTGTATGTTGTCCAGGGTCCATCAGGACAGAGGGGTTGGTCCTCGTACTATATTCGGTTTACTTATGACTTCTCTAGTTTTTAGACAGGTGTTTCGTGGAAACGCAGGGTCCGAATTTTGAGAAGTTATAAGTATTTGAATAAAGTAGAGAACCAAGCATTGCAAGTATCGGGATTCTTCAAGGTGATCGAAGATGTAGATACTTGTGTAGGGTATTCAGTTGATAGTAATGATTTAGAGAACTTGCTTCTCTTTCAGGTTACTCATAATTGGAAGCATTCCTAAGTTGAGTAACGCTGATTGGCCTCTCTCCATTTAGTTGACATGCGCTGGAGACAGCTGCATGATTTGAATCTGGTTCTATATTGGATATAGAACAGTTCATATCTTAACGTTGTTAAGGTACGGGGAGTTGTCTGGCTTATGATTAAAACCAGACACTGGACAACTCAAGGCACGTTTTCTGTAATGGCTGTTTGTGGGTTGACCCAGGCTATGATGAGGGTTGATTTTCTACCATCTGGATGAACAATAGCGATATTGTTCTAGACTCGCCACAGTTTTATTAAAAATGGATTTTTTCAAAAAACAGTAGTGGGAGTATGGTAGAACTGGAAGTGATTCCAGAACCACAAACGATTACTGAAGATTTCATAGGAACCTAAAGATTCAATCTGGTTTGACATTCCATTGGCCACTCCGCAGATAAGGTGGGTAACTTCAGGCACCCGAGAGGTACTCCGGTAGCCTCAAGGACGGTGACATAGAAGTTCTTGTTTACCCACACTTGCCATTACTGTTGTTCCAGGTTGCGAGACCCGGCGGGAGGATGAGTATAGCGTCGTTCTAAACTAGCTTTAGAAGTGTACGTATATATGACTCTGCCAGAGGGTTGTCGTAGTCAGTGGGAGCAGCGGAAGCATTGGTGGACATGTTGCTTATGTCTATTTATAGACTAAAGCAGATATAGCGGAGATAGATCATCAATTTCTGATGTGACAGTCATAGGTTTGACTTCATCAGAATAGGGGATGGATCTGTTGAGAAGGTAGTAGGGTGTGATGTCATGGTATTTGGATGACATACACAGAGTAGGAAAAGAAATTCCTATACTACGATCGGTTATACTTTGGTCGTCACACAGTGGTTTCTCTACATAGGACTTGGACATTATATCAGACATACTGGTTACTAGATCTATGGTTTTAGATCTAGATTTGGGTGGTTTCCCAATCAGGGTACTTAGAAAGCATTCTAAGAGTATTTAGAATGGACGACTCCTGGCACGGTAGTATACCTGCAGGTGATGGAGTCACCCTCTCTAAAGCTGTCTTACAGACTAAAGAGGAGAGGGGTGTGCATGATTGGCAGATCACTTGCTTAGGCAATTGAGTCAATCATGAGATGTCAAGTACCACACCAGATGTTGTTCTTGCACTAGATGCAATAAGTTGATATTGATCCAATCCTGGAGAAACAGTCGGAAGCAGTTTTAGAACATAAGTGGATGTTCTAGGGATATGATAACGACGGCCTCATTCAAGAGACAGTT
The DNA here is from genome assembly GCA_030015575.1 of Agapanthus africanus. Taxonomy (NCBI): domain Eukaryota; kingdom Viridiplantae; phylum Streptophyta; class Magnoliopsida; order Asparagales; family Amaryllidaceae; genus Agapanthus; species Agapanthus africanus. The sequence goes on from CM057340.1 coordinate 757,607,972, forward strand.
ATCATTCCAGGCTTCCAAGGTGACCTGGACGACAGGGAGGTTGTCAGAGTTATAGTTTTCCTTCTGACGAGGGGCAGTATTTTGGACAGGTGATCCAAGGCAATGCTGAGGGAGGCATGGCGCAGGACACTGATTAAGTTCAGTTGTTGATACAGTCTAAGAAGTTTGGATTTGGAGTTCATTTATGAACTATGTCCCATCAGACATCCAGACACAATCTAAGACAAGTATTGCTCATTTCGGGAGATGGGTTTCTCCGCGAACTTGAGATATAGAGAGATATAGAAAGGAACATCAAGGCGGGTCCACTCACTGAGGCTATTCCTCGAACGCAATAGTTTCGCAAACGAGATTTGTGAGACTGACTAGTAGAGGAGTTGAGTGTTCGGTATCACACGGGCTGTGAGTATGCGACATCGCAATAATTAGCCTTGAGTGCAAGTGGGAGATTGTTGGAGATAGTGCCCTCAGAGTCAATTATTAGATCACAAGCACGTGATTGCAATGATTGAGGGAGGACCTATCCCGATAGGACAGTCTTACTCGAGATGATAGTATGCTATCTGGTTTACCTTTATCATCGTGTACTGCTTCAGGTGACCTTACAGGTCACTATTACACGTTGATAGAGCCCCTAGGATTCTTGCTTGACCACCAGCAGTATGAGGGCGATCATATACGTGGGAGCTGGTAGTCTATAAGCATATCCTTAAAAGGTCCCTAGTCGTGAGAGTTTCGAGACAGGGCATCGATTCTCCAGAGTAGACTAGTGTATACAGTCGAGACCCCGACGAGGGGCGGTGGCCGGTCTCACAAGCCATTGGTGTCAGTTGGATCACCTAAGATGTATACAGGTGCTTATTGGGTTATGAGTACACCGGACATGACTCGCCGGGAACATGCTAGTTGGTCATATACCAGACGTCAGATGGCAGTTCCCTGGTGACATGTGTACAGGTTAGTTCATCGACCTGGGGATCGTCATTTGTCTCGTGTGAGTTCCCACTGTACTTTGATTACTACCCTACCACGCTCAAAGGATACGTGCAAACAGGTTTTAGTTGGGTACAGTCCCGAGCCACATGGAGGCAGTGAGCGTATCTTCAGGGGTTCGTCTCTCCCGGTATTGGGGGTGAGGTCGCGCTGTGTCTAGGAGAGCCATTACACGAAGCCCTCGGCCGAGGCAAGGAGATTTACTGGTAGGTATTCCAGTAGTATCTCAGGGTGTTCTGGGCTACACTCCGACACGACTTGTACCGCTTTTGGGGGTCTGACTTTTACCAACCCCCTAGGCCCGCCATGCGATGCTCATAGACGAATGGACCGGACTGTATGGATATTGTCACTGACAGGCTCAGTAGGGTGTCAGGCTGAGTTCGCTCACAGACGTCCCTTTTGGTCAATACCTGGTAGCCCGTTACGTATTGGCTTATACCTCTGACGTGCTAGTGGTTAAATCCACAACCAAGGTGTTGACGTGTCTTTAGAGTCCCCCACATTCAGTTACTCAAGCTTTCGGGCGAAAAGCTGTAGAGGCCGTATGGAGATATGGCAAGGTCCGATCACATACGTGCGGTATTGCACGGATCAGGATCGGACAGTTAGTACTAGAGGCCGTATGGGTATATGGCAGGGTTCGATTAGATACGTGCGGTATTGCACGGATCAGGATCGAACGGATATTACTGGCCGGCTTTGGTTTAAGCCGGATCCTAGTATAGTACAGTATAGATTTGTCTCATTGCATTTGTATTTCAGTCGGAATACAAATGCGGGTGTGTATGCACAGTATCGGGGTTTTCCTATAATTTATTACGGGACCAGTTTTCTGGAGTTGCCAGTTTGCTTTCCGTTTCGGCCGATTTCCTTTGTATCGTTCATTGGCCGAAGATTGGTGGAGGAGGGCTTATTTGCATTGTTGCAAATAAGCATTTGTGGAGGGGGTCTTTGCTTATTGTTGTATCATGATGGTGCACTATCCATTGACCTCACTTGACTTTTGCTTCATGATAGTTTTCATAATTGCTTGACTTTGGATATGATGATGGTTGTTTCAGAGTGTTGGGTTTTGTTGTGATCATTTGATTTTCTCATCATCACTTGCTTTTCAACCACCTCTTTGTCTTGGCCCTCTCTCTTTTTCCATTCTCATGGCATGGGCCGGCCATTCCCTTAGGGGATTTTGATTGATTCATTTTTTTGGTGTGGCATTTTTGTTCTCATGGTGCTAAGAAAAATGCTCTCTAGTTCATCCAAAATATCCTTTCTTTCCTCCACCAAAAATGGCACCTCCATTATCCCAAAATTGAGACACAAGTTCTACACCATATTCTACAGTAAACCTTGGGCACGTCGACTAGCCAGCTTCGTGCCCGAGTTGCCTCGGCATTGAGGTGGGAGCCCGTAAAAGAGGTAGGCGATGTGGTGCACTTCCGGCGACAAGGTGGAGGCAGGACATTCCGCGGGAGATCGGGACGACGACGAGAAGACCGGAGGACTCGGATCAGTCGGTATATCTCTATTCCCTATCTTGTAGTTAGCTAGGACTAGTTAATGGTTCGATCCGGGTTTTTAGTGCGCGGTGGTGCCGGTTTGCTAGTTTGCAAAATTAAAGTTTATCACCGCTTCCGCATTTGGCCGTCGGATTGACGGCCGGGGCGCCGCCGTGCACTTACAGACTCTCCTGCAGGCTCTTCCAGAAATGGGAAATGAACCCGGCATCTCAATCAGACACGATACTGATGGGTACTCTATGAAGCCTTACTATCTGCTGTATATACTTCCCCGCAAGCGACTCCGTTGATTGTCCAACTCGGAAAGGAATGAAATGTGCTGCCTTCGTTTGACGATCAACAATAAACTAGACGATATTGTTGCCCCTTGGACATTGAGGTAGTGCCGTCACAAAATCCTTGGTGATGTGCTCCAATTTCCACTCAGGTATTGGAATCGGTTGCAACAACCTAGATACTCTTTGATGCTCGGCTTTCACCTGTTGGCATACCAGACACTTGGAGGTAAAATGAGCAATCCCTCTTCATTCCGTTCCACCAGAAGTGCTGCCTCAAATCCTTGTAAATCTTAGTGCCTTCCGAATGCACCGAATAAGCTGAACTATGTGTCTCAGCTAGAACTTTGTCTCGAATACCCCCCTTTGGAACACACAGCCGACTGCCAAATCTCAGGGAACCATCTGTTAGTGTTATATGCCTTAGAGGTCATTATTGTATCATAATGGTTTGTATATTACTTAATGGAAGCTTGGGATATACACGGATATAGTAACAGTCTTACTCGAAATGGTAGTATGCTTCCTGGTTTGTTTCTACCTCAATATGTGCATGTGTTTCTTTTAGCATATCGCTTATACATATTTGTAGAGCCCTTAAGATCTTTTCTTGATTACCGGTGTTGTGATGGCATTCACATTAGTGGAGGCTGGGTAGTCTATAAGCATATCCTATACATGTCCCTAGTCGTAGGATTATTGAGACAGGGAATCGATACACCAGGGTAAACTAGTGTATACGCTTTTCATCCTAGCAGGGGAGATGGTCTGTCCCACAGCCATTATAGTACGTCGTACTGGAGATAGTATGCAGGTGCTCATTAGGTTATGAGTACACTGGACATGACTCGTCGGGAACTGCTGGTGGGTACTATACCTATTGTCAGGTGGGAGTTCCAAGGTGACATGAGTACATCTTAGTCCGTCGACTTGACACTGCTACTTCGCCTCGAGTGTGTTCCCACCGTACTTTGATTACTATCCTACCACGGCTCAAACGAGTCGTGCAAACAGGTAGTAGTTGGGTGCAGTCCCGAAGTATTTGGAGGCAGTGGCGGTTAGATAGGATTCGTCTCTCTCGGTATTGGGGGTTGATATCGTGCTGTGTTCAGAAAGACATTACACAAAGTCCTTGGCCAAGGCAAGCGAGATTTACTGGTAGGTACTCTAGTAGTTTCTCAGGGTGTTTTGGGCTATACTCCGACACGACTTATTGCGCTATTAGGGGTCTGACGATTATCGCCCCTAGGCCCGATATGCGATACTCTTAGACGTACAGACCGGACTGTACGGAGATTGTCACATATAGGCTCAGTAGGAGTTCGGATGAGTTAGCTCATCGGCCTTCTTATCGACACATACCTGGGTAGCCGTTCCGTGCAGCTAGTACCACTTTCGGCTTGTGGTTAAACCCACTTCCAGCGTAGTGTCGAGTCTTTAGAGTCCCACACAGAGGGTTTCCCCGCACCGGGCAAAAGGTGTAGAGGTCGTATGTTTTACAACAGGGCTTCGATCACTTACGTGTACTTGTACACGTATGATGATTGGGCGGATAATACTAGTGGGTCTTGGTTTAAACTGGATCCTAGTATTATAGTGATGGATTTATTTCGTATCTTTGTATTTGTGTTCTTCGGATTACGAATGCGGGTATGTATATACGGATGAGGGGCATTTTCGTAATTCTCGGGAAAGCTTCTAGAAGGGACACCTCATTAGGGTTTCTCATTTTCTTTTTCCATTTGGATTAAAGATTAATGAGGTATAGAAAATGAAGTGGAGATATTTCTTGGATGAGCAATGGGTCATCACTTGACAAAATAGATATTTTATGAGCCATGGTTAATATTTGTGAGATATTTATTTATCTCATCAATTATCACATGGTTCATTATTCATCATAAATAAATGACCATTCTTCATCCAAGTATTTCTTCTCCTCTCTCATTTTCTTATGCGACCTTCTTCCTCATGAAAACCCTAGACCTCTCATGTGTTGAGAATCTTAGGGTTTCAAGAGACAAAGCACTCCATATTCTTACTCTACACCCTCTAGGCCTTCTAGTTTAGCGAACTAGAAGCCGTAGTTACCTCGGATTTAAGGTAGGAGCTCGAACTATAGACTCTCGGGTGGATCGTTCTTGACTCGAGAAGGCCGTTGAGGTTGCCTGATCCGTTCTGATCCTTAGAGCTGACGACGAGGTGGAGGACAGGGAAGAAGACCCGAAGGACTTGGTATCGTGAGGTATAACTTTCATCCGAGTAGTTAAACATCATAGCAAGTTAGCTAGTTAGGGTTTAGCATCGATCCTGGAGTTCAAGTCGGTGTTGCAAGCTTTGAAAAATCGTTTTTTGCATATTCCGCCTCCACGCGGACACGCGTGGTGCGCGACATCGACTTACAGTGGAATCAGAGCCTAACTAAATTTTTACTAGCTTGTTAGCAACTTATTAGAACTTCGATCGTAGGAAAACTCGAAAACTATGCATCCCAATCCCTCAAGTTTCTGTCGAATTTTTAAAATGTGCTAAATTTTTTTTCCAGAGGCATGAAAATCACTGCAAGGAATTATAAGACCTCAGAAGAAAAACGAGTCACCAACTCGTCACAACCACCGTGGAACCGCGGCGAATCGGTCGATTTGCCGCCGTTCCGCGGCCGAGTTGGCTCGTTCTTCCTTTGTCTGTCTTATTTTGGGTGTACAGTTTTCTTGTATATTTGGTTTCTACCCATGATGATCTGAGTGTTGGTTTGCATTCGGGGTAGACACGGAAAATAGTTTTCGATCGAAATTCTAAGTTATTTGCTATTCGGGTTTTATCTGTGATGTGATATATGTGTTTGGAAACGTCGACTAATTGCTATACGCCGATTAGTCGGGGTTGCACATATCTGTATTGCTTTATTGGTTTGTGGATATGAACTTATTGGATTGTCGTGGATGAATAGCCGGGGGATGTGAGATGGGGTTTTTCATTCTTTCATTCGATGTAAATTGTAAAATGATGTAATATTATTTTGCGGGGCATATCCAGGTTGAGGTTGTAGCCACCGTTGTATTATTTTCTTTTACTGTTTTCTACTCCTAGGATAGACCCAAGGTGGAGTGCACAAACTACCGGGTACTTTGAAGTGCCGAGTGGCCTACTCACTTTGATGAGGGGGGTTGCTTCGCTTCGGGTATTTGGCGAGTAGTTTGCCGCACCCGTAGGGGTCTGGGGTGGGTTTTGGTTATTCATCACGACCGTGGAATCCGTCTTTCGTTACAGGCTTAAACGAAACACGGAATTCCTAGTATATCCAATATGTTCATCTGTGATCTGGAATGCTTATTATTGCATCAGACAAATGGTTATTATATATATGCTATATAATAGACGTTGCTTATGTTTTGCATCTGTGCTAGTCTAGCCCCCGCTCTGGCGTTAGTTAAGTAACCTAACGGTGTTAGACGGGGCCCAGTGGCGAATGTGGATGGCATAAGTGGACGTCGTATTTTTGTCTTTTTCTGTGATGATAGGTGTAAATAATGGGACTGCATTATATTAATGCAAAGCGAACAAACCAAAGCTGAATCGTTGGAACAAATCTTAAAACCACTCGGTTATTTTAAAACAGGAGACTTTTAAATGCGGAGCTTAAACCACTCCTTTTAAAAGCTATCAGGTTCTTTCGATTATATCAAGTTCACTATGTTCACGGTTTCGCCAAAACCATTCGTAGCCCTCCGTCATTTCATATGAATATTCAGTAGTATTCAAGCTATGTTTGTTGGCCTTCATCAAGGCATGGTGATTGGTAACTGCCGTGTATTCATATGTTGCATAGATAGATGCGTTGGTTTGGGACAGTCGTATTAATTTGTTGGCCTTCGTGAAGGGTATATACGGGTGGGTTTAAATTAAACTGGACAATGATGGGTATAACTTGACATGTTACTTATGATTTGTTGGCCTTCGTCAAGATCATAAGAGCATGGGGCAAAAATTCACATCGGGAGTTTCTAAAAAAACCGAAACTTGCTAGTGCTGCATACCATTTGGAGTGTGATAATGTTGATAGGATTCCTTCAGGATTATCACACAATGATATTTGGATCCCGATCCTACTGTGAGTATATGCTACTACTCGGGAGATTTTTCACTTAACGATCAATGCTATAAACCAAGTAGGTGTCTAGAACAGTGTTAACGGGGCTACGCCTCCAGGAAAAAGAGGTTATTTAATTAAGGAACTTCGCGAAAGCTTCGTAAAACCTCACTCGAAGTACCGACACTAGCCTGGCCGAACGGTTAAGCAAGTATTGTACGGTGAGATTAATCCTGACTAATTCTTCTTTTATGGTTTTAGGAAGGATTCGAGAAATAGTGGGAGCCATCCTGTTTACATAAATTAAAAATCAATCTAAATTTGCAAGAGCATCATGCTGAGTGTTTTCTTTACTCTCTCCTAATTGCAGCGACCAGGTGACCAGATTAGGTTAAAGTTAGATAATAAAATGACCGAGTTATACTATATTGACTGGCAATGGTTTGTCCAGATGTCCATTACCTATGACAAACTAGACCACCTCATTACTACTCAAGCCCCCGCCGTCCCAGGTCTAGTTTCCACCACCACGGATATTGATATCCGTAAGACATCGGAAAAAGACAGTACGAATGCCAAGTGTCTCGTATTAGCCTCAGTTGATGGTGTATATCAGAGGCAGCACGAGAAGATGGACTTAGCTTCTATCTTCCTCCATAACAAAGAATTATATAGAGAGCAATCTCGTATCGCAAGATATGTGACCTCGAAAGAATTGCTTCAAGCGAGATTGGCTGTCGGGTCATTTGTAGGGGACCACGTCCCTACAATGATCAGCTGTATTAAAAAGCTCATCGGACGTGGAGACCACATTGGAGAACGAGTCATATACTGACTTGATTCTGCAGTCCCTACCTCCTACTTACGCCCAGGGGAAGAAAGTTATACTTCCAGTTCAGGGCACCCTGAAGGAAATCAGGGAGACACCCGCTCTGCTTATTGGGGAATCTTCCTCTTCTGGATCCAAGGCAAAAGCCAAGGGTGAGAAGAAGAAGACCTCCACAAAGCCGATAGGCGGTATCGGTAAGATAGAGGGAAAGGGTAGGGCAAAAGTTTGGGGGTTAACAGTAGGGAAGGAGGGATGTTCCTATTGTCACAGGAAAGGACATTGGCAGAAGGGATGCAGGGCTTGGAAAGCCAGAATCTAGGATCTGAAGCATGTTGTGGTTTCGACTTCGGGTGTGTTTATGATTGAAAATAGTCTGTCAATTAACTCTATTTCCTTGGTACTAGATACCGGATCAGGATCTCATATCTGTAATTTATTACAGGCTTTGAGAAACCGTAGAGTTATCAGGGCAGGTGATATGACTCTCAGGGTTGCTAACAGAAGGAGAGTGGACGCTGTATCCGTAGGGTATATCACCTAGGATTAACAAGTGGGCAGATATTGATTCTATGTAACTATTTATATGTACCTAGTCTAGTTTGTAAGCGATGTGGTCCACATCCACCTAAATCAAAGTTTGATCGGGTCAGGTATACTAGAGGACAGTATATACGTGTTAAAACAAGCTCAGGTTTTCAACGTCCAGAACACACTTAAAAGAAAGTCTCCAGAATTAAATAAGGTTTTCTTAAGGCATTATAGACAGCGTCACATTAATGAAACACGGTTGTCGAAGTTACATAGAGAGGGATATTTGGATCCGTTCTAATATCAGTCTTATGCAAATTGTCAATCTTGTCTCATAGGAAAGATGACAAAGACTCCGTTCACTGGACACGGAGTAAGAGCGAGCTCTTAGGACCCATAGACAGTGACGAGTATGGTTCAATATCTACAGATGCACGAAGTGGTTATTCCTATTTCATTACTTTTACGGATGATTTCTCTAGGTAAGGACATATCTTCTTGATGAAGCATAAATCCAAGGCCTTTTGAGAAATTCCGGGAATAAAAGAATGAAGTGGAAAAATAAACAGGCAAAAGTATCAAGATACTGAGATCTGATCGATGTGGTGAATAATTGATTGATGAGTTCCTGGATTACTTAAAAAAGAATGGAATTCTCTCTCAGTTTACTCCTCCATACACACCACAACACAACGGTATATCGGAAAGGCGGAACAAAACGCTATTGGATATGGTTCGTTGCATGATGAGTAACGCTGAGTTACCACGATCCTTCTGAAGTTATGCACTAGAATCAGCTGCATATCTTTTGAATAAGGTTCCTACCAAGTTTGTGCCTACCACACCATATCAGATGTGGAGTGGGAAGAAACCCTATCTTCAATATATGAAGATATAGGGATATCCAGCTTTTGTTGAAAAGCAGTATGCGGTTAAGTTCGAGGCACGCTCAATACTGTGTAGGCTTGTGGGATACCCGAAGAACTCCATGGGGTGTCTTTTCTATTACGCAGATGAACAAATGGTTTTTGTTTCTCGTCATGCCCATTTTTTAGAAAATCATTTTTTGAAAAGGAAATAGTGGGAGCGTAATAGAACTAGAAAAAATTCTAGAACCACAAACTATTACTGAAGGTATGGTAGAACCAGAGGTTTCAAAAGAACAGGACATCCCTACGCCAATCCACAGGACTAGTAGGAAGTCTCATCCGCCTGAGAGATACTACGGTTTTCTTATAGACGGGGATAGAGAGGATTGCATCATTGATAATGATAAGCCAACTAGCTTCCAGCTATCCATTCAGAGCGGCGAATCGGTAAAATGGATGGATGCAATGCGGACCGAGATGGAGTCCATGTACACCAACAGAGTATGCACTTTGAACATTGCTCCAGAAGGGGTAAAACCCATAGGCTGCAAATGGATCTTCATAAAGAAGATTGGTGTAGATGGACAGGTTGAAACCTATAAGGCTAGACTTGTTGCAAAATGTTTTCGTCAAAGACCTGGTTTGGACTATGATGAAACCTTTTCTCCAGTGGCTATGCTCAAATCCATTCGGAGCCTTCTTGCCATTGCTGCCTTCCAAGATTTTGAGATCCGGCAGATGGATGTAGAGACGAATTTTCTAAATGGTAATTTCGAAGAGTGCGTCTATATGGATCAGCCAGAGGGTTTCAATCAGAGTGGGAGCAGCGGAAAGTGTGCAAGTTTCTTAAGTCCATTTATGGACTACATCAGGCATCGCGGAGTTGGAACATCTGTTTTAATGAGACGGTCAAAAGAATTCGACTTTATCAAAAATCCAGATGAACCATGCATTTATAGTAAGATTGTAGCGAGAACTGTGGGATTCCTCGTTGAGTACATGGATGGCATTCTCTTGATAGGAAATAAAATTGCTATGCTACAATCAGTCAAAGGATTCTTGTCACTAAGATTCTCCAAGAAAGACCTAGGTGATGCCAACTACATTCTGAGGATCCGGATCTATCGTGATAGATCAAAGAGGATGGTGGGACTTTCAAAGTCAAGGTACATCAACACCATACTGAAAATATTTAGTATGGACGATTATAAGCGCGGTAGTCTACCAGCTTGTCACGTAATCACCCTCTCCAAAGAGATGTCTCGCAAGACTGATTTGGAAAGGGCTCGCATCACATCTATATCCTACGCTTCTACGATAGGCTCTATAATGTATGCGATGTTGTGTACCAGACCAGATGTTGCTTATGCACTAGCGTGGTAAGCCGATATCAGTCAAACCCAGGGGAGAATACTGGATAGCAGTAAAGAACATTCTCAAGTACCTGAGAAAGAATAAGGAGATGTTCTTGGTGTATGGCGGAAAAGGACCTCCAGATCGAAGCCTTTGCTGACTCCAGCTTCCAGAGTGATAAGGATGATTCTAAGTCCATATCGGGTTATGTCTTTACCCTCACTGGAGGGGCGGTCTGTTGGAAGAGCTCCAAGCAGGACACCGTTGCAGACTCGACGATGGAAACAGAGTAGTTCGCTGCATGAGACGCCGCAAAAGAGGCAGTCTGGATGAGGAAATTCTTAACTGAAGTTCAGGTGGTTCCTTCCATTGTTGATCCAATACTTTAGTATTGTGACAACAAACGTCTCCATAGCTTTAGGGAAGAAACCCAGGTCCCATCAGAGATCCAGACATATCTTGAGGCGGTACCACCTGATCAGGAAGATCGTTGATCCCCAGGAGGTCGAGGTGAGGAGAGTAGATACGGAGAACAATACTGCAGATCCACTCACAGAGGCCATCTCTCAGACATAGTTCGAGAGGCTATTCGAGATCTTAGGTCTGCGATATGCCAGTATATGGCCTTAGTGCAAGTGGGAGATTGTTAGTGTTATATACTCTGGAGGCCATTATTGTATCATACTGGTTTTTATATTATTTAATGAAAGCTTGGGATATACACGGATATAGTAACAGTCTTGCTCGAAATGATAGTATGCTACCTGGTTTGTTTCTACCTTAATATGTGCATGTGTTTCTTTTAGCATATCGCTTATACATATTGGTAGAGCCCTTAGGATCTTTGCTTGATTACAAGAGTTGTGATGGCGGTCACACTACTGAGGCTGGGTAGTCTATAAGCACATCCTATACAGGTCCCTAGTCGTAGGATTATCGAGACAGGGCATCAATACTCCAGAGTAGACTAGTGTATACGCTTCTCATCCCAGCAGGGGAGATGGTCTGTCCCAGAACCATTAGTACATCGTACTGGAGATAGTATGCAGGTGCTCATTAGGTTATGATTACACTGGACATAACTCGTCGGGAACTACTGGTGGGTACTATACCTATCGTCGGGTGGCATTCCCAGATGACATGAGTACATCTTAGTCCGTCGACTTGACACTGCTACTTCGTCTCGAGTGTGTTTCCACTGTATTTTGATTACTACCCTACCATGACTCAAAGGAGTCATGCAAACAGGTAGTAGTTGGGTGCAGTCCCGAAGCACTTGGAGGCAGTGGCGGTTAGATAGGATTCGTCTCTCCCGGTATTGGGGGTTGATATCACGTTGTGTTCGGAAAGGCATTACACAAAGTCCTTAGCCAAGGCAAGCGAGATTTACTGGTAGGTACTCCGGTAGTTTCTCAGGGTGTTTTGGGCTACACTCCGACACGACTTATTGCACTATTAGGGGTCTAACGATTACCGCCCCCATAGGCCCGATATGCGATACTCTTAGACGAATAGACCGGACTGTACGAAGATTGTCATATACAGGCTCAGTAGAAGTTCGGATGAGTTAGCTCTTCGGCCTTCTTATCGACACATACCTGGTATCCGTTACGTGCAGCTAGTACCGCTTGCGGCTTGTGGTTAAACGCAATGCCAGCGTAGTGTCGAGTATTTAGAGTCCCACACAGAGGGTTTCCTTGCACCGGGAAAAAGGTGTAGAGGTCGTATTGTTTTACGACAGGGCTTCGATCACTTACGTGTACTTGTACATGTATGATGATCGGGCGGATAATACTAGTGGGCTTTGGTTTAAGCCGGATCCTAGTATTATATTGATGGATTTGTTTCGTCTCTTTGTATTCGTGTTCTTCGGAATACGGATGCGGGTATGTATATACGGATGAGGGGCATTCTCGTAATTCTCGGGAAAGCTTCTAGAAGGGACACCTCATTAGGGTTTCTCATTTTCTTTTTCCATTTGGATTAAAGATTAATGAGGTGTAGAAAATGAAGTGGAGATATTTCTTGGATGAGCAATGAGTCATCACTTGACAAAATAGATATTTTGTGAGCCATGGTTGATATTTGTGAGATATTTATTTGTCTCATCAATTATCACATGGTTCATTATTCATCACAAATAAATGAGCATTCTTCATCCAAGTCTTTCTTCTCCTCTCCCATTTTCTCATGTGACTTTCTTCCTCATCAAAACCCTAGACCTCTCATGTGTTGAGAATTCTAGGGTTCCAAGAGACAAAGCACTCCATCTTCTTACTCTTCATCCTCTAGGCCTTCTAGTTTAGCAAACTAGAATCCGTAGTTACCTCGGATTTGAGGTAGGAGCTCGGACTATAGAATCTCGGGTGGATCGTCTTTGACTCGAGGAGGCTGTCGAGGTTGCCTGATCCGTTCTGATCCTTAGAGCTGACGACGAGGTGGAGGACGGCAAAGAAGACCCGAAGGACTTGGTATCATGAGGTATAACTTTCATCCGAGTAGTTAAACCTCATAGCAAGTTAGCTAGTTAGGGTTTAGCAATGATCCTGGAGTTCAAGTCGGTGTTGCGAGCTTTGAAAAATCGTTTTTTGCATATTCCGCCTTCCCGCGGACACGCGGGGTGCGCGACATCGACTTACACCATCTTCATGAATCAGCAAGTCTGTCTTCAAACCAGTCTCAACTAACCCCCTAATTTCTGCAACTGAGAATCTCTAGCTTGTGCCGCTTTAATGCGATCTACAAGCGATGGTTGAACTTGCAACCGCCAGAGCTTTCCGGATACACCTAGTGTAACTACTTATAGCTCGTGTCTCCGAAAATCTTCGATAATCCCCATATGACAAGTCAACAATGTAGTTGATGGCCTGCGATTGAGAGCATCAGGAACGACGTTCACCTTCCCCAGGTGATACTGCAGATCAATATCGTAGTTCGCCATCAACTCTAACCATCTGCATCTCATATTCATCTCCTTCTGAATGAACACGTATTTCAAGCTTTTATGATCCGTGTACACTTTCACTTTTTCGCCCAGTAAGTAATGCCTCCAAATCTTCAAGGCGAACACAAAGGCCGGTAACTCCAAGTCATGTGTGGGGTAGTTCTTTTCGTGGGTCTTCAACTGACGAGAGGCGTAAGCCACTACTCGAACTTGCTGCATCAAAACACAACCTAAACCCTTTCCAGACGCGTCACTATGAAAGACCAAACCATCGGAACTATCTGGCACAGTCAGAATTGGGGCCGTTGTCAACTTCTGCTTCAATAGTTTGAATTCTTAGGTGCACTCACCTGACCAAACATAAGGTACCTCCTTCCGTATAACCTTCGTCAAGGGTTCTGCTACTCTGGTGAAATTTCGAACAAACCATCGATAATATCCAGCCAATCTCAAAAATCTTCTTATCTCACTTATCGATTTCGGTGTCGGCCAGTCTCTGATAAATTCTATTTTCGCTGGATCTACTGAAATTTCATCACTCGAAAAAATATATCCCAGAAATTGCACCTTGTCGAGCCAAAACTCGCACTTACTCAGCTTAGCATAGAGCTTCTCCTCCCACAAAATCTGCAACACAATACGTAAATACTCGGCATGCTCTTCTCGACTCTTGGAGTAGACTAGAATATCATCGATGAATAGAATGAAAAAATGGTTCAAATAATTAGTGAAAACCCTTTTCATCAAGTCCATAAATATAGCAGGTGCATTGGTAACACCGAACGGCATTACAAAAAACTCATAGTGGCTATATCGGGTCCGAAAAGCCATCTTGCACACATCCTCTGTCTTAACTCTGATTTGGCGATACCCTGACCGAAGGTCCAGCTTAGAAAATACCCAACCACCACCTAGCTGAACAAAAACTCGTCGATGCGGGGAATGGGATACTTTTTCTTCACTGTCACCCTGTTCAACTCACGGTAATCGATGCACATGAACAAAGATCCGTCCTTCTTCACTAATAATATAGGAGCACCCTACGGAGAAGAACTTGAACGTATAAATCTCTTGTCTAGAAGATTTTCTATCTGCTTCTTCAATTTAGCCAACTCAACTGGCGCCATCCTGTATGGAGCCTAAGAAACTGGCGCCGTATTTGGAATTAGATCGATCGAAAAGCCCAATATATGAGGCGGGGGTAAATCAGTAGATCTTCAGGGAACACATCAAGAAACTCTCGAACAACCTCTGGTGCTGGCTTCTCGTCTGTCTCCATAGCGTTCAAGGTCTTCGGCTTCGCTCGTAACTTAGCTGGCTCCAAAGACTCGCTACCTCCCATGAATATGAACTCCGTATGATTATGAATGCGAAAAGTCACACTCCTAACTCAGTAGTTGATAATCGCATAGAATGTGCTCAACCAATCTATCCCCAGAATGGCGTCATAGCTACCATTCCTAATTAAAAGGAAATTCGTATCGAATTCCCTGCCACAAACTACCACAGGACAAAACCTACACACTTGGCTGGACACGATAACACGTTACCAGTATGCATCTCGCAACCCTTGGTCAACGGTTCATGAGGTATGGAGTGTGTGCTAACAAACCGTGCAAATATAAAGTAATGTAAAGCATCCGAATCAAATAGAACTCTAGCTGGTACAGAATAAACAAGGAGAGTATCTGCAATCATGATTAGTCAAATTTATTGCACATTTGTATGAACATTTTCCCTATTATTGTTTACTACTAAAAAGTGTTAATTGTAAATTAAGAACATATGTGGTTTTATTTGTAAAAAGACTATTGTCATATGTTTCTTCATTTATAATTAATAAAATTAGGGAAATATATGCATATCATATTTAAATAAAATATTCATGAGATTATTTATTATTAAAATATGCATATCATATCAAATATTCTTAACCATTATTATTAAGATATCATATCATTAATTGGTTGGAATAATATTTCAAATAAAACAAATACTACTAATAATATGATTTGAGATATTGTGCAGGTATTATAATAAGATCAGCTCAGGTCTGAACTATAAGTAGGAGATCTACAACAAATCGATTCACCAAACCAAATCTGCCGAATATTAGGAGCAAATCGAAGAATCTCGTAACGGCAGAGACTAAGAGATATATTTTTAAAAAAAATTTATCAGAAGGATCTCCAAATATCGAGAAGAGGCACGAAAATTTTTGTAATATTTTAGAAATATAAAATATTATTTTTGTAAATTAAATATTAAAATAATATATTTCGCGAAAACTATTCGATTTGCGAATTGGGGTTTTCGTAAAATGGTATAATTATATACCAATATTTGGAAATTTATTGGAGATTAATATGGTTTAGTTATTAAAAAGGTATTTATTTGGATTTGGGCATTTTATAAATAATTATGCAATTATTATATGCAAGTTTAAATTAAACTTTGATTAGTGTACTACTAATCACGATTAGGCAAACTCCGTATTAGTTAAATATCCATGGTTAGTGCACCATGACATGTTGCATTTTGATTACTTGTTGCATTTTGATTACATGTTGGTTTCATTTGTATTTATGTCGGTTTTAAAAGAAAATGAGAAAAAGAAAAGAAAAGAAAAAGAAAAGAAGAGACATGGAGGCATGAGAGAGGGGACAAGTTATGACAATTGAGTATGGGCTTGAGAGTGTGTCTGTGTGTGAGAGAGAGAGGGGGGGGGTTATCTCAACCATGGCTCCCATCTTCTCCCTTCTTAATTTCCTTTTCTTCACTTCATCTTCATCCTCCTTTCTCCACCTCCTCTACCTCCTTACAGAACCCCTCAAAACACCTCCAAACGTATGTTTCCCTTCATAAAAATTGATCACAACCTCATCCCAAACCATATGGAGGAATCAAGCTAAGGTTTTGAGCACTTTGGGCAACCCAAGAAAATTCTTGAGTTGCCAGATGAGGTATATGCTACACTTCTAGTTTAGTTTTTGAGTTTCTTAATATCTTATAGTACATTAGAGCTAAACTTGTGTAGATTAGTGATGTTAGAAATTTCCTAGATAAGGGTTAGGGGATTCTATGAATTGTGAAGGTGTATTTGAGGTGTAGTGGGTGTTTTTCATGACTCTAGTGATGTTTACTGACCTAGATCGGGGTATAAAAAGCAATACACAAACTAAGAATTTTCCCGTGTCGGTTTTGTGGAGTTTTAGGGATTTACAGGAAATCTGGAGCAACTTAGGATATTAGTAAGAAAAACAAACAACTCTATTGACCTAGTTAGACCGCTAGAAGACCACCACAAAAGAACGAGACCTAAACTCCAATGGAGGACCGGCGGCACCGGGTATATGAGCTTCCTCGCCGGTCAATTGTGGGGTTCTGGTGTTGGATTTTGGTCGGTAGCTCATACTCCTTATGACATAGCTTCTGTATTGTTAGTTTTGTCCCTATCTATTTGTGCAAAAATCTGGGAGCATTTTGAGTTGGTTTTGGAAATATTTTCCGATATTTGAAGCTTGGATTTATGAATTTCTTGATATGATTTGGTCGTTGGACGTTTGTACGTCAACAACGAGGGTTATTTAGTTGTTTTTTTTTTTGCATGTGTAAGCTATATGTTCTAACTTATAAGCATTTCGTGTGCCGTATCGATTTTCGAACTTGGTTTTAATAACGTTACGACATGTGTTGATATGTAGGTACCTTCGTGTGGACTTCCGAGACGACGAAGTACATCGACTTCGGCTAAGCGAGGGGATTAGCAGGTGAGTAGATGTATATCTACGGGGGAAATCGGGTGGATGGCGTATAGAACCCCTGCAACCGTAGAATAGGATATTTATATATAGTATATATATGTGTGTGTATATGTGTATATATATGTGTGTGTGTGTATGTTTATACACACACACACACGTGAGATGAGGTTATTATGTGTTAATGGATATGAGTCGATATGATCGGACATGATGTCGTGAGATTATGATGTATGATCTAGTTGAGACCTCGTATATGATACAATATATTAAAAGATTGTTGAACGATATACACAGAACATTTGATAACATGTGACTTGATAAGATAATAGTATGTACGTGATCTTGGATCCATACCCTTGATTATGATGTAGTGCGACAGATGATACCGTATGAGATTATATATGTAATGATTGATCCGCACTCTTGATTCAAGGATGCCGTACGATGGACTATACCGTACGTGATGCTATGAGGCTAGATCGCCGACTGATAGATACATCGACTTGGATATATTATAGATTTTTAATCCCTTTCTACACTGTTTTAGTTTAGTCCCTTAAGTAGATGTTAGATTAGATTTAGAGTCATACCTATCTTCAAAATAACGAATCGTAGATATTTTTCAAAGAGCAATCCGAAGGAGCTACGGATTTTCAAAATGATATTTCTTTTCTCAAAAACACAGTAGCCCCTATACCCTTCTAAAAATAGCGATTCATATTAGTTTGAATTACGGTAACGGTATGGCTCGGATATAGATACGTATATTTTATAATGTTGCGCTTACTGTTAACTATTTTGCTACGTTATGTTATTCTTATTGCATTGCATATATATGTGCTTTCATTAACTATTACGATCTCTTCTGCTATGACATATGCACTATTACCGATGATGCGTATGTTGCACGTACACTTTCTTGCCGGCTCACACTCATCATCATCGGTAATGGCCATGCCATGTACACATTAGAAACCGTCATCTCACTTGTATAACTTGATAGCTGGTAGTTTAATTATATTGTTGTATTCTTGCTCTCACATAATTGTTTAGATATTGCATTTCTTACTTAGATGCCACATGCATTTGTATACATACATTGCTATATATATATATATATATATACTCTCATATGATGTTTTATTTCGATTTCGTGGATTTGGGAAACCGCAAAATACCTTTTGAAACTTAAAATATTTAAAAAGGTGTTTTTTACCTTGATATGATATTTCTTGTCCACCATGAGTTTTCTCAGTTCTGAGCGTATTTTCGAGACCCGATTCGAGAAGTGGATGAATCGTCTGCGGGTATATGGTGGGCCCGGTAAGGTATCCCGAGGCAATAAGCTTGAGATGTAGACGATGAGCCTGACAGGGGAGCACTACCTACCGGTGATAGTTTGGCACGGCGGATATCTGAAGGATACCGACCGTGGTCATGTGATCAGATGGATATGGGCCGATCCAGACTGACGGAGCCCATAGGCCGATTCGGACTGACGGAGCCTGAGATATGAGGATTTTCGTGTCGATGCCGGACACGGGCTTCATGATGTTTCGAGTGTCGGTGTTGGACACTCAGGTTCCATAATTTGATATGTCGTTGATGGATACACGTTAGTTGATTCTCATATACATACAGGAATATGATTCAGAGGTTTGGTTATTACATGTGTCATTGGCATTGATTATATTGTTGATATAAATACATGCACGGACACCCTAGATACCAAAGTATTACCTTTATGATACAGTATGACCTAAAAATTGTTGTTTATTCGATTTCTACCTGCTGATATTTTATACTCACGAGTTGGCAACTCACCCCCGTTGTGCCTCAGTTTTTTTTTTTGCAGGTTTGACCTCTTGGATCAGTAGCGGCATTACTGGCACACAGTTCCTTCGGGGTGTTTTGCTTTGATAGGTGGGATACACGTTGGATCGTGACCACTATTATACCCTTATATTCTATTGTATCTAGATAAACTCTATCAGTTAGAAACTAGACTTTGTATATTAGTAGACCTAGACAGACTGTATGTTTGCGAAACTTAGAGCGATGGGTGTATGTTTGCTTCTTTTAAGATTTTTGATGCCTTGCTTTATTTATTTCTCCTGTGTTGATCTTTGTCGGTGGGCGTCGTATATTATTGCTTACTTGCGTGGTTGTGATTCCGCCGATTGGCGAAGAGCTAGCTCCCGCTTGGGGATACCTATACAAATTGCTTGTATGTGGTTTTGGATCAAAATATATAAGGGTAGTGCTGCCCAAATTTTTAAAGACGAAAAATGTTTTCAACTATAGTATAATCCGCTTGCAATTTCATATATCATTACCTATGCATTTTAAAGGAAAACTCGATTTCATTATACCTTTATTTTTAA
This sequence comes from Agapanthus africanus, assembly GCA_030015575.1. NCBI lineage: Eukaryota > Viridiplantae > Streptophyta > Magnoliopsida > Asparagales > Amaryllidaceae > Agapanthus > Agapanthus africanus. Next base: position 757,627,521 of record CM057340.1, read on the forward strand.
AAAAAACTTCACCTCTATTATTTCCCTAAAAAGGTTTAGATTTCTGGGTTTTGGCTTACTTGAATTAGGTGGGATCCTATAGACTTCACATGATTCAAGTGTCAGTCACGTGCTAAATTACGGGTCGTGACAATTTTGGAAGCTCCAACCTACCAAGGGGCGGCGGATCTACGGTCAAAGGGCACCATAGGCGGCGGTTACGCGATCTATTGATGGCCGTAAGATGTGAAACTTCAGAGGCTTGATCGTCTTTATATACACTTCAATATGACATCTAGGGTTTCACATTTCAGAGCCTATATAAAGGATCGAGAGCTATCTATCTAAAAAATCATTGAATTATCCATCAAAGTATCGACTAATCTACCAAGCAAGCTATCTAGAGAAAACTAGGGTTTTGTAATTTGGTTTTCAAGCAAGCAACTTTTGTAATGCAATAGTTGATCCATAAAGCTAGTTCTTTCTTTTAAATTTTGTTGCATTTACTTTCCGCATTTATTTTCTACAATTTCTTTCTGCAATTACATTCTGCATTTACTTTCTGTGTTTTTTTAATTTTAATTATGAGATCCGTTTTCTTCCACCTTTGTTCTACTATGTTGATCTCCATGAGCGAGTAAGTTCTTGCTTGCTAGGCTTTGTAGGATAGGGTAGAATAATGGATGCGCAATATCTTTTCAATTCTTTTTAAAAATTTAAGTTTTATAAAATTTAGTAAAATGAATATTAACCCTCTTATCGGACGCACTATCAATTCATGATAGTTATGACCATGATTTAAGATTCGTTAATAATCGTTTTGTTAAGGGTTTGAGATAAATAGAGATCAATGGAAGGACAAGGATCAGTAGAGGGAAACCCTAATTCCCTCCAATAACCCTAATCCACATTCATCGCTATTTCTCTAGTATTAAATAATTAAAAGATAAAAAGAATTATTTTTAAAACCCCATCCATTAACTACTAAATCCTATAAACCCTGCAAGCCCTTCTATTATAGATTTTTCAAAGCTTCTTAATAATAAACAATAACAATTCCACTTTTCTTCTATCAACTCGTCTAAAACAAGAAAAGCAGTTCATCGTTTCCCTGTGAACGACCCGTACTCATCGCGGCTAGCTATTTGCGACACCTTCTTGATTGCGGTATTTAGAACACACATAGACACTTTTCAGGATCAATCAAATGGCGCCGTTGCTGGGGAAACGGTCGTAATATTTTTTCTTTTTATTCGGGTTGATTTCTAATAAGAACCAGAAACATAAAAATAAAAGAGAACCAAAACCACATTTTGTGTTTTTAACGATTCTTGTGCGAGTTTTGCAAGGAAATCTGGAGTAATTAGAGCGAACCAACAGAGATTCTGAGACTTTCAAATTGGACCAGAGGAGCATTGGAGTGCTGTGAAGAAGTTTGGAGTGGAGAACTCATCATACGGCGGCGGAACTACGACCATAGTAGGGAGTTAGGCCCCCAAATTTTTCTGGTATTCTCCTATCATCTTTCTCTCTCCTCTAAAACTCCAATAAACTGTTTTTACCTGCAGGTCTCTTTGCAAACAGAGCCACTAAAAATCGTTTTGCGTGTTTTAAATTTTGGTTTGTTTTGCATATTTAAACCGGATATTAAGGGGCAAGAAACCCAAACTCAGATTAGGTGGGGATTTCATCACCCTTCCTAGGCCCCACAAATCACAAACGAGCATACTATCACTCTACGTTAATAAAAAATATCTAGACCAAGCCTTTAAAGATATTCACGCGATCAAAGGAGGGTCGTGGGTAATCTATTACTTACCCGCATTTCTCTTGTGGTGACTAAGGCAAGTGTGACTAAAGAAAGTAGTTACTTAATTAGGCCCGCTATTTTGGTGATTCATATATCAGATACCACCCACTTACCTGGCACTTACCCGGATGCAAAATTGATAAGGAGGTAATAAAGAATTGATCCTACGTCTTGTTCATTGGAAGTGTAGGAACGGTCTAGTGACTTGACCTAAGTGACCCTAAATTTAAGGATTGATTGTGCATTTTGTAATTGGTTGAGTCAAGCCTTGTGTCCGTCACTGTTTTCAAAGCAAAGCCTTCTTAAAATTGTTCTCACACGTATCACACGCTGCTACGTGCACTAAACCTGCATAGTGCATGATCGGCTGGACACGGGATTCTAGTGCCCGTCTAGTCCGTGTTTTTGCTATCGACTTCGAAGTCGATACCGCTTCACCTTCTTTTTCTCTTCCACCTACCACATATCCCGAGATGGACGGAACTCCACCGGGTTTTAACAACACCACATTGCCACCACCCGTAGGTTTGCAAATTCAAAATCCACCATGCATCGCTCTCCAAGACCGATGCTACCCCACACGCGGACCCCTCCCTATGTGTCTGTCTCTTTCACCAGCCAATGGAGATAATTTCGAAATTAAACCCCACTTCATCAACTTATTGCCCAAATTTCACGGGCTTGAATATGAAGATGCATATGTTTTTATAACTAAATTCGAAAATGTATGCGTAATGATGAGCACCACCCAACTTTCAGGGGATGTTATGTGATTACGTCTTCTCCCTTTTACCTAATGCGATCTCGCAAAGAAATGGCTTTATAGAACCTCCTCACATTCTGTCACCAATTGGGATGAATTTGTTAAAGCATTCCTTAAGAAATTTTATCCTAATCATAAGACTGCCCATATTAGGAATGAGATTAACCAGTTTGCCCAACTTCCCAACGAACCCTTTTGGAAATGCTTTGAAAGGTTTAAAGATCTCCTTGTCCAATACCTTCATCACGGAGTTGAAAAATAGAAACTTTGCCAAATTATAGATGACGGTCTTAATTCGGCGACAAAACAAATGCTAGAAACCATTTGTCAACGTCATTTCATGTCAAAATCCGACGAGGAAGCGTGTCAATTTCTTGAAGACCTCGCCGAACAAACATTACAGTGGGAGAGCACATGACCAACAATATCATCTTCATCTAGGGCAGGTATCCATCAGCTCGACACTTCCGTCGCAATGAAAGCCAAAATGGCTGTGATGCAAAAGAAGCTCGAAGCTATTGAAAGCAAATTCTTTTCAGCCTCCCTAAACCAAGTTACGCTCCCTAAAACCGTGTGTGGTTGCTATTTTAATTCGTCACATTTAACCGAAGAATGTCCTTTGAATCCTCCGTTTCAAGGTCAAGAACAGACTAATACTGCTTTTCAGCAACGACCTAGAAACGATCCTTATTCCTCAACATATAACCAGGGATGGAGGAATCATCCTATTTTTTCTTGGAACCAAAACCAAAATCAAAATCAGTTCCAAAGTCAAAACAACTACCAAAGGCTTCACCCACAGCAACAATAACCACCATAACAAATTCGGCAGCTATTTCAGCTGCGATCTTTCCAAAATCCGGCCAACAACTTTACCACTTATAAAAATTCTTTCCAACCACAGAATAATGTTCCTTCGGCCGGTACCGATAAAATCTCTGCACGCGAAAGAAGCTTAGAAGCGTTTATTAAACAATCCACACAAACATCGACTAATTTAACATCTTCTATCAAAACGTTAGTGCAACATACTGCTTTCTACGGTGAAAGCATCAAATCGATCGAAGCATAAATTGCATAGTTAAATGCCGCAATAAGTGAAAGAGAGAAAGGGAAACTTCCATCTCAAGCTCTACCAAATCCCGGCCACCCACAAAACGCTTAACACTGTCCTTAACCAACAAAATCATAACGTGAGTGACGTAACTACGTTGAAATCGGAAAGAGTACTGAACAACCATGTTGGTGAACAAGTTGACGATGTCGATGACGTTGACGATGTCGATGACACCCCAGCTACTACTTCTACTTCAACTTTGTTTAATCAAACCTCCAACCCTATTCTCCGTTCTCCATAGGGCTCAAACTCTTAGTCCACTTCCTTGAATAAATTACCACCTCAGACCACCTAAAATCCAATTGTGGGATCCATTCCATCCCCAAAATCTTCTGCACAAGTGTTGGACCCAACCCATGTTAATACAGCTCCTTTTCCAACCCGGATGTGGCCCAACAAACCAAGTCCACAAATGGAGAAAATTTTAGAAATGTTTAAGTAAGTTAATATTAATATTCCTCTCTTAGATGCAATCCAACAAGTTCCATCCTATACAAAAATTCTTAAGGATTTGTGCACAAAGAAAAAGAAAACTCATGTACCTAAAAAGATTTTCTTATCGAGCAATGTGAGTGATGCTCTTACCCAAAATTTTCCCAAGAAACATAAGAACCCCGGTTGTCCTACATTATGTATAACTATTGGAGGGTAAAAACATCAATCGTGTTCTACTCGATCTTGGTGCTAGTGTTAACTTGCTCCCGTATTCTGCTAATGATCAATTAGGCATAGAAGAGTTGAAACCTACGCACTGCTATCTTCAGATGGCCGATCGATCTATCACCCACCCTATGGGTGAACTAGAGGACGTGTTGATCAAAATCGGGGAATTTATATTTGTCACGCCACACTTCCCGGTGTACAGGGAAGGAGACGTTGCGGTCCGCGACGTATTTACTCAGAAGTAAACACGCTAATCATAAATGAGCAATATAAATCAATAACATAAGAATGACAAGAGGTGTAATAAAACAACAACTTTTTATTGATAACCATTCTTTACATACAACTGAAAAGTAAAATACAATGAAGTAAAGCGATGCCTAAACAATGGCATATGAACTGATAAAAAGTAAGTACAAGTAGAAACTAGAACTCTAGCTCCTCTGTAAACTGCTCCAAATTATCTTGGCTGGGCTCGATCTCCTGAGAGTCGGGTACTCCTGACAACATTCCAAAGAAAGAAGAGAAAGGAATGTCGTCAACGAATTAGCGCTCGGTAAGTCCCAAAAGATAGAATGGAGTAGACAAGTAAAGAGAATAGAGCTGGTAAATTATCTGTTTGTTATGTTAACGTAGTTGTTTGTAGTTTGGTACAGAATATATCGGTGTTTACGAGAGGAGTCCAACTATCCCGTGGACTATGAGAAACAGAAAGTACAAAGCCCCGTCAATACCCAGGGACAACGACACGGATGTACGGTAGGTGTCTTTTAGTGTTCTTCATCGTGCCACTTATAATACATTCTGTACAAATCTACCCCGTTAAAACCCCGTAATATATATATATATATATATATATATATATTGATTGTATTGATTTGTAATTATCAGACTTGCCGAGACCATAAAATAAGTTGTTCATGTAAACGGATCACGATGTAAACAGATAGTCATGTAAGCAAGTCAAGATATAGCCATGGTTCGGTCAAGTCTAGTCATGTTGATATTGTTCTGGTATTCATGTTCAGGTTCAAGTGTTCATATTTGGTATATTGGATTCATGTTGAATTGGAGTTATGATTGGATTCATGTTTGAATTGTATTCAGATTAGACTGAGACTCAGATTGAGTCAGACACTTAAACAGATTTGGATCCAGAATTAGGTTCTGGTGTGATCGGTAACTGCTGCACATGAACGACAGGATTTATGTCTTTTTCCAAGACAATTACCATTGATAACCCCGTTTTAGTTTTCTACCTTAAATAGCCAAGCACCCACTTTTTCCGGCTCTGTGAGGCTCAAGAGAATTAGTCCCGCTTAAACTTATATTTACTAGGGTTCTTATTGTAATTTGATATAAATTGAGGGGGTTTTATGAAAAATATTTTTAGTATACTTTCAAAATAACCCCTAAGTATTTATTTGTCATATTTACGGTTTTCATCGACGTAACTTTTAAAGAGTGAGGTATTCTAGTGAATAAATAGTTAGCTTAAATAGTGTCACGCACCGCTTCCCAGTATACGGGCAGGGAACGCGACGAGGCCGCTACGTATTTACTCTGAAGTAAACACGCTAAGCGTATCTAAGCAATATAAGTAAAATGCACAAGAGACAATGTCAATGGATATAATTGAACAACAACTTTATTTATTAAACATTCTTTTTACAATACAACTGAAAAGTAAATACATAGAATGGAAAGCAATACCTAAACAGTGGCATAACAGAAATGGAAAATACAGATAGTAAATGTGTACAAGGAATCTAAAGATCTGGGTCGAAAGCTAGCTGGTCCAAATCCTCGGTGGCGGGCTCGATCTCCAGTGTGTCCGTATCACCTGACGACATTCCAAAGAAGAAGAAAGAGAATGTCGTCAGCGAACAAATCGCTCGGTAAGTCCCGTAAATAAATAAGAATGGAATAGACAGAATAGAGTATATATTGTTATAATGTTGTATTTAGTGTTAACGTTGTTGTTTGTTACTTGGTACAGAAGAGGCCAGTGTATACGAGAGGAGTCTCACTAGACTAGAGACTATGGTATACGGAGTACAAGGAACTGTTCAGCCACGGTATAACGGCAATTGAATTCAGGTTAGGTGTCTTTATGGTTGCTGTCTCATGCCACTTCTAACACCTTCCGTACTAATCTACCCCTTATAAACCCCGTGATGTCTTGATTGTATTGTTTGTATTGTATTGTCTTGATTTATATAGATGGATGACTTGTCGGAACCATGATATCAGTAAATGGATGTAACTGGAGAATCATGTAGATAGATATATATCCATGGTTCGGTTCAGTCAATATAGATTGAATAGATTGAACAGATTGAATATATGGATTCATATTGAATTGTAGTTTTGTAATTTCATACTTGAATCATATTCAAGTCAGATTGATTATATTGAGACTCAGTCTGAATCAGACAATTAGAAAAGAAATTGAATACTGAATTATGTTTTAGTGCTATAGGTAACTGTTGCACATGGACGGCAGGATTTGTGTATTTTTCAAAGACAATTACAGTGTTGATAACACCGTTTGTTAAGTGGTCTACCTTAAATAGGCAAGCACCCATATCTCCGGCTCCCTGAGGCTCAAGAGACTAGTCCCGCTTAAACCTATGTTTACTAGGATCCTTATTGTAATTTAGTATAACTTGAGGGGTTTTTATGTAAAATAGTTTTGTTATATTTTCAAAATACATCTCAAGTAATTTATTATCGTCTTTAGAGTTTTCATAGATGTTTCTTTTATTCAATATGAAATTTCTAGTGAATATGACATAGTTTTAAAGTATAAGGTATTTGTTTGAAATATTGGAATTGTATGGTGTTTTCTTGTAAATAGAATGTTTTTCTTGAATTTTGGAAATATGGAATATTATAAATATTAAAAATAGATATTTTGATATTAATTACATATATATTTATTTATTAAAAATATAAGTTTTATTTATAGTAGAAATCATATTTTCTAAAGAAAAATTGTATTAAAATCTTTCGAGATCGTATGCTCCTTGCGAAGGTCTGCATCTCACTCTACTAGGCCCGAGAATGTGCGATAATCCGCACCATACCGAACGAGTTCCCTAAAATTGGGTTGTAGAGGCACAATTGCAAAGATTTGTTAAAATACACTTCTTGTAGAAAAATATTTTATAAGTTGAAGGTAGTTATATGTAAAGTCGTATTTTCCCAAATCTATGTTCTCAAATTCTATCGTGCTATGTTAGATATGTGTATTGTGAGGAGGTAGGTCATTACCTCGTGAGTTATCTAAAGGTATAAAGGTATTATAGAGTTTATGTCGGAAACTAAAGTTTGTGGTATTTTAATGTAAAATTGCGATAAAAGATGCATATAACAATATTTTATGATGAAACTTGTTAAAGATATTTATTAATGTTTAATGAACAATATATGATGATATGAAGGTATCTTGATTAAGAAAAATTGTAGTTTTTAAAGAAAACCGAATCGGAAGTCGGACTAACTCCGCCTCCGTCGGGTTTTAGTTTTAAATATTTTTAGAATAGAGAAAAGAAGGAGAGGTAGGGACTTACTGGATGATTGGCTAGAGCAGAGAAAGAGGAAGAGGTGGGAGTTGCCGGTGCGTCATTTTGTCATCGGAAACTCCTTGAGTTGTCGTCAGAAGTTCGTCGGAGCTTCGCCCTTTTGTTAACTCCACTTGTACACAAAAAACTTGGGAATTTTCTTGAGAGTTTGGGCAGAGATTTAGGAGTGAGGAGGGGTAATTTTGATGGTGGTATTTATAGGAAAAATTAGGGTTTTAGGGTAGTGAAAGGGTGTATTAAAAATTTGTATTAAAATGGATTAAATGTGAGTTTTATTGTGTTCTGTAAATGTGCAGTAAAAACAAATAATACAGGAGTTATGGGGGGAGTTCAAGAGTCGCCAGAGTTGAAGAAAATATGGGTTTGGACCGAGTTTAACCGGCGGCGCTGGCCGAGTCAAGCGTTTTGCCGGCCCGAGTCGGGCGAGTCGGGGCTTGTCTTGATGCCACGTGTCCCTGACGCTTAGTCTAGCCTCGTGGACACGTTTGTTTAGGCTGTGACTCTTGGTTTTACGGGTTGTCCACGTATATACTCTTGGGCTTCTAAAAGATTAAAGGAATTTAATTAAAAAAATATGTGTGGCTAATGGGATTTGAACTCTGGTGCTTTGGTTCAGCAGTGCAAGGTTTTACCAGTGAGCTACAAGCTCCTTCTTGCTATTCTAAAGCAAAACAAACTTATAACTTGTGCTCAGGCCCAAGTACCCCTTTCTGTATTTTTGAAAAAATTGTACATAAAGTTTAAGGTTGTTACATTCTACCCTCCTTAAAAAATTTCGTTCTCAAAATTTGTAAAAGGAAAGTGTAATAGATTCAAAGAAAGTTTGGTGATAGAACTATTGGTAGTGTATGAAAAATAACAAAATGGTATAAGGGTTTGAAAAGGTTGAAGAGAATTACCAGTGTTACCTTGGTCTACAGCCTCGGCTTCTTCGGCTGCTAAGGTGAAAGCCTGATGCCGTGGTACATTCGTCCTAGCTAGGGGCACATTCCTCTGTCCTTGAGGCATGTGTTCCCCCAATCAGAGCAAGGCTCTGCTTAAATTTTGAAAATTCAAATTTTGAAGCAACGCTTCAGTTCCCGTGCGCTGCGCGCAACGCGCCACGTGTCAGAAGTTGACACGGCAGCACAACGCCCAAGGCGGAACGTCCAATCAGAGCAAGGCTCTTTAAAAAACTTAAGCAAAGTTCAACTGCTGCGCAGTTGCGCAAGCACAACTGCGTAAGCGCACGGCTGCACGACACGTGTCTGCGCAGTTGCGCAAGCACAACTGCGCAAGTGCACCTTCACTGCGCGACACGTGTCGTTCATTGGGGAGTTGCGCAGAAACAGAATGAAAATTTAATGAAATCTTTTCTGTTCTTTCCAAAACCAGAAGATTTTCTTCTGCCTTTGGATCAAAGATCCAGCGGTGGGAAAATTCCCAAAATCACTCAGAAAAGATCTTGTTAACAAATTCAACAAATTTGTGAGCACTATAAATAGGACCCCAGACCTCATTCGATGGGCATGAACTGGAATAAGGGACTTCTAGCAAAAAAAAAAGAAGAAAAGAGAACTCTTGGAGATTATTCAAGAACAAGAAAAAGAAGAAAGGTAAAAACCTTTTTTTTTAAGAGAAAAAATCTCTGAAGAACAAAGGATTTAAAAAAAAAAGGGGAAATAAATGAAAATAAATAAATAGTGCCTTGCACTTGTTATGAACCCTTGGTTCTGTGAAATCAGGGAAAACAGGAAGAAAAACTTGTTTTCCTTTGATCCAAATTTAGATCAAAAGTGCTATGCACTTTTGTTCTTAAATCTGAAAAATTCTTGATGTTCTGCACAAATGCAACCCATTATTTAAAAGGGCCTGGCCCAAATCAAATTGCAAAATAATAAAGGGGCAGAGCCCTGTTTGGATTGATTTTCTAGTCGGGCAAGGCCCAAAATAAATAAAAAATTTGGACTTAACGTGTTTGAGCAATTGCGCAAGCACTGTTGCGCAAGTGCACAACTGCGCGACACGTGTCACCTCCACGAGCGCTTGCGCTCTTTAAATTGTGCAAAGCACCTGACAAGCCGTGTGGGGCACTGTCAGAGTATTAAATGCAATGCATTATTAAGGGGCAGAGCCCAATCAAGGGTCAAATGGACCAAATAGAAGTACTGCACATTATTTTAAAAAGGCAGAGCCTAATCAAAAAGTCTAAACAGACCAAAAATAATGCTATGCATTGTTTAAAGGGCAGAGCCCAATTGAGAGGTCCAATAGACCAAAAACAATGATCTGCAAAAGGGCAGAGCCCAGTCAATGGCCTGAAGTAATGCTATGCATTATTCTAAAAAGGAAAGCCCAAACAAAGGCCTAATAGGCCAAATGCAAACAAAATGTGAACATTTTCAACTGGACTTAGCCCAATTCTGGCCGTAAGTCCTTAAATTAAATTGACTGAGCACAGCTGCTCTCCTAAATCAATTCACGACCGGTTCGAGGGTACATCTCCGAACTCCTTTGACATCCCTCGTTGTAATTCCTCAACGACGTCAAAGAGGTGACGGGTCCCAACGTCCACACATCCAAATGGACTGCGGGGTCCTTAAACTCGTGGACCGAGACGTCCTTAAACTAATATCGGACTGAGACGTCCTTAAACTAATATCGGACCGAGACGTCCCTAAACTAATGATGGACCACTACGTCCCTAAACTGGCGTCGGACCGAGACGTCCCTAAACTAATGATGGACCACTACGTCCCTAAACTGGCGTCAGACCGAGATGTCCCTAAACTAATAATGGACCACTACGTCCCTAAACTAGAACAATAGAGCCAATCTCTCTTTTGCCGGATCTAAACGGTCCCGTTTAAGTTGATCTTAGCCCCAAACACGGCTAACGTATCCTTAAACATTTAAATGGATTATAAAACTCCCAATCAACTCTGGTTCGAGGGTACATCTCCGAACTCCTTTGACATCCGTCGTTGTAATTCCTCAACGACGTCAAAGAGGTGACGAGTCCCGATGGCCATACATTAAATTAATCACTACGTTAAGTGGATCTTAGTCTAAAACAGGACTAACGTATCCTTAACGAACGTTTAAGTTGATCTTAGTCGCAACGCGACTAATGCATCCTTAAACTAAAAACACCAAACCCAAATCTTAGTAAATACGGATTTGGACTAATCCACGTCCTACGGGCGACGACATTACTCAGTCTCCGTATACAATCCACGGGCAACCACAAACAAAACAAACACCCACGACACGAAGTGAAATTCTGGAGAAGGAGAAAGTTGTTACCGCGATGCGGTAGCGTAATTAACTGCAGGGGCTTGCGCCTGCAGGGAAGAGCGTCCCCACAATCAAAAACCCCTCATCCTGAGGGGGAATCTGACGAAGTCTGCTACATCGGCCGCATCCGTCTAAACCTCCGATACATGGTGCCATAAATCAACTTGGCATCTTTGAAGAGGTAGACGGATAAAACCATATAGCATCTGCCCCGAACATCAGGCATGGACTCCAAGTCTAGACCGCCGTTCGGAGGGGAACAGATTCTGGCACGCCCGGTGGGACCTTTTCCTCTTTCCACTCCACACTTCGTGTGTCGTCTTCGCGAACCAATCGCGGTTTGTTAAATGGTTGCCTACGGATTTCAAGTTGCTGAGATTTGGTCTTTTGTCTGGTGCAGAACTCAAGCATCCATGGATTCTAACTGCACCAACTGCGCGAAGTACCACTGCAACGGACGCTCCACCTCACCTGGAGGTGTAACATATGGGCCCCAAGCGGCCTCGTTCCTCGCTCTGCCGGTAGAACAGGTGACCCAGGCCACCACCGGCCTGTTTTTCGGGACCATGGTCCCACCTACAAGCTTCTCTATGCCGATATCCGCACCGGAAGCGAACAAGAAGTCGGTGTTCGACCGGCTCACTGCTACCACGACCCCTGTCAACGGGTCGCCCGCTACTAAACCGACAGCCTCCGTTTTCACCAGGCTAGGTCAGAACTATAAAGTGGCCGTCCCAAAGAGGGCAACGGCCGCTGCTTTAGAAGTCATTAAAGCGGCTTCTCCCATCAGAGAGTCGGTCTTCACAAGATTGACGGTTCCCACTCCTCCCCCAGCTGGTCAAAAGGCATCAGTCTTCGATAGGCTGACATCGGCAGTTACCCCACACTCAAACAAGGGGCAACAAGAAACCATCTCGATTTCCGAGCCAGTCCCAACGGCTCGTCGTGCGCGACGTCGCCATTGGCAACGAATAAGGAAAACAGGGGGCAACTCCCCCTCAGGGCTAACCCCACCTGCTCCAGTGGTGGAGGTCAACGCTGCTGTTCCAACTGGGAACAGCTTTGAATTGCTGAGGAATGTGAGAAAGAACTCTCCAATTGCTACATTGAAAAGATCTCCTCCGCCTATGGAAAAAGCTCCGGAGACAAAGCAGGAACAGGCCCCTCAACAGCTGTCGTCAAAAATTTATAAAGTTTGGCGGAGGGTTCAAGATTCCGTGATTGACCCAGACCACTTTCATCGCCAGAAAAAGGCAAAGGTGGAAAAGGACAAAAACCGCCCCATTAAACAGCAGGGGGCAACAAATGCTAGGATGCCCACTTCAACGGCTCCTTCAACCTCAATGGTCCACAAAAGAAAAAGGCCAAAGAAAGCTCCCGTGACACTGACAAAGTTTAAAAGCGGTGAACCTAAACGCCCCAAGTCAGGGGGCATAATAGTTCATACGGTTTATATGGCTTCTGGAAAGGAGGAAAGCCGCACTTCTACAGGTCACCGACCGCTTACCCGATCAGTGACCAAGGCTCAGGAGCAGCAACAAAAGCTCCAGGAGATGATGACTACAATGGCTGCACTCACGGAGCCAAAAGAGAACCCTGGGACGTCCTTAGATGAACGCCAAGAGGAAGAGACCGACGCCGAGTTCCTCCGCCGAGTACTGGAAAAGAGAGACAAAGAGGCTGCTGAACAAGCAGCCAATATACAGCGTATGGGCCTCCTCTTCCAGGACATGATAGGGATGATGATACAACAAGATCCCCCGACTGAAGAACCCCCGATCGTCCTTGGAGATGATAGGGGAGAGACATCAAACCCTCAGCCCGTCCTATCAATGGCTAAAGAGGATACAATCTCTAAAACTGATCTGGACGAATATATAGCCCAGCAAATAAAGGTTCATCACGCAGCCGAAGCAGCCGGCCATGTCGTAAAGACGGGGCGGCCATATCCGGGCTGGTATGACCAAATCAAATACCCGCCGGGTTACACGATTCCCAAGTTTCATGTTTACAAAGGGACCGGCAATCCCCATCAACATGTTGCCCAGTTCAGGGCGCTTTGCGGTAATACCGGCGGTGATGACAAGTTGTTGCTTCGCCAGTTTGTTGGAAGCTTATCAGATACGGCGTTCGAATGGTATTCTGAGCTCCCCAACGACTCTATTAAGACCTTTGCGGAGATGGAGCTGCTCTTCACCCAACGTTTTGCAAGTGCCAGTGAGCGTACTCCGATGACGGCGTTGATTAACGCCAGGGTAAAACCCGGCGAGACGTGGGTTCAGTACGCTATACGGTGGCGTAATCTATGGTCGAAGTGTGAACAGCGCATAGAAGAAGCCCCTGCGGTGGGAATGTTTGTTGGAACCCTCGATCCACAAGCAACCATTTCACAGTTTATGATGTTCTTCAAGCCGACTTCCTTCCAGGCTTTGATCGACAAATTAGCGCAGATGGACCAGATGGGCCACAAACCCCCTCTTCCGAAACCGGACTCCCGAAACGATAAAGGAAAGGGAAAAGCGATCATTGTCGCTATTGCCCAACAACAACCGAGCGACTCGAAGCCGGTTGCTCGTCCAAACAATACACGCCCATACGTACCCCTTGAGGACAGGATGGGACGCCCTTACTCTTTCCCCCGTGATAAAACGAGGAGGCTATTTGAGCTGGCGCTGCGCAACAGACTCATAAATCTGCCAGATCCAAAACGTCCGTTGCAACCGAACGACGCCAACGAGCCCAATTACTGCCCTTATCATCGAGTGCTAGGCCATCCGATTGAGGATTGCTACGTTTTCAAGAATTGGCTTGAAAACCAGTACCGTCAGGGCAAATTTGCGCTATCTGACAAATGGAAGGTGAATCCTCCGCAGCCCCACACCTCTAAGGGGACGAATACGCCGGGGGCAACATGCTCCGTTATTGAAGAAACTCCCTGGGAGGTTGTATTATCAGCCAAAACGAGGAGAATGCTAAATGATCTTCAGACCTGTCCAGCGGTCAAGTGGAAGAACCCCTTGGAACCGCAGGTTATTGAGGGGATGTTGAAGCCACGACCGACTCCGAAGACCGATGGTGGTAGTTCAAGCGCTCATAGTCAGCCGTCAAAATCTTCGAAAAAGAAGAAGAAGAAATCTAAAAAGCCCGTGAAGCCTGGCGACAAGCGCACGGACTTACAAAAGCAAATCGACGCACTGGATGAGTACAACCAAAAGGCGCGGACTCCCATTATGCTCCAAGATTTCCTTGATCACGTCTTCCAAAAAGAAGATGAGGGAGAAAGTTCATCGGATGAATCCGAGGAATATGTGGCGAGCTGTCATATGATCTCCCATTCGACCACGAACGATGAAGGGACTTCTGGCACTGAAACGCTGGGGGAAAATTCCGAATCAAGAGCCCCAGGGTTATCAGTTGAAATGATTAGCGCGTTTCTTAATGAAGCTCGGTTGAAAAGCAAAGCTGATCGAGAACGCGAGACGGCTATATTCGAAAGGGCCAAGCGCCAGCGACTTGAGGAAGGAGCTGAAATGATCCCGCTGGAGCAAAATGCCTCCACCGCTGACAAAAGCCAATTCAAGATAAAAAAGAAGTTTGCTAAGGCCATATCGATGGGCATGAATCTGCCACCCTCTGAAGAAAAAGTTACTGGCGTGGTGGAAATGCACCCCTCTTATTGCTTATATCATCAGAAGGTCTCGCATTCCACCCAAGATTGCAAAGCTTTCGATAAGTGGTGGCAAGGATACGTCGCTAATCGACAACGCTTTAAACGGGAAAAGCGTAAAATTCGTCGGGAGCAAAGAAACACGACCAAAGAGCTTGAAAGAACTGCCAACAATTGTCACATGATTAACACCGCCGGATCACAAGTGCCTACATTTGGGAGCGATTCCGATGAGGAGCTAGAGCTTGGCCCCCTCTTCAAAGAATCCATTTCGGGAAAAGAAGAAGAACCGAAGGCTTGCGAAAATATACAGCTACGCAATCGGACGCTACCTGAAAAGAATCTCAGACCCTTAAACAAGAAAAACAAAGGGAAAGAGAAGGTCTCTGAAGACATTGCTTTGGATGACCAAGTCGCGGAAGAGTTAACCGCCAAGAACCCGCCAAAGAGGAGTAAAGTGGATTACAATGTCTTGGCGCATCTGAGAAAGCTACCCTCATAACTCAGCATTCTCGATGCCCTATTACTATCAAAAGAGGCGAGGGATTCTTTGATTAAGGCCCTACAAGATCCGGACCAGTTCCAAGCCTTCCTAGCCGAACAAAAGATGAAGGATGAATTGGAAGAGGTGCACACAGCCGACGTTGCTTTTAGTGATGAAGACCTTCTCCTCGGGACGTGTGAACACAATCGTCCCCTTTATGTCTCAGGATACTGCCATGACATAAAGATAGGTAAAATCTTGGTCGATAACGGATCGTCTGTTAATTTACTCAATGTGCGAGTGTTAAAGGAGATTTGCATGAGTGTCCAACACCTCGTCCGAGACAAAATCACCATCTCCGGTTTTGACTCTCAATCCTCAAAGACTCTTGGATCTGTGATATTGACGCTACGCTTCGGGTTGCTCGTCACAGACATCAAATTCCATGTTATAGACGCCAAGACGTGCTACAATGCTCTGCTCGGCCGACCATGGCTACACGAGTACAATATCATCCCTTCTACACAGCATCAGTGCATGAAGTATTCTAGGGATGGCCTTGAGTACACTGTGGCGGGAGAGTTGAATCCGTTTTCCGTAAATGAAGTTCGCAAGTATGAAGATGCCAAGTACTTCTTACCGAGTTTCGAAGACACGGAAAGGTGTCACAAACCGGAGAACAAAACTAACGCTACCATCCCTGTCTTCGGCAGTGACACCGAGGAGGAGGAGGATATAAATTATTCAGGTCCATCCCAGTCCACTAGGCCAGGACCATCCGTTCCTTCATTGATCTTCGGTAGTGATTCAGAGGATGAAGTTCATGCTGTATTCCCTGCTCGGCCTTCAATACGGGTTTCCGCTGATGAAGAGCGAAGCCTGCAGATAACCATGGTGCCGCTTGAACATTACAAAGAACTGGATGCACTCAACGCCAACAGCGTAGAAGAATTGCACACATTCTATATTCCTTCCGGACGAAAAGGCGAGAAGGCAATCCTATTCTACCGTTCTGAAGAAAACAAGGTGGAAAAAGAAATTTGGCATGGCGCGGATCCCACGCTCGACAGGCTTCAGCCCATCCGTCTTCCCAGATATTATACCAAAGGTTTGAGGAAACTGCTGAAACGCCAGGGAATACCTTTCGAACAAACCGTTAGAAAGGCCAAATTCTATGACAAAGTATGGAACGTTCCCGGGACTCAATGCAAACTGCCTAACGGGAGAATAGAAACAAAAGGGCTTGGGTACATCCGGTCAAAGAAACGGGAGCTAGTAAATAGCTGTTATGTCATGTATGACTTCGATGAAGAGGCGGACGCTCAATGGGAGGACGCTAATCCTGAGCCAGCAAAAGTTCCTGATGCAAAACCGCCCAGTCCATCATTTGAAGACCAGATGGACAAACTTATAAGGAATGCTAGTCAAAAAGCCCGAGATGATCACAATCGTGAAATGGCAATCTATGAGAAAGCTAAGACACAGCGCCTCCTTCAACAGGCGGTGAAGGATGAAAATGCCGCTCCTTGTCAACCTGCTACAAAAGAAGTTCAACGCGAAAGCAAAAACAAGTCGAAAGGCAAGAAAGGCGCTCGACAACCACAAAGCAGAGCTAAGAAGCCACGCATCCGAGAGTCGAGCGTTATTGACTTAGCCCTCATGAAGAAAATGGGTCGAGCATACTCATTTCCTCGGAACAAAACAAGGAAAATACTTGATCTTGCTCTAAAACATCAAATGCTTACACTGCCAGAGTCTAAACACCCTGAGCAAGCGGGCGAAGTCTCCAACCCAAATTATTGCTCTTACCATCGAGTAGTAGGGCATCCGCTTGAAGATTGTTTCACCTTCAAGAATTGGATCGAAGATCAATATCAGCTTGGTAAATTCGCTCTGTCCAACAACTGGAGGGTAGCACCACCACAAAATCACGAGCCTAAGGCCACGAAAGAAGAACCAGTTCCACATTGGGATTGGCAGAAAATTCGCACTTGTCACGTGATAACAATATTAAAAGAAGAGTCCGAGGACATGAACAGCCTTCCTCGGTGCTTTGAAAACAGCAGCGATGAGGTAATCTCAGAATTTCCCCCAGCTCCAAAAGAACTAGAGGATGGAATACATACTACTGCAGATAACCTCAGGAAAATCGAGTTGGGGACGGTAAATGATCCGCGACCGACATTCGTCAGCGAGCTGCTGTCTGAAGAGAGGGTGGCTGCGTTAAAAGACGTCCTTGTGCAGCATAAAGATTGCTTCGCATGGAACTATTCCGAGATGCCAGGACTAGATCCAGAAGTCGCTGTACATAGACTAGCAATATCCCCAAACGTCAAACCAGTCAAACAGGCGCCGAGAAGAATGCGGCTCGAGCTTGAAATGAGCATCAACGCCGAAGTCAAAAAGCTGATAGACTCCGGCTTTATCCATGAAGTTCAATACCCTGAATGGATCGCTAACATCGTCCCGGTGATGAAGAAAAATGGGACAGTGCGCATATGCGTAGACTTCCGGGATCTTAATAAAGCTTGCCCGAAGGATGATTTCCCAGTGCCAGTCACTGAACTGATGATAGACAACACATCCACTCATGAAGTTTTCTCCTTCATGGACGGCTCATCGGGGTATAACCAGATAAAAATGCATCCTGAAGATCAGAAGCATACGGCCTTCAGGACCCCTCTAGGTATATTCTGTTATAAAGTGATGCCCTTCGGTTTAAAGAACGCCGGTGCTACTTATCAGAGGGCCATGACAAAGATCTTCGACGACCTTATTCATGAAATCGTCGAATGCTATATCGATGATCTCGTGGTTAAAAGCAAATCATATGAAGAACACCTCGAGCATTTGAAGACCGTGTTTCAACGCCTTCGACAATACAACTTGAAGATGAACCCGCTCAAATGTGCGTTCGGGGTTTCCTCGGGCAAATTCCTGGGATTCGTTGTTCGACACCGAGGTATTGAAATAGATCCGTCAAAGATTAAAGCGATCATGGAAATGCCTCCGCCAAGAACTCTTAAACAGTTGCGATCTCTCCAAGGAAAGCTTGCATACATTCGGCGATTTATAGCCAACCTTTCAGGAAAGTGCCGTCCTTACAGCCACCTGATGAAGAAGGGAACCCCATTCGTTTGGGATCATAAATGCCAAGGCGCATTGGATGAGATCAAGCAGTATCTGCAAAACCCTCCGGTGTTGGCTGCTCCAGTTAAGGGAAAGCCTCTCATTCTTTACACGACCGCCCTTGAGGGTTCTTTAGGCGCATTATGGGCACAAGAGAATGACCAGGGGAAAGAAAGAGCACTCTACTACTTAAGTCGGGTTCTGCTGGGGGCAGAAAGCAATTACTCCCCCATTGAAAAACACTGCCTGGCATTGATCTTTGCAATAACAAAGCTTAGACATTACGCATTAGCGCACGAAGTCCATCTCATTTCAAAGGTGGACCCTCTCAAATATTTAATGTCAAAGGCCATCTTGACAGGACGACTCGCTAAATGGGCTCTACTCTTAATGGAGTTCTCGATAACATATCGACCCCTCAAGGCAGTGAAGGGTCAGGCCATAGCCGACTTCCTTGCTGAGCACCCAATACCAGCTGACTCTCCTTTAAACTGCGATCTTCCAGACGAACATGCGTTTGATGCGATCGATGGTGATAATACCCGATGGGAGCTTTATTTTGACGGAGCATCTTCCGTGAAGAAACGCAAACAAAGTACCCCTATAATCAAATCGGGGGTAGGACTCATCTTTATAACTCCACAAGGAGGGATAATACGCTACGCGTTCTCCCTGACGGAACCGAGGACAAACAACGAAGCCGAATATGAAGCTCTGATAGCGGGCCTCGAGATCGCCATTGACATGGGAATTGAAAACCTCCTCATATACGGAGATTCGCAACTGGTCGTTAGTCAAGTAAACGGCGATTACCAAACATGCAAACCGGAGTTAGTAAAATACGGTGAAAAGGTGCAACGACTGCTAACCCAAATTCCCTCCTATACTTTGGAGAGCATACCACGCGCGGATAACAGCAAAGCGGACGCGTTGGCCAAACTCGCTAAAGAAATGGCTGACGAGAACCTCGATGACGTTAGAATCATGGTACAAAGTCGTCAGGTGCTCGCCCCCGCAGAAATACCTTCGGAATCACCCGAAGAGAAGGGAGTGATTGAACAAGCGACCTTGCAAATAAAAGAACATGAGAAGGTTGAGGATTGGAGGGAAGTCTTTATAGACTACTTCAAGTCCCACCAAATGCCTGAAGATGCGTCCGCAAGACATCAACTCATAAAACGAGCTCTGTCCTTCGCCTTCGTCAATGATACTCTCTACAAGAGGTCATTCGATTCTCTGTGGCTGAGATGCTTAGGACCGGACGAATCGGAAAGAGTCGTTCAGGAAATTCATGACGGAATCTGCGGTTCACACCAAGCAGGTCCAAAGATGAAGTTGAAGATCAAACGGATGGGCTATTACTGGCCCACGATGATTCAAGACTGCATCGAATATGCGAAGCAATGTCACTCATGCCAGATTCATGGGGACTTCATCCACCAGCACCCAAATCCGCTGCATCCAACGGTAGCTAGCTGGCCATTCGAAATGTGGGGGACTGATATAGTCGGCCCCATCGAGCCAGCATCGTCTAAAGGACATTGTTTCATCCTAGCGACAACTGACTACTTCTCCAAATGGGCAGAGGCGGTACCGTTGAGGGAAGTGAAGACGGAGAACATCCTCCATTTCTTCAAAACGCATGTCATATACCGGTTCGGAACCCCAAGAAGGATCATCTCTGATAATGGGCCAGCCTACCGAAGTCATAAAATTAGCCGCTTCGCACAGCAGCACAATATAGACTGGAGATATTCCTCAGTTTATAATCCGCGAGCTAACGGTCTAGCTGAGGCCTTCAACAAGACCTTGATGAAGATCATGAAGAAAACAGTGTCACGAAATAAGAGAGATTGGCACGAAAGATTGCAAGAGGCTCTTTGGGCGTATCGAACTACATTCAAGACAGCCACGAACACAACGCCATACGCGTTGGTGTTCGGTACAGAAGCAGTACTCCCCCTCGAGATAGAGCTACCCTCTCTACGAGTGGCAGTCCACTACGAGCTGACAGACGAAGAAAATGCTCACCTTCGGTTTGAAAAGCTTGACGCCCTTGATGAAATCCGGCTTCTAGCACAACAAAATCTGGAAGCTTATAAAGCAAAGATGACGCGCTCATACGAAAGATTGACCCGACCGAGGACATTTCGTCAAGGCGAACTCGTACTAGTGGTCAAAAGGCCTATGATCCCCAATCGCGCCAAGCGGGGAAAGTTTGAGCCAAACTATGAGGGCCCATATATCATTGATAAGGTCTACCAGGGTGGGGCCTATCTACTCGTGGACATGCACGGTGAAAGGCCTTTTAGGCCAATAAACGGTCGTTTCCTAAAGAAATACTACGCTTAATGAGCTACGGCCTAGATCAACGGTAGATGACGACAACTATGTCCGCTCGCTATCTTCTTAAGCCCAAACTCTATAAGCAGTAAATGGCCTTCCTTAATGACGGACCGAAATGTCCTTAAACTAACAGTGGACCGAAATGTCCTTAAACTAATAGCAGACCGAAACGTCTTTAAACTACTACCGCAGCATCCTTAGGCTGAAAAAAAAAATTTAAAAAAACGGTATGTCCATAAGCAAAAAAAGGGTACGGATGAAAACCCGAAAGGGCTCCGTGAATAAAAATAGCAGGGCTACCGGCGAGTGTTCGTGAAAACCTGGAAGGGCGCGACCTCGTAAAAAAAAAAAAAAAAAAAAGATTTCCATGTATTATCAAACATGATACAATCAAGTGCACAAAAGTATGTGGGGTATGGGATTCGAACGCTGGCGGCTTGGTTCAGCAATGCAAGGTATTACCAATGAGTATGCTGCTAACACCATATGATATATGGAGTGGGATTTGGTAAAACCATATATACTTGTTATAAATATCGTAATTATTATTAATATGGGGAGTTGAAAAGTCAGGATCTCAATAACAAAGGGTGTAAAAAAATAAAAAAAATAAAAATGGTATGTCCATAAGCAAAAAGGGCATGGATGAAAACCTGAAAGGGCTCCGTGAGTAAAAACAGCAGGGCTACCGGCGAGTGTTCGTGAAAACCCGAAAGGGCGCAACCTCGTTAAAAGACACTTATAGGGTCTTCTCGACCTTATAAGGAGAAACCACCTGCGTGAGATCCTTACGACTCACAAAGGAGCAACACACTTAGGGATCCCCACGATTCCTAAGGAGAAAACACACTTGCGAGATCCTCACGACTCGTAAGGAGAACTCTCTTATGGGACCCTCACGGCTCATAGGATTTGAAAGTCTTAAGTCACGGAGACCTAAACCTGTGCTTAAGCAAACCCCCACAAACTTTCAATATTGCCCTACAAGTGGCTCAGTATTGACCCTTGTATACAATCCACGGGCGCGAATAAACATTTCCCTAGCCAAATTTCATCCGTAATTGGGAATACGTTCGCATGGTGAACAACCCTTATAAATCCCCTCGATTTATGAGGAGAAAACCCTCCTGTAGGATCCTTACGACTTACAGAGGAACAAAACACTTAGGAACCCTCACGATTCCTAAGGAGAAAATACACCTACAAGATCCTCACGACTTGTAGGGAGAAATACCTTCACGAGACCCTTACGGCTCATGAAGTCAAAAGTCTTAGCCGACAGGACCCTAACCCTGGTCGCTAAGCCTCCTTTGTTCGACAACGGCAGAGGCAAATGATGATTCGCTCCTGGTAATATCCCAGTTGTAGCGGTACTGATGCCGAAATCGGTGTCCAATTTCAGGTTTACAGCGAAAAGCCAGTAGGCCGCACATGCATACGAAATAGCCGAAATGATGGGGCGACTTGCAATAAAAAAGGCAGCAAGTAAAAATGTATACATGCAAAATAGCCGAAATGATTGGACAACTCGTAATAAAAAGCAACGAGTAAAAAATAAAAAAATATATATAGCCGAAATGATTGGGCACCGCGAAAAATAGCCGAAATGATTAGGCAATCGCGACCTTCGCGATATAAAAGCTGAAATGATAGAGCATCGCGGAAATAAAATAAAATAAAAGAAGAAATGATAAAACTTTGGCCCTACAGTTAAGATCGCATCGATCCCTGTATACAATCCAAGGGCGTAAACGAAGAATGAACCATACTTTCCCAGCGGATTCCGTCGGACGACGAACCCCAAACCTCACCGGTTCATTTCAACCGAAGAAGCCAGTGACTTCAACAAAAAATTCCTCGACTCACGGATACAAACACTCCTTGACGAGAGCCTTCTGATCCGCGTCGACCCGCAGAACCACCAGTGCCTCCGTAGGAACCCTCGACTCGTTTCAAACCCCAAGGAAACAAATAATCCTTGGCGCTTGGGAAACAGATAATCCCAGCAAACTCCTCAACTCACGGATACAAACACTCCTTGACGAGAGCCTTCTGATCCGCGTCGACCCGCAGAGCCACCAGTGCCTCCGTAGGAACCCTCGACTCGTTTCAAACTCCAAGGAAACAAATAATCCTTGGCGCATGGGAAACAAATAATCCCAGCAAACTCCTCAACTCACGGATACAAACACTCCTTGACGAGAGCCTTCTGATCCGCGTCGACCCGCAGAGCCACCAGTGCCTCCGTAGGAACCCTCGACTCGTTTCAAACCCCAAGGAAACAAATAATCCTTGGCGCTTGGGAAACAAATAATCCCAGCAAACTCCTCAACTCACGGATACAAACACTCCTTGACGAGAGCCTTCTGATCCGCGTCGACCCGCAGTGCCACCAGTGCCTCCGTAGGAACCCTCGACTCGTTTCAAACCCCAAGGAAATAAATAATCCTTGGCGCTTGGGAAACAAATAATACCAGCAAACTCCTCGACTCACGGATACAAACACTCCTTGACGAGAGCTTCCTGATCCGCGTCGACCCGCAGAGCTACCAGAGCCTCCGTAGGAATCCTCGACTCGTTTCAAACCCCAAGGAAACAAATAATCCTTGGCGCTTGGGAAACAAATAATCCCAGCAAACTCCTCGACCCACGGATACAAACACCCCGTGATGAGAGCTTCTTAACCCATGTCAACTGTTCCGCTACAACTGCAGACAGATCCCCGATTCGTCTCAATTTGTAAGAAGAAGTCTCAGACAGCAAGGAAGTCTTGCTTTCTGAGCAATGGGGCCCTGCAAGTCAATCCAAACTGGTCTCTTGCATACTATTCACGGGTCTCACTCTCCGAAGTCGAATTTCGACGAGGAGGGAAACAACCACTTACGAATCCTCTCGACTCGTAAGAGGGAAAATTCTCTTATAAGATCCTTACGACTTATAAGAGAAAACCACGCTTAGGAATCCTCACGATTCCTAAGGAGAAAATCCACCTGCGAGATCCTCTCGATCCGTAGGGAGAAAAGTCTCTAAGAGACCCTCACGGCTTATAGAGTTGAAAAGTCTTAGACAGCAGATCTGAACCTGCGGCCTAAGCCATCGCTATCTTTTAAAAAAAAAAAAAAACTAAGTTATCTGCCAATTATGTTTATCAAAGACAACATGCTGATAATAAGAGAATGCAGAAAGAAAAAGTGCATACAAGACATTGCAAAAGAAAATGTGTATCTTTATTCATTGACTTCAATCAAATACAAGATGAATCGTACAAAAGAATAAAGAATAGACACATATTATTTTAAAGGAAAATTTTACAAATACATTGATACAAAGGCAGCTACTGGGAAGGAAGCGTCTTAAGTAGCTTTATCAGTTGTTCGCACACTTCCTTCCAGGCCTTTTCCCGATCGGCTACCACCGCCAGCTCTGCCTCCACTTGGGCTCATTGCTGCAAGACCGACGCAAGCTGCTCCCTCACGACTTGATAGGCAGCTTCCCGACTTGGAATATTGCGCTCAGCTACGTCGAGTTTCCGCTTCAAGTTTAGCCCATGGGAGATGCGCTCCAAGAGACCCTCAAAGATAGTCTTCACTTGGATAGCATTAGCCTCAACCTCAGCGCGCAGATGGGCCGTTTCGTTCGAAGTCTTTCGGCATTCCCTTAGTCTTAAAGCTGCTTCTTGCTCCAAGTGGCGGGAGTGCGAAGTGCTTTGCTCGAGCCAAGTTGTGCGTTGGGTGCTCAGGGCTAAAACTTCGGGAGAAGGGCGCGTCGACTCCAGCCGGTATAGACAGGCCTCGATCTCCCTGCAGTGATTAACCCAAGATCTGACGACGCCTTCGTTATGAAAAGTTACGAGCGCCGCCAACATTGGATTAACATCCACAGCGAAATCTACGGCAGAAGGGAGAGCATCCATGTTAAGCTCTTCGATGTACCCGCTCAGCATGCCCAAACTCATCACAGCACCCTTTGAAGATGGGCGTCTCAAGAAAGGGCCTGCCGGTAGAAAGACGCGAGACTCAAAAGGGACCGGAGCCGGAACAATAGCTGCAAAACAAAACATGGTTAAACGATGGTTCAAGAGATATTTAAGGGTTACCAAAAAAGGAATTTGCTATACCAGAAGCAACGGACGGCAGAGCCGGAAGGGCCGGAAGCGCGGCAGGTCTGGTATCCCCTCCTTCGATTTGTGGCACTGCAATAAAGAAAGGGAAAAGTCAGAAATCATTCAATTGATAGAAAAAGGGGATGAACAAAGATATTGTATTGAACGTACACTCACCAGCGCCACTAGAAGGAGAAGCAAGTTCGGATGGGAAGGAGAAGTGTGGGAGCAACACTTGATATAGATGATCAAAGAGCACTCCTGAAAAGATGCGGTGGTATGGCGTTAGTCCATGAACTACACGTTTAAAAGATTAACTTGTGAGTCGCAAATCCATACCTTCCAACATCCGCGATGGCACGAGGGAGGACGGGGAAGTGACCACCGCCAAAGCAGTAGTTGACGGTGCTCCTTCAAGCAATGGAGCGTCGGCACTGGCCGCACCTGCAAAGACAAGCTTGTTAGAAGAGATCGCAAGATATATAAAAAAGGGGGAAACGATAGTAACCCGAAACTTACTCGACGAACTGCCAGCCGAGACTGAGGCAATTCCTTCCTCCATTGACATCAGGCCACCACCCGTAGCCCCGTCACCCAACTCGATGGGAACCGTTGTTGTGCTTGCAAGCCCGGGAGACGGCAAGGAACCATACGCGGGGAGGGCTATGATTGGAGTATTGCCAGATTCCAGAGAAGGAGCGGCTGGCTCATCCTCAGGAATCATGGCCACCTCACCCGCTACTCCTTCGGGTCCTGCGATCACAGTTGTCTCATCCATCGGCACCGTGACATCTCCAGCCTCAAGCGCCTCGACTTCTACTGCCTTCGGCTCGGCAATCATCTCATCTGCCGCCACTTCAGATGCGGCATCGATGACCCTCTCGGCAGCGGATACTTCAATTTCTGTCTCAGGCGCCGTGGCCCTGATGACGTTGCTCACCGTCAGCTCGGGCTCGGCAAGTACCGCTTCCTCTGCTCCCCGGGGTTCGACGGTCTCCGCCTCCCCCTCAGTCGGACTTGGCCCTGCAAAAGGAATGCGTATGAGCCAACGGCTTGATAATTCTTACAACAAGGTTCTGAAAGAAATGTTACCTGAAGAGGACTTATCGTTTGCATCCCGAACCGTGCGCGCCACCTGCCTATGAGCGGTAGACAGAGCGGCAGGGGCCTCTTCAGAAGGAGTGTCGGCACGAGAAATCGTGCTAGGGCCCGCTCCCGTGGCCAAAGCAACTCTGCTCGCCTCTGCTTCAGAAGGAGTGTCGGCACGAGGAAGAGTGCTAGGGCCCGCTCCCGCCGCCAAAGCAGCTCTGCGTGCCCTTGCTTCGCGTCTCAACCGCTTCCGCTCCTCTCGAGCCGTTGAGACGGATGCCACTAGGGCTTCCTTGAGTGAGGCTCCCTCGTCCGTATATAGGGATGCCTCTAGATTCTTCAAGGCATCCTTCATCGTTTTGTCAAGCCGAGGCTCTTGCGGCAACTTTGACGAAGCCGGGACCTCAGTTACAGACTCGGGAAGGACCCCCGCGTCAATTAATACAACCCCTGCAAAGAAACAAAAGAAAGTCAGGTTGAATATCATAGAGAGACAACAAACTTTCCTTATGAAAGGGAAAGGGGTGAAACATACCAACGCCTGCTAGGGCACGCTTCTCCTCCTCCTCCTGGAAGGTTTTCAAGGATGCAGCAATAGCCTCTTCAGTGGAAACACCTGTTGAAAATGGAGCAAATGTTAGTTAAAGATAATAATACAAGGTGCAATAAAATGACAAACGAAGCGTCTGATGATTACCGGACTCAG
This sequence comes from Agapanthus africanus, assembly GCA_030015575.1. Lineage (NCBI taxonomy): Eukaryota > Viridiplantae > Streptophyta > Magnoliopsida > Asparagales > Amaryllidaceae > Agapanthus > Agapanthus africanus. The sequence goes on from CM057340.1 coordinate 757,654,239, forward strand.
CAAGTTTGCTTAGCATCGCTTCGAGCCTAGCCGATCGCTCCGAAGCTGCAATGGCGGCAGCCAGATTGGTGTCCGTAGGATCTACCACGAAACCCTCATTGCTGCCGTATTCACATATGGCCTCGGCGGGAGGAGCCGCAGGATTTAAGCTGAGGATCGCGTCGAGGGATAGGGTGGACTTCTTCTCTTCTGCCAGCCAGCTTTAGATCCACCCGGAGCAGCTTTGCGCTTGGTAGTCACTTTAGGGCGGCGAGTCCCGATATCCGCTCCTGCGCCAGACTCTGGCGATACCACATTAACCGTCTTCATGGGAGCACGGGACGCTGGCGGTGCATCCACCGTAGTAGGCAGTGGCAATCCCCGCGGGGGACTCAACACGCGCGGTCGGTCAGCCCTGGCATCTTTTATCGGGGGGATGACCTGGATCCTTGGCTGTAAGGGAGCCTTGCGATCACCACCAGGAGGCGCGCCCCTACGGTCAACCAGCAGGCATTTCTCCATTAAAATGATTGGGCCCATAGCATGCGCATACCAGGCTACATACGGATGGATTATTTTAGGGGCACAGCTAGGCTCACTGATAAAAAAATAGGAGCCTGTATCGAGCCGGGTGAAATGATGCATAGCATTCCTTATTCCCTCTGGGCCGATCGCGGGTGTTTCCAGAAAGGCCTCCATCGGGATCCCTTGATTGTAACTCGACTGTCGGGCAAATCGATGTGGGTTATACCTCATAAAGAGAGCCGTCTTATTCTGCCTAAATACTAGGTAGCCCGGCCGAATGGAGTAAAGGTGAAGGATTTCCCGAGCCTTCAGCACAGAAACCCCGCCCTTAAAGTCGTCACGCAGCGACACCACTGACTTAGCGGTCTCGGAGCCTATGGTGATGACCTTATCCACAAAAGAGGTCTTCGCTCCTACTAGATGTGAACGCAGGAGCAGTCCCCTAGACTCCCGCGGAGGTGCAACCACAATTGAAGCCCCGACCAATCGCATAATTCTTGGGAGTTTGAATTTATCAAAGAATGGAGGAGTCTTATGAGCACCAAACACCCCTCGCACATGCAGCTCCATCCAAGAAGTGAAGTAGTGCATCGGAAAGTTAGCAGGCTGTACCCCAGGCTCATTAGCGTCCGCCGCTACGCTAAGTCCATTGTAAAGGTAAGCCAGCCCGGCAATCCCTACCGATAGCTGCAAACCAGCCGCCATTCGATGCGCCGGGTAAAAGACAGAGGACCGCATGAGGCGTGGGTGCATGGGAAGCGCGAAGCTGCATAGCCATAGACCCAAGAACCCTATGAAAAAAGTCTCCTCGTCCATGCCAGGAACGGCGATCTCTGAGAAAGGGACGCTGGCAGTGCCGGGGAAATAAAAATCCCGCTGGTCATCTTCCGCTGAAGGTCGGCGGTCCAAGCCGAAACCAAAAGGGTCAGCAAGCTGAGCGAACTTCTCGCCCTGCTCTGATAGGAACTCCGGGCGGATAAAACGAGCAATGAAATCCGTGAAACTGACGCCCCGGTCGCCCGATTCCAAATGGAGTTCCTCATAAATCTCCAACACCTTCACCAAGCCCGGGTACTGATGCTGAATGGCATTTTCCGGAGTTAAGTCAAATACAAGCTGCTTGGTGGCGAAGACATACTCGTCTGGAGGAAGCAGCTCCTCGTAGTGTTCTCCCCTCATTGGCAGACCTGAAATTTCAGCAAACTCCTCCAGAGAGATGGAGACTTCCCTATCCGCTGTCAAGAAGGTATGGGTGGGGATATTCCATTGTTCGATGAAGGCCTTTATCCACCACGTCGGAGGAGAGGGATACTCGAAAAGCGAGACGTAGACAGCTGAGTATAAGCCAATCGTCGTCAGGAGAGCCCTCTTCATCGCCAAAATGTAGCGGGCCCATTGCAGGTATCCGGCAAGCGGTCGCGGGATCAGTCCAATATTATAAGCCTGTCCCCAAGGGCGTGCTTCATCCTGACAGATTCGCCTCCCCAAGATATCTATAGCCGGCGGCGGCTGCACCGGAATGGCACCGATTGCAGGCTGAAGGAGGTCGTCGGCATTCCAATTTTTAACCTCCACGGCGTACTCCACCGGGGGCTTGTCCGCATAAGGGATCGTAACTATGGGCTCAGAAGGCGAAGCGGAGCTGAAGCTGCGACGGCCTTGGATGATTTGGCTGTACCACCTTCCCCACAAATGGAGTCTCTTGTACTCTGGATCATGATCTTTAATCAAGGCGAACGCCACCCGGTCCACTGGTGCGTGTGGGAACCCTCCTTCTGAGCGAACAAAAGGGAAAGACAAATCTTCAGACATGTTCCCCGTAGAGAAAGAAAGAAAAAAAAATCCCTATTGGGAGGGGATCCCTAGAGACAAGGAGAAAATCTCCTCTTTTTAGAGCAAAGCTCTATCACAGAGTGACATTTGTCAAACCCTGGTCTCAAAGGAATAAAACTTCTTAAAAAGAGCTTAGCTCTGTAGTAGTAATGAAAAATTATAACTCCTAGGAATTAAAATTTTTGGGATCTTAAAGATCCATGAAAACTTTTAGGAGTTCTCTATTTGATCTATGAGCATGGCTCTGTTCATGGGTTAAAACCCAGGAACCAGATCTCTGTAAATTTTTGAGAGCAAGGCTCTGTGGATGAAACCCCAAAGGGGTTTTCTTTAGATCAAAGATCTATGAGAGCAAGGCTCTGTTGAAGAAACCCCAAAGGGGTTTTCTTTAGATCAAAGATCTATGAGAGCAAGGCTCTGTTAATTAAAATTAATTTAAATTAATTTAAATTTTTACCTAAGAGTGATTCTAAATTCTGAACTTCAAAGTTCTTGGGAAGAAGCAAGAGCAAGGCTCTAAGAGTTTTTAAGCAAGAGTAAGGCTCTGAAATTCAAATTCTTGGAATTGGTAAAGAATTACCAAGGACCAAGGGTCCTATTTATAGACGCCTACGTCTCTTCAAATGACCCCCATGATCCAACGGTTGGAGTCTTGCCACCGCCGCACTCACGTGCGCGCCACGTGAGCGCAATGGTGGGGGGGCATTTGTTCCCCCAATCAGAGCAAGGCTCTGCTTAAATTTTGAAAATTCAAATTTTGAAGCAACGCTTCAGTTCCCGTGCGCTGCGCGCAACGCGCCACGTGTCAGAAGTTGACACGGCAGCACAACGCCCAAGGCGGAACGTCCAATCAGAGCAAGGCTCTTTAAAAAACTTAAGCAAAGTTCAACTGCGCAAGCGCACGGCAGCGCGACACGTGTCTGCGCAGTTGCGCAAGCACAGCTGCGCAAGCGCACCGCTGCGCGACACGTGTCTGCGCAGTTGCGCAAACGCAGCTGCGCAAGCGCACCGCTGCGCGACACGTGTCTGCGCAGTTGCGCAAGCGCTGTTGCGCAAACGCTTCACTGCGCGACACGTGTCGTTCATTGGGGAGTTGCGCAGAAACAGAATGAAAATTTAATGAAATCTTTTCTGTTCTTTCCAAAACCAGAAGATTTTCTGCCGCCTTTGGATCAAAGATCCAGCGGTGGAAAAATTCCCAAAATCACTCAGAAAAGATCTTGTTAACAAATTCAACAAATTTGTGAGCACTATAAATAGGACCCCAGACCTCATTCGATGGGCATCAACTTGGATAATCGACTTCTAGCAAAAAAAAAAAAGAAAAGAGAACTCTTGGAGATTATTCAAGAACAAAAAAAAAAGAAAGGTAAAAACCCTTTTTTTAAGAGAAAAATCTCTAAAGAACAAAGGACTTTAAAAAAAAAAGGGAAATAAATAAAAATAATAAAAATAGTGCCTTGCACTTGTTATGAACCTCTGGTTCTCAGATAAATAAATAAATAAAAAAATAATAAATAGTGCCTTGCACTTGCTATGAACCTCTGGTTCTCTGAAACAGAAAAGATTTCTTTCTTTTCTTTTCTTTGATCTAAATTTAGATCAAGAAATTAAAAAGTGCCCTGCACTTCTTTTCCTGAATCTAAAAGATTCTTGGTGCTTTGCACAAATGCAATGCATTATTTGAAGGGCTAGGCCCAAGTTAAAAAGACCTAGCAGGTCAGAATAAATTGCAAAGCAATAAAAGGGCTGGGCCCAAATAAAATTGATGCTCTGCATCCCTTTTGGGTAAAGCCCAAATAAAAGCAAAAGAAATGCAAGAGCAATGGACTTAGCCAATCGTGGCCATAAGTCCTTAAATTAAATTGACTGAGCAAAATGGCTCTCCTAAATCAATCTACGACTGGTTCGAGGGTACATCTCCGAACTCCTTTGACATCTATCGTTGTAATTCCTCAACGACGTCAAAGAGGTGACGGGTCCCAACAGCCACACACTAATATTGGACCGAAACGTCCCTAAACTAATATCGGACCGAAACGTCCCTAAACTAATAACGGACCACTACGTCCCTAAACTGGCGATGGACCGAAACGTCCCTAAACTAATATCGGACCGAAACGTCCCTAAACTAATAACGGACCACTACGTCCCTAAACTGGCGAGGGACCGAAACGTCCCTAAACTAATATCGGACCGAAACGTCCCTAAACTAATAACGGACCACTACGTCCCTAAACTGGCGTCGGACCGAAACGTCCCTAAACTAATATTGGACCACCACGTCCCTAAACTGGCACAATAGAGTCCAAATGCTCTTTTATCGGATCTAAACGGTCCCGTTAAGTTGATCTTAGCCTCAAACGCGGCTAACGTATCCTTAAACACTCAAATGAACGATAAAATTCCAAATCAACCTTGGTTCAAGGGTACATCTCCGAACTCCTCTGACACCTGTCGTTGTAATCCTTCAACGACGTCAGAGAGGCGACGAGTCCCGACGGCCATATATTAAATGGATCACCCCGTTAAGTTGATCTTAGTCTCAAACAGGACTAACGTATTCTTGACGAACGTTTAAGTTGATCTTAGCCGCAACGCGACTAATGCATCCTTAAACTAAAACACCAAACCCAAATCTAAGTAAATACGGATTTGGACTAATCCACGTCCTACGGGCGACGGCATTACTCAGTCTCCGTATACAATCCACGGGCAACCACAAACAAAATGAACACACGCGACACGAAGTGAAATTCTGGAGAAGGAGAAAGTTGTTACCGCGAGGCGGTAGCATAATTAACTGCAGGGGCTTGCGCCTGCAGGGAAGAGCGTCCCCATAATAAAAAACCCCTCATCCTGAGGGGGAATCTGACGAAGTCTGCTACATCGGCCGCATCCGTCTAAACCTCCGATACACGGTGCCATAAATCAACTTGGTATCTTCGGAGAGATAAACGGATAAAACCAAATAGCATCTGCCCTGAACATCAGGCCCAAGACGTCCCAAAGTCCAGGCCGCCGTTCGGAGGGGAACAGCATGTTTCTCTGCCCTCGAGTTATGTTCCTCATTGCTTGTTGGAATTGGCGAGTAGACTGTGCAGGTGGTGGAACTGGGAGTGTAAGAAGGGGTCCAGGAGCCTGAATAGCTGGCCGCTGTGGGTGGTTGATGGGCGTGTGATCTGGGTTGCGTCTATAAAGACAGTTTCCAATTCCGCGATTGGATGCGCCACAAACTAAGCACATGCCTTTTGTGCGCCTACAGTCCTTCACCAAATGTCCATTCCTCTTGCAATAGAAGCAAAAATCTGGACTTGGCTGGTTAACTGTTTCTTTCTGTCTCTTGAGTTTTAAAGGTTATATAGGATAGGCTCCTCTTGCCATCTGGGTGGCTGAGCGCTTTATACCGGTTTCTTCTGCTTCTGGTCGGTTCAATAATATAGCAGTTTGCTGCTGCAGACCTTCCAGGAGGCTTTGGATTACCTCAAGTAGTACCGTCTGCTCATTGATTGGAGCAGTGACGACATGTGTAAGTGGTAGAGGTGGAGGAGTGTGGTTGACATTTGTGCTGGTGTTGTTTGGGGAATCCATAACCTTAGGACAAAAATTTTGGGTTAGGACAGATTCAAAATATATGGAATTGGAAGATTCAAGAAATTTGAATTGTAAAGAATGTTTTCAGTTGCTGGTTCTTGTGTTATATTGCTTAGGTTGTCCATACAGTGCTGATCTGCATGGTAAGGTTCCATACAGCTCTAACCTGCATGGGCCACCAACAAAACTTATCACACCCCGCTTCCCAGTATACGGGTAGAGGACGCGACGAGGCCGCTACGTATTTACTCTGAAGTAAATACACTAAGCGTATCTAAGCAATATAAGTAAAATGCACAAGAGACAATGTCAATGGATATAATTGAACAACAACTTTATTTATTAAACATTCTTTTTACAATACAACTGAAAAGTAAATACATGGAATGGAAAGCAATGCCTAAACAATGGCATAACAGAAATGGAAAATACAGAATGTAAATGTGTAATAGGAATCTAAAACTCTGGGTCGAAAGCTAGCTGGTTCAAATCCTCGCTGGTGGGCTCGATCTCCAGTGAGTCCGTATCACCTGACGACATTCCAAAGAAGAAGAAAGAGAATGTCGTCAGCGAACAAATCGCTCGGTAAGTCCCGTAAATAGAAAAGAATGGAATAGACAGAATAGAGTATATATTGTTATAATGTTGTATTTAGTGTTAACGCTGTTATTTGTAGCTTGGTACAGAAGATGCCAGTGTATACGAGAGGAGTCTCACTAGACCAGAGACTATGGTATACGGAGTATAAGAAACCGTTTAGCCACAGTACAACGGCAATTGAATTCAGGTTATGTGTCTTTATGGTTGCTGTCTTGTGCCACTTCTAACACCTTCCGCACCAATCTACCCCTTACAAACACCGCGATATCTTGATTGTATTGTTTGTATTGTATTGTCTTGATTTATATAGATGGATGACTTGTCGGAACCATGATATCAGTAAATGGATGTAACTGGAGAATCATGTAGATGGATGCATACCCATGATTCGGTTCAGTCAATATAGATTGAATAGATTGAACAGATTGAATATATGGATTCATATTGAATTGTAGTTTTGTAATTTCATACTTGAATTATATTCAATTCAGATTGATTATATTGAGACTCAGTCTGAGTCAGACAATTAGAAAAGAAATTGAATCCTGAATTATGTTTTAGTGCTATCGGTAACTGCTGCACATGGACGACAGAATTTGTATCTTTTTCAAAGAAAATTACCGTGTTGATAACTCCGTTTGTTAAGTTGTCTACCTTAAATAGGCAAGTACCCATATCTCCAGATCCCTGAGGCTCAAGAGACTGGTCCCGCTTAAACCTATGTTTACTAGGGTCTTTATTGTAATTTAGTATAACTTGAGGGGTTTTTATGTAAAATAGTTTTGTTATATTTTCAAAATATACTTCAAGTATTTTATTATCATCTTTAGAGTTTTCATAGATGTTTCTTTTATTCAATATGAAATTTCTAGTGAATATGACCTAGTTTTAAAGTATAAGGTATTTATTTGAAATATTGGAATTGTATGGTATTTTCTTGTAAATGGAATATTTTTCTTGAATTTTGGAAATGTGGAATATTATAAATATTAAAAATAGATATTTTTGTATTAATTAAATATATATTTATTTATTAAAAATATAAGTTTTATTTATAGTAGAAATCATATTTTCTAAAGAAAAATTGTATTAAAATCTTTCGAGATCGTATGCTCCTTGCGGAGGTCTGCATCTCACTCTACTAGGCCTGAGGATGTGCGATAATCTGCACCATACCGAATGGATTCCCCAAAATTAGGTTGTAGAGGCACAATTGCAAAGATTTGTTAAAATACACTTTTTATAGAAAAATATTTTTTAAGTTGAAGGTAGTTATATGTAAAGTCGTATTTTCCTAAATCTATGTTCCCAAATTCTATCGTTCTATGTTAGATATGTGTGTTGTGAGGAGGTAGGTCATTACCTCGTGTATCTAAAGGTATAAAGGTATTATAGAGTTTATGTCGGAAACTAAAGTTTATGGTATTTTAATGTAAAATTGCGATAAAAGATGCATATAACAATCTTTTGTGATGAAACTTGTTAAAAATGTTTAATAATGTTTAATGAACAATATATGATGATATGAAGGTATCTTGATTAAGAAAAATTATAGTTTTTAAAGAAAACCGAATCGGAAGTCGGACTAACTCCGCTTCCGTCGGGTTTTATTTTTAAATGTTTTTAGAATAGAGAAAAGAAGGAGAAGTAGGGACTTACTGGATGATTGGCTAGAGGAGAGAAAGAGGAAGAGGTGGGAGTTGCCGGTGCGTCGTTTCGTCGTCGGAAACTCCTTGAGTTGTCGCCGAAAGTTCGTCGGAGCTTGGCCCTTTTGCTAACTCCACTTGCACACAAATGACTTGGGAATTTTCTTAAGAGTTTGGGCAGGGATTTGGGAGTGAGGAGAGGTGATTTTGAGGGTGATATTTATAGGAAAAATTAGGGATTTAGGGTAGTGAAAGGGTGTATTAAAAATTTGTATTAAAATGGATTAAATGTGAGTTTTATTGTGCTCTGTAAATGTGCAGTAAAAACAAATAATACAGGAGTTATGGAGGGAGTTCAAGAGTCGCCAGAGTTGAATAAAATATGGGTTTGGACCGATTTGAACCGGCGTCGCCGGCCGAGTGAAGCATTTCGCTGGCCCGAGTCGGGCAAGTCGGCGCTCGTCTTGATGCCACGTGTCCCTGACGCTTGGTCTAGCCTCGTGGACACGTTTGTTTAGACTGTGACTCTTGGTTTTACGGGTTGTGCACGTGTAGACTCTTGGGCTTCTAAAAGATTAAAAAAATATGTGGCTGATGGGATTTTAACTCTGGTGCTTTGGTTCAGCAGTGCAAGGTCTTACCAGTGAGCCACAAGCTCCTTCTTGCTGTTCTAAAGCAAAACAAACTTATTAGTTGTGCTCAGGCTCAATTACCCCTTTCTGTATTTTTGAAAAAATTGTACAGAAAGTTTAGGGTTGTTACAAATAGTTCATGCTATTTTAGTGTAAAGTTAGACTTGTATTGATTCTTGATGGTATTTTTATGAAACTTGTAATTCTTTTATATTCTAAAAAACATGGAATTTTATTATCTATTAAAATTAAATGGTTTGATAATATTTATATAATTATTAAAAATTAATTTTTATTATTAAATAGAAATTCTCGTTTTTCTTAAAAATTGTATTAAAATTCCATCAAGATCATATGCTCCGTGAGGAGGTCTGCATCTCTCTCTACTAGTCCCGAGAATGTGCGATAATCCACACCACCCCGACCGGGTTCCCCAATATAGGTTGTAGAGGCAGAATCGCAAGGAATTTAAAATACTATTTAAAAGAAAACGGTTTTTTTTATAGTTCGAAGTAATTTATTGAAAAGCCGTATTTTGTCACAAGATATTGGTTTCAAGAGAATCTTGCTATGTCAAGATGTGTGTATGTGAGAGGTAGGTCATTACCTTATGAGATATTCTAAAGGTATGCTAAGCTAAATACTTAAAAGATGTCATATGTAAAGTATGTGGTATTTAAACGAAAAACGCTAATTAAAGTTACATAACATGATATTTTAAAATGAAAATTGTTCTCGATATTTGTTTCATGATTGCTAAGCAAGATATAATGATATGGATGAGTGATTCTTAAGAAAAATTGATATTTTAACGATTTTAGAATCGAATGTCGGAATAACTCCACTTCCAACATGTTTTGAAAAGAGAACTTTTTAAGGTGAAAAAATAGAATAAGAAGTGGGACTTACTAGCTAGAAATAGAGAGGGGAGGTATAGGAAGAAGTTGGTAGCTTCTTGAAGTCGTAGGGTCGCCGGAACCGTCTCGAATACTCGCCGGAACGTGACATTGGTCTAACTCCACTTGTACTCTTCTTTGACTTATAAAATTTTAAGAATTTTTGACAAGAGGTTTCAGAATGAAAAGAGCTAGGGTATGATGTTGTATTTATAGGATGGAATTAGGGTTTAGGGATTGAAGAGAGAATTAAAATTGCATTAAAATTGGATTTAAAACTCCATTTTTAATTCTCTGTTAATTTTCAGGGAAATCAAACAGAATAGGAGTAGTAGGGATAGGCCAAGAGGTTAGTGTGCAAAGTACGGGGGCCATTCCCTACGGAAAGCCCGGCGTCGCCGGCCTAAAAGGCATTCTCGCCGGTTCGATGGTGGAGGTGAGTGCTTGGATTTGAGCCACGTGTCCATGCCTGTATTAATACAATTTTGCACATGTTTGATTTTCTGTGACTTTTCATTTTACGTGTATTGCACGTGTAAATTTTTGGGCTTCCAAAAAGTTTAAAATAAAAATTCAGAAAAATATATGTGGCTGATAGGATTCAAACACAGGGGCTACGTCACAACACTGCAAGGCTTTGCCAATGAGCTACAAGTGCTTTCTTGCTGTTCTTAAACAAATTAAATTTATAACTTGTGCTCAGGTTAGCAAACTCCATTCTGTACATAAATTTTCGTACAGTGAAATTAGAGTCGTTACAATATTCCCTGTAGACTTTATAGTTTTAGATACACAGCCTGTGGCGAACTCATCGAACCAAATCCCGGTGATTTTTGGTCGACCTTTTCTCGCAACCTCGAATGTGATAATCAATTGTCGTAACGGTTCCATGAACCTATCATTTAGAAAGATGACAGTTGAACTTAACATTTTCAGGGTAGGAAGTCAAATCTCCGAACCTTCTGCTCATATGATTGATATATGTTCCGTCAACGAGATAGCTTTCGACAGTTACGAATTTGAGGAGCTTTTGCTTTACGATAATGATCTCGACGCCACTAGTGCGTTATTGTTTGATCCAGCTACTCCTTACATGAATAGGGAATACAAAGGGATCACATTCCTTAATGATCTTGATTCACGGGACCCTTTTGTCGACAAGTCCACCCCTGAGTTCGAATCCTTTAACTTGTCAAGCAAGTTAGTTGAGCTATCCGAGTCAATTTCTTATGCTAGCTATGAACCTCTCATAGTGTCTGAGTATCGTTCCCTAACCCTACCTTTTATCATCTCTCCGCCGACACTTGATCTCAAGCCACTGCAGTCTCATCTTAAGTATGCATATTTAGGTGAGAATGAGTCTTTACCCGTCATCATATTAGCTTCTCTAGCCTTAGAACAAGAGAGAGCTCTTCTGTCTGTATTGAGATCGAATCGGCAAGATTTCGGTTTGACAATGGCGGACATCAAAGGGATTAGTCTCTTGATTGTTAAACATCATCTACATTTGATGGATGAGGCCAAATTAGCCCGTGACCCACAAAGACGGTTGAATCCTGTCATGAAAAAAAAATTGTCAAATGCTTAGATAATGGTATAATTTACCCAATATCTGATAGCCAATGGATAAGTCCTATTTACGTAGTCCCTAAAAAGTCGGGCATCATGATCATAACTAATGAGGCTAATAAGTTGATTCAAACTCGCACCAAAATCGGATGGCGGGTATGTATTGATTATAGAAAACTCAATGCCACGACGAGGAAAGATCACTTCTTTCTACCCTTTATTGACCAGATGTTGGAATGTTTAGCTGGGCATGAGTACTACCGTTTTTTAGACGGATACTCAGGCTATAACCAGATTCCCATCGCCGAAAAGGATCAAGATAAGACAACTTTTACTTGTCCTTTCGGTACTCGCGCTTATAAACATATGCCCTTTGGGTTATGCAATGCTCCCACTACATTTAAGCAGTGTATGATGGGGATATTCTCGGACATGGTCGAGAATTTTCTAGAGATATTTAAGGACGATTTCTCCATATTTGGGGACTCTTTTGAGGAATGCTTACATCATCTTGACGCTGTTCTTACCCTCTGTAAGGATAAGAATCTAAATTTGAATTAGGAAAAATGTCATTTCATGATTCAAGAAGGTATTGTCTTAGGGCATATCATTTCACGAAAAGGTATCGAGTTAGACAAAGCTAAAATAGATGTCATTTCCAACCTTCCTCCTCCCAAATGCATCAAAGATATATGATCCTTTTTTGATCATGCCGGATTTTATAGACGATTCATTAAGAACTTTAGTAAGATTCCTAGACCCTTAACTCTTCTCTTGGCCAAGGATACAACATTTTATTTCGAATTGGATTGCTTGGCTGTTTTTGAATTGCTTAAACTTCCCTCACTACAGCCCCCGTTCTATCATCTCCAGATTGTAATCACCCTTTTGAGCTTATGTGTGATGCATCTGATTTTGCTATTGGTGCAATTTTATGACAACACATCAATAAGATACTACATGTGATTTATTACGTGAGTAGGACCTTGAATGATGCCCAAATGAATTACAAAACCACCGAGAAAGAACTCTTGGCAGTTGTATTTGCATTAGAAAAATTCAGGCCCTACTTAATTGGCTCTCCGGTTATAGTTTACACCGATCATTCCGTCTTAAAATATCTTTTATCGAAGAAGGATGCCAAATCCAAGCTAATATGTTGGATCCTCTTGTTACAAGAATTTGACCTTGTCATAAAAGATAAAAGTGGATGTGAAAACGTCACAACCGACTATCTTTCACGACTTTTTTCTTCACCAACGTTGACCGTGCCAATAAACGACTCTTTTCCGGACGAACATCTCTTAACCATATCTTGCGAACCTTAGTTCGATGATATTGTAAATTATTTAGCAACGGGACTTCTATCCAGCAAATGGTCAAATCAAGACAATGACAGATTTTTATCTCAACTAAAACACTTCTACTGGGACGAACCCTATTTGTTTAAGTATTGTCCCGATCAGATCATTCGCCGATGTGTCCCTAATAACGAGTTCAAAAGTGTATTGTCCTTCTTCCATGATCAAGTATGTGGCGGTCACTTTGGTCCAAGAAAAACTGCGGAGAAAGTTTTGCAATGTGGATTTTATTGGCCAACATTATTCAAACATGTATATGATTATTGCAAAACTTGTTCACGGTGTCAACACATGGGTATGATTTCACGGAGAAACGAGATGCCGCTCCAACCAATATTGCTTGTGGAGATATTTGATGTAAGGGGAATTGATTTCATGGGCCCGTTTGTAACACCCGAGTTCACTTATACCAATTCCAGTTCCGTATTTATTTATCCGTGGTCTTTCTTGATTTGGCGTGTTTGGGTGCGAATGGTATTTCTATATATTACTTTGCATTCGACCCGACCCGCTTAATTGAAACTGCGTGACTCTTATTTATAGTTTACCTTGACTGGTTGCATGGGCTATTGCATCTCATAATTTAGTTTATACTGGCATTTTATCTTGTATCGCATCTGTTGCATATAACAATTTATATCACATAAAATAAATTAAAATACGTGTCATGGCCTGCTCGATACCCCTAACCCTGTTGCAGCGTCCTCGCATCGTGTTCTCGTCCCGTTCATTGAAACGGACGTGTTTGGACGACTACGCGCACGAGCGTGCGTCCGTTCTTGGGGGTATGCTTTTTAATTACAGAATCCTTCATTTTAATTTTTGGAACCTGCCTATATTTTTCATATTTCAAATTCAAATTCTTGGACCCGACCCGGACGCAATTCTGAAATATTATGTTTTCCGCCAAATTCTATTTATTTCAAAATTACTTATATCTGCTTAAATATATTTTCTTCTTATGAAAGTTAACCAACGGTAAAATATTTTATAAACCCATAAATCCTTTATAAATTTCCCCCCAACGGTTTGCATGTGCAATCTTTCCATAAATTTTTCCTTCCACCGATCACCATCTTCCTTTCTAACCCCCCTGGGCCCCATCTCTCTTTCTTCCAATGAAATCATTCTTCAAAGTGTTAAAAATCTTTGCTAAATATTTCCAACTCGATTTTCTTTTCCATGAGCCAATCAGGACCTTCCTCTTTCCTTCGCGGGGCCCACTGATTCTCTCTCTCTCTCCTTTTCCCTTTCTCTTTCTCCCTCTGCGACGTAGCCCCCCTCTCTTCTATTTCTCTCTCCTCTTGCGCTTTCTCTCTCTGCTTGCGATCACTGTGCATTCCTCGACTCCCGTCACCGCCTTTGTGATCCGGTCACCTTCCTTCTTCACGCCTTCTCATCTTCGTCATAGAACCCTTCACGTGGAAACCGAACCCATCAACTCTCCTCTCCGCCGCCGCCTTCACCCTCGTCGTCGATCATCCCTTACCCTCATCTCCACCCTCGCAACCATCCTCTTCTCATCCTCCTCGTCTCCATCTTCATCCTCTTCATTCCCCGAGCCCCTGCACACACCAAGAACCATCACCCATGTTCACCTCATCTCGTGGAAACCCCTTGCCAAGCCTCACCGTCGTCTCCTCACGCCGACGACACCCTCACTGTTTTTCTCATCTCCTCCATTCCTCCTCTCTACCTTCTTCTTCTTCCTTCGCCTTCCGAGCCCCTCGCCTTCATTCTCCCGAGCACCCACTGCTAACCATGGAATCCGTCTGCCTCACCTCTGCCCATCGACGCCGTTCGCCGTCGCCACCTCACTCCATCTCTCCTCTTCTCTCTCCCCTCTACGCTTCTCCCTCATCACTATCCCTGCACATCGTGAAACCCAGACACCAAACCGAGACTTAACCCTAACACCCCGAACCCTAGCCTCGCCGGCAACCCTCGTCGGTCTTCCCTCGCCATCTGCATCTACAACTCCTCTTTGCCACCTCTTCTTCACCTCCCTCTCTCCCTCACTGCAACCTTAGAAGCTTCACTGTTGGATCGCACATCCAATCCCTGGTGATCGGGAAACCCTCTGCCATCGCCGGAAAACCTATCGTCGTCGCCCCTTGCCAACTCCTCTGACCCCATGGCGACTTCAGGGCACAAACCAGTGAGCACATCCATCTCCCTTCTTCTTTCTCTTCTTCTTTTCCTTTCTCTTTTCTTTATCATTTTGTAGAATCTGTTTTCCAGCGATCGCCGGAATACGGTCATGCCGTCGACGATCCCGACGACCCAGCAAGGATGCCTGACCCGTGTGACTCCATCGTGCGTTGTTTGGACTCGTTCCGTGTACCGTGCGCATGTCGCAACTTTTCCCGCCGACACGTGACGTTCCGTATTCCCGTTCCTGATCCGTCCAGGCAAGTGAAACTTGCTACATGCTATTTTAAACTATTCATATGCTAAATTACTTATTTCCTGTTAAATCTCTAATTAGAATCGAAAGAAATGGATTTCAAGTTAACCGTATAAAGTTCCGTTACACATTTTATGATTCCGAACGTGAAACTTAATCTTGCATCTGATTATTTACCTCTAATAATCACCTGTACATGATAGATCACATTTGTTTATTGCTATGATACCCTTTTTCCAGTTTAGCCTATCAGACATCCAGGTGCAACTTTAACCGGTCTAATTACAACCGCAATCATTAAACAGATTATACATGTCGTCGCATCCATGAATCACTCAATATTTATTAACCTGTTTTCAGCATTTACATCTATCATATTGTATTCACATTATGCTGACACTGTCTGTTAAACACAATTGATAACTGTACAGCTAAATAAATAAAATCTGCTTTATTGCTTAACTCATTGCTTAGATCATGTTGTTGATAACCATACTTGATTATTATAACCCTGATTATGCTAGCTGATCATAAGCACACCCATGATATCGTTTACACCTTGACATGACTTGCTAATACATATTGATTGACCCGACATGGTATCGTACACTACTTGACTTGACCTGATGTACCATGACTTGACCCGTTATCTGATCTTGTGTCTAATGCCAACAAACCTGACATGCAGTCCTCACGGACCGTTCCTGCTGTCTATCCAGACAAACCTGCTCTTACCTAATCCTGTGTTGGCATTAGTTCTTGATTACTGAATACCTGACTTGAACACTTATAACTTGGGGGTATGGGGAAATCAATGATGAAACCTGACTTGTAACTCAATAGTTCGATACTTATTCTGATCAGTCTTACGGGCTAGGCCAGCCCCGGAGTGATGATGCTGACATCACTCGTCTGTACCTGCTACCTTTTACTGCCTAGCGGCACGTCTCGGTTTCAGCCCGAGAGTCTGTAGACCGTGGTCCCGGGCATACACGGGATACTATTGAGTTACATCGATAATTCATCAAATTGATTTCAAAGATTTGAGAGTAGATAACCCAATAAAACAGTTTAGTTTACTCACTGCACACTACCCTTCACTGCCCTGATTTACATTATTGTTACATCTGCTTTTCATTCATAATTATATTTGCATTGCCTGTTACCCTGTTTATATTTTATTGCTTGATGACATGACGCGCTGACGTCTGGGTTTTGCATGGCCCAGATTCTTCTATCTTGTTGCTGACTGATCAGGAGTATTGCCGCTGTTAGATGAGCGGTGAAGTTCCTGTCAGTATGTAGTTTCCCTTCCATGTGTTTCATTTATTATACCTCTTGGCTTCCGCATATTGTTATTTCTTGACTCTTTCACTCTGGCTTATGGACATGTACTAGATAGTTAGTTTACTTTCCTGTTCTCGATATCTCTACAGCCGTAATGTGACTGTGGAAGGATTTTTTTTCCTATCCACAGGTAGCATGGTTGGCTATGTCACGTGCCCATCTTAGCGTACTCTGGGAAGCGGGGCGTGACACCATTTCCCAACTCTTTTGGAAACTTATACATTTTATTAGCGGTTGATTATATCTCTAAATGGGTTGAAGCAATACCGAGTCGTACTAATGACAACAAGGTTTTTGCTAAGTTCCTTAAAGAAAATATCTTTTCTCGGTTCGGGCACCCTTGCGCTATCATTAGCGACAATGGGACGCATTTCTGCAATTGGTCTTTCGAGGCCTTGATGCGGAAATATTCAATCAACCACAAGCTTCTACGTTCTATCATCCCAAAACGAGCGGGCAAGCTGAAGTCTCCAATAGACAAATCAAGCAAATTTTGGAGAAAACAATTTCTAAGAACCGTAAAGATTGGTCCACCAAACTGACTGATGCTCTTTGGGCATTTCGTACTGCATATAAGACCGATCTTGACATATCACCTTATCGACTGGTGTTTGGGAAGGCTTGTCACCTCCCTATCGAGATCGAACATAGGGCAATGCGGGCAATTAAAGAGCTTAATTTCGATTTGACCAAGCAGGCCGCTGTAAATCCCCAGTTCTGAATATAAGTTTTCTATATTTTTCCAGATTTCTATTCCGTTTTTTCCATTTTTATATAAGTTATACCTTTATATTTTAATTTTTACCTAATCTCTTAAAAACCTAAACTAAATTCCCAAACCCAAACCCTAAATCCTACCTGACCCGACCCATGCCGGCCTAACCCGACCCGCTTTCCCTCTTCTCCCCCCGTCTTCGTTTTCCCGCATTTTCCCAACGTCGCCCCCGCTCCTCGTGCCATCACCCGACGCCTCCACGCTCCTCGCGCCCGCGCCGTGAGACCCGCACCCACGCCAGCTCGCAAGTTCCTCGCGCCAGTCTCCACTCGACCCGCTCACTCCCCAACGGCTCCAAGTCCCCAACGACGCCCCCATGACTCCTTGCTCCTCGCGCTCGCGTACGAACCGGCCATCTCCAACAGCCACGACTCCCCTCTTCCCTCTAACACCTCTTTCTCCATCTCCATCTCAATCTCTTTGCCTTTCCCTCTAATTCTCTTTATTCCTCAACCCAAAATCGTTGAGCTCCTTACTGCCCTCACCGCCGAAGAACCATCGCCAACAAGCCCCCCCTCTCTCTCGTTCTCCTCCAAACCAAACCCCCACCTCACATCACCGCCTCCTCCATCGATCTCGTTGTGGCAACCTCCAGCCACCCTCTTCCTGTGACGAGCCACCACCAGCTCGATCCCCACCTATTTTCTCCTCTGCTCCCCACCTTCGAGCTGCGAGCTCCGAGCAATGGACACCCTCGTTCCCTGCGCCCTCACCTGAGCTTCGACCCCGTCGCCTCCGCGCCTCAACCGACCTCGCCAGAGCCAGAGCCTATTGCACCGATCCCCTGCAGCCCCCGAGCTCCCCTGTACCCACTGCCTCCAGCCGGCGCCCGAACCCATTGCGGTCGCCACGACGAACACCTCCAGCTGCCTACCTCTCCGTCGACCTTCCCCAGAGCCAGAGCCAGAGCCCAGCACCCTCTTCTCCAGAGCCCGTGGCCGAGCCAGTTGATCGCTGTCGCAGCCGTAAATTGCTGTCCTTATGGCCATGCCCTCGTCGTGATCGTGCCGTGTTCGTGTCCGTGTGACCGTCGTCGTTTTGTTGTCGTATTAGGCAAGTGAACCTCCTTCACTTGTTCAATTCATGCTATGTGCATACCTAGTTTAATAAACACAGTGTAGTAACCTAACTAGTAGGGAAATGTATGAGGTGTGTGGGTGTAACCAAGGTAAATGACATACACACGCACGCACATATACATCGAGAGAAAAAAATGTAATTCAATTATTTTAGCGAACCCTCTTAGTTTGATTATATTGAATGGAACCCGACTAGGAACTCACTGACCCGTAACAACATCATTTACATTTTTCACCGAATAACAACTAGCTTGCTCAATTAACCGACACTGATGTTTTAACTAACAGTCGTTCGTAACCTACGTGTTCGACGCGATACTTGAGGGAAAACCCTATCTTAAGTTACTAAAATTTATGGTCGGCAAACCCCTTACTGGTTGATGATCGTAGTGTGAGAATTTATGTTAAATATATCGTGCTTATAATTCTGTAACATCGCCCCTAAAGACGACGCTAGAACTGAAGTTTACCGCGCAGATTAACCCATTAAAATCATTGTAAAATTGAATACTGGTTGGAACGTAACATTCTATGGCTCATATCGAAGCCGACTCGATAATTTAGAACCATAATTAGTTTATATTTCAAAATCTATAGATTAAGGCAACGAGGTTTGACCGGGGATGCAACTCTGGACTGCAATCCGGGGTAGCATTCTACGGGGGAACCTGAGCTTTAAGCACCGGTACATACCTGCTTAAAACTGAAAATGCACGAAGTACCATATGGTCGCGTAGAAAACTTAATTAGATAACCTCTGAAATTGGTCCCGTGCATTTTTACGGTCGTTTGATATTTAAATTGTATTTTAGAATGTCATTGTGTTCTGCAGTAACTGCAGAAATGTTCATTACATTGTCACATTAATCTGAACATAACTTCTGACGTAGAGGTGCGATTAATAATCCGTTTGATGCGTTGGAAACTTAACTGGCAGAACTAGATTTTATTCAACTAGTGCAATACCTGAATCTGAACATAATCACTGGTAAAATGCGCGCAAAGTTGGGCTTCCAGTTCTGAAACTGGAATCCCAGAAATCGATCACTGCCTTCAAATGATGATAATTCCCTAACCCGAACTCCGATTGACCTGAAATAAATTTTACTGTTTAGATAATCAAGTGTTCTTCATACACCCTTTATACGGTTTTGGTCTATTCTATGTGTATGATTTACCGTAAATTTTTCAAGTTACATGGTATTGGTCGTTATAGAATAATGAATACATGTTCAATGCATTTCTGCATATTTTCATGCTTGAGTTATACCTGCTGCATAGTGATCATATGCATTGTCGATATATTAATATTAGTGATTGGGTTGTAGCAAATACGACAGTGATATTGATAAGTGGAAAAGTGACTGAAAGCGACAGTGATACGTATTTGTCCACAACCTATCCAATACATGAATGCATACAATAACCTGGTGAATGAGGAAATCAAGGTGGAATTGAACTCGTATTTAGCGAGATACAGTGATTTAGAGGATGATCATTCGCTATCAGCGACACACACACACACACACACACACTTTAGGTCGTGGGCCTAGCGGCACGGCTGACAGGGTTATGTCCCGGGCACAGTGGACCGTAGTCTCGGGCATACACGAGACCCTTGTTAAATACGAGCATCCTCTCCACCACTTGATTTCGTTGATTTAAGTGACCATTGAGTAGTGACATATGCATTGCCCAGTTTACTGACACGATACTCATATTGCACTATTCATATTCAGTTGATGTCATTATACACATATTCCGCAATTTATTATACTCCTCATGTTTAATAATATTGCACGCCCATTATATACATTTATTGTTATATGTGTCGTCCTGACGACCTGAGTGTGCATGCTCAGAGGACGAAGTGGATCCAGCCCAGGAGCAGGATTTATCCTTCGAGATCGCGGAGATCTAGACTGCATCACCAGCGCCATTTTCTTTGATCTCAGCGCTTGTTTATTAAGTTAGTTGTTTATTCTATGAAATAAATGTACCTCGAACTATTTTGAATTGCAATATAATAAAGTTATGAACTGTGATTTTCCTTTACTCAAGTACTGTTTACTGAATACCATGTAATACTAGAAGCCGAAGTGTGACTACGGCGGGATTATTCCCTGACCGTAGGAGTATGGCTGGCCTAGTTATCCCTCGCATCCCGTATTTTAGAAAGTGGGGCATGACAGCCACTACGGAAGCTGCAATTAAATGAACTAAGCGAGCTTTGTGATGAAGCTTACGATAACGCGGTTATAATAAAGAACCGGACAAAGGTGCTCCACAACAAAAACCTTTTGTGAAAAACTTTCACACCGGGGCAACAAGTTCTTCTATACTATTCCCATATCCATTTTCATCCGAGTAATTTAAGATCTCGTTGGAAAGGACCTTTTGTGGTGCGGTATGTGTACCCAAACGGTGCAGTGGATGTAGAAAATGCTAAAAACGGTTGTATTTTCAAAGTAAATAGGCATAGATTAAAACCGTACTTTTCCGCCGACCTATCAGAGGAGCTTCTGTTCTTGCAGGAACCACTTTATCATGACTAACTTTCCTCCGTCTCACCTCCATGTTTCGGTAACAGTGTTTCATCTAAGAATGGAGGTGTTTACAATAAAAAAAAATGTGCGTGCTAAAGAACAAGTTTGGAGGTGGTTTTCCATTTGACTATCTTTTGACCCTATTATTCTCCACCTAAGTCTACAGGTTTTTGCGCTCGAACAACATCAGTGAGGAAACTGCTGCAAACAGGTTTGTGGGGGAGATTTGTATTCACGTATCATTTTGCACTATATAAAAAATGAGTTTTTTTTGAAAATAAAAGTTAGAAAGTGAAGAATACATATGAAAAAGAGGAAAAGATCTAAGAAATGCAAGAAAATTAGATGTTTTAAAATGAAGCTAGTAATACGTGTTCATGAGCTGTTGTCCCAAGGGTTAGTAAGATGAAGAAATCACTAATCTGTGGACAGAAATAAGTCTAAAAAATAGTCCATATTCTTGGGTCCAAACTTCTGAATGTTGATACCCTATTATACGCACTTGCACACATTTTGAAACTTAGGATAGTAGAGCATACCATGAAATACTCTTGCCTAGAAACCTTAGTATGAAGGAAAAATATATAAATTAACAAAAATATAAATGACAAAAAATATAAATGGTGCAAAAAATGAACACTGGTTTTTCAATTACTTAGGACAGCATAAAAAATATAGTGAGGGTGCCTTATCATCTAGTGCTTTAGACCAACTGGTTTGAGAGTCACTGCTAAGCCTTAAGTATTGCAAGACTAGAATATTGCTAATTACGCCTTAATAAGTGAGCACATTCGGTAATCGGTTGATTAGTAACTCAAGAAGTATTAACGGTCGCATGAAAAATGTGTGAGCAAATCCAACTAAAAAATCACCGACTAAAAAGTACTAAGGAATATGGACAAAGGGTATGATAGCTTGAATTGAATTCTCCAAGTGTAGGGATGACTTTTCCACACACGTAGATGTATATTATCGATATTTTGAGGAAAAGTAGGGAGGAAGACTAAAGACGATATTTTATTAAGGGACGATGTGATTTCTGAAATTTTTTCAAGACCATTAAGAAAGGGCTCATGACAAGTTAGTTTAGTTTGAAACTTTTATTTTCATGTTTTTCTTTTATATGTTCCTTATTTTTGTATGTAATTTTTGTCTTCTTTCTTTTATTCTAGGATTTTGTGGGTGTAATCCGTTGAAAACCCTCAGGAGATAACACTCCCCCTACTAGAAGCACCTAGAAATTTAAAAGCTTGTTGCACGAGCTAAGTGCAATCGTGTTGCTTACGAAAGTTTGCTAGATTTTTCTTTTTCTTTTGTTAATATATAATTTGCTCGGGACAATCAAAAATAAGTTTGGGAGTATTTGATCAGTCAAATTTATTGCATATTTGTATGAACATTTTTCCTATTATTATTTACTACTAAAAGGTGTTGATTGTAAATTAAGAACATATATGGGTTTATTTGTAAAATGATTATTGTCATATGTTTCTTTATTTATAATTAATATAATTAGGGAAATATATGCATATCAAATTTAAAGAAAATATTCATGAGATTATTTATTATTAAAATATGCATATCATATCAAATATTCTTAACCATTATTATTAAGATATCATATCATTTAATTGGTTGGAATAATATCTCAAATAAAACATATACTACTAACAATGTGATTTGAAATATTGTGTAGGTATTATAATAAGATCAGCTCAGGTCAGAACTATAAGTAGGAGATCTACAACAAATCGATTCACCAAACCAAATCTACCGAATATTAGGAGCAAATCGAAGAATCTCGCAACGGCAGAGACTGAGAGATATTTTCATATTCTTTTTATCAAAAGGATCTCTAAATATCAAGAAGAAAAGGTACAAAAAATTTGGAAGCTCCAACCCACTAAGGAGCGGAAGATCCACTGTCAAAGGACACCATGGATGGCGGTTGCGCAGTCTATTGATGGCCGTAGGATGTGAAACTTCAGGGGTTTGATCGTCTTTATACACACTTCAATATGACGTCTAGGGTTTCACATTTCAGAGCTTATATAAAGAACCAAGAGCTATCTATCTAAAAAATCATCGAACTATCCATCGAAATATCGACTAATCTACCAAGCAAGCTATCAAGAAAAAACTAGGGTTTTGTAATTTGGTTTTTCAGTAAGAAACTTTTGTAATGCAATAGTTGATCAATAAAAGTAGTTCTTTCTTTTAAATTTTGTCGCATTTACTTTCTGCAATTGCTTTCCGCATTTATTTTCTGCAATTTCTTTCTGCATTTACTTTATGTGTTTTCTTAATTTTAATTATGGGATCCGTTTTCTTCCACCTTTCTTCTACTATGTTGATCTCCATAAGCGAGTAAGTTCTTGCTTGCTAGGATTTGTAGGATAGGGTAGAATAATGGATGCACAATACCTCTTCAATTCTTTTTAAAGTTTTAATTTTTATAAACTTTAGTAAAATGAATATTAACCCTCTTATCGGGCGCGATATCAATTCATGATAGCCACGACTACGATTTGAGATTCGTTAATAATTGTTTTGTTAAGGGCTTGAGATAAATAGAAATCAATGGAAGGACAAGGGTCAGTATAGGGAAACCCTAATTCCCTCCAATAACCCTAATCCACATTCATCGCTATTTCTCTAGTATTAAATAATTAAAAGATAAAAGAAATTATTTTTAAAACTCCATCCATTAACTACTAAATCCTATAAACCCTACAGGACCTTCTATTATACACTTTTCAAACCTTCTTAATAATAAACAATAACAATTCCACTTTTCTTTTATCAACTCGTCTAAAACAAGAAAAGCAGTTCATTGTTTCCCTGTGGACGGCCCGTACTCATCGCGGCTAGCTATTTGCGACACCATCTTGATTGCGGTATTTAGAATACACATAAACACACTTTTCACGATCAATCAAACCACTTCCCCAGAAGCTTCCGCCTGCTCGGCATTCAAGGTGAAAGCCCACCCCTGATTCCAACCTGTACCGGTTTGTCTTTGATCAAATAATCGCTGCTGAGATGCCAGAGGTGGACTCCTCTGAGCTGAAGTGCCAAATGACTGCTATTGTCGTCCGGACCCTCCCTCTAGCTCAGATATCTGGGGACACCCACTGCCCCAGTGCTCACCGGATCTGCAAATCAGACACTGTCCCTTGGCTCCGTGACAATCTCTTTGCATGTTCCTTGGCCTCTGGCAATAATCATAAGTCAGAGCCTTCCGCTGCGGCTGCTGAGGTGAAAAGGAATGCTTCATCTGTGTTACCCCTGGCTTATAAACCTGCAATTGATATAATAAATTCATTAATATGGATATGTAGGATTGCTAGACACATGCACACATCTTATTGCATCATTGTTCATGCATAGCTTTTTAGTTCCGCATTGCATTTCATATTATTAATATCATAGACATTCATGTATCATGATTCGCTCGAGGATTTCCGTATTTATAATATTTATGGATTTGGAGGAACCGCAGAGATTTTACCATTTTAAAATGTAAGTTTGCGGTTTTCTTATGATATGATGCATCTATTTTCCACCATGAGATTTCTCGGTGCTTGAGCAGTATCCTACACCCGATTCGAGGAGGAGGAGAACCGTTTGTGGGTGCATGGTGGACCCGGTGCGGTACCACGGGATAAGGTGGTCGCAGATGATAGGCGTTGAGCTTGGCAGGGGAGCACTACCGACCGGTTATTTGTGACGCGGCGGATATCCGAAGAATACCGACGTGGTCTTGAGTTTTGAGATATAGGCCAGTCCGGATTGCCGGAGCCTGAGATTTATATATATGGGTCAGTCCGAATTGCCGGGGCCCGGATTTTACTGAGATATTCTTATTGGTGTCGATACTGACACCGACTTATATAGATTTCATTAATGAAACTACAACAAAATTATGGAAGTTTTATTAAGATAAAAACACAGATTTCCCATGTTATTTATGTTCAGATCTCGCATTATTTATTTCATTCATGCTGCATGCATATTATTACATCGCATCATATTAGCATATGTAGGTTGTGACATCATTGTGTACATGCTTACGATAGCCTTATTAAATGTTACTTTTTACTCACGAGTTGGCAACTCACCCCCGTTGTGCCACAGTGTTTTGCAGGTCTGACCCGTCAGCACAGTAGCGGCGGGCGTACCTCCTCTTTTGCATCCTTTTGCTTGGACTCGCAGCTTGTTTGTAGGTGGGTTGCGGGGTTATTTTGTTACCACTTGTATCATTATTGTATGTAGTATACTCCATCTACTGTAGCTACCTTATATATACCAGTTGTACTGTTATATTTGTGACCTAGAGACGAGAAAGTGAGATTTGTGTATTTATATGTTATTTCTCTGGGTCGAGCTCACTTGAGCCGACATGTTGCTTTATTTCATTGTGCTTTTATTACTTTTCTGCACAGTTATGATATATTGTGTGGGATTGTGAATCCGCTTTTGGGCGAAGAGCTAGCTCCCGCTTGGGGATGCCTTATTTCTTGTTGTATATATATTCCTGTTTTGTACCCGTTTGGGGTGAGTTTTTACAAAAGAGACTCGGTCGAATTTTTCGGAAAAAATGGATGTTGCTTTTAAAAACTTGATGTGACTTATTTATTTGAAAATTGCTTTATATATTTTGGTTTTCCTTCACTCTACTGCTCTATATGGTTTTGATTTTTGGGTTTTGGCTTACTTAGGTTACGTACGCCTTGAGACGTTTCGTAATTTAAGTTCCGGTCACGCTCCGTACCTTTCGGGTCGTGACAATAGACTACACGGACTTTAATCAGACGGTTGATAATACTTGCGGCTTAGGATTAAGCTGAATTATTAAATCATGCTTTGATTTAATAATTTATATATATATATATATGTATATATATATTTAATATATGTATTCTTGTATTATTGTTCACTATTTATTTTCTCTCTTGACTATTCGTATTTTTATATGGATACACATATATGTATTTCGATACATATATCGGGTTGTATTCCGTATTCATACAGAATTTGTTCTAGAAGATGGACACCTCATTTGTGAATATTCATTTGTGATTATTTATTTATGAATATTCATAAAATGGGGTGGAGGGTGAGATACCATTGAGCATGGTTGAAGACATGTAGAGAGGAATGGGCTTCATTAGTTTATTACAAAATGTTGTGAGTTTTTTATTTGTATGGTTGTAAAAAAAATGAAGCCATTCCATTCTTCATTCAGTTTTCTCTCATGCTCTTCTACACTTGCTCATGGCTAAGTTTCTTCACCTCTCCCTCCTTCTTCTTTACTTGCTTTCTTGAGTTTTAGATTTGAGAGAAAATTATAGTGGAAAATTCCTACATCCCTACTCTCCATTCCAAGCGAGCTTGGAGCGTCGGTTGCTTCACGAGGTGGGAGCTTAGATTGGTTCTCTCAGGTGGATTATCTTCGGCGAAGAAGGACCGGTTTGCAAGCGCAATACGGAGCTCTTGAGAGCATGCTAGAAATCAACCCAATTGGAGCAAATGAAGACGCTACAAAGGTTATGATTTCTATCTTATTGTTTTTCTAGTTTAGGTGTTTGGTGTAGATTCTTGGATGTTAAGTTTCTAGTGCCATAAAAATTTTATTTTTGGATTCCGCATTGGCCGCGTGTTAGAGGCAAGGGCACTAAGAACTTTCACTAAGTTTTATAAGGACGAGCAAGAAAACCCTTGGAGTCAGTCCGACACTAACCTTTAGGTACCAAATAGACCTCCTATCACTTGTGATCTTGAGAATGATTTAACTGGTAAAATACTTTCCTTGAGGGCACTATATCCAACATTTAGTCAAATTACTTATATCATCATCAACAACTAAGAATTCATCAAAAATTGTTTGATCATTTATCTCACTCAGTTGACTTCCTAGCTGGAAGATATTAGCATTATTAGTTTCAAATTGACTGAGCTCACTTTCTAGAATCTGTACAGCTAAATGTTTCATTTATTCGTCGATTTTAGCCAATGATTGAGATTGAGCATGACACAATTGATCATATTGTTGTATGAACATGGCTAGCATCTAAACTGTTTGATACTCGATAGCAATCATCACTTCTAAACCATTCTCTAAAGCGGTCAATCTAGCATCCATCTCACTATCATACCCCATTGATGTGACAGTTGTTTCAGGAAGAGAGGGTTGTGATAGTAACGATGTTAAAGCAGTTATCTTTTCGACCTCTTTTTCTAACTTTTTGTTAGTGATATGTATACCCTAGAGGCCATTATTGTATGATATAGTGGATGCTTGGACATATATATGGTGGACTTTCTTGCTCGACATGATAGTATGCTATCTGGTTGTCTTTATCTCAACATGTTCACTGGTATTATTATTCTTTCTCTCATATACATGTTAATAAAGCCCTAAAGCTTGACTACCAGGACTATGATGCGGATCATACTACTGGGACCTGGGTAGTCCATAAGTACATCCTTCAATTGTTCCTAGCAGAGGGAATATCGAGACAGGGCATTGATATTCCAGAGTAGACTGGTGTGTACATTTCTTGACCCTGTATGGGGCGATGGTTGATCCCATATCCATTGGTGTTTGACATCAAAGATTGTACACAGGTGCTCATTAAAGAATGGGTACACCGAACAGGACTCGCCGAGAACTCCTAGTTGGTACTATACCTATTGTCAGGTAGCAGTTCTCTGGTGACATGATACAGGTTAGTCTGTAGACCTGAGATCGTCATAGAGTCTTGTGTGGCTCCCACTGTGCTTTGATTTTCTCCCTACCACGGCTCAAAGGAGTCGTGCAAATAGGTAGATTTTGGGTACAGTCCTGAGTCACATGGAGGCAATGAGCGATAGGAAGGGTTTCGTCTCTCCCTGTATAGGGAGTTGATGTTGCGCTATGCTCGATTGGCTATATGAGTAAGTCCCTGTCCATGGCTGTTGATGAGATTTACTGGTAAGTGTTATCAATAGTTTCTCATACCGTTATAGGCCTTACATCGGCATGATTTATCAAGTTATTAGGGTCTGACGATTCCAACCTCCAGACTCGATATGCGACATATCAGACGAAGAGACCGGACTGTACGGTAACTGTTACCTATAGGCTTCATGGGAGTTTGGACAAGCTTGCTTGTGGATCTTCTAATCACTCAATACCTGGATAGCCGTTACATCCAGCTAGTACCGCTGACGGCTTGTGGGTGATTGATGTAATCATCACCTACTGCTGGCATATTGATGAGTCTTTAGAGTCCCACATAGAAGTTTCATGGTTCAAGCGAAACGAAGTATGGCACATATGCTGATATGTGCGGGGGCCTGATTAAATACGAGTATGAGATACCGTATTGTAATCTGACGGCTATTTGTTATCAGTTAGGTTATATGTGATATAACCAAATTATTGAATCAAGTGTTGATTTGATAATATGATATACAGATAAATGATATTAGTCGGTTATATGTGATATAAACGGATTATTAAATTAAGTGTTAATTTAATAATATGATATATATTTATATTTGATATAATTGTATATTGACTAATATTATTGCTCGCTAATTATATGCTTATCTTTATGTGTGTGTGTGTGTGTGTGTGTGATATATTATATGAAGCATGGCATGGTATTTCTAATTTTAGAAAATAGAAATTGAGATGATAAATGGGGAGACATTGGAGGCATGGGCATAGCAAAGCTTATTCTATATTATATTCATTTGCTTGCACTATTGAAGCATGGATACAATTTTTAAGTGTTAAAAATAGTATGCTTCAATAATGTGAGAGGTTTGGATGAGCCATTCTACACTTCATTCCACACTTAGTTATTTTTCTTGAGTTAAACTCGTGTCATGAGTTTTCTCTCTAGCTCTCTCCCTTTTCCTCACCGCCACCTCCAAGCTCAATCCCTCACATGAGTTGTGAACTCTTGAGCTTGTGAGAACCCTAGTGAGCTAACATAACCCCTACATCACCATCCTACACTAGATTAGCGCTTTGGTATAGTGTGTTTACTTCACTAAAGAGTTTAGTGAAGATGTAGCTTGGATTAGCGGACTTAGGGTGGATCATTTTCGGCACAAAGGTCATCAGAGCAAGCTCGTTCAACCTTCAAGTGGAGCTTAGTGGATTCGCGTGGACTACAACTCGGAGCTTTAGAAGAGAAGGACGTGGTCTACAAAAGTTGTAGCCATCCATCTCTTAGTTTAGTTTTTGATATCTTAATTAAACCCTAATCATCTAGTTTAAGATCTTGGTTAGTGTAGATTAGCACCCCTAAAATTTTGAAAACGGCATGCTTGATGCTACTGAAACCTAGTGGTGGTGCTAACGTACACTTTCATGGTATCAAAACTAAAACTAGAAGATTATACGATGTTAGTAGAATTGCGAAACCGAAACAACTCAGAAAACCGAAACCCTAAAACCTGCTCTCTGTCGATTTTCAAATGGCCTCTAAAATTTTTTAAACAAGTACAGAGTGTTACATATGATGTAATTAGAACACCCTATGAAAACGAACACCAAATTTTGCTTTTTGGCTAGCCAAATTGGCCAAAAAACCGGCCTGGCCGGTTTTTCAAATAAGACAGGGTTTGGTTTTTGTATGGTGTTCGTAGCTCTTGGTTTTAGGGTTTCAGGTCATATTTGATTGGCCAAGTTTGCATGTGATGTTAACTTTTTTGCTATGGCAATTCTGA
Organism: Agapanthus africanus; assembly: GCA_030015575.1. Lineage (NCBI taxonomy): Eukaryota > Viridiplantae > Streptophyta > Magnoliopsida > Asparagales > Amaryllidaceae > Agapanthus > Agapanthus africanus. Next base: position 757,683,755 of record CM057340.1, read on the forward strand.
GTGTTTCATAGTCGTAATTTTAACGTCTTTTCGGGTTTAAGTTTGATATGTGATGCAGTAGTTGGAATCCACATTTAATTAGTTTTGTGAAAACTAGTTTGTTTGTAAATCTAGCATGTTGGCCTCTATTGATCGATTACCATGAAGTTTCGTTTCGGATCGAAACTCCGTCGCAATCGCATATCGTACGCGGATACTCGCTGGATAACTTTACTAGGTAGCCACACCCCATAGCCCCGACCAAGTGACTTTACGAGAACCCCGTTGCCAAAAGTATCCACTCGGGTGCTCGCAAACACGGTGTTCCGCCTAAGTGCACTTGGTCGACGGCGTCGGGGGTGCGGCCATCTACTAAAGTTTCCAACGAGTCCTCAATCGGGTAGTCGGGAATCTTGAATTTTCCGACTGAGATATTGAAAAGTGTTTTCAATATGAGACTAAAATGCAAGGTTTATAGGGTTAGGCATGAAATTCGGAATATGAGATATTCCGGGTTTATGATGTCTAAGGAAATGCAGATTCTAATTATTGTATTTTTTCATTTCTTTTCTGCGTCCATAAGTGTAATATGTTGGGTATCCTAAATCTCGTTGCTATATGTCAACGGAATTTGGGATACGCGTATTTACTTATGTTGATGACATTTGATGTTATGTGTTGCTGTGATATGTTATATTGGATCGTCGTGAGTGAATAACCGGGGGTTTTATGTGATATGAGAGTTTTACAATTTTCATTCATGTAAAATTTGTATGTAATATTTTTTTATCGGGGCACTTTCGGGTTGAGGATGATATCACCATTGATATATATTATTTACTTTTCCGTATTAGGATAGACCCAAGGTGGGGAGCATAAGTGACCGGGTTCTGGAGTCCAGTGGGAGACCATCTCGAGGAGTCGAGCCTGGGTCTCCTAAGTTTAAAATTGGCAGGGTTGTTTGCCGCTCTCATAGGGGTCTATGGGATGTGGGTTTGGCTATTCATCACGACCGTGGAATCCGTGTTTTTCATTATTGGCTTAATTTAAAACACAGACCTCCTAGTATAGTCAATATTTCATATGTTGACTTCTGCTGCTTGGTTCTGTGATGTGATCATATAACTGCGTGAGACGAATGCTTTATATATATGATATATAATAAATGTTGCTTATGTTTTGCACCCGCGCTAGTCCAGCCTCCGCTCTGCCGTTAGTTATGTAACCTAACGGTGCATGACGGGGCCCTGTGGCGAATGTGGATGGCATAAGCATACGTTCTATTTTCATTTCATTTTCTGTGATGTTTAGGAAACATTAAATGTGTTAGTTATATGTATGCCCTAGAGGCCATTATTGTACATGATTGTATATTATAATAGATGCTTGGACATATATAGAGAGGACTTTCTTGCTCGAGATGATATTATGCTATCTGGTTGCTCTTTATCTTAACATGTACACATGTATCATTATACAGTCTCTCCGTTACATGTTGATAAAGCCTTTAGGATGTGTACTTGACTACCAAGATTATGATGCAGATCATACTAGTAGGGCCAGGGTAGTCCACAAGTTCATCCTTTAGTTGTTCCTAGTCGAGGGAGTATCGAGACAGGGCATAAATATTCCAGAGTAGACTAGTGTGTACGTTTCTTGACCCTGTATGGGGCGATGGTTGATCCTACAGCCATTGGTGTTTGACATCAAAGATTGTACACAGGTGCTCATTGGAGAATGGGTACACCGAACAGGATCGCCTAGATGGTATTATACCTATCGTCAGATAGCAGTTCTCTGGTGACACAGGTACAGGTTAGTCTGTAGACCCGAGATCGTCATAGAGTCTTATGTGATTCCCACTGTGCTTTGATTTCCTCCCTGCTACGCTCAAGAGAGCATACAAACAGGTGGATTTTGGGTACAGTCCCGAGTCACATGGAGGCAATGAGCGATAGGAGGGGTTTCGTCTCTCCCGATATTGGGAGTTGATGTTGCGCTATGCTCGATTGGCTATAACAGGAATTCCCTGGCTAGGGCTGATGATGAGATTTACTGGTAAGTGTTATCAGTAGTTTCTCGACCCGTTATGAGCCTCACATCGGCATGACTTATCAAGTTATTGGGGTCTGACGTTTACCATCCCCAGACTCGATATGCGACATATCAGACGAAGAGACCGGACTGTACGGTGGTGTTACTTACTGGATTCACGGGAGTTTGGACAAGCTTACTTATTGATCTTCTGATCGCTCAATACCTAGGTAGCCGTTATGTCCAGCTAGCACTGCTGACGGCTTATAGGTAACTGATATGATCATTACCTACTGCTGGCATATTGACGAGTCTTTAGAGTCCTACACAGAGGTTTCCTGGCTCAAGCGAAACGAAGTAGGGCATATATGTGATATGTGCGGGACCGAGATTAATACGTGTATGTGATACCGTATTCTAATCTCGCGATATATGATATCAGTCGGTTATATGAGATATAGCCAGGTTATTGAATCAAGTGTTGATTCGATAAGTTGATATAAATGATATTCGATTATATGTGATATAGCCGGATTATTAAATCAAGTGTTGATTTAATAATTTAATATATAATTATATATTAACTAATATTAGCCCACTTAAGAATTTATTTTCTACTAATACATTTAAATATATATGTGATATATATTAATATATTTAATTTTGTGTCATGCTTGATGATACATTGGACATGGGTGTATGAGACTCATACCAAACTAAAGATAATTTAGGGATTTAATTATTAAGGGATAAATCAAAATTAGGTGGAAATTGGCATGGTTTAGAATACTTGTGGAAGCATGTAGAAACCTTACTTAGTCCACTAATTTTGTTTTACTTTAGATATTTAATAACCCAACCATTATTTTTAGCCATGGTTAAGTCTCTACAAATATCATTTATGATATTTTCTCACCCATAGTTGAGATGGTTCACCACTTCATCTTCCTCTTCATCTCATTTTAGCTCTTTAGGTTATCCATGAGGTGAAGAAAAAAAGAGAGAGAAATAATTCTAAAGTGAGCAAAATACCTACTTCATCAATCTATACCAAACTAGCCATTTAGTATATCTTGTTTACTTCACTAATTCCTCAATTAGTGAAGAGATAGCTTGAGTTGGAGATTTCTCAAGGTAGATCGTTTTCGGCCTCGAAGATCTTTGAACAAGCTCGTTCCTTTCGCCTAGTGGTGCCTAAGGAGAGTCCGGGGGACCACTACTTGGAGCTAAGGGACTACTACACGGAGCTTTAGAAGTGAAGGACCGGTCTACAAAGGTTGTATTCTCTATTCACTAAGTGTAAAGTTGTTTACATATTTTAAAAACCCTAATTCTCTAGTTTGATCCTTGGTTTGTGTTCCTTAGCACACTAAAAAATTTTAAATTGCATACTCGATGCTTGCTAAAACCTAGTGGTCGTGCTAAGTAACCCAAATAAAATAATGGGACTTCATTAATGAGATTAATGAAAAGAAAAGAAAGCTAAAAATGTTGTAGAATTAAAAGTTTTTAAAACGGTAGTTGTAGTTCTTGCTTTGCATAGTGGTATTCCTTGATGAATATCCATCACCTCATTCGATGAGGAAAGAGCCGAGATCTCTTCACCGGGAGTGACCTCTTTAGCAAAACTAGCAAATGCTATAACCCACTTATTTTATCATCATAATTTCTGTAGTTCTTGCTTTGCATAGTGGTATTCCTTGATGAATATCCAGCACCTCATTCGATGAGGAAAGAGCCGAGATCTCTTCACCGGGAGTGATCTCTTTAGCAAAAGCTAGTAAAAGCTATTCGGTTTGTTTTTTAAAACTACTCGATTTTAAAAGCGGAGCTTAAACCACTCATTTTAAAAATCACTAGATTCAACAACGATATCAAGTTCATTACGTTAAAGGTTTTCTTAAAAACCAGCCGTAGCCCTCCGTCATTTCAGATAAGTATTATTTAGTATTCGTGCTGCGTTTGTTGGCTTGCATCAAGGCATAGTGTGTGGTAGCTGATTAGTGCTTATCTGCAGCATGTGATGCAATTAGATTAGGGTAGTCGTACGGCGTTGTTTGGCCTGCGTCAAGGGTCGTACGGGTGGGTTTAATTCAATCAAGAAATGAACGGGTTGAACTTGACTAACGCCCTATAGGTTGTTTAGCCTGCGTCAAGGTCATAGGACACTAAGGGTAAAAAAAATATTGGGAATTTCAAGTGTTGAAATTTGCAATGAGATTGCATACTTTCTATATGATAGTTGGATCCCGATACCCACTGCGAGTAAGTGTTACTCCTGGGAGAGTTTTGCACTTTGCAATTAGCCGATCCATTAGGTGTCTAAGAAATGTGTTAACGGGGTGATGGCCCTGTGGAAACGAGGTTATTTAATTAGTTTCATGCGGAAGCATGGGGAGACTCCCTCGGAGAATCAATATCTGCCTGGCCAAACGATTGGCGAACTTGTAGGGTGTAATTAATTCCGGCTAATCTTACCTTTTAGGGTTTGAAGGAAGATTTGATAAAAAAACAGTGGGAGCCATCTTGATTAGATAAAATAATAACCAATCTAATTTTGCAAAGAGCGCACGTAAAGTGATTATCCTTCTCTCTTTCCGGGTAGCGACCAATGACACACCTTAATCAAGATAATAATATGAATGTATTGACCGAACCCACTTATTATACTGGGCTGTGTTCGTTACCAAGAAGTGTTTCTCAGTTAACTCTACGTCTTGGGTATTGGATACCGGATCAGGATCCCACGTATGTAATTTGTTACATGGGTTAAGTAACAGTAGAGAACTGGAAAAGAGTGATAAGTCTCTAGAAGTAGGGAATTGTGCAATTGTTGCAGCTAAATCAGTTGGCAAATATCACATTGTCTTACCAAGTGGTAACACAATAATTCTGAGCGACTGTTATTTTGTACCAAAAATATTGTGAATATTTTCCTAAATCAAGTGTTGATTAGGGTATGGTACGTTGTATAACGGTATATACGTTCTAAATCATACTACAGTTCTAAGTATACAGAACACACACAAGAGGAACAGTTTAGAAATGAATGAAGACTTCTTGTGGTATTGTAGACTAGGTCATATCAATACGACAAGACTGGCTGAGTTGCATAAAGATGCATATTTGAATCCGTTCGAATTTACATCTTATGAAACTTGCCGGTCATGTCTCAAAGGCTAGATGATCAAATCTCCGTTTAATGGACACGGAGAAAGAGCTACTGAACTCTTAGGACAGATACATAGTGATGTATGAGGTCTTATGTCTACACATGCCAGGAATGGTTCCTCGTATTTAATTACATTCACCGATGATCTCTCAAGATTTGGACATGTGTTCCTGTTGAAACACAAATCTGAATCTTTTAAAAAATTCAAGGAATATAAGTAAGAAGTTGAGAACCTGACAGGTAAAAGTATTAACATCCTTCGATATGATCAGGGAGGAGAATACTTGAGCACGGAATTTAGAGACTACTTAAAAGAGAATGGGATTCTCTCTCAGCTTATTCCTTCGTATACACCACAGCACAATGGAGTTTCGGAGTGGAGGAATTGCACCGTATTAGATATGGTGCGCTCTATAATGAGTAATGCTGAGTTACATATTTCCTTTTGGGGTTATGAACTTGAGATAGCTTCATTCCTATTAAATAGAGTTCTGACCAAATCCGTGCCTACCACTCCATATGAGATATGGAATGGGAAAAGACCATCTCTTAAACAAGTTAAGATATAGGGTTGTCCGACCAATATTAAAAAGCAAAATCCGGACAAGCTCAAGACAAGGTCGGTTCTGTGCAAGTCTGTAGGATATCCCAAACATTCGCGAGGGTATGTCTTCTACCACACCGAGGAACAAAAGGTGTTTGTTTCTTGACATCCTTTTTAGAAAAGGAGTTTCTTGTGAAAGAAATTAGTGGTAATGGGGTGGAACTGTAAGAAGTTCCAGCAACATAAACTATAACTGATGATTTGGTGAAACCGGAGGATTCAATAGTCCCCGACGAATCTCAGCCACTCCGTAGATCTAGTAGGGTTCCTCATCCACCTGAGAGATACTATGGTTTTCTCATAGACGGTGGGAGCAAGGATAGCATCATGGAAGATGATGACCCAACTAGTTTCGAGCAGGTCATCATAAGTGGAGAATCTATGAAATGGCTGGATGCTATGCGATCTGAGATGGAATCCATGTACACCAACAAAGTATGGACTTTGGAAGTTCTCCTGAAGGGGTAAAACCCATCGGGAGCAAGTGGATCTTGAAATGATAATTGGTGTAGATGGAAAAGTTGAGACTTTCAAAGCTAGACTTGTAGCAAAAGGTTTTCGTCAACGACCAGGTGTCGACTATGATGAAACCTTTTCTCCAATGGCTATGCTTAAGTCCATCAGGATCCTACTTGCCGTTGTTGTATACCATGACTATGAAATCTGGCTGTTGCATGTCAAGACAGCTTTTCTAAATGGTGATTCAGAAGAGAGCGTATACATGACACAGCCAGAGGTCTTTGTAGATAGTGGGAGCAGCGGAAGCGTGTGCAAGCTGTTTAAATCCACCTATGGATTAAAGCAGGCATCGCGGAGCTGGAACATCTGTTTTGATGAAGCTATCAAAGAGTTTGACTTCATCAAATATGTAGGTGAACTATGTATATATAAGAAGGTAGTAGAGAGTAAGGTTGTCTTCCTCGTATTGTACGTGGATGACATACTCTTGATAGGAAACGTTGTTCCTATGCTACACTCGGTCAAGCTCTTCTTATCACACAAGTTCTCCATAACAGATCCTGGTGATGCCTCATACATTCTGGGGATATAGATCTATAGAGATAGATCTAAACAGGTGTTGGGATTGTCCCAATCTAGACCGGATGTAGCTTACTCACTAGGTGTAGTGAGTAGGTATCAAACAGATCCTGGGGAGAAATACTGGATAGCTGTGAATAACATTCTTAAGTACTTGAGAAGGACTAAAGAGATATTCTTGGTGTATGGTAACGGTGAACTCCAGGTGGAGTCTTTTACTGATTCGAGCTTCCAGAGTGATAAGGACGACAGTAAGTTGGCCTCGGGTTTTGTCTTCACCCTCAGTGGAGGGACGGTATGTTGGAAGAGTTCCAAGCTAGATACCGTAGCAGACTCGACGATGAAGGCTGAATACATTGCTACCAACGATGCTGCCAAAGAGGCTGTCTGGATGAAGAACTTCATAAGATGAACTTGGTGTGGTTCCTACCATTGAGCATCCAATACCTGTGTATTGTGATAACAATGGACCTGTGGTTTTGGCCAAGGAACCCCAGTCCCATCAGTGATCCAGACATATTCTTAGGCGGTATCACCTGATCAGGGAGATAGTAGATCTCCGAGAGATCAAGGTCAGGAGAGTTGACACAGAGGATAACACAACGGATCCACTCACCAAGGCCCTCCCCCAGATGCTAATCGAGAGACTTTCTGGGATGTTGGGTATGAGATACTACAACAACTGGCCTTAGTGCAAGTAGCAGATTGTTAGTGATATATATATCCTAGAGGCCATTATTGTATGATATAGTAGATACTTGGACATATATATGGAGGACTTTCTAGCTCGACATGATAGTATGCTATGCGGTTGTCTTTATCTTAACATGTTCACTGGTACTATTATTCTTTCTCTCATATACATGTTAATAAAGCCCTCAGGATGAAGGCTTGACTACCAGGACTATGATGCAGATCATACTACTGGGACCTGGGTAGTCCATAAGCACATCCTTCAATTGTTCCTAGTCGAGAGAATATCAAGACAGGGCATCAATATTCCAGAGTAGACTGGTGTGTACATTTCTTAACCCTGTATGGGACGATGGTTGATCCCATATCCATTGGTGTTTGACATCAAAGATTGTACACAGGTGCTCATTAGAGAATGGGTACACCGAACAGGACTCACCGAGAACTCCTAGTTGGTACTATACCTATCGTTAGATAGAAGTTCTCTGGTGACACTGGTACAGGTTAGTCTGTAGATCCGAGATCGTCATAGAGTCTTGTGCCCACTGTGCTTTGATTCCATCCCTACCATGGCTCAAAAGAGTGGTGCAAACAGGTGGATTTTGGATACAGTCCCGAGTCACATAGAGGCAATGAGAGATAGGAGAGATAGGAGGGGTTTCGTCTCTCCCGGTATAGGGAGTTGATATTGCGCTATGCTCGATTTTCTACAACAGTAAATCTCTGGCCAGGGCTGTTGATGAGATTTACTGGTAAGTATTATCAGTAGTTTCTCATACCGTTATAGGCCTTACATCGGCATGATTTATTAAGTTATTGAGGTCTGACGATTCCACCCCCAGACTCGATATGCGGCATATCAGACGAAGAGACCGGACTGTACGGTAAGTGTTACCTATATGCTTTATGGGAGTTTGGACAAGCTTGCTTGTTGATCTTCTAATCGCTCAATACCTGGGTAGCCGTTACGTCCAGCTAGTACCGCTGACGGCTTATGGGTGATTGATGTGATCATCACTTACTGCTGGCGTATTGATGAGTCTTTATAGTCCCACATAGAAGTTTCCTGGTTCAAGCGAAACAAAGTAGGGCACATATGCTGATATGTGCAGAGGCCTGATTAAATACGAGTATGAGATACCGTATTGTAATCTGGCGGCTATTTGTTATCAGTTAGGTTATATGTGATATAACCGGATTATTGAATCAAGTGTTGATTTGATAATGTGATATACAGATAAATGATATTAGTCGGTTATATGTGATATAACCGGATTATTAAATCAAGTGTTAATTTAATAATATGATATATATTTATATTTGATATAATTGTATATTGACTAATATTATTGCTCACTAATTATATGCTTATCTTTATATACATATATGTGTGTGTGTGTGATATATATATATATATACATATATATATATATATATATATATATATATATATTATATGAAACATGTCATGGTATTTCTATTTTTAGAAAATAGAAATTGAGATGATAAATGGGGAGACTTTGGAGGCATGTGCATAGCATAGTTTGTTCTATATTATATTCATTTTCTTGTACTATTGAAGCATGGCTACAATTTTTAAGTGTTAAAAATTGTATGCTTCAATAATGTGTGAGGTTTGGATGAGCTATTCTACACTTCATTCCACACTTAGTTATTTTTCTTGAGTTGAACTCATGTTATGAGTTTTCTCTCTAGCTCTTTCCCTTTTCCTCACTTCCACCTCCAAGCTCAATCCCTCACATGAGTTGTGAACCCTTGAGCTTGTGAGAACCCTAGTGAGCTAACATAACCTCTACTTCACCATCCTACACTATGTTAGTGCTTTGGTGTAGTGTGTTTACTTCACTAAAGAGTTTAGTGAAGAGGTAGCTTGGATTGGCGGACTTCGGATGGATCATTTTCGGCACGAAGGTCATCGGAGCAAGTTCATTCAACCTTGAAGTGGAGCCTAGTGGACTACAACCCGGAGCTTTAGAAGAAAAAGTCATGGTCTACAAAGGTTATAGCCATCCATCTCTTAGTTTAGTTTTTGATATCTTAATTAAACCCTAATCATCTAGTTTAAGATCTTGGTTAGTGTAGATTAGCACCCCTAAAATTTTGAAAACGGCATGCTTGATGCTAGTAAAACCCAATGGTGGTGCTAACGTATATTTTCACTTTTCAATCAATTGTTCTATATTCGAAGTGGGATTAGGTTCAAGAGTGTTAAGGGATGGAAAAATATCAAAATCCTAAAATGGTTCGTTACCCCATAAGAAAGGACAGTGTTTCCGCCAAAAAATTTAGCCCAGAGCTTGTTGTTCCCTTGTAAAAATAAAGGGAATCCCCCGTGTGTTAAAGACGTCCACACCTACATGCAAAGCATATGAGTGCCGCTTTACATAGGATCAAATTTTATATTGATTCCTACGTGTTAAACACGTGAGCGTCTCATATGATATCCATGTGATCGCAGGTGCAGCCTCTTGGCAGTGCGCATTATGTGATATACACGTGAACGCACATGCTAGCATCTTGGCATTGCAGCCTCTTGGAACCCACATGCTAAACACATAAGCGTCTCACGTGATATCCACGTGCGCAATAGGCCAGAATCTTGGCATCATCTCACGTGATATTCACATGAGCGCTGGTGCAGCAGGTTGGCAGCTCTCACATGATATCCATGTGAGTAATTTGGACCAACGTCTTACGTGCAAAGCATGTGACGCACTTGCCAACCCATTGGGCAGCACCTCACGTGAGCGTTCTTTTTGATAGAATTAAATTCTATGAGAATTAAATTCTATGGGCAAAATATTTCCCTGATCTTTCTTGAACAAGAATGATCTTCTCTGTCAAACAGAGAACTCTTGGATCAAAAATCCAACGGTGATTAAAAAATTACTGTTCCCACCAAAAAATTTGGTTCAAAACTTACTGTTCCTTTTATAAAAGTAGAGGACAGCCCACACGTGGAAAGCACGTAAGCACCCACGTGCAAATCATGTGAATATGAGCTTCAGATAGGATTACATCTTATGATAGACCCTACGTATTAAACACGTGCACACCAACATGCAAATAATTCAAGTGCTGTTTTAGATAAGATCAAATCCTATATTGGTTCCTACGTGTTAAACACGTGAGCGTCTCACGTGATATCCGCATGGGCGCTAGTGCTAGCATCTTGGTAGCGCCTCACGTGATATCCACGTGAGCGCACATGCCAGTCTCTTGGCAGCGCCTCGTGTGATATCCATGTGAGCGCTGTAGGCTAGCGCCCCACGTGCAATGCACGTGATTGTCCTTTTTGGTAGAATTAAATTCTACGGGGGGATATTGAAGGGTTCCGGCAGCGTCCCGGCCATCGAAACGCGGCCAAAATGCGGAACAAAAATTTCTAAACTGGCGCTACCGTTACTCGAATCCCGGATCGACCTTAAACCCTAAATTAGCAAACTAACTAAGAGTTAGAATCGTTATACCGAGTTGATCTGAGTCCTTCGGTCTTCATTCCAAGCTCCTAGCAGTTCTTTGACGAAGTTTGGTTGTCGGTCTTCCTTCATCTCCGATGATCCACCCGAGAGAAACGGCGCAAGCTCCAATCTCGTCGAACAAGATAACCGACGCTCCAAAGTTTCTAGCGATGGAGAGTGGGGGTGTATGAAAATGTCACTGTATTTTTCTCTCAACATCTATGCTCATGGGAGAAACCATAGAAGAAGATGAAGGAGGTGATGAAAAACTTGGCATGAGGAAGAAAAAATGGCTAACTCCTTTTTGTGTGAATGAGAGAGTGAGAGAGAGCTAGTGTTTAATTTAATATGCCAAATGAAAAGAAATCCCACCCCAAAAAGTGGCCGGCCCCCCCTCTCTCCTCCACACAAAATAAAATCATTTTCTTTTGTCAAATTAAACAAATCCAAGCCATGCTTTGCAACATGCTTTGACCCATGCTTTTGCCACCTCATCCCTTCCACCTCATTTATAAAACAAATGATTTTCCAAAAAGGAAAATCATATAAATGAGATGGCACCTTCTTCTAGAAGTTATTCCCTACAAAATACGGAATACTTTCCGGTACATGTATCGAAATACATATACGCGTATTCGTACAAAATACGAATAGCCAAGAGAGAAAATAAATAGCGAATAATAATACTAGAATACATATATATAAATACATATGTAAATTATTAAATCAAAACCCGATTCAATAATCCGGCTTAATCCTAAGCCGCTAGTATTATCAACTGTCCGATTAAAGTCTGCGCAGCATGCACATATTTAATCGGACACCTGTATGTACCAACATACGCCATGTACACCATATTGCCTGAACCGTGAAAACTCTCTGTGTGGGACTCTAAAAACTCGTCAATACGCAGGCAGTGGGTTTAACCACAAGCACGTCAGCGGCACTAGCTGTACGTAACGGCTACCCAGGTATTGAGCGAAAGGGAGGCCGACGAGCAAACTCATGCAGAACCCTTACTGAGCCTGACAGTGACAATATCCGTACAGTCCGGTCTGTTCGTCTAAGAGTATCGCATATCGAGTCTAAGGGGGTGGATAAAATCAGACCCCTAACAACACGACATTTAGTGTCGGGATGAAACCCATCACCACCTGAGAAACTATCGATCCTGGATCGATAATTCTCGTCCACCGTGGCCACGGATTTATGGTGATGGCCATCCGTACACAACGCGACATCAACCCCGAATACCGGGAGAGACGAATCCCCGACGATCCGATCACTGTCTCCATGTGGCTTGGGACTGTACCCAACTAAAACCTGTTTGCACGACTCCTTTGAGCCGTGGTAGGGTAGTAATCAAAGCACAGTGGGAACTCACACGAGACAAATGACGATCTCAGGTCGATAGACTAACCTGTACACATGTCACCTAGGAACTGCTATCTGACAATAGATATAATACCAACTAGCAGGTTCCCGGAGAGTCCGTCCAGTGTACTCATAACCCAATGAGCACCTGTATACTATCTTAGATGAACAAACTAACACCAATGGCTTGTGAGACCTGGCCACCGCCCCTCGTCGGGGTCTCGATCAGTATACAGTAGTATACACTGGAGCATCGATGCCCGGTCTCGATACTCCTACGACTAGGGACATTTAAGGATGTGCTTATAGACCCCAGCTCCCACATATATGATCGCTATCATAATGCTGGCAGTCAAGCAAGAATCCTATGGGCTCTATCAACATTTACATGATGATAAAGACAAACCAGATAGCATACTATCATCTTGAGTAAGACTATTTTATCGGTATAGGTCCTCACTCAATCATCATAATCACAAGTCCACGACTATGATAATTGCCTTGAGGGCATTATAGCCAACAATCTCCCACTTGCACTTAAGGCCAATTATTGCGATGTCGCATATTCACAGCCCGTGTGATACCGAACACCCAACTTCTCTACTAATCAATTTCGCAAAGCCCGTTTGCAAAAATGATTGCATTCGAGAAATAGCCTCGGTAAGTGGATCCGCTCCAATGTTTCTTTCTGTATCTCTCTTAATCTCAACTTCGCGGAGAAAGCTATCTCCCGAAATGAGCAATACCTGTCTTAGAATTTGTTTAGATATCTGGTAGGACCCAGTTCACAAATGAACTCCAAATCCCACAAACTTCTTGGACTGTATCGTCTACTGAATTTAATCAGTATCCTGCGACATGCATTTCCTCAGTATCCGCTTGGACCACCTGTCCAACATACTGTCCCTCAAAAGAGGGAAAAACTATAATTCTGACAGTCACTCTGTCATCCAGGTCACCTTGGAAGCCTGAAATGATAACCATCTCCCGAAGGAGGCCGCCATAATCATTTCCCTAGAACATCCATTTATGTTCAATAACTGCTTCCTAATGTTTCTCCAGGATTGGATATGTTTATTGCAGCTAGTGCAAAAACAACATCTGGTGTGGTACTTCACATTTCATGATTAACTCAATTGCCTAAGCAAGCGATATGCTAATCATGCAGATCCCTCTCTCTTTTAGTCTGTAAAACACCTTTAGAGAGGGTGACTCCATCATCTGCAGGTACTCCACCATGCCAGGAGCCGTCCATCCTAAAATCTCTTTAGAATAATGTCAAAATACCCAGATTGGGATACTTCCCAAATCTAGATCTAGTAACCAGAAAACCTGATATTATATCCATATCCTATGTGGAGAAAAAACTATGTGACAACCACAGTATAACCGAGCGTAGTATAGGAATATCTCTTCCTATCAAGTGCATTTCATCCTAATACCTGGACATCACTCTCTACTACCTTCTTAGCAGATCCATCTCCTATTCTGATAAAGTCAAAGCCTATGATTGTCACATCAAAATTAGATGATCTATTTCCGCTATCCCTGCTCTAGTCTATAAATAGACATAAGCTACTTGCCCACTATACTTCCGCTGCTTCCACTGACTACACCAACCCTCCGGCAGAGTCATATATACGTACACTTCCAAAACTAGTTTAGAACGACGCTATACTTATCCTCCTGCCGGGTCTTATAGTCTAGAACAGCAGCAATGGCAAGTCTGGGTAAACAAGAACCTCCCTATCACCGTCTCTGAGAAAACCGAAGTACCTCTCGAATGCCTGAGATTACCCACCAAATCTGCGGAGTGGCTAATGGAACATCAAATCCAATTGAATCCTTAGGTTCTATTAAATTTTCAGTGATTATTTGTGGTTCTGGAATCACTTCCAGTTCTACCATACTCTCACTTCTATTTTCTGAAAAGATCCATTTTACTAAAACTGTGGCGAGTCAAGAACAATATAAATATTGATCTTCCTGATGGTAGAAAGTTAACCCTCGTCGAAGCCCGGGATAACCCACAAACAGCCATTATTGAATCGTGCCTTGAGTTTATCCGGATTCTGGTTTTAAGCATCAGCCTGACAACTCCCTATACCTTAACATCGTCAAGATATAAATTGATTCTATATAAATCTGATATAGAAACAAAAGCACTAATTTAATTGGAACCAGATTCAAAAACATGCAGCTGTCTCCAGTGCATACCAACCAAATGGAAAAAAGACAATCAGCATTACTCATCTAGGAATGCATCCATATATGAGTAACTCGAAAGAGAAGCAACTTCTCAAAACCATTACTATTAACTGAATACCAAACACAAGTATCTACATCTTCGACTTCCTCGAAAAATCCTGATACTTACAATAAATGGCTCTCTACTTTATTCTTATACCTATAACTTCTCAAAATCTGAACCTTGTATTTCAACGAAATACATGTCTAGAATCAGAGAAGTTATGAGTAAACAGAATACAGTACGAGTAACAACCCCATTGTCCTAATGGACATTGGACAATATACAATATTTTGAGTTCAATAACTCAAACTCTGTGCGTCGTAGGTTGAAAAACTGTACTATGGTTAAGAAAAATTATACCGCTGTTGAATGCACCTTACCTAATCACCAACTGATATAGGTAAATGTCACAGACATAATATCAAAAAGTTATATCTCACTTTATAAAATAAACGTACAGATATATTAGTTTGAAATTGGTACATAACAACGGATATTCAAAACCAAATATTTGCCGTCTGGCAAAAATCAGATAATTTCCTCAAATATCACCAATTTCAACGAATTCCGATATAATGAGGATATAATCACCCAATTCCCAATATCTTACTCCCACTCACCATCTGTAATAACATACAGATGTGTGAAACTGATCTGGTAAATACATACCCTGGAGTTAGATTCCAATTGGGAAAATCGTTTTCAATTAACATCGCACAGTCAGACTGAAACATGAAAATGTTTCAAAAGGGTTAACTGGTATTCCTAGTAACGCCTCTTCCACTATCTTAATTTACGACAGTAACCATATACTTACCTACCCTCACTCCAATCCCTTTATTATGTCTTTACTTATTATCTTCTGTACACCTCCTTTACGCTAATTGGTTTTCTTCATTCCCTACCTTTCGGCACCAGCCTAAGGTTTGGAAGAAGACTATCCAATAAGCATAATAGGTGTACTCTCCTAATCCTAGGAGCCCTCACAACCTGAGAGAAGGTAAAGAGAAAAGACATCTGAATAATCCTATCCAATTTCTCTTGAACCAGAAACCATCCTCGAATCTGGAACGAATTCCTTCGAGTTCGTATGTAACTATACGATGGCATATCCAATGGAAGTGGATATCCATAGTGATACGGAGTGTTATAGAGAAATGCAAAGTGGATGTAGGAGTGGCAGGGGTATACACGGTCTTTGTCGTGAATGATGGTGGTCGCAATTTCCTTTGCTATTATTCTAATCTTTTTATATGTCTTTACTTATTACCTTCTGTACACCACGGTTAAGCTTGTTGGTTTTCTTCCTTCCCTACCGTTCGGCACCTGCCTATGGTCTGGAGGAAGACTATCCAATAAGCTCAATAGGTGTACCCTCTCCTAATCCTAGGAGCCCTCAAAACCTGAGAGATGGTAAAGAGAAAAGACAACCGAATAATCCTATTCAATCTCTCAAGAACCAGAATCCATCCTCGAAAAAGTTCCTTCGAGTTCATATGTAACTATACGATAGATTTATCCAATGGAAGTGGATGTTCGTAGTCATACGGGGTGTTCTGGAGAGATGCAAAAGGTGATATAGAAGTGGCAATGATGTATGCGACACCGTGACATTTCAAAATCCAAAGTGTTTTAAGAAGGTTCGGTTAACTTGGTTTCATGAGTTTTAGTCAAAGGTCGGGTCATAGTCGCAGCCAGAAAGAGAGAGAGAGAGAGAAGAAACACTCAGCGTGCACTCTAACCTAGATTAGGATGGTTAATCATTTTATCCAATCTGGATAGCTCCCACTGTTTTCTCGAATTCTCCTCCAAACCCAAAAGGAGAATTAGTCGGAATCACCCGAGGAGTAATCCTACTCATCAGTGGGAATCGGGATCCAACTATCACCGCATGAAAACCTGATGGAAGCCACTCAAGTCACCACACTCCAGAAGGTATGCGCAAGCCTGGCAAGTTTCTTGTATGTTTGAAACTCCCGATGTGTGTTTTTACCCCTAGGACCCAAGTGACCTTGACAATGCCAACATATCAAACAGTCCTAGTCAAGTTCAACCCGTCATTATCTCGATTGCGTTAAACCCACCCGTACGAGTTCTTGACAATGCCAACATAACAGTACGACTGTCCTAACTAATCCACATATCCATGCGACAGAAAAGCATTACAGAGCTACCGAACACTACGCCTCGGCAATGCACGACATACGTAGCACGAATACTAAGCAATACTAATCTGAAATGACGGAGGGCTATGGCTGGTTTTTGGTGAATAACCTTTAACGTAATGAACTTGATATCGTTGAAGGAATCCAAGTGGTTTTATAAATATATAATGGCGAAAACTTTTGCTAAAGAGGTCACTCCCGGTGAAGGGATCTCGGCTCTTTCCCCGTTGAATGGGGTGCAGGATATCCCAAACTGAATACCACGATGCAAAGCAAAAAAAAATGACTATAGTGAAGTTATTACATTGACGCAAACTTTTACTCAAGGGGTCACTCCCGATGAAGGGATCTCGGCCCTTGCCTCGTCGAATGAGGTGCTAGATATTCATAACCGAATACCACTGTGCAAAGCAAAAGAGAACGTCTGTAATGTCAGTTTTTTTAAAAACTTGGTTCCAACAACATCATATAGGTTTGTTTTATTCTTGCATTGATAAGAATCAATGCAGTCCCATCAATTAATCACACCAGAAAAGAACGAAAATAAAATGTACGTATATGCCATCCGCATTCGCCGCTGGGTCCCGTCATCACCCGTTAGGTTACTTAACTAACGACAGAGCGGGGACTGGACTAGCGCGGGTGCAAAACATATACAACATCTACTAGTATATATATAAATATATAACAATCATCCCAGGCATGATATAAGCAACATCACAGAAACATCACAGAAGCAACACAGAATGGTGGATAATCTGGAGCCCCGGGTTTCACTTGAGCCGTAAGTGAGACCCGACGTTCCCTGTCGTGTGGATAGCCTGTGCAATTAAAACCTAGACCCCTACGAGCGCGGCAAGTTACCCGCAAAACCAAAAGCGAGGCAGCCCCCTTCAGCAACGTGAATGGGCCACCCAGCACTTCACTGAATACGGTAACTTGAGCACCCCTTCTAGGTCATCCTATACCCCCTACGAGTGCGGCGAATAGCCCGCCAATTCTAGAGTAAGGTCCCCTCCGTCTCACCGCCATGAGATGCGGACCAGTTGCCCTCTAGAATCCGGCTATTCGTGCACTCCACCGCGGGGTAATCCTAGTACAGAAAAGAAAATAATATACAAGGGTGACATCGTTCTCAACCCGGTCGTGCCCCAAAAGAATAATATACAAACTGGCAGTGACGACAGTCCACATGTCGGACGCTCGCCCCGCAATATCAAATGTACAAATGAAAAAAACTGTACTATCATGGCACCACTGGCTATCCACCACGACAATCCAACCAACATCACAGCACAACACAGAACATCAACGTGAATGTCACGTTCGCAAACCCGTCTAAAGGAACATATAGCAGTCAGACGGGTTTACCGATCAAATGACATTCACGGTCGCAGATAGAAATGTATGTACTGTTAAACGCACACTTAAAATATCGATCGACTAAATTCCAATTTAGCCCCAACAGCAAAAACAACACTTCACTGAAACCTGGGCCAAGACAGTATATATCAAAAATCACAATTCCAAGTAACTGAGCTACAGAAAAAATTTGGAAGCTCGCCGCCGCTAAATGGCCGCGGAACTGCCGCCAATAGAGGGTAAGTGCGGCGGTTTCGCGGTGACTTGGAGGCTTCAGGAGCTCAAATTTTTTCTGTACCTTTAAAATTGCCTGCAAGGATTTTTAAGCCTCTGGAAATAATTTTTTGAACGCTTTTGAAAATCGACAGCAAACACAAAAATGAAATCGTGATTTTGGCAATTTCCGTCGATCGATCTTTTAAGCAAGTTTAAACAAGCTAGTAAGGGGTTTAAAGGGTGGCTCTGATACCAGGAGGGGTTCCGGCAGCGCCCCGGCCATCGAAACGCGGCCAAAATGCGGAACAAAAATTTCTAAACTGGCGCTACCGTTACCCGAATCCCGGATCGAGCTTAAACCCTAAACTAGCAAACTAACTAAGAGTTAAAATTGTTATACCGAGTTGATCCGAGTCCTTCGGTCTTCATTCCAAGCTCCTAGCGGTTCTTTGACGAAGTTTGGTTGCCGGTCTTCCTTCATCTCCGATGATCCACCCGAGGAAAACGGCGCAAACTCCAACCTCGTCGAACGAGGTAACCGACGCTCCAAAGTTGCTAGCGATGGAGAGTGGGGGTGTATGAAAATGTCACTGTATTTTTCTCTCAACATCTATGCTCATGGGAGCAACCATAGAAGAAGATGAAGGAGGTGATGAAAAACTTGGCATGAGGAAGAAAAAATGGCTAACTCCTTTTTGTGTGAATGAGAGAGTGAGATAGAGCTAGCGTATAATGTAATTTGCCAAATGAAAAGAAATCCCACCCCAAAAAGTGGCCAGCCCCCCCTCTCTCCTCCATACAAAATAAAATCATTTTCTTTTGTCAAATTAAACAAATCCAAGCCATGCTTTGCAACATGCTTTGACCCATGCTTTTGCCACATCATCCCTTCCACCTCATTTATAAAACAAATGATTTTCCAAAAAGGAAAATCATATAAATGAGGTGGCACCTTCTTCTAGAAGCTATTCCGTAAAAAATACGGAATACTTCCCGGTACATGTATCGAAATACATATACGCGTATTCGTAGAAAAATACGAATAGCCAAGAGAGAAAATAAATAGCGAATAATAATACTAGAATACATATATATAAATACATATGTGAATTATTAAATCAAAACTCGATTCAATAATCCGGTTTAATCCTAAACCGCTAGTATTATCAACCGTCCGATTAAAGTCTGCGCAGCATGCACATATTTAATTGGACACCTGTATGTACCAACATACGCCATGTACACCATATTGCCTGAACCGTGAAAACCCTCTGTGAGGGACTCTAAAGACTCGTTAATACACTGGCAGTGGGTTTAACCACAAGCTTGTCAGCGGCACTAGCTGTACGTAACGGCTACCCAGGTATTGAGTGAAAGGGAGGCCGACGAGCAAACTCATGCAGAACCCTTACTGAGCCTGACAGTGACAATATCCGTACAGTCCGGTATGTTCGTCTAACAGTATCGCATATCGAGTCTAAAGGGGTGGATAAAATCAGACCCCTAACAACGCGACATTTATTGTCGGGATGAAACCCATCACCACCTGAGAAACTATCGATCCTGGATCGATAATTCTCGTCCACCGTGGCCATGGATTTATGGTGATGGTCATCCGTACACAACGCGACATCAACCCCCAATACCGGGAGAGACGAATCCCCGACGATCCGATCACTGTCTCCATGTGGCTCGGGACTGTACCCAACTAAAACCTGTTTGCACGACTCCTTTGAGCCGTAGTAGGGTAGTAATCAAAGCACAGTGGGAACTCACACGAGACAAATGACGATCTCAGGTCGACAGACCAACCTATACACATGTCATCCGGAAACTGCTATATGACAATAGGTATAATACCAACTAGCAGGTTCCCGGCGAGTCCGTCCAGTGTACTCATAACCCAATGAGCACCTGTATACTATCTTAGGTGAACAAACTAACACCAATGGCTTGTGAGACCTGGCCACCGCCCCTCGTCGGGGTCTCGATCAGTATACAGTAGTCTACACTGGAGCATCGATGCCCGGTCTCGATACTCCTACGACTAGAGACATTTAAGGATGTGCTTATAGACCCCAGCTCCCACATATATGATCGCCATCATAATACTGGCAGTCAAGCAAGAATCCTATGGGCTCTATCAACATGTACATGATGATAAAGACAAACCAGATAGCATACTATCATCTTGAGTAAGACTGTTTTATCGGTATAGGTCTTCACTCAATCATCATAATCACAAGTTCGCGACTATGACAATTGCCTTGAGGGCACTATAGCCAACAAATATTTCCCTAATCTTTCTCAAATTAGAAAGATTCTCTCTGTTAAACATAGGACCTTTGGATCAAAAATCCAGTGGTGATTATAAAATCGCCATCTGATAGAATTAAATTCTATTTTAGGAAAATATTTTCCTAATCTTGTTAAATAAACAAGAATAATCTTCTTTGTTAAACAGAGATTTTTTGGATTACAAATCAACGGTAAATAAAATTTACCGGTTGATCTTTAAGATCATTTTGATTGATGATGGGGATTTTATTAGTCTCCAATTTTAACTGCAAGTATACGGTGGTGCAATCGTAATAATTGAGGGTCGATCCACAGAGAGGTGTATTAACTACTTTTAAACTAAGTTAAAAAGTTAGAATTTTTTTTAAAAGTGCAATTAAAAGTGTCCTTTTTATGAATATAGAAGAATCTAAGATTTTGTATTTATTTATCTCTATTGGTTGGTTTAAAAGATAACACTCCTTTCCGGCCGACCGGGCATCCACCTCCTAGGTTTCAGCCGGCAGACGAATCACCTTCGAAGATGCCGATATAGACCAGGGCCTCTACGATCAGGACCCCTGTGTTTCATGGATCACCCCTAGAGCGGACGCCGGAATCCGACGGTTCATCACGCCGATCGACTGCCGCTCCCGCTGCCGATCTATTTGCGGGATGGAATCTCGAGCAGAGGCTTAATCTTATCGACGTGTGCGACTAGGCTGGGAGGCCAGTACCTCCGGTATGTTCGATAACCCTTACATATATACACACATACACACATATCACATACACAATCATACATACACACACATGCATACTTACATACAGACACAAACACACATGCACACATACACACATATCACATACACACATGCATACATATCACATGTCACATACACACAATCATACACACACATATGCATACAGACGCACATATCACATACACACATGCATACATACATACACACACAATCTCTCTCTCTCACACACACACACACACACATGCATACATACACAAACAGGCGCACGTGCGCACAAGCAAACAAATAAACAAACGCGCGCACGCACAAGCATACATACACACGCAAACAAACAAGCGCGCGCGCACACATTTAATTAATATATAATATCCATACTAATTTATATATTTTAAACTTTTAATCGTAGGGGCTTTACCCAGGAAATCCATGAGCACCTCCTACTTGATCGACTCTCCCTTCTCGTGTTCGTCCTCCATTGATTTTTCATTTCCCACTTTTGTAAATTTATGATGTTAAGATTGTAAAGGAACGCGTAGTATGTATTGTAATCGTATTTGGATAATCAATATTTGAATGGAATGGAATTTGTATTAGAATCGTTATTTGAATAAAATGGAATCGATATTAAATTGAAATAGATTGGATTGGAGAATTTCTTGGCTTTTTAAAAAAAAAATTTACTGTAATCCACTCTATTTCGACGGGAAATTTCCATCGAAATAAACTTATTTTGACGGCAATTTCCCGTCGAAATAGAGAAAAGGATTTTTAAATGATTACTAAAACAATTTTTCTAACTTAAAAAATTTATATATTTCGACAGAAATTACCCGTCTAGAAAAAAAATATTTCGACGGGAAGTAGCCGTCGAAATAGGTTTGATTATTGCGACAAATGTTAGCCGTGTGTTCATATCAGAATTTTGCACTTTTATACCACCCATTCTTGATTGCATTGCATATAGTTTGGTACCTTTGATCCGTGTTTGCTACATAATTGCAGGTTACAGGTTCTCAGTTCAAAACAATGAAAATCAAGAGCAGTCACGACAAATTCAGGACAACTGCCAACAACAGATAAAAATACGGGTTTCCGCTCACTATCCGTCAGGTGCCGCCTACCAGTTCGAGAGACAAAAGTCAATCAAGGGTCATTCATGCACAAAGCACAAGAGAGACAGCACAAGAATCGAGTTGATAACGCGGAGCTCAAGAAAATCAAGGCAAAAAGTCCACATTCTTTCATCTTTTTGGACTGCTGAGAATCTGGGAGAAAAATGGAATGATTCTGAAAAACCAAGTGTACTAAACAGAACAAGAAAGCAACATGGAATACCCCAGAAAAAACGAGACAGAAACTCATCCAAAGCCCCACGGAACCGCGGCCGATGTAGCATTTATGCGGCGGTTCCGCGGCCAAGTCAACTCGGAGTCGAAAGATCAGAATTTGGCCATAGGGTTTTATCTATCTGCCTATAAATAGTCCAGTTTCAAGCCATGTGAGGATGCTTATTTATTTGTTAGGATTTAGTATAGTTTAGTTTGTAACTTCTCTTCCTTCTCCATATTTCCTCCATTAACATTGTAGTGAGCTTTTGAGTGAATGATGAATAAAGAAAAGTTCTTTTCATATGCATGTCTTATAATTTAGTTCTTATATATGTTGCTTGTAATTCTCTTTATTAAGTAGTTGTTTTTTGTTGTTTGTTTGTTCTTCTTCTCTTTTCTTTTATCCTAACAACCATAATGCTTAAGTGTGATACTTGCCTAAGTGAGGTCTCAAATAGCTAGTTGTAATTTTCTACCTCATTTCTTTCCATCTTCTTTTTTTGTTTTATTTTCTTTTTCTTTTATAATGGGTGTGTAGTTTCTCACTTGTTAGGGTAGGATAAGGAAAGCTTAAGAGAAGGAAATCTCTCTCATTTTTTTCTTTGCCCAACATCTTGATTCGAACTCCCGTCAAGGCAACCACAATCCGCTCCCTACGGCATTCTATCCTACATGATAGCGGTGACATCCTAGTGAGACCGGTTGTGGTTGAATTGACCGGGGGTTATGGCTAAAACCCAAGAACGGACGGACAAGGACCAAAAGGAAGGAACTAAGCGTTGGAAAGCCTGGCTTATACTCGCAAGTTTCCTTCCTAGTTGTGCTAATCGCCGTTGTTGCCGATTATCGTAATATCGATATTAAGAGTGGCAAACGAAAGAAGTGAGCGAACTCCTAACTCAAACTAACCTAATCCTAACCCTAACATGCTCTTTTATCATACATATTTAGCACATAGTTAATTTTGAACAAACTCAGACTACTTAGACTTAACTCGTTAAAACACTAAGAAAAATATTCCCATCTCTCCGTGGACCGACCCGTACTCATTTGGCTAGCTACCAAGCGAAACCATCTTGATTGCGGTAATTAAAACTAGCATATTAAAAATTCCACCAATCAAATGGCGCCGTTGCCGGGGAGACAATAGTTTATTTCTTTGTGTCATTTCGGGTTAATTTATGAATATACATTAAAAAAACTGTAAAAATCATCTTGTTATTTTTTATTCTTTTTGTGCAAGTGTGCAGAATAGAGAAAAGATCAAGTTCAGTGCTAAAGTCGTGGGGAGTTAGTGTCACGCCCCGCTTCCCAGAGTACGCTAGATTGGGCACGTGACATAGCTAACCATGCTACCCGTGGGTAGGAAGTATCCATCCACAGTCACATTACGGCTGTAGAGATATCAAGAACAAGATAAAACTATCTAAAACATGTCCATAATCCAGAATAACAGGAGTCAATAATAAATAAATGCGGAAGCAAATGATCCAATACAAATAACTGAAAAGTGTGTCCCATAATGCGGGCTCACATCAGGAAATAAATGCAGGAAATAAAACTAACTACTACTGAACTCACAGCTCAGCCTGCTGGCTGAAGTACTCCTGCTCGGACTGCAACAGCGGTACGGAATCTGGGCCATGCAAAACCCAAACGTCAGCGCGTTATGTCATCAAGTAATATAATATGAACAGTGTAGCAGGCAATGTAATATAAACACGAATACAGCAAGAATAACAATAATATGAATCATACCAGTACAGGGTAGCGTGCGGTGGGTAAACTAAACTGTTCTATCAGGTTTTCTATTCTAAAGTCTTTGAAATCAATTGATGAATTATCGATGTAACTCAATAGTATCCCGTGCATGCCCGGGACCACGGTCACAATATTCTCGGCTGCAGCCGAGACATGCCGCTAGGCACAAAACAGGAATGTGTACACTCGATAGTATCCCGTACATACCCGGGACCACGGCCACAATATTCTCGGCCGAAGCCGAGACATGCCGCTAGGCACAAAACAGGAATGTGTACACTCAGAACAGGTAGTGAACTGCCGAGTTACAAGTCAGGTTTCACCTTTGATTTCCTCATACCCCCAAGTTATGTATGTCAAGTCAGGTATTCAGTAATCAAGAACTAATACCAACACAGGATCAGGTAAAAGCAGGTTTGTCTGGATAGACAACAGGAACGGTCCATGAGGACTACATGTTATGTCTGTTGGTATTAGACACAAGATCAGGTAACAGGTAAAGCCATGGTACATCAGGTCCAGCCAGGTAATGTATAAAGGTGTCATGTCATGTCAAGAGTGTACGGTACCATGTCATGTCAAGTAGGAAGTGTAACAGGTCATGTCAGGAAGCACTAGATGTCATGTGGGTGCTCATAATCAAACTAACATAAGACTGTGTATAAATAAACAAGCATGAGTACTATCAGAACAATAAACTGGAACATGTAATATGATATGCAAATAGATATAATTTCAAGGATATGGATGCACAGTTATCGATTAGGGTTACATTTATAGTTCCAATATTAATTAGGATGCAATTTATTAAACATGGAGTGTTAATATCACATTATTATGTAGTAATGTGATCTATGGATGCAATTATATGTATCTTAAATGCGATGGATGCAAACGGGTATCCGAAAAGTTATAAAACTATAAAATGGTAATGTGGGATATACAACTAAGCAATATGTGATATAAATATTGCTATAATAATATTAATATGGATACCATATTCAAAGCGATTAATAACTATAAAAGTGATATTGATTAACCATGCACAAGAAGGTTCCGTTCAGAAATTCAGCGTCACCCTAATTTGTAAAATAGCTTAAAAATAACAAACGTTCTCCAAAAGGGACGTGTCTTATACCAAAACAAAGATAATTCAATAAGGTTTTCATTTTTATAAGTATAAGCATTTCAGGTTATCCCTACAAAAAGTTATGAACATTTGAAGTTGAAAGTTTGCTGCTGGAATTTCCCTGGACAGCAGTTTGGAGACATTTTCATTTGCATTTTACGTTATTTAAACAATTTATTTTGCAAGTAAATATTTCATAGAGTTATAGTATTCTGAGTTAGCTTCGTATCGAACTAAAGAACGTATACTAATGATTTTTCTATGATTTATAATGAATTTTATAAGATAAGGTGTACAGTAAATTTCAGATTTGTCATATCCGATTTTTCAACGACGTTTCATGTGTAAACTATAAGATTTTCAAATGTATAACATTATAAAATGAATATTATAAACTAAATAAAGATAATAATAATAAATATTACGACGATATATATTTTAAATGATATGGTTGCAGTATAATGTAATCTAGTATGTCACAAGATAAGTTTTCATGATCTAGATTTAATATGATATAAACGGATGCAAACGGAATATCGAAACGTTATAAAATTAAACATGGGGCACTAGATTTAAACTATAGGTATGCTATTTATTTAAATAGGTATAAAATGAATTATATAGCATGTAGCAAGATTAACTTGCCTCAATGGGTCGCGAATCGGGAAAACGGAACGTTAACCGTCGGCGGGGAAAACTCGCGACGAGCACACGGTTCACGGAATGAACCCAAACGACGAACAAAGGAACCACACGGGTCGGGGTACTTCGCTGGAACGTCGAGAAGCATCACCGGCACGACGGAATTCCGGCAACAAAAGAACAGTTTAAAAAAATGAGAAACGAGACATGAAGCAAGAAGAGAAAGAATGATAAAGAGAAGTACGAGAGAATATATGAGAGAGAGAGAGAGAAAAAGTGGAGAGAGAGAGAGAGAGAGAGAAAGTGGAGAGATAGAGAGAGAGAGCTGCAGGTGGGGGCCCACGGAATTAAAAGGAACGTGATTGGCTAAAGGGGAATCGTTAGTTAGGGATAAATATTAATTAAAGATTCAAAACATTTTAAGGAACAGTAGGATATATATATAGGTTAATTTAAAGATTTAAAAGATAGGTAATGAACATTAAGATATCAGGTTAGTTAGAAAAATATATGCGATGGTTTTAATAATATTAAAATTTGGGATTTTGGCGCTAAATAAAACATTTCCAAATCACGCCCGGGTCGAATCCAAAAATTTGAAATTGAAATAATAGGATTTTAAGCGGGATCCAAATTTTAAAATTAAGTGTTTTATGATTAAAAAACATACCCCCAAAACGGACACATGTACGCGCGCGTAGCCGTCCAAACTCGCCCGTTTCACTGAACGGGACGAGAACACAATGCACGGACGCTACCACGAGGCTAGGGGTGTCAAGTAAGCCAAGATGAATATTTTCAATTTTATTTTAGATGCCAAAATTTGTTATATGTAGAAATGACTTTGCCGGGTAAATTTTACAGTAAGCAACAAACAAGCAAGTTAAATGAAATGAGTACCACATTATGCTCAAACAGTAACTGAAAATATTAGCATTAGGCTCGGGTGTTACATTATACCCAACTACAAAAAGAATTTCGTCCTCGAAATTCCAAGAATACAAAGATGGATAACTACAAGAAAAGGTGAGGAAACTTCTGCCGGATTTCATCTTCTCGTTCCCAAGTGGACTCTCCATGCGAGCGATTACCCCAAGAAACAAGCACAAGGGGGATATCCTGGTTCTTAAGAACCTTTTCCCTTCGATCCACGATTTCAATCGGCCGCTCCTCAAAAGTCAAGTCTTCTCGTACTGTTAACTCCGAATGATCCAAAACGTGTGTTTCATCTCGAACATACTTACGGAGTTGAGATACGTGAAACACATCGTGCACATTTGCCAAGGACTGCGGTAACGTCAAACGATACGCTACCTTACCAACACGCTCCACGATCTTAAGGGTCCAACGAATCGAGGACTAAGCTTTCCTCGACTTCCAAAACGAATCACCCCTCTTGTCGGTGATATCTTCAAGAATACCAAATCACCCACGGTGAACTCTAGAGGTCTTCTTGACGTATCTGCCCAACTCTTCTGTCGGTCCTGTGCTGCCTTCATATGATTTCTGATAGGGTTAACCTTCTCAACTGTCTGCACAACCAAATCTGGTCCCAATAATCTTCGTTAACCGACATCGTCCCAACAAACAGGTGAACGGCATTTACGACCATACAAAGCTTCAAATGGAGCCATCTGAATAGTTGCCTGAAAACTGTTGTTGTAAGACAACTCCACCAAAAGTAGATGATCCTCCCAAGACCCCTTGAAGTCCAACATGCATGCTCTCAACATATCCTCAAGAGTTTGGATCGTTCTCTCCGACTGACCATCAGTTTGAGGATGATAAGCTGTGCTAAACTTCAATCGAGTCCCCAAACTTTCCTGTAAACTCCTCCAGAAGTGTGATAAGAACCGAGTGTCCCGATCGGACACGATGCTCACTGGTACTCCATGCAATCTTACAATCTCCTGCATGTACCGCTCTGCCAAAGTCTCTGTTGATTGACCAACCCGAAAAGGAATAAAGTGAGCTGCCTTGGTCAATCGGTCAACAATTACCCATACTGCATTGTTGCCTTTTGGACTCCGCTGTAAAGCCGTCACGAAATCCATGGTTATATGTTCCCACTTCCACTGAGGAATCGGAAGTGGTTGCAATAAACCAGCAACCCTTTGATGTTCAGCCTTAACTTGCTGACACACCAAGCACTTCGCCACAAAGCGAGCAATCTCCCGCTTCATGCCCTCCCACCAGAAATGCTGTCGAATATCTCGGTACATCTTTGTGCCTCCTGGATGTACAGAATAAGCTGAACTGTGTGCCTCCTTCATAAGCTCTTCACGAACATCACCCTTTGGCACACACAAACGGCTACCATACCTCAACGAACCATCTTCGTGGATCAATAAATCTGTTCGTAGCCCGGCTTCAACCTGCTCTCGAAACTTTTGCAGTCTAGGATCCTGCGATTGAGCTGCTTTAATATTCTCGATCAAAGACGAATGTACTTGCAGCTGCAACAACTGTCCCATAGAACGCGGTAGCACAACCTCCAAGTTAAATCTTCGAAAATCTGCGATGATCTCCTTCTGCGTAGTTAACACCTGAATACTGGTAACCGACTAAGCGCATCCGGCACAACATTAACCTTTCCCGGATGGTACTTAAGATCAAGATCGTAGTCAGACATCAGCTCCAACCATCTACGCTGCCTCATGTTAAGCTCCTTCTGTGTGAACACATACTTCAAGCTCTTATGATCTGTAAAAACTTTGACTCTTTCGCCCAAAAGGTAGTGTCTCTTAATCTTCAAAGCGAAAATCACAGCCGCAAGCTCCAAGTCATGAGTTGGATAATTCTTCTCATGGGTCTTCAACTGTCTCGATGCGTATGCTACAACCTTCCCATGCTGCATCAAAACACATCCCAATCCTTTCCCAGATGCGTCGCTGTGAATCATCAATCCTCCGGAATTGTCTGGCACGGTCAGAATAGGGGCGGTTATCAACTTCTGCTTCAACGTCTCGAAAGCTAATGCACACTTATCCGCCCATACAAAAGGTACCTCCTTGCGCGTAAGCTTGGTTAACGGCTCTGCCAGACGAGCAAAGTTCTCCACAAATCTCCTGTAGTATCCGGCTAATCCAAGGAAACTTCTTATCTCAGCAACATTTTTTGGAATAGGCCAATCTCGAACTGCTGCAATCTTTTCTGGATCGACGGCAATGCCATCGCCAGACACAACATGCCCCAAAAACGTTACTTCCTCCAGCCAAAACTCGCACTTACTCATCTTCGTATACAATTTCTCCTATCTCAACGTCTGCAGTGCGATCTTCAAATGCTCAGCATGCTCTTCAAAACTCTTCGAGTAAACCAGAATATCGTCAATGAATACCACAATGAACTGATCCAAGAACGGTGAAAAGATTCGGTTCATCAAGTCCATGAATACTGCCGACGCATTCGTTACTCTGAAGGGCATCACTAAGTACTTGTAATGTCCATACCGAGTTCGGAACGCCGTCTCGCAAATATATTCTGTTTTCACTCGGACCTGATGATATCTGGATCGTAAATCTAACTTCGAGAATACCTTCGCGCCACTAAGCTGCTCAAAAAGTTCTCCAATGCGAGGGATCGGGTACTTGTTCTTAATAGCCACCCGGTTTAATTCTCGATAGTCGATGCACATCCTTCTTGTGCCATCCTTCTTCTTCACTAGAAGAACTGGAGCTCCCCAAGGCGAGTTACTGCTTCGAATCCAACCCTTTTCAAGCAATTCAGCAACCTGTTTCTTTACTTCTTCCAACTCTGCTGGCGCTATTGGATAATACGCTTTAGATACTGGCGCTGCACCAGGAATAAGATCAATTGCGAACTCCACGTCTCTCCTCGGCGGTAAACCCGATATATCTTCAAACACGTCCATAGAATCATGAACAACAGCCGGCTCTTTACTTTCATCACTTCCATTGATGCAAGAATATTGTTTGTCGGCCTAGCCCTAAACTCGACCGGCCCGACCGAACTGCTTCCTTAACGCAACTGCTGTCTGCTGCAAACTCCCTTTCATCCCAGATAAACTCTGCTGCTCTTGGCTGCTGCAAGTATTTGTGAGAAAGTGGTCAAACCCAGGGAGACAATCCACCTCTGGATGTCCACGTCCAGTCTGCGTATGAACCTCCGTGCCCTGTCTGCATCGTTGGCAACTAAAGGTCCAGCGAAACTACTGAGTCTCGTCCATTCTGCTACATGCACATCTACGGGTGCTCCCTTCTGCTTTAGTCCGATGAACTTCTCTTCCATTTCCTCCCGTGCAGTCCGCGGGAAGAACTTCTCCAGGAAACTCTTAGAAAAATCCGCCCACTTGATCGGCTTGGGCAAGCGGGTCTCCTCAACAAGCCACCATTCTCGGGCGTAGTCCACTAGCTGAATGCGTACCACAACAACTTTTTTGTCATCTGGAATCTGTGCCGCAAAAAGCAAGTTCTCTGTGTCAACTAGCCACTGCTCCACTGGCAATGACTCCTTTAAACCAGTAAATGTAGATGGACCCAACCGCCTGAAATCTGCTATGGTCCATACTCGGTCAACTGGTCTAGCTCCAACATTGTTCACAGACTGTTGAACGATCTGCAAACCGTCCCGAAACGAGTCCGCTTGCTGCTGGATCAGCTTGGTCTGTTTCTTTGATTCTCCAGCATTCCTCTTATCACTCCAAGCATGGCGGCTTCGTCCATACGCCTCTGGTATGTCTTCAATTTCTTACCGGCCATAATCGTGAACTCAAAATACCCAACATTAGCATGATGATAGATTTTGAATATAGATCAAGGCTAGAACTCCAAGATACTTAAATAGAGTACCGCATTGTAACTATGCCGCGGTATCATAGCCACAATTACATAACTCCATCCAAGTCGCCTAAGTCCTAGAGATAACAAGGAATCAGGTTTTCGAATCGATATGCAAAGGAAGTTTGCACATCGTAAAAGATATAATCAGGAAGAATGTGATTCAAGAATGGTAAAACGGTCAAGGTGGCAGGACATGTTTCCTAAACACGGGTATTCTGATTCGTGTATTGGGTACAATACCCAACTACAAAAGAATCAACCCGACTATCCTATGGCTCTGATACCAAAAGAACCATGTCACGCCCCGCTTCCCAGAGTACGCTAGATTGGGCACGTGACATAGCCAACCATGCTACCTGTGGAAAGGAAGTATCCATCCACAGTCACATTACGGCTCTAGAGATATCAAGAACAAGATAAAACTATCTAAAACATGTCTATAATCCAGAATAACAGGAGTCAATAATAAATAAATGCGGAAGCAAATGATCCAATATAAATAACTGAAAAGTGTGTCCCATAATGCGGGCTCACATCAGGAAATAAATGCAGGAAATAAAACTAACTACTACTGAACTCACAGCTCAGCCTGCTGGCTGAAGTACTCCTGCTCGGACTGCAACAGCGGTACGGAATCTGGGCCATGCAAAACCCAGACGTCAGCGCGTCATGTCATAAAGTAATATAATATGAACAGTGTAGCAGGCAATGTAATATAAACATGAATACAGTAAGAATAACAATAATATGAATCATACCAGTATAGGGTAGCGTGCGGTGGGTAAACTAAACTGTTCTATCAGGTTTTCTATTCTAAAGTCTTTGAAATCAATTGATGAATTATCGATGTAACTCAATAGTATC
Organism: Agapanthus africanus; assembly: GCA_030015575.1. Classification (NCBI taxonomy): domain Eukaryota; kingdom Viridiplantae; phylum Streptophyta; class Magnoliopsida; order Asparagales; family Amaryllidaceae; genus Agapanthus; species Agapanthus africanus. The sequence continues at coordinate 757,715,692 of CM057340.1, forward strand.
CCGTGCATGCCCGGGACCACGGTCACAATATTCTCGGCTGCAGCCGAGACATGCCGCTAGGCACAAAACAGGAATGTGTACACTCGATAGTATCCCGTACATACCCGGGACCACGGCCACAATATTCTCGGCCGAAGCCGAGACATGCCGCTAGGCACAAAACAGGAATGTATACACTCAGAACAGGTAGTGAACTGCCGAGTTACAAGTCAGGTTTCACCTTTGATTTCCCCATACCCCCAAGTTATGTATGTCAAGTCAGGTATTCAGTAGTCAAGAACTAATACCAACACAGGATCAGGTAAAAGCAGGTTTGTCTGGATAGACAACAGGAACGGTCCATGAGGACTACATGTTATGTCTGTTGGCATTAGACACAAGATCAGGTAACAGGTAAAGCCATGGTACATCAGGTCCAGCCAGGTAATGTATAAAGGTGTCATGTCATGTCAAGAGTGTACGGTACCATGTCATGTCAAGTAGGAAGTGTAACAGGTCATGTCAGGAAGCACAAGTTGTCATGTGGGTGCTCATAATCAAACTAACATAAGCATGTGTATAAATAAACAAGCATGAGTACTATCAGAACAATAAACTGGAACATGTAATATGATATGCAAATAGATATAATTTCAAGGATATGGATGCACAGTTATCGATTAGGGTTACATTTATAGTTCCAATATTAATTAGGATGCAATTTATTAAACATGGAGTGTTAATATCACATTATTATGTAGTAATGTGATCTATGGATGCAATTATATGTATCTTAAATGCGATGGATGCAAACGGGTATCCGAAAAGTTATAAAACTATAAAATGGTAATGTGGGATATACAACTAAGCAATATGTGATATAAATATTGATATAATAATATTAATATGGATAGCATATTCAAAGCGATTAATAACTATAAAAGTGGTATTGATTAACCATGCACAAGAAGGTTCCATTCAGAAATTCAGCGTCACCCTAATTTGTAAAATAGCTTAAAAATAACAAACGTTCTCCAAAAGAGACGTGTCTTATACCAAAACAAAGATAATTCAATAAGGTTTTCAGTTTTATAAGTATAAGTATCTCAGGTTGTCCCTACAAAAAGTTATGAATATTCGAAGTTGAAATTTTGCTGTTGGAATTTCCCTGGACAGCAGTTTGGAGACATTTTCATTTGTATTTTACGTTATTTAATCAATTTATTTTGCAAGTAAATATTTCATAGAGTTATAGTATTCTGAGTTATCTTCGTAATGAACTAAAGAACGTATACTAATGATTTTTCTATGATTTATAATGAATTTTATAAGATAAGGTGTACAGTAAATTTCAGATTTGTCATATCCGATTTTTCAACGACGTTTCATGTGTAAACTATAAGATTTTCAAATGTATAACATTATAAAATGAAGATTATAAACTAAATAAAGATAATAATAATAATAAATATTACGACGATATATATTTTAAATGATATGGTTGCAGTATAATGTAATCTAGTATGTCACAAGATAAGTTTTCATGATCTAGATTTAATATGATATAAACGGATGCAAACGGAACATCGAAACGTTATAAAATTAAACATGGGGCACTAGATTTAAACTATAGGTATGGTATTTATTTAAATAGGTATAAAATGAATTATATAACATGCAGCAAGATTAACTTGCCTCGATGGGTCGCGAATCGGGAAAACGGAACGTTAACCGTCGGCAGGGAAAACTCGCGACGGGTGCACGGTTTACGGAATGAACCCAAACGACGAACAAAGGAACCACACGGGTCGGGATACCTCGCTGGAACGTCGAGAAGCGTCACCGGCACGACGGAATTCCGGCAACAAAAGAACAGTTAAAAAAAATGAGAAACGAGACATGAAGAAAGAAGAGAAAGAATGATAATGAGAAGTACGAGAGAATATATGAGAGAGAGAGAAAAAATGGAGAGAGAGAGAGAGAGAGAAAGTAGAGAGATAGAGAGAGAGCTGCAGGTGGGGGGCCCACGGAATTAAAAGGAACGCGATTGGCTAAAGGGGAATCGTTAGTTAGGGATAAATATTAATTAAAGATTCAAAACATTTTAAGGAACAGTAGGATATATATATATAGGTTAATTTAAAGATTTAAAAGATAGGTAATGAACAGTAAGATATCAGGTTAGTTAGAAAAATATATGCGATGGTTTTAATAATATTAAAATTTGGGATTTTGGCGCCAAATAAAACATTTCCAAATCGCGCCCGGGTCGAATCCAAAAATTTGAAATTGAAATAATAGGATTTTAAGCGGGATCCAAATTTTAAAATTAAGTGTTTTATGATTAAAAAGCATACCCCCAAAACGGACACATCTACGCGCGCGTAGCCGTCCAAACTCGCCCGTTTCACTGAACGGGACGAGAACACAATGCACGGACGCTACCACGAAGCTAGGGGTGTCAAGTAAGCCAAGATGAATATTTTCAATTTTATTTTAGATGCCAAAATTTATTATATGTAGAAATGACTTTGCCGGGTAAATTTTACAGTACGCAACAAACAAGCAAGTTAAATGAAATGAGTACCACATTATGCTCAAACAGTAACTGAAAATAGTAGCATTAGGCTCGGGTGTTACAGTTAGACCCATATCTCACAACTACATCGCGACAGATCAAGACGAAACCGCGGCTAACCGTACAAATTCTGGAGCAAATTTAGTGACTAATTCAAGATTCAGAGGCTATAAAACAGAAGAGAAGATCAGCCGTAGCTTGTGGAAGAAATTTGAAGCTTTAATGCGTCTAAAGTGCCGCGAAAACGCCTCAATTAAGTGGGTTTGACCGAGAAACCACGGTCAACCTGTCACATCAGCACCCAAAAACTTTTGTGAGTATTCCACTCTTTTGACTACCCCTCTGAACTTCACTGAACTGTTTTTTCTGCAGTATTTTTTGCGCAAACTCTCTTCCCCTCTCCAATAAAACTGTTTTTGTGCAGAATTCTTTGCACCGCCACCAAATAAAAATTTTGCATGTGTTTTAGATTTTTTTTGTTATCGTTTTGCATAAATAATACGGACTTTAAAGGGGTTATAACACAAATTCAGATTGGGTGGGGATTTCATCACCCTTTCTAAGACCCAAAAAATCACTAAAAGCATACACATTATCCTTGAGCTTAATTAAAAAATATTTAGACTCAGCCAACTAAGGACTTGTCGTGCTCAATAGGACAGAGGAAGGTTGTAGGCATTCGATCGTTTATCTAAACTTGACTTTGTGGTGCCTAGGCTAGACAAGTGAGGAGGTAATTTTAAAAGGCACGTCTCACGGTGATTCGTGAGCGGAACCCTCCTTATCTCACTTATGCTTACCTGGCCATAATTGGCAGTGAAGAGATGATTTGAGGGCTGTCTCACAACTTGTCACTTTGGAACAGTTAGGAGCGGTCTAGTGGACTTTGAAGACCATAGCTTTAGGTGTAATTGTGCATGTTGTGACTGTGATTGTTTGAAGTTGTGTCCATAAATCCGTATATATTTTGCAAAACTCTCTATAAAAAAAACCAAAAACTTCTATAAAAACTTGCCATTTGTCACCAAATTTCCATTTCATCTAGCTTTCACCGACTTTTCTCCATTGACGTTTTCTTACCATCACATTCTACGCTTTGACTACACTAAACTCGTTTAGTGTATGTCCGGTTGGACTCGGAACACTAGTGCTCTCCTAATCCGCGTTACGTTAGTCGCTACCGACTACGCGATCGACTCCGACGTCGAAACTCCTTCCACGCCTCTTTCACCCTTACCTTTGCCGGCCAACTCCGATGTTGACCGCGATTCTGTTCATACATCATCACTTTCACCGTCACCAAATTTTTCTTACGAGATGTCGGAATTTCCTCCTAACATCACTTTACCTCCCCTGGGAATAATTACACCTCCGCTTGGTGCGAATAACCCGCAACCACATCCAGCAGCGCTACAACGAATTGCACTCAAGGATCGTTTCTATCCTACCCGTGCTGCACTCTCTACTTGTCTTTCTCTTCCACCGGCCAACGGGAATAATTTCGAAATTAAGCCCCACTTTATCAACATGCTGCCAAAATTTCACGGGCTTGAATCCGAAGATGCCTACATCTTCATCAATAAATTTCAGAACGTATGTGCGATGATGAAGACAACCCAATTGTCTGATGATACTATACGGCTACGAGTTATTCCTTTCACCTTTTGTGACCTTGCTGAAAAGTGGTTGTATAACACCGCATCTTATTCGATAACCAGTTAGGACGAGTTTGTAAAAGCGTTTCTGAAGAAATTCTACCCGAATCATAAGACCGCACGGATCTGAAACGAGATAAATCAATTCACCCAGCTTCCAATCGAACCTTTTTGGGAGCGCTTTGACTGGTACAAGGACCTCCTTGTTCAGTGTCCTCATCACGGTATAGAGAAATGGCAACTTTGCCAAACTCTGTACGAGGGCCTGAATCCAGCAACTAGACAGTTGATGGAGATCATCTGTCAGGGCCACTTCCTGTCTAAATCTAACGAGGAGGCTTGGTAATTCTTTGACGATCTTGCGGAACAAACGCTGCAGTGGAAAAGAACCCAACCGAACACTTCAACTTCTTCTTCTTCAGGTCTCTCTAGGACAGGAGTTCATCAACTCGATATCTCAATTGCAATAAAGGCCGAGATGGCTGCAATCACGCAGAAACTGGAAGCAATTGAGAGCAAATTCTCATCTCCTTCTCCTGCCCATGTTCCTCCCCTAGTACCATTTGCGCTTGTTGTTCGGATCCATCTCATTTGACCGAAGAGTGTCCTTACAATCCACCATCTCAAGGAAAGGATCAGGTTAATACTGTATTTCAGCAAAGACCAAGAAACGATCCATACTCTTTCACATACAATCCCGGTTGGAGGAACTACCCTAATTTTTCCTAGAATCAGAACTAGCATCAATTCCAAGGCCAGAACAACTTCCACAAACCTCCTCCTCCTCAACAACAAGCTCAACAACAATTTCAGCAGTCTTTCCAACCCCAACCTTTTCAGAATCTGACGCACAACTTTGCACCCTGCGACAATTCTTTTCCTCAAAACAATTCTGTTCCGTCAAATAACGATAAGGTTTGCTCGCTAGAACAGAGTCTAGAGCAAAGCAATCGACTCAATCCACCGCCAACATCCAGTCTTCCATTCAGTCTCTGGTGCAACACACCGCTGCATATGGGCAAAGCATCAAGACCATCGAAGCCCAGATTGCACAGCTGAATGCGGCCTTGAGCGAGCGAGAGAAAGGAAAGCTTCCATCTCAACCACTCCCAAATCCTGGTCACCCACATAATGTACATGTTGCATTCCATCTCCACAATCTCCTCCACAAGTATTGAACTCAACCAATTTCAAAATGTTCCATTTCCAAATCGGTTGCGATTTAATAAACAAAATCCACAAATGGAGAAGATTATGGAGTTGTTCAAATAGGTTAACATCAACATTCCCTCTTAGATGCAATTCAGCAAGTCTCTTCTTACGCAAAAATCTTGAAAGACTTGTGCACTAAGAAGAGGAGATCTCAGGTACCAAAGAAAGTTTTTTTGGCTAGTAACATGAGTGATACTCTTACCCAAGATTTACCACAAAAACGGAAGGACCCCAGCTGTCCTACGATTTCAATAACCATTGGGGATAAGAACATCAATCGCGCTCTTCTGGACCTTGGTGCCAATGTTAACCTTCTTCCTTATTCAGTATATGAGCAACTCGATGTAGGAGAACTGAAACCTACACATTTTACTCTTCAAATGGCTGATCGATCTATCACCCATCCTAGGGATGAGCTAGAGAATGTGTTAATTAAAGTTGGGGACTTAATATTCCCCGTTGACTTCATTGTTTTAGATACACAACCTGTAGCTAACCCCCGGAATCAAATTCTGGTGATTCTCGGTCGCCCATTCCTTGCAAGCTTAAATGATGTGATCAATTGTCGAAATGGTTCCATGAACCTATCTTTTGGCAACATGACAATTGAACTCAACATTTTTAGGTTAGGAAATCAGCCATCCGAACCAAACGCTCATATACCGGATGTTTGTTCCATTCAGGAGATCGCCCTTGAGGAATGTGAATTTGAAGAATGCTTGTTTGATCACAGTGATCTTGACGCCACTAATGCATTCCTTTTTGAACTTGCTGCTTCCGAACCTGACAACGATTATGAGTGATTCAAGTTTTCAAACGATCTTAGCTTGTCACCACCTGAGTTTGAATCTTTTGAATTTTCGGATGCATTAGTTGAACCATCCGACTCGGTCGCATACACTCGCTTTGAGCCCCTGTTGGAATCCTTGAGTTCGAGACATTTCTCCAATCTTGCCTTCAGTCATTTCACCTCCGACGCTTGAACTCAAGCCTCTGCTGTCTCACCTCAAGTATATTTACTTAGGTGAAAACGAGACCCTTCCAGTCATCATCTCGGCTTCTCTAGCTTCAGAGCAAGAGAAAGCCCTTCTCACGGTCTTGCAATCCAATCGGCAAGCTTTCGGCTGGACGATGGCAGACATCAAGGGGATTAGTCCCCTAATCGTTGAACATCACATTCTTATGATGAATGATGCTAAACCAGCGAGGGATCCACAAAGACGATTGAATCCATTCATGAAGGAGGCCGTGAAAAAAAAGATCATCAAATGTCTGGATAGTGGTATCATTTACCCTATTTCAGACAGCCAATAGGTCAGTCTTATACATGTTGTTCCTAAAATGTCGGGCATTACGGTCATCACAAACGAGGCAAATGAGTTGATCCCTACTCGCACCCAGACCAGGTGGCGAGTATGCATTGATTATCGAAAACTCAACGCCGCAACGCGGAAGGATCACTTTCCGCTACCATTCATTGACCAAATGCTTGAAAGATTAGCTGGACATGAGTATTACTGTTTTCTGGACGGTTACTCAGGCTACAACCAGATTCCCATCGCCGAGAAAGACCAGGACAAAACCACTTTCACTTTTCCTTTTGGCACGTTCGGATATCACCGCATGCACTTTGGGCTATGCAATACCCCCGCTACTTTTCAGCGGTGTATGATGGGAATATTCTCTAACATGGTTGAGAAATTTCTGTAGATATTCATAGATGATTTCTCCATCTTTGGCGATTCCATTGACGAGTGTATGTAACATCTTGATGTCGTCCTTACCCGATGTAAGGATAAAAATCTCACCATAAACTAGGAGAAATACCACTTCATGGTGCGCGAAGGTATTGTCTTAGGACATATCATTTCGTGAAATGGCATCGAGGTTGAAAAATTAAAGATTGATATCATTTCCAACCTCCCTCCTCCCAAATGCGTCAGAGATATCCGAGCTTTCCTTGGCCATGTCGGTTTCTACAGACGGTTTATCAAGGACTTTAGCAAGATTGCTAAACCCTTGACTCTTCTTCTGGCCAAGGATACCACGTTCAAATTCGACTAGAGCTGTTTGACTGCTTTCGAATCACTGAGAAACTCACTCACCACAACTCATGTTCTTTCTTCATCTGACTGGACGCATCCTTTCGAGATTATGTGTGATGCATCCGACTTTGCTATCGGTGCGGTCCTAGGACAGTACATCGATAAAATGTCGCACGTAATCTACTACGCGAGCCAGACCCTGAATGATGCACAAATGAACTATACGACAACCGAGAAAGAGTTCTTGGTGGTTGTGTTCGCTTTGGAGAAATTCAGGTCATATCTCATTGGCTCACCAGTCATTGTCTACACCGATCATTCCGCTCTGAGACATCTTTTTGCGAAAAAGGATGCAAAATCTTGGCTAATACGTTGGATCCTCTTACTTCAAGAGTTTGACCTTGTTATTAAGAACAAAAGAGGATGTGAAAACGTAGTGGCCGACCATCTTTCATGATTTCCTTCTTCGCCGACGCTTCATCTCCCAATTAACGATGTTCTTCCTGATGAACAACTCTAGACAGTATCTTACGAACCCTGGTTCGCAAATATTGTGAACTATTTGGCAACAGGACTCATAACAAATGAATGGTCGAGTTAGGACAGACTAAGATTTTTATCCCAAGTAAAACACTTTTACTAGGATGAACCCTATCTGTTCAAGTACTGTCCAAACCAAATCATTCGTCGGTGTGTTCCTGATAATGAATTCAAGAGTGTGCTGTCGTTTTGCCACGATCAAGCGTGTGGCGGGCATTTTGGCCCAAGAAAAACAGCTAAGAAAGTCTTGCAGTGTAGCTTTTACTGGCCACAACTTTTCAAAGATGCCTATGATTACTGCAAGACTTGCTCCCGGTTCCAACATTTGGGCCGAATTTTCTGGAGAAACGAGATGTCGCTCCAACCAATCTTAATTGTTGAGATGTTCGATGTTTGGGGAATAGATTTCATAGGCACGTTTCCCAATTCTTTTGGAAACCTGTACATTCATTTAGCTGTTGATTATGTCTCCAAATGGGTCGAGGCAGTATTGAGCCAGACGAACGACAACAACGTTGTCGTTAGATTTCTGAAAGAAAACTTATTTTCCCAGTTCGGGCACCCTCACGCTATCATTAGAGACAATGGGACACATTTTTGCAATAAGTCTTTTGAGGCCTTGATGCGAAAATACTCAATTAATCATAAACTATCCACGCCCTACCACCCCTAAATATGTGGGTAAGCCGAAGTTTCAAATCAGTAGATCAAGCAGATTTTGGAGAAAAAGGTTTTCAAGAACCGTAAAGATTGGTCTTTGAAACTAATCAATGCTCTTTGGGCATTTCGAACTGCATGCAAGACTAATCTTGAAACTCCCTATCGGCTTTTGTATAGAAAGGCTTGTCACCTCCCCGTAGAAATAGAGCATCGCGCATTTTGTGCGATCAAAAAGCTGAATCTCAACCTTGAAGATGCGGGAAGCTATCCGAAGCTGCAACCAAACGAATTGAACGAGCTTCGGGATGAGGCTTACGAGAACGCGGTTGTTATAAAGAATCGAACGAAGGTGTTTCATGATAAACACCTTACGCGCAAAACTTTCACGCCTGGACAACAGGTACCTTTTTACGACATCCGACTCCATTTCCATTTCGGTAAGTTTCGATCTCGCTGGAAGGGACCCTTTCTTGTGCGGTGTGTACACCCGCACGGCGCTGTGGATTTGGAGAATCCAGAGGGCGGTTCACTATTCGAAGTGAACGACCACAGATTAAAACCGTTCCTCACCGCAGAACCATCGGAGGAGTTCCTGATGTTACAGGAGCTGGTTTACATTGACTAATCTTCCTCCGTTTACCACCAAACTTCGGTTATCCAGCAATAAATAGTGGAAACACTGTTTCAAATAAGTTTGGGGGTATGTATATATCATCTTGTATATATATAATGGATATTCTTATCCGGTGCATATCCATTTTTAATTTGTTTTTCTCAGTTTTGTGTGTCGGGATATTTCTTGCCTGGTGAAATTCCCATTTGTAAAAAAAAATAATAAATAAAAAACAAAATAAATAAATAAATAAAAAGAGAAAGAGGGGGATCTTTTTGTAAATATTCCAGAATATATGAAAAAATTTCTTTAAAAAGTTTTTTTTTTGCAAATAGATCACTTTTTTGACCAACTTTTGACTTTGGCTTTTAAAACACCTCTGTTCTCTGAATTTTCATTCCTGAGTCTTTAGCCCGAAATTTTCTCCAAGCCCTGGCCACGATGAAAATCTTCAGCACCGATCCGCCCAAGCTGCCGCGGAACCGCCGCAATAAGGGCCATTTCGCCGCGGAACCGCTGCCTTCTAGCCGCCTCTCCCTCTGAAATTTTTAGAGAAGGTTTGCATTCCTTATCTCTTCTCTTCAGCACTGTAAAGTTTCTATTTTCTGTTCATGGATCATAGTTTCCAATTTGAAAGAGAATTCTCTCAATTAATTGCCCATAACGTGTATGGTAGCTATTTTGGCGACGAAATCCGGAAACGCGGATGGAATTATCTATTTTATAACCATCCGAATGCATTCGCGCTTCCGGATCTCATTGGTCGTTTCTTTGATAGCATGGAGGAGGGTTGTTTTGAAAATTATGGGCTTATTCGCTTATTTTGGGGTGATCGGAAAATTGTTATAGATAGAAACTTTATTCATGAAGTTACTTTGATACCCATATCCCCGCTCACGATCAACCCCTCTTATTTGAGGATTACATGCCATTGATGGACGAGAGTTGTTCTAGGGAACCCAGGAAAGGAATTTTGGATCGTACGTTGTATGCGAATGTGTTAACCGTGTGTCGTTGGGCACAAAATAACATTTTTGGTAGTTCGCATAACACCAGTTTTTTCACTCCATCCCTACACATTGTGCACACATTAATGATGAAAAATCCAAGTTATGATATGTACACCATACTTCTACACTCGATTGGCGCCAGAAAAAAGGCAGCCAATTATCCGTGTTTAATGTTAGTAACACAATTGTGTCGCTATTTCCTTTCTGTAGAGGAGTTCGATACTTTTATGCATCATGGGGTTCCCATTCGACCCGTGCTTGAGGGTGTGTCCACATCGTACACTAGACTTCATGGGTTATGGTCGCGCACCGAGCCGGCCGAGGATGTGATGGCAGAGACGCCCAGCTCAATCTCCACAGCGAGCGATGAGGAGCTGACCCCCGCCGAGCAAGCACGCTTATTGTGGCATACTCATAGAGGGGTAGAGAGAGTGTTAGGGATGACGATGACTTTTGATCAGCGTATTACGAGCCTAGAGCAGGGGATGTCTACCCTGTTGGCACGGGGTGAGAAAGCGAGATCGAGAGGTCGTGGTGCGAACACCGGTGGAGATGGTACGAGTAGTACTGGCACGAGTGGTACTGCGTTTGGTTTTAGGAGATGCAGTAAGCAGCGGTGAGGGCACTGTTGTGAGTAAGTTTGGGGGCGGGGTTTTGTTGTAAATAGTTATCCATGCATTCTGCATCTGCACGTTTTTTTTGTAAATATTTGTTCTTTTATTTGCATGTTTAAATTCCACACTGCATTATATGTATATTTCTGCATTGCATTGTTATCCCTAAAAAAAAGAAAAAAAAAAGAATAAAATGATTTTTTTTGTGTATTTAGACTCGAGTTCGACATGAAGCTTGACTAGTTAGAAATAACTAAGTCCTATGTTTAGTAATTGAAAACACTAGAAATAATATTCTTTGAAGTATAACTGTAGTAAATATACGTCCTTACAGTTTGTTTAGAAGTAAGCAATTTTGAGTTCAGTTCTTGAGCTAAATAGAAATGAAAGGAAAAGTATTGAAAGCTTTATTTGAAGAATAAGTCTGAAAAATAGTTCCGATTCTCGAGTCCAAATTCAGAAAATATACACCCTACAAATCGCACATACACGCACCTTGAAACTTAGGATGGTAGAGAATACCTAGAAATACTCTTGTCTGAAAGCCTAGTATGAAAGAAAAAAACGGTATTTAAAACTAATCACCAAAAGAGCATCATTGAAAAATATATCCGGTCTTAAAAAAAATGAAAAAAGAAAAAAAGGAAATAAAGTACAAGACCTAGAAACTGCTATTTACGCTTTAACCTCACGCATTCAGTAATCGGCCGATTAATGCCTCAGGAAGCTGTAATAGTCGCATGAAAGATATGTGAGCGAATCCGTCTATCATTAATGAAAAGAAGTAGTACTAGGTATTAAGGTAAGGGTACTATAGCTTGAATTGAATTCCCAAGTGTAGGGGTAATATGACATACATGTAGGGGTATATGATCAAAGTTTGGAGGAGAAATAGAAATGAAGAATAGGGCTTATATCTTTCGTAGAGATGATAAAAATTCCGGATTGGAGACTGCACTTTAGAAGGAAAACTCAAGAGATACTGAGAACTTTATAAACTGACAAAACGTGTAAAATCTTAAGTTAAATGAATAGGAAGTATGAAGAATAAGGGATGGATATTTCCAATTTAGGATGATAGAGTTTCTAGCTAGAATGATGAACTGTAGAATTAGAGTCGACGACCAACTTGACTGGATTTTGTGGGTAGTATCCGCTGAAAACCCTCAGGAGACAAAACTCCTCCTCTAGGGCAACCTAGGGGTTTAACGGTTTGTTGCACACGGTAAGTGCAACCGTGATACCTACGAAAGTGAGTTTTTTGGGAATAAAATGGTTTTGCTCGGGAAGAGCAAAAGTTAAGTTTGGGGGTATTTGTTTATATCAGAATTTTGCACTTTTATACCACCTATTCTTGATTGCATTGCATATAGTTTGGTACCTTTGATCCGTGTTTGCTACATAATTGCAGGTTACAGGTTCTCAGTTCAAAACAATGAAAATCAGGAGCAATCACGACAAATTCAGGACAACTGCCAACAACAGATAAAAATACGGGTTTCCGCTCACTATCCGTCAGGTGCCACCTACCAGTTCGAGAGACAAAAGTCAATCAAGGGTCATTCATGCACAAAGCACAAGAGAGGCAGCACAAGAATCGAGTTGATAACGCGGAGCTCAAGAAAATCAAGGCAAAAAATCCACATTCTTTCATCTTTTTGGACTGTTGAGAATCTGGGAGAAAAATGGAATTATTCTGAAAAACCAAGTGTACTAAACAGAACAAGAAAGCAACATGGAATACCCCAGAAAAAACGAGACAAAACTCATCCAAAGCGCCACGGAACCGCGGCCGATATCGCATTTATGCGGCGGTTCCGCGGCCGAGTCAACTCGGAGTCAAAAGATATTTTTAGGGTAGTTTTGTGATAGTGTAAGGGCTCAGACTTTGACCCTAAGGTTTTATCTATCTGCCTATAAATAGCTCAGTTTCAATCCAAGTGAGGATACTTATTCTTTTGTTAGGATTTAGTATAATTTAGTTTGTAACTTCTCTTCCTTCTCCATCTTTCCTCCATTAATATTGTAGTGAGCTTTTGAGTAAATGATGAATAAAGAAAAGTTTTTTTCATATGCATGTCTTATAATTAAATTCTTATATATGTTGCTTGTAATTCTCTTTGTTAAGTAGTTGTTGTTTGTTTGTTTGTTTGTTATTCTTCTCTTTTCTTTTATCCTTACAAACATGATGCTTAAGTATGATCCTTGCTAAGTGAGGTCCCAAATAGTTAGTTTTAATTTTCTACCTCATTTCTTTCCATCTTCTTTGTTTATTTTATTTTATTTTTCTTTCATAATGGGTGAGTAGTTTCTCACTTGTTAGGGTAGGATACGGAAAGTTTGAGAGAAGAAAATCTCTCACTCTTTTTTTTTGCCCAACATCTTGATTCGAACTCCCGTCAAGGCAACCACAATCCACTCCCTACGGCACCCTATCTTACATGATAGCGGTGACACCCTACTGAGACCGGTTGCGGTTGAATTGACCGGAGGTTATGCTCAAGAGCCAAGAACGGACGGACAAGGACTAAAAGAAAGGAAGTAAGCGTTGGAAAGCCTAGTTTATACTCGCAAGTTTCCTTTCTAGTCGTGCTAATTCCCATTGTTGCCGATTACCGTAATATCGATATTAAGAGTGTCAAAAGAAAGAAGTGAGTGAATTCCTAACTCAAACTAATCTAATCCTAAGCCTAACAAGCTCTTTTATCATACATATTTAGCATATAGTTAATCTTGAACAAAGTCAGACTACTTGAACTTAACTCGTTAAAACATTAAGAAAAGGATTCTCATCTCTCCGTGGACCGACCCGTACTCATTCGGCTAGCTACCAAGCGAAACTGTCTTGATTGCGGTAATTAAAACTAGCATACAAAAATTTCACCAATCACTGTGGAAATAACCTATTACAACACAACCTATTGCGTCGGCGTTCTTTCGTGGGTATTTGGTGTCACCCGACGAAATAGACCTATTTCAACGGTAGATTGTCGTCGAAATAAATGACTATTTACTGTAGTGTTTTTTCCGCATGAAAAAAATGTATTTGTTTTGAAATAAGAAAGTAGAAATAAAGCTGAGTTAACAATGGCATGTCATATTTTTTTATTAATAATAAAAATTAGTTCATGCAAAAAAATTAGTTCAGATTTCAAAATGAGTTTTTATGACTTTCCATTGACTTTCTATCTTTGGTGAGATAAATATTTTTCATATTTTTATTGTTTAGAACCTGGGCCTACTTATTATCCGTAGCTTCCTCTTGCCATGTTTGGATATGGAGTAAGAATAACTATAGTTTATTTTTAAATGGAGACGGAATGCATATAACTATAGTTTGAAAGCCTCAAACTTCAAAACAGAAGTCTAAATAACTTAGAAATCCAAAACAATAGGCCTAAAATAAATCTAAAATTACCATACCAAATAAAATCTTTCTTAACAAAAAAAATAAGAGTTTCTTTGAAAAGCAAAGTAATTAAAATCTATCCTAAAATTATTAAACTAAATAAAATATCTCTAGAGAGGATATATATCTAATATTTCTATAACTCATACCAAAATATAAAAATAAAAATTAAACACTAAATTTGGCAAATTACCTCCTATATGGTCACTTGCATATAGTTTGCATGCAATCCTAACTTCCATACTAGTTGAGATGCAAGAAGTATAGATGAAAAACTATATAGTTAATAATATGTACATTTCCTACTAATTAATTAAGTTGCATCATGAAAGTACATGGCTACACCCATGCTAAGATAACTTAAAGGCTTAATACCAAAAAACCGTATAGCCTTTTAGCTAAAATATGATAAACGTCCCCCAAATAGTTTTAAAATACACAAGAAACTGCCACAAAATTTTCAAAATACACAAGAAATTACAGCAAAAACTTTCAAAAACTACGAAAACCCCCCAAAAATCCAATGCCAACGTCAGCAATAAATAGCACAAAATTGCATGCTATTGGGTCCTCGTAATTTTGAAAATTATTTGTGGGGGGGGGGGGGGTTTCTCCAGTTTTATCCAGTAGATTTGAGTTTTTTTTGGAATTAATCCCAACTTAAAACAAACCATAGTTTAATTACAAACACACTGCTTCTTCGGTGCTACAAGATATAAAACATAGCCGCTCCCTTACCTATAAACAAAAGCAACAAATACTTCAAGTTGCATCTTAATTGAACCCTAGTCTTTAATCAACAATAATATTCCATCGCTTTTCGGCATACTTTATAAGCTCGTCAACCTCGACATCACCTTCAATGCCCTTGTTCTTATCAAGATCAGCATGCACCATCGCCCTCCAAGCTTTCCATGCCATGCAGTGTATTCCGAGCCCTTTCAGCGCGGCATGAAGCTCCTACCTGCTGATTTTCCCGTCGCCATTGGCATCGACTGTTATGAGCCATTCTTTGAACTCTTGTCTCGTCATTTTCTTGCCCTTGTTTTGCATACTGGGTGGCGAGAGTACCGGCACGCGTATGTGAGGCATTGGGACGTCGAACTTATTTGAGTTTTGAGGGTTTGATTTATATTGCTAGCTATATAAAGGGAATTAAAAGTGAAGGACTACGTGAGCTACAAGTTGGAGGACTATAGACAAGCCATGTGATTTATTTTGATGCCTGTTAAGACTTAAGTGTATGCTGCTGCTGCAGCCTGTAGGGTAAATTTATTCTTATTCTCTCTACCTAATCTATCTCTATTTATAGCTAGGTTATATATACACAGACGCACGCAGGTAGTGCAGGATTGCCTAACTATATATAGCCTGCTAGTTCCTTTTGTTCCCTTTCATTTCTTGAAAATTTTTCATTTATATATTAAAAATTTTTTTCCTTTTTTGAGTTCTACCTCCTTTGGCGATCCAAACATACCAACTGAACTGAGCTATGCCCATTTGGAATTTATTTATTGGCTTATTTCACGAAAACCGCTCTATATGGTTTACTCGATTTTTCAAAAACCGCCATATAGGTTGAACTCATGATAAAAACCGCTTGAACTATTTCGTTACTTAAAAGCCCCATGCGGTTATTTATTACAAAAACTGACTAACTTTATTCTCTTATTTTAATTAAAATACGGATTCCCTAGGTGTATTGAAGGTAAACCATATATACTCCTAGGGCCGTCAAGTGGGTAATTTGTCATAATTTGGAAAACCAAAACTTTAGGTTTGAAGAGTCGGAAAAGAAACCTCAATTTAAAATTAAATCGAAATTTAGAGAGTGAAAAGAACAGATATAATGAGATTAGGATAATTTAGCTTAAAACTATAAGAATCGGTCAAATATGAGATCGCGTGACATGTTAATCACCAAAAACCTTTAAAATCAACCCTTGGGGTTTTTTTTACTATGAAGTTAAAAGTTTAAAGGGTTTTCATAGCGCGCTTGAGTTATATGATGATTTTGAAAAACTTGCGTAAATCATAAAATGGTTTTTGTGAAATACGTCTTATATATTTAATTGGTGTATATATGTTGAAATAAACTCAGTAGAAAAAGCTGCAATAACGAGAGAAACCTTTACGAGGAACAAATTTTTCTCAACAATGTATACACTACTGAGCGAACTTTCTCTCGGTAATGATCTATTTCTTAGGGGGGAATACATTACCGAGGGAAAGTATAAAAAGTTTGCTTCGGTAGTGTACACGATACAGAGGGAAATTTGTCCATCGTAAATGTTTCCCTCGATATTGCAGCCTTTTCTACTAGTGACTACTGTATCGGAATAATTATACTCGGACTAGCAACCATATATGGCATGTTATAGATAGCTAAGATGCACACTTAGCAAAACGTCCACTTTTTAGTAACCGGCTCTTAAAGTTCAACATAAGAGCATGCTTACTGAAAATTGTTCTCAATTCAAGACAGGACAACATTAGCACGGTTGGTATCAATTTTCTCTCCAACTTGGTCACAGGATCAATCCCCTTTAAGATTGATTCTATAAAACAAAACATTCCTAAGAATTATTCACTACAAACTTTTACTTGAGAGGTGCACATTGCAGAGAGGCATCACATATAGTAAACAGAGGTGCACTTGCTGTGAGCTAATCTTGGTGGTAATCCTGCATTACCATGAAATATTACTATACTTGTTTAGGTGTAAAAGATAATTCCGGACATATAGTATTATCATGGTAATCAAATAACCAAATTTCATGGTAATACTATTCCCCCCAAATATGTGCCTATTCTAAATTACCACGAAATATTCCCGTCTAACATGAATAAATCATGATCATCCGCTGCCAGCCTCCCTCGTCATCTGCAGGTCGGCCCCGCCGTCTGTCGTCAGTCGTCCTCCAGTTATCCGCCGTTGGCCATCGCCGATCAGACGTTCGCCGTGGTCCGAACACCGGCCATCGTTGATCATTCACTAGTCAGCCCGCTGCCGATCAGACGTTGGTCGCTATCCGGCCGTAGTTCGTCGTCTGCCGGTCCACCGCCGGCCTCGTCGTCATCCACCAGCCCTTCTCCGGCCTCACAAGCCGGTGGCGTACGCACTATATATATATAACCGTTAACCGTTAATTTTGAATTCAGCGGTGAAAAACTTGTGGAATCACATGAAATTTGGCGTATCCACATCTTCGATGATAACGATGAAGATGATGGATTCCGATCGTCGGAATACACGATGGAGGGCGTATTTTCTTTTGACGCCATGGAGGAAATTCACTACTATAGCATCTTTCCTTCATTATTCTCTCTCTCTCTCTCTCTCTCTCTCTCTCTCTCTATATATATATATATATATATATATATATATATATATATATATATGACCGGAAATATTGATTAAAATATACCGAGCACGTTAATATAGAATGAAATTAGATACCCGGTCATCCCGTTTCCGGAAATGTGAGGATTTCTGGTAGTCTTTTATTCCCTGTACCAAGGTCAACCATAGGTCTTTGATCGCATTCGAATAAAGTGATAGAAAGCAACAAATCATGTAAGAAAAAAAAGGAGATGCTAAATGTTTTTTGGAATGGTGAGTAGATAGGACGTAAGATTCATATCATAGGTCATTGATCGCATTCAAATAAAGTGATAGAAAGCAACAAATCATGTAAGAAAAAAGGGGGATGTTAAATGTTTTTGGAATGGTGAGTAGATAGGACGTAAGATTTGTTGCGCCACGGTAGCGCCCCGGCCTCTTTCTCGAGGCTAAAATGCGGAATAAAAATTTTCTCCTTGCCCGGAAACCGGCGCTACCGCGGACAATTACCCGGATCGTAAACCACTAACCTAATGCTAGCTAAAAAAAGATAGGGTGAGAAGTTATACCAGGCGATCCGTGTCCTTCGGTCTTCATCTCCACTCCGATCTCTTGCGGAATCTCCGTCACCTCCTCGCTCGTCGGAAAGGGCACCACGTAGCCGGAATCTTTTACGGGCTCCCGCCTCTTGACCGAGGCAACTCGGGCGCGAAGTTGGCTAGCCGACGCGTCCAAGACTTGCTGTAGAGTAGTGTAGTGAACTTGTCTCTTGGGGTTATGAGGTTGCCTTGATGTGGAGGAATGGAGAAGAGAAGGAGAGAAAGAAATGAGCTTTGAAGCTAATCTTTTGCAACCATGGAATGAGATGAGCATTTTTTTTTTTCAACCAAAATAAAAACCCCTTCCCACAAATAATGTGGCCGGCCTCTTTATCTCAAGAATGAGATTGGAGAGAGAAAAAAAAAGGAATTCATCAAATAAGAAAAGGAAAAGATAATTCAAGAAGAAGGTCACTCTCATTTCTTATCTAAATCCTTTTCACCAACCATCAAATGAAAAGCAAGTGATGAGATTAAAAAGGAATCTCATCATGACAAAAGCACATAAGCAACAAGACCCTCCACAAAAGAGTTATTTGCAAACTGCAAATAACCCCCTTCCAACAAGAAAGTCCGACCGAGAAGGAATGAAGGAAAACCGGCCGGAATGGAATGCAAACTGGCAACTTCAGAAAAACTGATCCCGTAATAAATTACAGGAAAACCCCACTGCTGCAAATACATGCCCGCATTTGTATTCCCACTGAACACAAATGCAAAGAGACAAAACTACACTATCAAATACTAGAATCCGGCTTAAGCCAAAGCCGGCTAGTAAAAACCGTCCGATCACGATCCGTGCAATACCGCACGTATCTGATCGAACCCTGCCATATCTCCATACGGCCTCTACAGCGTTTCGCCCGAAACTTGAGTAACTGAGTGTGGTGGACTCTAAAGACTCGTCAATACCTTGGCTGTGGATTTAACCACTAGCACGTCAGAGGTATAAGCCAATACGTGACGGGCCACCAGGTATTGACCAAATGGGACGTCGATGAGGAAGCTCACCCCGACACCCAACTGAGCCTGTCAGTGACAATATCCGTACAGTCCGGTCCGTTCGTCTATGAGTATCGCATGGCGGGCCTAGGGGGTTGGTAAAAGTCAGACCCCCAAAAGCGGTACAAGTCGTGTCGGAGCGTAGCCCAGAACACCCTAAGATACTACTGGAATACCTGCCAGTAAATCTCCTGCCTCGGCCGAGGGCTTTGTGTAATGGCTCTCCTAGACACAGCGCGACCTCACCCCCAATACCGGGAGAGACGAACCCCTGCAGATCCGCTCACTGCCTCCATGTGGCTCGGGACTGTACCCAACTAAAACCTGTTTGCACGACTCCTTTGAGCCGTGGTAGGGTAGTAATCAAAGCACAGTGGGAACTCACACGAGACAAATGACGATCTCAGGTCGATGAACTAACCTGTACACATGTCACCAGGGAACTGCTATCTGACATCTGGTATAAGACCAACTAGCAGGTTCCCGGCGAGTCCTGTCCGGTGTACTCATAACCCAATGAGCACCTGTATACATCTTAGGTGAACCAACTGACACCAGTGGCTTGTGAGACCGGCCACCGCCCCTCGTCGGGGTCTCGACTGTATACACTAGTCTACTAATGGAGTATCGATGCCCAGTCTCGAAACTCCCACGACTAGGGACATTCTAAGGATGTGCTTATAGACCTCAGCTCCCACGTATATGATCGCCATCATACTGCTGGTCGTCAAGCAAGAATCCTAGGGGCTCTATCAACGTGCAATAGCGACATGTCAGGTCACCTAAAGCAGTACACGATGATAAAGATAAACCAGATAGCATACTATCATCTCGAGTAAGACTGTCCTACCGGGATAGGTCCTCCCTCAATCATTGCAATCACGTGCCTGTGATCCAATAATTGACTCTGAGGGCACTAACTCCAACAATCTCCCACTTGCACTCAAGGCTAATTATTGCGATGTCGCATACTCACAGCCCGTGTGATACCGAACACCCAACTCCTCTACTAGTCAGTCTCACAAAGCTCGTTTGTGAAACTTTTGCGTTCGAGGAATAGCCTCAGTGAGTGGATCCGCTGTGATGTTTCTTTCTATGTCTCTCTATATCTCATGTTCGCGGAGAAAGCCATCTCCCGAAATGAGCAATACCTGTCTTAGAATGTCTGGATGTCTGATGGGACCTAGCTCATAAATGAACTCCAAATCCAAACTTCTTAGACTGTATCGTCAACTGAACTTAATCAGTATCCCGCGCCATGCCTCCCTCGGTATTGCCTTGGATCACCTGTCCAAAATACTGCCCCTCGTCAGAGGGAAAACTATAACTCTGACAACCTCCTTGTCGTCAATGTCACCTTGGAAGCCTGGAATGATAACTGTCTCTCCAATGAGGCGGTCGTTATCATATCCCTAGAACATCCACTTATGTTCTAAGACTGCTTCCGACTGTTTCTCCAGGATTGGATCAATATCAACTTATTGCATCTAGTGCAAGAACAACATCTGGTGTGGTACTTGACATCTCATGATTGACTCAATTGTCTAAGCAAGTGATCTGCCAATCATGAGTATCCCTCTCCTCTTTAGTCTGTAAGACACCTTTAGAGAGGGTGACTCCATTACCTGCAGGTACACTACCATGCCAGGAGTCGTCCATTCTAAATACTCATAGAATGCTGTCAAGGTACCCTGATTGGGAAACCACCCAAATCTAGATCTAAAACCATAGGTCTAGTAACCAGTATGTCTGATATAATATCCAAGTCCCATGTGGAGAAAACACTGTGTGACGACCAAAGTATAACCGATCGTAGTATAGGAATATCACTTCCTACTGCCTTCTCAACAGATCCATCCCCTATTCTGATGACGTCAAACCTATGACTGTCACATCAGAAATGGATGATCTATCTCCGCTACATCTGCTTTAGTCTATAAATAGACATAAGCCTGATGTCCACCAATGCTTCCGCTGCTCCCACTGACTATGACAACCCTCTGGCAGAGTCATATAGACATGCACTTCCAAAGCTAGTTTAGAACGACGCTATACTCATCCTCCTGCCGGGTCTCGCAGCCTGGAACAACAGCAATGGTAGGTGTGGGTAAACAAGAACTTCCCTGTCACCGTCCTTGAGGCTACCGGAGTACCTCTCGGGTGCCTGAAGTTACCCACCTTATCTGCGGAGTGGCCGATGGAATGTCAAATCAGATTGAATCTTTAGGTTCCTTATCAAATCTTCAGTAATCGTTTGCGGTTCTGGAATCACTTCCAGTTCTACCATACTCCCACTGCTGTTTTTGAAAAAATCCATTTTTAATAAAACTGTGGCGAGTCTAGAACAATATTTCTATTGATCTGCCAGATGGTAGAAAGTCAACCCTCGTCGTAGCCTGGGTCAACCCACAAACAGCCATTACAGAAACGTGCCTTGAGTTATCCGGAGTCTGGTTTTAAGCATAAGCCGGACAACTCCCCGTACCTTAACATCGTTAAGATATGAACTGTTCTATATCCAATATAGAAACAGAGGCACTGATTCAATTGAACCAGATTCAAATCATGCAGCTGTCTCCAGTGCATGTCAACTAAATGGAAGGAGGCCGATCAGCGTTACTCAACTTAGGAATGCTTCCAATTATGAGTAACCTGAAAGAGAAGCAATTTCTCTTTATCATTACTATCAACTGAATACCATACACAAGTATCTACATCTTCGATCACTTTGAAGAATCCCGATACTTGCAATACCTGGTTCTCTACTCTATTCAAATACCCATAACTCCTCAAAACTTAGACCCTGTGTTTCCACGAAACATATGTCTAAGAACTAGAGAAGTTAAAAGTAAACAGAATATAGTACGAGGACCAACCCCTCTGTCCTAATGGACACTGGACAACATACAATACTCTGTATAAGTCCGCTGAGTCTAACAACTCTTTCACTGTGTGTCGTAGGTTGAAAACTGTACTTATGGTTAAGAAGAA
This sequence comes from Agapanthus africanus, assembly GCA_030015575.1. Classification (NCBI taxonomy): domain Eukaryota; kingdom Viridiplantae; phylum Streptophyta; class Magnoliopsida; order Asparagales; family Amaryllidaceae; genus Agapanthus; species Agapanthus africanus. Next base: position 757,737,942 of record CM057340.1, read on the forward strand.
TTACACCGCTGTTTAATGCTCCTTACCTAACCATCCACTGATATAGGTAAATGTCGTAGACATAATATCAAAAGGTATATCTCACTCTATGAAAATAGACGTACAGATATATCAATTTGAAATTGGTGCATAACCGCGGATATTCAAAACCAAATATTTGCCGACCGGCAAACAACCCAGGTGACTTCCTCAAATATCACCGATTACAACGAATCCCGATATAATGAGGATGATCACCCAATTCCCAATAACTTACTCCCACTCAGCATCTGTAAAACCATACAGATGTGAGAATCCAACCTGGTAAATACATACCCTGGAGCAAGTGTCTAACTGGGAAATCAGTTTTCCATTAACAGTACACAGTGAAACTGAAACATTGAAATGTTTCGTTGGGGTATCGTGGTATTCCTAGTAATGCCTCTTCCATTATCCAGATTCACAACTGTAACCGTATAATTCTTTGCCACCTCTCCAAATCCCTTTATATGTCTTTAGTCATTACCTTCTGTACACCCCTTTAAGCCAAATGGTTTTCTTCCTTCCCTACCGTTCGGCACCAGCCTATGGTTTGGAAGAAGACTATCCAAAAAGCATAAAGGGTGTACTGTCCTAATCCTAGGAGCACTCGCAACGCGAGAGAAGGTGAAGATAAAAGACACCTGAATGTACTTTATTCCTATTTCTCCTGAACTAGGATCCATCCCCGAACTGGAACAAGTTCCTTTCGAGTTCGTATATAACCATACGATGGATTATCCAATAAACTGTGGATCTTCGTAGTAACACGGAGTGTCCTGGAGAAATACAAAGGTGATTTAGGATTGGCGAAGAAATACTTGGTTTGGTCGTGAATATCAGTCGCAATTTACTTTGCCCTCCTACTAATCCCTTGCTTTGTCTTAACTTAATACCTTCTGCACACCATCGTTATGCTAATTGGTTTTCTTCATTCCCTACCGGTCGGCACCAGCCTAAGGTTTGGAAGAAGACTATCCAATTTGCGTAATAGGTGTACTACTCCTAAACCAAGGAGTACTCGCAACCTGAGAGAAGGTGAAAAGAAAAGACAACTGAATAGTCCTATCCGTTTTCTCCAGAACCAGAAACCATCCTCGAAATCCATCGAGTTCGTATCTAACCATACGATGGTTTTGTCCAATGGAAGTGGACGTTCGCAGTAATACGGGGTGTCCTGGAGAAAAGGGTAAAAGTAGGAGTGGCAATGAGGTCTGCAACTCTGACAATCCAAAAGCCTGTATTAAGAAGGTTCGGTCAACTTGGTCACTGAGTCATAGTCTAGGGTCGGGTCAATGGTCGCTGCCAGAGAGAGAGAGAAAAGAAACACTCAGCGTGCACTCAAACCTAGATCAGAATGGTTACCAATTTATCTAATCAGGAAACCTCCCACTGTACCTCAAATTCTCCTCCAAACCTGAAAGAAGAACTAGTCGGGGTCACCCGAGGAGTAAACTAACTCATCAGTGGGAATCGGGATCCAACTATCATCGCATGATAACTTGACGGAATCCACTCAAGTCACCACACTCCAGAAGGTATGCGCATGCCTGGCAAGTTTCAGTTCTTTTGAAACTCCCGATGAGATTTTTACCCCTAGGACCCAAGTGACCTTGACACAGTCAACAAATCAAAGAGTCCTAGTCAAGTTCAGCCCGTCATTATCCTGGATTGCATTAAACCCACCCGTACGAGCCCTTGACACAGTCAACAAGGCCGCACGACTGTCCTAACCAATCCCATTAATATGCTACAAACAAACACTACTTAGCTACCGCATACTACGCCTTGACACAGTCAACAAACGCAGCACGAATACTAAGTAATACTTGTAAGAAATGACGGAGGGCTACGACTGGTTTTTGGCGAAAAACCATTAACGTAATGAACTTGATATCGTTGAAGGAACTGCATAACTTTTTATAAAAATATAGTGACGAAATCCATTACTAAAGAGGTCACTCCCGGTGAAGGGATCTCGGCTCTTTCCCCATAGAATGAGGTGCAGGATATTCCAACTGAATACCACGATGCAAAGCAAAAGTAATCGGCTATAGTGAAGTTAATGCCCTGACGCAAACTTCTGTCCAAGGGGTCACTCCCGGTGAAGGGATCTCGGCCCTTGCCTCGTCGACTGAGGAGCAGGATATTCCAGATGAATACCACGATGCAAAACAAAAGTGAACGTCCTTGCAATAACAGCTTTTTTTGAAAAATGTTCCAACAACATCAGAATAGGTTTGTTTATCTTGCATTGATCCGAATCAATGCAGTCCCATCAAATGATCACACCACAAAGAACGAAAATATACTGACGTACGTATATGCCATCCGCATTCGCCACTGGGTCCCGTCATCACTCGTTAGGTTAGCTTACTAACGACAGAGCGGGGACTGGACTAGCGCGGATGTAAAACATATACAACGTCTACTAATATATATACCAATATATTATATTTCGCTCAAGGCGTGAATAGAAAGCAACATCACAGAAATAATTGGCCCAATTTTAATATTCCAAAACCCCTAATTATAGCCCAGAAGCCCACTGGAGAAATTCGAAGCAGTGACCCCACCAACTTGCGGCGGAAGGGCGGCACAAACGTGGTTTTCGCGGCGCTTCCGCGCTCCTTTTGAGTGATCACTGTCTCGAAATTTCCCAGAGTTCTTAGAACTCCCTGCACATCATTCTTAGACCACCTGAAAAATTTTTAGACTCCAAAAAATTTCGACAGAAACTGATGTGAAGGAAAAATACGGTTTTTGGAATTTCGGTCGATCGGAACTGAAAAACACATTAGAACAAGCTAGGAAAGGTTAATGGCGTGGCTCTGATACCATGTTGCGCCACGGCAGCACCCCGGCCTCTTTCTCGAGGCCAAAATGCGGAATAAAAATTTTCTCCTTGCCCGGAAACCGGCGCTACCGCGGACAATTACCCGGATCGTAAACCACTAACCTAATGCTAGCTAAAAAAAGATAGGGTGAGAAGTTATACCAGGCGATCCGTGTCCTTCGGTCTTCATCTCCACTCCGATCTCTTGCGGAATCTCCGTCACCTCCTCGCTCGTCGGAAAGGGCACCACGTAGCCGGAATCTTTTACGGGCTCCCGCCTCTTGACCGAGGCAACTCGGGCGCGAAGTTGGCTAGCCGACGCGTCCAAGACTTGCTGTAGAGTAGTGTAGTGAACTTGTCTCTTGGGGTTATGAGGTTGCCTTGATGTGGAGGAATGGAGAAGAGAAGGAGAGAAAGAAATGAGCTTTGAAGCTAATCTTTTGCAACCATGGAATGAGATGAGCATTTTTTTTTTTCAACCAAAATAAAAACCCCTTCCCACAAATAATGTGGCCGGCCTCTTTATCTCAAGAATGAGATTGGAGAGAGAAAAAAAAAGGAATTCATCAAATAAGAAAAGGAAAAGATAATTCAAGAAGAAGGTCACTCTCATTTCTTATCTAAATCCTTTTCACCAACCATCAAATGAAAAGCAAGTGATGAGATTAAAAAGGAATCTCATCATGACAAAAGCACATAAGCAACAAGACCCTCCACAAAAGAGTTATTTGCAAACTGCAAATAACCCCCTTCCAACAAGAAAGTCCGACCGAGAAGGAATGAAGGAAAACCGGCCGGAATGGAATGCAAACTGGCAACTTCAGAAAAACTGATCCCGTAATAAATTACAGGAAAACCCCACTGCTGCAAATACATGCCCGCATTTGTATTCCCACTGAACACAAATGCAAAGAGACAAAACTACACTATCAAATACTAGAATCCGGCTTAAGCCAAAGCCGGCTAGTAAAAACCGTCCGATCACGATCCGTGCAATACCGCACGTATCTGATCGAACCCTGCCATATCTCCATACGGCCTCTACAGCGTTTCGCCCGAAACTTGAGTAACTGAGTGTGGTGGACTCTAAAGACTCGTCAATACCTTGGCTGTGGATTTAACCACTAGCACGTCAGAGGTATAAACCAATACGTGACGGGCCACCAGGTATTGACCAAATGGGACGTCGATGAGGAAGCTCACCCCGACACCCAACTGAGCCTGTCAGTGACAATATCCGTACAGTCCGGTCCGTTCGTCTATGAGTATCGCATGGCGGGCCTAGGGGGTTGGTAAAAGTCAGACCCCCAAAAGCGGTACAAGTCGTGTCGGAGCGTAGCCCAGAACACCCTAAGATACTACTGGAATACCTGCCAGTAAATCTCCTGCCTCGGCCGAGGGCTTTGTGTAATGGCTCTCCTAGACACAGCGCGACCTCACCCCCAATACCGGGAGAGACGAACCCCTGCAGATCCGCTCACTGCCTCCATGTGGCTCGGGACTGTACCCAACTAAAACCTGTTTGCACGACTCCTTTGAGCCGTGGTAGGGTAGTAATCAAAGCACAGTGGGAACTCACACGAGACAAATGACGATCTCAGGTCGATGAACTAACCTGTACACATGTCACCAGGGAACTGCTATCTGACATCTGGTATAAGACCAACTAGCAGGTTCCCGGCGAGTCCTGTCCGGTGTACTCATAACCCAATGAGCACCTGTATACATCTTAGGTGAACCAACTGACACCAGTGGCTTGTGAGACCGGCCACCGCCCCTCGTCGGGGTCTCGACTGTATACACTAGTCTACTAATGGAGTATCGATGCCCAGTCTCGAAACTCCCACGACTAGGGACATTCTAAGGATGTGCTTATAGACCCCAGCTCCCACGTATATGATCGCCATCATACTGCTGGTCGTCAAGCAAGAATCCTAGGGGCTCTATCAACGTGCAATAGCGACATGTCAGGTCACCTAAAGCAGTACACGATGATAAAGATAAACCAGATAGCATACTATCATCTCGAGTAAGACTGTCCTACCGGGATAGGTCCTCCCTCAATCATTGCAATCACGTGCCTGTGATCCAATAATTGACTCTGAGGGCACTAACTCCAACAAGATTCATATCATCAAGGCGACAATGGTCTTCATAAAGTTTTGGGTCAGCAAGAGGATAATCTCTGTCTCTGCTATTGTAACCGCATAACTTTAACTTGAGGGTCCTAAATTTATTTCAATTCGATGGTTTGATCGTTGTATTAAATAAAACCACATCAGCACCAAAAGGGTTAAATATAGGATTTTCTTAATAAATGTTTGATAAACACAGTCATCATCGAATCAGTTATAACCATACAATCATCTCTACTTATCTTAAACAATTATTAGAATCATTGTGAATTATTAATTTGAAAACAAATTATCTACAGTTTTGATCTTCTTTAATTTTTTTGAATTCAAATTAAAAATGTTAAACATAATTTTTATTTGTACACGTGCATCACACTTATAAGATACTAGTATGCTATTATATTGCCAAATGAGAGATGTACGAAGCGCATGCAAAAAAAAAAACCGTCTAATTTTCTGCCATGTCAACAATGCCAATATGTCAAAAATTGATAATTTTGATTTATTTTAAACTTGAAATAAAAAATGAAATATGAAGATTTTGAGGTTATTGTTACTATTCACCGTAACAAACTCCACACAACTGAAAGATTTTAGCTTCTCATCATTTCTGTACCTCTCCTCAGTTCCACATTCCCATTTCTCCAATAAATCTTTTTAAATGTTTGTAATGTTATACAAACTTGTATTGTACATGCAATATACTAGTTCTATATAAGGACAATTTTTTAACATAATCTCTTTTAACATTTAATTACAATAATAGAGTCCAAAAAATTATAATTATGAAAACCGACCCGTCCTTGCCCACGTAAGCACATGGGCAGCCACGGTGGCAAGAATTTTTAGTTCATTTCGAAACCGGGTTGAAAACTCTGGTTTTTCTAATATTATCTTTGTTTTTAAGAAGAGTATTTTACTAAATGGTCCCTCAATACTAGGCTAATTACTAAATAAACTCAATACTTGATAATTACTATTTACTCTCCCATAACTTTGAACAATTGCTAAAAGGCCTCTCGAGTTGCTAAAAATATTGTCTTTCTTTAATTCCGTTAAATATCTAACGGAGGGATATTGGAACTAGGGCTGTAAAGGCTCCAAACCACTCTAGCTCCTACATGTAAAATTCCTAAGTTCGACCCCAAATCAAAATTCACAATAGAGACAGAGATTAACCAATATGCTGCAAGCTAATTTTGATTCTTATTCTCCTAATTATGAATCTTCTAATTATGAGACCCTACTGCTTCACAAATTATTGTTCCTGAAAAACTTCCTGCTCCTACCGTTCTTAATGCAAGAGGTTCTGCCCCTAAAGATAAAAGAGCTAAAACTTCTGATATTTGGAAATATTTTATAGTACAAAGAGTTGTAAGTAAAGGAGAACGGACAGTTTGCACTCATTGCCAAGCAGATTTTACTTGTGCCATTTCAGATGGAACTGCCCAACAAAAAAGATATTTAATCAAACACGAAAAAACTGATTCTCGATAGATGACTCTTAGTATGACATCTAACTCTTTAACTAGTTTTTCTTATCCGCAAGATACTAATAGAAAAGAACTTACAAGATATGTCATAAATGTTGAACAACCATTTGGTTTTGCAGAAAACAAAAAAATTTAATAGATTGGTAAAAAATGCATATAATCCAGCATTTCAAAGAGTACCCAGAACAACATTTAGAAGTGATATTTTAAAAAATTCATGGTAGTAAAGCCAATTTGATTGATATTTTTGCAAATTTTAAGAGTAAAATTGCATTAACTTCTGATCTTTAGACTACAAAATGAGATATAAGTTATATTTGTGTTACTGCACATTTCATTGATAATGATTGGTTTTTACATAAAAAAATTATTGGTTTTTCAAAATGGAGCATCAACATAGTGGAAATAATATAAGTAATTATATTTTGACTACTGTACATGAATATAATATTTAAAATAGAAATATTTTCTGTTAGTTTTGATAATACTGCTAATAACAATTCTGCTATAGCAATTTAAAAAAATAATTTAAATTCTGTTTTGAATAGATAATTATTTTATCAAAAATATGTATGTCGTGTTTTAAATTTAATTATGCATGACGGTCTTAGTATAATTGATCATCATTTAGCGAAACTTTAAAATGCAATGATATTTATTGAAACCTTTAGACCCTGAAAATAAATTTCTAAGCTAACTTGTACTCAATTAAATTTAAAATTTAGATATTTCAAATTCAACATTCCAAGTTGGTGGAATTCCACTTATGAGTTGTTGAAATATGTTTTAAAATATCGGATGCCCATTATTTTATTTTATGAGGAACAAATGCCCAATAATAATTTAGATAATTATGATTGGTTTGTTTGTGAATATATTTTGAAATTTTTAGAAATATTTTACAATGCAACTAAATGTTTAGCAGTAGAACTGTTATTTTACTACATATTTAGCAGTAGAACTGTTATTTTATATTAGTAAGATTATTAATGAGCATGTAATTGACCCTGAAAGTGCATTTGCTGGAATATTACATAGCATACTTACGAAATTGAATAAATATTGGCGAAAATTCCTACAATGTTTTATTTAGCATCTGTTTTTTATTCTAAACTTAAAAAGGATAATTTATTTTTTTATTAGATGGATACCATTGTTTACACCGGTTTAAGTTTCGTTTACAGATATGTATATACTTAAACGAGTGATATCGTTGAAAGAAGGCGCATTTATATATATGTGTGGAATGTTAACGCATGACACGTGCACAGCATACGAGCACATCAGTGGTGTTTGCACTTAGCAAAAATTCCTAAGGGTGAAGTGCACGTGCGCACATACAGGTTGCACGTATATATTGCATATATAACCTAGCATGTCATAACTAACACAGGTTGCACGTATATGTTGGATATAGTGCACTCAAGTCAATTATTGGAATCGCAGGCATGCGATTGTGATGATTGAAGGAAGACCTATACGGGTAGAATAGTTTTACTCGAGATGATAGTATACTATCTGGTTTGTCTTTATCATCATGTACATGCATTATGTGGTATTACAGATCACTATTACATGTTGATAGAAACCATAGGATTCTTGCTTGACTACCAGCATTATGATGGTGATCATATACGTGGGAATTGGGTGGTCTATAAGCACATCCTTAAATGTCCCTAGTCGAGAGAGTATCAAGACTGGGCATCGATACTCCGAAGTAGACTAGTGTATACCTTTCGAGACCCTAACGAGGGGCGGTGGCCGGTCTCACAAGCCATTGGTGTCAGTTAATCACCTAACATAGTATACATGTGCTCATTGGGTTATGAGCTACACTGTACGAACACGCCGGAAACATGCTAGATGCTATTATAACTATTGTCAGATAGCAGTTCTCAGGTAACATGAGTACAGGTTAGTCTGTCGACCTGAGATCGTCATTTGTCTCGTGTGAGTTCCCACTGTGCTTTGATTACTACCCTACCATGGCTCAAAGGAGTCATGCAAATAGGTTTTAGTTGGGTACAGTCCCGAGCCACATAGAGGCAGTAAGCGGATCATCTGGAATTCGTCTTTCCCGGTATTAGGGGTTGATGTTGCGCTGTGAACGAGTGGCCATTACCAGAAATCCTTGGCCAAGATAGACGAGAATTACTAATTTAGATCAGTAGTTGCTCAGTGGATAATAGACTTCACACCGACACAAAATATCGCGTTATTAGGGGGTCTAACTTTATCCACCACCTAGACCCGATATGCGATACTCTTAGACGAACAGACCGAACTGTATAGAGATTGTCATAGACAGGCTCAGTAGGGGTTCGGATGAGTTTGCTCGTCGACCTTCTTTTCGCTCAGTCCTTGGGTGGCCGTTACGTACAGCTAGTACCGCTGACGTGCTTGTGGTTAAACTCACTGCCCTCGTATTGACAAGTCTTTAGAGTCACACATAGAGGGTTTTCCTGGTTCAGGCGAAATGATATAGTAGCCGTATTTTGATACGTGCCGGGCTCCGATCAAATGATTGTACTAGTTACCCGGACTTTCAATCGAACGGTTGATAATACCAGCCGTCTCGGGATTGAGCCGGATTATTAAATCGGGTATTGATTTAATAATTTACGTATATGTATTTCGATATGTATATTCTAGTATTATGTTCTTTGTGTTATTCTATCTATTTGTGTATTCGTATTTTTGTACGAATACAGGTATGTATATACATATGAGTATAATCCGTATTTATACGGAAAATATTCTAGAAGGTGGACACCTCATTTTGGATTATCCATTTATTTATTTAAATGGAAATGAGGTGTAAAGGTAAAGAATAAAGAATGGTGAGAACCATGCTTGAATAGTGTTGACAAATGAATTGTTAATTCATTTGTGCTAACTATTCAAGTATGGTTGCTATATTATATTTGAAAAATGGTTTTACAAAACCTTGCTTCATATTTTTTCTCACTTGAGGATGGTTCATTTTTGACATGGGATTTTTCATTCTCACCATTTGGTTATCTCTCTTCACTACCTTTCTTGAGCTCCTCCACCTTCTTCTTGAACCTCCTTTCTACAATCTCATGCGTTGAGAATCAAGAGAGGAGGTGAGATAGATACACACTTAGAACCATTCACTACATTCTAGACACTTTAGATTAGAAATCTATAGTCCATAGATGCTTCAATAGATTTTTAGTGTGGGGCTAGAGCTATGAGTTACATCTCTCGGGTGGATCATCTTCGACGGAGGAAGACCGGTGGCCAAATTCGATCGAGGAAACCTCTAGGAGCTAAGGAAGATGGTAGAAGACTAAAGGACACGGTTCATTCGGTATACAACTTCTAATCTTGTAGTTAAGATCTCCTTTTGTAGCTAGTATCGGTTTATGGTTTCGATTCTAAGACGGGTTGTTTAGCGCTAAAATTTTAAACACCATTTTTGTTCCGCATTGGCCATGGTAGATGGTCACGGCGTTGTCAAATCCCAACATGGTATTGTTCCCCTCCGAACGGCGGCCGGGACGTCGGGACGTCCGAATGCCTGGGGTTCGGGGCAGATGCTAATTGGTGCTATCCGTCTACCCCTCCGAAGATGCCAAGTTGATTTATGGCACCATGTATCGAAGGTTTAGACGGATGCGTCCGATGTAGCAGACTTCGTCAGATTCCCCCTCATTTGAGGGGTTTTTGATTGTGGGGACGCTCTTCCCTGCAGGCGCAAGCCCCTGCAGTTAATTACGCTACCGCGTTGCGGTAACAACTTTCTCCTTCTCCAGATGGTCACTTCGTGTCGTGGGTGTTTGTTTTGTTGCCCGTGGATTGTTTACGGAGACTGAGTTATGTCGTCGCCCGTAGGGCGTGGACTAGTCCAAATCCGCATTATCTTAGATTTGGGTTTGGGGGTTTGGTTTGAGGATACGTCAGCCATACTTGAGGCTAAGATCAACTCAAACGTTTGTTAAGGATACGTTAGTCTAACTTTGTGACTAAGATCAACTTAACGGGATCGTTTAGATCCGACAGAAGAGTGTTTGGACTCTAATGTTCCAGTTTAGGGACGTAGTGGTCCATGAATGTGTGGCCGTCGGGACCCGTCACCTCTCTGACGACGTTGAAGGATTACAACGACGGATGTCAGAGGAGTTCAAGGATGTACCCTCAAGCCGGAGTCAATTGGGGGGATTTATAGTCCACTTTGTTTTGAAGGTTTAAGGATACGTTAGCCATCTTTGAGGCTAAGATCAACTTAAACGGGACCGTTTAGATCCGACAAAAGAGCATGTGGGGCTCTATTGTCCTAGTTTAAGGACATTACGGTCCATGGGTAGTTTAAGGACATTGCGGTCCGTGGGTAGTTTAAGGACATTGCGGTCCATGGGTAGTTTAAGGACATTGCGGTCCATGGGTAGTTTAAGGACATTGCGGTCCATGGGTAGTTTAAGGACATTGCGGTCCAGTATTTGCTCTGGATGCTTCACACGGGTTCACTGCCGTGCTTGGCGAGGACCAGGCTCCGCTCTGGACGTTTTCCACGGGGTCAAAGAGTGACGTTATCCGCGTTCCACGTAACCAGGAAGTTTGCACTAGATGCTTCACACGGGTTCACTGCCGCGTTAGGCGAGGACTAGGCTCCGCTCTGGACGTTTCCCACGGGGTCAAAGAGTGACATTATCCGTGTTCCACGTAACCAGGAATTTTGCATTAGGCATGGGTTTAAGGACCCCACAGTCCATATCATGAGTGGCCGTCGGGACCCGTCACCTCTTTGAAGACATTGAGGGATTACAATGCCAAGTTTCAAAGGAGTGAAGAGATGTACCCTAGAACCGGAATGGATTTAATAGTCCCTGACCCAATTTGGGGTCGAGACTGATTAATTATGTTATGAGCCCATTAGCCCAGTTAATCACAAATTGAGGACTTATGGCCAGCTTGGGCTAAGTCCAGTCGGGTCTGAAACATTGACTTTTTGCTGATCCATTGAAGGAGAGGCTTTGCCTCTATCCATTTAGCCAATTGGGCCAAAGCCTAGTGTTAAACACTATAGAGCAATCAGTGTTGAACACTGGGAATGCGGTTAACAAGTTAGTGTTTAACACTAAGAAATAATTGGTGTTAAACACCAGCAATAAGGCTTCTCAAATTAGTGTTTAAACACTAAAACAGATCAGTGTTGAACACTGCAAATGAAGATCTCAGATTAGTATTTAAACACTAAGGTAATCAGTGTTGAACACTGCAGATAAAGCTTTTTAATTAGTGTTGAACACTAAGGCCCAACAATATTTTAACACTGAGTGCGAGAGTTTCAATTTAGTGTTAAACACTAAGACAAGAGGGGTCACGTGGCAGCACGTGAGAGCGCCCTTCCTCCATTTGTTCTGCTGAAATTACTGCATCTTTTGATAGCATCACGTGTCAGCACGTGATGGGCATTCAAATGCCTATGCGTTAAGGCTTCTGCTGAAAGTCACGTGGGTCACGTGGGGTGCTGCCTCAAAGGGGTTTTCTGTAGGGCTTTTGAGGGGGGGGGGGTCACGTGGTGACACGTGACCCTGCCTTAATGTGGTTTTTTTTTCAGAGGATTTGTTACTCCTTTTTTCAGGAATTAAATTCCGGAGACTTTTTAATTTCAGAGGAATTAAATCCCTTTTTCTTTTGAAGACTTGTATTCTGGAATAGAGTTTAACTCTGAATTTTCTGTGGGAGTTAAATTCCCCGTTTATGTGAAGGGCTGAATAGGGTTGAACCCTAATAAAATTTTTGAGGAAATGATGATCGTTGTTTCAACAGAACTAAGTTCTTTAATTAGGGTTAAACCCTGTTTCTCTTTTTTTTGTTTTGAAGGAATTAAATTCCCATGATACAGGGTCTAGCCCCACTTTTATTTTGGAGGAATTAAATTCCTATAGTTCTGTGAGAATTAAATTCTCAAGTTTGCACTCCTTCTCTATGTTTTGGATCTGCATGGCAGGATCTCAACCCATTGAGAATTAAATTCTCAACCTTAAGGGGAGATGTGCACTTTGCAGATCCTCTATTAAAGAGAGAAGAAATAAGTTCTTCTGCTTTTATATTATCAGAGTTAAACTCTGTTGAGAATTAAATTCTGCTTCTTTCAAAATGCCTTCCCTTTCTTACCTAGGGTTTTTTGCAGAAGATCTGAGTCTTTTCGAAGTATCAAAGCTTTTCTCCTTTTCTCTTTTCTTCTCTGCGCATCTATATCTCCCTTTTTTTGTGTCCCTTGGCTCCTATTTATAGGAGAAGCAGCCGAATCAATCAATCTTTTGTGAATCTTCATTGAGAGATTTGATTTGCGTCCATCATTCATTTTGGGCCTTTGGATTATTAGGTGAATTTTATTCACCATTGGATCTTAAATCCAGAGATTCTCCTTTGTTATTTTGGTTAGATTTAAGGGGAAAATCTTTCCAAACCCGAGATTTTCCATAGATAGATGATATTTAATCATCTCTGAATCTTTAATTTGATTGGTCCCAAATAATTACTTTCCTTTGAAAAGATTCGAATTTCCTTCAGAATTTAATTCTGTCGTCAAAAATGGGCTTTGAAAGCCGGTCACGTGGGACCACGTGACCCATGGTCACGTGTGAGCACGTGACCCCCTTTGGAATGAGCCTTCTGCGCTGCGTCTTCTGATTGCTGCTTAAACATCACGTGCTACCACGTGACCCCTGGTCACGTGTGAGCACGTGACCCTTGTTTGAACTCTCTTTCTTTGGTTCAACGGGAGAACGGGTCTGCTGTCTTGAACGTCACGTGTCAACACGTGACTCTGGTCACGTGAGAGCACGTGACCTTTTCTGAAGCTCTTTTCCTTGACTTGATCAGGGAACCAATGTGCGTCTTTGCTGCTTGAATTTAAATGTCACGTGCCGACACGTGACCTTGATCACGTGGGAGCACGTGACCCTTCCTGAAGCCCCCTTTTCTTCGACTTAGTCAGGAGACTGAACTTGCTTGAATGATGCGTTCAGGTGTCACGTGCGAACACGTGACCGCTAGTCACGTGTAAGCACGTGACCCTCTTCTGAAGCTTTTCACAGAAGCTTCCTGATTTTAAATCAGGAAACAAATGCCCCCACAGCGTTGTTCTCACGTGTCTGCACGTGAGTGCAACGCTGTCACCTCTTGTGACCGTTGGATTCCTCTAGGGATCTGGGGAGACGAAGCGTTTTCATTGTCTTCTATAAATACCGCTATCTCTTCATAGGAGCCTTCACTTTGTTCATCTTCTTCTTCTGAGAACTTTTTCGTTGAGAATTTAATTCTCGCTTTCAGAGCTTAGTTCTCTGTCTCAGACATTTCCCAGAGTTTAACTCTGTTGACGGATCCCTTTTCCTCAGGTAATAATGTTGAACGGCCAAAGCGCCTTCGTCTTTAAAAGAACTCTTTGGATTTTAAATCCGTATTAAGGGTTTCATAAAGAACCCATTTTTCCTCAAGTTTTTCCATAAGAACAGGAAACCACCTAACTTTCGAACTGTAGATCTTTTAAGGGTTTAGGTGATCTTCGGGGAGATGATGACAGCGTTTCAACTCCATGGACTTTAATTCCATTAAAATGTTTTTGGGAATTTAATTCCCTTTTCTTAACAAGGAATTTAATTCCAACGAAGAACTCGATTTCTTCACACAGAGCATCTCTGGGGTCTCTCGGCTCGAGGCGATTCTTCTGCCATTAATGCAATGGGGATTTTGTAATAATTCTCGTGACTTTTATTTCAGGTATTATGGATGCCCATCTGTATCGTCTTGACGAGATCATCTCGTACGGGAATATTCGTGCGCTGGGCCGCAGTCAGAACCAGGAGTTCACTAATGCTCAGTGTGCCGAGATCATGGGCCGCTTCGACGAGTACAATCATCGGCTACTTCCCCGTCGCTCTTCTCTTCTGAGGCTGATCGTGCTGGCGATCCGGGAGGCACTTCCTCTCTTTTGTGCCGGCATACCGCTCGGGGACTTGGACATTGCTGAGGATAAGGTGCATTCGGTGTACCTTATGGGCTTGATTTCCAAGAGAAGGCGGGATGATCTCATTGATCTCCTTCATCAAATTTTTCAGCAATCAGCTATACTGGGCGCCTACCGGAGGGAAGAGGACATCCGCGGAGACCCCGATGCCTGTGACCGTGAGAGAAAGCATACTCGGGAGGTCCGAAATGCTTGGAAGATCTTGAATAAAGTCAATTCCGAGTTTCTCAACCCGTGCCCCGTGTCTGAAGCCTTACCATTGTAAAAGTTTTTCTTTTATTTTGTATCGCCTTCTTGCAGTCTGGATGATAAGCTTTGTTATGTCTCTGTGTGTTCGCATACTTTTCCTCTGAAATCTTATTATTCTGTCACTATTGTCGTTTGTACTTTAATATGCAGGGTATCACTCCATATTCTTTCCTTTAAACGCACATTAGGTTTGGGTCTCACGTGTTCTACACGTGAGATCTTCTGATGGGACTGTTCACAAAACTTTCCATGCCGCATTTTTAGCGCGCATTATCAGATGCATAAAAGGAGCCTTGGAAATAGTTATTTCTCCTTGATTTTCGATGCCTTTCCCTTTTTGGGCCTTGGAAACACCTTTCGCATGCAAGATTTTCCGCGCATAGCACTTAATGCACTTCTTTATATTCTTGAGGTCATAGCCCATTTTCTCTTCACAGAGAAACTCATTCCCATATCGACGTGATTTAATTTGAGGAGTATCTGAACGCTATGGCCTGTAACCGCCCACACGCTCGTCGACAGCCATGGGAAGTGCCTGTCGAGGAGATGATCCCTCGCTTTGCCGCTCGGTTGGTGGATCCCCTCCTTACCGACAACGAATGCGACTCAGCCATACATGAACTCTCGATCCGCAGGGGGTCTCCTCTCCCGATGGGTTCTCTCTGGCTCCGGATGATCCTCACGGCCGTGCTTGCCGACATCCCCCCTCACCCAGCAGAGATGACCCTGGCGATGCTTGACGCGGCGGAAGAGAAGCTCGAGGGTTTTCATGAAGCGTGCCTGATCACTCAGGCTTTGAAGGATTGCTCAATCCATCTGCTGGGCCAGATCAAGGCCCGGCGAGCTATTATGTCCGCTTTCGCGGACGAACACGGCGCCAATCGATGGGGAGCGACTCCTCGTGAGAACCGTCGCTTCGATGTGCTGGAGGAAGCGGAGAGAGAGATGGAGAATTTTGTCCTTTGCTTCACTAACCCTTGTGCCATTGATCCTGTGTTTGGCGATCTTTTCCGTTAGAGTGGGACATTCCCCCCCCTTTTTTTTTATAACTTGGTCTCCCCTTTTTGCATGCTTTATTTTGAACTTCTATGTAGGCTTGGTACTCGTGTGTATGTTTCCGCTTGCATGAATAAACTTTGTGTTCCTTTTTGTGAAAACTTTCTTCAATTACCAATACTGTTGTCATATTGTGTGCGAATCAACGCCTTGAATTTTATCTCTCAGGTGATATGAACTTGTTTCAGACCGATTAGTGCTGGCAACGGAAAGCTCATTCATATGATGAGCCAATCTCACAGCCAGGGCCAATATGAGTTGTGGCGGGTGCTTCAGGAGTCCATCAAAGAGGTGGTGGCTCTTGATAAAGCCGCCACGTTTACTCGCGAGAGAGTTGAGGCTCACAAGGCCACTGAAAAGGAGCTTGAAGCCCGGCTCGCTTCATATCAGGCCCAGCAAGCTCAGGCGGAGTCGCGTCTTATGGAGATCTTGCGTCACGAAGCCATAGCTCAACAACAGAATGACGAGCTGGTGAAATTATTGCACCACCCGCCGGCTTAAAGACTTGTATCTTTTCTCCTTCTTGTACATACTCGTGGATGAGAGTTTTTTTTTTTTTTTTTTTTTTTTTTTTTTTTTTTTTTTTTTTTTTTTTTGAAATGTACTTTGTATCCATTTTGGTTTATGAATAAAAGATACAATTTTCCTCTTGATGATGTGTCCCTTTTTCATTGAATGCATTCTGCGGATAATCTATCTTAGTCTTCTTGCAAGACGGCCGTGGCCTAGGATTCAGGGTCAGGATCTGCTTCCTGAGACTTTTGCTTTTTACGAGCCGCGAGGATCTCATAAGGAGTCTTTCTCCCTATAGGTCGAAAGGATCCCATAGATGTGAGTTCCTCTTAAAGATCGTGAAGATCTTTAAGCGGGTTTTCCCTTGAGGGTCGTAAGGATCTCACAAGAGAGTTTTTCTTCCTTACAGGTCGTGAGGGCCCGCAAGTGCCAGGTGTGATCACCTTTTTCCGTGTTTCACGGGGTTAGGGATCTCTCAAGGTATCGTAGTTTAAAGACGTCGCGGTCAAGGTTAAGGACCTCATAGTCCGTGGATTTAAGGACTCCACAGTCCGCTGTTAGTTTTAAGACATCGCGGTCAAGGTTAAGGACCTCATAGTCCGTGGATTTAAGGACTCCACAGTCCGGTGTTTGGTTGCAGGGACCCGTCACCTCTTTGAAAACGTTGAGGAATTACAACGCCGGGTATCAAAGGAGTGAAGAGATGTACCCTTAAACCAAGGCGAAATCCGTAGGGAATCGGGGGGGTGATCGTTAGTTTTAAGACATCACGGTCGAGGTTAAGGACGTCATAGTCCGTGGATTTTAAGGACTCCACAGTCCGGTGTTTGCTCTGGATGCTTCACACGGGTTTATTGCCGTGCTCTGCGAGGACCAGGCTCCGCTCTGGACGTTTTCCACGGGGTCAAAGAGTGACGTTATCCGCTTTCCACGTAACCAGGAAGTTTGCACTAGATGCTTCACACGGGTTCACTGCCGCGTTAGGCGAGGACTAGGCTCCGCTCTGGATGCTTCACATGGGCTCACTGCCATGCTCTGCGAGGACCAGGATCCGCTCTGGACGTTTTCCACGGGGTCAAAGAGTGACGTTATCCGCTTTTCACGTAACCAGGAAGTTTGCACTAGATGCTTCACACGGGTTCACTGCCGCGTTAGGCGAGGACTAGGCTCCGCTCTGGATGCTTCGCACGGGTTCACTGCCATGCTCTGCGAGGACCAGGATCCGCTCTGGACGTTTTCCACGGGGTCAAAGAGTGACGTTATCCGCGTTCCACGTAACCAGGAAGTTTGCACTAGATGCTTCACACGGGTTCACTGCCGCGTTAGGCGAGGACTAGGCTCCGCTCTGGATGCTTCGCACGGGTTCACTACCATGCTCTGCGAGGACCAGGATCCGCTCTGGACGTTTTCCACGGGGTCAAAGAGTGACGTTATCCGCGTTCCACGTAACCAGGAAGTTTGCACTAGATGCTTCACACGGGTTCACTGCCGCGTTAGGCGAGGACTAGGCTCCGCTCTGGATGCTTCGCATGGGTTCACTGCCATGCTCTGCGAGGACCAGGATCCGCTCTGGACGTTTTCCACGGGGTCAAAGAGTGACATTATCCGCGTTCCACGTGACCAGGAATTCTGTTGATTGTATCCGCATTTCACGGGATGGAGGTTTGACTCCTGGTGACGTGTACATCACCGAGTCATGGAACTGTGGGTTGTCGCTTGTGACCCGTCGAGACTTGGATTCTTCTTCTGATGAACCCTGGGGGAGAAGTATGATCCCTTCTTTGTTTACGCCCTTGGATTGTATACAGGGTGCGATGGAATATCACCTGTAGGGCATAAATTTTATTTTTATTTTATTTCTTTTTCCGCGATGCTCTATCATTTCAGCTTTTATATCGCGAAAGTCGCGACTGCCCAATCATTTCGGCTATTTTTCGCGGTGCCCGATCATTTCGGCTATTTATTTATTTTCTGCTCGCTGCTCTTTATTGCGAGTTGCCCCATCATTTCGGCTATTTTTCATGCCTTCATTTCTACTTGCTGCTTTTTATTGCAAGTTGCCCCATCATTTCGGCTATTTTGTAGGCATGCGTGGCTTGCTAGCTTTTCGTTACAAGCCTGGATTTTAAGCACTGATCTCGGCATCAGTACCGCTACAACTGGAATGTTGCCAGGAGCGAATCATCATTTGCCTTTGTCGATAATGAACAAAGGTGGCTCAGCAAACAGGGTTAAGGGTCCTGTTAACCAAGGCTTTTGACTTCATGAGCCGTAGAGGTCTCACAAAGGTATTTCTCCCTACAAGTCGTGAGGATCTTGCAGGTGTCTTTTCTCCTTAGGGGTCGTGAGGATTCCTAAGTGTATGTTCCTCTGTAAGTCGTAAGGATCCTACAAGAGGGTTTTCTCCTTATGGGTCGAGAGGACCTACAAGGGTTGGACTTTGCTGGGGAAATGTTTATTCGCGCCCGTGGATTGTATACAAGGGTCAGTATTGAGCCTCTTGTAGGGCAATATCGGAGGTTGTGGGGGATTTGCTTAAGAACAGGTTCAGGTTTCTGTAACTTAAGACTTTCAAATCTCATGAGCCGTGAGGGTCCCATAAGAGAATTCTCCTTACGAGTCGTGAGGATCTCGTAAGTGTATTTTCTCCTCAGGAATCGTGAGGATCCCTAAGTGTGCTGCTCCTTTGTGAGTCGTAAGGATCTCACGCAGGTGGTTTCTCCTTACAGGGTCGAGAGGACTCTGTAAGTGTCCTTTAACGAGGTTGCGCCCTTTCGGGTTTTCACAAACACTCGCCGGTAGTCCTGCTGTTTTTACTCACGGAGCCCTTTTCGGGTTTTCATCCGTGCCCATTTTGCTTATGGACATACCGTTTTTTTTTTTTTTTTTTTTTTTTTTTTTTTTTTTTTTTTTTATCCATCTCGTCAACCTAAGGACGTTGCGGTGGTAGTTTAGGGACGTTTCGGTCCGTCGATAGTTTAAGGACGTTTCGGTCCGCTGTTAGTTTAAGGACGTTCCGGTCCGTTGTTAGTTTAAGGACGTTTCGGTCCGTTGTTAGTTTAAGGACGTTTCGGTCCGTTGATAGTTTAAGGACGTTTCGGTCCGACGATAGTTTAAGGACGTTTCGGTCCGTTGTTAGTTTAAGGACGTTTCGGTCCGGCATTAGTTTAGGGACGTTTCGGTCCGCTGTTAGTTTAAGGACGTTTCGGTCCGACGATAGTTTAAGGACGTTTCGGTCCGACGATATAGGAAGGCCGGCTGCTGCTTGTAAAGTCTGAGCTTAGGAAGATAGCGAGCGGATATAGTCGTCGTCATTCATCATTGACCTAGGCTGCAGCTTATTAAGCATGGTATTTCTTCAAGAAGCGGCCGTTTACTGGCCTGAAAGGCCTTTCACCGTGCATGTCCATGAGTAGGTAGGCTCCACCCTGGTAGACCTTGTCTATGATGTACGGGCCTTCATAGTTTGGCTCAAATTTTCCCCGCTTGGCGCGATTGGGGATCATAGGTCTTTTGACCACTAGTACGAGTTCGCCTGGGCGGAATGTCCTCGGCCTGGTCAATCGTTCGTACGAGCGCGTCATCTTTGCTTTGTAGGCTTCTAGATGTTGTTGCGCTATGAGCCGGGTTTCGTCGAGGGCATCAAGCTCCTCAAGCCGAAGGTGAGCATTTTCTTCGTTCGTCAGCTCGTGGTGGACTGCTACTCGTAGAGAGGGTAACTCTATCTCGAGGGGGAGCACTGCTTCCGTCCCAAACACCAACGCGTACGGCGTTGTGTTTGTGGCCGTCTTGAACGTAGTTCGATAAGCCCAAAGGGCTTCTTGCAGCTTTTCGTGCCAGTCTCTCTTATTCCTGGAAACGGTCTTTTTTATGATCTTCGTCAAGGTCTTATTGAAAGCCTCGGCCAGACCGTTAGCTCGTGGGTTGTAAACTGAAGAATATCTCCAGTCTATATTGTGCTGCTGTGCGAAGCGGCTAATCTTATGGCTTCGGTAGGCCGGCCCATTATCGGAGATAATCCGTCGTGGAGTTCCGAACCGATAGATGACTTGCGTCTTGAAGAAATGGAGGATATTCTCCGTCTTCACTTCCTTCAGTGGTACTGCTTCTGCCCATTTGGAGAAGTAATCAGTTGTCGCCAGGATAAAGCGGTGTCCCCGGGATGATGCTGGCTCAATGGGGCCGACTATGTCAGTCCCCCACATCTCGAATGGCCAGCTGGCCACCGTTGGGTGTAGTGGATTCGGATGTTGGTGGATGAAGTCTCCATGGATCTGGCATGAGTGGCATTGCTTCGCATACTCGAGGCAGTCCTGGATCATCGTGGGCCAGTAGTAACCCATCCGTTTAATTTTTAACTTCATCTTTGGGCCTGCTTGGTGAGAACCGCAAAGTCCGTCGTGAACTTCTCGAACGACTCGTTCCGCTTCGTCAGGTCCCAAGCATCTCAGCCATAGAAAATCAAACGATCTCTTGTACAGGGTATCGTTGACGAAAGCGAAGGATAGAGCTCGTTTCATAAGCTGATGCCTTGAGGACGCCTCTTCGGGCATTCGGTGGGACTTAAAGTAGTCTATGAAGACTTCCCTCCAGTCCTCAGCCTTCTCACGGTCTTTTATTTGTAGGGTCGCTTGCTGAATCGCTCCCTTTTCTTTATATAATTCCGGAGGTATTTCTGCCGGGGCGAGCACTCGACGGCTTTGTACCACGATTCTGACGTCATCGAGGTTCTCGTCAGCCAGTTCTTTAGCGAGTTTGGCCAACGCGTCTGCTTTGCTGTTTTCCGCGCGCGGTATGTTCTCTAGAATATAGGAGGGGATCTGGGCCAACAGTTGTCGCACCTTTACGCCGTATTTCACCAATTCTGGTTTGCATGTTTGGTAGTCACCATTTATTTGGCTAACGACCAGCTGAGAATCCCCGTATATGTGGAGGTCTTCAATTCCCATGTTGATGGCGATTTCGAGGCCTGCTATCAGAGCTTCGTATTCGGCTTCATTGTTTGTCCTTGACTCTGTTAAGGAGAAGGCGAAGCGCATTATCCCTCCTTGTGGAGTTACAAAGATAAGGCCTATCCCCGATTTGATGATCGGGTTACCCTGTTTCTGTTTCTTTGTGGAGGACGCTCCATCGAAATAGAGTTCCCATCGTGTGCTTCCACCGCCAATTGCATCAAATGCATGCTCGTCCGGCAAATCACAGTTTAGAGGAGAGTCGGCCGGTATCGGGTGCTCAGCGAGGAAGTCGGCAATGGCCTGGCCCTTTACTGCCTTGAGGGGTTGATATGTTATTGAAAACTCCATCAAGAGTAGGGCCCATTTAGCGAGTCGTCCCGTCAATATAGCCTTTGACATCAGGTATTTAAGGGGATCCACCTTTGAAATGAGACGGACTTCATGCGCCAACGCATAGTGCCTGAGCTTCGTTACTGCAAAGATTAATGCCAAGCAATGCTTTTCAATGGGCGAGTAATTGCTTTCTGCCCCCAGTAGCACTCGACTTAAGTAGTAAAGTGCTCTTTCTTTCCCCTGGTCATTCTCTTGTGCCCATAATGCGCCCAAGGAACCTTCGAGGGCGGTTGTATAAAGAATGAGGGGTTTTCCCTTGACCGGCGCAGCTAATACCGGCGGGTTCTGCAGGTACTGCTTGATCTCGTCTAGTGCGCCTTGGCATTTTTGATCCCAGACGAATGGGGTTCCCTTCTTCATCAGGTGACTGTAAGGGCGGCATTTGCCTGAAAGATTTGCGATAAATCGCCGGATGTATGCGAGCTTCCCTTGGAGAGACCGCAACTGTTTGAGGGTTCTTGGCGGGGGCATTTCCATAATCGCTTTAATCTTTGACGGATCTATTTCAATACCTCGGTGTCGAACGATGAATCCCAGGAATTTACCCGAGGAGACTCCAAACGCGCATTTGAGGGGATTCATTTTCAAATTGTATTGCCGAAGGCGTTGAAATACGGTTTCGAGATGCTTTAAATGCTCTTCGTATGACATGCTCTTCACTACGAGGTCATCGATATAGCATTCGACGATGTCGTGTATGAGATCGTCGAAGATTTTTGTCATGGCCCTTTGGTAGGTGGCGCCAGCGTTCTTTAGGCCAAAGGGCATAACCCTGTAGCAGAATACACCCAAAGGGGTCCGGAAAGCGGTGTGCTTCTGGTCTTCGGGATGCATTTTTATCTGATTGTATCCTGAAGAACCATCCATAAAGGAGAAGATCTCGTGAGTAGACGTGTTATCTATCATTAGCTCGGTTACCGGCACCGGGAAATCGTCCTTTGGGCATGCTTTATTGAGATCCCTGAAATCCACGCATATGCGCACCGTTCCATTCTTCTTCATTACCGGGACGATATTGGCGATCCAATCGGGGTATTGGACTTCTTGGATAAATCCGGAATCGATCAACTTCTTGACTTCGGCGTTGATGCTCATCTCCAGCTCAAGTCGCATCCTCCTTGGCGCCTGCTTGACTGGCTTGATATCCGGGGATATTGCTAATCTATGCACTGCAATCTCCGGATCCAATCCTGGCATCTCGGAGTAGTTCCACGCGAAGCAGTCTTTATGCCGTAGGAGCACGTTCTTTAACGCGGCCACCTTTTCCTCGGATAACAGCTCGCTGACAAATGTCGGCCGCGGGTCGTCTGCCGATCCCAGCTCGATCTTCTTGAGGTTATCTGCGGTAGTATGTATACCGTCTTCCAGTTCTTTCGGAGCGGGCGGAAATTCCGAGATCAACTCGTCATCGCTGTTCTCGAAGCACCGGGGAAGGTCATCTTCGTTCTCGGGCTCTTCTTTTAATATCGTAATCATATAACAGGTGCGAACTCGCTCCCAAGACTGAGGCGGATCCGGTTCTGCTCTTGTGACTTTAGGCTCGTGCCTTTGCGGCGGCGTTACTTTCCAACCGTCGGATAAAGCGAATCTGCCCCGTCGGTACTGGTCCTCGACCCAGTTCTTGAAGGTGAAGCAATCTTCGGTCGGATGTCCTATGGCTCGGTGATAAGAGCAATAACCCGGATGAGAGACCTTGCTAGCCTGCTCAGGATGCCTAGACTCTGGAAGCGTGATCATCTGGTGTTTTAGGGCGAGCTTGAGTAACCGTTCCGTCTTGTCTCGAGGGAAGGAGTATGCTCGACTCATCTTTTCCATGAGGGACGAGTCCGAGCCGCGCAATTCCCGTAACCCTCTAATCCTGCGTCGTTGTTGTCGGCTTCTTTTTTCGCTTCTTAATTTATTCCCGTCCCTGCGTCGAGCCTTTCGTATGACGGGTTGACGATGGTGAACACCTTTATCTTTTGCAGCCTGTGCAGTTTGTTGGAATAGACGTTGCGTCCTGGCTTTCTCATAGATGGCCACTTCGTGGTTGTGATCTTCCCGAATTTTCTGATCCGCTTTCGTGGTAGGCTTGCCCATTCGTCTTTTAAACAACGGGTTTGGCTCTTCGATCGCGGGGTTTAGTTTTGATGAGGGGTTGGTCTCTCCTGACGTGGCGCCTTCTTCTTCATCAAAGGTATATATGGCGTAGCTGCCGTGGGCTCGCTCCTGTTTTCCCGTTCTCGCGTACCCAAGCCCAAGTGTTTCTATTTTTCCGTTGGGCAATTTGCGTTGGGTCCCAGGGACATCCCAAATCCTGTTGTAGAACCGAGCCTGCCGCACAGTCTGTTTTAAGGGTACTCCTTGGCGCTTCAATAACTTCTTCAATCCGTTTGTATAGTATCTAGGCAGGCGAATGGGTTGGAGCCTGTCAAGTGTAACATCCACGCCGTGCCAGATCTCTTTCTCCACCTTCGACTCTGAGGATTGATAGAATAGGATCACCTTTTCACCCCTTCGCTTGGGAGGGACGTAAAATGTTTGCAGGTCCTGCACGCTGTGGGTTTGAAGCGCGTCGAGATCCTTATAGTGTTCTTGCGGTACCATGGTGATTTGCAGACTATGGTCATCGCAAAGGGGTGCCTGTATTGACAGCCGATTGGAGAACACGACGTTAACCTCGTCCTCCGAATCACTCCCGAAGACCGGTACGGGGGTGGGTGCCCCCAGGTTGTTGCGTTGGGATGGCCCCGTATACACTATTTCCTCCTCTTCTTCGGTATCGCTCCCAAAAACGGGAATGGTGGCGGCGGTTTTGTTCTTCGGGTCGCGACACCTTTCTGTATCCTCGAAATCTGGCAAAAAGTATTTCGCATCTTCGTATTTGCGGACTTCGTTCACAGAAAACGGGTTTAACTCGCCTGTTACAGTGTACTCGAAACCATCCTTGAAGTATTTCATACACTGATGTTGTGTAGAAGGGATGATGTTGTACTCGTGTAGCCAGGGACGGCCGAGCAAGGCGTTGTAGCAGGTCTTGGCGTCAATGACATGGAATTTGATGTCTGTGACGAGAAGTCCGAAGCGTAACGTCAGTATTACAGATCCGAGAGTCCGTGACGATTGAGAGTCGAAACCGGAGATAGTAATTTTGTCACGAGCGAGGTGTTGCACACTCATGCAGATTTCCTTCAATACCCGAACATTAAGGAGGTTGACGGAGGATCCATTATCCACTAAGATCTTACCTATCTTGATGTCATGGCAGTATCCAGAGACATATAGGGGACGGTTGTGGTCGCACGTCCCGAGGAGAAGGTCTTCATCACCGAAAGTGACATCGGCTGTATGCACTTCCTCCAGTTCATCCTTCATCCTTTCAGTGGCGAGAACGGCCTGGAATTGTTCAGGTTCTTGCAACGCTTTAATGAGTGAGTCTCGCGCTTCTTTTGATAATAGAAGGGCATCAAGAATACTAAGCTGAGAGGGTAGTTTCCTTAAGTGCGCGAGGATGTTATAGTCCACCTTACCCTTTTTGGGAGGGTCTTTGTTAGTTAGCTCTTTTATGACCCGGTCATCTAAAGTGATATCTTCAATGACCTTTTCCTTTCCCTTATCTTTTCGGCCGACGGGACCGAGATTCTTCTCCGGGAGCGTGCGGTTGCGCAGCTGGATGTTCTCGCAGGCCTCTGATTCCTCTTTTTTTCCTAGAACGGATTCTGTAAAGAGAGGGCCCAGAGCCATTTCTTCATCAGAGTCGCTCCCGAAGGTGAGAACTTGTGACCCTCTGGCGTCAACCATGTAACAGTTGCCAGTAGTCTTGTTATGTCCTCCGACAGTACCTCTTCGCTCCTGACGGCTCTTGCGTTTCATGCGCTTAAAATGTTGCTGACGAATAACATATCCTTGCCACCATATTTTGAAGGCATCGCACTCCCCCGTGGGGTGTGAGATCTTCCGGTGATATGCGCAACAGTCAGGGTGCCTCTCCGCCCCGTCGTGCGTATTTGCTTCCGAGGGTGGTAGCTTCATCCCCATTGACACGGCTTTGGCAAACCTTTTTCTCGTCTTGAATATCTTCTTGTCTACTTCGGATACGTTTCGCTCTGGAGGAGGTAGTTCAACTCTTCCGTTCAGTCGTCCGTATTTGGCTCTTTCCGGCGTGGTCATTTCACGCTCCTGGTCCGCTTTACATTTTAGACGAATCTTGTCTAGAAAAGCGTCGATCATTTCGTCCGTTGGCCATGGACACTCTGGTACAGGCTCTGCCTTCATCTTCTTAGTGTCGGGAGTTTTCCCATCATCGGTAAACGAGTGGGAGATTACGTTACAACTCGCCACATATCCTTCGGATTCATCCGACGAGCTCTCCCCCTCATCTTCCTCTTGAAAGATATGGTTGAGGAACTCTTGCAGTGTGATAGGAGTTCGCGCCTTTTGATTGTATCCTTCCAGCGCGTCTATTTGCTTCTGTAAGTTCGTGTGCTCGTTTCCAAGCTTCACGGACTTCTTGGATTTCTTCTTCTTCGAAGATTTTGACGGTTGGACGTGAGTATTTCGGCTCTTATCGTTAGTCTTTATAATTGGGCGGGGCTTCAACATCCCTTCGATAATTTGAGGTTCAAGAGGGTCCTTCCATTCGATCGCAGGGCATGCATGGAGGTCTCTCAGCATTCTTTTGGTCTTCGTTGATAGCACGACCTCCCATGGAGCTTCTTCGATAAAGGAGCAGGTTGCCCCCGGTGTATCGGCCTTCTTAGGAGTATGTGGTTGTGGTGGGTTCACCTTCCACTTTTCGGACAGTACAAATTTCCCCTGGAGGTATTGATCTTCGATCCATCCTTTGAAGACAAAGCAATCTTCAATCGGATGACTTACCGCCTGATGATAAGGGCAGTAGTTGGAGTTATTCACCTCGGTGGGGTGTGGTGGTCGCCTTGGATTTGGTAGGTTTATAAGTCTGTTGCGTATTGCCAACTCGAATAACCGCTTCGTCTTGTCTTGTGGGAACGAGTAGGGACGCTTCATTTTCTCATTATAGTACCGGCGTCTTTCCTCCAGTTGATCCGTCGATTTCGGGGCGTTAGGTTGCTGTTGGGCATTCGCGACAAAGGTTGCCCTTCCTTTACCCTTGTCATTCCGAGGTTCCGACTTCGGTGTAGGTGGTCTATGACCCATCTGGTCCATTTGAGCTAACTTGTCGATCAGAGCCTGGAATGTGGTTGGCTTAAAGAACATCATAAACTGGGAGATAGTTGCGTGAGGGTCTAAAGTTCCCACGAACATGCCCACCGCAGGTGCTTCCTCGATGCGCTGCTCACATCTCGACCACAAGTTCCGCCAGCGTATAGCGTACTGGACCCAGGTTTCACCCGGTTTTACCCTGGCGTTAATAAGTGCAGTTATTGGAGTGCGTTCGCTGGCACTTGCAAATCGCTGAGTGAACAACAACTCCATTTCAGCGAACGTTTTGATGGAATCGTTCGGGAGTTCTGAATACCATTCGAACGCTGTTTCTGACAAGCTGCCCACGAATTGGCGAAGCAACAATTTATCGTCACCGCCGGTGTTACCGCATAGGGCCCGAAACTGGGCGACATGTTGATGGGGATTGCCGGTCCCCTTATACACATGGAATTTCGGTATCGTATAGCCTTGCGGGTATTTGATTTGATCGTACCAGCTCGGATACGGCCGCCCGGTTTTCACGGTCTGACCAGCTGCCTCAGTTGCGCGATGAACTCGGATTTGCTGGGCTATGTAGTCAGCCAAGTCAGCCTTAGAGATCGTTTCTTCCTTGGCCGTCGAGAGGGCTGGAGGTGGATTTGACGTCTCTCCTCGGTCGTCCTCCAGAATAATCGGAGGATCTTCAGCTGGCAAGTCTTGCTGGATCATCATTCCTATCACATCTTGAAAGAGAAGGCCCATCCGTTGTATGTTGGCCGCTTGTTCAGCCGCCTCTTTGTCCCTTTTCTCCAGTGTTCGGCGAAGGAATTCAGCGTCGGTTTCTTCCTCCCGGCGTGCGTCTGAGGACGCTTCTGGGCTTTCCTTTGGCCCGGTGAGCGCGGCCATAGCATTCATCATTTCTTGGAGCTTTTGTTGCTGCTCCTGGGATTTTGTTACGGATCGGGTTAGTGGTCGATGGCCTGTAGAAGTGCGGCTCTCCTCCTTTCCAGAGGCCATGTATACAGTGTGGACCATCATGCCCCCAGACTTAGGGCGTCTAGGCCTAGTGTTTTTAGCCGTCGTTGCATGCTGTGGGGTCCTCTCTGGCCTCCTCCTTTTATGAGTCAGTTGATCAACAGCCTTTTGGGGTTTAGCCTGGTGACCAGCTTCAGGTTGGATTTTCAGTTTCTTGTGCTGGCGGGAGAAGTTTGGATCGATGATCGAATCTCGGGCTTGTCGCCAAACCTTATAAATTTTGGAAGACAGCCGTTGAGGAGATCGAGGCTGTTCGGGTTTTGTTTCCACCACCTTTTTTAGTAAGGGAGGAGATTTCTTCAGTACTGCCGTAGGGGAATTCCTTCGCACCTTATTTAGCATTTCAAAACTGTTCCCAGTCGGAACAGCGGCATTAACTTCGGCCACCGGGGCTGGTGGGGTCAATCCGGAGGGAGAGTTGCCCCCAGCCTTCCTCACTCGGCGCCAATGGCGACGTCGAGAGTGTCGAGCGGACGGTGCAGGGTCAGCGGTAAGAATGGTTTCTTCATGCCCCCTGTGTGGATGGGGGGTTGTTGTTGACGTTAACCTATCGAAGACCGATGTCCTCTGGGAAGCGGGAGCAAAGGCCGGAGCCGTCAATCTTGTAAAGACCGACTTTTTGGCTGGAGAGGTTGCCTTGGCGATTTCGGGTATGGGAGCGTTCACTTTCTTAGAAGCAGTCTTCTTTGAGATTGTAGGCCCCGTAATGAGCTCGCATGATTTCTGGCCCAGTCTAGAGAAGACCGAGGCGTTGACGTTGGGCGACTCGTTGAGAGGAGCCGCGGTAGGGATAAGACGATCAAAGACCGACTTCTTGAGAGTTTCCTTCGCCAGCACTGGAACGGTAAAGTTTGTCGGCGGGATCATGGTCCCAAAAAACAATCCTGTGGTGGGCGGGTGACCTGTTCCATCGGCATTGTGAACAGCGAAGCAGCTTGGGGTCCATAGGCTATACCTCCTGGCGAGGCAGAGCGTCGGCTGCAGTTGCCGTCTGAGCAGTTGGAGGATTTCGCAGGGATGAAAGCCATCGATCCTTTGCTTTCTGCAATAAGCAAGATGCCAATTCTCAGTACCTTGAGACCCAAGGGCAACTATTAGCGAACCGCGATTGGTTCGCGAATCACGACACACGAAGTGTGGAGTGGAAAGAGGAAAAGGTCCCACCGGGCGTGCCAGAATCTGTTCCCCTCCGAACGGCGGCCGGGACGTCGGGACGTCCGAATGCCTGGGGTTCGGGGCAGATGCTAATTGGTGCTATCCGTCTACCCCTCCGAAGATGCCAAGTTGATTTATGGCACCATGTATCGAAGGTTTAGACGGATGCGTCCGATGTAGCAGACTTCGTCAGATTCCCCCTCATTTGAGGGGTTTTTGATTGTGGGGACGCTCTTCCCTGCAGGCGCAAGCCCCTGCAGTTAATTACGCTACCGCGTTGCGGTAACAACTTTCTCCTTCTCCAGATGGTCACTTCGTGTCGTGGGTGTTTGTTTTGTTGCCCGTGGATTGTTTACGGAGACTGAGTTATGTCGTCGCCCGTAGGGCGTGGACTAGTCCAAATCCGCATTATCTTAGATTTGGGTTTGGGGGTTTGGTTTGAGGATACGTCAGCCATACTTGAGGCTAAGATCAACTCAAACGTTTGTTAAGGATACGTTAGTCTAACTTTGTGACTAAGATCAACTTAACGGGATCGTTTAGATCCGACAGAAGAGTGTTTGGACTCTAATGTTCCAGTTTAGGGACGTAGTGGTCCATGAATGTGTGGCCGTCGGGACCCGTCACCTCTCTGACGACGTTGAAGGATTACAACGACGGATGTCAGAGGAGTTCAAGGATGTACCCTCAAGCCGGAGTCAATTGGGGGGATTTATAGTCCACTTTGTTTTGAAGGTTTAAGGATACGTTAGCCATCTTTGAGGCTAAGATCAACTTAAACGGGACCGTTTAGATCCGACAAAAGAGCATGTGGGGCTCTATTGTCCTAGTTTAAGGACATTACGGTCCATGGGTAGTTTAAGGACATTGCGGTCCGTGGGTAGTTTAAGGACATTGCGGTCCATGGGTAGTTTAAGGACATTGCGGTCCATGGGTAGTTTAAGGACATTGCGGTCCATGGGTAGTTTAAGGACATTGCGGTCCAGTATTTGCTCTGGATGCTTCACACGGGTTCACTGCCGTGCTTGGCGAGGACCAGGCTCCGCTCTGGACGTTTTCCACGGGGTCAAAGAGTGACGTTATCCGCGTTCCACGTAACCAGGAAGTTTGCACTAGATGCTTCACACGGGTTCACTGCCGCGTTAGGCGAGGACTAGGCTCCGCTCTGGACGTTTCCCACGGGGTCAAAGAGTGACATTATCCGTGTTCCACGTAACCAGGAATTTTGCATTAGGCATGGGTTTAAGGACCCCACAGTCCATATCATGAGTGGCCGTCGGGACCCGTCACCTCTTTGAAGACATTGAGGGATTACAATGCCAAGTTTCAAAGGAGTGAAGAGATGTACCCTAGAACCGGAATGGATTTAATAGTCCCTGACCCAATTTGGGGTCGAGACTGATTAATTATGTTATGAGCCCATTAGCCCAGTTAATCACAAATTGAGGACTTATGGCCAGCTTGGGCTAAGTCCAGTCGGGTCTGAAACATTGACTTTTTGCTGATCCATTGAAGGAGAGGCTTTGCCTCTATCCATTTAGCCAATTGGGCCAAAGCCTAGTGTTAAACACTATAGAGCAATCAGTGTTGAACACTGGGAATGCGGTTAACAAGTTAGTGTTTAACACTAAGAAATAATTGGTGTTAAACACCAGCAATAAGGCTTCTCAAATTAGTGTTTAAACACTAAAACAGATCAGTGTTGAACACTGCAAATGAAGATCTCAGATTAGTATTTAAACACTAAGGTAATCAGTGTTGAACACTGCAGATAAAGCTTTTTAATTAGTGTTGAACACTAAGGCCCAACAATATTTTAACACTGAGTGCGAGAGTTTCAATTTAGTGTTAAACACTAAGACAAGAGGGGTCACGTGGCAGCACGTGAGAGCGCCCTTCCTCCATTTGTTCTGCTGAAATTACTGCATCTTTTGATAGCATCACGTGTCAGCACGTGATGGGCATTCAAATGCCTATGCGTTAAGGCTTCTGCTGAAAGTCACGTGGGTCACGTGGGGTGCTGCCTCAAAGGGGTTTTCTGTAGGGCTTTTGAGGGGGGGGTCACGTGGTGACACGTGACCCTGCCTTAATGTGGTTTTTTTTTCAGAGGATTTGTTACTCCTTTTTTCAGGAATTAAATTCCGGAGACTTTTTAATTTCAGAGGAATTAAATCCCTTTTTCTTTTGAAGACTTGTATTCTGGAATAGAGTTTAACTCTGAATTTTCTGTGGGAGTTAAATTCCCCGTTTATGTGAAGGGCTGAATAGGGTTGAACCCTAATAAAATTTTTGAGGAAATGATGATCGTTGTTTCAACAGAACTAAGTTCTTTAATTAGGGTTAAACCCTGTTTCTCTTTTTTTTGTTTTGAAGGAATTAAATTCCCATGATACAGGGTCTAGCCCCACTTTTATTTTGGAGGAATTAAATTCCTATAGTTCTGTGAGAATTAAATTCTCAAGTTTGCACTCCTTCTCTATGTTTTGGATCTGCATGGCAGGATCTCAACCCATTGAGAATTAAATTCTCAACCTTAAGGGGAGATGTGCACTTTGCAGATCCTCTATTAAAGAGAGAAGAAATAAGTTCTTCTGCTTTTATATTATCAGAGTTAAACTCTGTTGAGAATTAAATTCTGCTTCTTTCAAAATGCCTTCCCTTTCTTACCTAGGGTTTTTTGCAGAAGATCTGAGTCTTTTCGAAGTATCAAAGCTTTTCTCCTTTTCTCTTTTCTTCTCTGCGCATCTATATCTCCCTTTTTTTGTGTCCCTTGGCTCCTATTTATAGGAGAAGCAGCCGAATCAATCAATCTTTTGTGAATCTTCATTGAGAGATTTGATTTGCGTCCATCATTCATTTTGGGCCTTTGGATTATTAGGTGAATTTTATTCACCATTGGATCTTAAATCCAGAGATTCTCCTTTGTTATTTTGGTTAGATTTAAGGGGAAAATCTTTCCAAACCCGAGATTTTCCATAGATAGATGATATTTAATCATCTCTGAATCTTTAATTTGATTGGTCCCAAATAATTACTTTCCTTTGAAAAGATTCGAATTTCCTTCAGAATTTAATTCTGTCGTCAAAAATGGGCTTTGAAAGCCGGTCACGTGGGACCACGTGACCCATGGTCACGTGTGAGCACGTGACCCCCTTTGGAATGAGCCTTCTGCGCTGCGTCTTCTGATTGCTGCTTAAACATCACGTGCTACCACGTGACCCCTGGTCACGTGTGAGCACGTGACCCTTGTTTGAACTCTCTTTCTTTGGTTCAACGGGAGAACGGGTCTGCTGTCTTGAACGTCACGTGTCAACACGTGACTCTGGTCACGTGAGAGCACGTGACCTTTTCTGAAGCTCTTTTCCTTGACTTGATCAGGGAACCAATGTGCGTCTTTGCTGCTTGAATTTAAATGTCACGTGCCGACACGTGACCTTGATCACGTGGGAGCACGTGACCCTTCCTGAAGCCCCCTTTTCTTCGACTTAGTCAGGAGACTGAACTTGCTTGAATGATGCGTTCAGGTGTCACGTGCGAACACGTGACCGCTAGTCACGTGTAAGCACGTGACCCTCTTCTGAAGCTTTTCACAGAAGCTTCCTGATTTTAAATCAGGAAACAGGTATCAGAGCCACCCCATAAACCTTTACTAGCTAGTTTATATAAATTTAAAGTTTCGATCGACGGAATTTTACGAATCATTCTTCCAAAACAGTTGTTTGCTGTTCAAATTTCAAAGTTGTTCAAAAAAAATTCTGGTTATATTAAAATTATGTGTATGCAAAACTAGAGCTAAGAAAAAAAAATTGGGCACCTAATCCCAAAAAACGACCGCGGAACAGAAGCAAAATAGCACATTTTGCGGCTGAACCGCGGCCCTTTTTGGGCTACAGTGCCCCAAATCTTTTCCGGGGCTCTAGTTCATGGAAATATGATTTTTGGGATATTTGGTTTTGGCCCAGATTTGTTTGAGTGCTGGTTTGCATTTGGGGCCAATATGGAAAAGTTTTAGTCAATCAAAATTTTGAATAAGTGTTTATCAGTGCATATGTTAATATCTGCGACCGTGAATATCATTGAGAGGTACAACCCGACTAGTTGCTATATGTTCAACTAGACGGGTTTGCGAATATGATATTCACGTTGATGTTCTGTATTGTGCTGATATTGTGGATGGATTGTCGTGGTGGATAGCCTATAGTGCAATGGTAGTAATACAATTCAGATTAATTTGTATATTCATTATTACGGGGCGAGCGTCCAACATGTGGACAGCCATCTCTGCCAGATTGTATATTCTTTTATTGGGGCACGACCGGGTTGAGGTCGATATCGCCATTGTATCTATACTTGTAATACCCAGTCCTTTTGTATATCAACATCCGTATTTTGTTACTCTTAAATCTATTTATTTTATTATCATTATTCATTTATTGTTTTAAAAAAAAAGCCCTGAACCCTTTCCCTTTCATCCTTCCTTTCCTCGTTTTACTCCGTCCCCAATTCTTCAAATTCGTCTTTTACCTTCTTCCCTTTCGTATTTTCTTCCCTCCTATTAGCCGGGCCACTTCCTCATATATATTTTCGATTTCTATTTTATTTCCTTTAGACCCCAAACCCTAATCCCATTCCCAGCCCACACTTTCTTTCTCCGGCCCAAACAAATAAAATGTTTAACTAAAACAATATAATAATCTTACCCATTTAAAACCAAGCCCAAACAGAATGCCCTTTTCCCTCAGCCCAAGAAAAAATTAAAATTTAATTAAAACCTTAAATAAAACCCTCAGCCCAAAGGGGAATTCCTATTGAATTAAAACATTTAAAACCTTACCCTTCGACCCAGCTCTCCAAGCCCAGCAGCCTCGCGCCCGCTCACCCGACCCGACCCGACCCGCTTCAAACCCCGTCTTCTTCTCCCCTCTTTCTAAACTTTTCCCGCTCATTCCCAACGTACCCACGTCGCCCCCTTGCGCCCACGTCGCCACGCTCGTCGCCCACGCCGCGCACCCCTCGCGGGCCCCCTCGACCTCTCCTCGCCTCGAACCTCTCTCCCTCTCTCTCTAAAAACTCACTCACGCACTCTCTCTCCCTCTCTCTGAGCTCTCTCTCTCTCTCGTACCCCCAACTGAAACCACCTCCGGCCACCTCCCTCACCTCAGCTGTAACCGACCCATCCTCATCACTTTGACCACAACCTTCACTAGCTCACCACCTCTCTCCTTGCCTCTATCCTCCAAGCTGACCCTTCACTACCCCCAAGTCGATGCCACCTCTGCACACCACCGGAGCTCCAAGCTGTTGCCGTCTGGATCAACGCAGTTGAGATGCCGAGCCCAAGCTCCTCTCTGCTGCCCCCGCCACCGTAGCCGCTGCCGAGCTATCAAGCTCACGCTCAATCCATGGCCAAATTCTAAGCCTGAGGCAATACCCCAGCCACGCCGCCGCCATTGTGCTGCACAATGCTGTGTCATTATCATGATCACCAAGTCGTCTTCAGACCACTGTCAAACCCCTGCGCCCCGCTGCCCTCGACGGCGACGACGACTACGCCCCCTCATACTTCCTCCCTCGATCTCTTCCCTCCAGAACTCACCCCTCACTGCGAGCTCCATACACCCACTGATGCCCGCCGCCGGAGTGACCCCGCCGACCATCATCGACCCCAGCATGTCCCTGGAGATCCGCAGCACCACACTCCGCCTCCGGTGATTACGAGACATCTCCGGGCAACTCCGACAACGAAACCGAAACGCGAGCCGAGGCCGCGAACCCTAGCCGCGCCGTTCGTCGCGCGTTCGTGCCATTGCCGCTGCCATGCACCGCCAAAACTTCTCCAGGCAAGTACCCTACTTGCTACATGCTAGATCGAATCCGTTACAAACTAAAATCATATTAATTCCATGTTTACAATTCACGATAACTTATGTGACATAACTGTTCGATGCAAGATCCCAATGAAAACCTTAATTTAATTTGACAGAATTTGATTGCATATGTTGGCCCGTGTGATATTGAACACTGTGTAGAAATTTCACTGAAAAATATGACTGTTAACAACTTAAACGAACACCCCCTAATACACCCGTAAAAACTGGGAATTTCCCGCGCCTGAAATTTGTTAAAATCACAATAAATTGTGTACACATTGAAATGAGGCGTTCGAGGGCTTAAATCGAAACCGACTCGACGACCTGTAACTCTATGCAAGTTCTTAACTGTTTCTATACTGATATTATGAAGATAATTGGTTCGGAGAGCGGCTCTGGACTGCAGTCCAGAGCAACTCTGGTTATTGTTTTATGTCCCGTAACATTTACTATCTTGTTTCCTGAACTTGTGTGTTGCGGAACCCTGCACCTTATTGAATATAGAACTGTTATATAAATAACGCAAGTGATTTTACCCCGTTTTATCGTCGTTTACTATTTAAACTGCAATTTAAAAGATCGGGACGTATAGCAGTCCCAAACAGAACCAGAATTGAAACACTAGTGTTGAGCAGCGCATAACTTCTGACATACAGATGAGATTGAGAATCCGTCTACTGTGTTGAAAACCTTATTGAAAACCCTAGATTTCATTCAACTATAGCGTCGCTAAATTCTGGTCCCAGCTGGGATTAAAATGCGTTCCGAAACGGACTTCCGATTCTGAAACCGGATTTCCAGCAGTGAACGCTTAAAATGAAATGGCCATATCTAGTGATCCTGAAACCCGATTGACATGAAACCAAATTTGCTGGATAGATAATAAAATATAATACTTATCCCCTGTTCATTATTTCACTAAATTTGACATGTATGTTTTATGATAAATTATGCAAGTGGTAGGATACCGACATATGACATCTTAATCATGCCTTACATACTGTTTTCTCATCATATCATATATATATGTCATTGCATTGGTAAGCTAGTGATCATGTGCATTACCCAGTGTTAGGTATTAGTGGTGATTGTGGCAAGTACGTTAGTGTTCGTGCATGAATGGATAAGTAAAAGTGATACGTACTTGTACACAATCAGTGGACCCTATCGATTTATTGCATTGTCGACGTCTGTGGGACGCGTATAAGTGTGACTATAACTGGTAAGGGACACTTATGGAAGCACTTGTATGGGTGTCACAGGTAAGGCACCAAATACTGTCCATTGATCTTGGGTATCAGTCGAGACATGCTTGATGGAGACCCCGTCTTCAGTTCTCGCGTAGACTCGTCATAGACCGGCTGGTATTTGAGTCTATGGTGGGCGTTTGATGTAGACCACGGGGTGTGGGGTAGTTTGAGTGTGAGTTCAACAGAATCTCGGGAGTCCCATGCCGGCATATATATATGGAGATATATGGAGATTTACAGGGATATTACATGATTATTACCGTGCGTTATACTTTGGGCCCGTGGTCCCTTGCCCTTGGGTCCTACCCTTGGGTGGGGGACACTCACGAGTGGTTGACTCTCACACTTGGACTGACGATAGGCTTAGTGACCTGCACAGTGAAACTTAGAGACTGATAGGGATAGTGACATGGACATGCATTACTTACTGTATTGACACACCTGACATACTATTTTACTACTTTACTGTTCACCTGATTCATTAGACACCGCATTGGTTACTCCATGTTCACATCTTTACTGTCTTGATTTACTGTTATATATCTATTATCACTGTTCGAGTTACCACTTGCATCTATATATATATATATATATATATATATATATATATATATATATATATATATATATTGCTATCGTGTCTCTCTGACGACCTGAGTATGCATGCTCAGAGTAAGAAGTGGGTCTAGTTTGGACCAGGACCAGACGTACATCGCGGACATCTTGATTAGCTATCCAGAGATATACCCTTTTGATCTCCATCAGGTTAGTTCCTTGTATCTGTTTTGTTTCAGTTACTGTATTTCTCATTACCTGTGCATTGTTTACCGATTACCACGTAAAGTTAGAAGCCGAAGTGTGACTACGGAGAGATATTACCTCGACCGTAGGAGCATGGCTGGCCTTGTCAACCCCCTGTATTCCGTATTTTGGGGAGCGGGGCGTGACAATACTTTTCTTTTCTATGCTAAGATTACCCGCGGTGGAGTGCTCGAGTAGCCGGGTTCTAGAGAGCAACGGGCCCGCATCGCATGGCGTCGAGACAAAGGGGGCCTCATTTTAGAATTGGCGGGCTATTCGCCGCACTTATAGGGGGTATAGGACGACCCATGGAGGGGTGCTCAAGTTACCGGATTCCGTGAAGTGCTGGGTGGCTCATTCACTTTGTTGATTGGGGTTGCCTCACTTCTGGGATTGGCGGGTAACTTACCGCACTCGTAGGGGTCTTGGTTATATATTGTACAGGCTATCCACACGACCGGGGAATGTCGGGTTTCATTTGCTGCTCAAAGGAAACCCGGGGCTCGTAGATTATCCGTTATTCTGTGTTACTTATCACTTTTCTGTGATGTTGCTTATATCATGTCTGGGACGAATGTTATATATATATATATATATATATATATATATATATATATATATATATACACTAGTAGATATTATATATGTTTTGCATCCGCGCTAGTCCAGCCCCCACTCTGCCGTTAGTTAAGTAACCTAACGGTGCATGACGGGGCCTCGTGGAGAATGCGGATGGCATATACGTATATTGTATTTTCGTTCTTTTCTGGTATGATATAGATTAATTGATGGGACTGCGTTAATTTTGATTAATGCAAGAAAAAATAAACCTAAATGATGTTGGAACCAATTTTTTGAAAAACTGTTATTACAGATGTTACTTTTTGCTTTGCACGGCGGTATTCAGTTATGAATATTCAGCACCTCATTCGACGAGACAAGAGCCGAGATCCCTTTATAGGGAGTGGCCTCTTGGGCAAAAATTTGCGTTTTTGTAATAACTTCTCTATAGTTGTATTCTTTTTCTTTGCATAGTGGTGTTCTTTCAGGAACATCCAGCACCTTATTTTATGAGGCAAGAGCCTAGATCCCTTCACGGGGAGTGACCTCTTGAGCAAAATTTTATGATACTATAGATTACTCGGTTTTCTTGAAAACCGCCAATTTTTAAATGCGGAGCTTAAACCACTCCTTTTCAAAAACTGCTTGAGTTTTGATTAATCCAAAAAAAATTATTTGTTTACCGTAATCAGAAACGGCGTCGCTTTGCAGCTAGCCGGTGAGTACGGGTCGATCCACAGAGATGGGTAATTTCCTTAATGTGTTTTTACGAGTTGATTTCAAATATTGTTTTGGTTGGTTTATTAAATCTATAAAAACCTAGATCTATCAATAAACTAACTTAATCTAAATTAAAGTCTTGCTAGGCTTAGGCTTAGGGGAAGTTTGGAGATTAAAGGTTTCCTCACCGCTTTCAATGCCTTATGTTAGATTTCTTAGATGTTATAGTAATTATCAATAAAGTGGATAAGAATCTTTTGGGAAGATGTTTCTTCCTCTAAATTCTTGCCCTTCCTTTATCGATAATTACCCTAACCTCCATGGAAAACGCGCGCAACCGGCCCTTTATACTACGGTTCACCGTTACCTCGAAGGGTAGGATGCAGTAGGGAGCGGTTGTGCGCGTATGCTTGGAGTTCTAATTCTTAGGTGTGAATGGCATGAAAGGGGTGAGAGATCTCATCTCTCAAACCTTTCCCTAAGGCTAACCCTAACAAGCGAGGAGATTACTCGCTCATTAGGGGATTAATAAACATTCTAAATTAAAAGAGAATTAAAACAAAGCTGTGAAAAATAACTTACTAGTTGTATTGATGGCTCCCTTCAAGCAAGAATACAGAACAGATCTGAATTTTGTTTATTGAAAAGAGGCATGAGTTTTACAGATCTGTGATTACAATTTATAGGAAAATAGGAAAACTAGGGTTACAGACTCTCGCAGATGTGCAATTACAGATTTGCCCACGGAAAATCCCAACACCCGCACCGACGCACCGACACGAGAATTTTTTACCGACACGCGCACTAGATGGCCGCGGAACCGCGGCGCCAGCCTAGGTTTGGCCGCGGTTCCGCGGCCAAACTATGGAGTTAGGCTCTGTAAGTTTTGGGCTTTCCTTATGGCTTCTTGGACTTTCTATTTTTCCACTTCTTTTCTCCTTTTGACTTCTGGGTCTCCTCCAGATCTTCAGTGAAAACTTGTAATGATCTTTTGACTGTTTCCTTTGACATTTCGGACCATGCGTTCCCTTGTACACTTATGAATTGTTCTCTGTCTATTCTTGACTAGGGTCCGTCTACTTGTTGGTCAAAAGTCCCTTTTCTGTATCAACTTTCGTCTTTTTCACTGTATTTGCTCCAAGAGCCTATAACCTGTAACATGCAGCAGACATGCGTCAAAAGCACCTGTTTATTTATAAAATGAATAAAAATTAGGGAATACAAACTGCAATATTATGATATGAACAAATACCCCCAAACTTATCTTTTACTCGTCCTCGAGCAAACTTATTTTTATTCACTAAAATCCTAACCTAACCGCACTTTCGCAGGGAAACGCGATTGCACTGAGCACGTGCAACAAGCCGTTAAACCTCTAGGTGTCCCTAGTAGGAGGAGTGTTGTCTCCTGAGGGTTTTCAGCGGATACTACCCACAAAATCCTATCAATTCGTCCCATTGACTTTTGTTCTCCAATTAGGTTTTCTAACAAGGAATTCTATTATCTTCGACCCGCAAATTATCCACCCACATTCTTCATACTTTCTTATTATTTAACTTAAGATTATATATGTTATGTAGACCTACTTAGCTTTCGGCATTTCTTAAGTTTTCCTTCTAGAGTTACATCTCCACTCAGGAATTTCTATCAACTCTATTAAAGATACAAGTTCTATCTTTCATTCCTCTCTCTTATCTAAATTCCAATCACATACCCCTACGTGTGTGTATAGATCATCCCTACATTTGGAAATTCAAATCAAGCAATCGTACTCTCGTCCTTTGTCCAAAGCACTTATTAATTAGTGAATTTTTAAATGAAATTTGCTTACACATCCTTCATGCGACCGTTAATACTTCTTGAGGTACCAACAACCGATTATAAGATGCGTTAGCACTTTAAAGCGTACTTCCTAGTTTTGCAACACCCAAGGATTTAGCAGTGACTCCCAAACCAGTTGGTCTAAGGCACTAGGTGATAAGGCACCCTCGCTAAATATTTTTCTATTTTTTGCAGCCTTAAGTAATCATAAAAACTAGTGTCCATTTTTTTTTATTCTTCATTCACATTTTTTTTTATTTTCATCGAACTAAGGACTTTGGACAAGATCATTTCAAGGTCTCTTCTACTATTCCAAGTTTCAAGATGCGTGATTGTGCATTTTGTAGGGTATACATTTTCAGAATCTAGACTTAAGCTAGGAACTATTTTTCAAACTTATACTCTAATAAGAACATCAATACTCTTCCCTCATTTTGACTTAGCCCAAGAAGTGAACCCAAAATTTGCCTATTTCTAAATAAACTACAAGACATATACTTTCTACCGTTAAACTTTAAGGAAGGTTATTTTTAGGGTTTTTAATTTACTAAGTCTAAGATCTAGTTTTTCCTAGCTGGTTAACCTATTTGTCAAACTCTAGTCAATTAGCCAAAATTGAATACAATAATTTTTATAATTTTTGAAATTTTTCAATTTTTTATGGGTTTTCAAATAAGTATGCAAATGCAAAAATATGTACAAATGAATGCGAAGGAAAAAGACGTACCGAGCATACCCCCAAACTTGAACTTGACAATGTCCTCACTGTCATACTAAACCAAGAGGGTCAAAATACCGGCACTTCCCTGTTTATTTATTTATAATTTTTTTTATTGTTAAGAAAAACAAAAATATATACAGAAGGCCCTCCCCCAAACTTCATTTAAACTATGTTAGACATTACTGACAAACCTTGCATAGACCAAACGTTAACACCAACCAGTTGAAAAATTTATCAGTAAAGAGTATCAGTTGGTGGAAGAATAAATCGTAGCGATCCATAAAGAATTGGGGAAGATAGAAGTGGTGGTATGGAAGGTATGGAGGTGAATAGACATGAGGTGGTGATGAATCAAAACGAGAATGCGAATGATCAGCAATCAGTGGAATGTTGGCATTCTCGTAGCTTATTAAAAGAAATGAGGGTTGTTCAACTTCTAAAGGAGGAGGTTGACTAACCACAATACCCCCAAAATGTTCCTGTGGGTCCTCTATTGACTTGGCATCATCCATCAATTTCATATGATATTCAATTATAAGGGAACTAATCTCCTCGATGTCCGCCATAGTCCAACCGAAAACTTGCCGCCTATCTTGTAAGACCTTTAAAATAGAGTTCTCTTGCTCGAAGGCTAGAGAGGCTGATATTATAATGGGAAAAGTCTCATTCTCACCTATGTAAGCATATTTAAGGTGAGGCGGTAAGGACATGAGTTTGAGTTTCGGAGGCGAGAGAATCATTGCGGAATCTACCTCGAACTCAAAGGACTCCAACACAGGTTCGAAATCACTGCAAACAACCGATTCGGATGGTTCGACTAACTCATCCAAAAATTCAAAAGACTCATATTCGGGCTGTGAGTCATCATTATCCGAAAAAGTGAAACATTCATAATCCATATCGGTTGTATCAACGATGGTAGGCTCAAGGAGGGACGCACTAGTGGCTTCAAAACTGTTTTCATCAAACAAGAATCTTTCAACCTCGCAGTCCTCCTGCGTGATTTCGTGAACAGAGCAAACTTCTCGTGTACTAGTTTTAGGCACGGGGGCCAGACTTCCCATCTTGTAAATATTGAACTCACTAGACATCTTCCTAAAGGATAGAGTCATGGAGCCATTGCGACAGTTTATTACAGCATTGGAAGTGGCCAAAAATGGTCGACCGAGAATCACCGGAATTTGGTTCCGTGGGTTAGCAACAGGTTGTGTATCCATAACAATAAAATCAACGGGGAATATGAACTCCCCAACTTTGATCAACACATCCTCTAGCTCACCCCTTGGATGGGTGATTGATCGATCAGCCATTTGGAGAGTACAACGAGTTGGTTTCAACTCTCCAACCCCTAATTGTTCGTACACGGAGTAGGGAAGCAGGTTAACACTAGACCCAAGATCTAAAAGTGCTCGATTAATTTTCTTATCCCCAATTGTGATTGAAATCGTAGGACAGCCGGGGTCCTTTCGTTTTTGGGGTAAGGTTTGATGGTGGTTAATAGCATTGCTCACTGCACTAGCCACTAGCACTTTCTTGGGTACTTAAGATGCCTTTCTCTTCGAGGTGCATAAGCCCTTTAAGATTTTCGCGTATGAAGGGACTTGTTGGATTGCATCCAAGAGAGGTATATTTATGCTAACCTGCTTAAATAACTCCACAATCTTCTCCACTTGTGCAGTTGGTTTATTGGGACTCAACCTGTTTGGAAATGGAGCATTTTGAAAATTTGTTGAGTCAAATGTCTGTGGAGTAGAATGTGGAGTAGGAACGGATCCCAGTGTGGATGTGTTCGTGTTGTGAGAAATGGGTCCGTTCGAGTTAGAAGAAATAGAGCCGTGTGAAAGGTGGAGAATAGGCTCTAAAGAAAAAGGTGAAGAAGAAAGTGAAGAAAATGAAGAAGGGGAAGATGACGATGGAGAAGAAGAAGAAGAAGAAAAAGAAGAAGAAGAAGAACCACCGGCGGGGATGTCATCATTAGTTCCCACATTATTTTGCAACTCTCTTCCGGATCTCAACGTGGTCACCGCATTTACATTGTGATTGTGATATGCGTTTTGTGTGTGACCGGGATTTGGCATTGGTTGAGACGGAAGCTTTCCCTTTTCTCTCTCGCTCAACGCAGCGGTTAATTATGCAATTTGTGCCTCAATAGATTTGATACTTTGATCGTGTGAAGCATTGTTATGCATCAAAGATTGAACATAATTTTCGAATCTTGCTGCGGATTCTGTAGATTGCTTCAGAAATGCATCTAGACTTTTTTCTAGCGAGATAACCTTATCATCATTTGGTTGAACTAAATTGTTCGTTTGATTTGTATAAGGTTGTTGTTGGAAAGGTTGCTGGTTTTGAGTTTGTGAAGGTGCTTGTTGTTGTTGTGGAGGAGGAGGTCTTTGAAAATTGTTATTTCCTTGGACTTGTTGATTTTGGTTCCAAGCGAAATTTGGGTGACTCCTCCACCCCGGATTGTATGTCGAAGAGTACGAATCATTTCTTTGTCGTTGCTGAAAGGCAGCATTGACTTGATCTTGTCCTTGAATAGGTGTATTATAAGGACACTCTTCGGTTAGATGCAATGGATTCGAACAACAAGCACAAACAGTTCGTGTGGATAAAGCAGGGGCAGGAGAAGACGATGAGATTTTGGTCTCAATGGCTTCTAGCTTTTTCATAAGTGCGGCCATCTCGGCCTTCATAGCAATCGACATATCTACTTGATGTATGCCTACCCTAGATTGACCAATAGAAGAAGATGATGTGGTCTTGGTACTCTCCCACTGAATTGTTTGCTCACTAAGATCCTCAAGAAACTGCCACGCTTCGTCGCTAGACTTGGAGAGAAAATGACCTTGACATATGGTTTCTAGCAACTGCTTCGTTGCCGAGTTCAATCCCTCGTATAATGTTTGGCAAAGTTGCCAACTTTCGATCCCATGATGAGGGCATTGAACGAGTAGGTCCTTGAATCTCTCGAAGCACTTCCAAAATGGTTCGGAAGGAAGCTGTGAAAATTGTATAATCTCGTTACGGATTCTAGCAGTTTTGTGATGAGGATAGAACTTTTTTAGAAAAACTTTCACAAACTCGTCCCAATTTCTAATGGAATGTGATGCGGTGCTGTATAGCCACTTCTCGGCTAGGTCACATAAGGTAAAAGGAATGACCCTTAGCCTTATAGCGTCATCACTTAATTGGGTCGTTTTCATCATAGCGCACACATTTTGGAATTTATTGATAAAGATATATGCATCTTCAGATTCCAAACCATGAAATTTTGGCAGCATATTGATGAAATGTGGTTTTATTTCAAAATTGTCCCTATTTGCCGGTGGGGGTGAAAGACATGTAG
This sequence comes from Agapanthus africanus, assembly GCA_030015575.1. Lineage (NCBI taxonomy): Eukaryota > Viridiplantae > Streptophyta > Magnoliopsida > Asparagales > Amaryllidaceae > Agapanthus > Agapanthus africanus. The sequence goes on from CM057340.1 coordinate 757,782,017, forward strand.
GTAAAGAAGTGCGGACGAGGTAGAAGAGATCCTGGAGCGCAACTCGTGCGGGCGCTGCAACAGGCGAAAGATTCGGGTTATTCGCACCTAACGGAGGTGGAATCATTCCCGTCGGTAAGGTATCGTTAGGGTCGTGTCCCGACATACCTTCAAAAGAAGAATTTGAAGGAGGAGGTAAGGAAATGGAGGGAATTTCGACTTCGGTGTCGAAAGGTTCGTCGGTCGGTACCAATGAAACACGGACTAATCGGGCGTTAGTATCCCTAGTCCAAAATGACATACACTAAGGGGGTAGTGTAGTCAGAAAAAAGAAAGAAAAAAATAGAATGTGGGGGTAAGATAACGTCAATGAGAAGAAGTGGTGTAGGTGAGTTGCAAGTTCCTTTAGCGACAAGTTGCAAGTTTTGAAAAGATTTTTCTTTTTTCTTTATTTGTGAGAATGTTTGCAAAGAGATTTTTTGAAAAGAGACTTATGACACAAATGTATCAACCACACATGCACAATCAGGCCTAGATCTTGGGTCACCTAGGTCTGCTAGACAGCTCCTAACTAGGGCTAGAAATAGGACCTCAAACCGCCTCTTCACCGATAATTACGGCCAGGTAAGTGGGAAGGAACCACAATAGTGGGCCTAATTAATAACCACTAGCCTAGACACCGCAAAGTCAGTTAGGATAAACGGTCGATGCCTATACTAGTCCTTTTTCTATCGAGCTCGATGTCCTTAGGTCTGAGTCTAGTATTTTTTAATTAATTGTGGTCAATGCAAATGTTTTAGGTGTTTTCTGGGGTCCTGGGAAGGGTGATGAAATCCCCACCCAATCTGAGTTTGGTCAATTAGCCCCTTTAAAGTCCGATTAAATTATGCAAAACAATAAATTCACTTGCAATCAAATTTTTAGCGCGGCGCAAAGAAACCTGCAGAAAATCTGTTATTTAGAAGGGGAGAGAAGATTTTTAGCGCAAAGAATTCCTGCAGAAAGTTTTTTTTTTACAGAAAGATATATGGAGGTTGACAGAGGAGAGAGGAAGAAAACAAACCATGCAATTTTTACGCAGAGAGGCCAACAGAAAGCCGCGGAACCGCGGTTCTGATAGGGTATACGCGGCGGAACCGCGGTCTCTTGGGGGGTTCAGGTCTCCAGAAAATTTGTATGGCTCTGTTGTGTCAATCCACCTCTGTTCCAATGTGCACTTTTCTGATTTGTCTTCTGTAAAATTCCAGATCCGAAAATTTTCGCTATTCCTGCAAAATTCAAAAGATACACCCTTCAAATAGATAAAAATTGATAATTTTTATTTTTTTTATTTTTTTTATTTTCAGATTTTTATAATTTTTAAAATTTATATCAACCCGAAATTACACAGAAAGAAATTTTACGCCATCCCCGGCAACGGCGCCATTTGATTAATCCAAAAAAAATTTATTTGTTTACCGTAATCAGAAACGGCGTCGCTTTGCAGCTAGCCGGTGAGTACGGGTCGATCCACAGATATGGGTAATTTCCTTAATGTGTTATTACGAGTTGATTCCAAATATTGTTTTGGTTGGTTTATTAAATCTATAAAAACCTAGATCTATCAATAAACTAACTTAATCTAAATTAAAGTCTTGCTAGGGTTAGGCTTAGGAGAAGTTTGGAGATTAAAGGTTTCCTCACCGCTTTCAATGCCTTATTTTAGATCTCTTAGATATTATAGTAATTATCAATAAAGTGGATAAGAATCTTTTGGGAAGATGTTTCTTCCTCTAGATTCTTGCCCTTCCTTTATCGATAATTACCCTAACCTCCATGGAAAACGCGCGCAACCGGCCCTTTATACTACGGTTCACCGTTACCTCGAGAGGTAGGGTGCAGTAGGGAGCGGTTGTGCGCGTATGCATGGAGTTCTAATTCTTAGGTGTGAATGGCATGAAAGGGGTGAGAGATCTCATCTCTCAAACCTTTCCCTAAGGCTAACCCTAACAAGCGAGGAGATTACTCGCTCATTAGGGGATTAATAAACATTCTAAATTAAAAGAGAATTAAAACAAAGCTGTGAAAAATAACTTACTAGTTGTATTGATGGCTCCCTCCAAGCAAGAATACAGAACAGATCTGAATTTTGTTTATTGAAAAGAGGCATGAGTTTTACAGATCTGTGATTACAATTTATAGGAAAATAGGAAAACTAGGGTTACAGACTCTCGCAGATGTGCAATTACAGATTTGCCCACGGAAAATCCCAACACCCGCACCGACGCACCGACACGAGAATTTTTTACCGACACGCGCACTAGATGGCCGCGGAACCGCGGCGCCAGCCTAGGTTTGGCCGCGGTTCCGCGGCCAAACTATGGAGTTAGGCTCTGTAAGTTTTGGGCTTTCCTTATGGCTTCTTGGGCTTTCTATTTTTCCACTTCTTTTCTCCTTTTGACTTCTGGGTCTCCTCCAGATCTCTAGTGAAAACTTGTAATGATCTTTTGACTGTTTCCTTTGACATTTCGGACTATGCGTTGCCTTGTACACTTGTGAATTGTTCTCTGTCTAGGCTTGACTAGGGTCCGTCTATTTGTTGGTCAAAAGTCCCTTTTCTGTATCAACTTTCGTCTTTTTCACTGTATTTGCTCCAAGAGCCTATAACCTGTAACATGCAGCAGACATGCGTCAAAAGTACCTGTTTATTTATAAAATGAATAAGAATTGGGGAATACAAACTGCAATATTATGATATGAACAAGTTTCATCAACGATATCAAGTTCATTACGTTAAAGGTTTTTCGCTAAAAACCAGCCGTAACCCTCCGTCATTTCGGATGAGTAGTGCCTAGTATTCGTACTGCGTTTGTTGGCCTTTGTCAAGGCGTAGTGTACGGTAGCTAGATATTGCTTGTCTGTGTTAGGGATATGTATGCCCTAGAGGCCATTATTGTACATTAATGTATATTATAGTAGATGCTTAGACATATATATAGAGGACTTTCTTACTCAAAATGATAGTATGCTATCTGGTTGCTCTTTATCTTAACATGTGTATTATTATACTGTCTCTCTGATACATGTTGGTAAAGCCCTTAGGATGTTGGCTTGACTATCAGGATTATGATGCAGATCATACTACTGGGACTTGTGTAGTCTACAAGCACATCCTTTAACAGTTCCTTGTCGAGGGAGTATCGAGACAGGGCATCGATATTCCAGAGTAGACTAGTGTGTACATTTCTTGACCCTGTAGGGGGCGATGGTTGATCCCATAGCCATTGGTGTTTGACATCAAAGATTGTACACAGGTGCTCATTAGAGAATGGGTACACCGAACAGGACTCGCCGAGAACTCCTAGATGGTACTATACCTATCATCAGATAGCAGTTCGCTGGTGATATTGGTACAGGTTAGTCTGTAGACCCGAGATCGTTATAGAGTCTTGTGTGGTTCGCACGGTGCTTTGATTTCCTCCCTACCACGGATCAAAGGAGCATGCAAACAGGTGGATTTTGGGTACAGTCCCGAGTCACATGGAGGCAATGAGCGATAGGAGGGGTTTCGTCTCTCCCGGTATAGAGAGTTGATGTTGCGCTATGCTCGATTGGCTATAATAGAAAGTCCCTGGGCAGGGTTGTTGATGAGATTTACTGGTAAGTGTTATCAGTAGTTTCTCGTACCTTTATAGGCCACACATCGACATTGTAGGGTGTTTTTTCGTCACCCCATTGAGATGGGAATACGCGCGCGCTTGTCAGGCGCACTACAGATTCCTCCGGCCTAGGGTAGGCCGGGGTTTATTGATTGTGGGGATCCGAATCTCCGGCAGCCGCGGACTAAGCTGCCGTTAATTACCCCTCGCCTTTGGGGCGAGGGAACCTCCGATTAACGGGTTAAACTGGTCATGCGAACTCAATGTGCAGTGTACGTGTGTTGTGTTTTGAAAGGGAGGTTTTGGATATATCGGGAGCCACGCAGAGTTTTTACGGGGGTCCCGCTACCCGGATAGCGGGCTGGGGGTCAAGGGGGCTAGCAGCCCCCTTGCGGGGTGCGGGGCAGCGCCCCGTTAGAAATTTTTTTCTAACAGGGACAGTGTCGCGGAGTATGTGTATGTGTACATTTATATACATATGTATATATATACATGTAAATATAAGTAAAGGGGAATGAAAAGTTCTATCTTTTTTTATTCATCATGTTGCCTTATATAGGCTTACATATTTACATATAGCCCCTTGGGGCTTTACAAAATGGCATTTTGCCCATCCCATGGCTCATGTGCCATTTCATTTTTGCACATAAGCCATGGGCTTACAAAATATTGGTTTTATGCCCATTTTGTTTACATTCATGCATAAAAAATTACATAAAAATTATTTATGACATGATTTTGTTGTTGGCATGAGAGAGGCTGGCCGCGGGCTCGACTTGGGTATGGGCCCGCTTGACCTGGGCTTGGGCCCACCTAGCTTGGGGGTTGACCTTGACTTTGACTCGGTCAACCGGGGTGTAAATTTTTACCCCAACAGACATGACTTATCAAGTTATTGGAGTTTGACGATTCCACCCCTAGACTCGATATGCGACATATCAGACGAAGAGACCGGACTGTACGGTAAGTGTTACCTATAGGCTTCATGAGATTTTAGACAAGCTTGCTTATTGATCTTCTATTCGCTCAATACCTGGGTAGCCGTTACGTCCAACTAGTACCGCTGACGGCTTGTGGGTGATTGATGTGATCATCACCTATTGCTGGCGTATTGACGAGTTTTTAGAGTCCCACACAGAAGTTTCCTGGTTCAAGCGAAACGAAGTAGGCCACATATGCTGATATGTGCGGGGGCCAGATTAAATACAAGTATGTGATACCGTATTCTAATCTGACGGTTATTTGTTATCGGTTAGGTTATATGTGATATAACCGGATTATTGAATCAAGTGTTGATTTGATAATGTGATATACAGATAAATGATATTAATCGGTTATATGTGATATAACCGGATTATTAAATTAAGTGTTGATTTAATAATTTGATATATATTATATTTGATATAATTATATATTAACTAATATTATTAGCTCGCTAATTATTCTTCATAATATATATATATATATATATATATATATATTAAATGAAGCATGGCATGGATTTTCTATTTTTGGAAAATAGAAAATGAAATGGAAAATGGGGAGATATTTGTGGAATGGGCAAGCATGGCTATTTTTATATATTTTATTCATTTGCTTGCACTATTGAAGTATGGTTGCAATTTCTTCCATACTTCAATAAGTGAGCAAGTGTGAGTCATTTCTAGACTTGGGTTTTTCGCCTTAGCCATTCTAACTCTCTCCATCTTCCATCTTCTTCTTCCTCTTCATGCTAAGCCCTAACCCTTACATGTGATGTGAACCATAGGGCTTAGAATAAATCCTAGTGAGCTTAGAAACCCCACTTCATCATCCTAATTTAGATTAGCACTCTAAACTAGTGTGTTTCCTTCACTAATGAGATTTTAGTGAAGAGGTAGCTTGATTAGAGAAGTTTCGGGTGGATCGTTTTTGGCACGAAGATCACGAAGGGAGCTTGTACCATCTCCAAATGAAGCTACGAGGAGTCGTAGGTGTAAGTCGACGTTAGACACCCCACATGATGCAGGGAGGCGGAATAGGTAAAACAATCATTTTGTTCAAGTTAATATCGACTAACTTTACGGATCTTTGCTAAACCTTAACTAACAACTATCTAGAAGTGCTAAACTACTATGATAGATGATTATACCTCAAGATACTAGTCCTTCTTGTTCTTGTTGTTCACCTCCTCGTCGGCCTCCTCGATGTGATAGAAGATCCACCCGAGAGTTCCTTCTCCAAGGTTTAACCTCTCACTTGAGATAACTAAGTGGCTAGGATTGCTAATCCAAGTGACCTAGAAGATATAGAAGTGGATTAAGGATCTAATAGTCTTTCTAACCCTTGGGATCTCAATACATGAGAGGATTAGGGTTAGGTTGAAGAAGAGGAGAGCTTGAGGAGAGAGAGTGTGCATGTGAGAATGAGATGAATAATAACTCATATCTATATTTATATGAAGCATAAAAATTATCAAATAAATCATATATGATAATTACAACCATGCTTCATTTAATACAATCAATGAATCATCACATGAGTCATTAAGCAATAAATGCTTCATTAACTCATTTGGATGAATCATCTCATGAGTCACTAATTCATTTAATGCAAATTACACATAAGCTCTCCACCTCACCTTTCTTCTAGAAGCTTCTCGACTAATTACGAGAATGCCCCTCTCATCCGTAAAATACGGATATTCTGAGACTGCATAAATTCAATAATCCAATACTAGAATTTGGCTTAAACTAAAGCCCACTAGTATAATCTGTCCAAACATCATACGTGCACAAGTACACGTATATGTCCGAACCCTATCATAAAACCATATGACCTCTATATCGTTTCGCCTGAAGCAGGGAAAATCTCTGTGTGGGACTCTAAAGACTCGACACTACGCTGGCAGTGGGTTTAACCACAGACCGCAAGCGGCACTAGCTGTACGTAACGGTCCCCAGATAGATGTCGATAAGAAGGCCGATGAGGAAACCCATCCGAACTCCTACTGAGCCTGATGTGACAATCTCCGTACAGTCCGGTCTGTTCTTCTAAGTCTATCGCATATCGGGCCTAGGGGGGCGGCAAGTGCCAGTCCCCTAAAAGCTGTATAAGTCGTGTCGGAGTGAAGCCCATTACACTTTGAGAAGCTACTGGAAATCCTACCAGTAAATCTCGTTTGCCCTGGCCAGGGACTTTGCGTAATGGCTCTCCAAACACAGTGCGATATCAACTCTCAATACCGGGAGAGACGAATCCTTTCTAACTGCCACTGCCTCCAAGTGCTTCGGGACTGCACCCAACTGCTACCTGTTTGCACGACTCCTTTGAGTCGTGGTAGGGTAGCAATCTAAGAATAGTGGGAACACACTCGAGACGAAGCAGCAGTATCAAGTCAACGGACTATGCTGTACTCATGTCACCTGGGAACTGTTAACTGACGACGGGTATAATACCAACCAACAGTTTCCTGCGAGTCCTGTCCGGTGTACCCGTAACCCAACGAGCACCTGCATACTATCTCCAGTACAACGTACTAATGGCTGTGGAACAGACCATCTTCCCTGCTGGGATGAGAAGCGTATACACTAGTCTACTCTGGAGTATCGATGCCCTGTCTCGATAATCCTACGACTAGGGACCTGAAAAAGGATGTTCTTGTAGACTACCCAGCTTCCACTAGTATGACTGCCATCACAACGCTGGTAGTCAAGCAAGGTCCTAAGGGCTTTATCAATATGTATTCGCGATATGATAAAAGAAATATATACACATATTAAGATAGATATAAACCAAGTAGCATACTACTATGTTGAGCAAGACTGTTAATACAATTGTGAATATCCCAAGCTTCCATTAAGCAATATACAAACTAGTATGATACAATAATGGCCCCTAGGGCATATACACTAACAATCTCCCACTTGCACTAGGGCCATATACTGGCATATCGAAGACCTATCATCTCGAATAGCCTCTCGAACTATGTCTGAGGTAAGGCCTTTGTGAATGGATCTGCAGTGTTCTCCTCTGTAGCAACTCTCCGGACCTCGATCTCCCGGCGATCTATGATCTCCCTGATCAGGTGATACCGCCTCAAGATGTGTCTGGACTTCTGATGGGACCTGGGTTCCTTCGCTAAAGCTATAGCGCCGTTGTTGTTACAATACAGCGGTATTGGATTAACAATGGTAGGAACCACCTGAAGTTCTGTTAGGAACTTCTTCATCCAGACTGCTTCTTTTGCGGCATCGCAAGCAGCTATATACTCCGCTTCCATCGTCGAGTCAGCAACGGTGTCCTGCTTGGAACTCTTCCAGCACACCGCCCCTCCATTGAGGGTAAAGACATAACTTGACATGGACTTGGAGTCATCCTTGTCATTCTGGAAGCTGAAGTCAGCAAAAGCCTCGATCTGGAGGTCTTTTCTGCCGTAAACCAAGAACATATCCTTAATCCTTCTCAGGTACTTGAGAATGTTCTTTACTGCTATCCAGTGCTTCTCCCCTGGGTCTGATTGATACCGGCTTACCACGCTCGGTGCGTAAGCTACATCTGGTCTGGTACACAACATCGCATACACTATAGAGCCTACTGCAGAAGCGTCGGGTATAACTGACATGCGATCCCTTTCCAAATCAGTCTTGGGAGACATCTCTTTGGAGAGGGTGATTCCGTGACAAGCCGGTAAATTACCGCGCTTAGAATGTTCCATACTGAATCTTTTCAGTATAGTGTTGATATACCTAAACTGCGAAAGTCCCAACATCCTCTTAGATCTATCACGATAGATCTGGATCCCCAGAATGTAAGAGGCATCACCCAGGTCTTTCATGGAGAACCCGTGTGACAAGAATCCTTTGACAGATTGTAGCATAGGAATGCCATTTCCTATCAAGAGAATGTCATCCACGTACAAGACGAGGAATACGACAGTTCGTGCTACAATTTTACTATATATATATGGTTCATCTGGATTTTTGATAAAGTCATATTCTTTGACCGTTTCATCAAAACAGATGTTCCAACTCCGCGATGCCTGTTTTAGTCCATAAATGGATTTAAGCAACTTGCACACTTTCCCGCTGCTCCCACTCTGATTGAAACCTTCTGGCTGATCCATATAGACGCACTCTTCTAAATTACCATTTAGAAAAGTCGTCTTTACGTCCATCTGTCAGATCTCATAATCATGGAAGGCGGCAATGGCAAGAAGGATCTAAATGGATTTGAGCATAGCCACTGGAGAAAAAGTTTCGTCATAGTCCAAAGCAGGTCTTTGACGAAAACCCTTTGCAACAAGTCTAGCCTTATAGGTTTCCACCTGTCCATCTACACCAATCTTCTTCCTGAAGATCCACTTGCATCCTATGGGTTTTATCCCATCTGGAGCAAAGTCCAAAGTCCATACTTTGTTGGTGTACATGGACTCCATCTCGGTCCACATTGCATCCAGCCATCTTACCGAGTCGTCGCTCTGGATGGCCTGCTGGAAGCTAGTAGGTTCATCATTATCAATGACGCAATCCTCTCTATCCCCTTCTAAGAGAAAACCGTAGTATCTCTCAGACGGATGAGACGGCCTACTACTCCTGTGGAGGGGTGCGGGAATGTCCTGTTCTTCTGGAACTTCTAGCTCTACCAAACTTTCAGTAGTAGTTTGTGATTCTGGAATTTCTTCTTTCTATTGTGCTCCCACTTGTTTCCTTTTCTAAAAACTGCTGTTCTAGAAAATGGGCATTACGAGAAACAAAAACTTTTTGTTCCTCTGCGTAATAGAAAAAATACCCCTTGGAGTTCTTTGGATATCCCACAAACTTACACTGTACTGATCGTGCCTCGAGTTTTTCCGCATGCTGCTTTTTAACAAAAGCTGGATATTCCCATATCTTGAGATACTGAAGATAGGGTTTCTTCCCACTCTACATCTGATATGGTGTGGTAGGCACAGTCTTGGTAGGAACCCTGTTCAAAAGATACGCAGCTGATTCTAGTGCATAACCCCAGAAAGATCGCGGTAACTCAGCATTACTCATCATGGAACGTACCATATCCAATAGGGTTCGGTTCTACCTTTCCGATACACCGTTATGTTGTGGAGTGTATGGAGGAGTAAGCTGAGAGAGAATTCCTTTCTCTTTTAGGTAACCCAGGAACTCGGCACTTAAGTATTCACCACCTCGATCAGATCTCAGTGTCTTGATACTTTTGCCGGTTTGGTTTTCTACTTCACTCTTATATTCTCGGAATTTCTCAAAGGCCTCGGATTTATATTTCATCAAGAAAATGAATCCATACCTAGAGTAATCATCCGTAAAAGTAATGAAATATGAAAAACCGCCTCTTGCATGTGTAGACATTGGACCACATACATCGCTGTGTATGAGTCCTAAAAGCTCGCTCGCTCTTACTCCATATCCAGTGAATGGAGTCTTTGTCATCTTTCCTTTGAGACATGATTGACAAGTGGCATAAGATTGATATTCAAACGGATCCAAATATCCTTATCTATGTAACTTAGTTAACCTTGTCTCATTGATGTGACCCAGTCTACAATGCCATAAGAAAGCCTGATTTATTTCTGGAGACTTTCTTTTTAGTGTGTTCTGGATATTGAAAATCTGTAATTGGTTTAACACGTATATACCGTTATCTAGTGTACCGGACCCAATCAAACCATGATTAAAGTGGATATTAACAACATCGCTTACAAACGTGAAATCATAACCTTCTTTTGATAACAACGATACTGATGTGATATTACACGTTAAACTAGGTACACAAAAATAGTTGTGTAAAACCAAAATATGTCCACTCGTCAATCCAAGGTGATAATCCCCTACGAACACAGCATTCACGCTAGCTCCGTTAGCAACCTGGAGGATCATATCGCCAACCTTCAGCACTCTACGGTTTCTCAGTGCCTGCAATGAATTGCATATATGAGATCCTGATCCGGTATCCAATACCCAGGAAGTAGAGTTGATTGACAGACAATTTTCAATTACAAAAACACCTGAAGCCGAAGCCACAATTTGCCTCGGGTCCTGGTTCTTGGCAATCCAAGCTTTGCAATCCTTCTTCCAATGGCCTTTCCTACGACAGTGGAAGCACTCGTCCTTTGCCACTACTAGCACCGCAACCTTTGCTTTTCCCTTGGCTCTCACCTTATCAAAACCACCTCTTGGTTTGGTAGCGGCCTTCTTCTTCCTTCCTTTGGCCCTTGCCTTGGACCTGGAAGAGGAAGCACCATGAACCAACATAGTGGGTGTTTCTCTTGCTTTCTGCAAGGTGCCCTCTGCACTTCTCAACATATTAAGGAGTTCTGGAAGTTCAACTTATTTTACCTTGAATGTTGAAATTCAAGATAAACTGGGTGTAGGTGGAAGGAAGAGACTGGAGAATCAAGTCTGTATACAGCTCGTTCTCTAATGTTGTCCCGAGGTCTTCGAGCTCTTCAATATAGCCAATCATCTTAAGGACATATTCCCCTACAAATGATCCGACGGCCATCCTCGACTGAAACAAGTTCTTCGAGGTCTCGTATCTAGCTATACGAGATTGCTCTCCATACAGTTCCTTGGTGTGGAGAAATATGGATTCTAGATCCATATTCTCATGCCTCCTCTGATGTTCATTATTCATAGAGGCAAGCATGATGCTCTTGGCCTTCGCGCAGTCTAACTCCCAGGTCTTGCGGATTTTCTTATCCGCGACACTGGATTCAGGACCTGGGACGACAGGGGCCTTAGTAGTAAGGACATACCCCATTTTGTCATAGGTAATTGCCATCTTGACATTCCAGAACCAATCTTTATAGTTTAGCCCTGTCAAAATATTTTTATCTAATAATAACTTAAGGCCTGTCATGTTCTGGGTCGCTGCAATGAGAGAGAGAGAGGAAAACACTTTAGCATGATGCTCTTGCAAGTTTAGAGTGGTTTTTAGTTTATCTAAACAGGATGGCTCCCACTGTTTCTCGAATCCCTCCTCAAACCAAAAAGGAAGAACTAGTCAGGACTATTCTCACCGTGCAATACTTGCTTAACCGTTCAGCCAGGCCAGTGTCGGTACTTCGAAGGAGGTTTTACGACGCTTTCGCAAAGTTTCTTAATTAAATAACCTCTTTTATCTGGGGGCGTAGCCCCGCTGACACCTTTCTCGACACCTACTTGGTTTATAGCATTGATCGTTTAAGTGAAAGAATCTCCTGATGAGTAGTATATACTCACAGTAGGATCGGGATCCAAATATCATCGTGTGACAAAGCTGAAGGAATCCTACCAAAATTATCACACTTCAAATGGTATGCAATCTCTTAGCAAGTTTCAGTTTCTTTAGAAACTCCCGATATCGATTTCTGCCCCATGCTCTTATGACCTTTACGTTAGTCAAAATGTCATAAGTCACATGTCAAGTTCTACCCATCATTATCTTATTAATTCGAACCCACTCGTACATACCCCTGACGTTGGCCAAATGGCAGTACGACTGTCCCAAACCAACTCATATATCTATGCAACAGATGAATACCCAGCAGCTACCAAACACTATGCCTTGGCGTTGGTCAAAATACAAAGCTTGAATACTACTGAATACCCAAATGAAATGACGGAGGGCTACGAATGGTTTTGGCGAAACCGTGAACGTAGTGAACTTGATATAATCGAAGGAACCTGATAGCTTTTAAAAGAAGTGGTTTAAGCTCTGCAATTAAAAAAAATCTTCTGTTTTAAAATAATCGAGTGGTTTCTTTTAAACTGTTCCAACGATTCAACTTTGGTTTATTTTCTTTGCATTAAAATAATGTGTCCCATCATTTAACCTATAATTGCAGAAAACAATGAAAATACAACGTCCTCTTATGCCATCCGCATTCGCCACTGGGCCCCGTCATTCACCCGTTAGGTTACTTAACTAACGACAGAGCGGGGGCTGGGCTAGCACGGATGCAAAACATAAGTAACGCCTACTAGATATCATATATAGATATTGTACATTCGTCAGACGCAATAATAGACATTCCAGATCACAGATGAACATATTAGATATACAAGCAATCCGCATTTCTTTTGAGCCTTCAATGAAAGACGGATTACATAGTCGCGATGAATAGCCAAACCCCACCCTATACCCCTACGGGTACTGCAAACTACCCTCCAAGTACCCAAAGTGAACCGGTCTCCCTCAACGACGTGAGTAGGCCACTAAACACTTCAAAGTACCCGGTAGTTTGTGCACCCCACCTTGGGTCTATCCTAGGAGCAGAAAACAGTAAATGAAATAATATAACGGTGGCTACAACCTCAACCCGGATATGCCCTACAAAAGAATATTACAAAAAATTACAATTTACATTTGAATGAAAGAAACACTCGTCTCACATCCCCGGCTATCCATTCACGACAATCCAACAAGTTCATATTCACAAACCAGTAAAAACCATTACAGAAATGTGCAACCCCCTGCTAACCGACATACTAGCAGTTAGGGGAGGTTTACGAACACATTAATCACAACACAGATATAATCCAGTTAGCCAAAATTCTTAGAATATCGATCAAGCAACACATATGAATCTACTCCAAACAATTTTCTGTGCGTATAAAACCTAAGCAGAAACAAATCATCCCAGAAAACACAACATCAACACAGAAGAATAACTAAGCAAGTTTGGGTTGACTCGGTGTCAACTCGGCCGCGGATCTGCGGCGGATCGCTTGTATCGGCCGCGGTTCTGTGGTGGTTTGGTCGAGTCATGATCCCAAATTTCTTCACAATTCTTAAAAAACCATGCTTGTATTTTTAAGGGTCCCTGAAAAATTTTTAGACCCCGTTTTAAAATCGGCAAAACCTAGGTGAAAACGTCGTATTTTCGGGATTATTTTGCGATCGAATTTCTAAAGGCTTTGCTAACATGTTAGTTATGGTTTAGCTATGCTCTGATACCACTGTAAGTCGACGTTAGACACCCCACATGATGCGGGGAGACGGAATAGGTAAAACAATCATTTTGTTCAAGTTAATATCGACTAACTTTACGGATGTTTGCTAAACCCTAACTAACAACTATCTAGAAGTGCTAAACTACTTTGATAGATGATTATACCTCAAGATACTAGTCCTTCTTGTTCTTGTTGTTCACCTTGTTCCCCTCCGAAAGAAGGCGACGACGTGAAGACGTCTTGCCTGTGATTCGGGGCAGATACTATTTGGTTTTATCCGTCCACCTCTCCGAAGATGCCAAGTTGATTTATGACACCGTGTATCGGAGGTTTAGACGGATACGGCCGATGTAGCAGACTTCGTCAGATTCCCCCTCACTTGAGGGGTTTTTGATTGCGGGGACGCTCTTCCCTGCAGGCGCAAGCCCCTGCAGTTAATTACGCTACCGCATCGCGGTAACAACTTTCTCCTTTTCCAGAAATTTCACTTCGTGTCGTGTGTGTTTGTTTTGTTTGTGGTTGCCCGTGGATTGTATACGGAGACTAAGTTATGTCGTCGCCCGTAGGACGTGGATTAGTCCAAATCCGTAGTTACTTAGATTTGGGTTTGGTGTTTAGTTTAAGGATGCGTTAGCCGTATTGAGGCTAAGATCAACTTAAACGTTCGTTAAGGATACGTTAGTCCTGTTTGAGACTAAGATTAACTTAACGTAGTGATCCATTTAATATATGGCCATCGGGACCCGTCACCTCTCTGACGTCGTTGAAGGATTACAACGATAGGTGTCAGAGGAGTTCAGAGATGTACCCTTGAACCAAACTTGATTAGGGAATATGTAATCCGACTGAATGTTTAAGGATACGTTAGCCAGATTTGAGGCTAAGATCGACTCAAACGAGATCTTTTAGATCCGGCAAAAGAGCATTTGGGGCCCTATTGTTCCAGTTTAGGGACGTAGTGGTCCATAAGTAGTTTAAGGACATTGCGGTCCATTACCAGTTTAGGGACATGGTGGTCCATGTTCCAGTTTAGGGACGTGGTGGTCCATGTTCCAGTTTAGGGACGTGGTGGTCCATTGCCGGTTTAGGGACATGGTGGTGGTCTATATTCCAGTTTAGGGACGTGGTGGTCCATGTTCCAGTTTAGGGACGTGGTGGTCCATTGGTAGTTTAGGGACGTGGTGGTCCATTGCCGGTTTAGGGACATGGTGGTGGTCTATATTCCAGTTTAGGGACATGGTGGTCCATGTTCCAGTTTAGGGACGTGGTGGTCCATGTTCTGTAGGGTTGCTAGGCACGCGCACAAGGGTCTACGAGGTATCAACCATGCCCGATTAAAATTTTAGCAGTGCCGAACAACTCTAATACGGATCTTTAAACTAGGGTTTAGGCGAAAACTAGCAAGTTAACAACTTTAACTACAAGTGAAAGGGAATACAACCTTTGTAGATCCGGTCCTTCACTTCAATAGCTCCGTGTAGATGTCCCCTTCGCTGCGATCGTGAATTTCGGACTCTAGAGAAGATCCACAAGAAGAACGAACGTGCTTGCTTCGTTGACTTCGAGGCCGAAGATGTTCTACGTCGGGGAGACACTAACTCAAGCTATTCCTTCACTAGGTCATGAACTTTGTGAAGAGAACACACTCTACTACATGGCAAGTGGTAGAGGATGAAGAAGTAGGAAGTGGGCTCACTTTAGAATTGATTTTCTCATATTTTTCCTCAAGGCACCATTGGAGCTAGCAAGCTTTTCATGGAGCTTGATGATGAAGAAGAAGAAGAAAAGAATAATCCATCATATGAATTATCATTCTCAATAATGTAACCATGGGTGAGTTAAGCTATCATGCTTAACTTATGTAGAGAATTTACCAAGGAATTAGGTTAAGGGTTAGGTTAAAGAATATCAAGACAAATGACAAAAGAGTGGACTTTGTCAAAGTTTCTCCAAGCTTCTTCAAGCATGATTACTTTGACTAAGTTTAACCCTTTTGTTAAATGTTATGATAAAAGAATAACCCTAATCTTAAAACTAATCTTGGTACAAGTCTCATACACCCATCTTTGATGTATCATCAAGCATGATACAAACATGTACACTTGCATATATCACATATAAACAATGTGCACAAACTAGTGAGAAAATAAATCTTAAGTGAGCTAATACTAGTTAATGTAATGTAATATATCAAATATATAATTATACATTAAATTATTAAATCAACTCTTGATTTAATAATCCGGCTATAACCGACTAATATCAAAAGTAACAACTTATCGAATCAACACTTGATCCGATAACCCGGCTATATCGCATACAACCGATCAATGTCACAAATCGCGAGAATAGAATACAGTATCTCATATCGTATCAATCTCGGTCCCGCACATATCTCATATGCACTCCTACTCCATTTCGCTTGAGCTAGGAAACCCTTGTGTAGGACTCTAAAGACTCGTCAATACGCCGGCAGTAGGTGATGATCATATCAAATACCCACAAGCCGCAAGCGGTCTGCTAAACGTAACGGCCACCCGGGTATTGAGCGATCAGAAGATCAACAAGCAAGCCTGCTAGTACTCCTGTAAATCCAATCAGTAACACTCCCGTACAGTCCGGTCTCGTCGTCTGATATGTCGCATATCTCGCCTAGGGGTGGTAAACGTCAGACCCCAGTAGCTCGATAAGTCATGTCGATATGAGGTCTATAACAGTTCGAGAAACTACTGATAACACTTACCAGTAAATCTCAGCAACCCTGGCCAGGGATTTCCAGTTATAGCCAATCGAACACAGCACAACATCAACTCCCTATACCGGGAGAGACAAATCCCCTCCTATCGCTCATTGCCTCCATGTGATTCGGGACTGTACCCAAAAACCACCGTTTTGCACGCCCTCTTGGACGTGGTAAGGTGAAAATCAAATCACAGTGGAAATCACACAAGACTCTATGATGATCTCGGGTCAACAGACTACTCTGTACGAGTGTCACCGGAGAACTGCCATCTGACGTGAGGTATAATACCATCTGGGAGTTCTCGGCGAGTCCGTCCTGTTGGAGATAGTGCCCTCAGAGTCAATTATTAGATCACAGGCACGTGATTGCAATGATTGAGGGATAACCTGTCCCGGTAGGACAGTCTTACTCAAGATGATAGTATGCTATCTGGTTTACCTTTATCATCGTGTACTGCTTTAGGTGACCTGACATGTCGCTATTACACGTTGATAGAGCCCCTAGGATTCTTGCTTGACCACCAGCAGTATGAGGGCGATCATATAAGTGGGAGCTGGGGTCTATAAGCACATCCTTAAAAGGTCCCTAGTCATGGGAGTTTCGAGACAGGGCATCGATACTCCAGAGTAGACTAGTGTATACAGTCAAGACCCCGACGAGGGGCGGTGGCCGGTCTCACATGCCACTGGTGTCAGTTGGTTCACCTAAAATGTATACAGGTGCTCATTGGGTTATGAGTACACCGGATAGGACTCGCCGGGAACATGCTAGTTGGTCTTATACCTGACGTCAGATAGCAGTTCCCTGGTGACATGTGTACAGGTTAGTTCATCGACCTGGGGATCGTCATTTGTCTCGTGTGAGTTCCCACTGTACTTTGATTACTACCCTACCACGCTCAAAGGAGACGTGTGTTCCCCCAATCAGAGCAAGGCTCTGTTTGAATTTTGAAAATTCAAAATTTTGAAGCAACGCTTCAGATCCCGTGCGCTGCGCGCAATTTGCCGCGTGTCAGAAGTTGACTCGGCAGCACAACGCCCAAGGCAGTGCGTCCAATCAGAGCAAGGCTCTTTAAAAAGCAAAAGCAACGCTCAACTGCGCAAGCGCACCGCTGCGCGACGCGTGTCTGCGCAGTTGCGCACGCACAACTGCGCAAGCGCACCGCTGCGCGACGCGTGTCTGCACAGTTGCGCAAACACTGTTGCGCAAGTGCACTGCAGCGTGACACGTGTCTGCGCAGTTGCGCAAGCACAACTGCGCAAACGCACCTCTGCGCGACACGTGTCTGCGCAGTTGCGCAAACACTGTTGCGCAAGTGCACCGTCGAGCGACACGTGTCTGCGCAGTTGCGCAAGCTCAGCTGCGCAAGCGCCTTACTGCGCGACACGTGTCACGCGCTGGTGAGTTGCGCAACAACAGAATGAAGAATTAAGGAAATCTTTTCTGTTCTTGTTAAAACAAGAAGATTTCTTCTGTAAAACAGGGGCCTTTGGATCAAAGATCCAACGGTGGGGGAAAATTCCCCAAATCACTCAGAAAATATATTTTTAACAAATTTAACTGATTTTTGAGCACTATAAAAAGGACCCTAGACCCCATTTCAAAGATATAGAGAATTGGGATAAAAAAAAAAAGAAGAAGAAGAGAACTTCTTGAGAACACAAAGAAGAAGGTAAAAAACCTTTGAAATAAGAGAAAATTCTCTTAGGAATAGATCATGGATCTAAAACACAAAATCAGTGATCTTCAATAAATAAATAAAAAAAAATAAAAATAGTGCCTTGCACTTGCTAGAGAACCTCTGGTTCTCTGAGATAAAAAAAAAAAAGAAAAGATTTTCTTTTCTTTCTTTTCTTTGATCTAAATTTAGATCATTAAAAAGTGCTCTGCACTCATTTTCTTGAATCTAAAAGATTCTTGGTGCTTTGCACTATTTGAAGGGCCAGGCCCAAATCAAAAGACCTAGCAGGCCAAAATAAATTGCAAAGCAATAAAATGGCTGAGCCCAAATAAAATTGGTGCTCTGCATCATTCATAAAGAACAGAGCCCAAATAAAATTGATGCTCTGCATCATTCATAAAGAACAGAGCCCAAAACAAATTGATGCCCTGCATCTTTTCTGGGCAAAGCCCAAATTAAAATAAAAGGAAATGCAAAAGCAATGTTGGACATTTTCTTCACTGGACTTAGCCCAATCGTGGACATAAGTCCTTAAATTAAATTGGCTGAGCAAAATGGCTCTCCTAAATCAATCTACATCCGGTTCGAGGGTACATCTCCGAACTCCTTTGACATCCATCGTTGTAATTCCTCAACGACGTCAAAGAGGTGACGGGTCCCAACGGCCATACACCCAATATTGGACCGAAACGTCCCTAAACTAATATTGGACCGAGACGTCCCTAAACTAACATCGGACCGAGACGTCCCTAAACTAACATCGGACCGAGACGTCCCTAAACTAACATCGGACCGAGACGTCCCTAAACTAACATCGGACCGAGACGTCCCTAAACTAACATCGGACCGAGACGTCCCTAAACTAATATCGGACCACCACGTCCCTAAACTGGCACAATAGAGCCCAAATGCTCTTTTGTCGGATCTAAACGGTCCCGTTAAGTTGATCTTAGTCTCAAACTGGACTAACGTATCCTTAACAAACGTTTAAGTTGATCTTAGCCTTAAACACGGCTAACGTATCCTTAAATATTCAAATGGATTATAAAACTCCCAATCAACTCTGGTTCGAGGGTACATCTCCGAGCTCCTTTGATATATGTCGTTGTAATCCTTCAACGACGTCAGAGAGGTGACGAGTCCCGATGGCCATTCATTAAATTAATCACTACGTTGAGTTGATCTTAGTCTAAAACAGGACTAACGTATCCTTGACAAACGTTTAAGTTGATCTTAGCCGCAACGCGACTAATGCATCCTTAAACTGAAAACACCAAACCCAAATCTAAGTAAATACGGATTTGGACTAAGCCACGTCCTACGGTCGACGGCATTACTCAGTCTCCGTATACAATCCACGGGCAACCATAAACAAAATGAACACACACGACACGAAGTGAAATTCTGGAGAAGGAGAAAGTTGTTACCGCGATGCGGTAGCGTAATTAACTGCAGGGGCTTGCGCCTGCAGGGAAGAGCGTCCCCATAATCAAAAACCCCTCATCCTGAGGGGGAATCTGACGAAGTCTGCTACATCGGCCGCATCCGTCTAAACCTCCGATACACGGTGCCATAAATCAACTTGGTATCTTCGGAGAGATAAACGGATAAAACCAAATAGCATCTGCCCCGAACATCAGCCATTGGACGTCCCAAGTCCAGGCTGCCGTTCGGAGGGGAACAGATTCTGGCACGCCCGGTGGGACCTTTTCCTCTTTCCACTCCACACTTCGTGTGTCGTCTTCGCGAACCAATCGCGGTTTGTTAAATGGTTGCCTTTGGATTTCAAGTTGCTGAGATTTGGTCTTTTGTCGGGCGCAGAACTCAAGCATCCATGGATTCTAACTGCACCAAATGCGCGAAGCACCACTGCAACGGACGCTCCACCTCACCGAGAGGTGTAACATATGGGCCCCAAGCGGCCTCTTTCCTCGTTCTGCCGGTAGAACAGGTGACCCAGGCCACCACCGGCCTGTTTTTCGGGACCATGGTCCCACCTACAAGCTTCTCTATGTCGATATCCGCACCGGGAGCGAACAAGAAGTCGGTGTTCGACCGGCTCACTGCTACCACGACCCCTGTCAACGGGTCGCCCGCTACTAAACCGACAGCCTCTGTCTTCACCAGGCTGAATCGGAACTCTAAATTGGCTGTCCCAAAGAGGGCAACGGCCGCTGTTCCGGAAGTCGTTAAGGCGGCTCCTCCCGCCAAAGAGTCAGTCTTTTCAAGACTGATGATTCCTGCTCCTACCCCTTCACGAAGATCTGTTTTTGACAGATTGGATATTACTCCGCAAAGAACAACCTCAGTCTTTAAGAGGTTAACACCGGCGGCGCCTCATTCAGACAGGGGGCAAAGAGAAGTTATCTTTATCGCTGAGCCGATCCCAACGGCTCGTCGTGCTCAACGTCGACATTGGCGACGAGTGAGGAAGGCAGGGGGCAACTCCCCCTCAGGGCTAACTCCACCTGCTCCAGTGGCGGAGGTCAACGCTGCTGTTCCAACTGGGAACAACTTTGAATTGCTGAGGAAGGTGAGAAAGAACTCTCCAATTGCTACATTGAAAAGATCTCTTCCGCCTATGGAGAGAGTTCCAGAAACAAAACAAGAACAGCCCCCTCAACGGCTATCGTCAAAGATATACAAGGTTTGGCGAAGGGTTCAAGACTCTGTGATTGACCCAGATCACTTTCATCGCCAGAAAAAGGCAAAGGTGGAAAAGGAAAAAACCCGCCCCGTTAAACAGCAGGGGGTAACAATTGCTAGCAGGCCCATTTTAACGGCTCCTTCAACCTCGATGGCCCACAAAAGAAGGAGGCCAGAGAAAGCTCCCGCGTCAGCGGCAAAGTTTAAAGGTGGTGAACCTAAACCTCCAAAGTCAGGGGGCATAACAGTTCATACGGTTTATATGGCTTCTGGAAAGGAAGAAAGCCGCACTTCTACGGGTCACCGACCGCTTACCCGATCGGTGACCAAGGCTCAGGAGCAGCAACAAAAGCTCCAGGAGATGATGACCACAATGGCTGCACTCACTGGGCCAAAAGAGAACCCTGAGGCGTCCTTAGATGAACGCCAAGAGGAAGAGACCGACGCCGAGTTCCTCCGCCGAGTACTGGAAAAGAGAGACAAAGAGGCTGCTGAACAAGCAGCCAATATACAGCGTATGGGCCTCCTCTTCCAGGACATGATAGGGATGATGATACAACAAGATCCCCCGACTGAAGAACCCCCGATTGTCCCTGAGGATGATAGGGGAGAGACATCAAACCCTCAGCCCGTTCTATCAACGGCTAAAGAGGATACAATCTCTAAGACTGATCTGGACGAATATATAGCCCAGCAAATAAAGGTTCATCACGCGGCCGAAGCAGCCGGCCACGTCGTAAAAACGGGGCGACCGTATCCAGGCTGGTATGACCAAATCAAATACCCGCCGGGTTACACAATTCCCAAGTTTCATGTCTACAAAGGGACCGGCAATCCCCATCAACATGTTGCCCAGTTCAGGACGCTTTGCGGTAACACCGGCGGCGACGACAAGCTTTTGCTTCGCCAGTTTGTTGGAAGCCTATCAGATACGGCGTTCGAATGGTATTCTGAGCTCCCCAACGACTCTATTAAAACCTTTGCGGAGATGGAGCTGCTCTTCACCCAACGTTTTGCAAGTGCCAGTGAGCGTACCCCGATGACGGCACTGATTAATGCCAGGGTAAAACCCGGCGAAACATGGGTTCAGTACGCTATACGGTGGCGTAATCTATGGTCGAAGTGCGAACAACGCATAGAAGAAGCTCCGGCGGTGGGAATGTTTGTTGGAACCCTTGATCCACAGGCAACCATCTCACAGTTTATGATGTTTTTCAAGCCGACTTCCTTCCAGGCTTTGATTGACAAACTGGCACAGATGGACCAGATGGGTCATAAACCCCCTCTCCCAAAGCCAGATTCCCGAACTGATAAAGGAAAGGGAAAAGCGATCATTGTCGCTAATGCTCAACAACAACCGAACGACTTGAAGCCGGTTGCTCGTCCAAACAATACGCGCCCTTACGTACCCCTTGAGGATAGGATGGGACGTCCTTATTCCTTTCCCCGCGATAAAACGAAGAGGTTATTCGAGCTGGCATTACGCAACAGACTCATAAATCTGCCAGATCCAAAACGTCCGTAGTAACCAAGTGACGTCAACGAACCTAATTACAGCCCCTATCATCGAGTGCTAGGCCATCCGATTGAGGACTGTTACGTTTTCAAAAATTGGCTTGAAAACCAGTATAGACAGGGAAAATTTGCGTTATCTAACAAATGGAAGGTGAATCCCCCGCAACCCCATACCTCTAAAGGGACGAATACGCCGGGGGCAGCATGCTCTGTCATTGAAGAAACTCCGTGGGAGGTTGTATTATCATCAAAAACGAAGAGGATGCTAAATGATCTTCGGACATGTCCGGCGATCAAGTGGAAAAGCCCATTGGAACCGCAGGTCGTCGAGGGGATGTTAAAGCCACGTCCAACTCCAAAGATCAATGATGGGGGTTCAAGCACTAGTAGCCAATCGTCAAAGTCTTCGAAGAAAAAGAAGAAGGCCAAGAAACCGGTGAAGCCTAGCGATAGGCGCACGGACTTGCAAAAGCAAATTGACGCGCTGGAAGAGTACAACCAGAAGGCGCGGACTCCCGTCACATTGCAAGAGTTCCTCAACCACGTCTTCCAAGCAGAAGATGAGGGAGGTAGTTCGTCAAATGAATCTGAAGAACATGTAGCAAGTTGCCATGTGATTTCCCATTTGTCCACAAGCGATGAGGAGACTCCTCGCGCTGAAAAGCTGGGGGCAGAGCCTGCACTAAAAATCCTGGAGCCGTCGGATGAAGCGATTGACGCATTCCTAAATCAGGCGTTTTTAAAGGGCAAAGCTGATCGGGATAACGAAGCGGTTATATTCGAAAAGGCCAAACGCCAGCGCCTTAGCGAAAGAATTGCGGTACTCCCGCTAGAACAAAATACACCCACCACAGATAAAATCAAGTTCAAGATAAAGAAGAGATTCGCTAAGGCTGTGTCGATGGGTATGAAGCTACCACCCTCCGAGAAAAACATTAAGGGTGAAATGGAAAACCACCCCTCCTATTGCTTGTACCGTCGGAAGGTATCGCATCCCACCGAAGAGTGCAAAGCTTTCAGTAAGTGGTGGCAAGGATATGTTACTCACCGGCAACAGTTTAAGTGGGAAAAGCGCAAAGCCCGCCGAGAGCAAAACGGGATGATCAAAGTGCTTGATAAAACTACCAGTGGTTGTTGCATGATTGACGCCGGTGGATCACAAGTGCCTACATTCGGGAGTGATTCTGATGAAGAGCTAGAACTTGCCCCTCTCTTTAAAGAATCCACTTCGGGAAAAGAAGAAGGACCAAAGGCTTGCGAGAATATACAGCTACGCAACCGGACGTTACCTGAAAAGAATCTTGGACCCTTAAACAAGAAAGACAAAGGGAAAGAGAAGGCCTCTGAAGACATCGCCTTGGATGATCGAGTTGCGGAAAAGTTAACCGCCAAGAACCCACCAAAGAGGAATAAAGTGGATTACAACGTTTTAGCACATCTGAAGAAATTGCCCTCGCAGCTCAGCATTCTCGACGCCCTTTTGTTATCAAAAGAAGCGAGGGATTCTTTGATTAAAGCCTTACAAGAGCCGGAACAATTCCAAGCATGCCTGGCCGAGGAAAAGATGAAGGATGAGTTGGAGGAAGTACACACGGCTGATGTTACTTTTGGCGATGAGGACCTTCTACTTGGGACTTGCGAACACAATCGCCCTCTCTATGTTTCGGGATACTGCCATGATATAAAGATAGGCAAGATTCTGATCGATAACGGGTCGTCTGTTAACCTACTCAACGTTCGGGTTTTGAAGGAAATCTGCATGAGCGTCCAGCACCTTGCTCGGGACAAGATCACCATATTCGGGTTCGACTCCCAATCGTCAAAGACTCTTGGATCTGTGATACTGACGCTACGCTTCGGATTACTCGTCACGGACATTAAGTTCCACGTCATAGATGCCAAGACATGCTACAACGCTTTGCTTGGCCGACCATGGTTACACGAGTACAACATCATCCCTTCTACACAACATCAGTGTATGAAGTATTTTAAGGATGGTTTCGAGTATACCGTGACGGGAGAACTGAACCCGTTCTCTGTGAACGAGGTCCGCAAATACGAAGATGCCAAATACTTTTTGCCGGATTTCGAAGACACGGAGAAGTGTCACAAGCCGGAAAATAAAACTAACGCCACCATCCCTGTCTTCGGCAGTGATACCGAGGAAGAAGAGGAGATCGTTTATTCGGGTCCGCCCCAACATAACAAGCCAGGACCGTCCACTCCTACATTGGTCTTTGGTAGTGACTCGGAGGATGAGGTCCATGTCGTATTCTCTGCTCGACCTTCAATAAAAGCTTCCGCTGATGAAGAGCAAAGTCTGCAAGTCGCCATGGTGCCGCCTAAACATCATAAAGAACTGAACGCAGTTAATATCTACAGTATAGAAGAGCTGCGGACATTCTATATCCCTACCAGGCGAGAAAACGAGAAGGCAATCCTATTCTACCGTTCTGAAGAAAACAAGGTGGAAAAAGAAGTTTGGCATGGCGTGGATCCCACGCTCGACAGGCTTCAGCCTATCCGTCTTCCCAGATATTATACCGAAGGTTTGAAGAAACTGCTGAAACGCCAGGGGATATCCTTCAGACAGACCGTTAGAGAGGCCAAATTCTATGACAGGGTCTGGAATGTTCCCGGGACCCAACGCAAACTGCCTAACGGGAGAATGGAAACAAAAGGGCTTGGGTACATCCGGCTAAAGAAACGAGAGCTAGTAAATAGCTGTTATGTCATGTATGACTTCGATGTAGATGCAGACGCTCAATGGGAGGACGCTAATCCTAAGCCAGTAAAAGTTCCTGATGAAAAAATGCCCGGTCCATCATTTGAAGAACAAATGGACAGGCTTATAAGGGAAGCTGGTCAAAAAGTCCGAGATGACCACAATCGCGAGACGGCCATCTATGAGAAAGCCAAGACGCAACGCCTTCTCCGACAGGCCGTGAAGGATGAAAAGGCCGCTCCTTGCCAACCTGCTACAAAAAAGGTTCGACGCGAAAGCAAAAACAAGTCAGAAGGCAGAAAAGACGCTCAACAACCACAAGGCAGAGCTAAGAAACCACGTATCCGAGAGTCAAGCGTTACTGATTTAGCCCTCATGAAGAAAATGGGTCGAGCATACTCATTTCCTCGGAACAAAACAAGGAAGATATTTGATCTTGCTCTAAAACATCAAATGCTTACGCTGCCAGAGTCCAAGCACCCCGAGCACGCGGGCGAGGTATTCAACCCAAATTATTGCTTTTACCATCGAGTAGTAGGTCATCCTCTTGAAGATTGCTTCACCTTCAAGAATTGGATCGAAGATCAATATCAGCTTGGTAAATTCGCTCTGTCCAACAACTGGAGGGTAGCACCACCACAAAAGCACGAGCCTAAGGCCACGAAAGAAGAACCAGTTCCACATTGGGATTGGCAGAAAATTCACACCTGTCGTATGATAACGATATTAAAAGAGGAGCCCGAGAATGTGGACAGTCTTCCCTGGTGCTTCGAAAACAGCAATGATGAGGTGATCTCAGAATTTCCCCTAGCTCCGAAAGAACTGGAGGACGGCATACATACCACTGCGGATAACCTCAAGAAAATTGAGTTGGGGACGATAAACGATCCGCGACCGACATTCGTCAGCGAACTGCTGTCCGAGGAAAAGGTGGCTGCGTTAAAGGACGTCCTTGTACAGCATAAAGATTGCTTCGCATGGAACTATTCCGAGATGCCGGGACTTGATCCAGAAGTTGCTGTACATAAACTGGCAATATCCCCGAGTGTCAAGCCGGTCAAACAAGCACCGAGAAGAATGCGGCTTGAGCTCGAAATGAGCATCAACGCGGAAGTCAAAAAGCTGATAGACTCCGGCTTTATCCAAGAGGTTCAATACCCTGAATGGATTGCTAATATCGTCCCAGTGATGAAGAAAAATGGTACGGTGCGCATATGCGTGGACTTTCGGGATCTCAACAAAGCCTGCCCGAAGGATGATTTCCCAGTACCAGTCACCGAACTAATGATAGACAATACGTCCACGCATGAGATTTTCTCATTCATGGACGGCTCATCAGGATATAATCAAATAAAAATGCACCCTGAAGACCAGAAACATACGGCTTTCCGGACTCCTTTGGGAATATTCTGTTACAAGGTGATGCCCTTCGGTTTAAAGAACGCCGGTGCAACCTACCAAAGGGCCATGACGAAGATTTTCGATAAACTTATACACGAAATTGTTGAATGCTATATCGACGACCTCGTTGTTAAAAGCAAATCATATGAGGAACATCTCGAGCATCTGAAGACCGTATTTCAACGTCTTCGACAATACAACTTGAAGATGAACCCTCTGAAGTGTGCATTCGGGGTTTCCTCGGGCAAATTCCTGGGATTCGTCGTTCGACACCGAGGTATCGAGATAGATCCGTCCAAGATCAAGGCAATCATAGGAATGCCTCCGCCAAGAACTCTCAAACAGCTGCGGTCTCTCCAAGGAAAGCTCGCGTACATACGACGATTTATAGCCAACCTCTCGGGAAAGTGCCGCCTTTACAGCCACCTGATGAAGAAGGGAACCCCGTTCGTCTGGGATCAAAAGTGTCAAAGCGCACTAGACGAGATCAAACAATACCTGCAAAACCCTCCAGTGTTGGCTGCTCCAGTGAAGGGAAAGCCTCTCATTCTTTACACGGCCGCCCTTGAAGGTTCTTTGGGCGCATTATGGGCACAAGAGAATGACCAAGGGAAAGAAAGAGCACTTTACTATTTAAGTCGAGTGCTGCTGGGGGCAGAAAGCAATTACTCCCCCATTGAAAAACACTGCCTGGCATTGATCTTCGCAATAACAAAGCTTAGACATTACGCATTAGCGCATGAAGTCTATCTCATTTCGAAAGTGGACCCTCTCAAATATCTAATGTCAAAGGCCATATTGACAGGACGACTCGCTAAATGGGCCCTACTCTTAATGGAGTTCTCGATAGCATATCGACCACTCAAAGCAGTAAAAGGCCAGGCCATCGCCGACTTCCTTGCTGAGCATCCGATACCAGCCGACTCTCCTTTAAACTGCGATCTTCCAGATGAACATGCGTTTGATGCGATCGATGGTGATAATACCCGATGGGAGCTTTATTTTGACGGAGCATCTTCCGTGAAGAAGCGCAAACAAAGTACCCCTATAATCAAATCGGGGGTAGGACTCATCTTTATAACTCCACAAGGAGGGATAATGCGCTACGCGTTCTCCCTGACGGAACCGAGGACAAACAACGAAGCCGAATACGAAGCTCTGATAGCAGGCATCGAGATCGCCATTGACATGGGAATTGAAAACCTCCTCATATACGGAGATTCGCAACTGGTCGTTAGTCAAGTAAACGGCGATTACCAAACATGCAAACCGGAGTTAGTAAAATACGGTGAAAAGGTGCAACAACTGCTAACCCAAATTCCCTCCTATACTTTGGAGAGCATACCACGCGCGGATAACAGCAAAGCGGACGCATTGGCCAAACTCGCTAAAGAAATGGCTGACGAGAACCTCGATGACGTTAGAATCATGGTACAAAGTCGTCAGGTGCTCGCCCCCGCAGAAATACCTTCGGAATCACCCGAAGAGAAGGGAGTGACTAGACAAGCGACCTTGCAAATAAAAGAACATGAGAAGGTTGAGAATTGGAGGGAAGTCTTTATAGACTACTTCAAGTCCCACCAAATGCCCGAAGATGCGTCCGCAAGACATCAACTCATAAAACGAGCTCTGTCCTTCGCCTTCGTCAATGATACTCTCTACAAGAGGTCATTCGATTCTCTGTGGCTGAGATGCTTAGGACCGAACGAATCGGAAAGAGTCGTTCAGGAAATTCATGACGGAATCTGCGGTTCTCACCAAGCAGGTCCAAAGATGAAGTTGAAGATCAAACGAATGGGCTATTACTGGCCCACGATGATTCAAGACTGCATCGAATATGCGAAGCAATGTCATTCATGCCAGATTCATGGGGACTTCATCCACCAGCACCCAAATCCGTTGCATCCAACGGTAGCTAGCTGGCCATTCGAAATGTGGGGGACTGATATAGTCGGCCCCATCAAGCCAGCATCGTCTAAAGGACATCGTTTCATCCTAGCGACGACTGACTACTTCTCTAAGTGGGCAGAAGCAGTACCATTGAGAGAAGTGAAGACGGAGAATATCCTCCATTTCTTCAAAACGCACGTCATATATCGGTTTGGAACTCCGAGGCGGATCATCTCCGATAACGGGCCGGCCTACCGAAGTTATAAAATCAGCCGCTTCGCACAGCAGCATAACATAGACTGGAGATATTCCTCAGTCTATAATCCACGAGCTAACGGTCTCGCCGAGGCCTTCAACAAGACCTTGACAAAAATTATAAAGAAAACAGTGTCCCGAAATAAGAAAGACTGGCATGAAAGACTGCAAGAAGCTCTTTGGGCGTATCGAACCACGTTCAAGACAGCTACAAACACAACGCCATACGCGTTGGTGTTCGGTACGGAAGCAGTACTCCCTCTCGAGGTAGAGTTACCCTCTCTACGAGTGGCAGTCCATTACGAGCTGACGGACGAAGAAAATGCTCATCTTCGGCTTGAAGAGCTTGACGCCCTTGAAGAAACACGGCTCATAGCGCAACAAAATCTGGAGGCCTATAAAGCAAAGATGATGCGCTCATACGAAAGATTGACCCGACCGAGGACATTCCACCAAGGCGAACTCGTGCTAGTGGTCAAAAGGCCTATGATCCCCAATCGCGCCAAGCGGGGAAAATTCGAGCCGAACTATGAAGGCCCGTACATCATAGATAAAGTTTACCAGGGTGGGGCCTATCTACTCATGGACATGCATGGTGAAAGGCCTTTCAGACCAATAAACGGTCGCTTCCTAAAGAAATACTACGCTTAATGAGCCACAGCCTAGGTCAACGATAGACGACGACGACTATGTCCGCTCGCTATCTTCCTAAGCTCAAACTGTATAAGCAGTAGCCAGCTTCTCAACAGCGGACCGAAATGTCCCTAAACTAACAGCGGACCGAAATGTCCTTAAACTAATAGCAGACCGAAACGTCTTTAAACTACTACCGCAGCATCCTTAGGCTGACGAGATAAAAAAAAATAATAAAATAAAAATAAAATATGAAAATAAAATAAAATAAAAACGGTATGTCCATAAGCAAAAAGGGGCACGGATGAAAACCCGAAAGGGCTCCGTGAGTAAAAACAGCAGGGCTACCGGCGAGTGTTCGTGAAAACCCGAAAGGGCGCGACCTCGTAAAAAAAAAAGTAAAAAAAAAATAAAAAGAATAAACAAAAAAGAAGACGGTATGTCCATAAGCAAAAAGGGGCACGGATGAAAACCCGAAAGGGCTCCGTGAGTAAAAACAGCAGGACTACCGGCGAGTGTTTGTGAAAACCTGAAAGGGCGCAACCTCGTTAAAGAACACTTACAAGATCCTCTCGACCTTGTAAGGAGAAACCACCCGCGTGAGATCCTTACGACTCACAAGGGAGCAACACACTTAGGGATCCCCACGGTTCCTAAGGAGAAAATACACTTGCGAGATCCTCACGACTCGTAAGGAGAACGCTCTTATGAGACCCTCACGGCTCATAAGATTTGAAAGTCTTAAGCTACAGAGATCTAAACCTGTGCTTAAGCAGCCCCCACAACTTTCGATAATGCCCTACAAGTGGCTCAGCATTGACCCTTGTATACAATCCACGGGCGCGAATAAACATTTCCCTAACTAAGTCCCATCTGAAACTAGGGACATGTTGCATGGTAAACAACCCTTATAAATCCTCTCGACTTACAAGGAGAAAACCCTCCTGTAGGATCCTTTCGACTTACAGAGGAACAAAACACTTAGGAACCCTCATGATTCCTAAGGAGAAAATACACCTACGAGATTCTCACGACTTGTAGGGAGAAATACCTTTATGAGATCCTTACGGCTCATGAAGTCAAAGCCTTAGTCGACAGGACCCTAACTCTGGTCGCTAAGCCACCTTTGTTCGACAGCGACAGAGGCAGATGATGATTCGCTCCTGGCAATATCCCAGTTGTAGCGGTGCTGATGCCGAAATCGGTGTCCAGTTTCAGGTTCACGGCGAAAAGCCAGTAGACCGTACATGCATACGAAATAGCCGAAATGATGGGGCAACTTGCAATAAAAAAAAAGCAGCAAGTAAAAATATATGCATGAAGAAATAGCCGAAATGATTGGGCAACTCGCAATAAAAAACAGCGAGTAAAAATAAAATAAAAAGCCGAAATGATTGGGCACCGCGAAAAATAGCCGAAATGATTGGGCGATCGCGACCTTCGCGATATAAAAACTGAAATGATAGAGCATCGCGGAAATAAAACAAAAAAAAATAATGATGATAAAATAACTTTGGCCCTACAGTTAAGATCATATCGATCCCTGTATACAATCCAAGGGCGTAAATAAAGAGGGAGCCATACTCTCCCAACAAACTCCTCGACTCACGGATACGAACACTCCTTGACGAGAGACTCCTGATCCGCGTCGACCTGCAGAGCCACCAGCGCCTCCGTAGGAATCCCCGACTCGCTTCAAACCCCAAGGAAACAAATAATCCTTGGCGCTCAAGAAACAAATAATCCCTAGCAAATTCCTCGACTCACGGATACAAACACTCCTTGACGAGAGACTCCTGATCCGCGTCGACCTGCAAAGCCACCAGCGCCTCCGTGGGAATCCTCGACTCGCTTCAAACCCCAAGGAAACAAATAATCCTTGGCGCTCGGGAAACAAATAATCCCTAGCAAATCCCTCGACTCACGGATACAAACACACCTTGATAAGAGCCTCCTGATCCGCGTCGACCTGCAGAGCCACCAGCGCCTCCGTGGGAATCCTCGACTCGTTTCAAACCCCAAGGAAACAAATAATCCTTGGCGCTCGGGAAACAAATAATCCCTAGCAAATCCCTCGACTCACGGATACAAACACTCCTTGACGAGAGACTCCTGATCCGCGTCGACCTGCAGAGCCACCAGCGCCTCCGTGGGAATCCTCGACTCGTTTCAAACCCCAAGGAAACAAATAATCCTTGGCGCTCGGGAAACAAATAATCCCTAGCAAATCCCTCGACTCACGGATACAAACACTCCTTAACGAGAGCCTCCTGATCCGCGTCGACCTGCAGAGCCACCAGCGCCTCCGTGGGAATCCTCGACTCGTTTCAAACCCCAAGGAAACAAATAATCCTTGGTGCTCGGGAAACAAATAATCCCTAGCAAACTCCTCGACTCACGGATACAAACACTCCGTGACGAGAGCTTCTTAACTCATGTCAACTGTTCCGCTACAACTGCAAACAGATCCTCAATTCGTCTCAATTTATAAGAAAAAGTCTCAGACAGCAAGGATTGAAAAGCTTGCTTTTTGAGCAATGGGGCCCTGCAAGTCAATCCAAACTGGTCTCTTGCATACTATTCACGGGTCTCACTCTCCAAAGTCGAATTTCGACGAGGAGGGAAACAACCACTTACGGATCCTCTCGATTCGTAAGAGGGAAAATTCTCTTATAAGATCTTTACGACTTATAAGAGAAAACCACACTTAGGAATCCTCACGATTCCTAAGGAGAAAATCCACCTATGAGATCCTCTCGATCCGTAGGGAGAAAAGCCTCTATGAGATCCTCACGGCTCATAGAATTGAAAAGTCTTAGGCAGCAGATCTGAACCCGCGGCCTAAGCCATCGCTATTTCTTAAGAAGGTCAGGGATACTCGTCCTAATCATCCGTCAATCATGGTTACTAAGGTGGCATACTGATAATAAAAGAAAGAAAAGACGGAGAAATGACACAAGACATTACAAAAATGTGCATCTTTTATTCATAAATATTGATCGAGTACAGGATACATTGTGCTAAAGAATAAAAAATATATACATATACTTTACAAAGACAAATGGTACAAGGGGAATTATTGGGAAGGAAGCGTCTTGCATAGGTGTAGCAATTGCTCGCGTATGTCCTTCCATGCCTTCTCTTGGTCAGCTACCACCGCCAGCTCTGCTTCATTTGGGCTCGTTGCTGCAAGACCGACGCAAGCTGCTCCCTGACGACCTGATAGGCAGCTTCCCGACTTGGGATATTGCGCTCAGCTACGTCAAGCTTCCGCTTCAAGTTTAGCCCATGGGAGATGCGCTCCAAGAGACCCTCAAAGATAGTCTTCACTTGGGCAGCATTTGCCTCAACCTCAGCACGCAGATGGGCCGTTTCGTTTGAGGTCTTTTGGCATTCCCTTAGTCTTAAAGCTGCTTCTTGCTCCAAGTGGCGAGAGTGCGAAATGCTTTGCTCGAGCTAAGTTGTGCGTTGGGTGCTCAGGGCTAAAACTTCGGGAGAAGGGCGCGTCGACTCCAGCCGGTATAGACAGGCCTCGATCTCCCTGCAGTGATTAACCCAAGATCCGACGACGCCTTCGTTATGAAAATTTACGAGCGCCGCCAACATTGGATTAACCTCCACAGCGAAATCTACGGCAGAAGGGAGAGCGTCCATGTTGAGCTCTTCGATGTACCCGCTCAGCATGCCCAAACTCATCACAGCACCCTTTGAAGACGGGCGTTTCAAGAAAGGGCCTGCCGGTGGAAGGACGCGAGACTCAAAAGGGACCGAAGCCGGAACAATAGCTGCAAAACAAAACATGGTTAAACAATGGTTCAAGAGATGTTTAAGGGTTAAAAAAAAAAAAAAAAAAAAGGAATTTGCTATACCAGCAGCAACAGACGGCAAAGCCGGAAGAGCCGGTAGTGCGGCTGGTCTTGCATCCCCTCCTTCGATTTGTGGCACTGCAATAAAGAAAGGGAAAAGTCAGAAATCATTCAATTGCTAGAAAAAAGGGATGAACAAAGATATTGTAGTGAACGTACACTCACCAGTGCCACTAGAGGGAGAAGCAAGTTCGAATGGGAAGGAGAAGTGTGGGAGCAACACTTGATATAGATGATCAAAGAGCACTCCTGAAAAGATGCGGTGGTATGGCGTTAGTCCATGAACTACACGTTTAAAAGATTAACTTGTGAGTCGCAAATCCATACCTTCCAACATCCGCGATGGCACGAGGGAAGACGGGGAAGTGGCCACCGCCAAAGCAGTAGTTGAAGGTGCTCCTTCAAGCAATAGAGCGTCGGCACTGGCCGCACCTGCAAAGACAAGCTTGTTAGAAGAGATCGCAAGATATATAAAAAAAGGGGGGAAACGATAGTAACCCGAAACTTACCCAACGAACTGCCAGCCGAGACTGAGGCAACTCCTTCCTCTATTGACATCAGGCCACCACCCGTAGCCTCGTCACCCGACTCAATAGGGACCGTTGTTACACTTGCAGGCCCTAGAGAAGGCGGGGGAATATAGGCGGAGAGGGTCATGATTGGAGCGTTGCCAGATTCCTGAGAAAGAGTAGCTGGCTCGTCCTCAGGAATCGTGGCGACCTCAGCCGCTACTCCTACGGATCCTGCGGTCACGGTTGTCTCATCCACCGTCACCGCGAGGTCTCCAGCCTCGAGCGCTTCGCCTTCTACCGCCTTCGCCTCGGTTAAGACAATCATCTCATCTACCGCCACGTCAGGAGCGGTATCAATGACCCTCTCGGCGGCGGACTCCTCAACCTCTGTAACGGATCCCGTGGCCCCAATGACGCGCCTCACGGTCGGCTCAGGTTCGGTAGGCGCCGCTTCCGCCGTTTCCTGGGGTCCAACGGTCTCCGCCTCCCCCTCAGTCGGACTAGGCCCTGCCAGATGAAACGCATATGAGCCAATGGCTTTATAATTTTTACAACAAAGCTCTGAAAGAAGTACTACCTGAAGAAGATTTATCATTTGCACTTCGAGCTGCGCGCGCCACTTGCCTATGAGCAGTAGACAAGACGGCAGGGGCCTCTTCAGAAGGAGTGTCAGCATGAGGAATAGTGCTAGGGCCCGCTCCCATGGCCAAAGCAGCTCTGCCCGCCTTTGCTCCGGAAGGAGTGTCGGCACGAGGAAGAGTGCTAGGGCCCGCTCCCGCGGCCAAAGCAGCTCTGCGTGCCCTTGCTTCGCGTCTCAACCGCTTCCGCTCCTCTCGAGCCGTTGAGACGGATGCCACTAGGGCTTCCTTGAGTGAGGCTCCCTCGTCCGTATATAGGGATGCCTCTAGATTCTTCAAGGCATCCCTCATCGTCTTGTCAAGCCGGGGCTCTTGTGGCAACTTCGATGAAGCTGGGACTTCAGTAACAGGCTCAGGAAGGATCCCCGCGCCAACTGATATAACCTCTGCAAAGAAACAAAAGAAGGTTAGGTTGACCATCAGAGAAGATGACAAACTTTCATTATGAAAGGGAAAAGGGTAGGACATACCAACGCCTGCTGGGACACGCTTCTTCTCCTCCTCCTGGAAGGTCTTCAAAGAGGCAGCAATGGCCTCTTCAGTAGAAATACCTGTTGAGAATGAAGCAAATATTAGCTAAAGATAATAATAAAAATGCAGTAAAATGACAAATAAAGCGGCTGATGATTACCTGACTCAGCAAGTTTGCTTAACATCGCTTCAAGCCTCGCCGATCGCTCCGAAGCTGCAATGGCGGCAGCTAAATTGGTGTCCTCAGGATCCACCACAAAGCCCTCATTGCTGCCATACTCACATATGGTCTCGGCAGGAGGAGCCGCAGGCCCTAAGTTAAGGATCGCGTCGAGGGATTGGGCGGACTTCTTCTTCTTCTGTCCGCCAGCTTTAGACCCACTCAGAACAGCCTTGCGCTTGGCAGTCACTTTAGGGCGGCGGGTCCCGATCTCTGCCCCTCCGCCAAACCCTGGTGATACCACATTAACCGTCTTCATGGGAGCACGGGGCGCCGGCGGTGCATCCACCGTAGCGGGCAATGGCAATCCACGCAGGGGGCTCAACACGCGCGGTCGGTCAGCTCTGGCATATTTTATCGGGGGGATGACCTGGATCCTTGGCTGTAAAGGAGCCTTGCGATCACCGCCAGGAGGCGCACCCCTACGGTCAACCAGCAAGCGTTTCTCCATTAAAATGATTGGACCCATAGCATGCGTATACCAGGCTACATACGGATGGATTATTTTAGGAACACAGCTAGGCTCACTGATAAAAAAATAGGATCCCGTATTAAGCCGGACGAAATGATGCATCGCATTCCTTATCCCCTCTGGGCCGACCGCGGGTGTTTCCACAAAGGTCTCCATCGGGATCCCTTGATTGTAACTCGATTGTCGGGCAAATCGATGTGGGTTATACCTCATAAAGAGAGCCGTCTTATTCTGCCTAAATACTAGGTAGCCCGGCCGAATGGAGTAAAGGTGAAGGATTTCCCGAGCCTTCGGTACAGAAACCCCGCCCTTAAAGTCGTCACGCAGCGATACCACTGACTTAGCGGTCTCGGAGCCTATGGTGATGACCTTATCCACAAAAGAGGTCTTCGCTCCGACTAGATGTGAACGCAGGAGCAGTCCCCTAGACTCCCGCGGAGGTGCAACCACAATTGAAGCCCCGACCAACCGCATGATTCTTGGGAGTCCGTATTTCTCAAAGAATGGAGGAGTCTTATGGGCACCAAACACCCCTCGCACATACAGCTCCATCCAAGAAGTGAAGTAGTGCATCGGAAAGTTAGCAGGCTGTACCCCAGGCTCATTAGCGTCCGCCGCTACGCTAAGTCCATTATAAAGGTAAGCCAGCCCGGCAATCCCTACCGATAGCTGCAAACCAGCCGTCATTCGATGCGCCGGGTAAAAGACGGAGGACCGCATAAGGCGTGGATGCATGGGAAGCGCAAAGCTACATAGCCATAGACCCAAGAACCCTATGAAAAAAGTCTCCTCGTCCATGCCAGGAACAGCGATCTCTGAGAAAGGGACACTGGCAGTGCCGGGGAGATAAAAATCTCGCTGCTCATTTTCCGATGAAGGTCGGCGGTCCAAGCCGAAACCAAAGGGGTCAGCAAGCTGAGCAAACTTCTCGCCCTGCTCTGATAGGAACTCCGGGCGGATAAAACGAGTGATGAAATCCGCGAAACTGACGCCCCGGTCGCCCGATTCCAAATGGAGTTCCTCATAAATCTCCAACACCTTCACCAAGCCCGGGTGCTGATGCTGAATGGAATTTTCCGGAGTTAAGTCAAATACAATCTGCTTGGTGGCAAAGACGTACTCATCAGGAGGAAGCAGCTCTTCGTAGTGCTCCCCCCTCACTGGTAGACCTGAAATCTCAACAAATTCTTCCAAAGAAATGGAGACTTCCCTATCCGCTGTCAAGAAGGTGTGGGTGGGGATATTCCATTGTTCAATAAAGGCCTTTATCCACCACGTTGGAGGAGAGGGATACTCGAAAAGCGAAACGTAGACGGCCGAATATAAACCAATCTTCATTAGATGAGTCCTTTTCGCCGATAAGATGTACCGGGCCCATTGCAGGTATCCGGCAAGCGGTCGCGGGATCAGTCCAATATTATAAGCCTGTCCCCAAGGGCGTGCTTCACCCTGACAGATTCGCCTCCCTAAGATGTCTATCGCCGGCGGCGGCTGCACTCGGATGGCACCAATGGCAGGCTGGAGGAGATCGTCAGAATTCCAATTTTTAACCTCCACGGCATACTCCACCGGGGGCTTGTCCGCATAAGGAATCGTAACTATGGGCTCAGAGGGCGAAGCGGAGCTGAAGCTGCGGCGGCCTTGGATGATTTGGCTGTACCACCTTCCCCACAGGTGAAGTCTCTTGCACTCAGGATCGTGATCTCTAATCAAGGCGAACACCATCCGGTCCACTGGTGCATGTGGGAACCCTCCTTCTGAGCGAACAAAAGGGAAACACAAATCTTCAGACATGTTCCCTGTAAAAAAAAAATAAATATAACCGTTAGCGTTCCAATGCTTCACATGTCAAAGTCCTACATCACACTACAGTGCAGTGAGTAGGGGACCAAAGGGGGACCCACAAAATCTAGATGACGGCGCATCATTTGATAAGATAGTCCCATCATTGGATGAGACTGTCAGTCAATGAAAAAGACCCCCAAAAGAATATCCCTATTGGGAGGAAATCCCTAGAGACAAGGAGAAAATCTCCTCTTTTAGAGCAAAGCTCTGTCACAGAGTGACATTTGTCAAACTCTGGTCTCAAAGGAATAAAACTTCTTTAAAAAGAGCCTAGCTCTGTAGTAGTAATGAAAATTATAACTCCTAAGAATTAAAATTTTTGGGATCTTAAAGATCCATGAAAACTTTTAGGAGTTCTCTATTTGATCTATGAGCAGGGCTCTGTTCATGGGTTAAAACCCAGGAACAAGATCTCTGTAAATTTTTGAGAGCAAGGCTCTGTGGATGAAACCCCAAAGAGGTCTTCTTTAGATCAAAGATCTATGAGAGCAAGGCT
The DNA here is from genome assembly GCA_030015575.1 of Agapanthus africanus. Lineage (NCBI taxonomy): Eukaryota > Viridiplantae > Streptophyta > Magnoliopsida > Asparagales > Amaryllidaceae > Agapanthus > Agapanthus africanus. The sequence goes on from CM057340.1 coordinate 757,819,569, forward strand.
CTGTTGAAGAAACCCCAAAGGGGTTTTCTTTAGATCAAAGATCTATAAGAGCAAGGCTCTATTAATTAAAATTAATTTAAATTAATTTAAATTTTTACCTAAGAGTGATTCTAAGTTCTGAACTTCAAAGTTCTTGAGAAGAAGCAAGAGCAAGGCTCTAAGAGTTTTAAGCAAGAGCAAGGCTCTGAATCAAAGTTCTTGAAACGGTAAAAAAAATTTAAGGACCAAGGGTCCCATTTATAGACGCCTGCGTCTCTTCACCTGACCTCTATGATCCAATGGTCAGGATCTTGCCACCGCTGCACTCGCGTGCGCGCCACGTGAGCGCAACGGTGGGGGGGGCATTTGTTCCCCCAATCAGAGCAAGGCTCTGTTTGAATTTTGAAAATTCAAAATTTTGAAGCAACGCTTCAGATCCCGTGCGCTGCGCGCAATTTTCCGCGTGTCAGAAGTTGACTCGGCAGCACAACGCCCAAGGCAGTGCGTCCAATCAGAGCAAGGCTCTTTAAAAAGCAAAAACAACGCTCAACTGCGCAAGCGCACCGCTGCGCGCCACGTGTCTGCGCAGTTGCGCAAACGCTGATGCGCAAGCGCACCGCTGCGCGCCACGTGTCTGCGCAGTTGCGCAAGCACAACTGCGCAAGCGCACCTCTGCGCGACGCGTGTCTGCGCAGTTGCGCAAGCACAGCTGCGCAAGCGCCTTACTGCGCGACACGTGTCACGCGCTGGTGAGTTGCGCAACAACAGAATGAAGAATTAAGGAAATCTTTTCTGTTCTTGTTAAAACAAGAAGATTTCTTCTGTAAAACAGGGGCCTTTAGATCAAAGATCCAACGGTGGGGGAAAATTCCCCAAATCACTCAGAAAATATCTTTTTAACAAATTTAACTGATTTTTGAGCACTATAAAAAGGACCCTAGACCCCATTTCAAAGATATAGAGAATTGGGATAAAAAAAAGAAGAAGAAGAGAACTTCTTGAGAACACAAAGAAGAAGGTAAAAAACCTTTGAAATAAGAGAAAATTCTCTTAGGAATAGATCATGGATCTAAAACACAAAATCAGTGATCTTCAATAAATAAATAAAAAAATAAAAAAAAATAGTGCCTTGCACTTGCTAGAGAACCTCTGGTTCTCTGAGATAAAAAAAAAATATTTTCTTTTCTTTCTTTTCTTTGATCTAAATTTAGATCATTAAAAAGTGCTCTGCACTCATTTTCTTGAATCTAAAAGATTCTTAGTGCTTTGCACTATTTGAAGGGCCAGGCCCAAATCAAAAGACCTAGCAGGCCAAAATAAATTGCAAAGCAATAAAAGGGCTGAGCCCAAATAAAATTGATGCTCTGCATCATTCATAAAAAACAGAGCCCAAATAAAATTGATGCTCTGCATCATTCATAAAGAACAGAGCCCAAAACAAATTGATGCCCTGCATCTTTTCTGGGCAAAGCCCAAATTAAAATAAAAGGAAATGCAAAAGCAATGTTGGACATTTTCTTCACTGGACTTAGCCCAATCGTGGCCATAAGTCCTTAAATTAAATTGGCTGAGCAAAATGGCTCTCCTAAATCAATCTACATCCGGTTCGAGGGTACATCTCCGAACTCCTTTGACATCCATCGTTGTAATTCCTCAACGACGTCAAAGAGGTGACGGGTCCCAACGGCCATACACCCAATATTGGACCGAGACGTCCCTAAACTAATATCGGACCGAGACGTCCTTAAACTAACATCGGACCGAGACGTCCCTAAACTAACATCGGACCGAGACGTCCCTAAACTAACATCGGACCGAGACGTCCATAAACTAATATCGGGCCGAGATGTCCATAAACTAATATCGGACCACCACGTCCCTAAACTGGCACAATAGAGCCCAAATGCTCTTTTGTCGGATCTAAACGGTCCCGTTAAGTTGATCTTAGTCTCAAACTGGACTAACGTATCCTTAACAAACGTTTAAGTTGATCTTAGCCTTAAACACGGCTAACGTATCCTTAAATATTCAAATGGATTATAAAACTCCCAATCAACTCTGGTTCGAGGGTACATCTCCGAGCTCCTTTGATATATGTCGTTGTAATCCTTCAACGACGTCAGAGAGGTGACGAGTCCCGATGGCCATACATTAAATTAATCACTACGTTGAGTTGATCTTAGTCTAAAACAGGACTAACGTATCCTTGACAAACGTTTAAGTTGATCTTAGCCGCAACGCGACTAATGCATCCTTAAACTGAAAACACCAAACCCAAATCTAAGTAAATACGGATTTGGACTAAGCCACGTCCTACGGTCGACGGCATTACTCAGTCTCCGTATACAATCCACGGGCAACCATAAACAAAATGAACACACACGACACGAAGTGAAATTCTGGAGAAGGAGAAAGTTGTTACCGCGATGCGGTAGCGTAATTAACTGCAGGGGCTTGCGCCTGCAGGGAAGAGCGTCCCCATAATCAAAAACCCCTCATCCTGAGGGGGAATCTGACGAAGTCTGCTACATCGGCCGCATCCGTCTAAACCTCCGATACACGGTGCTATAAATCAACTTGGTATCTTCGGAGAGATAAACGGATAAAACCAAATAGCATCTGCCCCGAACATCAGCCATTGGACGTCCCAAGTCCAGGCCGCCGTTCGGAGGGGAACAACGTGCAAACAGGTTTTAGTTGGGTACAGTCCCGAGCCACATGGAGGAAGTGAGCGGATCTTCAGGGGTTCGTCTCTCCTGTATTGGGGGTGAGGTCGCGCTGTGTCTAGGAGAGCCATTACACGAAGCCCTCGGCCGAGGCAGGAGATTTACTGGTAGGTATTCCAGTAGTATCTCAGGGTGTTCTGGGCTACACTCCGACACGACTTGTACCGCTTTTGGGGGTCTGACTTTTACCAACCCCCTAGGCCCGCCATGCGATGCTCATAGACGAACGGACCGGACTGTACGGATATTGTCACTGACAGGCTCAGTAGGGTGTCAGGATGAGTTCGCTCATTGACGTCCCTTTTGGTCAATACCTGGTAGCCTGTTACGTATTGGCTTATACCTCTGACGTGCTAGTGGTTAAATCCACAACCAAGGTGTTGACGAGTCTTTAGAGTCCCCCACATTCAGTTGCTCAAGTTTTCGGGCGAAACGCTGTAGAGGCCGTATGGAGATATGGCAGGGTTCGATCAGATACGTGCGGTATTGCACGGATCAGGATCGAACGGATATTACTAGCCGGCTTTGGTTTAAGACGGATCCTAGTATAGTACAGTGTAGATTTTGTCTCATTGCATTTGTATTTCGGTCGGAATACAGATGCGAGTGTGTATACACAGTATCGGGGTTTTCCTATAATTTATTACGGGACCAGTTTTTTAGAGTTGCCAGTTTGCTTTCCGTTTCGGCCATATTTCTTTGTATCCTTCATTGGCCGAAGTTTGGTGGAGGAGGGCTTATTTGCATTTGTGCAAATAAGCATTTGTGGAGGGTGTTCTTTGCATTTTGTTGCATCATGATGGTGCACCATCCATTGACTTAACTTTTTGCTTCATGATAGTTTTCATGATTGCTTGACTTTGGATATGATGATGGTTGTTGTTGGAGTGTTGGGTTTTGTTGTGATCATTTGATTTTCTCATCATCACTTGCTTTCCACCCACCTCCTTGTTTTTTGCTCTCTCTCTCCATTCACAAAGGGAATGGCCGGCCACTAGTGAGGGTAGGGGCTTTTCTTTTGGTTGTGAGAAAAAATGTTAATCTCATTCTTTGCATGCTACATTTTTCCTCACCTCTCTCCAAGTTCATTTTCCTCCACCATCTCAAAAGGCAACCTCCATGAACCCCAAAATGAGACATGGTTCTATACTATATTCTACAGCAAACCTTGGGCACGTCGACTAGCCAGCTTCATGCCCGAGTTGCCTCGGCATAGAGGTGGGAGCCCGTAAAAGATGTAGGCGATGTGGTGCACTTCCGGCGACGAGGTGGAGACAGGACATTCCGCGGGAGATCGGGACGACGACGAGAAGACCGGAGGACTCGGATCAGTCGGTATATCTCTATTCCCCATCTTGTAGTTAGCTAGGACTAGTTAATGGTTCAATCCGGGTTTTAGTGCGCGGTGGTGCCGGTTCAAGAAAAATCAAAGTTAACCTTCGCTTCCGCATTTGGCCTCGGGATGGAGGCCGGGGCGCCGCCGTGCACTTACAGTGGTATCAGAGCCTCATCATTAATATAGTCTAGCTTTGTCTAATGTGTTTTTCACTTCCGATCGAACAAATGTTCCAAAACTGTGTTTTTCAAAACAACAGTTTTCTGTCGAAATTTTTTTGTCTCGAAAATTTTTTCAGGTAGTCTCAGAATACTGTACATGGAAGTATAAGCCTACTGTAGAAATTTGGTGGCGAGATCTCATTATTCGACCGCGGAACCGCGGCCAAACCCCTGCTTGGGCCGCGGTTCCGCCGCTGTTTTGAGTGATCAGTGCACCAATTTTTTACAGAGGCCTCCAGACTTGAAAATAGGGTTTTTGGAACATTCTTTTTGGGCCCAGAATTTCTTGATGTGCTACAGTAGTACTTGGGGGCCCACTTGGTAAAATTTGATCGATCGGATATTTTAAACACATTAGTTCACAGTATTTACATTATATCTGCGACCGTGAATGTCACTTGATCGGTAAATCCTGTCTAACTGCTATAGCCCGGTTAGACGGATTTGCGAACGTGACATTCACATTGATGTTTTGTGATTTTGCTGTGATGTTGCGGATCGGTCGTGGGGATAGCGTGGATGCAATGCTAGTACAGTTTTTGTTGTATTATGTACATTTGATATTACGGGGCGAGCGTCCGACATGTGGACTGCCGCCACTGCCTGTTTGTATTATTATTTTGGGGCACGACCAGGTTGCGGTCGATGTACCCGTTGTATGTATATTTTACTTTCTGTACTAGGATTGCCCCGCGGAGGGGTGCACGGATAGCCGGGTTCTAGAAGGCAACGGGCCCGCATCTCATGGCATTGAGAAGGAGGGGGCTTTACTCTAGAATTGGCGGGCTATTCGCCGCACTCGTAGGGGGTACAGGTTGACCCAGGAGGGGTGCCCAAGTTACCGGATTCCGTGAAGTGCTGGGTGGTCCATTCACGTTGCTGAAGGGGGCTGCCTCGCTTCAGGTTTTGGCAGGTAACTTGCCGCTCCCGTAGGGGTCTAGGATTTCATTGCACAGGCTATCCACACGACCAGGGGAACGTCGGGTTTCAGCGGCTCTGTGAAACCCGGGGATCCCAGATATCTGTATTGTTCTGTGATGCTGTACATTTCTATGATGTTGCATTTTATCACGCCTTGAGCGAAATATTATATATTGGTATATATATTAGTAGATGTTGTATATGTTTTGCATCCGCGCTAGTCCAGTCCCCGCTATGTCGTTAGTTAGCTAACCTAACGGCTAATGACGGGACCCAGTGGCGAATGCGGATGGCATATACGTACATCAGTATATTTTCGTTCTTTGTGGTGTGATCAATTGATGGGACTGCATTGATTCGGATCAATGCAAGTTAAACAAACCTAATCTGATGTTGTTGGAACACTTTTCAAAAAGCTGTTATTGCAAGGACGTTCACTTTTGTTTTGCATCGTGGTATTCAGTTGGAATATCCTGCTCCTCAGTCGACGAGGCAAGGGCCGAGATCCCTTCACCGGGAGTGACCCCTTGGACAGAAGTTTGCGTCAGGGCAATAACTTCACTATAGCCGATTACTTTTGCTTTGCATCGTGGTATTCAGTTGGAATATCCTGCACCTCATTCTACGGGGAAAGAGCCGAGATCCCTTCACCGGGAGTGACCTCTTTAGCAAAGGTTTTCGTCACTATATTTTTAAAAGCTATCCGTTCCTTCAACGATATCAAGTTCATTACGTTAAAGGTTTTCGCCAGAAACCATTCGTAGCCCTCCATCATTTCAGTTAAATATTCGGTAGTATTCAAGCTATGTATTTTGACCTCACGCCAAGGCATAGTGTTTGGTAGCTGCCGGGTATTTATCTGTTGCATAGATAGATGCGTTGGTTTGGGACAGTCGTACTACTATTTTGGCCTACGTCAAGGGTATGTACGGGTGGGTTCAAATTAACCTGGACAATGATGGGTAGAACTTGACATGTGACTTATGATATTTTGACCTCACGCCAAGGTCATAAGAGCATGGGGCAAAAATCACATCGGGAGTTTCAAAAGAACTGAAACTTGCCAGATATGCGCATACCTTCTGGAGTGTGATAGCGTGAGCAGATTCCGTCACGTTATCATGCGATGATAGTTGGATCCCGATTCCCACTGATGAGTTGGTTTACTCCTCGGGTGACCCCGACTAATTCTTCTTTCAGGTTTGGAGGAGAATTTGAGCTGACAGTGGGAGGTTTCCAGATTAGATAAATTGGTAACCATTCTGATCTAGGTTAGAGTGCACGCTGAGTGTTTCTTTTCTCTCTCTCTTCGGCAGCGGCCATTGACCCAACCCTAAGACAATGACTCAGAGACCAAAATTGACCGAACCTTCTTAAACACTGGCTTTTGGATTGTCAGAGTTGCACACCTCATTGCCACTCCTACTTTTACCCTTTTCTCCAGGAAACCCCGTATTACTATGAACGTCCACTTCCATTGGACAAAACCATCGTATGGTTATATACGAACTCGAAGGGATTTATTCGAGGATGGTTTCCGCTTCTGGAGAAAACGGATAGGATTATTCAGTTGTCTTTTCCTTTTACCTTCTCTCGAGTTGTGAGTACTCCTTGGTTTAGGAGATAGTACACCTATTATGCAAATTGGATAGTCTTATTCCAAACCATAGGCAGCTGCCGACCGGTAGGGAATGAAGAAACCCAATTAGTCTAAACGGTGTACAGAAGGTATTAAGTTAAGACAAAGAAAGGGATTGGAAGGAGGGCAAAGTAAATTGCGACTGATATTCACGACCAAACCAAGTATTTCATTACCACTCCCACTTCACCTTTGTATTTCTCCAGGACACTCCGTATCACTACGAAGATCCACAGTTTATTGGATACTCCATCGTATGGTTATATACGAACTCGAAAGGAACTTGTTCCAGTTCGGGGATGGATTCTGGTTCAGGAGAAATAGGAATAAGCTTTATTCATGTATCTTTTGTCTTCACCTTCTCTCGCATTGCGAGTGCTTCTAGGATTATGACAGTACACCCATTATGCTTATTGGATAGTCTTCTTCCAAACCATAGGCTGGTGCCGAACGGTAGGGAAGGAAGAAAACCATTTGGCCTAAAGGGTGTGCAGAAGGTAATGACTAAAGACATATAAAGGGATTTGGAGAGGTGGCAAAGAATTATACAGTTGCAGTCGTGAATCTGGAAGAGGCATTACTAGGAATACCGGGATACCCCATCGAAACATTTCAATGTTTCAGTGCCACTGTGTACTGTTAAAAGAAAACTGATTTCTCAATTAGTCCTTACTCCAGGGTATGTATTTACCAGGTACGATTCTCACATCTGTATGGTTTTACAGATGATGAGTGGGAGTAAGTTATTGGGAATTGGGTGATCATCCTCATTATATCGGGATTCGTTGTAATCAGTGATATTTGAGGAAGTCACCTGGACTGTTTGCTGGTCGGCACATATTTGGTTTTGAATATCCGCTGTCATGCACCAATTTCAAATTGATATATCTGTACGTCTATTTTCATAGAGTGAGATATACCTTTTTGAAATTATGTCTATGACATTTACCTATATCAGTTGATGGTTAGGTAAGGAGCATTAAACAGCGGTGTAATTCTTCTTAACCATAAGTACAGTTTTCAACCTACGACACACAGTGAATGAGTTATCAGACTCAAGGGACTTATACAGAGTATTGTATATTGTCCAGGGTCCATCAGGACAGAGGGGATGGTCCTCGTACTATATTCGGTTTACTTATGACTTCTCTAGTTTTTTAGACAAGTGTTTCGCGGAAACACAGGGTCTGAATTTTGAGAAGTTATAGGTATTTGAATAGAGTAGAGAACCAGGTGTAGCAAGTATCGGGATTCTTCAAAGTGATCGAAGATGTAGATACTTGTATATGGTATTCAGTTGATAGTAATGATTTAGAGAACTTGCTTCTCTTTCAGGTTACTCATAATTGGAAGCATTCCTAAGTTGAGTAACGCTGATCGGCCTCCTTCCATTTAGTTGACATGCACTGGAGACAGTTGCATGATTTGAATCTGGTTCAATTAAATCAGTGCCTCTGGTTCTATATAGAACAGTTCATATCTTAACGATGTTAAGGTACGGGGAGTTGTCCGGTTTATGATTAAAACCAGACACTGGACAACTCAAGGCACGTTTCTGTAATGGTTGTTTGTGGGTTGACCCAGGCTATGGCGAGGGTTGATTTTCTACCATCTGGCAGATCAATAGTGATATTGTTCTAGACTCGCCACAGTTTTAATAAAAATGGATTTTTTCAGAAAACAGTAGTGGGAGTATGGTAGAACTGGAAGTGATTCCAGAACCACAAACGATTACTGAAGATTTGATAGGAACCTAAAGATTCAATCTGGTTTGACATTCCATTGGCCACTCCGCAGATACGGTGGGTAACCTCAGGCACCCGAGAGGTACTCCGGTAGCCTCAAGGACGGTGACAGGGAGGTTCTTGTTTACCCAGACTTACCATTGCTGTTGTTCCAGACTGTGAGACCCGGCAGAAGGATGAGTATAGCGTCGTTCTAAACTAGCTTTAGAAGTGTACGTTTATATGACTCTGCCAGAGGATTGTCGTGGTCAGTGGGAGCAGCGGAAGCATGGTGGACAAGTGGCTTATGTCTATTTATAGACTAAAGCAGATATAGCGGAGATAGATCATCAATTTCTGATGTGACAGTCATAGGTTTGACTTCATCAGAATAGGGAATGGATCTGTTGAGAAGGTAGTAGGGTGTGATGTCCTGGTATTTGGATGACATGCACAGAGTAGGAAGTGATATTCCTATACTACGATCAGTTATACTTTGGTCGTCACACAGTGGTTTCTCCACATCGGACTTGGACATTATATCAGACATACTGGTTACTAGATCTATGGTTTTAGATCTAGATTTGGGTGGTTTCCCAATTAAGGGTACTTAGACAGCATTCTAAGAGCATTTAGAATGGACGACTCCTGGCATGGTAGTGTTCCTGCAGGTGATGGAGTCACCCTCTCTAAAGGTGTCTTACAGACTAAAGGGGAGAGGGATGTGCATGTTTGGCAGATCACTTGCTCAGGCAATTGAGTCAATCATGAGATGTCAAGTACCACACAAGATATTGTTCTTGCACTAGATGCAATAAGTTGACATTGATCCAATTCTGGAGAAACAGTCGGAAGCAGTTTTAGAACATAAGTGGATGTTCTAGGGATATGATAACGACAGCCTCATTCGGGAGACAGTTATCATTCCAGGCTTCCAAGGTGACCTGGACGACAAGGAAGTTGTCAGAGTTATAGTTTTTCCTTCTGACGAGGGGCAGTATTTTGGACAGGTGGTCCAAGGCAATACTGAGGGAGGCATGGCGCAGGATACTGATTAAGTTCAGTTGACGATACAGTCTAAGAAGTTTGGATTTGGAGTTCATTTATGAGCTAGGTCCCATCAGACATCCAAACACATTCTAAGACAGGTATTGCTCATTTCGGGAGATGTCTTTCTCCGCGAACATGAGATATAGAGAGACATAGAAAGAAACATCAAGGCGGATCCACTCACTGAAGCTATTCCTCGAACGCAATAGTTTCGCAAACGAGCTTTGTGAGACTGACAAGTATAGGAGTTGGGTGTTCGGTATCACACGGGCTGTGAGTATGCGACATCGCAATAATTAGCCTTGAGTGCAAGTGGGAGATTGTTGGAGATAGTGCCCTCAGAGTCAATTATTGGATCACAGGCACGTGATTGCAATGATTGAGGGAGGACCTGTCCCGGTAGGACAGTCTTACTCAAGATGATAGTATGCTATCTGGTTTACCTTTATCATCGTGTACTGCTTTAGGTGACCTGACATGTCGCTATTACACGTTGATAGAGCCCCTAGGATTCTTACTTGACCACCAGCAGTATGAGGGCGATCATATAAGTGGGAGCTGAGGTCTATAAGCACATCCTTAAAAGATCCCTAGTCGTGGGAGTTTCGAGACAGGGCATCGATACTCCAGAGTAGACTAGTGTATACAGTCAAGACCCCGACGAGGGGCGGTGGCCGGTCTCACAAGCCACTGGTGTCAGTTGGTTCACCTAAGATGTATACAGGTGCTCATTAGGTTATGAGTACACCGGACAAGACTCGCCGGGAACATGCTAGTTAGTCTTATACCTGACGTCAGATAGCAGTTCCCTGGTGACATGTGTACAGGTTAGTTCATCGACCTGGGGATCGTCATTTGTCTCGTGTGAGTTCCCACTGTACTTTGATTACTACCCTACCACGCTCAAAGGAGACGTGCAAACAGGTTTTAGTTGGGTACAGTCCCGAGCCACATGGAGGCAGTGAGCGGATCTTCAGGGGTTCGTCTCTCCCGGTATTGGGGGTGAGGTCGCGCTGTGTCTAGGAGAGCCATTACATGAAGCCCTCGGCCGAGGCAGGAGATTTACTGGTAGGTATTCCAGTAGTATCTCAGGGTGTTCTGGGCTACACTCCGACACGACTTGTACCGCTTTTGGGGGTCTGACTTTTACCAACCCCCTAGGCCCGCCATGCGATGCTCATAGATGAACGGACCGGACTGTATGGATATTGTCACTGACAGGCTCAGTAGGGTGTCAGGATGAGTTCGCTCATTGACGTCCCTTTTGGTCAATACCTGGTAGCCCGTTACGTATTGGCTTATACCTCTGACGTGCTAGTGGTTAAATCCACAACCAAGGTGTTGACGAGTCTTTAGAGTCCCCCACATTCAGTTGCTCAAGTTTTCGGGCGAAACGCTGTAGAGGCCGTATGGAGATATGGCAGGGTTCGATCAGATACGTGCGGTATTGCACGGATCAGGATCGAACGGATATTACTAGCCGGCTTTGGTTTAAGACGGATCCTAGTATAGTACAGTGTAGATTTTGTCTCATTGCATTTGTATTTCGGTCGGAATACAGATGCGAGTGTGTATACACAGTATCGGGGTTTTCCTATAATTTATTACGGGACCAGTTTTTTGGAGTTGCCAGTTTGCTTTCCGTTTCGGCCATATTTCTTTGTATCCTTCATTGGCCGAAGTTTGGTAGAGGAGGGCTTATTTGCATTTGTGCAAATAAGTATTTGTGGAGGGTGTTCTTTGCATTTTGTTGCATCATGATGGTGCACCATCCATTGACTTGACTTTTTGCTTCATGATTGCTTGACTTTGGATATGATGATGGTTGTTGTTGGAGTGTTGGGTTTTGTTGTGATCATTTGATTTTCTCATCATCACTTGCTTTCCACCCACCTCCTTGTTTTTTGCTCTCTCTCTCCATTCACAAAGGGAATGGCCGGCCACTAGTGAGGGTGGGGGCTTTTCTTTTGGTTGTGAGAAAAAATGTTAATCTCATTCTTTGCATGCTACATTTTTCCTCACCTCTCTCCAAGTTCATTTTCCTCCACCATCTCAAAAGGCAACCTCCATGAACCCCAAAATGAGACATGGTTCTATACTATATTCTACAGCAAACCTTGGGCACGTCGACTAGCCAGCTTCGTGCCCGAGTTGCCTCGGCATAGAGGTGGGAGCCCATAAAAGATGTAGGCGATGTGGTGCACTTCCGGCGACGAGGTGGAGACAGGACATTCCGCGGGAGATCGGGACGACGACGAGAAGACCGGAGGACTCGGATCAGTCGGTATATCTCTATTCCCTATCTTGTAGTTAGCTAGGACTAGTTAATGGTTCGATCCGGGTTTTAGTGCGCGGTGGTGCCGGTTCAAGAAAAATCAAAGTTAACCTTCGCTTCCGCATTTGGCCTCGGGATGGAGGCCGGGGCGCCGCCGTGCACTTACACGTCCAGTGTACCCAGTCTCCACTGAGCACCCGTATATCATCTCTGATGTCAAACACCAATGGATATGGGATCATCCATCACCCATCATATGAGTCAAGATGCGTATACGCTAGTCTACTCTGGTGCATCGATGCCCTGTCTTGATACACCCTCGACTAGGAACAGTTATAGGATGTACTCGTCGACTACCGTGGCCCCACTAGTATGATCTCATCATAGTCCCAGTAGTCGAGTACATATCCTAAGGGTTTTATCAACATGTAATAGAGACAATCAGAGTACATGTTAAGATAAAGTACAACCAGATAGCATACTATCATGTCGAGCAAGAAAGTCCTCCTTATATATGTCCCAGCATCCACTACAATATACATCGTATATACAGTAATGGCCTCTAGGGCATACATATAACTAACAATCTCCCACTTGCACTAAGGCCATCTGTTGTGGTATCACATACCCAACAATTAGCTGCGGTTGAAGTATCTCATACTCAACCATCCCATAAAAGTCTCTACTAGGGAAAAAGGCCTTTGTGAGTGGATCCGCGCTGTTGTCCTCTGTGTCTACTCTTCTAACCTCGATCTCCCTGGAGATCAACCATCTCCATGATCAGGTGATACTGCCTAAGAATTATATCTGGATTTCTGATGGGACGGTAGTTCCTTGGCTAAAGCCACAACTCCATTGTTACACAATGGTAGGAACGAAGTTCATCTCATGAACCAATATCTATCCAGACTGCCTCTTTGGTAGCATTCTTGGTAACGATGTATCTTGCCTTTAATCGTCTAGTATGTCACGGTATCTGGCTTGGAACACTTCCAACATACCGTCCCTCCATTGAGGGTAAAGACAATGCCTGCGACTGACATTCAGTTGCCCTTATCACCCTGGAACCTTTCCAGTGATTCTTCCCGGGATCGATTGATACCTTCTCACTACAACTAGTGAGTATCCTAACATCCAATTAGATCTATCTCATAGATCAAAACTTAGAATTTAGGAGGTATCACTTTGATCCTATATGGAGAATCCTTGTGATTAGCGGAGATTGAAGGAGCGTAGCATAGGAAACTCCTTCCCTATCAAGAGTATGTCATCCACGTACTCTACAAGGATCATCACCATACTCCCTACTACCTTTTTGTATATACAAGGTTCGTCTACCATTTTGATGAAGTCAAACTCTTTGACTACCACATCATAACAGACGTTCCAACTCCGCGATGCCTGCTTTATCACATAAAACATCTTGCACACGTTTCCGCTGCTCCCACTTTCTACGAAGCCCTCTGGCTGTGTACTTATAGACGCTCTCTTCTAAAACATCATTTAGAAAAACTGTCATGACACCCAACCGCCAGATATCGTAGTCATGGTATGCAACCGTGGGAAGTAAGATCTGGATGGATTTAAGCATAGGCCCCAGAAAAAGGTTTCATCATTAACCACAATTGGTCTATGATGCAAACCTTTAACAAGTCTAGCTTTGAAAGTCTCAACTTTTCCATGTACACCAAGTAATCTTCTCAAGATATATTTGCTCCTAATGGGGATTTAACCCTTCAGATAAAGCAACCAAAGTCCATACTTCGTTGGTGTATAAGGATTCCATCTCAGATTGCTAAGCATCCAGCCATTCTTACAGAGTCCCACTCCTGATGGCCAGCTCGAAACTAGTTGGGTCATCATCTCATGATGCAATCCTCGCTCCAACTGTCATAGAGAAACCGAAGTATCTCTCAGGTGGGTGAGGAACCCTACTAGATCGGCGGAGAGGCTGAGGTTTGTTGGAATCTACTGAATCCTTTGGTTCTACCAAATCATCTGCTGTAGTTTGTATAGCTGGAACTCTTTCCAGTTCTACCTCATGACCCCTAATTTCTTCACAAGAAATTCCCTTTCACTAAGGTGGTATATTGAGAAATAAAACATCTTTTGTCCCTCGGTTAGGTAGAAGATATTCCCTTGCATATGCTTGGGATATCCAACAAACTTCCACAGATCTGACTTTGCCTCGAGCTTGTCCGGATTATGCTTTTAGACATAGGCCGGACAACCCTAAATCTTAACAAACTTAAGATATGGGCTCTTCCCTTTCCATATCACATATGAAGTGGTAGGCAACTGATTTGATTTGAACCCTATTCAATAGGTATGCAGCTTCTCAAGTGCATAACTCCCAAAAGGAAATAGGAAACTCAGTAGTACTCATCATAGAGCACACCATATCATATAGGGTGCTATTACTCCGCCCCGATACACCGACGTGCTGTGGTGTATACGGAGGAGTAATGCTGAGAGAGAATCTCATTCTCCTTTAGAATAGTCCAGGATTTCCGTGCTCAAGTATTCTCCTCCCTGACACATCAAAGGACATAATACTTATACCCGTATTTTGGTTCTCTACTTCTAACTTATATTCTGTGATTATCTCAAAAGTTTCGGACTTGTGTTTCAACAGGAACATATATCTGAATCTTGAGAGATCATCAGTGAATGTAATGAAGTACAAAGAACCGGTCTTGGCATATGTAGACAGGGGACCTTCATACATCAGCATGTATTAATCCCAAAAGTTCACCAACTCTTTCTCTGTTTCCAATAAACAGAGCTGTGGTCATTTTATCTTTGTGACATGACCGGCAAGTTTCATAAGATGTAAATTCAAACTAATTTAAATATGCATCTAAATATAACTTCAGCTAGCCGGGTCGCATTGATATGACCTAGTCTACAATGCCTCAAGAAGAAGTCGTTCATTTCTGAACTCTTCCTCTTGTGTGTGTTCTGTATACTAAGAACTGTAGTTTGATTTAGAACGTCAATGCTTTTAGATAACGTGCCTGAACCGATCAACTTTTGATATAGGAAATGTTCAAAACATTATCCAACAATACAAAATTATATCCTTTCTTTACTAATAAAGAGACTGATATGATGTTGTATATCAGGTTCGGTATCTAATAACATTCGTTCGGAATCAATGTATTCTGGTAATACAGGGTGACAGTGACCAACAGACTTGGCTGCAACACTTGCACCGTTTTCTATCTCATGAAACTTATCACCCGTCCTCAGTTCTCTACCTGTCTGTAGCCCATGTAACAGATTACATATGCGGGATCCTGATCTGGTATCACATACCCAGGACGTAAAGGATACTAAGAAACAGTTCTCTGTAATGACACACCCGAAGATGATGCATCAGTATGCACTTTCTTCGTTTGGGCGGCACGGGAATTCTGGTAATCCCCAATTTCCTGCTCTGTCTTATAACAATTATAAGTTGGAGCGGGACCAACATTCCCAAGCTCAGTATAACAAGCGGGTTCGGTCAATATATCCGTATTATTATCTTGATTAATGCGTGATATGGTCGCTACCAGGAGAGAGAGAGAAGAAAACACTCAGCGTATGCTCTTACAAGATCAGATTGGTTATCTAATATATCTAATCAGGATGTCTCCCACTGTTTTAATCAAATCTTCCTTCAAATCCTAAAAGGAAAGACTAGCCGGGATTAATTACACGCTACAAGTTTGCCAATCTTTCAGCCAAGCCAGTGTCGGTACTTTGAGGGAGGTCCCCCGTGCTTTCGCACGAACCTAATTAAAGTAAACCTCATTTTTCCAGAGGCGTAACCCCGTTGACACCTTTCTAGACACCTACTTGATCGGTTAATTGTAATGTGTAAAACTCTTCCAGGAGTAACTCTTACTCGCAGCGGGTATCGGGATCCAACTATCTCATAGAAGGTATGCAATCTCATTGCAAATTTCAACACTTGAAATTCCCGATAATTTTACCCCAAACGATCTATGACCTTGACAAGGTCAACAAACCATAGACCGTAAGTCAAGTTCAACCCGTCATTTCTTGATTGAATTAAACCCACCCGCACGACCCTTGACAAGGTCAACAAGGCCGTACGACAACCCTCATCTGAACGCACACGTCGGTTGGCTGCTCTCTCGCCGTTCTGCTCTCTTGAAAGTCGTGCTGGGAGCAATTTGGAGAGCACTCCCGAGGTTCCACGAGGCCATGCCGCTCAATGCGCTGGATGACGCCGAAGATAAGGTGCATTCAGTGCACCTGTCGGGGCTGATCTCGAAGAAACGGAAGGATAGCCTCGTCGACATTCTTCATCAAGTTTTTCAGCAGACGACGATAATCGCTGCTTATCAAAGGATAGGGGGCTTTGCCGAAGATCTTGACACGCGTGAGCGTGAGAGGCTACGCACGAGAATAATCAGAAAGGCTAGAAGAACTCTAGATGACCTTACTTTTGAATTCCTCAATCCGTGCACCGGATCTGAGGTTATACCATTGTAATAATTTGAGCAATGTTTTGCTTATTTCTCTATGATTGTAAGAACCCTTTGTAATGGAAAATTTCTCTTTTCAGCTTGTCGTATTTCTCGTTCTGAGTCTTTTGCACATGCATGAATGAGTGTGTCTCGAGTGCTTGATCAAACGCCAATCAGATGTTCTTTCTGTCGCTTTCTTCTTTCTTTTATTATCCATCTGTTACCTTAGTGAACATGGTTGACAGATAACAGAGTAAGCACCTTGGTTTCTTTAAGAGATAGCGATGGCTTAGGCCGCAGGTTCAGATCTGTTGCCTAAGACTTTTCAATTCTATGAGCCGTGAGGGTCTCATAGAGATTTTTCTCCCTACGGATCGAGAGGATCTCGTAGGTGGATTTTCTCCCTAGGGATCGTGAGGATCCCTAAGTGTGTTTTCCTCTTACAAGTCGTAAGGATCTTATAAGAGAATTATCCCTTCTTACGAGTCGAGAGGACCCGTAAGCGGTTGTTTCCCTCCTTGTCGAGATTCGACTTTGGCGAGTGAGACCAGTGGATAGTAGGCAAGAGACCGTTTTGGACCGACTTGCAGTGTCCCAGTGCTTAGGAAACAGGTTTCTTTTATGCCCACTGCCTAAAGCTTTATCTCACGAGTCGAGCCGCATCGAGAAGTTCTCGCAAAGACATCAATTTCTTCACAAGTCGAGACGAATCGAGCATTTCTCGTAAGAATATCCTAACGTCACAGTTAACCTCTGCTCTTTACGACAGAAGTCCGTTAGGGTCTGTGGTACTTAGGGTTTTTGGCCGTCGTACCGTCACATAAGCTGATATATCTCTCGATAGGCAATCGTGCTATTCGAGTAGCCCTGCGACTACCGTGTCTCTGATCCCTTCGGGGGCTGGACAAGACGTCTTGAAGCAATCTTCCTAGGCAGTTTGACCGTCGGAAGAGCAAGCGTTAGGAATTTGCCATGCCGCTTTTTACTTGAGGTTAGGCTCATTTTGGAGAGCTCCGATGAGTCATAACCACTCCGCGCTGATGTGGGATGATCTCCGATGGTCTTTCAGGTTTTATGTGAGTTGCCGTCAAGAACCTGAAGCTAGGAATTTGGCCTTTGCTTCGTTTGCTGGCATCGCGTCTGCTGTATCGAGACGAATGTCACGATTGTCTCTAGGTTGCTGGTGAACCGTTGAGGTTTGGAACTAGGGATTTTGCCGTGGCTCCGTTTGTTTGATTGTCGTGTCTGAACCCTGCTGGAGGAAGAACGCTGGGGTGACAACTCGTCTGCTGTATCGAAACGAACGTCGCGGTTGTCTCTAGGTTGCTGGTGAACCGTCGAGGTTTGGAACTAAGGATTTTGTCGTGGCTACGTTTTGTTTGATTGTCGCGTCTGAACCCTGCTGGAGGAAGAATGCTGGGGTGGCAACTCGTCTGCTGTATCGAGACGAACGTCGCGGTTGTCTCTAGGTTGCTGATGAACCGTTGAGATTTGGAACTAGGGATTTTGCCGTGGCTCCGTTTGTTTGATTGTCGTGTCTGAACCCTGCTGGAGGAAGAACGCTGGGGTGGCAACTCGTCTGCTGTATCGAGACGAACGTCGCAGTTGTCTCTAGGTTGCTGATGAACCGTCGAGATTTGGAACTAGGGATTTTGCCGTGGCTCCGTTTGTTTGATTGTCGTGTCTGAACCCTGCTGGAGGAAAAACGCCGGGGTGGCAACTCGTCTGCTGTATCGAGACGAACGTCGCGGTTGTCTCTAGGTTGCTGATGAACCGTCAAGATTTGGAACTAGGGATTTTGCCGTGGCTCCGTTTTGTTTGATTGTGCCGCGTCTGCTGTGTTGAGACGAACGTCGAAGTGGTGACCATTTCGCGCTGGTGTGAGATGATCTCCAGTTGTCTTTCAGGCTTTATATGACTTGCCATTAAGACCTCGAAGCCAGGAATTTGGCCTTTGCTTCGTTTGTTTTGTCATGTTTGAATCCTGTTGGAAGAAGGACACTGTTGCGACATTGCGTCTGCTGTAACGAGACAAATGCTGAGGTGGAGCTGAGATTTTGCCGTCACTCCGCCTTACTGACCATGGGGCTTTTCGTTGGCGTTGTATCTGCATCTTGATGGACTGCGAAAGAACGCCGTTGTTAACATCTCGTCTGTTGTATCAAGACGATTGTTGAGATGAAGCTGGGATTTTGCCGTCGCTTCGTTTTGTTTTGACCGTGAGGTCTTTTGTTGGAGTTGTATCCGCATCTTGATGGATTGCGAAGGAACACCTTTGTTAACATCTCGTCTGCTGTATCGAGATGATTGTTGAAATGAAGCTGGGATTTTGCCGTCGCTTCGCTTTGTTTCGACCGTGAGGTCTTTTGTTGGCGTTGTATCCGCATCTTGATGGATTGCGAAGGACTGCCTTTTGTTGATTCTTAGGCCGTAGATATTGCCGTTAAGATTTGGAACTAGGGACTATGCCGTGGCTCCATTTCATTGTGACTCTGAGGTCGGTTGTTGATGTCAAGACGCTGAAGCTAGGGATCCTCCTTTTGCTCCGTTTGTTGACATTGTGCCTGCAATATTGCGACAAATGTCGAGATTGTCTCTAGGTTATCTATGAACCGTCGAGATTTGACTTCGCTTTCTGGTGGAGCCTGTTGGAAAGATATGGTTCCCTCTTTGTTTGTGCCCCTGGATTGTATACAGAGATCAATGTGATCTTACCTGTAGGGTATAAATTTCATTCATTTTTTTTATTATTTTATTTCCGCGATGCTCTATCATTTCAGCTTTTATATTGCGAAGGTCGCGGTTGCCCAATCATTTCGGCTATATTTCGCGATGCCCAATCATTTCGGCTATTTATTTTGTTTTTACTCGCTGTTTTTTATTGCGAGTTGCCCAATCATTTCGGCTATTTTTCGTGCATATATTTTTACTTGCTGTTTTTTATTGCAAGTTGCCCCATCATTTCGGCTATCTCATATGCATTTTTACTCGCTGCTTTTTATTGCGAGTGTTGAACTTGGAATCTGGTGTCAATCTCAGCATCAGCATCGCTACAGCTGGAATATTGCCAGGAATGAATCATCATTTGCCATGAAAGGGCTTGGGATTTGATACCAATTTAGGCATCAGCATCGCTACAATTGGGATATTGCTAGGAGCGAATCATCATTTGCCTCTGTCGATGTTGAACAAAGGTGGCTTAGTAAACAGGGTTAGGATTCTGTCGACTAAGGCTTTTGACTTCATGAGCCGTAAGGGTCCCACAAAGGTATTTCTCCCTACAAGTCATGAGGATCTTGTAGGTGCGTTTTCTCCTTAGGGATCGTGAGGATTCCTAAGTGTATGTTTCCCTGTGAGTCGTAAGGATCTTACAAAAGGGTTTTCTCCTTGTAAGTCGAGAGGACTTACAAGGGTTGTTCACCGTATGGACATATCCCCAGTCACGGGTGGGACTTGGTTAGGGAAACGTTTATTCGCGCCCGTGGATTGTATACAAGGGCCAGTATTGAGCCGCTTGTAGGGAAATATCGAAGGTTGTGGGGGGTTTGCTTAAGAACTGGTTAAGGTTTCTGTAACTTAAGACTTTCAAGTCTTATGAGCCGTGAAGGTCCCATAAGAGAGTTCTCCTTACGAGTCGTGAGGATCTCGCAAGTGTAATTTCTCCTTAGGAATCGTGAGGATCCCTAAGTGTGTTGCTTCCTTATGAGTCGTAAGGATCTTACGCGGGTGGTTTCTCCTTACAAGGTCGAGAGGACCCTGCAAGTGTCTTTTAACGAGGTTGCGCCCTTTCGAGTTTTCACAAACACTCGCCGGTAGCCCTGCTGTTTTTACTCACGGAGCCCTTTCGGGTTTTCATCCGTGCCCATTTTGCTTATGGACATACCGTCTTTTTTTTTCTTTTTTCTAACGAGGTCACGCCCTTTCGGGTTTTCACGAACACTCGCCGGTAGCCCTGCTGTTTTTACTCACGGAGCCCTTTCGGGTTTTCATCCGTGCCCATTTTGCTTATGGACATACCGTTTTTTTTTATTCTTTATTCTTTTTTTTCGTCAGCCTGAGGATGCTGCGGTAATAGTTTAAAGACGTTTCGGTCATTTGCAAGTTTTAGGACATTGCGGTCCATAGTTGGTTTAAGGACGTTTCGGTCCGTCATTAGTTTAAGGACGTTTCGGTCCATCGTCGCCGTATTTGAGGCGAATCTCTAGTTTAATGACATTTCGGTCTATTGTCGCCGTATTTGAGGTGAATCTCTAGTTTAATGACATTTCGGTCTATCGTCGCCGTATTTGAGGCGAATCTCTAGTTTAATGACATTTCGGTCTATGGGGTTTTCCTTATGAATGAGCATGATGCCCCCAGCCTATCCATCTTTTTCAGAGCGTACGGTTGTGGCGGGTTCACCTTCTAGTTTTCGGAGATGACAAACTTGCCCTGTTGGTATTGGTCTTCAACCCAGTTTTTGAAGACGTAACAGTTTTCGATCAGATGGCCCGATACTTGGTGGTAAGGGCAATAATTAAAACTGTTGACATCATCCAGTTGCAGTTGGTGTTTCGGCTCCGGTAGAGTGATAAGCTTGTTATGCACCGCCACTTCGAACAGCCTCCTTGTTTCATCCTGGGGAAATGAGTAAGGACGTTTTAGCCTCTCCTCGAGGGATATGCGTGGACGCATATTGTTTTGACGAACAACCGGTCTAGGGCCACTCGACTGTTGTTGAGTGTTGGCGACGAAGGTCATTTTCCCCTTTCCTTTATCCTTTTTGCTCGATTCTTTGTTTGCGGGGCCGAGATTTTTTCCGA
The DNA here is from genome assembly GCA_030015575.1 of Agapanthus africanus. Classification (NCBI taxonomy): domain Eukaryota; kingdom Viridiplantae; phylum Streptophyta; class Magnoliopsida; order Asparagales; family Amaryllidaceae; genus Agapanthus; species Agapanthus africanus. The sequence goes on from CM057340.1 coordinate 757,840,723, forward strand.
GTAGCGGGCGATTGCACGGCTGAATGTTCTCGCAACTCCTCAACTCTTTCATTTTTGAAATGGATTCCTTGAGGAGAGGGTTGAAGGCAACTTCTTCGTCAGAGTCGCTCCCAAAGGTGATAATTCGCGATCCCTTGGAGTCAGTTATATGACAGTCGTCGACGGCTCTTTTGCGCTCATCTATCGCATTTTTCCGATGTCTATGAGCTTCACACTTTGTCCTGTTGAAGTGTTGCTTTTGAGCGACATATCCTTGCCACCAACCCTTAAAGGAGTCGCAGTCTTCGGTAGGATGTATGATCTTCTGATGATATAAGCAGAAGTTAGGATGCATCTCTACTCTACCGAGAGTATTTTCTTCAGAGGGCTGTAGCTTCATTCCTACTAATAGGGCTTTGGCGAACCTTTTCCTCGTCTTGAATTTGTTTTTATCCGCGACGAATGACTTTTGATTTGAAGGAAGTGCCTCGACTCTTTGGTCTAGTAGTCGGTGTTTGGCTCCTTCCAGTATGGCCATCTCACGCTCTTGATTGACTTTAACTTTCAGACGAATCTTATTCAGGAAGGTATCGATCAACTCGTCTGACGGACGCGGAATTTCTGGTTCAGGGTCCGCCCTCGGTTTCTCGGTGCAAGGGGCATCTTCATCATCCCTAAACGAGTGAGAGACCACATGACAAGTCGCTACGTAGTCTTCGAATTCATCTGATGAGTCTTCCCCATCGTTTTCATCCTCGACAAAAGAACAAGCTGCCTCCATCGTGTCCGTCTTCTTTGGAGTGTGCGGCTGTGGTGGGTTTACCTTCCAGTTTTCAGACAACGCGAACTTGCCCTGTAGGTACTGATCCTCGATCCATCCCTTAAAGACGAAACAATCCTCGACCGGGTGGCTCACCGTTTGGTGGCAAGGGCAATAATTGGGATTATTGAGATCGCCTGGCTACAACAGACGTTTTGGACTCGGCAGATTGATGAGTCTGTCGTGCACTGCCAGCTCAAACAGTCTTCTCGTTTTATTCTGAGGAAACGAGTAAAGACGTCCCAGTCTCTCCTCGAGGGATGGGCGCGGACGCACGTTGTTTTGGCGAACGACTGGTTTTGAGTTGCTTGACTGTTGTTGAGCATTGGCGGCGACGATCGCTTTCCCTTTCCCTTTCTCATGTTGAGAATCTGGTTTTGGAGGAGACGGTCCATGGACCATCTGGTCCATTTGGGCTAATTTGTCGATCAGGGCCTGGAAGGTGGTCGGCCTGAAGAACATCATGAATTGCGAGATGGTCGCTTGCGAATCAAGAGTGCCCACGAACATGCCTACCGCAGGTGCCTCTTCTATGCGTTGTTCGCATTTTGACCATAGGTTCCGCCATCGTGTTGCGTATTGGATCCACGTTTCGCCTCGCCTTATTCTGGCATTTATCAGTGCTGTTATCGGGGTGCGTTTGCTAGCACTCGCGAATCTTTGTGTAAACAGTAGCTCCATCTCCGCAAATATTTTGACATAGTCGTTCGGTAGCTCTGAATACCATTCAAAGGCCGTTTCTGCTAAGCTGCCGACAAATTGGCGAAGTAACAGTTTATCATCGCCTCCAGTGTTGCCGCAAAGAGCCCTGAATTGAGCGACATGCTGGTGTGGATTCCCCGTCCCTTTATATACATGGAACTTAGGGATCGTATATCCCGGCGGGTACTTGATCTGGTCATACCAGCTCGGATATGGTCGCCCTGTTTTTACGACCTGACCGGCCGCCTCAGTCGCCTAATGAACCCATATCTGCTGAGCTATATATTCGTCCAAGTCAGCTTTGGAGATTGTCTCCTCCTTGGCTGTTGACAGAGCCGGTGGAGGATTTGACGTTTCTCCCCTGTCGTCTTCAAGGATGATTGGAGAATCTTCAGCAGGAGGATCTTGTTGGATCATCATCCCTACCATATCTTGGAAGAGGAGCGCCATCTGTTTTATGTTAGCTACTTGCTTTGCGGCTTCCTTGCCCATCTTTTCGAGGACTCTGCGTAAGAAATCAGCATCAGTCTCTTGTTCATGACGCTGTTCTGATGATGCCTCCGAGCTCTCTTTCGGCCCGGTAAGCGCAGCCATTGCAGTCATCATTTCCTGAAGCTTCTGTTGCTGCTCCTTGGCTTTTGTCACGGATCAAGTGAGCGGCCGGTGACCCATCGAAGCACGGCTTTCCTCCTTTCCGGAAGACATATAAACAGTGTGCACTACCATGCCCCCAGACTTGGGGCGTTTAGATTCAGTGTCTTTGCGATTTGCCAAAGACACAGGGGCTTTTTGCGGCCTACTTTTCTTTTGAATGACTGACATTGAGGGAGCCGTTGCAGTGGGCATATAGCAAGCTATTGCTTTTTCTGGCTTGACAGAGTAGTCCTTCTCTTGCCGAAACTTCATCTTTTACTGTCGGCGGAGATATTCTCGATCAACAACCGAGTCTTGGACTTGACGCCAGACTTTGTAAATTTTAGAGGACAGCCGCTGAGAGGGCTGCTCCAGCTTCTTCTCTGGAGTATTCTCCACAGGTGAAGCAGTTTTCTTCAGCACCGCAGTAGGAGAGTTTCCGCGCACCTTGTTCAACAATTCAAAGCTGTTCCCGATTGGAACAGCAGCATCGATCCCCCCGTTGGAGCTGGCGGAGTTATCCCAGAGGGGGAATTGCCCCCAGCCTTCCTCACTCGGCGCCAGTGGCGACGTCGAGCGTGTCTTGCGGACGGAGTTATTTCAGCTATAAGGGTGACTTCGCCATGCCCCCTGCTTTGAGGAGAGACTGTTATTGGTGCTAGCCTGTCTAAAACTGACACCCGTTGAGAAGCAAGGTCTAATCTGTTAAAGACAGACCTCTGGGAAGGGGAAGCAACTTTGAGGACTTCGCCTGGAGTAGCAACTGGAATGGCCAGCCTTGTAAAAACTGACTTCTTGGAAGGAGGAGCTTTCCCAATGATTTCGTCCGCTTGAGCCGGGATGGTTATCCGCTTTGGGATGGCAGCTTCGGGTATCACGGGCTCGTAGACGTTCTGGCCCAGTCTGTTGGAAATTGAGGTATTGAAGCTGGGCGACCCGTTGAGAGGGGCCGCAGCAGTAGCAAGCCGATCAGAGACCAACTTCTTTGGAGCTTCTTGCGATGTCATTGGGGCATTGAAGCTCATCGGTGGGAGCAGGGTCCCGAAGAATAGTCCAGCGGTGGCTTGAGTCACTTGTTCCACTGGCATTTTGAAAAGGGAGGCCGCTTGGGGCCCATAAGTCACTCCTCCAGCAAGGACGGAGTGAGAGTTGCAGTTGCAGGCAGTGCAGTTTGAAGCCATTGATCTTCTGTTTTCTGCACGGAACAAGACACCAAATCTAAGTACTTTGAATCCACAGGCATCTACAGCAAACCGCGATTCGTTCGCGAACACGACACACGAAGTGTGGAGTGGAAAGAGGAAAAGGTCCCACCGGGCGTGCCAAAATCTGTTCCCCTCCGAAAGACGGCGATGACGTGAAGACGTCTTGCCTGTGATTCGGGGCAGATGCTATTTGGTTTTATCCGTCCACCTCTCCGAAGATGCCAAGTTTATTTATGACACCGTGTATCGGAGGTTTAGACGGATGCGGCCGATGTAACAGACTTCGTCAGATTCCCCCTCACTTGAGAGGTTTTTGATTGTGGGGATGCTCTTCCCTGCAGGCGCAAGCCCCTGCAGTTAATTACGCTACCGCATCGCGGTAACAACTTTCTCCTTCTCCAGAAATTTCACTTCGTGTCGTGTGTGTTTGTTTTGTTTGTGGTTGCCCGTAGATTGTATACGGAGACTAAGTTATGTCGTCGCCCGTAGGACGTGGATTAGTCCAAATCCGTAGTTACTTAGATTTGGGTTTGGTGTTTAGTTTAAGGATGCGTTAGCCGTATTGAGGCTAAGATCAACTTAAACGTTCGTTAAGGATACGTAGTCCTGTTTGAGACTAAGATCAACTTAACGTAGTGATCCATTTAATATATGGCCATCGGGACCCGTCACCTCTCTGACGTCGTTGAAGGATTACAACGATAGGTGTCAGAGGAGTTCAGAGATGTACCCTTGAACTAAAGTTAATTAGGGAATATGTAATCCAACTGAATGTTTAAGGATACGTTAGCTATATTTGAGGCTAAGATCGACTCAAACGAGATCTTTTAGATCCGGCAAAAGAGCATTTGGGGGCCCTATTGTTCCAGTTTAGGGACGTAGTGGTCCATAAGTAGTTTAAGGACATTGCGGTCCATTACCAGTTTAGGGACATGGTGGTCCACTGCCAGTTTAGGGACGTGGTGGTCCATGTTCCAGTTTAGGGACGTGGTGGTCCATTGGTAGTTTAAGGACATTGCGGTCCGTTGCCGGTTTAGGGACATTGCGGTCCATCGCCAGTTTAGGGACATGGTGGTCCATGTTCCAGTTTAGGGACGTGGTGGTCCATGTTCCAGTTTAGGGACGTGGTGGTCCATTGGTAGTTTAGGGACGTGGCGGTCCGTTGGATGTATGGCTGTCGGGACCTGTCACCTCTCTGACGTCGTTGAAGGATTACAACGATAGGTGTCAGAGGAGTTCAGAGATGTACTCTCGAACCAGGTGTAAATTGATTTAAGAGAGCAGCCGTGCTCAGTCAATTTAATTTGAGGACTTACGGCCATAATTGGGCTAAGTCCAGTTGAGAATATTCAACGTTTTTTTATCTTTGGCCTATTAGGCCTGTGCTAGGGCTTTGCCCCTATTTATTAATGCACTGCATTTTATTTTGGCCTGTAAGGCCTTTTTGATTTGGGCTCTGTCCCTTTTAATAGTGCATAGCACTTTGTTTGGTCTGATAGACCTTCTTTTATTGGGCTCTGCCCTTTTATTAATGCGGTGCATTTAATGTTCTGACATTGCCCCACGTAGCTTGTCAGGCGCTTTGCGCCAATTGAGGAGCGCAGGGAGCAAGTCCATGGGGAGGTGACACGTGTCAGGCTCTGGTGAGCGCAAGCGCAGTGCGCTGCGATAGTGCGCTGCGCTGTTGCGCTGCTGACACGTGGTGCGCTCTGGTGAGTTGCGCCAATTTAAGAGAGCAGTGCTCTATTCCAATAGCGCGAAGCGTAATTTGTTCTGAAGCTGACACGTGGCGCTCTCTGATGGCTTACGCCAACCCAGGAGCGCAACAGTGCAGTTTTTGCAAGTGCAGGGCACTGTTTTATATTTTGATCAATTTTAGATCAAAGAAAACAAGTTTTTCTTGTTTTCAAAGAACCAGTGGTTCATAAAAAAGTGCAAGGCACTGTTATTATTTATTTTTTATTGAAAATCATTGATCTTGTTCTTAGATCAATGATTTATTCAGAAGAGATTCTTCTCTTTTATAAAGGTTTTACCTTTTTGTTCTTGAGTTCTTCTCAATTCTTCAGAGTTCTCTCTGTTTTGAAGTTCTTGATGTCTCTCTTTTTCTCTCTGTTTCCTTCCTCCCTTTTTTCAATTGGGGTCTAGGGGCCTTTATATAGTGCCCATTAATTTGTTAAATTTGTTAAAGAGATCATTCTCTGAATGATTTGGGGATTTTTCTCCACCGTTGGATCTTTGATCCAAGGGCTTCTGTTTTACAGAAGAAAATCTTCTTGTTTTAACAAGAACAGAAAGATCTTACTGGAATTTTAATTCTGTTTGGCGCAAACGCATCTGTGCTTGACACGTGTCACGCAGCGCAGAGCGCAGCGCGACTGCGCTAGCGCAACTGCGCTGCCACGTGGCGCGCAGCGCAGAGCGCAAGTCAGATGAAGCGTTGCATCTTTAATTTTTTAATTTTCATTTTAATTTTCAGAACAGAGCCTTGCTCTGATTGGGGGAAACAGAAGCGTTGCTTTGTTTCCCGCCTTGGAATTTGAACAGAGCTTTGCTCTGATTGGGGTAAACACACCTCCTCGTCGACTTCCTCGATGTGATAGAAGATCCACCCGAGAGTTCCTTCTCCAAGCTTTAACGTCTCACTTGAGGTAACTAAGTGGCTAGGACTGCTAATACAAGTGACCTAGAAGATATAGAAGTGGATTAAGGATCTAATAGTCTTTCTAACCCTTGGGATCTCAACACATGAGAGGATTAGGGTTAGGTTGAAGAAGAGGAGAGCTTGAGGAGAGAGAGAGTGTATGTGAGAATGAGATGAATAATAACTCATTTCTATATTTATATGAAGCATAAAGATTATCAAATAAATCATATATGATAATTACAACCATGCTTCATTTAATACAATCAATGAATCATCACATGAGTCATTAGGCAATAAATGCTTCATTAACTCATTTGGATGAATCATCTCATGAGTCACTAATTCATTTAATGCAAATTACACATAAGCTCTCCACCTCACCTTTCTTCTAGAAGCTTCTCGACTAATTACGAGAATGGCCCTCCCATCCGTAAAACACGAATATTCTGAGACTGCATAAATCCAATAATCCAATACTAGAATCTGGCTTAAACTAAAGCCCGCTAGTATAATCTATCCGAATATCATACGTGCACAAGTACACGTATATGTCCGAACCCGGTCGTAAAACCATACAACCTCTATATCGTTTCGCCTGAAGCAGGGAAAATCTCTGTGTGGGACTCTAAAGACTCGACACTACGCTGGCAGTGGGTTTAACCACAGGCCGCAAGCGGCACTAGCTGTACGTAACGGTCCCCATGTAGATATCGATAAGAAGGCCGATAAGGAAACCCATCCGAACTCCTACTGAGCCTGATGTGACAATCTCCGTACAGTCCGGTCTGTTCGTCTAAGACTATCGCATATCGGGCCTAGGGGGCGGCAAGTGTCAGTCCCCTAAAAGCTGTATAAGTCGTGTCGGAGTAAAGCCCATTACACCTTGAGAAGCTACTGGAAATCCTGCCAGTAAATCTCGTTTGCCCTGGCCAGGGACTTTGCATGATGGCTCTCCAAATACAGTGCGATATCAACTCCCAATACCGGGAAAGACGAATCCTTTCTAACTGCCACTGCCTCCAAGTGCTTCGGGACTGCACCCAACTGCTACCTGTTTGCACGACTCCTTTGAGCCGTGGTAGGGTAACAATCTAAGAACAGTGGGAACACACTCGAGACGAAGCAGCAGTATCAAGTCAACGGACTATACTGTACTCATGTCACCTGGGAACTGTAAAATGACGACGGGTATAATACCAACCAACAGTTCCCTGCGAGTCCTGTCCGGTGTACCCGTAACCCAACGAGCACCTGCATACTATCTCTAGTACAACGTATTAATGGCTGTGGAAGAGACCATCTCCCCTGCTGGGATGAGAAGCGTATACACTAGTCTACTCTGGAGTATCGATGCCCTGTCTCGATAATCCTACGACTAGGGACCTGAAAAAGGATGTGCTTGTAGACTACCCAGCTCCCACTAGTGTGTCTGCCATCACAACGCTGGTAGTCAAGCAAGATCCTAAGAGCTCTATCAATATGTATTCGCGATATGCTAAAAGAAACATATACACATATTAAGATAGATATAAACCAAGTAGCATACTACTATGTTGAGCAAGACTGTTAATACAATTGTGAATATCCCAAGCTTCCATTAAATAATATACAAACTAGTATGATACAATAATGGCCCCTAGGGCATATACACTAACAGTAAGGACTACAACCCGGAGCTTGAGAAGAGAAGGACACGATCTACAAACGTTGTAGTTTCGTTCTCTTGGTGTAGTTTTCCTTAATATCATAGTTAAACCATAATCATCTAGTTTAAGATCTTGGTTAGTATTGATTAGCATCCCAATTTTTTTTTAAATGGCATGCTTAATGCTAGTAAAACCCAGTAGTGGTGCTAGCAATCACGTTTATAGTATCAGAGCCAAGGCTAGAAGATCAGACGATGTTTATAGAATTGCGAAACCGAAACAACTCCGAAACCGAAAACCCAAACATCAAGTTTCTGTTGAATTAAAATGAACTCTGAAATTTTTCTAAACATGTGCAGAATGTTACATGTGATGTAACTAGAACACCATACAAATTCGAGACCAAAATTCTATACTTGTCCCAGCGAGATTGCCAATATAGCTGGTGTCGCCGGTCCCCCTTCAAAGTTTTGGGCTCGAATTTTTTTGTTGTTCTGTAATGTTGGGTTTAGGGTTTCATGGTTATATTTGATTGGCCCAATTTGCATGTGATATTAACAATTCTGTTAGGGCTAATCGGAGTGTTTCGTAGTCGCAATTTCAACATCATTTCGGGTTTAAGTTTGATATGTGATACACTAGTTGGAATCCACATTTAATTAGTTTTGTAAAAACTAGTTTGTAATTGTAAATCTAGCAATTCAGTCTCTGTAGATCGATTGCCACGAAGTTTCGATTCGGATCGAAACTCCGTCGCAATCGCGTATCGTACGCGAATACTCGCCAGATAACTTTACTAGGTAGCCATGCCCCATAGCCTCGACCAAGTGACTTAAGCAGAACACCATTGCCAAAATCATCCACTCGGGTGTTTGCGGCCACGGTGTTCCGCCTAAGTGCACTTGGTCGACGACATTGGGGGTGCGGCCATCTACTAAAATTGTCACGACCCGTAATTTAGAACGTGACCGGCACTTAAATTACGAAACGTCTAAAGGCGTGACGTAAATCAAGTAAGCCGAATCCCAGAAAATCTAAACCTTTTTACGGAAAATAATGGGGGTGCAGTTTTGAAATAAAGCTATAATAAATCATGTTTTGTCTTTTAAAATTTTGGGCAGCACCTCCCTCGTATATTTTGATCCAAAAACATATATACAACAATATATAGGTATTCCCAAGTGGGAGCTAGCTCTTCGCCAACTGGCGGAAATACAACCACGCAATAACATATATACGACGCCCAACGGCGAAGAATCAACCCAGAAAGAACAAATAAAGAGGTAAGATATCAAAATTCAAGAAAAGCGATCATAAACCCATCGCTCTAAATCTCGCACAATACCCAAGTCTGACTAGGTCTACCAATATACAATGTCTAGTCCTGATCTGATCTTATGTGATGGAGTTTATCTAGATACAATAGAATATAACAATACGAGAGTGGGCACGATCCAACATGTGTCCCACCTACCAAAGCAAAGCACCCTCGAAGAAGCTGTGTGCCAGCAATACCGCAACTGATCCCAAGCGGTCAAACCTGCAAGAACTGTGGCACAACGAGGGTGAGTTGCCAACTCGTGAGTAGAAAACATCAGCAAGTAGAAATCGAATAAAACAACGATTTACTAGGTCACTATATCCTGAAGGTAATACTATGATATCTAGGGTGACCAAGTACGCATATATGTCAACAATCGATCAATGCAATGACATATATAAATAAAGATCTGACATCATATGATTGTATGCATGTAGATATCATCCACGTGTCCATCAACGACACAAAACAATATCATGAAACCTGAGTGTCCAACACCGATACTCAAAACATCATGAAAACATAAGCCTGTATATATATATGAGGATATCAAGTATGTGTGTCCATCAACGACACATCAAAATCATGGAACCTGAGTGTCCAACACCGACACTCGAAACATCATGAAACCCGTGTCCAGCATCGACACGTAAATCCTCATATCTCAGGCGCCGTATCCTCAGATCGGTCCCCATATCCATCTTATATCATAACACCAAAACGGTATCCTCCGGATATCCGCCGAGCTCTATACAATCACCGGTATATAGTAGTCCCTCTGCCAGGCTCATCGTCTACACCCCAAATACCATTTCTTGCCCCGGGGTATCATACCGGGTCCACCATGTACCCGCAAATGGCATCTGCCAACTTCTCGAATCGGATCTCGAAAACAAGCTCAGAACTGAGAAAACACATGGTGGACGTCTCGAAATATCATATCAAGAGAAACCGGGTTTTTTAAACAATACACTATTTCCTTTGAAATATACCACGGTTATCAAATCCAGAGATCGCATAAAAATAGCATCTCAATGCATATAACCATAAAATACAACGTATGCAATATAGCGTAGTAATATGAGCATATCGATTATATCATACAAGTATATAACCATAAGGTACAACGTATGCAACATAGAGTAGTAATATGAGCATATTGATATATCATGCAAGCATGTCAAGTGATGGTACTGAAAAATGAATATACTATACAGTTACGAACAATATCATGATGTGGCAGTTCTATTATGTAAGTGACATGGCAATTACCGATGAAGAATGTGTGTGAGCCAGCAAATCTATGTAAGTGTAACATGCGCATCAACGGTAATGGTGCAGGCGTACTAACAAATGATAGCATATAGTATTAATTACTGGAACATGGTATATACATCCCTAGGGGTAATATTCTACATAGCATGAATAATCAATGGGTGTATCTATCTACATACGAATCACATGGTCACATTTTAAAGATACGAATCGTAGTTTGAAGGTGGGGGCTCCGGTATTTTAAGAAAGGAATATCATTTGAAAATCCATAACGTCCCTTGAGGTTTCCATTTAAAAGATGGATACGATTCGTCAGTTTTGAATTTAGGTATGGTTCAGGTATTAATATCGGCGATCCCGCCTCATAACATCCGATATGACAATAATAATCGATCATCATCCTCAAATCACTAGCGCGGATCAATCATCTGGCACATCTCATCATGTAAAGTAATCTATCGTACGGGGTCATCAAATAGAATAGGGAATCTATCGACCAATACAATATTAAGGGTATGGATCTAAAGTCTCGTACGACATATTACTCATAAATATATACACATGTATCTCAAACACGTTCGTATCAATTCATATAAGGATACCTTACATATATGTCATATCTTATAAATCTCGAGTAGTATCGATCTCGATCTCATATTAAGCCACTATCAACTCACACTTGTTCTCTTTCGATTCATACTTATCATGATTCACTTTATCATCTCAATCATCATTAGCTATTCTATCCGTGAATCCTATATAGGTTTTCTACAGCCCTAAGATATATATCGGTTTTCATTTATGATTTGCGGGGGTACTATACGCTATCCACCCAACTTCCCCCGTAGATATAAATCTACTCACCAGCAATTCTCCTCGCTTAGCCGGAGTCGATGTGCTTCGTTGTCGCGGAAGTCCACATGAAGTACCTACAATTCAACACACAATCGCAATGCAATTAAAACCAATCTAAAAACCGATACGGCACACGGTTCGCTCATAAGTTAAAACCTATAGCTTCGCATGAAAATCAAACCAAATAACCCTTGTCCGTTGACGTATAAACGTCCAATGACGGAATCCAAACTCAAATCTAAAAACCAAGTTTTAGAAATCGGAAAACGAAATTCAGCAACTAAGGAAATCCATCCCAGATTTTGACTCAGGTAAAATTAGCCAATTTTGCACATAGGGTTGCTCTAGATATAGGATAGGGGAGCTACAGAACAAAAATCACCCCATTTCACCATGACTTGGATGCAAATTGCGGCCTGGGGGATTTTATTTGTGGCCTGGGGGATTTTATTTGCGGCCTGGGAAAGGAGTTAGGGTCCCGGGTCTCTATGGTATCTTCTAGATCACCTGCATGACTCTCTGTGTTCGCTAAATAATTCTTAGGCTCTCCGGGTTATAGCAGATCACAAAATCCTAATACAAATCACACAAAATACGATATCGGCCAATTTCTAACTCCTTGTTTTGGTTACCATTCTCGGTTTTGGCCCGTAAAACACTCTCTAAAGTCTTATGAACACTCACTACACCTCAATTAACCACTTAACAACAACTTGTAATTTTCTAAAATCACAAACCTAAATATCTCAAATTCTAACTACAAATACGATATTTAACACAAAAACTAATCTAAAGTGTAAAGATATACCTCATAAGCAACTAAAGAAATTTCTTGAGTTGCTCAAAGTCTTCAAAATCTAAACTTGAATAGTTCAAGGGGTTTAGAATGATGTTGTGCATGTTTTATGTGAAGAGTGCATAGGGTTTTGGCAATTATTATGAGATGATGCATAAGGGTAGTGAGATGAAGCAATTGAGTTAAGGAAACAATGGAGGAGGAAAGAAATGAGCAGCCAAGTTAAACCCTCTCTCTCTCTCTCTCTCTCTCTCTCTTAGCCTCACTCTCTTTCACAAATATCTCCCTACACTCACTCTCTCACAAAATATCAATTTTTTTTTACTCTCATATTCCTTTCACACTCAACCCCTTTCCTCTCTTTTCTTTTCTTTGATTTTTCTTTTCTCATTCTCTTTTCTTTTCTCATAAATCTCACAAGTCACAAACACAACTTGCACATGACATGGTGCACAAGTCACGAAAAAATGTAAAAACACGGATTTTACCAAAAATCCGATAAATATCATTAAAATAAATAAATCATTTTAATCTCCGATTAATTTCCAAATATTGGTATATACTTATACCATTTTACAAAAAATCTTTATTCGCAAATCGAATAGTTTTCGTGAAATATATTATTTTAATATTAAATTTCCAAAAATAATATTTTATATTTTCTGAAATGTTACAGTATTCCCCCCTTAAATAAATTCAGTCCCCGAATTTAAAATTTAACTCCCCAAATACTAAAACATTTCAATAATCAGCTCAAATCAATGGGGTTCCGAAATCATGGAAGACATAAAAATACCACAGCGCATCATGTGCGTCTGAAAACGAGTACGAAACTCAAATCAAACTCCGTCAAGCATCACGCAATCACTGGAGTTTTAAAGGAAGTACGAATATCGAATTCCACTACTGGAATCCAAATGCAATATAGTCAAATCATAATACGTATATAGCATGCATCTTTGTAAAACCATTTTAAAAACTGAATGAAACACATGCAAAATCTTTCCCAAATCACCGTGCTATGTGTAGCTCACGGCACAAGCGGCGGACGATCATTTGTAAAATAGTAAATATATACTTATATATGTTTTTCTCAAATTATACGTCCTGTCTTTTTGAAATATCCCAGAAGGTTCTCTTTATAAAATTTCGTATCACTCGCGGACACGTAGGAAATAGTGAGACTATAGCTCCTTTTTGAAAACCTTTGGTAACTTTTTCATGCATGCAAAAATACTCAGGCACTGTCCTCAGACCAGTCCTGGTCGGCTACTATATAATATAGTATCCATCATCAAAATGCAATACACATAAATAAAATCAGCCTCAAAAGGCGTATCCAACGTCATATGTGTTTGGTGCGCACTGAAATCAAATTCAATACAAGTGCCACAATATGCACAAAAGCAAAACTAAGTGCAATAAGTGTGCACGAAAGTATCTGTCCAGTGCAACTGATGTGCACAACAACAATATCAATTGCATCTATAGTACACGAAAATCTCAACTCAATGCAACTAACATGCACGATTGAAAATCCCAATCAAGTGCACCCGGTATGCACAAAATCTCATATCATGCGTCCAACCTGCGTGAAAATCCAAAACAAGTGCGTCTGGTCTGTATAAAACATTCAGTGCAATAGTATGCACGATAACGAACATCAAGTGCAAACGCTCACAAAAACATAATCTGGTGCAACAAATGCACGAAATACAAATCAGGTGCAACCAATGCACGAAATACCAATCTGGTGAAACTAATGCACAAAATACAAATCCAGTGCAACTAATGCACGAAAACTCATCAATATCCTAAATGATCACAAAAACAACACCGAGCATGCCAAGGTGTATAAGATCATAAACGTGTGCAATTGAGTACACAAAATCCATCCCAATGCACTGCAAGCACATATAAGTTATACCGAGTGCATAAGTAAAGGCAAATGCATATAACATGCAAGAAATCAAATCGACAGTATCGAATCCACGAAACCATAAATACGTGCAACGAAGGCACAAATCGATACCAAGTGTAATAGATATGCACAAATCATAAACCAATGTAGCGGTGTATAAAACATAAATCAAATGCAATAACTTTGCACAATATAAATCTTCAGTAAGTGCAACCTTGGCGCACAAAAACATAGTCACGAAACCCAATCATCGAACTCAAGTCCTAAGCAATAAAAGTGTGATACTCGGATCACAAAACGCAAATCGCAATAACTGCCATTGAGGTACACCTCCTACAATGTCGAAAAATATACCGGTGCGCCCAAATGGCAGAGCAAGATCATCTACCTGCTTTCTGCTCATGGTCTGGCATCTCCGGTCTCTAGGTCCTCATTTCTCTGTGGATTACCAATCTCACGATCCTTCGGCTCGTCGGCCCGGTTAGGTGTACTAACGGAACAGTCCCACTCTAGAACTCCTCTGATCACCGTTAGGCCAGTCAACATGACCACTCTCAACGGCACAATACTGACGGCGGTATCTGGCCCTCTGAATACGCACGCTATAACTGATCCTGGATGCAATTATCTATCGCTACAGTGTCCTGGAAAGAATCTGCTCATGGCTTCTTTCGATCTCACCTATGTCGAACTATACGAAGGTTGGCACTCTTGCGTAACTCTTTTCTTATAACCGGACAGCTGTGTCCTTAGCACGGCTTTTCTCTGGAATTTGGTTGTATCAAACACCTCTACACACATAGCAATCCTCTGGCATCAACGGAGAGTAACAACCGCTCGCTAATATCTCGCACGAACCTCTTGTTCCACTCGTCTTTATTATCGTCCACTTCGACGTCATCTCTTGTTGTCTGCATATTGCAATTCATCTCGGCTACGGTCAATCTAGAGTCTCTCACACGAACTCGACATTACAAACTCGGTATCTTCACCACTCTGTAGAAGATATCAAGACGAACATGTCCTCGGGAACTCGTCCAAATTATCGGAGGAATACACTTTATTCGTCCGTTCTCGATCAACTCACAACACATCTGGGTGAGTTCCTTCGATCTAAATCTGGTCAACTTACCGATCTCATATTGGAGCATCCGACAAACAATGTCCTCTCTAGATCGATCTACTCTAGGTCTGAGTAAAATCCTTCAACTGGAATTCTTCAACTCAACTGAGCCTGCATCGGCACATCAAATCTGGCGAATCATATTCATCGCTCCATTCGAGATATACTAGCTATCTCCTGTCACATCTCTGCCTGAAAGCTCCAGCGGTTTCAGCTCATAAACTCTGAAAATGACATCCCATCAATCTCAGCAACAGCTGGGTCATCTTTCTAGACGGTAGACAACATCACGATCTCTGAGGTAGGCTGTACATCAACAGTCCTCTCAATCCGGCAGCCTCTATAAATGGCCCGATCATCCAGTGCAAAACTGAACACTCGCCTCAAACGAGAGATCACAACGCAACACTATACCTACGTCCCTATGTCACCAAAAAACAACAATGGTCAGTCCTCGTCCACGACGAGCTCGCCCTGACCGCAACACCAGCAGCAGCTCAATCTGCGCTCAAACTATGGTGACAGGAACCTCAAGCAGGCATCGAAGAAGATAAATCACATGAAAGGAAGAAATCATCACATCCCAAATGGATATATGATCATAGGAACGAATAGTATCAAAGATCTCAAGATGTGTACATCCTAAGGTTTCTTAAGTGGAGTATTATATCGTAAATATGCCGTGGAACATACGTACAGTACGTCACTCTACTCAAGCTACCTACTCCATCAATTAAGGTCAACCTATGAAACGAAAGTTCGGTTCTAATACCCCCCTGTCAAGTCTAAGTTCCGTAAAGTCAAACTTAGGTTCCGAAATCTAAACGCCTTAGACTCCGCATAGTCAAACCCAGAATCAAACCAAGGTTAAACCTAACGCTTTGATACTAATTTTGTTATGACCCATAATTGAGCACGTGACCGGCACTTAAATTACGAAACGTCTGAAGGCGTGACGTAAATCAAGTAAGCCGAATCCCAGAAAATTAAACCTTTTTACGAAAAATAGTGGGGGTGCAGTTTTGAAATAAAGGTATAATAAATCCTGTTTTGTCTTTTAAAATTTCGGGCAGCACCTCCCTCGTATATTTTGATCCAAAAACATATATACAACAATATATAGGCATCCCCAAGCGGGAGATAACTCTTCGCTAACTGGCAGAAATACAACCACGCAATAACATATATACGACGCCCAACGGCGAAGAATCGACCCAGAAAGAACAAATAAAGAGGCAAGACATCAAAACTCAAGAAAAGCAATCATAAACCCATCGCTCTAAGTCTCGCACAATACCCAAGTCTGACTAGGTCTACCAATATACAATGTCTAGTCCTGATCTGATCTTATGTGATGGAGTTTATCTAGATACAATAGAATATAACAATACGAGAGTGGGCACGATCCAACATGTGTCCCATCTACCAAAGCAAAGCACCCTAGAAGAAGCTGTGTGCCAGCAATACCGCAACTGATCCCAAGCGGTCAAATCTGCAAGAACTGTGGCACAACGAGGGTGAGTTGCCAACTCGTGAGTAGAAAATATCAGCAGGTAGAAATCGAATAAAACAACGATTTACTAGGTCACTATATCCTGAAGGTAATACTATGATATCTAGGGTGACCAAGTACGCATATATGTCAACAATCGATCAAAGCAATGACATATATAAATAAACATCTGACATCATATGCATGTATGCATGTGGATATCATCCACGTGTCCATCAACGACACAAAACAATATCATGAAACCTGAGTGTCCAACATCGACACTCGAAACATCATGAAAACATAAGCATGTATATATATATATATATATATATATATATATATATATATATGTATATATGTATATATATCATCATGAAAACATAAGCCTGTATATATATATATGAGGATATCAAGTACGTGTGTCCATCAATGACATATCAAAATCATGGAACCTGAATGTCCAACACCGACACTCGAAACATCATGAAACCCGTGTCCAGCATCGACATGTAAATCCTCATATCTCAGGCGCTGCATCCTCAGATCAGTTCTCATATCCATCTCATATCATAACACCAAAACGGTATCCTCCGGATATCCGCCGAGCTCTATATAATCACCGGTAGGTAGTAGTCCCTCTTCCAGGCCTATCATCTACACCACAAATACTATTTCTTGCCCCGGGATACCATACCGGGTCCACCATGTACCCGCAAATGGCATCTGCCAACTCCTTGAATCGGGTCTCGAAAACAAGCTCAAAACTGAGAAAACTCATGGTGGACGTCTCGAAATATCATAGCTAGAGAAACCGGGTTTTTAAAACAATACACCATTTACTTTGAAATATACTACGGTTCTAAAATCTAGAGATTGTTGGGTTACCATTGCACCTGGTCTAGGGTTTGATAGCATCACTCATGCTATTTTAAAATTTAGAGAGGTGCAAAGCTAACTAACCATGAATCTTGCTAGAATTTCTAGGGTAACAAATATGTATCACATACAAATAAGAAAAGAGATAGGGATTACAACCTTTGTAGTCCGTTCCTTTGCTTCATAAGCTCCGTGTTGAGGTCCCTTCGCTGCGATCAACATGAACTCCGACTCTCGAGTGGCTCCATGAGGTAAATGAGACATCTTGCTTGTAGTCTTCATGATCCAAGATGATCTACCTTGAAGAATCTCTAACCCAAGCTTACACTTCACTAAACAACTTATTAGAGAAGTGAACACCCTAATCTAAGTGGCTAGAATAGATGAGGATGATGAAGTAGGAATTTTGCTCTCTTTTTTTTTCAAATTCTCACTCAATATCATCACAAAAGAAAAACCTAGTGAAGCTTTTTCAAAAGCTCAAGGAAGAAGAAGATAAATATCCTTTTGTGATGAATAATGAATTAATTATTGTGGTTACTAATTCAACCATGGTTTAAGTAATAATAGAGTTAACCCTTGTAGAGAATAAACTAAAGGTTAAGGTTTGGGTTGGGTTAATAAATATCAACACATAATATCTAAGCTAAAGACAAAAGAAAGCTTCATGAAGTTTCATGGAAGCTTCATGCAAAAGCTAACCCTAACCAAGTTTAAACCCTAATCCAATGTTGAATTTGTAACCCTAACATGTTAAAATATTATATATCACATATATAATATATTTTGTAACAAAAGAAAATAATACAATTAACATATATCGCATATATATCAATGTATTATCCCGTGAGAAAATGAATCAATAAAGCGAGCTTATATTAGTTAACTAACGTAATATATCACATATATAATTATACATTAAATTATCGAATCAACACTTGATCCGACAACCCGGCTATATTACATATAACCGACTAATAAAACATGTACCAATTCATCGAATCAACACTTGATCCGATGACCCGGCTATATCACATATACCCGGCCGATATCACATATCGCGAGAATAGAATACGGTATCTCATATCGTATTATTCTCGGTCCCGCACATATTACATATGTGCTCCTACTCCGTTTTGCCTAAGCCAAGAAACCTCTGTGTAGGACTCTAAAGAATCATCAATACACCGGCAGTAGGCGATGATCATATCAAACACCCACAAGCTGCAAGCGGTCAGCTAAACGTAACAGCCACCCAGGTATTGAGCGATCAGAAGATCAACAAGCAAGCCTGTATATTCTCCTGTGAATCCAATCAGTAACACTACCGTACAGTCCGGTCTCTTCGTCTGATATGTCGCATATCAAGTTTAGGGGTGGTAAACGATCCTAGTAACCGATAAGTCGTGTCGATGTGAGGCTCATAACGGGTCGAGAAACTACTGATAACTCTTACCAGTATCACTCCATATCAGCCCTGGCCAGGAACTTCCAGTTATAGCCAATCGAACACAGCACAACATCAACTCCCTATACCGGGAGAGACGAAACCCCTCCTATCGCTCATTGCCTCCATGTGATTCGGGACTGTACCCAAAAGCCGCCATTTTACACGCCCTCTTGGACGTGGTAAGGTGGAAATCAAAGCACAGTGGGAATCACACAAGACTCTATGACGATCTCGGGTCTACAGACTAACCTGTACTAGTGTCACCGGAGAACTGCTATCTGACGATAGGTATAATACCATCTAGGAGTTCTCGGCGAGTCCGTTCAGTGTACTCAGTCTCCACTGAGCACCCATACACCATCTTTGATATCAAACACCGATGGATATGGGATCATCCATCGCCCATCATATGGGTCAAGATGCGTATACGCTAGTCTACTCTGGTGTATCGATGCCCTGTCTCGATACACCCTTGACTAGGAACAGTTATAAGATGTACTTGTTGACTACCCTGGCCCCACTAGTATGATCTCATCATAGTCCCAGTAGTCGAGTATATATCCTAAAGGCTTTATCAACATGTGAGAGCAAGACAGTAAACCAATACAAGTCAACATGTTAAGATAAAGTGAAACCAAATAGCATACTATCATGTCGAGCAAGAAAGTCCCCTCTATATATATCCAAGCATCCACTATAATATACATCATATGTACAACAATGGTCTCTAGGGCATATATATAACTAACAGAGATCGCATAAAAATAGCATCTTAATGCATATAACCATAAAATACAACGTATGCAATATAGAGTAGTAATATGAGCATATCGGTTATATCATATAAGCATATAACCATAAGGTACAACGTATGCAACACAGAGTAGTAATATGAGCATATCGGTTATATCATACAAGTATATAACCATAAGGTACAATGTATACAACATAGAGTAGTAATATGAGCATATCGATATATCATACAAGCGTGTCAAGTGATGGTACTGAACAATAAATATACTACACAGTTATGGACAATATCATGATATGGCAATTCTACTGTGTAAGCGACATGCCAATTACCGATGAAGAATGTGTATGAGCCGGCAAATCTGTGTAAGTGTAACATGCGCATCAACGGTAATGGTGCAGGTGTACTAACAAATGATAGCATATAGCATTAATTACTGGAACATGGTATATACATCCTTAGGGGTAATATCCTGCATAGCATGAACAATCAATGGGTGTATCTATCTACATACGAATCACATTGTCACATTTTAAAGATACGAATCGTAGTTTGAAGGTGGGGGATACGGTGTTTTAAGAAAGGAATATCATTTGAAAATCAGTAACGTCCCTTGAGGTTTCCATTTAAAAGATACATATGATTCGTCAGTTTTGAAATTAGGTCTAGTTCAGGTATTATCTCTATATCGGTGATCCCACCTCATAACATCCGATATGACAATAATCATCGATCATCATCCTCGAATCACTAGCGTGGATCAATCATCCGGCACATCTCATCACGTACGGTAATCTATCGTACGGGGTCATCAAACAGAATAGGAATCTATCGACCTATACAATATTGAGGGTATGGATCTAAAGTCTCGTACGGTATATTACTCATAAATATATACACATGTATCTCAAACACGTTCGTATCAATTCATATAAGGATACCTTACATATACATCATATCTTATAAATCTTGAGTCGTATCGATCTCGATCTCATATTAAGCCACTATCAACTCACACTTGTTCTCTTTCGATTCATACTTATCATGATTCACTTTATCATCTCAATCATCATTAGCTATCCTATCTGTGAATCCTGTATAGGTTTTCTACAACCCTAATATATATATCGGTTTTCATTTATGATTTGCGGGGGTGCTATACGCCATCCACCCGACTTCCCCCATAGATATAAATCTACTCACCAGCAATTCTCCTCGCTTAGCCGGAGTCACTGTGCTTCGTCGTCGCGGAAGTCCACACGAAGTACCTACAATTCAACACACAATCGCAATGCAATTAAAACCAATCCAAAAACCGATACGGCACACGATTCGCTCATAGGTTAAAACCTATAGCTTAGCATGAAAATCCAACCATATAACTCTCGTCCGTTGACGTATAAACGTCCAATGACGGAATCCAAACTCAAATCTAAAAACCAAGTTTTAGAAATCGGAAAACGAAATTCAGCAACTAAGGAAATCCATCCCAGATTTTGACTCAGGTAAAATTAGCCAATTTTGCACATAGGGTTGCTCTAGATATAGGATAAGGGAGCTACAGAACAAAAATCACCCCATTTCACCATGACTTGGATGCAAATTGCGGCCTGGGGGATTTTATTTGCGGCCTGGGAAAGGAGTTAGGGTCCCGGGTCTCTATGGTATCTTCTAGGTCACCTGCACAACTCTCTGTGTTCGCTAAATAATTCTTAGGCTATCCGGGTTATAGCAGATCACAAAATCCTAACACAAATCACACAAAATACGATATCGGCCAATTTCTAACTCCGTGTTTTGGTTTTTATTCTCGGTCTTGGCCAGTAAAACACTCTCTAAAGTCTTGTGAATACTCACTACAGCTCAATTAACCACTTAACAAAAACTTGTAATTTTCTAAAATCACAAACCTAAATATCTCAAATTCTAACTACAAATACGATATTTAACACAAAAAATAATCTAAAGTGTAAAGATATACCTCATAAGCAACTAAAGAAATTTCTTATGTTGCTCAAAGTCTTCAAAATCTAAACTTGAATGGTTCAAGAGGTTTAGAATGATGTTGTGCATGTTTTATGTGAAGGGTGCATAGGGTTTTGGCAATTATTATGAGATGATGCATGAGGGTAGTGAGATGAGTGAGATGAAGCAATTGAGTTGAGGAAACAATAGAGGAGGAAAGAAATGGGCAGCTAAGTTAAACCCTCTCTCTCTTAGCCTCACTCTCTTTCACAAATATCTCCATATACTCACTCTCTCACAAAATATCAATTTTGTTTTACCCTCATATTCCTTTCACACTCAACCCCTTTTCCTCTCTTTTCTTTTCTTTGATTTTTCTTTTCTCATTCTCTTTTCTTTTCTCATAAATCTCACAAGTCACAAACACAACTTGCACATGACATGGTGCACAAGTCACGGAAAAATGTAAAAACACGGATTTTACCAAAAATCCGATAAATATCATTAAAATAAATAAATCATTTTAATCTCCGATTAATTTCCAAATATTGGTATATACTTATACTATTTTACGAAAAATCCCTATTCTCAAATCGAATAGTTTTCGTGAAATATATTATTTTAATATTAAATTTCCAAAAATAATATTTTATATTTTCTGAAATGTTATAAAAATTCCCGAAGAGTATTCGATCGGGTAATCGGGAATTGGTTCCCGCCAAAACACAGAGACGCGACCGCGCAGGTCCATCTTGCCTGAATTTCGGGGCAGATGCTAATTGGTGCTATCCGTCCACCTCTCCGAAGATATCAAGTTGATTTATGACACCGTGTATCGAAGGTTTAAACGGATGCGGCCGATATAGCAGACTTCGTCAGATTCCCCCTCACTAGAGAGGTTTTTGATTGTGGGGACGCTCTTCCCTGCAGGCGCAAGCCCCTGTAGTTAATTACGCTACCGCATCGCGGTAACCACTTTCTCCTTCTCCAGATGGTCACTTCATGTCATGGGTGTTTGTTTTGTTTTTGGTTGCCCGTGGATTGTATACGGAGACTAATTTGTGTTGTCGCCCGTAAGGCGTGGATTAGTCCAAATCCGTATCTTCTTAAATTTGGGTTTGGGGTTGGGTTTAAGGATACGTTAGTCTCATTTGAGACTAAGATCAACTTAAACGTTTGTTAAGAATACGTTAGTCTAATTTTAGACTAAGATCAACTTAACGGGATCGTTTAGATCCAACAAAAGAGCATTTGGGCTCTATTGTTTAGTTTAAGGACATTGCGGTCGATTACCGGTTTAAGGACATGGTGGTCCAATATTAGTTTAAGGACATCTCGGTCCAGTTTAAAGACATCATAGTCTGTAAAGGTTAAGGACATCATAGTCCATGGGCTTAAGGACCCCACGGTCCGAG
Source organism: Agapanthus africanus (assembly GCA_030015575.1). Classification (NCBI taxonomy): domain Eukaryota; kingdom Viridiplantae; phylum Streptophyta; class Magnoliopsida; order Asparagales; family Amaryllidaceae; genus Agapanthus; species Agapanthus africanus. Next base: position 757,863,598 of record CM057340.1, read on the forward strand.
GTTAAGGACATCATAGTCCATGGGCTTAAGGACCCCACAGTCCGAGGTTAAGGACATCATAGTCCATGAAGTTTAAGGACATCATAGTCCATGAGTTTAAGGACCCCACAGTCCATGGAATGATTGGTTATCAGGACCCGTCACCTCTCTGAAGACGTTGAAGGATTACAACGACAAATATCAAAGGAGTGAAGAGATGTACCCTTGAACCAAGGTTGATTAGGAAATCTATAGTTCAATTTGGAACTAAGATCAATTAATTAGATTATGAGCATATTGTCTCAGTTAAATCTGAATTGAGGACTTATGGCCAACTTGGGCTAAGTCCAGTTAGGTTTAAAATGTTAGACCTTTGTTTGGACTGTCGAACATTTGTTTGGGTTCAACCCCCCATTATTTAGCAATGCTAAACATGAGTCTGGGTTATGACCATGTCTTTATCTTTTATTGAGTGTTGAGCACTCATATTCCATATGAGATGATCAATCTTGGAAGACAAGGATATATTTGAGGCTCAGTCAAAGGGAAGTCTTGCCTCTGGAAGACTTAGCCAATTTGGGCTAAATTGGTTTTAAAATAGTGTTAAACACTAGAAGATATTTGGCGATCACGTGTTCTCACGTAATGCGCTTTAAAACAGTGTTAAACACCGGGGACAAAATGCTCAAAATAGTGCTAAACACTAAAAGTGGAGTAGTCACGTGGGGTCACGTGAGGCGCCTGAGAATTGGGCCAAACATCCTTTATTTTACCCTCAAATCTGCAAATAAGTGTTAAACACTTAGCCTTCAGGCCATCACATATGAGCACGTGAGGCATCTGAAGATAGGGCCAGACTTCCTTTATTTTGTTCTCAGAATATTCAAATAAGTGTTAAACACTTTTGGTCTTCAGGCCATCACGTATTGGCACGTGATGGGTATCCATGTGTTGATTATTAAAGTGTTTATTAGGGGTCACGTGGGGACACGTGAGGGCGCCCAAAATTGATTCTGCCCTTGGATTTTTTCCCTTTTGTTTTGAGAGTCACGTGTGAGCACGTGAGGCATTGCCTTCATGCTTTTTCTTTCTCATTTTGAGGAGTCTGTTTGAGAGTCACATGGGGCACGTGACCATGTCTCATTCGTTCTTTTCTGATCATTAAAGGAAGGGTCACGTGTTGACACGTGACCACGTTTACGTGCATGGATAATTTAAGTCCTTTGTTTGAGAATTAAATTCTTTGGTAGGGTTAAACCCTAATCTTGTTTTGAGAAATTAAATTCCTATGTGTTTAAAAGAATTAAATCCTTATGTAGGGTTAAACCCTAGTTTTATTTGGGGGAATTGAATTCCTGTGAATTTGGGAGAATTAAATTCTCATATAGGGTTAAACCCTAGCTTCATTTGGAGGAATTAAATTCCTATGAATTTGGGAGAATTAAATTCTCTAAACTCAATCCTCCCTCTAAGTTTTGGATCTGTATGGCAGAATCTCTCCAATGAGAATTAAATTCTCAATTTGTGAGGAGATCTGCTTCTGCAGATTTTCAACCAAAGGAAGAACTAAGTTCTTATTCAGAAGAGTTAAACTCTTAAATTGAGAATTAAATTCTCTTTTAGTTTTATGGAGCTTAGATCTCTTTTCCCTTCTCACCTAGGGTTTCTTTCTCTTCTGAGGAAATCCTTTTCTCTCTTGAGAATTAAATTCTCCTCTCTTTTTTCTCTCTGTTGATGTATCTCTTTAAAAAAAATCCAAAGATCTTTCTCTTCTCTTCTTGGCTCCTATTTATAGGAGAAAGAAAAGAATCAATTTGTTTAGTCAATCTTTCATTGAAAGATTTTGGTTGTTTCTATAACCAACATGATCTTTTAGATCACTCGGTGAATTTTATTCACCATTGGATTTTTAATCCAAAAGATATTCTATTTGTTATTCTTGGTGAATTTCAGGGAAATCTTTCCTTGTATAGAATCTTTCTATCAGTTGGTGATTTTTAATCACCATTGGATTTTTAATCCAACGGTGCTCCACTTTACAGAGCACAATCTTTTTTGTTTGGAAAGATTTAGAAAAATATTTTTCCAGTTAGGGGTCTCGATTAGAATTTAATTCTATTAGTTCATAAGGCTTAAAAGCCTATCACGTGTTGGCACGTGATCCCACCGTTTGATCATTAAAATAGAATTTAATTCTATTAATTTAAGAACTTAGGCACGGGTCACGTGTTGGCACGTGATGCCCCATTGGGGGTTTTCCTGTTGTTTTATTATACCTTTTTCAGTGTGTCTGAAGGCCCATCACGTGTTGGCATGTGACCCCATTCATCGATTGTTTGATTAGAATTTACTTCTTATAAGTCAGAGAGCTTGGGAACCCATCACGTGTCTGCACGTGACCTGTGGTCACGTGTGGGCACGTGATGCCCCATTGGGGTGTTCCTTGCTGTTTTGTTATATCTTTTAATCCTTTTTCAGTGGGTTTAAAGGGCCCATCACGTGTGGGCACGTGACTCCTGTTGATTAGAATCCAATTCTATTATAACAGAATCCTCAGGAAATCATCACGTGTCAACACGTGACCCTTGGTCACGTGTGGGCACGTGATGCCCCCCATTGGGGATTTTCCTGATATTTCAGGAGGGAACAGGAATCTTGTTGAATTACCCGACTAAGTTATTGAAAAATGTTTTCAATATGAGATTAAAATGCAAGGTTTATAGGTTAGCCATAAAATTCGGCATATGAGATATTCTGGGTTTATGATGTCTAAGGAAATGCAGATTCTAATTATTGTAGTTTTTCATTTCTTTTCTGCGACCGTAAGTGTAATATGTGGGATATCTCAAATCTCGTTGCTATATGTCAACGGAATTTGGGATACGCGTATTTACTTACGTTGATGACATGTGATATTATGTGTTATTGTGATATGTTATATTGGATCATCGTGAATGAATAGCCGAGGGTTTTATGTGAGATGAGAGTTTTTCAATTTTCATTCATGTAAAATATGTATGTAATATTCTTTTATTGTGAAACTTCCAGGTTGAGGATGATGTCACCATTGATGTATATTATTTACTTTTCTGCATTAGAATAGACCCAAGACGGGAAGCACAAGTAACTGGGTTCTAGAATCCAGTAGGAGACCATCTCGAGGGGTCGAGACCAGCTCTCCTAACTTTAGAATTGGAAGGGTTGCTTGCCACTCTCATAGGGGTATAGGGATGTGGGTTTGTCTATTCATCACGACTGTGGATTCCGTGTTTTTCATTACTGGCTGAATTTAAAACACGGACCTTCTACTATATCCAATATTTCATATGTTGATTTCTGCTGCTTGGTTCTATGATATGATCATATAACTGCGTGAGATGAATGCTATATATATATGATATATATAATAAATGTTGCTTATGTTTTGGACCCGCGCTAGTCCAGCCCCCGCTCTGCCGTTAGTTAAGTAACCTAACGGTGCATGACGAGGCCCCGTGGCGAATACGGATGGCATAAGCGTAGGTTCTATTTTCGTTTCATTTTCTGTGATGTTTAAGAAGTATTAAATGATAGGACTTCATTAATGAGATTAATGAAAAGAAAAGAAACCTAAATATATTGTAGAATCAAAAGTTTTTAAAAAGGTAGCTCTAGTTCTTGCTTTGCATAGTGGTATTCCTTGATGAATATTCAGCACCTCATTCGATGAGGAAAGAGCCAAGATCCGTTCACCGGGAGTGACCTCTTTAGCAAAATTAGCAAATGCTACAACCTACTCGGTTTTGTTTTTATAACTTCTCTAGTTCTTTCTTTGCATAGTGGTATTCCTTGATGAATATCCAGCACCTCATTCGATGAGGAAAGAGCCGAAATCCCTTCACCGGGAGTGACCTTTTTAATGAAACTAGCAAAAGCTACAAAAAACACTCCTTTTCAAATCACTAGATTCTGCAACGATATCAAGTTCATTACGTTAAAGGTTTTCTCAAAAACCAGCCGTAGCCCTCCGTCATTTCAGATAAGTACTATTTAGTATTCGTGCTGCGATTGTTGGCCTGCGTCAAGGCGTAGTGTGTGGTAGCTAATTAGTTCTTATCTGCAGCATGTGATGCAATTAGATTAAGGTAGTCGTGCGACTTTGTTGGCCTGCATTAAGGGTCGTGCGGGTGGGTTTAATTCAATCAAGAAATGAACGGGTTGAACTTGACTAGCAGCCTATGGTTTGTTGGCATGCGTCAAGGTCATACGACGCTAGGGGTAAAAACAATTATCGGGAATTTCAAGTGTTGAAATTTGCAATGAGATTGCATACATTCTGAACGACTGTTACTACGAACCAAAGATGATGTGCAATATTATATCAGTTTCTTTGCTAACTAAAAAAGGATATAATTTCATATTAGAGGATAATGTTATGAACATTTTTCTAAATCAAGTGTTGATTGGGTTTGGTATGTTATGTAATGGTATATACATTCTAAATCAAACGACAGTTCTAAACGTACAGAACACACACAAGAGGAACAATTCAGAAATGAACGAAGCCTTCTTGTGGCATTGTAGACTAGGTCATATCAATGCGACAAGGCTAGTTAAGTTGCATAAAGATGGATATTTGAATCCGTTCGAATTTACATCTTATGAAACTTGCGAGTCATGTCTCAAAAGTAAGATGACCAAAAACTCCATTTACTGGACACGGAGAAAGTGCTAATGAACTCTTGGGACTGATACATAGTGATGTATGCGGTCCTATATCTACACATGCCAGAAATGGTTCCTCGTACTTTATTACATTCATCGATGATCTCTCAAGATACGGACATGTGTTCCTGTTGAAACATAAGTCTGAAGCTTTTGAGAAATTCAAGGAATATAAGTGCGAAGTGGAGAACCAAACGGGTAAAAGTATTAAAATCTTTCGATCTGATCGGGAAGGAGAATACTTGAGCATGGAATTCTGAGACTACTTAAAAGAGAATGGGATTCACTCTCAGCTTACTCCTCCGTATACACCACAGCACAATGGAGTATCGGAGCGAAGGAATCGCACCCTATTAGATATGGTGCGCTCTATGATGAGTGTTGCTGAGTTACCTATTTCCTCTTAGGGTCATGCACTTGAGACAGCTGCAGACCTATTGAATATGGTTGCCACCAAATCAGTGTCTACCACTCCATATGAGATATGGAAAGGAAAGAGACCATGTCTTAATTATGTTAAGGTATGGGGTTGTCCGGCTTATGTTAAAAAGCAAAATCCGGACAAGCTCGAGGCAAGGTCAGTTCTGTGCAAGTTTATAGGATATCCCAAACATTCGCGAGGGTATATTTTTTACCACACCAAGAAACAAAAAGTGTTTGTTTCTCGAAATGCCACCTTTTTAGAAAAGGAATTTCTTGTAAAAGAAATTAGTGGCAATGAGGTAGAACTGGAAGAAGTTCCAGCTACACAAACTATAACTAAAAATTTGGTAGAACCGGAGGATTTAATAGTCCCCGACGAACCCCAGCCACTCTGCAGATTTAGTAGGGTTCCTCATCCATCTGAAAGATACTGCGGTTTTCTCGTAGACAGTGGGAGCGAGGATTGCACCATGGAAGATGGCGACCCAACTAGTTTCGAGCAGGCCATCATAAGTGGAGACTCTGTGAAATGGCTGGATGCTATGCAATCTGAGATGGAATCCATGTACACCAACAAAATATGGACTTTGGAAATTGCTACTGAATGGGTAAAACCCATCGGGAGCAAGTAGATCTTTAAGACGAAACTTGGTGTAGATGGAAAAGTTGAGATTTTTAAAGCTAGACTTGTAGCAAAAGGATTTCGTCAACGATCTGGTGTCGATTATGATGAGACCTTTTCTCTTGTTGCCATGCTTAAGTCCATCAAGATCCTACTAGCCATTGTTGCATACCATAACTACAAAATCTGGCAGATGGACGTCAAGACCGCTTTTTTAAATGGTGATTTAAAAGAGAGCATGTATATGACACAGACATAGGGCTTCATAGACAGTAGGAGCAGCGGAAGCGTGTGCAAGCTGCTTAAATCAATCTACAGATTAAAGCAAGTATCACGGAATTGGAACATCTGTTTCGATGAAGCTGTCAAAGAGTTTAACTTTATCAAAAACGCAGATGGACCTTGTATATTCAAGAAGGTTGTAGAAAGTAAGGTTGTCTTCCTCGTATTGTGCGTAGATGGCATACTCTTGATAGGAAATGATATTCATATGCTACACTCGGTCAAACTCTTCTTATCACACAAGTTCTCCATGAAGGATCTTGGTGATGCCTCCTACATCTTGAGAATTAAGATCTATAGAGATAGATCTAAATGGATGTTGGGATTGTTCCAATCCAGGTACATTGACACCATACTAAAGAGGTTTAGTATGGAAGATTTTAAGTGTGGTAATTTACCCACTTGTTCAGGAATCTCTCTCTCCAAAAAGATATCTCCCAAGACTGATTTGGAGAGGGCTCGCATGCAAGGGATACCCTATACTTCGGCAGTCAGGTCAATCATATATGTGATGTTATGTACCAGACCGGATGTATCTTACTCACTAGGTGTAGTGAGTAGGTATCAATCAGATCCTGGAAAAACCACTGGACAGCTGTGAAGAAAATTCTTAAGTACTTGAGAAGGACTAAAGAAATGTTCTTGGTGTATGGTAACGGTAAACTCCAGGTGGAGTCCTTTACCGATTCGAGCTTCCAGAGTGACAAAGATGACAGCAAGTCGGTCTCGGGTTTTGTCTTCGCCCTCAATGGAAGGGCGGTATGTTGGAAGAGTTCCAAGAAAGATACCGTAACAGACTCGACGATGGAGGTTGAATACATCGCTGCCAATGACATTGCCAAAGAGGCTGTCAGGATGAAGAAGTTCATAGCTGAACTTGGTGTGGTTCCATCCATTGAGCATCCAATACCTGTATATTGTGATAACAATGGAGTTGTGGCTTTGGCCAAGAAACCCCGGTCCCATCAGAGATCCAGGCATATTCTTAGGCGGTATCACCTGATCCGGGAGATAGTTGATCGCTGGGAGATCGAGATCAGGAGAGTTGATACGAAGGACAATGTAGCGGATCCACTCACAAAGGCCCTCCCCCAGACGCCATTCGAGAAACGATATGGGATGTTGGGTATGAGATACTACAACAACTGGCCTTAGTGCAAGTGGGAGATTATTAGGGATATGTGCCCTAGAGGCCATTATTGTACATTGATGTATATTATAATGGATGCTTGGACATATATATAGAGGACTTTCTTGCTCGACATGATAGTATGCTATCTGGTTGCTCTTTATTTTAACATGTGTATTATTATACTGTCTCTCTGATACATGCTGGTAAAGCCCTTAGGATGTTGGCTTGACTACCAGGATTATGATGCAGATCATACTACTGGGACTTGTGTAGTCCACAAACACATCCGTTAACAGTTCCTAGTCGAGAGAGTATCGAAACAGGGCATCGATATTCCAGAGTAGACTAGTGTGTACGTTTCTTGACTCTGTAGGGGTGATGGTTGATCCCATAGCCATTGGTGCTTGACATAAAAAATTGTACACAGGTGCTCATTAGAGAATGGGTACACCGAACAGAACTCGCCGAGAACTCCTAGATGGTACTATACCTATCGTCAGATAGCAGTTCTCTAGTGACACTGGTACAGATTAGTCTGTAAACCCAAGATCATCATAGAGTCTTGTGTGGTTCCCACTGTGCTTTGATTTTCTCCCTACCACGGCTTAAAGGAGTCGTGCAAACAGGTGGATTTTGGGTACAGTCCCGAGTCACATGGAGGCAATGAGCGATATGAGGGGTTTCATCTCTCCCGGTATAGGGAGTTGATGTTGCGCTATGCTCGATTGGCTATAACAGGAAGTCCCTGGCCAGGGCTATTGATGAGATTTATTGGTAAATGTTATCAATAGTTTCCCATACCGTTATAGGCCACACATCGGCATGACTTATCGAGTTATTGGGGTCTAACGATTCCACCCCCAGACTCGATATGTGACATATCAAATGAAGAGACTGGACTGTACGGTAAGTGTTACCTATAGGCTTCATGAGATTTTGGACAAGCTTGCTTGTTGATCTTCTAATCGCTCAATACCTGGGTAGCCGTTATGTCCAGCTAGTACCGCTGACGGCTTATGCGTGATTGATGTGATCATCATCTGCTGCTGGCGTATTGACAAGTCTTTAGAGTCCCACGCAGAAGTTTCCTGGTTCAAGCGAAACGAAGTATGCCACATATGCTGATATGTGCGGGGGCCAGATTAAATACGAGTATGTGACATCGTATTCTAATCTGGCGGTTATTTATTATCAGTTATGTTATATGTGATTGTTCCCCTCCGAATGGCAGCGGAGACGACGTGAGGACGTCTGGCCTAAGATTCGGGGCATATGCTATATGGTTTTATCCGTCTACCTCTCCGAAGATACCAAGTTGATTTATGGCACCGTGTATCGGAGGTTTAGACGGATGCGGCCGATGTAGCAGACTTCGTCAGATTCCCCCTCGCTAGAGGGGTTTTTTGATTGTGGGGACGCTCTTCCCTGCAGGCGCAAGCCCCTGCAGTTAATTACGCTACCGCATCGCGGTAACAACTTTCTCCTTCTCCAGAATTTCATTTTGTGTCGTGGGTGTTTGTTTTGTTTGTGGTTGCCCGTGGATTGTATACGGAGACTATTTATTTCGTCGCCCGTAGGACGTGGATTAGTCCAAATCCGTATTTACTTAAATTTGGGTTTGGTGTTTTAGTTTAAGGATACATTAGCCGTATTGAGGCTAAGATCAACTTAAACATTCGTTAAGGATACATTAGTCTTGTTTTGAGACTAAGATCAACTTAACGGGGCGATCCATTTAATATATAGCCGTCGGGACTCATCATCTCTCTGACGTCGTTGAAGAATTACAACGATAGATGTCAAAGGAGTTCAGAGATGTACCCTTGAACCAAAGTTGATTTGGAGTTTTATAGTCTATTTGAATGTTTAAGGATACGTTAGCCGTGTTTGGGGCTAAGATCAACTTAAACGGGATCGTTTAGATCCGGTAAAAGAGCATTTGGAGGCTCTATTGTTCCAGTTTAGGGACGTAGTGGTCCGTGTTCCAGTTTAGGGACATGCGGGTCCATTGCCAGTTTAGGGACGTGGTGGTCCGTATTCCAGTTTAGGGACGTGGTGGTCCGTCGTTAGTTTAAGGACGTTTCGGTCCAATATTAGTTTAAGGACGTTTCGGTCCACGAGTTTAAGGACCCCGCAATCCATATTCATGTGTGGTCGTTGGGACCCGTCACCTCTCTGACGTCGTTGAGGAATTACAACGATAGGTGTCAGAGGAGTTCGGAGATGTACCCTCGAACCGGATGTTAATTGATTTAGGGAGCAGCCGTGCACAGTCAATTTAATTTGAGGACTTACGGCCATGATTGGGCTAAGTCCAGTTGAAAAATATTCAACGTTTTTATTTATTTTTGGTCTATTAGACCTGTGCTAGGGCTTTGCCCACATTTAAATAACGCATTGCATTGCTTTTTATTTTTGTCTGGGCTCTGCCCAGAAAGGATGCAGAGCATCAATTTGTTTTGGGCTCTGCCCATTTATAAGTGATACAGAGCATCAATTTTATTTGGGCTCTGCCCTTTTATTGCTTTGCAATTTATTTTGGCCTGCTAGGTCTTTTTGACTTGGGCCTGGCCCTTTAACAAAAGAAATGCATTGCATTTTTCAGGCGCTTTGCGCCAATCAAAGAGCGCAAGCGCTTGTGGTGATGACACGTGTCATGCAAGCGCAGTGCGCTGCGCTGGTGCGCTACGCTTGCGCTGCTGACACATGGCGCGCTCTGGTGAGTTGCGCCAATTTCATAGAGTAAAGCTCTATCTTAAAGCGCATAGCGCAAGTAGTTCAGATGCTGACACGTGGCGCTCTCTGGTGGCTTACACCAACCCAAGAGCGCAACAGTGCAGATTTACAAGTGCAAGGCACTATTAACTTGAGAATCTTTTAGATTCCAGAACAAAAGGTTCAAAAAATAAGTGCAAAGCACTTTTTGTTTTCTTGATCTGATTTAGATCAAAGAAAACAAGTTCCTCTTGTTTTTCTTATTTCAGAGAACCCGAGGTACATAAAAAGTGCAAAGCACTATTTTTATTTGTTTTTTATTGAAGATCATTGATCTTGTTCTTAGATCAATGATCTATTAGAAGAAATTCTTCTATTTTAAAGGTTTTTACCTTTTTCTTGAAATTTCTTCAGAGTTTTCTCTATTTGAAATTTTTGATTTCTCACCAAATATTCATCCCTTTGAATTGAGGTCTAGGGTCCTTTTTATAGTGCCCATAAATTAGTTAAATTTGTTAAAAAAATCTTTCTCTGAGTGATTTGGGGAATTTTCCCCACCGTTGGATTTTTGATCCAAGGGCTTCTGTTTTACAGAAGAAAATCTTCTTGTTTTAACAAGAATGGAAAGATTTCTTTGAAATTTTAATTCTATTTGGCGCAAATCCCCCAGCGCGTGACACGTGTCGCACAGCGCACAGCGCAGCGCGACTGCCCTTGCGCCACTGCGCTGACACGTGTCGCGCAGCGCACAGCGCAGCGCGACTGCGCTAGCGCATCTGCGCTGACACGTGTCGCGCAGCGCAACTGCGCTTGCGCATGTGCGCTGACACGTGTCGTGCAGTGCAGCGCTTGCGCAACTGAAACATTGCTTCCTTTAATTTTGTTTTAATAGAGCTTTGCTCTGATTGCGCGCTGCCTTGGGCGCTGCGCTGACGTATCAGTTTTTGACATGTGGCGCGTTGCGCGCAGCGCACAGAATCTGAAGCGTTGCTTCATTTATTAAAATTCAAATTTTCAAAGTAGAGCTTTGCTCTGATTGGGGGAATCAGAAGCGTTGCTTCATTTCCCGCCTTGAAATTTGAACAGAGCCTTGCTCTGATTGGGGTAAACAAATGCCCCCCACTGTTGCGCTTACGTGGCCTCAGAACGTGAGCGCAACGGTGACAGAACTCCAACCGTCGCGGTGACTTTCGGAAGTTGAAAGGGCACTTGATGCCTATAAATAGGTCCTTTGGTCCTCAACAGATAATTATCATCTTTAAGATTTTACTTTCAAAACTTCAGAGCTTTGCTCTTGCCTTCAAGAACTCTCAGAGTTAAATTTTCTTTTAAAAGAAACTTTTTAGGTAAAAATTAATCTTGAATTAAATTAATTTTAATTAATAGAGCCTTGCTCTCATAGATCTTCTGATCTGAAGAAAACCCCTTTGGGGATTCACCAACAGAGCTTTGCTCTTAAGAATTTGTTCTAGGGTTTCTTAACCTATGAACAGAGATTTGCTCTTTGGCAAAACATAGATCTCCTTGATCTAAAAAAAAAGTGATGAACTCTTAAGAGTTTGAATATGGATAATGAAGATTAAAAAAATGGAGTTTTGTCTTTGACGGATTATAGCATCTTTTAATTAGTAAGGCTCTCAGAGTTCTCGGGGATTTTCTTTAAATCCCCCTCATTATTGGATTTTGACAGTCACTCCTGTTTGCAGAGCGTTGCTCTCGAGGAGTTTAACTCTTTGTGCCTGTTTTCAATAAGAATTCGCTTAACCGGTCTGTCTGCTAATTCTGTTAATCTTCTTTTATAGGAGCAATGGACGCCCACATGTATGACCTCGACGAAATCATCTCTTACGGAGACATCCGCCGACTCGGCCGTTCTCAGAACCGAGAGTTCACCAACGCCGAATGTGCCGAGATCATGAGTCGCTTCGACGCGTACAATGGTCAACTGCTTCCTCAACGCTCCTCTCTCCTGAAGCTTATCGTAGGAGCCATTTGGGAAGCACTTCCCCTATTCTGCTCTGGCATGCCGCTTGGGGCGTTGGATGCTGCTGAGGATAAGGTGCACTCGGTGTATCTGATGCACCTCATCTCAAAGGGACGGCGAGACAATCTTGTCGATCTCTTGTACCAGGCTTTCCAACAGTCCGCCATACTCGCTGCTTATTGGAGGGTGGAAGACATCAAGGGGGACCCTGACGCTTGCGCTCGCGAAAGAAAGCACACCAGGATGGTCCGCGAGGCTTGGAAAGTCATAGATAGGGTCACTTTCGAGTTCCTCAATTCATGTCCTGGGTTCGAGGTTATACCTTTGTAAACATTTTAATAATGTTATTATTTATTTCTCTGTGATTGTAAGAACCCCTTTTTATGTTATGAATAGAAAATTTCCATTTCAGCTTGTCTTATTCTTCGTTCTGAATCTTTTGCACATGCATGGATGAGTATGTCCCGAATGCTTGATCCAACGCCAATCAGATGTTCTTTCTGTCGCTCTCCTCTTTGCTTTTACTATCAGCATGTTGTCTTGATGAACATAATTGACAGATAACTTAGTTTTTTCCAAAAGATAGCGCTGGCTTAGGCCGTAGGTTCAGATCTGCCGCCTAAGACTTTTCAATTCTATGAGCTGTGAGGGTCTCATAGAGACTTTTCTCCCTACGGATCGAGAGGATCTCGTAGGTGTGTTTTCTCCTTAGAAATCATGAGGATTCCTAAGTGCATGTTCCTCTGTAAGTCGTAAGGATCTCACAAGAGAATTTATTCCCTTACGAGTCGTGAGGACCCGCAAGTGATGGGTGAAGTTGTCCTTATCTGCATTTCACGGAGTCAGGAGTTGCTCTGGGTGCTTCCCACGGGTTCACTGCCGTGTTCTGCGGGGACCAGGATCCGCTCTGGATGCTTCGCACGGATTCACTGCCATGCTCTGCGAGGACCAGGATCCGCTCTAGACGTTTTCCACGGGGTCAGGATTGACATAACCGCTTTCCACATAGCCAGGAATTTTGCTCTAGATACTTCCCACGGGTTCACTGCCGTGTTCGGCGAGGACTAGGCTCCGCTCTGGATGCTTCGCACGGGTTCACTGCCGTGCTCTGCGAGGACCAGGATCCGCTCTGGACGTTTTCCACGGGGTCAGGATTGACATAAGCCGCTTTCCACGTAGCCAGGAATTTTTGCTCTGGATGCTTCACACGGGGTCACGATTGACATAAGTCGCGTTCCACGTAACCAGGAATTTTTGCTCTGGGTGTTTCACACGGGGTCAGGACTGACATAAGCCGCGTTCCACGTAGCCAAGAATTTTGCTCTGGATGCTTCCCACGGGTTCACTGCCATGTTCGGCGAGGACTAGGCTCCGCTCTAGATGCTTCGCACGGGTTCATTGCCATGCTCTGCGAGGACCAGGTTCCGCTCTGGACGTTTTCCACGGGGTCAGGATTGACATAAGCCGTTTTCCACGTATCCAGGAATTTTTACTCTGGATGCTTCACACGGGGTCACGATTGACATAAGCCGCGTTCCACGTAGCCAGGAATTTTGCTCTAGATGCTTCCCACGGGTTCACTGCCGTGTTCGGCGAGGACTAGGCTCCGCTCTGGATGCTTCGCATGGATTCACTGCCGTGCTCTGCGAGGACCAGGATCCGCTCTGGACGTTTTCCACGGGATCAGGATTGACATAAGCCGCGTTCCACGTACCCAGGAATTTTTGCTCTGGATGCTTCACACAGGGTCACGATTGACATAAGCCGCGTTCCACGTACCCAGGAATTTTGCTCTAGATGCTTCCCACGGGTTCACTGCCGTGTTCGGCGAGAACTAGGCTCCGCTCTGGATGCTTCGCACGGATTCACTGCCGTGCTCTGCGAGGACCAGGATCCACTCTGGACGTTTTCCACGGGGTCAGGATTGACATAAGCCGCGTTCCACGTAGCCAGGAATTTTTGCTCTAGATGCTTCCCACGGGTTCACTGCCGTGTTCGGCGAGGACTAGGCTCCGCTCTGGATGCTTCGCACGGGTTTACTGCCGTGCTCTGCGATGACCAGGATCCGCTCTGGACGTTTTCCACGAGGTCAGGATTGACATAAGCCGCTTTCCACGTAGCCAGGAATTTTTGCTCTGGATGCTTCACACGGGGTCACGATTGACATAAGCCGCGTTCCACGTAGTCAGGAATTTTGCTCTAGATGCTTCCCACGGGTTCACTGCCGTGTTCGGCGAGGACTAGGCTCCGCTTTGGATGCTTCGCACGGGTTCACTGCCGTGCTCTGCGAGGACCAGGATCCGCTCTGGAAGTTTTCCACGGGGTCAGGATTGATATAAGCCGCTTTCCACATAGCCAGGAATTTTTGTTGGTTGTATCCGTATTTCACGGAATGAGGGTTTGACTCTTGGTGATCTGTATATCGCCGAGCCATGGAACTGGGAGTTGCCGCTGTTCCGCTTCGCTTGAAGTTGTTTCTATTGTTACGAGACGAGTGTTGAGATGACCTCTAGGTCATTTGCGGTCCGTCGAGATTTGGCTTTCTCTTATGATGAAACCTGGGAGAGGAGTATGATCCCTTCTTTGTTTATGCCCTTGGATTGTATACAGGGTTTGATGTAACATCACCTGTAGGGCATAAATTTTATTTTTTATTTTATTTCTTTTTCCGCGATGCTCTATCATTTTAGCTTTTATATCGCGAAGGTCGTGATTGCCCTATCATTTCGGCTATTTTTCGCGGTGCCCAATCATTTCGGCTATTTATTTTATTTTTACTCGCTGCTTTTTATTACGAGTTACCCCATCATTTCGGCTATTTTCATGCATACATTCTTACTTGCTGATTTTTATTGCAAGTTGCCCCATCATTTCGGCTATTTTCATGCATACATTCTTACTTGCTGATTTTTATTGCAAGCTGCCCCATCATTTCGGCTATTTCGTATGCATGTGTGGCTTGCTAGCTTCTCGTTGCAAGCTTGGGATTAGACATCGATTTCGGCATCAGCACCGCTACAACTGGGATATTGCCAGGAGCGAATCATCATTTGCCTCTGTCGATGTCGAACAAAGGTGGCTTAGCGAACAGGGTTAAGGTACCGTCGACTAAGGCTTTTGACTTCATGAGCCATAAGGGTCTCACAAAAGTATTTTTCCCTACAAGTCGTGAGGATCTCGTAGGTGTATTTTCTCCCTAGGAATCGTGAGGATTCCTAAATGTATGTTCCTCTGTAAGTCATAAGGATCATACAAGAGGGCTTTCTCCTTATAAGTCGAGAGGACTTACAAGGGTTGTTCACCGTGCGACATATCCCGAGTCACGGGTGGGACTTGGTTAGGGAAATGTTTATTCATGCCCGTGGATTGTATACAAGGGTCAGTATTGAGCCACTTATAGGGAAATATTTGTGGGGGATTTTGCTTAAGCAGAGGTTTAGGACTCTGTAACTTAAGACTTTCAAGTCTTATGAGCCGTGAGGGTCCCATAAGAGAGTTCTCCCTGCGAGTCGTGAGGATCTCGCAAGTGTATTTTCTCCTTAGGAATCGTGGGGATCTCTAAGTGTGTTGCTCTCTTATGAGTCGTAAGGATCTCACGCGGGTGGTTTCTCCTTACCAAGTCATGAGAACCCTGCAAGTGTCCTTTAACGAGGTTGCGCCCTTTCGGGTTTTCACAAACACTCGCCGGTAGTCCTGCAGTTTTTACTCACGGAGCCCTTTCGGGTTTTCATCCGTGCCCATTTTGCTTGTGGACATACCGTTATTATTATATATTTATTTTTTTCTCTTTTTTTTTACGAGGTCGCGCCCTTTCGGGTTTTCACGAACACTCGCCGGTAGCCCTGCTGTTTTTACTCACGGAGCCCTTTCGGGTTTTCATCCGTGCCCTTTTTGCTTATGGACATACCGTTTTTTTTTTGTTTTTTTTTTTAATCTCGTCTGCCTAATGATGTTGCGGTAGTAGTTTTAAGGACATTTTGGTCCATCATTTGCAAGTTTTAGGACATTGCGGTCCATCATTAGTTTAAGGACGTTTCGGTCCGTCATTAGTTTAAGGACGTTTCGGTCCGACATTAGTTTAAGGACGTTTCAGTCCGACATTAGTTTAAGAACGTTTCGGTCCATCATTAGTTTAAGGACGTTTCGGTCCGTCGTCGCCGTATTTGAGGCGAACATCTAGTTTATTGAGTTTTCGGTCTATGGGGCTTTCTCTATGAATGAGCATGATGCCCCCAGCGTATCCACCTTTCTAGGAGAATGAGGCTGTGGTGGGCTCACCTTACAGTCTTCAGACAGCGTGAAGTTTCCCTGCTGGTGTTGGTCTTCAACCCAGGTTTTGAAGGTGTAGCAGTTTTCGATCAGATGACCCAATACTTGGTGGTAAGGGCAGTAATTAGGATCGTTGATATCATTCAGTTGTAGCTGATGTTTCGGTTCCGGTAGAGTGATAAGCCTGTTATGCACTGCCACTTCGAACAGCCTCTCACCCTGGGGAAATGAGTAAAGACGTTTCAACCTCTCTTCGAGGGATGGGCGTGGTCGCAGATTGTTTTGGCGAGCAACCGGTCTATGGCCACTCGATTGCTGTTGAATGTTGGCCTCGAGGGCTGTTTTTTCCTTTCCTTTATCCTTTGTGCTCGATCCTTGGTTTACGGGGCCGAGATTTTTTCCGAGTAGCTTGCAATTGCACGGCTGAACATTCTCGCAACTCCTCAATTCTTTCATTCTTGAAATAGATTCCTTGAGGAGAGGGTTGAGGGCAGCTTCTTCGTCAGAGTCGCTTCCAAAGATGATAATTTGTGATCCCTTGGAGTCGGCTATATGACAGTCGGCGGCGGCTCTTTTGCGCTCATCTATCGCATTTTTTTGACGTCTACGAGCTTCACATTTTGTCCTGTCGAAGTGTTGCTTTTGAGCGATATACCCTTGCCACCAACAGTTAAAGGATTCGCAGTCTTCGGTAGGATGTATGATCTTCTGATGATATACACAGAAGTTAGGATGCATCTCTACTCCACCGAAAGTATTTTCTTCAGAGGGCGGTAGCTTCATTCCCGCTGATAGGGCTTTGGCGAACCTTTTCCTCGTCTTGGATTTGTTTTTATTTGCAGTGGATGGCTTTTGATTTGACGGGATTGCCTTGGCTCTTTCCAGTATGGCCATCTCACGCTCTCGATTGGCTTTAACTTTCAGACGGATCTCATTCAGGAAGGCATCGATTAACTCGTCCGACGGCCGCAGAACTTCTGGTTCAGGGTCCCCTCTCGGTTTCTCGGTGCAAGGAGCCTCTTTATCATTCGCCAATGAGTGAGTGATCATGTGACAACTCGCTACGTATCCCTCAGATTCCTCTGACGAATTCTCTCCACTATCTTCCTCCAGAAAGACGTGGTTGAGGAATTCTTGGAGTGTGATGGGAGTCCGCACTTTTTGATTGTACTCCTCCAACGCGTCAATCTATTTCTGCAAGTCCGTGCGCTCGTCGCCAGGCTTCACGGGATTTTTGGATCTGTTCTTCTTTTTCTTTGAAGATTTTGACGGCTGGGTGTGAGTACTTGGGCCATCACCACCGATCTTTGGATTTGGGCGCGGCTTCAGCATCCTTTCAATGATCTGGGGTTCCAGCGGGTTCGTCCACCTGATCGCCGGGCATGTCTGGAGCTCATTCAGCATTCTTTTGGTTTTTGCTGAAAGCGCGATTTCCCATGGAGCTTCTTTAATGAAAGAACAAGTTGCCCCCGGTGTGTCCGTCTTCTTAGGAGTGTGCGGTTGTGGTGGGTTTACCTTCCACTTTTCAGATAGGGCAAACTTGCCTTGTAGGTATTGATCTTCAATCCATCCTTTGAAGATGAAGCAATCCTCAATCGGATGGCTTGCCGTTTGATGATAAGGGCAATAATTGGGGTTTTCGCCTCGCTGGATTGTGGCGGTTGCCTTGGATTCGGCAGGTTGATAAGCCTGTTGCGCACAGTGATTGGATGTGATTCAGCGTGCTTGCGCTTTCTAAAAGATAGATCAAAAATATTTGTAACCGCAATCAAGAACGGCGTCGCTTTGCAGCTAGACGGTGAGTACGGGTCGGTCCACAGGGATGTTGTGAATTTTCTAATCGCGCTAACGAGTTAATTCCGAAGGGTGTTCGGATTTATTATTAAGTCTAAAAATTGAATTAATCTAGATCTAAATCTTGCTAGGGTTAGGTCTAGGTTAAATTTGGAAAGTCTATAAATCTCACCGCTTTCTATACCCATATGAAGATCTAATTAGGTGTTATGGTAAATATTAATAAAAGGGATTAGGATGATTGGGAAGATTGTTCTTCCTCTAGATCCTTGTCCTTCCTTTCTTAATCTTTATCCTAACCTCCATGGAAAACCTTAAAATCCGGGCCTTTATACTACGATATCACCGCTACCTCGAGGGATAGGGTGCCGTAGGGAGCGGAATAAGAAGGTATGCATGGAGTCCTATAAAAATATATGATGGGCAAGAAAGGGGATGAGAGATCTTCGTCTCTCAAACCTTCCCCAGATCTAACCCTAACAAGCAAGGAGACTACTCACTCATTAGGGAATTGAAGAACATCTATCTAGGGCAGAGAATGAAAATTACCTAGGGCAGGAATTGAAATCTAAACTAGAGCAAGGAATTAAATCTACTTACAGATGCATCTCTCCAATCATCAACACAGGGTTGTCAGATCTGAATTCATGAATTGAAAAGAAACACCGATGCTCTCCAAAAGAATTCTAAAATTTATTAATGAAAAGAAGGCATAGGGAGGCATAAGAAATTACAATGATTAGAGTTCCTATTTATAGAGAATAGGAAACCCTAGGTTACATCTTGAACCGCATGTCTACAATTACAAATATAGCCCCAGAAAATCTTTCCATAGTCTTCAGAACAATTTTCCAAAATTTAATTTCCATGAACGCTTCATATGGCCGCGGATCCGCGGCCTTGGTGGGCTTTGGGCCGCTGATCCGCGGCCCAATGATGGGTTTAAATCATTATTTTTCCTGGGCTTCCTGGTTCTTCATTTCTTTTTTCAATTAGGCTTCTGTATTAATTCCAGATCGTCAGTGAACACTTTGCAATGGATCTTTTAACCGTCTTTCTTACAAATTTGAATCTTGCGTTGCCTTGTTGATGGTGAACAGTTTTTCTGCTGGGCTTTACTAAGATCCTCCTAATTGTTGGTCAAAAGTCCTTCTTTTGTGTCGTCTTTTGTGTTTTTCACTGTTTTTGCTCTAAGAACCTGTAACCTGTAACATGTAGCAGACATGGGTCAAAAGCACCTGTTTTCATTGTAAAATGCATAAGAATGTGGAATATAAAATACAATATTATGGTATGAACAAATACCCCCAAACTTATCTTTTGCTCGTCCTCGAGCAAACTTATTGTTTTATTCTCTACAAAAAACCTAACCGCACTTTCGCAGGGAAACGCGATTGCACTGAGCTCGTGCAACAAGCCGTTAAACCTCTAGGTGTCCCTAGTAGGAGGAGTGTTGTCTCCTGAGGGTTTTCAGCGGATTACACCCACAAAATCCTATCAATTTGGCTGTTCGACTTCTGTTTTCCAATTAGGTTTTCTAACAAGGAATTCTATTATCTTCGACCCGTAAATTATCCACCCATATTCTTCACACTTCTTCATCATTTAACTTAAGATTATATATGTTATGTAGACCTACTTAGCTTTCGGCATTTCTTAAGTTTTCCTTCTAGAGTTCCATCTCCACTTAGGAATTTCTATCAACCCTACTAAAGATACAAGTTTTATTCTTCATTCCTTTCTCTCATCTAAATTCCAATCACATATCCCCACGTGTGTGTAAAAATCACCCCTACACTTGGAAATTCAAATCAAGCAATCATACCCTTGTCCGTTGTCCAAAGTACTTATTAGTAGGTGAATTTTTAATTGAATTTTGCTTACACATCCTTCATGCGACTGTTAATACTTCTTGAGGTACCAACAACCGATTACAAGATATGTTTGCACTTTAAAGCGTAATTCCTAGTCTTGCAACACCCAAGACTTTTAGCAGTGACTCCCAAACCAGTTGGTCTAAGGCACTAGGTGATGAAGCACCCTCGCTAAATATTTTTCTATTTTTACAGCCTTAAGTAATCACAAAAACCAGTGTTCATTTTTTTCTTTTCTTTATTCACTTTTTTTTCTTTTATTTTCATTGTACTAAGGACTTTAGACAAGAGCATTTCAAGGTCTCTTCTACTATTCCAAGTTTCAAGGTGCGTGATTGTGCAAATTGTAGGGTATACATTTTCAGAATCTAGACTTAAGCTAGGAACTATTTTTCAAACTTATACTCTAATAAGAACATCAATACTCTTCCCTTATTTCGACTTAGCCCAAGAAGTGAACCCAAAATTTGCCTATTTCTAAATAAACTACAAGGCATATACTTTCTACCGTTAAACTTTAAGGAAGGTTATTTTTAGGGTTTTTAATTTACTAAGTCTAAGATCTAGTTGTTCCTAGCCAGTTAACCTATCTGTCAAACTCAAGTCAATTAGCCAAAATTGAATACATTTATTTTTATAATGTTTGAAATTTTTCAAATTTTTATGGGTTTTCAAATAAGCATGCAAATGCAAAAATATGTACAAATGAATGCGAAGGAAGAAGACGTACCGAGCATACCCCCAAACTTGAACTTGACAGTGTCCTCACTGTCATGCTGAACCAAGAGGGTCAGAATACCGGCACTCCCCTGTTTATTATTATTATTATTTTTTTTAATGTTTTGAAAAAAAAAATTTATTTTTTTTTAGAGAAAAAGAAAACAAAAATATATACACATATATACAAAGGTTCCCCCCAAACTTAAGCTTGGCCTTACACAAGCCAAAGGTTAGCACCAACCATTCAAAAATTCTATCGTGGTAATGGTAGAGTTGGTGAAAGAATGGAGTGGAAAGAAAAAAAATGAGAAGCACACGAGACCGTGTAGAGAGAAAGGGATAATATGGTCTCGGTGGAGGAGAATGGCGGAGGGGAAGAAGAAATGGTAGGGGTTCTACTTCTTCGAGTGGAGGTTGATTAATCACAAAATCCATATCATTTAAGAATGCGAGTTCGTCGGCGAAAATATCTTCGAAACTTTCCTCGAAGGTCCAATTGAAAATTATCGAACTCAAAATGTCGGATTGTGATTCATCAACACTCGATATCATTAAAGGAAGATTAGAAGAACCAAAGAAAGTGGGAATACGAATTTGAGGGTGTGGATGGAGCGTATAGATTAGCACAATTTGTAATGACCGATGTGTAAAAAGCGATTGTGCTAATCTATCAACCCGCGAAAAAATGAGATTAAATCCCTCAAGAGTCGTGAGCGAACATGGGTACGTCGAACTAGGTATTGGAGATGAAAGCGTAACGGTCTCTTGCACAGTCGAAACGATAGGAAGGACGGAAGGAAGTGAGTGAGGAAGGGTATCAGTTAAGGATTTAGGAGGGTGTATTGGAAAATTCGACACATCAAACGAAAATGGTTCAACCTCAATATTATCCTCAGTACTATCCTCATAATTATCCTCATAATTCTCCTCGATATTCAACTCATCCATGCCATTATCATCAAAATCAAGACGCATATGAGATTCGGGAGAAACATTTAATAACTCGGGATGATGATTTGAACATAAAATTTCAATTAAATCGACAGGTTCATCATCCGAAATATTCCCGGCGTCTATATCCTCAATCAAGTGAAAGTCAATTTCTTTAGACACCTCCTCAAAAGCATGGATGTTTATCAATGTAGGTTCTAGAGTGGAAGTGTAAAGGTCGAAAGGATTAGGTGCGGTTTCACTTGAAAGGGGTTGCTCACAATCTGGCAAATCAAACACTACAAAATCACACAACTCATTTTTATTTTCAACCGGTGAACTATTTAGGGCAATCGATGGAAAACAGGAGTTGTGGGCTTCAATTGGGTAAGGGTAGGTTTGATTTGAAAATCCTCTCTCATTCTCACTCTGTCCAACTGCCGCCTCATACATTGAAAAATTTGGAGCTAGCGGAAAACTAGCTACCGGTTCAGCAGGTTGCATAAGGGTGGCCACGGACGCTTCCACATTCCTAACCATTTTATCTGTTGCTGCGATATACGCCTCCAACGCCTCTTCCAAACTAGACTTAGGTGGTAAGGGGGTTTCAGTAAAAGATTCAAAATTGGTTGGATATGTGAAACTCCCTAATGGCTGTGTAGAAGCAGTGTCTAGTGAAGGTGGAAAGGTCGGGTAGGACTGGTAGGAAGTGGGTGATTGGACTGGGGTAGGGTCAACATGTGGATAAAAAGATGAATAGTCTTGTTGATCCCTAGAACTAGATGTGTGGAGAGGGGTGAAAGATCGGCTACGAGATTGAGCAATATGCTCAGCAATGGACATCGGCCTAGGAGTGACAGAAGGACTTAAAGAAGTGGTGTCAACATATGTAGGTGGTGAAGGTTGACTTGGTTGACACAAAGTGGGTTGAAAAGTCAAACTATTTCTCCTAGACTCCTCTATGTGATCTTTCAAAGATTGTTTAGGCATGGAAGGATCGTCTTTAAATTGACCGAACACATTGACATATGACGCAAAATTAGGTTCGGGATACCAAAGTTGTTGATCCCTAGAACTAGATGTGTGGAGAGGGATGAAAGATCGGCGGCGAGATTGAGCAATATGCTCAGCAATGGACATCGGCTTAGGAGTGACAGAAGGACTTAAAGAAGTGGTGTCAACATATGGAGGTGGTAAAGGTTGACTTGGTTGACACAAAGTGGGTTGAAAAGTCGAATTGTTTCTCCTAGACGCCTCTATTTGATCTTTCAAAGATATTTTAGGCATGGAAGGATCGTCTTTAAATTGATTGAACAAATTGCCGAACGACGCAAAATTAGGTTCGGGATACCAAAGTTCGGCTAATGATTTTTTATGTGGGGTACCCATGTTAGAAGAAGAAAGGTGACAAAAAGGAAGGTTGGATGGTGCAAGGATTTATTTGGGGCTAAATCTTGTAAGTTCTCTAATAAAAATTTTCCTTTTTCTTTCTCTTTGTTTGAAAATTGTTGCAAAAAAGATTTTTAATTAAAGATATGCAACCGAAAATATATTACCTGCAATCAGTTATTATCTTAAGCATATCACAAGAATCTTTATTTGGAAAAAATTGTTGCAAAAAGATATTTGAGAAAAGATATGCAACAAAAAAGATTACTTGCAATCAATTTCGTTTTTGAGCGGGGCCCAAAAATCCTGCACAAGACTTGTTATATGGAAGGGAGAATATTTTTAAGGCGCACAAAATCCTGCAGGAATATTTCAGAAAAGATATATCTAGATCTCCATAGAAATGCCAGAGAAGCTTACAAAAGAATTTTCACCTGACGACGTCACTGTGGAGCCGCCCTTCCACGGTAAATCCTGGTTCCCACCGCGGTTCCGCGGTGGGGTAGTCGGCGCGAGTCTCAAAAAAATTTCTGACGCTCTGATTTGACTAAATGGCCGCGTTTCCGCGGTCTAAGATGGGTAATCGCGGCGGAATCGCGGCGGGGTGGAGGCTTCAGGGTGCGGGAAAAATTCCACTGTTCTGTTTTGAAAATCCTTCTCTGTTCTGATCTCCTGATTTCTGTTTCGCCTTTTGGAAATTTCCAGATCGTCTTTGTAAATCCTGCAAACATTCAACCGCAAAGTATCCCTTCCAAAAATAACAGATTATATATATTTTTTATATTTTTTGGATTTTTTAGATTTTTATGAATTTTTAAATTTTATGATTAACCCGAAATTACGAAAAGAAAATTCTACGCCATCCCCGGCAACGGCGCCATTTGATTGGATGTGATTCAGCGTGCTTGCGCTTTCTAAAAGATAGATCAAAAATATTTGTAACCGCAATCAAGAACGGCGTCGCTTTGCAGCTAGACGGTGAGTACGGGTCGGTCTACAGGGATGTTGTGAATTTTCTAATCGCGCTAACGAGTTAATTCCGAAGGGTGTTCGGATTTATTATTAAGTCTAAAAATTGAATTAATCTAGATCTAAATCTTGCTAGGGTTAGGTCTAGGTTAAATTTGGAAAGTCTATAAATCTCACCGCTTTCTATACCCATATGAAGATCTAATTAGGTGTTATGGTAAATATTAATAAAAGGGATTAGGATGATTGGGAAGATTGTTCTTCCTCTAGATCCTTGTCCTTCCTTTCTTAATCTTTACCCTAACCTCCATGGAAAACCTTAAAATCCGGGCCTTTATACTACGATATCACCGCTATCTCGAGAGATAGGGTGCCGTAGGGAGCGGAATAAGAAGGTATGCATGGAGTCCTATAAAAATATATGATGGGCAAGAAAGGGGATGAGAGATCTTCGTCTCTCAAACCTTCCCCAGATCTAACCCTAACAAGCAAGGAGACTACTCACTCATTAGGGAATTGAAGAACATCTATCTAGGGCAGAGAATGAAAATTACCTAGGGCAGGAATTGAAATCTAAACTAGAGCAAGGAATTAAATCTACTTACAGATGCATCTCTCCAATCATCAACACAGGGTTGTCAGATCTGAATTCATGAATTGAAAAGAAACACCGATGCTCTCCAAAAGAATTCTAAAATTTATTAATGAAAAGAAGGCATAGGGAGGCATAAGAAATTACAATGACTAGAGTTCCTATTTATAGAGAATAGGAAACCCTAGGTTACATCTTGAACCGCATGTCTACAATTACAAATATAGCCCCAGAAAATCTTTCCATAGTCTTCAGAACAATTTTCCAAAATTTAATTTCCATGAACGCTTCATATGGCCGCGGATCCGCGGCCTTGGTGGGCTTTGGGCCGCTGATCCGCGGCCCAATGATGGGTTTAAATCATTATTTTTCCTGGGCTTCTTGGTATTATTCTGGGCTTCCTGGTTCTTCATTTCTTTTTTCAATTAGGCTTCTGTATTAATTCCAGATCGTCAGTGAACACTTTGCAATGGATCTTTTAACCGTCTTTCTTACAAATTTGAATCTTGCGTTGCCTTGTTGATGGTGAACAGTTTTTCTGCTGGGCTTTACTAAGATTCTCCTAATTGTTGGTCAAAAGTCCTTCTTTTGTGTCGTCTTTTGTGTTTTTCACTGTTTTTGCTCTAAGAACCTGTAACCTGTAACATGTAGCAGACATGGGTCAAAAGCACCTGTTTTCATTGTAAAATGCATAAGAATGGGGAATATAAAATACAATATTATGGTATGAACACACAACCAGCTCGAACAGTCTCTTCGTCTTATCCCGCGGGAATGAGTTGGGGCGCCTCATTTTCTCAATATAGAACCGCCGTCTCTCTCCCAATTGATCCGCTAGCTTTGGAGTGCTGGGTTGTTGCTGAGCGTTCGCAATGAAGGTTGCCTTCCCTTTACCCTTGTCGTTCCGCGGTTCTGGCTTTGGGGGAGAAGGTCTGTGACCCATTTGATCCATCTGGGCCAGCTTGTCGATCAAAGCCTGGAATGTGGTCGGCTTAAAGAACATCATGAACTATGAGATAGTGGCATGAGGGTCTAAGGTACCCACGAACATGCCCACCGCAGGCGCTTCTTCAATGCGTTGTTCGCATTTCGACCACAAGTTTCGCCAGTGTATAGCATACTAGACCCATGTCTCGCCCGGCCTTACCCTGGCATTAATCAACGCTGTTATCGGGGTCCGTTCGCTGGCGCTCGTGAATCGCTGAGTGAATAGCAACTCCATTTCAGCGAACGTCTTAACAGAATCGTTCGGGAGTTCGGAATACCATTCGAATGCTGTTTCTGATAAGCTGCCGACGAATTGGCGAAGCATCAATTTTTCATCGCCTCCAGTATTGCCGCATAAGGCCTTGAATTGAGCGACATGCTGATGCGGATTCCCTATTCCTTTATATATGTGGAACTTAGGTATTTTATAGCCCGGCGGGTACTGTATCTGATCATACCAGCCCGGATATGGTCATCCTGTTTTGACAATCTGACTGGCTGCCTCAGTGGCATGATGAACCCGTATCTGCTGGGCTATATATTCGTCTAGGTCAGCTTTGGAGATTGCCTCCTCCTTGGCAGTAGACAGAGCCAGTGGAGGATATGACGTTTCTCCCCTGTCGTCTTCAAGGACGACCGGAGGATCTTCAGCAGGAGGATCCTGCTGAATCATCATCCCTACCATATCTTGGAAGAGAAGCGTCATTTGTTTTATATTAGCCACTTGCTCTGCGGCTTCTTTGTCCTTCTTTTCGAGGACTCTGCATAGGTAATCAGCGTCAGTTTCTTGTTCATGACGCTGCTCCGATGATGCCTCTGAGCTTTCTTTTGGCTCGGTAAGTGCGGCCATTGCAGTCATCATCTCCTGAAGCTTTTGCTGCTGCTCCTGAGCTTTGGTCACGGATTGGGTGAGTGGTAGGTGACCCGTCGAAGCACGGCTTTCCTCCTTTCCAGAAGCCATATAAACAGTGTGCACCACCATGGCCCCAGGTTTGGGGCGTTTGTGCCCAGCGCTTTTACGGTTTGCCTTGTTCACAAGGGCTTTTTGCGGCCTCCTTTTCTTTTGAGTGATTGACGTTGAGGGTGTCGTTGCAGTGGACACCCGAGTAACCGTTGCTTCTTTCGACCTGACAGAGTAGTCTTCCTCCTGCCGAACCTTCATCTTTTTCTGTCGGCGGAGATAGTTTTCATCAATCACCGACTCTTGGATCTGTCGCCAGACCTTGTAAATTTTAGAGGACAGCCGGTGAGGGGGCTGCTCTAGCTTCTTCTCTGGAGTATTCTCCACAGGTGAAGGAGTTCGTTTCAACACTGCAGTAGGAGAGTTTCTGCGCACCTTGTTCAGCAATTCAAAGCTGTTCCCGGTTGGAACAGCAGCATCGATCCCCACCATTGGAGCTGGCGGAATTATCCCAGAGGGGGAGTTTCCCCCAGCCTTCCTCACTCAGCGTCAGTGGCGACGTCGAGCGTGTCTTGTGGATGGAGTTGTTTCAGCTACAAGGGTGGCTTCGTCATGCCCCCTGCTTTGAGAAGAGACTGTTATTGGTGCTAGCCTGTCGAAGACTGACACCCGTTGAGAAGCGATGTCTAATCCGTTAAAGACAGATCTCTAGGCAGGGGAAACAGCTTTGAGGACTTCGCCTCGAGCAGCAACCGGAATGGTCAGCCTTGTAAAGACTGACTTCTTGAAAGGAGGAGCCTTTCCAATGATTTTGTCCGCTTGAGCCGGGATGGCTATCCGCTTTGGGATGGAAACTTCGGGTATCGCAGGCTTGTAGACGTTCTGGCCTAGTCGTTTGAAAACTGAAGTAGTGGAGTTGGGCGCCCCGTGGAGAGGGGCTGCGGCAGTGGTAAGTCGATCAAAAACCGACTTCTTTGGGGCTTCTTGCAACGTCATTAGGGCATTGAAGCTCATCGGTGGGAGCATGGTCCCGAAGAATAGTCCAGTGGTAGCTTGAGTTACCTGCTCCACTGGCATCTTGAGAAGGGAGGCCGCTTGGGGCCCATAAGTCACTCCTCCAGCAAGGACGGAATGAGAGTTGCAGTTGCAGGCAGTGCAGTTTGAAGCCATTGATCTTCTGTTTTCTGTACGGAGCAAGAAACCAAATCTTAGTATCTCGAATCCACAGGCAACCACAGCAAACCGCGATTCATTCGCGAACACGACACACGAAGTGTGGAGTGGAAAGAGGAAAAGGTCCCACCGGGCGTGCCAGAATCTGTTCCCCTCCGAATGGCAGCGGAGACGACGTGAGGACGTCTGGCCTGAGATTCGGGGCAAATGCTATATGGTTTTATCCGTCTACCTCTCCGAAGATGACAAGTTGATTTATGGCACCGTGTATCGGAGGTTTAGACGGATGCGGCCAATGTAGCAGACTTCGTCAGATTCCCCCTCGCTAGAGGGGTTTTTTTATTGTGGGGACACTCTTCCCTGCAGGCGCAAGCCCCTGCAGTTAATTACGCTACCGCATCGCGGTAACAACTTTCTCCTTCTCCAAAATTTCATTTCGTGTCGTGGGTGTTTGTTTTGTTTGTGGTTGCCCGTGGATTGTATACAAAGACTATTTATTTCGTCGCCCGTAGGACGTGGATTAGTCCAAATCCGTATTTACTTAGATTTGGGTTTGGTGTTTTAGTTTAAGGATACGTTAGCCGTATTGAGGCTAAGATCAACTTAAACATTCGTTAAGGATACATTAGTCCTGTTTTGAGACTAAGATCAACTTAACGGGGCGATCCATTTAATATATAGCCGTCGGGACTCATCACCTCTCTGACGTCGTTGAAGGATTACAACGATAGATGTCAAAGGAGTTCAGAGATGTACCCTTGAACCAAAGTTGATTTGGAGTTTTATAGTCTATTTGAATGTTTAAGGATACGTTAGCCGTGTTTGGGGCTAATATCAACTTAAACGGGATCGTTTAGATCCGGCAAAAGAGCATTTGGAGGCTCTATTGTTCCAGTTTAGGGACGTAGTGGTCCGTGTTCCATTTTAGGGACATGGGGGTCCATTTCCAGTTTAGGGACGTGGTGGTCCGTATTCCAATTTAAGGACGTGGTGGTCCGTCGTTAGTTTAAGGACGTTTCGGTCCAATATTAGTTTAAGGACGTTTCGGTCCACGAGTTTAAGGACCCCGCAGTCCGTATTCATGTGTGGTCGTTGGGACCCGTCACCTCTCTGACGTCGTTGAGGAATTACAACGATAGGAGTCAGAGGAGTTCGGAGATGTACCCTCGAACCGGATGTTAATTGATTTAGGGAGCAGCCGTGCACAGTCAATTTAATTTGAGGACTTACGGCCATGATTGGGCTAAGTCCAGTTGAAAAATATTCAACGTTTTTATTTATTTTTGGGCTATTAGACCTGTGCTAGGGCTTTGCCCACATTTAAATAACGCATTGCATTGCTTTTTATTTTTGTCTGGGCTCTTCCCAGAAAAGATGCAAAGCATCAATTTGTTTTGGGCTCTGCCCATTTATAAGTGATACAGAGCATCAATTTTATTTGGGCTCTGCCCTTTTATTGCTTTGCAATTTATTTTGGCCTGCTAGGTCTTTTTGACTTGGGCCTGGCCCTTTAACAAAAGAAATGCATTGCATTTTTCAGGCGCTTTGCGCCAATCAAAGAGCGCAAGCGCTTGTGGTGATGACACATGTCATGCAAGCGCAGTGCGCTGCGCTGGTGCGCTACGCTTGCGCTGCTGACACGTGGCGCGCTCTGGTGAGTTGCGCCAATTTCAGAGAGCAAAGCTCTATCTTAAAGCGCATAGCGCAAGTAGTTCAGATGCTGACACGTAGCGCTCTCTGGTGGCTTGCGCCAACCCAAGAGCGCAACAGTGCAGATTTACAAGTGCAAGGCACTATTAACTTGAGAATCTTTTAGATTCCAGAACAAAAGGTTCAAAAAATAAGTGCAAAACACTTTTTGTTTTCTTGATCTGATTTAGATCAAAGAAAACAAGTTCCTCTTGTTTTTCTTATTTCAGAGAACCCGAGGTTCATAAAAAGTGCAAAGCACTATTTTTATTTGTTTTTTATTGAAGATCATTGATCTTGTTCTTAGATCAATGATCTATTAGAAGAAATTCTTCTATTTTAAAGGTTTTTACCTTTTTCTTGAAATTTCTTCAGAGTTTTCTCTATTTGAAATTTTTGATTTCTTACCAAATATTCATCCCTTTGAATTGAGGTCTAGGGTCCTTTTTATAGTGCCCATAAATTAGTTAAATTTGTTAGAGAGATATTTCTCTGAGTGATTTAGGGAATTTTCCCCACCGTTGGATTTTTGATCCAAGGGCTTCTGTTTTACAGAAGAAAATTTTCTTGTTTTAACAAGAACGGAAAGATTTCTTTGAAATTTTAATTATGTTTGGCGCAAATCCCCCAGCACGTGACACGTGTCGCGCGGTGCACAGCGCAGCGCAACTGCGCTAGCGCATCTGCGCTAACACGTGTCGCGGAGCGCACAGCGCAGCGCAACTGCGCTTACGCAACTGCGCTTGCGCATGTGCGCTGACACGTGTCGCGCAGCGCAGCGCTTGGACAACTGAAGCGTTGCTTCCTTTAATTTTGTTTTAATAGAGCTTTGCTCTGATTGCGCGCTGCCTTAGGCGCTGCGCTGACGTATCAGTTTTTGACACGTGGCGCGTTGCGCGCAGCGCACAGAATCTGAAGCGTTGCTTCATTTATTAAAATTTAAATTTTCAAAGTAGAGCTTTGCTCTGATTGGGGGAATAAGAAGCGTTGCTTCATTTCCCGCCTTGGAATTTGAACAAAGCCTTGCTCTAATTGGGGTAAACAGTGATATAACTGGATTATTGAATCAAGTGTTGATTTGATAATGTGATATACGGATAAATGATATTAGTCGGTTATATATGATATAACCGAATTATTAAATCAAGTGTTGACAAAGCCTTGCTCTGATTGGGGTAAACAGTGATATAACTGGATTATTGAATCAAGTGTTGATTTGATAATGTGATATACGGATAAATGATATTAGTCGGTTATATATGATATAACCGAATTATTAAATCAAGTGTTGATTTAATAATTTGATATATATTATATTTGATATAATTATATATTAACTAATATTATTAGCTCACTAATTGTCCTTCATAATATATATATATATATATATATATATATATATATTAATATATATGATATATATATATAATGAAGCATGGCATGGATTTTCTATTTTTGGAAAATAGAAAGTGAAATGAGAAACGGGAAGATATTTGTGGAATGGGCAAGCATGGCTATTTTCATATATTTTATTCATTTGCTTGCACTATTGAAGCATGGTTGCAATTTATTATTGCAACTTTTCCATGCTTCAAAAAGTGAGCAAGTGTGAGCCATTTCTAGACTTGGGTTTTTTGCCTTAGCCATTCTAGCTCTCTCCATCTTCCATCTTCTTCTTCCTTTTCATGCTAAGCCCTAACCCTCACATGTGATGTGAACCATAAGGCTTAGAATAAATCCTAGTGAGCTTAGAAACCCCACTTCATCATCCTAGTTTAGATTAACACTCTAAACTAGTGTGTTTCCTTCACTAATGAGATTTTAGTGAATAGGTAGCTTGATTAGAGAAGCTTCGGGTGGATCGTCTTTGGCACGAAGATCACGAAGGGAGCTTGTACCATCTTCAAGTGGAGCTACGAGGATTCGTAGGGACTACAACCCGGAGCTTAAGAAGAGAAGGACACGATCTACAAAGATTGTAGTTTCGTTCTCTTAGTTTAGTTTTCTTAATATCACAGTTAAACCCTAATCATCTAGTTTAAGATCATGGTTAGTGTTGATTAGCACCCAATTTTTTTTTAAATGTCATGCTTGATGCTAGTAAAACCCAGTGGTGGTGCTAACAATCACTTTCAGTCTGTTGCATAGAGATGCGATTATCTAGGACAGTCGTATAGCCTTGTCAAGGGTTTTTATTGATGGGTCTAGATTAATCCAGGATAATGATGGGTTGAATTTGACTAGTAGTTTATGATTTATTGGCCTTTGTCAAGATCAAAAACCGTTACGGGAAAAAACCACATCGGGAGTTTCAAATATACAGGAAACTTGTCAGGCATGCGCATACCTTCTGCAGTGTGGTGACTTGAGTGGCTTCCATCAAGTTATCATGCGATGATAGTTGGGTCCCGATTCCCACTGATGAGTGGGTGTTACTTCTCGGGTGATTTTCAGATAATCCCGACTAATTCTCCTTTTAGGGTTTGAAGGAGAATTCGAAGAAACAGTGGGAGCCATCCTGATTAGATAAAGTGATTAACCAATATAATCTAGGTTAGAGTGAATGCTGAGTGTTTCTTCTCTCTCTCTCTCTCTCTCTCTCTCTCTGGCTGCGACCATAGCCTAATCTTAAACTAAAACTCATGAACCAAGTTAACCGAACCTTCTTAAACACTTTGGTTTTGGATTGTCATTAAGATGCATATATCCCTGCCGCTCCTACTTTCCCTTTGCATTTTTTCCAGAACACTCCGTATCACTACGAAGATCCATATTGCTTGAATATTCCATCGTATAGTTATATACGAACTCGAAAAAACTTATTTCTGTTCGAGAATGGATTTCGGTTCTGGAGAAATTGAATAATATTATTCAGTTGTCTTTTCTTTTTCCCTTCTCTCAGATTGCGAGAGCTCCTAGTATTAGGAGAGTACACCTATTACGCTTATTAGATAGTCTTCTTCCAAACAATAGGCAGGTGCTGAAATGTAAGGAAGGAAGAAAACCAATTAGCCTGAGTGTGGTGTATAGAAGGTAATAAGTAATGACATATAAAAGGATTAGAGTGAGGGTAAAGAAAGTTGGGACTGCTATCATTCACGACAAAACCGCATATACCCCTGCCGCTACTATATCCCCTTTGAATTTCTCCAGAACACTCTATATCACTACGAAGATCCATATTGCTTGGATATGCCATCGTATAGTTACATACGAACTCGAAGGAACTTGTTTCAGTTCGAGAATAGTTTCCGGTTCGGGTGAAATTGAATAGGATTATTCGGTTGTATTTTCTTTTTACCTTCTCTCAGGTTGCGAGGGCTCCTAGTATTAGGAGAGTACACCTATTACGCTTATTGGATAGTTTTCTTCCAAACCTTAGGCTGGTGTTGAAAGGTAGGGAAGGAAGAAAACCAATTAGCCTAAGTTTGGTGTACAGAAGGTAAGAAGTAAAGACATATGAACGGATTAGAGTGAGGGCAAGGAAATATACGGCTACTGTCATGAATCTGGATAGTGGAAGAGGCATTACTAGGAATACCCGGCCACCCCTTCGAAACATTTTCATGTTTCAGTTTTACTGTGCGGTATTAATTGAAAACTATTTTCCCAATTAGATTTTGACTCCAGGGTATGTATTTACCAGACTTGATTTTCATATCTGTATGGCGTTACAGATGCTGAGTGGGGGTAAGATATTGGGAATTGGGTGATTAGATCCTCTATATATTATAATTCTTTGTAATTGATGATATTTGAGGAAATCATTTGGGTTTTGCCTAACGGCAAATATTTGGTTTTGAATATCCGTCGTTATGCACCAATTTCAAACTGATATATCCGTACGTTTATTTATAAAGTGAGATATAACTTTTTGAAATTATGTCTATGATATTTACCTATATCGGTTGATGGTTGGGTAAGGTGCATTCAACAACGATGTAATTCTTCTTAACCATAGCACAGTTTTCAATTTACGACGCACAGGGTTTGAGTTATTAAACTCAGAGGACTTATACAAAGTATTGTATGTTGTCCGATGTCCATTAGGACAAAGGGGTTGGTACTCATACTATTTTCCGTTTACTTATGTCTTCTCTGGTTTTAGACAAGTATTTCGTTGAAATACAAAGTCCACATTTTGAGAAGTTATAGGTATAAGAATAAAGTAGATAACCGTATGTTGCAAGTATCAGGATTCTTCAAGATGATCGAAAATATAGATACTTATGTTAGGTATTCCGTCGTAAGTAATAGTTTTGAGAACTTACTTCTCTCTCAGATTACTCATCCGTGAGTATACTCCTTGATGAGTAATGATACTTGGCCTTCTTCCATTTAGTCGATATGCACTGGAAACAGCTGCTTGATTTTTTAATCTGGTTCCAATTAAATTAGTGCATTTATTTCTATATTGGATATACAATGGATTCATATCTTAACGATGTTAAGGTATATAGAGTTGTCCGGCTTATGCTTAAAACCAGAATCTGGATAAACTCAAGGCACGTTTCAGTAATGGCAGTTTGTGGATTATCCCGGGCATTGACGAAGGTTAACATTAAACCATTTGTAGGATCGATAGTTATATTGTTCTTGACTCGTCACCCATTTTAGTAAAATGATTTCTTTTCAGAAAATATTAGTGGGAGTATGGTAGAACTGGAAGTGATTCCAGACCCACAAACGATTACTGAAAATTTAGTAGAACCTGATAATTCAATTGATTTCGACGATCCATTAGCCACTCCACAGATTTGGTGGGTAATCTCAGCCACCCGAGAGGTACTTCGATCTCCTCAAAGACAGTGACAGGGAGGTTTTTGATGACCCAAGCTTGCCACTACTGCTATCCTAGACTATGAGATCTGGCAGATGAATGATTATAACGTTGTTCTAAATTAGTTTTAGAAGTGCACGTGTATATGACTCGGCCAGAGGATTGTAGTCAATGGGAGCAGCGGAAGCATGGTGGGTAAGTAACTTATGCCTATTTATAGACTAAAGCAAGTATAGCTGAGATAGATCGTCTATTTTTTATGTAACAGTCATAGAGTTTGACTTCATCAGATTAATAGATGGACCTGGTAAGAAGGTAGTAGGGAGTGATGTCCTGATATTTGGATGACATGCTCTTAATAGGATGTGATCTTCCAATACTACGATCGGTTATACTGTGGTTGTCACAAATTGTTTCTCCACATAGGATCTGGATAAAATATCAGGGATTCTGGTGGCTAGATCTATGGTTTTAGATCTAGATTTGGGAAGTGTCCCAATTCGGGTACTTTGATACTATTCTAAAGTGTTTTAGAATGGACGACTCCTGGCGTAGTGTACCCGCAAGTGATGGAGTCACCCTCTCTAAAGAGATATCTTCTAGACTGATGAGGAGAAGGATTTACATGATTGGCATATCACTTGCTTAGGCAATTGAGTTAATCATGAAATGTCAAGTACCACACCAGATATTGCTTTTGCACTGGCTACAATAAGTATATATTAATCCAATCCTCGAGAAACATTGGGAAGCAGTTATGAACATAAGTGGATGTTCTTGGTATATGGTAACGGCAGCCTCCTTCAGGAGGCAGTTATCGTTTCAGGCTTCCAAGGTAGCCTAGATGACAGAGTGACTGTCAGAATTATAGTTTTCTCTCTTTTGAGGGGCGGTATATTGGACAGGTGGTCCAAGCGGATAGTGAGAAAAGGAATGGTGCAGGATGCTGATTAAATTCAGTGGATGATACAGTCTAAGAAGTTTGTTGGATTTGGAGTTCATTTGTGAACTGGCTCCCATCAGATATCCAGACAAATTCTAAGACATGTATCGCTCATTTCGGGAGATAGTTTTTCTCCGCAAAGTTGAGATATAGAGAGATAAAGATAGAAACATTGGAGCGGATCCACTCACTGAGGCTGTTTCTCGAACGCAATAGTTTCACAAACGGGCTTTGCGAGACTGATTAGTAGAGAAGTTGGGTGTTCGGTATCACACAGGCTGTGAGTATGCGACATCGCAATAATTAGCCTTAAGTGCAAGTGGGAGATTGTTGGATATATTGCCCTCAAGTCAATTATTGGAATCGCAGGCACGCGATTGTGATGATTGAGGGAGGATCTATACGGGTAGAACAGTCTTACTCGAGATGATAGTATACTATCTGGTTTGTCTTTATCATTATGTACATGCATTATGTAGTATTACATATCACTATTATATGTTGATAGAGCTCATAGGATTCTTGCTTGACTACCAGTATTATGATGGCGATCATATACGTGGAAGCTGGGTGGTCTATAAGCACATCCTTAAATGTCCCTAGTCGAGGGAGTATCTAGACTGAGCAACGATGCTCCGGAGTAGACTAGTGTATACTTTTCAAGACCCCGATGAGGGGGGGTGGCCGGTCTCACAAGCCATTGGTGTCAGTTAGTCATCTAAGATAGTATACGGGTGCTCATTGGGTTATGAGTTACACTGGACGGACTCGCCGGGAACATGCTAGATGGTATTATACATATTGTCAGATAGCAGTTCTCAGGTGACATGAGTACAGGTTAGTCTGTCGACCTGAGATAGTCATTTGTCTCATGTGAGTTCCCACTGTGCTTTGATTACTATCCTACCACGACTCAAATGAGTCGTGCAAACAGGTTTTAATTGGGTACAGTCCTGAACCACATGGAGGCAGTGAGTGGATCGTTGGGGATTCGTCTCTTCCGGTATTGGGGGTTGATATCGCGCTGTGCACGGGTGGCCATCACCAGAAATTCTTGGTCAAGGTAGACGAAAATTACTGATTTGGATCAGTAGTTGCTCAGTGGGTGATGGACTTCACACCGACACGAAATATCGCGTTATTAGGGATATGACTTTATCCACCCCCCTAGACCCGATATGCGATACTCTTAGACGAACAGACCGGACTGTATGGAGATTGTCACAGACAGGCTCAGTATGGGTTCGGATGAGTTTGCTCGTCGGCCTTCCTTTCGCTCAGTACCTGGGTAGCCGTTACGTACAGCTAGTGCCGCTGACGTGCTTGTGGTTAAACCTACTGCCAGCGTATTGACGAGTCTTTAAAGTCCTACACAGAGGGTTTCCCTGGTTCAGGTGAAATAATGTAGTAGCCGTATTTTGATACGTGCAGAGCTCCGATCGAATGACTGTACTAGTTACCCGGGCTTTCGATCAGACGGTTAATAATACTAACCGGCTCGGGATTGAGCCGGATTTTTAATCAGGTATTGATTTAATAATTTATGTATATGTATTTCGATATGTATATTCTAGTATTATGTTCTTTGTGTTATTCTATCTCTTTGGGTATTCGTATTTTGGTACGAATACATGTATGTATATACAGATGAGTGTAATCCGTAATTATACGGAAAACGTTCTAGAAGGTGGACACTTCATTTTGGATTATTCATTTATTTATTTAAATGGAAATGAGGTGTAAAGGTAAAGAAGAGAGAATGGTGAGCACCTTACTTGAATAATGTTGACAAATAAATTGTTAATTCATTTGTGCTAACTATTCAAGTATAGTTGCTATATTCTATTTAAAAAATTGTTTTACAAAACCTTGCTTCATATTTTCTCTCACTTGAGGATGGTTCATTTTTGACATGGGATTTTTCATTCACATCATTTTGGTTATCTCTCTTCACTACCTTTCTTGAGTTCCTCCACCTTCTTCTTGAACCTCCTCTCTACAATCTCATGTGTTGAGAATCAAGAGAGGAGGTGAGATAGATACGCATTTAGAACCATTCACTACATCCTAGACACTTTAGATTAGCAATCTATAGTCCTTAGTTGCTTCACTAGATTCTTAGTGTGGAGCTAGACCCATGAGGTACATCTCTCGGGTGGATCATCTTCGACGGAGGAAGACCGGCGGCCAAGTTCGATCGAGGAAACCTTTAGGAGCTAAGTAAGATGGTAGAAGACCGAAAGACATGGTTCATTCGGTATACAACTTCTAACCTTGTAGTTAATATCTCCTTTTGTAGCTAGTATCGGTTTATGGTTTCGATTCTAGGACGGGTTGTTTAGCTCCAAAATTTTAAACACCATTTTTGTTCCGCATCAGCCACGGTAGATGGCCAGGGTGCTATCAAACCCCAACAGTATATTTAAACGATAAAATCAGATAAAGAACACGTGTTAGAAATGAAGCACTCGACAGTCAACGATAAAAGGAATGCATTTAAATAAACATTTTATTCTACAGGAAAGAGATCACCAAACACGGATCAAAAATACAAGGGCTTACAAAACTATAAACAAAGTTTTCTAAATCCCTCTCAGCCTCCTCCACCATGTCGAAGCGG
Organism: Agapanthus africanus; assembly: GCA_030015575.1. Classification (NCBI taxonomy): domain Eukaryota; kingdom Viridiplantae; phylum Streptophyta; class Magnoliopsida; order Asparagales; family Amaryllidaceae; genus Agapanthus; species Agapanthus africanus. The sequence goes on from CM057340.1 coordinate 757,901,069, forward strand.
CGATCTTCGCGAGAAGCCACTCCCCATCGATCAGTGTCGTGCTCATCGGCGAAATCATACATGATGGCCCGCTGAGCCCGTATCTGGCTTACCAACTGAATAGAGCGATCTTTCAGAGGCTTGGTAATCAAACATTTCTCACGAAAGCACTCAATCTTGTCCTCCGCTGCGTCGAGTATCGCTGGAGTCGTCTCTGCTGGATGAGAGAGAATGTCATCGAGTACGGACAGGAAGATCATCCGGAGCCAAATGGAGCGGATGCGGAGAGGAGATCCTCTACGAGTTAAAAGCTCGTGCATCACAGTGTCGCATTGGTCATCCGTGAGAGTGGGATTCACTAAGCATGCAGCAAAACAAGGAACAATTTTCTCGATAGGCACTTCCCATGACTGCCGATGAGCATGTGGACGATTGCAAGTCATGACTCTTCTCTGTTAAAACGGTTCTCTGAGAAAGTGAGAGAGAAGGTGAGCACTGTTTAAGATTATAAAGAGAGCCATTTAAGTCTCGGCATAGAAAATATTGTGCATAGTGGAACTATTTCCAAGTTCCGACAAAAAAGGGGTTGGAAAAGAAAATGTTGACTTAAGAAAAGTAAAGAAAGAAGGCGAAAAGAAGCCTTCATAAATGAGACGGCGCCTCACATGCTCCCCACGTGAGTGCCAGCGTCGGCCTCTTATAAGATTAAACCCTATAGTGGCGCCTCACGTGGAACACACGTGAGCGCTGGCATGCAAAGCACTTGAGCGCATATTATATAAGAATTAAATTCTTAAGTGGCGTCCACATGCATAACACGGGAGCGTCGGTGCATAAACTAAAGCGGGTAGAATTAAATTCTACATGGGAAATATTTCCCTAAAATCTGGGATATTCTCTGTTAAATAGAGCCGTTGGATCAAAAATCCAATGGTGATGATAAATCATCAAATAATAAAATTAAATTTTATTAGGGAAAAAATATCTTCCTGATCAAATATTCTCTGTTGGATCAAAAATTCAATAGTGATTAAAAATCATCTGATGGTAGAATTAAATTCTATTAGGAGAAAATATCTCCCTAATCTTTCTAGGTGAGAAAGATATTCTCGGTTGGATCAAAAATCCAATGATAGAATTAAATTCTATATTGGAATATATTTCCCCAATCTTTCTAAACAAAAAAAGATTGTGCTCTGTTAAACAGAGCACCCTTGGATTAAAAATCCAATGATTATTAAAAATCACCGATTGATAGAAATAAAATTCTATCTATGGAAAATATTTCCCTAATCTTGTTAAAAATAAGAATACATATATTCTGTGAAGTAAAATTTACTGGATCAAAAATCCAACGGTGGATAAAATCCCCCAAAAAAATTTTGAGACCAATTAAATCAATTGGTATCTCTCAAATGAGAGATTTTCTCAAACTAATTAACATTTTTGACTCACTTATAAAAAGGATCCGAAACTTCAAGTCTCAGGGACGCACAGAGAGATGAGACCACCCCATAAGTTTCTGTAAAAAATACAGAAGGCTCTCAAAACAACAGAGAGTTTAATTCTAAAAAAAAAGATCTCTCTCCTCTCAAATCCTAGGTAAAGAAAAAAATAAAGATCAAAATATCTTCTTTACCCATCATACCATATCCAAGGGTTTAACCCTTTATAAGAATTTAGTTCTTTTTCTGGATCGGAGATCCACAAGACAAGTCTTCCACAAATTGAGAATTTAATTCTCATCGGGAAGATCTTGCTCTTGAGAATCAAGAATTCAGGGAAGAATAAGATTGAAAAGAAAGAAGATGGAGTCAATAATACTCCAGGAACTTAGTTCCTTCAAATCAAAAACTTAGTTCTTAAAGAACTCGATCTCAGATTCTCAAAATAGTGATCTTGGTGATCATTAATGGTCAAAATACCATTAACAAAAGTTTAACCTCTCTGAAAACATGAACATGAGAACATGGATAAAAGAACATGAAGAAAATAGAGTTCATAATACTGCAGGAACTTAGTCCCTTCAAATCAAGAACTTGGTTCTTAAAGAACCTGATCCCAGATTCTCAAAATAGTGATCTTGGTGATCGTTAATGGTCAAAATACCATTAACAGAGTTTTAAGTTCTCTAAAAATATCAACAGAGATTAAATCTGCAAAGAACTTAGCGCCTCACGTGAAATACACGTGAGTGCCAAAAACTTAGCGCCTCACGTGAAACACACGTGAGCGCTCAAAAGAAGCCAAAACTTAGTGTTTCACGTGAAACGCACGTGACCGCCAGACGCTCAGCGCCTCACGTGAAATACACGTGAGCATCACAAAAAACTAGTGCCTAGAACTATTTCAGCGGCTCACGTGAAACATACGTGAGTGTTGTATATCTTAGTGCTTAGCACTGCTGGGTAGTACAGAAACCCAATCTTAACCCAAATTGACTAAGTTTACTGAAATTAAGCCTCTTTGATTTTAAATCAAGCGAGCACATATGCTCGTGATTTCCAAACTGATCTTAGTCTCAAACATGACTAAAGATCTCTCATTGATAATATCCAAAATGATATTCATCCCATATCTCCTAAGATAATCTTAATCTCAAATATGACTAACGATTCTTAGGTCCGTCGTGATCTTTTCCCTCCAATACGGGATTTGGTTCAAGGGTACATCTTTCCACACCTCTAATGTATGTCGTTATAATTTCTCAACGTCTTCAGAGAGGTGGCGGGTCCCGACAACCAACAACTCCTTTCCCGTTCCAACTTGATATAAAATTTCATCAAGATAGGGAATGATACATCTCACATTGATACACTTTCAAATTGACGTGCACACCTCAAATCGGATCGCACCCCAAATTAGACGCATTCAATGTCACTATCGTTCACTCCGCCATGTAACAAATACACGTGAGCGCAAGATGAACGTTGGACCGAAATGTCTTTAAACTAATATTCGTCCCAAAATGAGAATGATAGACCGCGATATTCTTAAACTAATATATTTTGCCCTGCGGACTATCTCTATATTGACTACCGTATGCTATCTATGAGCTATTCATATATGATCTAATGATCAATTGAGCCCATATGCTCATTGTTCATTAGTCAATCTTAGTCTCAAATATTAACGATCCGTAGATTAAACCCAAATATCTCATGAACTGATGGATCTCATTTAAATAAAATCTGCGTTCTAAGTTCATTCCCGTTGGCAAACCAAGCTACCAACATGGACCCCGTCAAGCAAATTCTTGACCCAAACCCAAAATCTAAAATATACGGATTTGGACTAATCCGCGTCCTACGGGCGATGACATAAATTAGTCACCGTATACAATCCACGGGCAATCAAAACAAACAAAATAACACACGACACGAAATGAACTGCTGGAGAAGAAGAAAGTGGTTATCGCAACGCGATAACGTAATTAACTACAGGGGCTTGCGTCTGCAGGGAAGAGCGTCTTCATAATCAAAAACCCCTCACAAACGAGCAGGAATCTGATAAAGTCTGCTACAACGGTCGCATCTATCCAAATCTCCAATATACGGTGCCATAAATCAACTTGATATTTTCGGAGAGGTGGATAGATATATCCAAATAGCATCTTCCCTAAATTTAGGCTAGACGTTCTCAGCGTCTCAGTCTGGTTTTCGGCGGTAAACAACCATGAAAACTTAGGTACTGATATAGGAGATTATAAAAATGTTTTAGATTTTTATTTGCATGAATTGTATGCCATATATGATGCACAGTACAGTCAAAACAGAACTTCTTCTTTATCTTTCTGTTCACAGCAAACTTCCAAAAAAGGAATATTTCAGTTTTTGTAGTAGAAAAAATAAAAAACAACCGTTTCTATTTCTCTACTTATAATGAGCTTACAATGTATTTGCAAACTGATTTCAGTAATGTTCTTACCGCGGATCAAATAGATAATCTTGATATTTTGGATTGGTGAAAAACACAGGAACACATGTATCTTGTGCTTTTTGCCATGGGTCGTGATTTACTGATAACTCCGGTGTCCACAGTAGTTTCAGAGTCTGCTTTTAGTGCAGGCAACATGGTTCTAAGCAACAAGAGAGCGAGGCTGTCGGATGACGAATTGGAGATCGCGGTGTGCCAAAAATATTGGTTCGATGCAGAAACTAGACAACAACACGTTAAAATTATTGAAGACTCCGACACCGATAAAAAGTAAAGACCGATAAGAGCTAATCGGTTAGTTTTTTTATTGAATTGTATTTTTAATTTTTTTTGGCAATTGTATGAATGGTAAGATTTGCCAACTTATGTCCCTCTCAAAACATTTTTTAATTAATAAAATATCTAGGTCTGCTCCGAAACCTATACATAGTTTGGATTAAAAAAAATTCCAAATTTTTTTCATAAAAATAAAAATTTACTTAAAATTTTTATTTAAAAATTTAGAGGTCTTTAAACATGCCGGCCCGACCTGACCCAAGCCGGACGATAGGCCTGGCTCGGTTCGGTTTTGGAGGCTTCGGACTGAGCTTAAGCCCGGCCCGAAGCCTGGTCAACCCGGGCCGGCCGGATAGACACCCAATGACCATCAAAGAATAGACAGCAAGCTTATATGGCTGCGTGTGTTGCCATTTGCCTTCAAGAACCTGTTTTGTCGTCGATGATGTTGTATAGCTGCTGGGGTCTCTCATTCTGGTTATGAACCTTTTTTATCGTCTTCTTAAATATTTTGATGGGTTCATTTTTCTAGTTCCTCTTGCATATCTATGATATGGAATTAATGTTGCTGCAATGCCGCTCAGTCTGCAGGTACCACCATCATGGTCCCTGAGAGTATATTTCAAATGCAAGATGGATGGCATTGGCCATGGCCACATGCATGCTGGCGCCGACACAAAGATGCCATCTCCATATGCTTCAAGCTTGCTAAAGCGACAATAATTTTGAATCTTGATTCACCATGGACCATCACTTTCTTCAATCAATATAGGTTCTTGGATGTGAATTCATCACCTCACATCGCAGAAGCTAGCTAGCTATTGGGATTCATACATATATAGTCCAACATAAGCAGCACATTCCGCGATGATAATATATAGGCTTGATGCGATATTCATGAATGCGTGTTGGCATCGAGGTTACGATCAACTCCAAACCAAACTTCATGTTCTAACTAATTTTTGGGGTTTTCTTTACCATTTAAATTTTTTTTTTTTTTTGCGCGAGCACAGGCTGGGGATTTTTTACTTTATTTTTTTGTGTGTGTGAGCACAGGCTGGGGATTTTTTTTTTGGGTGGGGATTGGTTTTTTTGGGGGGGGGGGGGGTGTGATACGAGTATAATGAGCAAGGGGTCAATTAGTAAAATGTATGAAAAGGAAGGGCTTATGTGTAAATTCCTTTCCCATCCTCTTTATATTTCCAGCTGCTGGACAGTTTAGAATTAGGCTGAAAAATGTTATGTCATCTTAGTTCTTAGTGATAGCTCGTTTTCTACAATGAATCTAGTTTTAGTGATGGCTTCATTTCTTGCAATTAGTTTTTTAATTGGTACTTTTTTAATGGATATTGGATATTGGGAACAAATGAGAAAAGATCATCCTCATATCTTGATGATGCTCGATATCGGGGATCTCTCCGATCATGACACGTAGCAGATGGCGTGTTCCAAAGCTCACAAGAAAGGACCTATAGTGGCCGACCAGACCATTCCAGTGTCCGTCCCACAAACAAGCGCTGGCTCACCTCTGAGCCTCCAGCACAATCGGCCTCCTCGGCCTCACAGCTCGTCTCCGGGCCACCAAGGAACGAAGATACCTCGGCTCTCCCACTCGTCCGCGAGCTCTCCCGCCGAAGTACTCTTCCTCGGTCTCATCGACCGACCAACGGCACCGCTCACAGGCGCAACCGCCATCCCGCGAATCTCGCCATGCGCGAGATATCCGCCGGCCACATCCCACGTTCCACACCATCACGATCCCCCATTAACGAGCCTGTCTCGCCATTAATGGGGATCCCTCTCATCACGCGGGCATGACGTCGGGAGCGTAATGGCCGGCGTGATTCTCGCACCTGCTCTGCCTGCTGCCACCGTTATATAAACCCTTCTTCGAGACGGTTCAAGTAAGCCATTTTTACTCCACTAAGCCGTTACTCTGATCTGATTCCCTCTTTAACTTGACCGTCAGAGGGTCTTCGGTGGTACAACCACCCCGGGACTTCCTTGCAGGTAGCTCGGCGCCAACAGCCTCAAACCTATTGAGATCCACATGCTTCAGGAACCTGCCTCCAGATCAAACATCAGCCATCCATCGCCGCCATCAGCAGATCAACGGAAGGTAATATCTTGGCGTGATCTAGGTCACGTCAGCTGGCGCCGTCTGTGGGAAACCTTGATTCCACAAAAACAAAAGTTCATCTTCCGATCTTACTCTAATGGCGAGCGATCATCACGACGATCCCAGCACCAGCCGCCGCCTCCCCCTCAACGGAGATGCGGAAGAATCTCCTCCGCCGAATGCCATCAACGCTCTCGCCGGCCGGATAGACCGACTCGCGTCTGTCGTGGAGGCGCTCATCCGTGTCCAAACGGCAGGACAAGTTCCCCAGGTCGCCGCTCCTCCGCCTCGGGACCAGGACCCCTGCCGAGGAAGAGAAGGCTCCGCTCGTGCAGGCACGACCGATCGCCGCCTCACCATTTCCAACAGCCGTAGGCCCCCCGGGCCGACGTGTTCAATAACCCTTTGGGCACCGCATCGTTTTGCCCCGAGGTCTTACGCCAGAGAGTTTCGCCCCGAGTCTCGTCTCACCCCTGTCCCTCCCGAGGCAGTAGCGGTCAGCTCGCCTGTTCGCAGGCATGACCTGCACCCCCTCCCTCGAAGGGGTCGCGCACACGAGACTCTCCCCGGCAGCTCAAAAACAACCCCACCGGGGGACATGAGGAACCTCACCGAAAAGAACCGAGGCTCGTCAAGAATCATGGTCGTGGCGGCGGGGGGTACATCAAGTACCTATGAAACTCAGCACCCCATGCCAACCCCGGAGGCCGACAGCCGTCCGAGGAAGAAGGCCAAGGAGACCGAGCCAATCACTTTTGACGATGGGGACTTTCACGGCATATCCCTACCCCACAACGACCCCTGGTGATTACGGCTCGGGTCCATCAATACGAGGTGCACAGGATCCTGGTCGACTCGGGAAGCTCGGCAGACATTCTCTTCCACGACTGCTTTCTGCGCATGGGGCTCACAGCTGCAAACCTGAGGCCGACCTCCCACGTCCTTTCAGGATTCACCAACCACTCTATCCCGGCAGAAGGGGTGATCACCCTGCAGTTCAATATCGGGGAGCCCGGCCGTACGCGGACAGTGCCGGTAGAGTTCATCGTAGCGAAAATCCCATCGGCGTACAACATCCTCCTCGGCCGCCCCACGCTGAACTCCCTCCGGGCCCAGATATCGACCTACCACCTGGCGATGAAGTTCCCTCTCGACCAGGGTGGGATAGGTCGGGTCTATGGTGACCAGCGAATTGCAATGGTTTGCTTCACCGCAACATCTTCATCGGAGAGAACGGTCGACAACGTCGAAGGTGAGGGTGACATCAAGGGCTCTCTAGACACTCGAGACAAGCAAAAAGAGGTCCGAGGTACCCCGGTGGAGCCTCTAACAGATGTCCCCCTTGTAGAAGGGGACGAGGAAAAACTCGTTCAGATCGGGTCTCTTCTGAAAGGAACTCAGCGAGATGTCCTGGTTCATTTCCTCATAAACAACTCCGACGTTTTTGCCTGGGCGCCTGCTGACATGCCTAGGATCGACCCCAAAGTTATATCTCACAAGCTCGAGGTAGATCCTACGGCCCGACCCATCAGACAGAAGAAGCGAAGCTTCGCCCTGGTCAAACAGAAGGCTATCGAGGACGAGGTAGATCGGCTCCTCGCCGCCAACTTCATTCGAAATGTGCCCTATTAGGAGTGGTTAGCGAATGTAGTCCTGGTCAAGAAGTCAAGCGGGAAGTGGCGCATGTGCGTCGACTTCACCGACCTCAACAAGGCCTGCCCCAAAGACAACTACCCCCTACCTCGGATAGATCAGCTCGTTGACAGCTCGGCTGGCCATGAACTATTGAGCTTCATGGATGCCTTCTCTGGCTATAATCAGATCCGTATGAATCCGGCAGACGAAGATCTCACCGCATTCATAACGGACTGGGGGGTATACTGCTACAAGGTGATGCCCTTCGGCCTCAAGAACGCCGGGGCTACGTACCAACGGTTGGTCAACCGCATGTTCAAGCCACAGATCGGCAGAACCATGGAAGTTTATGTCAACGATATGCTCGTCAAATCAGTCTCGTCAACCGACCACGCCAAGGACCTGGGCGAGACCTTTGAGGTACTCCGCAAGTTCAAGATGAAACTGAACCCCGCCAAATGCGCATTCGGGGTCACCGGGGAAAAGTTCCTCGGTTTCATGGTCACCCACCGTGGGATCGAGGCTAACCCGGAAAAAATTGACGCTATCCTCAACATGACCGTGCCCAAGACCAACGTCGAGATCATGCGGCTGACGGGGACGAGTAGCCACTCTGAGCCGCTTCATGTCGAGGTCTGGGGAAAAGTGCCTCCCATTCTTCAAAGCCCTAAAGAAAATCCCGAGGTTCAAGTGGTCAGAAGAGTGCCGGACCGCCTTTGACCAATTAAAAAGGCACCTTGCGACGCCACCGCTGCTCACCCGACCAGTTGAAGGAGACGAGCTATCACTGTATCTGGCGGTATCCGACCAAGCAGCGGGCTCAGTGCCCGCTCGAGAGGTCAACAGAGCGCAGAAGCCAGTGTACTACGTGAGCCACGTCTTCAAAGAAGCAGAAACGAGGTACCCAGCCATAGAGAAGATTGTATTGGCACTCGTTGTGGCCTCAAGGAAGCTGCGGCACTACTTCCAAGCGCACACTATCCTCGTTCTCACCGAGCGCCCGCTGGGGGCTATCCACACCTCACCCGAATCCTCGGGCCGCTTAGAGAAGTGGAGGTAGGAGCTGTCCCAATTTGACATAAAATATCGCCCGAGGCAGGCCATCAAAGCACAAGCCCTGGTTGATTTTATCGTCGAATGCACCATCCCCAGTAAGGAACCAGAGCCCACACCGACCCTCGCGGATCAACACTCAGTCGTGGGGAGACCCGACTCGGTCCCTGAGTGAGTCATTTACGTTGACGGGTCTTCAACCGAGGAAGGCTGTGGTGCCGGCCTCATCATTCGGGGCCCGAACGAGGCAGAAATGGAGTACTCTCAAAAACTCGGGTTCAAGGCCTCAAACAACGCGGCAGAGTATGAGGCCCTGCTGGCTGGACTGCGCATGGCCTCCGGGCTGGGGCTGAAAACAATTCGAATCCGCAGTGACTCAGCCCTAGTCGTCGGCCAAGTAACCGGCCACTTCGAGGCTCGGGAACCTCTAATGGTAAAGCATCAAGCCGAGGTAAGAAAACTTCGGAAGAACTTCGATGAAGTCCAGATAGAGCAGATACCCAGGCAACTCAATGCCAAAGCCGACGCCCTGAGCAAGCTAGCTTCATCCTACTCGACTAACAACAAGTGATCTATCCTCTTCGAGACCTTGCCGCGGCCCAGCGTGGAAGACGGGGTAACAACACTTCATGTATATACGGCGCAGGAAGATGACCAAGACTGGAGGAAGCCCCTCGTAGAATTCCTAAGGGATGGTACGCTCCCAGAAGATCGTAAGCGGCCCGCCGTCTCCGAGCCAAAGCCCGTCACTTCGTCTGGAGCAATGGAAACCTTTACAAGAAGTCCTTCACTCAGCCCCTGCTCTGGTGCGTCGACCCCCACGAAGCCGATTACATTCTCTAGGAAATCCATGAAGGGGTCTGCGGCCCACACCAAGGGGCCCGCACCTTGATCCAGAAGGCCTTGCTCCAGGGGTACTACTGGCCAACTATCCACCAAGACGCCCAGAAGATCGTTAAGAAATGCAAAAGCTGCCAACTCCACGGAAGTATACCTCGCCTTCCGGCTACCAAGCTGACCGCCCTAACCTCCCTGTGGTCGTTCGCCCAGTGGGGATTGGACATGATAGGCCAGTTCCCTACCGGTGCGGGCGGACACAAATATGTCCTCGTTGCAGTGGATTACTTCACAAAGTGGATCGAGACCGTCCCCATCAGGAAACCGGATGCCGCTACAACCATCAAGTTCCTGTAGAACAACCTAATACTCCGGTTCGGCATCCCGAGGTGTATCATCACCGACCATAGGACAAACTTCGAAAACGAGAAGGTGAAGGAGTTCTGCAACGAGTACCAAATCCTCATGAAGTTTGCCGCGGTCGCACATCTACAATGCAACGAACAGGCCAAAGTCGCCAACCGGGACGTCTTCCGAGGCCTGCGAGCCCGCCTAGAAGGACGCCAAGGCAGTTGGGTCAAGGAATTGTCCTGGGTCCTATGGGCCCTGCGCACGTCAAAGAAGACCCCCACTGGAGAAACCCCTTTCAACCTCTGCTACGGGACCGAGGCAATGGTCCCAGTGGAGATCGGGCTACCCAGTCACCGGGTCGAACACTTCGAAGACGAAGCAAACACTACGGCCCTGTGGACCAACCTGTACATCTTGCTGGAGAAACGAGACCCGTCTCAAATCAGGGCTGCCGCCTATCAGCAGTAAACTGCCCGATACTACAACGTGCGGGTCAAGCGTCGCTTCTTCAAGACCGGAGATCTGGTCCTACGGAGAAATGAGTTCGTTGATCAAGGAAGGCTACATAAGCTTTCCCCGAGGTGGGACGGTCCTTTCCTCGTCTCCGAGGTACTTCCCGGCAGAGCCTACCGCTTACAGGACGCGGACGGGCGCAAGTTTCCGCGGCCTTACAACGCCGAGAAGCTCAAGCTGTACCAGTGAAATCAATACCTACGAGTGTATAACTCTCCTTTCACAAAGACAATGTAAATTTTTCTAAAAAGTCATTTCCATTCAAATAACAAGAAGGGAACGTTAGAGCATTGCAAAAAGAGGAGTCTTGTCTTTGTGATTGATTGATAGAGATTTTACAATCAAAGAATTGTTAACCGCAATCAAGAACGGCGTCGCTTGATAGCTAGCTGGTGAGTACGGGTCGGTCCACAGGGATTTTGTGTATTCTCAATTTGTTCTAACGAGTTAATTCTGATTGTTGTCGGATTGATTATCACTAAAAACTAAGTTGATCTAGACTAGGATTAAAATCTTTCTAGGGTTTGATTTAGATTAAGTTTAGAAAGTCAATATTCCTCACCGCTTTCTATGCCCTATTTAAGATCTATGAGGTGTTATGGTAATAATTAATAAAGTGGATTAGTACCATCGGGAAGAAACGATATTTCTTCCTCTACGTTCTTATCCTTCCTTTCTTAATTCTTACCCTAACCTCCATGGAAAACATACGCAACCGTTCTTTTATACTACGGTATCACCGCTACCTCGTGGGATAGGGTGCCGTAGGGAGCGGTGTGTGTATGTATGCATGGAGTCCTATAAAAACGTGTGATGGGTAAGAAAGGGGTAAGAGATTTTCATCTCTCAAACATTTCCTATTCCTAACCCTTACAAGTGAGGAACTACTCACTCATTAGGGAATTGATTAACATGTTCTAAACTAATTAATTAGGGCAGATAATGAAATCTATACTATGGCAGATAATAAAAGTTACACTAGGGCAGATAATAAAATTAACTAGGGTAATGAAAAGAAAACTTACTCTAATTTTTATTTGATACTCTCTTCCAACATTTACAGGATTTGAATTTTGATAAATACAATGAGGCACAAGAAGAGGCATACCTCAAAAAGAGGTTTAGGATTCATATTTATAGAGCATAGAAACTTAGGGTTACAATCGATTCAGATCTGCATTTACAATTTTACCCTAAAGAGGCCTAGTCAATGCACCGCCACGCCTTTACAATTTTCCACCGACACGGGCACTATATGGCCGCGGATCCGCGGCCATCTTGATGGATTGCTGGCTGCTTTTTCCTGGGGTTCTTTCTGCTGCTTTTGGCTTCTTGTTTATTTACATGGTTTCTCAGTTTGTCTTCTAAATTTCTTCTAGATTTCCACAGTGAATAAAGTCGTGGACTTTTACCGCTTGTTTCGTGTCGAAGTCTTGAACCTTGCGCTGCCTTTGTTCTTTGTGAAATCGTCCATTGATCTTTGTTTATTCTCCAACTGTAGGCTTGATCAAGATTCTTCCATTTGTTGATCGTAGTCTCACTTTTGTATCGTCTTTTCATCGTTTTCACTGTTTTTGTTCCGAGAACCTGTAATCTGCAACTATATAGCAGACATGGATCAAAAGCACCTGTTTATTTGTAAAATGACTAAGAATGAGGAATATAATAATACAAAATTATGATATGAACAAATACCCCCAAACTTATCTTTTGCTCGTCCTCGAGCAAAACTAGTTTTATTCTCGAAAAAGACCTAACCACACTTTCGCAGGGAAACGCGATTGCACTGAGCTTGTGCAACAAGCCGTTAAACCTCTAGGTGTCCCTAATAGGAGGAGTGTTGTCTCCTGAGGTTTTTCAGCGGATACTACCCACAAAATTCTATCAATTTGGTATATTGACTTTTATTCTCCAATTAGGTTTTCTGACAAGAAACTCTATTATCTTTGACTCAGAAATTATCAACCCGTATTTTTCACGCTTCCTTATCATTTAAGTTAAGATCATATATATTCTTGTAAATTTACTTAGCTTTTAGCATGTTTTAAGTTTTCCTTCTAAGGTTCATCTCAACTTAGGAATTTTTATCATCTCTACTAAAGATATAAGTACTATTTTTCATTCCTATCTCTTATCTAAACCCCAATCACATACCCCTACGTGTGTGTGTATCACCCTTACACTTGGAAATTCAAATCAAGCTATTATACTCTTGTCCATCGTCCAAAGTACTTTTCAATTGGTGAATTCTTATATGAAATTTCTCACACATCCTTCATGCGACCGTTAATACTTCTTGAGGCACTAACGACCGATTACAAAATGCGTTTGCACATTAAGGCGTAATTGCTAGTCTTGTAACACCTAAGGCTTTAGCAGTGACTCCCAAACCAGTTGGTCTAAGGCACTAGGTGATAAAGCACCCTCGCTAAATATTTTTTTCTATTTATGCAGCCTTAAGTAATTACAAAAACCAGTGTTCATTTTTTTTTATTCACACTTGTATTTTTATTTTATTTCCCTTTATACTAAGGACTTTAGACAAGAGCATTTCAAGGTCTCTTCTACTATTCCAACTTTCAAGGTTCATTTTTGTGCAATTTGTAGGGTATATATTTTCAGAATTTAGACTTAACCTTAGGAATTATTTTTCAGACTTATACTTTAATAAAAATATCAATGCGTTTCCCTTGTTTTAACTTAGCCTAAGAAGTGAACTCGAAATTTGCCTATTTCTAAATAAACTACAAAGACATATACTTTCTACCGTTAAATTTTAAGAAAGTTTAGGGTTTTTAATTTACTAAGTCTAAGGTCTAGTTGTTCCTAGCTAGTTAACCTATTTGTCAAACTCAAGTCAATTAAGGCCAAAATTGAATGTTTTAATTTTTGAAATTTTTGGAATTTTTCAATTTTTTATGGGTTTTAAAATAAGTATGCAAATGCAAAGATGTACATATGAATGCGAAGGAAGAAAGCTTACCGAGCACACCCCCAAACTTAAACTTGACAGTGTCCTCACTGTCAGGCTACACCAAGAGGGTCGAAAATATCGGCACTCCCCTGTTTATTTTTTTTTATAATTTTTTATTGTTAAAAGAAAAACAAAATATATATACAACAAGGTCCCCCCAAACTTAAGTGAAACAGTGTTTCCACTGTTTTAAGCGTTAAAGTTCAGAGTTAGGGAGGAGAAAAATCAAACTATACAAGGCCTTACACAGGCCAAAGGTTAGCACCAACCATTCAAAAAGTTTATCGTTATAATGGTAGGGTTTGTGAAAGAATGGAGTGTAGAGAAAAGAAATGAGAAGCACACGAGACCGTATGGAGATAGAAGCGGTATGCGGTCTCGGTGGAGGAGGAGAATGGCGGAAGAGAGAAAGAAGTGTAGTACGAACTTGAGAGTGTAAATTGAGTGAATAAATTAGCACAAATTGTGATGACCGATGTGTTAAAAGCGATTGTGCTAATTTATCAACCCGTCGAGAAATGGGGTCAAATCCCTCAAGATTCGCAAGAAAACATGGGTACGTTGAATTTGGTAAACCATCCATTGAAGATGGAAGCGCGACGGATTCTTCCGCGGTCGAAATGATGGAAAGAACGAAGGAGAGTGATTTAGGGATAGTCTTATTCTCACCTAAGTAAACTGTCACGAACTCGGAGGATTCCATTAATGGTTCGAAATGACTGTAAGCAACCGAGTCTGATGGTTCAACTAACTCATCTGAAAATTCAAAGGACTCAAACTCGGGCGATGAGTCTTCAAAATCGTCCGAAAAAGTGAAACACTCGTAATCGTTATCGGCTGTGAGAACTGTGTCAGATTCAAAGAGGAACGCACTAGTGGCGTCCAAACTGCTGTGATCGAACAGAAATTTTTCAAGCTCACAGTCCTCCTGCGTGATCTTTTGCGTGGTCAGAACGATGGAAATGAGGAGGGTGATTTAGGAAGTATAACAGTTAAAGGTTCAGGAGGATGAATTGGAAAATCCGACACATCAAACAAAACTGGTTCATCCTCAATACTATCCTCAATACTCTCCTCAATACTATCCTCATAATTCTCCTCAAAAGTTATCTCATCCATACAATTATCATCAAAATCAAGACGCATATGAAGTTCGGGAGAAACATTTAATGACTCGGGATTATGAATTGTAGAGAAAATTTCAGTTAAATCTACGGGTTCATCATCCAAAATATTCCCGACGTCAATATCCTCAATCAAGTGAAAATCAATTTTTTTAGACACCCCATCAAAGGCATGGATATTTATCAATTCAAGTTCTAGAGTGGAGGTGTAGAGGTTAAAAGGATTGGTGATGGTTTCACTCGAAAAGGGCTCTTCACAATTAGGTAAATCAAACACTACAAGATCATACAACTCATTACACGTTTTATCTTCAACTGGTGAATCATTTGGGACACTGTTCCCCTCCGAACGGCGGCCAAGACATGGACGTCTTGCCTGGGGTTCGGGGTAGATGCTATTTGGTTTTATCCGTCCATCTCTCCAAAGATGTCAAGTTGATTTATGGCACCGTGTATCGAAGGTTTAGACGGATGCGGCCGATGTAGCAGACTTCGTCAGATTCCCCCTCGCTTGAGGGGTTTTTTGATTGTGGGGACGCTCTTCCCTGCAGGCGCAAGCCCCTGCAGTTAATTACGCTACCGCATCGCGGTAACAACTTTCTCCTTCTCCAGAATTTCACTTCGTGTCGTGGGTGTTTGTTTTATTTGTGGTTGCCCGTGGATTGTATACGGAGACTGATTTATGTTGTCGCCCGTAAGACGTGGATTAGTCCAAATCCGTATTTTCTTAGATTTGGGTTTGAGATTTTGGTTTGAGGATACGTTAGCCGTATTTGAGGCTAAGATCAACTCAAACGTTCGTTAAGGATACGTTAGTTCAGTTTGAGACTAAAATCAACTTAACGAGATCGTTTAGATCCGACAAAAGAGCGTTTGGGCTCTATTGTTCCAGTTTAGGGACATAGTGGTCCATTGAATGTATGGCCGTCGGGACCCGTCACCTCTCAGACGACGTTGAAGGATTACAACGACGGATGTCAGAGGAGTTCAGAGATGTACCCTTGAACCAAGGTTGATTGGGTGATCTATAGTCCAATTTGGGACTAAAGTCAGTTTGAAGGTTTAAGGATACATTAGCCGTATTTGAGGATAAGATCAACTCAAACGGGGTCGTTTAGATCCGACAAGAGAACATTTGATGGCTTTATTGTTCCAGTTTAGGGACGTAGTGGTCCATTGCCAGTTTAGGGACATGGGGGTCCAACATTCCCATTTTGGGGACGGATATTAGTTTAAGGACACGTTAGCCATATTTGAGGCTAAGATCAACTTAAACGTTTGTTAAAGATACGTTAGCCTAATTTCCAGACTAAGATCAACTTAACGGGATCGTTTCGATCCGGAAAGAGAGCAATTGGCTCTATTGTTCCAGTTTAGGGTCACAGTGGTCCATGTTCCAGTTTAGGGATATGGGGGTCCATGGAATGTATGGCCGTCGGGACCCGTCACCTCTCTGACGACGTTGAAGGATTACAACGACAGGTGTCAGAGGAGTTCAGAGATGTACCCTTGAACCAGGTGTAAATTGTTTTAAGAGAGCAGCCATACTAAGTCAATTTAATTTGAGGACTTACGGCCATGATTGGGCTAAGTCCAGTTGAAGATGTTCAACATTTTCATTTGTCTTTGGCCTATTAGGTCTATGCTAGGGCTTTGCCCCTGTTTAATAATGCACTGCATTTTATTTTTGGCCTGTAAGGCCTATTTGATTTGGGCTCTGTCCCCCTTTTTTATAATGCAGAGCATTTTTTTTGGTCTATTGGACCTTTTAATTGGGCTCTGCCCTTTAATAATGCGCTGCATTAATTAGTCTGACAGAGTGCCAAGTGGCTTGTCAGGCGCTTTGCGCCAATTGAGGAGCGCAAGGCGCAAGTCCATGGGGAGGTGACACGTGTCACGCTCCGGTGAGCGCAAGCGTAGTGCGCTGCGCCAGTGTGCTGCGCTGCTGACACATGGCGCGCTCTGGTGAGTTGCGCCAATTCATGAAAGCAGTGCTCTGTTTTAAAAGCGCATAGTGCAAGTTATTCTGGTGCTGACACGTGGCGCTCTCTGGTGGCCTGCGCCAACCCAAGAGCGCAACAGTGCAGATTTACAAGTGCAAGGCACTGTTTTAAAATCTTAATCCAATTTTGGATTCAAGAAAAGAATCTTTAGAGATTCCAGAATCAGTGGTTCATAAAAAAGGCAATGCCTTTGTTATTATTATATTTTTTTATTGAAGATCTTTGATCTTGTTCTTAGATCAATGATCTTTTCAGAAGAAATTCTTCTTTATTCAGAGGTTTTTACCTTTTTCTTTCTCCGAGTTCTTTCTCAAAGTTTTCAGATGATTTCTCTCTTTTTCTCTCTGTGTTTCTGTCCCTTTTAGACTTAGGGTCTAGGGGCCTTTTTATAGTGCAAATTAGTTTGTTAAATTGGTTAGAGAGATCTTTCTCTGAGTGATTTGGGGATTTTTCCCTACCGTTGGATCTTTGATCCAAGGGCTTATGTTTTACAGAAGACAATTTTCTTGTTTTAACAAGATCAGAAAGATCTTATTGGAATTTTAATTCTTTTTGGCGCAAACGCACCTGCGCTTGACACGTGTCGCGCAGCGCAGAGCCTAGCGCGACTGCGCTGACACGTGTCGCGCAGCGCAGAGTGCAGCGCAACTTCGCTAGCGTGACTGCACTGACACGTGTCGCGCAGCGCAGAGCGCAAGTCAGCTGAAGCGTTGCTTCCTTTATAGAGCCTTGCTCTGATTGAGTAAGCTGCCTTGGGCGCTGCGCTCCCTGCGCTGGCGTGTCTGATTTTGACACGTGGCGTTCTGCGCGCAGCGCAGGGGATATGAAGCGTTACTTCATTTATTTTAATTCTAATTTTCACTTTAGTTTTCAAAACAGAGCTTTGCTCTGATTGGGGGAAACAGAAGCGTTGCTTCGTTTCCCGCCTTAGAGTTTGAACAGAGCATTGCTCTGATTGGGGTAAACAAATGCCCCCCCACCGTTGCGCTTACATGGCCCTCCAAACGTGAACACAGCGGTGGCAGAATTCCAACCGCGGCAACTCTTGGAAGGTGAAAGGGCATTTGATGCATATAAATAGGACCTTTGGTCCTCGACAGATGATTATCATCTTTTAAGATTTTTACTTTCAAAACTTCAGAGCCTTGCTCTTGCCTTCAAGAACTCCAAGAGTTAGAATTTCTTTAGAAAACACTTTTTAGGTAAAAATTTTTAATTAAATTAAATTAATTTTCATTGACAGAGCCTTGCTCTCAATAGATCCCTGATCTAAACAAAACCCATTTAGGGTTTCACTTAGCAGAGCTTTACTCTATAGGTCCAAAGGGATCTAAAGAGAACTAAAGAAAACCCTGTTAGGATTCCATCAATAAAGTTCTGCTCTCTGAAAGATTTCATTTTTTAATTTCTTGATTCATTAATGGAGCTTTGCTCCTTTTAAATCATATAGCAGAACTCTTAAGAGTTGCTGATTTTTATCGATCCTCTTTTATAGGAGTGATGAACGCCCACATGTATGACCTCGACGAGATTATCTCCTACGGAGACATCCGTCGACTCGGCCGTTCCCAAAATCGAGAATTTACTAATGCCGAGTGTGCCGAGATCATGAGTCGCTTCAACGCATACAACGGTCAACTGCTTCCCCGACGTTCCTCTCCTGAAGCTTATCGTGGGAGCCATCTGGGAAGCGCTTCCCTTATTCTGTTCCGGTGTGCCGCTTAGGGCGTTGGATGCCGCCGAGGATAAGGTGCACCCGGTGTACCTGATGAACTTAATCTCGAAGAGACGGCGAGACAATCTTGTCGATCTTCTACACCATGCCTTCCAACAGTCTGCCATACTCGCTGCTTATTGGAGGAAGGAGGACATCAGTGGGGACCCCGAAGCTCGTGCTCGCGAAAGAAAGCACACCAAGATGGTTCGCCAGGCTTGGAAAGTCTTAGATAAGGTTACTTTCGAATTCCTCAACCCATGTCCTGGGTCCGAGGTTATACCGTTGTAAACATTTCAATAATGTTGTTGTTTATTTCTTTATGATGTAAAAACTTTCCAAGTATGAATGACAACTCTTTTGCCTCCTTCCTTTTATTTTCTGCTTTGTTACTGGCACATTCTTTAAATAGGCATAGCCTGTAAGCGATATATAACATTCTGTCTTGAACATCTTGGGGAGTAGTGATGGCTTAGGAAGCAGGTTCAGGTCTGCTACCTAAGGCTTTTCAACTTCATGAGCCGTGAGGGTCTCATAAAGACTTTTCTCCCTACGAGTCGAGAGGATCTCGTAGGTGTATTTTCTCCTTAGGAATCGTGAGGATTCTTAAATGCGTTTTCTCTTATAAGTCATAAGGATCCTATAAGAGAATTTTTCCTTCTTATGAGTCGAGAGGACCCGTAAGCGGTTGTTTCCCTCCTTGTCGAGATTCGACTTTGGAGAGTGAGACCCGTGGATAGTGTGCAAGAGGCCGTTTTGGGCCGACTTGCAGGGTCCCAGTGCTTAGGAAATATGTTTTTTTTAATCCCCGCTACCTAAGGCTTTTCCTCAAGAGTCGAGACGAATCGAGCAGTTCTCGCAAAGACATCAATTTCCTCACGAGTCGAGACGAATCGAGCAGATCTCATAAGTATATCCTAACGTCACACTTAACCTCTGCTCTTTACGACAGAGGTCCGTTAGGGTCTGTGGTACTTAGGGTTTTGGCCGTCGTACCGTCGTACCGTCGCTAATATATTCCTCGATATGCAATCTTGTTGTTCGAGTAGCCTTGCGATTGTCGTGTCTCTGATCCCTTCGGGGGCTGGACAAGACGTTTTCAAGCAATCCTCCTTGGTAGTTTGACCGTCGGAAGAGCAAGAGTTAGGAATTTTGCCATGCTGCTTTTTACTTGAGGTTAGGCTCATTTTGGAGAGCCCCGATGAGTCATAACCACTCCGTGCTGGTGTGGGATGATCTCCGATAGTCTTTCAGGTTTTATGTGAGTTGCCGTCAAGACCCTGAAGTTAGGAATTTGGCATTTGCTTCGTTTGCTGGCAACACGTTTGCTGTATCGAGACGAATGTCACGGTTGTCTCTAGGTTGCTGGTGAACCGTCGAGGTTTGGAACTAGGGATTTTGCCGTGGCTCTGTTAGTTCGATTGTCGCGTCTGAACCCTGCTGGAGGGAGAACGCTGGGGTGACATCTCGTCTGCTGTATCGAGACGAACGTCGCGGTTGTCTCTAGGTTGCTGGTGAACCATCGAGGTTTGGAACTAGGGATTTTGCCGTGGCTCCATTTGTTTGATTGTCACGTCTGAACCCTGCTAGAGGAAGAACGCTGGGGTGACCTCTCATCTGCTGTATCGAGACGAACGTCGCGGTTGTCTCTAGGTTGCTGGTGAACCGTCGAGGTTTAGAACTAGGGATTTTGTCGTGGCTCCATTTGTTTGATGTTGCGTCCGTGCCCTGCTGGCATAAGAAGGAACGCTGTTGTTGGTCTTCTGGGATGCAGATGTGACCGTCGAGACTTGGCTCTCTTTCTGATGGAGCCTGGTGGGATGACATGGTTCCCTCTTTGTTTGTGCCCCTGGATTGTATACAGGGATTGCTGTGATATCGCCTGTAGGGCAAAAGTTTTATTCATCATTTTTTTTTATTATATTTTTTTATTATTATTTTCTTTCCGCGATGCTCTATCATTTCAGCTTTATATCGCGAAAGTCGCGATAACCCAATCATTTCGGCTATTTTTCGCGGTACCCAATCATTTCGGCTATTTTTCGCGGTGCCCAATCATTTCGGCTATTTGTTTTATTTTTACTCGCTGCTTTTTATTGCGAGTTGCCCAATCATTTCGGCTATTTATTTTATTTTTACTCGCTGCTTTTTATTGCGAGTGTAGAACTTGGAATCTTGATGCCAATCCTAGCATCAACATCGCTACAACTGGAATATTGCCATGAGCGAATCATCATTTGCTATGATAGGGCCTGGAATTTGATATCGGTTTAGGCATCAGCATCGCTACAACTGGGATATTGCCAGGAGCGAATCATCACTTGCCTCTGTTGATGTCGAACAAAGGTGGCTTAGCAAATAGGGTTAGGATTCTGTCGACTAAGGCTTTTGACTTCATGAGCCGTAAGGGTCTCACAAAGGTATTTCTCCCTACAAGTCGTGAGGATTTCGTAGGTGTGTTTTCTCCTTAGGGATCATGAGGATTCCTAAGTGTATGTTCCCCTGTAAGTCGTAAGGATCTTAAAAAAGGGTTTTCTCCTTATAAGTCGAGAGGACTTATAAGAGTTGTTCACCGTATGGACATATCCCTAGTCACGGGTGGGACTTTGTTAGGAAAATGTTTATTCGTGCCCGTGGATTGTATACAAGGGTCAGTATCGAGCCGCCTGTAGGACATTATCGAAGGTTGTGGGGGTTGCTTAAGAACAGGTTCAGGTCTCTGTAACTTAAGACTGTCAAATCTTATGAGCCGTGAGGGTCCCATAAGAGAGTTCTCCTTACGAGTCGTGAGGATTTCGTAAGTGTAATTTCTCCTTAGGAATCGTGAGGATCCCTAAATGTGTTGCTCCCTTGTGAGTCGTAAGGATCTCAAGCGGGTGGTTTCTCCTTACAAGGTCGAGAGGATCTCGTAAGTGTCTTTTTTTTAACGAGGTTGCGCCCTTTCGGGTTTTCACAAACACTCGCTGGTAGCCCTGCTGTTTTTACTCACGGAGCCCTTTCGGGTTTTCATCCGTGCCCATTTTGCTTATGGACATACCTTTTTTTTTATTCTTTTTATTCTCTTTTTTTTAACGAAGTCGCGCCCTTTCGGGTTTTCGCGAACACTCGTCGGTAGCCCTGCTGTTTTTACTCACGGAGCCCTTTCGGGTTTTCATCCATGCCCATTTTGCTTATGGACATACCGTCTTCTTTTTTTTATTTTTTATTTTTTATTATTATTTTTTTTTTTTAAATCACGTCAGCCTGAGGATGCTGCGATAGTAGTTTAAAGACGTTTTGGTCGTTTGCAAGTTTTAGGACGTTGCGGTCCGTTATTAGTTTAAGGACGTTTCGGTCCACCGTCGCCGTATTTGAGGTGAATCTCTAATTTACTAACTTTTCGGTCTATGGGGTTTTCCCTATGAATGAGTATGATGCCCCCGGCGTATCCATCTTTCTCGGAGCCTGCGGTTGTGGCGGGCTCACCTTCCAGTTTTCGGAGATGACGAACTTGCCCTGTTGGTGTTGGTCTTCAACCCAGTTTTTGAAGGCGTAGCAATCCTCGATCAGGTGACTTACCGTTTGGTGGTAAGGGCAATAATTGGGATCATTGACATCGCCTGGCTGCAACGGACATTTTGGACTCGGCAAATTGATGAGTCTGTCGCGCACTGCTAGCTCGAACAGTCTCCTTGTTTTATCTTGAGGAAACGAGTAAGGACGTCCTAGCCTCTTCTCGAGGGATATGCGTGAACGCATATTGTTTTGATGAACAACCGGTCTAGGGCCACTCGATTTTTGTTGAGTGTTGGCGAAGAAGGTCGTTTTTTCCTTTCCTTTATCCTTTTTATTCGCTCCGTTGTTAGTGGACCTGAGATTCTCTCCGGATATCGTGCAATTGAGCGGCTGAATGTTCTCGCAACTCCTCAATCTTTCAGAGATGGACTCCTTGAAGAGAGGGCCAAGGGCTAATTTTTCGTCGGAATCGCTCCCGAAGGTGAGAACTCGTGATCCCCCGGGTTCATCCTTACGACAATTGCTGGCAACTCTTTTATGCTCATCCGTCGTATTCTTCCGCTGTCTACGAGTTTCACGCTTTGTTCTGTTGACGTATTGCCTGTGGGCGACATACCCTTGCCACCAACACTTAAAGGAGTCGCAGTCTCAGTAGGATGTGTGATCTTCTTTTGATACAAGCAGAAGTTAGGATGCATCTCTACTCCACCGAGAGTGTTTTCTTCAGAGGGTGGTAGCTTCATCCCCATTGATATGGCTTTAGCGAACCTTTTCCTCGTCTTGAATTTGTTTTTATCCGCGGCGGATGTCTTTTGATTTGACAGGAGTGCCTCGACTCTTTCGTCTAGTCGCCGGTGTTTAGCTCCTTCCAATATGGCCATCTCACGCTCTTGATTGGCTTTAACTTTCAGACGAATCTCATTCAGGAAGGTATCGATCATCTCGTCTGACGGCCACAGAAGTTCCGGCTTAGAATCCGCCATCGTTTTCTCGGCGCAAGGAGCCTCTTTATCGTTTATCAATGAGTGAGAGATCACGTGACAAGTTGCCCCCGGTGCGTCCGTCTTCTTTGGAGTGTGCGGCTGTGGTGGGTTTACCTTCCGCTTTTCAGACAACGCAAACTTGCCTTGTAGGTATTGGTCTTCAATCCAGTTTTTTAAGACGTAGCAATCCTCAATCGGATGACCCAACACTCGGTGGTAGGGACAGTAATTGGGATCATTGACGTCGTTTGGCTGCAACGGGCGTCTTGGATCTGGCAGATTGATGAGCCTGTTGCGCAGTGCCAGCTCGAACAGTCTTCTCATTTTATTTTGAGGAAACGAGTAAGGACGCCCCAGTCTCTCCTTGAGGGATGGGCGTGGACGCACATTGTTTTGACGGACAACCGGCTTCAAGTTGCTCGGCTGTTGTTGAGCGTTGGCGACGAAGGTTGTTTTCCCTTTGCCCTTTTTATTCCAAGGCTCTGTCTTTGAAGAGGCAGGCCTATGGCCCATCTGGTCCATTTGGGCCAGCTTGTCAATCAAGGCCTGGAAAGTAGTTGGCTTGAAGAACATCATGAATTGCGAGATGGTTGCTTGCGGATCAAGAGTGCCCACGAACATGCCTACCGCAGGTGCTTCTTCAATGCATTGTTCGCACTTTGACCATAAGTTTCGCCACCGTATTGCGTATTGAACTCACGTTTCGCCTGGCCTTATCCTGGCGTTGATCAACGCTGTTATCGGGGTGCGTTCGCTAGCACTCGCGAATCTTTGTGTAAACAGTAGCTCTATCTCCACAAATGTTTTGACAGAGTCGTTAGGTAGCTCCGAATACCATTCAAAGGCCGTCTCCGATAGGCTGCCGACAAATTGGCGAAGCAGGAGCTTGTCGTCGCCTCCAGTGTTGCCACAAAGAGCCCTGAATTGAGCGACATGCTGATGGGGATTCCCTGTCCCTTTATATACATGGAACTTAGGGATCGTATATCCTGGCGGGTAGCTGATTTGGTCATACCAGCTCGGATAGGACCGTCCAGTTTTGACAATTTGCCCGGCCGCTTCACTCGCCTGATGAGCTCGTATTTGCTGAGCTATATAGTCATCCAGTGTGGCCTTGGAAATGGTTTCCTCCTTGGCTGCTGGCAGAGCCGGTGGAGGATTCGATGTTTGCCCTCTGTCGTCTTCAATAATGATCGAAGGTTCTTCAGCTGGAGGGTCCGGCTGTAACATCATTCCTACCATATCTTGGAAGAGGAGCGCCGTTTGTTTTATGTTAGCAGGTTGCTCTGCTGCTCCCTTGTCCCTCTTTTCTAGGACTCTGCGTAGGAAGTCAGCGTCAGTTTCTTGTTCGTGCCGCTGTTCTGATGATGCCTCTGAGCTTTCTTTTGGCCCGGTAAGTGCGGCCATCGCAGTCATTATCTCCTGTAGCTTCTGCTGCTGTTCTTGAGCTTTCGTCACGGATCGGGTGAGCGGTCGGTGACCCGTCAAAGCACGGCCTTCCTCCTTTCCGGAAGCCATATAAACAGTATGCATCACCATGCCTCCAGACTAGGGGCGTTTAGATTCAGTATTTTTGCGGTATACCAAAGACACAGGGATATTCTCCGGCCTCCTTCTTCTGTGAGCGGTCGAAGTTGAGGGGGCCGTTGTAGTGGGCACCCAAGTAGCTGTTGCTTTTTCTGGCCTGACAGAGTAGTCTTTCTCTTGCCGAACCTTCATCTTTTTCTGTCGGTGGAGATAGTCTTGATCAATCACCGACTCCTGGACCTGTCGCCAGACCTTCTAAATTTTAGAGGACAGTCACTGAGGGGGCTGCTCCAGCTTTTTCTCTGGAGTATTCTCCACAGGTGAAGGAGTTTTCTTCAGCACCGCAGTAGGAGAGTTTCTGCGCACTTTGTTGAGCAGTTCAAAGCTGTTCCCGGTTGGAACAGCAGCATCGATCCCCACCATTGGAGCTGGCGGAGTTATCCCGGATGGGGAGTTGCCCCCAGCCTTCCTCACTCGGCGCCAGTGGCGATGTCGAGCGTGTCGTGCTGATGGAGTTGTTTTGGCTATAAGGGTGACTTCGTCATGCCCCTTGCTTTGAGGAGAGACTGTTACTGGTGCTAGCCTCGCCTGGAGCAGCAACCGGAGTGGCCAGCCTTGTAAAAACTGACTCTTGGAAGGAGGAGCCTTTCCAATGATTTCGTCCGCTTGAGCCGGGATGGCTATCCGCTTTGGGATGACAGCTTCGGGTATCGCGGGCTTGTAGACGTTCTGGCCCAGTCTGTTGAACAGTGAAGTATTGGAGTTGGGCGACCCGTTGAGAGGGGCCGCGGCAGTGGTAAGTCGATCGAAGACCGACTTCTTTGGGGCTTCTTGCAATGTCATCGGGGCGTTGAAGCTCATCGGTGAGAGCATGGTCCCGAAGAATAGTCCAGTGGTGGCTTGAGTTACCTGCTCCACTGGCATTTTAAAAAGGGAGGCCGCTTGGGGCCCGTAAGTCACTCCTCCAGCAGGGACGGAGCGAGAGTTGCAGTTGCAGGTAGTGCAGTTCGAAACCATTGATCTTCTGTTTTCTGCACGGAGCAAGACACCAAATCTTAGTACCTCGAATCCACAGGCAACCACAGCAAACCGCGATTCGTTCGCGAACACGACACACGAAGTGTGGAGTGGAAAGAGGAAAAGGTCCCACCGGGCGTGCCAGAATCTGTTCCCCTCCGAACGGCGGCCAAGACATGGACGTCTTGCCTGGGGTTCGGGGAAGATGCTATTTGGTTTTATCCGTCCATCTCTCCGAAGATGCCAAGTTTATTTATGGCACCATATATCGAAGGTTTAGACGGATGCGGCCGATGTAGCAGACTTCGTCAGATTCCCCCTCGCTTGAGGGGGTTTTTGATTGTGGGGACGCTCTTCCCTGCAAGCGCAAGCCCCTGCAGTTAATTACGCTACCGCATCGCGGTAACAACTTTCTCCTTCTCCAGAATTTCACTTCGTGTCGTGAGTGTTTGTTTTTTTTGTGGTTGCCCGTGGATTGTATACGGAGACTGATTTATGTTGTCGCCCGTAGGACGTGGATTAGTCCAAATCCGTATTTTCTTAGATTTGGGTTTGAGATTTTGGTTTGAGGATACGTTAGCCGTATTTGAGGCTAAGATCAACTCAAACGTTCGTTAAGGATACGTTAGTCCAGTTTGAGACTAAAATCAACTTAACGGGATCGTTTAGATCCGACAAAAGAGCGTTTGGGCTCTATTGTTCCAGTTTAGGGACATAGTGGTCCATTGAATGTATGGCCGTCGGGACCCGTCACCTCTCTGACGACGTTGAAGGATTACAACGACGGATGTCAGAGAAGTTCAGAGATGTACCCTTGAACCAAGGTTGATTGGGTGATCCATAGTCCAATTTGAAACTAAAGTCTGTTTGAAAGTTTAAGGATACGTTAGCCGTATTTGAGGCTAAGATCAACTCAAACGGGGTCGTTTAGATCCGACAAGAGAGCATTTGATGGCTCTATTGTTCCAGTTTAGGGACGTAGTGGTCCATTGCCAGTTTAGGGACATGGGGGTCCAACATTCCCATTTTGGGGACGGATATTAGTTTAAGGACACGTTAGCCATATTTGAGGCTAAGATCAACTTAAACGTTTGTTAAAGATACGTTAGCCTAATTTCCAGACTAAGATCAACTTAACGGGATCGTTTGGATCCGGCAAGAGAGCAATTGGCTCTATTGTTCCAGTTTAAGGACATAGTGGTCCATGTTCCAGTTTAGGGACATGGGGGTCCATGGAATGTATGGCCTTCGAGACCCGTCACCTCTCTGACGACGTTGAAGGATTACAACGACAGGTGTCAGAGGAGTTCAGAGATGTACCCTTAAACCAGATGTAAATTGATTTAAGAGAGCAGCCGTACTCAGTCAATTTAATTTGAGGACTTACGACCATGATTGGGCTAAGTCCAGTTGAAGATGTTCAACATTTTCATTTGTCTTTGGCCTATTAGGCCTATGCTAGGGCTTTGCCCCTGTTTAATAATGCACTGCATTTTATTTTTGTCCTGTAAGGCCTATTTGATTTGGGCTCTGTCCCCCTTTTTTATAATGCAGAGCATTTGTTTTGGTCCATTGGGCCTTTTAATTGGGCTCTGCCCTTTAATAATGCGCTGCATTAATTAGTCTGACAGAGTGCCACGTGGCTTGTCAGGCGCTTTGCGCCAATTGAGGAGCGCAAGGCGCAAGTCCATGGGGAGGTGACACGTGTCACGCTCCGGTGAGCGCAAGCGCAGTGCGCTGCGCCAGTGTGCTGCGCTGCTGACACATGGCACGCTCTGGTGAGTTGCGCCAATTCATGAGAGCAGTGCTCTGTTTTAAAAGCGCATAGCGCAAGTTATTCTGGTGCTGACATGTGGCGCTCTCTGGTGGCCTGCGCCAACCCAAGAGCGCAACAGTGCAGATTTACAATTGCAAGGCACTGTTTTAAAATCTTAATCCAATTTTGGATTCAAGAAAAGAATCTTTAGAGATTTCAGAACCAGTGGTTCATAAAAAAGGGAATGTCTTTGTTATTATTATATTTTTTATTGAAGATCTTTTATCTTGTTCTTAGATCAATGATCTTTTCAGAAGAAATTCTTCTTTATTCAGAGGTTTTTACCTTTTTCTTTCTCTGAGTTCTTTCTCAAAGTTTTCCGATGATTTCTCTCTTTTTCTCTCTGTGTTTCTGTGTTTCTATCCCTTTTAGACTTGGAGTCTAGGGGCCTTTTTATAGTGCCAATTAGTTTGTTAAATTGGTTAGAGAGATCTTTCTCTGAGTGATTTGGGGATTTTTCCCCACCGTTGGATCTTTAATCCAAGGGCTTCTGTTTTACAGAAGACAATCTTTTTGTTTTAACAAGATCAGAAAGATTTTACTGGAATTTTAATTCTGTTTGGCGCAAACGCACCTGCGCTTGACACGTGTCGCGCAGCGCGGAGCCTAGCGCAACTGCGCTGACACGTATCGCGCAGTGCAGAGCGCGAGTCAGCTGAAGCGTTGCTTCCTTTATAGAGCCTTGCTCTGATTGAGTGCTCTGCCTTGGGCGCTGCGCTCGCTGCGCTGGCGTGTCTGATTTTGACACGTGGCGTTTTGCGCGCAGCGCAGGGGATCTGAAGCGTTGCTTCATTTATTTTAATTCTAATTTTCACTTTAGTTTTCAAAACAGAGCTTTGCTCTGATTGGGGGAAACAGAAGCGTTGCTTCGTTTCCCGCCTTAGAGTTTGAACAGAGCTTTGCTCTGATTGGGGTAAACAGACACTTGATTGAAAACCAGAGTTGTGTGATTCAATTGGGTATGAATAGGTTTGATTTGGAAGTGTGTACAACTCACTCTCACCACTCAAATTCTCACTCTGTCCAACCGCCTCATCATACATTGGAAAATTTGGAGCTAGTTGGAAACTAGCTACCGGTTCACTAGGTTGTCTTGATGAATTAAGGGCGGAAGTGGACGCATCCAGATTCCTTATCTGTTGGTTTGTTGCTGCAATGTAAGCTTCCAACGACTGCTCCAGACTAGACATAGGTTGTGAGGGGTTTCAGTAAAAGATTCAAACTTGTTTGGATTCTGGAAAATCCCAAATGGATGTGTAGAAGCAATCTCTAGGGAAGGTGCGAAAGTCGGGTAGGACTGGTAGGAATTGAATGGTTGGACAGGAGTAGGATCGACATTTGGATAAAAATGTGAATGGACTTGTTGATCCCAAGAACTGGAAGTGTTGAAAGGAGTGAAAGATCGGTTACGAGATTGTTCAATATGTTCAGCAATAGACATGGGTTTCGGAGTTACAACAGAACTCGAAAAAGGAGTATCAACGTAAGAAGGTGGTGAAGGTTGAAATGGTTGATACAAAGTGGATTGCGGAGTCGAACTGTTTCTCCTAGACGCTTCTATTCGATCTTTCAAAGAAATTTTGGGCATGGAGGGGTCGTCCGTAATTCGACCAAAACAATTCGCATATGAAGCAATGTTTGGATGCGGGTACCAAAGTTCGGCAAGAGTTTTGTGAGGTGAGGTACCCATGATGGAAGAAAGGAGAAGAAAAAGAATATGGGGTGCACGGATTTCTTAGCGACAAGTTGCAAGTTTTTGTAAAAAAATTTTCTTTTTGTGTTTTTTTTTATGTGGAGCTTTTTGCAAAAAGATTTTCGATAAAAAGCTTAGACACACGTTCAATCAATCACAAATGCACAATCAAGCCTAATTCTAGGGTCACCTAGGTCAGCTAGACAGCTCCTAACTGTTCCAAAGGGCAAGAAGCAGGATCTCAAACCGCCTCTTCACCACCAATTGTGGCCAGGTAAGCACAAGTAGAGAAAGGAGGGATCCGCTCACGAATCACCATGAGACGGGCCTTTTAAAGTTACCTTTCACTACCTGTCTAGCCTAGGCACCACAAAGTCAGGTTAGGATCAACGGTCAATGCCTACAACTATTCCTTTGTCCTATTGAGCGCGAAGTCCTTAGGGCTGAGTCTAATCATTTTTAATTAACTTGATGGTCAATGCAATATGCTTTATGTGATTTTTGAGGTCCTGGGAAGGGTAATGAAATCCCCACCCAATCTGGATTGGTGTTCAAGCCCCTTAAAGTCAATTTAAAATATGCAAAGCAATAAACACAATCACTTGCAAACAATTTTTTTTTTAGCGCGGCGCAAAGAATCCTGCACAAGATCAAATTATTGGAGAAGGGAGAGAAATTTTTGCGCAAAGAACCCTGCAGGAAATTTTTTTCAGAGGAGATAAGGGGGTTACAGAGAAGAAAAGAAAGCTTACAGAGGGATTTCCACTTGCTGACGTCACCCAAGCGCCGCGGTTCCGCCGCCGGACCCTGCCTTTAACCGCGGTTCCGCGATGAGATCGTTGACTCGGCCCTCCAACTTCTTCTGTTGCTCTGTTGTGGTTATCCTCTATTTGTTCAGATCTGTTGTTTTCTGTTTTGCTCTCTGGAGTTTTCCAGATCTGAATTTGTTCTTCGATCCTGCACAATTCAAACGAAAATACCCTTCACAAAATAACAAGATGATAAAAAAAATTATATTTTTATATTTTTCAGTTTTTATGATTTTTCAATTTTATATTAACCCAAAATTACAAAAAGAAAATAACAACGTCATCCCCGGCAACGGCGCCATTTGATTGATAGAGATTTTACGATCAAAGAATTGTTAACCGCAATCAAGAACGGCGTCGCTTGGTAGCTAGCCGGTGAGTACGGGTCGGTCCACAGGGATTTTGTGTATTCTCAATTTGTTCTAACGAGTTAATTCCGATTGTTGTCGGATTGATTATCACTAAAAACTAAGTTGATCTAGACTAGGATTAAAATCTTGCTAGGGTTAGGTTTAGATTAAGTTTGGAAAGTCAATATTCCTCACCGCTTTCTATGCCTTATTTAAGATCTATGAGGTGTTATGGTAATAATTAATAAAGTGGATTAGTACCATCGGGAAGAAACGATGTTTCTTCCTCTACGTTCTTATCTTTCCTTTCTTAATTCTTACCCTAACCTCCATGGAAAACATACGCAACCGGTCTTTTATACTACGGTATCACCGCTACCTCGTGGGATAGGGTGCTGTAGGGAGCGGTGTGTGTATGTATGCATGGAGTCTATAAAAACGTGTGATGGGCAAGAAAGGGGTGAGAGATTTTCATCTTTCAAACCTTTCCTATTCCTAACCCTAACAAGTGAGGAACTACTCACTCATTAGGAAATTGATTAACATGTTCTAAACTAATTAACTAGGGCAGATAATGAAATCTACACTAGGGCAGATAATAAAAGTTACACTAGGGCAGATAATAAAATTAACTAGGGCAATGAAAAGAAAACTTACTCTAATTTTTATTTTAAGCTCTCTTCCAACATTTACGGGATCTGAATTTTGATAAATACAATGAGGCACAAGAAGAGGCATACCTCAAAAAGAGGTTTAGGATTTCTATTTATAGAGCATAGAAATCTAGGGTTACAATCGATTCAGATCTGCATTTACAATTTTACCCTAAAGAGGCCTAGTCAACGCACCGCCACGCCGTTACAATTTTCCACCGACACGGGCACTATATGGCCGCAGATCCGCGGCCATAAGCTTGGATTGGCCGCGGTTCCGCGGCTATCTTGATGGCTTGATGGCTGCTTTTTCCTGGGGTTCTTTCTACTGCTTTTGGCTTCTTGTTTATTTACATGGTTTCTCAGTTTGTCTTCTAAATTTCTTCCAGATTTCCACAGTGAATAAAGTCGTGGACTTTTACCGCTTGCTTCGTGTCGAAGTCTTGAACCTTGCGCTACCTTTGTTCTTTGTGAAATCGTCCATTGATCTTTGTCTATTCTCCAACTGTAGGCTTGATCAAGATTCTTCCATTTGTTGGTCGTAGTCTCACTTTTGTATCGTCTTTTCATCTTTTTCACTGTTTTTGTTCCGAGAACCTGTAACCTGCAACTATGTAGCAGACGTGGATCAAAAGCACCTGTTTATTTGTAAAATGACTAAGAATGGGGAATATAATAATGCAAAATTATGATATGAACAGTGATCAAAACCCTCGTCAAGAGGTAACCGAGCAGTTTCACTGCTCGGTCAATCCTTAGCAGGCCTCCCATGGCCCCTCCAGCGCTAAGGATCTAAGCCCTCATGAAGAGGCAGCCGAGCAGCTACCCTGCTCAGCTATCCCTGGCTGGTAGCTCCCTACCCCAAAGCCCTCACCAAGAGGCAACTGAGCAGCTTCACTGCTCGGTCAATCCTTAGCAGGCCTCCCATGGCCCCACCAGTGCTAAGGATCAAAGCCCTCGCCAAGAGGCAACCAAGCAGTTTCACTGCTCGGTCGATCCTTAGCAGACCTCCCATGGCCCTCCAGCCCTAAGGATCTAAGCCCTCACGAAGAGGCAGCCGAGCGGCTACCCTACTCGGCTATCCCTGGCTGGTAGCTCCTTACCCCACAACGCCAGGGATCTAAGCCTTCACAAAAATGAAGCCGAGCAGCTACCCTGCTCGGCTATCCCTGGCTGGTAGCTCCCCTACCCATAACGCCAGGGATCAAAGCCCTCGCCAAGAAGCAACCAGACAGCTTCACTGCTCGGTCAATCCTTAGCAGACCTCCCATGGCCCCTCCAGCGCTAAAGATCTAAGCCCTCACGAAGAGGCAGCCGAGCGGCTACCCTGCTCGGCTATCCCAGGCTGGTAGCTCCCTACCCCACAACGCCAGGGATCAAATCCCTCGCCAAGAGGCAACTGAGAAGCTTCACTGCTCGGTCAATCCTTAGCAGGCCTCCCATGGCCCTCCAGCGCTAAGGATCAAAGCCCTCGCCAAGAGGCAACTGATTTGAATGTTATTTAGCGTGCTTGCGCTTTAAAAAGATGAATCAAAAATATTTGTAAACCGCAATCAAGAACGGCGTCGCTTGGTAGCTAGCCGGTGAATACGGGTCGGTCCACAGGGATTTTGTGTATTCTCTAATCGTTCTAACGAGTTAATTCCGATTGTTGTCGGATTGATTAAATCTAAAAGCTAAACTGATCTAAATCTTGCTAGGGTTAGGTTTGTAAGTCCATGTCACGCACCCCACGAACTTGCGGGGAGGCGGAATATATGAAAAACGATTATCAAAGGTTCGTAACACGAACTTGAGCGCATGAATCGTTATCTAAACCATTGCTAACTATCTACTAGAGGTTTAACTACTCGGATTCGAAGTTATACCTCACGTTACATGTCCTTCGGGTCTTCATCGCTGTCCTCCACTCCTCGTAGGCTCCTTGGAACATCGGCACCTCAACGGCCTCCTCGAGTCAAAGACGATCCACCCGAAAGCTCCTACGCCAAGCTTAATCTCTAAATTGAGATAACTAGGTTGGTTAAAGTGCTAATCTAAGCTACCTAGGGGATATAGAGTGAGGTTATGGATGTATTAGTCTAGCTAACCCTTGATCTCAACGCATGAGAGGTTAGGGTTAGGGTTTGAAGAGAGAGTGAGCTTGAGGAGAGAGAAGGTGAAGATGAGAATGAGAATGAATAATGAGCTCATGTGAATTTAACAACCATAACAATTTATCAAATAAATAATATAAATGATTAATCATCATGGTAGATTCATTCACCTAGTGTGATTCATCATATGACTTACTAACTAATTAATGCATCATTTAATACAAAAGATGAATCACACAAATGAGTCATTAAGCAATTAATGCTCATGCCACCTTAACCCCTTAGTCGCCACTCTTCTAGAAGCTTCCCGACAAATTACGAGAACGCCCCTACAATCCGTGAAAACACGGAAATACTTTAGACTGTATAAATCCAATAATCTGATACTAGAATCTGGCTTAAACCAAATCCGGCTAGTAAAAACTGTCCGAACGTCGTACGTGCGTAAACACACGTACGCGTCCGAACCCTTGTCGTAAAACCGTACGACCTCTATATCGTTTCGTCTGGAGCAGAGGAACTCTCTGTGTGGGACTCTAAAGACTCGACACTACGCTGACAGTGGGTTTAACCACAGACCGCAAGAGGCACTAGCTGTACGTAACGGTCCCCAGGTAGATGTCGATAAGAAGGCCGATGAGGAAACTCATCCGAACTCCCACTGAGCCTGATGTGACAATCTCCGTACAGTCCGGTCTGTTCGTCTAAGACTATCGCATATCGAGCCTAGGGGGCGGCAAGCGTCAGTCCCCTAATAGCGGTATAAGTCATGTCGGAGCGAAGCCCATTACACCCTGAGAAGCTACTGGAACCTACCAGTATATCTCGCTTGCCCTGGCCAGGGACTTTGCGTAATGGCTCTTTGACACAGCGCGATATCATCTCCCAATACCGGGAGAGACGAATCCTGTCTAACCACTACTGCCTCCAAGTGCTCGGGACTGCACCCAACTGCTACCTGTTTGCACGACTCCTTTAAGCCGTGGTAGGGTAGCAATCTAAGAACAGTGGGACACACTCGAGACGAAGTAGCAGTGTCAAGTCTGCGGACTATGCTGTACTCATGTCACCTGGGAACTGTTAACTGACGACGGGTATAATACCAACCAACAGTTCCTCTGCGAGTCCTGTCCGGTGTACCCGTAACCTAACGAGCACCTGTATACTATCTCCAGTACGACATACTGATGGCTATGGGACAGACCATCTCCCCAACTGGGATGAGAAGCGTACACACTAGTCTACTCTGGAGTATCAATACCCTATCTCGATAATCCTACGACTAGGGACCTGTATAGGATGTTGCTTATAGACTATCCAGCCCCCACTAGTGTGACTGCCATCACAACGCTGGTAATCAAGCAAAGAACCTATGGGCTCTACTAATATGTATAAGTGATACGTAACAAGAAACATATGCACATATTAAAGTAGACACAAACCAAGTAGCATACTACCATTTTTAGCAAGATTGTATATATAACTGTGAATATCCCAAGCTTCCATTAAGTAATATACAATCTAGTATGATACAATAATGGCCCCTAGGGCATATACACTAACAATCTCCCACTTGCACTAGAGCCATGAGCTGGCATATCGTAGACCTATCATCTCGAATAGCCTCTCGAACTGCGTCTGAGGAATGGCCTTTATGAATGGATCAGCAATGTTATTCTCCGTCTCTACTCTCTTCACCTCGATCTCCCGGCGATCTACGATCTCCCTGATCAGGTGATACCGCCTTAAGATGTGTCTGGACTTCTGATGGGACCTGGGTTCCTTCGCTAAAGCTATAGCGCCGTTGTTGTCACAATACAGAGGTATTGGATCAACACTGGTAGGAACCACCTGAAGTTCTGTGAGGAACTTCTTCATTCAGACAGCTTCTTTTGCGGCATCGCAAGCAGCTATGTACTCTGCTTCCATTGTTGAGTCAGCAACGGTCTCCTGCTTGGAACTCTTCCAACAGACCGCCCCTCCATTGAGGGTAAAGACATAACCCGACATGGACTTGGAGTCATCTTTGTCACTCTGGAATCCGGAGTCGGCAAAGGCCTCCATCTGGAGGTCTTTTCCGCCATACACCAAGAACATCTCCTTAGTCCTCCTCAGGTACTTGAGAATGTTCTTTACTGCTATCCAGTGATTCTCCCCTGGGTTTGCTTGATACCGGCTTACTACGCTCAATGCGTATGCTACATCTAGTCTGGTACATAACATCGCATACATTATAGAGCCTACCGCTGAAGCGTAGGGTATAATCGACATGCAATCCCTTTCCAAATCAGTCTTGGGAGACATATCTTTGGAGAGGGTGATTCCGTGACAAGCCGGTAGGTTACCGCGCTTAGAATCTTCCATACTGAATCTTTTCAATATGGTGTCTATGTACCTGGACTACGAAAGTCCCAACATCCTTTTAGATCTATCACGATAGATCTGGATCCCCAGAATGTAGGTGGCATCACCCAGGTCTTTCATGGAGAATTTATGTGACAAGAATCTTTTGACTGACTGTAATATAGGAATATCATTTCTTATTAGGAGAATGTCATCCACATACAAGACGAGGAATACTATAGCTCTCCCTACAATCTTACTGTATATGCATGGTTCATCTGGATTTTTGACAAAGTCAAATTCCTTGACAGTATCATCAAAACAGATGTTCCAACTCCGCGATGCCTGCTTTAGTCCATAAATGGACTTAAGCAGCTTGCATACTTTACCGCTACTCCCACTCTGAATGAATCCCTCTGGCTGATCCATATAGACGCTCTCTTCCAAATGTCCATTTAGAAAGACCGTCTTTACGTCCATCTGCCAGATCTCATAATCGTGGAAGGCAGCAATAGCAAGAAGGACCCGAATGGATTTCAGCATAGCCACTGGAGAAAAGGTTTCGTCATAGTCCAAACCAGGTCTTTGACGGAAACCCTTTGCAACAAGTCTAGCCTTATAGGTTTCAACCTGTCCATCTACACCAATCTTCTTTCTGAAGATCCATTTGCATCCTACGGGTTTTACCCCATCTGGAGCAATGTCCAAAGTCCATACTTTGTTAGTGTACATGGACTCCATTTCGGTCCGTATTGCATCCAGCCATTTTACTGAGTCACCGCTCTGAATGGCTTGCTGGAAGCTAGTAGGCTCATTATAGTCAATAGTGCAATCCTCTCTATCCCCGTCTATGAGAAAACCGTAGTATCTCTCGGGCGAATGAGATTGCCTACTACTCCTGCGGAGTGGTTCGGGAATGTCATGTTCTTCTTGGACTACTGGTTCTACCAGACTTTCAGTTGTAGTTTGTGGTTCTGGAATTTCTTCCAGTTCTATTTCGCTCCCACTTGTATCCTTTTCTAAAACTTGATGTTCTAAAAAATGGGCATTACGAGAAACAAAAACCTTTTGTTCCTCTGCGTAATAGAACAGATACCCCTTGGAGTTCTTTGGATATCCTACAAACTTACATTGTACTGATCGTGCCTCGAGCTTGTCTGTATTCTGCTTTTTAACAAAAACCGGACATCCCCAAATCTTCAGATACTGAAGATAGGGTTTCTTCCCACTCCACATCTGATATGGGGTGGTAGGCACTGTTTTGGTAGGAACCCTGTTCAGAAGATATGCCGCTGATTCTAGCGCATATCCCCAGAATGATCGCGGTAACTCAGCGTTACTCATCATGGAACGAACCATATCCAATAGGGTTCGATTCCTCCTTTCTGATACACCGTTATGTTGTGGCGTGTATGGAGGAGTAAGCTGAGAGAGAATTCCATTCTCTTTTAAGTAACCCAGGAATTCGGCACTTAAGTATTCACCACCTCGATCAGATCTCAGTGTCTTTATACTCTTGCCTGTTTGTTTTTCCACTTCATTCTTATATTTTTGGAATTTCTCAAAGGCTTCAGATTTATGCTTCATTAAGAAGACATATCCATACCTAGAGAAATCATCCGTAAAAGTAATGAAGTAGGAATAACCACCTCGCGCATGTGTAGACATTGGACCGCACACATCACTGTGTACGAGTCCTAAGAGCTCGCTTGCTCTTATTCCGTGTCCAGTGAACGGAGTCTTTGTCATCTTTCCTTTGAGACAAGATTCATAAGTAGCATAAGATTGATATTCGAACGGATTCAAATATCCTTCTCTATGTAACTTAGTCAACCTTCTCTCATTGATGTGACCTAGTCTACAATGCCATAAGAAAGCCTGATTTATTTCTGAAGACTTTCTTTTAAGTGTGTTCTGGACATTGAAAACATGAGGTTGACTTAATACGTATATACCGTTATCTAATGCACTGGACCCAATCAGAACTTGAATTAGGTGGATGTTAACTACATCGCTTATGAATGTAAAATCATATCCCTCTCTCGAAAGTGAGGACACTGATATGATATTACAAGTCATACTAGGTACATACAAACAGTTACGTAGAATCAATATATGCCCACTTGTCAAACCTAGGCGATATTCTCCCACGGATTCAGCGTCTACGCTCATTCCGTTTGCAACTCTGAGAGACCAATCACCTACCTTTATAACTCTACGGTTTCTCAAAGTATGTATTGAATTACAGATATGAGATCCTGCTCCGGTATCTAGTACCCAGGAAGTAGAGTTAATTGACAAAGAGTTCTCAATAACAAATACACTTGAGGCCGAAGCCACAACATGCTTCGTATCCTGGTTACTGGCTTCTAAAGCCCTGCAATCATTCTGCCAATGCCCAGTCCCATAACAATAGGAACGTTCCTTTTTCACTACATTCAGTCCCGAAACTTTTGCCTTTCTCTTTCTTTCTTCTTCCCTGGTTTCCTTCACGGTAGAAGGCAAAGACTGTAGAATCAAGTCAGTATCTGACTCGTTTCCCAACGTGGTCTCCAGGTCCTGGAGCTTATCAATATAGCTAGTCATTGTAAGGATGTTGTCCCCTACAAATGACCCGATGGCCAACCTCGCTTGAATTAATTTGGTCGAGGTCTCATATCTTGCGATATGAGATTGCTCTCCATATAAATCTTTGTTATGGAGAAAGATGGAAACTAAGTCCATCTTCTCGTGCTGCTTTTAGTATACACTGACACGAGGCACTTGGCTTTCGTTTTATCCTTTTCCCTTGTCTGACGGATATCCATATCCGCGACGGTGGAAACTGGACCTGGGACGGCGGGATCTTGAGTAGTAATAGGGTGTTCCAGCTTGTCATAGGCAATGGACATTTGGACAGACCTTTGCCAGTCATATAAGTCAGATTCAGTCAAATTGTTATCTAGATGTAACCTATGTGTGGTCACAAGGTCGCTGCAATTAAGAGAGAGAGAAGAAAACATTTTAGCATGATGCTCTTGCAAGTTTAGAGTGGTTTTTAATTTATCTAAACAGGATGGCTCCCACTGTTTCTCAAATCCTTCCTCAAACCATAAAAGAAGAATTAGCCAGGACTATTCTCACCGTACAATACTTGCTTAACCGTTCAGCCAGGCCAGTGTCGATACTTCGAGAGAGGTTTTCCAACGCTTTCGCGAAGTTCCTTAATTAAATAACCTCTTTTCTCTGGGGGGCTTAACCCCGCTGACACCTTTCTAGGCACTTACTTGGTTTATAGCATTGATCGTTAAGTGACGAATCTCCTGATAAGTAGCATATACTCACAGTAGGATCAGGATCCAAAATATCATCGTACGATAATGTTGAAGGAATCCTACCAACATTCATCAAACTCCAAAATAGTATGCATCTCTCTGCAAATTTCAGATTCTTTAGAAATTCCCGATATTGATTTTTACCCCATGCTCTTATGACCTTGGCGTTGGTCAAAATGTCATAAGTCACATGTCAAGTTCTACCCATCATTGTCCTTGTTAATTTGAACCCATCCGTACATATCCCTGACGTTGGCCAAATGATAATACGACTGTCCCAAACTAACACATCTATCTATGCAACAAATGAAATACCCAGCAGCTACCAAACACTATGCTCTGGTGTTGGTCAAATGCATAGCTTGAATACTACTAAATACCCAAATGAAATGACGGAGGGCTACGAATGGTTCTTGGCAAAACCGTGAACGTAGTGAACTTGATATAATCGAAGGAACCTGATACTTTTTAAAAGGAGTGGTTAAGATTCCGCAATTAAAAATTCTGCTCTTTTAAAATAACCGAGTGGTTTCTTTTAAATTTGTTCCAACGATTAAACTTTGGTTTATTTTCTTTGCATTATAATAATGCTTCCCATCATTAAACCTATCATTGCAGAAAACAACGAAAATACCACGTTCTCTTATGCCATCCGCATTCGCCACTGGGTCCCGTCATCACCCGTTAGGTTACTTAACAAACGACAGAGCGGGGGCTGGGCTAGCGCGGGTGTAAAACATAAGTGACTTCTAATAGCTATCATATATAGATATTGTACATTCGTTAGACGCAATAATAAGCATTCCAGATCACTGATGAACTTTATTGGATTTACTAACAATCCGCATTTGCTTTGAGCCTACAATAAAAGACAGATTACACAGTTATGATGAATAGCCATTACCCCACTCTAGACCCCTACGGGTACGGCAAACTACCCGCCAAGTACCCGAAGTGAAGCGGTCTCCCTCAACAAAGTGAGTAGGCCACTAAACACTTCAAAGTACCCGGTAGTTTGTGTACCCCTCCTTGGGTCTATCCTAGGAGCAAAAACAGTAAAAAGAAATAATACAACGGTGGCTACAACCGCAACCTAGATACGCCCCGCAAAAGAATATTACATCATTATTACAATTACATTGAATGAATGAATATTAAACACATCTCAAACCCCGGCTAATCATCACAACAGTCCAACACAGTTCATATACACAAACAGTAAACATTTCAGAAATGTGCAACCCCCTGCCAACCGACATACTAGCAGTTAGGGGAGGTTTACGAACAC
Organism: Agapanthus africanus; assembly: GCA_030015575.1. Lineage (NCBI taxonomy): Eukaryota > Viridiplantae > Streptophyta > Magnoliopsida > Asparagales > Amaryllidaceae > Agapanthus > Agapanthus africanus. The sequence continues at coordinate 757,940,967 of CM057340.1, forward strand.
ATTAAACATTACAGATAAAAACCCAATTAGCAAATATCTTAGAATATCGATCGATCACCAATTTCCGTGTCTACCCCAAAAGCAAGCCTGTACAAAAGTAACCTGGGCAGAAACAGAATATACTAGAAAACAAAACACCCAAATATATGAATAACAGAGCAAATCCGAGTCAACTCGGAGTTGACTCGGCCGCGGATCCGCGGCCAAAGGTACTATCTTGCCGCGGATCCGCGGTCATCTAACCGAGTTGAAGTCTCGTATTTTCCCAGAATTTTTATATTTCCCTGTTGTGAATTTTAAGGCATATCAAATAATTTTTCAGACACTTTTAAAATTAACAGAAACAAGGAATTTCCGGGGTTTTGTTTTCGTGTTTTCCGTCGATCGAACTTCAAATTAGTTGCTAACAAGCTAGTAATGGTTTAACCTGGCTCTGATACCACTGTAAGTCCATGTCACGCACCCCACGAACTTGCGGGGAGGCGGAATATATGAAAAACGATTATCAAAGCTTCGTAACACGGACTTGAGCGCATGAATCGTTATCTAAACCATTGCTAACTATCTACTAGAGATTTAACTACTCGGATTCGAAGTTATATCTCACGTTACATGACCTTCGGGTCTTCATCGCTGTCCTCCACTCCTCGTAGGCTCCTTGGAACATCGGCACCTCAACGGTCTCCTCGAGTCAAAGATGATCCACCCGAAAGCTCCTGCGCCAAGCTTAATCTCTAAATTGAGATAACTAGGTTGGTTAAAGTGCTAATCTAAGCTACCTAGGGGATATAGAGTGAGGTTATGGATGTATTAGTCTAGCTAACCCTTGATCTCAACACATGAGAGGTTAGGGTTAGGGTTTGAAGAGAGAGTGAGCTTGAGGAGAGAGAAGGTGAAGATGAGAATGAGAATGAATAATGAGCTCATGTGAATTTAACAACCATAACAATTTATCAAATAAATAATATAAATGATTAATCATCATGGTAGATTCATTCACCTAGTGTGATTCATCATATGACTCACTAACTAATTAATGCATCATTTAATACAAAGGATGAATCACACAAATGAGTCATTAAGCAATTAATGCTCATGCCACCTTAACCCCTTAGTCACCACTCTTCTAGAAGCTTCCCGACAAATTACGAGAACGCCCCTACAATCCGTGAAAACACGGAAAAACTTTAGACTGTATAAATCCAATAATCTGATACTAGAATCTGGCTTAAACCAAAGCCGGCTAGTAAAAACTGTCCGAACGTCGTACGTGCGTAAACACACGTACGCGTCCGAACCCTTGTCGTAAAACCGTACGACCTCTATATCATTTCGCCTGGAGTAGGGGAACTCTCTATGTGGGACTCTAAAGACTCGACACTACACTGGCAGTGGGTTTAACCACAGACCGCAAGCTGCACTAGCTGTACGTAACGGTCCCCAGGTAGATGTCGATAAGAAGGCCGATGAGGAAACTCATCCGAACTCCCACTGAGCCTGATGTGACAATCTCCGTACAGTCCAGTCTGTTCGTCTAAGACTGTCGCATATCGAGCCTAGGGGGCGGCAAGCGTCAGTCCCCTAATAGCGGTATAAGTCGTGTCGGAGCGAAGCCCATTACACCCTGAGAAGCTACTGGAACCTACCAGTATATCTCGCTTGCCCTGGCCAGGGACTTTGCGTAATGGCTCTCTGACACAGCGCGATATCATCTCCCAATACCGGGAGAGACGAATTATGTCTAACCACTACTGCCTCCAAGTGCTCGGGACTGCACCCAACTGCTACCTGTTTGCACGACTCCTTTGAGCCGTGGTAGGGTAGCAATCTAAGAACAGTGGGACACACTCGAGGCGAAGTAGCAGTGTCAAGTCTGCGGACTATGTTGTACTCATGTCACCTGGGAACTGTTAACTGACGACGGGTATAATACCAACCAACAGTTCCCCTTCGAGTCCTATCCGGTGTACCCGTAACCTAACGAGCACCTGTATACTATCTCCAGTACGACGTACTGATGGCTATGGGACAGACCATCTCCCCAACTGGGATGAGAAGCGTACACACTAGTCTACTCTGGAGTATCGATGCCCTATCTCGATAATCCTACGACTAGGGACCTATATAGGATGTTGCTTATAGACTACCCAGCCCCCACTAGTGTGACTGCCATCACAACGCTGGTAATCAAGCAAAGAACCTATGGGCTCTACTAATATGTATAAGTGATACGTAACAAGAAACATATGCACATATTAAAGTAGACACAAACCAAGTAGCATACTACCATTTTTAGCAAGACTGTATATATAACTGTGAATATCCCAAGCTTTCCATTAAGTAATATACAATCTAGTATGATACAATAATGGCCCCTAGAGCATATACACTAACAAGGTTTAGGTTAGGTTTGGAAAGTCAATATTCCTCACCGCTTTCTATGCCCATATTAAGATCTATGAGGTGTTATGGTAATTATTAATAAAGTGGATTAGTACTATCGGGAAGAAACGGTGTTTCTTCCTCTAGGTTCTTGTCCTTCCTTTCGTAATCCTTACCCTAACCTCCATGGAAGACACGCTCAACCGGTCCTTTATACTACGGTATCACCGCTACCTCGTGGGATATGGTGTCGTAGGGAGCGGTGTGTGCATATATGCATGGAGTCCTGTAAAAACGTGTGATGGGCAAGAAAGGGGTGAGAGATCTTCATCTCTCAAGCCTTCCCCAAATCTAACCCTAACAAGCGAGTAGACTACTCACTCATTAGGGACTTGAAAAACATTTCTAAATTAATTAACTAGGGGAGAGAATTAAATCTAAACTAGGGGAAGAATAGAAATTATACTAGGGTAGATAATAAAATTAACTAGGGCAAGAATTGAAAACTTACTCTAATTTGATGCACTCTTCATTCTTTACAGAAATTTACAGATCTGAATTTGAGATTTGTAATGAGGCACAAGAAGAGGCATGACCTAAAAATGGTTTTAGGGTTTCTATTTATAGATTCATAGAAACCCTAGGGTTACAGTCGACTCACGCTTGCTTTTACAATTTTACCCCCTAAGAAAAGAACTAGTCAACGCACCGCCAGTGCCAATAGAATTTTGCACCGACACGGGCCCTACACGGCCGCGGATACGCGGCCAAAAGCATGGTTTGGCCGCGGTTCCGCGGCCAAACAGTAGGATTGTGTGCTCATTTCTTCTGGGGATATTTCTGCTGCTTTGGTCTTCTTCTTTCTTTACTTGGTTTCTCGGTTTGTCTTCTATATTTCTTCCAGATTTCTACAGTGAATAAAGTCGTGGACTTTTACCTCTTGCTTCGTGTCGAAGTCTTGAATCTTGCACTGTCTGTTGATCTTCGTTTAGTCTTCAAACTGTAGGCTTGATCAAGATTCTTCCATTTGTTGGTCGTAGTCTCACTTTTGTATCGTCTTTTGTCTTTTTCACTGTTTTTGTTCCGAGAACCTGTAACCTGCAACTATGTAGCAGACATGGGTCAAAAGCACATGTTTATTTGTAAATTAAATAAGAATGGGGAATAAAATAATGCAAAATTATGGTATGAACAGCAACCAAGCAGTTTCACCGCTCGGTCAGTCCTTAGCAGGCCTCCTATGGCCCCTCCAGCGCTAAGGATCTAAGCCCTCACTAAGAGGAAGCCGAGCGGCTATCCTGCTCGGCTATCCCTAGCTGGTAGCTCCCCTACCCCACAACGCCAGGGATCAAAGCCCTCACTAAGAGGCAGCCGAGCGGCTACCCCGCTCGGCTATCCCTGGCTGGTAGCTCCCCTACCCCACAACGCCAGGGATCTAAGCCCTCACTAAGAGGCAGCCGAGCGGCTACCCTACTCGGCTATCCTTGGCCGGTAGCTCCCCTACCCCACAATGCCAGGGATCGAAGCCCTCACTAAGAGGCAGCCGAGCGGCTACCCCACTCGGCTATCCCCGGCTGGTAGCTCCCTTACCCTACAACGCCAGGGATCGAAGCCCTCACTAAGAGACAGCCGAGCGGCTACCCTGCTCGGCTATCCCTAGATGGTAGCTCCCCTACCCCCACAACGCCAGGGATCGAAGCCCTCACTAAGAGGCAGCAAAGCGGCTACCCTGCTCGGCTATCTCTGGCTGGTAGCCCCCTGTCACGCCCCGCTTCCCAGAGTGCGCTAAGATTGGCACGTGACAGAGCCAACCATGCTACCTGTGGTTAGGAAAAATCCCTCCACAGTCACATTACGGCTATCTAAAGATATCAAGAACAGTAGAAATAAAAGAACTATCTAGTACATATCCATGAGCCAGACTAACGAGTCAAGAATAAAAATACGGAAGCAAAAGATCCAATACAATAATAATCTGGAATGTACGTCCCATAATACGGGCTCACATCAGGAATAAAATAATACTGAAAGAAACAACTAAACTATAAACAGGTCCTCACTGCTCGGCCTGTTGATCAAAATACTCCTGGACAGCCTGCAATAAGGATAAGGGATCTGGGCCATGCAAAACCCAGACGTCAGTGCATCATAATATCAATAATTCTAAGCAAGCCGGATGTAAAAAAATATGCAGGCATGAAGTATAAACAGTAACAGTAACATGAATATAGATCAGTGGACAGAATATATACAGGTGAAGTGCAGTGAGTAGTCTAAACTGTGCTATACGGTTATCTACTCTAAAGTTATTGAAATCAATTAGAATAATGCTCCATGTAACTCAAAGTATATGTCATGTTACCTCCCGGGACCACGGATCAGGAATATGTGGACCAAGAGTGGTTCTGTCCCGTTACCCCCCAGGACCACGGATCAAGAATATGTAAGAGTCACGAATGGCTCTGTCCCGTTACCCTCCGGGACCACGGATCAAGTAATACCCTTTTAAGTTACACCTTAGTTTACACTTTTGATTTCCCCATACCCCCAAGATTATGTGTTCAAGTCAGGTATTGATAAATCTGGAACTAATGCCAACACAGGATCAAGCAGGTACATGTTTGTCTGTATAGACAACAGGATATGTCCGTAGGGACAACAGGTCAAGATTGTCGGCATTAGTAACAAGATCAAGTAACATGTCAAGCTGTGGTACATCAGGTCATGTCAGATGGTGTACATGTATCAAGTCATGTCAAGTAGTAGTGTATCAGGTCATATCAGGTAGTGTACAAGTATCAAGTGGGTGCTCATAATCAAACTGTAATAAGTATGGGTGCACAAAATCAAGTATGGAGTACTAATATAACAATAAAATGAAATAATGTGACATGGTATGCAAATTGATATAAAATCAATGATTTGGATGCACAATTATCGATTAGGCTTACATTTATAGTTCCAATACTAATTAGGATGCACTTTATTAAACATGGGATGTTAATATCACAGTATTATGTATTAATGTGATCTATAGATGCAGTTATATATATATATATATATATGATATGGATGCAAATGGGTATCCGAAAACTGTAAAACTTGCATATGGATGTATAATATGATAAACGGGTAACATTTTACTCATATGGATGCGTAAAACTATACCTAGCATGTAGCAAGGTGATTTAACATGCGACTAGATATGTAATTACTGATATGGATGCACACGGACGTGATATAACAGTAAAATGATAAACTGGTAAATGCATGATGTACAATTAAGCAATATGAAATGTAAATATTCCATTGAGTGCTGTATATTGTAATATAGTATGTAACATGATAGGTTTGCATGCGCTAGATGTAAAGTAACATGTACGGATGCAGACGGATGTCGAAAAACTGTAAAAGTAAACAAGGGGTGCATTATTTGAAATACCAGTATTATATTTATTAAAATAGATATATATAAAGTAATGTAGCATGTAGCAAGATAAACTTGCCTAGACGGATCAAGAAACGGATATGTATGGTACGTCCGATATCGGCAAAATATCGCGACGCACGCACGGCATACGGAACGGGTCCAAGTAACGCACGAGGGTGATCCCGCAGGTAAGGTACGTCGTCTGGATCGTCGGCGTCGATCCCGGCCCCGGCGAATGGATTGTGGTGTACAGGGTCAGGAGACGAGTGCTGGTGTCGAGGAGATGATCGGAGCTCTGGCGATCTAGGGTTTGGTGTTGAGGTTAGGTTAGGGTTTGGCTCGGTTCTGTTGGTGGGGCTTTTGGGTGCAGGGTTAGTTGTAGGAGGAAGAACAGAGAAGAGGGAGAGGAGAGGTGGAAGGAGATGGTGATGAGTGGTGGAGGTGATCGGCAGCGAGGTGAAGTGGTGCAGGTGGGTTCTTGGGTGCAATGGTGTGTGCAGGGGTGCTCGGGTATGCAGGAAGAAGAAGAATGAGATGGCGAGGAGGAGGAGATGAGGGCGAGATGAGGTGAGGGTGAGGAGGCAATGAGGTTTGATGGGTTAGAGAAAGGAGGCTCGGGATTTTTAAAGGAGGAGGAAGACGACGAGATATGGGGAAGTTGTTAGGGAAGAAAGGAGGTGAGCGTATCAAGAGGGAGGTGACGCGATCCCCACTCACCGCGAGAGGAGAGAGAGAGAGACGCAAGAAGAGAGAGAGAGATGCGCGAGAGGAGAGAGAGAGGGAGGGAGGAGATATAAAATTGTCTGTTAGTGGAAGAGAGAGAAAAAGACAGCGAGAAGAGAGAGAGAGAGAGAGAGAAGAGAGGAGAGAGGCAGAGAGAGAAATGAGTGTGGGGCCACGAAGCAGTAAAAGAGAGAGAGAGAGCACTGGGTTTGTTAATATAGTTGGGATTTAAATTTGATAAATATTTTAGTTAGTTTTAAAAAATTTAACTGTTAACGAAAATTTAAATTGTTAAATAAATTTTAAATATTAAATAAATTTGAATTTTGGCGGCATACAAAAATATTCCAAACACGCCCTGGTCGGGTCTAAAATTCAAGTTTAAAATATGAAAAATATATGCGACAACCATATTTAAAAATGAATACTCGGGTAACGAAAATGCATACCCCGAAGAACGGATACACGTACGTACACGTAGCCATCCAAATAAGTCCGTTTCACTGAACGGGACAGGAACAAGATGCGCAGATGCTACGACGGGGTTAAGGGTATCATGCAGGCCATACAATGTATTTTTAAAATATTTTACGTGACTTAAAATGTTATATGATAAAAGATGCAATACCAGATAAAATGCTAGTATGCAGTATTTAAGAAAGTGCGCATGTCTACGTAACAAGTCAAGATAATTCATAAATATGAATCAAACAAGTTTCAAGCAAGCGGGTCGAGTTGGATGCAATACTAATGTGAAATACCATTCGCACCCAAAACACGATAAATCAAGAAAATACCATAAATAAGCAAATACGAGAACTGGAACTGGTATAAATGAACTAGGGTGTTACACCCCCTACCCTCACAACGCCAGGAATCAAAGCCCTCGCCAAGAGGCACCGGGCAGCAACCCTGCTCGGCCATCCTTAAGGATCAAAGCCCTCGCCAAGAGGCACCGGGAAGAAACCCTGCTCGGCCATCCTTAGTAGGCCTCTTACGGCCCCTCCCGCGCTAAGGATAAAAATCCCTCGCAAGATGCAACCGGGCCTGCCCTTGCTAGGTTATCCCTGGCTGGTAGCTCCCTACCCCAACACACCAGGGATCAAAGCCCTCGCCAAGAGGCACCGGGCAGCAACCCTGCCCGGACCATCCTTAAGGATCAAAGCCCTCGCCAAAAGGCACCGGGCAGCAACCCTGCACGGCCATCCGTAGTAGGCCTCTTACGGCCCCTCCCGCGCTAAGGATAAAAAGCCCTCGAAAGAGGCAACCGGGCCTGCCCTTGCTCGGTTATCCCTGGCTGGTAGCTCCCTACCCCAACACACCAGGAATCAAAGCCCTCACCATGAGGCACCGAGCAGCTACCCTGCTCGGACATCCTTAGTAGGCCTCTTACGGCCCCTCCCGCGCTAAGGATAAAAAGCCCTCAAAAGAGGCAACCGGGCCCGCCCTTGCTCGGTTATCCCTGGCTAGTAGCTCCCTACCCCCAACACACCAGGGATCAAAGCCCTCACCTGAGGCACCGAGCAGCTACCCTGCTCGGCCCGTCCTTAGTAAGCCACTTACGGCCCTTCCCGCGCTAAGGATCAAAGCCCTCATAAAGAGGCACCGAGCAGCTACCCTGCTCGGCCCCGCCCTCAGCATGCCTCTCCGGGCCTCCCACGCTAAGAAACATGACCTTATCACGAGGCATCCGGTCTGTCTACGTCTGAGCGATCTCCACCTTGACTTCGTGGCCATGGAGATACCGTCTTTGCACACTGGGCAAATGAACAAATTCAACTCGACGCATAATCGCTAGAAGAAGAACCGACATAACACAAAGGCAGTAGTATTTGCAACTACAAGTGTTTACCGACAAAGGAAAATACGCGCGCAAATGCTACTGCACAAATTCTTTATTCACAAAGCCAAAAGAATTTACAAGGGTATTGTGGGCTCCCCAGCCTTATCAAATTACCCGGAGGCTTACAAAGAGAGAGGAAGAAAAGACAAAAAGTTCGAGTCGCAAGCCCCGCCTAGACCGCGCCTCCCTCATCACCGTCGGCCGGAGGCATGACCACCGAAAGTGGGACTCGAGCACGGTGCTCACCATCGGAAAACTCTGGAAATTGCTCCTTGACGGCATCAAGAGCTTTGTTCCACGCCATGGCGGAGGCCTCGCCGAGGTCGATGTAAAACCGGTCTGACCCCTTGTAATCGGTCACCGCCTTCCTAGCCCGAATCTGGGCAACCTTCACCGCCTGAAGCGCCGCCTCGGCATCCCGCCTGCTGGCATCCCTCGCCCTCTTCATAGCTGCAAAGCGATCGGCCAGTTCCATCAGTTTCGCCTCGACGACTCGGTGGGACTCACTTAGGCGATGATAGGACTCCCGGCACTTTGAGACGGCGAGTTCCACGGCGGCCGATCGGGCTTCCAAGACAGCCACCCTCTCCCTCTCCAGACGCAGCTCAAGTCGCAGGTCCTCGGCCTCCGAAGAAGACTCTCCCGCTGGCCTTGAAGCAGGGAGGGCCCCCTCGGCCTCCATACGGGTGACGAGGGCGCAGCGCTGAAGGACCTGACGAAAAACATCAAAGAGACCTAAAGACCCTCGAACTAAAGAAAGGGCGCTCAAAACGACACATGAAGGAGTACGTACCTGCACCGCCTCCTGAGCTATAGCCGCCATTTGGGCCCTCAGGGTCCCCCGCGGAACCTTGCACCCGGCCGGATTTTCCATACCAGCAGGCTGGCTGGCAGCAACGGAAAGCCCAGACTGGACAACGAAATGGACGTCCCCCTCCTGTATGGGATTCCCCCAAGGGTTCTCCGACGGTGGCGCAAGAGAGACTGTCCTCTTCCTCTTAAGAAAAACCCCGCCTTCGCCCTCTCCTGCATCCCTCGTCTGGGGCTCGGGAGCCCGTGGACGCCTTTGGCCGCCGCCGGGACAATCATCGGGAGCTCGTGACCAGGTAGATGGCCCCGCCCGCGGCGGCACATTTGGTGCTGGGCTCAGGTCAGCCGAAAGCACAGCCGCACCGCCGGCCTCCATCCGGGACTGAGCGCCGAGAGCACCGAGAATCCTAGATCGATCCATTTGCCCTGCCGAAGGGAGAGGTGGACTCGACTCAGAAGGAAAAGAAGCAGAAGAAAGAAAGGAAGACATCTAACCTGATGAAGAGAAGTCCTCAGGAATGCGGAGATCCGACCTAAAAAGGAGAGCGCCGAGCTAACAAGACCAAAAACGATGAGATTATGAAAATGAATGGGCCCTCACGTGGGCCCCGCCACTACTTATTGCCACCGGCGTTCTCATCCAACGGCGACAGTCATCTCCAGCCGAAACGGTTCAGTACACTCGACGGCCACGATCGCTCCACCTGTCGCATACACATTGACATATCCCCTCCGACGCCAGATGTCTGCGGCCCATCGCGTAAGCCAGCCAGCGCCCGACACGTAGACTGTTGCTTCAGTAAGCGTACACACGATCCAGCGCACCCTCTTTAATGCAGAGATCTCTCCCCTAATCCGCTGGCGTCATCCAGAAAATACAGCAGGTTACATGAGGACACGCCCGACGATATCTTCGAAAGGAGCTCATCTCAGGTGACGCGGCAGACCACTCTCGACTCGACCTATCAGCTGGTCAGGACGAGAGTGGAGGGCTAATGATGATCCTCGATATCGGGGATCTCCCCGATCATGACACGTGGTAGATGGCGTGTCCCAAAGCTCACAAGAAAGGACCTACAGTGGTCGACCAGACCATTACTGTGCCCATCCCACAAACAAACGCTGGCTCACCTCTAAGCCCCCAGCACAATCGGCCTCCTCGGCCTCACTGCTCGTCTCCGGGCTACCACGGAACGAAGATACCTCGGCTCTCCCGCTCGTCCGCGAGCTCTCCCGCCGAGGTCATCTTCCTCGGTCTCATCGACCGACCAACGGCACTGCTCACAGGCGCAACCGCCATCCCGCGAATCTCGCCATGCGCGAGATATCCGCCGGCCACATCCCACGTTCCACGCCATCACGATCCCCCATTAACGAGCCTGTCTCGCCATTAATGGGGATCCCGCTCATCACGCGGGCGTGACGCCGGGAGCGTAACGGCCGGCGTGATTCTCGCGCCTGCCCTGCCTACTGCCACCGCTATATAAAGCCCTCTTCCAGACGGTTCAAGTAAGCCATTTTTACTCCACTAAGACGTTAATCTGCTCGGATTCCCTCTCTAACTTGACCGTCGGAGGGTCCTCGGTGGTACAACCACCCCGGGACTTCCTTGCAGGTAGCTCGGCGCCAACAGCCTCAAACCCATTGAGATCCACACGCTTCAGGAGCCTGCCTCCAGATCAAACATCAGCCGTCTATCGCCGCCATCGGCAGATCAACGGAAGGTAACATCTTGGCGTGATCCAGGTCACGTCATGTCTACTACTCAAAGATACAATTCGCATCGATGAGCTCATCGGAAAATGGGGAGAAGGTGTGGGTGTGGGTAGGGTGGGGTGGGGGTGTTTCAACGATCAAGAAGCTCCAAACTACATGTTAGAGAGATGGGACTAGAGGGAGTGGGAGGGATATGGATTCTTGAATATGCATAGGAATTCATTATATGGACAAAGAGATACCGAAAGTCAACGCCATAAAACCATAAAATGTTTAAGATTCAAAAATCAGGATTGCCAACGCCGGTTTCAAAATGGACCAAAAAATCTTGCCAGCGTGGCTGCCATGTGCTTACGTGTGCAAGTAGGAGTCGGTTTTCTTAATTATATTTGTTCGGAGTCGATTTTAGTAATTAAATGGTAAAAGGAGATTATTTTAAAAAATTGCCTTCTATATAATATCAAAGGAGAGGTATGGGAAGCACGTGTGAAAAGACGGCCCTTTAATTTGTTGTCATCTAAGCAATATGTCAGCTTATTACACATAAACCTATATTCTTTTAACTAATTATTTAAAAAATTCATTTAAAATCTTTGTCCATGATGTCAAAATATACAAACGTGTATCGCACGTGCAAAATACTAGTCTGTTTATATATATTAATGTCAAAGAAGGGGTGTACGGAACATGTGCAAAAGAAACCCTGTAATTTGCTAACGTGTCGACTTATTATGACTTGTTAGTTTTCTAGTTTAAATCGCTTTATTTTTTTAAGAAATATCTTAAATATTTTTTGTTAAAATAATAATGATTTTTAAAACTTATTTAAGATAGGTAGCTTATTAAATTTTTAAAAAATGAAAATCCAGCAAACACCCTTTAAATCTATATTATTTTAACAAATTTTTAAAAAAAATCTCAAATCTTTGTCATGTTAAAACATACAAACATACATCGTGTGCTAAATACTGGTCATTATAACCACAAAACCTAGGGTCCTCAAATGATTTCAATTCCAAGAAAAAAAATTCAAATGCAAAATTCTTTATAACAAATATTTAATAAATTCCATAATCAACTGAATCAGTTATAAATACACAATTTTCTCTACTAATCTTAAATAACTATCACAATCATTGTGGATCATTTTGAAAATAAATTACAGGCTCCTACCCATGTAAATTTAATCTTCTCTAAAATTAAAAAAATAAACATAATTTTTATTTTAACGCCTGCATCACCAAGTAAGATATTAGCCTCAGACATTATTTTTATATGTTCGTTTGATCAACAGGCATGGTAATAGAAAACCTTCAATTAAACTGAACAAAAAATGTTATATTGGGAAATGTTCGCTGCAGTATTTTTAATTTAAATTAATCCATATTCAATATGTGTCTAGTGAAAATCGAACTATCCGGTTGCTATGATACCAAATAAAATGTATCTTCCACTCTACCAAAACTCTAAACTTAAGATGCTGGTTAAGAGATTTATTTTTATATTTAACAAATATAACATGGTAATTAAGAATTAAATCTACAGCCGAAAATGATACGGTTGTAAACGTTATGTCCAATTAAATCCCTGAAATTCATACCAATCCTGCAGCTTCTAAAGTAAGAAATTTTTCTCTTTAAAAAAAATAAAAATAAAAAACTAAAAAATTTGCTCTTTGCTTGCAAAAATATTGCGTTCTTCTCTGTAACATATCAAAAAGACTCAATGGCGTTAGTTTTCATCACAGCCTCAAAATGGGCTAAAGCAGCCCATCTAACGAAGTGGGCCTCTGTAGGCCTTTGAATGCCTAAACTAAGCATATGTTCAAAGGCTTAGATGTGGAAAACTACACTACCGTTGCCCTAACAGCAGGAAACCCTTCTAGCGTTTGAAAATCTCCACCTTATCCTCCTTCACTTAACTTTTATTAAATTTTTTCATCCAAAATTTTCATGACTTGACTAAAATACCCTTGAATTCCTTTAAATGCTATTTTAAAACATTTTTTAGGGGCATTATGATGAACTGGTGTTATTTTTGAATGGAAAATCTAACGGCGGTTAAGTGAGGAAGGCAAATTGAAGGTTTTTAACGTTAAGGATAAGCCAAAAGAAAGAGGTTTTCCTGCCCTTAAGCCGAAGTTCAAAACCTTTTTGAGGCCCCTCTCTATCCATTCACAATAAGTCAGATTTGTTTCTGGGTCTTTTTATATGGATGATTGAGAGTAAAGGAGTATTGGGACAGTGATGCCCAGTTTGGGAACGGAGTTAAGTTTTCTAAACCGCGGTTTCATGGAGTTAGAAAAACTTAACTATAAAATGCTAACTTTATCTTGTTTGGCAATGATTTAAGTGTTGATCTAACTATAATTATCTCAGCTCTAAAGTTGAGATAACAAAAAGTATCTCGACTCCGATCTGATCTAAGTTATCTGGAGTTTGGGATTTTCAAACTACAGTTACATACCTTCTAACTCCACTAAAAAATAAACTAGGGTTATTCTAACTTCATATCCAAACAGGGCAACAGAGGGTAGATAAAAGCAGGCCCGGTTCTAAACAATAAAAATATGAAAAATATTTATCTTATTTGTTACGTACATAGTTGCACCAAGCTTCATCAGATAACATAATTGTACCTTTTTTTAATCAAAGCTGTAGTCTACCAATTATTCTACAATGATTCATTCAAAATTAAATTCCCCAAACGATTAACATGAGCTAAATGATAGATTATGTTGTTCTTTTGCTCCATGAGATAATGGCATTGGACGATGATATAACATGTCGAAAAAAATCATCCTTTTGATTTGGTAGAAGTAATTCTACTCTTTCATGAAGTTCTTTTTTCCCAAGAAAAATAATACGATCACAGAATAACTCATAATTTTCAGCACCAAATTGACCTTGTACACATGAACTGAACATGCTCCAAAATGAATTAAATTCGGTGTTTTCCACACAAAAATACCCTCAAGGTTTCATGCCATTTTGAAAGTTTAATGGTGCTGCCACTATCTAACCTTTAAAATTTTCGATTTATTTTATAAAATATAGCCAATATAAAAATACGAGATCAAAATGATTTTCCAAATAATGAGAATGGGGTGTAATACAACAAAACACTTGGAATTTCTATGGTTTATTTTTCCTTTCCCCTTGTCGGAAGAAAATAAGTGAAAAATTAGGTAACTTTGATAAAAAGAGAAGGATAAATTACATTAAAAGACCATTAAGTATCATGTTCCTTAAGTGGTTTTTAGGATATTTTAGTAAAAAAGGTTACTTCAAAATCATAGCTTAAGGTATTTATCTGTAATAAAAATACTTAAGTATTAAGACAATTTATATAAAATAAATCCTCATTGAATATTTTTTCAAATTCAACAATTTTTTTTCTGGAACAACTTAGAAACAGAGGTTGGAAAACCCGGTTTGCTGCTATCAATGTATTTAAACAGAAGCTTAACATAGAACTGCTCATGATGAGAATGATTGGGTTTCTTCAGGTGAAAACTATAAATATTTCAACTCGACATGGCTTTGTGCATCTTTTACCTCTGTGTAATACTGGCTGAAACACTTCTTTTGCTTAAATAAGAAATACGCTGCGCAACAATATATGCAGACAAATTCCCAGGCCCATACTTCAGTTATGTAGGTGATAAATTTTTAGATAAGGCGTAGTAGGAAACTTATATTGTGTAACATCAACGCAACAGATAACACTGACTTGGAAATTGGTACAACTGAGTGCATACGCAGATAACAACCAACCAAATGCTTCAACCAATGAACACTAGCCCAGTTGGTATGAGCACTTCCCTTCTTAGGGAAAGTGCAGGTTCGAACCTCAGGAACCCCAAGAAGGGAAGTGGCCACAAATTAACGCTTTCGGAGTAAATTCGTGGTTCCTTTGGATGCATGTGTGTGTTGTGTGCTTGTGTGTGGTGTGCGTATGAGGCAAATTCATGGCCAAAAAATTTATCAGAATTTGAAAAAAATTTATCAAAATTTGAAAACCGGCGTTGACAACCCGGTTTGTGATTTAAGCCACTTTAAACTTAGTCAAGATTTGAAACCGGGGGTTGCCACTCCTAGTCTCTAATTAACCAGATTATCCTAAGGGCGCTACTTTATTTTACTAATAGTGAGAAATTTTGTAAAAATATTGTCCAAAGTTTTAAAGTGAAAAACCGTGATAGTTGAAGGTATTTTAGCGCAATTTAGCAGAAGGGCAAAAAAAATCCACAAATGATATTATTTTTTTAGGCAACGAGTCCCAAAACAATAGACCGGAGATCCGGGTTTGATTCCGGCTCCCCAAAACTCCTGTTGCCCACCACCAGTCCATCGTGCTCCGCACAAAAAATTCACAGATAAATTGACGGAGCAACCCAGATTCTAGAAAGCGATATAGAAAGAAAGAGAGCGATGCCAAGCTCTCCTCCTTCTCCTTCTCCTTCATCATCTCTCCCACTCTCTGCAACCCTAATGGATTCTTCGTCCTCTTCCTCTTCTTTCAACAACAGCCCTTTGGCTTCCTTATCCTCGTTCCTCAACCACCACTTCTCCCGACTCGCCTCCGACCTCTCCTCCCGTGTCGCCCCCTCCTCCCGCCGCCCTCCTCCCTTCGCCGCCTCCTCCCTTCCTCCTCTCTCCTCCTCCTCCGCCTTCGACCTCGCGCTCTCTGCCGGCCACGTGGCGAAGACGATGGCGGGGACCTCGGTGTACACCGTGAGCAACTCCATGAACGAGTTCGTCCTCGTCTCCGACCCTAACAACGGCGCCAAGTCCCTCGGCCTCCTCTGCTTCCGCCACGAGGATGCTCAGGCTTTGCTTGCTCAGGTCTTTTCCCTTTTCCTGTTTTCTAAATTTTGGACTTTTGGGGTCTTTTATTTTATTTCTAATTTTGATGGGGTTTTGTTTGTGTTTGTAGGTGAAGCTGAGGCAGCCGGTTTTGGGGAGGGGGGCGAGAGTCGTGCCAATCACACTTGAGCAGGTAATTTAAATCTCCTTTTATTATTATTTGTGTTAAAGATTGGATTTCTATTAGTAATGTTTGTTTTGAATGAAATGCGGATGCTAGATGATAATGTTTTTTTTTTTTTTTGATTTGATATGTCCTTTTGTTACATTTGATTGTTAAAACTATGGCGACTGTTTAAAAAAACCCTGCATTAAGTTAGAATTAAAAATGGGGTTTAGTTGTGTGCGATGTGAGCACTAGTTTCTGAAACTGAGTTTGCAGTTATTGAAATCATGTAAAAATTCAATCAATGTGGATTGATTTTCAGGCCTCTCAAGTTTTGATTTGTAAAACCACATTTGGTTCTCAAACTCACCATGGTTTCAGATTTTTGGTATAGCCTTCAAACTTTATGAGACCACAGGTTCGAGAACTGTAATCTTGTTATGATGTCTCTATCAAGGGAGGGTGGTAGCAGCCGTTTTTAGTTGAAAGTATGAACCATTAGTTGGGGCTTGGGGTGTTTAATGAATTAGAAATTGCCAACGATATATGTCATCAAGCATGGTATTGAAAGGCTCTACTATGGTACCTGTTTATGTATCAGTTTGGAAATGAGATTCCTTTCGGTGTATTTTCTTGTGAAGGAAGTTCACGAAGATGGTGGTTGTAGTAAAACTGTTCGCTGAAGCTGCATTTGTTTGGACAAATGCTAACTGGTGTGTAATTTAAATGGATGAGCTCAAGTCTGAAGAGGGATCTTCATTGTATGTCTTTCTTTACACGAAAGATTTCTTGTTCATTTGCTAAACATAATACTATAGTTAAGAAATCGCTCTTACTTTATGCCATGAGAGAAACTACAGATGGGCTTTCTTTAGATGTTGCTGTGTTGATATCTTGGTACATTTATAGAATATCTTTGGTTTGATTTGAGGCTGTGAAACTATATCTTAAGGTTTGGATAAGCAATGTGTCTGTTCACATGAGAAACACCATTTATGCTAGCAGCGCAGCAGCAGCATTGTGATTTGAGAAGTAGTCAGAGAGAATGCGTGATGGCTTTGGGAGTTTTTTTTTTTTTTTTTTGACTGAAGTAAATAATGGGAAGGACTGAATAGAAAAATGTGAAAGTTTAGTTACATATGCTATCCAATTTGTTTTTGGCATCAATTCTAAATCATGTTTTCAGCTTCAATTCTAGTCCTTTTTTTTCTTACTTGCACAAAGTGTGGCTTCAAAAAATGTACCATGATATAACTCTACAATATATTCTTATTTATTTGAGAGATGTCGAGTATGTTTGTGTATGTTGACCAAAAACTAGTCTACTCCATTCGATAAACTAGACCATTGTTTCATTCTTTTTGCTTTATATGAAATGTTCTTTTCCAACAACCAGTTATATTGGAATTTACCACTCAGTATGATAAAAATATTTAGTTGCCTAGTTGAAACTTTGAACATTATTAGGAAATTGTTTGGATGCAGCATCCAGAGATATAATAGTTATCACTACTGTAGGTTTGTATGCTTTCAAATACCCCTTTCCTTTCCATATGTTCTTTTCTTACCTGTAGCCTATTTTTCTCTCTCATAACGATGACATATGCATGTCATGATCTGTGTTTTAAATTTTATATTTGCATCATATTGTGTTTTATGGTATTATAGTTTTCTTATATTTTTAATCCTTTTGGGACATCTCATAGGTTTACATGCTGAAGGTCGAAGGAATCGCATTTCGTTTTTTGCCTGATCCTATCCAAATAAAGAATGCACTACAGGTTTAATTTTTAATCCCTACTGATGTGCTGTTTATTTGTGCCCTCTTCTCCTACTTGTTTTGTTTGCATTTATTACTTTCTAGGATTTTTTTTTTTGAGCATACTGAATGTGTGAATATGGTGGGGTTAGGAGAATGTTCCTTTAGATATATGCCAAAAATTAGCTCCAATATTTTCTTATATATAGCTACTTCGAAGTTTAGATTTATGCCAAGTTTCTTATCAATACAGGTCCATTGCCAATTTAAATATGAAAATAGCATTAGAATGATTTCTTTCTAAATATGTTTACATGAAATTATTCAGAGTTCAGATGCATTTTGAATAAGTTATGCAATTGATGACAGGCCATTATTTTGGTACTTACCACTTTTCCGCTGTTAAATAAAATGCTTAATATAATTACTTTTGATCGCAGCATTATGGAAAGTTGTAAGTAGACGAATAAGGGTTCATCTTTGTAATTTCTTGTATTTAAATCTGTGTTGTGTTGAGAAAATTACGATAGAGGTGTAACTATGGGACCATTTTATCGTTGTCACATGTAGTTTCTGAAAAAGCTTCGTATAGATAATTTGGTTGTGAGATGTTGATGAATAACCAGTCTTCTAACTGATAAAATTACTCTTCGTTATGCACACGAGGAAAACCGAGTAAATTTATTTTCAGGGCTTGTTTCCTAGGAGAACTTAAATGAGCATGGAGAATTCTAGATTATATCCGTGCCATGTTTTCAGGCCTTGCTACGTAGTATATGGGTGTGGAGAATTTGTCTATGGTGTTCAATTTAAAAAATGACATCAACATAACAAGTTTGTTTCGCACCACAATTTAAATCCTATAATAAGACATGATGAACTTTTTTTTTGGATGATAATACCCTATGCCAATTGTTTTGCTTAATAGAACCATGTATCAACTCCATGAACTTGACCATAATCTTGTCACCTCTTTTGGACTTGTGAGCAGTGATCCAGTTTCTTGATGTTATCTTTTACTTGTGGTTCCATATATCTTAAATGGAGAAGAAAGCTTTTATTATTTGTTGATTTTTGTGTACCGTTATCTTTAATATCAGTTCTTAATGTCCTTTATAATGGTGCCGCAAAAATAAAAAAAAAATCAACGTAGCTGTTGTTTTGATCCCCATATGTTAACTTCTTTGCGTAACTAAAATTTTATTTTCGATTTTACAAAGTCTGCTCTCACCTCCCTTGCAATTATGATGATGTGAAAGTGCACTTGATTATTTTCTTCCTCACAATCATGCACATGACACAGTTTTTAGGCTGTTTCTGCTGCTGCTTCTTCTAGCCATAAAATAATTATGAAGATTTTGAATCTTATAATCCGTTAACTTTAAAGATGACAACTCATGAACTCATCTTGTAGGTATATCAATGCAAATTATTATGAGCTATCCAAATTATTTTTTAATTTATTTGATTATGTAAATTCAGATTCACGAATCCGATCGTTAAACAGAGCGAATCTACTATAATTCGTGAATCCGAATCGATTCGTGACTGGTTTTCATGATCCGTGCTTCATAGTTATTCATTTGATACACAACTTTACTACGAGGAATCTCAAATAGCTAACAATCTAATAGAAAAATAAAATTTAACCTTAAACTAGTATGAACTAGTTCATCTAATTCTCCAAATGAAACCTGACAAAACACACAAATACTTTCCTCTCCTAACTAATATGTACATATGTGCCTTGGTTGATCTGATACAGAAGGTTATGACATGCATGGGACATGCTTTATTCATGATATATTTTCCAGGATAAAGCTATTGACTATGGGACATGCCTTATTCATGAAATATTTTCCATAATCAAGATATTGACCTTTTTGTGTTGATACAAACCTTTTGGTGATTTTCTTGAGTTTTGATGTTTATATGCTATTTTTTTTCCTTAGAAAGTAAATGAATGGAACACTAGCATTTTTAAAAGCACAAGCATAATATACAATAAACTAATTAAGTTAGGGTTTTTTTTGATATACCACCCCAAAAATATGCTATTTTCAAAAATCACCGTAAAAAAATCCGCAATTCTATATATCATCCCCAAAAGTCATAAGTTGTCCAAAAACCTCCCCGCAGTTAGTTTTATCACTTGGGAATATTCCTTTTATGTTATTTTGAAGCCGTTTAAAACCTAGTAGAAGACCTAAATGACCTTGAATAGTCATTTCCCCCTCTTGACTGTTAAGATGGGTTACGGTTAGAGATTTTGCCTGCAATTAAAAATTAAGGCTTTCCAATACACAAAACTTTGGGATTCCATTCAACCGAATTCTTGTATTTTGATGTAGGCAAGATTTCTTATGTGATTGATTCTCGTAGTTTTCAAACCCTAGGGTTCTCTTTTTATTATTTTGTTTAAATCAAGTAGTTTGCCTTGTTCAATTGATGATCTGGATGATTGGAAATAAGATCAATATGTTTAAATATGAATTCTATACAAGGCGTACATGTCAATTTTGTTACAAGTGGAGCAAATATAGATATCTTCTTCAATTTAACTGAATTAGAGCTTCTTTCAATGATTGGGGCATTCCTTGAAGCTCAAAATGGGGGGAAAACATGGACTTTTATGGTTTTATTTGAAGATCAACAAGAATTGAAGAAACTTTAGAGCTTGGAGAGGAAGGAGGGGTTTTTCCGAACTGAACCTAACCCTAGTAAAACTTAACCAACCTCAAGTTAGAGATATATAGAATTACGGATTTTTTGGGGGTGAATTTGGAAATAGCATATTTTTTGGGATGGTATATAAAAAAAACCCATTAAATTAATATTTGTAATATACACTAATTCTACATATAAATTTTTTTCTTCTGTGTTTCATGTGTTGTTTGTAAGTAATCCCTTCCTGTGCTCATGGAGCACATGAGGTGGTGGTTTACGGCAGAGGAAAGAGGATAAGATTTCTCATAGCATCATCTCTTTATCAAGATCTCATGCAGCATCTCTATTTTATCCTTTATTTACATCTCTCTGCATTCACGTTGTCTAAGTTCTCATTGAGGCACCACTTAGCCTGCTTTGTCTCAACTTCCTTGGTAATTGTTTTGTGGGATGTCAGAAATTGGGTTAAATCGTCGAAGTCAGTGCCATGCGTTTTCTGCTTTCAAATTCGTTTAGTTGCGGGAATTGAATATCTCCCCTACAGCCTATGGCATGGTCATTTTTCAAATAACTTAACCTACTGGCATCATGGCAAGTAAATCACATTTTTACAAATAAAGCTAAATTTGACCTTCCAACATTTATGTATTTTCATTTTATATTTTAATCACAGATGTATAAAATCACTTGTCAAGAGTTGCTGATACTTCTAATGATGTATAACAGTGCTATATCGTGTTAATTGTTGTAAAAATATTAGATTCTTTTCCAGTAGCTTGCTTATGACCATTATCTTTTCAGTTAAAAGCTGCAGACATATCACAAGGCTTTGATGGAGTTCCAGTTTTCCAGGTAAATTTCCCCACGTGGCTGTACTTTTAACTACTTGCTCATGTTTCTTCTTATGATAAATACAAATTTCACTGGAACCTAATGTATTGTTGCTAGATAGCAGTGGCCTACCAATTTTCGTTATGTGAGCGTGACATTAAGTTATGGAACGGACCTATGGTTGATCTGTATGGAACCAAATGTAACATTGCTATATAGCGGTCTATTCTGTTATGACGTATTTTTGTTATCGAAAAAGTTATTTTACCATGTAAAATCCATTTCTCTATAAAAAAAAGGCTAAATAAACTAATTTAATCTATGCTTCTTATTTCTTAACATCTGCTTTACATCTTGTTTTGTCAAAATATGCATATAGAGTGTTTTTCGTCACCCATTGGGATGGATGCACTCATACTTCAGGGTTGTACAGATCCCCCTACCCAATGCAGACAGGGGTTTATTGATTGTGGAGATTCTAATCACCGGCAGCCGCGGACAAACCTGCCGTTAATTACCCCTCGCTCTGAGATGAGAGAACTTTCGATTAACAGGTCATAGGTATCATGCGAACTCATTCTGAAATACTTGTGTGTGTGTGTGAAATGGGTGTTTGCTTTGGACAGAATGGAGGCCTCGCAAAGTTTACGGGAGTCCCGCTGCCCAGTCAGCGAGTGGGGGTCAAGGGGGCTAGCAGCCCCCTTGCGGGGCTCAAGACAGTGCCCCGAAACAAAAAAAATCTAGTGGATGAGTGTATGAGGGAGAGAGGGAGCGAGAGAAAAGCGGATATCCCTATGGGGTGTTTCGCAGCATGTATCTCTTTGAGATGTTCGCGAGCAGGTATCTCTTTTGAGATATCCGAGCGAGCATCATATAGCGGAAAATCCCCTCGTGGGGGATATCCAAAGCAGAGAACCCGTTGGGGATCCCCGCCAACAGGCTTGGGCGGCGTGGATTGGATGAAAACTAATGGTTTTCGTCGAAGTTCTTCATCGGCGGTTCTTCAAGTTCGATGCCATCGGTCATGCTTGCTCAGAGTGAAAGCCACCCCGAGAGCTCCTATTCTCACCTTTCTTGAGATTTGATGAAGAAAGCTTGCCCTTTTCCCAAATCTTGATTTTTGGATCTTGAGTTTTGGGATAAAGTTTGATTCAAAAGACGGGTTATCTTTTGATGGGTTGTTTGGGGGAAAAAAGGTAGAGAAGATGAGAGAGACCCAAAATGAACTTTCTTTTCCAAGGTTCAAGAACTCGGTTTTGGTCTCTCATAATTTTATTAGTTCCGCTGGGTTTCGGCTAGTTTCGCTAATCTCGGTTTGGGTTTCGGTTTCGACGGTAATACAACATATCTAAGTGTAGATATATTAAATACTTAAATTTATGGTTCTATATTATAAGACAATGATCGTAGTGTTTAGAAATCCAGCCATGATGCAAAATATATTGAAAAGTATAGTTAGATAAGTATTAATATAGGGTTTGAGTTCATTTTTTTGCGGTTTTCTAATAACGATGGTCTACAATGATCACAGCGGCGGTAAAAATGGTATAAAAATGTTTTTAAAGGTTTCAGCCAAAACGATATTGTATGGTTGGTTTCGTATCGGTCTCCACTGAAACCGATACGAAACCACCACGTATCGGTGGTTTCGGCCGAAACATCGAACCTTGCTCTTTTTCTTTGTGTCACTCTTGAGGAAGAAGAAATAACCCACCTTAAGAGAGCAATGGAGGCTCAAAACCTTAGATATTGAGAATGAAAATTGTTATTATTTCCACGCATGTTTTGCTTTTATAGCGTTTACATTTTACACATAGCCCCTTGGGCTTTACAATTTTGGCTTTTTGCCCATTCTTTTACACATGTGCACGACTTTTGCACTTTAGCCCTTGGGCTTTACAAAATTGGTTTTTTGCCCATTTATTTTCTACTCATTACAAATTAAATTTATTTATTACACTTTCCTATCATTTTCTTGGCATAAGGCCGCCCCCATGCTTGAACTTGGGCCGGGTTTGGGCCCACTTGGCTTGGGTCCCGACTTGGGCCCACTTGGCTTTGACTTTTTGACTTTGACTTTTTTTACTTTTTGATTTTGGCAGTGGGGTGCAAATTTTGACCCTAACAATGCATAACTAGTGTTAAATTTTACGTTAACTTATTACATTATCAGTCCATCCTTGGCAGCTTAAGTTTTAGGGTAAAATGGTTCTTGATATTGCTATCAAAGCACAAGCTGTCAAGAGAATTTGAGTGCAGGCTTTATCTAGATCATTTAAAAATAATTAGTTTCATTAAAATCTTTGTTAAACGAAACACGGGGTGCTTTTTTAAGTTTTGATGATATTCATACTATCTTTATGTGCTTGCAGTCGGATCTTTTGGTCGTTAAGAAGAAAAACAAGCGGTTTTGCCCTATATATTTTCAAAGGGTAATTGTGCTGCGACAAAAACAGCTTAGAATTAGCAACACATAGTTTGTCATCTCTGATGCATGGTTTTATTTTTTTTTTCCTACAGGAAGATATCGAAAAAGAACTTTCAATGGTTGCTAGGGCATCCAGAGGACCAGTACCTTCTCCAAATATCATGGTATCTTCAGCATATATGTTTAGCATGACTTGCTAAGTTTAATTTCGTTAAATTACGATAAACATATAGCTTTTTTGATATAAATACCTTGTCTAAAATTACTATAAAATACCATCAATTATATTTCTTTTCATTATAATAGCATTAGAATGAATTTAGTTTTGATTTTATAACAATGTTCCTCTTTACCATTAAAATTCATGATCATAGAAAGACTGAATCCGGGCCAAAGTAAATATAATATAAAAGGGTTGGATTGAGTTATTTTCAAGATACGAATTTTGCGTAAAAGTAAAATAACTATCGACCCCGTTTTTTACTTATAGCAATGTTCATGGTATTGCAATTGAAGAACTTTTCAATATAAATCCCTTAAGTTATACCCATATCAATTTTACTCCCTGAAGTTTTTATATTTCTTATCAAATCCTAAATCTCTTAAGGTGGAGGACTAATTAGAAAATCTTTATAATTAGCAAACAGCTTGACATGTCAGTATTGCCCTTTCTTACTTCAGTTTGACTCTTAAATCCCTATATGCAATCCTAAATCTCAAATTCTTGTATCAAAAATATTAGCAGTTTTTTTTTTTTTTTGAGAAAAGTAGATAGGGTCAAAAGGCCCTAGCCATATAAAACATTTCAGTAATTATGAAATGATAGAAATTACAAGGGGAAAAAAAGAGATAGCATATGAATCTCATAGTAATTTACCCTTCAAGAAAGATAAATAAAATTAGACTACTTAGGAGATTCAAAGCTACGCTACATAGAAGATATCCGTTTTCTATTCGAAGCGCTTATCCAAAACTCCAAAAGCATATTGATTTTGTGAAGGACGACCAAAGAAGATGGGTTTTTTTTTCCTTTGAAAACTCTAGCATTCCTTTCAACAAAATACACCAACAACAGATTCTTATATTATATTATGAAAATGCCAAATTATTGAAGAAGAAAAGGTGGAGAACTTTCTAGCATGCGTCAAAGTTGGGCTTGAGTTTGGGTTTTCAAGATACCTGAAATTTAGGGTATAGTTAAAACTTTTTACTCTTAACTTTTTAATTTTGTATACTAATTCGTAGAGTAAAATGAAGATTAACCATCTCTTCTTGATTGCATTACTTTGCTTTTGAATGCATGAACTTATTTGGGTTTTCCCCTAAATTTCTTTAAGCTTTTATGTTGAGGAAGAAGATTGAGGGACAAACCGTCCATTAAAGATGTTATTAGTGGAACAGTTTCTGGTGATATGTGGATTAATCTAATCGGATGTCCTGATCTGTGACATGTAACAACTTCAAAGATTTGAAGGATATAGTAATATCCAAATAAGAGTCTAATTTTAGGGGCTTATGTAAAAACCTTAAAATGAAAAAACAAAAACTCATGGTATTTTAGTTTAGTGTTATTTGTGAAGTAAAAGAAATTTATCCAAAAAATGGTAAAAGTTTCAAGGCATCTTAGACTTTCAGTACAATTTATACTTGTTTCTTTACTAACCTGTCTTGTTACAGGTGGGTAGTTTGGAAGACGTCTTGAAGAAAATGGAGGTAAGTCGAAGTAGCAAGTTTTATTACATATAATTCACCATTAAGATTTAAACTCAGATATAATATATCTGCAGATAAACAACAAGAACTCAGGTTGGGAAGATTTGGTTTTTATTCCTCCGGGTAAAAGTTATGTCCAACACATTAATGAGGTGGCCTCGGCATGATGCGAAGGGGGCTCTAAGAGCTGTCTCGTTACCCATTCGGTAATATCTTGTTGAATTAAAGTCGATGTTTGTGTAAAACAATTTGAAATTTAAACTCGCTTGCGATATTAAGAGTATGGTCCTTTCACAGGTAATCTCCGGCTATAGTTCAGATTAGACTGAAGAGATAGTGAATTGAGTGATGATATTTACACATGGAAAGACGGAACCGAAGAAAGAAAAATAATACACCTCCACAGATTTAAACAGAGGGCGATACTTTACTGGAAATTTTGCTGCATCGTTATAAACAAAAAAATAAAATTTCGTAGGAATTTTCCTTCTTAGCTTCATTGATGTTTCTTTCCTATTATCATGTTTTTTAATTTTAAATTATTGTGTTCTTTCTTGTCAAAGTTGAGTGCCCCCCCCCCCCCCTTTTTCTCCGAGTGTTTGCCTAACAGATAACCTATGTGATGTATCTTTCCCATTAATTTATTCGATGCCTTGGGCATTAAAACTGTGTCATAAGTCTCAAAAGCTCACTGAAAAAATTAACTGAAAAAAGAATATAAGAAAGATGAAAATTTATATTCTGGTATCATAATTTCGAAACAACACAAGGCATACTGGGAATGTCATACTTCTGTCAATTATAATTAAAATGAAATGGCCAAAAGGTCTTTGTGCAGATGCGTAAGGGAATGATACACATCGCTTTACTCATCTTCGGCCTCGAGTAAAATTCTGCACATTTTGTTGGTAACATCAGGATCTCCTGTTTGATTTTTCATGAGCCCATCCTATTCAATCACCGTAGATAACATGTCATGATCTGTTGTAATTATGTTGATAAAAAAAGTTAAGCTTACTAATGCTCTTACTTTATAATGATACCCTTTCTGTTCTTCAGGCTATCTGGCAGCTCACCATCAAGTTTGTTGTTTTGGAGAAAACTGTTGAAGCAAGGGATTTATTACACTCCAAGTTTTTCCATTTTGTTAATATTTCATGAAAAAAACACAAAACTTACAGTTCTTTTAGACTTGGAAGCAATCCGAGCGACGCCGGGAGCGATCCAGTGAGTTGATTGTCTTCCAAGTGCCTTTCATTAATCAAAACCAAAAGAGAGATAATTAGGAAAGAGAGATGGATTGATCGAAGAGTTCAAAAGAGAAGCAACTTCTTACAAGTATGCTAAGTTTGTGAGAGAACTCATGTCAGGAATCGGACCAGAGAGTTTGTTACCACCAAGCCATCTACAAAAAATACGATCCATCAACATCAAGCTCAGCTCTTACACTAATATAATTCGAAAAAATAAAATGAAATGAAACTTACATGCTCGAAATCGCGGTTAGATTGTTAAGGCTCTTCGGTAGCGACCCAAATAGTCCGTAATTGGTCAAATTTCTAAAAGAAGAACAAGAAAAGATTATTCTTCAAGATTTAAACTCATAAACGATGTAAAATTTTCTAGAAAATTTTAATCTACGAGCTTACAGCGCGATAATTCTAGCAGCTTGCCCTTCGGAGCAAATAACTCCTGACCAAGAATTTTGCTTAGGCAAACAAGGATCTCCACTCCAATCCGAGGGTCTATTGTCCAAGCTTCTTGCCAAATCCTCCATTACAATCACTGTAACAAAATAAACATTAGTATCAATACCCTAAACTACCATAAACTTTCAGAATTTCGCCGGTAAATACCATGAACTTTATAAACTACATTAATTATCATGAAATTCTATGATTCTAAAGCTCCTAGCCTTAGTCATACCATCTCTGGTGAGGGTTCTTCCATTGAGAGGCACAACCTGAAACAACTCCCCTGCGTTGATTACCGGCCCAACCTTGGAGCTCGCGTCTGGCGTCAACTTAATTGTCATCAACCCAGATAACGGCCGATCCGTTCCATAAACCATAACGCCGTTAGTTGAAACATTAAGCCCTTTGTAAAAAAGCTCCCCGTTAACCGAAACATCGAAAACTCGCCAACTGAATGGGCTCGGGGTTCTGTTGTCCTGGAAGTATGGATGTAAACAGTAAACGGATTGGATATTGAGCGGATATGGATGTTACCATTTCTATATCCGGTAGTTGATGACAGATGCAAGTACATAAAGGATAGTTATCAACGTATGGAACAATATTTGAATCATAATATCCGCTGAAATCAAACATTATTATTTGAAAATTGTCATGTCTTGTTTTTTTAATCATATCTTATGAGAGAGCAATTTTTTTATACTGTTTAAAATTTTCTTCCTATTTATTTTAGTCTAAAATCGACTTGTACTTGAAAAATGACAACCAGTATATTCTTCAAAATGAAATTCTTGTTAGCATTTAGAATCTGGATTAAATTGACCAACATTTTACCAACTCAGTTGAAAATCCACATGTTTACAACTCATATTAGAATGTTCAGATATGGAGCCGATGCTTGCGCTGCCATATTTGTATCCGGCGGCAGTTAGTGGATGCAATTACGAATAATAATAGGCTTTGAAAATGTAAATTACCTTTCGTGTTTGATAATATCCAGGTACAAATTGGAAGTCTGATCATAGTATATTCGTATCCATTTACATCCTTACCTGGAAGTAGAGAGCCAAGTAGTAGGATGCAGAGGGAAGGGGGAGCAGCGGCCATTGGATAACGAGTTCTTTGCCTCGGCTTGTTGTTATAGCTTGTTGAAAGGCTTTCTGTGGAGGGATGTTGTAGAAATCGGAGGAAGTGATATTGGAGTGGCTATCGGTGACCGGGAAGTTCTTGTCGGAGAAAGGGGCCCAGTATCGGTTGAATGGATCATCGGGGTAGCTATTTACGAAAAAGAAAATATATCAATATTGTTAGCATCCATCGCAGAATCGTTATAATCTTGTAAGATACAATTTCAATTTTCTCATATATATATATATATATATATATATATATATATATATATATTCCAACTTCTTCATGGTACGTGCAGCGCGCGCACGGGAAACCTAGCAAAGAACATGTCCATACCTTACGAGCTGGCCGTCAGACCCGAAATTATGCCTGGCAATCGTGGCAAGCCCGTATGCTGTAAAATTCACTGGGGAATACATGGAATCCTCGAGAAACTCAATCTCAACTGTATTCACGAAAGGATTACCCTTGGTCTCCTGGCTCCTGGCCAAACACACGCTCATGCTCTTCCCTTTAGCCACCAGCACAATCTCATAATAAGAAGTCAGCCCTTTAGCATAACTCTCGCTGGTGTTCACACTGCTCCACCTGGTCCCGCTCACAATCTGATCGAACACCGGAGGTTCGTCCCCACCGTCGAATCCTCCGTAGAAGTACGTTGTGCGGATCAGGTACTTGGCGCCGCGTGCGACAGGGATGGTGTAACAGTATTTCCTGGCGGATGTGTCAGGGAAGTAGCGGACCGAGGAGAGGGTTGGGAGCATCCCGGGGGTGGTCAGTTTGGTGGAGTTGCCGACGGAGATGAAGCCGTCGTCCGGGATCCATTCGATGCCGTTGAGGGTCTGGCGGTCGGTCGCGCCACATTGGATGTGGTAGCCTGCAGCACGCAAATTGTTCTGTTTTAGTATTTACTCTTTCAATGGAAAACAAGCAAACCAATTTGATGAAGATCTAGCTATGATCTCAAGGCATTGTCTGATTTTGTGATGGATGCATGCATGAAACTTAAAACATGTCCTTGAAAATATGAAATATTCATACAAGTAATATTATTTTGAACATTTTGGTAAGAAACGTAATTCTGATGAGCGCTTGTCTAATGTATTATTTTCTGCATTCAATTCAATTCTATTCTATTCATTTGGCATGCTTGAAATTTTTTATTTTTGATTATTATCATTATTATTTTTTAAATGTAAAATGATCGGTTTTTAAGGGAATTAATTATATTCAGAAAATTGCATAAATCTAGATTACCATAGAATCTTAGAAACTATGGTAAGATGAATGCTACATTGATTGAGGAAACTAAGCTTTGAATTCAAGCACGTCGACCTTTCATTATACAACATGCATTCAATGATCAAACAACAAATACCAATTTAAAAGAAAAGCTTGATTAAATAATTAATTACCTCTTGGAGGAGGAGGAGGAGGATCTATTGCATGGAGATATGAAGGAAATGCAACAAAGCAAATGAGGAAGAAGAAGAAGAAGAAGAGAAAGCTTGACATAAGGCAAAACAAAGGTGATCACCCTTAATCAAAGGCTTGGGCTTGGTTTTTGGGGGCAATTGGAGAGAGGAAAACGAAGAAAAAAATTGGAGGGCCAAGAGAAAACCGAGTTATTAAAACAAGAAGGGAAAAAAATAGAGTAAGAGAAAATAGAGGAAAAAAACATTATCGTACAACTATATATGCTATTTCTGTCTAGATTCTATCTGTCTTTTATCCAAGAGATAAACAAATAAACTTATACCGTTGGAGATTTTGTGGCTTACAAAGATTCGTGAAGTGTATTTATCTGTTTGCTTCATGGACAAACAAATAAGTTAACTACAAAGATGACCAGGATTGAGAACATCTACAAACAATCATACCAAAAGTAGTAGACTTAATTCAAAATCAAACCGAAAACCAATTAAAATTAAAATGCACACAATTACCTTTTGAATTAAAACGAAGTCCAAGTGCCCTGCGTTTTATTAAGCGGCGATTTAACGAAGCTACATCAAAAAGTCTCAAAAGAAAAGAAAAAATAGAGTTCCTCTAAATAAAACTAAATACAGGTCTTATTATCATAAAAAGAAAACAGCAAACTCCACCCCCATATAGATCGTTCCTCGAAACCGTTATTGCTTATGGTTGAGCTGCTCCGTCCCGTGATGTCCAGTCAGCCAAAACAAAGGTAGCTGAATTACCCATGCTTGTAACTGAGCGCTCGTTCTCTGCAACCGTTCTTGCCTTTTTCTTTAGAGTTAATGGTGTATATAAATAAAGTTAGATCAAAACACTTTAGACATGATTTAGAAACAAATTGTAAGCCTTTAGGCTTTTTGGAAATATGTGCATTCTTCAAAAAAGAATGAAACCTTATTTTTATATTATCCGTATATACCATATATTATTACATTTGCTAACAATATTGTGCATGTTACAAAAACCAAACTGAACTAGATGCTGTTTGAAACCATTTCAGTTAGGTTCTGTTCAGCGCTGCTTATTTATTCAAGAAACCAAATCGAATCCATTGATGATATAAAAAAATAGGGTAAATTGTCAACAAACAAAAAAAAACCAAGCATTTTTTTCTGTTGTCGAAAAACTCCGGCCTCGTAAAGCCAGTCAAAACCCCCATAAAAAAGTTTTTGGTTGTCAAAAAACCTCTTATCTATTATATCTAGTAGTGGCCTGCTATATCTAGTTTTCTGTGATATTTAAGCAGTAACCAGTGATATCTAAGCAGTTGTCTGTGATATCTACACAGTTTTCTGCATATCTAAATTGTTTATATGAATTGGTTAGGTATAGCAAGTTACCATGCAGATACTGCTGAAAAAATTCCTAAGGGGTTTTCGAGTTCTTTTTTATTGACAATTACCCTAAAAAGATAATGTCTTTGATTATTTGAAGTGAGCACTGTTTGATCGGTGAATGGTGTGGCGACACGTGGAGAACCGTTGTGGACCAGGTCAAGTTAGGGATTCTTTTCTTGTTGGGTTGTGAACATGGCGCCCATTAACGTTTATTCCTTCCTTCAGACCTTCACAAAATCCTAATCTTTATCTTAATTATTTGTTTATTTTCTGCATGCGTTTAGAATTTAAATTGCGGGGCGCGTTTGTATTATTTTCAGTTTGAACATGTGTTAGGCCTTTATTTTTGGACGTGCAAGAGCTAACTTTTCATCCAAATATATATTTGCAAAAGGGAATATGAACATCTGGATTTCATATTATATGCTGACAACTTTATAATTCTTTAAATTTGAAGTATATTTTTAAATGGTTGGAAGAAAATACGTAAGGAGGAAAAAAGAGTAAAAATTAGCGATAGACAATATTATCATCAAACGGACTTATAGATGTTAAGAGAAACAGTTTCATGGTTTTAGTCATCGTATGGAGGAGCAGGAGGAGGACGAGATGGGAGGAGAAAGATGGGAAGGAGGAAAGGATGGAGTAGATCAAGGATGAGAAGGAAGGAGGCGTGCGGCGGGGAAGAAGCCAGAGGAGCATTGAAGAGAAAATTACTAAATCATCATTTGCTAGGAATATTTTTGTTCTTAAAAAGCCATGTATGTCACTCAAAAATTAATTGACCTGACGGAATGCAGGCATAAGGTATTTTAATGATAATTTCAATAGTAGATTTAGGTATTTTACTGTAATTAAAATTATTTAAAATACTTTAATACAAATCATAAATAGTTGGAGGTATTTTTGTGCAATCTATCTTTGTATTTTTGTATTTTAGGGTGCATCATTTTGTTCCAAGTTTTTTTTCCCTCTTGGTGGGGGTCGGAGAGATGATATTAGGAAATGTGATGTGGATCGAACATAAATGTTCCAAAAGCCCAAGAGAATTTTCTGCCATACACATCTCTCATAATGCACATAATTTCAAATAACTTTCTCGCAAACATATTTAATTTGAGTGTGCAGTGTATCAACAAAATATATTTGATTTGAAAGAGATCTCAACTCAAAGTATATAGTAAAACATCACACAAAAGGAAGGCTTAGAAAAAAGAAAAAAAATTATTTAATACATGATTTATTTGCAATATTTAAATTCAAACTTTAAGAATACGACTAATTCTGTAGCAGTAGTACATATTTTATTTAAATTATATGTATAGACGATATGAGCTCATAACTTAATTTAAATTAGAGGATGTACATGCTTAGCAATCCAGTCGGCTAAACCTGGCCACGACAATTTTCCTTGAATGTTATCCATGTTAAAGTAGTCGTCGCTACCGACCGGTCCCATCGCAACCTCTTCTTCCACCGTTGTTACCCTAGCATCTACAGGTGCTTGAAGGAGCATAGATGAAAACAGCAATGCAAGGATAGCAAATACAATTGGGTTTGAGGATGCCATATTTTTTCTAGTGTTGTAAAATGGAAGATGCTTTAACCTTTCATAATCTTTTCTTTTTATACTCGGCAAAAAACATACATCTCGTATTGTAACGTCATTAATAAATCGGTAAATTTTCTATAAAATTTAATGGCAAAAGGATAACAACTTTCAATTAACATGAGAGTTCTCTGTTTAAAACTTTCTTAAAGTCACTAAAACGTGAAATAAATCCAACTTGGCATAATTAACCTTCATTTTGAATAACGCATTCTCACTTCATTTTAATCAAAAACCATCCATCAATTGTATTTAAAATAACATCTACTTCGTTCCTAAAATGCACCTGCTTTTTATAATTAGTAGAAAATTGTGTGTCATGCCCATGAGAAAAATTATTAGAAAATTAATTAAAATTATCCAAAAATCCTTTAATAACACAATATTATACTTATTAAGCAGTGTCATGATATGATACTAAGCGTGTGCCTTCTGGAAACAGGAAAACAATCTCAAAGTAATGCACTAATATGTTAAGTTAACTGGAAATGTAAGTATTAAACACAACTTATTTTTAACTACTATGCTATAATGATGATAAGAAATACTTGATTGCAATGTCCAACAGTTTAAACAACATTCTCTTCATAATTTGTTGTTGCAAGTTGAGCTCAGCATTCTAATTTCAACTACACCTATAATTTAAACATATTGTCAATTGCATAATACATTACACTTGAAACATTTTAGAGACATCTAAATTGGCTAAAAAGTTTATTGACTAAGTCAATTTTGCGTGTAATAGTACAATTTTATGTCGATAATGTAATAAATAAATCCAAATACGAGAATTTCATATTTCTTGGATTTAGAATTCATCGACTAACCACTCTCTAGTTCATTTCAAAAGCGATATCACGTTCTGGAAATACGGAAAAACACTAATTTATGTTGCAGCTAGTAATTTGCTACATGACAGCCCTCTTTTCTCTCCCTTTGCTACAAAACAAAGTCAAGATATAAAAAGCTTGAGGAAGAGGAGGAGGATACGAGATATGAACGAAATGTAGTTCATATATCTTGTAAATATTTTTTACCCAACTAATTGAATTTCATATATCTTTTAAACTTTGGCATCCCACATTATCATCTTAGACATTCATTAGCATATATACTAAAAGAGCAATACATATAAAATGTTACGGACAAAAAAAAAGAGGTAAGAATCTATCAACTATTCAAATGATCTGCATCTTGATCAACGTATTACCATAAAAATTATATGATCCCAATACTTTATTTCACTTTGCATTGGAGCAAATTTAACGGTGTACCGATAATAGAATATATTTTACAGTCAAATCGACAATCAAAAATCATCATATGAAAATCGGTATATATACATATGCTTTAGGACATAACAATCAAGATGGACGATACTGATCGTGATGATCAGGAAGCTCTCTCATTGACCAGAAGAAATATTATTAAAAATACACTCCCAAACTCTAGGGGGATTTAATGAAATTTTTACCGGCGGCGATTAGAATTAGGCCTATCAAAAATACCTGAACCCGTTAATATTTTAATCGGTTAACCCGACCTGATCCGACCCGTTTGATAAACGGGTTGGAATGGGTCATATATCATGACCCACTTCAGCCTGTTATCCAAAAATCGTCTGTTTTCTTGTTTTCTCTCTTGTTTTTTGTTCTCTAGCATATTTGGGTTCTATTTTTTAAATATCTGAAAATTTATTCACAAGTGATGAATTTGTAATAGCTAATTTGTATTGTTCATACACATAACAGAAAAAGAGTAATGAATCAACTTAGGTCGTGTCGGGTGATCCGATTATGACCCGATCCGAATATTAAGCTGATCGGGTATAGATCTTCAAAAATTAACCCGATTATTTAACGAGTCGTGTCGACTCTAACCCGATGTTGGCCGGATCAAATGTGACCCGATCCGTTTGACACCGCTAACTAGAATCAATTAACATAATAAGAGCAATGCTTTTCCTAGGGCGCTGAGGAATCCTTACCCATTAATTGGACTCCTAATATCTTTAATATTATACTTAGAAGTACTTACATGATGGCATTAAATCAATAAAATAAAAATAGAAAAAATGATAAAATTCCAATAGTCAAAATTGAGCATTGAAAGTGTCCACCCCATTCACCATAAATGACAAAAATAAGAAAATGAAAAATCAACAATCATCTCTCTCACATTCATTACCCATCCTCTCTTATAAATTTATACATAAACCCATATATCTTTGGAATTTTGTATAATTCATATATTTCTCAGTTTTAATATTACCACTAACTCCATTCATTTAGTTTAAATTTAGAAAAACTATAGACGTTTTAAAAAAATTTCTGTAATGCGAAGATAAAAAAATGTCTCACATGCCTCCTCTATACATGTTGTTAAAAAAATACATACTTACATCACACATCACACGTGCAAAAATACTCGTTTTACTGCACAGCTGTATAATACTTGAGTACATCTCCTTTGTTCCCAAACAATTCATCAAAAACCCCAAGATGGGACCTTTGCGCTTATCATCGCCTTCTCATTTCTAAACTTGCTGATGACGACGATGATGATGGACATGAAGCGAATCAAGAGGCATCAGCAGCACCCATCTCAAGCTGGAGAAGAGACCCAATTCGTTATTGCGGCGCTCTGCCATTGTGTTGCTTGGGTTCTTGTTTGTGCTTTTGCCTCTTCTTGTGCTTGTCTCTTCTGGGTCTCAAAGAATTCAGCTTCGAGTAGGAACAGGAGAAGGTACAGCTCTTATTTGGGTTTTTGTTTATATGGTTCGTTTGAGATGAGAAAGTACCGTTTTTGTTAGGATTTTGAGTAGATAGTTGCTATTGATTTTGCTGGGTTATTTTTATTATTTTAGTTAGATTTGTGTATTTGGTTCATACTGTTTTCATCTTTGGCTGGGTTTGAGATCTCATATTATGTACTTTCTTGCAGCGTGGCGTTTGGTTGCCTGTAGTTGAAAAGGCATTGCATTTGCATCTACATGCAGATCCAACTACAACATGTGTAACCCTATGTTTATGTTCGCGGAAAATATTACTAAAATAGTTTAGTTGAAATGCAGCTGGGACTAGGGTCAAATCAAACACTTTTCCAACTACAAGGGTTGGAATGAAGAAGATGAAGGGCATGTTTGGTTGATAGAAAGTATAATTTATTTGTTTGGATGAATAAGAAAATGAATGGAAAGCACTTTCTACTTGATTGCCACATAGGATTTTTGGACCATTTCACTTTCTTAGCAAACGCATAAAAAGCGAGAGGAAAGTGAATTATTTATATTATTTTATTTTTCTTTCATCTCTTCTTTTATTACATTCTCACTTTCCCTCATTTCAATCAAACAACCAAGTTCACTTTCTATTACCACATAAGCGCCAACTCAGCTTATTTCTCACTTTCTTTTTAGCAAAACAAACAAGAATTAATACTTTCTTCTCACCTTCTTTCCATTTCATTTTACTGCTACTTTCTTACTTTTCTATTTGCTTTTCACTTCCCAATTGCCAAACATGCCCGAAGTGACAAATAGCTGGAAAAGTGTTTGATTTGACCTTAGTTCCAACTACACGCATTTTCTAACTCAACAAGGAGTTTATCATTTATTTTCATTTTCGATTTTATAGTAGTCATGCTGATCTTAATAAGAGTGCAAAAAAAAAAAACAAAAAAAACAGTAAAAAAGGAACAGAGGGAGTACTTCTATTGTTGGTCCTTGGGCCAGTTTGCCTTTATGCTCTTGTTAAAATACACACATTGCTTGCTTCCACCACTGCCATGCATTGTGGCAATCATTACACGGCAAGATTTTATGATGGGCAATATGAACATCTTCAAAACATAGTTTTAAATCTTGGCCAGTTCCGATCAGAGATGGCCGATTCTGATCCCAAAACTAAAGGCTCGAGTTTCGAACATTTGATATCTGGATTGATACCAAGATTTTAAACCTTCGTATTGGATTCTCTCAAGAGCAGCTTTATTGAGTTCTTCCCTGAATTGAAGTTGTTAGGTTGTAGGATAACTGTGTATAGCAAGACAACATAATACTTAACACTCGTCCTCACGTGGGCCTTTGAATTTCGGGCCACATGGAAAGGCCTCCAGCAGAAACTTTAGCTAGTAAAGACATAATAAATGGCGGTAAATAGATACATTTAAAATTCGACAACGGTGGGACCTTTTGAACCTGATATGCTCTGGTACTATGTCTGGAACCATTTTATCCAAATTCTTAAGCCGTTAGGTTGTGGGATACAATGAGTATCAAGACAACACAATACTTTAATTGGTTTCAATTGATTATTAGGTTATTGATATTAGGTTTATTAATGGGTTAATAATTTTAATAATATCCAATGTGTTGAAAATATTATTAATGGGTATTGATTTATTTGGCATCATTACTTGCTAAAAAAACTGTCATCGTTAAACCCACTTTAAGCATCATTTTCAAGTATAGTTTCGCCATTAGCACCTGTAATTAATAAATTATTATATTGTATTGTTTATAGTTTTACTTGTTGTTTTAAATTATTACTAACTTGTAGAAAATCGTTATGCCAAACGGAAAAGTCTGATATTTTGATCTGACCATGCTTTGAAATCAGCTAAATATGATCAACATCGTCACAACCTGAGGTAGTTTTTTTTAAATTTATTTTAGTTATAGCTAAGAACTCAAGATTCATGAAGATATTATAGAGATTTATTTCCATTATTATGTTGTGTATGATTGCAAATACAAAATTTTGTGTGTCCGAGACCAATTTTAAATGCGTAGTACATGTTTACACATAACATATGTGTCAGGATTGAAGATCCATCTTACCGAAAAGCTTAAGCTAGTGGGTTGTGGGCTAACAATGTATATCAAGGAAAAACACTGACCAATATGCTTCACTGTAACAATGTGGTGCAATCTCTAAAACTTAGAGCTCCATATCATACTTTTCTTAACAATAGTAAGTAAGCTGACTAGTTATTTTAATACCTAAAATAGTGAACTTTTCATCATCTTACCATTTGATAACTCATAATTAGATCTTGTTAGACAAATCATAGCTATATGAAATGAACTGTCGAATAAGAGGCATGTCGAGAAAGGTGGCGTGAAAGCCCTTTTTCTCATTTTCCTGGCTGCCATCATCTTTTCCATATATAGCCATAAAAATGCTTTAAAAGCGTAAATAAAATGTAAGGCCGGGGTGTCTGGCCAGTTAAACGCTGCCTCGGCGGCCGCTCAAAAATCAATAACCTTGTTTTTATTTAATTGTATTATTGCTTGTAAACCGTTTGTTAAACATTAATTCTAATGGTTTTTAACTTATATTTTTGATTTCTTGTTTCACTTATAGATGACTAACTATGCATTTCAAAGTTGCAAACAAATAAAAATGTCAAATGATGGTGATTGGGATATAACTTTAAGTGTTATTTTTCAAACCTGCAAAAAATGTCAATTGATGGAGATTGAGATTTAACTCAAGTATTATTCTCACACCAAGAATTGTTTAGTTACACATTAAAAAATTTCAAGGAGTATATATTCTATTAGGAAGATGTGGTATTCAAATTACAATTATAACACTCTAATACATCTAAGTATATCCTTTTAAGTAACAACAAGAGTATATTAAGATGAATAATGAGTAATATTATATTGCTTAATCACAAAAAAGCAGCGCCCTCAGCCACACGGGGACATCTAGACGGCCGCTTAGGAGCCTAGGCAACCACTTCATAAAACACTAAGCCATGCAGTATCTTGTTTCTGATATTAATGAACTCAATTCTTCGTAATGGAACTTTTAGGCATTCTTGGTGCCTTTTATGTTTTTCTTAATCCCAAGTTAACTCGAGCTTTGAAAATGTGTTCTCCATTCGTTCATGGAAGAACATGCCCTATTTTGCAAGTGTTCAATTTCATCTGTTTTGGACAATTGTCTCTCTTTGGATCTTTTTCGGCTCATAAAATGCGGTTTCTGAAGGTTGCAGCTTAGTGCCGCAAACCTCGTAATTCCATGTCATATATAAATTGTTTCATATATTTAGCAGTCTTGGAAGGTTGTTCCCTGATTGCATAATGTAACATGTTTAATAAGGTTTGACTGCTTTTGTCCATGTTCCAATTTGGATCGGAGAAAGAAAAGGGTGAGAGAAATAAACAAATTCGAGTTTGGATCTTTATGTTCCAATTAAAACTCATTAAAAATAAAATTGTGTATATAGCATATGCTGCAAAAGCTATGCTTTCTGCAGCTTAGCATACGATTATATGAATTACCAGAACAGTTTATTGTTCTAGTATTTCTCTAAGTTCCATGTAGCATAGGTGTGCTACTACAGTATAGATTGCGCCTTTTAATTCAATGGTAGAAATTTGGTAATCAAATTTCTACCCTGTTTTTATTTATTAATTCCCTGTTTAATGGCTTCTCCAAATTATTTTATAATTGTCCGTCTTTATCCAATTCTCAGGTTTTGTACAAGACTCTTCTTCAAAGGACCCCCTTCTTGGTGGCCTACTTGCTTCTGGATTCAACGAAGCTTCCTGCTTGAGCAGATACCAATCAGCTTTCTATCGCAAGGCATCGCTGCACTCTGCTTCTACTTATCTATTGAAGAAGCTACGGAACTACGAAGCTCTCCACAAAAAATGCGGCCCAAACACCGAACTATACAATAAGACCATACATCAACTCAAATCTGGTCACATTACCGAAACTAAGGAATGCAACTATGTGATTTGGATATCATATAGCGGCTTAGGAAACAGAATACTAACTCTCGCTTCAACTTATCTCTATGCACTGCTAACTGATAGAATTCTTCTTATCGACCGAGGCGCTAACATGGCCGACCTCTTCTGCGAGCCATTTCCCCATACCTTGTGGCTGCTTCCTTTGGATTTCCCTTTGAACCCAGTTAATGCCTTTAATGAAATATCTCCTGAAAGCTATGGGAACATGGTGAAGCACAAACTTTTTGATCGAAAGGCTTCACCTTCTAATGTCCATCTCCATCTAGCCCATGATTATGGGGACTTTGATAAGCTTTTCTTTTGTGAAGACGACCAACTTTCCCTTGAAAAGGTCCCCTGGCTCGTTCTAAGGCCGGACAACTACTTTGTTCCATCTCTCTTTTTAATCCCAAAGTGTGAAGACGAACTACACCGGCTATTTCCTCAAAGAGATGCAGTGTTCCACCACTTAGGCCGGTACCTTTTCCACCCAACAAACTCAGTTTGGGGTTTGATTTCCCGATACTACGAATCATAGTCAACGCTGATGGAATTTTAGGCATTCAGATTAGAGTTTTCGATACGGGCACTGGGCTATATTTCCGCACGTGTTGGACCAAATCCTTGCATGTTCGCTTCAAGAAAAACTGTTACCAGAAGTCAGTAAAAACCAACCAATTACTTCGATTACAAATGCAAAAAGATCCAAAGCTGTTCTGATGACTTCTTTAAATTCCGGATATTTTGAGACAATAAGAAATTTGTATGGGAAAACCCGACGATCAATGGAGAGATTATTTCCGTGTACCAACCAATTCATGAAGAGCATCAGCAGACCGAGAAGAAGATGCACAATATGAAAGCTTGGGCCGAAATGTATTTATTGAGCCTTTCCGATTCTCTAATCACCAGCTCTTGGTCAACTTTCGGATATGTAGCTCAAGGGCTCGGAGGATTAAGGCCATGGATTTTGGTGAAGCCTGAGAATCGAACGGCTCCAGAGCTGCCATGTGACAAAGCGATTTCTATGGACCCATGCTTTCATGCGCAGCCTTTTTATGATTGCAAAGAAAAGATAGGGCGTTGGTCCCACATGTAGGCATTATGAGGATATGAGCTGGGGGCTTAAGGTCGTTGATAAAGATGAGTGGTAGCTTTGCGTAAACCTTATTGATTTTAGTTATGATGTGTATAAGTTAGATGATTTGAGATAGAGGAGAATTTTATAAATTGAGTCATATTTGTTGAAGATCACTTGCACATTACGGTGTAAAAACAGCATTTCATGTCTTTTGTTGTGCCTGAAGAAAATTAGAAAATCTGATGCTTATTCTTTATATCATTCTTTTGCAGCATATCTGCTGTGGGAATTTGGAGAAGTTTAGCTTGTATAAGAAGAATTCAGCATAAACCATTACTGCATTTGACTAGTATAAAAGGCAATCCAAGGAAGATTAAGAAGCTACAGGTATGCTTTTTTAGTTATAGAGTATATTAAATATTATGTCCTTTGCTATTCTAATCAGTTTATATTTAAGTTCACAACTGCTTCCCATTTCACAGTTTCTTGCAATTACATCATTTATCTGACTGTGAAGAGCTTGTCAGAGATATTAAATCATTTTATTCAATAGAAAAATATATAGATTTTTTCCTCTTCTTTTCGACTTTTCCATAGGCTTTATTAATTTAGAGAATACCGATTGGTCTAGGACTATGACAAGCCCCTCTCTTGTCATAGTTTTCTTAGTCCTGAATTAGGCACATATTTAGAGGGTTGATCTTAGGTCGACAGCCGGTCAAAAAACTTTGTGAGAGCTTCAGTGTAGCTTTTCTTCATGGCCGACCCTAATTTGATGAGAAAAGATGATGATGATGACCAATATACAAATCCTTAGTTATGTTCAGTAAATCCCATTTAACACTGCAATATAGACTTCGACCAATTACTCTTTTCTGAGAACAAAATTAGAAATAATGCATCACATATTACAAATATACAACTAATATGACCTCAATATTTTTAAATGACAATTCGAAAAGGAAAAGAAAGACAATGCATTACCTGAGTGTTTGAGCTTTCTTTCTTGCCAAGAACATAACAATCCGTGGAAAAAGGGATTTCTTCATCGGTTTCAATTCAGGCACATTAGGATCAGCATAAAGATCCGGACATGAAGTCGAATTCAAACGAAGCGAGGCTTCTCCATTAAAATGCTTATTTTCTTCATCAAA
Organism: Agapanthus africanus; assembly: GCA_030015575.1. Classification (NCBI taxonomy): domain Eukaryota; kingdom Viridiplantae; phylum Streptophyta; class Magnoliopsida; order Asparagales; family Amaryllidaceae; genus Agapanthus; species Agapanthus africanus. The sequence goes on from CM057340.1 coordinate 757,982,479, forward strand.
ATTATCCGAAGGATGCTTCTCAAGATGAGAGGCAGCAGCATCGCTCGCTCTCCTCCGCAATTCATTCTCAGCTCTCCAATCCCTCAACTCTTGCTCCGCCGCCAATTTCCCTTCATTGGCCTTATCTGCCATTGTAATCGCCGCCTTCAACTCTGTCTTCTTTTCTTCCAACTCCTTTTGTGCTTCCTCCAATTTCTCTAATTTCATCAATTCTGAATTCTTCGCCTTTTTTATTTTCTCGATGGCCGATATCACCCTCTCATTGGCTAACTCTTCGGCATCATGAGCATTTTTGCTAAGTTTGTAGTACTCTTCCAACTGAAGCGACACAGATTCAGTATTTTCACTTTCTAACATAGCTTTAGTCGCTGCAGCTGCTAATTTTTCCGATGCTTTTGCTGCCTCGATCTCTTTTAGAGCAGCGACAAGTCTAGCCTCCATTGTGCTTGCACCTCTCTTACCCTGCTCTGCTTCTTCTTTCGCTTTGTTTAGCTCTTTGCGTGCCAAGCGAGCAATAGACTTAGCCTGATCGGATTCTTGAGTAGCTTGATTTATTAATTTCGGTAACTCTTCCATTTTCTCTCTGGCTTCTCTTTCTTTTGTGAGTACTAGTTCTAACTCTGATTGCATTCGGGTTAGTTCAGCTTCGAGAGATGAACCAGTTACTGATGTCATCGCTTCTCTTTGTCTCAGAGTAGTGAGTATTTCTTTTTCTCTGTCCAATTCAGCTTTCAGTGATGAAGCGGCTTCTCTTAAGCATTTGGCTTCATCTTTCGTTCTCTCAATTGTAGCATTTACATCCTCAAGCTCTTTTTTCGCTGAAGCAAGCTCAGAATTGTTTTCAGTAATCTTTATGTCCTTTGTTAGTTTCCCTTCCATGAAAAAAGATAGCCCGGCTTTCAATTTCAATAACATACTAGATGAAGTTTCTAACCTCGATTTGAGATCTTCGACGATCAATTTCTGATCATCGAGTTGTTTCAACTCATCTTTGGCCTGTTTCAACTCCTTCTCCCAAGCGAGCGAATCTTGATCTCTTGCTAACGCAACTCCAATTCTACGTTCTTCAGCTTCAAGATGCGAAGCATGAGCCGATTCTAACGCTTCTTTAAGTGTAATAAGTTCTAAAGTCAAGTCCTCCGCTTTCTTTTCAGCGTCCTTAGCAACCACAACAGCCTGTTCGGATTTTTTTACCACAAAATTCCTTTCAGAAACCAAACGCGTATAATCTCCTTGAAGAGCTACCAGTTCATCTTTCACCGATTTAAGCTCTTCTACAGCTGCTTCATGCCGGGCTTTGGCAACGTCAAGTTGAGCTTTTGCGGCGGCACTTGCATCATCGGAGATGCCTTGCTCCATTTCCTTAACTCTGAGTTGGGCAAGCTCCGAGTCTTGCTTTGCTTGTGCTTCTTCAGTCTCGGTTTTCTCGAGGCTGTCCCTTAGCTCTTCTACGAGTTTCTTGGTGCTGTCGAGTTCTTCGAGCACTTGGTCTTTGGCGATTTGGGCGGCTTCGGATTTTTTCTTGTATTTCGGGATCTCCTCTTGTGCCTTCTCCAATTCATTTTGGATGTGTGTGTGCTTCTGCTCACGACAGAACAAGGATTTCGAAATGGTAAGGTAAACAAAAAGAAATGAATCATATTATACGGAATTTGACTATAAATAAGTAACGATTTTTTTTTTCAAAATTCCGATCATGTTACTGTTTTCATGAATGACATGCATGCATGCTCCAACTTTTGAAAGGAAAAGACATAATATGCTAGGATTAAGCACATTTCTTTCAATAGGATTTGACTTTATGCAATATCTTCTGCATCTCTGGCTTCTTAAAACTTAAAAGGAACAAAAGTTGTTAATATTATGACTTCACTCATGTTTCAGTCAAAAGTCAGGTTGGTTTCTGGATGTTGGGTCTACTATATGTGTTCACGTTTAGTTTTAGTTTGTTGCTTGCATATTGTATAGAATGTCATATTTAGAACTCATATGCGCATAATAGCTTGCTTTCCTTCACCATGCTCATTCGCATTTAGTTAAGGTGTTAAGCTCTAACGATACCATCTGTGTCAATCTCTTTTGCACCTTTGGCTTCTTGAATGTCAAAAGGAAGTTTATATTCATATTTTCAATCAAAACTGAAGTAAAAATATATTGGTAGATGCAGTAAACTGTAATGTATTTTTGGCAAATAAATAAATATATATATGAGAATTAATGACCGATTAGATAAGGTGTTATGTGATCTATGAGTGATGTTGGCTCTTCTCCTAGGTCAGTAAACAGGGAAACAAATGCACATAAATATCTATAAGCCAATTCAGAATATATGTACAAATATTTATATGCAGTTACTTTATTAGGTACATGTGTGTGCATTCGCATGCACGTGCATGTGCACGCTTTATACACTTGGCACAATCTCTCTTTCTGATTGTTATTGTTATTTATTCTTACTACTATATATTGTTGTTGAAAACTAATGCTCACGTATCCATTTCCCGTGTTAATACATGCGTGGAACATGTTGCGTCGTCGTGCATCTATCATATCCGTGTTCTGTGTTTGTGCTTATTAAAGGAATAATGGCGACATAGGTTTTTTTCTGTCTCAACTTATCTGAATTGGATATAAGAAAATAAGTTTCATCTTGAGGCCTACGCAAGAGGTCCAAAAATAAAATGGTAATCATCAGTGAGATTGAGAAGTACCTCTAAAGCCATGACTTTATGAGCTTTCCAGTCAACAATGCCTCCGAACTTGCTGACTGCCGATTTTACAGAATCAATAGGTGCTGTGGTGTCAATAGCACTTTTGCGTACATTGATATCTTGCATATGTTCCAAACTTCCAACAGATTCAATGGCTCTATCTTGATTACTTCCGAAACTTCTTTCGCTGGTCGCTGGGGATTCAGGAGTCACAAGAGATGATTCTGTAGATGAATGCCCCTCGGCATTCTTGAGCTCTTCCATTTCTCAAGTAAGATATTCTTTGGTGCACTCTGGAATCGAAATATGGAAAATCAAAATTATATATTAGTTACTAGTAACATATAATATCCTCTACCATTAAGGGTGATTGTTGATACATCGTGCCTTAAAATTAGCAACATAGGTTCTCAGTTCAATTATACGAACATAGACTCCAGAATCATATCAAACTCCTTTAGGCTTGTGCATAGGTTATATAAATTGTACACCCCACTCGTAAGAGACTACAACAGCAACAGCCTTTATCCCAAACATATGGGTAGGCTACATGAACCGACATGAGAATCATGCCAGGTCCATCACATGTGATAAGAAAACAATAAACTCAATCGATCTTATTAAAAGATAAATCATCTCAATTTACACAGCTCATAACATAACTAACCGATAACTAATAATCCTAACAATCTAACATGTTAATCATAATTCAACAACATAAATCGGAACTTATCTGATATATGATAATCATAATATCTACTACAGTTATATTCAAATATCTCATAATCTAACATCATTCCTCAAGCTCACGGTGGATAACCAAGAGTTTGAATAATATCTTGAACCAAAATATGCAAGTTGTAGAACGACGGAGAAGAACAACGGATCTAAAGTATCGAGCATGGCGGACTAATACCCTTTGGTCTCTTTCGTGGATTGCAAGATGGACCAAATAACCTGCAACCTCTTTCGTTAGAAGTGCTAAAGGAAGAAGATCATACTGGTATACGTCATCGGAAAAGAATAGCTGTTTGGACGGAAGAATATCATGCTGCTAGAAACGTCATAAAAAAAGAATAGTTGGTTGGACTTGATATTGATGGAGGCAACCGCTTATGATCAAACTGAGAGAACTTATTTCTGAATTAGATATTATTGACGCAACTTTATTTATTTTGGAATAATAAACTAAAAATATAAATGAAGATAAATTTTAGATCGAGTCATTGGCTCTGATACCATGATAAGAAAGCAGTAAACTCGATCGATCTTATTAAGAGATAAATTATCTCAATTTATAGACCTCATAACATAACCAACTGATAACTAATAATCCTAGTAATCTAATACACTAATCATAATCTCAACAACATAAATCAAAACTTATCCGATTTATGATAACCATAATATCTAATACAGTTATATTCAAATATCTCATAATCTAACAACATGAATCCTCCGCCTCTACTCACGCCTATCGAACAATATACTTTCATTAAGAATATATATTAAGAATATAATGCATTCGTTATCTGTATTGAATGGCGGCCATAGAAGACCATGACAGGTAATATTCGCCGCTGCCATAGCTCTATTTGAAATCTAGTTTTTTGCACCGAGGAATAAAGAGATTTAATACACCAGAGGTAAATGGATATTATAATTAGAAAAGAAGAATAACATCTATGTATTGGGATTGTGTTTCGCATCCGTTTGCGAATCTATGGACCATTTTGTTTTGACCATCGATGCGTACTACCAATAGGTGATGAATAATGTTAAGGTTTAGCGCCCCCCCCCCCCCCCCCACACACAACGCTTTGGGTGAGAGGTAGGTGGGCTAAAGAGATGCAGTCATTGTGAGTACGAGGGTTGTGAGCGAATTGAGATGTGTGAGATCATATGACTTCATCGTATTAACAAAATTCTTATGCTCGTGTTTTTGCCTCGTGGATGTATGATGATTTCATCGAACTACCTTAAATCTGGAGTTCTTCTTCGTGTAATTGTTGTGTGCTTGATTTGGTGAGGGGATCAGAATCCCAACACTATTCACCTTATTGTTCGAATTGCATGGGCAAATGTTGTACCCTATGCTCTAAAATTGCTTTCCAGAAAAGTAAATTAATTTCCTGTTAATACCGCAGTCATCTCAGCAATATGATTATTCTTTCACAAGTTTTCTACAAATTCTAGAACTTCAAGTTCATCAAGGTAGAAAACCGAAAAACTTTGAACCATTCCAAGCTCAGATTGCAATGCATACATGACAAAAGAGCAAACATTAAGAGAAGAAAACTCCACATGTTTATCATTTCACATAACTTTCTTAAAATTAAATGGGGTGCACATAAGTGAATTTTGTTATCTTCATTATTGATTTGCTTCATATATATTCCATGACAATGTGAGTTAAATCATGTGGAAATTTTACAAATTTGAAGTCCTCCAAATTGATAAAGCCAACACAGTACAAATTCAATCCAAATAACAAAAACAAACCAAGAATCATTATGAGGAACATAAATTCATTGGATAAGGTATAAATCATAGAAATTATTCAAGGAATGCAATATGAAGAACCCTTGCATGCATGTTCTAACTTTAAAAAGGATTCATGAACTTATAAAAATTAATTAATAAAGAAGAATAATACTTGCTCCAAATTTTCTTTCTGCAGAAACAAAAAGGAAGAAGAAAAAAATTCAACCAGGCTCCGAGAACAACGAGGAGAAGGGATTGGGAGAGGATGTGGGCCCCAAGCTTCAAAGAATTAGACCATGTCTTTCTGTATTCTAATTTTCTTGGGTTTTTTTCCCACTGTAATTAGAACGCCCATTTCTTTCTCTTCTGTAGTTTCTTTTTTATTTTTATTTCTTTTGAGCATTTATTTGTGAGGAGGAGAGAGGTGGACCAAGCAAATCTCAGCTGCGGAGCTTGTTTAAGGAAAACCTGCCAGCTCAGACATCTAAATCGTACGAGTTGCTATTTTTGTTTTCTTTTTACCTTGTTCGGGATTTCTATGGTCATGACACAATCTTATCTTACAGAATATAAAGCTTGAATGCGGTAGACACACGTTGATCTCAACTCGTAAGCGGAGATTCTCCAGATCACGGCACGTAGCAGATGACGTGTCGTCTACATAAACTCACTAGATTCATGAGGGCTTTAGAGCTGGAATAAGTATGATGCATTGGGGATATTCCTTGGCGTCTTAACTTTCGAGGTTGCATCCGACCTTTCGGAGGCCTTCCCTGAGTATGTACCCTCTTCGTCTAACCACTAGCCATTGCTTGTCTCTGAGTAATCATAAAGTTGAGTTTCCCCAGCTTCCTAGCTCATCTCCGAGCTATCCTATAGCTGAGGTTTCTCTGCTTCCTTGCTCGTCTCCGAGCTATCCTATAGCTGAGATTTCTCAACGTCCCTGTTTGGCCGAAAGCACGGAGCACGAGCGCCTCTTCAATGGCTCCGTGTATTTCGTCATGATGAGATTTTCGCCGCTCTACCTTCCGTATCCCACGCTAACGTCTCTCGCCATTAATGAGCATATCTCGCCATTAATGGGTGTATCCCACCATCAACGCGAACGTGACGCAGGAACGAAACGGACGGCGAGAATTTGGTATCGGCTCGCTCCAATACGACCCATATATAAACCTCTTCTCCTCAGGTAACTCGAACTGAATCCAATACGTCGTTTCTTTGCCCAATTATTCCTCGGTACTTGCTTGATCGTCGGAGGGTCCTACGACGGTTTCCCATCCCGGGACTTTCTTTGCAGGTAGTTCGATGTCAACAACAACCAACAATCCATTGAGATCTACACCCAACCTCCACTACAAATCTCAAACGTTCACTCTCGCTGGCCACAAGATCGATGAAGGACAACATCTGAGGGAGATTCCGACCTCCATCACACGTCCACACGTTCATTTCATAGAAATCTGACCGTGTCTTATGTTGGGTGGTTGGTTGCCTGACACAACCCTTCATCATCATCCTGGTCTTGAACGGACAATGCAACCCTTACCAAGTCATGGTCTTAGAAATTAGTTATTATAAAAACATAGGCAAATTCTGGATGATTGTTTCTGTTTTCATGTATAGGATTATTGCCTTGTTTATACAATTTGTAAAATCACTATGGTTATGTTTTTTGGCCTTCAATGGAGAATTAGCATGATTTGTATGAATCAAGTTGCAATTACTTTCATATTTGAATGAATCTGTTTTATGCATCAATTGTCATTTACCAGCTACAGATACAACTATATAACTCATCTTCGAACGGAATCATGCTTGAATGTTTGGAAGATGATTATCTTTTATGCATAAAAGAACAGGATCTTTAAAATGCAAACTAGCAATGTTTCTCCCGCAAACTAGCAATGTTTCTCCCGCCGCGCCTAGACTTCATTGTACAATCCGACAATCCAAATTTTTTATTGTAATTCCTGGGAAGCGCTCTTTGAGCCCAGCTCTGCTGTCAACAAAATAGAAGAAATTATTTTTTTTGGCTCTGGCCCGTAAGCCCTAACATAAACATACAATGCATCCACACACAAGCACACAACACACGCACCCAAAGGATCCATGAATTTGCTTCTAAAACGTTAATTTATGGCCACTCCCTCTCTTGGGTTCCTGAGTTCGAACCTCACACTCTCCCCAAGAGGCGTAGTGCCCATACCATAAAAAAAAGACAAATTTCCATTAACCAAATTAAAGAATCGGAGATTTTCATCTCATCCACCACAAAAAACAAAATAAGAAGATAAAAAGTCAACTCCTTTCTGACATTTATTACACATTATTTCTCATGTTCAAAACCCCAAAAATACGTCTTATAAATTTATTCATAAGCCCTTATATATTATATTTATTATTTTGTATAATTCATAAATTTCTCTATCCTAATATTACAACTAACCGCATTCGTTAAATCTATATTTAGAAAAACTATAAATGTCTTTAGAAAAGTTTCATGTAACGTCTATGATAAATTTTTTACACGTTTAAAATACACACACGTGCATCGCACGTGCAAAAATACTGGTATAAAATATCTGAAACACAAATGTCTGTTATATATATACCTTACAGAACAATAATATTGCAAACAACAATAATAACATCATACATGCAAGCCGACTTAAGCAACATCAACCATCTTTGAATAGTAGGAATCGGTTATCTTTACACATTATAAAATATTCAAATTGCACGGCACATACACAAGTCGGCACACAATCCAACACTCGCTAGCATTATACTGTCGCTGGTGGCCTCCAGATTCTCGATGGTAGAAGCCAACTTAAGTAATCTCAACAATGATGTTTGAACAATTGGAAGACGAATAACTTCCGACATCAAAACAATATTTGTAATTTCTCATGTGAATAAACAAACTTCATACTGCAACTCGGCAATTCCCAATTAGTATCTGGGGAAAAAACTAAAAGAATAACACCTTCATTTATATCTATAGGGGCAAGTAGAATAGTTCGCCGGTCGCCTCTCGCTTAGAATACAACTTGAGGAAAACCTCAAAGAAAATGGTACTGCCATTAGGGAGGAACCTGGAAAACCAGTAAATGAATTAGGGCCATGCTATTAGTACTGTAATTGGTTGGAGACGAACTCGAAGAAAAGAGAATGACACGTAAAAGGACTGAAAAGGGAACAGAAAATAAAGGAACTAATTACTTTTCTTGTTTGGAACAAAAATATCAGAAATTGGAAAGCGAAATGCTGAAATTTTCACTGTTTCTTCTACCTTCTATCCATTCTTTGTTGGCAAGTAAACAGTGTAAATTAACTCTTAAAGCACATTCGAGGAGAATTTATAGGTTACAATTTGGCAAGTTCATAATAGATCTCACTTCTACAACCCCCCCCCCCCCCCCCCCACACACACACATTATCGGATGATTCATTGGCTGAAACAAAAGATTGCTCGTTCATATTATTAATTTTAAGATGATTTTTTTACCACCCTACAACACACAAAAGAATAAATATGGGCTAAGATATTTACTTTCACTTCCGCCTGTTGAGAAATGTGGAAGCGTGCTTATAAATTGTTCAACCCCCCCCCCCCCCCCCCCCCATCACAGACAATGATTTTGTTGCCCGTGGCACTAGTCATAAGTGTCAAGACACAGGTTTATTTATTTACATATTATTATTTTGAGTAGGCTTATTTAGTTCATTTTTAGTATTCTTTTATATTTTTATTTAGCATTTACATACATATACATAAACTTTCATGCATGTGTATTGGTCTATTGAGACTTTTCCTTTGTATATAAATCGTATCCTCCTGTTATTAGTATTTTTGCACGTGCAGTGTATATGGTTGACAAAAAGAAGATTTTGAAAGATATTTTTTGATAAAATGATTGTCTTTTAATGATTTTCAATACAAAATTTTAAAGATCTATACAATTAAAAAAAAGAGAACGGAATCCCAAGTGCCACAGGAGAGAATTTTCTTCTATGGCGTCGAAAATAATCGTATCTTCACCAATATTTTCGACGATTGGTATCCACCAAATTCATCTTCATCATGCAAGATATGGATACACCAAATTTGATGTGAATCCAACATCTTTTCACCGTTAATACAGTGGGTGCAAAATTAACGGTTTTTCGATAGTACAACATTTTTAGTATTTTTACATCACAAAATCAACGGTGAAAGAGAATTGGACTCACATCAAATTTGGTGTATCTATATCTTGCACGATGAAGATAAAGATGGTGGATGTCGATAGTCGAAAAACTTGGTGGAGATTTAACTTTTTTCGCCATAGGAGGAAATTCCCTCCCGTGGCATATGAGATTTCGTTTCTCATAAGAAAAATTAAATTATTGTTTTTCTGAAAATTATAAGAATTAAGTTAAATTTGTTGAGGTTTTAGTTTAAATTTAAATTATAAAATTAATAATATATAATGATAAATAAAAGTGTCGTATTTAAATAAGAACAAAGATCTTATTTTGATAAGAATAAGGAATCATTATACTGTACTAAAGCTTAACCCTGCAACTACAAAATCCTTACGGAACTTTCAGCATTATGCTCGTTGAATCATTTTCTTCCAACTAACTTTGTTACGACTATTCAAAACAGCAATCAACAAATATCATATCATTATAATTAAGATGTCTCAATTCATGTTCATATAAACTAATTGAACCATAGCTTCATTATGTTAGAATATTAGAATATACATTTTCATTTTCATCAAAACTTTTGATTTTTGTTTCATCTAAAATGTCCCTGCTGCACCATAAATTTGGAAATGTGACGAGGGTATAAGGATATATGTTTATGGTTTAACACGCACCCACGGGTTGAATGTACTTTTATTGCCTTAAATATTTTACCCAATCCTATATTTTTAAAATCCATCATCTAATTACGCATCTGATGGAATCTGTTTTACTCTGATACCATCTTAAATATATGTGCCCCTAAAGCAAAATTTTGAAGTTGTGATGAGATTTGAAAAGTACATCCCTATATTCTAACATTAATGCATTATCATGGACTTTAAATTGATATCATATATTAACTCTTGGATAAATCTTAAATCTTACCGGACACACGGTTATATATATATATATATATATATATATATATATATAAATAAAGGATTATACTGTTATATGAATTCAATCTCAACTCATATAAAAGACGTTCAACCTGTTGTTTGTGTTCAAATCGAAATTTCTAAACTTGAAAGTTTTGATGTAGATTTTCTTTAAATATATAAGTACATTTGTAATGCATCTGTGTTCCATGTTTTATCTAGATCTCTCGTGGCTGTAAGCTGTTCTTTAAATCATGCGGAAGCAAACACCAAAGTTTTAAGCAGACCATGCAGTAGTCAAACATTAGAACAATGTAAAACAAAGAACAATATCATATAAATGGATTAATTAATTATAATAAAATTTAATTATATTAAAGGAACCCCCTTGCCCTTTTTTATCCTGTAAATTTTTATATCGCTCAATTTTTTTGTTGATCCCATAGGGATTTTCCAGGTCTTACAAAAAATAATATTAGAAGAACAAAACAACAAATATTAATGCATCTCCTGTTTCAACATCGCAAAAGCATGAGCAACTCTCTTCACCTCTATTTATTCCTCTCTCTTTTTTATTCCTTTTTTTTTGTCCTCTATCATTTTCATAACCACACCAAAACTCCTACTAACACAAAACTAGACTGATTTTGAATGAAAGTAGAAACAAAACCAACTGATTTTTTAAGGCCTGCTTAATTTCCTCCTCTTGCTAGCTGGAGAGCAATGAAAATCATTTGCATGTGAACTATCATCACTCTTATAGCTCAAAAATTCAGCTTCCAAAACTCCATTAGGGTTCTCAGGAACAAAAGAAGCTGATGTGATCTCATTTTTTAGTTTCCCACCCTTCATTATAATCACTTCTTGTATCACTTCATAACATCTCATGAACCTCTCCTGCCACCAATACCCAATACACAAAAAGCAATCAAAAAACATTGAACAATTGAACAACATCATACATAGGCTAAATTATTCTAAACTACCATTAACTATGGTTATTTTTTGGGGTAAATTATCAACAAAAAAAAACCCAAGTAGGTTTTCCAGCTGACAAAAAACCTTGGCCCCGAGGCGACTGTACGAAAAAACCCTGCCTGCGATATGTGTATAGTTGCCTATTATATCTAATTATTATGTGGTATGTATGCAGTTTGTTTGCGATATCTATACAATTATCTGCGATATGTACAAGCTAATTAAATATGGCAGGCAACTAAGATACTGCAGGAAAATTTTCCAAAAGGTTTTTTACAACCGTTTCGGGGCCAAGATTTTTAGTCAGCGGTACAACCTGCCATGGGTTTTTGACAATTTACCCTTACTTTTTTCACCAAACTACCGTAAGGTAGCTTACAGTAATAAGAATAAAACACAAGGAGAAACAAAATCAAAGATTCACCTTATCTACAACATAATTGCAGCAAGTCATGGCCTTTTCAATCTCCACCACTTGAGTTTCTCCCAATGCTGATAATACTACTGAGGCAGCAATCTCAGAAGGCCTGAATTCTAAGAATTCAATTCCTGTATTCAAAGTTGGAACAACTTTAGTTACAAGATTCATATCAACTTAATTTATGAATACCAATGCAAAAATAACCTGCACAACCAAAAGCAATTCAACGTAAAATTCGACAAAAATCGTACCCCTAATTGTGCTCAAGACGAGCTCCACGATTTGAGCCATTGACGACTTAGTCGGAATATGACCATCATTGAGTTTGTGAAGGAAGTAGTCTATGTAAGAAAAAGGAGTCACTGCTTGCATTCTCCATTTGAGAGTGCTAAGGACCAAAAGCTCCATTCTTTGTATAGTTTTAGCTTCAAACACATATTTTGACTCACAAACCTGATTAAATTTCACACAAACAATTCCACAAATAAGCGAAATTTGCCTCGAAAAATCAAAACAAAATTGTGATAACCACCTGAAGATCAAGAGGTAGAGGGACTTCAGTTTCCTCCATCTTTGCAGCCAAAGATAAGCAAGCCACAAATAACAACTGAGCCATCCAAGCTTTTCCTTTCTATCAACAAATTCATACTTTAAAATTACAACTTTTTCATGTATCGTATCTAAAATAGATTGGAGGTTAATTCATGCCATTGAAAATTGAATTCTCACAAGAAGTTCGTAGGCCGAGAGAAATCGATCCAAGTAATTTACTGAGAGATATGCACTCATAGGTCCAAAATTGTAATGGGCATGAACCTGTTCAATACAATGCATAAACAATATAATGACACTGGAAAAAAAAAACCAAGTTTAATGGAAATTTTCATGAAAAAGGAAAGAAAAAAGCCCATTTTTATTAGAGAATAGGAGATAAAAATAGTCAAAGGAAAGTAATGACTAATGACATTGACAAAAAAGGGGGAAATAAAATGAGAGAAAAAAAATGGTCACCTTCAAAATCCAATCAATGGCATCTCTTCTAATGGACATGTCCAAATCTCCATCAATCAGCCTCTTCACATAATCACTCCTTGGCAAATGTTCAACCTCTCTCTTCATCATCAAGTCCAAGCACTCATGAGATGGCAAATCAAAACCCATCAACAAATTTCCATAAAGCGCACACCTTTGATTCATAGGAGCCGAATCATGAGCATTCTCATCCTCAAACTCATCTTCAAAGCAGAGGATGTTGTTGTTGTCCTCAGCACAAAGGAGGATAGAAGCAGCTGTGTCATAGTTCAGACCCATTTGTTAGAAGAATGGAAAAGTTTGAGTTTTGATGAGGATTGAAGCAAAGAAGAGCTCTTCAAGATGAAGAAGAAGAGCTTTTCTTTGCTTTGTGTGAGAGTTTTTAATGGAGAAGCACTATTATTACTATTTGGGCAAAAAAATAAGGGACAAATTGGAAAGAGAAAAGAGGAGGAAATGATTAAAATAAAATAATAACACTCTTTTTTGCTTTGTGTCTCTTTTTATTTTTAGTTTTAATTATTCTTTTTATTTTGGGTTTTTTTACGCGTAGCCGGTCTAAAACATAGCAAATTTCTTTCCGTCCCAAAAACTTGGTATTTACTTTTTACCTCCAAATTAATAAGATACATTATTTTACCCCTTTATGATTTCTATCAACTTTTAACGGCATAACATCAGAATTTTTTTTAAATATCACAATCTCTCTTCTTATTTGGAAATACGCAATTTATTCCCTAAATTGAAATTAAGGTTTAGGCTTCTGCTGTATCATTTTCAAAATCGACCATAAAATTAGAAGCATTTTCAACATCCTTCTTTAGTTATAAAGAAATTGAATGTTTATGCGGTCTTACTTGTTAATTTCGGGTAAACGGTAAACCTGAAAACCTAAATTCTATTGAGAAAAATTAAAGTTAAAGTTAACGAGATTTTTTTTGACAGAAATCATAAAGAAGAGTAAAATGATGTATCTTATTAGTTTTGGAGTAAAAAATAAATACCATGCATTTGGGGTTTAGAAAAGAATTTGCTATGTTAATAAAATACCCTTTTATTTTTGGGTTTGGGTTTGGGCATGGGATGGTGTGATTAAATGATGATGATGATATGGTAATTGAGTTGAAAGGGTGCTTTAGATTTTTTGGGTGATTTGGTTATAATTGTGGTTTTCGGCCGGGGCGGGGGGATGGTGTTGGGATTTCCATGTCTGGCACTTCAGTTTTAATCAATTTACTAGAATGCCATTGTCCATAAAGCAATGCTCCTCTAAGAATTCAACTACTGCTTTTTGTCCTGAATAAAGCGTTAGGTTTCCGGTTCGATTCTCTGAAAATGATAGATTCTAAAAGAAATTTAAATCCGCATATGACTATTTTATTACTCATTTTATTTCTTCAATTTCAACGGATAATTAAGAAATGACGAGATTGCATAGTGTCTTTTCGAATTGAATTTGTCATGTGTTATCGACATATTAATTGTTCATTTTCCTTCCGTTTTCTTTTCAACATGGTCTCTTTTGTCTCAAGTTTAACGGCCAAGCTATTGTCCTTCGGTTTTTACTCATAAATGGCTATAATGCAATCACAACTAAATGATGCTTTGATATAATTGTATTGGGTAACATTTAATCTCTCCAGATATGGGGAAATGTAGCAATTTATCTCACTTTCTCTTCTTTACGGTGAGCGACCACAATCATAACAACCTTCGACTAGTTGGTGATCTCATCAATCGATTACAATTTTTTAGAATATTTTAGGTCTATATACCATCCCTAAAACATATTAGTTTATATATTTCACTTTATAAACCTTAATATTTTCATATTTTTACCTTGATTTCATATAAGTTGTCAACGTTCACTTTGTGTTTATTTTTAAATTAAAAAGAAAACCTAGCCTAAAGATTTTGTGATTGCTCACCAACTTACAAGTGCTCATGCATTTAGAGTCTAAATGGCTCACCAACTTTATAAACCTTTATATATGCCCTAAGAGGGAGTTTCCGCATATGGCGTAGAAAAATACGCTCTCCATCGTGTTTTCCGACAATCGGAACCTGCCATCTTCATTGTTACCATCTAAGATGTGGGTACGCCAAATTTCATGTGTTTCTACAACTTTTTCACCGTTGAATTAGTGGGTTCAAAATTAACGGTTTACCGACAATAGAACTTTTTACATTGCTAAATCAACGGTGAAAAAGGTTGTAGAATCACATGAAATTTGGCGTACCCACATCTTACATGCTAACGACGATGAAGATGATGGGTTCCAATTGTCGGAATACACGATGGAAAACGTATTTTTTCGACGCCATAGGAGGAAATTCCCTCCTATGGCCTCTTTCCTCCATTATTCTCATATATGAATATCCTTTTTCTTAAATCTTAAACTTGTGATTATAATGTATCAAAAGCACTTGAATATCGGGCATTGAGATGGAGATCCCCAACTATTTTTGCCTGCCTTAATTTACTTTGAGAATTATTCTTCAAAATGATTTCAATAGGACACAGTAAGAGACTCTGCTTTCATTCCATTGATAAAAATTGCAACTGAAAGAAATATAAAATGATTCAAAATGACAACAGCAAACTCCATCAAAAAATTGGCAAAATTTTCTAATAGCTCTCAACTAAATATCAAACCATCTATTGGAAAGTTGCTGAGAAAATAATGCATCAATAACCCGGTCGCTTACCATATGCTTTGCACAACTTAGTCATCAACGACGACCAGGATAAAGAAAAATGGCCAAATATCAATAACTACATCAGTGCAACAAAAATACATTAGCATCAAATTACATCTTCAGCAACTAACTAAGCAAAATGATTTTAAGAGTTTTCAATGGTATTAGTCCCCATTCATCCTTCGCACATTGAATGCATCATGCTTAAGTGAAATGCCTCATTGTATTACCATATTGAAAATCTGGTTCCAAGGCCATTGCATGTCAATATCAAACCCTTGTAGCGATTCAGATAATCCTGAAATTCAAGCAATATGTCAACAAGAAATCGCCAAAGCAATTGAATTCTTAAGCATGCCGAATAACTAAGCAGAAAAGATTCGGAACATTGCATTTTAGTTTCATTTTATGCAAAATTATACTAAACACCCATGAATCTTTACTGTTCTACAGATCCCGTTATACTTTTCAGTTCCAGATAACAACCTTAAAGTTACAGCTAACACCCTTAAAATGAAAAGCGGCAGTTCAATGTCAAATGTAAAGTGCAATCATTCTTTTTTTTTAAAACAACAAAAAGTTCATGGGGGTTTATTGTAGTTCATACTTCCTTCTATCCATATGACAGATGAGAAATAGCATGAATGGAACTTGCAGAAATGATTATCAATTATGCCAACTCCATATGGTTGTCGCAGACCAATGTTCATTATTTAGAAAAAAAATTTAATAAAGATTCGAACAATTTTTCTTGTAATTTGACTTCTGCCTGATTTATATGGAGATATGTCAACCCTATGGATTTCTTAAGAGAGCAATAAAAGAAGAGAGAGATTTATCTAGTTATACAGTGACAAGAAATGCCAATATCGTCATGGTAATAGAAAACAATACACAAGATCAATCACAGAATCTGGAATCTATCAGCACAAATAAAATTTAATTAAGAATAAAATACAAAGAGAATGATACTAACCATGGCATTATAATCTAGAATGTAAAGAACTCCTTTCCTGTCATATTCTCGTCTTTTGGCAGGATCACTTAGAACTGTAGAAGAAATTTTTGTTCAGTTAATCAGATTAATTTACGGACAAAGAAACGAAAGCAATATGAGAATATATCCTAACTCTGATGAGTTCACTTAATCTGTTCCTTGTTTTCTTTCTTCTTTTCTTTTATTCCATATTCCTTATTTTCTTACCCAAGTCAAGTTATGAACAAAATAAAAAATCAGAGATACCAATAGCCATGAACATATTTCAAGGGATTCAGAATATATATGGAACTCAACAGCAAAGTTCTTAGGTTTATGAATCATTTGCAGATCCCATTTTAAACACAACAGCAAAGTTCTCAGGTACATGGCTCATTAGCAAATCCCATTTTGCTACTCTTTATAAAGAAATAAAACAATCAAGATTTACCGCTCTCATGAGAATCTGATAATTTTTTGAGCCCCAGCCCACAATAAGATTCCATCAGTAATGAAATGTTGTCTGGAAGCAGCTTCATAGTAAAAATTGAATATACTACCAAACAAACGTTGATCTAGGTTGTGACTGACAGTAGGAATTAAAATTGGAAACCAAATAAAAAGATAATTATATGATAGAGTAGGAAAATTTTTAAAGAAGTTTCATGGGCATAATGCAGTAATAAAGCACGATGGTAGAATATTTCAAAATCCATCCTAGCGGTACAATTAGAATGCATCAAAACAACATCTACATTTAGTAGAACTCAATATGAAGAAGTAAAATAAAATATTTGATGTTGGCACAAAATGCATTGTGGTTCTTCTCCGACGAGGTGACAGAAAGTAAAATAATAAGATATCGTGTCAAACTCCCATTGGCAGTCTCAAATGAAACAACAAACCTACCCTTGTATGCCTCGTTTATCTCCTGAAATCTTGATGTTGCATTATCCTCATCTTTTTTCTTGTCTGGGTGCCATTTCTGTCACAAATGAGAATAAAAGAGATGCGTCAACTTTCCTGAAATAAGATAAACTATCCAGAGATCTTACATATTTCCAAGAAACAAACAAGGCACAAAATTCATCAGGACAGGCAGAAAAAATCTAAAAAGTTGACAATGTGTGTGGTTGGTTCTTAATCAAGAATAAAAAATTTCCTAAAAACACATGACAGTAAAATCAACTAAGCTAAGCAACATGTTATTTGCCATGAAGCAGCAAAATACAGGCTAATTCTAACTAAATAGCAACAAATAAGTGAATGGTGTGATGGAAAGTAGTATATACCAATGCCAGTCGGATATAATTAGACCGGATAGTTTCTTCGGTTGCATCATAATCAACTTCCAGTATTTTGTAGTAGTCCTGTACTAAATCTCACAATAAAGTGTCAGAAGTTGCACTGTCATACACATGCATAGAAAACTTCTCACGGGTATTATACTAATATTTCTATATGATAAGGGAAATTTAATGAAGTATCAATTCCAAAATAAAATACAGATCCACTAATACAAAGAAATTGAGATGTGTGCTAGAGACATAGATCCACAAAACATAATAGTACAAACAGATGAGCATATAAATAGAGGTACGATGTAAATCGAAACTTAGTCATTAATCAATTTATTAGCACATTGAAAAATGATGGTATGTAAATGGTATGAACTAGCTTTAGGAAAGCACAAACTAGGGGATACGAATTCGTTTTAGACTTTGAAAAGAAAATATGATGAATAATTATGTAAATTAGCCTTCACGATGATGGACAACATGCTCACCTTCTGACATTATACCAGTAGAGATAATTTTAGCTTAGACAATCAACAAACACGTCCATCATAATTTACTCACTTGCTAGATACGCTTTGGGATATACCTCTCTTATATTTTCTATGTTGATAATAACAGATACAATTTTATCAAATTGACAATTCGTATTAATAAAATAATAAACATATGAACTTTCAAAGTGTTGTAACATTAGAGTTCTTTAATAAGGGAAATGATAATAATATCATAACATGTAATTTTCAACAAAATGAAGGAGATTATTTTATTTAAGATTTTCCATAAATTAGAATAGGAATATGTCCGATAATCCAATCATACACAATTTGAGAAGCCATGGCTCGATTCTTTTGCTTTTTCATCGGCTTTTCTCTTATCTACAATAATCCTTATACATTAGCGCTTGGAGATCATTAGGTGTGCCTAAATCATCACATTGAAATGAGGTTTCACCGGTACAAAGATGGCTTGCCCCTACGGATGGGAAAATCCGTAAGGGCGATTTTACATTGACATACGGTTCCCACGAATGTCCCTACGGTCTAAATCGTAGGGGCATATATACAAAATTGTAAAAATTTAACATATGCAGTTATCCCTACAGTGCCTCAAGCGAACGTCCTACGGTTATCACCGTATGGACAAAGTCGGGCAGTTAAAAAAAATAAAAATCAAATTTTCCCCTCCCCGTTCCCACAATACCCTAATATTCCCCAAATTTATTTCTCCCCAAAATTTCCCCGCCCTCGAGTCGTCTCTATCGACCTCATCGCCTCCTCCCTCGTCGCCTCCTCCGACGTTCAGCATCATCGCCTCCTCCGACCTCTAGCGTCATCGTCGCCTCCTCCGACCTTGTCGCCTCCTCCCAAGTCTTCTCCGACCTTCTACAATCTCCAGCGCCGCCTCCATCACCTCCAGCGTCTCCTCTCGATCCTCGAGCGCCGTCGATACCCTCCTCCTCCTACTTCCCGGCGTAGCCTCGTCGAGCGGGAGCCGTCAATTCCTCCACCGTCTAGCCGTCTAGCCGGCCGTCGATTCCTCCACAGGTTAGTTATTTATTCCATTTTGAATTTTAATTTTCCTAATTAATTTTGATTTCGGTTTCTTTAATTATAGGGATTAATTTATTATTTGGTTGTTTTTGTTGTTAATGTTGTTGAATTTAGGGGTAGGGTTAGGGGTATGGGGTCGGTTAGGGGCTGGGTTAGGGGTTAATTAGGGTGATTAAGGTTAAGGTTAGGGTTATGATTAGGGGTAGGGTTAGAGTTAATTAGATTTATTGTTATGATTAGGGTTAATTAGGGGTTAATGGTTAGGATTATTATTATGACTTGGTTTAGGGCTAAACTTATTATTAATTAAGTTTAAGTGCTAGGGTTGGGTAACTTTTTAGTGGATTGTTGTAGGTAGTTTGGTGAAAAGCAACTATAGTTTAGAGTATTTTAGTGAAAAACCTACAATTGTTAAGAGTATTTTAGTGTAAAAAAATAAAATTTAGCAATGGGGTTTTTAATAAAAAATTTTAATGATAGTTTAGTGAATAACAACAATAGTTAAGGGTATTTTAGTGAAATTTATAGTTATTTAGATAATTTAAAAAGATGAATCATTAGTTAAATTTGTAAGGTGGTTTAGTGAAAAACCAACAATAGTTAAGGGTATTTTAGTGTAATTTAGTAAAATTGAAAAAATAGCTTGCTTAAGAAAAATTTTAAGGTAGTTTAGTGGAAAACAACAATAACTAAGTGTATGATACTTGATAATAACGTAAACGTTAAACTTTACCGTAAATGTAAAAAACTTTACCCTAAATTAAAAACTTCAAAACCGTGTAATTGAAATGTAAACGGTAAAACCAATTCAAGATAAATCTTACGCTAAGTGTGTATATGCTACTCGATGATAATATGAATTTTTCATATTATCATCGATAATCATATGTGAAAATCAAAACGCGGCTTAATTCCCGTCTATCGGTTAACATACGTTCAATATTCGTTATGACATAAAACTATATGAAGGTTGTTAAATATCGGAAGGTATCTTTCGGTTTCTAACAACCGTCACGTGGTCCATATGACGAGAATATTCAATTGTATGATAACCGATAGATTTGTCCCGTATGGACAGGTTAGAAATGTATAAAACAAACACCTGTATTCACTTGCATTTTTCATTCGTTTCGAGATATTTCGTCGGTACCTTTCCGCTGGTTCTCCGTGTACAACGATAGATTAGATATTCATTTTAATATTGTTTGACAGTATTGAAATGATCATCTTTTTTATTACAGTATACTCCGAGAACAGCGGGAAGGTGCTGCCGAAATTTTCTCGAAACAGATAAAACCACAAACGAATGGGTGTTTGTTGTATATATTCTTAATGAGATAGAAGCCTTACCTCCGACAGCCGAAACACACATACAACACGCATACACAGCACACACACATACACAAAGACATACACAATAACAACCCTACATCTAAGAGAAATCAAAAATTGAAATTAACGACAAGCTTGCACTTCGCATTCTCTTCTTTGTCAATAACCATTCTGTTCTTAGATTTCTCAAGTCGCCATAAAAAATGAATTTCCATAACTTACAATTTATATGTCATATAGTCTAATATAGCCCATGAATACATCAGAGTTAAAGACTGGATGTACGTGGATTTGCATCAATGCATGAACCCTAAGTTCGTCGATGGAGGCGCTGCTTTCATCAAACTTGCACGCGATCATAAGGAAATTTTGGGGAAGATCCTTTGTCCGTGCGACAGGTGTGTGAATAAGTATTGGCAGAACGTAGAAGTGGTAGAGCTTCACATCGTTAAACATAGTTTTACCAGATTTTATTCGACCTGGTTATATCACGGAGAAGGAGAAGATAATGCGGCGGAATAAGAAGATAACTTGTTTTCATAAGAGAAAATGGAAAATATGGTAAAGGCTGCTCTCAGTGATAGTAATCTTCCTTCCGGTCAAGTTCCTCATGCGGATAAGTATGAGAATTACATGAATGATGTCAGAAGACCAATTTATGAGAATACAAAGTATTCGACATGATTCGTTCATCTTTTCCAAATTAAATGCATAAATAGATGGAGCAATAATTCATTCACGATACTTCTTAAGTTCCTGAAAAGATTCTATGCCCCTGGAAAGAAACGTGCTCGAGAGCTAGTATGAAACCCAGAAGATGATGTCTGATTTAGGTATGAACTGTGAGAAGATTCATGTATGTCTCAATGATTGCGTGTTGTACTGAAACGAGAATTCAAATTTGAAAGAGTGTCCCACCTGCGGAGAGGACGGATATAAACCGAAAGAATCTGATAAGAAGTCAGATATACCTATCAAAATAGCATGATACTTTCCCATAACACAGAGACTGTAGAGGCTATTTAAGTGTATGAAGACAGCGGAGGTAATGATTTGGCATCACCGTACCGCTTCAAGCGAAAACGGAAGAATGAGTCATCCAATAGATTCTCCAGTATGGAAGGATTTAGATAGGAGGCACCCAACATTCAGTAGTGATCATCGCAATATCAGGCTCGGACTGGCTAGTGATGGATTCTGCCCTTTCAATTATATGGATAGAGGCCACAGCACATACCCGTTGTAATGATGGTTTATAATCTGTCACCATGGTTAGTTATGGATCAGTCCTACTTTAAAATGCCTCTTTTTATTGACGGACCGAAATCACCGGGGAACAATATCAACGTCTACCTCCGACCACTAATCAATGAGTTAAAATCCTTATTTACTGATGGTGTGGAGGCTTATGATGCTAACACAGAAACTATCTTCACGTTGCGTGCGAATTTAAGGTGGACAATAACTTTCCTGTGTATGGAATGCTCTCAGGTTGGTCCATACATGGTTACAAAGCATGTCCTTACTGCCACCGAGATACAACATCGAGACGGTTGATTTATAGCAAAAATATTTGTTATTGCGGTTATCGGCGTTTCCTGCCACTAGACCATCCCTACAGGCTTGACGGTGCTCACTTTGATGGTCATCAGGAGTTTCATGAGCCTTCATCCCCATTATCCGGAGATGACGTGATGGCTCAATGGGATGGTTACGATAACGTGATCTTCGAGATAGATCCGGCAAAACAGGACACTCCACCCTATGGAACAAGTTAAATATTTTCTACGAGCTACCGTACAGGTCAACAAATTTAGTGTGTCATAGTCTGGACGTCATATACATCGAGAAGAGGGTATCCGAGTACGTACTTAACTTATTTCTTTGTAAAGACGGAAAATCGAAAGACAATCTCTATACTTGAATGGATTTTCAGGACTGGAAAATTACAAGTGAATTGCATTCTAAACCGATAGCGGGTAAATCAGGCAAGTTTGTACTTCCCAATGCGCATATCATATTTCACAACCGAAGAAGAAAAGGTTCTGTATGTGTTACATGATTTGAAAGTTCCCACATGTTTCTCAGGATCATTTAGTAAGAAAATAAAGATTGTGAAAAACAAGATCGATAGACTGAAAAGTCATGATCACCATGTTATTATGGAGCATCTTCTCCCATTAGGCTTCAGGACCTCCCTTCCTGAGTCGGTCAGGTCTGGTACTCAACAAATTTTGCTATTTCTTTAAGGAATTATGCACTAAAAATAAAGGTGATTCTCATCTAAAGTCTTTTGGGGAAGCACGAAGGAGAGAAGGAATTTCTCCTCATGTAAAGAGAGGTTTGAATAGAAAGATAAAATGGATAATTCTCAAGGCTCAAAAGTCAAAGTAAGGACTGAGAGATATTGTCGCCATAAGAGCTTTTTATAAGGAGCTAGAAAGGCATACGGCGTAACACTTTTATATTATTATTAGTATAGTGGGTTCTTTCTGGCTCTCTTCATGGATTAGATATATTGTCGAACCATATTAAATCTGTGTCCCTCTTTGTCATTTATTTAGTTTTCTTATGTTGTGGTTTACTTTTCTGCATTTGCTTTTGCTTGTGTCTTTGATCGATTATCATAAGATGATTCATAAAGTTTCCGCTGTGCCGCCCCAATAATTGGTATCAGAGCTTGATACGAATTTTTTCCTAACACCAGCAAATATGATGAGTAGTGAGTTCTTGCACTAAACTATGCCATAATGCCTTTCAAATCCACCTTGTTATTATCCTACTGCAATAATTTTTGCTAAAAAGAATGCTCATGTTGTGGCAATTCCACCCAGAAAGTAATGCGTTACTCCTACAACATGTTCTTGCACAATGCTCAAGGCTCTAGGCTAAGTAGCAGGAGCAACATTAATTTGTTACGAGACCAAATGATAGATTCAATGAGTTCTTGCCAATAACAACAGCCACTGAATAGAAACATTAAACTAAAAGTCTCGACAAAATGAGCACCTAAGATCATGAATGTATGCACAAATATAAGACGAAATACCTGCGATGCTTGTGTCCAATGTACCATTTAATGGATGTAAGAGAGAGAGGAGGATGTTCTTTTTGAGTTTTTTTTCTTTATTTAATTTTTTTTTGGTGGGTGGGTGGGTGGGGGGGGGGTTTGAGAGAGCAAATGGTCCTAGGATGCATGCATGCACAAATATAAGAGGTTAATCCTGAAATTGAAAGTCATGCCTGAGATTATATTCACAATTGAGCTAAAATTTAGCTTATGACATAAATAACCGAATAGAAATAATATTAGCCTAAGTATATAGTCAGATATGATATGATATAGAGTCAACATTGGTATTACGGTAGAACAAACCACAACTGAGCCAAAGGGAGTTGCAAGACAAATATGCATAAATGCAATAACCCTTCATTTCTGAATTTAATTGTAAATATATATGGATAGTGATTTCGGAACAACACCGGTATATCCAATATCCAACTAGATTATTTAATATGAGAGAACAAGCTCTAACATCTGAAATAAAACATCCACGGGATAGGAGAGTGGCAAGGACACATGAGAATTGTGATATATGCAACCAACACAAAAGGTAGAGATTTAGCTAGGGGGGATTGATCAACCACCTATTTTTTTTTAAAACATCTGAAATTATGAATTTAAGTCTGGTTAGCTTCATAACTAGAAAAAGCAGCGATTAAACAACTATGGCACTGTCCCTAGAAGAGTCTTTGGCAGAGTGCTTTCATGTAAAGAACGAAAACATTTTAGTGTTGAGTAAACACAAATCCAAATCATATAATTACCTCTGGTCATTGAATCGCATGCTCTGAGATACTCTCTAATAGTTTGATATCTAAAGTACAAATACTTCTATAATAAAGTTGCGTCCATGTTAGAAATTACACCTCGACGCATTAGGATGATCGTCTCATACTTTTCATGTCCTTATATGTGTAATATACTTCTACACTTTGGACACTAATTGGATATATTTCTTCGTGATTTTCAGATACGATGCTTCTCATCACGTGAGATATGAATTATTTCATATTATATATATAGCCAGTCCAAGATCAGTTATTTTCAAAATACAACAAACGCTCTCAACGGCTAGACACCACTCCCTTTCTGAATTACACCGAAAACATTTTTTCGTGCCGCAGTGAACTAACAAGACTAAAAAAAGGGGGTTATCTCAGTGTGGGCGCGTGCCCCTTTCTGAATTACCCCGACTTCATTTTTTCGTGCCGCGGTGAACTAACAAGACTAAAAAAAGATAGTTGTCTCAGCCTGCGTGCGTGCGTGTGTGTGAAAGTCTGAGAAATGCCTTGGTTCACGTTCACTACATCACAGGAACAAACCTTTGACCCGACTGGTATCACTTTTAGCTGCAGCTGGAAACACTCATCTTCTTTAGAGATTTTCTTTACAATGGTTGCTTTCAAGTTTTGCAGGATTTGTATGGGGTGTTTTAAGTGTTCTTTTAGGATTGGCTGAATAACCCTTAACCATCGCTGATATTCACCAACTACCTTAAAGGTTTTTTTTTTAAAATATTCTTTTTATTACAGTAAACGCTCTTAAATTTTGTTTTAAAGGAATTATCTTTTCATTAAAATACTTTCAATGTTGAATTTTAAAGGAGCTTGCTATAAGATATTTAACAGAATAACGCTCATGATGAGAGTAGTTTACTGTAATTGAGACTTTTCAGATTCTATTTAAAGATCATAGCGCTCATGATAAGAGTAGTTTAGTGTAATTTAGACTTTTCACGTTTTATTTAAAGATTGTAGCGCACACAATCTCCAGGGTGCAAGTAATTGTAAATACAAATGCAGCAATTCCTTGGAGAACAATATCCATTTAATGTATATTTATTATGATCTCTAAGGGGCTTTTCTCAGAAAACTAAGCACCAAATGACTGGAAATGATCTGTTAAATCTTGGTGACAAGTAACATTTCCCAGAAATTGGCCCTCAAAAAGAATGGCAAAGTCCACTATTTTGAATAATTTACCTTTCAATTCTCAAGCTCAAAAAGCCAATAAGGAAAGTCTTAGGATGTCCAATGAGATGCGGAAAAAAACCATACCAAGGGTGTTTACTCCAAACTGAAAATGCAAAACCTTTTAAATTGGACACAAGTAGAAAGCATGTAAGAGAATCTAAAGCAAAAGATAACGCAGTAATTGACCTCTCGGAGAAATCAAAATGAAGATACGTGTAATGTCACTCCCGGGTTGCCCACTTGGTCATGCGTTCTCTTGCTATACTGGCCTGAAAGAAAGTTTTGGCCAAAAAAAAAAAGATTATCATCTATAGGTGGTGGAAAAGAGTCGAAGACAAAATCTCTAAGGTTTAATCATGACCTCTTTATCCCAATTACATCAATAGGTAAGGAATGCCAATATCAGTGTTTGAATGGCAGTGCCCCATGGCAGTGCCCCCAATCATTCCGCCCCAGAGACCCTAGCACATTCAATTAAATAGTTAGATTTTGACATCTGATATAATTTCAGCAAAATAGGCAAGTAGATGATTTGTTGATTTATTATCGCAACGAGCGCCCTTTCAAGAGAATACAAATCTAAGGTTCTATATTTGATAGAATATGGCATGAACGATGAAAGTGATGAGAATCTGACTTGTTTGGGCACTTCTCTGTCTGAGAGGATAGAAAAATTATGACCAACTAATAAAAAAGAACTTTATGAAGCAGTACATGTAAATACAATATTATATATAAAATGGAAAACTGTAATGGTTTCAAGTTTTATGAGTTAAGTGGATCATGTAATCCTCATACTAGAAACCATAGCGGATTTCTTACTTGCCAAAGTTTTAAGTATATTACATCAACCAATGCAGCTGTAGCCCCCCCCCCCCCACCCCAAACAACACACACACACACACAAACAAACAAACAAAAACATTCTGCTTAACCCTGCACCACCGCTTCTTAACTGAGGCCTCATCGGACTGAGGGAAAAGAAAATTGTGTCCACCCTTTTAGATAGTTTAAAGGGTAAATTACCAAAAAGCTCAACAAAGCCTTTTGCTCTCTTTCTCCTTTTTTTTTGGGTACTAGCCTTAAGCCCTAACCTATGCACACAACACGCACAAGCACACAAAACACACACGCACCCAAGAGACCCACGAATTTTCCCCGAAAGCGTTAATTTGTGGCCACTTTCCCTCCCGGGATTCTTAGGGTTCAAACCCCGCACTCTCCCCAAGAGGGGAAGTGCTCATACCAACTGAGCTATAGCACATTGGTTCTTTCTCCTTCTTTTAACTCTCTATTTCAAACTCTTTATCAGTTAACCAATTATCCCAAGCCAAACATGCAAGGCAAGGTTTATTGCCAAGAAAAGGCTCTAAATTACATGAAATTTAAAATTTTATAATTAAGTAGATGACGTTTAAGGATACATCAGCTGAAAAATTACAGAAAATTCTCCAGGTAATATTATGTTCTTAACAGTCGAAAGTTTCCAGAAAAGTTGGTTCAGTCGTCGTCATCGTCGTTATTATTAATGTAAGCAATTTTAAGCAAGAAGAATGCTTGATTACCCAACCAAATTGATGTTCCATAAAATCCACAGGGGATTATAGATGATCCAGCACATGAAAAAAGAGATGAATTTTACAAACCTGTTGGCTATGCAC
Organism: Agapanthus africanus; assembly: GCA_030015575.1. NCBI lineage: Eukaryota > Viridiplantae > Streptophyta > Magnoliopsida > Asparagales > Amaryllidaceae > Agapanthus > Agapanthus africanus. Next base: position 758,009,776 of record CM057340.1, read on the forward strand.
AAAGCACAAAATGAGATATATGATTGAATACTGAGATAAATGAGTTCAGAGTTGGTTTATATTACTGAAACAATTAACTTTTAGACCACTACTTTTAAGATATATGACAATTACCAACATTGTTAATGGTAAAGCATATGGCTCCTTTTCTAACTAATAGCAATGAAAATCTTTCCATATATAATATTAGTAGATTGTTAACTTAAACCATGCACTCTCTTTATAATTGTAATACATTCTTACTGATATAATTCAGCCGGGTCATCATACATTCTTATTAATATAATTGCAGGTAATTTTTAGAAGGAAGAATGAATGATAACCCAACCAAATTGATCTTCCATATTAACCAATGGGGTCTAAGTGTCATGCAACACATGTGAAAAATAATTGAACATTATAAACCTGTGGGCTATGCACAAAGTAGCCACAAAATGAGGCATGATTGAATAATGAGATGATGCATGAGTTCATTTGGAATTCTTGATGCATATTAATGTAACAAATTTCAGACCACTGCTTTTATGATATCTAGAAAAGTCCCAGCTACCGAATGTTAATTTGAATGACTTATTGCTAATTTATTGTGGTTGAATTCTTCCACATATAGTTCACTTAAGCCATCCATTCTCCTCAATATTATAATAAAATTAACCCACCAAAACCTGAAGATTGAAGATCCATCCTAGCAAAAGTCCAGCGGGGATTCCAATTAGATAATAACACCCAATGTTTATGTAAGCTACTGTTGTTTGCCACCCAGATCCCACCGCAACACCTGCAAAAGATGCACTTTAGTAAATAATTAACGCATACATGAATGTAAATTTGATACAACTAAAATACTGGCGCTCACCAGAAAGAATCGGTTGGATGCTGTTTAAGAATATGGCGACTGCAAGAAAAATTGATAATTTATCGACAACTCTGAGCACAGCATCACTTGTTGTGAAGACCAAGCCAAATTTATCATGAAACACCAATATCATTGAAGAAAAGAAAATTCCTATCAGTGATGATATCACAACCGACACTTTGGTTGCAAACTTTGCACCCTTCCCGTTGCCTGCACCGAGTTCATTTGCAACTCGCACACTGGCACGACAGAAAAAAAAGGAGATTATCTATCACAGAAGCTTATTCTTTAATCATCCCTGTTCATAAATGTCAATGTTCAAAACCTCATTTGTAATGACTTTCTTTTAAGGTCGATGTATTGTGCATATTTTACACTTTTGAAATGACGAAAAATGCATATTCTATTTTTAGATTCTCATAGTTAGAAGGTTGTGCTTAACAGGGAGATTTCTTTCTATATATTGTTTGGAAAACATTATATTGTTACATATTGACTAGATTTCATTTTCTCAAGAATATGCTGTTCTGGCTCATACCACATTCTTCTCATCAATCAATAAATAAAGGAAAAGAAAAAAAATTATTATGCATATAATTAAGGACAAGTTGCTGAAAACCCTCTTTCACTTTAGCCCCATCAGCAGGAAACCGCCTTAGCTTTAAAATCTTGCACTTTGCCCCCTGTATTAACGACCGTTAACCTTTTCCGCTTCAATAACTTTCATTAGCAAAATACCTTTTCGCTAGGATGTTAATTAGTTCAGTAATTAAATAATGGAAAGAAAATGATAGAGAATCAGTTCAGTATTAAATAATGGAAGGAGAATCAGAGAAGCTCAAGGGCATTTTGGAATAATTCTTAGGGTTGGAGGGGGGAGTAGGTTTTTAAAACTAAGGCTGGTTTCCTAATATTCAGTCAAAAAGTAAGGGGGATTCCTGTTAGTTTACCTTAATTAAACTTTAAATATATTCCACTATTTAATTTTGTAACCGCCTCTCCTTTATTTGTTTAGAAAAAGGGGGGAAGGGGGGAATCAGCAAGGCTGAGTCTACCTGTATATTGATGATCTACTCATCATTAATGGATTGCTATAGTGAGTATGAGCAATTGGTTAACCCCGACCGTCGAAAAATATATAATCAACATTGGCCTGACTAAGCTCTCCGGTATGGCACCCCCAAGAATAAACCATTGACAGAGGAAAGGTAGGGATCATGATTGGAATCTGCATTTGTAATTTGCAATTTGTGGACTTGAGATTTGGGTCCCATACATGATTTTTTTTTTTGTAGTTCTCGTCTAGCTTTTCTCCTGTGGTTGCTGGACAATTGGGATGATCTATCAGCCATAATCGTATGTGACCTTTTCTACTACTGCCGCTTCTATTCCTCTTAATTTCCATAAACATTGACTTACTAGAGATAGAAAGCAATAACTCAATATATTGAACTAAGGACACTACATTTCGAAACAAAAGGTCAATCATGGGGATTTTCAGTTCATGATAAGCAGAATTCTCAAGAATAATGGTTGATAGTTTCTAACACGAAAACACCTTATATCTTATAGGTCAGCTTCTTAGAAAGAACTAGAAGGGAATATTCATCCAAAAGATATTCTATTAAAATGCTAGCACATTTTGGTACTTCTAATGGATCACAAATCATAGAAAGACTCAGTCCGGGTACAGTTTTTGTAGACACTAGTACTAAAATATGATTTACCTTTATCGATACAATTTTACTCACAAGAAAAGTGAATATGGCATTATACATTTAAAATGTCATGAACTCATGTTTATAACAATAAAATGTCAAGTATAAAGTCTGAAATTGTGTATTTAAATAATAAAATGCATAGCATATTCCAAAGGTTAACAGTTGGAATGAAAACAAATTGATTGAAACTTACCCGGTACCTGCAAAGAATGCCAGTGGAACCATGAATTCCCAATTATTTATATTCATACTGCATGTTCCATCAAAAAAAGAGGAATTTCAGTTATAATCTTCCCAGCAAAGAGAATATCTGATATTACATTCTGTAAACTCAAAGGTGCAGTAAATCAACAATAAAATGCACGAGTTTTTATATGAAAATAAGAAGCAGGATCATGCTCAAATCTACAAAAATCACTTAATGATCCCAAAATTTTGAACTGTCAGTTTTCAAATATCTGATATTACGTTCTCACGTATCAGAACTAGGACCAGGATATGCACCAATTCAAATCTCACTCCATTTGTCTCAAACTTTCTTTAGAAATTCAGACACAACATGACAAAAAGTGGATGATGTAGAGAATATAAGATTAAACAATCTTACCAAACTGCAAGAGCATCGACTGAAGTCTTGGCATCTTTTAGATAACCACCCATTAAGATTAAGATCTTATAATACCAGCTCTCCAAGCTGTTCACGAATAACCAAATAAATAAAAACGTTAGTCCAAATTACTTCAATATACATGTGTGTGTATAACCTAAAACCTCATTTGGAAACACGGTTTCCAGAACCACGAACTCTGTACAAGTTTAAGCAAATTGGAGTTTGTACCCAATTTCTTAAATGGTTTCATTCGAGTGTTGTTTGGCACCATGGTTTCATGCTTGGGTTGTAAATAAGAGTGGAGTTTCCAAAACCATGGTTTCATGGGGATTCAAAGTCCTTCAAATCGCTGTTTGCAAAACTCTACTTTGGCAGATCACAATTATAATGTTGGGAGTTTGGCTTCCACACCACACATGCGGTTCTGAAGATTGTCACCCACTTGCCAAACTAGGTCTAGTTTTTTAGATCAAATGTTCGTACATCATAAAATCATATCATTTTCGTTAATGGTTTACTAATTTTCCGATCTCGTTATTTAATTGCAACACCCCTAGCTATTATAAAACGATTCACGTCATAACATGTGAGCTTAGTTATGTGTATGTTTTGTGTAAGAGAAAGAGAGATACCATAACATGACGCCAGATGCTACAGATAATTTTATGAACTCCCAAAGATCCGAGAAGGCTTCCTTAGAGAATCCCTTCCAAGTGAGTGGGCATCCCCCACACATTATATAAACAACCTGGCCTATGGAAACAATCCACCACGAGCTATTAAGAATCATCACAGCAGCAGCAAGCCCAAATCGTAACTTATCCATAAAGAGCCAACTGATAAATAAGTGAAGCACAAAGGCAGCAGCAGATGTTGCGGCATTAACTAAGTTCTTTTGCTGGCATTGGAGAAACCTTTGCTGTGGAAATAAGAAGACCATAGCGAAATTAAGAGGGATAATCCATATCGTTACTTGGCCAGCTTGCTTTGCTATTTCTGGGTTTTGGCCTATCAGTAGAAGGATCTCGGTAGAAAAAATGTTAACTGGAAGTATTAAGACAGTGCAAAGCAAAAGCACTATCCATGATCTTTGCAAGTAAATTCCCAACATGTGATGTTTCTTTGCACCAAAGGCTTGGCCACATAATGTCTCCATGGCACTAGCCATGCCAAACTGCAAAAATGTCAAAATGCAGGCAATTAGCGTTGTGTTACATATGGAAGACAGAAGCATAAATCTTAAGTTTAAATTAAGAGGCAAATTTACAGAGGCAAAACATCAAACACCTTGAATGCATCTATCAAATTTCAATACCAGGTAGCAAGAATTGACCTTTCCCCACTGAGGATAGAATTGAAAATTCTCATCCTTACACTAAACAACATCACAACCACCGATTTTTGCGTTTCATTATTGATCTTTAATGAATGTTGATGTGGTTAACAGCAATTTTTATCCAAAAAAAAAAACCCACCAGTTTACCAACACCAACAACGAAAACAATAAACAAAAACAATTGGAGCCAAACTTGATTCTTTCCTCCATCTTCGCTGGAGCTGTAGCCCAAAAAAAAGGAATCAGGATTCATAACTCAGTAAACCAGATAATTTTTATTTTATTTTGAGCTGTTTAATTATTCCTGTGAATTTTCTAAAATCACCTGAAACCCACTTCCAAAGTTGGAATTTTTCGAGCACCAATCAATTCATATAACGATTCTTGTGAATTCTGATATGGGTTTTTCGTTTTCTGGGCACCAAGCAAAGTTTTTATTTCTTTTTCTGGCAAAAGCACCAGGCTAAATTTAATTGCTCAATGACCTAATGTATCACGTGCTTTGATTTTATGTAACTTATTGATTTTTTAGTTTCACTTGTACCCAAAAATACAAACCGTTAATACTTTGTTACCTTCAGTTGGCTATCAAATCCATCACTATTTTAAACAAAATCCATACAGTTTATACTTTAGGCTATCTAAGTGCAACGAAAAAATCAAAAAATCAATAAGGTATATAACTGCAAAATAGATGAAACATTACGGTATTATTTAGCAATTAACCTGGTAAATAGAAAAATGTATTCAGCAACATTTTTATTTATTTATTGTAAATGAGAAGAGATCATTTTTTAGGAAATCTCATCTCCTGCATAGTGTTGTTGAGGATGCAATTTCCTGTATAGTGGATATCATAGCTGGTAGGAAAAGTATTTTTCCATAAATAAAGGAAAAACAATTTTTGTACCGGCCATAGAGACCAAGTATCCTGGGGCCCCTGTTGGATCCTATTTGTACCCGGGTACTTTTCCTACCAGCTCCTAGGCTGGAGAAATTATTCCCCATGCTGGGTGTAATACTTCTGGACAGGGGGAGATAGTGAGGAGAATTTCCCATCGTTAGGAAAAGTAGTTCTCTAAATAAAAAGAGAGGGGGGATGATGTGGCCACCCTCGATCATTGTAACGACCCTTGTCACGTTCCGATTTCCAATAGACAGAAACGGTGACGTGGCAAGCCCACAACGTATTTACTATGAAATAAATACGTTAAGCGTAATTAAGCAATATAATCATGAACAAGAATGATAAGAGTAATAAATGAAACAATAACTTTATTTACATTTAACTTTACATACAACATACAATAATAAAAGCAAATGCCTAAACAATGGCATACTGAAAGTAAGTCCAGGAAGAACTAGTAGTCAGGCTGAGCTGTAAACTGGTCCAAGTCCTCCTGGCTCAGCTCTATCTCCTCAGAGTCCGGTCCTCCTGACGAACATTCCAAGAAAAGAAAAACAGAGAGGAATGTCGTCAGCGAACTAACGCTTGGTAACCCCCAAAAGATGAAAGAGAAAATAGCATGTAATGTGAAATGAACAGGTAAAAGATAGTTATTCTAACGTGCTTATTTGTGATTTGAGGAGAAAAGTATTCATGTATATGAGAGGAGTCCATCTTACCCCGTGGACTATGGTAACATGTAGTACAAGGCCCCGTCATAACCTACGGGACAACGACACGTGAATTCATGTAGGTGTCTTTTAAGTGACTTCTCGTGTTCCGATATACGTTTCGTACCAATTTACCACTTTATCCCCGCGTAAGGTATTGTATAAATTAAGATTATAGGTCTTGACCGAATCCATGAATATAAAATGTCAGGTTCATGTTCAGAATGTAATCATGTGTTCAAGTAGTCATGTTAAGTTCATGTCACATTATAACCATGGATTGGTCAAGTCGAATCAAGTATAAAAATTTGAGTTTGATATTTGAATTCGAGTATTCAAGTTCATGATCAAGTATTCAAGTTCGTGTTTGATTTTGGATTCAGGTTTGAGTTTTGATTCAGATTGAGTCAGACTTGTGAACAGATTTAACTCTTGACTTTCTTAGGTTCGGGAGTAATCGGCAACCGCCGCACATGGACGGTAGGATTTGTGTCTTTTTCCAGGACAACTGTCATTGATAACTCCGTTAAATTGTCTAACCTGAATAGGCAAGCACTCACTTTCTCCGGCTCTCTGGGGCTCAAGAGAATTGATCCCGCTTAAACCTATATTAAAATAGAGTCCTTAAAATATTGTTTTGCATATCTCGAGAGGGTTTTATGAAAAATTCTTTTAATATTATAAAGTAAACCTCGAGGGTGATTTATAACATTTAGGGTTTTTATGAGCATGTATTTTAATTATTGGGTATTTTAATGATAAAAACTTAGCTTTTAAAAGTTTATGGTATTTTATTGAAAAGTAACCCTTTTTGGTAACTTGATGATATTTTATTAAAAGTTTAATCTTTCATTTTAGAAAATATATTTTCATAATATATTGAAAATATGGATTTATACTTTTTATATAATTTTAAAAATTAGTTTATTTAGAAAAGTCACATTTCTTAAAAAAAAAACGTATTTTATTTCCTTTTGAGATCGAATATTCTATGAGGGGTTCTGCATCTCGCTCTACTATCCCAAGAATGTGCGATAATCCGCACCATCCATTAGCGGGTCCCCTAACGAGAGTTGTAGAGGCGTATTTGCCAAGAATTACAAATTACAGCTTTTAAAAGAAACCCGTTTGTGAAAAGATGTGGTATTTTATTGTAAAAGTTATTTTTTGAACCAACTATATATATATATATCGTGCTATGAAACCAAAGTGTGCGTGTGGAGTAGGTCGTTACCCCATGAAGTTTTCTTAAAAGTATTGTTTAAATAATTATCGAAAATATGTTTATACTAAAGTTCAAGGTATTTTAGTGAAAAAGTTTGTTTATGTTTGTTTCACATGAGAATTTTGGTTAAACTTGAAACTAAACGTTTGTAATTAAAGTTACATGTAGGATGGTAAACTTAGTTTGACCAAGATATAAAGGAAAATGGAGTTTCAAGTTAAAAAAGAAAAGTATCGAGAGTAACTCCACTATACCGATATCTTTTTAGAAGATAAATTGAGATGAAAAGAAGAAAAGATGAGAGGGACTTACGGTTTGGTAAAATCGAGAAAAGGGTAAGGAAGAAGGGAGGGGCCTTCATGGCAACACGGGAGCTCCGGAAACGGCTTCGATCTTCGACGGCTGGGTCGTTAACTCCACTTGACCCCACTTGCACTTATGAACATTTTGAGAGAATTTTTGCTAGAATTTCAGAATTGTGAAGAGCTAAGGCATGGGGTGGTATTTATAGTGGAGAATTAAGGTTTGGAAATTAAAATTTTGGATTAAAAAGTATTAAAAATGTATTAATTGGTGAAATGAAGGGTCTCTGTTTGATTGCAGGGAAATCAAACAATGCAGGGGAGTTAAGGGGAGTCGAAGGGGTGTGTGTGCAAAACACGGAGCCAATTAAGTTCATCTTGACCGTCGGCGCCGACCGATTCAAGGGTTTGGGCTGTTGGATTTGTGGCAATTGCCTCGAGATTTGTGCCACGTGGGTTTTTGTGTATGTACACCTCATTGCGCCTGTTTGATTTTTCTGAAACTTTTCATTTCCCCGTGTGTTTCACGTGCAACTCTTGGGCTTCTAAAAATTAAAAAAGAAAAATCAGAAAAAATAATTGTGTCTGATGGGAATCGATCACACGGGCTATGTCACAGCAGTGTAGAGGCATTACTGGTAAGCTACAAGTTATTTCTTGCTTTTATTTAACAAAAATAACTTTTAACTCTTACACAGGCTGAAATACTCTTTTCTGTACAATAACAAGAAAATTTATGTACAGTGATTTTAGAGTCGTTACATTTACCCTCCTTATAAAAATTTCGTTCTTGAAATTTATAATTACATAAGGACTAATTTTCAAAAAAGGTAAGGGTATCGTGCACGCATATCTTCTTCTCGTTTCCATGTTGATTCTCCGGGCGAATCCTTTCTTCACATCACTTGGACCAAATTTACCTCCTTGTTCTGTAATGTTTTCACCTTTCGGTCCAGGATTTCAACTGGTTATTGCTCGCAGGTCAGGTCTGTTTGTATTGTGAGCTCTGAGTGATCAAGTATGTGGCTGGGGTCGCTCACATATCGTCGTAGTTGGTATATATGGAACACGTTGTGTACTCGTTCCAATGAGGGTGGTAGTGCTAAACGGTATGCCACTTCTTTAACTCGTTCGAGTATGTCGAACAGTCCTATATATCTTGAACCGAGTTTACCCCTCTTGCCAAAATGGATTACTCCTTTGTTTGGAGAGATCTTCAGGAATATATGGTCTCCAGATTGGAACTCTAGATGTCGACACTTTGCATCTGCCCAATATTTCTGTCGGTCTTAGGCTATTCGCATACTTTCCCTGATCATGCGAACCACGTCTACAGTTGCTACGATCATCTCTGGTCTAAGGAGTTCACGATCTTCAACGCCGTCCCAACTCAGCGGGGAACGACATTTCCGTCCGTAGAGTGCTGCGAATGGTGCCATCCCAATACTTGCCTGATAGCTGTTGTTGTATGAAATCTCCACAAGGTGTAGGTGATCTTCCCACGAACCTCCGAAGTGTAACATACATGCTCTCAACATGTTTTCCAGAATCTGAATTGTTCGCTCGGACTGTCCATCTATTTGTGGATAACACGCCGTGTTGAAATTCAGACTCGTTCTCAGGCTAGCTTGCAGACTCTGCCAAAATTGTGATCGAAATCTTGTATCACGACCAGAGACGATGCAAACAGGTACTCTATGTAATCTCACGATCTCCTCCATATACTTCTTTGCTAACGTCTCAGTTGACTGACCAATTCGAAATGGAATAAAGTGAGTTGACTTGGTGAGTCGATCCATAATAACCTAAATTACGTCGTTAACCTTCATGCTGCGAGGGAGGGCAGTTACGAAGTCCATGGTAATGTGCTGCCATTTCCATTCTGGGATTGGTAACGGCTGAAATAGACCTGTCATGCCCCGCTTCCCAGCGTGCGGGGAAGTAGTTATGATGGGCACGCGTCGTATTTACTCAGAAGTAAACACGCTAAGCGTAAATAAGCAATATAAATAAATGCACAAGAATAACAAGAGATGTAATATAAACATCAACTTTTTATTAACATCCATTCTTTACATTACAACTGATTTGAAAAGGAAATGTATAATGATGAAAGTGTTGGGTTACGGCAGTGCCCCGGCCATCAATCCGTAGCAAAATGCGGAACCAAAACTTTTTAAAAACCGGCACTAACGGAACCCGATTCCCGGATCGTACCATTAACCCTACACTAGCTATATGTAAAGGAGTTTAGAGAGATTATACCGAACGATCCTAATCCTTCGGTCTTCAACCTCTGTCCCAAACTCCTCGCGACTTCCTCGATCAAGTTTGCTCTCCGGTCTCCCCACATCGAAGAAGATCCACGTCGAGAGTTAGTAATACGGGCTCCCGCCTCAAAACCGAAGCAACTCGGGTATCTAGTTTGCTAGCCTAGATAGCCAAGATGAAGTAGAGAGTGTGTGTGAATACTTTGTCTCAAAAATCCCAATTCTCAACTCATGAGAGGGAATGGGTGGAGGTTGAAGAAGATGCCATGTGAGTGAAGAAGTGTGAGCTCAAGAAAAGAAAAAAACAAGTCAAGAAAAGAGAGTGGCTGCCTTTTTTTCATGAGTTGTTTTGGCTTTTTTAAATGTGTGTGATATTTTGTGAGCTCATGAGCAACTAAAGAAATTTCCCACTTGATAATGAGCTGCCTCTTTCTCACAAAAAATCCCACACCAAAATATCTTAGCAAAAACAAAACAATCCATGTCACAATGAATCAACACATGACCCAATACCATGAGTCACCAAGTGCTTGTGCTATGAATCAATGCACAAAGCCAAGACTTGCACTCACACTTTCCACCTCACAATAAACATTTAAACTAAATGTTTAATCCAAAAAGAAAATGGCATCAACTAAAGAAATCTTATAACGAATTACAAGAATATCCCTCATCCGTATATACATATCCGCATCCGTATTCCGATTGAATACGAATACAACGAGACGAAAGTAATCTAACAATATAATACTAGGATCCGGCTTAAACCAAAGCCCACTAGTATTATCTGTCCGATCATGATTCGTGCACAAGTGCACGTATATGATCGAACCCTGCCATAAAACTATACGACCTCTACAATGTTTCGCTCGAACCAGGGAAACCTTCTATGTGGGACTCTAAAAACTCGTTAATACGCTGGCAGTGGGTTTAACTACAAGCACGTTAGTGGCACTAGCTGTACGTAATGGCTGCTCAGGTATTGAGCGAAAGGGAGGCCGACGAGCAAACTCATCCTGAAACCCTACTGAGCCTGACAGTGATAATATCCGTACAGTCCGGTCCGTTCGTCTATGAGTATCGTATATCGAGTCTAGGGGGGTGGATAAAATCAGACCCCTAATAACTTGACATTCAGTGTCGGTATAGAACCCATCACCACTTGAGAAACTACCGATCCTAGATCAGTAATTCTCGACTAGCTTGGCCAAGTATTTCTGGTGATGGCCATCGTGCACACCACGACATCAACCCCCAATACCGGGAGAGACAAATCCTCTGACGATCCGCTCACTACCTCCATGTGGCTCAGGACTGTACCCAACTAAAATCTGTTTGCACGACTCCTTTGAGCCGTGGTATAGTAGTAATCAAAGTATAGTGGGAACTCATACGAGACAAAAGACGATCTCAGGTCGATAGACTAATATGTACACATGTCACCAGGGAACTACTATCTAACAATATGTATAATACCGACTAGCATGTTCCCGGTGAGTCCGTCCGGTGTACTCATAACCCAATGAGCACCTGTATACATCTTAGGTGAACCAACTGACACCAATGGCTTGTGAGACCGGCCACCGCCCCTCATCGGGGTCTCGATCCGTATACACCAGTCTACTCTCGGAGTATCGATGCCCAGTCTCGAAACTCCCACGACTAGAGACACTTTAAGGATGTGCTTATAGACTACCCAACTCTCACGTATATGATCGCCATCATACTGCTGGTAGTCAAGTAAGAATCCTATGGGCTCTATCAATATGTAACAGTGATCTGTAATGTCACCTGAAGTATGCACATGATAATAAAGACAAATCAGATAGCATACTATCATCTCGAGTAAGACTGTTCTACCGGTATAGGTCATCCCTCAATCATTGCAATCATGTGCTTGCGATCCAATAATTGACTTGAGGGCACTATAGCCAATAGAAGGCAATGCCTAAACAGTGGCATATGAAATGGAAATAAGTACAAGTAAGCTAGAAATCTATCTGTGCCTCAATCTGCTCTAAGTCCTTCTGGCTGAGCTCGATCTCGAGAGAGTCCGGTTCTCCTGATGAACATTCCAAAGAAAGAAATAGAAGGAATGTCGTCAGCGAACTAGTGCTCGGTAAGTCCCAAAAGTAAGAGTATAATAGAATAGAATAGGACAAGTAGAGAGTATATGACTGGTAATTTGTACAGGAATATGTTTGTTATATTAACGTAGTTGTTTGTAGCTTGGTACAGAATGTATCAGTGTATACGAGAGGAGTCCAACTATCCCGTGGACTATGAGAACATGAAAGTACAAGGCCCCGTCAAAACACATGAGACAACGACAATGGATGTTAATCTAGTGTTTTTTAGTATCCATCATCGTGCCACTTATAATACATTTCGTACCAATCTACCCCGTTAAAACCCCGTAATGTATATTGTATTGATTTGTAGTTATCAGACTTACCGAGACCATAGATACAAGTTGTTCATGTAAACAGGTTCAGGATGTATACAAGTAGTCAGGTAATCAAGTCAAGATATAGCCATGGTTCGGTCAAGTCAAATTATGTTTGCATGTTGATATTGTTCTGGTATTCAGCTTCAACTTCAAGTATACATGTTATAATTTGGATTCATATTGAATTTGATTCATGTTTGGATTGGATTCATGTTGGATTCAGATTGAGTTAGACTCAGATTGATGTAGACTCAGACTTGAGTCAGACACTTTAAACAGATTTGGATCCTGAATTAAGTTCAGGAATCATCGGTAACTGCTGCATATAGACGGCAGGATTTGTGTCTTTTTCCAAGACAATTACTATTGATAACACCATTAAATTTCTCTACCTTAAATAGGTAAGCACTCATTTTCTCCGGCTCCGTGAGGCTCAAGAGAATTGATCCCGCTTAAACGTATATTTACTAAAGTCCTTAAATGTAATTTTATATAACTCGAGGGGGTTTTATGAAAAATATTTTATATACTTTCAAAATAAATCTCGAGTATTTATTTATATTATTTAAGATTTTCATGGAGATGAATTTTAAAGAGTGAGGTTTATTAGTGAATATATACATAGCTTGAATAGTTCAAGGTATTTTAGTGTAAGACTTGTCTTGTATTGATTCTTGATGGTATTTTAGTGAAATTTGTCATTCTTTTTTATTTTTAGAAAAACATGGAATTTTATTATAACTTGAAAATATGTGGTTTGACAATATTTATATAATTATTAAAAATTAATTTTTATTATTAAATAGAAAATCTCGTTTTTCTTAAAAATCGTATTAAAATTCTTTCGAGACCGAATGCTCCGTGAGGAGATCTGCATCTCGCTCTACTAGCCCGAGAATGTGCGATAATCCGCACCATCCAATAGCGGGTTCCCTAAAATGGGTTATAGATGCATAATCGCAAAGAGTTTGAAATACAATTATAAAGAAAACCATGTTTTTATAGTTCATGGTATTTTAATGAAAAGTTGTAATCGCCAAAATAATATATTTCAAAGTGTATCGTGCTATGTAAACATGTGTGTATGTGAGGGGTAGATCATTATCCCGTGAAGTTTTCTAAAGGTAACAGTAAGCAAAACAATTAAATATGGCCGAAATAAAGTTCATGGTATTTAAATGTAAAACTCAATTTAAAGTTATTTAGTATGATAATTTAGGGTGAAAGTTGTTTCTAATTATTAGTTTCATGATTAACCATTAAGGTGTAGAATATGAATGAGCAATGCTTAAGAAAAGATGTATTTTCAAGGGTTTTAGAATCAAATGTTGGTATAACTCCACTTACCGACATATTTTGGAAAAAAGATCATTTTAAGAAGAAAGAGTAGAATGGGGAGGGACTTACTAGCTAGTAGTGTGAATATGAGATAAAAGAAGATTGTGTAGCCGCCGTGGCGTCGCGGAGTCACCGGAATTTGCTCGATTCCTCGCCGAAATTCGACCTCTTGCTAACTCCACTTGTACTCTTCTTGTACTTAGAAAAATTTGATAATTTTGGTTAGGGATTTCAGAATGAAGAAGGGATAGGGTATTGGGTTGTATTTATAGTGTGAAATTATGGTTTTGGAATTGAAATAATGAATTAAAATGCATTTAAATTGGATTTAAAGGTGAAATTGAATTCTCTGTTTAATTTCAGAGTAAACAAACAGTGCAGGGATAATGGGGGTAGGCCAAAAGTTTTATGTGCAAAACACGGGGGCTAATCCTTACGGATCATCCGCCGTCGCTGGTCCAAGGCCTGATCTTGCCGGCCATTCTATGGAGTTGGGGGGTTGGATACTTGCCACGTATTCCTCTCTGTGTACAAAACATTTTACACATGTTTGTTTTTCCTGACTGTTCATTTTTGTGTGCAGTGCATATGTAAACTTTTGGGCTTCCAAAAAGTTTAAAAGAAAAATCAGGAAAATTAATGTGGCTGATGAGATTCGAACAAAAGGGCTATGTCACAGCAGTGCAAAGCTTTACCAATGAGCTACAAGTGCTTTCTTGTTGTTCTTAAACAAGAATAACTTTTAAATTGTGCTCAGGCTTGCAAACTCCTTTCTGTACTTTAAGAAGAAAATTTTGTACAGAAAATTCAGGGTCGTTACAAGACCAACAGTTCTGTGATGTTCAACCTTCACTTGCTGACACACCAAATACTTGGCTACGCTTCTTGCTACTTCGCGCTTTATTCCATACTACCAGTAGTGTTGCCGTAGATCCTTGTATATCTTTGTACTACCGGGGTATACCGAATACGGAGAACTGTGATCTTCTTTCGTCAACTCTTCTCAAACAGGTCCGACTGGTACGCATAAACGGCTTCCATATCGCAAGGATCCATCTTCGTGGATGATGAAGTCAGTTTGCAGTCCACTTTCTATTTGTTCTCGGATCTTTTGTAGCTTGGCATCATTTGCTTGAGCTGCCTTGATCTGATTTACAAGAGTGGACTAGACTTGTAAGTTCATCAATGATGAAGTGTTACCTGGCACAACTACTTCAATCTCCAATCCATGCAGTTCTTGATGTAGCTTCTACTAAGCGGTGATGTTCATTGCTAATGGCTGTCGACTAAGTATATCAAGAATTACATTCACCTTCGCAGGATGATACTGTAGGTTGATGTCGAAGTCTGCCATGAGTTCTAGCCATCTTCTTTACTGCATGTTTAGTTCCTTCTAAGTAAATACATACTTCAGACTCTTGTGGTCAGTATATATATCCACTCGTTCTCCCAAAAGATAGTGACACCAAATCTTGAGTGCGAAGATGACGGTTGCCAATTTCAGATCATGTGTTGGATAGTTGCGCTCATGAACCTTTAGTTGTCTTGATGCAAAAGCCACAACTTTTCCATGCTGGTGTAGAACACATCCTAATCCTTTACCGGACGCATCATAATGCACAACGAATCCGCCAGATTGATCCTGTATTATGAGGATGGGAGCAGAGGTTAATCTCGTCTTGAGTTCTACAAAAGCCTTTTCACATGCTTCTGGCCACACGAATGCTTCGTCTTTACGTGTGAGCTTGGTCAGGGGTGCTGTGATCTTTGAAAATCATTCGATGAATCGTCGGTAGTATCTTGCTAATCCCAAAAAACTACAAATATCTTTCACCGTCTTTGGTATCGGCCACTTGCTGACAGCTGACGCCTTAGCTGGATCTATATAAATTCCTTCGCCTGAAACAATATGTCCGAAAAATCTGACTTGGTCTAGCCAAAATTCACACTTGCTTGTTTCCCCCAATCAGAGCAAAGCTCTGTTCAAATTCCAAGGCGGGAAATGAAGCAACGCTTCCGTTTCCCCCAATCAGAGCAAGGCTCTGTTTTAAAATTCAAATTATAAAGGAAGCAACACTTCAGATAACTTGCGCTCTGCGCTGCGCGACACATGTCAGCGCAGTTGCGCTGCGCTGCGCGACACGTGTCAAGCGCAGGTGCGCTTACGCCAACTGTGCCAGCACTAAAACTTAAATAATGAATTATTTAATCAGAATTAAAATTCTAGAAAGATCTTTTTAATCTTATTAAAATAAGAAGATCATCTTCTGTAAAACAGAGGCCTTAGGATCAAAGATCCAACGGTGGGGAAATATCCCCAGATCAATCAGAGAAAGATCTCTGTAACTAACCTAACAAAATAATTGGTCCTATATAAAGGCCCTTAGACTCCAAGTTTCAGATATACAGAGCTCCTCTAAAAAATTTGAGAAAAAACTCAAAGAGAAGAAAAAGGTAAACCTTTGAAAAAAGAAGAATTTCTTCTAAAAAGATCAAAGATCTAAGAACAAGATCAAGATCTTCAATTAAAAGAAAAAGATCAAAAAAGATCTTTTGATCTATATAAAGGCATAGCCTTTTGATGAACCATTGGTTCTTGAAACTTGAGGTAGAAACTCTTTAGAACTAAAAAGATTCTTTTCTTTGATCTAAATTTGATCAAGATGCGCTCTGCGTTATTGAACAGTGTTCTGCACTCTTAATTTGCGCTGTTGCGCTCCTTGGACTGGAGCAAGTCACCAGAGAGCGCCACGTGTCAATCTGCGCCTTGCGCTCCTAAAAACAGAGCACTGCGCTTTTGGGTTGGCGCACTGCACCAGAGCACGCCACGTGTCAGCAGCGCACTGGCGCAGCGCAGCGCACTGGCGCAGCGTTGCGCTAACAGACTTGCGCTCACCAGAGCGTGACACGTGTCACCTCCACATGCGCTAGCGCCTTGCGCTCTTTAATTGGCGCAAAGTGCCTGACAAGCCACGTGGCGCACTGAATGCTACGCATCATTTAAAAGGGCAGAGCCTAAGTAAAGGCCTAACATGCCAACTGTAAATGCTGTGCATTATTAAAAAAGGGCAGAGCCCAATTAAAAGGTCTAACAGACCAAAAAAAATGCTATGCATTATTTTAAAAAGGGCAGAGCCCGATTAAAAGGCCTAACAAGCCTAATCCAAATGCTGTGCATTATAAAAAGGGCCGAGCCCAGATAAAAGCTCAACAGCCAGAACAATAAAATGTTCAACCGAGCCCATATGCTCACAAACCTTCAAACAGACTTTAGTCTTAAATTGGACTATAAATCTCCCAACCAACTTTGGTTCAAGGGTATATCTCCGAACTCCTCTGATATCTGTCGTTGTAATCCTTCAACGTCTTCAGAGAGGTGACGGGTCCCGACGGCCATACATTCCATGGACCACCATGTCCCTAAACTGGCAATGGACCATTATGTTCCTAAACTAGAACAATAGAGTCCCAAATGCTCTTTTGTCGGATTTAAATGATCCTGTTAAGCTGATCTTAGTCTCAAATTAGATTAACGTATCCTTAACAAACGTTTAAGGTTATCTTAGGCTCAAATATGGCTAACGTATCCTTAAACCAAAACCCCAAACCCAAATATAAGAAAATATGGATTTAGACTAATCCACGTCCTACGGGCGACAACATAAATTAGTCTCCGTATACAATCCACGGGCAACCATAAACAAAACAAACACCCACGACACGAAGTGGCCAGTTGGAGAAGGAGAAAGTTGTTACTGCGATGCGGTAGCGTAATTAACTGCAGGGGCTTACGCCTGCAGGGAAGAGCGTCCCCACAATAAAAAACCCCTCGAACGAGGGGGAATCTGACGAAGTCTGCTACATCAGCCGCATCCGTTTAAACCTTCGATACATGGTGCCATAAATCAACTTGGCATCTTCGAAGAGGTAGACGGATAAAACCAAATAGTATCTGCCCCGAATCTCAGGCAAGACGTCTCTGTCGCGCCGTCTTTCGGAGGGGAACAGATTCTGGCACGCCTGATGGGACCTCTTCCTCTTTCCACTCCACACTTCGTGTGACGTGTTCGCGAACGAATCGCGGTTTGCTGTGGTTGCCTGTGGATTTAAGGTATTTAGATTTGGTGTCATGCTCCGTGCAGAAAATAGAAGATCAATGGCTTCAAACTGCACTACCTGCAACTGCAACTCTCACTCCGTCCTTGCTGGAGGAGTGACTTACGGGCCCCAAGCGGCCTCCCTTTTCAAGATGCCAGTGGGGCAGGTAACTCAAGCCACCACTGGACTATTCTTCGGGACCATACTCCCACCCATGAGCTTCAACGCCCCTGCACCGTCACAAGAAGCTCCCAAGAAGTCGGTATTCGATCGGCTTGCTACTACTGCGGCCCCTCTCAACGGGTCGCCCAACTCCACTGCCTCGGTTTTTAACAGACTAGGCAAGAGCTCCAGCGGGCCCATGAAGAAGCCTGCAATACCAGAAGGCATTATCCCGAAGCGGATAGCCATCCCTGCTCCTAAAATCGTCAAGACGGTTTCTCCTGCCAAAGGGTCGGTCTTCACAAGACTGACTATTTCTGCTCCCGTTCCAGGTGAAATCACCAAGATTGCTTCCCCTACTCGGAAGTCTACTTTTGATAGGTTGACTGTCCCCATTCAACGGACGTCGGTCTTTAAAAGGCTGATACCAGCGAATTCTGACCAACACAGGGGGCATGAGGAGGTCACCCCTACGGCTAAACCAACTCCAATCGCGCGACATGCTCACCGTCGTCACTGGTGCCGGATAAGGAAGGCCGGGGGCAACTCCCCCTCTGGGATAACTCCGCCAGCTCCGGTGGTGGAAATCAATGCTGCTGTTCCGACCGGGAATAGCTTTGAACCGCTAAGAAGGGTGCGCAAAAACTCGCCAACTGCCGTATTGAAAAAATCTCCTACACCTGTGGATAATGCCCCAAAGGTGAAGCTGGAGCAGCCCCCTCAACGGCTATCCTCTAAAATTTACAAGGTCTGGCGTCAAGTCCAAGACTCCGTGATGGATTAAGACTATCTCCGCCGACAGAAAAAGATGAAGGTTCGGTAGGAGAAGGACTACTCTGTCAAGCCACAAAAAGCGACAGCTACCTGGGTGCCCACTGCAACGGCTCCCTCAACGTCAATCACTCAAAAGAAAAGGAGGCCGCAAAAAGCCCCTGTGAACATGGCGAACCGTAAAAGCGCTGAGCATAAACGCCCCAAGTCTGAGGGCATAGTGGTGCATACTATTTATATGGCTTCCGGAAAGGAGGAAAGCCATGCTTCGACGGGTCACCGACCGCTCACCCGATCCGTGACAAAAGCCCAGGAGCAGCAACAGAAGCTTCAGGAAATGCTAACGCAAATGGCCGCACTCACCGGGCCAAAAGAAAGCCCAGAAGCATCCTCAGAGCAGCGTCACGAACAAGAAACCGATGCTGACTTCTTACGTAGAGTCCTCGAAAAGAAGGACAAAGAAGCTGCAGAGCAAGCAACTAACATAAAACAAATGGCTCTCCTCTTCTAAGATATGGTAGGGATGATGTTACAGCCGGACCCTCCAGCTGAAGACTCTCCGATCATTATTGAAGACGATAGAGGGGAGACATCTAATCCTCCTCCGGTTCGTTCAGCAGCCAAGGAGGAAACTATCTCCAAGGCCGCCCTGGGTGATTATATTGCTCAGCAGATACGAGTTCATCAGGCGGATGAAGCAGCTGGGAAAATTGTTAGAACCGGACGACCCTACCCGGGTTGGTATGACCAAATCAGTTATCCGCCGGGATATACGATCCCTAAATTCCATGTGTACAAAGGGACAGGGAATCAACATCAGCATGTCGCTCAATTCAGGGCTCTTTGCGGTAACACGGGGGGCGACGACAAATTGTTGCTTCGCTAATTCATCGGCAGCTTAGCAGAAACGACCTTTGAATGGTATTCGGAGCTACCTAACGACTCTGTCAAAACATTTGCAGAGATGGATCTATTGTTTACACAAAGATTCGCGAGTGCTAGTGAACGCACCCCGATAACAGCACTGATTAATGCCAGGGAGAAGCCAGGCGAGACGTGGGTCCAATACGCAATACGGTGGCGAAACTTATGGTCGAAGTGCGAACAACGCATCGAAGAAGCACCTGCGGTAGGCATGTTCGTGGGCACTCTTGATCCGCAAGCGACCATCTCGCAATTCATGATGTTCTTCAAGCCAACTACTTTCCAGGCCTTGATTGACAAGTTGGCCCAAATGGATTAGATGGGACATAAACCGTCTCCTCCAAAACCAGACTCTCGAAATGAGAAAGGAAAAGGGAAAGCGATCGTCATCGCCAATACTCAACAACAGCCGAGCAACTCAAAGCCGGTTGTTCGCCAAAACAACGTGCGTCCACGCCCATGCCTCGAGGAGAGACTGGGACGTCCTTACTCGTTTCCTCAGAATAAAACAAGGAGACTGTTCGAGCTGGCGGTGCGCAACAGACTCATCAATCTGCCGAGTCCAAAACGTCCGTTGCAGCCAGGCGATATCAACGATCTTAATTACTGCCCTTACCACCGAGCGGTAAGCCATCCAATCGAAGATTGCTTCGTTTTCAAGGGATGGATCGACGATCAGTACTAACAAGGCAAGTTCGCGTTATCCGAAAACTGGAAGGTGAACCCGCCAAAACCTTATGCCCCTAAAAAAATGGACATGCCGGGGGCAACGTGCTCTTTTATTGAAGAAGCCCCATGGGAGGTGGCCCTTTCGGCCAAAACCAAAAAGATGCTGAATGATCCGCAGACATGTCCGGCGATCAGGTGGAAGAATCCTCTAGAACCCCAGATCATCGAAGGGATGCTAAAGACGCACCCAACTCCAAAGATCAGTGGTGATAGCCAAAGCTCGCATACCCAGCCGTCGAAATCTTCGAAAAAGAAGAAGAAATCCAAAAAGCCCGTGAAGCCTGGCGACAAGCGCACGGACCTGCAGAAACAAATCGACGCACTGGAAAAGTATAACCAGAAGGCACGGACTCCAATCATGCTCCAAGAATTCCTTGGCCACGTCCTTGAAGATGGAGATGACGGAAAAGAATCGTCAGACGAATCTGAGGATTACGTAGCAAGTTGCCATGTGATCTCTCACTCGTCGATAGACAGTAAAGAAACTCCTGACGCGGGGAAACTGGAGGCAAGTCCTAAGACTGAACTTCTAGAACCATCAGACGAAATGATTGATTCATTCCTAAACGAGGCCCGTCTTAAAAGCAAAGCTGATCGGAAGCGTGAGATGACCATATTCGAAAAAGCCAAACGTCGACGACTGGAGGAAAAGGTCGAGACACCCCAACTGGAGCAAAGCATCCCTATCGCCAGCAAAAACAAGCTTAAAGTAAGGAAACGATTCGCTAGGGCCCTGGCAATAGGAATGAAGTTGCCCTCTTTCAAAGAAAATTCCCCTGGCAATATACGTCTTGATGAAGCGGAAATACATCCTAACTTCTGCCTATACCATCAGAGGATTGCACACCCTACCGAGGAGTGCATAGCCTTTAAAAACTGGTGGCAGGGATATATTGCCCATCGACAACACGTTCAACGAGTGAAGCGTAAGGATCGTCGGGAACAGAAAAGCACGACATATGAGCGTGAAAGAGCTGATGGCAACTGTCACATAGCCGACACCAAGAGATCGCAAGTTATCACCTTTGGAAGCGACTATGACGAAGAAATCGCCCTCAGCCCTCTCTTCAAGGAATCCACCTCCGACACAAAAACATGCGAAGATTTGCGGCAAAATCTAGCTGCGTAATCGCATTCAGGCTGATGACCGAAACGTTGTTAAACTACTACCAACCTGCGGCATCCCTAGGCTGACGTGGTAAAAAAAAAGGTATGTCCACAAGCGAGATGGGCACGGATGAAAATCCGAAAGGGCTCCATGAGTAAAAAAAGCAGGACTAACGATGATGTTTGTGAAAACCCGAAAGGGCGTAGACTCGTAAAAAAAAATGGTATGTCCATAAGCAAAATGGGCACGGATGAAAACCCGAAAGGGCTCCGTGAGTAAAAACAGCAGGGCTACCGGCGAGTCTTGTGAAAACCTGAAAGGGCGCAACCTCATTAGAAAAAAAGAATAAAAAGAATAAAAAAAAGACGGTTTGTCCATAAGCAAAATGGGCACGGATGAAAACCCAAAAGGGCTCCGTGAGTAGAAACAGCAGGGCTACCGGCGAGTGTTTGTGAAAACCCGAAAGGGCGCAACCTCGTTAAAAGACACTTACAGGGTCCTCTCGACCTTGTAAGGAGAAACCATCTGCGTGAGATCCTTACGACTCACAAGGGAACAACACACTTAGGGATCCCCACGATTCCTAAGGAGAAATTACACTTGCAAGATCCTCACGACTCGTAAGAAGAACTCTCTTATGGGTGTTAGTGTATATGCCCTAGGGGCCATTATTGTATCATACTAGCATGTATATTACTTAATGGAAGCTTGGGATATTCACAGTTGTATATAACAGTCTTGCTAAACATAGTAGTATGCTACTTGGTTTGAGTCTACTTTAATATGTGCATATGTTTCTTGTAACGTATCACTTATACATATTAGTAGAGCCCATAGGATCTTTGCTTGATTACCAGCGTCGTGATGGCAGTCACATTAGTGGGGGCTGGGTAGTCTGTAAGCAACACCCTATACAGGTCCCTGGTCGTTGGATTATCGAGATAGGGCATCGATATTCCGGAGTAGACTAAGTGTATACGCTTCTCATCCCAGTTGGGGAGATGGTCTGTCCCACAGCCATCAGTACGTCGTACTGGAGATAGTATACATGTGCTCGTTAGGTTACGGGTACACCGGACATGACTCGTCGAGGAACTGATTGGTTGGTATTATACCCATCGTCAGTTATCAGTTCCCAGGTGACATGAGTACAGCATAGTCCGCAGACTTGACACTGCTACTTCGTCTCGAGTGTGTCCCACTGTTCTTAGATTGCTACCCTACCACGGCTCAAAGGAGTCGTGCAAACAGGTAGCAGTTGGGTGCAGTCCCGAACACTTGGAGGCAGTGGCGGTTAGATAGGATTCGTCTCTCCCGGTATTGGGAGATGATATCACGCTGTGTCAGAGAGCCATTACGCAAAGTCCCTGGCCAGGGCAAGCGAGATATACTGGTAGGTTCCAGTAGCTTCTCAGGGTGTAATGGACTTCGCTCCGACACGACTTATACAGCTATTAGGGGACTGACGCTTACCGCCCCCTAGACTTGATATGCGATAGTCTTAGACGAACAGACCGGACTGTACGGAGATTGTCACATCAGGCTCAGTAGGGGTTCGAGATGGTTTTCCTCATCGGCCTTCTTATCGACATCTACCTGGGGACCGTTACGTACAGCTAGTGCCGCTTGCGGTCTGTGGTTAAACCCACTGCCAGCGTAGTGTCGAGTCTTTAGAGTCCCACACAGAGAGTTTCCCTGCTCCAGGAGAAACGATATAGAGGTCGTATGGTTTTACGACAAGGGTTCGGATGCGTACGTGTGTTTACGCACGTACGACTTTTCGGACAGTTTTTACTAGTCGGTTTTGGTTTAAGCCAGATTCTAGTATCGGGTTACTGGATTTATACAGTCTAAAGTTTTTCCGTGTTTTCACGGATTGGAGGGGCGTTCTCGTAATTTGTCTGGAAGCTTCTAGAAGAGTGGTGACTAAGGGGTTAAGGTGGCATTGCATTAAATGAGATTAGTGACTCATTTGTGTGATTCATCCAAGTCATTAATGCATCATAAATGCTTAATGACTCATGGAGATGAATCACTCAAAGATATTTGTGAAGCATGGTTGTTAATTCTATTTTTTGATTTATGGATAAATAATAATGCTTCATATATATCATGATAAGTTCATTATCTCATTTAATTATTATTCTCACATTCTCTCTCCTCAAGCTCACTCTCTCTTCAAACCCTAACCCTAACCTCTCATGTGTTGAGATCAAGGGTTAGCTAGACTAATACATCCATAACCTCACTCTATAACCCCTAGGTAGCTTAGATTAGCACTTTAAGCAACCTAGTTATCTCAAGTTTGAGATCAAGCTTGGCGTAGGAGCTTTCGGGTGGATCGTTTTTTTTTTCGAGGAGGCCGTTGAGGTGCCGATGTTCTAAGGAGCCTACGAGGAGTGGAGGACCGCGATGAAGACCCGAAGGACAAGTAACGTGAGGTATAACTTCGTATCCGAATAGTTAAACCTCTTGTAGTTAGTTAGCAATGGTTAGATAACGATTCATGCGCTCAAGTCCGTGTTACGAAGCTTTGATAATCGTTTTTCATATATTCCGCCTCCCCGCAAGTTCGTGGGGTGCGTGACATGGACTTACAGTGGTATCAGAGACAACTAAACCATTACTAGCTTGTTAGCAACTGATTAGAAGTTCGATCGACGGAAAACACGAAAACAAAAACCCGGAAATCCCTAGTTTCTGTTAATTTTAAAAGTGTCTGAAAAAAGTTTTGACATACCTTAAAATTCACAGCAGGGAATTGTAAGAATACTGAGAAAAAACGAGCCAGTGACTCGACAAAACGTCCGCGGATCCGCGGCAATAGAGAGCTTGTGCCGCGGATCTGCCGCCGAGTCAACGCCGCGTTGACTCGGATTTGCTCAGTAATTCCTATTTTATTGTTCTCTGTTTTCTTGTATGTTCTGTTTCTGCCCAGGTTGCCTCTGTGTTGATTTGCTTTTGGGGTAGACACGGATATAGGTAATCGATCGATGTTCTAATCAATTTGCTAATTGGATCTTTATCTGTAATGTTTTATGTGTTCGTAAACCTCCCCTAACTGCTAGTATGTCGGTTGGCAGGGGGTTGCACATATCTGTGATGTTATATATAACTGTTTGTGTATATGAACTGTGTTGGACTGTTGTGATGATTAGCCGGGGTTTGAGATGTATTTAATATTCATTCATTCAATGTAAATGTAATTTGATGTAATATTATTTTGCGGGGCACATCCAGGTTGCGGTTGTAGCCACCGTTGTATTATTATTTCTTTTTACTGTTTTTGCTCTTAGGATAGACCCAAGGTGGGGTGCACAAACTACCAGGTATTTTGAAGTGTTGAGGCAGACCGCTTCACTTCTGGTACTTGGCGGGTAGTTTGCCGTACCCGTAGGGGTCTAGGGTGGGGTAATGGCTATTCATCACAACTGTGTAATACGTCTTTTATTTCAGGCTCAAAGCAAATGCGGATTGCTAATAAATCCAATAAAGTTCATCTGTGATCTGGAATGCTTATTATTGCGTCCGACGAATGTACAATATCTACATATGATAGCTATTAGACGTCACTTATGTTTTACACCCGCGCTAGCCGAGCCCCCGCTCTGTCGTTAGTTAAGTAACCTAACGGGTGATGACGGGATCCCGTGGCAAATGCGGATGGCATAAGAGGACGTGGTATTTTCGTTGTTTTCTTCAATGATAGGATAATTGATGGGACACATTATTATAATGCAAAGAAAATAAACCAAAGTTTAATCGTTGGAACAAATTTAAAAGGAAACCACTCGGTTATTTTAAAAGATCAGATTTTTAATTGCGGAGCTTTAACCACTCCTTTTAAAAAGTATCAGGTTCCTTCGTTTATATCAAGTTCACTACGTTCACGGTTTTGCCAAAACCATTCGTAGCCCTCCGTCATTTCATTTGGATATTCAGTAGTATTCAAGCTATACATTTGACCAACGCCAGGGCATAGTGTTTGGTAGCTGCTGGAGTATTTCATTTGTTTGCATAGATAGATGTGTTAGTTTGGGACAGTCGTATTATCATTTGGCCAACGTCAGGAATATGTACGGATGGGTTCAAATTAACTAGGACAATGATGGATAGAACTTGACATGTGACTTATGACATTTTGACCAACGCCAAGGTTATAAGAGCATGGGGCAAAAATATATATATCGGGAATTTCTAAAGAAACTGAAATTTGCAGAGAAAGCATACCATTTTGGAGTTTGATGAATGTTGGTAGGATTCCTTCAACATTATCATACGATGATATTTTGGATCCCGATCCTACTGTGAGTATATGCTACTTATCAGGAGATTCGTCACTTAACGATCAATGCTATAAACCAAGTAGGTGCCAAAAAAGGTGTCAGCGGGGTTACGCCCCCAGAGAAAAGAGGTTATTTAATTAAGGAACTTCGCGAAAGCGTTGGAAAACCTCCCTCGAAGTATCGACACTGGCTTGGCTGAACGGTTAAGCAAGTATTGTACGGTGAGAATTGTCCTGGCTAATTCTTCTTTTATGGT
The DNA here is from genome assembly GCA_030015575.1 of Agapanthus africanus. Lineage (NCBI taxonomy): Eukaryota > Viridiplantae > Streptophyta > Magnoliopsida > Asparagales > Amaryllidaceae > Agapanthus > Agapanthus africanus. The sequence continues at coordinate 758,035,834 of CM057340.1, forward strand.
TTGAGGAGGGATTCGAGAAACAGTGGGAGCCATCCTGTTTAGATAAATTAAACCACTCTAAACTTGCAAGAGCATCATGCTAATAGTATTTTCTTCTCTCTCTTAAAATTACAGCGACCTTGTGACCACACATAGGATACATCTAGATAATAATTTGACTGAATCTTACTTATATGAGTGGCAAAAGTCTGTCCAGATGTCCATTGCCTATAACAAGCTGGACCACCCTATTACTACTAAAGATCCCGCCGTCCCAGGTCCAGCTTCAACTGTCGCGGATATGGATATCCGTCAGACAAGGGAAAAAGATAAAGCGAAAGCTAAGTGCCTCATGTTAGCTTCAGTTGATGGTGTTTACCAGAAGCAGCACGAGAAGATGGACCTAGTTTCCATCTTTTCCATAACAAAGATTTATATGGAGAGCAATCTCATATCGCAAGATATGAGACCTCGAACGAATTAATTCAAGCGAGGTTGGCTGACGGGTCATCTGTAGGGGACAACGTCCTTACAATGACTAGCTGTATTGATGAGCTCCAGGACCTGGAGACCGCGTTGGGAAACAAGTCAGATACTGACTTGATTCTACAGTCTCTGCCTCCTACCCTGAAGGAAACCAGGGAAGCAGAAGGAAAGAGAACGGCAAAAGTTTCGGGACTGGATATAGTAAAAGAGGGACGTTCCTATTATTACAGGAATGAATATTGGCAGAATGATTGCAAGGCTAGCAAAGCCAGTAGCCAGGATTCGAAGTATGTTGTGGCTTCAGCCTCAAGTGTATTTGTTATTGAGAACTGCTTGTCAATTAACTCTACTTCCTGGGTACTAGATACCGGAGCAGGATCTCATATCTGTAATTCAATACATGCTTTGAGAAACCGTAGAGTTATAAAGGTAGGTGATTGGTCTCTCAGAGTTGCAAACGGAATGAGCGTAGACGCTGAATCCGTGGGAGAATATCGCCAAGGTTTGACCAGTGGGCATATATTGATTCTACGTAACTGTTTATATGTACCTAGTATGACATGTAATATCATATCAGTATCCTCACTTTCAAGAGAGGGATATGATTTTTCATTCGTAAGCGATGTAGTTAACATCCACCTAAATCAAGTTATGATTAGGTCCGGTACATTAGATAACGGTATATACGTATTAAGTCAAGCTCAGGTTTTCAATATCCAGAACACACTTAAAAGAAAGTCTCCAGAAATAAATCAGGCTTTCTTATGGCATTGTAGACTAGGTCACATCAATGAGAGAAGGTTGACTAAGTTACATAGAGAAGGATATTTGAATCCGTTCGAATATCAATCTTATGCTACTTGTGAATCTTGTCTCAAAGGAAAGATGACAAAAACTCCGTTCACTGGAAACGGAGTAAGAGCAAGTGAGCTCTTGGGACTCGTACACAGTGACGTGTGCGGTCCAATGTCTACACATGCGCGAGATGGTTATTCCTACTTCATTACTTTTACGGATGATTTCTCTAGGTATGGATATGTCTTCTTAATAAAGCATAAATCCGAGGCCTTTGAGAAATTCCAAGAATACAAGAATGAAGTGGAAAACCAAACATGCAAGAGTATAAAGACACTGAGATCTGATCGAGGTGGTGAATACTTAAGTGCCGAGTTCCTGGGTTACTTAAATGAGAATGGAATTCTCTCTCATCTTACTCCTCCATACACACCACAACATAACGGTGTATCGGAAAGGAGGAATCGAACCCTATTGGATATGGTTCGTTCCATGATGAGTAACGCTGAGTTACCGCGATCATTCTGGGGATATGCGCTAGAATCAGCGGCATATCTTCTGAACAGGGTTCCTACCAAGACAGTGCCTACCACCCCATATCAGATGTGGAGTGGGAAGAAACCCTATCTTCAGTATCTGAAGATTTGGGGATGTCCGGTTTTTGTTAAAAAACAGCACGCGGACAAGCTCGAGGCACGATCAGTACAGTGCAAGTTTGTGGGATATCCAAAGAACTCTAAGGGATATCTATTCTATTACGCAGAGGAACAAAAGGTTTTTGTTTCTCGTAATGCCCAATTTTTAGAACAGCAAGTTTTAGAAAAGGATACAAGTGGGAGCGAAATAGAACTGGAAGAAATTCCAGAACCACAAGCTATTACTGAAAGCTTGGAAGAACCAGAAGGTTCAGGAGAACAGGACATCCCGACGCCACTCCGCAGAAGTAGTAGGCCGTCTCATCCGCCTGAGAGATACTACGGTTTTCTCATAGATGGGGATAGAGATGATTGTGTCATTAATGAAGATGACCCTACTAGCTTCCAGCAAGCCATTCAGAGCGGTGACTCGGTAAAATGGCTGGAAGCAATGCGGACCGAAATGGAGTCCATGTACACTAACAAAGTATGGACTTTGGACGTTGCTCCAGATGGGGTAAAACCCATAGGATGCAAATGGATCTTCAAAAAGAAGATTGGTGTAGATAGACAGGTTGAAACCTATAAGGCTAGACTTGTTGCAAAGGGTTTCCGTCAAAGACCTGGTTTGGACTATGACGAAACCTTTTCTCCAGTAGCTATGCTTAAATCCATTCGGGTCCTTCTTGCTATTGCTGCCTTCCACGATTATGAAATTTGGCAGATGGACGTAAAGACGGCCTTTCTAAATGGTAATTTGGAAGAGAGCGTCTATATGGATCAGCCAGAGGGATTCATTCAGAGTGGGAGCAGCGGTAAAGTATGCAAGCTGCTTAAGTCCATTTATGGACTAAAGCAGGCATCACGGAGTTGGAACATCTGTTTTGATGATGCTGTCAAAGAATTTGACTTTATCTAAAATCCAGATGAACCATGCATATACAGTAAGATTGTAGGGAGAGCTGTAGTATTCCTCGTCTTGTACGTGGATGACATTCTCCTAATAGGAAATGATATTCCTATGTTACAGTCGGTCAAAAGATTCTTGTCACATAAATTCTCCATGAAAGACCTGGGTGATGCCACCTACATTCTGGGGATCCGGATCTATCGTGATAGATCAAAGAGGATGTTGGGACTTTTGCAGTCCAGGTACATAGACACCATAGTGAAGAGATTCAGTATGGATGATTCTAAGCGCGGTAACCTACCGGCTTGTCACGGAATCACCCTCTCCAAAGAGATGTCTCCCAAGACTGATTTAGAAAGGGATCGCATGTCGATTATACCTTACGCTTCTGCGGTAGGCTCTATAATGTATGCGATGTTATGTACCATACCAGATGTAGCATACGCATTGAGCGTAGTAAGCCGGTATCAAGCAAACCCAGGGGAGAAGCACTGGATAGCAGTAAAGAACATTCTCAAGTATTTAAGGAGGACTAAGGAGATGTTCTTAGTATATGGCGGAAAAGACCTCCAGATGGAGGCCTTTGCCGACTCCGGCTTCCAGAGTGACAAAGATGACTCCAAATCCATGTCGGGTTATGTCTTTACCCTCAATGGAGGGACGGTCTGTTGGAAGAGTTCCAATCAGGAGACTGTTGCTGACTCAACAATGGAAGCGGAGTACATAGCTGCTTGCGATGCCGCAAAAGAAGCAGTCTGGATAAAGAAGTTCCTCACGAAACTTCAGGTGGTTCCTACCAGTGTTGGTCCAATACCTCTGTATTGTGACAACAACGGCGCTATAGCTTTAGCAAAGGAACCCAGGTCCCATCAGAAGTCCAGACACATCTTAAGGCGGTATCACCTGATCAGGGAGATCGTAGATCGCCGGGAGATCGAGGTGAAAGAGTAGAGTCAGAGAATAACATTGCTGATCCATTCACAAAGGCCCTTCCTCAGACGCAGTTCGAGAGGCTATTCGAGATGATAGGTCTACGATATGCCAGATCATGGCCCTAGTGCAAGTGGGAGATTGTTAGTGTATATGCCCTAGGGGCCATTATTGTATCATACTAGCATGTATATTACTTAATGGAAGCTTGGGATATTCACAGTTGTATATAACAGTCTTGCTAAACATAGTAGTATGCTACTTGGTTTGAGTCTACTTTAATATGTGCATATGTTTCTTGTAACGTATCACTTATACATATTAGTAGAGCCTATAGGATCTTTGCTTGATTACCAGCGTCGTGATGGCAGTCACACTAGTGGGGGCTGGGTAGTCTGTAAGCAACATCCTATACAGGTCCCTGGTCGTTGGATTATCGAGATAGGGCATCGATATTCCGGAGTAGACTAAGTGTATACGCTTCTCATCCCAGTTGGAGAGATGGTCTGTCCCACAGCCATCAGTACGTCGTACTGGAGATAGTATACATGTGCTCGTTAGGTTACGGGTATACCGGACAGGACTCGCCGAGGAACTGATTGGTTGGTATTATACCCATCGTCAGTTATCAGTTCCCAGGTGACATGAGTACAGCATAGTCCGCAGACTTGACACTGCTACTTCGCCTCGAGTGTGTCCCACTGTTCTTAGATTGCTACCCTACCACGGCTCAAAGGAGTCGTGCAAACATGTAGCAGTTGGGTGCAGTCCCGAGCACTTGGAGGCAGTGGCGGTTAGATAGGATTCGTCTCTCCCGGTATTGGGAGATGATATCGCGCTGTTTCAGAGAGCCATTACGCAAAGTCCCTGGCCAGGGCAAGCGAGATATACTGGTAGGTTCCAGTAGCTTCTCAGGGTGTAATGGACTTCGCTCCGACACGACTTATACAGCTATTAGGGGACTGACGCTTACCGCCCCCTAGACTTGATATGCGATAGTCTTAGACGAACAGACCGGACTGTACGGAGATTGTCACATCAGGCTCAGTAGGGGTTTGAGATGGTTTTCCTCATCGGCCTTCTTATCGACATCTACCTGGGGACCGTTACGTACAGCTAGTGCCGCTTGCGGTCTGTGGTTAAACCCACTGCCAGCGTAGTGTCGAGTTTTTAGAGTCCCACACAGAGAGTTTCCCTGCTCCAGGCGAAACGATATAGAGGTCGTATGGTTTTACGACAAGTGTTCGGATGCGTACGTGTGTTTACGCACGTACGACTTTTCGGACAGTTTTTACTAGTCGGCTTTGGTTTAAGCCAGATTCTAGTATCGGGTTACTGGATTTATACAGTCTAAAGTTTTTCCGTGTTTTCACGGATTGGAGGGGCGTTCTCGTAATTTGTCGGGAAGCTTCTAGAAGAGTGGTGACTAAGGGGTTAAGGTGGCATTGCATTAAATGAGATTAGTGATTCAATTGTGTGATTCATCCAAGTCATTAACGCATCATAAATGCTTAATGACTCATGGAGATGAATCACTCAAAAATATTTGTGAAGCATGGTTGTTAATTCTATTTTTTGATTTATGGATAAATAATAATGCTTCATATATATCATGATAAGTTCATTATCTCATTTAATTATTATTCTCACATTCTCTCTCCTCAAGCTCACTCTCTCTTCAAACCCTAACCCTAACCTCTCATGTGTTGAGATCAAGGGTTAGCTAGACTAATACATCCATAACCTCACTCTATATCCCCTAAGTAGCTTAGATTAGCACTTTAAGCAACCTAGTTATCTCAAGTTTGAGATCAAGCTTGGCGTAGGAGCTTTCGGGTGGATCGTTTTTTTTTCGAGGAGGCCGTTGAGGTGCCGATGTTCCAAGGAGCCTACAAGGAGTGGAGGACCGCGATGAAGACCCGAAGGATAAGTAACGTGAGGTATAACTTCGTATCCGAGTAGTTAAACCTCATGTAGTTAGTTAGCAATGGTTTAGATAACGATTCATGTGCTCAAGTCCGTGTTACGAAGCTTTGATAATCGTTTTTCATATATTCCGCCTCCCCGCAAGTTCGTGGGGTGCGTGGCATGGACTTACAGTGGTATCAGAGACAACTAAACCATTACTAGCTTGTTAGCAACTGATTAGAAGTTCGATCGACGGAAAACACGAAAACAAAAACCCGGAAATCCCTAGTTTCTGTTAATTTTAAAAGTGTCTGAAAAAGTTTTGACATACCTTAAAATTCACAGCAGGGAATTGTTAGAATACTGAGAAAAAACGAGCCAGTGACTCGACAAAACGGCCGCGGATCCGCGGCAATAGAGAGCTTGTGCCGCGGATCCGCCGCCAAGTCAACGCCGCGTTGACTCGGATTTGCTCAGTAATTCCTATTTTATTGTTCTCTGTTTTCTTGTATGTTTTGTTTCTGCCCAGTTTGCCTCTGTGTTGATTTGCTTTTGGGGTAGACACGGATATAGGTAATCGATCGATGTTCTAATCAATTTGCTAATTGGATCTTTATCTGTAATGTTTTATGTGTTCGTAAACCTCCCCTAACTGCTAGTATGTCGGTTGGCAGGAGGTTGCACATATCTGTGATGTTATATATAACTGTTTGTGTATATGAACTGTGTTGGACTGTTGTGATGATTAGCCGGGATTTGAGATGTATTTAATATTCATTCATTCAATGTAAATGTAATTTGATGTAATATTATTTTGCGGGGCACATCCAGATTGCGGTTGTAGCCACCGTTGTATTATTATTTCTTTTTACTATTTTTGCTCCTAGGATAGACCCAAGATGGGGTGCACAAACTACCGGGTATTTTGAAGTGTTGAGGCAGACCGCTTCACTTCTGGTACTTGGCGGGTAGTTTGCCGTACCCGTAGGGGTCTAGGGTGGGGTAATGGCTATTCATCACAACTGTGTAATACGTCTTTTATTGCAGGCTCAAAGCAAATGCGGATTGCTAATAAATCCAATAAAGTTCATCTGTGATCTGGAATGCTTATTATTGCGTCTGACGAATGTACAATATCTACATATGATAGCTATTAGACGTCACTTATGTTTTACACCCGCGCTAGCCCAGCCCTCACTCTGTCGTTAGTTAAGTAACCTAACGGGTGATGACGGGACCCCGTGGCAAATGCGGATGGCATAAGAGGACGTGGTATTTTCGTTGTTTTCTTCAATGATAGGATAATTGATGGGACGCATTATTATAATGCAAAGAAAATAATCCAAAGTTTAATCGTTGGAACAAATTTAAAAGGAAACCACTCGGTTATTTTAAAAGATCAGATTTTTAATTGCGGAGCTTTAACCACTCCTTTTAAAAAGTATCAGGTTCCTTCGATTATATCAAGTCCACTACGTTCACGGTTTTGCCAAAACCATTCGTAGCCCTCCGTCATTTCATTTGGATATTCAGTAGTATTCAAGCTATGCATTTGACCAACGCCAGGGCATAGTGTTTGGTAGCTGCTGGAGTATTTCATTTGTTTGCATAGATAGATGTGTTAGTTTGGGACAGTCGTATTATCATTTGGCCAACGTCAGGGATATGTACGGATGGGTTCAAATTAACTAGGACAATGATGGGTAGAACTTGACATGTGACTTATGACATTTTGACCAACGCCAAGGTTATAAGAGCATGGGGCAAAAATATATATATCGGGAATTTCTAAAGAAACTGAAATTTGCAGAGAAAGCATACCATTTTGGAGTTTGATGAATGTTGGTAGGATTCCTTCAACATTATCATACGATGATATTTTGGATCCCGATCCTACTGTGAGTATATGCTACTTATCAGGAGATTCGTCACTTAACGATCAATGCTATAAACCAAGTAGGTGCCAAGAAAGGTGTCAGCGGGGTTACGCCCCCAGAGAAAAAGGTTATTTAATTAAGGAACTTCGCGGAAGCGTTGGAAAACCTCCCTCGAAGTATCGACACTGGCCTGGCTGAACGGTTAAGCAAGTATTGTATGGTGAGAATTGTCCTGGCTAATTCTTCTTTTATGGTTTGAGGAGGGATTCGAGAAACAGTGGGAGCTATCCTGTTTAGATAAATTAAACCACTCTAAACTTGTAAAAGCATCATGCTAATAGTATTTTCTTCTCTCTCTTAAAATTACAGCGACCTTGTGACCACACATAGGTTACATCTAGATAATAATTTGACTGAATCTTACTTATATGAGTGGCAAAAGTCTGTCTAGATGTCTATTGCCTATAACAAGCTGGACCACCCTATTACTACTAAAGATCCCGCCGTCCCAGGTCCAGTTTCAACTGTCGCGGATATGGATATCCGTCAGACAAGGGAAAAAGATAAAGCGAAAGCTAAGTTCCTCGTGTTAGCTTCAGTTGATGGTGTTTACCAGAAGCAGCACGAGAAGATGGACCTAGTTTCCATCTTTTTCCATAACAAAGATTTATATGGAGAGCAATCTCATATCGCAAGATATGAGACCTCGAACGAATTAATTCAAGCGAGGTTGGCTGACGGGTCATCTGTAGGGGACAACGTCCTTACAATGACTAGCTGTATTGATGAGCTCCAGGACCTGAAGACCGCGTTAGGAAACAAGTCAGATACTGACTTGATTCTACAGTCTCTGCCTCCTACCCTGAAGGAAACCAGGGAAGCAGAAGGAAAGAGAACGGCAAAAGTTTCGGGACTGGATATAGTAAAAGAGGGACGTTCCTATTATTACAGGAATGAACATTGGCAGAATGATTGCAAGGCTAGCAAAGCCAGTAGCCAGGATTCGAAGCATGTTGTGGCTTCAGCCTCAAGTGTATTTGTTATTGAGAACTGCTTGTCAATTAACTCTACTTCCTGGGTACTAGATACCGGAGCAGGATCTCATATCTGTAATTCAATACATGCTTTGAGAAACCGTAGAGTTATAAAGGTAGGTGATTGGTTTCTCAGAGTTGCAAACGGAATGAGCGTAGACGCTGAATCCGTGGGAGAATATCGCCTAGGTTTGACCAGTGGGCATATATTGATTCTACGTAACTGTTTATATGTATCTAGTATGACATGTAATATCATATCAGTATCCTCACTTTCAAGAGAGGGATATGATTTTTCATTCGTAAGCGATGTAGTTAACATCCACCTAAATCAAGTTATGATTGGGTCCGGTACATTAGATAACGGTATATACGTATTAAGTCAAGCTCAGGTTTTCAATATCCAGAACACACTTAAAAGAAAGTCTCCAGAAATAAATCAGGCTTTCTTATGGCATTGTAGACTAGGTCACATCAATGAGAGAAGGTTGACTAAGTTACATAGAGTAGGATATTTGAATCCGTTCGAATATCAATCTTATGCTACTTGTGAATCTTGTCTCAAAGGAAAGATGACAAAAACTCCGTTCACTGGAAACGGAGTAAGAGCAAGCGAGCTCTTGGGACTCGTACACAGTGACGTGTGCGGTCCAATGTCTACACATGCGCGAGGTGGTTATTCCTACTTCATTACTTTTACGGATGATTTCTCTAGGTATGGATATGTCTTCTTAATAATGCATAAATCCGAGGCCTTTGAGAAATTCCAAGAATACAAGAATGAAGTGGAAAACCAAACAGGCAAGAGTATAAAGACACTGAGATCTGATCGAGGTGGTGAATACTTAAGTGCCGAGTTCCTGGGTTACTTAAAAGAGAATGGAATTCTCTCTCAGCTTACTCCTCCATACACACCACAACATAACGGTGTATCGGAAAGGAGGAATCGAACCCTATTGGATATGGTTCGTTCCATGATGAGTAACGCTGAGTTACCGCGATCATTCTGGGGATATGCGCTAGAATCAGCGGCATATCTTCTGAACAGGGTTCCTACCAAGACAGTGCCTACCACCCCATATCAGATGTGGAGTGGGAAGAAACCCTATCTTCAGTATCTGAAGATTTGGGGATGTCCGGTTTTTGTTAAAAAAGAGCACGCGGACAAGCTCGAGGCACGATCAGTACAGTGCAAGTTTGTGGGATATCCAAAGAACTCTAAGGGATACCTATTCTATTACGCAGAGGAACAAAAGGTTTTTGTTTCTCGTAATGCCCAATTTTTAGAACAGCAAGTTTTAGAAAACGATACAAGTGGGAGAGAAATAGAACTGGAAGAAATTCCAGAACCACAAGCTATTACTGAAAGCTTGGATGAACCAGAAGGTTCAGGAGAACAGGACATCCCGACGCCACTCCGCAGGAGTAGTAGGCCGTCTCATCCGCCTGAGAGATACTACGGTTTTCTCATAGATGGGGATAGAGAGGATTGTGTCATTGATGAAGATGACCCTACTAGCTTCCAGCAAGCCATTCAGAGCGGTGACTCAGTAAAATGGCTGGAAGCAATGCGGACCGAAATGGAGTCCATGTACACTAACAAAGTATGGACTTTGGACGTTGCTCTAGATGGGGTAAAACCCGTAGGATGCAAATGGATCTTCAAAAAGAAGATTGGTGTAGATAGACAGGTTGAAACCTATAAGGCTAGACTTGTTGCAAAGGGTTTCCGTCAAAGACCTGGTTTGGACTATGACGAAACCTTTTCTCCAGTAGCTATGCTTAAATCCATTCGGGTCCTTCTTGCTATTGCTGCCTTCCACGATTATGAAATCTGGCAGATGGACGTAAAGACGGCCTTTCTAAATGGTAATTTGGAAGAGAGCGTCTATATGGATCAGCCAGAGGGATTCATTCAGAGTGGGAGCAGCGGTAAAGTATGCAAGCTGCTTAAGTCCATTTATGGACTAAAGCAGGCATCGCGGAGTTGGAACATCTATTTTGATGATGTTGTCAAAGAATTTGACATTATCAAAAATCCAGATGAACCATGCATATACAGTAAGATTGTAGGGAAAGCTGTAGTATTCCTCGTCTTGTACGTGGATGACATTCTCCTAATAGGAAATGATATTCCTATGTTACAGTCAGTCAAAAGATTCTTGTCACATAAATTCTCCATGAAAGACCTGGGTGATGCCACCTACATTCTGGGGATCCGGATCTATCGTGATAGATCAAAGAGGATGTTGGGTCTTTCGCAGTCCAGGTACATAGACACCATAGGGAAGAGATTCAGTATGGATGATTCTAAGCGCGGTAACCTACCGGCTTGTCACGGAATCACCCTCTCCAAAGAGATGTCTCCCAAGACTGATTTGGAAAGGGATCGCATGTGGATTATACCCTACGCTTCTGCGGTAGGCTCTATAATGTATGCGATGTTATGTACCAGACCAGATGTAGCATACGCATTGAGCGTAGTAAGCCGGTATCAAGCAAACCCAGGGGAGAAGCACTGGATAGCAGTAAAGAACATTCTCAAGTACCTAAGGAGGACTAAGGAGATGTTCTTAGTATATGGCGGAAAAGACCTCCAGATGGAGGCCTTTGCCGACTCCGGCTTCCAGAGTGACAAAGATGACTCAAAATCCATGTCGGGTTATGTCTTTACCCTCAATGGAGGGGCGGTCTGTTGGAAGAGTTCCAAGCAGGAGACCGTTGCTGACTCAAAAATGGAAGCGGAGTACATAGCTGCTTGCGATGCCGCAAAAGAAGCAGTCTGGATGAACGAGTTCCTCACGGAACTTCAGGTGGTTCCTACCAGTGTTGGTCCAATACCTCTGTATTGTGACAACAACGGCGCTATAGCTTTAGCAAAGGAACCCAGGTCCCATCAGAAGTCCAGACACATCTTAAGGCGGTATCACCTGATCAGGGAGATCGTACATCGCCGGGAGATCGAGGTGAAAGAGTAGAGACAAAGAATAACATTGCTGATCCATTCACAAAGGCCCTTCCTCAGACGCAGTTCGAGAGGCTATTCGAGATGATAGGTCTACGATATGCCAGCTCATGGCCCTAGTGCAAGTGGGAGATTGTTAGTGTATATGCCCTAGGGGCCATTATTGTATCATACTAGCATGTATATTACTTAATGGAAGCTTGGGATATTCACAGTTGTATATAACAGTCTTGCTAAACATAGTAGTATGCTACTTGGTTTGAGTCTACTTTAATATGTGCATATGTTTCTTGTAACGTATCACTTATACATATTAGTAGAGCCCATAGGATCTTTGCTTGATTACCAGCGTCGTGATGGCAGTCACACTAGTGGGGGCTGGGTAGTCTGTAAGCAACATCCTATACAGGTCCCTGGTCGTTGGATTATCGAGATAGGGCATCGATATTCCGGAGTAGACTAAGTGTATACGCTTCTCATCCCAGTTGGGGAGATGGTCTGTCCCACAGCCATCAGTACGTCGTACTGGAGATAGTATACATGTGCTCGTTAGGTTACGGGTACACCGGACAGGACTCGCCGAGGAACTGATTGGTTGGTATTATACCCATCGTCAGTAATCAGTTCCCAGGTGACATGAGTACAGCATAGTCCGCAGACTTGACACTGCTACTTCGCCTCGAGTGTGTCCCACTGTTCTTAGATTGCTACCCTACCACGGCTCAAAGGAGTCGTGCAAACAGGTAGCAGTTGGGTGCAGTCCCGAGCACTTGGAGGCAGTGGCGGTTAGATAGGATTCGTCTCTCCCGGTATTGGGAGATGATATCGCGCTGTGTCAGAGAGCCATTGCGCAAAGTCCCTGGCCAAGGCAAGCGAGATATACTGGTAGGTTCCAGTAGCTTCTCAGGGTGTAATAGACTTCGCTCCGACACGACTTATACAGCTATTAGGGGACTGACGCTTGCCGCCCCCTAAACTTGATATGCGATAGTTTTAGATGAACAGACCGGACTGTACGGAGATTGTCACATCAGGCTCAGTAGGGGTTCGAGATGGTTTTCCTCATCGGCCTTCTTATCGACATCTACCTGGGGACCGTTACGTACAGCTAGTGCCGCTTGCGGTCTGTGGTTAAACCCATTGCCAGCGTAGTGTCGAGTCTTTAGGGTCCCACACAGAGTGTTTCCCTGCTCCAGGTGAAACGATATAGAGATCGTATGGTTTTACGACAAGGGTTCGGATGCGTACGTGTGTTTACGCACATACGACTTTTCGGACAGTTTTTACTAGTCGGCTTTGGTTTAAGCCAGATTCTAGTATCGGGTTACTGGATTTATACAGTCTAAAGTTTTTCCGTGTTTTCACGGATTGGAGGGGCGTTCTCGTAATTTGTCGGGAAGCTTCTAGAAGAGTGGTGACTAAGGGGTTAAGGTGGCATTACATTAAATGAGATTAGTGACTCATTTGTGTGATTCATCCAAGTCATTAATGCATCATAAATGCTTAATGACTCATGGAGATGAATCACTCAAAGATATTTGTGAAGCATGGTTGTTAATTCTATTTTTTGATTTATGGATAAATAATAATGCTTCATATATATCATGATAAGTTCATTATCTCATTTAATTATTATTCTCACCTTCTCTCTCCTCAAGCTCACTCTCTCTTCAAACCCTAACCCTAACCTCTCATGTGTTGAGATCAAGAGTTAGCTAGACTAATACATCCATAACCTCACTCTATATCCCCTAGGTAGCTTAGATTAGCACTTTAAGCAACCTAGTTATCTCAAGTTTGAGATCAAGCTTGGCGTAGGAGCTTTCGGGTAGATCGTCTTTGATTCGAGGAGGCCGTTGAGGTGCCGATATTCCAAGGAGCCTACGAGGAGTGGAGGACCGCGATGAAGACCCGAAGGACAAGTAACGTGAGGTATAACTTCATATCCGAGTAGTTAAACCTCTTGTAGTTTGTTAGCAATGGTTTAGATAACGATTCATGCGCTCAAGTCCGTGTTACGAAGCTTTGATAATCGTTTTTCATATATTCCGCCTCCCCGCAAGTTCGTGGGGTGCGTGACATAGACTTATAGTGGTATCAGAGACAACTAAACCATTACTAGCTTGTTAGCAACTGATTAGAAGTTCGATCGACGGAAAATACGAAAACAAAAACCCGGAAATCCCTAGTTTCTGTTAATTTTAAAAGTGTCTGAAAAAGGTTTTGACATACCTTAAAATTCGCAGCAGGGAATTGTAAGAATACTGAGAAAAAACGAGCCAGTGACTCGACAAAACGGCCGCGGATCCGCGGCAATAGAGAGCTTGTGCCGCGGATCCGCCGCCGAGTCAACGCCGCGTTGACTCGGATTTGCTCAGTAATTCCTATTTTATTGTTCTCTGTTTTCTTGTATGTTTTGTTTCTGCCCAGGTTGCCTCTGTGTTGATTTGCTTTTGGGGTAGACACGGATATAGGTAATCGATCGATGTTCTAATCAATTTGCTAATTGGATCTTTATCTGTAATGTTTTATGTGTTCGTAAACCTCCCCTAACTGCTAGTATGTCGGTTGGCAGGGGGTTGCACATATCTGTGATGTTATATATAACTGTTTGTGTATATGAACTGTGTTGGACTGTTGTGATGATTAGCCGGGGTTTGAGATGTATTTAATATTCATTCATTCAATGTAAATGTAATTTGATGTAATATTATTTTGCGGGGCACATCCAGGTTGCGGTTGTAGCCACCGTTGTATTATTATTTCTTTTTACTGTTTTTGCTCTTAGGATAGACCCAAGGTGGGGTGCATAAACTACCGGATATTTTGAAGTGTTGAGGCTGACCGCTTCACTTCTGGTACTTGGTGGGTAGTTTGCCGTACCCGTAGGGGTCTAGGGTGGGGTAATGGTTATTCATCACAACTGTGTAATACGTCTTTTATTGCAGGCTCAAAGCAAATGCGGATTGCTAATAAATCCAATAAAGTTCATCTGTGATCTGGAATGCTTATTATTGCGTCTGACGAATGTACAATATCTACATATGATAGCTATTAGACGTCACTTATGTTTTACACCCGCGCTAGCCCAGCCCCCGCTCTGTCGTTAGTTAAGTAACCTAACGGGTGATGACGGGACCCCGTGGCAAATGCGGATGGCATAAGAGGACGTGGTATTTTCGTTGTTTTCTTCAATGATAGGATAATTGATGGGACGCATTATTATAATGCAAAGAAAATAATCCAAAGTTTAATCGTTGGAACAAATTTAAAAGGAAACCACTCGGTTATTTTAAAAGATCAGATTTTTAATTGCGGAGCTTTAACCACTCCTTTTAAAAAGTTTCAGGTTCCTTCGATTATATCAAGTTCACTACGTTCACGGTTTTGCCAAAACCATTCGTAGCCCTCCGTCATTTCATTTGGATATTCAGTAGTATTCAAGCTATGCATTTGACCAACGCCAGGGCATAGTGTTTGGTAGCTGCTGGAGTATTTCATTTGTTTGCATAGATAGATGTGTTAGTTTGGGACAATCGTATTATCATTTGGCCAATGTCAGGGATATGTACGGATGAGTTCAAATTAACTAGGACAATGATGGGTAGAACTTGACATGTGACTTATGACATTTTGACCAACGCCAAGGTTATAAGAGCATGGGGCAAAAATATATATATCGGGAATTTCTAAAGAAACTGAAATTTGCAGAGAAAGCATACCATTTTGGAGTTTGATGAATGTTGGTAGGATTCCTTCAACATTATCATACGATGATATTTTGGATCCCGATCCTACTGTGAGTATATGCTACTTATCAGGAGATTCGTCACTTAACGATCAATGCTATAAACCAAGTAGGTGCCAAGAAAGGTGTCAGCGGGGTTACGCCCCCAGAGAAAAGAGGTTATTTAATTAAGGAATTTTGCGAAAGCGTTGGAAAACCTCCCTCGAAGTATCGACACTGGACTGGCTGAACGGTTAGGCAAGTATTGTACGGTGAGAATTGTCCTGGCTAATTCTTCTT
The DNA here is from genome assembly GCA_030015575.1 of Agapanthus africanus. NCBI lineage: Eukaryota > Viridiplantae > Streptophyta > Magnoliopsida > Asparagales > Amaryllidaceae > Agapanthus > Agapanthus africanus. Next base: position 758,051,380 of record CM057340.1, read on the forward strand.
TTATGGTTTGAGGAGGGATTCGAGAAACAGTGGGAACCATCCTGTTTAGATAAATTAAACCACTCTAAACTTGCAAGAGCATCATGCTAATAGTATTTTCTTCTCTCTCTTAAAATTACAGCGACCTTGTGACCACACATAGGTTACATTTAGATAATAATTTGACTGAATCTTACTTATATGAGTGGCAAAAATCTGTCCAGATGTCCATTGCCTATAACAAGCTGGACCACCCTATTACTATTAAAGATCCCGCCGTCCCAAATCCAGTTTCAACTGTCGCGGATATGGATATCCGTCAGACAAGGGAAAAAGATAAAGCGAAAGCTAAGTGCCTCGTGTTAGCTTCAGTTGATGGTGTTTACCAGAAGCAGCACGAGAAGATGGATCTAGTTTCCATCTTTTTCCATAACAAAGATTTATATGGAGTGCAATCTCATATCGCAAGATATGAGACCTCGAACGAATTAATTCAAGCGAGGTTGGCTGACGGGTCATCTGTAGGGGACAACGTCCTTACAATGACTAGCTGTATTGATGAGCTCCAGGACCTGGAGACCGCGTTGGGAAACAAGTCAGATACTGACTTGATTCTACAGTCTCTGCCTCCTACCCTGAAGGAAACCAGGGAAGCAGAAGGAAAGAGAACGGCAAAAATTTCGGGACTGGATACAGTAAAAGAGGGACGTTCCTATTTGTCACACCCCTCTTCCTAAAATACGGAATACGAGGGGAAGACAAGGCCAGCCATGCTCCTACGGTCAAGAAAATGTCCTGCCGTAGTCACACTTCGGCTTCTAGTTTTTCATGGTAATCAGTATATTAAATGCACAGGCAATGAGAAATGCAGTAACTGGAACAAAACAGTAAAATGAACTGACCTGATGGGAAACAAGAGATATAACTCTAGATAGCAAGTCGAGGTATCTGTGATGTTCGTCTAGTCCTGGTCCAGACTAAATCTTCTCCTCACACTGAGCATACATACTCAGGTCGTCAGAGCGACACAATAGCAATATAATATGTATAAAATCATGTGACAACTCTAACAGTGGTAATAGATATGCATAACAGTAAATCAATGACAACATGAATATGAATGTGCAGTAATCAATGCAGCGGAACAGTAAAAGCAGTAGAACGATATGCCACGTATGTCAACACTGTAAGTAAGATATATCAATGCCAGTATCCCTATCAGTCTCTAAGTCTCACTGTACAGGTCACTAAGCCTATCGTCAGTCCAAGTGTGAGAGTCAACCACTCGCGAGTGTCCTCCACCCAAGGGTAGAACCCAAGGGCAAGGGACCACGGGCCCAACATGTATATCACGGTGATAATCACATAACCTGTAAATATCCATATATCTCCCTAAATATATAAGCCGGCATGGGACTCCCGAGATTCTGTTGAACTCACACTTAAACTACCCCACACCCCGTGGTCTACATCAAACGCTAACCATAACCTTAAATACCAATCGGTCGGTGACAAGTCTGCGCGAGAACTGGAGGCAGGACCTCCATCAAGCACGTCCCGACTAATACCTAAGATAAATGGCAGTGTTTGGTGCCTTATCTGTGACACCCATGCAAGAGCTTTAATAAGTGTCCCATACCACTTATAGTCACACGTACGCGCATCCCACAGACGTCGACAATGCAATAGAATAATAAGGTTCACTGATTGTGTACAAGTACGTATCACTTTCACTTAATCACTTATACACGAACACTGAGGTACTTGCCACAATCATCACTAAAATCTAACACTGGGTAAATTCACGTTATCACTAGGTTATCAATGCAATGACAGGTGTAAGATATGATGCGTAAACAATACATAAAGCATGTTTAGGATGTCATGAATCAACAATCTACCGCTTGCATAAATTATCAAAAATCAAACGTGTACGGTTTAGTGAAACAATAAACAGGTAATTAATTAGTATGTTCAATTATCTATCCATCGAATTTAGTTTCATGTCAATCGGATTCCAGAGTCATTATTTATAGCCATTTCGTTTTAAGCGTTCACGGCTGGAAATCTGGTTTCAGAATCAGAAATCCATTTCCCAACGCATTTTAATCCCAATTGAGATCAGATTTTAGCGACGCTACAGTTGAATGAAATCTAGGGTTTTCAGTAAGGTTTTCAACGCAATAGACGGATCCTCAATCGCGTCTATATGTCAGGAGATATACACTGTTTATTACTAGTATATCAATTCTGATTCTGTTGTGACTGTTATGCGTCCCGATCTTTTAAATTACAGAATAAATATCAAACGATGACGAAACAGAATGAAACTACTTGTGTTGTCTAGCTAACAGATTCACCTATACTAAAAAGTGGAGTTCCGCAACCTACGAGTGAAGGAAACAGGATGGTGTTCTTTACGGGATAGCAAGCAACAATTTGAGTCGCTCTGGACTGCAGTCCAGAGTCGCACTCCGATCCAAATATCGTCACAGTTTAAGTATAGGAATATCTGGAAACTAGTATAGGGTTAAAGTTCGTCGAGTTGGCTTCGATTTGAGCCCTATAACACATCAATCCAGTATGTATATAATTTATGGTGATTTTTACGGTTTTCAGATACAGAAAATATCTAGTTTTACAGGCAGACTTGGGGGTAGTCGTTTTAGTAGTTAACGGTCATATTTTCCAACGAAATTCACACATTAGAATCATAGGCTTACGGGCCAAACTACACAAGTGAGTGCCGTCAATTTAAACGAGAATTTTCATAGGGAACACGCATCGAACAGTTGAGTCGTATAATTTAACGGTAAAGTATGGAATATATATACGATTATAATTTGTAATTAATAATAAGTAGCATGTAGCAAGTGGGGACTTGCCTGGACACGTTCTGGTGGTGCACGGTGGCGGCAATGGCACGATCGCGTCACGAACGCAGCATAGGTTCGGCCTCGGAATCAGGTAGTTGTACTCAATCCAATCAATCTCCACACATTCATTCTCCGCACTACTCCGGATTATTCCTTGCTTCGGTGTGAGGGGATAGTGGTGCTGAAACAGAGAAAGAGGTCTTTAGAGAAACAGAGAGAGAAAGATTTAGAGAGAGTGTGTGTGACAGAGAGAGAGAGAGAGAGAGAGAAAGAGAGAGAGAGAGAGGTTTAGAGAGAGAGACAGAGAGATAGGGAATGAGGGAGAGAAACAGAGAAAGAGTGAGAGAGAGACAGAGAGATAGAGAGTGAAAGAGAGAGAGATAGAGTGAGGGAGAGAGAAACAGAGAGAGGTTAGATAGAGAGAGAGAAAGAGCACAGTGAGGGAGAGCAGAGGAAGAGAGAGAGAGAGAGATGGCGACGGTGATGATGATGACGAGGAGGGTGAAGGGTGTCGACAAGGTGGTTCAAGCTCGCCGGCGTCGAGGCACCGGTGGCCGAGCTCGGGTGCAGTGAGCGGGTGGAGTGTGTAAGGGGCTTGGCAGTGTGGTGGTCGATGAAGTGGAGTGGTGAGGGACTCAGTCGGTGGAGGAGGAAAGGAAGAGACTTGCCGTCGTCGTCGTCATTGATGGCGAGGGTGATGGTGCTCGGTGTGAGGGGAGTTTGAGCTTGGCGGTGGGTCGGGTATGCAGGCGAGTGGTGGAGTAGTGAGTGAAGAGGAGAGAGATGCGAGGGTGGACGATGAGGAGATGAGGGAAGAGGGATCGGTAGTCGTCGTCGTCGCCGGTGGAAGTGGTGGCAGCGGGAATGGGTTTGAGAGAGGAGGAAGAAGGAGAACGAGGGAGAGAGAGAACGAGATGGGGAAAAAGGGTGCGTGGGTGTGTACGAGAGGAGAGGTCAAGGGTTGTGCGTTGAGTGGACCGCGAGGGCGCGTCGTGGGGTAACGACGCTCTAGCGCTGGCGACGGAGGTGGAACGGGCATGCGAGAAATGCGCAACGGGAAGAAGAAGAGAATGGTGTGGGCTGGGTCGGTTTCGTTGGGGGTGAATGGGCTGGGCCACGGATGGGCTTGGGATTAATTAAGGTAAAAGGATTTATAATTAATGGAAGTGGGCCGGGCTGCTGAGCTGAAGGGCTTGGGCCACAGAATTTAAGGGAAAATCAAATAGAAAAATATAGGGGATTGGGCCGGGGAACTGCTGGGCTTGGGAAGGAGTTGGGTTTTAAGGGAAAAGATTTAAGTTTAATAAAAGAATGGGTTTGGATAGGCTGCCAGAATAAAAGGAATTCTAAAGAAATGGCTGTGGAAAAATTCTGCTGGGCCGGGCTCTTTAAAATAGTAAGGGAATTTAGTTTAATTAAAAGTGAATAGGGTTTGGGGTTTAAAGAAAATGTTTTAAGAATGAAATAATTTTTATAAATAAAATTATAAATAAAACACATAAAATTATAAATAAAAATAAATGGAATTCTAGAGTAACAAAATACAGACTTTGGTATAAAAGGGGCTGGGTATTACATCATACCACCCTTACAAAAATTTCGTCCTCGAAATTTAAAATAAACGATAAATAATACAAATATAGGCGAAAGCTATTATATTGCAACTAACTCATAAAGATTTACTTGAAATAGGCGGATGAATTTTTTTTTGAAGGTTTATATATATGTAAGCATAACATACTGAAAATATAGGTTTAACTAAGTATAAGATAAGAACAACTACAAAGGCAACCTATATGCATACGAGAATAGTGATAACAACAATAACGAACGATGATATTCGAGGCGTACTCGATAAAATCAGAACTCAAACATATGCACATATCAGTATATTAAAAGTAGCACAACAGAAATAATAGGTGTAAAGCACAACTATAAATAATAGTAACATAGGCACCATACCCGAAAAAGAACGGCAATAAAGTAGTGAAAGATTTGTCGGTAGGTTAAAATATTTTAGAATAATGTATCGATCAAATAGTTTTAAAATTACTTAGGAAACTCATATAGTGAAAATAATAAACATGGAACAAGAATATGCGCGGTGTAAGGTTGCGCTACTGAAAATAATAGGAAAGCTAGTAGTGGAGTACTTGAAATGCGTAAAACGGGAATAGTCGATAAAACACACTCTTCGATAAATATAAAATAATGAAAACCAAATTTTCGAATAATAATGTCCCTAAATATATATATAGGGTAATAGGAAAACACATAAAATGTACAGGGCTAGCTAGGGTAAGGATTACAAGGAAGTGTGGATCATTAAAATGTTGGAGTATGGTGGCTTTAGGCTGAAAATCAAGGAGATTGGGATCGGGTCAGCACAGGATGTAAGGGTGAACAACAAATGACTACAAGGGAAGAAGTATGGGGAGGATAACGGTCGGTACTTCAAACGAATCAAAAATTTGAAAGGCTAGCTAACTCGGAAATTCATAAGAAAGGTCCTCCTCCCAGAAGGATCTCAAACGGGGCGCAGACGAAGGATGAAGGGTGGACCTCCAAAAATCGGGTGTGGTACTAGTGAATCTCAGTGAGGGTTAAGACAAGGTAAGGAGTAGGGGTGAACAGATCTCAGTAGGAAAATAATTGTATAGAAGAAATAATCAAACAGCAAGTGAACTAAGCAGATCGAAAGATTAGCGAACTCAGCAATTTATTTTATTTCAAAAGATTTTAAACAAAGCATTCTCAAAGACGAGAAGTGGCCCTAAACTATACACAGTTTTATTTGGCCAGAAAAAGACAACATCAAAAGAAATCTCGTCAGTCACGGTTGTGGAGATTCAGCAGGTTGCGGTAGGCTCGTGCGCTCAGGTAGGGGCGTCCATTCCCATATCGCCTCGCGGGCATCGCCATTGGAAGTTCTTCCACAGCAGGGTCTTGATCTTCCGGTCCTTCTTCCTCGGGTGGAGTTTCTTCATCGAGGTCCGATTCCATGTGATCCTCTCCTTCTGGGTTCTCTTCCATGGGGTCTTCCTCCACTAGATTTTCCTCTATCGGATCTTCCTCGGGATCTTCCTCTATCGGGTTCTCTTCAGGTTCTCCGTCCTCTTCGTCGGAATCGCCTATCATGTCAAACTCTGGGGCGGCTACTCCTTCGTCCTCTGAATCGTTGTTTCCGAAATTGTCCTGGGGACCGTTGATCTCATCGTCGGAACTCATCAGTGTGCGGTCTAAGGAAACGCACGACTGTGCATCCTCATCTAGATGCGGCGCTGCTCCAGGATGGGCCATGGCTTGAAAGAAAAAGAGTCATGATTAGGCAATGGAATACATCAGGGAAATGGCTAAGTGTACGAAGTATGGGAAGATATGCGGTGGCAGGAATTGAAAAATCAAAATTAAAATGTTGTGCTAATGAACAGTATGAACAAGGGGAAAAATGACAAGAGAATGATACATGTATTACGATTAAAATTTGATTGCATTCAACTAAAATTTTCAACGGATACAAGATTTCAAATGGAAAGAAATATTCATAAAAAAGATGACAACATTATTACTGAAAGTAGATAACATGAAAAATTCTTCTTCGACTACTATAACGTTGCATTCTCGTTGCGTGAGTTGAATCCTGCGTTAGGTCCGCCTTATCATCGAAGTTCGAACTACGCGATAATCATCACTTGTCAGAAGTGTGGAGAGTGGACGAGTCTCCTCCTTGTAGTTCCTTCCTTTCTGGGCAATCGTTGATGAGATATTTATTGGACCCGCATATCAGACATTTCCCTTGGGCGCGGCGACAATCCCTCTGAAGATGTCCTGGCCTCTTACAGTACCCACAACATGGGGTTTTCTGCTGCTTCTGTCGCGGAGAAACAAATTAGCGCTTCATTTTCTTCTCTTTTCCTCGTCTAACGGGGATCCCTTTATGATTTGAGACTCCCGCTGGTGCCTGATTCGCCTGTCTTCTCAGTCCTTCAGCCAACAAGTCGTTTGTTCGCTCCTGGGCTTCCTTTAGACCTTGCAGTACACTCAGAATCTCGACGGTCTGAATCTGGGGAGTGAAGATAGATGAAGAGTCATTGGAAGACATGATCCTGAAACAACAATTTTGAGAATGATATAAGTCACACGCTAAACGAATCAAAATATAATATGGATAGGACAAAGATTCAAGAATATCAGAGGTGATAAATTTATTACAAGTGGAGAATCAACTGTATGACTTTAAGTCACTTAAACAGAATACGGTAGTGCAATTGCAACCAGGTAACCTTGCCAAGTCACCCGAAACCCTAGCGAATGGATAGCAGAACACTCAATGTGAATATGGATCAAGGATATCAAGTTTACAATCTACTGAGGGATGTCACAGATTGTCAAACTCTACACGAAAACTGCAATCCCAATCGAAGCAAAACCTGGCTCTGATACCAACTAAACCATGTCACGCCCCGCTTCCCAAAATATGGAATACGAGGGGAAGACAAGGCCAGCCATGCTCCTACGGTCAAGGAAATGTCCTGCCGTAGTCACAGTTCGGCTTCTAGTTTTTCATGGTAATCAGTATATTAAATGCGCAGGCAATGAGAAATGCAGTAACTGGAACAAAACAGTAAAATGAACTGACCTGATGGGAAACAAGAGATATAACTCTAGATAGCAAGTCGAGGTATCTGTGATGTACGTCTAGTCCTGGTCCAGACTAAATCTTCTCCTCACACTGAGCATGCATACTCAGGTCGTCAGAGCGACACAATAGCAATATAATATGTATAAAATCATGTGACAACTCTAACAGTGGTAATAGATATGCATAACAGTAAATCAATGACAACATGAATATGAATGTGCAGTAATCAATGCAGCGGAACAGTAAAAGTAGTAGAACGATATGCCACGTATGTCAACACAGTAAGTAAGATATATCAATGCCAGTATCCCTATCAGTCTCTAAGTCTCACTGTACAGGTCACTAAGCCTATCGTCAGTCCAAGTGTGAGAGTCAACCACTCGCGAGTGTCCTCCACCCAAGGGTAGAACCCAAGGGCAAGGGACCACGGGCCCAACATGTATATCACGGTGATAATCACATACCCTGTAAATCTCCATATATCTCCCTAAATATATAAGCCGGCATGGGACTCCCGAGATTCTGTTGAACTCACACTTAAACTACCCCACACCCCGTGGTCTACATCAAACGCTAACCATAACCCTAAATACCAATCGGTCGGTGACAAGTCTGCGCGAGAACTGGAGGCAGGACCTCCATCAAGCACGTCCCGACTAATACCTAAGATAAATGGTAGTATTTGGTGCCTTATCTGTGACACCCGTGCAAGACCTTCCATAAGTGTCCCATACCACTTATAGTCACACGTACATGCATCCCACAGACGTCGACAATGCAATAGAATAATAAGGTTCACTGATTGTGTACAAGTACGTATCACTTTCACTTAATCACTTATACACGAACACTGACGTACTTGCCACAATCATCACTAAAATCTAACACTGGGTAAATTCACGTTATCACTAGGTCATCAATGCAATGACAGGTGTAAGATATGATGCGTAAACAATACATAAAGCATGTTTAGGATGTCATGAATCAACAATCTACCGCGTGCATAAATTATCATAAATCAAACGTGTACGGTTTAGTGAAACAATAAAAAGGTAATTAATTAGTATGTTCGTTATCTATCCATCGAATTTAGTTTCATGTCAATCGGATTCCAGAGTCATTATTTATAGCCATTTCGTTTTAAGCGTTCACGGCTGGAAATCTGGTTTCAGAATCAGAAATCCATTTCGTAACGCATTTTAATCCCAATTGGGATCAGATTTTAGCAACACTACAGTTGAATGAAATCTAGGGTTTTCAGTAAGGTTTTCAACGCAATAGACAAATCCTAAATTGCGTCTGTACGTCAGGAGATATACACTGTTTATTACTAGTATGTCAATTCTGATTCTGTTATGACTGTTATTTATCCCGATCTTTTAAATTACAGAATAAATATCAAACGATGACGAAACAGAATGAAACTACTTGTGTTGTCTATCTAACAGATTCACCTATACTAAAAAATGGAGTTCTGAAACCTACGAGTGAAGGAAACAGGATGGTGTTCATTACGGAACAGCAAGCAACAATTTGAGTCGCTCTGGACTGCAGTCCAGAGTTGCACCCCGATCCAAATATCGTCATAGTTTAAGTACAGGAATATCTGGAAACTAGTCTAGGGTTAAAGTTCGTCGAGTTGGCTTCGATTTGAGCCCTAGAACACATCAATCCAGTATGTATATAATTTATGGTGATTTTTACGGTTTTCAGGTATAGAAAATATCTAGTTTTACAGGCAGACTTGGGGGTAGTCGTTTTAGCAGTTAACGGTCATATTTTCCAACGAAATTCACACATTAGAATCATAGGCTTACGGGCCAAACTACACAAGTGAGTGCCGTCAATTTAAACGAGAATTTTCATAGGGAACACACATCGAACAGTTGAGTCGTATAATTTAACGGAAGGTAAAGCATGGAATATATATACGATTATAATTTGTAATTAATAATAAGTAGCATGTAGCAAGTGGGGACTTGTCTGGACACGTTCTGGTGGTGCACGGTGGCGGCAATGGCACGATCGCGTCACGAACGCAGCACAGGTTCGGCCTCGGAATCAGGTAGTTGTACTCAATCCAATCAATCTCCGCACATTCATTCTCCGCACTGCTCCGGATTATTCCTTGCTTCAGTGTGAGGGGATAGTGGTGCCGAAACAGAGAAAGAGGTCTTTAGAGAAACAGAGAGAGAAAGATTTAGAGAGAGTGTGTGTGACAGAGAGAGAGAGAGAGAGAAAGAGAGAGAGAGAGAGGTTTAGAGAGAGAGACAGAGAGAGAGGGAATGAGGGAGAGAAACAGAGAAAGAGTGAGAGAGACAGAGAGATAGAGAGTGAAAGAGAGAGAGATAGAGTGAGGGAGAGAGAAACAGAAAGTGGTTAGATAGAGAGAGAGAGAGAGCACAGTGATGGAGAGCAGAGGAAGAGAGAGAGAGATGGCGACAGTGATGATGATGACGAGGAGGGTGAAGGGTGTCGACAAGGTGGTTCAAGCTCGCCGGCGTCGAGGCACGGGTGGCTGAGCTCGGGTGCAGTGAGCGGGTGGAGTGTGTAGGGGGCTTGGCAGTGTGGTGGTCGATGAAGTGGAGTGGTGAGGGACTCAGTCGGTGGAGGAGGAAAGGAAGAGACTTGCCGTCGTCGTCGTCGTCGATGGCGAGGGTGATGGTGCTCGGTGTGAGGGGAGTTTGAGCTTGGCGGTGGGTCGGGTATGCAGGCGAGTGGTGGAGTAGTGAGTGAAGAGGAGAGAGATGAGAGGGAGGACGATGAGGAGATGAGGGAAGAGGGATCGGTAGTCATCGTCGTCGCCGGTGGAAGTGGTGGCAGCCGGAATGGGTTTGAGAGAGAAGGAGGAAGAAGGAGAACAAGGGAGAGAGAGAACGAGATGGGGAAAAAGGGTGCATGGGTGTGTACGAGAGGAGAAGTTGAGGGTTGTGCGTTGAGTGGACCGCGAGGGCGCGTCGTGGGGTAACGGCGCTCGAGCGCTGGCGTGGGCGACAGAGGTGGAACGGGCGCGCGGGAAATGCGCAACGGGAAGAAGAAGAGAATGGTGTGGTCCGGGTCGGTTTCGTTGGGGGTGAACGGGCTGGGCCAAGGATAGGCTTGGGATTAATTAAGGTAAAAGGATTTATAATTAATGGAAGTGGGCTGGGTAGCTGAGCTGAAGGGCTTGGGCCGCAGAATCTAAGGGAAAATCAAATAGAAAAATATAGGGGATTGGGCCGGGGAACTGCTGGGCTTGGGAAGGAGTTGGGTTTTAAGGGAAAAGATTTAAGTTTAATAAAAGGATGGGTTTGGATAGGCTGCCAGAATAAAAGGAATTCTACAGAAATGGCTGTGGAAAAATACTGCTGGGCCGGGCTCTTTAAAATAGTAAGGGAATTTAGTTTAATTAAAAGTGAATAGGGTTTGGGGTTTAAAGAAAGGTTTTAAGAATGAAATAATTCTTATAAATAAAATTATAAATAAAACACATAAAATTATAAATAAAAATAAATGGAATTCTAGAGTAACAAAATACAGACTTTGGTATAAAAGGGGCTGGGTATTACACTATTATTACAGGAATGAACATTGGCAGAATGATTGCAAGGCTAGCAAAGCCAGTAGTCAGGCTTCGAAGCATGTTGTGGCTTCAGCCTCATGTGTATTTGTTATTGAGAACTGCTTGTCAATTAACTCTACTTCCTGGGTACTAGATACCGGAGCAGGATCTCATATCTGTAATTCAATACATGCTTTGAGAAACCGTAGAGTTATAAAGGTAGGTGATTGGTCTCTCAGAGTTGCAAACGGAATGAGCGTAGACGCTGAATCCGTGGGAGAATATCGCCTAGGTTTAACCAGTGGGCATATATTGATTCTACGTAACTGTTTATATGTACCTAGTATGACAAATAATGTCATATCAGTATCCTCACTTTCAAGAGAGGGATATGATTTTTCATTCGTAAGCGATGCAGTTAACATCCACCTAAATCAAGTTATGATTGGGTCCGGTACATTAGATAACGGTATATACGTATTAAGTCAAGCTCAGGTTTTCAATATCCAGAACACACTTAAAACAAAGTCTCCAGAAATAAATCAGGCTTTCTTATGGCATTGTAGACTAGGTCACATCAATGAGAGAAGGTTGACTAAGTTACATAGAGAAGGATATTTGAATCCGTTCGAATATCAATCATATGCTACTTGTGAATCTTGTCTCAAAGGAAATATGACAAAAACTCCGTTCACTGGACACGGAGTAAGAGCAAGCGAGCTCTTGGGACACGTACACAGTGACGTGTGCGGTCCAATGTCTACACATGCGCGAGGTGGTTATTCCTACTTCATTATTTTTACGGATGATTTCTCTAGGTATGGATATGTCTTCTTAATAAAGCATAAATCCGAGACCTTTGAGAAATTCCAAGAATACAAGAATGAAGTGGAAAAACAAACAGGCAAGAGTATAAAGACACTGAGATCTGATCGAGGTGGTGAATACTTAAGTGCCGAGTTCCTGGGTTACTTAAAAGAGAATGGAATTCTCTCTCAGCTTACTCCTCCATACACACCACAACATAACGGTGTATCGGAAAGGAGGAATCGAACCCTATTGGATATGGTTCGTTCCATGATGAGTAACGCTGAGTTACCGCGATCATTCTGGGGATATGCGCTAGAATCAGCGGCATATCTTCTGAACAGGGTTCCTACCAAGACAGTGCCTACCACCCCATATCAGATGTGGAGTGGGAAGAAACCCTATCTTCAGTATCTGAAGATTTGGGATGTCCGGTTTTTGTTAAAAAACAGCACGCGGACAAGCTCGAGGCACGATCAGTACAGTGCAAGTTTGTGGGATATCCAAAGAACTCTAAGGGATATCTATTCTATTACGCAGAGGAACAAAAGGTTTTTGTTTCTCGTAATGCCCAATTTTTAGAACAGCAAGTTTTAGAAAAGGATACAAGTGGGAGCGAAATAGAACTGGAAGAAATTCCAAAACCACAAGCTATTACTGAAAGCTTGGAAGAACCAGAAGGTTCAGGAGAACAGGACATCCCGACGCCACTCCGCAGGAGTAGTAGGCCGTCTCATCCGCCTGAGAGATACTACGGTTTTCTCATAGATGGGGATAGAGAGGATTGTGTCATTGATGAAGATGACCCTACTAGCTTCCAGCAAGCCATTCAGAGCGGTGACTCGGTAAAATGGCTGGAAGCAATTCGGACCGAAATGGAGTTCATGTACACTAACAAAGTATGGACTTTGGACGTTGCTCCAGATGGGGTAAAACCCATAGGATGCAAATGGATCTTCAAAAAGAAGATTGGTGTAGATAGACAGGTTGAAACCTATAAGGCTAGACTTGTTGCAAAGGGTTTCCGTCAAAGACCTGGTTTGGACTATGACGAAACATTTTCTCCAGTAGCTATGCTTAAATCCATTCGGGTCCTTCTTGCTATTGCTGCCTTCCACGATTATGAAATCTGGCAGATGGACGTAAAAATGGCCTTTCTAAATGCTAATTTGGAAGATAGCGTCTATATGGATCAGCCAGAGGGATTCATTCCGAGTGGGAGCAGCGGTAAAGTATGCAAGCTGCTTAAGTCCATTTATGGACTAAAGCAGGCATCGCGGAGTTGGAACATCTATTTTGATGATGCTGTCAAAGAATTTGACTTTATCAAAAATCCAGATGAACCATGCATATACAGTAAGATTGTAGGGAGAGCTGTAGTATTCCTCGTCTTGTACGTGGATGACATTCTCCTAATAGGAAATGATATTCCTATGTTACAGTCAGTCAAAACATTCTTGTCACATAAATTCTCCATGAAAGACCTGGGTGATGCCACCTACATTCTGGGGATCCGGATCTATCGTGATAGATCAAAGAGGATGTTGGGACTTTCGCAGTCCAGGAACATAGACACCATAGTGAAGAGATTCAGTATGGATGATTCTAAGCGCGGTAACCTACCGGCTTGTCACGGAATCACCCTCTCCAAAGAGATGTCTCCCAAGACTGATTTGGAAAGGGATCGCATGTCGATTATACCCTACGCTTCTGCGGTAGGCTCTATAATGTATGCGATGTTATGTACCAGACCAGATGTAGTATACGCATTGAGCGTAGTAAGCCGGTATCAAGCAAACCCAGGGGAGAAGCACTGGATAGCAGTAAAGAACATTCTCAAGTATCTAAGGAGGACTAAGGAGATGTTCTTAGTATATGGCGAAAAAGACCTCCAGATGGAGGCCTTTGCTGACTCCGGCTTCCAGAGTGACAAAGATGACTCCAAATCCATGTCGGGTTATGTCTTTACCCTCAATGGAGGGGCGCTCTGTTGGAAGAGTTCCAAACAGGAGACTGTTGCTGACTCAACAATGGAAGCGGAGTACATAGTTGCTTGCGATGCCGCAAAAGAAGCAGTCTGGATGAAGAAGTTCCTCACGAAACTTCAGGTGGTTCCTACCAGTGTTGGTCCAATACCTCTGTATTGTGACAACAACGGCGCTATAGCTTTAGCAAAGGAAGCCAGGTCCCATCAGAAGTCCAGACACATCTTAAGGCGGTATCACCTGATCAGGGAGATCGTAGATCGCCGGGAGATCGTAGATCACGAGAGTAGAGACAGAGAATAACATTGCTGATCCATTCACAAAGGCCCTTCCTCAGACGCAGTTCGAGAGGCTATTCGAGATGATAGGTCTACGATATGCCAGCTCATAGCCCTAGTTCAAGTGGGAGATTGTTAGTGTATATGCCCTAGGGGCCATTATTGTATCATACTAGCATATATATTACTTAATGGAAGCTTGAGATATTCACAGTTGTATATAACAGTCTTGCTAAACATAGTAGTTTGCTACTTGGTTTGAGTCTACTTTAATATGTGCATATGTTTCTTGTAACGTATCACTTATACATATTAGTAGAGCCCATAGGATCTTTGCTTGATTACCAGCGTCGTGATGGCAGTCACACTAGTGGGGGCTGGGTAGTCTGTAAGCAACATCCTATACAGGTCCCTGGTCGTTAGATTATCGAGATAGGGTATCGATATTCCGGAGTAGACTAAGTGTATACGCTTCTTATCCCAGTTGGGGAGATGGTCTGTCCCACAGCCATCAGTACGTCGTACTGGAGATAGTATACAGGTGCTCGTTAGGTTACGGGTACACCGGACCGGACTCGCCGAGGAACTGATTGGTTGGTATTATACCCATCGTCAGTTATCAGTTCCCAGGTGACATGAGTACAGCATAGTCCGCAGACTTGACACTGCTACTTCGCCTCGAGTGTGTCCCACTGTTCTTAGATTGCTACCCTACCACGGCTCAAAGGAGTCGTGCAAACAGGTAGCAGTTAGGTGCAGTCCCGAGCACTTGGAGGCAGTGGCGGTTAGATAGGATTCGTCTCTCCCGGTATTGGGAGATGATATCGCGCTGTGTCAGAGAGCCATTACGCAAAGTCCCTGGCCAGGGCAAGCGAGATATACTGGTAGGTTCCAGTAGCTTCTCAGGGTGTAATGGACTTCGCTCCGACACGACTTATACAGCTATTAGAGGACTGACGCTTGCTGCCCCCTAGACTTGATATGCGATAGTCTTAGACGAACAGACCGGACTGTACGGAGATTGTCACATCAGGCTCAGTAGGGGTTCGAGATGGTTTTCCTCATCGGCCTTCTTATCGACATCTACCTGGAGAGCGTTACGTACAGCTAGTGCCGCTTGCGGTCTGTGGTTAAACCCACTGCCAGCATAGTGTCGAGTCTTTAGAGTCCCACACAGAGAGTTTCCCTGCTCCAGGCGAAACGATATAGAGGTCGTATGGTTTTACGAAAAGGGTTCGGATGCGTACATGTGTTTACGCACGTACGACTTTTCGGACAGTTTTTACTAGTCGGCTTTGGTTTAAGCCAGATTCTAGTATCGGGTTACTGGATTTATACAGTCTAAAGTTTTTCCGTGTTTTCACGGATTGGAGGGGCGTTCTCATAATTTGTCGGGAAGCTTCTAGAAGAGTGGTGACTAAGGGGTTAAGGTGGCATTGCATTAAATGAGATTAGTGACTCATTTGTGTGATTCATCCAAGTCATTAATGCATCATAAATGCTTAATGACTCATGGAGATGAATCACTCAAAGATATTTGTGAAGCATGGTTGTTAATTCTATTTTTTGATTTATGGATAAATAATAATGCTTCATATATATCATGATAAGTTCATTATCTCATTTAATTATTATTCTCACCTTCTCTCTCCTCAAGCTCACTCTCTCTTCAAACCCTAACCCTAACCTCTCATGTGTTGAGATCAAGGGTTAGCTAGACTAATACATCCATAACCTCACTCTATATCCCCTAGGTAGCTTAGATTAGCATTTTAAGCAACCTAGTTATCTCAAGTTTGAGATCAAGCTTGGCGTAGGAGCTTTCGGGTGGATCGTTTTTTTTTCGAGGAGGCCGTTGAGGTGCCGATGTTCTAAGGAGCCTACGAGGAGTGGAGGACCGCGATGAAGACCCGAAGGACAAGTAACGTGAGGTATAACTTCGTATCCGAATAGTTAAACCTCTTGTAGTTAGTTAGCAATGGTTAGATAACGATTCATGTGCTCAAGTCCGTGTTACGAAGGTTTGATAATCGTTTTTCATATATTCCGCCTCCCCGCAAGTTCGTGGGGTGCGTGACATGGACTTACAGTGGTATCAGATACAACTAAACCATTACTAGCTTGTTAGCAACTGATTAGAAGTTCGATCGACGGAAAACACGAAAACAAAAACCCGGAAATCCCTAGTTTCTGTTAATTTTAAAAGTGTCTGAAAAAAGTTTTGACATACCTTAAAATTCACAGCAGGGAATTGTAAGAATACTGAGAAAAAACGAGCCAGTGACTCGACAAAACGGCCGCGGATCCGCGGCAATAGAGAGCTTGTGCCGCGGATCCGCCGCCGAGTCAACGCCGCGTTGACTCGGATTTGCTCAGTAATTCCTATTTTATTGTTCTCTGTTTTCTTGTATGTTTTGTTTCTGCCCAAGTTGCCTCTGTGTTGATTTGCTTTTGGGGTAGACACGGATATAGGTAATTGATCGATGTTCTAATCAATTTGCTAGTTGGATCTTTATCTGTAATGTTTTATGTGTTCGTAAACCTTCCCTAACTGCTAGTATGTCGGTTGGCAGGGGGTTGCACATATCTGTGATCTTATATATAACTGTTTGTGTATATGAACTGTGTTGGACTATTGTGATGATTAGCCGGGGTTTGAGATGTATTTAATATTCATTCATTCAATGTAAATGTAATTTGATGTAATATTATTTTGCGGGGCACATCCAGGTTGCGGTTGTAGCTACCGTTGTATTATTATTTCTTTTTACTGTTTTTGCTCCTAGGATAGACCCAAGGTGGGGTGCATAAACTACCGGGTATTTTGAAGTGTTGAGGCAGACCGCTTCACTTCTGGTACTTGGCGGGTAGTTTGCCGTACCCGTAGGGGTCTAGGGTGGGGTAATGGCTATTCATCACAACTGTGTAATCCGTCTTTTATTGCAGGCTCAAAGCAAATGCGGATTGCTAATAAATCCAATAAAGTTCATCTGTGATCTGGAATGCTTATTATTGCGTCTGACGAATGTACAATATCTACATATGATAGCTATTAGACGTCACTTATGTTTTACACCTGCGCTAGCCGAGCCCCCGCTCTGTCGTTAGTTAAGTAACCTAACGGGTGATGACGGGACCCCGTGGCAAATGCGGATGGCATAAGAGGACGTGGTATTTTCGTTGTTTTCTGCAATGATGGGATAATTGATGGGACGCATTATTATAATGCAAAGAAAATAAACCAAAGTTTAATCGTTGGAACAAATTTAAAAGGAAACCACTCAGTTATTTTAAAAGATCAGATTTTTAATTGCGGAGGTTTAACCACTCCTTTTAAAAAGTATCAGGTTCCTTCGATTATATCAAGTTCACTACGTTCACGGTTTTGCCAAAACCATTCGTAGCCCTCCGTCATTTCATTTGGATATTCAGTAGTATTCAAGCTATGTATTTGACCAACGCCAGGGCATAATGTTTGGTAGCTGCTGGAGTATTTCATTTGTTTGCATAGATAAATATGTTAGTTTGGGACAGTCGTATTATCATTTGGCCAACGTCAGGGATATGTACGGATGGGTTCAAATTAACTAGGACAATGATGGGTAGAACTTGACATATGACTTATGACATTTTGACTAACGCCAAGGTTATAATAGCATGGGGCAAAAATATATATATCGGGAATTTCTAAAGAAACTGAAATTTGCAGAGAAAGCACACCATTTTGGAGTTTGATGAATGTTGGTAGGATTCCTTCAACATTATCATACGATGATATTTTGGATCCCGATCCTACTGTGAGTATATGCTACTTATCAGGAGATTCGTTACTTAACGATCAATGCTATAAACCAAGTAGGTGCCAAGAAAGGTGTCAGCGGGGTTACGCCCCCAGAGAAAAGAGGTTATTTAATTAAGGAACTTCGCGAAAGCGTTGGAAAACCTCCCTCGAAGTATTGACACTGGCGTGGTTGAACGGTTAAGCAAGTATTGTACGGTGAGAATTGTCCTGGCTAATTCTTCTTTTATGGTTTGAGGAGGGATTCGAGAAACAGTGGGAGCCATCCTGTTTAGATAAATTAAACCACTCTAAACTTGCAAGAGCATCATGCTAATAGTATTTTCTTCTCTCTCTTAAAATTACAGCGACCTTGTGACCACACATAGGTTACATCTAGATAATAATTTGACTGAATCTTACTTATATGAATGGCAAAAGTCTGTCCAGATGTCCATTGCCTATAACAAGCTGGACCACCCTATTACTACTAAAGATCCCGCCGTCCCAGGTCCAGTTTCAACTGTCGCGGATATGGATATCCGTCAGACAAGGGAAAAAGATAAAGCGAAAGCTAAGTGCCTCGTGTTAGCTTCAGTTGATGGTGTTTACCAGAAGCAGCACGAGAAGATGGACCTAGTTTCCATCTTTTTCCATAATAAAGATTTATATGGAGAGCAATCTCATATCGCAAGATATGAGATCTCGAACGAATTAATTCAAGCGAGGTTGGCTGACGGATCATCTGTAGGGGACAATGTCCTTACAATGACTAGCTGTATTGATGAGCTCCAGGACCTGGAGACCGCGTTGGGAAACAAGTCAGATATTGACTTGATTCTACAGTCTCTGCCTCCTACCCTGAAGGAAACCAGGGAAGCAGAAGGAAAGAGAACGGCAAAAGTTTCGGGACTGGATAAAGTAAAAGAGGGACGTTCCTATTATTACAGGAATGAACATTGGCAGAATGATTGCAAGCCTAGCAAAGCCAGTAGCCAGGATTCGAAGCATGTTGTGGCTTCAGCCTCAAGTGTATTTGTTATTGAGAACTGCTTGTCAATTAACTCTACTTCTTGGGTACTAGATACTGGAACAGGATCTCATATCTGTAATTCAATACATGCTTTGAGAAACCGTAGAGTTATAAAGGTAGGTGATTGGTCTCTCAGAGTTGCAAACGGAATGAGCGTAGACGCTGAATCCGTGGGAGAATATCGCCTCACGGCTCATAAGATTTGAAAGTCTTAAGTTACAGAGACCTGAACCTGTTCTTAAGCAAACCCCCACAACCTCCGATACTGCCCTACAAGCGGTTCAATGCTGACCCTTGTATACAATCCACGGGCGCGAATAAACATTTCCCTAACCAAGTCCCATCCGTGACTAGGGATATGTTCGCACGATGAACAACCCTTGTAAGTCCTCTCAACTTATAAGGAGAAAACACTCTTGTAAGATCCTTACGACTTATAAGAGAGCACACACTTAGGAATCCTCACGATTCCTAAGGAGAAAACACACCTACGAGATCCTCACGACTCGCAGGGAGAAATACCTTTGTGAGACCCTTACGGCTCATAAAGTCAAAAGCCTTAGTCGATAGAATCCTAACCCTGTTTACTAAGCCACCTTTTTTCGACATCGACAAAGGCAAATGATGATTCGCTCCTGGCAATATCCTAGTTGTAGCGATGCTGATGCCTAAACCGGTATCAAATTCCAAGTCCTTTCATGGCAAATGATGATTCGCTCCTGGCAATATTCCAGTTGTAACGATGCTGATGCTGAGATTGGCACCAGATTCCAAGTTCCACACTCGCGATAAAAAATCAGCGAGCTAAAAATGCATATGAAATAGCCGAAATGATGGGGCAACTTACAACAAAATCAGCAAGTAAAAAAAATGTATGCATGCAAAATAGCCGAAATGATTGGGCAACTCGCAATAAAAAGCAGAGAGTAAAAATAAAATAAATAGCCGAAATGATGGGGGTAACTTGCAACAAAATCAGCAAGTAAAAATGTATGCATGCAAAATAGCCGAAATGATTGGGCAACTCGCAATAAAAAGTAGCGAGTAAAATAAAAAAAACAGCCGAAATGATCGGGCAACTCGTAATAAAAAAACAGCGAGTAAAAAGAAAAATAGCCGAAATGATTGGGCACCGCGAAAAATAGCCGAAATGATTGGGCAATCGCAATCTTCGCGATATAAAAAACTGAAATGATAGAGCATCGCGGAAAGAATAAAAAAAATGATGAAAGAAAGTTAAACCTTTTGCCCTACAGGTGATATCACATCAATCCCTGTATACGATCCAGAGGCGCAAACAGAGAAAGAATCACACCTTCCTTCCCCAGGCTTCATTAGAAAGCAAAGCCAAAATCTCGAAGGTTCATAGATAACCTAGAGACAACCTCGACATTTGTCGCAATATTGCAGACACAATGTCAACAAACGAAGCAAAAGAAGATCCCTAGGTTCAGGGTCTCGACATCGATATCGACAACTTAGAGATCACCAACGGCGTTTCTCCTCACTCCAACCAGATGCAGACGTGACGTCAACAACCGACCTCAGAGTCGCAACGAAACGGAGCCACGACATAGTCCCTAGTTTCAAATCTTAATGGCAATATCTACTGCCTAAGAATCAGCAACGACGTTCCTTCGCAGTCCAGTAGGATGCAGATGCAACGTCAACGAAAGACCCCCTGGTCAGTAAAGCGGAGTGACGGCAAAATCCCAGCTTCACCTCAACATTCGTCTCGATACAGCAGACGAGATGTCAACAACGGCGTTCCTTCGCAGTCCAGCAGGATACGGATACAACGCCAACAAAAGACTTTACGGTCGAAACAAAGCGAAGCGACGGCAAAATCCTAGCTTCACCTCAACATTCGTCTCGATACAGAAGACGAGATGTCAACAACGACGTTCCTTCGCAATCCAGCAGGATATGGATATAACGCCGACAAAAGACCTCATGGTCGAAACAAAGCAGAGTGACGGCAAAATCCCAGCTCCACCTCAGCATTCGTCTCGATACAGCAGACGAGATGTCAGCAACGGCGTTCCTTCGCAGTCCAGCAGGATACGGATACAACGCCGACAAAAGACCTCACGGTCGAAACAAAGCAGAGTGACGTCCAGCAGGATGCAGATACAACGCCAACAAAAGACCTTACGGTCGAAACAGAGCGAAGCGACGACAAAATCCCAGCTTCACCTCAGCATTCGTCTCGATACAGCAAACGCAATATCAACAACGGCGTTCCTTCCCAGTCCAGCAGGATGCAGATACAACATCAACAACCCAAGGTTAAAACAACGGAGCCACGACAAAGTCCCTAGTTCCAGGTCCTAACGGTTCATAGGCAACCTAGGAACCACCTCAACGTTCGTCTCGATACAGTAGACGCGATGTCACCCCAGCGTTCTTTCCCCAGCAGGATTCGGACGCGCCAAAGAAAACGAAGCGAAGGCCAAATTCCTAGCTTCAGGGTCTTGACGGCAACTCATATAAAACCTGAAAGACTATCGGAGATCATCTCACACCAACATGAAGTGATCACCATCTCGACGTTCGTCTCGACATAACAGACGAAATGTCACTACAGCATCCTTTCTCCAACAGGATTCGGACACACCAAAGCAAACGAAGCGAAGGCCAAATTCCTAGCTTCAGGGTCTTGACGGCAACTCATATAAAGCTCAAAAGACCATCGGAGATCATCTCACACCAACATGGAGTGGTCACCACTTCGACGTTCGTCTCAATACAGCAGACGAGATGTCACCACAGCGTTCTTCCTCCATCAGGATTCAGATGCGACAATCAAGCAACGGAGCCACGGCAAAATCCCTAGTGCCAAACCTTGACGGTTCACCAGCAACCTAGAGACAACCGCGACATTCGTCTCGATACAACAGACGCAATGCCAGCAAACGAAGCGAAGGCCAAATTCCTAACTTCAGGGTCTTGACGGCAACTCATATAAAACCTGAAAGACTATCGGAGATCATCTCACACCAACATGGAGTGGTCACTACCTCGACGTTCGTCTCGATACAGCAGACGAGATGTCACCACATCGTTCTTCCTCCAGTAGGATTCAGACGCGACAATCAAACAACGGAGCCACGGCAAAATCCCTAGTTCCAAACCTTGACGGTTCACCAGCAACCTAGAGACAACCGTGACATTCGTCTCGATACAACAGACGCAATGCCAACAAACGAAGCGAAGGCTAAATTCCTAGCTTCAGGGTCTTGACGACAACTCATATAAAACCTGAAAGACTATCGAAGATCATCCCACACCATCACGGAGTGGTTATGACTCATCGGGGCTCTCCAAAATGAGCCTAACCTCGAGTAAAAAGCGGCATGGCAAAATTTCTAACGCTTGCTCTTCTGACGGTCAAACTGCCTAGGAGGATTGCTCGAAGACGTCTTGTCCAGCCCCCGAAAGGATCAGAGACACGATATGTCGCAAGGCTACTCGAACAAGCAAGATTGCCTATCGAGGAATACATCAGCCAACGCGACGGTACGATGGACAAAACCCTAGTACCACAGACCCTAACGGACCTCTGTCGTAAAGAGCAGAGGTTAACTATGATGTTAGGATATCCTTGCGAGAAATGCTCGATTCGTCTCGACTCGTGAGGTAAAGCCTTAGGCAGCAGGGATTAAAAACCTGTTTCCTAAGCACTGGGACCCTGCGAGTCGATCCAAAATGTACTCTTGCATACTATTCACGGGTCACACTCTCCAAAGTCGAATCTCGACAAGGAGGGAAACAACCACTTACGAGTCCTCTCGACTTGTAAGAGGGAAAATTCTCTAGTAAGATCCTTACGACTCTCAAAAGAAAACACACTTAGGAGTCCTCACGACCCCTAAGGAGAAAATACACCTACGAGATCCTCTCGACTCGTTGGGAGAAAAGTCTTTATGAGACCCTCACGGCTCATAAAGTTGAAAAGCCTTAGATAGCAGATCTGAACCTGCTTCCTAAGCCATCACTACTCTCCAAAGTATTCAAGACGGAATGTTCTATATCACCTACAGGCTATGCTTACTTAAGGCATATGCCAATAACAAAGCAGAAAATGAAAGGAAGGAGGCAAACGATTTGTCATCCATACTTGGAAAATTCTTACATCAATAAAGACAATAAACAAAAATAGCATTGTTGAAATGCTATTACAATGGCAAAACCTCAAATCTAGGACATGGATTGAGGAACTCGAAAGTGACCTTGTCCAGGAATTTCCAAGCCTGGCGAACCATCCTAGTGTGCTTTCTTTCGCGAGCACGAGCGTCGGGATCCCCACTGATGTCCTCCACCCTCCAATAAGCAGCAAGTATGGCGGACTGTTGAAATGCCTGGTGCAGGAGATCGACAAGATTGTCTCGCCGTCTCTTCGAGATTAGGTTCATCAGGTACACCGAGTGCACCTTATCCTCGGCGGCATCTAACGCCCTGAGCGGCATGCCAGTAAAGAATAGGGGAAGCGCTTCCCAAATTGCTCCCACAATAAGCTTCAGGAGAGGGGAGCATCGAGGAAGCAGTTGACCGTTATATGCGTCGAAGCGACTCATAATTTCGGCACACTCGGCGTTTGTGAGTTCTCGGTTCTGAGAACGACCGAGTCGGCGAATGTCTCCATAAGAGATGATCTCATCAAGGTCATACATGTGGGCGTCCATTACTCCTGTGAAAGAAAATCAGCAAAATTAGCAGACAGACTGATTAAGCAATTTTTGATTCAAAACAGGCGCAGGAAATTAAACTCCCGAGAGCAATGCTCTACAGACAGGAGTGACACCCGTCAATATCAGTTGTGAAAGGAGTTTAAAGAAATCCCCTGAGAACATTGAGAGCTTTGCTCTGAAAAGATGATATAATTCATCAAAAAATAAAATCCCGTTTTTAATCTTCAAAGATCCATGAAAAATTCTTAAGAGTTCTGCTATATGATTTGAAAGGAGCAAAGCTCCATTAATGAATTAAGAAAACACAAGAAAAATCCTTTTAGAGAGTAGAGCTCTATTAATGGAACCCTAATAGGGTTCTCTTTAGTCCCCTTTAGATCCCTTCAGAACTATAGAGCAAAGCTCTGCTAGTGAAACCCTAAATGGGTTTTCTTTAGATCAGTGATCTATTAAGAGCAAGGCTCTTAAAATTAATTTAACTTAATCTAATTTAATTCTTACCTAAAAATTCTCTAGAGTTCTAACTCTTAAAAGTTCTTGAAAACGAGAGCAAGGCTCTGAATAAAATTCTCAAGGAGGTGATGAAAATCATCTAAGGGACCAAATGTCCTATTTATAGGCATTGAGAGCCGTTTCAACTTCCAAAAGATGGCGCAATGGTTGGAATTCTGCCACCGCTACACTCACGTCTGGGGCCACGTCAGCGCAACGGTAGGGGGGCATTTGTTTCCCCCAATCAGAGCAAAGCTCTGTTCAAATTCCAAGGCGGGAAATGAAACAACGCTTCCGTTTCCCCCAATCAGAGCAAGGCTCTGTTTTAAAATTCAAATTATAAAAGAAGCAACGCTTCAGATAACTTGCGCTCTGCGCTGCGCAACACGTGTCAGCGCAGTTGCGCTGCGCTCTGCGCTGCGCGACACGTGTCAGCGCAGTTGCGCTGCGCTCTGCGTTGCACGACACGTGTCAAGCGCAAGTGCGCTTGCGCCAACTGTGCCAGCACTAAAACTTAGATAATGAATTATTTAATCAGAATTAAAATTCTATAAAGATCTTTTTAATTTTATTAAAACAAGAAGATTATTTTCTGTAAAACAGAGGCCTTAGGATCAAAGATCCAACGGTGGGGAAATATCCCCAGATCAATCAGAGAAAGATCTCTGTAACTAACCTAACAAAATAATTGGCCCTATATAAAGGCCCATAGACTCCAAGTTTCAGATATACAGAGCTCCTCTAAAAACTTTGAGAAAAAACTCAAAGAGAAGAAAAAGGTAAACCTTTGAAAAAAGAAGAATTTCTTTTAAAAAGATCAAAGATATAAAAACAAGATCAAGATCTTCAATTAAAAGAAAAAGATCAAAAAAGATCTTTTGATCTATATAAAGGCACAGCCTTTTGATGAACCATTGGTTCTTCAAACTTGAAGTAGAACCTCTTTAGAACTAAAAAGATTCTTTTCTTTGATCTAAATTTGATCAAGATGCGCTCTGCGCTATTGAACAGTGCCCTGCACTCTTAATTTGCGTTGTTGCGCTCCTTGGACTAGCGCAAGTCACCAGAGAGCACCACGTGTCAATCTGCGCCTTGCGCTCCTAAAAAACAGAGCACTGCGCTCTTGGGTTGGCGCACTGCACCAGAGCACGCCACGTGTCAGCAGCGCACTTGCACAGCGCACTGGCGCAGCGCACTGCGCTAACAGACTTGCGCTCACCAGAGCGTGACACGTGTCACCTCCACATGCGCTAGCGCCTTGCGCTCTTTAATTGGCGCAAAGCGCCTGACAAGCCACGTGGCGCACTGAATGCTACGCATCATTTAAAAGGGCAGAGCCCAAGTAAAGGCCTGACAGGCCAACTGTAAATGCTGTGCATTATTAAAAAAGGGCAGAGCCCAATTAAAAGGTCTAACAGACCAAAACAAATGCTATGCATTATTTAAAAAAGGGCAGAGCCCGATTAAAAGGCCTAATCCAAATGCTGTGCATTATAAAAGGGCCGAGCCCAGATAAAAGCTCAACAGCCAGAACAATAAAATGTTCAACCGAGCCCATATGCTCACAAACCTTCAAACAGACTTTAGTCCCAAATTGGACTATAAATCTCCCAACCAACTTTGGTTCAAGGGTATATCTCTGAACTCCTCTGATATCTATCGTTGTAATCCTTCAACGTCTTCAGAGAGGTGACGGGTCTCGACGGCCATACATTCCATGGACCACCATGTCCCTAAACTGGCAATGGACCACTATGTTCCTAAACTAGAACAATAGAGCCCCCAAATGCTCTTTTGTCGGATCTAAATGATCCTGTTAAGCTGATCTTAGTCTCAAATTAGACTAACGTATCCTTAACAAACGTTTAAGTTGATCTTAGCCTCTAATATGGCTAACGTATTCTTAAACCAAAACCCCAAATCCAAATCTAAGAAAATACGGATTTGGACTAATCCACGTCCTACTGGCGGCAACATAAATTAGTCTCCGTATACAATCCACGGGCAACCACAAACAAAACAAACACCCACGACACGAAGTGGCCAGCTGGAGAAGGAGAAAGTTGTTACCGCGATGCGGTAGCGTAATTAACTGCAGGGGCTTGCGCCTGCAGGGAAGAGTGTCCCCACAATCAAAAACCCTTCGAACAAGGGGGAATCTGACGAAGTCTGCTACATCGGCCGCATCCGTTTAAACCTTCGATACATGGTGCCATAAATCAACGTGGCATCTTCGGAGAGGTAGACGGATAAAACCAAATAGCATCTGCCCCGAATCTCAGGCAAGACGTCCATCGCGTCTCCGCCGCGTCTTTCGGAGGGGAACATTGCTGTATTTGGCGTAGAGCCGATGTTGTCGTAATGTCTCCAGGACAATCCGTAAGTGCTCGGCATGTTCCTTCCGATTCTTTGAATACACCAAGATACCGTCGATGAAGATGATAACGAACCTGTCTATGTACTCTCAGAAAGCTTGGTTCATCAGGTTTATAAAGATGGCAGGTGCATTGGTCACTACAAATGGCATTACGAGATATTCATAATGACCATAACGAGTCCTAAACGCCGTCTTCGGAATGTTTGACTCTTTGACCTTCATCTGATGATAACCCGAACGAAAATCTAGCTTTGAAAAGATACAAGACCCATTTAACCGATCGAAAAGGTTATCGATGTGTGGTAATGGATACTTGTTCTTAATCGTCACTTCGTTCAGAGCTCGATAATCCACACACATCCTGTAAGAACCTTCCTTCTTCTTCACTAATAACACCGGAGATCCCTAACTTGAAGTACTGGGTCAGATCCAACCTTTCTTCAGCAGTTCGTTCAATTGAATATGGATCTCCTTCAATCCCTCCGGACTTAACCTGTATGGAGCTTTGAATACAGGTTGCGCACCAGGTTGTAAATCAATACTAAACTCAAAAGCTCGATCGGGAGGCAAACCTGATATGTATTCAGGGAACACATCCTCGAACTCTCAAACTATTTCGGTCTTTTCTTCTTCCACCGGTAGAGAGAACACTTCAGCATTCTTCGGTTTAGCAAGGTAGCTTCCTGGCTCCAAGGTTCTATATCCACTTTTGAAATAGAAGACTGGGTGATCTGGTATCTCAAATACTACTCTCCTTTAACAGTAGTCAATAGTAGCATATAATGCTCCCAGCCAATCCATTCCCAACACAATATCGAAATTTGGTATGTCAAGTATTTTGAAATTTGCATACAATTCTCGACCGCAAACTACAACTGGGCACTGATCATACCCCAAAGTTGCTTTCAAGACTCCATTCCCGGAACTGACATTCCAACTTGAAATGAGTGGCTTCATGGGAATCGTATGCGTTCTCACGAATCGTTGTGATATGAAGCAGTGTGAAGCTTCAGTATCGAAAAGTGCGAGCGCAGAAAGGGTGGCTACTAGTATAGTACCTAAGTTGTGTGAGATCGTGTTTAGATATAGGAAAAGTATGACAATAAACAAGGATTGAAAGATTGAAAAGATGAGGGATTTTACCAATGGTGACTTGTCCTGTGGCTTCGGCCTCCTCGACCATCATTGTAAAAGCCTATCGTCTTGGTACATTCCTCCTTGTCGGATGCACATTCTTTTGCCCTTGAGGCACGTTTCTCTGTGCCTGATGGAATTGACGATGAGGCTGTGCAGGTGGTCCACGTGGAGCTGGTGCAGGAAGAGTTAGGCGGGGTGCAGGTGCCTGAATGGCTGGCCTCTACGGGGCTGTGATTGCGGGTCTGGGTACTGGTGCTGTATTAAAACGATATGGGCATGCTCTTATCGCGTGAGTAGATGCGCCACAAATCAAACACAAGCCATTTGCACGCCTGCAGTCCTTTGCCAGATGTCCAGTTCTCTTGCAGTAGAAACAGAAATCTAGACTAGACCGGTTAAATGATCCTCCTGGCCTCCTGGATGCAAAAGCCGGCCTAGAAGAGGCTCCTCCTGTCATCTGTGTAGCAGGGCATTTGATTCAAACTGTTTGGGGCTTACCCTTTTTCTTTACCACAGCTTCGTAACGAAGTGCTGCCTTCAGGGCGAGTTCATGAGTTGGGTAGTCGTCTGTGGCTAATGCAATCTGAATCTCCGGGTCTAGCCCTGTTGGAATCGTCTAACCCGAATCTTATTGGTCGGGATCAAATGTGCTGCGAACCTGATAAGATGATGATGTCAGGATAGAGATGCGTTTTACGGAACATAATTTGATACAAATTCTTTACCTGCTAAGCATGATGAATTCGGTATCATATTCATCCACTGATTTTACCCACATAGAGCCTTGTTGTTGGTGGATGAACTGTTGTTCCATCTCAAAACGGGCAGTCTCGGGAAAGAACTTCACATCGAACAGATCGCGAAACGTCTTCCACTCTATTGGTTGTGTGAGACGGCTTTATTCAGCTTTCTACCAGACTCTTGCATTGTCTGTGAGCTGGAGCTTGGCCACACGAACCCAAGCTATGTCTGGTACCTGTGCTGCGGCAAGCTCGTCCTTTATACTCTGAGCTCATTCTTCAGCCTCAAGAGGACTCTCTTTCCCTGAAAAGTTTTTTGGATGTAACGCACGGAATTTCTTTACTACAGGTGCTTCGGCTTTCAGGCGGTTCATGAGAATAGCAGTCTGCTGCTGGCCCTCCAGAAGACTTTTGATGGTTTCTAAAAGCACCGTATGCTCATTGATTGGAGTAGCAACGGTAAAGGGAGACGGTAAAGTAGGTGGTGGTGTGTTGCCATTGACATTGGTACTGGTGTTGTTGGGAGAATCCATCACGTTGATAGAAAGGAAATGTTAGGATAGATTCAAGAAATTTGAAATGTAAATAATGTATAGTTGCTGATTCTTATAATTCTTATGATATATCGCATAAGACTTCATGCAGAACTGACCTGCATGGACCGCCAACAAAACCCGTCATGCCCCGCTTCCCAATAGACGGAAATGGTGACGTGGCAAGCCCGCAACGTATTTACTATGAAATAAATACGTTAAGCGTAATTAAGCAATATAACCATGAACAAGAATGACAAGAGTAATAAATGAAACAACAACTTTATTTACATTCAATTTTACATACAACTGTCTGAAATAAAAGATATAATAATAAAAGCAAATGCCTAAACAATGACATACTGAAAGTAAGTGCAGGAAGAACTAGTAGTTAGGCTGAGATGTAAGCTGGTCCAAGTCCTCCTGGCTCGGCTCTATCTCCTCAGAGTCTGGTCATCCTGATGAACATTCCAAGGAAAGAAAAACAGAGAGCAGTGTTGTCAGCGAACTAACGCTCGGTAAGCCCCAAAGGAAGAAAGAGAAGATGGTATATAATGTGAAATGAACAGGTAAAAAATAGTTATTCTAACGCGATTATTTGTAGTTTGATATAGAAGGTATTCACCATTCCTTCTTCTTCTTCTTCTTCATTCTTTCCTCGCCTCTGTCCCAATACCAGAGCACTAAGCCAGAGCAAACCCTAGTTCCCTCTACTTCTTCTTCTTCATTCTTCTCTTTCTTTCTTTCTTGATCTTGGTTTTTCCGTTCTCTGCCGGACCCGTGCTCGACGCCGATGATCCAAGCAACCCTGTGGACGTCCCCTACCTGCGTGGTTATCTTCTTGCCGTGCCTGGACTTGTCCCGTGTGCTGCGCGTGCGTTGCGACATTTACCCAACGACGGACGCTACGTTTACACCCGTCGTTTGTTCCGATTAGGCAAGTTTATCTTGCTACATGCTATACTACTATATTTTGCATTCATGCGAATAATAGTATTACATATTGTTTAGTTATGCATCCATATTACAATTTTACAGTTTTTCGATACCCGTATGCATCCATATCGTTATTTACATATCTAGTCGCATGCTAGTTCATCTTGTTACATGCTAGGTATATTATTATGCATCCATATGAATAAAAATATCACATGTTGAATGCATTGTGCATCCATATTAAAGTTTAACGTTTTCGGATACCCGTTTGCATCCATATCATTTAATATACATGTAGCTGTATCTACAGATCACATTAATTCATATTATTATTGTAGAAACACCCCATGCTTAATAATGCATCCCACATAGTCTTGGAACTGTAAATGTAACCCTAATCGATGTTTGTGCATCCACGCCAATAATTATATATCAATTTGCATGCCATGTGTTCAGTTGATAAAACTGCACATTTGTTATTACATTTTTCCTACCATTTTCATATTAAAAAAGGACTTTATTATAATATATTATACATATGAGGGTTTATGTGTAAAAACACTATTTTCCATGTGTTAATATATTTTAATTAGCATTTGGTAGGAAAATTTATGCAAATAAATTCATTGACCTAATCCTAATAGAACTAGGTCTACTAAATATTATTTGAGATTGTTGTGCAGAATTTTTTCCAAGTGTGCTGAATTTTTCAAAGACTAGAATCAAGCAAATCAAGTTGTTGAAGAAGACTTGCCTAATTAAGAATCAAAACTTGGAGACCAAGTCTGGCAACAACCACGAGAAGATTTCAAATATCTAAAGCTTCCAGAAATTGCCAAATGTCACAAGGATCTACCCATAAAAATATGATGAAGAGATCTCTACCTTTGGCCGCGGAACCACGGCCAAACCCTCCTGTTGGCCGCGGATCCGCGGCGGTTAAGAGGAGTTGGAAGCCGAGATTTTTCAGGGTGAATCTTTGCTAGATTTTACCAACTTTGGAAGCAAAGGATTCTGTTTTTAGGCTATAAAAGGGCACCGAGAGTCTCTTGGAAAAAGGTATCAAGCCGACGCGATCACGAAGCCCCAGACGCTCACGCATCCAGGCTGATCATCAACTGTTCGTCTACCTTCTTGGAAGAGATCGAGAAGCAAACTAGTCTTTGTAATCATTTTCTAAGGAATCAAAGTGTAGATTGTTCAAGTTGATTAATAAAGGTAGTTGTTTTATTTAATTCTTTTGCATTTTACATTATGTTTTCCCTCTCTGTCTTTTCATCTTCTTCTCCCAACATGCACGAGTAATTCTCCGCTTGTTAGGGTTCGTAGGATTAGGGTAGGCTAATGGACGATAAAGATCCCTAAACCCTTTTTAAGTCCTATAAAGTTTATGAACTTTATCAAAAGAATCATTAATATCCTAATCGGGCGCGCTAGCAATTCTTTGCTAGTTCCGACCGCGATTAGAGATTAGATTAATGATTGTTTTGGTAAAGGCTAGATATGAACTGAGTTCCGTATCGAGATAAGGGTTAAGAGTGGGATTCCTTTTCCCTCCAGAAATCCTAAGCTACACGCATCACCGTCGTTCTAGTTATAAATCTATTAATGGATAAAAAGGGTAACTTTTAATTAATCGTCCATGACTACTAAATCCTAACGAACCCTACAAGCCCTCTTATTATATTATCTAAATCTCTAAAATAATCTAGATCTATATTTTTGCATTCTTGCTTAACGTAGATCTAGAAACTTTTCACAAAATTCTTATTTCCTCCTCTCTTTTTCAACACATCTAAAGTAAGAGTAAAATATTCAACGTTTCCCAGAGGACGACCCGTACTCATCTCGGTCTAGCTACACGCGATACCGTTATTGATTGCGGTTAACTACAAACACACTCTTTCGAACAATCAAATGGCGCCGTTGCCGGGAAAACGTGCGTAATTTTTTATTCTTGCTATTTGTGTTGAATTCTTAGACGATTCATATCATTATTAAAACAAAACTGCAAATTGCATATTTAACGATTTGTGTGTGAATTTTGCGAGGGAATCTGGAGTCACGGACTTGAGGAAACAGGAGATCTAGGGTTTCACATTTCTCTGGTATCTTTCTTTACTCCTTCTCTTTCCTCTTAAATCCAATAAAATCTATTTTCTGCAGGATTCTTGCAAAATATCGCCGCTCAAAAATCTTTTTGCAAAGTTTTGTTTTGCGGTTTGTTTTTGCATATTTTAATACGGATTTTTAAGGGGCAAAGACCAAATCAAGATTAGGTGGGGATTTCATCACCCTTCCTAAGCCCCACAAATCACAAACCGAGCATCTGCATCAACCCTTCATTAATTTAAAAAATATCTAGATCAGACTCTAAGGACTGTCGCGCTCAATAAGGACAGAGGAAGGTCGTGGGTAATCTATCGTTTATCCGCATTACTTTTGTAGTGCCTAGGCAAGTGTGTCAAAGGCTAGTGGTTTTTAATTAGGCCCACTACTGTGGTTCCTTTCCACTTACCTGGCACTTATCTGGCTACAAGGGTAGTATGGAGGCGGTAGAGGATTGATCCTGCGGCTTGTCCTTTGGAAGTCTAGGAGCTGTCTAGAAACTGGACCTAGGTAACCATAGTTCTAGGTTTGTTTGTGCATTTTTGTGTGATTTGTCTAAATCCCTCATTTTTCAAAACAACCAATTATTTTCTCCCCTTTTTACCCCTTCCCCCTTCTTCTCTTCTTATAATGGGTGACCCAAACAGATGATCTCTTGCCGAGCTTTGCTGTCCACAACCAGATATCTCTTGTTTTCGTAATCCCTTCGGTATACCGTCCGGCTCTTCCATGTCCTTAAGAGATCATATAGAACAAGCAGGAAGAAACAGTTGGCCACCTCAGTCTAGGTCTTATCAACCGTATCCTAATCCTACTCCTGTTTCAGTTGATACCCAGAGTGAGGAAGCTCCTAGACGAATGTCCATTGCTGAGCACATAGCTAGGTCTAGAGGCCAAAGTTTCAACCCGGACCAATATCAACCATTACCTCCACTTTCCAAAGAAGAGTTTGATAGCCAACCGACCAACCCATATCAATATTCTTCTTATCATAATATTGATCCTACTCCTACCCAATTTTCGCAACCATTCTATTCCTATCAATCCAATCCGACTTTTCCACCTTCTCTAGACAGTTCTTCTAATCAGTCATTTGGGAGTTTTAATTATCCACAGGAATTTCAATCTTATACTGAAACCCCTTATCAACCAAAGTCTAGTCTTGAGCGGAAATTAGAAGAAGGTATAGTGATGATGAACCGCATTAGAGAGGAATGGAAGAAAAGCATGGCTAAATATGAAAGGGCAACGAGTTCCGAACCAGCCCAAGATTTTTCAGTATATAATACGGGCATCGGACAAAATGAGAATTTGGGTAGAGAGACAGAATTATATACCCTTCCTAATCAAACCTTCCATTTCCAAACTGAAATCCATAACTCCAGTTTCATAGATTCATCAAGTACACCAAATAGAATGACTGATAAGTTGTGTGACTTTGTAGTGTTTGATTTACCCGACTGTGAAGGGTCCATTTCAAGTGAAACCATACCCAACCCTTGTGATCTCTACACCTCCACTCTTGAACCAAAACTGATTGAAAACCATACTTTTGATGAGGAGTTTGAGAATTTTAACCTTCACTTGAATGAGGTGTTTGACGTTGGGGATATTTTGATTGATGAACCCGAAATTTTGGATGAATTTGTCCCACCAATTCATCAAATCCTTTCACTTCCTTGTAGTCATCATCTTGAGCCTTTAATTCTTCCCGAATCCCACATATGTCTTGAAGTTGATGATAATGGTATACCCGAAGATCAGACCGAAATACAGCCTCCATCTTCCACATCTGATTCAGCAACACTCGACATACCAATTTGTTTACCCATTTCACCTTCTACTTTCTCCGGTTCTTCTTCTGTTCCTATAGTTTCTGTGAGTTTTGATAAATCACAATCCGTTAATTCAAGTTCAATAATACCAGAAATTCAACTTGATTTGGATATTTTTGAAAATGAGGTAGATGAGTTTTTCGAGTCCTCTACCTCAATAATTTTTGAATCAAGTAGGATAAATTCTGGCACAAAACTCATTGACAGCAAAATGTTCAATCACACCATTGATAAAAGTTTTGAAGAACTTTTTGCTGACGAACTTGAATTTTTAAACAATACGGATTTTGTGATTGATCAATCTCCACCTATAGAGATTGAACCATCACCATTCCTTCTTCCTGATCATTCACATTCATCCCCATTCTTTCTTTTCTCTAATTTCAAACCCTTTCTAGACCACCTCTTATCCCTTCCCTATTTTTTCTTGACTCGATACAACACATTCTTCCACCAACCTATACACTTTACTGATAAAATCTTTGAATGGTTGGTGTTAACTTTTGGTCTTTGTAAAGTCTTACTTTGACCAAATGACTCACCCCTTCTTAAAATGCTTCATATTGTCTAACTCATGTTTGAGGGGGGGTATATTTTTGGCTCTTGATCATAACTTTTGTCCTCAAATTTGTGAGCCAAAAATAAGTTTGGGGGAGGATTTTCACTTTCATATATTTTTGCCCCCATTAATAATGTCCTCCCAAGCTTACAGGTTTTTGTGATCCAGCAGATAGCAACAATGAGGACACTGTTGAAAACAAGTTTGGGGGAGGTTTGTGCTTATTTACACATACTTTGCATTATACTATATATAAGCACAAAATTGTTTTGATAACAAAAGAGTAGGAAGTGAAAAATTACATCCAAAAGATAGGAATAGTTTAAGAAAACCAAGAAAATTAGAAGTTTTCTTAAACGAACTAGTAATAAGTAGTTATGAGCTATTGTCCCAAGGGTTAGTAAGATGAAGGAAGTCACTAATCTGAGGATAAAAATAAGTCTGAAAAATAGTTTCTATTCTGGAAGCCAAACATTTGAATGTTGATACCCTACTATATGCACTTACACACGTCTTGAAACTCGGGATAGTAGAGGATAACTTGAAATGCTCTTGTCTAAAAGCCAAAGTATGAAGGAAATGAAAAATTGAAGAAAATATAAAAAAGGTGAAAAGAAAAAAAAATGAACACTGGTTTTGTTATAGCCAAGGCAGCAATAAAAAAAAATATAGCGAGGGTGCCTCTTCACCTAATGCCATAAGGCCAACTGGTCTGGGAGTCACTGCTAAGCCTTAGGTGGTGCAAGACGAGGAAAATATTATCACCTAATCAGCAAGCACATGAGTAATCGGTCGGTTAGTACCTCAAGAAGTATTAACGGTCGCATGAAAATGTGTGAGCAAACCTAAGTATTCATCAAATTAAAAAATACCAAGGTAGATGGACAAGAGTATGATAGCTTGAATTGAATTCTCCGAGTGTAGGGATATTCTATACACACACGTAGGGGTATATGATCAATGTTTGGATGAAAGGTAGGAATGAAGAATAACGACGATGTTTTATTGAGGGATGATGTGATTTCTAACATTTTTTCATGACTATTAAGATAGGGCTCATGACAACTGAAAAGCTAGTATAGTTGGAAACTCTTATTTTCAAAGTCTTTCTTTTATGGTTCTTATCTTTATATGTAAATTTCACCATCTCTCTTTTGTTATAGGATTTTGTGGGTGTAATCCGCTGAAAACCCTCAGGAGACAACACTCCTCCTACTAGGGACACCTAGAGGTTTAACGGCTTGTTGCACGTGCTCAGTGCAATCGTGTCTGCCTACGAAAGTGTGCTTAGTTTTCTCCTTTCTTTTTCTCCTCTTGAATAAACTAGTTTGCTCGGGACGATCAAAGATAAGTTTGGGGGTATTTGTTCAGTCGATAAAACTGCACATTTGTTATTACATTTTTCCTACCATTTTCATATTAAAAAAGAACTTTATTATAATATATTATACATATGAGGGTTTATGTGTAAAAACACTATTTTCCATGTGTTAATATATTTTAATTAGCATTTGGTAGGAAAATGTATGCAAATAAATTCATTGACCTAATCCTAGTAGAACTAGGTTTACTAAATATTATTTGAGATTGTTGTGCAGAATTTTTTCCAAGTGTGCTGAATTTTTCAATGACTAGAATCAAGCAAATCAAGTTGTTGAAGAAGACTTGCCTAATTAAGAATCAAAACTTGGAGACCAAGTCTGGCAACAACCACGAGAAGATTTCAAATATCTAAAGCTTCCAGAAATTGCCAAATGTCACAAGGATCTACCCACAAAAATATGATGAAGAGATCTCTACCTTTGGCCGCGGAACCGCGGCCAAACCCTTCTGTTGGCCGCGGATCCGCGGCGGTTAAGAGGAGTTGGAAGCCGAGATTTTTCAGGGTGAATCTTTGCTATATTTTACCAACTTTGGACGCAAAGGATTCTGGTTTTAGGCTATAAAAGGGCACCGAGAGCCTCTTGGAAAAAGGTATCAAGCCGACACGATCACGAAGCCCCAGACGCTCACGCATCCAGGCTGATCATCAACTGTTCGTCTACCTCCTTGGAAGAGATCGAGAAGCAAACTAGTCTTTGTAATCATTTTCTAAGGAATCAAAGTGTAGATTGTTCAAGTTGATTAATAAAGGTGGTTGTTTTATTTAATTCTTTTGCATTTTACATTATGTTTCCATCTCTGTCTTTTCATCTTCTTCTCCCAACATGCGCGAGTAATTCTCCGCTTGTCAGGGTTCGTAGGATTAGGGTAGGCTAATGGACGATAAAGATCCCTAAACCCTTTTTAAGTCCTATAAAGTTTATGAACTTTATCAAAAGAATCATTAACATTTTAATCGGGAGCGCTAGCAATTCTTTGCTAGTTCCGACCGCGATTAGAGATTAGATTAATGATTGTTTTGGTAAAGGCTAGATTTGAACGGAGTTCCGTGTCGAGATAAGGGTTAAGAGTGGGATTCCTTTTCCCTCCAGAAACCCTAAGCTATACGCATCACCGTCGTTCTAGTTATAAATCTATTAATGGATAAAAAGGGTAACTTTTAATTAATCATCCATGACTACTAAATCTTAACGAACCCTATAAGCCCTCTTATTATATTATCTAAATCTCTAAAATAATCTAGATCTATATTTTTGCATTCTTGCTTAACG
This sequence comes from Agapanthus africanus, assembly GCA_030015575.1. Lineage (NCBI taxonomy): Eukaryota > Viridiplantae > Streptophyta > Magnoliopsida > Asparagales > Amaryllidaceae > Agapanthus > Agapanthus africanus. The sequence goes on from CM057340.1 coordinate 758,088,362, forward strand.
TAGATCTAGAAACTTTTCACAAAATTCTTATTTCCTCCTCTCTTTTTCAACACATCTAAAGTAAGAGTAAAATATTCAACGTTTCCCAGAGGACGACCCGTACTCATCTCGATCTAGCTACACACGACACCGTTATTGATTGCGGTTAACTACAAACACACTCTTTCGAACAATCACCATGTCACATTGTTTCATATTATTATTACTCCATGCTTGATAATGTGCATCCTACATAGTCATGATGTAACCCCTGATAAATATTTGTGCATCCATGCTTTTATTGTGCACCCGTACTTGCTACAGTTTTATTATGAGCATCCTCTTGATATCTATGCACTACCTGACTTGACTTGATGCACCACTGCTTGACTTGATACCTGATCTTGTCACTAATGCCGACAATCTTGACCTGTTGTCCCGATGGACATATCCTATTGTCTGTATAGACAAACTTGTACCTGCTTAATCCTGTGTTGGCATTAGCTCCAGATTATCAATACCTGACTTGAACACATAACCTTGGGGGTATGGGAAAATCAAAAGTGTAAACTAAAGTGTAACTTAAAAGGATATTACTTGATCCGTGGTCCCGGGGGTAACGGGACAGAGCCATTCGTGACTCTTACATCTTGATTCGTGGTCTCGGAGGGTAACGGGACAGAACCACTCTTGGTTCACATATTCCTAATCCGTGGTCCCGGAGGGTAACGTGACATATTCTTTGAGTTATATGGATGATTACATTAATTGATTTCAAACAAACTTTAGAATAGAAAACCCAGTAGCACAGCTTAGATTAAACACTGCACGTCACACATACTGATATACTTCACTGTTATACATTCCTGTTGACTTGTTACTATTTATAATTCCTGCCTGCATATCTCGTTACATCCTGATTGCTTATATTATTGTCTGATATCATGCCACACTGACGTCTGGGTTTTGCATGGCCCAGATCCTCTATCTCCATCGTAGGCCGTTCAGGATTATTTTGACCAACAAGCCGAGTAGTGAAGATCATGTTAGTAGCTAGTTAGTTTAGTTTCCTTTCAGCATTTTCATTCCTGATGTGAGCCCGTATTTTGGGACGTACTTTCCAAATTGTTATTGTTACTTGAATTTATTGCTTCCGCATATTATTTCTTGACTCGTTATTTCTGGCACATGGACATGTACTAGATAGTTTCTTTTATTTTTTATGTTCTTGATATCTATAGACAGCCGTAATGTGACTGTGGAGGGATGTTTCCTAGCCACAGGTAGCATGGTTGTCTTTGTCACGTGCCGATCTTAGTGCACTCTGGGAAGCGGGGCGTTACAGGGTTTGTTTGGTATCAGAGCTATAGGATTTAGGTTAATCGGGTTTGATTCTTTTGTAGTTGGGTATTGGACCCAATACATGAATCCGAATGCCCGTAATTAGGAGCATGTCCTGCCACATTGTTATCGTGATTCTTGAATCATATCTTTCTCTTGACCCTTGTCTTGATGATATGCAAACAACTTTGCATCTCGGCTTGAAATCTTTTGGTTCCTTTTTGTTTATCCTTTCCTATTCCTTTGATTCTGACACTAGGATTTGGGCGACTTGGACGGAGTTATGTGATTGTAACTATGAACTGCAGTATGGTTACAATGTAGTACTCTATTTAAGTAACTTGGAGTCTCAGTCTTGATTCATTTTCTTATTTCATGGTCGTTATATTGCCTTACTTCTCTTGCTTTCCAGCTCATATTTTATCGCAAGTTTCAATCCTGTTTACCGTGCTTATCTTCTTCAGTATCTTAGCGTTAGAGGAAGTCGTTTCAGGTATCCTACTTGTTCATGATTTTCCCGTATTAGCACTATTCGATTCAGGTGCATCCCATTGCTGTATATTGTCCAAGTTTATTGCCACACACTCGATTTCTTGCACAACCCTGTCTTGTTGTTGGGACATACACACTGGGAGCGGGAAGATCTTATCTAGTAGCGGGTGCAAAGATTGTTCGGTTGTTATCTGCGGACGAGAGTTATTTGCAGATTTCTTGGTGATTGATACCGGCAGTTATGATTGTAGGGATGCTAGGCACACGCACAAGGGTCTATGAGGCATCAACCATGCCCGATTTAAAATTTAGCCGTGCCAAACAACCCTAAATGAGATCTTTAAACTAGAGATTAGGCGAAAACAAGCATGTTAAACACTTTAACACTAAGTGAGAGGGATTACAACCTTTGTAGATCCGGTCCTTCACTTCTAAAGCTCTGTGTTGAGGTCCCTTCACTGCGATCATCGTGTTCCGGACTTTCGAGAGGCTCCACGAAGAGAAAGATGCAAGCTTGCTTCCGATCTTCGATAACAAAGATGATCTACCTTGAAGTTTCTTTAACACAAGCTCTCACTCACTAAATGAAGTGAACACTCTCATCTAAAGGGCAAGGGTAGATGAGGATGATGAAGTAGGATTTTTGCTCTCATTTATTTTCTTATTCTCACTCACTTTCATCACAAAAAGCAAAACAAGAAAGGTTTGCATCAATGAAGAAGAAGAATAGTGATCCATTTGTGATGAATAATGAAAGACTCATATGTGAGGTTAGAAATGCAACCATAGTTAAGAATGAATCCTTAACCCTTGTAGAGAAACAACCATGATCAAGGGTTTGGGTTTGGTTAAGCAAATATCTTCACAAAATATCTTAAACAAAAAAAAACAAAACCTTCTAGAAACTTCTAGAATAGCTTAACCCAAATCAAACCCTAACCATGTTTAATCTCCACTAATCATGTTGCATTAATAACCATATCATGTTACAATATTATATATCACATATATAATATTTAATGTAACGAAATAAAATAATACAATTAACATATATCGCATATATATCAATGTATTACCTGAGTGAGAAAAAGAATCTTTTAGTGAGCTAATATTAGTTAATGTAATTTAATATATCATATATATTATTATACATTAAATTATCGAATCAACACTTGATTCGACAACCCGGCTATATCGCATATAACCGACTAATATCTCATTTACCGATTCATCGAATCAACACTTGATCCGATGACCCGGCTGATATCAAATATCGCGAGAATAGAATACGGTATCTCATATCGTATTATCCTCGGTCCTACACATATCACATATGTGCCCCTACTCCGTTTTGCCTGAGTCAAGAAACCTCTGTGTAGGACTCTAAAGAATCGTCAATACGCCGGCAGTAAGTGATGATCATATCAAACACCCACAAGCTGCAAGCGGTCAGCTAAACGTAACAGCCACCCAGGTATTGAGCGATCAGAATATCAACAAGCAATCCTGTACATTCTCCTGCGAATCCAATCAGTAATACTCCCGTACAGTCTGGTCTCATCGTCTGATATGTCGCATATCTCGCCTAGGGGTGGTAAACGTCAGACCCCAGTAGCTTGATAAGTCGTGTCGATATGAGGTCTATAACAGTTCGAGAAACTACTGATAACACTTACCAGTAAATCTCAGCAACCCTGGCCAGGGATTTCCAGTTATAGCCAATCGAACACAGCGCAACATCAACTCCCTATACCGGGAGAGACGAATCCCCTCCTATCGCTCATTGCCTCCATGTGATTCGGGACTGTACCCAAAAGCCACCTTTTTGCACGCCCTCTTGGACGTGGTATGATGGAAATCAAAGCACAGTGGGAATCATACAAGACTCTATGACGATCTCGGGTCAACAGACTACTCTGTACTAGTGTCACCGGAGAATTGCTATCTGACGTGAGGTATAATGCCATCTGGGAGTTCTCGGCGAGTCCGTCCAGTGTACCCAGTCTCTACTGAGCACCCATACACCATCCTTGATGTCAAACACCGATGGATATGGGATCATCCATCGCCCATCATATGGGTCAAGATGCGTATACGCTAGTCTACTCTGGTATATCGATGCCCTGTCTCGATACACCCCCGACTAGGAACAGTTATAGGATGTACTCATCGACTACCGTGGCCCCACTAGTATGATCTCATCATAGTCCCAGTAGTCGAGTACATATCCTAAGGGCTTTATCAACATGTAACATAGAGACAATCAGAGTACATGTTAAGATAAAGTACAACCAGATAGCATACTATCATGTCGAGTAAGAAAGTCTTCCCTATATATGTCCAAGCATCCATTACAATATACATCATATGTACAGTAATGGCCTCTAGGGCATACATATAACTAACAATCTCCCACTTGCACTAGGGCCATCTGTTGTGGTATCACATACCCAACAATTAGCTGTGGTTGAAGTATCTCATACTTAACCTTCCCATAAAAGTCTTTACTGGGAAAAAAAGCCTTTGTGAGTGGATCCGCGCTGTTGTCCTCTGTGTCTACTCTCCTAACCTCGATTTCCCTGGAGATCAACCATCTCCATGATCAGGTGATACTGCCTAAGAATTATATCTGGATTTCTGATGGGACGGGGGTTTCTTGGCATAAGCCACAACTCCATTGTCACACAATGGTAGGAACGAAGTTCATCTCATGAACTTATATATATCCAGACTGCCTCTTTGGTAGCATCCTTGGTAACGATGTATCTTGCCTTTAATCTTCTAGTATGTCATGGTATCTATCTTGGAACTCTTCCAACATACCGTCCCTCCACTGAGGGTAAAGACAATGCCTGCGACTGACATTCAGTCGTCCTTATCACCCTGAAACCTTTCCAGTGATTCTCCCCAGGATCAATTGATACCATCTCACTACAACTAGTGAGAATCCTAACATCCAATTAGATCTATCTCATAAATCCAAAACCCAGGATTTAGGAGGTATCACTTTGATCCTATATGGAGAATACTTGTGATAAGCGGAGATTGACCGAGCGTAGCATAGGAAACTCCTTCCCTATCAAGAGTATGCCATCCACGTACTCTACGAGGATCACCACCATACTCTCTACTAGCTTTTTGTATATACAAGGTTTATCTACCATTTTGATGAAGTCAAACTTTTTGACTACCACATCAAAACAGACGTTCCAACTCCGCGATGCATGTTTTATCATATAAAATATCTTGCACACGTTTCCACTGCTCCCACTGTCTACGAAGCCTTCTGGCTGTGTACTTATAGACGCTCTCTTCCAAATCATCATTTAGAAAAGCAGTCATGACACCCAACCGCCAGATATCGTAGTCATGGCGTGTAGCCGTGGCAAGTAGGATCTGGATGGACTTAAGCATAGCTTTGAAAGTCTCAACTTTTCCATGTACACCAAGTAATCTTCTTAAGATATACTTTCTCCTGATGGGGATTTAACCCTTCAGATAAAGCAACCAAAGTCCATGCTTTGTTGGTGTATAATGATTCCATCTCAGATCGCTAAGCATCCAGCCATTCTTACAGAGTCCCACTCCTGATGGCCAGCTCGAAACTAGTTGGGTCATCATCTCATGATGCAATCCTCGCTCCCACTGTCATAGAGAAACCGAAGTATCTCTCAGGTGGGTGAGGAACCCTACTAGATCGGCGGAGAGGCTGAGGTTCGTTGGTTACTATTGAATCCTTCGGTTCTACCAAATCATCTGCTGTAGTTTGTATAGCTGAAACTCTTTCCAGTTCTACCTCATGACCACTAATTTCTTCATAAGAAATTCCCTTTCACAAAGGTGGCATGTTGAGAAACAAAACATCTTTTGTTCCTCGGTTAGGTAGAAGATATTCCCTTGCGTATGGGGATATCCAACAAACTTCCACAGTTCTGACTTTGCCTTGAGCTTGTCCGGATTTTGCTTTTTAGACATAGGCCGGACAACCCCAAATCTTAACTTTCTTAAGATATGGGCTCTTCCCATTCCATATCACATATGAAGTGGTAGACAACTGATTTGATTTGAACCCTATTCAATAGGTATGCAGCTTCTCAAGTGCATAACTCCCAAAAGGAAATAGGAAACTCAGTAGTACTCATCATAGAGCACACCATATCACATAGGGTGCTATTGCTCCGCCCCGATATACCATCGTGCTATGGTGTATACGGAGGAGTAACGCTGAGAGAGAATCTCATTCTCTTTTAGAATAGTCCAGGAATCCCATGCTCAAGTATTCTCCTCCTTGATCTCATCAAAGGACATAATACTTATACCCGTTTTTGGTTCTCTACTTCTGAATTATATTATGTGAATATCTCAAAAGTTTCGGACTTGTGTTTCAACAGGAACATATGTCTGAATCTTGAGAGATTATCAAAGAATGTAATGAAGTATAAAGAACCGGTCTTGGCATGTGTAGACATGGGACCTTCATACATCAGCATGTATCAATTCCAAGAGTTCACTAACTCTTTCTCTGTTTCCAATAAACGGAGCTGTGGTCATCTTATCTCTGTGACATGACCGGCAAGTTTCACAAGATGTAAATTCAAACTTATTTAAATATGCATCTATATGTAACTTCAGCTAGTCGGGTCGTATTGATATGACCTAGTCTACAATACCTCAAGAAGGATTCGTTCATTTCTGAACTCTTCCTCTTGTGTGTGTTCTGTACGTTAAGAACTGTGGTTTGATTTAGAATGTCTATGCTTTTAGATAACGTGGCTGAACCGATCAACTCTTGATATAGGAAATGTTCAAAACATTATCCAACAATACAAAATTATATCCTTTCTTTACTTATAAAGAGACTGATATGATGTTGTATTTCAAGTTCGGTATCTAAAAACATTCGTTCAGAATCAATGTATTCTGGTAATACAGGGTGATAACTACCAACAGAATTGGCTGCAACACTTGCACCGTTTTCTATCTCATGAAACTTATCACCCGTTCTCAGTTCTCTACCTATCTGTAGCCCATGTAACATATTACATTTGCGGGATCCTGATCTGGTATCTCATACCCAGGACGTAAATGATACTGAGAAACAGTTCTGTATAATGGACATACCCGAAGAAGATGCATCAACATGCATTTTCTTCGTTTGGGTGGCACGGGAATTCTGGTAATCCTCTATTTCCTGCTCTGTCTTATAACAATTATAAGTTGGAGCGGGACCAACGTTCCCTAGCGCAGTATAACAAGCGGGTTCGGTCAATACATCCATATTATTATCTTGATTAAGGCATGACATGGTCGCTACCTGGAGAGAGAGAGAGAAGAAGACACTCAGCGTGCGCTTTTACAAGATTAGATTGGTTATCAATTTATCTAATCAGGATGTCTCCCACTGTTTTAGTCAAATCTTCCTTCAAACCCTAAAAGGAAAGACTAGCCGGGATTAGTTACACTATACAAGTTCGCCAATCTTTCAGCCAGGCCAGTGCCGGTACTTTGAGGGAGGTTCCCCGTGCTTTCGTACGGACCTAATTAAAGTAAACCTCATTTTCCCAGGGGCGTAACCCGGTTGACACCTTTCTAGACACCTACTTGATCGGCTAATTGTAATGTGTAAAACTCTCCCAGGAGTAACTCATACTCGCAGCAGGTATCGGGATCCAACTATCTCATAGAAGGTATGCAATCTCATTGCAAATTTCAACACTTGACATTCCCAATAATATTTTGCCCCGAGCGATCTATGACCTTGACAAGGTCAACAAACCATAGACCACAAGTCAAGTTCAACCCGTCATTTCCCGATTGAATTAAACCCACCCGCATGACCCTTGACAAGGTCAACAAAGTCACACGACTACCCTAATCCAATCACATCATATGCTTATACAGATAAGCCTAAATAGCTACCGCTCACTACGCCTTGATAAGGTCAACAAACGCAGCACGAATACTATGAAGTACTTATCTGACATGACGGAGGGCTACGACAGGTTTTTAAGAATACCCTTTGCGTAATGAACTTGATATCGTTGTAGAATCGAGTGATTTTTAAAAGGAATGTTTTTGAGGCCTTTTCTAGTTTTGCTAAAGAGGTCACTCCCGGTGAAGGGATCATCGGCTCTTTCCTCATCGAATAAGGTGCAGGATATTTCACAAATATCACTATGCAAAGCAAGAACTATAGAAGCAATCAAAAGACAAACTGAGTTTGTAGCATCTGCTAGTTTCATTAAAGAGGTCACTCCCGGTGAAGGGATCTCGGATCTTTCCTTATCGAATAAGGTGCTGGATGTTCTACAAGGAACACCGCTATGCAAAGCAAGAACTAGAGCTACCTGTTTTTGAAACAAGTTTCTACAACATCTTAGGTTTCTTTTAGTTTCATTAATCTCATTAATGAAGTCCCATTTTAATTATGCTCCACAAGCATCACATTTGAAACGAAATCTGCAATATAACATATATCTCATATATATAATATAAATATTCGTCTCAGACGGTAATATGATCTCATCACAGAACATTGCAGCAGAAGAACATATATGAAATATTGGATATACTAGGATGTCCGTGTTTTAATACGAGCCTGTATAAAACACGGATTCCACGGTCACGATGAATAGCCAAACCCACATCCCTAGACCCCTACGAGAGCGGCAAGCAACACTGCCAATTCTATGGTTAGGAGACCCGGTCTTGATTCCTCGAGATGGCCTCCCTCTGGACCCTAGAACCCGGTTACTTGTGCTTCCTGCCTTGGGTCTACCTAATGCGGAAAAGTAAATAATATACAATGGTGACATCATCCTCAGCCCGGAAGTGCCCCAATAAAAGAATATTACATACAAATGAATTTTACATGAATGAAAAAGAAAAACTCTCATCTCACATAAAACCCCCGGCTATTCAGAACACGACGATCCAATATAACATATCACAGCAACACATAATATCTCATATCATCAACGTAAGCAAATATGCGTATCTCGATTGTCGTTGATGTATAGCAACGAAGCCGGCGATACACCACATACTACGCTTACGGTCACAGAAAAGAAAGTGTAAAACTACAACAGTTGGAATCCGCAACCTCTTTAGACATCGCATGCCTAACCAAATGAATTCCTTAGACATCGCATGCCTAACAATTATAAACCCCGCATTTTAGTCTCATTATCGAAAACTCTTTTCAATATCAAGTCGGGCAATTCAACAAGATTCCCGACATCCTGATCGAATGCTCGTCGCAAAATTTAGTAGACGGCCGCACCCCCGGATGCCGTCGATGAAGTGCACTAAGGAGGAACACCACTGCCGCGAGCACCCGAACGGATGCTTTTGGCGACGGGGTTCTCTTACAGTCACTTGGTCGGGGCTATGGGGCATGGCTGTCTGTTAAGCTTACCCGGCGAGTATCTGCGTACGCTACGTGATTGCAACGGACTTTTGATCACATAAAAATTCCGTGGCAACCGATCATCTGAGACTGAACTGCTATATTTATAACATTCAAAATAGTTATCTCATAACTACTTGTGGATTCCAAATATTGTATCACATTCCAGATAAAAAGACAGTGTTAAACTTTCCGATCGAATAATCAAACACCCAAGATTTCCCAAAGAGCTCAACACTTGAGCAGAGTTCAAAAAGTATCCATCACATGCCACAGTACTAGTGGTCCAGCCGTAGAAGGGGCAAGCCAACGCCTCATATGTGGCACGCCGTACTGCCCCAAACCCTAAGGTTTAGAGGCAGTTCAAGACGGTCACATAATCGAGTTAAGGTTTGTTGTCTTCTAGAGGGTCCACCGCGCTACTTGCATGATTTTCCGGAAGTTTCAAACTCGAGAAAAAAATCCAACTTTTGAAAAAATTTCCGACAGGGGAAAAAGTGAGTTATTGATATCCGTTCGAACTTTTTAACAGTTTCTAAAATTATCCGAAAAAAATTTAAACGAAATTAAATTATCCGATCGAATCAACGAGTCCCCAATAGAACCCAGAAAACTCAACACTTGAGTGGAATTAAAAATTCCCAGAATAGTGCAAAAGAAACCAGGAATAATACTGTGAAGTGGTGGGGCCCAATATCACCATTCAGCCGTGAAACCGCGGCCACGTGCATGGTTTAGCCGCGGTTCCGCGGTCACGTGACCGACTCTCTGGTCCGTACATCACAGTAATTCCTATATTTCCCCGAATGATTTTCTGGATATTTTTAATACGAAAAAATCAACATTTTAAAATAATTTCCAGAAACTAGGTTTTATCGGGTATTCGGAGTTCGATCGAACTTTAAATTTCGCCTAGACTTCGCCTAAAGCTCTAGCTTGGCTCTGATACCACTGCAGGAATGCTAGGCACACGCACAAGGGTCTACAAGGCATCAACCATGCCCGATTTAAAATTTAGCCGTGCCGAACAACCCTAAACGAGATCTTTAAACTAGAGATTAGGCGAAAACAAGCATGTTAAACACTTTAACATTAAGTGAGAGGGATTACAACCTTTGTAGATCCGGTCCTTCACTTCTAAAGCTCCGTGTTGAGGTCCCTTCGCTGCGATCATCGTGTTCCGGACTCTCGAGAGGCTCCACGAAGAGAAAGATGCAAGCTTGCTTCCGATCTTCGATAACAAAGATGATCTACCTTGAAGTTTCTTTAACACAAGCTCTCACTCACTAAATGAAGTGAACACTCTCATCTAAAGGGTAGATGAGGATGATGAAGTAGGATTTTTGCTCTCATTTGTTTTCTTATTCTCACCCACTTTCATCACAAAAAGCAAAGTAAGAAAGGTTTGCATCAAGGAAGAAGAAGAAGAAGAATAGTGATCCATTTGTGATGAATAATGAAAGACTCATATGTGAGGTTAGAAATGCAACCATAGTTAAGAATGAATCCTTAACCCTTGTAGAGAAACAACCATGGTCAAGGGTTTGGGTTTGGTTAAGCAAATATCTTCATAAAATATCTTACACAAAACAAAACAAAACCTTCTAGAAAGTTCTAGAATAGCTTAACCCAAATCAAACCCTAACCATGTTTAATCTCCACTAATAATGTTGCATTAATAACCATATCATGTTACAATATTATATATCACATATATAATATTTATTGTAACAAAATAAAATAATACAATTAACATATATCGCATATATATCAATGTATTACTCGAGTGAGAAAAAGAATCTTTTAGTGAGCTAATATTAGTTAATGTAATTTAATATATCATATATATTATTATACATTAAATTATCGAATCAACACTTGATCCGACAACCCGGCTATATCGCATATAACCGACTAATATCTCATTTACCGATTCATCGAATCAACACTTGATCCGATGACCCGGATGATATCAAATATCGTGAGAATAGAATACGGTATCTCATATCGCATTATCCTCGGTCCTGTACATATCACATATGTGCCCCTACTCCATTTTGCCTGAGTCAAGAAACCTCTGTGTAGGACTCTAAAGAATCGTCAATACGCCGGCAGTAGGTGATGATCATATCAAACACCCACAAGCTGCAAGCGGTCAGCTAAACGTAACAGCCACCCAGGTATTGAGCGATCAGAAGATCAACAAGCAAGCCTGTACATTCTCCTGCGAATCCAATCAGTAACACTCCTCTACAGTCCGGTCTCGTCGTCTGATATGTCGCATATCTCGCCTAGGGATGGTAAACGTCAGACCCCAGTAGCTTGTTAAGTCGTGTCGATATGAGGTCTATAACAGTTTAAGAAACTACTGATAACACTTACCAGTAAATCTCAGCAACCCTGGCCAGGGATTTCCAGTTATAGCCAATCGAACACAGCGCAACATCAACTCCCTATACCGGGAGAGACGAATCCCCTCCTATCGCTCATTGCCTCCATGTGATTCGGGACTGTACCCAAAAGCCACCTTTTTGCACGCCCTCTTGGACGTGGTATGATGGAAATCAAAGCACAGTGGGAATCACACAAGACTCTATGACGATCTCGGGTCAACAGACTACTCTGTACTAGTGTCACCGGAGAACTGCTATCTGACGTGAGGTATAATACCATCTGGGAGTTCTCGGCGAGTCCGTCCAGTGTACCCAGTCTCCACTGAGCACCCATACACCATCCTTGATGTCAAACACCGATGGATATGAGATCATCCATTGCCCATCATATAGATCAAGATGCGTATACGCTAGTCTACTCTGTTGTATCGATGCCCTGTCTCGATACACCCTCGACTAGGAACAGTTATAGGATGTACTCATCGACTACCGTGGCCCCACTAGTATGATCTCATCATAGTCCCACTAGTCGAGTACATATCCTAAGGGCTTTATCAACATGTAATATAGAGACAATCAGAGTACATGTTAAGATAAAGTACAACCAAATAGCATACTATCATGTCGAGAAAGAAAGTCTTCCCTATATATGTCCAAGCATCCACTACAATATACATCGTATGTACAGTAATGGCCTCTAGGGCATACATATAACTAACAATGATGTTGTCTTGGGAATGAAATTTCTCGGCACTTTCCATGCTCACATTAATTGTAGGGCAAAGAAAGTGATTTTCCAGATTCCCGGACATCCGGAGTTTGTTTTTGCTGGAGGTAGCAGTTCTGTCGGGCCATTCGAGTTTAGGGCTAGGCCGACAAGTGCCATTCTTTCGTCGATGGAAGTTGATAAGGAGGAAGCGCCAGCTGTAGTTCGAGAGTTCATGGATGTGTTCGAAGACATCTCGGGTTTACCGCCAAAACGAGATATGGAGTTCGCGATCGATCTTGTTTCTGGTGCAGCACCAATCTCAAAGGCGTACTATCCAGTGGCACCCGTGGAGTTGGAAGAAGTCAAGAAGCAGGTTACCGAATTGCTTGAGAAAGGTTGGATTTGCAGCAGTAATTCATCTTGGGAAGCTCCAGTTCTTCTAGTAAATAAGAAAGATGGCACAAGGAGGATGTGCATCGATTATCGAGAATTAAACCGGGTGACTATTAAGAACAAGTACCCGATCCCTCGCATTGGCGAATTGTTCGAGCAACTCAGTGGCGTGAGGGTATTCTCGAAGCTGGATTTGCGATCCGGATATCATCAGGTCCGAGTTAAACCAGAGGATATTTGCAAGACTGCATTCTGAACTTGGTATGGACATTACGAGTATTTAGTGATGCCATTCGGAGTCACGAATGCACCGGCGATATTTATGGACTTGATGAACTGAGTCTTTTCACCGTTCTTGGACCAGTTTATAGTAGTGTTCATTAACGATATTCTGGTCTACTCGAGGTGTATAGAAGAGCATGCAGAACACTTGAAGATCGCACTGCAGACAGTGAGACAAGAAAGATTATATGCAAAGATGAGCAAGTGCGAGTTTTGGTTTGAAGAAGTGAAGTTTTTGGGGCATGTCGTATCCAGAGATGGAATCGCCGTTAATCCCGAGAAGATTGCAGCAGTTCAAGATTAGCTGATTCCGAAGAATATAATGGAGATCAGAAGTTTTCTTGGACTTGCCGGATATTACAGAAGGTTCGTGGAGAATTTTGCTCGCTTATCTGAGCTTTTGACCCAGCTTACGCGAAAGGAAGTACCGTTCGTATGGACGGATAGATGTGGGTCAGCTTTTGAGGCGTTGAAGCAAAGATTGATAACCGCTCCTATTTTGACCGTACCAGACAGTTCTGGAGAATTGGTAATTCACAGCGATGCATCTGGAAAAGGTTTAGGATGTGTTTTGATGCAGCATGAAAAAATTATAGCTTACACATCGAGACAGTTGAAGACCCATGATAAGAATTACCCAACTCATGATTTGGAGCTTGCAGCAGTGATTTTCTTTCTGAAGATTTGGAGACACTACTTATTAGGCGAAAGGGTCGAAGTATTCACTGATCACAAAAGCCTAAAGTATGTGTTCATGCAGAAAGAGCTTAACATGAGGCAGCGTAGATGGTTGGAGTTGATGGCTGACTATGATCTTGATCTTAAGTACCATCCGGAGAAAGTTAATGTGGTGCCGGATGCGCTTAGTCGGTTGCCAGCAATTTGGATGTTGACTGCACAGAAGGAGCTTATCGAAGACTTTCGGAGATTCGACTTGGAGATTGTGCTACCGCATTCTTCGGGACAGTTGATGCAGCTGCAAGTACAGTCGTCATTGATCGATAATATTAAAGCAGCGCAGTCGCAGGACCCAAGATTGCAAAAGTTTCGAGAACGGGTTGAAGCGGGACTTCAAACGGACTTGTTGATTCATGAAGATGGTTCGTTGCGTTATGGTAGCCGTTTGTGTGTGCCGAAAGGAGACATTCGTGAAGAAGTTATGAAAGAGGCACACAGTTCCGCACATTCCGTACATCCAGGAGGCACGAAGATGTACCGCGATCTAAGACAGCATTTCTGGTGGGAAGGCATGAAACGGGAGATTGCCCGCTTTGTAGCGAAGTGCTTGGTGTGTCAACAAGTTAAGGCTGAATATCAAAGGGTAGCTGGTTTTTTGCAACCACTTCCGATCCCTCAATGGAAGTGGGAACATATAACCATAGATTTCGTGACAGCTTTACCGCGAAGTCCAAAGGGCAACAATACAGTTTGGGTGATTGTTAATCGATTGAACAAGGCAGCTCATTTCATACCGTTTCGAGTTGGTCAGTCGACGGAAACGTTAGCAGAACGGTACATGCAGGAGATTGTGAGATTGCATGGAGTACCTGTGAGCATTGTTTCTGATCGTGATACCCGGTTCTTATCGCACTTCTGGAGATTACAGGAAAGTTTGGGGACGCGATTGAAGTTTAGCACTGCTTATCATCCCCAGACAGATGGCCAGTCGGAGAGAACGATCCAAACTCTTGAAGATATGTTGAGAGCTTACATGTTGGACTTCAAGGGTTCGTGGGAGGATCATCTACACTTGGTGGAGTTTTCGTACAACCACAGTTTTCAGGCGACTATTCAGATGGCTCCATTCGAAGCATTGTATGGTCGCAAGTGTCGTTCACCCATTTGTTGGGACGATGTTGGAGAACGAAGATTGTTGAGACCGGATTTGATCTTGCAAATAGTTGAGAAGGTTAATACTATCCGGAATCATATGAAGGCAGCACAAGATCGACAGAAGAGTTGGGCCGACACATCGAGAAGACCTCTAGAGTTTGCTGTTGGTGATTTGGTATTCTTGAAGATATCACCGACTAGATGAGTGATCCGTTTTGAGAGTCGAGTCAAGCTTAGTACTCAATTCGTAGGGCCTTTCGAGATTTTGGAGCGTGTTGGAGAAGTAGCTTATCGATTGGCGTTACCACAATCTTTGGCGAATGTTCATGACGTGTTTCATGTATCTCAACTCCGTAAGTATGTCGAGATAAAACACACGTACTAGATCGTTCGGAGCTGACTGTAAGGGAGGATTCGACCTTTGAGGAACGACCGATATCGATTGTTGATCGAAGAGAAAAGGTCCTCAAGAACAAAGTTATACCTCTTGTACTTGTTTCTTGGGGGAATCGCTCGCACGGAGAATCGACTTGGGAACGTGAAGACGAGATTCGACAGAAGTTTCCACACCTATTCTTGTAGATTCATGTTTGTTTATCTTTTCTTGTTCTTGGAATTTCGAGAACGAAATTCTTTTGTAGTTGGGTATAATGTAACACCCTAGTTCATTTATACCAATTCTAATTCGAGTATTTCTTTATTTATGGTATTTTCCCGATTTATTGTGTTTTGGGTGCGAATAGTGTTTTTGACATCTGTATTTGCATCCGACCCGACCCGCTTGCTAGAAACCCGTCTTGATTCCTGTTTATGATTTATCCTGGCTTGTTATGTGGATCCGTGCACTTTCATGTATACTGCATACTGGCATTTTATCTGGCATTTGCATTTTTTTAATATAACATTTAAAGGCAAGGACAATATTTTAAAAATACATTGCATGACCTGCCTGCTACTCCTGACCCTGTCGTAGCATCCGCGCACCTTATTCTCGTCCTGTTCAGTGTAACGGACCTGTTTGGATGGCTACGTGCACGTGCGTGCATCCGTTCTTGGGGGTATACATTTTCTTTAACCGAATATCCAATTTGAGTTTTGGTTGACACGTATATTTTCCGTAGAACTGGATTTGTAACACCCTAGTTCAGTTATACCAATTCCGGTTCACATATTCATCTATTTTTGGTATTTTTCTTGATTTATCATGTTTTGGGTGCGAATGGTATTTCACATTAGTATTGCATCCAACCCGACCCGCTTGCTTGGAACTTGTCTTGGTTCATGTTTATGGTTTATCCTGACTTGTTACGTAGATTTGTGCACATTCATGAATACTACATACTGACATTTTATCTGGTATTGCATTTTACAATATAACATTTTTAAGTCACGTAGAATATTTTAAAAAATACATTTCATGGCCTGCATAATACCTCTAAACCCATGATAGCATCCGCGCATCTTGTTCTCGTCCCGTTCAGTGAAATGGACTTGTTGGGATGGCTACGCGCACGTACGCGCATCCGTTCTTGGGGATATGCATTTTCATTACCCGGATATCCAATTTTAGTTTTGGTCGACACATATATTTTTCGTATTTTAAAACTGGATTTTTAGACCTGACTCGGGCGTGTTTTGGACTATATTTGTATTTACCAGAATATTAAATTGTATTAAATATTTTAAATATTATTAACTAACAGTTTAAATTTTAATAACGAAAAGATTTGTTTTAAATTAACAACCTAACCTCTAAACGACAATTTTATCTCTCCTCTCGATTTCTCTCTCTCTCCTCTCGATCCCTCTCTCTTTCTTTCTCTCCTCGCGCAGTGCTCTCTCTCTCTTTCAGCCCTCTCTCTCTTCTCTCTCTCTCTTATATATATATTTATTCTTTACCTTTTATTTTATTGAAACCCTATTCCCTAGGCCCTCTCCTCTCATCTTCTTCTTCGTTTTCTTTATTTTTTGTTTTCCCGCCGCCTCTGTTCTTCCTTGCGAGAACCCACTTTCCCTGCCCTCGCGTCCCACTCGCCATCGCCAACCTCACCTTCGGCCAACTCCCTCCGACCTCGCTCATCTCCTCATCTCACCTCCTCCCTCTCCCTGCTCACCTCTCTCTTCCCCTGAGCCCCACAACCCATTGCAACCCGACCTAGCCTTGCCTCGCCGTCATCCCCTCAACCCCGACGACCTCACTTCGTCGACCCCATCTCACCCCAACAGCCCTCATCATCAAACCGAGCACCACTAACTCCTTCGAGATCCCATGTCATTACCAACACAAACCGAACAGAGAACAAACCCATCAAACCCCGAGATCTTCAACTCCGGCCACCTCTCACCATTGACCCCCTTCACCCTCATAGCCACCACATCCTCCTTCAACCGCCCTCAACTCTTGGCTCCAGCCCTCAACCAATCACCGCATCCCTGCATCTTCGACCCAGCACCTTCTCCTCTCTCAACCGCCGGCGACCTCTTCCCGTCGTCTCTCTCTCTCTCCTTTCTCCTCTCTTCCTCTCCCATGCACCGAGCCCGACCCAAGAAAACTCACCCACTGCCGTTGCCAAAACCCACTGCCTTTTTCCTCGCCGGATAACCCTGCTTGCATCCTCGCCTTCGACGACCTTGTCTTCATCACCCCTCTGTTCTTGTCAACCTCAGTTCCCAAACACCAAACCCAGAACACCAACTTCTTATTCTTCTTCCTTCTCTTTCTTCTTATTGTTTTCTTCTCTTCTTGCTTTCTTGAATCCGTGTTTCTGATGATCGCCAGAGCCGTGCTCGCCGCCGCCGATCCGGGAGACCCAGTGGACATCCCTATCCAGCGTGGTCCGTTCCTGCATTGCTTGGTTCAGTCCCGTGTGCGCCGAGTGTGCATTGAAACTTTTACCGACATTGGACATTGCCGTGTGTATCCGTCACGTGATCCGTCGAGGTAAGTTTATCTTGCTACATGCTACATTACTTTATATACATCTATTTTAATAAATATAATACTGGTATTTCAAATTATGCACCTCATGTTTACTTTTACAGTTTTTCGACATCCATCTGCATCCGTACGTGTTACTTTACATCTAGCGCATGCAAACTTATCTTGTTACATACTATACTACAATATACTGCACCCAATGGAATATTTACATCTCATATTGCTTAGTTGTACATCCCACATTACCATTGTACAGTTTTACTGTTTTCGGATACCCGTTTGCATCCATCTCATTTAAAATATACATAACTGCATCTATAGATCACATTAATACATAATATCGTGATATTAACACCCCATGTTTAATAAAGTGCATCCTAATTAGTATTGGAACTATAAATGTAACCCTGATCGATAATTGTGCATCCATATCATTGATTTTATATCTATTTGCATACCATGCCACATTATTTCATTTTATTGTTATATTAGTACTGCATACTTGATTTTGTGCATCCATGCTTACTACAGTTTGATTATGAACACCCACTTGATACATGTAGACTGCTTGCCATGACCTAATACACTATTACTTGACCTGACTCGATACTTGTATACTACCTGACATGACCTTATATATATCACTACTTGACTTGTTACCTGATCTTGTTACTAATACCAACAGTCTCGACCTGTTGTCCCTACGGACATATCCTGTTGTCTATTTAGACGGACTTATACCTGCTTGATCCTGTGTTGGCATTAGCTCCAGATTTATCAATACCTGACTTACCCACATAACTTGGGGGTATGGGGAAATCAAGAATGTAGCCGAACGTAACTCAAAGGGCTATTATCCTTTTATCGTGGTCCCGTGGGGTTGAACGGGACATAGACTCACAGTCTATTATCCTTTTACCGTGGTCCCATGGGGTTGAACGTGGCATAGACCAATGGGTTACGCTGAGAATTACATTAATTGATTTCGAATAACTTTAGAGTAGATAACCCTATAGCACAGTTTAGACTACTCACTGCACTTCACCTGTTTATATCCTGTTCACTGATCTATATTCATATTACTGTTTGCTTGTTACTGATGACTTGTTACTGTTTATACTTCATGTCTGCATATTTCATTATATCCTGCTTGCTTAGAATTATTGATGTTATGACGCACTGACGTCTGGGTTTTGCATGGCCCAGATCCATTATCCTTGTCGCAGGCAGTCCAAGAGTATTTTGATCAACATGCCTAACAGTGAAGACCTGTTATTAGTTTAATTTAGTTTTCCTTTCAGTATTTCCATTCCTAATGTGAGCCCGTATTATGGGATGTACATTCCATATTATTATTGTATTGAATCTTTTGCTTCCGCATTATTTTATTTCATGACTCTTTATTCTGGCTTATGGACATGTATTAGATAGTTTACTACTGTTCTTGATATCTCTACAGCCGTAATGTGACTGTGGAGGGATATTTCCTATCCACAGGTAGCATGGTTGGCTCTGTCACGTGCCGATCTCAGCGCACTCTGGGAAGCGGGGCGTGACAGGGTTTGTTTGGTATCAGAGCCATAGGATTTAGGTTAATCGGGTTTAATTCTTTTGTAGTTGGGTATTGGACCCAATACACGAATCAGAATACTCGTGACTAGGAACATGTCTTACCACATTGTTATCATGATTCTTGAATCTTATCTTTCTCTTGATCTTTTGTCTTGACGATATGCAAACAACTTTGCATCTCGACTTGAAACCTTTTGGTTCCCTATTGTCTCTCCCTGTTCCTTTGATTCTGATACTAGGATTTGGGCGAATTGAACGGAGTTATGTGATTGTACCCATGAACTGCAGCATGGTTACAATGCGGTACTCTATTTAAGTAACTTGGAGTCCTGGTCTTGATTCATTTCCTTGTTCCATGGTCGTTTTATTATCTTGGTTCTCTCAGTTTCATTGCTTACCAGTTCATATTTTGCAGATTTCTTGGTGATCGATACCGGCAGTTAAGAAGTTGTCTTGGGAATGGATTTTCTCGGCACTTTCCACGTTCACATTGATTGTAGGGCAAAGGAAGTGATTTTCCAGATTCCCGGACATCTGGAGTTTTTCTTTACTGGAGGAAGCAGTTCTGTCGGGCCAGTCGAGTTTAGGGCTAGGCCGACAAATAATGTTCTTTCGTCGATAGAAGTTGATAAGGAAGAAGCGCCAGCTGTAGTTCGAGATTTCATGGACGTGTTCGAGGACATCTCGGGTTTACCGCCAAAACGAGATGTGGAGTTCGCGATCGATCTTGTTCTTGGTGCAACGCCAATCTCAAAGGCGTACTATCCAATAGCACCAGTGGAGTTGGAAGAAATCAAGAAGCAGGTTACCGAATTAGTTGAGAAGGGTTGGATTCGCAGTAGTAATTCACCTTGGGGAGCTCCAGTTCTTCTAGTCAAGAAGAAGGATGGCACACGAAGGATGTGCATCGACTATCGAGAATTGAACCCGGTGGCCATTAAGAACAATTACCCGATCCCTCGCATTGGCGAATTGTTCGAGCAACTTAATGGCGCGAGGGTATTCTCGAAGCTGGATTTTCGATCCGGATATCATCAGGTCCGAGTTAAACCAGAGGATATTTGCAAGACTGCGTTCCGAATTCGGTATGGACATTACGAATATTTAGTGAGGTCATTCGGAGTCACGAATGCACCGGCAATACTTATGGACTTACGAATGCACCGGCAATACTTATGGACTTGATGAATCGAATCTTTTCACCGTTCTTGGACCAGTTGATTGTGGTGTTTATCGATAATATTCTGGTCTATTCAAAGAGCCTGGAGGAGCATGCAGAACACTTGAAGATCGCATTGCAGACATTGAGGCAAGAAAGATTATATGCAAAGATGAGCAAGTGCAAGTTTTGGCTTGAAGAAGTGAAGTTTTTGGGGCATGTCGTTTCTGGAAGTGGAATCGCCGTTGATCCCGAGAAGATTGCAGCAGTTGAAGATTGGCCGATTCCGAAGAACGTAGCAGAGATCAGAAGTTTTCTTGGACTTGCCGGGTATTACAGAAGGTTCGTGGAGAATTTTACCCGTTTGGCTGAGTTTTTGACCAAGCTTACGCGAAAAGAAGTACCATTCGTATGGACGGATAGATGTGCGTCAGCTTTTGAGGCATTGAAGCAGAGATTGATAACCGCTCCTATTCTGACCGTACCAGACAGTTCCGGAGGATTGGTGATTCACAGCGATGCATCTGGGAAAGGATTGGGATGTGTTTTGATGCAACATGGAAAGGTTATAGCCTACGCATCGAGACAATTGATGATCCATGAGAAGAATTACCCAACTCATGATTTAGGCTTTGCAGCAGTGATTTTCGCTTTGAAGATTTAGAGACACTACTTATTAGGCGAAAGGGTTGAAGTATTCACCGATCACAAAAGCCTAAAGTACGTGTTCATGCAGAAAGAGCTGAACATGATGCAGCGTAGATGGTTGGAGCTGATGGATGACTATGATCTTGATTTTAAGTACCATCCGGGGAAAGTTAATGTTGTGCCGGATGCGCTTAGTCGGTTGCCAGCAATTCAGACGTTGACTGTACAGAAGGAGCTTATCAAAGACTTTCGGAGATTCGAGCTGGAGATCGTACTACTGCATTCTTCGGGGCGGTTGATGCAGCTGCAAGTACAGTCATCGTTGATCGAGAATATTAAAGCAGTGCAGTCACAAGACCCAAGATTGCAGAAGTCTCGAGAACAAGTTGAAGCAGGACTTCGAACGGATTTGTTGATTCCTGAAGATAGTTCGTTGAGATATGGTAGCCATTTGTGTGTGCCAAAGGGAGACATTTGTGAAGAAGTTATGAAGGAGGCACACACTTCTGCGTTTTCCGTACATCCGGGAGGCACGAATATGTACCGTGATGTACGACAGCATTTCTGGTGGGAAGGCATGAAACGGGAGATTGATCGTTTTGTAGCAAAGTGCTTGGTGTGTCAGCAAGTTAAGGCTAAACATTAAAGGGTTGCTGGTTTATTGCAACCACTTCCGATTTCTCAATGGAAGTGGGAACATATAACCATGGATTTCGTGACAGCTTTACCGCGGAGTCCAAAGGGCAACAATGCAGTTTGGGTGATTGTTGATCGATTGACCAAGGCAGCTCATTTCATACTATTTCGAGTTGGTCAGTCAACGGAAGCGTTAGCAGAACGGTACCTGCAGGAGATTGTAAGATTGCATGGTGTACCCATAAGCATCATTTCTGATCGTGACACCCGTTTCTTATCACACTTCTGGAGGAGCTTACAGGAAAGTTTGGGGACTCGATTGAAGTTTAGCACAGCTTATCCTCCTCAGACAGATGGCCAGTCAGAGAGAACGATCCAAACTCTTGAAGACATGTTGAGAGCTTGCTTGTTAGACTTCAAGGGTTTATGGGAGGATCATCTACACTTGGTGAAGTTTTCTTACAATAACAGCTTTCAGGTGACTATTAAGATGGCTCCATTCGAACCATTATATGGTCGCAAGTGTCGCTCACCCGTTTGTTGGGATAATGTTTGAGAACGAAGATTGTTGGGACCGGATTTGATCGTGCAAACAGTTGAGAAAGTTAACACTATCCGGAATCATATGAAGGCAGTACAAGATCGGCGGAAGAGTTGGGCCGATACATCGAGAAGAGCTCTAGAGTTCGCTGTTGGTGATCTTGTGTTCTTGAAGATATCACCTACTAGAGAAGTGATTCGTTTTGGGAGTCGAGCCAAGCCTATTCCTCGATTCGTAAGGCCTTTCGAGATTTTGGAGCGTGTTGGAGAAGTGGCTTATCGATTGGCTTTACCACAATCTTTGGCGAATGTTCATGACGTGTTTCATGTATCTCAACTCCGTACGTATGTTCGAGATGAAACACTTGTGCTGGATCTTTCAGAGTTGACTGTAAGAGAGGATTTGACTTTTGAGGAACGACCTATATCGATTGTTGATTGAAGAGAAAAGGTCCTTAAGAACAAGGTTATCCCTCTCGTACTTGTTTCTTGGGGGAATCGATCGCATGGAGAATCAACTTGGGAACGTGAAGATGAAATCCGACAGAAGTTTCCATACTTATTCTTGTAATTTCTTAATTGTTTATCTTTCCTTGTTCTTGGAATTTCGAGGACGAAATTCCTTTTGTAGTTGGGTATAATGTAACACCCTAGTTCATTTATACCAATTCCAGTTCACATATTCATCTATTTTAGTATTTTTCTTGATTTATCATATTTTCGGTGCGAATGGTATTTCACATTAGTATTGCATCCAACCCGACCCGCTTGCATGGAACCTGTCTTGGTTCATGTTTATGGTTTATCCTGACTTGTTACGTAGATTTGTGCACATTCATGAATACTGCATACTGGCATTTTATCTGGCATTGCATTTTACAATATAATATTTTTAAGTCACGTAGAATATTTTAAAAAATACATTTCATGTCCTGCATGATACCCCTAAACCCGTGGTAGTATCCGCGCATCTTGTTCTCGTCCCATTCAGTGAAACGGACTTGTTGGGATGGCTACGCGCACGTACGTGCATCCGTTCTTGGGGGTATGCATTTTCGTTACCCGGATATCCAATTTTAGTTTTGGTCGACACATATATTTTTCGTATTTTAAAACTGGATTTTTAGACCCGACCCGGGTATGTTTTGGACTATGTTTGTATTTACCAGAATATTAAAATTTATTAAATATTTTAAATATTATTAACTAACAGTTTAAATTTTAATAACGAAAAGATTTTTTTTAAATTAACATCCTAACCACTAAACGACAATTTTATCTCTCCTCTCGATTTCTCCCTCTCTCCTCTCGATCCCTCTCTCTTTCTCTCTCTCTCTCAGCCCTCTCTCTCTCTTATATATATATATATATTTATTCTTTACCTTTTATTTTATTGAAACCCTATTCCCCAGGCCCTCTCCTCTCATCATCTTCTTCGTTTTCTTTATTTTTCGTTTTCCCGCCGCCTCTCTTCTTCCTCATGAGAACCCACTTTCCCTGCCCTTGCGTCGCACTCGCCGTCGCCAACCTCACCTTCGGCTGACTCCCTCCGACCTCGCTCATCTCCTCCTCTCACCTCCTCCCTCTCCCTGCTCACCTCTTTCTTCCCCCGAGCCCCACAACCCATTGCAACCCGACCTAGCCTCGCCTCGCCGTCGTTCCCTCAACCCCGACGACCTCACTTCGTCGACCCCATCTCACCCCAACAGCCCTTATCATCAAACCGAGCACCCCTAACTCCTTCGAGATCCCATGTCATCACCGACCCAAACCCAACAGAGAACGAACCCATTAAACCCCGAGATCTTCAACTCCGGCCACCTCTCACCATTGACCCCCTTTACCCTCATAGCCACCACATCCTCCTTCAACCGCCCTCAACTCTCGGCTCCAGCCCTAAACCAATCACCGCATCCCTGCATCTCCGACCCAGCACCTTCGACTCTCTCAACCGCTGGCGACCTTTTCCTGTCGTCTCTCTCTCTCCTTTCTCCTCTCTTCCTCTCCCATGCACCGAGCCCGACCCAAGAAAACTCACCCACTGCCTTTGCCAAACCCCTCTGCCTTTTCCTCGCCGGAAAACCCCACTTGCATTCTCGTCTTCGACGACCTTGTCGTCATCACCCTTCTGTTCTTGTCAACCTCGGTTCCCAAACACCAAACCCAGAACACCAACTTCTTATTCTTCTTCCTTCGCTTTCTTCTTCTTGTTTTCTTCTCTTCTTGCTTTCTTGAATCCGTGTTTCCGATGATCACCGGAGTCGTGCTCACCGCCGCCGATCCGGGAGACCCAGTGGACATCCCTATCCAGCGTGGTCCGTTCCTGCATTGCTTGGTTCAGTCCCGTATGCGCCGAGTGTGCATTGCAACTTTTACCGACATTGGACGTTGCCGTGTGTATCCGTCACGTGATCCATCGAGGCAAGTTTATTTTGCTACATGCTATATTACTTTATATACATCTATTTTAATAAATATAATACTGGTATTTCAAATTATGCACCTCATGTTTACTTTTACAGTTTTTCGACATCCGTCTGCATCCGTACGTGTTACTTTACATCTAGCGCATGCAAACTTATCTTGTTACATACTATACTACAATATACTGCACCCAATGGAATATTTACATCTCATATTGCTTAGTTGTATATCCCACATTACCATTGTACAGTTTTACTGTTTTCGGATACCCGTTTGCATCCATCTCATTTAAAATATATATAACTGCATCTATAGATCGCATTAATACATAATACTGTGATATTAGCACCCCATGTTTAATAAAGTGCATCCTAATTAGTATTGGAACTATAAATGTAACCCTAATCGATAATTGTGCATCCATATCACTGATTTTATATCTATTTGCATACCATGTCACATTATTTCATTTTATTGTTATATTAGTACTGCATACTTGATTTTGTGCACCCATGCTTACTACAGTTTGATTATGAACACCCACTTGATACATGTAGACTACTTGCCATGACCTAATACACTATTACTTGACCTGACTCGATACTTGTATACTACCTGACATGACCTGATATATTACTACTTGACTTGTTACCTGATCTTGTTACTAATGCCAACAGTCTCGACCTGTTGTCCCTACGGACATATCCTGTTATCTATTTAGACAGACTTATACCTGCTTGATCCTGTATTGGCATTAGCTCCAGATTTATCAATACCTGACTTATACACATAACTTGGGGGTATGGGGAAATCAAGAATGTAGCCGAATGTAACTCAAAGGGCTATTATCCTTTTACCGTGGTCCCGTGGGGTTGAACGGGACATAGAATCACAGTCTATTATCCTTTTACCGTGGTCCCATGGGGTTGAACGGGGCATAGACCGATAGGTTACACTGAGAATTACATTAATTGATTTCGAATAACTTTAGAGTAGATAACCCTATAACACAGTTTAGACTACTCACTGCACTTCACCTGTTTATATCCTGTTCACTGATCTATATTCATATTACTGTTTGCTTGTTACTGATGACTTGTTACTGTTTATACTTCATGTCTGCATATTTCATTATATCCTGCTTGCTTAGAATTATTGATGTTATGATGCACTGACGTCTGGGTTTTGCATGGCCCAGATCCATTATCCTTGTCGCAGGCAGTCCAAGAGTATTTTGATCAACATGCCGAACAGTGAAGACCTGTTATTAGTTTAATTTAATTTTCCTTTCAGTATTTCCATTCCTGATGTGAGCCCGAATTATGGGACATACATTCCAGATTATTATTGTATTTGAATGTTTTGCTTCCGCATTATTTTATTTCATGACTCTTTATTCTGGCTTATGGACATATATTAGATAGTTTACTACTGTTCTTGATATCTCTACAGCCGTAATGTGACTGTGGAGAGATATTTCCTATCCACAGGTAGCATGGTTGGCTCTGTTACTTGCCGATCTCAGCGCACTCTGGGAAGCAGGGCGTGACAGGATTTTTAGACCCGACCCGGACGTGTTTTGGACTATTTTTTGTATTAGCCAAATATTAAATATTTTTATTAATATTTTAAAACTTAACGCTGAATCTTTTAACAAAATTTTAGAGGAAAAAGATTTTTTTAAAAATAGAGGTAACAGACAAATCTCTCTTTCCTCTCGATCTCTCTTTTCCTTTTACTCTCTCCCCCTCTCTCTCCTCTCGATCTCTCTCTTCCTTTATTTCTCTCTCTCTATATATTTCCCACGTATCCCTCTTCTCTTTCTTCTTCTTCTAAAAGAAAACCCTGCCATCCACGAGAAAACCCTAGCCCCCTCGTCGCGTCGCCTCTTTCCGCCGGGCCGCCTCCACCATCGCCAACATCTTCGAATTTCCCTCCTCGTACTCACCCACGTTCTCTCTCTCTTCTTCTTCTTTCATCGTCTTTCCCGCCTTCGAACCCACTGCAACCCCACACACCCATCTCCGTCAACTTCTCCCTCACCGCGATCTCCTTCGTCGGCCTCGTCACCACCACCATCACCTTTCCCTCTCCTCTCTTCTTCTCCATCTCCACCTTCGCTTGCGTCCCCTGCACATCCACCGCTCCAAACCCCGACGTGAACCCCAACCGAGCAACCCATCACTTCCTATCGCCTCTGACCCCGACGACGTCCGTCCTCGTTGTCGACCTTCCCTCGTCGACACCTCCTCCCTCTCCCCTGCAACCGAGCCCTCTCTCCATTGCAAACCCTAGAACCCTGCAACCATCACCCGAACCCTCACCTGCACACCTCGCCGGAGCTTCGACCCATCCCGTCGTTGCCCCTTGTTAGCTCCTTCGACCCAGAGCCAACTCCAGACCAGAACCCCACACCCTGATCCCCTCTTTTCCCTGCACAGAACCCTGCACGAACCCAAGAAACCTTACCGCCTTTCCGTCAAACCCCATCGCCGGAAAACCCGTCGACGTCATTACCCTTTCTTTCCTCGCCTCTGTCCCAATACTAGAGCACTAAGTCAGAGCAAACCCTAGTTCCCTCTACTTCTTATTCTTCATTCTTCTCTTTCTTTCTTTCTTGATCTTGGTTTTTCCATTCTATGCCGGAGCCGTGCTCGACGCCGACGATCCAAGCAACCCTGTGGACGTCCCCTACCTGCGTGGTTACCTTTTTGCCGTGCCTGGACTTGTCCCATGTGTTGTGCGTGCGTTGCGACGTTTACCCGATGATGGACGCTACGTTTACACCCGTCGTGTGTTCCAATCAGGTAAGTTTATCTTGCTACATGCTATACTACTATATTTTGCATTCATGCAAATAATAGTATTACATATTGTTTAGTTATGCATCCATATTACAATTTTACAGTTTTTCAATACCCGTATGCATCAATATCGTTATTTATATATCTAGTCTCATGCTAATTCATCTGGTTACATGCTAGGTATATTATTATGCATCCATATGAATAAAAATATCACATGTTGAATTCATTGTACATCCATATTAAAGTTTACCGTTTTCGGATACCCGTTTGCATCCATAACATTTAATATACATGTAGCTGCATCTACAGATCACATTAATTCATATTATTATTGTAGAAACACCCCATGCTTAATAATGCATCCTACGTAGTCTTGGAACTGTAAATGTAACCCTAATCGATATTTGTGCATCCATACCATTAATTATATATCAATTTGCATGCCATGTCACATTGTTTCATATTATTAGTGCTCCATACTTGATAAAGTGCATCCTACATAGTCATAATGTAACCCCTGATAAATATTTGTGCATCCATGCTTTTATCGTGCACCTGTACTTGCTACAGTTTTATTATGAGCATCCGCTTGATATCTGTGCACTACCTGACTTGACTTGATGCACCACTGCTTAACCTGATACCTGATCTTGTTACTAATACCGACAATCTTGACCTGTTGTCCCGATAGACATATCCTATTGTCTGTATAGACAAACTTGTACCTGCTTGATCCTGTGTTGGCATTAGCTCCAGATTATCAATACCTGACTTGAACACATAACCTTGGGGGTATGGGGAAATCAAAAGTGTAAACTAAAGTGTAACTTAAAAGGGTATTACTTGATCCGTGGTCCCGGAAGGTAACGGGACAGAGCCATTCGTGACTCTTACATCTTGATCCGTGGTCCCGGGGGGTAACGGGACAGAACCACTCTTGGTTCACATATTCCTGATCCGTGGTCCGGGGGGTTACGGGACATATTCTTTGAGTTACATGGATGATTACATTAATTGATTTCAAATAAACTTTAGAATAGATAACCCAGTAGCACAGCTTAGATTGAGCACTGCACGTCACACATACTGATATACTTCACTGTTATACATTCCTGTTGACTTGTTACCATTTATGATTCCTGCTTGCATATCTCGTTACATCTTGATTGCTTATATTATTGTTTGATATCATGACGCACTGACGTCTGGGTTTTGCATGACCCAGATCCTCTATCTCTGTCGCGGGCCATTCAGGAGTATTTTGACCAACAAGCCGAGCAGTGAAGATCATGTTAGTAGCTAGTTAGTTTAGTTTCCTTTCAGCATTTTCATTCCTGATGTGAGCCCGTATTTTGGGACGTACTTTCTAAATTGTTATTGTTACTTGAATTTATTGCTTCCGCATATTATTTCTTGACTCGTTATTTCTGGCTCATGGACATGTGCTAGATAGTTTCTTTTATTTTTTCTGTTCTTGATATCTATAGACAGCTGTAATGTGACTGTGGAGGGATATTTCCTAGCCACAGGTAGCATGGTTGGCTTTGTCACGTGCCGATCTTAGCGCACTCTGGGAAGCGGGGCGTAACACATGCTGAAATACTCTTTATTGTACAATAACAAGAAAATTTCTGTACAGTGATTTCAGAGTCATTACAACCCTGAATTCCATGTACTGTCTCTTTTGTTTTAACTAATAAAAAAGACCGTATTTCTGTTCTGCTTTCGAGTTATAAATTATTCTTGATAATTTATGTATAAGAAGCAACTTGTAAGTTACTGGTTAATACTCTTCACAACTTGGGGTCCCGATGCCACACTCTTGATCGGGTCGACTCCTCCACCGCTTGGGGTCACGATACTACATCCTTGATTTGGAACGACTCCTCCACAATTTGGGGTCCCGACATTCCTAATACTTTTGAGATTAGTTGACATTCACACTTGAATTTACGTTAGTTATTTTACCTTTGTAATGACTTTTTTTAGGACACTTACATGCACTTCATGTATCCTATATCTACACTCCACGGATATGCTATACTTGCTTGCTATACTCATGTCACATTGCCATGCTTACAAAGTTACCATTAACATTGCCATGTTATGCCTATTCTTGTTTCATCTATATCACATGTCATATTGAATTATATATATATATATGTTACACTTTTCGGGGACTTATCGAACACAAGTTCGCTGACGGGCATTCTATCCACCTTTGTTTCTTTGGAATGTTCGTCAGATAATTTAGAGGCTGAGGAGATGGATACAACTGCAGATGACTACGACCAAATCGCAGCACAAGCCGACTCTTAGATTTCCTTTATCAGTTTTCGTATTCCACTTGTTTAGGCATTTTATTTCATGTTATTTTCTTTTTAGACAATCTATTGTTGTAATTAAAGTTTGTTGAAGTGAATGCATATAAAGTTGTTGAAAATTTTAATCTCTGGTAAATTTCTCCAGTAAAGTTTTAAAAAAAGGGTTTGGAAATCCATCTGGCCAATCACTTTTTTTTGGAAAGAAATTAATAGATAAGGTTTAGGGACAAAGGAAAAATACAGATGCATATATTATTTTCTTTGAAGGCTAACAGAGATTCTCAAGGTTTTCTTTTATTTCAGTAAAAAGAAGGTGGGATAGCTAACTCCTTAAGAATTCATTTCTAAAAAGATTAATTATTACCCAAACTCCTTTATTCTTCACCGATGAGAAACATAAAAGAAGAAAAAAGCATGCTTATGCAAAGCTTATTCTCCACAATTAATGTCTAGTACGGAACCACAATTAATTATTTGAGCCCAAGGACGGAGGTAGAGATGTCAAATCGGTGATTCGGGCCATTCATGGACAGAGCCTTGAGGTCGGTAAAACGGGTACATTAAAAATTATTTAAAGTTAAATAGGTTCTAAAATACGGAACTATCATCCGAACCGTAGACGGCGCACGAGCGTGCGGATGATTCGTATATGAATAACCGGATCATCTGTGAACAGGTTAACAAGTAACTTACATTATGCATAGTTGAAAAGTAAATAAATTCCAAAAAGATTTTTTTATTAAATTATAATCATTTCATATACGAAAACATGTATATAAATGCATAAATTCCAAATTAAAGGCAGAAAAAAAGTTCTATACAAATTAAAGGCAAAAAAAAAGTTCTATAACCGAAAAAGAAATGTACTAACTGAAAAAAACAAAAAAAAAACTTTACCCAAAAAGAAATATCTTAATTGAAAAACATAAACAGCCAAGTGCTGCCGTTGTGAGAAACCAATTTTGACACCCAGACCGTGGAATAATCTTTCCCGAGCTTCCTCTGTGTTCGATCCGAGGCCAATAACATCCAATCAGCAACAATAATATTATGATTAAGTAAATAAATTCAATAGTGCTATGTGGTATATTATTTAAGATACGCTTGCTTGGCCTCTTAGGTGTATTTTAAAGGGTAAATTGTCAAAAAAAAAAAAAAAAACCAAACATATTTTTCCGCTATCAAAACCCTGGTCTCAAAGCGTAGTCAAAAACCCCCTGAAAATTTATCCTTCTATCTTCATAGTAATCTGTTATATCTAACTAATTTATACAAATTATTTAGATATCGCATGAAATAGTTTAGATATCAGCTTAGATATCGCATGAATCTAGATATAGCATAAAACTACTAGATATCACAGGTAAGATTTTTTTTGACAACTAATAACCTTTTTAGGGGGTTTTGATTACTGTTTTGAGGCCGGGGTTTTTTGACAACGGAATAAATTGCTTGGAGGTTTTTGACAATTTACCATATTTTAAATTAGAAACCACGGTTTTTCAATCAAAATCACAAATTTGAGCTCCAGTATATGTGCATTTTCTAGTTTCCATTTTATCTCTTTCCTCTCGTCTACAACTTTAAATAAACAATCTTTAAATCTAATCTAAATCTCAGCGGTCTTTTCTTATCCTTCACCGTACGTCCAAACCTTTTGACAATGTGATCCCGTATCTCCTCTCATCTTCTTTGCTCACATCATAGGTTATTTCTCTTTTTCAGTTTGTCAAGATGAATAATTTTGTAAAACCAAAGACAAGAATCAACGTAGTGAAACACAATAGTTTTTATGTGGAAAACCCATACCGGAAAAACCATGAGTACAGTAGAGATTATTTTCATTAATTCAGATGAGAAAGTTTACACGCAGAATACAGAATAAACTCCCGCCCTTACAGATCTCTCCCTAAAGGGGAGAGAACTCTCACAAATATTAGAGCTACATTGTGACGGTTCTCTTTTGCTCGTACAATCCAAGCCCTTGACTCTTGCTTCATATTTATAGTCTATACAATAATATTTAGAGATGATTTAATTAGAATTTATCTATAAATGACTGACTAAATCTTATCTCTAAACAAACAAACAAAATATATTTAAATATAAATATAACATATTAGTTAGGATTCAGGACATCCTAACAAATCTTCATTTTGGACTGAATCCAATCAGACATGAATCGTTCTGTCAAAAATCTGCCGCTACCGATCACCCCTTAGGGATTTCTCCATATATCAATACTACCAAGTTTTCAAATAGAATAACTGCTCATCACTGAATCCACCTCCAAACCATTCAAAAAAGATGCACGACACAAATCGATCAGATCTTCGTCATGGCTTATCTCCAAACCTAAACAGAATGACTCATGCCGAGTCCAAATGGCTTATCTCCAAGCCGAAAACTGAGATGAAAATATTATGTCAACATAACTTTCAAGACGAACATGTCACACCACGATGTGACAAATCAAATCGCAACGGATACGACGGCACATGCAGCATGCATGGCAACAGAGTCTTGAAGTAAATAACCAGAACTTCGACGACGAAGATCACAATTCAATGTGACAAATAAAATCGTACCGAATACGATAAGGCATGCGCTCTACACGTCAACAGATTCTTGAAGCAAGCAAACAGAAATATTTTGAAATACGCATGTTCGAATAATCGGCAAGTCCTGAATGGAATTCTCTCTGGCTGATTTTACTCGAGCTACTTAACCCGTGATTAACAAAAGGATGCGAGACACGAATGGCAAATCTCCACCTCAGCTCGTATCCGATGAAGGAGATAATGCCTCGACAGAAACTTCGAAGACGAAATTTATCACATGATTAATTTGATAAATCAGAATCACACCCAACATGATAACAAATATGGAACTGAAAGGGTAAGATACTCCACTTTCAATCCAAATTTGCATGGTAACAGCGTCTTGAAGTAATAACAAGTATCCATGACTTTAACAAAAACCGATTCGAACTATAGGTACTAAAGTAGGGATATCTGCAACAGAAGATGGAGTTTTTCGAATCCGACTCCATCAATGTGTCTAAAACGCCTCATGAACGACCTGTGTCGCCATAACCATCCTCAAACGCTAGCCATCTCGCAGGCTATCACCAGCGCCGCCACATTGCCGATACCATAACGCACGCCCACGTGCACTTGCAGCTGTGTCCATGCGCTTCGTCGTGCCAACGACTCCGGTTTATGATGAATCTCAAACGTGGCACCATCGATCTAATGCGTCGCCTAAGTCTTTTGATTTTGCATGCGTACATGTCCTGAATTTATGTACTCGATCAATAGAATCAATCTTATCTCTGATTCTAGTTTGTTACGGATGATCGAGATAAATATAGATAAATAAAACATAAACCCAAAGATAGAATCAACACAGCGAAACACAAAGATTTTTACATGGAAAACCCAAACGGGAAAAATCACCGGCACAACAAAGATCGTTTTCATTAATTCAGATGAGAGAGTTTATATGGAGAATACAGAATAAACTCTAGCCCTCATAGATCTCTCTCCAAAGGGGAGAGAAAACTCTCACAAATATTAGGGCTACATTGCGGCGGCTCTCTCTTACTCGTACAATCCAAGCAGGAGGCTATTGCTTCATATTTATAGCCCATACAATAATTCCTAGAGATAACTTTGATTTAATTATGATTTATTTCTAAATAACAAACTAAATCCTATATCTAAACTAACAAAAAAAAATTTAAATATAAATATAACAAATTAGTTAGGATTCAATACATCTATCATGCCCTACTTTCCAAAAGACGGGAGAGGGCAAATGACGAGCCCTGCGGTGTATTTATTTCGAGAAGATCATTTCCCAAACCAAATATGCTAAGCGTAATGTAAGCAGTATAATAATAACAAAAATAGACAAGTGAAAATAAAATCCAACCACTTTATATATTTACATTCTCATCTTTATAAAGTTTCAAACGATATAAGATGACTGAACAAAAACATAAAATGTAAGTGCTTAAACATGCTGCATACTGAAAATAAAGGTTGAAAGAAACTAAATGTCAACTTGTGATGCGAACCGGTTTTAATTCTCTTTAGTTGATTTCCCCGCCTCAGTCTCTAACTCACCTGACGAACATTCCAAGGAACAAAAAAATGGATGGAATGAACCTTAGCGAACCAACGCTCGGTAAATCCTCAGAAAGGATGGGAATTATATATGATGCATAACAGGTACAAAAAATGAAATATAATATGGTATGAATAGCATAACAGGTAATAGGGGTGTGTGAGTGAACATGAGGTATATTTCTTAATAGATCTTTATAAGGTAATCTAACCAACTTAAGTTTCAGTGTGAATATCAACCAATTTTAAGAGTATTCTCAAACTCAAGAGTAGGGCCTCAGGAGTAAGGAAATACGGGCCCAAGAGTAACGGGATTTCAATTGTCATTGAAGTATTCCAAACCGAAGAGTAGGGCCCCAGAGGTTGGAATTACGGGCCCTTATTCATGAATTCGTGATGTACCGTTTCAGCCCGATACCACAGCGACGTTATTTGTACTGTTTCAGCATGGTACCACAGTGACGTTATTTTAGTAATGGGACTTCTGAAATTCCGTTGGATTCATACTCAAATCACCCCAACACCCCGCGTATATAATTTATAGTTAAAATTACTAGTCTTGCTCGAATCCATAAATATAAATGAGAGAGTACAAATTGAGTTTGTGTTAGTTGCATATATTCGTGTCAAGTTCATATAATATTCAAGTATTCGTGTCAAGTTGTATTCATAATTCGAGTCAAGTTGGTTCGAGTGTACATATTGGGTTCAAGTAATTCTTGTCAAGTTCAAATGTATAGTTCAAGTTCAACTCAAATTCGAGTTCAAGTCAAGTTTTAGGTTTAAAACAAGTTTCAAGAATTCATGTTAAGTCATATAGGATGTCACGTGTTTGATTATATATGATTCGGTATTCATGTGATTTAATTCGACAACCACTGCACATGGCCGTCAGTATTTGTGCTCTTTTTAAGCATGACTGTCAGACAATAATTTTGCAACTCAAAATACTATTTTTGTCTAAACTAGCCAAGCACTCACTTTCTTCGGCTCCTCGAGGCTCAAAATAAAAGATATCAATTAAACCCATTTATTACCTAAATACCTTAAAGATCAAACAAGTTATAGATACTAGATATTTTATATGAACTTAGGTCATTTAGAATTTCATGGTATTATGTAAAATAGTTCATTTGAAAGCTCGAGGGGTTTTTATGTAAAATATTTTATTTTGAAAAATAAATCTTGATGGTGTTTTAGGTAAGAATATATTAATTAGAATGTCGAGGGTTTTTATTAAAAATTTATTTTAGATTTCGTGGTGTTTTAGTGTGAAAGCCTAGCTTTTAGAAGTTTATTGTATTTTAAAGAAAATTCTATCCTTCGGAAAAATTATAGTATTTTCATTGAAATTAATCTTTTCATTTTAGGGTATTTAATTAAAATCTAATTTGCAAATTTATTTTCTTAAAATTACATATTAAATCATTTCATTAAATATTGTTGAAATGATTTTAGTTTTAGAAAATCGTATTTTCTTTCTTTCGAGACCGACACTCCGTGAAAAGCTCGGATCTCATCTACTAGACCCAAGATGTATGATAATCCGCACCATCTTTAACAGGACTCTCTTAAAGAGGGTTGTAGGGTCGTAATTGCCAAGGGAAAATATTTTAGGGTTAGAATTCTATCTCTTATATAACTTGCGGGTATTTTATTGAAATACGATTCTTTATAGAAACGCTGCAACCATATGATCATGTTATAATTCAAAAGTGTGGGTGTGGGGTAGTTCGTTACCCCATGCTCTATCACTAAAAAGAGTGTTTAACAATATCATTATAAACACTTGTTAAAAGATCTAATAATAATGTGCATCATCTCATTAACATATACTAAAATCTAATATTGTTGTTTATTAAAAGATGTTAATATTAAAGTCTTTTAGTACGATATTTTTATTGTGTTATGAGTTGCTCGCATTAGTTAAAGTTGTATATTTTGTGTCAAAACATTACAAGATTGATATGAATGAAATATGAAAATGATAATTTAACTTAACAATGAGTATTGATGAGGAATGAAGAGGGGTTTACTGGCGTGGTTTAAGCATGAAAATATGATAGATTTAACAAAAGAGAGAAGAATGAAGCGAACTTACGATTTAACAAGAGTAGCGGTTCATGGCAAAGGAAGAGATGGAGGGAGAAGGGACTTACGGGTTGCGTTTGGATTTAGATAGACGTAGAAGATGAAGGAGAAGTTTCGGTTGGAAGAACCGAGACCGACGATGCATGGAGGACGGCGAGCTTGAGCTTCTGGCATCCTTTTAGTGACTTATAGAATAACATAGTGAGAGAAAGAAGCTTCACGATGTCTTGAGAGGCTTAGACTTGAGATAACATAGGTTTAAGAGGAATTGAATTTGAGAGAGCAATTTAGAGAGCGATTTTTCATAACTTTTTAGAGGAGCAAGGATATTTGGACAACCAAGGGCATATATATAAGAATGAAGAGGATGTATGATGATTTAAAAGAAATTAAAATGCATTGAAAAGAGTGTTAATAGGGTAGATGAAGGATTTTCAGCTCTCTGTTTGAGTGGGGGTGTTTTGAAGTATAAAAACGAACTGAGGGCAGCTAAAGGGACGCATACCCACGGGCGGGGCCCGTTTGGACTCATTCAGTCCGCCTAGGTCGCCCCCAATTTGGGTGATGGTGTCGGGGTTCGGGTCATGGTCTTGGGTTGTCATGTGTGACAAAAATCATATGTCTTTTCTTCTGCAACTTTTCGTAACTCCGTGAATCGCCCGTGAATGTTTCAGGATTCAAAAACGATAAAAAGAAATTAAATAAAACAATTAGGGATGTAAAGATTCGAACACACAGGGTATGGGACAAAAGTGTAGAAGCTTAACGACTGCAAGTTATTTTTTGAACTTGTGTCACAAGAATTACATATAACTCGATTCAAGATCAGAAAACAACATCTTTTGTTAATTAAAATAAAAGGGAAGGTACATGGAATTCAGGGTTGTTACAACATCCCACCAATTTTAACTAAATATTTTTAAAAATCTTTATTAATCTTTTCAACTTTTTTTCCCTATTTTTTTGTTTTGATCCTATATTGCCTAATCTAGGTAGTTCCTGATTCTATTTTAATTTTTTGTTTGTATTTTTTCTCAATTTTTTTTATTTTCAGATTTTATTAAAATTCAACATGGTATCCATATGGCGCCTCACGTGCTCCTCACACGGAATCGATTATGATCTCTCAACGAGAGATTCTCTTAAAAATTGATTCTGGTTCTTCTCATATAAATAGGAACACGGAGATAATAGAAAAAAGGAGAGACACAAAGAGAACACACAGAAAACACAGTGAAGAGAGAGTACAAAGAAAAAGAGAAAAGAGAATCCAATTTTCTTAAAAGAAGAAGATCTCCCTTTTAGGAAAAAAACCCTAGTTAAGAAGAAAGACACAGAGACTGTTTTATTTCTTTTTTGCATCTCCAAGGGTTTAACCCTTCAAAAAAAAAAGAACTTAGTTCATCCTCCGGTTGAGATCTGCAGAAGCAGATCTCCCCACAAGTTGAGAATTTAATTCTCATCAGGGAGATTCTGTTATGCAGATTAAAAACTCAGCCGAAAGAACTAAGTTCAAAGAATTTAATTCTTCTAAAAAGTATATAGGAATTTAATTCCTCCGATAAAACTAGGGTTTAATCTTGTAAAAGAATTTAATTCTTATAAAACAAGGGACCTGAAATTCTCAAAACTCAGATAAAAATCCCCATGCATATAAAAGAAAAGACCGGTGATAATGAAAGCTCACGTGTTCCCACGTGAGCACCTCTGATGAACAGAAAGGAATGACTGAGATCGAATCACATGATCTCATGTGACCTCCAAACAGTTGCTTAAATGGAGAAGGGAAAAAATCCAAAGACAACACTCACATTTTGAGCACTCACGTGTTCGCACGTGAGCATTATATGAGCTAAGGTGCTTAGAACTTACAAAAGGAAGAGGAAATAATGCCAAAGAGATAAAAAGCCAACTTTGGGGTGCTTCACGTGCCCACACGTGAGGGCCACAAGAATTAAGTGTCTAACACTTATATATAGATGGGGATTCGGACCCAAATGTGCAGCGCCAACTTTCAGGCGTCTCACGTGCCACACGTGAGCGCCCCAAATTTTAGTGTTTAACACTGCGTTAGAGTCTCACGCGGGAGCATGTGAGCACCGAGCATATATTAGTGTTTAACACTATAAGAAGCCAACTTCAGCCCCAAATTGGCTAAGTGTTCTTGAGATTAAAATATCTTGGATCTCCAAATAGACTGAACCTCTACGCTCATGACTTCCCAAACTAATGATTCCTCAATTGAGAATGACCAGAACGATGTCCATTCCACATCTCCTAAGTTAATCTTAGTCTCCCAAAAATGACTAATGATTCTTAGATGGTCCATCATGATCTCCCCCCTCAATCTGGAATTTGGTTCAATGGTATATCTCTCCACATCTCTGATACATGTCGTTGTAATTCTTCAACGTCTTCAGAGAGGTGGTGGATCCCGACAACCAACAACTCTTTGGTGCACTCCCAAACCGATACGGACCGCAACGTCCTTAAAATAGTTACGGACCGAAACGTCCTTAAACTAATAATGGACCGAGATATCCTTAAACTAAAATAATGGAGCACAAATGCTCTTTTGTTGAATCTGAATGATCCTAAAACCCCGTTAAATAGATCTTAGTTTCAAATTGGACTAATGTATCCTTAATAAAAATTTAAGTTGATCTTAATCTAAAATGATATTAACGATCCTTAAATCATCCCAAACCCGAATCTAAGAATATACGGATTTGGACTAATCCATGCCCTACAGGAGACGACACAAATTAGTCTCCATATACAATCCACGGGCAACCAAAAATAAAACAAATACACACGACACGAAGTGAATTGCTGGAGCAGAAGAAAGTAGTTATCGCGTTGCGGTAACGTAATTAACCGCAGGGGCTTGCACTTGCAGGGAAGAGCATCCCCATAATCAAAAACCCCTCGTAAATGAGGGGGAATTTAATGAAGTTTGCTACAACGGCTGCATCCGTCCAAACCTTCGATACACGGCGCCATAAATCAACTTGGCATCTTCGGAGAGGTGGACGGATAAACCCAAATAGCATCTACCCCTAAATTCAGGCAAAACGACCTACGCGGTTTCGTCTCCGTTTTCGGCGGTAAATAGATTCTGGCACGTCCGGTGGGACCTTTCACTCTTTCCACTCCACACTTCGTGTGTCGTGTTCATGAGCAAATTGCGGTTTGTTGTGGTTGCCCTTGGATTTGATACTAAGATTTGGTATCTTGCTCCTGTGCAGAGAAGAGAAATCGATGGCTTCCAATTGCATCTGCAATAACAACTCTCGCTCCACCCCAAATGGAAGAGTGACCTATGGGCCCCAAGAGGCCTCCATCTTTGCAATGCCAGTGGAGCAGGTGACTCAAGCCACCACTGGACTGTTCTTTGGGACCTTGATCCCGCCAGCAAGCTTCAACGCTTCAGTGCTACCACAAGAAGCTCCCAAGCAGTCGGTTTTCGATCGACTTGCAATCTCCACGGCCCCTCTCAATGGGTCATCCAATTCTAACGCCCCAGTCTTCTACAGCCTGAGCCACAGCTCAAGTTGGCCCGCAAAGAGGCTCGCGATACCTGAGGGGGTTATCCCGAAACGGATAGCCGTCTTCGGTGAGAGAAGTCGTCGACAGGGCTTCTCCTGCTAAAGGATAGGTCTTCGTAAGATTGGCCGTTCCAACTCCTGCTCTCGGCAAAGTCATCAAGACTGATTCCCTACTAAAAGGTCGGCCTTTGAAAGATTGACCGTCCCCTCTCAACGGACGTTAGTCTTCAACCGGCTGGCACCAGCAGCAGCCCTTCACCAGAGCAGGGGGCATGACGAAGCCACTCCCGTAACTGAGCCAGTCCCATATTGTCACGCTCCGCTTCCCAGTATATGGCGAAGGGGACACGGCGAGGTCCGCTACGTATGTACTCAGAAGTACATACGCTAAGCGTAGCTAAGCAATATAGAGTAAATACACAAGAGACAAGAGTATAAAAAGAACAACAACTTTTATTTATTAACATTCTTTGTACAATACATAAAAAGGAAAATACAACTGAAATAAATATGCCTAAACAGTGGCATAACAGGAAATGGAAAGTACTGAAAAGAAAAGTGTACAATGAAATTATACTGCAGGGTCTTCGGCAAATTGCTCCAAGTCTTCTTATGTTGGCTCAACTTCTGCCGGGTCCAGATCACCTGACGACATTCAAAGAAGAGAGAAACAGAATGTCGTCAGCGAACATGTCGCTCGGTAAGTCCCAAAGGTAAGAGGGAAGTAGAGAAGACAGAATAAGAATGTACTTTTTTTTTTAAAATGTAAACTATTATTGTAATGTTATGTTAACGCTATTGTTTGTAGCTTGGTACAGAAGGATGCCAGTGTATACGAGGGGGGTCTCTATATGCTAGAGACCAGGGCAAATGGAAAGTACAAGGAACCGTTATGCCACGGTACAGCAGCAATGGGATTCAGGTTAGGTGTCTTAATCTGACCACCTCATGCCACCTTTAACACCTTCCGTACCAATCTACCCCTTAAACCCCGTAGTGTTTTAACAGTATTGTTGTATTGTATTGTGTAAGTTGGGTGACTGACCAAAACCATGATATCAGTAAACATGTTGTAACTGCATAATCAGGTAAATAGAATAACAGGATAATGGATGTATATCCATGGTTTGATTCAGTCAAATTGAATAGATTGTTAACTGGATTCAGGGATTCATGTATTCATATTGAGTTGGAATATTAAAGAATATATAGATTGACTTGAATCATATTCAAGTCAGAAATAGTCAGACTCTAATCCGAGTCAGACTAAAAGAAAGGTAATTTGAAGTTCTGTACTTGTTAGGGGCTTTATTGTAATTTATAAAACTTGAGGGGGTTTTATGTAAAAAGTACTATTGTATAGTTTTCAAAATACACCTCAAGTATTTATTATTCGTCTTTATACTTATAATGAGTGTGAATTTTATTTGTGTTATTCTAGTGAATATATCCTAATAAAAGTATTAATTTATAATATTGATTTATTTGAAATTCATGGTATTTTAATATAACTTTTAATCTTGTAATTTTAGAAAAAAATGTGGAAACTTTATCTTATAATAAAATAGGTGTTTAAATGATAATTATATATATATATTAATACAAGAATAATTTTAAATAAATATTTTATTTTCCAAAATCTCATTTTTTCTTAAATGTCGTATTTTAAACCTTTCGAGACCGAATGCTCCTTGCGGAGGTCTGAATCTCGCACTACTAGCCCGCGGGTGCACGATGAACCGTACTATCCCTAACGGGTTCCCCAAATGTGGGTTGTAGTGGCACTTTGCTTAGGTTTAATAAATACTATTCATTTAGAAAAACGGTTTCATAAGTATAAGGTATTTATTCGTAAAAGGGTATAGATTTCCGTATTTTAGTTTCTAGGGTTTCCTAAGCCAACTAGCCTATTTCTAAGGTCCAAACGATAAGTCATTAGAAGTCTCAAATCGTCTCTTCACCGCCAATTACGGCCAGGTAAGTGCTAGGTAAGTGGGAAGGAACCACAATAGTGGGCCTAATTAAAAACTACTAGCCTTGACACACTTGCCTAGACACCACAAAGTCAGTTTAGATAAACGATCAATGTCCACAACTTATCGTATTTTCCTAGTAAGAACTATTTACTAAAAAGTGTAACAATCTAAAATCTTTAAGAATGGTTTTATGAAGATTATGGTATTTTAATGTAAAGTCTTGTATTTTCGTATTCTAAATTGTTGATGATATTAATTAAGGTTATATTTGTGTGTGTGTAGAGGTAGGTCATTACCTCGTGACTTACCTTAAGGTATTGCGATGTTTAGGGGTTAAACATGATAAATTAAACATGAGGGTATTTATGTGAAAGAATATGGTATTTGCAAAAGTTATCATTTCATGTGTGAAAACTCATTCAAATCAATTTCTACAAGTTTAGTGATCAAGATGGTGATGTTTAGGAATAATGGAATTGATTAGAAGAAGAAAAATAAACTCTATGGTATTATTGTGAAAAGAATACGATATTACAAGAAAATTATAATTTCATGTGAGAAACTTTGTCTAAATTGATTTTTATGTGATTAATAGTCATCATGAATATGTTTAAGTGTTATGGATTAGGTGACAAGTGGGATTTAGTAGAAAAACCGAATCGGAAATCGGTTTGTTCCGATTTCCGTCGGGTTTCATAATTCCGTATTTTAAGAAATAGAAAAGAGAGAATAATGGGACTTACGGGTTTCAAACTCTTCTAAAGAGTAAAGAGGAACTAGGGAAAAGGCCGAGGTGTGGTTTCGTCGCCGGTTGCTTCAAAGAACGTCGCCGGAATCCGTCAGCGCTTCGCCGTGAACTCGGTTTCAAAGCACACTTTCTTGTGGAATTTTCAAGAGAGTAATTCTATGGTTTTGGAATGAGAAGGTAGGGGGTAGGGGTCTATTTATAGGGTAGCTAGGGTAGGGTAGGTGAAGGGTTTTGTTTATTAAAAAAATTTGTAAAAATTTAAAGAAAATCATTAAAATTTTGTATTAAATAGGATGTATTTATCAATTGAAAACCGATCACTTAAATTGGAGTTAACAGGGGGTTTAAGAATACGAAGAGGCACACTTTTGCTGTTAGGACCCCGGCCATCCGACCAACTCCGGCCGGCGGCGCCGGCCGATTCGGCCGGCCGGCCGGCCGAGTTGGCCGATCCCGGCCGGGTTCGGCCATGGTCGGGTGCGGGGTTCTCCGTCGTAGACTTTGGCATACTCTGTTTTTGGGGTTCAGTTCAATATTTGGGAGTTATGGCCTGTGGACTGTTGGGCTTCCAAGAATTTTTAAAGAAAAATAAACTAAAAATAATGTGGGGCATGGGATTCGAACTCTGGTGGCTTGGTTCAGCAGTGTAAGGTATTACCAATGAGCTACAAGCTCCTTCTTGTAATTATTGTAGGCAAATAGATACTTAAAGTGTTATCAGCAACATTAATACTCCAATTATACTTCAAATTTAAATCAAATTTAGGTATACAAAAATTGGAGTTGTTACAATCTACCCTCCTTACAAAAATTTCGTCCTCGAAATTTACTACTTTTGTTTGAGGACTAGTTTACAAAAAGGTGCGGATATCTTGCACGCATTTCATCTTCCCTTTCCCACGTGGATTCTCCTGGAGTGTCTTTTCTCCACATTAGCCGGACCAAGTTAACTTCCTTGTTCCGAAGTGTCTTCACTTTCCTGTCCAGGATTTCCACAGGTTGTTGCTCACAGGACAAGTCGGGTTGTATAGTGAGCTCGGAATGATCAAGTATATGGCTGGGGTCACTCACATACCTTCGGAGTTGGGATATGTTGAACACGTTATACACTCCTTCCAATGAGGGTGGAAGCGCTAATCGGTATGCCACTTCACCGACTCGTTCGAGTATTTCGAACGGTCCAATGTATCTCGGACTCAATTTACCCCGTCTTCCAAATCGGATCACTCTGCGGTTCGGAGATATCTTCAAGAATACATGGTCTCCTGGCTGGAACTCCAAGTGTCGTCTCTTCGCATCAGCCCAGTGTTTCTGTCTATCGTGGGCTATGCGTATTCTTTCCCTGATAATACGAACCACATCAACGGTCGCTACTATCATCTCTGGTCCAAGGAGTTCCCTATCTCCGATGTCGTCCCAACTTAATGGCGATCGACACTTCCTTCCATATAATGCTGCAAAAGGTGCCATTCCTATGCTTGCTTGGTAACTGTTGTTGTATGCGAACTCCACAAGATGCAGGTGATCTTCCCACGATCCTTTGAAATCTAACATACATGCTCTGAGCATATCCTCCAAGATCTGAATAATTCGTTCCGAATGACCATCTGTTTGTGGATGATATGCCGTGCTGAAGTTCAGACTTGTTCCCAAGCTAGCTTGCAGACTCTGCCAAAATTACGATCGGAACCTCGTGTCACGATCGGAGACAATGCAGACTGGTACTCCATGAAGTCTCACAATTTCCTGTATG
Source organism: Agapanthus africanus (assembly GCA_030015575.1). Lineage (NCBI taxonomy): Eukaryota > Viridiplantae > Streptophyta > Magnoliopsida > Asparagales > Amaryllidaceae > Agapanthus > Agapanthus africanus. The sequence goes on from CM057340.1 coordinate 758,132,486, forward strand.
AGTTCATAGGTATCAAAGATAGTACATTATGAAGTGTTTAAATCTATATTAGATTATTACCTCCATGTACTTCTTTGCTAGTGTCTCAGTTGATTGGCCAACTCGAAATGGGATGAAGTGAGCCGACTTCTTAAGTCGATCCACAATGACCCATATCGCATCGTTACCTTTTGTGCTGCGAGGAAGAGCAGTTACAAAGTCCATCGTGATGTGCTGCCACTTCCATTCTGGGATTGGTAACGGTTGAAGTAGTCCAGCTGTCCCGTGATGTTCAGCCTTTACTTGCTGACACACCAAGCATTTTGCGACACTTCTGGCTACCTCACGCTTCATTCCATGCCACCAATAATTCTGACGTAGATCTTTGTACATTTTGGTACCTTCAGGATGTACTGAATAGGGAGAGCTGTGAGCTTCTTTCATTAACTCTTCCCGAACATGACCTTTTGGTACGCACAATCTGCTGTCGTATCTCAAAGATCTGTCTTCATGGATGATGAAATCTGTTCTGAGTCCATTCTCCACTTGTTCTCTGATCTTTTGCAACTTAGCATCGCTGGCTTGAGCTGCTTTGATCTGATTGACAATGGTTGATTGAACTTGTAGATTCATCAAACTTGAAGCATCACCTGGCATGACTACTTCAATCTCCATCTGATGTAAGTCTTGCTGAAGTTTCCACTGAGCGGTGAGATTCAATGATAATGGTTGGCGACTAAGAGCATCAGGTACTACGTTCACCTTTCCTGGGTGATATTGCAAGTTGATGTCAAAGTCCGCCATGAGTTCTAACCATCTTCTCTGCCGCATATTTAACTCCTTCTGAGTAAACACATACTTCAGACTTTTATGATCTGTGTAGATGTTCACTCGTTCACCAAGTAGGTAATGACGCCAAATCTTGAGAGCAAAGATGACGGCTGCCAACTCCAGATCATGCGTCGGATAATTGCTCTCATGAGTTTTCAGTTGTCTTGAAGCATAAGCTACAACCATACCGTGCTGATGTAGAACACATCCTAATCCCTTACCGGATGCATCGCAATGCACTTCGAATTCTTCAGATTGATCCGGTATGACGAGAATAGGTGCTGATGTCAGTCTTGACTTGAGTTCTACGAAAGCTTGCTCGCATGCTTCTGACCACACAAATTCTTCATCTTTTCGTGTGAGCTTGGTCAGGGGTGTTGCTATCTTTGAAAAGCCTTCAATAAACCTTCTGTAATATCCAGCTAAACCCAAGAAACTTCGAATATCCTTCACTGACTTTGGTGTAGGCCATTCGCTAACTGCCGAAACTTTTGCTGGATCCACAGAAATTCCTTCTCCTGATACGATGTGTCCAAGAAAACCAACTTGATTTAGCCAAAACTCGCACTTGCTATACTTGGCATAAAGCTTATGTTGTCGAAGAGTTTCCAGGACAATTCGTAGGTGCTCCGCATGCTCTTTCCGATTCTTAGAATATACCAGGATGTCGTCGATGAAGATGACAACAAACCTGTCTAAATACTCCCGGAAAACTTGGTTCATTAGGTTCATGAAGATTGCTGGTGCATTGGTCACTCCAAATGGTATCACTAGAAATTCGTAATGTCCATATCGAGTTCTGAAAGCTGTTTTGTGAATATCAGCTTCCTTGACCTTCACTTGATGATAACCTGAACGAAGATCTAGTTTAGAGAAGACACAAAATCTACTTAGCTGATCGAATAAATCGTCGATGCGCGGAAGTGGATATTTGTTCTTTATAGTGACTTCGTTCAAGGCCCTATAATCGATGCACATTCTGTATGAACCTTCCTTCTTCTTTACCAGTAGTACAGGTGCTCCCCAACTTGAATTGCTGGGACGAATCCATCTTTTCGCCAGTAATTCGTCCAATTGTGTTCGGACTTCCTTCAATCCTTCCGGACTTAGTCTATAAGGTGCTTTGATCACTGGTTGTGCTCCTGGTACTAAGTCAATACTGAATTCAAGAGCTCGATCGGGAGGCAAACCTGATATATCGTCAGGGAATACATCGTCGAACTCTCGAACTACCTCTGGTCTTGATTCTTCCTCTGCTTGAGCTGCTGCAACTACTGCTTCTCTTGGCTTCGCTTTGTAGGTACTTGGTTCCAGTGTACGGTCTCCACTCTTGAAATAGAAGACCGGATGGTCTGGAATCTCGAATACTACCCTCCTTTGACGACAGTCGATGGTAGCATAAAAGGTTCCAAGCCAGTCCATTCCTAGAACCACATCGAAGTTCGGTATGTCCAGTACCTTGAAGTCAGTATAAAACTCTCGACTGCAGATGACGACTGGACACAGGCTGTATCCCATAGTTGCCTTTAGAACGCCATTTCCGGAACTGACGTTCCAGCTGGATACAAGCGGTGAGACTGGAATCGCATGGGTTCGGACAAACCGTTGCGATATAAAGCAGTGGGATGCTCCAGTATCAAACAGTGCAAGTGCAGGTAGTGAAGCTACTAGGATTGTACCTAAGGTATATGGGATAGGTTTTAGGTATAGGGAAAAGTGTGTAGGTAACCAAGACTAAAAGATAAGTTTGAGAAGGAAGTTTACTAGTAATGACTTGGCCAGTGGCCTCAGCTTCTTCCACAGACATCATGAAAGCCTGGCGCTTTGGCACATTCCTCCTAGCCTGAGGAGCATTCCTCGGAACGTTCCTTTGAGCTTGATGGAACTGACGAGGATGTGGTGTAGCTTGTGGTCCCCTGGGTGGTGCAGGCAGTGCAAGTCTGGGAGCAGGTGCCTGAAGAGCTGGTCGCCGCGGATAGGTATTTGCTGGCCTGGGTGCAGCAACTGGGTTCTGTCTTTGGGGACAAGACCCAATACCGTGAGTAGCTGAACCGCAGACTAAGCAAAGACGGTTGGCTCGACGGCAGTCCTTCATCATATGTCCAGTTCTCTTGCAGTAGGTGCAAAAGGCTGGGCTAGGACGATGGGTTGGTACTCCGGGTCTCCTTGGCACGAAAGATGGTCTGGACGAGGCTCCACCTGCCATCTGGTTGGCAGGGCGTTTGACTCCTGCAGACTGAGGTCTGCCCCTCTCTTTTATTACTGCCTCATAACTGCGGGCAGCTTCTAGAGCTTCCTCATGAGTCAAAAACTTTCCTGTGGCTAGAGCAGCCTTAATCTCTGTGTCCAAACCTTGTTGAAAGCGACGGGCTCTGATCTCGTCCGTCGGTATCAAGTGTGCCGCGAATCTGTTTAAAGATTGTGTTAGTTGTGTAGTATGTGATAATTAAAAATTGAACTATTGCGACATATCTTACCGGCTCAACATGGTGAATTCAGCGTCGTATTCATCTACCGATTTGTCCCATATTGATCCTTGCTGTAGATGAATAAACTGCTGCTCCATTGCAAACCTGGCAGTCACAGGGAAATATTTCGCGTCGAACTTCTAGCGAAAGGTCTTCCATTCAATCGGCTGTACCAGACGGCTTTCTTCCGCCTTCCACCAATTGCGAGCATTATCCGTGAGCTATAGCTTTGCTACACGGACCCAAGCGTTGTTTGGCACTTGAGCTGCTGCCAGATCGTCTTCGATGCTTTGTGCCCACTCTTCCGCTTCAAGAGGGCTTCCTTTACCAGAGAACTGCTTTGGATATAAAGCCCTGAATTGCTTTACTCCCAGTGCATCGGTCTCAGGACGGTTCAGAAGTTGTTGTTGTCCCTCGAGAAGACTGCGAATCGCCTCAAATAGCATTGTTTGCTCAGTGGGTGGTGCAGGAACAGCTGGTGTAAGAGGTAGTGCTGAAGGGGTGTTGTTGACGTTGGTGCTGGTGTTGTTCGGGGAATCCATAACCTTGAAAAATTTGGGTTAGGACAGATTCAAATACATGAAATGATAAGATTCAAGGAATAGAAATTTGCTAGATTCAAGGAATATGAATTGTAAAGAATGTTTTAGTTGCTGGTTCTTGTGTTATATTGCTTAGGTTGTTCACGCAGACCAGAACTGCATGACAGGGATTGATACAGCTCAGACCTGCATGGGCCACCAACAAAACCTGTCACGCCCCGCTTCCCAGTATATGGTGAAGGGGACGCGGCGAGGTCCGCTACGTATGTACTCAGAAGTACATACGCTAAGCGTAGCTAAGCAATATAGAGTAAATACACAAGAGACAAGAGTATAAAAAGAACAACAACTTTTATTTATTAACATTCTTTGTACAATACATAAAAAGGAAAATACAACTGAAATAAAGATGCCTAAACAGTGGCATAAAAGGAAATGGAAAGTACTGAAAAGAAAAATGTACAATGAAATTATACTGCAGGGTCTTCGGCAAATTGCTCCAAGTCTTCTTGTGTTGGCTCAACTTCTGCCGGGTCCAGATCACCTGACGACATTCAAAGAAGAGAGAAACAGAATGTCATCAGCGAACATGTCGCTCGGTAAGTCCCGAAGGTAAGAGGGAAGTAGAGAAGACAGAATAAGAATGTACTTTTTTTTTTAAAATGTAAACTATTGCTGTAATGTTATGTTAACGCTGTTGTTTGTAGCTTGGTACAGAAGGGTGCCAGTGTATACGAGGGGGGTCTCTATATGCTAGAGACCAGGGCAAACGGAAAGTACAAGGAACCGTTATGCCACGGTACAGCAGTAATGGGATTCAGGTTAGGTGTCTTAATCTGACCACCTCGTGCCACCTTTAACACCTTCCGTACCAATCTACCCCTTAAACCCCGTAGTGTTTTAACAGTATTGTTGTATTGTATTGTGTAAGTTCGGTGACTGACCAAAACCATGATATCAGTAAACATGTTGTAACTGCATAATCAGGTAAATGGAATAACAAGATAATGGATGTATATCCATGGTTTGATTCAGTCAAATTGAATAGATTGTTAACTGGATTCAGGAAGAACTTATGCGTTGGAAAGCCTAACTTATACTCGCAAGTTCCTTCCTAGTCGTGCTAATCCCCGTTGTTGCCGATTACCGTAACACCGAGATTAAGAGGGGCAACGAAAGATGTGGGAGCATGGTATTCATCGACATGATATAAACAATGAATTAAGCAATAGGCAGATTTAATCAATTTGCAGTACAGTTATCAGTTGTGTCACAGAGATGATTTCAATGTTATACGAATGCAGTATGACAATTATGGCCTTTTAATCGTGTTAACAAGTTTAAGCACTTTAGAGGTACAATGATTTATATAAAGGTTCGATACAGCTATTACAGGTTAAAATGCATACGAGTATCCGAATGGAACAACACTGTAGAGATAAATGCCATAAGCCATGTCAATATTAAAATGTGATTAAACAGGTAAACGTGGTTATTAGGTCCAATTGCAACTGTAGGTTCCAAGTTTAAAGGTAAATGATATATAACAATATTGTATATGAAAAAGTGGGAAATTATCGTACCAAGGTTAAATTTACAGGTTTAGGGTGTCATAATATATCTGTAAATATTGTATAGCATGTAGCAAGGGGTACTTGCCTCAACGGGTCGCGAACCGGGAAAAACGGAACGTAAGATGTCGGCGGGGAAACTCGCGACGGGCGCACGGTTCACGGTATGAACCCAAACGACGAACAATGGAACCACACGGGTCGGGGTACCTCGCTGGAACGTCGGGTCACGTCGTTGGTATCGTCGGATTCCGGCCGAGGAATGAACAGTGAACTATCAATACATGTAAACAAAAGAGAAGAGAAAAACAGAGAAGGAAGGAAGTAGGATCTGAGAAGGGGTGCTCACGATGATCCGTGGAACGGGTGGTGACGGTCGACCTCGTCGACGGAGCTCCGGCGGTGGCCTACGACGGCAGCGAAAGGTTTTCAGATCCAGAAAATATTTACAGAGAAAGAAGAAGAAATGAAAAGAGGAGGGAAGCTAGCTCACCGAGGGAGGCTTGCGAGGCCGGGGACAAGAGGACGGGGGTCACCGGCGGCGACTCACGGCGGTGCAACGCGCACAGGGGCGTGTGCAGGTGGCCACGGCTGGTGCAGGGTGCACGGGGACGAAGAAGGAGGATGTGGGTGAGATGAGGCTGAGGAGGCGAGGGTATAGGCGACAGTGGTGCCGGCATTGGGGCTGCGGCGGCGAGGGCACGGTGGTTAGGGTTTGCGGGGTGATGGGTTTACGTTGTTGAGGGAAAAGAAAAGGAGGGGGAAATGATTTGAATATAGAGGAGAGAGAGAGAGATATATCGGAGGGAGAGAGGGGGGGGAGAGAGAGATCGGGGGGAGGGAGAGAGAGAGAGAAACTAAGGAGAGAGATAGAGAGAGACGGTGAGGGAGAGAGAGAGATAAGAGTGGGGCCCACGGGAAATGAGGGATTTTGATTGGTTGTAAAGGAATTAGTTTGTTAGGTAAATTTTAAATAGAGATATTTAAAAGATATAAGAAACAGTAAAAATATTATAAGTTTAAGGAATATTCGATGGTTATAAAATATTAAAATTTGGGATTTTGGCGCAAAATAAAACATTTCTAAATCGCGCCCGGGTCGGGTCCAAAAATTTGAAATTGAAATAATAGAATTTTAAGCGGGATCCAAAATTTAAAATGAAGTATTTTACGATCAAAAAGCATACCCCCAAAATGGACATACGTACGTGCACGTAGCCGTCCAAACTCGCCCGTTTCGCTGAACGGGACGAGAACACGATGCCCGGACGCTACAACAGGGTTAGGGGTGTCAAGTAGGCCAAGATGGATATTTTTAATTTTATTTTAGATGCCAAAATTGTTATATGCAGAAATGAATTTGCCGGGTAAAATTTACAGTAAGTAACAATAAAGCAAGATAAGTAAAAAGAATACCACATTACGCTCAAACAGTAACTGAAGTTAGTAGCATTGGGCTCGGGTGTTACAGGAACTCCAAGTGTCGTCTCTTCGCATCAGCCCAGTGCTTCTGTCAATCTTGGGCTATGCGCATCCTTTCCCTGATAGTACGAACCACATCAACCGTCACTACTATCATCTCTGGTCTAAGAAGTTCCCTATCTCCGACGTCGTCCTAACTTAATGGTGATCGACACTTCCTTCCATACAATGCTGCAAAAGGTGCCATTCCTATGCTTGCTTGGTAGTTGTTATTGTACGCGAACTCCACAAGATGCAGGTGATCTTCCCACGATCCTTTGAAGTCTAGCATACACGCTCTGAGCATATCCTCCAAGATCTGAATAGTTCATTCCGACTGACCATCTGTTTGTGGATGATAAGCCGTGCTGAAGTTCAGACTTGTTCCCAAGCTTGCTTACAGACTCTGCCAAAATTGCGATCGGAACCTGGTGTCACGATCGGAGACAATGCAGACTGGTACTCCATGAAGTCTCACAATTTCCTGTACGAGTTCATGGGTATCAGAGATAGTATATTATGAAGAGTTTAAATCTTAAATAGATTATTACCTCCATGTACTTCTTTGCTAGTGCCTCAGTTGATTGGCCAACTCGAAATGGGATGAAGTGAGCCGACTTTGTGAGTCGATCCACAATGACCCATATAGCATCGTTACCCTTTGTGCTGCGAGGAAGAGCAGTTACAAAATCCATCGTGATGTGTTGCCAGTTCCATTCTGGGATTGGTAACGGTTGAAGTAGTCCAGCTGTCCTGTGATGTTCAGCCTTTACCTGCTGACACACCAAACATTTTGCGACGCTTCTGGCTACTTCACGCTTCATTCCATGCCACCAATAATTCTGACATAGATCTTTGTACATTTTGGTACCTCCAGGATGTACTGAGTAGGGAGAGTTGTAAGCTTCCTTCATTAACTCTTTCCGTACAGGACCTTTTGGTACACACAATCTGCTGCCATTTCATCTTCTATGCTTTGTGCCCATTCCTCAGCTTCAAGTGGGCTTCCCTTTCCGGAGAACTGCTTGGGATGTAAAGCCCTGAATTGCTTTACCCCAGGAGCGTCAGTCTCGGGACGGTTCAGAAGTTGTTGCTGTCCCTCAAGAAGGCTGCAGATCGCCTCAAGTAGCACTGTTTGCTCGGTGGGTGGCGCAGGAACAGCAGGAACGATTGGTAGTGGAGGTGGAGGTGTGTTGTTGACGTTGGTGCTGGTGTTGTTCGGGGAATCCATAACCTTGATGAAAATTTGGGTTAGGACAGATTCATGTACATGAAATGATAAAATTCAAGGAATATGAAATTGTAAGATTCAAGGAACATGAATTGTAAAGAATGTTTTAGTTGCTGGTTCTTGTGTTATATTGCTTAGGTTGTTCACGCAGAACAGAACTGCATGATAGGGTTTCATACAGCTCTGACCTGCATGGGCCACCAACAAAACCTGTCACGCCCTGCTTCCCGGTGTACGGCGAAGGGGACGCGATGAGGTCCGCTACGTATATACTCAGAAGTACATACGCTAAGCATATCTAAGCAATATAAAATAAATACACAAGAGACAAGAAATTATTAAAAAAACAGCAACTTTTATTTATTAACATTCTTTTGTACAATACATGAAAAGGAAATACAACTGAAATAAAAAGATGCCTAAACAGTGGCATAACAGGAAATGAAAAGTATAGAAAGGAAAAGTGTACAATGAAACTAAAGTGCAGGGTCTTCTGCAAACTGCTCCAAGTATTCTTGAGATGGCTCGATCTCTGCCGGGTCCAAATCATCTGACGACATTCAAAGAAGAAAGAAATAGAATGTCATTAGCGAATAGGTCGCTCGGTAAGTCCCAAAGGTAAGAGGAAAGTAGAATAGACAAAATAAGAAAATATATTTTAAAGTTGTATACTATTGTTGTAATGTTGTGTTAACGCTGTTGTTTGTAACTTGGTACAGAAAGATACCAGTGTATATGAGGGGGGTCTCTATATGCTAGAGAACAGGGTAAACAGAATGTACAAGAAACCGTTAAGCCATGGTACAACAACAACGGAATATAGGTTAGGTGTCTTAATCTGACCATCTCGTGCCACCTTTAACACCTTCCGTACCAATCTACCCCTTAAACCACGCGATGTCTTGTTTGTATTGTTATATTGTAAATTGTATTGATTGTAAGATTGATTGACTGACCGAAACCATGATATCAGTAAGCGGTTGTAACTATAGGGTCATGTAAATGGAATAACTGAGAATCATGTAAAAGGAATATATCCATGGTTCGATTCAGTCAAGTTGTATAAATTGATAATTGAATTCATGGATTCATGTGTTCATATTGAATTGGAATATTGTAGATTGTAGATTGACTTGAATCATACTCAAGTCAGATTAATCAGACTCAAGCCCGAGTCAGACAATCAGGAATGTAAATCGAAGTCTTATAATTTCTAGGGTCCTTAGGGTAATTTATAAAACTTGAGGGGGTTTTATGTAAAAATATTTTTATATACTTTTCAAAATACACCTCAACTATTTATTACTCGTTTTTAGAGTTGTAATGAGGGTGGATTTTATATTATGACATTTCTAGTGAAAATATCCTAGTTTTTATAAATAAAGGTATTTATTTATAATATTGATTTATTTGAAGTTCATGGTATTTTAGTGTAAAATTTATTCTTGTGATTTTTAGAAAAAGGTGGAATATTTATATCATAACAAAATAAATGTTTTAATGATAAATATACATATATTTATACAAAAATAATTTTAATAAATATTTTTTATTCTAAAAATCTCATTTTCTTAAGATATCGTATTTTAAATCTTTCGAGACCGAATGCTCCTTGCGGAGGTCTGAATCTCGCACTACTAAGCCCGAGGATGTGCGATAATCCGCACCATCCCGAGCGGGTTCCCCAAAAATGGGTTGTAGCGGCGCTTTGCAAAGATTGTAAAAATACTAAATCCTTTAGAAAACGGTTTTATAAAGTAAAAGGTATTTATTTGCAAAAGTATAAATTTTCCGTATTTCAGATTCTAGGGTTTCCTAAGTCAACTAGCCTATTTCTAAATGGTTTAAACGATAAGTCATTAGATGCCTCAAATTGCCTCTTCACCGCCAATTGTGGCCAGGTAAGTACAAACGAGGAAAGGAGGGATCCGCTCACGAATCACCGTGAGACGGGCCTTTTAAAGTTGCCTTTCTCACTTGCCTAACCTAGACACCACAAAATCAGGTTTAGATAAATGATCGATGTCCACAATTTATCGTGTTTTCCTAATAAGAGGTATTTGTTTTAAAAGTGTATCAAAACTAAAACTTTTAGAAATGGTTTTATTAAGAATATGGTATTTAAATGAAAGTATTGTTTTATCGTATTCTAAGTTTTGATGATATCGTTTAGGGTTGTATTTGCATGTGTGTGGAGGTAGGTCATTATCTCGTGCTCTACTTTAAATGTATAGCAAGGTTAAGGGGGTTAAATGTGAAATCGAAATATTGTGGTATTTAAGTGAAAAATACGATAATTTGAGAACGCTATCATTTCATGTGATGAAACTTGTTCAAATTGTTTGCTAAATGTTTAATAGTCAACATAAAGATGTTTAAGCATGAATGTATTGGTGAGAAGTGAAATTTTATAGAAAACCGAATCGGAAATCAGATTTGTTCCGATTCCGTCGGGTTTTGTAATTTTGTATTTTAGAGAATAAGAAAGAGGGATAGAATGGGACTTACGGGTTTCGATTAAGCAAAGAAGTGAGGGGGACTAAAGGGGTTGCGGAGGTGATGCTTCGTCGCCAGTTGTTCTTAAAAACGTTGCCGGAATTTCGTCGGAGTTTCGCCGCAAATCTTGTTTTCAAAGTACACAACTCTTGAGAACTTTTTGAGAGAGTGGGCTCAGGATTTAAGGATGAGAGGGTAGATGGTAGGGGGTGTATTTATAGGGTAGGCTAGAGGTAGGATAGGTGAAGGGTTTTTGATTAAAAAAAATATAAAAATTATAGAAAATTCATTAAAATTTGAGTAATTAGGTGTTAATGGGTATTCTAAAACTGATCCATTAATTTAAAGTGTGCAGGGGGGTTAGGAATACAAAAAGACAGACTTTTTGTGTTGGGGACTCGGCCGTCCGGCGGCGCCGGCCCGAGTCGGGCCGAGTCAGGTGGTCGGTGGGTGGGGGGTCGTCAGGTGAAGGCTCTGGTATATTTACTTTTTAAAGTTCAGTTCAAGTTTTGGGAGTCATGGTGTGTGGACTGTTGGGCTTCCAAAGGATTTAAAACAAAAACAATATAAAAATAATGTGGGGCAGGGGATTTGAACTCTGGTGGCTTGGTTCAGCAGTGCAAGGTGTTACCAATGAGCTACAAGCTCCTTCTTGTAATTATTGTGGGAAAATAAATACTTAAAGTGGTAACAGCAACATTAAATACCCTAAGTATACTTCAAATTTAAATCAATTTTATGTATACAAAAATTGGAGTTGTTACAGAATCCGTCTTTTATGAAAAAGATGGGTCGGGAATATTCTTTCCCTCGAGACAAGACAAGGAAAATCTTGACCTTCTCATGAAACATCAAATGATGACACTCCCGGAGTCCAGACACCCCGAACAAGTAAACGAGGTCCATCACCCGGATTATTTCTCCTACCACCGAGCAATAGGACATCCTCTTGAAGACTGCTTCGCCTTCAAAGACTGGGTTGAAGACCAGTATCAGCAAGGCAGGTTTGTTCTATCCGACAGTTGGAGGGTAACGCCACCACGAAAGCATGAGCCAAAAGCAACCTATATTGCGAGGGTAAGTCCAGATCAACATCGAGCTTGGAAATAAACTCGTACCTGTAAGTCCGCGGCGGCGCCCCGGCCGTCAATCCGACGCCGGAATGCGGAAACGGTGAATAACTTAAATTTTGCGGACTTAGCAAACCGGCACCACCGCGCACTATAACCGGGATCGAACCACTAACTAGTCTAAGCTACTAACAAGATAGGGAATAGAGATATACCGACGATCCAAGTCCTCCGGTCTTCTCGTCATGGTCCCGATCTCCTGCGGAATGTTCCGTCTCCTCCTCGTCGCCGGAAGTGCACCACGTCGCCTACATCGTTTACGGGCTCCCACCTCAATGCCGAGGCAACTCGGGCACGAAGCCGGCTACTCGACGTGCCCAAGATTCGCTGTAGAATGTGTAGTAGAACTTGTGTCTCTTTTTGGGGTAGTGGAGGTTGCCATTGGTGGAGGGATTCAATGAGGTTTTTGGATGAACAAGAGAGCAATTTTCATAGCACCATGAGAGAAGAAAATGCCACACCAAAAATGAATCAATTCCCATCCCTCTCTTGGAATGGCCGGCCCACCCCCCCTTGTGTGATTGGAGAGAGAAAGAGAGAGCAAGGTCAAGGGGTGGGTGGAAGCAATGATGCAAGAGGGCATCATGAAAGAATATGATCACAAGCAAAAACCACACACAACCACAACCATCATCAACAACCATGATGCTAACAAAGTCAAGCCATCATGAAGTATGAAGTCAAGCAAGTCAAAGGAGGGTGCTATCATGATACAACAAAATGCAAAGTCCCCCTTCCACAAATGCCTATTTGCAACAATGCAAATAAACCCTCCTCCACCAATCTTCGGCCAATGAACGGAACAATGGAAATTGGCCGAAACGGAAAGCAAACTGGCAACTCCAGAAAACTGGTCCCGTAATAAATTACAGGAAAACCCCGATACTGTGCATACACACCCGCATCTGTATTTCGACCGAAATACAAATGTAATGAGACAAAATCTACACTGTACTATACTAGGATCCGGCTTATACCAAAACCGGCTAGTAATATCCGTCCGATCCTGATCCGTGCAATACCGCACGTATCTGATCGAACCCTGCCATATAACCATACGGCCTATAGTACAAACTGTCCGATCCTGATCCGTGCAATACCGCACGTATCTGATCGGACCTTGCCATATCTCCATACGGCCTCTACAACCTTTCGCCCGAAAGCTGAGTAACTGAATGTGGGGGGACTCTAAAGACTCATCAACACCTTGGTTGTGGATTTAACCACTAGCACGTCAGAGGTATAAGCCAATACGTAACGAGCTACCAGGTACTGACTAAAAGGGATGTCTGTGAGCGAACTCAGCCTGACAACCCTACTGAGCCTGTCAGTGACAATATCCGTGCAGTCCGGTCCGTTCGTCTATGAGTATCGCATGGCGGGCCTAGGGGGTTGGTAAAAGTCAGACCCCCAAAAGCGGTACAAGTCGTGTCGGAGTGTAGCCCAGAACACCCTGAGATACTACTGGAATACCTACCAGTAAATCTCCTTGCCTTGGCCAAGGACTTTGTGTAATGGCTCTCCTAGACACAGCACGACCTCACCCCCAATACCGGGAGAGACGAACCCCTGAAGATACGCTCACTGCCTCCATGTGGCTCGGGACTGTACCCAACTAAAACCTGTTTGCACGACTCCTTTGAGCCGTGGTAGGGTAGTAATCAAAGTACAGTGGGAACTCACACGAGACAAATGACGATCCCCAGGTCGATGAACTAACCTGCACACATGTCACCAGGGAACTGCCATCTGACGTCTGGTATATGACCAACTAGCATGTTCCCGGCGAGTCCTGTCCGGTGTACTCATAACCCAATGAGCACCTGCATACATCTTAGGTGATCCAACTGACACCAGTGGCTTGTGAGACCGGCCACCGCCCCTCGTCGGGGTCTCGACTGTATACACTAGTCTACTAATGGAGTATCGATGCCCGGTCTCGAAACTCCCACGACTAGGGACCTTTTAAGGATATGCTTGTAGACCCCCAGCTCCCACTTATATGATCGCCCTCATACTGCTGGTGGTCAAGCAAGAATCCTAGGGGCTCTATCAAAGTGTAATAGCGACGTGTCAGGTCACCTAAAGCAGTACACGATGATAAAGGTAAACCAGATAGCATACTATCATCTCGAGTAAGACTGTCCTACCGGGATAGGTCCTCCCACAATCATTACAATCACGTACCTGTGACCTAATAATTGACTCTGAGGGCACTATCTCCAACAATCTCCCACTTGCACTCCAGGCTAATTATTGCGATGTCGCATACTCACAGCCCGTGTGATACCGAACATCCAACTCCTCTACTAGTCAGTCTCACAAAGCTCGTTTGCGGAACTATTGCGTTCGAGGAATAGCCTCAGTGAGTGGATCCGCTTAGTTGTTTCTTTCTATGTCTCTCTATATCTCAAGTTCACGGAGAAAGCCATCTCCCGAAAAGAGCAATACCTGTCTCAGAATATGTCTGGATGTCTGATGGGACCTAGCTCATAAATGAACTCCAAATCCAAACTTCTTAGACTGTATCGACAACTGAACTTAATCAGTATCCTGCGCGCCATGCCTCCCTCAATATTGCCTTGGACCACCTGTCCAAAATACTGCCCCTCATCAGAAGGAAAACTATAACTCTGACAACCTCCTTGTCGTCCATGTCACCTTGGAAGCCTGGAATGATAACTGTCTCCTGAATGAGGCTGTCGTTATCATCTCCCTAGAACATCCAGTTATGTTCTAAAACTGCTTCCGACTGTTTCTTCAGGATTGGATTAATGTCAACTTATTGCATCTAGTGCAAGAACAACATCTGGTGTGGTACTTGACATCTCACGATTGACTCAATTGCCTGAGCAAGTGATCTGCCAATCATGCCCGTCTCTCTCCCCTTTAGTCTGTAAGACACCTTTGGAGAGGGTGACTCCATTACCTGCAGGTACACAACCGTGCCAGGAGTCGTCCATCCTAAATACTCTTAGAATGCTGTCAAGTACCCTGATTGGGAAACCACCCAAATCTAGATCTAAGACCATATATCTAGTAACCAGTATGTCTGATACAAAATCCATTTCCTTTGTGGAGAAACCACTGTGTGACGACCAAAGTATAACCGATCGTAGTGTAGGAGTTTCTTTTCCTACTTTGTGTATATCATCCAAATACCAGGATATCACACCCTACTACCTTCTCAACAGATCCATCTCCTATTCTGATGAAGTCAAACCCACGACTGTCACGTCAGAAATAGATGATCTATCTCCGCTACTTGTGCTTCAGTCTATAAATAGACATAAGCTACCTTTCCACCAATGCTTCCGCTGCTCCCACTGACTACGACAACCCTCTGGCAGAGTCATATAGACGTACACTTCTAAAACTGGTTTAGAACGACGCTATACTCATCCTCCCGCCGAGTCTCGTAACCTGGAACAACATCAATGGCAATTGTGGGTAAACAAGAACTTCCCTGTCACCGTCCTTGAGGCTACCGTAGTGCCTCTCGGGTGCCTGAAGTTACCCACCTTTTCTGCGGAGTGGCCAATGGAATGTCAATCCAGATTGAATCTTTAGGTTCCTTATCAAATCTTCAGTAATCGTTTGTGGTTCTGGAATCACTTCCAGTTCTACCATACTCCCACTACTGTTTTCTGAAAAAATCCATTTTTATTAAAACTGTGGCGAGTCTAGAACAATATCGCTATTGTTCATCCAGATGGTAGAAAGTCAACCCTCGTCATAGCCTGGGTCAACCCACAAACAGCCATTACAGAAACGTGCCTTGAGTTGTCCAGTGTCTGGTTTTAATCATAAACCGGACAACTCCCCGTACCTTAACATCGTTAAGATATGAACTGTTCTATATCCAATATAGAAACAGAGGCACTGATTTAATTGAACCAGATTCAAATCATGCAGCTGTCCCCAGCGCATGTCAACTAAATGGAAAGAGGCCGATCAGCGTTACTCAACTTAGGAATACTTCCAATTATGAGTAACCTGAAAGAGAAGCAAGATCTCTTTATCATTACTATCAACTGAATACCATACACAAGTATCTACATCTTCGATCTCTTTGAAGAATCCCGATACTTGCTATACCTGGTTCTCTACTTTATTCAAATACCTATAACTTCTCAAAATTTGGACCCTGTGTTTCCGCGAAACACTTGTCTAAAAACTAGAGAAGTCATAAGTAAACCGAATATAGTACGAGGACCAACCCCTCTGTCCTGATGGACCCTGGACAACATACAATCCTTTGTATAAGTCCCTTGAGTCTGATAACTCATTCACTGTGTGTCGTAGGTTCAAAACTGTACTTATGGTTAAGAAGAATTACACCGCTGTTCAATGCTCCTTACCTAACCATCCACTGATATAGGTAAATGTCATAGACATAATTTCAAAAAGGTACATCTCACTCTATGAAAATAGACGTACAGATATATCAATTTGAAATTGGTGCATAACTGCGGATATTCAAAACCAAATATTTGCCAACCGGCAAATAGCCCAGGTGATTTCCCCAAATATCACCGATTACAACGAATCCCGATATAATGAGGATAATCACCCAATTCCCAATAACTTACTCCCACTCATCATTTGTAAAACCATACAGATGTGAGAATCGTATCTGGTAAATACATACCCTGGAGTAAGTATCTAATCGGGAAATCAGTTTTCTATTAACAGTACACAGTGAAACTGAAACATTGAAATGTTTCGATGGGGTATCCTGGTATTCCTAGTAATGCCTCTTCCAGATTCACGATTGTAACCGTATAATTCTTTGCCACCTCTCCAAATCCCTTCATATGTCTTTAGTCTTTACCTTCTGTACACCCCTTTAGGCCAAATGGTTTTCTTCATTCCCTACCGTTCGGCACCAGCCTATGGTTTGGAAGAAGACTATCCAATAAGCATAATGGGTGTAATGTCCCAATCCTAGGAACACTCGCAATGCGAGAGAAGGTGAAGATAAAAGACACCTGAATAAATCTTATTCCTATTTCTCCTGAACCAGAATCCATCCCCGAACTGGAACAAGTTCCTTTCGAGTTCGTATATAACCATACGATGGAGTATCCAAATAAACTGTGGATCTTCGTAGTAATACGGAGTGTCCTGGAGAAATACAAAGGTGATGTGGGAGTGGTAACGAAATACCTGGTTTGGTCGTGAATATCTGTTGCAATTTACTTTGCCCTCTTACTAATCCCTTGCTTTGTCTGAACTTAATACCTTCTGCACACCATCGTTATGCTAATTGGTTTTCTTCATTCCCTACCGGTCGGCACCAGCCTAAGGTTTGGAAGAAGACAATCCAATTTGCGTAATAGGTGTACTACCCCTAAACCAAGGAGTACTCGTAACCTGAGAGAGGGTAAAAGGAAAAGACAACTGAATAATCCTATCCGTTTTCTCCAGAACCGGAAACCATCCTCGAATAAATTCTTTCGAGTTCGTATCTAACCATACGATGGTTTTGTCCAATGGAAGTGGACGTTCGTAGTAAAACGGGGTGTCCTGGAGAAAAGGGTAAAAGTAGGAGTGGCAATGAGGTTTGCAACTCTGACAATCCAAAAGCCGGTGTTTAAGAAGGTTCGGTCAACTTGGTCACTGAGTCAAAGTCTAAGGGTCGGGTCAATGGTCGCTGCCAAAGAGAGAGAGAAAAGAAACACTCAGCGTGCACTCTAACCTAGATCAGAATGGTTACCAATTTATCTAATCTGGAAACCTCCCACTGTACCTCAAATTCTCCTCCAAACCTGAAAGAAGAATTAGTCGGGGTTACCCGAGGAGTAAACTAACTCATCAGTGGGAATCGGGATCCAACTATCATTGCATGATAACGTGATGGAATCCGCTCACGCTATCACACTCCAGAAGGTATGCGCATATCTGGCAAGTTTCAGTTCTTTTGAAACTCCCGATGTGATTTCTGCCCCATGCTCTTATGACCTTGGCGTGAGGTCAAAATATCATAAGTCACATGTCAAGTTCTGCCCATCATTATCCAGGTTAATTTGAATCCACCCGTACATACCCTTGACGTAGGCCAAAATAGTAGTACGACTGTCCCAAACCAACGCATCTATCTATGCAACAGATAAATACCCGGCAGCTACCAAACACTATGCCTTGGCGTGAGGTCAAAATACATAGCTTGAATACTACCGAATATTTAACTGAAATGATGGAGGGCTACGAATGGTTTCTGGCGAAAACCTTTAACGTAATGAACTTGATATCGTTGAAGGAACGGATAGCTTTTTGAAAATATAGTGACGAAAACCGTTGCTAAAGAGGTCACTCCCGGTGAAGGGATCTCGGCTCTTTCCCCGTAGAATGGGGTGCAGGATATTCCAACTGAATACCACGGTGCAAAGCAAAAGTAATCGGCTATAGTGAAGTCAATGCCCTGACGCAAATTTCTGTCCAAGGGGTCACTCCCGGTGAAGGGATCTCGGCCCTTGCCTCGTCGACTGAGGAGCAGGATATTCCAATGAATACCACGATGCAAAACAAAAGTAAACGTCCTTGCAATAACAGCTTTTTGAAAAGTGTTCCAACAACATCAGATTAGGTTTGTTTTTAACTTGCACTGATCCGAATCAATGCAGTCCCATCAATTGATCACACCAAAAAGAACGAAAATATACTGATGTACGTATATGCCATCTGCATTCGCCACTGGGTCCCGTCATTACCCGTTAGGTTAGCTAACTAACGACAGAGCGGGGACTGGACTAGCGCGGATGTAAAACATATACAACATCTACTAATATATATACCAATATATTATATTCGCTCAAGGCGTGAATAAAATGCAACATCACAGAGAATGAACAGCATCACAGAAACAATACAGATATCTGGGATCCCCGGGTTTCACAGAGCCGCTGAAACCCGACGTTCCCCTGGTCGTGTGGATAGCCTGTGCAATGAAATCCTAGACCCCTACGGGTGCGGCAAGTCACCCGCCAAAACCTGAAGCGAGGCAGCCCCCTTCAGCGCCGTGAATGGACCACCCAGCACTTCACGGAATCCGGTAACTTGGGCACCCCTCCTGGGTCAACCTGTACCCCCTACGAGTGCGGCGAATAGCCCGCCAATCCTAGAGTGAAGCCCCCTCCGTCTCAATGCCATGAGATGCGGGCTTGTTGCCCTCCAGAACCCGGCTATCCGTGCACCCCTCCGCGGGGCAATCCTAGTACAGAAAGTAAAATATACATATACCGGGTACATCGACCGCAACCAGGTCGTGCCCCAAAATAATAATACAAACAGGCAGTGACGGCAGTCCACATGTCGGACGCTCGCCCCGCAAAATCAAATGTACATAATACCACCACAACTGTACTAGCATTGCATCCAGGCTATCTCTACGACCGATCCGCAACAACACAGCAAATACATAGAACATCAACGTGAAAGTCACGTTCGCAAATCCGTCTAACCGGGCTATAGCAGTTAGACAGGATTTACCGATCGAGTGACATTCACGGTCGCAGATATAATGTAAATACTGTGAAAAATGTGTTTAAAATATCCGACCGATCGAATATTAACAAGTGGGCCCCAAAACAACACTGTAGCAGTTACAGAAAATATGTGCCCAATTTAAATATTCCAAAACCCATATTTTAAGCCCAAAAAGCCTCTGGAAAAAAATGGTGCAGTGATGTCTACAGTTCGCGGCGGAAGGGCGGCGGAATGGGGGTTTGTGCGGCGCTTCCGCGCTCTGACTGTGGAATCACTTCATCGAAATTTTACAGAGTTCTTAGATTTTCTAGTACATCAATATTTTACAACCTGAAAAATTTTTCGAGACTAAAAATTTCCAACAGAAAACTGATGTGAGCAAATACGGGTTTTTGGGCATTTCGATCGATCGGAAATGCAAAACACATTACACAAAGCTAGACTAAGTTAATGGCGAGGCTCTGATACCACTGTAAGTCCGCGGCGGCGCCCCGGCCGTCAATCCGACGCCGGAATGCGGAAACGGTGAATAACTTAAATTTTGCGGACTTAGCAAACCGGCACCACCGCGCACTATAACCGGGATCGAACCACTAACTAGTCTAAGCTACTAACAAGATAGGGAATAGAGATATACCGACGATCCAAGTCCTCCGGTCTTCTCGTCATGGTCCCGATCTCCTGCGGAATGTTCCGTCTCCTCCTCGTCGCCGGAAGTGCACCACGTCGCCTACATCGTTTACGGGCTCCCACCTCAATGCCGAGGCAACTCGGGCACGAAGCCGGCTACTCGACGTGCCCAAGATTCGCTGTAGAATGTGTAGTAGAACTTGTGTCTCTTTTTGGGGTAGTGGAGGTTGCCATTGGTGGAGGGATTCAATGAGGTTTTTGGATGAACAAGAGAGCAATTTTCATAGCACCATGAGAGAAGAAAATGCCACACCAAAAATGAATCAATTCCCATCCCTCTCTTGGAATGGCCGGCCCCCCCCCTTGTGTGATTGGAGAGAGAAAGAGAGAGCAAGGTCAAGGGGTGGGTGGAAGCAATGATGCAAGAGGGCATCATGAAAGAATATGATCACAAGCAAAAACCACACACAACCACAACCATCATCAACAACCATGATGCTAACAAAGTCAAGCCATCATGAAGTATGAAGTCAAGCAAGTCAAAGGAGGGTGCTA
Source organism: Agapanthus africanus (assembly GCA_030015575.1). Classification (NCBI taxonomy): domain Eukaryota; kingdom Viridiplantae; phylum Streptophyta; class Magnoliopsida; order Asparagales; family Amaryllidaceae; genus Agapanthus; species Agapanthus africanus. Next base: position 758,152,868 of record CM057340.1, read on the forward strand.
TCATGATACAACAAAATGCAAAGTCCCCCTTCCACAAATGCCTATTTGCAACAATGCAAATAAACCCTCCTCCACCAATCTTCGGCCAATGAACGGAACAATGGAAATTGGCCGAAACGGAAAGCAAACTGGCAACTCCAGAAAACTGGTCCCGTAATAAATTACAGGAAAACCCCGATACTGTGCATACACACCCGCATCTGTATTTCGACCGAAATACAAATGTAATGAGACAAAATCTACACTGTACTATACTAGGATCCGGCTTATACCAAAACCGGCTAGTAATATCCGTCCGATCCTGATCCGTGCAATACCGCACGTATCTGATCGAACCCTGCCATATAACCATACGGCCTATAGTACAAACTGTCCGATCCTGATCCGTGCAATACCGCACGTATCTGATCGGACCTTGCCATATCTCCATACGGCCTCTACAACCTTTCGCCCGAAAGCTGAGTAACTGAATGTGGGGGGACTCTAAAGACTCATCAACACCTTGGTTGTGGATTTAACCACTAGCACGTCAGAGGTATAAGCCAATACGTAACGAGCTACCAGGTACTGACTAAAAGGGATGTCTGTGAGCGAACTCAGCCTGACAACCCTACTGAGCCTGTCAGTGACAATATCCGTGCAGTCCGGTCCGTTCGTCTATGAGTATCGCATGGCGGGCCTAGGGGGTTGGTAAAAGTCAGACCCCCAAAAGCGGTACAAGTCGTGTCGGAGTGTAGCCCAGAACACCCTGAGATACTACTGGAATACCTACCAGTAAATCTCCTTGCCTTGGCCAAGGACTTTGTGTAATGGCTCTCCTAGACACAGCACGACCTCACCCCCAATACCGGGAGAGACGAACCCCTGAAGATACGCTCACTGCCTCCATGTGGCTCGGGACTGTACCCAACTAAAACCTGTTTGCACGACTCCTTTGAGCCGTGGTAGGGTAGTAATCAAAGTACAGTGGGAACTCACACGAGACAAATGACGATCCCCAGGTCGATGAACTAACCTGCACACATGTCACCAGGGAACTGCCATCTGACGTCTGGTATATGACCAACTAGCATGTTCCCGGCGAGTCCTGTCCGGTGTACTCATAACCCAATGAGCACCTGCATACATCTTAGGTGATCCAACTGACACCAGTGGCTTGTGAGACCGGCCACCGCCCCTCGTCGGGGTCTCGACTGTATACACTAGTCTACTAATGGAGTATCGATGCCCGGTCTCGAAACTCCCACGACTAGGGACCTTTTAAGGATATGCTTGTAGACCCCCAGCTCCCACTTATATGATCGCCCTCATACTGCTGGTGGTCAAGCAAGAATCCTAGGGGCTCTATCAAAGTGTAATAGCGACGTGTCAGGTCACCTAAAGCAGTACACGATGATAAAGGTAAACCAGATAGCATACTATCATCTCGAGTAAGACTGTCCTACCGGGATAGGACCTTCCACAATCATTACAATCACGTACCTGTGACCTAATAATTGACTCTGAGGGCACTATCTCCAACAGTACCTACTACATGATAACATTCTCAAAGGTGGAGGAGCACGAGAATATGGACAACCTCTCCCACTGCTTTGCAGATGAGGATGAGGATGAGGATGAGGTGATCTCTGAATTTCCACCGGCTCCAAAAGAGCTGGAAGATGGGATATAGACCACGGCGGAAAATCTGAGGAAAATTGACTTAGGGGCGGAAAACGATCCAAGGCCTGCAGGGTTGTCTAGTACGGCAGCAAGGTTTCGGGAGGCATCATCCATGCCAATTTCAAAAAATTGCCGTTCTAGCTAACCCTAACCCTAGAATCGTTACTAGAAATTTAGACAAATCGATATGTAAAAAACTTTACAACTAAGTGAATGCGGAATACAACCTTTGTAGATCGGTCCTTCACTTCAAATGCTCCGTGTAGAAGTCCCTTCGCTGCAAATAATGATCTCCCGAACTCTTGAGAGGCTCCACAAGATGAAAGATGCAAACTTGCTCGAAGTCTTCGAAGCCGAAGATGATCTATGTCGAGGAGATTCAAGCTCATGCTACCCCTTCACTAATGGTAGATTAGTGAAGCAAACACCCTAAACTAAATGGCTAATAGTAGAGGATGATGAAGTAGGAAACGGGCTTACTTTGGTTTTATTTTTCTTACAATATTTTCTCACTTAGAAAAATCTAGCAAGCTTTTTCTCATGAAGAAGAAGATGAAGTGATCAAGAGAGAATGAACGCATGAGGTGATAATATGAACCATGGGTGAGTTAGTGTCATATACTAACTCATGTAGAGACTTAACTATGGTTAGTATAATGGTTGGGTTAATAAATATCTACAAGTGAAACAAAAAGAGAGGACTTGGTCAATACATCCATAAGCTTCTATAACCTTGTAGCCTTGCCAAATATCCATCCAATTTTTGAATTACTTAGATAAATATAAACCCTAGATTATATCAAGCATGGTGTAAGTCTCATACACCCATGTATCATGTATCATCAAGCATGACACAATAAAATGTACATTAATATATATCACATATATACTATATGCACACAAGTGAGAAAAAGAATACTTAGTGAGCAAATATTAGTTAATGTAATGTAATATATCAAATATATAATTATACATTAAATTATTAAATTAACACTTGATTTAATAATCAGGCTATATCACATATAACCGACTAATATCAAATGTAACAACTTATCGAATCAACACTTGATCCGATAACCCGGCTATATCACATATAACCGACCTATGTCACATATCGCGAGAATAGAATACGGTATCACATACTCGTATAAATCTCGGTCCCGCACATATCACATATATGCTCCTACTTCGTTTCGCATGAACCAGGAAACCTCTGTGTAGGACTCTAAAGACTCGTCAATACGCCGACAGTAGGTGATGATCATATCAAACACCCACAATCCGCAAGCGGTCTACTAAACGTAACGGCCACTCGGGTATTGAGCGATCAGAAGATCAACAAGCAAGACTGCTCATTCTCCTGCGAATCCAATCAGTAACACTACCGTACAGTCCGGTCTTTTCGTCTGATATGTTGCATATCTCGTCTAGGGGTGGTAAACGTTAGACCCCAATAAATCGATTAGTCGTGCCGATGTGAGGCTTATAACGGGTCGAGAACCTACTGATAACACTTACCAGTATATCTCAGAATCAGCCCTGGCCAGGGGCTTCCTGTTATAGCCAATCGAGCACAGCGCAACATCAACTCTTTATACCGGGAGAGACGAATCCCCTCCTATGGCTCATTGCCTCCATATGACTTAGGACTGTACCCAAAAAACCACCGTTTTGCACGTTCTCTTGAACGTGGTAAGGTGGAAATCAAAGCACAGTGGGAATCACACAAGACTCTATGACGATCTCGGGTCGACAGACTACCCGTACCGGTGTCACCAGTGAACTGCCATCTGACGTGAGGTATAATACCATCTGGGAGTTCTTGGCGAGTCCGTTCAGTGTACCCAGTCTCCACTGAGCACCCGTATACCTTCTCTGATGTCAAACACCATGGATATGGGATCATCCATCGCCCATCATATGGGTCGTGAAGCGCATACGCTAGTCTACTCTGGAGTATCGATGCCCTGTCTCGATACTCCCACGACTAGGAACAATCTAAGGATGTACATGCCGACTACCTCTGCCCCACTAGTATGATATGCATCATAATCATGGTAGTCAAGTACTCATCCTAAGGGCTTTATCAACATATAATAGAGAGACAATCAGTGTACATGTTAAGATAAAGAGTAACCAGATAGCATACTATCATGTCGAGCAAGAAAGTCCTCCCTATGTATGTCCAAGCATCCACTATAATATACATCATATGTACAATAATGGCCTCTAGGACATACATATAACTAACAATCTCCCACTTGCACTAGGGCCATCATATAGCAGTGGTTGTAGTATCTCATACTCAACCATCCCATAAAAGTCTCTCTCGGGAAAAGGCCTTTGTGAGTGGATCCGCCGTATTGTCCTCTGAGTCTACTCTCCTAACCTCGATCTTCTTGGAGATCAACCATCTCCATGATCAGGTGATACTGCTTTAGAATTTGTCTGGATCACCGATGGGATGGGGGTTCCTAGGCATAAGCTACAAGTCCATTGTCACACAATGGTAGGAATGAGATTCATCTCATGAACTAATATACATTCAGACTGCCTCTTTGGTATCATCCTTGGTAGTGATATATCCAGCCTTTATCATCTAGTTTGTTGCGGTATATAGCTTGGAACTCTTCCAACATACCGTCCTTCCGCTGAGGGTAAAGACAATGCCTGTGACTGACTTTCAGTCGACCTTACCACCCTGGAAGCTTTCCAGTGGTTCTCCCCAGGATCGATTGATACCATCTCACTACACCTAGTGAGAATCCTAACATCCATTTAGATTTATCTCATAGATCCAAAACCCAGGATTTAGGTGGTATCACCTTGATCCTACTAGGAGAATCCTTATGATAAGAGGAGATTGACCGAGTGTAGCATAGGAAACACCTTTCCTATCAAGAGTATGTTATCCACGTACAATACGAGGATGACCACCTTACTCTCTACTAACTTTTTGTATATATAAGGTTCATTTACCATTTTGATGAAGTCAAACACTTTGACTACTACATCAAAACATATGTTCCATCTCCGCGATATCTTCTTTAACTTGTAAATCAACTTACACACGTTTACGCTACTCCCACTGTCTACGAAGCCTTCTGGCTGTGTACTTATAGATGCTTTCTTCTAAATCACTATCTAGAAAAGCAGTCATGACACCCAACCGCCAGATATCATAGTCATGGTATGTAGCAATGGCAAGTAGGATCTGGATGGACTTAATGTTAGTTGTATGTATGCCCTAGAGGCCAGTATTGTACAGATGATGTATATTATATTGGATGCTTGGACATATATAGAGATGACTTTCTTGCTCGACATGATAGTATGCTATCTGGTTGCTCTTTATCTTAACATGTACACTAGTCTCTTTATACTGTCTTATAGTTACATGTTGGTAAAGCCCTTAGGATTTGTACTTGACTACCTGGACTATGATGCAGATCATACTAGTGGGGACATGGTAGTCCATAAGTACATCCTTCAAGGTCCCTAGTCGTGGGTGTATCAAGACGGGGCATCGATATACCAGTGTAGACTAGCGTATACGCTTCTCGACCCATGAGATGGGCGATGGATGATCCCATATCCATTGGTGTTTGACATCAGAGATGGTGTACGGGTGCTCAGTGGAGACTGGGTACACTGGACGGACTCGCCGAGAACTCCCAGATGGTATTATACCTCACGTCAGATGGCAGTTCTCAGGTGACACTTGTACAGGTTAGTCTGTAGACCCGAGATCGTCATAGAGTCTTGTGTGATTCCCACTGTGCTTTGATCTCCACCTTACCACGTCCATGAGGGCGTGCAAAACGGTGGTCTTTGGGCACAGTCCCGAGTCATATGGAGGCAATGAGCGATAGGAGGGGTTTCGTCTCTCCCGGTATTGGGGGTTGATGTTGCGCAGTGCTCGATTGGCCATAGCAGGGAAGTCCCTGGCCAGGGCTGATCAGAGATTTGCTGGTAAGTGTTACCAGTAGTTTCTCGACCCGTTATGAGCCTCACATCGGCACGACTTATCGGGTTATTGGGGTCTGACGTTTACCACCCCTAGACTTGATATGCGACATATCAGACGAAGAGACCGGACTGTATGGTAAGTGTTACTGGTCGGATTCGCAGGAGTGTGAGCGGGCTAGCTCGTCGATCTTCTGATCGCTCAATACCCGGGTGGCCGTTACGTTTAGCAGACCGCTTGCGGCTTGTGGGTGTTTGATATGATCATCATCTGCTACCGGCGTATTGACGAGTCTTTAGAGTCCTACACAGAGGTTTCCTGGCTCAAGCGAAACGAAATAGGAGCGCATATGAGATATGTGCAGGACCGAGAATAATGCGTGTATGTGATACCGTATTCCATTCTCGCGATATATGTATCGAATGGTTATATTCGATATAACCTAGTTATCGAATCGAAGATCGATTCGATAAGCCGATACATTGGATACTAGTCGGTCATGTGCGACATGACCGGATCATTGAATCAAGTGTTGATTTAATGATTTAATGTATAATTATATATTTGATATATTACTTTGCATTAACTAGTATTGGTTCACTTTAAACGAATTTTTCTCACTTGATGCATATTGTATATGTGATATGCTTTCGTGCACATTTTTTTGTATCATGTTTGATGATACTTGATCATTTAGTTAAGTGTATAGAATTAATCCATGGTTAATTTGATAATTAGGGTTTTGCATATTCATTTATTTATTTATTTGTTTATTTATTCATTTGAAATGGATTAAGATAAGAATGGTGGCTTTATTTGTTTTATGTTGAAGCTTCATGAAGCTTTGACTTTGCTAACCATTCTTGTCTTCATGCTTAACCCTAACCCACTCAAATGACCATGGTTTATTCTCTACACTTAACCCTAGTTTAAGTTATGATAAGTATTGATTTTCTATTTTCTTTTTAAGATAGAACTTATCATAACCATCATCTTCTTCTTCTTCTTCAAGCTTGCTACATCAATGGCAACTTGAGTTTTAGTGAGAGAAATCCAAATCAAAAGTGAACCCACCTCCTATTTCTTCATCCTCTACCTCTTGCCAAGTGGTTTTGGGTGTTTTCTTCACAAGTTTCACTACTTGGTGAAGTCGGAGCTTGAACTAGTGCAACCTCAACGTAGATCGTCTTTGACACGAAGCCGACGACCTAGCTCGCCCGTTTTCCTGATGAAGCCGATGAATGAGTCTAGGGTTCATGATGGACAGCGAGAAAACTTCGTTGCGGAGCCGTGGAGGTGGATATCCGGATCTACAAAGGTTGTAATTTCCGTATCCTTCTAGTTAAGTAGTTAACTAGTTTACTTTTTCGCCTAAACATCTAGTAAACGATCCGTGTTAGGGTTTCTCGGCTTCCATAATTTTTGAAATTGGCATGGTTGATGCCTTGTGAGACTTCATTAGGATGCCTAGGAACCCTACACTTAAGCATAGCTACTGGAGAAAAGGTTTAATCATAAACCACAACTGATCGATGACGAGAACCTTTTACAACAAGTTTAGCTTTGAAAGTCTCAACTTTTCCATCTACACCAAGTAATCTTCTCAAGATATACTTGCTCCTGATGGGGATTTAACCCTTCAGATATCGCAACCAAAGTCCATACTTTGTTGGTGTATATAGATTCCATCTCAGATCGCTAAGCATCCAACCATTCTTACAGAGTCCCCACTCTTGATGGCCTGCTCGAAACTAGTTGGGTCATCATCTCATGATGCAATCCTCGTTCCCACTGTCATAGAGAAAACCGAAGTATCTCTCAGGTGGATGAGGAATCCTACCAGATCGGCGGAGTGGCCGAGGTCCGTCGGGAACTATTGAATCCTCTGGTTCTACAAAATCATCAGCTGTAGTTTGTATTGCTGGAACTCCTTCCAGTTCTACCTCATGACCACAAATTTGTTTCCAAAATAAATTCCTTTTCTAAAAAGGTGGCATAACGAGAAATAAAACACCTTTTGTTCCTCGGTGCGGTAGAAGATATTCCCTTATGAATGCTTGGGATATCCAACAAACTTCCACAGAACTGACCTTGCGTCGAGCTTGTCCGGATTTTTCTTTTAGACATAGGCCGGACAAACCCAAATATTAACTTACTTAAGAGATAGGCTCTTCCCATACCATATCGCATATGAAGTGGTAGGCACTTGATTTGGTTAGAACCCAATTCAATAGGTATGCAACTTCTTAAGTGCATAACCCTAAAAGGAAATAGGTAACTCAGTAGTACTCATCATAGAGCACACCATGTCTAATAGGGTGCGGTTGCTCCGCCCCGATACACCGTTGTGCTGTGGTGTATTCGGAGGAGTAATGCTGAGAGAGAATCTCATTCTCCTTTTGAATAGTCCGGGAACTCCATGCTCAAGTATTCTCCTCCCTGATCATATTAAAGGATATAATACTTATACCCGTTTTGGTTCTTTACTTCGGACTTATATTCTTTGAATTTCTCGAAAGGTTCAGACTTGTGTTTCAACAGGAACATATGTCCGAATCTTGAAAGATCATCAGTGAATGTAATGAAGTACAAAGAACCGGTCCTGGCATGTGTAGACAGGGGACCTACATACATCATCATGTATCAGTCCCAAGAGTTCACTAACTCTTTCTCTGTTTCCAGTAAACGGAGCTGTGGTCATTTTATCTTTGTGACGTGACTTGCAAGTTTCACAAGATATAAATTCAAACTGATTTAAATATGCATCTTAATGTAATTTAGCTAGTCGGATCGCATTGATATGACCTAGTCTATAATGCCTCACGAAGGATTCGTTCATTTCTGAACTCTTCCTCTTGTGTGTTCTGTATGTTAAGAACTGTGGTTTGATTTAGAACGCATATACTTTTAGATAACGTGCCTGAACCGATCAACTCTTGATATAGGAAATGTTTAAAACATTATCCAAAAATACAAAATTATATCCTTCTTTACTTCATAAAGAGACTGATATGATGTTGTATATCAGGTTCAGTATCTAATAACATTCGTTCAGAACCAATGTATTTGATAATACAGGGTGATAACTGCCAACATCTTGGCTGCAACAATTGCACCGTTTCTAACTCTTGAAACTTTATCACCCATTCTCAGTTCTCTACCTATCTGTAGCCCATATAACAGATTACATATGTGGGATCCTGATCCGGTATCTCATACCTAGGACGTAGAGGATACTGAGAAACAGTTCTCGGTAATGAACACACTCGAAGAAGATGCATCTATATGCACTTTCTTCATTTGGGCGGCACGGGAATCCTGGTAATCCCATATTTCCTGCTAGGTCTTATAACAATTATAAGTGGGAGCGGGACCAACGTTCCCCAGCATAGTATAACAAGTGGGTTCGGTCAATACATCCATATTATTATCTTGATTAATGCGTGACATGGTCGCTACCTGGAGAGAGAAAGAAGAAAACACTCAGCGTATGTTCTTGCAAGATCAGATTGGTTATTATTTTATCTAATCAGGATGGCTCCTACTGTTTTTATCAAATCTTCCTTCAAACCCTAAAAGGAAAGACTAGCCGGGATGAATTACACCCTACAAGTTCACCAATCTTTCAGCCACGCCAGTGCCGGCACTTTGAGGGAGGTTCCCCGTGCTTTCGCACGAACCTAATTAAAATAAACCTCGTTTTCCCAGGGGCATAACCCCGTTGACACCTTTCTAGACACCTACTTGATCGGCTAATTGTAAAGTGCAAAACTCCCCTAGGAGTAACTCTTACTCGAAGTGGGTATCGGGATCCAACTATCTCATAGAAGGTATGCAATCTCATTACAAATTTCAACACTTGAAATTCCCGATAATTTTGCCCCAAGCGATCTATGACTTTGACAAGGTCAATAAACCATAGACTGCATGTCAAGTTCAACCCGGCATTTCCTGATTGAATTAAACCCACCCGCACGACCCTTGACAAGGTCAACAAGGCCGCACGACTATCCTAATCCAATCACATCATATGCTTTGCAGATAAGCACTAATCTGCTACCGCACACTACGCCTTGACAAGGTCAACAAACGCAGCACAAATACTAAATACTACTTAACTGAAATAACGGAGGGCTACGACAGGTTTTTAAGAAAACCTTTTGCGTAATGAATTTGATATCGTTGTAGAATCAAATGATTTAAAATGGAGTGTTTTTGAGGCTTTTGCTAGCTTCGCTAAAGAAGTCACTCCCGGTGAAGGGATCTCGGCTCTTTCCTCGTCGAATGAGGTGCAGGATATTCACAATACCACTATGCAAAGCAAGAACTAGAAAAGCAATCAAAAAAACCGAGGGTTGTAGCATCTGCCAGTTATTGCTAAAGAGGCTACTCCCGGTGAGGGGATCTCGGCTCTTTCCTCATCGAATGAGGTGCTGGGTGTTCATAAAGGAACATCGCTATGCAAAGCAAGAACTAGAGTACCTGTTTTTGAAAATTCGATTCCACAACATCTTTAGGTTTATTTTCTTTCATTAATCTCATTAATGAAGTCCCATCATTTGAGTTACCTAAACATCACAGATAAATACAACGTACGCTTATGCCATCCGCATTCGCCTCGATGTCCCGTCATGCACCGTTAGGTTAAGTAACTAACGGCAGAGCGGGGCAGGGCTAGCGCGGGTGTAAAACATAAGCAACGTCTATATAATATATCACATATACTATATATAGTATCTATCTCATCATATCAAGTGATCACATCACAGAATATCGCTGTAGAAATCAACATATGAAATATTGGATATACTAGGATTTTCGGGTTTTATATTAAGCCTGTATAAAACACGGATTCCACGGTCATGATGAATAGCCAATCCACATCCCTAGACCCTTACGAGAGCGGCAAGCAACCCTACCAATTCTAGAGTTAGGAGACCCGGACTCGACGGCTCGAGATGGTCTCCCACTGGACTCTAGAACCCGGTTACTTGTGCTCCCCTCCTTGGGTCTATCCTAATGCAGAAAAGTAAATAATATACATCAACGGTGACATCTTCCTCAACCCGGAAGTGCCCCAATAAAAGAATATTACATACAAGTTTTTACATGAATGAAAATGAAAAACTCTCATCTCACATAAAAAAAACCCCGGCTATTCAAACACAATGATCCAATATAACATATCCCAGCAACACATAACATCACATGTCATCAACGTAAGTAAATATGCATATCCCAATTGTCGTTGATGTATAAAAACGAAACCGGCGATACACCACATATTACATTTACGGTCGCAGAAAAGAAAGTGAAAAACTATAACAGTTGGAATCTGCAACCACCTTAGACATCATAAACCCAATGTATCACATACTTTGGATTTCATGCCTAACCATTGAATTCCTTAGACATCACATGACTAAAAATTATAAACCCCGCATTTTAGTCTCAATATTGAAAACACTTTTCAATAACATGTCGGGTAATTCAACAAGATTCCCGATAACTTGATCGAATGCTCGTCGGAAACTTTAGTAGACGGCTGCACCCCCGATGCCGTCAACGAAGTGCACTAAGGCGGAACACCGCGGCCGCGAGCACCCGAACGGATGCTTTTGGCGATGGGGTTCTCCTACAATCACTTGGTCGGGGCTATGGGGCATGGCTATCTAGTAAGGTTACTCGGCGAGTATCCGTGTACACTACGTAATTGTGATGGACTTTTGATTCACATCAAAATTCCGTGGCAATCGATCAAATGAGACTACACTGCTAGATTTATAAAATTCAAACTAGTTATCTCATAACTACTTTTGTGGATTCCAAATATTTTATCACAATCACAGATAACTAGACGAAGTTAAACTTTTCGATCGAATAAGCAAGCACCTAAAATTTCCCAACAAGCTCAACGCTTGAGCGGAGTTCAAAAGCACTCAGAAACTGCCACAGCTCCTATGAACCATTGGTAGAAGGGCCGACCCATGCCTCACTCATGTCGCCATGGAACTGCGGCAAACCCTAGGGTATGAATGCGGTTCCGTGATCCAAAAAGTCGAGTTTGAGTATCGTTCTTCTAGAGGGTCCACAGAATCGCTTGCATGATTTTCTGAAGATTTTAAACTCGGAAAAAATCCAACTCTTGTAAATTTCTAGCGAGGGAAAATATGGGTTATTGATATCTGTTCGAACTTTTTAACATCGTCTAAATAACCCGAATACATGTTAGAATTACGAATACGAAACACTCTGAATTGCCTTTGCAGAAAGTTAACATCACATGCAAATTTAGCAAAAACTAGTAACACCTGAAACACGAAAACCCAGAGACTGGAACACAGTGCAAATTTGAAGCCCAGACTCCCTAAAAAACCGAGGAGCTCGGTTTTGAGCCTATGTGGCCAGCCAAAAGTAAGTGGAAATGCCTCAAATTTGCATGGTGTTCATGTTATATCACATACAATATTCTGCAGTTGCTAAAAAATTTTTTAGAGCACTTTAAAAATTCGACAGAAACTAGGTATTAGGGTTTCAAGTTTCAGAGTAGTTTCGGTTTCGTAATCCTAACAAACATCGTTTAAATTTCTAGCTTGGCTCTGATACCACTGCAGGGTTGTCTAGCACGGTAGCAAGGTTTCCGGAGGCATCGTCGATGCCAATTTCAAAAAATTTCCGTTCTAGCTAACCCTAACCCTAGAATCGTTACTAGAAATTTAGACGGATCGATATATAAACAACTTTATAACTAAGTGAACGCGGAATACAACCTTTGTAGACCGGTCCTTCACTTCAAATGCTCCGTGTAGAAGTCCCTTCGCTGCGAGTAATGATCTCCCGAACTCTTGAGAGGCTCCACAAGGTGAAAAATGCAAACTTGCTCGAAGTCTTCGAAGCCGAAGATGATCTACGTCGAGAAAACTCAAGCTCATGCTACCCCTTCACTAATGGTAGATTAGTGAAGTAAACACCCTAAACTAAATGGCTAATAGTAGAGGATGATGAAGTAGGAAATTGGCTCACTTTAGTTTTTTTCTTCTCACAATATTTTCTCACTTAGAAAAATCTAGTAAGCTTTTTCTCACGAAGAAGAAGATGAAGTGATCAAGAGAGAATGAACGCATGAGGTGAGAATATGAACCATGGGTGAGTTAGTGTCATACACTAACTCATGTAGAGACTTAACTATGCTTAGTATAATGGTTGGGTTAATAAATATCTACAAGTGAAACAAAAAGAGAGGACTTGGTCAATGCATCCATAAGCTTCTACAAGCTTGTAGCCTTGCCAAATATCCATCCAATTTTTAAATTACTTAGATAAATATAAACTCTAAATTATATCAAGCATGGTGTAAGTCTCATATACCTATGTATCATGTATCATCAAGCATGACACAATAAAAATGTACATTAATATATATCACATATATACTATATGCACACAAGTGAGAAAAAGAATAATTAGTGAGAAAATATTAGTTAATGTAATTTAATATATCAAATATATAATTATACATCAAATTATTAAATCAACGCTTGATTTAATAATCAAGCTATATCACATATAACCGACTAATATCAAATGTAACAACTTATCGAATCAACACTTGATCCGATAACCCGGCTATATCACATATAACCGACCTATGTCACATATCGCGAGAATAGAATATGGTATCACATACTCGTATTAATCTCGGTCCCTCATATATCACATATGTGCTCCTACTTCGTTTCGCATGAACCAGGAAACCTCTGTGTAGGACTCTAAAGACTCGTCAATACGCCGACAGTAGGTGATGATCATATCAAACACCCACAAGTCGCAAGCGGTCTGCTAAACGTAATGGCCACCCGGGTATTGAGTGATCGGAAGATCAACAAGCAAGCCCACTCATACTCCTGCGAGTCCAATCAGTAACACTACCGTACAGTCCGGTCTCTTCGTTTGATATGTCGCATATCTCGTCTAGGGGTGGTAAACGTCAGACCCCAATAACTCGATAAGTCATGCCGATGTGAGGCTCATAACGGGTCGAGAACCTACTGATAACACTTACCGGTATATCTCAGAATCAGCCATGGTTAGGGACTTCCTGTTATAGCCAATCGAGCACAGCGCAACATCAACTCCCTATACCGGAAGAGACGAATCCCCTCCTATCGCTCATTGCCTCCATGTGACTCGAGACTGTACCCAAAAACCACCGTTTTGCATGTTCTCTTGAACGTGGTAAGGTGGAAATCAAAGCACAGTGGGAATCACACAAGACTCTATGACGATCTCGGGTTGACAGACTACCCTGTACCAGTGTCACCAGAGAACTGCCATCTGACGTGAGGTATAATACCATCTGGGAGTTCTCGGCGAGTCCGTCCAGTGTACCCAGTCTCCACTGAGCACCCGTATACCTTCTCTGATGTCAAACACCAATGGATATGGGATCATCCATCGTCCATCATATGGGTCGAGAAGCACATATGCTAGTCTACTCTGGAGTATCGATGCCCTTTCTCGATACTCCCACGACTAGGAACAATCAAAGGATGTACTTGCCGACTACCTCTGCCCTACTAGTATGATCTCCATCATAATCCTGGTAATCAAGTACTCATCCTAAGGGCTTTATCAACATGTAATAGAGAGACAATCAGTGTACATGTTAAGATAAAGAGTAACCAGATAGCATACTATCATGTCGAGCAAGAAAGTCCTCCCTATGTATGTCTAAGCATCCACTATAATATACATCATATGTACAATAATGGCCTCTAGGGCATACATATAACTAACAAGGCCAACGTTCGTCAGTAAGCTGTTGTTTAAAACACAGGTGGGCACACTAAAGGACGTGCTGATGCAGTATAAAGATTGTTTCGCATAGAACTATTTTGAGATGCCGGGATTAGATCCAGAAATAGCGGTGTATAAATTGGCTATATCGCCGGACGTTAAGCCAGTCAAGTAGGCGCCAAGAAGAATGCGGCTCGAACTTGAAATGAGTATCAACGCCGAAATCAAGAAACTAATTGACTACGGCTTCATCTAAGAAGTTCAATATCCTGAATGGATCGCCAATATCGTTTCGGTAATGAAGAAAAATGGGACGGTACGCATCTGCGTGGACTTCCGAGACCTTAACAAAGCTTTTCCGAAGGATGACTTCCCAGTACCGGTTACCGAGCTGATGATCGATAACACACCCACCCATGAAGTCTTCTCCTTCATGGATGGACCTTCAGGCTATAATCAAATAAAGATGTATCCGAAGACCAAAAGCATACCGCTTTCCGGACTCCGTTGGGCATATTCTGCTATAAAGTGATGCCCTTCGGTCTGAAGAACACTGGCCCCACCTACCAGAGAGCCATGATGAAGATCTTTGATGACCTCATACACGAGATTGTCGAATGTTATATCGATGACCTTGTGGTGAAAAGCAAATCGTACGAGGAACACTTGGAACATTTGAAAATAGTGTTCCAGCGCCTTCAGAAGTACAACCTAAAGATGAATCCTCTGAAATGCGTATTTGGAGTCTTCTCAGGAAAATTCCTAGCATTCATCATACGACACCGAGGTATCGAAATAGACCCATCAAAGATCAAGGCGATTATGGAAATGCCCACTCCAAGAACTCTCAAACAATTGCGGTCTCTCCAAGGAAAGCTCGCATATATCCGATGGTTCATAGTTAACCTCTCCAGAAAATGCCGCCCCTACAGCCATCTAATGAAGAAGGGGGCCCCGTTCGTTTGGGATCGTAAATGCCAAAGTGCACTGGACGAAATCAAGCAGTATCTGCAGAATCCTCCGGTACTGACCGCTCCGGTCAAGGGAAAGCCCCTCATCCTGTACATAACAGCCCATGAAGGTTCTTTAGGCGCGCTATAGGCACAGGAGAACGATCAAGGAAAAGAGAGAGCTCTCTACTATTTGAGTCGAGTTCTCCTAGGGGCAGAAAATAACTACCCCCTATCGAAAAGCATTTCCTGGCATTAATCTTCACGATAACAAAGCTTCAGCATTATGCCTTGACGCATGAGGTCCATTCTATATCAAAGGTGGATCCTCTAAAATATTTGATGTCAAGAGCCATACTAACGGGAAGGCTTGCCAAATGGACCCTCCTCTTGATGGAGTTCTCGATAACGTATCGGCCCCTCAAGGCAGTGAAAGGCTAGGCAAAGTCCTACTTCCCCAGTGAACTTCCGATACCTGCTGACTCGCCCCTAAACTGTGAGTTGCCGGATGAACATGCGTTCGACATGAAAGATAAGGAAAATGACTCTCGATGGGAACTCTATTTCGATGAATCATCTTCCATGAAAAAGTGAAGGCAAAACACCCCTATAATTAGAGCCGGGGTAGGCCTTATCTTTGTGACTCCACAAGGAGGGATAATGCGTTTCGCCCTTTCCTGAACGGAGCTAAGAACAAACAATGAAGCAGAATATGAAGTTTTGATAGAAGGTCTTGAGATCGCTATTGACATGGGAATCGAAAATCTCCTCATATATGGAGACTCTCAGTTGGTCGTTAGCCAAGTAAATGGCGACTATTAGACGTGCAAGCCAGAGTTGGTAAAATATAGCGAAAGAGTGCAGCAACTGCTGACTAAAATCCCCTTTTACATCCTGAAAAGCATACCGTGGGCGGAAAATAGCAAGGTGGATGCGTTAGCCAAACTTGCTAAAGAACTGGTCGACGAAAACCTCGATGACGTAAGGACATTGTGCAAAGTCGCCGGATTCTCGCGCCAGCAGAAATATCTCCAAATTCTTCTGAAAGAAAGGAAGCAACCGAAAAAGCGGCCATCCAAATAGAGGACGAAGAAAAGGCTAAGGATTGGAGAGAAGTTTTCATAAACTACTTCAAATCCCATCGAACGCCCGAAAACGCATCTTCAAGACATCAGCTCATGAAACGAGCTCTGTCTTTTGCCTTTGTCAATGATACTCTATATAAGAGATCGTTCGAAAGTTTGTGGCTAAGGTGCCTGGGACCAGAAGAAGTAAGGAGAGACGTCCAAGAAACTCATGACGGACTCTGCGGTTTGTTGGATATAGTGCCCTCAAAATCAATTATTGGATCGCAGGCATGTGATTGCAATGGTTGAGAGAGGACCTATACCGGTAGGACAGTCTTACTCGAGATGATAGTATGCTATCTGGTTTATCTTTATCAAACGTGTACTGCTTTAGGTGACATGATATATCACTATTGCATGTTGATAAAAACCCATAGGATTCTTGCTTGACTACCAACAGTATGATGGAGATCATATACGTGAGAGTTGGGTAGTCTATAAGCACATCCTTAAAAGTGGTCCTTAGTCGTGGGAGTTTCGAGATAGGGCATCGATACTCCGGAGTAGACTAGTGTATACAGTCGAGATCCCGACGAGGGGCGGTGGCCGGTCTCACAAGCCATTGGTGTAAGTTAGTTCACCTAAGATGTATACAGGTGCTCATTAGGTTATGAGTACACCGGACAGGACTCGCCGGGAACATGCTAGCTGGTTTATAAAACCCGTCGTCAGATAGCAATTCCCAGGTGACATGTGTACAGGTTAGTCTATCGACCTGAGATCGTCATTTGTTTCGTGTGAGTTCCCACTGTGCTTTGATTATTACCCTACCATGGCTCAAAGGAGTCGTGCAAACAGGTTTTAGTTAGGTACAGTCCCGAGCCACATGGAGGTAGTGAGCAGATCGGTAGGGGATTCGTCTCTCCCAATGTTGGGGGTGAGATCGCGCTGTGTTTAGGAGAGCCATTACACGAAGTCCATGGCCATGGCAAGTGAGATTTACTGGTAAGTATTCCAGTAGTATCTCAGGGTGTTCTGGGCTACACTCCGACATGACTTATACCGCTTTTGGGGGTCTGACGTTTACCAGCTCCTTAGGCCCGATATACAATACTCATAGACGAACGGACCGGATTGTACGGATATTGTCACACATAGGCTCAGTAGGGTTACAAGATGAGTTCGCTCATCGGACTCCTTTCACTTAATACATGGGCAGCCGTTACGTACAGCTAGTACCACTGACGGCTTGTGGTTAAACCCACTGCCAGGGTATTGACAAGTCTTTAGAGTCCCCCACTGAAAGTTTCCCAGTTCGGACGAAACGTTGTAGAGGCCGTATGGTTTTATGGCAGGGTTCGAATATACGCGTTCAATTGTGCACGTGTCATGGTTCGGATGGATAATACTTGTGGGTTTTGGTTTAAGCCGGATCCTAGTATTATATCTTATAGGGATATTTTTTGTCTCATTGCATTTGTATTCGGTCGGAATACAAATGCGGGTATGTATATACAGTTGCGGGGTTATCCTGTAATTAGTTACGGGATCGCTTTTTGAAGTTTCCAGTTTGCGTTCCATTTTGGCTATTTTTCTTTCTTTCCTTCTTGGCCGAAATTCTTGCTTGTGAAGGGGCTTATTTGCAAATGTGCTATATGTAAATGGGGGGGGCTTTTCTGTGGTGAGCGGGTTGCAGAATTTCCATGAAGCACCTTGAAGGTTCCAAGATGTGCATGGATGGATTTGTGCATTATTGTTAGCATTTATTGTTTTTGGAAAAGGCTTGGATATTTGTTGTGATATTTTTGCTTAAGGTTACCAATTCCTTTTCCTTGCACTCACCCCCACCATCCCTTGGCCGAGCTCATTTAGGCAGCCCCCTGGTTTTGTAAGGAAGAGTGTGATTCATTTTCAATTGCAACAAATAAAATCCTTAGCTCTTTTTCAAAGCTCACTCTCATTTCACAAATCCATTTGGCAACTTCGATTAACCCTCACCCAATTGCTTGGGTGACTCGAGACAAAGTATTCTACACTTATTCTACAGCAACCTTGGACACGTCGGCTAGCAAACTTCGTGTTCGAGTTGCCTCGGTTCAGAGGCGGGAGCCCGTATAAAGATTCGTTGATGTGGCGCAGTTTTAGGCGAGGAGGAGATTGTAGATCAAGCGAGATCAGAGAGCGGGCTTCGTCGGCACATCCGCAACATGGTTGGGGCAGACGTTAAAGACTGAAGGACACGGATCGACCGGTATAATCTCTAAACCCCATTTTACAGAATACTAGTTTACGGTTAATGGAACGATTCGGGTTTTAAGTTTACGTTAGCGCCAGTTCGTAAAAAGTTTTTTGTTCGGCATTTGGCCTCGGAAAGACGGCCGGGGCGCTGCCGCAGACTTATATTGGTATCAGAGCCAAACTATTAACCGTCTACTAGTTAGTTTAGACAATGTTAAAGTATCGAAACCGGAACGAAACCTAAACAACGTCACGGAATTTATAGTTTCTGTTGTTTTTGAAATGGTCCAGAAATTTTTTTTAAACATGTTCAGAAGACTACTTAGGAGTACACATGAACACACCCCAAACACGGACCCAAGCCATCGGTTTTTGGCCGATCCCCCTAGTCCCAGATCCGGCGTCGCCGGCCCCGTATTGGCCTTCTGTGTTTGTGTTTTGGGTGTTGTTTTGGTCTCTGGGGATATGGTTCTGTGGTGTTGTTTATTTAGCCCAATTTGGATATGGTTTTTATTAAGTTGTTTTGGCTATTCGGGGGTTATTTCAGAGTTGATATTTTTAACATTGTTTAAAGTTTTGCAGTGCATTACATTATTATCTGTGACCGTGAATGTCATTAGATCGGTAAATCTTGTCTAATTGCTATAGATCTTTTAGACGGGTTTGCAAACGTGACATTCACGTCGATGTTCTGTGTTGTGCTGTGATGTTACGGATTTGTCGTGGTGGATAGCTTGTGTGCAATGGTAGTGCAGTTTGGATATATTTGTACATTTGATATTGCAGGGCGAGCGTCCGACTTGTGGACTGCCGTCACTTCCTGTTTGTATATTATTCTTTTGGGGCACGACCGGGTTGAGGTCGATGTACTCGTTGTACATATTTTTCTTTTCTGTACGAGGATTACCCCGCGGTAGAGTGTACGGATAGCCGGGTTCTGGAGGGCAACGGGTCCGCATCTTATGGCTTTGAGAGGGAGGGGACCTCACTCAAGAATTGGCGGGCTATTCGCCGCACTCGTAGGAGGTATAGGTTGACCCAAGGAGGGGTGCTCAAGTTACCGGATTCCGTGAAGTGCTGGGTGGTCCATTCATGATGCTGAAGGAGGCTGCCTCACTTCTGGTTTTGGAAGGTAACTTGCCGCACTCGTAGGGGTCTAGGTTTTCATTGCACAGGCTATCCACACGACCAGGGGAACGTCGGGTTTCATTTGTGGCTCCATGAAACCCGGGGATCCCAGCTTATCTGTATTATTCTGTGATGCTTATTACTTTTCTGTGATGTTGCATTTTATCACGCCTGGAGCGATTATTGTATATTGTTATATATATACTAGTAGATGTTGTATATGTTTTACACCCGTGCTAGTGCTGTCCTTGCTCTGTCGTTAGTTAAGTAACCTAACGGGTGATGACGGGACCCAGTGGCGAATGCGGATGGCATATACGTACATTTTTATTTTCGTTCTTTATTGGTGTGATTAATTGATGGGACTGCATTGATTCAGATCAATGCAAGGAAAACATACCTATACAGATGTTGTTGGAACATTTTTCAAAAAGCTGTTATTGTAAGGACGCTCTCTTTTGTTTTTCACAGAGGTGTTCCGTTGTGAATATCCAGCACCTCATTCAACGAGGCAAGGGCCGAGATCCCTTCACCGGGAGTGACCCCTTGGGCAGAGGTTTTCGTCAGGGTAATAACTTCACTATAGTCGATTATTTTTTGTTTTGCATTGTGGTATTCAGTTTGGAATATCCTGCACCTCATTCTACGGGGAAAGAGCCGAGACCCCTTCACCGGGAGTGACCTCTTTAGCAATGGTTTTCGCCACTATATATTTGTAAAAGCTATCCAGTTCCTTCAACGATATCAAGTTCATTACGTTAAAGGTTTTTTCGCCAAAAACCATTCGTAGCCCTCCGTCATTTCAGACGGGTAGCACTTAGTATTCATGCTATGTATGTTGGCCTTCGTCAAGGCATAATGTATGTAGCTATTTGTTACTTTTCTGTTGCATAGATAGATGCGTTGGTTTTGGACAGTCATACTACCATTTTGGCCTTCGTCAAGGGTATGTACGGGTGGGTTCAAATTAACCTGGATAATGACAGGTAGAGCTTGACATGTGGCTTATGATATGTTGGCCTTCGTCAAGGTCATAAGAGCATGGGGGTAAAAATCACATCGGGAGTTTCTAAAGAAACTGAAACTTGCCGGGCAGGCGCATACCTTCTGGAGTGTGATAACGTGAGTGGATTCCATCACGTTATCATGCGATAATAGTTGGATCCCGATTCCCACTGATGAGTTGGTTTACTCCTTGGGTGATCCCGACTAATTCTTCTTTCAGGTTTGGAGGAAAATTTGATGATACAGTGGGAGGTTTCCTGATTAGATAAAGTGATAACCATTCTAATGTAGGTTAGAGTGCACGCATAGTGTTTCTTTTCTCTCTCTCTTTGGAAGTGACCATGACTCGACCCTAGACTATAACTCAGTAACCAAGTTAACCGAACCTTCTTAAAACACTGGTTTTTGGATTGTCTGAGTTGCATACATCATTGCCACTCTTTCTTATACCCTTTGCATTTCTCCAGAACACCCCGTATCACTACGTATATCCACTTCCATTGGATAAATCCATCGTATGGTTATATACGAACTCGGAGGAACTTGTTCCAGATTCGAGAATGGATTCTAGTTCTGGAGAGATAGAATATGACTATTCAGTTGTCTTTTCCTTTTATCTTTTCTCAGGTTATGAGGGCTCCTAGGATTAGGGGACAGTACACCTATTATGCTTATTAGATAGTCTTCTTCCAAACCATAGGCAGATGCCGATAGGTAGGGAATGAAGAAAATCAATTAGCCTAACAGTGGTGTACAGAAGGTAATAAGTAAAGAAAAATAAAGGGATTAGAAAGAGGGCAAAGTAAATTGCGACTGCTATTCACGACCAAACCAAATATTTCATCGCCACTCCTACTTCACCTTTGTATTTCTCCAGAACACCACGTATCACTACGAAGATCCACAGTTATTTGGATAATCCATCGTATGGTTATATACGAACTCGATGGAACTTGTTCCATTTCGGGGATGGATTCTGGTTCAGGAGAAATAGAATAAGGTTTATTCAGTTGTCTTTTATCATTGCCTTCTCTCAGGTTGCGAGTACTCCTAAGATTAGGAGAGTACACCTATTATGCTTATTGGATAGTCTTCTTCCAAACCATAGGCTGGTGCCGAACGGTATGGAAGGAAGAAAACCATTAAGCCTAACGATGGTGTACAGAAGGTAATGACTAAAGACAAATAAAGGGTTTGGAGATATGGTAAAGAAATATACGGTTACAGTCATGAATCTGGATAATGGAAGAGGCATTACTAGGAATACCCGGATACCCCTTCGAAACATATTCATGTTTCTGTTTCACTGTGTATTGTTAATAGAAAACTGATTTCCCAATTAGTCCTTACTCCAGGGTATGTATTTACCAGGTATGATTCTCACATCTGTATGGTTTTACAGATGATGAGTGGGAGTAAGTTATTGGAAATTAGGTGATCATCCTCATTATATCGAAATCCGTTGCAATTGGTGATATTTGAGGAAATCGCCTGGATACAGTTTTCAACCTACGACGCACAGGGTTTGAGTTATTAAACTCAGGGGACTTATACAAAGTATTGTATGTTGTCCAGTGTCCATTAGGACAAAGGGGATGGTCCTCGTACTGTATTCTGTTTACTTATGACTTCTCAAGTTTTAGACTAGTGTTTCGTTAAAATACAAGATCCAAGTTTGAGAAGTTATTGGTATAAGAATAAAGTAGAGAACCAGGTGTAGCAAGTATCGGGATTCTTCAAGGTGATCGAAGATATAGATATTAGTGTATGGTATTCAGTTGATAGTAATGTTTTAGAGAACTTGCTTCTCATTCAGGTTACTCATAATTGGATGCACTTCTAAGTTGAGTAATGCTGATTGGCCTCTCTCCATTCTGTTGACATGCACTGGAGACAGCTGCATGATTTGAATCTGGTTCCAATTAAATCAGTGCCTCTGTTTCTATATTGTATATAGAATGGATCATATCTTAACAATGTTAAGGTGTATGGAGTTGTCTGGCTTATGCTTAAAACTAGACTCTGGATAACTCAAGGCACGTTTCTGTAATGGCAGTTTATGGGTTGACCCGGGTTTTGACAAGGGTTGATTTTCTGCCATCTGGAAGATCAATAGTGATATTGTTATTGACTCGCCACAGTTTTAGTAAAATGGATTTTTTCAGAAAATAGTAGTGGGAGTATGGTAGAACTGGAAGAGATTCCAGAACCGTAAATGATTACGAAAAATTTAATAGGACCTAAACATTCAATTAGGTTTGACATTCCATTAGCCACTCCGCAGATATGGTGGGTATCCTCAGACACCCGAGAGGTACTCCGGTAGCCTCAAGGACGGTGACAGGGAGGTTCTTGTTTACCCAGACTTGCCATTAGTACTGTTCTAGACTATGAGAGCCGGCAGGAGGATAAGTATAGCGTTGTTCTAAACTAGTTTTAGAAGTGCACGTATATATTATTCTGCCAGAGGGTTGTCGTAGTCAGTGGGAGCAGCGGAAGCATAGTGGACAAGAAGCTTGTGTCTATTTATAGACTAAAGCAAATATAGCGGAGATAGATCATCTATTTTTGATGTGACAGTCATGGGCTTTGACTTCATCAGAATAGGAGATGGATCTGTTAAGAAGGTAGTAGGGTGTGATTTCCTGGAATTTGGATGACATACACAGAGTAGGAAGTAAAATTTCTATACTATGATCGGTTATACTGTGGTTGTCATACAATGTTTTCTCCACATAGGATATGGATATCATATCTGACATTCTGGTTACTAGATCTATGGTTTTAGATCTAGATTTGGGTAGCTTCCCAATCTGGGTACTTAGACTGCATTCTAAAGGTATTTAGAATGGACGACTCCTGGTATGGTGGTGTACCAGCAGGTGATGGAGTCACCCTCTTTAAAGGTGTCTTACAGACTAAAGGGGAGAGGGATGTGCATGATTGGCAGATTACTTGCTTAGGCAATTGAGTTGATCATGAGATGTCAAGTACCACACCAAGTGCTGTTTTTGCACTAGATGCAATAAGTTGATATTGATCCAATCCTGAAGAAACGTTCGGAGGAAGTTTTAGAGCATAAGTGGATGTTCTAAGGATATGATAATGATAGCCTCCTTCAGGAGACAGTTATCATTTCAGGCTTCCAAGGTGACATGGATGACAGAGTGACTGTCAGAGTTATAGTTTTCCCTCCGACGAGGGGCAGTAGTTTGGACAGATGGTCCAAGCGGATACTGAGAGAGGTGTGGCGTAGGATACTGATTAAGTTCAGTTGACGATACAGTCTAAGAAGTTTGGATTTGGAGTTCATTTATGAACTGGGTCCCATCAGATATCCAAACATATTCTAAGACAGGTATTGCTCATTTTGGGAGATGGCTTTCTCCGCGAACTTGAGATAAAGAGAGACATAGAAAGAAATATCAGGGCGGATCCACTCACTGAGGCTATTCCTCGAACGCAATAGTTTCACAAACGGGCTTTGTGAAACTGATTAGTAGAGGAGTTGGGTGTTCGGTATCACACGGGCTATGAGTATGCGACATCGCAATAATTAGCCTTGAGTGCAAGTGGGAGATTATTGGATATAGTGCCCTCAGAGTCAATTATTGGATCACAGGCACGTGATTACAATGATTGAGAGAGGACCTATGCCGGTAGGACAGTCTTACTCGGAATGATAGTATGCTATCTGGTTTATCTTTATCATCGTGTACATGCTTTAGGTGACATGATATATCACTATTGCACGTTGATAGAACCCATAGGATTCTTGCTTGAATACCAACATTATGATGGCGATCATATACGTGAGAGTTGGGTAGTCTATAAGCACATCCTTAAAAGTGGTCCCTAGTCGCGGGAGTTTCGAGATAGGACATCGATACTCCGGAGTAGACTAGTGTATACAGTCAAGACCCCAACGAGGGGGTGGCGGCCGGTCTCACAAGCCATTGGTGTAAGTTGGTTCACCTAAGATATATACAGGTGCTCATTGGGTTATGAGTACACCAGACAAGACTTGCCGGGAACATGCTAGCTGGTTTTTAAAACCTGTCGTCAGATAGCAATTCCCAGGTGACATGTGTACAGGTTAGTCTATCGACCTGAGATCGTCATTTGTCTTATGTGAGTTCCCACTGTGCTTTGATTATTACCCCACCACGGCTCAAAGGAGTCGTGCAAACAGGTTTTAGTTGGGTACAGTCCCGAGCCATATAGAGGTAGTGAGCAGATCGCCAGGGGATTCATCTCTCCCAATGTTGGGGGTGAGATCGCGCTGTGTTTAGGAGAGACATTACACGAAGTCCATGGCCATGGCAAGTGAGATTTACTGGTAGGTATTCCAGTAGTATCTCAGGGTGTTCTGGGCTACACTCCGACACGACTTATACAGCTTTTGGGGTCTGACGTTTACCAGCTCTCTAGGCCCGATATGCGATACTCATAAACGAACGGACCGGACTGTACGGATATTGTCACACATAGGCTCAGTAGGGTTCCAGGATGATTTCGCTTATCGGACTCCCTTTCACTCAATACATGGGCAGCCGTTACGTACAGCTAGTACCACTGACGGCTTGTGGTTTAACCCACTGCCAGGGTATTGACGAGTCTTTAGAGTCCCCTACTGAAAGTTTCCCAGTTCGGAAGAAACGTTGTAGAGGCCGTATGGTTTTATGCCAGGGTTCGAACATACGCGTTCACTTGTGCACGTGTCATGGTTCAGACGGATAATACTAGTGGGTTTTGGTTTAAGCCGGATCCTAGTATTATATCTTATAGGGATATTTTTTGTCTCATTGCATTTGTATTCGGTCGGAATACAAATGCGGGTATGTATATACAGTTGCGGGGTTATTCTGTAATTAGTTACGGGATCGCTTTTTGAAGTTGCCAGTTTGCGTTCCATTTTGACCATTTTTCTTTCTTTCCTTCTTGGCCGAAATTCTTGCTTGTGAAGGCGCTTATTTGCAAATGTGCTATTTGTAAATGGGGGGGGGGCTTTTTGTGGTGAGCGGGCTGCAGAATTTCCATGAAGCACTTTGAAGGTTCTAGGATGTGCATGGATTGATTTGTGCATTATTGTTAGCATTTATTGTTTTTGGAAAAGGCTTGGATATTTGTTGTGATATTTTTGCTTAAGGTTACCAATTCCTTTTCCTTACACTCACCCCCACCATCCCTTGGCCGAGCTTATTTAGGCAGCCCCCTGGTTTTGTGAGGAAGAGTGTGATTCATTTTCAATTGCAACAAATAAAATCCTTAGCGCTTTTTCAAAGCTCACTCTCATTTCACAAATCCATTTGGCAACTTCGATTAACCCTCACCCAATTGCTTGTGTGACTCAAGAAAAAGTATTCTACACTTATTCTACAGCAACCTTGGACACGTCGGCTTGCAAACTTCGTGTCCGAGTTGTCTCGGTTTTGAGGCGGGAGCCCGTATAAAGATTCGTTGATGTGGCGCAGTTTTAGGCGAGGAGGAGATCGTAGATCGAGCGAGATCGGAGAGCGGGCTTCGTCGGCACATCCACAACATGGTTGGGGCACAGGTTAAAGACTGAAGGACACGGATCGATCGGTATAATCTCTAAACCCCATTTTACAGAATACTAGTTTACGGTTAATGGAACAATCCGGGTTTTAAGTTTGCGTTAGCGCCAGTTCGTAAAAAGTTTTTTGTTCCGCATTTGGCCTCGGAAAGATGGCCGGGGCACTGCCGCAGACTTACACGGTTCCCATCAGGCCGGACCAAAGATGAAGCTGATGATCAAAAGAATGGGTTACTATTGGCCCACAATGATTCAAGACTGTCTCGAATATGTGAAGCAGTGTCACTCGTGCCAAATTCACGGGGACTTCATCCACCAGCATCCAAATCCGCTACACCCAAAATTGGCTAGCTGGCCGTTCGAAATGTGGGGAACCGATATAATCAGGCCTATCAAACCAGTATCATCCAAGGGACATCAGTTCATATTGGCAACAACCGATTACTTCTCTAAGTTGGCAGATGCAGTACCACTAAGGGATGTGAAGACGGAGAACATCCTCCATTTCTTTAGAACTCATGTCATTTATCGGTTCAGCACTCCGCGACGGATTTCTCCAATAACGGGCCAGCCTACAGAAGCCATAAGATCAGCCGCTTCACGCAGCAGCATAATATAGATTGGAGATACTCTTTAGTCTATAATCCCCGAGATAACGATCTAGCTGAGGCTTTCAACAAGACCTTGACGAAGATCATAAAGAAAACGGTGTCCAGAAACAGAAAGGACTGGCACGAGAGACTGCATGAGGCTCTCTGGGATATTGAACCACGTTCAAAACGGCTATGGATACAACGCCATACTCATTGATATTCGGCACGGAAGCGATACTCCCCTTGGAAATAGAGCTACCCTCTCTACAAGTGGCGGTTCGTTTCGAACCGACGGATGAAGAGAAGGCTCATCTTCGACTTGAGGAGTTCGATACCCTCGATGAAACTCGTCTCATGGCACAACAAAACCTGGAAGCTTACAAAACAAGGATGATGCGCTCATAGGAAAGACTAGCCAGACCGAGAACGTTCAGCCAAGGCGAACTCGTGCTAGTCGTAAAAAAGACCTATGATCCTAAACCGTGCAAAGCGGTGGAAATTCGAGCTAAACTATGAAGGCCCGTACATCATAGACAAGGTCTACGAAGGTGGGGTCTACTTGCTTATGGATATGCATGGAGAAAGACCCTTCCGGCCAATAAACGGCCAGTTCCTTAAGAAATACTATCCCTGACAAGTCACAACTCAGGTTAATGATAGACGATGACGCTTATGTCTGCTTGCTGTCTTCCTGAGTCTAGACTCTATAAGTAGTATCCGGCAAAACTTCGCCTCGAAACTAACACTGGACCGAGATGTACCTAAACTAACAACAGACCGAGATATCCCTAAACTACAATGGACCGTAATGTCCTTAAACTAAATACGTCGCTTCAAACACGGCGATAAGGGAATTCAAGTCCGCAAGTCCCAGCGGTAAGGACTGCAACTCGAGTCCCGCTGGCTACACAACTACCCCGGAGGCAATGTCCTCCCATAAGTGCCATTGGCAAATGGATGGTTAAAAAAACGGTACGTTCATAAGCGAAATGGGCACGAATGAAAACCCGAAAGGACGCTGTGAGTAAAACAGCAAGACTACCGGCGAGTTTGTGAAAACCCGAAAGGGCGCAGACTCGTAAAAAATGGTACGTCCACAAACGAAATGGGCATGGATAAAAACCCGAAAAGGCGCCATGAGTAAAAACAGCAGGACTACCGGCGAGTTTGTGAAAATCCGAAAGGGCGCAGACTCGTAAAAAAAATTCATGTGCACTTGCAAGGTCCTTTCGACCTTATGAGGAGAAAATACCTGCGTAAGATCCTTACGACTCACAAAAGGAGCAACACACTTAGGAATCCTCATGATTTCTAGGGAGAAATTACACTCATGGGATCCTCACGACTCGTAAGGAGAATTCCCCTTATGAGACTCTCACGGCTCATAAGATTCAAAAGCCTTAAGCTATAGGGATCTGAACCTGTTCTTAAGCCGTCATGTCCCCCAAGTTGTCATATAGGCGGTCAATATTGATCCTTGTATACAATCCATGGGCATAAATAAACTTTCCCTCACCCAATTCCACCAATGGCGCGAAATTCCCCCATTCGGTGAACAACACTTGTAGGTCCTCTCGACTTGCAAGAAGAAAATACTCTTGTGAGATCCTTACGACTTACGAGAGAATATATCACTTAGGAGTCCTCATTACTCCGAAGGAGAAAATACACCTACGAGATCCTCACGACTTGCAGAGAGAAATGCCTTTATGAGACCCTTACGGCTCGTAAAGTCAAAAAACCTTAGTCAACAGGAGCCTAACCCTGTTTCCTAAGCCATCTTTATTAAAATCGACAAAGGAAAAAGATGATTCGCTCATGGCAATATCCCTGTTGTAGCGATGCTGATGCCTCACTCGATATCAAATTCTAAGTCCTTTCAAGACAAATGATGATTCGCTCCTGGCAATATTCCAGTTGCAGCGGTGCTGATGCTGAGATTGGTATCAGATCTCAAGATCCATACTCGCAATAAAAAGCAGAGCAAAATATATGCATATAAAAACAGCCGAAATGTTTGGGCAACTCACAATAAAAAGCAGTGAGTAAAAAAAAAAGAAAAATAGCCGAAATGATTGGGCACCGCGATAAAAAGCTGAAATGATTGGGCAATCGAAACTTTCGCGATATAAAAAGCTAAAATGATAGAGCATCGTGGAAAGAAACAAAAAAAAAGAAGAGAAAACTTTTGCCCTACAGGTGAGTCCACATCAACCCCTGTATACGATCTATGGGCATAAATGAAAGGGAACCATATGTTCCCATCAGTCTTCATCAGAAGAAGAACCAGGTCTTGACGGTTCACAGACAGCTTTGAGATCAATAACGAAGTTCTTCCTTACTCTAGCAGGATGCAGATGCGGCATCAGCAAACGGAGCCATGGCAAAGTCCCTAGTTCCAAATCTCGATGGTTCACAGACAGCCTAGAGATCAATAACGGCGTTCTCTCTCATTCCAACTGGATGCAGACGCGACATCGGCAAAAGGAGCCATGACAAAGTCCCTAGTTCCAAGCCTCAACGGTTCATAGACAACCTAGAGACAACCTCGGCATTCGTCGCAATATAGCAGACACAATGTCAACAAACGAAGCAAACGAAGATCCTTAGCTTCAGGGTTTTGACGACAACTCAAATAAAACAGGAAAGAGTATCGGAGATCATCCTACACAGCGGAGTGGTCATGACTTACTGGGGCTCCCAAACTGAGCCTAACATCAAGTAAAAAGAAGCATGGAAAGTCCCTAACGCTTGCTCTTTCAACGGTAATATGACCCGGGAGATTACTTGAAGACGTCTTGTCCATCCCCGAAGGGATCAGAGACGACAGCCGCGAGGCTACTCGAACAGCAAGATTACGTATCGGGGAATGCATCGGCCAACGTGACGGTATGACGGACAAAAACCCTAGTACCACATGTTAGGAATATGTATGCCCTAGAGGCCATTATTGATGATATAGTAGATGCTTGTACATATATTGAGAGGACTTTCTTGCTCGACATTATAGTATGCTATCAGGTTACCTCTATCTCAACATGTAGACTGGTATTTATACTTTTTGTCTCTTACATATTGATAAAGCCCTTAGGATATGTACTTGACTACCAAGATTATGATGAGATCATACTAGTAGGGCCAGGATGGTTAACAAGTACATCCTTTAATCAGTTCCTAGTCGAGGGGATATCGAGACTAGGGCATCGATATTCCAGAGTAGACTAGTGTGTACGTTTCTTGTCCCTTGGAGGGTGATGGTTGATCCCATAACCATTGGTGTGTGACATCAAAGATTTTACACAGGTGCTCATTAGAGAATGGGTACACCGAACAGGACTAGCCGAGGACTCCTAGTTGGTAGTATATCTATTGTCAGACAGCAGTCCTCTGGTGACACTGGTACATGTTAGTCTGTAGACCCCAGATCGTAATAGAGTCTGTAAGTCCATGCTACCTCTCCCGGTACTTTCGGGCATGCGGAATTTGGTGAAAAACAATTTTCTAGAGGCGGTAACATGGACTCAAAACCGGATCTTTGTTAAACATCTAACTAACAACCTAACTAGGAGTTGTTAACTACTCGGTTAGGGGGTTATACCTTTCTTACTTGAACTCCTTCGTCTTCAAACCTCGATGGTTGTCCGGATCGGCTTCACCCCGTCGTCTCCTTGCGCCGAAGATCGATCCACCTGAAAGCTTCTACCTTTGGCTTTTTCTTCGAACTTTGAAGAAACTAGTTCACTCGGTTTGCTAAACCTTATGAACTAGAGTGAGTAGAGGAGAGTGTGTTGGGATTTTCTCTATGGTTCTTGGTTCTCAACACATGAGACAAGTGAACCATAGAATAAAGAGAGGGAGAGCAAGAGGAAGGAGATGAGAGCTCAAGAACACAAGAGAGAGAATGAAAATGATAGAATGAGAAAGACTTTTCTCACTTGGCTCTCATAATCCAAAACCATCATCACAAAAATAGTAATCAAGTATTGTGTAAATGGTTTAAGTCAAAATGGCTATATCATTTCATGCACTCATATTGCACAAGAGAACAAGCAAGTAAAAAGTCTTTGCCATGAAATGATAGCCATTGTCATCATGATGGTCAACTAGTCCAACCTAGTCAACCGGTCAACAAAGTCAAAAAGTCAACAAAGTCAACCCCTCAACAACCATGTCACCACAATACTTAATTAATATTATTGTTAATTACATATCATATTCTCATTAGGGTTGAGCAAAAAGTCAATAGTCAACAGTCAACGGTCAACAACCCTAATGAGAATCCTCCGCCTCTGTCTCTCCGTCAACCGTGCATACACACCCGCATTCGCGTTCCGAGGAACACGAATACATACTGGATAAAACCAATCCCAAAAAGTACACTAGGATCTGGCTTAAACCAAAGCCCGCTAGTGTTAACTGTCCGGACACTGTACATGCACAAGTGCACGGATGTGACCGGACCCTGTCGCAAAACCGTGCGACCTGTCGCAAAACCATGCGACCTCTACTCTTTTGCCTAAAGGCGAATAGCTTTCTGTGTGGGACTCTAAAGACTCGACACTACGCTGGCAGTAGGTTTAACCACAGACCGCAAACGGCACTAGCTGTGCGTAACGGTCTCCAGGTAGATGCCGACAAGAAGACTGACGAGGTGAAACCCATCTGAACTCCTAATGATCCTGAATGTGACAATCTCCGTACAGTCCGGTCTGTTCGTCTAATACATCGCATGGCGGGCCTAGGGGGGTGGTAAACGTCAGTCCCCTAATAGCGGTACAAGTCGTGTCGGAGTGAAGCCCAATACACCCCGAGATAACACTAGAAGCCTACCAGTATATCTCGCTTGCCCTGACCAGGGACTATGTTAGTGTATATGCCCTAGAGGCCATTACTGTATCATACTAGTTTGTATATTACTTAATGGAAGCTTGGGATATTCACCTTGTATAAACAATCTTGCTCAATATAGTAGTATGCTACTTGGTTTGTTTCTACTTCAATGTGTACTTGTGTTTATTTCAGTATATCACTTATACGCATTAGTGGAGCCCTTAGGATCTTTGCTTGATTACCAGCGTTGTGATGGCAGTCACACTAGTGGGGGCTGGGTAATCTATAGGCACATCCTTATACAGGTCCCTAGTCGTAGGACTATCGAGACAGGGCATCGATACTCCGGAGTAGACTAGCGTATGCGCTTCTCATCCCAGTGTGGGAGATGGTCTGTCCCACAGCCATCAGTACGTCGTACTGGAGATAGTATACGGGTGCTCGTTGGGTTACGAGTACACTGGACAGGACTCGTCGGGAACTGACAGGTTGGTATTATACCTATCGTCAGTTATCAGTTCCCAGGTGACATGAGTACAGCTTAGTCCGCTGACTTGACACTGACACTTCGCCTCGAGTGTGTTCCCACTGCACTTTGATCACTACCCTACCACGGCTCAAAGGAGTCGTGCAAACAGGTGGTGGTTGGGTGCAGTCCCGAAGCACTTGGAGGCAGTGACGGTTAGACAGGATTCGTCTCTCCCGGTATTGGGGGTTGACATCGCGCTGTGTCTAGGAGAGCCATTACACGAGTAGTCCCTGGCCAGGGCAAGCGAGATATACTGGTAGGTTTCCAGTGTTATCTCAGGGTGTTTTGGGCTTCACTCCGACACGACTTGTACCGCTATTGGGGGACTGACGTTTTACCGCCCCCTAGGCCCGCCATGCGATGTATCAGACGAACAGACCGGACTGTACGGAGAATGTCACATTCAGACTCAGTAGGAGTTCAGATGGGGTTTCACCTCGTCAGCCTTCTTGTCGGCATCTACCTGGGGACCGTTACGCACAGCTAGTGCCGCTTGCGGTCTGTGGTTAAACCCACTGCCAGCGTAGTGTCGAGTCTTTAGAGTCCCACACAGAGGGTATTCGCCTCTGGGCAAAACAGAGTAGAGGTCGCATGGTTTTGCGACAGGGTTCGTTCTCATCCGCGCACTTGTGCACGTTTGGAGTCCGGACGGATTATACTGGCAGGCTCTGGTTTGAGCCAGATACTGGTATATGTTTTGGGGGTTGCTTTTATATCTTGGTATTCTTGTTCCTCGGAACGAGAATGCAGGTGTGTATGCACAGTTGCTTGAGGCGGAGAATGAGGTTTTTCATTAGGGTTTCGGATCGGGTGCGTATGCACAGTTGACAGTTATCATTTTCCAAACCCTAATGGATTTGTATATTATCTATTAATAATAGTAATTAAATAAGAATTATGTTATGGTTGTTTTTCTTGTTGACTTGTTGACCTTGGTTGACTTGTTGACCATTGACCATTTTTCATGCCTTGAAAGTCTTCCTTGATTCATGCTTACACTTCATTAAAAGAGGTATGATAGTGGTCATTCCAAAATAACCATCAACTATTCTTATTTCAATTATTATCATTTAGATAATTCATTTTCTTTTGCAATATGGTTGCAAGAAAGAAATAATTGAGCTCATTCTATCATTCTCACTCTCTCTCCTCATTTCATCTTCTTCTTCCTCTTGAAAAGAGAAACCTTCTCATGTGTTGAGAATCATTCTCTTTAGATAGAAAAGCAAACCCTAATCACTCTCTACTCATTCTAGGATGAAGGTTTAGCAAGCCGGAAACCCTAGTTCACTCAAAGATCGAGGAAGAGCCCAAAGGTCGAACCTTCAAGGTGGATCTATCTTCGGCAAGAAGAAGGCGACGAGAAGAGAACCATTCAAGCTTCTACAAAGAACAAGAAAGAAGAACAACAACAAGAAGAGAAGGAGTTCAAGTTTAGGTATAACCATCTTCCATAGTAGCTAACTCTCTTTAGCTTGTTAACTAGTTTTAGTTTAGACAACGATCCCGACAAAGTTTAGTCCATGTTGCCTCTTGCGATAAAAATTCGTTTTTTATACCGTTTCCGCCTCCCCGTAAGTACCGGGGGTCGCAATATGGACTTACAGTGGTATCAGAGCCTAACTAAACTTAAACTAGCTTGGTAGTGAAGTGTAACGAAGTTCGGAACCGAAAAATCGCAAAACCGGAAAAACGAAAACCTAACTTTCTGTTGAAATTTTTTCTGCTCAAAATGAAAAACTTTATACTTGTAAAATCGTCTCAGGGTTTTCTAAGAACACACAAGAAAAACGATATCATGATTCCTCCAAACCGCCGCGCTTCCGCGGCCTCACCTACTCATCTGGCCGCGGAACCGCCGCAAGTTGGTGTCTTCTTTGCATCGTTTTTCGTGCAGTGTTCTTCTGTGTTGGTTTTGGGATTTTTAAGATATATTATATGTACCCAGATTTTCCAGAACAGAAATTCACTTTTGGGGTCCTATAATTCCGTATTTTTTTTCCGAACTTCACTGCACTTTAGCTATGTTGGTTATATCTGTGATGTTTGCATGTATTGAACGTCGGCTAATCGCTATAAGTCGATTAGTCGGGGTTATACATGATCTGTAATGTTCTGGAATGTGTATATGAATGTGTTGGACTGTCGCGGGTGAATAGCCGGGGTGGATGTGAGATGAGCTTTTGTTTTTCTTTCATTCATTGTAAATGTAAATTGATGTAATTATATTATTTGTTTGGCCGCACAACCGGGTCGGGGTTGTAGCCGTCATTGTATAATTCTTTTTACTGTTTTTGCTCCTAGGATAGACCCATGGTGGGGTGCACAAACTACCGGGAACATGGAGGGTAGTTTGCCGCACCCGTAGGGGTCTTGGGTGGGGTATTTGCTATTCACCGCGACCGTGTTATCCGCTTTTCGTTTCAGGCTCGAAAGGAATGCGGATTGCTAGTATATCCAATGTATTCATCTGTGATCTGTAATGTCTATCATTGCTTTCTATTTAGGCGTTGCTTATGTTTTACAGCCGCGCTAGCCCAGCCCCCGCTCTGTCGTTAGTTAAGTAACCTAACGAGTGATGACGGGACCCCGTGGCGAATGCGAATGGCATAAGCGTACGTCATATTTTGGTTGTTTTCTGCAATGGTAGGAATTAAATGATGGGACGCATTAAAAGAACTAATGCAAGAATATCACGCATTAAAAGAACTAATGCAAGATAATAAACCAAGTTTAAGTCGATGGAACACTTTCGAAAAACCACTCGGTTCTTTTCAAAAACTAACTTTTAAATGCGGAGCTTGAGCCACTCCTTCTAAAAGCTATCTCGTTCCATCGATTATATCAAGTTCACTACGTTCACGGTTTCGCCAAAACCATTCGTAGCCCTCCATCATTTCAGTTAAATATACGGTAGTATTCAAGCTATGTATTTTGACCTCACGCCAAGGCATAGTGATTGGTAGCTGCCGGATATTTATCTGTTGCATAGATAGAATGCGTTGTTTTGAGACAGTCGTACCACCATTTTGGCCTACGTCAAGGGTAGGTACGGGTGGATTCAAATCAACCGGGATAATGATGGGAAGAACTTGACATGTGACTTATGACATTTTGACCTCACGCCAAGGTCATAAGAGCATGGGGCAAAAATCCACATCGGGAGTTTCATAAGTACTGAAACTTGCTAGATTTGCATACCATTTGGAGTGTGATGATTATGGTAGGATTCCTTCATTTTCATCACGCGATGATATTTGGATCCCGATCCTACTGTGAGTATATGCTACTCCTCGGGAAATTTCTCACTAAACGATCAATGCTATAAACCTAGTAGGTGCCTAGAAAGGTGTTAGCGGGGCTACGCCCCCAGGGAAAAGAGGTTCTTAAATTAAGGAACTTCGCGAAAGCGTTGGAAAACCTCCCTCGAAGTACCGACACTGGCCTGGCTGAACGGTTAAGCAAGTATTGTACGGTGGGATTGATCCCGGCTAATTCTTCCTTTGTGGTTTGAGGAGGGATTCGAGAGACAGTGGGAGCCATCCTGTTTAGACAAATTAAAAACCATTCTAAACTTGCAAGAGCATCGTGCTAAGTGTTTCTTCTCTCCCCCTGCAGCGACCAAATCGAAATGACTGGACTTAAGTTACTTCTAGATAAAAACATATTGACAGGGCCAAACTACAAAGATTGGCTCAGGAATGTCAAATTGGCAATCTCTTACGACAAGCTGGGGTATCTTCTTACCAGCAAAGCTCCCCCCGTCCCAGGTCCCACCTCCAGCGTCGCGGATAAGGAAATCCGTAAGACTTGGGAGATTGACAGCGCGAAGGCCAGATGCCTCGTACTTGCCTCGATGGACAATGACCATCAGAGGAGGCACGAGAATATGGATTTGGAATCCATATTTCTTCATACAAAAGAACTGTATGGAGAGCAGTCTCGTATCGCAAGATACGAAGTGTCGAAGAAGTTATTTTCGACTAAGTTGGCCGTCGGATCATCGGTAGCGGACCACGTGCTTAAGATGATTGGCTACACTGAGGAGCTCGCGGAACTTGGGACCACGTTGGATAGTGAACTTTACACGGATATAATTCTCCAGTCCCTTCCATCCACTTACGCCCAGTTCATACTGAATTTCAACTTGCAAGAAAAGGAAGTTGAACTTTCAGAACTCCTCAACCTGCTGAGGAGCGCAGAGGGCACCCTACAGAAGGGTAGGGATACATCCACTTTGTTTGTAGGAGGATCTTCTTCTTCTAGGTCCAAGGCGAAAGCCAAGGGAAAGAAGAAGAAAGCCCCCGCCAAACCAAGAGGCGGTGTTAGTAAAGTGGGTGCGAAGGGAAAGGAAAAGGCAACAAAGATAGCGGGGAAGCTTGTTGGTAAAGAGGAATGCTTCTATTGTCACAAGAGTGGACACTGGAAGAAAGATTGCAGGGCTTGGAAAGCCAGGACACAGGAACTGAAGCAGGTTGCGGCTTCAGCTTCAGGTGTGTATGTTATTGAAAACTGTCTTTCTATAAACTCTACTTCCTGGGTATTGGATACCGGATCAGGATCTCATATCTGTAATTCTTTGCAGGCGTTGAGAAACCGTAGGTTTTTGAAGGAAGGTGACATGACCCTCAGAGTTGCGAACGGAGCTAGCATGGATGCTAAAGCCGTGGGGGACTATCACCTAGGAATGTCAGATGGACATGTTTTGGTTTTGCGTAATTGCTTTTTTGTACCCAACGCAACTTGTAATATCATTTCTGTATCTTTGGTTTCTAAAGAAGGTTATGAATTTGCGTTTGTAAGTAATGTTGTTAACATTCACCTTAATCAAGTTCTGATTGGGTCAGGTACATTGAGCAATGGTATATACGTATTAAACCAACCACAGATTTTCAATGTCCAGAATACACACAAAAGAAAGTCACCAGATATTAATCAGACTTTCTTATGGCATTGTAGATTGGGTCACATCAATGAGAGAAGGTTGACGAAGTTACATACAGAAGGGTATTTGAATGCGTTCGAATATCAATCGTATGCCACTTGTCAATCCTGTCTCAAGGGAAAGATGACAAAGACTCCGTTTACTGGACATGGAGTAAGAGCGAGCGAGCTCTTGGGACTCGTACACAGTGACGTGTGCGGTCCAATGTCTACACATGCCCGAAGCGGACATTCTTACTTCATTACCTTTACGGATGACTTCTCAAGGTACGGTTATGTCTTCTTAATGAAACATAAGTCCGAGGCCTTTGGAAAATTCCAGGAGTATAAGAATGAAGTAGAGAAACAGACCGGCAAAAGTATTAAGATTCTAAGATCGGATCGAGGTGGAGAATACTTAAGTGCCGAATTCCTGGACTATTTAAAAGAGAATGGGATTCTCTCTCAGCTTACTCCTCCATACACCCCGCAACATAACGGTGTATCGGAGAGACGGAATCGCACCCTATTGGATATGGTACGGTCTATGATGAGTAACGCTGAGTTACCGCGATCATTCTGGGGGTATGCGCTAGAAACAGCTGCATACCTATTGAACCGAGTTCCTACTAAGACTGTGCCTACCACACCATATGAGTTATGGAGTGGGAAGAAACCCTATCTTCAGTACCTGAAGATTTGGGGATGTCCAGCTTATGTCAAAAAGCAGCATGCGGACAAGCTCGAGGCACGCTCAGTACTGTGCAAGTTTGTGGGATACCCAAAGAACTCCAGGGGGTATCTTTTCTATTACGCAGAGGAGCAAAAAGTCCTTGTTTCTCGTAATGCCCATTTTCTGGAACATCAGTTCTTAGAAAAAGAAGTAAGTGGGAGCGCAATAGAACTGGAAGAAATTCCAGAACCACAGACTATTACTGAAAGCTTAATGGAACCAGAGGGTTCAAATGAACAGGACATTCCTATGCCGCTCCGCAGAAGTAGTAGGCAGTCTCATCCGCCCGAGAGATACTACGGTTTTCTCATAGACGGGGATAGAGAGGATTGCATCATAGACTATGATGAGCCTACTAGCTTCCAGCAGGCCGTTCAGAGCATTGACTCGGTAAAATGGCTGGATGCAATGCGGACCGAAATGGAGTCCATGTACACCAACAAAGTATGGACGTTGGACATTGCTCCAGACGGGGTAAAACCCGTAGGATGCAAGTGGATCTTCAAAAGGAAGATTGGTGTAGATGGACAGGTTGAGACCTATAAAGCTAGACTTGTAGCAAAGGGTTTCCGTCAAAGACCTGGCTTGGACTACGACGAAACCTTTTCTCCAGTGGCTATGCTGAAATCCATTCGGATCCTTCTTGCCATTGCTGCCTTCCACGATTATGAGATTTGGCAGATGGACGTAAAAACCGCTTT
This sequence comes from Agapanthus africanus, assembly GCA_030015575.1. Taxonomy (NCBI): domain Eukaryota; kingdom Viridiplantae; phylum Streptophyta; class Magnoliopsida; order Asparagales; family Amaryllidaceae; genus Agapanthus; species Agapanthus africanus. The sequence continues at coordinate 758,191,547 of CM057340.1, forward strand.
TCTAAATGGAAATTTAGAGGAGTGTGTCTATATGGATCAGCCGGAGGGTTTCATTCAGAGTGGGAGCAGCGGAAAGGTGTGCAAGTTGCTTAAGTCCATTTATGGACTAAAGCAGGCATCGCGGAGTTGGAACATCTGTTTTGATGAGACGGTCAAGGAATTTGACTTTATCAAAAATCCAGATGAACCGTGCATCTATAGTAGATTTGTAGCGAGAACTGTGGTATTCCTTGTTTTATACGTGGATGACATTCTCTTAATAGGAAATGACATTCCTATGCTACAATCTGTCAAGGGTTTCTTGTCACACAGGTTCTCCATGAAAGACCTGGGTGATGCCTCTTACATCCTGGGGATCCGGATCCATCGTGATAGATCCAAGAGGATATTAGGACTTTCACAGTCCAGGTACATCGACACCGTACTGAAAAGATTCAGTATGGAAGATTCCAAGCGCGGTAACTTACCGGCTTGTCACGGGATCACCCTCTCTAAAGAGATGTCTCCCAAGACTGATTTGGAGAGGGATCGCATGTCTATTATACCCTACGCTTCTGCGGTAGGCTCTATAATGTATGCGATGTTATGTACCAGACCGGATGTAGCTTATGCACTGAGTGTAGTAAGCCGGTATCAGTCAAACCCTGGGGAGAAACATTGGATAGCGGTAAAGAACATTCTCAAGTACCTGAGGAGGACTAAGGAGATGTTCTTGGTGTATGGCGGAAAAGACCTCCAGATTGAGGCCTTTGCTGACTCCAGCTTCCAGAGTGACAAGGATGATTCCAAGTCCATGTCGGGTTTTGTCTTTACCCTCAATGGAGGGGCGGTGTGTTGGAAGAGTTCCAAACAGGAAACCGTTGCAGACTCGACTATGGAAGCGGAATACATCGCTGCATCTGATGCCGCAAAAGAAGCTGTCTGGATAAGGAAGTTCTTAAAAGAACTTCAGGTGGTTCCGTCCATTGTTGACCCAGTACCTCTGTATTGCGACAACAACGGGGCTATAGCTTTAGCAAAGGAACCCAGGTCCCATCAGAGATCCAGGCACATCTTGAGGCGGTATCACCTGATCAGGGAGATCGTGGATCGCAAGGAGATCGAGGTTCGGAGGGTTGCTTCAGAAGAGAACACTGCAGATCCATTCACCAAGGCCCTACCCCAGACTCAGTTCGAGCGGCTGATCGAGATGATAGGTCTTCGATACGCCAGTACATGGCCTTAGTGCAAGTGGGAGATTGTTAGTGTATATGCCCTAGAGGCCATTACTGTATCATACTAGTTTGTATATTACTTAATGGAAGCTTGGGATATTCACCTTGTATAAACAATCTTGCTCAATATAGTAGTATGCTACTTGGTTTGTTTCTACTTCAATGTGTACTTGTGTTTATTTCAGTATATCACTTATACGCATTAGTGGAGCCCTTAGGATCTTTGCTTGATTACCAGCGTTGTGATGGCAGTCACACTAGTGGGGGCTGGGTAATCTATAGGCACATCCTTATACAGGTCCCTAGTCGTAGGACTATCGAGACAGGGCATCGATACTCCGGAGTAGACTAGCGTATGCGCTTCTCATCCCAGTGTGGGAGATGGTCTGTCCCACAGCCATCAGTACGTCGTACTGGAGATAGTATACGGGTGCTCGTTGGGTTACGAGTACACTGGACAGGACTCGTCGGGAACTGACAGGTTGGTATTATACCTATCGTCAGTTATCAGTTCCCAGGTGACATGAGTACAGCTTAGTCCGCTGACTTGACACTGACACTTCGCCTCGAGTGTGTTCCCACTGCACTTTGATCACTACCCTACCACGGCTCAAAGGAGTCGTGCAAACAGGTGGTGGTTGGGTGCAGTCCCGAAGCACTTGGAGGCAGTGACGGTTAGACAGGATTCGTCTCTCCCGGTATTGGGGGTTGACATCGCGCTGTGTCTAGGAGAGCCATTACACGAGTAGTCCCTGGCCAGGGCAAGCGAGATATACTGGTAGGTTTCCAGTGTTATCTCAGGGTGTTTTGGGCTTCACTCCGACACGACTTGTACCGCTATTGGGGGACTGACGTTTTACCGCCCCCTAGGCCCGCCATGCGATGTATCAGACGAACAGACCGGACTGTACGGAGAATGTCACATTCAGACTCAGTAGGAGTTCAGATGGGGTTTCACCTCGTCAGCCTTCTTGTCGGCATCTACCTGGGGACCGTTACGCACAGCTAGTGCCGCTTGCGGTCTGTGGTTAAACCCACTGCCAGCGTAGTGTCGAGTCTTTAGAGTCCCACACAGAGGGTATTCGCCTCTGGGCAAAACAGAGTAGAGGTCGCATGGTTTTGCGACAGGGTTCGTTCTCATCCGCGCACTTGTGCACGTTTGGAGTCCGGACGGATTATACTGGCAGGCTCTGGTTTGAGCCAGATACTGGTATATGTTTTGGGGGTTGCTTTTATATCTTGGTATTCTTGTTCCTCGGAACGAGAATGCAGGTGTGTATGCACAGTTGCTTGAGGCGGAGAATGAGGTTTTTCATTAGGGTTTCGGATCGGGTGCGTATGCACAGTTGACAGTTATCATTTTCCAAACCCTAATGGATTTGTATATTATCTATTAATAATAGTAATTAAATAAGAATTATGTTATGGTTGTTTTTCTTGTTGACTTGTTGACCTTGGTTGACTTGTTGACCATTGACCATTTTTCATGCCTTGAAAGTCTTCCTTGATTCATGCTTACACTTCATTAAAAGAGGTATGATAGTGGTCATTCCAAAATAACCATCAACTATTCTTATTTCAATTATTATCATTTAGATAATTCATTTTCTTTTGCAATATGGTTGCAAGAAAGAAATAATTGAGCTCATTCTATCATTCTCACTCTCTCTCCTCATTTCATCTTCTTCTTCCTCTTGAAAAGAGAAACCTTCTCATGTGTTGAGAATCATTCTCTTTAGATAGAAAAGCAAACCCTAATCACTCTCTACTCATTCTAGGATGAAGGTTTAGCAAGCCGGAAACCCTAGTTCACTCAAAGATCGAGGAAGAGCCCAAAGGTCGAACCTTCAAGGTGGATCTATCTTCGGCAAGAAGAAGGCGACGAGAAGAGAACCATTCAAGCTTCTACAAAGAACAAGAAAGAAGAACAACAACAAGAAGAGAAGGAGTTCAAGTTTAGGTATAACCATCTTCCATAGTAGCTAACTCTCTTTAGCTTGTTAACTAGTTTTAGTTTAGACAACGATCCCGACAAAGTTTAGTCCATGTTGCCTCTTGCGATAAAAATTCATTTTTTATACCGTTTCCGCCTCCCCGTAAGTACCGGGGGTCACAATATGGACTTACAGACTACACATGTAATGGCTCTCCTAGACACAGCGCGATGTCAACCCCCAATACCGGGAGAGACGAATCATGTCTAACCGTCACTGCCTCCAAGTGCTTCGGGACTGCACCCAACTACTACCTGTTTGCACGACTCCTTTGAGCCGTGGTAGGGTAGTAATCAAAGTACAGTGGGAATACACTCGAGGCGAAGTGATAGTGTCAAGTCAGCGGACTAAGCTGTACTCATGTCACCTGGGAACTGATAACTGACGATAGGTATAATACCAACCGGTCAGTTCCCGACGAGTCCTGTCCGGTGTACTCGTAACCCAACGAGCACCCGCATACTATCTTCAGTACGACGTACTGATGGCTGTGGGACAGACCATCTCCCACTCTGGGATGAGAAGCGCATGCGCTAGTCTACTCCGGAGTATCGATGCCCTGTCTCGATAGTCCTGCGACTAGGGACCTGCATAAGGATGTGCTTATAGATTACCCAGCCCCCACAAGTATGACTGCCATCACAACGCTGGTAATCAAGCAAAGATCCTAAGGGCTCCACTAATGTGTATAGGTGATATACTAAAATAAACACAAGTACACATTGAAGTAGAAACAAACCAAGTAGCATACTACTATTTTGAGCAAGATTGTATATACAAGGTGAATATCCCAAGCTTCCATTAAGTAATATACAAACTAGTATGATACAGTAATGGCCTCTAGGGCATATACACTAACAATCTCCCACTTGCACTAAGGCCATGTATTGGCGTATCGAAGACCTATCATCTCGATCAGCCGCTCGAACTGAGTCTGGGGCAAGGCCTTGGTGAATGGATCTGCAGTGTTATCTTCTGAAGCAACCCTCCGAACCTCGATCTCCTGGCGATCCACGATCTCCCTGATCAGGTGATACCGCCTCAAGATGTGTCTGGATCTCTGATGGGACCTGGGTTCCTTCGCTAAAGCTATAGCCCCGTTGTTGTCGCAATACAGAGGTACTGGATCAACAATGGACGGAACCACCTGAAGTTCTTTCAAGAACTTCCTCATCCAGACAGCTTCTTTTGCGGCATCAGATGCAGCGATGTATTCCGCTTCCATCGTCGAGTTTGCAACGGTTTCCTGTTTGGAACTCTTCCAACACACCGCCCCTCCATTGAGGGTAAAGACAAAACCCGACATGGACTTGGAATCATCCTTGTCACTCTGGAAGCTGGAGTCAGCAAAGGCCTCGATCTGGAGGTCTTTTCCGCCATACACCAAGAACATCTCCTTAGTCCTTCTCAGGTACTTGAGAATGTTCTTTACCGCTATCCAGTGTTTCTCCCCAGGGTTTGACTGATACCGGCTTACCACACTCAGTGCATAAGCTACATCCGGTCTGGTACACAACATCCCATACATTATAGAGCCTACCGCAGAAGCGTAGGGTATAATAGACATGCGATCCCTCTCCAAAGCAGTCTTGGGAGACATCTCTTTAGAGAGGGTGATCCCGTGACAAGCCGGTAGGTTACCGCGCTTGGAATCTTCCATACTGAATCTTTTCAGTATGGTGTCGATGTACCTGGACTGTGAAAGTCCTAATATCCTCTTGGATCTATCACGATGGATCCGGATCCCCAGGATGTATGAGGCATCACCCAGGTCTTTCATGGAGAACCTGTGTGACAAGAACCCCTTGACAGATTGTAGCATAGGAATGTCATTTCCTATTAAGAGAATGTCATCCACGTATAAAACGAGAAATACTACAGTTCTCTCTACAAATCTACTATAGATGCATGGTTCATCTGGATTTTTGATAAAGCCAAATTCCTTGACCGTCTCATCAAAACAGATGTTCCAACTCCGCGATGCCTGCTTTAGCCCATAGATGGACTTATGCAACCTGCACACCTTTCCGCTGCTCCCACTCTGAATGAAACCCTCTGGTTGGTCCATATAGACACACTCCTCTAAATTTCCATTTAGAAAAGCGGTCTTTACGTCCATTTGCCCGATCTCATAATCGTGGAAGGCAGCAATGGCAAGAAGGATCCGAATGGATTTCAGCATAGCCACTGGAGAAAAGGTTTCGTCATAGTCCAAGCCAGGTCTTTGACGGAAACCCTTTGCAACAAGTCTTGCTTTATAGGTCTCAACCGTCCATCTACACCAATCTTCCTTTTGAAGATCCACTTGCATCCTACGGGTTTTACCCCGTCTGGAGCAATGTCCAACGTCCATACTTTGTTGGTGTACATGGACTCCATTTCGGTCCGCATTGCATCCAGCCATTTTACCGAGTCAACGCTCTGAACGGCCTGCTGGAAGCTAGTAGGCTCATCATAATCTATGATGCAATCCTCTCTGTCCCCGTCTATGAGAAAACCGTAGTATCTCTCGGGCGGATGAGACTGCCTACTACTCCTGTGGAGCGGCGTAGGAATGTCCTGTTCTTTTGAACCCTCTGGTTCCACTAAGCTTTCAGTAATAGCTCGTGGTTCTGGAATTTCTTCCAGTTCTACTGCGCTCCCACTAATTTCCTTTTCTAAGAACTGGTGTTCTAGAAAATGGGCATGACGAGAAACAAAAACCTTTTGTTTCTCTTTGCAATAGAAGAAATATCCCTTGGAGTTCTTTGGATATCCCACGAACTTGCACTGTACTGAGCGTGCCTCGAGCTTGTCCGCATGCTGCTTTTTGACAAAAGCTGGACTTCCCCATGTCTTAATGTGATTAAGATAGGGTCTCTTCCCACACCACATCTCATATGATGTAGTAGGCACAGTCTTAGTGGGAACTCGGTTCAAAAGGTATGCAGCTGATTCTAGCACATACCCCCAGAATGATCGCGGTAACTCAGCGTTACTCATCATGGACCGTATCATATCCAATAGGGTTCGGTTCCGTCTCTCCGATACACCGTTATGTTGCGGAGTGTATGGAGGAGTAAGCTGAGAGAGAATTCCGTTCTCTTTTAAATAGTCCAGGAACTCGGCACTTAAGTATTCTCCACCTTGATCCGATCTTAGAATCTTGATACTTTTGCCGGTTTGTTTTTCTACTTCATTCTTATATTCCTGGAATTTTCCAAAGGCTTCGGACTTATGTTTCATTAAGAAGACATAACCGTACATTGAAAAGTCATCCGTAAAAGTAATGAAGTAAGAATAACCGCTTCGCGCATGTGTAGACATTGGACCGCACACGTCGCTGTGTACGAGTCCCAAGAGCTCGCTCGCCCTTACTCCGTGTCCAGTAAACTGAGTTTTTGTCATCTTTCCTTTGAGACAGGATTGAAAAGTGGCATACGATTGATATTCGAACGGATTCAAATATCCTTCTGTATGTAACTTTGTCAACCTTCTCTCATTGATGTGACCCAGTCTACAATGCCATAAGAAAGTCTGATTGATTTCCGGAGACTTTCTTTTGTGTGTATTCTGGACATTGAAAATCTGCGGTTGGTTTAATACGTATATACCATTGCTTAATGTACCTGACCCAATCAGAACTTGATTAAGGTGAATGTTTACAACATTACTTACAAACAAAAATTCATAACCTTCTTTAGAAGTCAAAGATATAGAAATGATATTACAAGTTGCGTTGGGTACAAAATAGCAATTACGCAAAACCAAAACGTGTCCATCTGACAACCCCAGGTGATAGTCCCCCACGGCCTTAGCATCCATGCTAGCTCCGTTTGCAACTTTGAGGGTCAAGTCACCTGCCTTCAAAACCCTACGGTTTCTCAACTCCTGCAAAGAATTACAGATATGAGATCCTGATCCGGTATCCAATACGCAGGAAGTAGAGTTTATTGAAAGACAGTTTTCAATAATATACACACCTGAAGCTGAAACCGCAACCTGCTTCAGATCCTGTGTTCTGGCCTTCCAAGCCCTGCAATCATTCTTCCAGTGTCCCTTCTTATGACAATAGAAGCATTCTTCCTTATCCACAAGCTTTCCCACTTTCTTTGTTGCTTTTGCCTTTCCCTTCGTATCCACTTTACTAACACCGCCTCTTGGTTTGGCGGGGGCTTTCTTCTTCTTTCCCTTGGCTTTTGCCTTGGACCTAGAAGAAGAAGATCCTCCTACAAACAAAGTGGATGTTTCCCTACCTTTCTGTAGGGTGCCCTCTGCGCTCCTCAGCATGTTGAGGAGTTCTGAAAGTTCAACTTCCTTTTCTTGTAAGTTGAAGTTCAGGATAAACTAGGCGTAAGTAGAAGGAAGGGACTGGAGAATCAAGTCCGTATAGAGCTCATTCTCCAACGTGGTCCCAAGGTCCGCGAGCTCTTCTATGTAGCCAATCATCTTAAGCACGTGTTCCGCTACCGATGATCCGACGGCCAACCTTGCCGAAAATAACTTCTTCGACACTTCGTATCTTGCGATACGAGACTGCACTCCATACAGTTCTTTTGTATGGAGAAATATGGATTTGAGGTCCATATTCTCGTGCCTCCTCTGATGTTCGTTGTCCATAGAGGCAAGCACGAGGCACTTGGCCTTCGCGCAATCAATTTCCCAGGTCTTACGGATTTCCTTATTCGCGACGCTGGTTTTGGGACCTGGGACAGGGGGAGCTTTGGTGGTAAGAAGATACCCCAGCTTGTCGTAAGTGATTGCCATCTTGACATTCCTGAGCCAATCTTTGTAGTTTGGCCCTGTAAGTATGTTTTTATCTAGAAGTAACTTAAGTCCAGTCATGTCGATTGGTCGCTGCAATTAGGAGAGAGAAGAAACACTCAGCATGATGCTCTTGCAAGTTTAGAATGGTTTTTAGTTTGTCTAAATAGGATGGCTCCCACTGTTTCTCGAATCCCTCCTCAAACCAAAAAGGAAGAATTAGTCAGGATCAATCTCACCGTACAATACTTGCTTAACCGTTCAGCCAGGCCAGTGTCGGTACTTTGAGGGAGGTTTTCCAACGCTTTCGCGAAGTTCCTTAATTAAATAACCTCTTTTCCCTGGGGGCGTAGCCCCGCTAACACCTTTCTAGACACCTACTTGGTTTATAGCATTGATCGTTAAGTGAGAAATTTCCCGAGGAGCAGGATATACTCACAGTAGGATCGGGATCCAAATATCATTGCGTGACGAAACTGAAGGAATCCTACCAGAATCATCACACTCCAAATGGTATCCAACACTAGCAAGTTTCAGTTCTTTTGAAACTCCCGATGTGGATTTTTTGCCCTATGCTCTTATGACCTTGACTTTGGCCAAAATATCATAAGTCACATGTCAAGTTCTACCCGTCATTCTCCAGGTTAATTTGGATCCACCCGTACCTACCCTTGACTTTGGCCAAAATGGCAGTACGACTGTCCCAAACCAACGCATCTATCTATGCTACACATGAATACCCAATAGCTACCAATCACTATGCCTTGACTTTGGCCAACATACATAGCTTGAATACTATTGACTATTCATGTGAAACGACGGAAGGTTACGAATGGTTTTGGCGAAACCGTGAACGTAGTGAACTTGATATAATCGATGGAACGAGATAGTTTTTAAAAGGAGTGGCTCAAGCTCCGTATTTAAAAGTTGGTTTTGAAAAGAACCGAGTGGTTTTTCGAAATTGTTCCAACGAATTTTACTTGGTTTATTTTCTTGCATTAGTTCTTTTAATGCGTGATATTCTTGCATTAGTTCTTTTAATGCGTCCCATCATTTAATCCTACCATTGCAGAAAACAACCAAAATATGACGTACGCTTATGCCATTCGCATTCGCCACGGGGCCCCGTCATTACCCGTTAGGTTACTTAACTAACGACAGAGCGGGGGCTGGGCTAGCACGGCTGTAAAACATAAGCAACGCCTAAATAATATCATATATAGATATACTGCAATGATAGCCATTTCAGATCACAGATGAACACATTGGATATACTAGGAATCCGCAATTCGTACGAGCCTGTAACGAAAAGCAGATTACACGGTCGCGGTGAATAGCCAATACCCCACCCAAGACCCCTACGGGTGCGACAAACTACCCGCCAAGTACCCGAAGCGAAGCAACCTCCCTCAACTCCGTGAGTAGGCCACTTGGCACTTCGGCATACCCGGTAGTTTGTGCACCCCCTCCATGGGTCTATCCTAGGAGCAAAAACAGTAAAAAGAAATTATACAATGACGGCTACAACCCCGACCCGGTTGTGCGGCCATACAAATAATTATTACATCAATTTACAAATTTACATGAATTGAAAGAAAAGAAAACTCTCGTCTCACAACCCCCGGCTATTCACCCGCGACAATCCAATGAATTCATATACACATTCCAATAACATTACAGATCACAGATTTGTATAACCCCCACTAATCGACATATAGCGATTAGCAGACGTTCAATACAAATATCACATCACAGATAAAAACCCGTCAGCTCAAGTCTTTAGAAGTTCGATCAAAAATACGGATTTTTAGGCCCCAAACACAAAATTTTCGTTCTGGAAAATCTGGGGTGAAAAGACATATTCCAAAATTCCCAAAATACCCCACTGAACAAACTGCAACCAAAATTTCCCACTGCCGAGTCAACTCGGCCGCGGAACCGCGGCGCTTTGATCGGTTCAGTGGATGAAATTTTTGCAGTTTGCTATAAAAACCCTGAGTCGATTTTTGAAGCATGATTTATTACTTTTACAGCACTTTGAAAATCGACAGCAAGCATGAATTTTTGGTGTATTTCGTGACTTTTTGTTTGATCGATCTTCTAGTTACTTTGCTAACATGTTAGATAGAGTTTAACTAGGCTCTGATACCACTGTAAGTCCATGTTACCTCTCCCGGTACTTTCGGGCATGCGGAATTTGGTGAAAAACAATTTTCTAGAGGCTGTAACATGGACTCAAAACCGGATCTTTGTTAAACATCTAACTAACAACCTAACTAGGAGTTGTTAACTACTCGGTTAGGGGGTTATACCTTTCTTACTTGAACTCCTTCGTCTTCAAACCTCGATGGTTGTCCGGATCGGCTTCACCCCGTCGTCTCCTTGCGCCGAAGATCGATCCACCTGAAAGCTTCTACCTTTGGCTTCTTCTTCGAACTTTGAAGAAACTAGTTCACTCGGTTTGCTAAACCTAGTGAACTAGAGTGAGTAGAGGAGAGTGTGTTGGGATTTTCTCTATGGTTCTTGGTTCTCAACACATGAGACAAGTGAACCATAGACTAAAGAGAGGGAGAGCAAGAGGAAGGAGATGAGAGCTCAAGAACACAAGAGAGAGAATGAAAATGATAGAATGAGCAAGACTTTTCTCACTTGGCTCTCATAATCCAAAACCATCATCACAAAAATAGTAATCAAGTATTGTGTAAATGGTTTAAGTCAAAATGGCTATATCATTTCGTGCACTCATATTGCACAAGAGAACAAGCAAGTAAAAATTCTTTGCCATGAAATGATAGCCATTGTCATCATGATGGTCAACTAGTCCAACCTAGTCAACCGGTCAACAAAGTCAACAAGTCAACAAAGTCAACCCCTCAACAACCATGTCACCACAATACTTAATTAATATTATGGTTAATTACATATCATATTCTCATTAGGGTTGAGCAAAAAGTCAATAGTCAACAGTCAACGGTCAACAACCCTAATGAGAATCCTCTGCCTCTGTTTCTCCGTCAACTGTGCATACACACCCGCATTCGCGTTCCGAGGAACACGAATACATACTGGATAAAACCAATCCCAAAACGTACATTAGGATCTGGCTTAAACCAAAGCCCGCTAGTGTTAACTGTCCGGACACTGTACGTGCACAAGTGCACGGATGTGATCGGACCCTGTCGCAAAACCGTGCGACCTGTCGCAAAACCATGCGACCTCTACTCTTTTGCCTAAAGGCGAATAGCTTTCTGTGTGGGACTCTAAAGACTTGACACTACGCTGGCAGTGGGTTTAACCACAGACCGCAAGCGGCACTAGCTGTGCGTAACGGTCCCCAGGTAGATGCCGACAAGAAGACTGACGAGGTGAAACCCATCTGAACTGCTACTGAGCCTGAATGTGACAATCTCCGTACAGTCCGGTCTGTTCGTCTGATACATCGCATGGCGGGCTTATGGGGGCGGTAAACGTCAGTCCCCTAATAGCAGTACAAGTCGTGTCGGAGTGAAGCCCAATACACCCTGAGATAACACTGGAAGCCTACCAGTATATCTCGCTTTCCCTGGCCAGGGACTACTCGTGTAATGGCTCTCCTAGACACAGCGCGATGTCAACCCCCAATACCGGGAGAGACGAATCCTGTCTAACCGTCACTGCCTCCAAGTGCTTCGGGACTGCACCCAAATACTACCTGTTTGCATGACTCCTTTGAGCCGTGGTAGGGTAGTAATCAAAGTACAGTGGGAACACACTCGAGGCGAAGTGATAGTGTCAAGTCAGCGGACTAAGCTGTACTCATGTCACCTGGGAACTGATAACTGACGATAGGTATAATACCAACCGGTCAGTTCCCGACGAGTCCTGTCCGGTGTACTCGTAACCCAACGAGCACCCGCATACTATCTCCAGTACGACGTACTGATGGCTGTGGGACAGACCATCTCCCACTCTGGGATGAGAAGCGCATGCGCTAGTCTACTCCGGAGTATCGATGCCCTGTCTCGATAGTCCTACGACTAGGGACCTGCATAAGGATGTGCTTATAGATTACCCAGCCCCCACAAGTGTGACTGTCATCACAACGCTGGTAATCAAGCAAAGATCCTAAGGGCTCCACTAATGTGTATAGGTGATATACTAAAATAAACACAAGTACACATTGAAGTAGAAACAAACCAAGTAGCATACTACTATTTTGAGCAAGATTGTATATACAAGGTGAATATCCCAAGCTTCCATTAAGTAATATACAAACTGGTATGATACAGTAATGGCCTCTAGGGCATATACACTAACAGAGTCTTGTGCGACTCACACTATGCTTTGATTTCCTCCCTACCACGCTCAAAGGAGACGTGCAAACAGGTGGATTTTCGGTACGGTCCCGAGTCGCATAGAGGTAATGAGCGATAGGAGGGGTTTCGTCTCTCCCGGTATTGGGGGTTGATGTTGCGCTATGCTCGATTGGCTATAACTGGAAGTCCCTGGCCAGGGATGCTTATGAGATTTACTGATAAGTGTTATCAATTGTTTCTCAAACTGTTATAGGCAAGATATCGGCATGACTTATCACGTTACTGGGTCTGACGTTTACCATCCCTAGACATGATATGCGACATATCAGACGAAAAGACCGGACTGTACGGTAGTGTTACTAATAGGCTTCATGGAGACTATGGACAAACTTGCTTGTTGATCTTCATATCGCTCAATACTCGGGTAGCCGTTATGTCCAGCTAGTACCGCTGACGGCTTGTAGGTGACTGATGTGATCATCACCTACTGCTGGCGTATTGACGAGTCTTTAGAGTCCCACACAGAAGTTCCCTGGTTCAAGCAAAACGAAGTAGGACACATATGTGATATGTGTGTGGGCCAGATTAAATACGTGTATATGATACCGTATTGTAATGTGGCAGTTATCTGTTATCAAGTTCAGTTATATGCCATATAACCAGATTATCGAATCAAGTGTTGATTTGATAATGTGATATATAGATAAATGATATTAGTCGGTCATATATGATATAACCGGATTATTAAATCAAGTTTTGATTTAATAATGTGATATATATTATATGTGATATAATTATATCTTAACTAATATCATTAGCTCACTAATTATTCTTCATGATATATATATATATATATATATATATATATATATATATATATAATGATGCATGGCTAGAATTTCTATTTTTGAGAAAAATAGAAATGGGGTTGAAAATGAGAGCATGGTTGCAAGCATGGGCTTTATTCATTGTTTTTTCATCTTGACTCACTATTCAAGCATGGTTGCAATTTTATATTGCAAAATTCCATGCTTGAATGAGTGGGGGTCAAGAGTTGCCATTCATTTATAGCTCATTCCAACACTTAGTCATTTTTTCCATGCATGCTCTTTTCTTGAGTTGCTCTTGCTCCTCATCCTTTTCCTCTTCATGGCTTCAAAAATCCAAACCCTCACATGTGATGTGAATCATGGATTTTGAATACATTAGTGAGAAAATCAAATCCCCTACTTCACCATCCTACACTTGACTAGCGATCGAGTGTAGCGTGTTAACTACGCTAAAGAGTTTAGTGTAGAGGTAGCTTGAGGTGGAGGGACTTCGCGTGGATCATCTTCAGCACGAAGGTCATCGGAGGCAGCTTGTCCAAAGCCTCAAGTGGAGTCTAGTAGAGTCACGGGACTACTACATGGAGCATGTGAAGTGAAGGACTTGATTTACAAGGGTATAACCTCCTTTCACTTTCTCTAATTGTTCACATCATCAAAACCATAACCCTAAAATTCTAGCAATGATATTTTATAGTCTAGCTTAGCACCTAGAAAAATTTGATTTTGGCATACTTGATGCCACTTGGAACCCCTTGACGGTGCTAGGGTAGACTTTCATAGTATCAGAGCCAAGCTAGAACATTAGGATAGCTTGTAGCGACATTAGAAATCCGTCATTTTTGTCGTGTGAAACTGCCGACAAAAAAAGTTTCGAAAATGATGTTTTGAGATATTTGCACATCCCGCAGGCTCACGGTTTGAACCATGAAGCCGCGGGATGGAGCGTGCGCACCCCGGGGACACCCCGAGAGGGGGGGCTAGAGACCGGACCCACACCCCAAGACCACTACTTGGTGGCCTTGGGGGTGGGTGACCCGAGAGTACCCCAGAATGGGTGCTCTCGGGTTTGCCGACTTCTGTGGGCCACTTCGAGGTAGCCCCCGAGGGTGGGTATCCCCCTGAGGCCCCTCATTCGATAGTTAACTTTTGTGTCTTCGCCTCCGCGAAGATTCGGGCGGGTTTCGAGTTCGTTTTGACTCCCGGATTGGCTCAAAACGATCGGTTTTGGAACTTTAGCTCACTGGATTTTTCGAGTCTTGGAAAAATTGGTGTAGTGTGATAATTGCGTACGGAATTCTAATGTCGCGGTTACTTTACAAGCTTGGTGACGTGTAATACAATTATTAGAATCCGGATTAATTAGTTTTATGAAAACTGGTTAGTATAATTGTAAATCTAGCCGTTTAGTCTCAATTGATCGGTTACAACGAAGTTTTGATTCGGATCAAAACTCCATCGCAATTGCGTATTGTACGCGATCACTAAGTCGGGAATATTCTTTAATTATCTTACAACCAATTGAAAAGAGTTTTCAATTTGAGACTAAAATTCAAGTTTTACATGTTAGGCATGAAATCCGAAATATGAGATATTCCGGGTTTATAATGTCTAAGGATATTGCGGATTCTAATCATTGTAGTTTTCTGTTTCTTTTCTGCGACCGTAAGTGTAATATGTGGGGTATCCCGATCTCGTTGCTACATGTTAAAGAGTTTTCGGAATACGCTTACGTTGATGACATGAGATGTTATGTGTTGCCGTTGATATGATTTATTGGATCGTCGTGATTGAATAGCGGGAGGTTTTATGTGAGATGAGAGTTTTTATATTTTCATTCATGTAAAATTCAATATAATAGTCTTTTATTGGGGCACTTCCGGGTTGAGGATGATGCCACCATTGTTGTATATTATTTACTTTTCCGCATTAGGATAGACCCAGGGTTGGGAGCACAAGTAACCGGGTTCTAGGGTCCAGTGGAAGACCATCTCAAGGAGTTGAGACCGGGTCTTCTAACTTTAGAATTGGCAGGGCTACTTGCCGCTCTCATAGGGGTCTATGGGATGTGGGTTTGGCTATTCATCACGACTGTGAAATCCGTGTTTTATATTATTGGCTAAATTTAAAACACGGACATCCTGATATATCCAATATTTCATATGTTGCTTCTGCTGCTTCTGTGTGAGACGAATGTACTATTATATATATGATATATAATAAACGTTGCTTATGTTTTGCACCCGCGTTAGTCCAGCCCCCGCTCTGCCGATAGTTAAGTAACCTAACGGTACATGACGGGGCCCCGTGGCGAATGCGGATGGCATAAGCGTACGTTTTATTTTCATTTCATTCTTCTGTAATGTTTAGGAAACATTAAATGATGGGATTTCATTAATGAGATTAATGAAAAGAAAGAAACCTAAAGATGTTGTAGAATCAAATTTTCAAAAAGGATAGTTCTACTTTTTGCTTTGCATAATGGTATTCCTTGATGAATATCCAGCACTTCATTCGATGAGGAAAGAGACGAGATCTCTTCACCGGGAGTGACCTCTTTAGCGATACTAGCAAATGCTATAACTCACTCGGTTTTGTTTTTGACAACTTCTCTAGTTCCATCTTTGCATAGTGGTTTTGCTGAATATCCTGCACCTCATTCGATGAGGAAAGAGCTGAGATCCCTTCACTGGGAGTGACCTCTTTAGCGAAACTAGCAAAAGCCTCAAAAACACTCCTTTTCAAAATCACTCGATTCTGCAACGATATCAAGTTCATTACGCAAAAGGTTTTCTTAAAAACCTGTCGTAGCCATCCGTCATTTCAGATAAGTAGTCTTTAGTATTCATGCTACGTTTGTTGGCTTTCGTCAAGGCGTAGTGTGCGGTAGCTACTTACTGCTTATCTGCTGCATATGATGCGATTGGATTAGGGTAGTCGTACGACTTTGTTGGCTTTCGTCAAGGGTCGTGCGGGTGGGTTTAATTCAATCATGAAATGTACGGGTTGACTTGACTAGCGGGTTATGATTTGTTAGATTTCGTCAAGGCCATAGGACGCTAGGGGAAAAATATTATCGGAAATTTCAAGTGTTGAAATTTGCAATGAGATTGTATACCTTCTATGAGATAAATGGATCCCGATACCCACTTTGAGTAAGAGTTACTCCTGGGAGAGTTTTGCACTTTACAATTAGCCGATCAAGTAGGTGTCTAGAAAAGTGTCAATGGGGTTATGCCTCTGGGAAAACGAGATTCATTTTAATTAGGTCCGTGCGAAAGCACGGGGAACCTCTCTCAAAATACCAACACTGGCCTGGCCGAATAATTGGCGAACTTGTAGGGTGTAATTAATCCCGGCTAATCTTACCTTTTAGGGTTTGAATGAAGATTTGATAAAAACAGTGGGAGCCATCCGGATTAGATAAAATAACCAATCTAATCTTGCAAAGAGCGCACGCAATGTGATTATCCTTCTCTCTCTCTCCTGGTAGCGACCAATGAAATGCCTTAATCAAGATAATAATATGGATGTATTGACCGAACCTACTTATCATACTGGGCTAGGTTCCAATCCATCTTATAATTGTCATGAGTTTGAGCAAGGAATAATGGAATATTCGGATTCCCACGCCACCCAAACGAAGAATAAGCATTTTGATGCATTGTCTTCGGGTGTGTTCGTAACCAAGAATTGTTTCTCAGTTACTCTGCGTCCTGGGTATTGGATACCGGATCAGGATCTTACACATGTAATTTGTTATATGGGATATAGACAGGTGGAGAACTGGGAAAGGGTGATATGTCTCTAGTAGTAGAGATGGTGCAATTGTTGCAGCCAAAGCAGTTGGCAGATATCACCCAATGTTACCTACTGGTAATACATTGATTCTCAGCGACTGTTATATCATACCAATAATATTGTGCATATTTTCCTAAATCAAGTGTTGATTAGGTAAGGTATGTTGTATAACAGTATACACGTTCTGAATCAAACCACATTTATAAACGTACAGAACACACACACATAAGAGGAACAGTTCTAAAATGAACGAAGTCTTCTTGAGGCATTTGTAGACTGGGTCATGTCGATGAGACAAGATGAGCTAAATTTCCATAAGGATGCATATTTGAATTCGTTCGAATTTACATCTTATGAAACTTACCATTCATGTCTCAAAGGCTAGGTGACCAAATATCCATTTACTGGAAATGGAGAAAGAGCTACTAAATTCTTAGACAGATACATGGTGATGTATGCGGTCCTATGTCTACACATGCCAGGGATGGTTCCTAGTTCTTTATTACATTCACCGATGTTCTCTCAAAATACGGACATGTGTTCTTGTTGAAACACAAAACTGAATCTTTTGAGAATTTCAAGGAATATAAGTACGAAGATGAGAACCAGATGGATAAAGGTATTCAAATCCTTCGATATGATCGGGGAGTTGAATACTTAAGCATGGAATTCCGAGACTGTTTAAAAGAGAATGAGATTCTCTCTCAGCTTACTCCTCCGTATACACCACAACACAACGATATATCGGGGTGGAGGAATCGCACCCTATGAGAAATGGTGCGTTGTATGATGAGTACTGCTGAGTTGCTTATTTCCTTTCAGGGACATGTACTTGAGAAGATATTGAATAGAGTTCCAATCAAATCCGTTGCCTACCACTCCATATGAGATATAGAATGGGAAGAGACCATCTCTTAAACGAGTTAAGATATGGGGTTGTCTGGCCTATGTTGAGAAGCAAAATCCGGAAAAGCTCGAGGCAAGGTCAGTTCTGTGCAACTTTGTAGGATATCACAACCATTAGTGAGGGTATATCTTTTACCACACCGAGGAATAAAAGATGGTTTTGTTTCTCGACATGCCACCTTTTTTAGAAAAGGAATTTCTTATGGAAGAAATTAGTGGCGATGAGATAGAACTGAAAGAAGTTCCAGCAAACACAAACTATAACTGGTGATTTTTTGGAACCGGAGGATTCAATAGTCCCCGACGAACTGCAGCCACTCCGCAGATCTAGTTAGGTTCCTCATCCACCTGAGAGATACTATGGTTTTCTCATAGACGGTGGGAGCGAGGATTGCATCATGGAGATGGTGACCCAACTAGTTTCGAGCAGGCCATCACAAGTGGAGACTATGTGAAATGGTTGAATGCTATGCGATTTGAGATGGAATCCATATACACCAGCAAAGTGTTGACTTTGCATGTTGCTCCTGAAAGGGTAAAACCCATCGGGAGTAAGAGGATCTTTGAGAAAGATAAATTGGTGTAGATGGAAAAGTTGAGATTTTCAAAGCTAGACTTGTCGCTAAGCTTAAGTCCATCAGGATCCTAATTGCCATTGTTGCATACCATGTCTACGAAATCTGGCAGACTACACGTCAAAACCACTTTTCTGAATGGTGATTTAGATGAGAGCGTGTATATGACACTGCCAGAGGGCTTCGTAGACAGTGGGAGCAGCGGAAGCATGTGCAAGCTGGTTAAACCCATCTACGGGTTAAAGCAGGTATCGCGGAGATGGAACATCTATTTTAATAAAGCTGTCAAAGAGTTTGACTTCATCAAAAAGGTAGATGAACCATGTATAAATAAGAAGGTTGTAGAGAGTATGGTTGTCTTCCTCGTATTGTACATAAATGACATACTCTTGATAGGAAAGGGTGTTCTTATGCTACACTCGGTCAAGCACCTATTATCACACAGGTTCTCCATGAAAGATCTAACTGATGTCTTCTACATCCTGGGGACATAGATCTATAGAGATAGATCTAAACGGATTTGGGATTGTCCCAATCAAGGTACATAGATACCATGCTAAAGGGGTTTAGTATGGATGATTCTAAGTATGGTAATGTAACCGCTTGTTCAGGAACCACTCTCTCCAAAGAGATGTCTCTTGAGACTGATTTGGAAAGGGCTCGCATGCAAGGATTGCCCTGCTTTGGCAGATGGGTCAATCATGTATGCGATGTTATGTACTAGACCAGATGTAGCTTACTCATTAGGTGTAGTGAGTAAATATCGAAACGATCTTTGGGAAAACCAGTGGACAGCTCAAGAACATTCTTAAGTGCTTGAGAAGGACTAAAGAGATGTTCTTGGTGTATGGTAACGGTGAACTCTAGATGGAGTCCGTTACCGATTCGAGCTTCCAGAGTGATAAGGACGACTGAAAGTCAGTCTCGGGTTTTGTCTTCATTCTCAGTGGAGGGACGGTATGTTGGAAGGGTTCCAAGCTATATACCGTAGCAGACTCGTTGATAGAGGCTAATTACATCGCTACCAACGATACTGCCAAAGAGGTTGTCTGGACGAAAAAGTTTATATGATGAACTTGGTTCCTACCATTGAGCATCCAATACCTCTGTATTGTAATGACAATGGAGTTGTGGTTTTGGCCTAGGAACCCCGGTCCCGTCAGCGATCCAGACATATTCTTAGACGGTATCACCTGATCAGGAAGATAGCTGATCTCCGGGAGATCGAGGTCAGGAGAGTTGACACAGGGAATAACACAGCGGATCCACTCACCGAGGCCATTCCCCAGATGCTATTCGAGGGAATTTTGGGACGTTGGGTATGAGATACTACAACAACTGGCCTTAGTGCAAGTGGGAGATTGTTAGGAATATGTATGCCCTAGAGGCCATTATTGATGATATAATGGATGCTTGGACATATATATAGAGGACTTTCTTGCTCGACATGATAGTATGCTATCAAGTTACCTTTATCTTAACATGTAGACCGGTATTTATATTGTCTGTCTCTTACATGTTGATAAAGCCCTTAGGATATGTACTTGACTACCAGGATTATGATGAGATCATACTAGTGGGGCCAGGGTGGTCAACAAGTACATCCTTTAATCAGTTCTTAGTCAAGGGGATATCAAGACTATAGCATCGATAGAGTAGACTAGTGTGTACGTTTCTTGTCCCTTGGAGGGCGATGGTTGATCCCATAACCATTGGTGTGTGACATCAAAGATTGTACACAGATGCTCATTAAAGAATGGGTAC
This sequence comes from Agapanthus africanus, assembly GCA_030015575.1. Lineage (NCBI taxonomy): Eukaryota > Viridiplantae > Streptophyta > Magnoliopsida > Asparagales > Amaryllidaceae > Agapanthus > Agapanthus africanus. The sequence goes on from CM057340.1 coordinate 758,211,666, forward strand.
ACCGAACATGACTCGCCGAGGACTCCTAATTAGTAGTATACTTATCGTCAGATAGCAGTCCTTTGGTGACACTGGTACATGTTAGTCCGTAGACCCAAGATCGTGATAGAGTCTTATGCGGCTCCCATTGTGCTTTGATTTCCTCCCTACCACACTCAAAGAAGACGAGCAAACATGTGGATTTTGGGTACAGTCCCGAGTCGCATGGAGGCAATGAGCGATAGGAGGGGTTTCGTTTCTCCCGGTATTGGGGGTTGATGCTGCGCTATGCTCGTGTCACGACCCGAAGGTACGGAACGTGACCGACACTTAAATTACGAAGCATCTAAAGGCGCAACGTAATCTAAGTAAGCCGAAACCCAGAAATCTAAACCATATAAAAGAAGAAGTAAAGGAAAACGTGTAGAAAAACAAGTTTAAAAGCAACATCCAATTTTCTCAAAAATTTCGGCAGAGTCTCCTTTGTAAAAACTGGCCCTAAACTGGTACAAACAAGAATAATATATATACAGCAATAAAAAGGCATCCCCAAGCGGGAGCTAGCTCTACGCCAACAGGCGGAAACAACCACACCAAGCACAATAATATACAACGCCAAAGGGTGAGACTCAAAACTCAAAAGAAAACAAATCCACCAGATACCATAATAATACAAGCGTGACTCTAAGGTCGAAATAAATAACTGATCGTTTAAACTTATCAAGTAATACAAGTTTGGTTGATGGAGCTTACTAGATACCAATGAAATAAATAAAGTACATCAGCGGTCCTGATACAAATGAACCAACCTACCGTGCAAATCACCCTGAATGAAAAGATGTGCAAGCAAGTTGCCAAGGAAACCTGTACATCGAACCTGTAATAAAATTTGGCACAACGGGGGTGAGTTGCCAACTCGTGAGTAGAAGACATCTACGAAAAGAAATTGAATGCACGACGCTGTCCTAGGTCATAATAATATACTAATATATCACTAGTCATCTAGTAGTGCAGGGTAATAACTACGCGTAAGTGCAAATGCTCCGTGCTCGTGTCAGTGTCTCAAATAGTAATATGTCGTGTGAATGAGTATGCATGTACCATGAATGTAAAACAATCAACCCTGAAATCTGGATATATCTGTATAAAAAGTCTTTAACTTTCACCATAGTAAAATTTGTATAGAAGTTTGAAACATCATCGATGAAATCCATGGAAATCCGTGTCAAGCATCGACACAAAACATGTAAATCTCAAGTCTCAATACCTCATAGTCTCAATATCTTGGGCTCCGTCAGTCCGGATCGGCCCATATCATCAAATCTCACGACAACGGTCGGTATCCTCCGGATATCCGCCGCGCCAGACATCACCGGTAGGTAGTTTTCTCCTGCCAGGCTCATTGTCTACAACTCGATCTTCTTGCCCCGGGATACCATACCAGGCCCACCATGTACCCGAGACGGTTCATCCACTCCTCGAATCGGGTCTCGAAATCCAACAGAAAACTTGAAATCTTATGGTGGACGACACATACATCACGAGAAAACCGCAACTTATATTTTAAAAAGAGAGGGAGAAAGAGAGAGAAGTTTTTATATATATTCTTGCGGTTTTCCCTAAAATCCAGAAATCTCATAGAAATCCAAAATCCCAAAATCATGAGTAAGTAAATGGTAAGTGTCGGCATAAGCCCCATAATACTGCATGATAACATGAAAATGTGAATGCATGAAATGTCTAAGTAATAAATGCAATGTCTAGACTAACACCTGAGAGTAATCACAATACTATATTGATCTAGCCTTTAGCTGATTCTATCATAAAAGATAATATGTTCTAAAGTGTACGTGACATGACAATTACCGATGATGTGTGTGTGAGCCGGCAAATAAGTGTACGTGGGACATGCGCATCATTGGTAATGGTGCTGGTGTCCTAACAGGCAGAGTTTCATACTGACTAAAGAAACATATGTATGAACATGCAACTTGATGATTTCAATATGAATGCAAAGGTAAAATGTATACTAAACACTCATTTGGAATATACATATCTAACTACAACTATATGACTCGAGCCTTAACTAGTATCTATCTAACCCCCTAAGGAACTAAAATAAAGGAACTAGTCGATAGGAAATAAGAATCCACCTAAGGTCTGAGTCCATATCTGTAATAGTCGGCGATCCAGGCTCAATAGCGTCACGTACGTAGTACGGCTTTCTCGAATCAAGAGCGCGGATCAATCATCACATCTATGTCTCGTACGGTAAAATCCATCGTACGGCATCCCAATATCGGGGTACGGGTCAAGTATCACCTACGTACATCATCATTCGTATAATATCATCATCAAATAATTTCATGATCAAAGGTACTATACTGTAATCGCATACATCCCAATATCATCAATCATATATCATTGTCTGCGAACATATACGTCGTCAATTGTTCCTCAGAAATATCATGTCATATATATCATATCGTAATCAGGTCACACATATATCATATCGTAATCAAGTCACACATATATCATATCATAACCAAGTCACACATATATCATATCGTAATCAAGTCACAGGTTACGGTCCGAGTTCTATTCTAGAGTCTCGTATATCTCAATGTCATCATCACCTATTATCGTTTATGTATACATATCCATTCTCTCATTTTCCAACGATCCGCTAAGATCATAATATGACTGTATAGCCAAGAGATCACGGCATCAAGCCCAGTTATATCGTCTCATCCCCATGTATCATATAACATCCTTATATCACATATACATGTTGTGTATATATACACCTACACACATTCCTACTTATATATACACATACACATATACACCAAGCCAAGTTTCTGTGTGTGCGTGTGTGTGTCTACCTGAAACCTACGAATTTCCTCCAAGACATTCCTCCTCTGGTAAAGTCTATCTAAATCAGTCTATTCCAACCTAAGGTCTTTAATATAGTCCTACTCGCCAAGAATCTAAGGTCACGTCCAACTTCCTAATGACAATAAGCAATATCCCTATTCTACGTTTGCGGGGGTGCTAAACGCCATCCACCCGACTTCCCCCGTAGATATACATCTACTTACCTGGTCCTTGTCTGCCGAAGACGATGTCGCCCTCCTCTTCTTCCTCGTCCGAAGTACACATGAGGGGTACCTATACGCAAACATATATAATATCGTAAATTGAATCACGGACAAAACCAAAACGACGCACGAAACGCGCATAGGTTAAAACCTATGACCCGCTCATGCAAAAGAACCAAATATCGCTCGATATCGGCGTACAAATGCCGATTGATCGAGATAAAACACCAACAAACAACTCGTAGTTTTAAAATTCATTACTTATAATATAAAACACGATTTAATTCATCGAAACCCTAAAATCGATCAAATCGTCCAATTCCGCAAAACCTTGAAAATATCAATTTACCGTTTTACTTCAAAACTTGATGTTTAAAAGAAACTAATGGTCATAATATTCATTAAATAACATAACTAGATTATAGAAACCATTACCATATTTTTCTCACACCATTTTGTCTTAATTTAAAATTTCTAGTTTGCAAATTAGCCAAAATTAACACTTGTTAAGCAAAAATTCACAATTCCACTACTAAACTTGATTTTGCATATATTAAAGTGTTAAACCACTCCATTAAACCTTAATAATGAGCTAAAACCCTAATTAGATTTTTAATACTACATTTTAAATTAATTTCTAAAACCTAGTTTACCAAAATAGCATATTTATCACATTATATTAACTAACAATTTGAAACTAATAATTAGATTAGGTCTTTCATTCATTTAACATGTTAATATTCTCATTAAAACCACAATATAATGATAAAAACCTTAATTAGAATTTTAACACACCAATATATATAATTTATAAAAATCTAGTTAGCAAAATTGCTTAATTTAAACAATTTTGAATGCACAAATTATAATACATCAACCATGCTAGATTTTTCCCTTCTAAAAATGTTAAGCTACTTATTATAACCCCACTTAATTAATAAAAACCCTAACTTGATTTTAGAAACCCTATCTTGAATTTTAAACTTGCAAATAGAATTAATTAAGAAAATCTAAATATGCTAAATAAAAGCATTTAATAACAATTAATCATAAGAATAAAAATTATACCTTCAAAGCATGAGATCCAAACATGAAAATATGCTTCCAAAATAATGGTTTCCAACTCCAAATTCCATGCTAAATTGGTCAAAGGAAAATGGTAGAGGTTGAATGTTGATTTTTGAGGTTTATTTTTGGAATTTTTGATGAATTTTGATGATTTTTAAGCAAAAATGATGGCGGAAAAATTTTGGGGCTGCCCATGGAGGTGAGTCCGGCCATGAGGTGAGGAAAAGAGAGGAAGAAGGAATGAAGAATAGTGTAGAACATTCTCCAAAGAAATACACATTTTATGTCTTTTCATAATTTCTTTATTTTATTAATTTTCTTAATTCAATTCATCATAGAAAACTCTAGAATTTTAAAGACAATTCAAGAAGAGATTAGCATGCTAAAAACCTAATTCTAATATGTCATGGTTCACTTTTGAAAAATAAACCCATTGCAAATTGTAATTTACACTAATTTAATGTATATTTAAAAGCTTATGTTAATATTTAAAATAATTAATTTAGAAAAAATATTTCATTAAACTAAAAATTTATAAGTGACTAAATAAACACCATTTACTAGTAATTACATGATTAAAATAGGTCTTCTTAAATTTATAATGAAAAATAATTATGGTTAAATTTTACGAAAAAATAATTTTATTTTACCGAAAATCAGAAAATTCACTTAAAGGGTTTTATTTATCTAATTTTTTTAAATTATTTTTAAAACGTTACAGCTCGTTTGGCTATAACTGGATGTTCCTGGCCAGGGCTGCTTATGAGATTTACTGATAAGTGCTAGCAGTAGTTTCTCGAACCGTTATAGGCCAGACATTGGCATGACTTATCACGTTACTGGGGTCTGACATTTACCACCCCTACACATGATATGCGACATATCAGATGAAGAGACCGGACTATACGGTAGTGTTACTGATAGGCTTCATGGAGACTATGGACAAGATTGCTTGTTGATCTTCATATCGCTCAATACCCGGGTAGCCGTTATATCCAGCTAGTACCGCTGACGGCTTGTAGGTGACTGATGTGATCATCACCTACTGCTGGCGTATTGACGAGTCTTTAGAGTCCCATACAGAAGTTCCCTGGTTCAAGCGAACGAAGTAGGACACATATGTGATATGTGTGTGGGCCAGATTAAATACGTGTATGTGATACCGTATTGTAATCTGGCAGTTATCTGTTATCAAGTTCGGTTATATGCGATATAACCAGATTATCGAATTAAGTGTTGATTTGATAATGTGATATACAGATAAATGATATTAGTCGGTTATATGTGATATAACCAGATTATTAAATCAAGTGTTGATTTAATAATGTGATATATATTATATGTGATATAGTTATATCTAAACTAATATCATTAGCTCACTAATTATTCTTCATGATATATATATACATACATACATACATATATATATATATATATATATATATAATGAAGCATGGCTAGAATTTCTATTTTTGAGAAAAATAGAAATGAGGTTGAAAATGAGAGCATGGTTGCAAGCATGGGCTTTATTCATTGTTTTTTCATCTTGACTCACTATTCAAGTATGGTTGCAATTTTATATTACAAAATTCCATGCTTGAATAAGTGGGGATCAAGAGTTGTCATTCATTTATAGTTCATTCCAAGCCATTTTTTCCATGCATGCTCTTTTCTTGAGTTGCTCTTGCTCCTCATCCTCATCCTCTTCCTGGCTTCAAAAATCCAAACCCTCGCATGTGATGTGAATCATGGATTTTTGAATATATTAGTGAGCAAATCAAATCCCCTACTTCACCATCCTACACTTGACTAGCAATCGAGTGTAGCGTGTTTACTACGCTAAAGAGTTTAGTGTAGAGGTAGCTTGAGGTGGAGGGACTTCGTGTGGTTCATCTTCGGCACGAATGTCATCAGAGGCAGCTCGTCCAAAACCTCAAGTGGAGTCTAGTGGAGTCGCGGGACTACTACACGAAGCATGTGAAGTGAAGGACTTGATCTACAAGGGTATAACCTCCTTTCACATTCTCTAATTATTCACATCATCAAAACCTTAACCCTAAAATTCTAGCAATGATCTTGTATAACCTAGCTTAGCACCTAGAAAAATTTGATTTTGGCATGCTTGATGCCACCTGGAACCCCTTAACGGTTCTAGGGTATACTTTCATCAGACCCTAACGGACCTCTGTCGTAAAGAGCAGAGGTTAACTGTAACGTTAGGACATTCTTGTGATAACTTCTCGATTCGTCTCGACTCGTAGGGAAAACAATGTTCCTGCGAGAACTTCTCGACTCGTCTCGACTCGTAGGGGAAAACATCTTCATGAAACCCTCACGGATCATGAAGGTGGAAAGCCTTAGGCAACGGGGATATCAACCTGTTTCCTAAGCACCGTGGCCCTGCAAGTAGGTCCAAGATGGATTATTGTATACTATCCACGGGCCATATTCTCCAAAGTCGAATATCGATAAGGAGGAAAAAAACAACCTACAAGTCCTCTCGACTTTTAAGGAGGGAAATTCTCTTGTGAGATCCTTATGACTCTCAAGAGAAAATGCACTTAGGAGTCCTCACGACTCCTAAGGAGAAAATACACCTACGGGATCCTCTCGACTCGTAGAGAGAAAAATCTTTATGAGACCCTCACGGCTCATAAAGTTGGAAAGTCTTAGGCGGTAGATCCAAACTTGTTTTCTAAGCCATTGCTGCCTTACAAGAAATTCAAGATGAGAATGTGCTCTCCTAACGGTAATATGACCTGGGAGAATATGTGAGGACGTCTTGTCCAGCCTCGAAGGGATTAGAGACACGACAGTCGCAGGGCTACTCGAACAGAAAGATTGCGTATCGAGGAATGTATCAGCCAACGTGACGGTACGATGGACAAATAACCTTAGTACCACAGACCCTAACGGTCCTCTGTCGTAAAGAGCATGGGTTAACTGCGACGTTAGGACAAGTTTGCCTGCAAGCCCAAGGGAGGTAAACTAAACAAGCTCCGAAATGAGTTCATAAACTAGATACTCCGGGATGAGTTAATAAACTACAAGCTCCGAAATGAGTTCATAAACCAGAGACTCCGAGATGAGTATATAAACTACTAAGCCAAGACAGCAAAAGAAAGAAAAGCGCTAGTATGATGAAAAATATGTCTTTTATTCATGAATCAAAATAGATACAAGATACTCTCATTCATGAGTGAATACAAAAAAAGGAAAGAAGGAGAATATACAATAAAAATTTGTTTAAGCCGGCAGACGGTGCAATAAGCTAGTAAGTTTGTCATTCTTCCGCTTGACCCCGGCTTCAAACTCCGTTTGTGCGGCAATATGGGTCCGCCTAAGTCTGCTGAGTCTAGCGACTTTATAAGCTTCAACCATCTCGCGGGTAAAGATAACGGCTCTATCAAGCGCCGCCACCTCTGTAATAGCTTCTTGAAGCACCCGCTAAATTTCGTATGCATGAGTAGTCTTCGCTGTAAGCTGAGCCTGAAGTTCTCCCAAAGCATTCGTAGCTAACTCCCTCGTCGAAAACTTCCGGTTGAGCCTCTTCTCGCATGACTGCAGATTGGCTGCGCACCGTTCGATCCATCTCTGCAGACTCGATTTTACAGTTACGATGTCGAAAGGAAGACGGATGCACTCGAGCCCATGTAAACAGACCTCCACTCGGTAACAGTTTTCAACCCATACACTTACCAGTGCTTCGTCATGATAGATGGTGAGAACGGAAAAGGAAGTGTTGGTTTCGACATCAAATTCTTCGGCCGTGAAAGAAGTAACAACGCGACGGTCTTCAATGAGAGCCTTCAGGGAGTAAATGCTTTGTTTCGCCATCTTTTTAGACGCACGCGGGGCATAGGGGCCTGGTGGCATGGAGATCCGAGATTCTAACGGGGTTAGGGTCGGCAGAGCTGTCGAAATTTACAAACAGTCAGTGAGGTTTATGAACATGGAATAAATGAAACAATGCCAAAGATAAAGCCTTACTTACCCACAGTCATACATGGGGAGTTTGAGAGATCCCCAGGCCCATCAAGGATCTCAACTTCGTCATCGACTTCTAGAACTGTGGAGAGCATATTAGCATCACTATATAAAATAATAATAATAAAACAAAAGAGGACAAAGCATACCAACCTTGGCCTGAGGAAAGAATTATGCTTTGTGGGGGTATTGCTTGGGGGGGCAGCCATGTCGAGCAAGTGTTGGAAGGTTCTTCTTGGAGATAAATTCATGATGGAGGCCGCCAATTCCCGTGATTCTGAAGGAAAGAAGGGTTTAGATAATAGAGGGATCGTTAAAACGAAATGTAAAAGATTACCTTCGATACTTCGCCCTCCTTGAACTTGAGGGATAGTAGCTTCGGCAGGCTTTGCCACACCCTCAGGTACATCGCTGAGGAGATGTGCTAATGAGGCAGCTTCTAATTGAGGGACAACAGTCGCTACCGGGAGCTCTAAGATAGGACTAACGGCTTCAGCAACCTCTTCTACACCCCTCGGTGCGTCACTATAGATGTCCATGGGATTTGGGGCCGATGACGTCAGCCCTGCTGAGGGAATAGGCACAGAAGGAACATAAGCCACCACTGGGAGCTCCACAACATGGATGGCCGCTTCAGTCACCCCCTTTGCACCCTTCGAAGTCCCTGCAAAGATCGCGCAGAAATGAGAAGACATAAAAGTAATACAGACTATTCGCTAAAAGAAAAACACGAGAAAGACGCATACCAATACGCCAAGAAGCTTGAAGTATGGCTTTTTCGAGACGTTTTTCCTTTCAGGCTAGGTGCGCTCACCGGGGTTCAAGTGGAGATGAATGACTGCCTGTCTTTAATGTAAGCTCGTCTTCAGAGGCGATCGTTATGGGCTTTTTGAGGGCCCGTTCTTCTTCCATTAACAATTGACCCATATGTACCCACCATAATGATGGATCAACGTCATAGAATATAATCGGAGGGTAGGGCTTTTTCGGGATGCGCACGTTCTCAGTCTCATCTTGTGAGCGCCTTAAAGTCTCAGCCAATTCCACGGCTTCCTTGGCAGACGAGCCAGGATAAATAAGACCGGCGTCCGATTCCTCCATAGCTATCGGTCCGTCCTGAATCAACGGCTCAGACTCAAGCAACGAGTCAAGTAAGCTGGCGACCGATCTCTTCCTCCTCATTTAACTTGTGCTAGCACTAGACGAAGAACGCTTCCTTCCCATCGGCACTTTGGCACGACGTTGACCAATCGCACTTCCGGTATTCCCTTTTGGCGATACCACCACTGATGACACCGCCATTGATGACACCGCCAATGATGACACTACCGCTGGCGCTTCACTAGAAGCCTTTGCTTCATCTCTAGTACGCACCGGCATACTAGCAGTACGGGGGATCGATTCTATTTCAGCGGCTTTGGAGATAAGTACCGGACCGCTATCCCTCAATGGAGGGCGAACCACTGACCGCGGCCGCAACGGAACGCTAGTGGCTTGGGTCGGAGCTGAAGCTCTACATTCGAAGACTACCCGCCTCTCCTCGGTAATGACAGGACTGACTCGATGACCATACCAACCTATGAAAGACCCCATACACCTTGGAAGATAGTCAGACTCAGGAATCATGAAATGGGACCCGGTGTTCAGCTGCATAAAATGATGGATGACGTCACGAGTGACTTCTAGAGACGGAGTGGGCTCAACTAAGAACGCCTCGAAAGGGACACCCTGGTTATAGCCCAATTGCTGGGCAAGGCGATGCGGATTATACCGCATAAAAAGAGCCGTGTTATTCTGACAGAATACCAAGTAGCCCGGCTTAATCGAGTACATGTGCATAATCTCTTTAGGCTTTAAAGATGGCGGTCCCCCTTTTGATAGATCAAAAAGCTGTTGAACGGGCCCCGCAAGAGCAGAGAGGACTCGGTCACTAAACACCATCCCGCCCTCGTTTGAATATGGATTGAGCAACACGCGGAGGGCCCCTAGTTAAGTCGGATTGGGAGCGGAAGCATCCACCAACCTCGTAACCCATGGGAAGGTATAAGGGGCCGCCGATGTGCTGCAAATGCTCCCAGTACATGCATCTCGATCCACAACATGAAGTAGTGGAGGGAGAAATTCACAACATCCGCACCTAGGGTTGAAGTATTGGCCGCAATGCTTAATCCATGATATAGGTGGGACAATCCCGCAATGCCAATGGCCAATCGTGCCCCTTCAGCTACGCGATAAGCAGGGTAGAAGACAGAGCATGAAAAGTCGATGCGTCGGTATGGCGAACCAACTAAGCCAAAGGCTGATGAAGCTGACGAAGAAGGTCTCTTCGTCCATGCTAGGGGCCGCAATTGCATCGAAGGACACGGCCGACGAGGCCAGAATATAAAATCGCGACAATTCTTCCTCTTTGGTCGGCAGTTTATTCAGCCCAAACCCAAAAGGGTCGTCAATGTTCGCAAACTTTGGAGCCTCTTTAGATAAAACATCTTCACGGATAAAACAGGCGATGAAGCTCTCAAAGGTGACACCCTGCCCCTCTGACGTCGCGAACATTTTCTCAAAAATACCTAGAGCCTTGATTAGACTGGGGTATTTATGGCGGACTGCATTTTCCGTCGTCAGGTTACTAAGTATAGTCGGTATGGTCGCGAACACGTACTTGTCGGGAGGCAGCAACTCTTTATAATGTTCTCCCCTGATTGGCAATCCAGAGATCTCGCGAAACTCTTCCAGTAAAATAGAGATCTCACGATCCCCTAGCAAAAAGGTGTCGGTGGGAAGATTCCATTGGTTCAGAAAAGCTTTAACCCACCAGACGTGAGGGGCCTGGTAATGGAATAAAGACGCGTACACCGCTTGATATAGCCCAACCTTCTGTAACCGTACACGGTGGGCTGAAAGAACGTATCGAGCCTAGGGAAGATAGCCTACTGGGTGGCGGGGGGTAAGGCCTACCTTGTAAACTTATCCCCAGGGTTGGTCTTCACCTTGACATATGCGGCGCCCCAGGATATCTATAGACGGCAGGGTCTGGTTGGGTATCCCGGTTATTGACGGCTCAAGCTGGCCTGTAGGAGTCCAGTTAGTCGCCTCCACCGCATAAGCGGTCTGCGGGCGTTCCATCACTGATATTGGGCAGAGGGGCTCTGTTGACACCTCACAAGTGAAGTTGCGGCGTCCCTAGATAATGTGACCATACCAAACTCCCCATAAGAGTAGACTCGTATGGTCCCTATCATATGCCCTAATCATTGCCATAACTTCCTTATCCGACGGTAATTGCGGAAAAGCGGCGTCTGAGCGAGTATAAGGAAAGTAGGGAAGTGAGGCCATTATTCCTAAAATAACATTAACAAAATATATAAGTATATAATAACAGAAGAAAACGACAGAATGTTTGTTTTGCGGGACCACTGCCCACAAAACACATGGCCCCCACAAAATCAATATGGCGGCTCACCAATGAGGAAGCAAAACAACCGTTGAAAGAATCGAAAAGGATTCTCTCCAAACAATGAAGTTTAAACAACTCTTAAAGCAAGTTCTATTATAAAATGCAACAGATTCAAATCTGCTTTAAGGGTATTAAAACCCTAAAAGTATTCGGGAAAATCAGGGGATAATTTTTTTTTGAATCTCTATTTCAGAGCTAATTTCTATGGGTGTATGGAATTAAATTCCTTTAATAAAGAGATTAATTCCCAGAAAACCGGAATGAAATTCCAAGATTCTTAAAGATCGGTGATGGGGTAAAACCCTAAAAGGAGGATTAACAATCCCCATTGATTCAAAACTTCAAAATCTACAACAAAAAATATATATGCTTTGGGATCTTTAAGAAACCGATTCAAGAAAAGAGCTATGCTCTGATGATGGATTTAAAATCCAGGGAAGAAAGCAAGAGAGGGTCGTTCAAGATCCTTACCCAAAGGGAAGTTTTGCAGAGCTTAACTCTGAAAGATTTTAAGGCAGAGAACTAAGCTCTGAAGATAAGAATTAAATTCTCAAGAAAATAACCAAGGAAGAAGATGAAGGAACAGGGGGCTTCCCAGAGGCGAAAAGCCATGCATTTATAGGACATGATGGGAGCGGTTCATCTCCCCATTCCCCTATGCAGATCCAACGGCAGTAAGGGTGATAGCGTTGCACTCACGTGCAAGCCACATGAGAACAATGCTAGGGGGCATTTGTTCCCTTTTAAAAAAAGAGAAAAAGGGATGAGGAAAATTCCCCACTAATAGAGCCTCACGTGGCCATACAAGATCGCCTATATACAAAGATTATAGGCTCTGCATTTAAACAATTGACAGACTGAAATTGAGCATCATGTGTAAGCACGTGAGCATCTATATACAAAGTATATAGGCTCCATATTAAAATAAATAGCAGGCCAGAGAAGCTCACGTGTTAACACGTGATGCCCTTCTTTAGGCTGTTGCATATAAGCAAACAAGTTTAACTCCGTAGGGGTCACGTGTTACATGTGAGTGTTCCTAAACACCAGCTCACGTGTTACCACGTGATGCCTTTTTTAGGCTGTTGCATATAAGCAAACAAATTTAACTCCGTGGGGGTCACGTGCTACACGTGAGTGTTCCTAAACACCTTCCAAGCTGATAGAATTAAATTCTAAATAAAAAGATCAAAACCCTATTTGGAAAATATTTCCTTAAATCTTTCTAAACTATCTGATAGAATTAAATTCTATATATATGGGAAATATATCCCTGATCTTCATTAAAACATAAACATCTTCTCTGTTGTTAAACGAAAGACCTTTAGATCAAAGATCCAACGGTGATCCTATGATAGAATAAAATTCTATCTTAGGAAAATATTTCCTAATCTGGTTAAAAAAAAAAGAAATCTTCTCTGTTAGACAGAGAGCCTTTGGATTAAAAAAAGATCATGGAATCGATCATGAACTCTCAATGAGAGATTCTCTTAACAAATTGATTCTTGTTCTTCTCATATAAATAAGAACAAAAAAGAGAATAGAAAGAAAGGAGAGACACAGAGAGAACACACAGAAAACACAGAGAAGAGAGAGTAAAAAGAAAAGGAGAAAAGCGAATCCAATTCTCTAAAAAGAAGAAGATCTCCCCTTTAGAAAAAAGAAACCCTAGGTAAGAAGAAAGATACATAGACTGTTTTATCTCTTTTTCGCTTCTCCAAGGATTTAACCTTTCAAAAAAAAAGAACTTAGTTCTTCCTCTGGTTGAGGTCTGCAGAAGCAGATCTTCCCACAAGTTGAGAATTTAATTCTCATCGGGAAAATTCTGTTATGCAGATTAAAAACTAAGGGGAAAGAACTAAGTTCAAAAATTTTAATTCTTCCAAAAAATATATAGGAATTTAATTTCTCTGATAAAGCTAGGGTTTAACCCTGTAAAGGAATTTAATTCTTATAAACCAAGGGACCTGAAATTCTCAAAACTCAGATAAAAATCCCCATGCATATAAAAGAAAAGACTGGTGATAACGAAAGCTCACGTGTTCCCACGTGAGCACCCCTGACGAACAGAAAGAAATGACTGAGATCGAATAACGTGATCTCACGTGACCTCCAAATAGTTGTTTAAATGGAAAAGGGGAAAAATCCATAGACAACACTCATATTTTGAGCACTCACGTGTTCGCACGTGAGCATTATATGAGCTAAGGTGCTTAGCACTTACAAAAGGAAGAGGGAATAATCCCAAAGAGATAAAAAGCCAACTTTAGGGCGCCTCACGTGCCCATACGTGAGGGCCACAAGAATTAAGTGTCCAACACTAATATACAAACGGGGATTCGGACCCAAATATGCAGCGCCAACTTTCAGGCGCCTCACGCGAGCGCCCCCAAATTTCAGTGTTTAACACTGCTTTAGAGTCTCACGTCGGAGCTCGTGAGCACCGAGCATATATTAGTGTTTAACACTATAAGAAGCCAACTTCAGCCTCAAATTGGCTAAGTCTTCTTGAGATTAAAATATCTTGGATCTCCAAATAGACCGAGTCTCTATGCTTACGACTTCCCAAACTAATGATTCCTCAATTGATAATGGCCAGAACGATGTCCATCCCGCATCTCCTAAGTTAATCTTAGTCTCCCAAAAATGACTAATGATTCTTAGATGGTCCACCATGATCTCCCCCTCAATCTGGAATTTGGTTCAAGTGTACATCTCTCCACATCTCTGATACATGTCATTGTAATTCTTCAACGTCTTCAGAGAGGTGGTGGGTCCCGACAACCAACAACTCTTTGGTGCACTCCCAAACCGATACGGACCGCAATGTCCTTAAACTAGCTACGGACCGAAACGTCCTTAAACTAACAATGGACCAAGACGTCTTTAAACTAAAACGATGGAGCCCAAATGCTCTTTTGTTAGATCTGAATGATCCTAAAACCCCGTTAAGTAGATCTTAGTCTTAAATTGGACTAACGTATCCTTAACAAAAATTTAAGTTGATCTTAATCTCAAATCCAAATCCAAATCTAAGAATATACGGATTTGGACTAATCCACGCCCTACGGGCGACGACACAAATTAGTCTCCGTATACAATCCACGGGCAACCAAAAATAAAACAAACACACACGACACGAAGTGAACTGCTGGAGCAAAAGAAAGTGGTTATCGCGATGCGGTAACGTAATTAACTGCAGGGGCTTGCGTTTGCAGGGAAGAGCGTCCCCACAATCAAATACCCCTCGTAAACGACGGGGAATTTGACGAAGTTTGCTATAACAGCCGCATCCGTCCAAACCTCCGATACACGGCGCCATAAATCAACTTGGCATCTTCGGAGAGGTGGACGGATAAACCCAAATAGCATCTGTCCCTAAATTCAGGCAAGACGAACTACGCGGTTTCTTCTCCGTTTTCGGCGGTAAACACCCATCAACGCTAAGGATCTAAATCCCACCTCACAAGGCCATCGAGCAATTTCATGCTGGCCATCTGCAGCGGGTAGCTTCCTACCCCACAACGCTGCTATTGAAGTCAAAAATTGCACCCCGGTTGACCAAGTCAAAGTCAAAGTCAACCCCAAGCCAAGTGGGCCCATGCCCAGGTCGAGTCCGAACATGAAGCGGCCGGCCCTCCCCTATGACAAAATGAAATCATATAATAAATAATTTTTATGTAATTTTTTATGCATGAATGTAAACAAAATGGGCATAAAGCCAAATTTTTGCAAGCCCATGGCTTATGTGCAAAAAGAAATAGCATATGAGACATGGGATGGGCAAAATGCCATTTGGTAAAGCCCAAGGGGATATATGTAAATATGTAAGCCTATATAAGGCAACATGATGACGAGTAAAAGAGATACTTTTCATTCCCCAAAAATTAGGGCCTGTGCCTCTTTCTCCTTCCTCAAGGTTCTAAAACCTTCTTCTTTCTTTTAAATTAAATCAAGAGTTTTACTTTTTCTTTTCCAAAACTAAATAGTTTTTCACCACAAAACCCACAAAGAGGAACTTGGATCTGCCATTAGATCTCAAAAAGGGAAGATTTTTAAATCTCACCCCCTTTCTCCAAGATCCAGCCAAACGACAGGAAGAAGAAGGAGACCCATCTCCAGAAACCCCACTTTGGGGAAGACCAAAGGCTCAAGGGGAGAATCCCCTTCATCAGCTTCAAAATATCTTAGGAATTTAACACCTCATATATATACATATATATAAAATAATAAGTGCTCCTTTCTGGGAGTACAACTCCCATTGCAGGGACCAAGTCCCTTTTGCCTTCCGAGCGCCCACGTGTCTGGCACGTGAGACGCTAGCGCCTTTACGCTCAGAGCGCCAGCGCTCTTGTGCCCACGTGCCTGGCACGTGGGGCGCTAGCGCTCAAAGCGCTAGCGTTCTTGCGCTCAGTGTCAAAGCGCTAGCACCCGAGCGTCCAAAACGCTAGCGCCCAAAGCGCTAGCGCCCTTGCGCTCAAAGCGCTAGCACCCAAAGCGCTGGCGCTTTTTCCCACGCATCCTTTGGATGCCCTTTCCCTTTATTTACATGTGTATATATATATATATATATATATATATATATATGTATGTATGTATGTATGTATGTATGTATGTATACATATACACACACATACATACTCCACGACATTGAGTTCGCATGACCAGTTTAACCCGTCAATCGGAGGTTCTCTCGCTCCAAATGCGAGGGGTAATTAACGGCAGCTTAGTCTGCGGCTGTCGGAGATTCGGATCCCTGCAATCAATAAACCCTAGCCTACCCTAGGCAGGGGGAGTCTGTAATGCGCCTGATAAGCGCACGCGCATTCCCAACTCAATGGGGTGACGAAAAACACCCTACAGATTCTGGCACGCCCGGTGGGACTTTCTCTCCTCCCATATTTCGGGTTAAACGTTCATGCAAACTCAATCAATATACATATCGATTGTCTATGCTGAAATCATGCATTTTATGCAGGGGTTAACAATTTTCAATTGCCGTCTTCGAACAAAAGTCGGTATTTGAACGACTTTCCTTAGCCCCAGCTGGGGGCAAGGCCATCGACACCGACAAAGTAATAAGGCATCTCGAGCAAGCTCCAGTGGTGCCCTTGACAACTGCTCAATCGGGTATCTTCTCCAAGCTTCCGATCTAAATGACCACCACGTCGTTAAACTGGGAACAATCGACCTCTAAGTCATTAAACTGAGAATGTAAAAAAATGTGTAAAAAAAGGGAACGTGTAAATAAATAAATAAAAAGAAAAGCCGAAATGATGGGGCAACTCGCAATAAAAATCAGAGAGTAAAATAAAGAAGAAAAATAAAGCCAAAATGATAGGGCAACCGCGAATAAAAGCCGAAATGATAGGGTAATCGCGACCTTCGCGATAAGAAAAGCTGAAGTGATAGAGCAATCGCGGTAAAACAAAAACGAAAACAAAAACAAACAAAACAAAGGCGAATGATGAGTCGCTCCTGGTACCATATTCAAGTGCAGCGATGCAGACGCCAACCAAAATCCAATTTCCCAAAATTCTCTCAGCCCTACAGTTGGTCCCCAAGTTGACCACCGTATACAATCCACGGGCTCAAATAATTCTCATCATACCCATGCCCCACCGCAATCACCAGTTACGTGGCTGGTCTCCGCCCTTGGAATTATGCTCCATTGGGAAGACCCACTCATGTGTCCTCACGATGCATGAGGAGAACAAACCTTCATGGGATCCTTACGACTCACAAAGGAAAAACACACTTGGGGGTCCTCACGACTCCTAAGGAGAAAATGCACCTACGGGATCCTTACGACTCGTAAGGAGAAAATACTTTTATAGGACCCTTACGGCCCATAAAATTGAAAAGCCTTAGGTGATAGGGATCTAAACCTGTCTCCTAAGCCATTGCTTCCCAATCCCCAAGAGGCGAATGATGAGTTGCTCCTGATACCATATTCCAGTGCAGCGATGCAGACGCCAACCAAATTCCAAATTCAAATCCCAAACGGCGAATGATGAGTCGCTCCTGGTACCATATTCCAGTGCGGCGATGCAGACGCCAACAAAGTCCCAAATTTTTTTCCGGCCCTACAGTCTGGATCATACATCCTGCAAAACCGTATACCACGAGCGTAAAACGATCCCAATCTCTCCCAAGTCTTACCGGTGAAACTACATTCAAAGTCCCACAAAAAATAAAAATAAAATAAAATAAAATTAAAAAAAATGGTATGTCCACAAGCAAAATGGGCACGGATGAAAACCCGAAAAGGCTCCGTGAGTAAAAACAGCAGGACTGCGGCGAGTTTGTGAAAACCCGAAAGGGCGCAAACTCGTAAAAAAAAGAGATGAAATGCACTCGCGAAGTCCTCTCGACTTTGTGAGGAGAAAATTCCTGCGTGAGATCCTTACGACTCACAAAGGATCAACACACTTGGGGGTCCTCACGACTCCTAAAGAGAAAATACACATACGGGATCCTTATGACCCGTAGGGAGAAAATGCTTTGTGAGATCCTTACGGCTCACAAAATTGAAAAGTCTTAGGTGATAGGGACCTAAAACCTATATCCTAAGCCATCGCTTCCTAGTAAGCAAGCGCAAATGATGATTTGCTCCTGGTACCATATTCCAGTGTAGCGATACTGATGCCAAGCAAAAACCAATTCCCAAATCCTCCCGGGGCAAATGATGATTTGCTCATCGCATTATTCCAGTGCAGCAATGCAGATGCCGACCATAACCAAAATCCCCAAATCCTCTCATGGCAAATGATGATTCGCTTCTGGTATCGTATTCCAGTATAGCGATGCTGATGTCAACCCAATTCACAATCAACAAGTCAACTTCAACTCCAACACCGCAGAAAGCGGAGAAAGTCAGAATCCAATTTCGACACCGCAAGAAGCAGAGCAAGTCAAGTTCACCCCTGACACTGCAGGAAACAGAGCAAGTCAAATAGAGTATCGACCGTCCATATCGCAAAAAGGGCAGTGCAGGCTTCCCATAAATCGGGAACCAAATCGTTCCGGATCAGAGCGTCGACCGTCCATGTCGCAAAAAGGGCAGTGTAGGCTTCCCACAAATCGGGAACCAAATCGCTCCGGATCAGAGCGTCGACAGTCCATGTCACAAAAAGGGCAGTGCAGGCTTCCCACAAATCGGGAACCAAATCGCTCCAGATCAGAGCGTCGACCGTCCATGTCGGAAAAAGGGCAGTGCAGGCTTCCTACAAAGCAGGAACTAGATCAATCCGGGCCAGGGAAACGTCTACCACGGACACTCTGTCTCGGAGACGTGTCAAGCGTCGACTGTCCATGTCACAAAAAGGGTAGTGCAGGCTTCCCACAAATTGGGAACCAAATCGCTCCGGATCAGAGCGTCGACCGTCCATGTCGCAAAAAGGGCAGTGCAGGCTTCCTAAAAGTAGGAACCAGATCCAGGGAAACGTCTACCACAGACACTCCGTCTCGGAGATGCGTCAAGCGTCGACCGTCCATGTCGCAAAAAGGGCGGTGCAGGCTTCCTACAAAGCAGGAACCAGATCACTCCGGGCCAGGGAAAAGTCTACCACAGACACTCCGTCTCGGAGATGTGTCAAGTGTCGACCGTCCATGTCGCAAAAAGGGCAGTGCAGGCTTCCCACAAATCGGGAACCAAATCGCTCTGGATCAGAGCGTCGATCGTCCATGTCGCAAAAAGGGCAGTGCAGGCTTCCCACAAATCGGGAACCAAATCATTCCGGATCAGAGCGTCGACCGTCCATGTCGCAAAAAGGGCAGTGCAGGCTTCCCAAAAATCGAGAACCAAATCGCTCCGGAACAGAGCGTCGACCGTCCATGTCGCAAAAAGGGCAGCGCAGGCTTCCCAAAAATCAGGAACCGAATCACTCTGGATCAGAGCGTCGACCGTCCATTTCGCAAAAAGGGCAGTGCAGGCTTCCCACAATTCAGGAACTAAATCGCTCAGGATCAGAGCGTCGACCGTCCATGTTGCAAAAAGGGCAGTGCAGGCTTCCTACAAAGCAGGAACCATATCACTCCGGGCCAGGAAAACGTCTACCACGGACACTCTGCCTCGGAGACGCGTCAAGTGTCGACCGTCCATATCGCAAAAAGGGCTGTGCAGGCTTCCTACAAAGTAGAAACCAGATCACTCTGGACCAGGGAAACGACTACCATGGACACTCCGTCTCGGAGACGCGTCAAGTGTCGACCGTCCATGTCGTAAAAAGGGCAGTACAGGCTTCCCACAAATCGGGTACCAAATCGCACCGGATCAGAGCGTCGACCGTCAATGTCGCAAAAATGACAGCACGGGCTTCCCACAAATCGGGAACCAAATCGCTCCGGATCAGAGCGTCGACCGTCCATGTCGCAAAAAGGACAGTGCAGGCTTTCCACAAATCGGAAACCAAATCGCTCCGGATCAGAGTGTCGACCGTCCATATGGCAAAAAGGGCAGTGCAGGCTTCCTACAAAGCAAGAACCAGATCACTCCGGGCCAGGGAAACGTCTACCACGGACACTCCGTCTCGGAGACGCGTCAAGCGTCGACCATCCATGTCGCAAAAAGGACAGTGCAGGCTTCCTACAAAGCAGGAACCAGATCACTCCGGACCAAGGAAACGTCTACCATGGACACTCCGTCTCGGAGACGCGTCAAGCGTCGACCGTCCATATCGCAAAAAGGGCAGTGCAGGCTTCCTACAAAGCAGGAACCGGATCACTCCGGGCCAGGGAAAAGTCTACCACGGACATTCCATCTCGGAGATGCGTCAAGCGTCGACCGTCCATGTCGCAAAAGGGGCAGTGCTGGCTTCCTACAAAGCAGGAACCAGATCACTCCGGGCCAGGGAAACGTCTACCACGGACACTCCGCCTAGGAGACGCGTCAAGCATCGACCGTCCATGTCGCAAAAAGGGTAGTGCAGGCTTCCTACAAAGCAGGAACCAGATCACTCCGGGCCAGGGAAAAATCTACCACGGACACTCCGTCTCGGAGACGCGTCAAGCGTCGACCGTCCATGTCGCAAAAAGGGCAGTGCAGGCTTCCCACAAATCGGGAACCAAATCGCTCCGGATCAGAGCGTCGACAGTCCATGTCGCAAAAAGGGCAGTGTAGGTTTCCCACAAATCGGGAACCAAATCGCTCCGGATCAGAGCGTCGACCGTCCATGTCGCAAAAAGGGCAGTGCAGGCTTCCCACAAATCGGGAACCAAATCGCTCCAGATCAGAGCGTCGACCGTCCATATCGCAAAAAGGGCAGTGTAGGCTTCGTACAAAGAGGGAACCAAATCGCTTCGGGCCAGGGAAACGTCTACCACAGACACTCCGTCTCGGAGACGCGTCAAGCGTCAACCGTCCATGTCGTAAAAAGGGCAGTGCATCCAAAAAAGTGGGAACCAAAGCAAGTCGCCTCCACGCAAAAGAAGATCCATCAATTTCATGCACATGACTCACATATGTGGTGTGCATTTATTGATGGGGGCCACTTTATTGAAGTCGAAAATTGCACCCCGGTTGACCAAATCAAAGTCAAAGTCAACCCCACTCCAAGTGGGCCCATGCCCAGGTCGAGTCCGAACATGAAGCGGCCGGCCCTCCCCCTTGCCAAAATGAAATCATGTAATAAATAATTTGTATGTAATTTTTTATACATGAATATAAACAAAATGGGCATAAAGCCAAATTTTTGCAAGCCCATGGCTTATGTGCAAAAAGAAATAGCACATGAGATATGGGATAGGCAAAATGCCATTTTGTAAAGCCCAAGGGGCTATATGTAAATATGTAAGCCTATATAAGGCAACATGATGATGAATAAAAGAGATACTTTTCATTCCCTAAAAATTAGGGCCTGTGCCTCTTTCTCCTTCCTCAAGATTCTAAAACCTTCTTCTTTCTCTTGAATTAAATCAAGAGTTTTACTCTTCCTTTTCCAAAACTAAATAGTTTTTCACCACAAAACCCACAAAGGGGAACTTGGATCTGCCATTAGATCTCAAAAAGGAGAGATTTTTAAATCTCACCCCCTTTCTCCAAGATCCGGCCAAACGACAGGAAGAAGAAGGAGACCCATCTCCAGAAACCTCACTTTGGGGAAGACCCAGGGCTCAAGGGGAGAAGCCCCTTCATCAGCTTCAAAATATCTTAGGAGTTTAACTCCTCATATATATACATATATACAAAATAATAAGTGCTCCTTTCTGGGAGTACAACTCCCATTGCAGGGACCAAGTCCCTTTTGCCTTCTGAGCGCCCACATGCCTGGCACGTGAGGCGCTAGCGCCCGAGCGCCCATGTGCCTGGCACGTGGGGCGCTAGCGCTCTTGCGCTCAGAGCACTAGCGCCTGAGCGCCCATGTGCCTGGCATGTAGGGCGCTAGCGCTCTTGCGCTCAGAGCACTAGAGCCAAAGCGCTAGCGCCCGAGCGCCCACGTGTCTGGCACTTAGGGCGCTAGCGCTCAAAGCGTTTGCGCCCGAGTACCCACATGCCTGGCACGTGGGGCGCTAACGTCCTTGCGCTCAAAGCGCTAGCACCCAAAGCGCTGGCGCTTTTTCCCACGCATCCTTTGGATACCCTTTCCCTTTTTTTATATATATGTATATATACATATACACACATACACACATACTCCACGACACTGTCCCTATTAGAAAAAAATTTCTAACAGGGCGCTGCCTCGCACCCCGCAAGGGGGCTGCTAGCCTCCTTGACCCCCGTAAAAACTCTGCGGGGCCCCCGATATATCCGAAACCCCTTCAAAACACAACATTGCACATTGAGTTCGCATGACCAGTTTAACCTGTCAATTGGAGGTTCTCTCGCTCCAAATGCGAGGGGTAATTAACGGCAGCTTAGTCCGCGACTGCCGGAAATTCGGATCCCCGAAATTAATAAACCCCAGCCTACCCTAGGCAGGAGGAGTCTGTAATGAGACTGACAAGCGCACGCGCATTCCCATCTCAATGGGGTGACGAAAAACACCCTACAACTGCGGATCAAAGCCCTCACCATGAGGCAATCGGACAATTTTCTGCTGGCCCATCTGCAAAGGTTCAAAGCCTTCACGACGAGGCCGCCTAGCAATTTCATGCTGGCCAATCCCTAGCGGGTAGCTTCTTACCCATCAACGCTAAGAATCTAAAGCCTTCAACTTGAGGCTACCGAGCAGCTTCCCTGCTCAGTCCATCTCTAGCGGGTAGATTCCTATTCATCTACGCTAAGCATCTAAAGCCCTCAACTTGAGGCTACTGAGCAGCTTCTCTATCCGGTCCATCCCTAGCGGGTAGATTCCTACTCATCTACGCTAAGGATCTAAATCCCTCCTAATGAGACCACCGAGCAGCTTCCCTGTCTGGTCCATCTCGAGCGGGTAGCTTCTTACCCATCAAGCCTCAGGGGCTAAAGCCCTCCCAAAGAGGCCACGGGGCAGATTCCTGCTCGGCTAATCTCCGAGGGGTAGATTCTTACCCTATAAAGACACGGGTCTAGAGACCATATCAGGGAGGAATCAGTCAATGCCGACCTATTCTAGCTCGGCTGTTTTTCAACTCACTCTAAGAGACGTGGTCGTCAACCCGACTCTGAAGAATAGACTGATACCGACCTTCCCACACATGGATATCTCTCGATTCATCTTAAATGAACAATCGCCATCTCGACTTCGGGGAGTGGGAGGGCACCGAATTTCCTAAACTTGGCAATTAATTGACCTACACTCGACACGTGATCATCATCTAAAAATCCGGGCATCGACCTACGGCCTAACACTCGATTCGAGGAAAAGACTGACGAGCTGAAGTACTCACGCAGAAAGCACACAGTCATGAAGAGGAAAATAAGCTCAGTTTTATTTATATTCTAGAAATTTTTACAAGGTATTCTATGTTCCCCAGCCTTACAAAAAGTGCCCGGAGGCTTACAAAATTTAGAAAAAAGAAAAACAAAAAGGGCACAAGGCAAAAAAGCTCAGGATGCAGGCTCCACCGGGGTCTCACCCTGCTCGACACTGCCCTCGAAGGCCGGTGCTTCGATCTCTTAGACGGCTTCACCCCCTGCGGCCACCTCGACGCCCGCCTCCTGCGGTACATCCTCGGAGAGCAAGTACTTAGCGCTGAGCTCACCGTCGGCAAACTCCGGCATTGACACCTTGACGGCGTCAAGAGCCTCATGCTAAATGATGGCCGAGGCTTCGGCGAGGTTGGCGTAGAACTGGTCAGACGCCTTATACCCCTCCACAGCCTTCGCCTCCCGGCTCTTGGCGAGCTTCACCGCAACTAGCGCCACCTGAACGTCCTTCCTGAGGGCGTCCCTTGACTTCTTCATCGTGGTGTAGAGGCTTCTAGCCTCATCCAACTTAGCGTGAATGGACCGGTGGGACTCCTTTAGTTTGGAGTTCGCCAGCGCCTCGGCGACCAACCGCAAGTCAAGGATAGCCTCCTTCTCCTCCGTCTTTTCCAGCTGAATGCGAAGCTCTTCCTCACGCGAGGATGCTTTGCCCGCCTTCTTCATAGTCGAGGCGATCTCCTCGGATTCCATATTGACAATGAGAGCATAGTAGTGAAGGACCTGAGGAAAGCAAAAAAACGAGTTAGAAAAGATCAACCCGAGAAAAAAATACTTAAGAAAATTCTTAAAGGAAAACAGATACTGACCTGAACCACCTCCTGAGCAATGGCGGCCACTTGGGACTTTAGGGTCCCCCGACGAATTTTGCCCCTGGTCGATTGCTCCATGTCGGAGAGCAAGCTGTCGGTGACGGAAAGCCCCGAAGGCACCTCAAAACAGATATCCCCCTCTTGCACGGGGATCCCAGCGGGTGGCGAGCGAGAGATCTTCCTTTTGTGCCTCTTGAGGGGGACCTCGATGGGACATGCTTCATCCTCCACCTCCCTCACCCAGGGCTCCGATCCCCTAGCATGATTTTGGCTCTTCCCATGGCAGACTTCCATGACTCGGGGTGCAGCGGAAGGCTTCGCCGGTGGAGTTGGTTTTGGGGCCGAGCCCGGTCCAGCTAAAAGCCCTCTCGGAAAGCAGGACGTCGGCTCGCTGGATAAGGTCCCGTATGGATACCGCCCTCGTCTCAGGTGAGGATGACTATTTCGTCCTCGGGCAGTCAGCCATGTGCCACTGTGTAGGCACCGGCCAGTCCTCGCCCTCAGAAGGTCCGACGAATACAAGCTTCTCCTTCTATTCATGAATGGAAGAAGGAACGACTACCACGCCTGACCCGGCCATCCCACCCTTGCATTTTTTGAAGGAAAAATACACCCATATCGGCTCGTCCTTACTGGTGCCGGGGTGATTTTTGTAACAAAGAAAGGAAATTAGGAGGGTCAAACTAAAGGGGATATTCTCAAGTTTCAACCGGACCAGAAACCCGAGGAGGATTTTCCACGAGTTCAGCGCTAGCTGGCCCGAAACAAGATTGAACCAACGAAGCACTCCATATACATTGGTTGAGAAGGGCACACGCATTCCTGCCCGGAATGCTTCCAAATACAGGGCAATCTCCTTACCCTGCACATGTTCCGCCAGCTCACCCTCTTTAGCTGAACGAAGAGAATTGTTAAAAGGGAAATGGAATCGAGCCTGGATCTGGGTAAGCTCGTCCACATTTCTCAAGACGGAGGACGCATCGCGGACATTCCCGATGCGCACCTTGGGAGCCTTTGTCGCCGCCAGACGGCGGGTGACAGACGCGGCCCTGACTCTCGGGGGGAACCCGACGTAGAGGACGAAAAAGAAAAGGAACCTTTTTGGCCCCTAAAGCCAAAGAGGAGGAAGACCCTGACTCTACCTTAACTATCTCTACAGACTCCTCAGATGAAGACATCTAACCTGACTCAATGGAATGGGCTGGCCGAGAAAAAAACACGGGTGATCCGATCTAAGAGGAATAAGCACTGGGCAATCTTTCAAAATGAGGATGAATTATGTGGAAGTGTTGACCCTAGGGGGGTCCCCTTTTATTTATAAACTTCATAGAGAGCATCCAACGGCCAAATCAATTCCCGCTAAAATGAAGCGTCACGCTTGCCAGTCGTCAAAGCTCCACATAGCAGATAACCATTGGGGATGTCCCTTCGGTCGCAGGCGACAGTGACAGACTGTCATGTCCGCTAACCCGCATCAGACATGTGGCCTGTATCCCAACAGACGAATGAGCGAATTGGCGCCCCCTTTTTAATGAACAATCATTTCACTGATCCACTGACGCCATCGAGGATATGCACGAAGATTCAGGCGAACGACGAGGCGACACGTGGGCCCAAAGATTGAAACGACGTAACCACCAAACGCCATGCCTTTCCCGGGCGATCCGCAATATGATTCCTTGGCGCCAAATTGAGCTGAAGAAAGGCTGAGCAAACCACTCTTGCTCCGACCTTTGGATAGATCGCAACGAGAGTGGGGGGCTAATGATGATGCTCACAAGTGGTGTCTCCTCAGATTATGACACATGGCAGATGACGTGTACCGAAGGCTACGGGGGTAGAATAATAAGTTGCATTAGGTAGGATTCCTCGGGACTTCGTCTCGAAGAATGTATCTGACCTTTCAGGAGACCTCCCTGAATACGTTCCACCTTCACCTAAAACTACCAACAGCTCATCTCCGAGCCCTGACGTGCTGAGCTTTTTCGGCCTCTCGGCTCGTCTCCGAGCCTGTAACAACTCTGTTTCAATGTACAGAAAAAAAATTGTTTAAAAGTTAATGTACAGATGGAGTATTTGCAACCATGTATATGCTATAAGTATTTGAATTTCTTTTGAACAGTAAAAAACAATTTGTAGCTCATTGGTAAAGCCCTTGCACTGTTGTGACGTAACCCCTGTATTCGAATCCTCCCATCCACATATATTTTTGTTGATTTTTCTTTTAAAATTTTAGAAGCTCAAAAGTTTGCACGTGCACGGCACGTAAAACGAAAAGTCATAAAAAAAACAAACATGTGGAAATTGGTAAACAAACAGACAGGGACACGTGGCAGAGATCCACACCCCAACCCACCGGATTGGACCAGAGAGATTCAAGATTGGGTCGGCGCCGCCGGTTTAAGCAGGGTGAAATGCAATTTTTTTAAACCCTAATACCTCTTGGCCTCCCCCTTAACCCATGTACTGTTAGTTTTTATTGAAAATAAACAGAGAATTTAAAAGTGGCATTAAACCAAATTTTAAATGCATTTTTTAATTCTCAATTCATCTTAAACCTTAATTTTTCCTATAAATACCACACTACATTTTACCCCTCCTCATTCAGAAATCTAGTGTCAAAACTCTCTAAAAATTCTAAGTCCAAAATGCTGTACAAGTGGAGTTAGCAAAGGGTAAGGTTCCGGCGACGTTTCGGGAAGAATCCGGCGACGAAACGACTCCCCGACGATCCTAAAATCTTTCCCTACCTCTTCGCTCTAATTCTAATCTATAAGTCCCTTTCCCCCTTCTCAACTTCTATTCTAAAACATCTTCTTTTCAAAACTCGCCGGAAGTGGAGTTATTCCGACTTCCGATTCTCTTTTCCTATAAAACTCATTTTTTTCTTAAACAATAAATTAACATATCTTCTTATAATGTTTAACAAACATAAATAAACACATTAGAATAAGTTTCATCTCAAAATAATATGTATTGCAATTTCTATTTCACTTTTACGGTAAAATACCATCATGTATACATACGACATTACTTATTCATTTTACCCACATTACCTTTAGAAAACTCACGAGATAATGACTTATCTCATCACAACACTCATCCTCGACATAACACGATAACTTTTGGAATATTAGTTGTGAGGAAAATACAATTTACAATAAAAAACCTTAAGCTATTACAAAACCGTTTTCTTGGAAAATGTATTACTTAATTCCATACGATTAAGTCCTTACAACCCATTCATGGATAATCCGACTTGGTTGGTGCGGATTGTCGCACATCCATCGGACTAGTAGGGCGAAATTCAGACCTCCGCAAGGAGATTTCGGTCTCGATGAAATTTGTATTACAATTTTAAGAAAAACGTGATTTCTAGTTAATAAATAAATTCTATTTTTTAATATATATATATATATATATTTTAAAAATATCTACTTTAAATATTATATATATATATATATATATTCCATGTTTTATAAATAAAGGAATCACAAATTTCATGAAACTACCATTACAACTCAATGCAATTCCAATATTACACTAAAATACCGTATACTATGCAATCTAGGTTTTATTCACTAGAAAACTTCACATTATAAAATTTACATCCATGAAAACCATTAAGACGATAATTAAATACTTGAGATTTATTTTGAAAATATATCAAAAACTATTTTTCATAAAACCCCCTTAAATTATATTAATTACAATAAGAACCCTAGTAAATATAGGTTTAAGCGGGGCCAATTCTCTTGAGTCTCAGGGTGCCGGAGAAAATGTGTGCTTACCTATTTAAGATAGACAACTAAAACGGGGTTATCATACGGTTATTGTCTTGGAAAAAGACACAAATCCTGCCGTCCATGTGCAGCAGGTACCGATAACTCCAAAACATAAATCAGGACTTCAATTTTGTTTAAAAGTCTGACTCAGCTGGAGTCACGATCAAATCTGAAAATAATCTGACTTGAATTCAATTCAAGTATACCTACAATACAACATGAGTCCGTGAATACTAGAATACAATCCAAATCAAAATGAACATAACTTGAACCGAACCATGGATATACTCTGATTACATGACTATCAATTTATATCCATTCCGTTTACATGATATCATGGTTTTGGTAAGTCTTCCATTTACAAAACAAGTAATACAATCAATACAAAAGACATTACGGGGTTTTAAAGGGGCAGACTGGTACTGAATGTGTTAGAAGTGGCACGAGACGGTCACTTTAATACACATAACCTGAATATCCATTGCTGTTGTACCGTAGCTTAACGGTTTCTTATGCTCCGTATACCTTAGTCTCCGGAATAGTGGGACTCCTCTCGTATACACTGGCATATTCTGTACCAAGGTACAAATAACTGCGTTAATATAACAATTAAACAATTTACTAGTATATTCTCTTATCTGTCTACTCTATTTCTCTCTTTCTTTGGGACTTACCGAGCGATTGTTCGCTGACGACATTCCTTCTTTTCTTTCTTTGGAATGTTGTCAGGTGGATCAGACTCACTTGAGATTGTGCCCAGCATTGAAGACTTGGAGTAGTTTGAAGAAGCTTCAGAGCTGCAGGCACTTGTATATACTTGTCATTTCAGTTATGCCATTGTTTAGGCATTGCTTTATATTCCTATATTTACATTTCCAGTTGTACCTGTAAAGAAATGTTAAATAAATAAAAGTTGTTCATTTACATTCTTGCCTTCTTATGTATATTTTACATTATATTGCTTAGTTACGCTTAGCGTATTTACTTCTGAGTAAATACGAAGAGGGCTCAGTCTCGCCTCCTGCTCCGTACACTGAGAAGCGGGGTGTGAAAAGTTTTGTGTGTGGCCCATGCATGTCAGTTCCGCATGACGTCTTAAGCAATATAACACAAGAATTAGCAACTAAAAATATTCTTTACATTTCATATTCCTTGAATCTTACAATTTCATCTTCTTTGAATCTATCGTAACCCTATTTTTCTTTAAAGATTATGGATTCTCCGAACAATACCAGCACAAACGTGAATGGGAACACACCACCTCCTCCTCTACCACCACCTCCTATCATAGTTGCTACGATCAACGAGCAGACGGTTTTGCTTGAGGCAATTCGAGGCCTTCGGGGGGGACAGCAGCAGCAGACTGCTATCCTGATGAACAGTCCACAAGCGGAAGCACCTGGGGTGAAGCAATTCCGCGCATTGCACCCAAAGCAATTTTCAGGGAAAGTGAGCCCCCTGGAAGCTGAAGAATAGGCTCAGAGCATTGAGAACAATCTAGCAGCAGCATAAGTGCCAGAGATCACCTGCGTATGGGTTGCGAAGCTGCAACTCATAGATAACGCCCGAGTTTGGTAGAAGGCGGAAGAAAGCCATTTTGCTTAGCCTATCGAATGGAAACTTTCTGCAAAATGTTCGACGTGAAGTACTTTCCAGAGACTACCCGACTTGACATGGAGCAGCAATTCATTCATCTACAAAAAGGTTCGATCTGGACAAAATCTGTGGATGAATATGATGCTGAGTTTACCATGCTCAGTAAGTTCACAGCACACTTGATACCGACTATTGAGATCGGGTCTAGACGATTTCAGCAAGGGTTAGTCCGGAGATCCAAGATGCCTTAGCTACAGGGGATTTCCTAACCCACGACCTGGCTTGGAAAGCTGCCCGTCGATATAAGGCAGTGGTGAAAATGAAGGGCAGACCCCAATCTATCGGGGTGAAGCACCTTGCCACCCAAATGGCAGGAGGAGGCTCTTTAAGGCCATCATTTGTACCCAGGAGACCGGGAGTACCATCTAACCAGCCCAGTACAGCTTTTTGCACCTACTGCAGGAGGGATGGACACCTAGCGAAGGACTGCCGATGTGCAAATCGCCTTTGTTTGGTCTGTGGTTCACCCACACACGATATTGGGTCTTGTCCTCGAAAACTCAATCCTAATGCTGCACCCACACCAGCAATTACCTATCCGTAGAGGCCAACTATCCAGGCACCTGCTCCACGACTTGTTCTCCCTGCTCTACCTCCTCGTGGACCGACTGCACCTCGTCCTCGTCAGTTCCACCAAGCTCAACAGAACCCACCTAAAGGACAAAGGAACGGACAGTTGAATGCTCCTCCAGCTAGGAGGAATGTACCTAGGCGACAGGCTTTCACAGTGACTGTGGAAGAAGCTGAAGCCACTGGCCAAGTCATTACTGGTAACCTTCCCATCTTTTAAATCGATTCAATTCTTGTTTGCTTCACTATATTTTCTATACCTAAACCTATCCTATATACCTTAGGTACGATCTTAGTAGCTTCACTTTTTACACTAGCACTCTTCGATACTGGAGCATCTTATTGCTTTATATCGCAACGGTTCGTCCGAACTCATGCGATTCCAGTCAAACCGCTCGTATTCAGCTGGAATGACAGTTTAGGGAATGGCGTTCTAAAGGAAACATTAGGATACGAGCTATGTCCAGTGGTCGTCTGCAGCAGAGAATTCTATACTGACTTCAAGGTGCTGGACATACCGAACTTCGATATAGTTTTGGGTATGGATTGGCTCGGAACTTTCTACGCTGCCATCGACTGTCATCAAAGGAGGGTCGTGTTCAAGATTCCAGACCATCCGGTCTTTTATTTCAAAAGTGGAGACCGTACCCTGGAGCCAAGCACATATAAGGCAAAACCGAGGAATGCAGTGATTGCTACACTTCAGGCAGAAGAAGAAAAGCCATAGGTAGTTCAGGAGTTCGATGACGTATTTTCTGAAGATATATCAGGTTTGCCTTCCGATTGAGCTCTTGAATTCAGCATTGATTTAGTACCTGGAGCACAACCAGTGATCAAAGCACCATATCGCTTAAGTCCCAGAGGTTTGAAGGAGATCTGAACTCAATTGGAAAAATTATTGAAGAAAGGATGAATTCGTCCCAGCACTTCAAGTTAGGGATCTCCAGTTTTACTAGTGAAGAAGAAGGAAAGCTCGTACAGAATATGCATTTAATGCAGAGCTCTGAACGAAGTAACTATAAAGGACAAGTATCCACTACCACGCATCGACGATCTATTCGATCAGTTAAGTGGATCTTGCGTTTTCTCCAAGTTAGATGTTCGTTCGGGTTATCATCAGGTGAAGGTCAAAGAATCTGATATCCATAAAACGACATTCAAAACTTGCTATGGACATTACGAATATCTCGTGATGCCATTTAGAGTGACCAACGCACCAGCAATATTCATGAACCTGATAAATCCAGTTTTCCGAGAGTACCTAGACAGGTTCGTTGTCATATTTAGCGACGATATCCTTGTGTATTCAAAGAGTCGGAAAGAACACGCCAAACACTTAAGAATATTCCTTGAGACTTTGCGACAACATCAGCTCTATGGCAAATACAGCAAGTGTGAGTTTTGGCTAGATCATGTCGGATTTCTCGGACCTATCATTTTAGGCAAAAGAATCTCTGTAGACCCAGCGAAAGTATCAGCAGTAAGAGAATGGCCGACACCAAAGACAGTGAAGGACATTCAAAGTTTCTTGGGCTTAGCAAGATATTACAGAAGATTCATTGAAGGATTCTCCAAGATTGCAACACCCCTGACCAAGTTCACACGTAAAGATGAAGAATTTGTGTGTTCAGAAGCATGCGAATGAGCTTTCGTAGAACTCAAGTCAAGATTGATATCAGCGCATATCCTTGTCATATCGGACCAATCTGGAGGTTTCGTAGTGCATTGCGGTGCATCCGGCAAAATATTAGGATATGTTCTACATCAGCACGGTAAAGTTGTAGCTTATACATCAAGACAGCTGAAGATTCATGAGCGCAACTATCCGACGCATGATTTGGAGTTGGCGGCCGTTATCTTTGCTCTCAAGATTTAGCGCCATTATTTTCTTAGAGAACGGGACCACAAGAGTGTGAAATATGTGTTTACTTAGAAAGAGTTGAATATACAGTAGAGAAGATGGTTAGAACTTATGGCGGACTTCAACATCAACCTACAATATCATTCAGGGAAGGTGAATGTAGCACCTGATGCACTTAGTCACCAACCATTAGCACTGAATCTCACCGTACAGTGGAAGCTTCAAAAAGATTTACATCAAAAGGAGATTGAAGTGGTCATAACAGGTAACGCTTCAAGTTTGATGAACTTACATGTTCAGTCTACTATTGTCAATCAGATCAAACCAGCTCAAGCCAGTGATGCTAAGTTGCAAAGGATCAAAGAACAAGTAGAAAGTATAATTAGAACAGACTTCATCATCCATGAAGACGGATATTTGAGATACGGAAGTAGATTGTGTGTACCAAAAGGTTCTGTTCAGGAAGAATTGATGAAAAAAGCTCATACACCCTAGAGGTACAAAGATGTACAAAGATCTATGTCAAAATCACTGGTGGCATAGAATGAAGCGTGAAGTAGTCAGAAGCGTTGCTAAATGCTTGGTGTGTCCGCAAGTAAAGGCTGAACATCATAAAACAACTGGTTTAGTTCAACCGTTACCTATCCCAGAATGGAAGTGGCAACACATCACTATGGATTTCGTGACTGCACTTCCTCGCAGCACGAAAGGTAACGATGTTGTATGGATTATTGTGGATCGACTCACAAAGTCGGCTCACTTCATCCCATTTCTAGTTGGCCAATCTACTGAGACATTAGCAAAGAAGTACACGGAGGTAAGAATCTACGTAAGATTTAAACTTTTCATAATGTACTATTTTTGATACCCATGAACTCATGCAGGAGATCATGAGATTACATGGAGTACCGGTTTGCATTGTCTCCGATCGTGACACCAGATTCTGATCGCAATTTTGGCAGAGTCTGCAAACTAGCATGAGCACAAGTCTGAACTTTAGCACAGCGTACCATCCACAAACAGATGGACAGTCTGAGCGAACGAATCAGATCTTAGAAGATATGCTAAGAGCGTGTATGCTAGAATTCCGAGGATCGTGGGAAGATCACCTACATCTTGTGGAGTTTTCATACAACAACAGCCACCAAGCGAGTATTGGAATAGCACCGTTTGCGACTTTATATGGAAGGAAGTGTCGATTACCATTAAGTTAGGATGACATCGGAGATAGAGAACTCCTTGGACCTGAGATGATAGTGGAAACGGTCGATGTTGTACGCACTATCAGGGAAAGAATACGCATAGCCCAAGATCGACAGAAACACTGGGTTGATGCAAAGCACTGACACTTGGAGTTCCAACCGAAAGATCATGTCTTTCTGAAGATTTCTCCAAACCGTGGAGTGATTCGCTTTGGACGAAGGGGTAAGCTTAGTCCGAGGTACATTGGACCGTTCGACATACTCGAACGAGTCGGAGAAGTGGCTTATCGCTTGGCACTTCCACTCTCATTTGAAGGAGTGCACAACATATTCCACATATCCCAGCTCCGAAGGTATGTGAGTGACCCCGGTCATATTCTTGATCACTCCGAGCTCACTGTACAGTCAGACTTATCTTGTGAGCAACAACCTATTGAAATTCTGGATAGAAAGGTGAAGTCACTTCGGAACAAGGAAGTAAACTTAGTTCGAGTGATATGGAGAAAAGACTCACCAGAAGAATCAACATATAAACGTGAGGACGACATGCGTGCAAGATACCCTCACTTGTTTGTAAATTAGTCCTTAAAATAATTGTAAATTTTGAGGATGAAATTTTTGTAAGGAGGGTAGAATGTAACAACTCTGTTTCAATGTACAGAAAAAAATTGTTTAAAAGTTAATGTACAGATGGAGTATTTGCAACCCTGTGTTTGCTATAAGTATTTGAATTGCTTTTGAACAGCAAGAAATAACTTGTAGCTCATTGGTAAAGCCTTTGCACTGTTGTGACGTAGCCCATGTGTTCGAATCCCCCCAGCCACATATATTTTTGTTGATTTTTCTTTTAACATTTAGAAGCTCAAAAGTTTGCACGTGTACTGCACATAAAATGAAAAGTCACAAAGAGAACAAACATGTGGAAATTGGTAAACAAACAGACAGGGACACGTGGCAGAGATCCACACCCAACCCACCAGATTGGAACGATGAGATTAAAGATTGGGCCGGCGCCGCCGGTTTAAGCAGGGTGAAATGCAATTATTTTAAACCCTAACACCTCTTGGCCTCCCCCTTAACCCATGTACTGTTTGTTTTTATTTAAAATAAACAGAGAATTTAAAAGAGGCATTAAACCAAATTTTAAATGCATTTTTTTTAATTCTCAATTCATCATCCTATACCCTAACTTTTCCTATAATACCACACTACATTTTACCCCTCCTCATTCAGAAATCTAGTGCCAAAACTCTCTAAAAATTCTAAGTCTAAAAAGTTGTACAAGTGGAGTTAGTAAAGGGAAAGATTCTGGCGACGTTTCGGGAAGAATCCGGTGAAGAAATGACTCCCCGACGATCCCAAAATCTCCCCTACCTCTTCTCTCTAATTCTAATCTGTAAGTCCATTTCCCCTTCTCAACTTCTAGTCTAAAACATCTTCTTTTCAAAACTCGTCGGAAGCGAAGTTATTCCTACTTCCGATTCTCTTTTCTTTAAAAACTCATTTTTTTCTTCAACAATAAATTACCATATCTTCTTATAATGTTTATAAAACAAAAATAAATATATTAGAATAAGTTTCATCTCAAAATAATATGTATTGCAATTTCTATTTCACTTTTACGGTAAAATACCATCATGTATACATACGACATTGCTTATTCATTTTACCCATATTACCTTTATAAAACTCATGAGATAATGACCTACCTCATCACAACACTCATCCTTGACATAGCATGATAACTTTTGGAGTATTGGTTGTGGGGAAAATACAATTTACAATAAAATACCTTAAACTATTACAAAACCGTTTTCTTGGAAAATGTATTACTTAATTCCATACGATTAAGTCCTTACAACCCATTCGTGGGGAATCTGACTTAGTTGGTGCAGATTATCGCACATCCATCGGACTAGTAGGGCAAGATTCAGACCTTCGCAAGGAGCATTCGGTCTCGATGGAATTTGTCTTACAATTTTAAGGAAAACGTGATTTCGAGTTAATAAATAAATTCTATTTTTTAATATATATATATATATATATATATTATCAAAATATCTACTTTAAATATAATATATATATTCCATGTTTTCTAAATAAAGGAATCACAAATTTCATGAAACTACCATTACAACTCAATGCAATTCCAATATTACACTAAAATACCATATACTATGCAATCTAGGTTCTATTCACTAGAAAACTTCACATTATAAAATTTACATGCATGAAAACCATTAAGACGATAATTAAATACTTGAGATTTATTTTGAAAATATATCAAAAACTATTTTTCATAAAACCCTCTCAAGTTATATTAATTTACAATAAGGATCCTAGTAAATATAGGTTTAAGCGGGACCAATTCTCTTGAGTCTAAGGGAGCTGGAGAAAGTGGATGCTTATCTATTTAAGATAGACAACTAAAACGGGGTTATCATACGGCAATTGTCTTAGAAAAAGACACAAATCCTGCCATCCATGTGCAGCAGTTACCAATAACTCCAAAACATAAATCAGGACTTAAATTCCGTTTAAAAGTCTGACTCAGTTCGAGTCACGGTCAAATCTGAAAATAATGTAACTTGAATTCAATTCAAGTATACCTACAATACAACAAGAATTTATGAATACCAGAGTACAATCCAAATCAACATGAACATGACTTGAACCGAACCATAGATATACTCTGATCACATGACTATCCATTTATATCCATTCCATTTGCATGATATCATGGTTTTGGCAAGTCTTCCATTTATAAAACAAGCAATACAATCAGTACAAAAGACATTACGGGGTTTTAAAGGGGTAGACTGGTACAGAATGTATTAGAAGTGGCACGAGACGGCCACTTTAATACACCTAACATGAATATCCATTATTGTTGTACCGTGGCTTAACGGTTTCTTGTGCTCCATATACCTTAGTCTCCGGAATAGCGGGACTCCTCTCGTATACATTGGCATATTCTGTACCAATGTACAAACAACTGCGTTAATATAACAATCAAACAATTTACTAGTATATTCTTTTATCTGTCCACTCTATTTCTTTCTCTCTTTGGGACTTACCGAGTGATTGGTCGCTGACGACATTTCTTCTCTTCTTTCTTTGGAATGTTGTCAGGTGGATTTGACTCTCTTGAGATCGAGCTCAGCATCGAAGACTTGGAGCAGTTTGAAGAAGCCTCAGAGCTGTAGGCACTTGTATATACTTTTCATTTCAGTTATGCCATTGTTTAGGCATTGCTTTCTATTCCTGTATTTACATTTCCAGTTGTACTTGTAAAGAAATGTTAAATAAATAAAAGTTGCTGTTCATTTACATTCATGTCTTCTTGTGTATATTTTACATTATATTGCTTAGTTATGCATAGCATATTTACTTCTAAGTAAATACGTAGCGGACTCAGTCTCGTCTCCTTCTCCGTACATTAGGAAGCGGGGCGTGACAGAGCCATCTGATAGGCCGAGCTTCCTTGGCTTCCTCGATCAACTGAGAGCGCGGAACCCAAGCGTCCCCACAACGGCTCCGCATATCTCGCTAGGGCGAGATATCCGCCTCCCCGTGTTCCGCGTCCCATGTTGGTGCCTCCTATTAATGGGCGTATCCCGCCATTAATGCGAGGATAACATAGGGGAGTAAATGACGGCGACGATCCTGCGCCCGCTCGTTCCACGTGACCACTATATAAACCCCTCTCTCAGACGACTCAGGTAACTTGAATTCGTCTCATTACGTCACTCTCTGCTCATTTTCCTCGGCTAACTTGATCGTCGGAGGGTCTTTGGTAGTACAACTACACCGGGACTTCTTTGCAGGTAGCTCGGCATCCAATACAAACCCATTGAGATCCACACCCAACAACTCCAAAACCAAATCTCAGCCGTCTAAGACCGCCATCGCAGGATTGACGGAGGACAGCATCTGAAGGAGATCCGAAGCTCCATCACCATACATCGTATGGAGTATCGTAGATCACCAAATACTCTAATTTCTCTAATCTTGATATCAGCCGTTCAGAATGCTTTCTAGACAACCTATGATCCTCAAATTAAGGGCCTTTAGTTCTTCCAGATTTCCCAACTCCAAGGGTTGGGATCTTATACAGCTATTGCCACTTAAATTTAGATGTCTTAGCCTACCAATGGCCAGAGGAAGCTCATCGATCTTGTAAAATGACAGATCAAAGAATGCGAGGGCATTCATATTTTAGAAGAACATGGCCTATTTGCTTTAATTCAATTAATATTACAATTTATCTTAGCAAGGATTTTATCTTAGTTAACTTCTTAAGTTTAGTAATAATCGGGCAATCCCTGCATATGGATGGTAGTATTTGTGATTTTTTCAAAAACGATTGTCAACGATAATTCCACCCTAAGATTACGATCTACATTTAGGGAGAGCCATGGGGTGCATCATTATCTCCGAAAACCCCGATGCACTGATAAGAGAAGATACCATTCAAACCAATCTGCAAACTAAACACGTAAGTTAGACTAGTCTTTTGATTTCTAAGATAATTATGTGAAAGATGTCATTTAAAAATTTCTCGAAGGGTTTTAATTCATCCTAAAATCTCGAGGGTGTTTTTGATTAAAATATGTTAATTAAGATGTCAAGATTTTCATAAAAACATATTTTTATATTTTATGGTATTTAGTGTCAAAACTAAACTTTCAAAGGTTAATGGTATTTTAATGAAAAAAATCCATCTTTTGGAAACTTGAGGGTATTTTCTTAAAAATTTTAATTTAAAAACTTGCTTTAATTGATATTTTAGAAAATAGTGATAACCCAAATTAACATAAATTGCTATATTTTCTTTTATGTTAAATTTTATAAAAATTGTTTATTTTCTTTTTTAAAAACGTATTTTTTCCTTTCGAGATCGTATTCTCCGTAAGGAGTTTTGCATTTCACTTCACTAGTCTCAGGATGTGCGATAATCCACACCAACCATAAACGGGCCCCTAAAGAAGGTTGCAGAGACGTATTTGCAAGCGAAAAGAGCATCGATTTAAAAACCGTATTTTGAAACTTGAGGATGTTTTATTGAAATTCGATTCCTTTGAAAAATGCTACAATATGGTATCATACTATGTTTTCCATGTGAGGGGTAGGTCGATACCCCATGCTTATCTACATTAACATGCTTAAACAAAACACAACAATATAATTTCAAGGGAATTCATATTAAAGCGTGTGTGTGTGTGTGTGTGTTGCGATAGAAGTTGCATAAAACTCTATGTTGTATACCTATGGGTAAAGTCTATCAAACATAAGATTATATGTTCTAACACACTAGATTTAAGAGTACTCCATATACTTGTTAACGAGATAATCTCAAGTGTTTTCGGTTCATGAAATTGTTTATAATAGCATGTGTGAATTTTGATATAAAAGAATTTATTTGCACGTAGGTTTTAGTGTCATGGCAAAGTAAACCGATTCAAGGGAAGAATGAGAAAAGGGTGGGACTTACGGTTTGCGAATCTTAAAGTGATTGAAGAAAAGGAAGGAAGGACTTACTCACGGTGTGAATCGGTCTAACAATCGATTCACCAATTAATTCTTCTAAAAAATTTGGTGCGTTATTGTTATGGTGTCAATGACGGTGATAGTATAGAGTGGCAGCGACTTCGTTGATGATGACGAGGTGAAGCTAGGGGATGCTTGGCTTAGGTGGTTTGCCACCGCGGTAGTTTTTGAATGGAGTTTTGATGTTCCCTTGTCAAGTTGTGCGGCAATGAAAAAGAAAAGAAGCTTGGGATGATTTTCAAGTGTTTTGGGAGGAATTTTATGATAATTTTCAAAATAAAAATGGGTTGGGACAGCCATAGGTTTTTATAGGAGAATGAAGAGAGTGTATGGTGATTGGGTATTAAAAATAATTTTAATGAGCAAAAATAAGTGAGGCAATTCTCTGGTTGAATGCAAGAATTTTGAAGTATGAAAACGAAGAAACGGAAGGGAAAGGGACGCACGTGCATGAGACGGGCTCAAATGGGCGTAGCCAGGCCGCCGGTTTTGGCATTTGGGCCGCCCCAAGTCGGCCAATGGCCTCGGGGTTCAAGCTAGGGTTTTATATGGGTTTAAGAGTCGCGGTTACATACTTCTTTTCTTCTGAGACTTTTCGTAACTCCGTGTGATACTCGTACAAACTCTTGGACTTCCAAAACGTTTTAAAAAATAAATAATAAAATATAAAAGATGATAGGATTCGAACACGCAAGATTTAGGACAGTGTAAAGAGTCTTAACCACTAAGCTATAAAGAGTTTGTTGCCTTTATTTCACAAGAATTATTTATAACTCGATTCAAGATCAGAAAACAATATCTTTTATGAATTAAAATGAAAGGGATGGTATATGAAATTTAGGATCGTTATATTCTACCCTCCTTAAAAATAATTCATTTCTCGAAATTACTCAAGAAGGATGGTGCAACCGAACAAGAAAACATGATGGTCACAAGAAAGATTGAGATGTCGATGAAAAAGTTTGCATCCGTTTCCATCGTGTCAAGACATGATCATTGGGGAAACAAGAAGAGATTCAAGGAGATAGAATTCGAGCATGCAGTAGTGTTCCGTCATTGCTCTACCAGTCGGTACTCAAATCGACAAGAAGCAAACATTGGAGGTAAAAGATGACCAAAAAGATGAAAGAAGAAACATACCTGAATTTTAGGAATTTAAGAAATTGATAAATGATCTAATGAAGGAAGCGAGATAGATTCAAGAATGGTGAGTCGTTACAGATTTATGGTAATCCGGAGTTGGAGAGAAACGGTACTCCAATAACATACCAAAAAGTGTACAAGTCTATTGCTCTACGTTGCTCCAAAATAAAGTTTCTATTTCTCCTTGTATCCACTCCAATCTACTACCCATCCTTCTATCAGTGGTACTTACTAATACACATTTGTTGAAAAGATAGAACTTTTGTTGCCAATCTCAACTAGTACTGTGTGCAATAAAAGGATACTCATCCCTTGCAATTCTAGTATTCGGAGGAGCAAGGACCCATATTGAAACGAACATATTCTTGAAGTTCTGCTCCGCGGTCTCATGTCTCATCAAGCCATCATAATATTCACTATTTTGACATTACACACAATCTAAATAATTAGTGCACATGATTAGTTTTTAGGGAAAATGGTTCTAGGCCCATAGGGGAAAAGACGGTAGTCTTAGGTCCCCGAGGTATAAGAAGTTGGGCAAAAGTCCCTAATACAAACTTTTTATGTTTGATGGTCCTTAGCCTTTAGCTGATTTATTAAATACTCATAATATTATTCTTTGTTAACTGCTACGGATAGCATGTTAACTACTATGCATACTATGTGTAGTAGTAAAAAATTATCTATAGTAGCCAACAGTTATGTGTAGTGGTTAATAGAATAATGTAGTAGTTAACAAGTAGTCTGAAAATACTGGTGTGACTTTTTGACCTGACACACACATAGGGGCATATGGGGAGCACAAAAGGGGATTATAAGTATTTAATAAATCGGTCAAAGGCTATGAAGCACGAACACGGACACGGGACACGACAAATTTATAATAAAGAGGATACAGGGACATGGTTATATTATCTCTCTCTCCCCCACTCCCCTCTCTCTCTCTCTCTCTCTCTCTCTCTATATATATATATATATATATATATATATATATATATATATATTACAAAATATAACAAACTACGACAAGCAATATGTACTAGTATATTTGTAAAACATAATAAAAATAAAATTAAGGTTATAACTTTATCCAAAAACTTAAGTTTTTTTTAGCACAAACGGTTATAAAACTTTTGGAGCCGATAGATTTGACTTCGTCAAAGTTGTCCACAAATGTTGCACATTTTTATTTCTCAGTCTCCTGCACTTTCTAAAAGCATGGATAGAAGTGTCAGATAAAAGACAATATAGGCGGACACAGCCCAGGTGTGTGGAACAAGTGTCGGACGGAGTGTCCGAGTGCTTGCTACATGTAGGACATGGACACAGAGACCAAATAGAAGTGTCCATACTTCCTTGGTCAAAGGGTTACAAAAGTGTAGGGACCTAAAAACAAGAGAAATATGTATCATAGAGTTTTGCCCAATGTTTTAAACCACGCGAACCTAAACCTCCTGTCTTTCTCAGGGGCCTAGAACTATCTTCACTTGGTTTTAAATATTTTTTTCATTTATATATAATTTTTTTGAAGTTTTCAACTTACAAAAATACATATCCCATAAGAGACACATAATACGTATATGCATCATGTGTTCCTCAACTGCATGAAAATCGCATGCCCTATTCTATAATATTGTTGCCAATCTTTAATCAGAGCTTATGATAGATCTAATGTTCTGCCAATCTTGTGCAAGAACAATTTCTTTCCATGCTTCTTGGATAGAAAGCGAACTACCTTCCCCCCTCTTTTTCCCCTTTTAAGGTTACATTCCAGGAAATATCCCTAACATTTGGAAACATGCAGTTTGCGTCCCAGAATGATGGGCCATTAATGTTCAAAAGCCCCTATATTCTTCAACCTCTTGAGATCAAAAACAAATGTATGAATCCAAGCTTTAAACTTTATAATTTTGTCATGAAAGAAAATACAAATTAAGGAAGAAGAAGAAAAGAGATAGAGAGAGAGGAGGGGGACGCACATACCTCTCAATGGACTGCGACGGTTTAGCTAGCCGGAGCTCTGACGAGGCCACCAATGAACTAAGGCTAGTATCTTAGCGAAGAGAGAGAGAGAGAGAGAGAGAGATTTGGTAGCGGGTCGGGTTGGTTTATGTGTCCGAACTGACCTAATAAGACCATCTCTACTATAACTACAATTCTTAAGGTGGTTGCAATTAGAATTTCAAATTGCACTAACATGTAACATATAGATGTCATGTGTAATTTTAATAAAATTTGTATACAAACAATAAATTGAAATAGAATCATGAACTATTTAGATTAGAAAAAAATGAATCAAAACAAAAAAAGAGGAAACAGCTGAATAAATTAATAAAGATTTTTAAAGATATTTAGTTAAGATGATAGATTTCTTAGAGACTTTTAGTTAAGATAATGAGAATGTCCATATAAAAACGTTATTTTTCTATACAAATGCATCGTACGTGGATCATGCTAGTAACTAATAGCTTCCTGTAGGGTGTTTTTCGTCACCCCATTGAGATGGGAATACGCGCGCGCTTGTCAGGCGCACTACAGATTCTCCCGGCCTAGGGTAGGCCGGGGTTTATTGATTGTGGGGATCCGAATCTCCGGCAGCCGCGGACTAAGCTGCCGTTAATTACCCCTCGCCTTTGGGGCGAGGGAACCTCCGATTAACGGGTTAAACTGGTCATGCGAACTCAATGTGCAGTGTACGTGTGTTGTGTTTTGAAAGGGGGGTTTTGGATATATCGGGAGCCACGCAGAGTTTTTACGGGGGTCATCGATTTTGGAGTAGAGTTTGGCCATCTCCTTGTCTTTGTTTCTGAGCTGCTTTCGGAGCTCTTGAAGCAGCTCTTGCTCCGCGGTCCTGGGGAGGAAAGTCGGCTCTTCTTCGCTTTCCGAGCCCGACTCCTCATGGACCGAAGGGTCTTTCCGCCTATCATCCTCATCAATAGGGTTTTCATCACCCAGCAGAGGCGGCTGCTCTTGGGAAGCGGCCACCACGTTCAAGCCAGATTGGATTTGAGATGTGGTAGCCCCGTCCTTGCTCTTGCTGCGCGTGCCCACCGTGTAGACAGTGTGGACCACATACCCAGCCATTTCCTCATCTTCGGTGGGGTAACCCTGTTCTTCGAACCTTATGAGGTTTAGCCTGGCAGGAGCCCTAGCCCTTTTGTTGGCTCTATATCTGAGCCTTTTCTCCCTCTGCTTCTCGATTTTGAAGGCTTGGCGGGCATCCGCTACCCGGGAAGCCATTGTGAGTTGATCAACGGGGAGCTTAGAGAAGACACCCGATCGGGCATTTTTCAGGGGCGCCGCTGGAGCTTGCTCGGGACGCGTTGTAGCTTTGTTGGTGTTGATGGCCTTGCCCCCAGCTG
Source organism: Agapanthus africanus (assembly GCA_030015575.1). NCBI lineage: Eukaryota > Viridiplantae > Streptophyta > Magnoliopsida > Asparagales > Amaryllidaceae > Agapanthus > Agapanthus africanus. The sequence goes on from CM057340.1 coordinate 758,255,044, forward strand.
GGGCCAAAGAAAGTCGTTCAGATACCGACTCGCGTTTGAGTTGGGGCGCCCTTGAGATCACCACATTTGGTCTCCTGCCTTTCGAGACCGGTTTGTCTGCCACCGGGGCTTGAGGAGCTGGGATGGCGCCAACTGGCATGAACATGATAGAGCCAAAAGGTAGCAGAGGCTCCTCCCATTGTCGCCCAAGACTGGCCGGAAGGACCATCCTGGAGTCTATCTTCATCGTGTATGAGATGGGAGCCGTGTTGAGAGCTGAGCAGGTTTTTAGAGACATCGTTGAGAAGTGATTGCTTGAGAACCTGCATGAAAGAGCATTATTTTAGTACAAATACAGGCATGTATATTGATTGAGTTCGCATGAACATTTAACCCGAAATATGGGAGGAGAGATTGGTCCCATCGGGCGTGCCAGAATCTGTAGGGTGTTTTTCGTCACCCCATTGAGATGGGAATACGCGCGCGCTTGTCAGGCGCACTACAGATTCTCCCGGCCTAGGGTAGGCCGGGGTTTATTGATTGTGGGGATCCGAATCTCCGGCAGCCGCGGACTAAGCTGCCGCTAATTACCCCTCGCCTTTGGGGCGAGGGAACCTCCGATTAACGGGTTAAACTGGTCATGCGAACTCAATGTGCAGTGTACGTGTGTTGTGTTTTGAAAGGGGGGTTTTGGATATATCGGGAGCCACGCAGAGTTTTTACGGGGGTCCCGCTACCCGGATAGCGGGCTGGGGGTCAAGGGGGCTAGCAGCCCCCTTGCGGGGTGTGGGGCAGCGCCCCGTTAGAAATTTTTTTCTAACAGGGACAGTGTCGCGGAGTAGGAGTATGTGTATGTGTACATTTATATACATATGTATATATATACATGTAAATATAAGTAAAGGGGAAAAAGACATCCAAAGGATGCGTGGGGCCAGCGTCTAGAGCGCTGTGCGCTAAGGTGCTGTGCGCTCAGGCGCGCGCGCGCCACGTGTCGACACGTGGGCAACTTGCGCATGAGCGCTGCGCGCAGGTGCGCAAGCGCACGCGCCACGTGTCGGCATGTGGACGTTTTGCGCAAGAGCGCTGCGCGCAGGGGCGCAAGCGAGCGCGCGCCACGTGAGCGCGCGCCACGTGTCGTCACGCGGGCGCTTTGCGCACTTGCGCAAGCGCGCAGGTGCGCAAGTGCGCGCGCCACGTGTCGGCACGCGGGCGCTTTGCCCAAGAGCGCTGCGCGCAGGTGCGCAAGCGCGCGCGCGCCACGTGTCGGCACGCGGGCGCTTTGCGCACTTGCGCAAGCGCGCAGGTGCGCAAGCGCGCGCGCCACGTGTCGGCACGCGGGCGCTTTGCGCACTTGCGCAAGCGCGCCACGTGTCGGCACGCGGGCGCTTTGCGCACTTGCGCTGCGCGCCGGAGAGGAAAAGAGGCTTTTAGCCTAAAAAGATTTCTCTGAAGAGAGATCAAAGAGGAGTTGGACTCCTGAGTGTTTTTTTTTCTTCTTTCTTGGGAGTTTAGTGATAGATGTTCTTCTTCTTCCTCCTCTGTTGGCTGGATCTTGATGATCAAGAGATGTGAGATCTAAAAATCTCTCCTTTCTGAGATCTAATGGTAGATCCAAGTTCCCCTTTGTGGGTTTTGTGGTGAAAGACTTCTTAGTTTTTGAAAAGAAAGAGTAAAACTCTTGATTTAATTCAAAAGAAATTAGAAGGTTTAGAACCTTGGAGAAGGAGCAGGAGGCACAAAGAACCCTGATTTTTGGGGGAATGAAAAAGTCTTTTTTTATTCATCATCATGTTGCCTTATATAGGCTTACATATTTACATATAGCCTCTTGGGCTTTTCAAAATGGCTTTTTGCCATCCCATGGCTCATGTGCCATTTCATTTTTGCACATAAGCCATGGGCTTACAAAATATTGGCTTTGTGCCCATTTTGTTTACATTCATGCACAAAAATTACATAAAAATTATTTGTTACATGATTTTTGTTGTTGGCATGGAGGAAGCTGGCCGCGGGCTCAACTTGGGCATGGGCCCGCTTGACCTGGGCTTGGGCCCACCTGGCTTGGGGTTGACCTTGACTTTGACTCGGTCAACGGGGGTGTAAATTTTTACCCCAACAAAGTGCCCCCCATCAATAAATGCACACAGCATATATGGGTCGTGTGCATGAAATTGATGGATCTTCTTTCACGTGGAGGCGACTTGCTTTGGTTCCCACTTTTTGGGACGCACTTCCCTTTTTACGACATGGACGGTCGACGCTTGACGCGTCTCCGAGACGGAGTGTCTGTGGTAGACGTTTCCCTGACCCGGAGTGATTTGGTTCCCGATTTGTGGGGAGCCTGCACTTCCCGTTTTACGACATGGACGGTCGACGCTTAACGCGTCTCCGAGATGGAGTGTCCGTGGTAGACGTTTCCCTGGCCCGGAGCGATTTGGTTCCTGCTTTGTAGGAAGCCTGCACTGCCCTTTTTGCGACATAGACGGTCGACGCTATGATCCGAAGCGATTTGGGTTCCCAATTTGCGGGAGCCTGCACTGCCCTTTTTGCGACATAGACGGTCGACGCTCTGTTACGAAGCGATTTGGGTTCCCAATTTGCGGGAGCCTGCACTGCCCTTTTTGCGACATAGACGGCCGACGCTCTGATCCGAAGCGATTTGGGTTCCCAATTTGAGGGAGCCTGCACTGCCCTTTTTGCGACATGGACGGTCGACGCTCTGTTACGAAGCGATTTGGGTTCCCAATTTGCGGGAGCCTGCACTGCCCTTTTTGCGACATAGACGGTCGACGTTTAACGCGTCTCCGAGATGGAGTGTCCGTGGTAGACGTTTCCCTGGCCCGGAGCGATTTGGTTCCTGCTTTGTAGGAAGCCTGCACTGCCCTTTTTGCGACATAGACGGTCGACGCTCTGATCCGAAGCGATTTGGGTTCCCAATTTGCGGGAGCCTGCACTGCCCTTTTTGCGACATAGACGGTCGACGCTCTGTTACGAAGCGATTTGGGTTCCCAATTTGCGGGAGCCTGCACTGCCCTTTTTGCGACATAGACGGTCGACGCTCTGATCCGAAGCGATTTGGGTTCCCAATTTGAGGGAGCCTGCACTGCCCTTTTTGCGACATGGACGGTCGACGCTCTGTTACGAAGCGATTTGGGTTCCCAATTTGCGGGAGCCTGCACTGCCCTTTTTGCGACATAGACGGTCGACGCTCTAATCCGAAGCGATTTGGTAGACGTGTCCCCGGCACGGAGTGTCGCTGGTCGACGTTTCCCCGAGGCGGAGTGTCTGCTGTAGGACGTTTCCCCGAGACGGAGTGCCTGTGGTAGGACGTTTCCCCGAGACGGAGTGCCTGTGGTAGGACGTATCCCCGAGACGGAGTGCCTGTTGTAGGACGTATCCCTGAGACGGAGTGCCTGTGGTAGGACGTATCCCCGAGACGGAGTGCCTGTGGTAGGACGTTTCCCCGAGACGGTGTGCCTGTTGTAGGACGTATCCCCGAGACGGAGTGCCTGTTGTAGGACGTTTCCCCGAGACGGAGTGCCTGTGGTAGGACGTTTCCCCGAGACGGAGTGCCTGTGGTTGGACGTTTCCCCGAGACGGAGTGCCTGTGGTAGGACGTTTCCCCGAGACGGAGTGCCTGTCGTAGGACGTTTCCCCGAGACGGAGTGCCTGTTGTAGGACGTATCCCCGAGACGGAGCGCCTGTTGTAGGACGTATCCCCGAGACGGAGTGCCTGCTGTAGGACGTATCCCCAAGACGGAGTGCCTGCTGTAGGACGTATCCCTGAGACGGAGTGCCTGTTGTAGGACGTATCCCTGAGACGGAGTGCCTGTGGTAGGACGTTTCCCCGAGACGGAGTGCCTGTCGTAGGACGTATCCCCGAGACGGAGCGCCTGTTGTAGGACGTATCCCCGAGACGGAGCGCCTGCTGTAGGACGTATCCCCGAGACGGAGTGCCTGCTGTAGGACGTATCCCCGAGACGGAGTGCCTGCTGTAGGACGTATCCCTGAGACGGAGTGCCTGTTGTAGGACGTATCCCTGAGACGGAGTGCCTGTGGTAGGACGTATCCCTGAGACGGAGTGCCTGCTGTAGGACGTTTCCCCGAGACAGAGTGCCTGTTGTAGGACGTTTCCCCGATGCGGAGTGTCGCTGGTTGACGCAGAGGTCGATGTTGGAATTTGTTGGTTTGATTTGTTTGATTTGAGTTGACATCAGCATCGCTGTACTGGAATATGGTACCAGGAGCGAATCATCATCTGTCTTTGAGAGGATTTGGGAATTGGGGTTTTTGTTTGGCATCTGCATTGCTGCACTGGAATAATGCCAGGAGCAACTCATCATTTGCCCCGGGAGAATTTGGATTTGGTTTTTTTTTCGTTTGGCACCTGCATTGCTGCACTGGAATAATGCCAGGAGCAACTCATCATGTGCCCCGAGAGAATTTGGATTTGGTTTGTTTGGCATCTGCATTGCTGCACTGGAATAATGCCAGGACCAACTCATCATGTGCCCCGAGAGAATTTGGATTTGTTTTTTTTTTCGTTTGGCATCTGCATTGCTGCACTGGAATAATGCCAGGAGCAACTCATCATGTGCCCCGAGAGAATTTGGATTTGGTTTGTTTGGCATCTGCATTGCTGCACTGGAATAATGCCAGGAGCAACTCATCATGTGCCCCGAGAGGATTTGGATTGGGTTTGTTTGGCATCAGTATCGCTGCACTGGAATAATGCCAGGAGCAACTCATCATGTGCATTGCTGCACTGGAATATGGTACCAGGAGCGAATCATCATTTGCACCGAGAGGATTTGGGAATAGGTGGCTTAGGAGACAGGTTTAGATCCCTATCACCTAAGGCTTTTCAATTTTATGGGCCGTGAGGGTCCCATAAAAGCATTTTCTCCCTACGGGTCGTAAGGATCCCGCAGGTGTATTTTCTCCTTAGGAGTCGTGGGGACTCCTAAGTGTGTTGCTCCTTTATGAGTCGTAGGGATCTCACGCGGGAATTTTCTCCTCACAAAGTCGAGAGGACTTTGCGAGTGCATTTTTTTTTCACGCGTTTGCGCCCTTTCGGGTTTTCACAAACTCGCCGGCAGTCCTGCTGTTTTTACTCACGGAGCCCTTTCGGGTTTTCATCCGTGCCCGTTTTGCTTGTGGACATACCGTTCTTTTCTTTTTTATTCTTCTTTTTTTTTTGGAGAGATCCGGATTATTTTACGCCCGTGGATTGTATACGGTTTTGCAGGATGTATGGTCCAGACCGTAGGGCCAAAAAAATTTTGGGACATTATCGGCGTCTGCATCGCTGCACTGGAATATGGTACCATGAGCGACTCATCATTCGCCGCTTGGTGATTGGGATTTGGAATTTGGTTGGCGTCTGCATCGCTGCACTGGAATATGGTACCAGGAGCGACTCATCATTCGCCAGTTGGGGATTGGGGAGCGATGGCTTAGGAGACAGGTTTGGATCCCTATCACCTAAGACTTTTCAATTTTATGGGCCGTGAGGGTCCCAAAAAAGCATTTTCTCCCTACGAGTCGTAAGGATCCCGCAGGTGAATATTCTCCTTAGGAGTCGTGAGGACTCCTAAGTGTGTTTTTCCTTTGTGAGTCGTAAGGATCTCACAAAGGTTTGTTCTCCTCATGTATCGTGAGGACACATGAGTGGGTCTTCTCAATGGAGCATAATTCCAAAGGCGGAGACCAGCTGCGCAACTGGTGGTTGCGGTGGGGCATGGGTATGCTGAGAATTATTTGAGCCCGTAGATTGTATACGGCAGTCAATTTAGGGACTGGCCGTAGGGCTGGACGAATTTTGGAAATTTGAATTTTTGTTGGCGTCTGTATCGCTGCACTGGAATATGGTACCAGGAGCGACTCATCATCCGCCGTTTTTTTTTTGTTTTGTGTTGTTTTTTTTTTTTGATTTACCGCGATTGCTCTATCATTTCAGCTTTTCTTACCGCGAAGGTCGCGATTGCCCTATCATTTCGGCTATTTATTCGTGGTTGCCCCATCATTTCGGCTTTATTTTCATTTTCATTTTTACTCGCTGATTTTTATTGCGAGTTTCCCCATCATTTCGGCTTTATTTTATTTTTCTTTTATTTACACATTTTTTTTTATTTACATTTTTTTTACATTCCCAGTTTAACGACTTAGAGGTCGATTATTCCCAGTTTAATGACGTGGTGGTCGATTATTCCCAGTTTAATGACGTGGTGGTCGATTGTTCCCAGTTTAATGACGTGGTGGTCGATTGTTTCCAGAGAAAGGTGGGTGTTTGACAGAATCAGGTCCCTGAAGGACTTCGGTCCCCGTTTGTATGAAATTGGCGGTCGCAGCTTGATTGTTTGTTAACACGCCAGGGGACAATGATATTTCTCCCGCCTTGTATTGTTTCTCAACCCAATCCTTGAAGATACAACAGTCTTCAATAGTGTGCCCCAGCACTCGGTGGTATGGGCAAAAGTTGGGATGATCAGTCTTGTTCGCTTCACTTAGCCTTCTCGGTTCTGGTAGCCGCAGGCCATTCTTTAGAGCATCTTTAAAAATTTTGTGGACCTTGTCCTTTTGGGAATGAGTAGACCTTATTTCTCCTTTCCTCCAAAGTTGGCTCTCGAGGCTGGTCAGTCTTTGCCCCGCCCGTTCTCTGCTTATTTGGAGAATCGGTGATGTTAGAACTTCCGCCTTTTCGGTTGTCGTCCCTCCAAGGTTTCGGTCTGTTTGTGAACTGAAGATCCTGAGCGGACTCGGGCTTTGAGCGTTCCAACGTTTGGACCTTTTTGGTCAGCTCTTGGAATGTTTTGAGACCCGCGGTACATAGAAACGGGGCCATCCAGTTGTTGAGATTTCCGACGAGGAGACTGACAGATTGGTCCTGCTCTATCGGCGGTTCGCATTTGACGGAGAGATTGCGCCATCGGGTTATAAAATCCGTGCTGCTTTCGTCGCTCTTGGGCTTGGTCCTCACGAGCTCGGCAATGGTAATCTTATCGCTGACGCTCATGAACCTCTGCCGAAACAGAGACTCCATTTGGACAAAAGTTGTGACGGAGCCATCCGGTATGCTCGCGTACCAGTCGAAAGCAACATCGGTCAAGCTATTAACGAACTGGCGGAGGAGAAGCGCATCATTGCCCCCAGTATTCCCGCATGAGGCTTTGAAGTGGGCGATGTGCTGATTCGCATTTCCCGTCCCATCGAATCTTCCGAATTTGGGGATGACATAGCCGCTAGGAAATTCTACCAGATCATACTGAGCAGGATATGGTCTCCCACTACTGCTAATATCTTTTTGCGCTTCGGCTTCGGCTACCAAGGTTTTGACTTTGTTGGCAACCAAATCCATGATTTGATCTTGAGTTAGCGGGCTACTTTCATCGGTAGCCAAGGCATTTCCTGAGATATGATGCGACTGATTTTCATGTAGTTCGCCCACTTTTGGATTTGAAGGAATAAGCGTCGGTTGCTTTGGCACACCACTTCCCGGTTCACGAGCAGAGCCCTCCGCTTGATTGGGCGGCTGAGAGGCAAGTCGGGTTGTGAGCTGCATCACGACATTCGTCAAGTCATCGATTTTGGAGTAGAGTTTGGCCATCTCCTTGTCTTTGTTTCTGAGCTGCTTTCGGAGCTCTTGAAGCAGCTCTTGCTCCGCGGTCCTGGGGAGGAAAGTCGGCTCTTCTTCGCTTTCCGAGCCCGACTCCTCATGGACCGAAGGGTCTTTCCGCCTATCATCCTCATCAATAGGGTTTTCATCACCCAGCAGAGGCGGCTGCTCTTGGGAAGCGGCCACCACGTTCAAGCCAGATTGGATTTGAGATGTGGTAGCCCCGTCCTTGCTCTTGCTGCGCGTGCCCACCGTGTAGACAGTGTGGACCACATACCCAGCCATTTCCTCATCTTCGGTGGGGTAACCCTGTTCTTTGAACCTTATGAGGTTTAGCCTGGCAGGAGCCCTAGCCCTTTTGTTGGCTCTATATCTGAGCCTTTTCTCCCTCTGCTTCTCGATTTTGAAGGCTTGGCGGGCATCCGCTACCCGGGAAGCCATTGTGAGTTGATCAACGGGGAGCTTAGAGAAGACACCCGATCGGGCATTTTTCAGGGGCGCCACTGGAGCTTGCTCGGGACGCGTTGTAGCTTTGTTGGTGTTGATGGCCTTGCCCCCAGCTGGGGCCAAAGAAAGTCGTTCAGATACCGACTCGCGTTTGAGTTGGGGCGCCCTTGAGATCACCACATTTGGTCTCCTGCCTTTCGAGACCGGTTTGTCTGCCACCGGGGCTTGAGGAGCTGGGATGGCGCCAACTGGCATGAACATGATAGAGCCAAAAGGTAGCAGAGGCTCCTCCCATTGTCGCCCAAGACTGGCCGGAAGGACCATCCTGGAGTCTATCTTCATCGTGTATGAGATGGGAGCCGTGTTGAGAGCTGAGCAGGTTTTTAGAGACATCGTTGAGAAGTGATTGCTTGAGAACCTGCATGAAAGAGCATTATTTTAGTATAAATACAGGCATGTATATTGATTGAGTTCGCATGAACATTTAACCCGAAATATGGGAGGAGAGATTGGTCCCACCGGGCGTGCCAGAATCTGTAGGGTGTTTTTCGTCACCCCATTGAGATGGGAATACGCGCGCGCTTGTCAGGCGCACTACAGATTCTCCCGGCCTAGGGTAGGCCGGGGTTTATTGATTGTGGGGATCCGAATCTCCGGCAGCCGCGGACTAAGCTGCCGTTAATTACCCCTCGCCTTTGGGGCGAGGGAACCTCCGATTAACGGGTTAAACTGGTCATGCGAACTCAATGTGCAGTGTACGTGTGTTGTGTTTTGAAAGGGGGGTTTTGGATATATCGGGAGCCACGCAGAGTTTTTACGGGGGTCCCGCTACCCGGATAGCGGGCTGGGGGTCAAGGGGGCTAGCAGCCCCCTTGCGGGGTGTGGGGCAGCGCCCCGTTAGAAATTTTTTTCTAACAGGGACAGTGTCGCGCAGTAGGAGTATGTGTATGTGTACATTTATATACATATGTATATATATACATGTAAATATAAGTAAAGGGGAAAAAGACATCCAAAGGATGCGTGGGGCCAGCGTCTAGAGCGCTGTGCGCTAAGGTGCTGTGCGCTCAAGCGCGCGCGCGCCACGTGTCGACACGTGGGCAACTTGCGCATGAGCGCTGCGCGCAGGTGCGCAAGCGCACGCGCCACGTGTCGGCATGTGGGCGTTTTGCGCAAGAGCGCTGCGCGCAGGGGCGCAAGCGAGCGCGCGCCACGTGTCGGCACGCGGGCGCTTTGCGCACTTGCGCAAGCGCGCCACGTGTCGTCACGCGGGCGCTTTGCGCACTTGCGCAAGCGCGCAGGTGCGCAAGTGCGCGCGCCACGTGTCGGCACGCGGGCGCTTTGCGCAAGAGCGATGCGCGCAGGTGCGCAAGCGCGCGCGCGCCACGTGTCGGCACGCGGGCGCTTTGCGCCCTTGCGCAAGCGCGCAGGTGCGCAAGCGCGCGCGCCACGTGTCGACACGCGGGCGCTTTGCGCACTTGCGCAAGCGCGCCACGTGTCGGCACGCGGGCGCTTTGCGCACTTGCGCTGCGCGCCGGAGAGGAAAAGAGGCTTTTAGCCTAAAAAGATTTCTCTGAAGAGAGATCAAAGAGGAGTTGGACTCCTGAGTGTTTTTTTTTCTTCTTTCTTGGGAGTTTAGTGATAGATGTTCTTCTTCTTCCTCCTCTGTTGGCTGGATCTTGATGATCAAGAGATATGAGATCTAAAAATCTCTCCTTTCTGAGATCTAATGGTAGATCCAAGTTCTCCTTTGTGGGTTTTGTGGTGAAAGACTTCTTAGTTTTTGAAAAGAAAGAGTAAAACTCTTGATTTAATTCAAAAGAAATTAGAAGGTTTAGAACCTTGGAGAAGGAGCAGGAGGCACAAAGAACCCTGATTTTTTGGGGAATGAAAAAGTCTTTTTTTATTCATCATCATGTTGCCTTATATAGGCTTACATATTTACATATAGCCCCTTGGGCTTTTCAAAATGGCTTTTTGCCATCCCATGGCTCATGTGCCATTTCATTTTTGCACATAAGCCATGGGCTTACAAAATATTGGCTTTGTGCCCATTTTGTTTACATTCATGCACAAAAATTACATAAAAATTATTTGTTACATGATTTTTGTTGTTGGCATGGAGGAAGCTGGCCGCGGGCTCAACTTGGGCATGGGCCCGCTTGACCTGGGCTTGGGCCCACCTGGCTTGGGGTTGACCTTGACTTTGACTCGGTCAACGGGGGTGTAAATTTTTACCCCAACACTTCCCTTAACCCATTTTGGCTTTTCATTTCTTTTTTCTTTATTTTTTTTTAAAAAAAGAGCGGAGCTTAAAAATCCCATCTCATAAACATTAATTAAAGAAGAAAGCAACATCATCCATCAGTTAACAATCCAAGGAAAAAAATTTCGGAATATTTATAAAAAAATTACAAAAGAAGAATTAGGTAGATGCAACATTAGAGAAAAAAAAATGTCAGGGAGAAAATCATCATCAGCCGGTATCACCGGCGGACCCAACCGAGGGCCGAGGGCTCACATGACCCCTTGGAGGTTAGGGAAAAAAGCACCACTATGCTTTAATTATTTCTCTAAATCTCTATCTAAGCTCATTTGGCCCAGACCTAAGGCCCCTTCCGGTTCAAGTTTCTTGGGATGGTCGTTCTCGAGGGAAGTCTACATGAGAACGCGAGGAGGACATCCATTCACGTTTCCGCACCTATTTGAGTAGTGTTGTTTTTCCGTTGTTTCGTTCTTTAATTTCGAGGACGAAATTTTTATAAGGAGGGTATGATATAAATCCCAGTTCGTATATATATTTTCTCCGTATTTTTTCCAGATTTTCCCTATATTTTTTCATTTTATCAATTCAAATAATTATTCCTAATCTAACTCAATATCCTAATCCTAAACCTACCCAACCAGACCCGACTCTTGCCCGACCCGACCCGACTCCCAACGCCTCTTCTACTTCTTCGCTCTTTTTCTTTTCCCGCCTCTTTTCCCTCATTCCTCTTTCCTCGTGCTCACCTCCGCGAGACTTGCGTCCGTCTCTACAACGACCGCGCTCACTGCCAACTACTCCCCGTGATCCACTCCACAAAATCCTCTCCCCTCTCGATTCTTCTCTCCCTTGCGCCGACGTCTCTGTGAGGCCCGCTTCCCCAATGGCCATGACGACCTCGTCCCCTCGCTAACGGTCACCGTGATCCACTCTCCTATCTCCCCATTATCCTCGACAATCACTCATCTCTCTCTCTACTTCACTCTCTCTCCCCGACCCCTCTCGTTCCCCCTCTCTCACTCATCATCACTGACAACCCCACCAAACTCCTTGAGCACACCACCACCACAAACCCATCACCACCTCGCCATCTCCCTCCATCTCTAGCGACCAACTTGAACCCCACCAACTCCTCCATCGACGACGAGCCAGACTTCCTTATCCCATGCACACCAAGCTCCAACGTCCCGAGCGTGACCACCTCTGCAAACCCTGCCACCGATCAACTCTCGTCGCCAACCCCATCTTCCTCACTGCAGTCACCTCCTCACCCTCATCTTCTCGACGCCGACGTGCTCCTCCAACCCTTAAGTCTAAGCCCGCTGCACCCACTTTCTTCTCATGATCGTCTCCGGCGACCCATCGAATCCCCCGCTGTCACCTCCTCCACATTCATCCGTCGCCTGAACCTCCACCGTCACCGTCTAAGCTTCCATCACCTGGGCTCCCTTTACTATCCGAGCCAGGTAGAGCTCACGCTGCTGCCGAGTCGCTACGGCCGTGTCGTTGCTCGTGTCGTACTGGTACTGCTGCCTTGTTACTATTGCTGCCGCCGCCCGTGCGTGCCATGCTCGTGCCATTCGCTATCGTCGTTACTGTCTTCTCCAGGTAAGTTAAACACTTGCTTTACATGCTATACACACACACACACACTACCATAAACAACAATCAATACTTAGTTATATATTTTGGAGTCTATTAAATATTGCGAAGCGCATTTGTGCATTACACGATGAATAAACAATAATGAGCTTAATGTCCCGTGATAGATATATAGAGTTCTCCGGGATTGAATCTTGTTCATACGTGCGATAAACCAAATTCACTATAGTTACGAAATGACATGCTAAGTGTTCGATGTAAAACCTTAAACCATAACACATATTATTATGGCGGAACATGCGATAGTTAGATCTCTTTACTGTTTACGAATATTTGGTAGAAATTTGGATGCAAAATATCGTGTTTATAATCATGTATCGTCGCCCACTAAAGGCGACCCTAAATTTGAAGTTTTACCGCGCATGTTACCTTGTTAAAATCATTGTAAATTCAGTACAGCTCGGAATGTAATGTTCTATGGCTCATATAGAAGATGACTAGATAATATAGAACAATCAATAGTTTATTTTTCCATACTGATATATTATGGCAACAAGAGTTGATTGGGAATACGACTCTGGACTGCAGTCCGGGACGGCATTCTACGAGGATATCTGAATTTGAATACCTGTACATACCCACAAAAAAATGAAAATCCACGGAGCCCCATATAGTCACATAGATAATTTAGTTAGCTAAAACATGAATCTGTTCCCATGTATTTTCATAGTCGTTTGGTATTTAGTTTGTATTTTAGAATGTCGATGTGTTCTGCAGTTTCTACAGCGACATTTCATACACCGTCATATTAAACAGGACGTAACTTCTAGTACAGGAAGGTTATTGATAATCCGCTTGATGAGTTGAAAACCTAACAGATATAATTATATTTTATTCAACTGGGGAGACACCTGAAACTGAACACGATCCCTAGTAAACTGTGCACGAAATTGGACTTCCAGTTCTAAAACTGGAATTCCAGCAATCTATCGCAAATTTAAAATGATGATAAGTCCCTAACTTTTGTTCCGTTTGACATGAGATTAATTTTATTGCTTAGATAATCAAGTGTACTTCGTACACCTTTTATATTGTTTTGGTTGATTTTATACGTGTGTTTTATGGTAAATTGTGCAATGTATATGGTGTTGGCTGTCAAAATATAGTGAATGTCTATTCAGTGCATTTCTATATATTTTATATTTGTTTTATACCTTCTGCATAGTGATTGTTTGTATTGAGACCTAGCGATTGTTGTGCATTGTCGATATATAAGTGTTAGTGATTGGGTTGTGGCAAATACGAAAGTGATATTAATAAGTGAAAACGTGATTGAAAGTGAAAGCGATACGTATATGTTCACAACCTATCGAATACCTAAATTCATATTATAACCTGGGGAATGGGGAAATCAAGGTGGAATTGAACTCGTATTTAGCGATATACAGTGATTTAGAGGATGATCATTTGCTATTAATGACATACACACACACACACACATTAGGTCGTAGGCCAGGCGGCACGGCTGTAGGGTTATGTCCCGGGCAACAGTGGACCGTAGTCTCGGGCATGCATAAGACCCTTATTAAACACGAGCATATTTTCCACCATTTGATTTCACTGACTTAGTGACTGATAAGTAGTGACTGTTTGCTACCGAAAAGACGCGACCAGGATGTTGAGATGTCCGGCCTGAATTTTTGGGGGCAGATACTATTTAGTTTTATCCATCCACCTCTCCGACAATGCCAAGTTGATTTATGGTACCATGTATCGAAGGTTTAGACGGATGCGGCTGATGTAGCAGACTTCGTCAGATTCCCCCTCATGGTGAGGGGTTTTTGATTGTGGGGACGCTCTTCTCTGCAGGTGCAAGCCCTTGCAGTTAATTACGCTACCGCATCGCGGTAACCGTTTTCTCCTTCTCCAGATGGTCACTCCGTGTCGTGGGTGTTTGTTTTGTTTTTGTTTGCCCGTGGATTGTATACGGAGATTAATTTATGTTGTCACCCGTAGGCCATGGATTAGTCCAAATCTGTATTTTCTTAGATTTGGATTTGGGTTGGGTTTAAGGATCGTTAATCTCATTTGAGACTAAGATCAACTTAAACGTTTGTTAAGGATGCGTTAGTCTAATTTTAGACAAAGATCTACTTAACAGGATCATTTAGATCCAACAAAAGAGCATTTGAGCTCTATTATTTTAGTTTAGGGACATTGCGGTCAATAAGTTTAAGGACATCATAGTCCATGGAGTTTAAAGACATCATAGTCTGTAAAGTTTAAAGACATCATAGTCTATGAGTTTAAGGACCTCACAGTCTATGGTAGTTTAGAGACATCATAGTCTGTAAAGTTTAAGGACATCATAGTCCATGAGTTTAAGGACCCCACAGTCCGTGGAATGTCTGGTTGTCGGGACCCGTCACCTCTCTGAAGACGTTGAAGGATTACAACGACACATATCAGAGGAGTGAAGAGATGTACCCTTGAACTAATATTGGTTGGGAGATCTGTAGTCTAATTTGGGAGTAAGATCAAAAATTTATGAGCATATGGGCTCAATTAATCTGAATTAGGGATCTGTGGCCAACTTGGGCTCGTCCCGTTCAGTTAAAATGTTGGACATTTAATTAGGCTCAGTCCTTTTTTATTTAGCAATGCTGAGCATTGGTTTGGGTTCTGACAACCGTTTTTGTCTTTTATTGAGTGCTGAGCACTCATTATAGCTCTGGAGCTTTATTTAAAGTAAAGTTTATGTTCCCTCAGCGCACACGTGAGGAGCACGTGGTGCGCTTGGCGCTGAGCGCCAGTCAATGAGTGCAGAGTGTTTCTATTAAGTAGCGCACACGTGAGGAGCACGTGGCGCGCTTGGCGCTGAGCGCCAGTCAAAGAGCGTAAAGTGCTTCTGTTAGGCACCGCACACGTGAGGAGCACGTGGCGCGCTTGGCGCTGAGCGCCAGTCAATGAGCACAGAGCGCTTCTATTAAGTAGCGCACATGTGAGGAGCACGTGGCGCGCTTGGCGCTGGTCACCAGATTTAGAGCGCTAAGGCGCTTCTTATGAAGCAGCGCACACATGAGGAGCACGTGGCGTGCTTGGCGCAGAGCGCCAGACAATGAGCGCAGAGCGCATCTGATCAATTTTGTGATCTGAGAAATAAGTTCTCGCTTACAAGAGACTTTGTCTCATGGTTCTAAGAACAAAGTTCTTATTTTTATAGGAGATGTTACAATCTCTTCTATTTACTTTTGTGTAAGACTTTGTCTTTGTAGATCTATGATCTGAAGAGAATGAAATTCTTCTCCCCCCTTTTTATGATGAGATGCTATGATCTTTTTTTGTGAAAGACCTCTGTCTTATAGATCTATGATCTGAAAAAGAACTATGTTCTTCTTCCTTAATGAGATGTTTTTTATCTCTCTATTTTTTTACCTTGAAGAAATGTTCTTCTTCTCAGAGCTTACTCTTTTCTTTGAAATTTCTCAAAGCTTGTGGGGGGGGGGGGGGTCCTCTGTGTGAGACTTGAAGTCTTGGGTCCTTTATATAGTAGAGGTTGATTTGTTGAATCAGTTGAAGAGATCTTTTCTCTAATTGATTTGAGGATGTTTCCCACCGTTGGATCTTTGATCCTAGGGCTTCTGTTTTACAGAAGGCAATCTTCTTTTTTTTAACAAGATTGGGAAATCTTTTCCCATATAGAACTTATTCTGTATCTTGGTGATCTTTAATCACCATTGGATCTTTGATCCAACGGTGCTCTAATTTTCTGAGATAGTTTGATGATTTTTTAGTCATCTTTGTTGGATCTTTGATCCAAGGGTGGGGAATATTTCGATCTAGCGCTAGCGCTCTCGCGCTTTGCACGTGAGCGCTGCTTCAGATTCTTAAACTCTTAGTGCTGGCGCACTGGGCGCGAGCGCACTCGTGCTTTGCTCGTGAGCGCTGCTTCGGAGCGCTGGCGCTCTTGGCGCTAGCACACTCGTGCTTTGCACGTGAGCGCTGCTTCGGAGCGTTGGCGCTCTTGGCACGCGCGCACTCATGCTTTGCATGTGAGCACCGCTTCGGAGCGCTGGCGCTCTTAGCGCGAGCGCTTTTATGAAGCGCTGCTTCATTTCAAATTTTAAAATTTGAACAGAGCTTTGCTCTGATTGGGGGAAACAAATGCCCCCCACCGTTGCGCTCACGTGGCTCACACGTGAGTGCAGCGGTGGCAGCATCTCCACCATTAGATCAACTTAGAAGTTGAAACGGCTCTAAGTGCCTATAAATAGGGCCTTTGGCCCTTGAGATGACCTCTGTTCATCTTCTTGTTTGTTTTTTTATGAGAATTAATTCTCATTCAGAGCATAGCTCTTTGTTTTAAGAACTCTCTTAGAGACAGAACCCTATCAAAACTTTTTAGGTAAAGATAAATCTTTGAAAGGATCACTTCATAATCTTGGGTTTTACCCATTAACAGAGCCTTGCTCTTTTCAGATCATAGATCTAAAGAAATTTTAGGGTTTTCTTAATAGAGCTTTTCTCTTTTCAAATCATAGATCTAAAGAGATCTTTCTTAGGGTCTCTTAACCCATTAAAGAAGAACTCTTAGAGTTTATCTTGCAGATCTTAAAGATCTCAGAATTTTTAACTCAGTAAAGCTTTGCTTTTAAAGTTCTTGAAGAATTATTCCATCTTCCTCGTAGAGCTTAGCTCTTAGAATTCTCGGGGAATTTTTTATTCCCCTCATAATTGATTTTGATAAACGTCACTCCTGTCTGCAGAGCGTTGCTCTCGAGGAGTTTAACTCCTTGACCCGAGGAGTCTCTCGTTAAATAAGAATCTTTTTTAGGATTTCTCCTTTATTTGCACAAATTTGTTGGGTCTCTTAATCAGAACTTATTTTCTCCGTAAGGATATCAAGAGTTGTTTAAATCCCCGTGTCTGTTTCATTAAGATTTTTCTTAATCAGTCTGCCCACTAAACTTTCACTGATTTTTCTTTTTAGACGCTATGGCCATTCATCTGTATGATCTCGATGAGATTATTTCTTATGGAGACATTCGCGCACTAGGCCGCTGCCAGAACCAGGAGTTTACAAACGCTCAGTGCACCGAAATCATGCGTCGCTTTGATGAATACAATGGTCGACTGCTTCCTCATCGTTCCGCTCTTTTGAAGCTCATTGTGAGGGCGATTTGGGAAGCACTTCTTTTATTCTATGACGGTATGCCGCTTAAATCATTGTATGACGCCGAAGATAAGGTACACTCAGTGTATCTGATGGACCTAATCTCAAAGAAAAGGCGTGACAATCTTGTTGATATTCTGCATCAAACTTTTCAACAGACGACAATAATCGCTGCCTACCGAAGGGCGGAAGACATCAGTGAGGACCCTGACGCTTGTGATCATGAGAGGAAGCATACGAGAATGGTCCGAGAGGCCCAAAACATTTTAGATGGCCTAACTTTTGAATTTCTCAATCCATGTCCTGGATTTGATGTCTTGCCATTGTAAACATTTTAATGATGTTTTTGTTTACCATTTTCATCACTGTAAGAATCTTCTGAAGTACGAGTAGACAATTTTTGTTTCCGCGTGTTTATTTTATACCCTAAACCTTTTCCGCACATACATAAATGGGTACGCTTCGAACGCTTAACTGGATGCGAATCAAATGTTCTTCTTATTTTCATTCATAGTATGTGGTTGACGTCCGTAGGTTACGCCTTTTCATTTCGATTTGACGCAGAGCATTTTACGCACTCTTAAGTAGCACCTCCATTTCTCTGCAATATAATTTTGGCAAATGTGGTCTGTAAATAGTCCATCTTGACCTCTTTGTAGGGTAGTGATGGCTTAGGAAACAGGTTTGTGTCTGCTGCCTAAGACTTTTCAACTTTATGAGCCATGAGGGTCTCATAAAGACTTCTCTCCCCACGAGTCATGAGGATCTCGTAGGTGTATTTTCTCTTTAGGAATTGTGAGGATTCTTAAGTGCGTGTTTTCTCTCGAGAGTCGTAAGGATCTCACAAGAGAATTTTCTCCCTTACAAGTCGAGAGGATTCGTAAGTGGTTGATGAGTTGACTTGTTCCCGGGTCGAAACGTTGCTTTGACGGGGAGGTTGAGGGTTGACTTTCTCCGTTTTCTACGGTGTCGGGATCGACTTTCTCCGTTTTCTACTGTGTCGGGATCGACTTTCTCCGTTTTCTACGGTGTCGGGGGTCGACTTTCTCTGTTACGGTGTCAGGGTTGACTTTCGCCGTTTCGGTGTCGGGGTTGACTTTCGCCGTTTCGGTGTCGGGGGTGACTTTCGCCGTTACGGTGTCAGGGTTGACTTTCGCCGTGTCGGTGTCAAAGTTGACTTTCGCCATTACGGTGCCGGGGTTGACTTTCGCTGTTACGGTGTCGAGGTTGACTTTCGCCGTTTCGGTGTCAGGGTTGACTTTCGACGTTTCGGTATCGGGGTTGACTTTCGATTGTCTGTGAACCGTGGAGTCGTGGAACTAGGGACTTTGCCGTGGCTCCGATTGGTGATGTTGCGTCCGTATCCTGCTGGAATGAGGGGGGACGTCGTTGCTGATCTCTAGGCTTTAGATGTCGCCGTCGAGACTTGGCTTTCCTTCGACAGAATCCAGGGAAATGTAGTTCTCTTTTCGTTTATGCCCATGGATTGTATACAGGGGACAGTATGGACTCGCCTGCAGGGCAAAAGTTTCATTTTATACATATTTTGTTTTCTTTCCGCGATACTCTATCATTTCAGCTTTTCGTATCACGAAAGTCGCGATTGCCCAATCATTTCGGCTATTTTTCGCGGTGCCCAATAATTTCGGCTATTTTTCTTTTTTACTCTCTGCTTTTTATTGCGAGCTACCCAATCATTTCGGCTGTTTTGTATGCATATATTTTACTTGCTGATTTCGTTGCAAGTTGCCCCATCATTTCGGCTATTTCATATGCATTTTTGGCTCGCTGATTTTTTATCGCGAGTATGGGACTTGGGATCTGATACCGATTTAGGCATCAGCATCGCTACAACTGGGATATTTCAAGGAGCGAATCATCATTTGCCTTTGTCGGTTTAAACAAAGGTGGCTTAGTAGACCGGGTTAAGATCCTGTCAACTAAGACTTTTGACTTCATGAGCCGTAAGGGTCTCAAAAAGGTATTTCTCCCTACGAGTTGTGAGGATCTAGTAGGTGCGTTTTCTCCTTAAAAATCATGGGGATCCTCAAGTCCGCGTTCCCTTATAAGTCATAAGGATCTTATAAGAGTGTTTTCTTCTTATAAGTCGAGAGAACTTATAAGTGTTTGTTCACCGAATAGGGGAATTTCACGCTATTGGTGGAACTTGGTGGGGGAGACGTTTATTTGTGCCCGTGGATTGTATACAAGGGCTAGTATTAAACCGCTTGTAGGGCAGTCTGTGGATTGTGATGGCTTAAGAACAGGTTCAGATCCCTGTAACTTAAGGCTTTTGAATCCTATGAGCCGTGAGGGTCTCATAGGGGAATTCTCCCTACGAGTCGTAAGGATCTCGTAAGTGTAACTTCTCCTTAGGAATCGTGGGGATCCCTAAGTGTGTTTCTCCCTTGTGAGTCGTAAGGATCTAACGTAGGTATTTTCTCATTACAAGGTCGAGAGGACTTTGCAAGTGTCTTTTAACGAGATTGCACCCTTTCGGGTTTTCACAAACTCGCCGGTAGCCCTGCTGTTTTTACTCACGGAGCCCTTTCGGGTTTTCATCCGTGCCCATTTCGCTTATGGACGTACCTTTTTTATCATATTTTTTGCGTCAGCTTTAGGATGCTGCGGTTCGTAGTAGTTTACAGACGTTTTGGTCAAGCGTAGTATTTTTTTAAGAAACAGCCGTTTATTGGCCTAAAGGGTCTTTCGCCATGCATATCCATGAGAAAGTAAGCCCCACCTTGGTAGACCTTGTCTATGATATACGGGCCCTCATAGTTTGGCTCGAATTTCCCCCGTTTGTCATAATTAGGGATCATAGGTCTTTTTACGGTAAGCACGAGTTCGCCTTGGCGGAATGTTCTCGTCCTAGTCAATCTTTTGTATGAGCGCGTCATCGTTGCTTTATAAGCCTCCAGGTTTTGCTGCGCCATGAACCGGGTTTTGTCAAGGGCATCGAGCTCCTCAAGCTGAAGATGAGCATTCTCTTCGTTTGTTAGCTCGTAATGAACAGCCACTCGTAGGGAGGGTAGCTCTATCTCCAAGGGGAGTACTGCTTCAGTGCTGAATACCAATGCATACTGCGTTGTATTCGTGGCCGTTTTGAACGTAGTTCGATACGCCCAGAAAGCTTCATGCAATCTTTCATGCTACTCATTTTTGTTTTTGGACACCGTCATCTTTATGATTTTCGTCAAGGTCTTGTTGAAGGCCTCAGCTAGACCGTTAGCTCGGGGATTATAGACCGAAGATTATCTCCAGTCTATATTATGTTGCTGTGCGAAGCGGCTGATTTTGTGACTTCTGTAGGCTGGCCCGTTATCAGAGATAATCCGTCGTGGAGTGCCGAACCGATAGATGGCATGTGTCTTGAAGAAATGGAGAATATTCTTCGTCTTCACTTCTCTTAGCGGTACTGCTTCTGCCCACTTAGAGAAGTAATCAGTTGTCACCAATATGAACCGATGTCCTCTGGATGATACTGGTTCGATGGGCCCGATTATGTCGGTTCCCCACATTTCAAATGGCCAGCTAGCCACCGTTGGGTGTAGCGGATTTGGATGCTAGTGGATGAAGTCTCCATGAATTTGGCACGAGTGGCACTGCTTCGCGTATTCGAGACAGTCTTGGATCATCGTGGGCCAATAGTAGCACATCCTTTTGATCTCCAGCTTCATCTTCGGCCCGGCTTGATGAGAACCGCAGAGTCCATCGTGAGTTCCTTGGACGACTCTCTTTGCTTCTTTTGGCCTCAGGCATCTTAGCCATAGAGTGTCGAATGATCTATTATATAGAGTATCATTGATGAAGGCGAAAGACAGAGCTCGTTTCATAAGCTGATATCTTGAGGGTGCGTCTTCTGGCGTTCGATGGGATTTGAAGTAGTCTATAAAGACTTCTCTCCAATCCTTAATCTTTTCTTGGTCCTCTATTCGTAGGGCTGTTTGCTTGGTTGCGTCTTTTTGTTCAGACGACTCCGTGGACATTTCCGCTGGTGGAAAAACCCGACAGCTTTGTACAACAATCTTCACGTCATTGAGGTTTTCATCAGCCATCTCTTTAGCGAGTTTGGCTAATGCATCCGCTTTGCTATTTTCTGTACGCGGTATTCTTTCCGGAATGTAGGAGGGAACTTGAGTCAGCAACTGTTGCACTCTCTCGCCATATTTTACCAACTCTGGTTTGCACGTTTGATAGTCGCCGTTTACTTGACTAACGACCAGTTGAGAGTCTCCGTATATGAGGAGGTTTTCGATTCCCATGTCGACAGCGATCTCAAGACCTGCTATCAAAGCTTCATATTCGGCTTCATTATTTGTCCTCGGCTCTGTTAAGGAAAAGGCAAAGCCCATTATCCCTCCTTGTGGAGTCACGAAGATGAGGCCTACCCCAGATTTGATTATGGGGGAGTTGTGCTTTCGCTTCTTCATGGAAGATGCCCCATCGAAGTAGAGTTCCCATCGGGTATCACTCTCTCTTCTCTCTTTGTCGATCGTGTCAAACGCGTGCTCGTCCGGCAGTTCGCAATTTAGGGGTGAATCGGCAAGTATCGGATGCTCAGCAAGGAAGTCGGCTATGGCCTGGCCTTTGATTGCCTTGAGAGGACAACAAGTTATCGAGAACTCCATCAAGAGGAGGGCCCATTTCGCAAGCCGTCCCGTTAGTATGGCTCTTGACATCAAATACTTAAGAGGATCCACTTTTGATATGAGATGGACTTCATGCGCCATAGCATAGTATCTGCGCTTCATTATCGCGAAGATTAACGACGGGCAGTGTTTTTCGATGGGGGAGTAGTTGCTTTCTACCCCCAGGAGAACTCGACTCAAATAATAGAGGGCTCTCTCCTTCTCTTGGTCATTTTCCTGTGCCCATAGTGCGTCTAAGGAACCTTCAAGGGCAGTTGTATACAAGATGAGAGGCTTTCCCTTGACTGGAGCGGTCAGTACCAGCGGATTCTGCAGGTATTGCTTGATTTCGTCTAGTGCGCTTTGGTATTTGCGATCCCAAACGAACGGGGTCCCCTTCTTCATTAGATGAATGTAGGGATGGCATTTTTTGGAGAGGTTAGCTATGAACCGTCGGATATATGCGAGCTTTCCTTGGAGAGTTCGCAGCTGCCTGAGAGTTCTTGGCGGAGTCATTTCCATGATCGCCTTGATCTTCGATGGGGCTATCTCGATGCCCCAGTGTCGGACGATGAATCCTAAGAATTTGCCCGAGGAAACTCCGAACGCGCATTTGAGAGGGTTCATTTTCAAATTGTATTTCCGAAGGCACTGAAACACGATCTTCAGATGCTCCCAATGTTCCTTGTACGATTTGCTTTTAATCACGAGGACGTCGATATAGCATTCGACGATTTCATGTATGAGGTCGTCGAAAATCTTCATCATGTCCCTCTGATAGGTGGCGCCGGCGTTCTTCAGACCGAAAGGCATCAATTTGTAGCAGAATATGCCCAGAGGAGTCCGGAAAGCGGTATGCTTCTGGTCCTCAGGGTGCATCTTTATTTGATTGTACCCTGACGAGCCGTCCATGAAGGAGAAGACTTCGTGAGTATAAGTGTTGTCTATCATCAGCTCGGTAACCGGTACGGGAAAATCATCCTTCGGGCAAGCTTTGTTGAGGTCCCGAAAGTCCTCACAGATGTGCACTGTCCTATTTTTCTTCATCACTGGGACGATGTTGGCGATCCAGTCAGGGTACTGAAGCTCTTGGA
Organism: Agapanthus africanus; assembly: GCA_030015575.1. NCBI lineage: Eukaryota > Viridiplantae > Streptophyta > Magnoliopsida > Asparagales > Amaryllidaceae > Agapanthus > Agapanthus africanus. Next base: position 758,277,854 of record CM057340.1, read on the forward strand.
TGAAACTAGAGTCGATTAGCTTCTTGACTTCGGCGTTGATGCTCATCTCAAGCTCGAGCCGCATCCTTCTTGGTGTTTGTTGGATTGGCTTGACGTCCGGAGATATCGCCAACTTGTGGACAGATATTTTTGGATCTAATCCTGGCATCTTTGAATAGTTCCATGCGAAACAGTATTTATACTGCATGAGCACGTCTTTAAGCGTCGCCACCTTTTCTTCAGACAACAGCTCACTGACGAACGTCGGCCGTGGGTCGTTTGCCGTCCCCAAGTCGATTTTTCTGAGGTTATCTGCAGTAGTATGTATCCCATCTTCCAGCTCTTTTAGTGCCGGTGGAAATTCTGAGATCAACTCATCTTCATCCTTATTTCCGAAGCACCAGGGGAGCTCTCCATGTCCTCAGGCACTCCTTCTTCTGACAGCGTTATCACGTGGCAGGTATGAGCTCGTTTCTAAGACCGATGTTGATCCGGTTCTACTCTTGCCTTATATGTGGCTTTCAGTACATGCTTCTGTGGCGGGGCTACCCTCCAATTGCTGGATAAAGCGAACCTGCCTTGCTGATACTGGTTTCTACCCAGTTTTTGAATGTGAAGCAATCTTCGAGAGGATGTCCGATCTCTCGGTAATAGGAGTAATAATCTGGATGATGAACCTCGTTTTCTTGATCGGGGTGTTTGGACTCCGGGAGCGTAATCATTTGATATTTTATGACAAGATCGAATATCTTCCTTATCTTGTCTTGGGGAAAAGAATATGCGCGACCAATCTTCTTTATAAGAGACGAATCCCAGCTGCTCAATTCTCAATCGTGTGGCTTCTTGGACCCGCTTTGCTGATGTCGAATGTTTTTTCCGTTCTTTAATTTGTTTTTGCCTCCGCGACGGGTCTTCTGTATGATGGGCTGGCGACGAAGGGCATCGTCATTCTCCGTAGACTGCTGAAGGAGGCGCTGTGTCCTGACTTTCTCATAAATGGCCATTTCACGGCTGTGGTCATCCCGGACCTTTTGACCCGCTTCGCTTATTAGCTTTTCCATCTGTTCCTCAAACGATGGACTCGGCATTTTTGTGGCAGGATCTCGTTCTGGTTTAACTGCAGCGTCTTCTGACAGAGCATCACCTTCTTCATCGAAGTCATGTATAACGTAGCAGCCATGGAATCGCTCCAGTTTCTTGGATTGAACATATCCAAGCCCGCTCGTTTCCATTCTCCCGTTAGGCAATTTTCGCTGAGTTCCGGGGATGTTCCAGATCCTATTGTAGAACTGAGCTTGTCAAGCAGTTTGTTTGAAGGGTACGCCTTAGCGCCTCAACGGCCTTTTCAATTATTCCGTGTAGTATTTGGGAAGACAGATGGGCTAGAGCCTGTCAAACATCGAATCGGCACCATGTTAAATTTCTTTCTCCACTTTAGTTTCCGCGGATCGATAAAAGAGGATTGCCTTTTCATCTCTTCGACTGGAAGGAACGTAGAACGTCTGCGGTTCCTGCACACTATAGGTACCGAGTGCGTCAAGCTCTTTGTAATGCTTTTGCGGAACCATGGAGATTTGCAAACTCCGTTTGTCACCTGGAACGGCTTGTATGGTTGGTCGAACAGAAAATACTACATTGACCTCATCTTCAGAGTCGCTGCCGAAGATCAACATAGGGGTAGACGGTCCTGACTTTTTGTATTGGAGCGGCCCCGAGTATACTATTTCTTCTTCCTCCTCGGTATCACTCCCGAAGACTAGAATCGTGGTAATATCTTTTTGCTTGCCCTCCGGTTTATGGCATCTTTTCGTGTCTTCGAAGTCTGGTAAGAAGTACTTTACATCTTCGTACTTTCGGACTTCATTCACGGAGAATGGGTTCAGCTCCCCTGTCACGGTATACTCGAGACCATCCTTGAAATACTTCATACACTGATGTTGTGTAGAAGGGATGATGTTGTACTTGTGTGACCAAGACCTGCCGAGCAAAGCGTTGTAGCAAGTCTTAGCATCAATGACGTGAAACTTGATGTCAGTGACGAGCAGCCCAAAATGTAACGTCGGTATCATAGACCCGAGCGTCCGTGATGACTGGGAGTCGAACCCGGAGATAGTAATGTTATCCCGAGAGAGGTGTTGAACGCTCATGCAGATTTCTTTTAGTACCCTCACATTTAGGTGATTGACAGAAGACCCGTTGTCAACTAGAATCTTCCCTATCTTGATGTCATGGCAGTATCCGGTGACATACAGGGGACAGTTGTGCTCGCACGTCCCGAAAAGAAGGTCTTCATCACCGAAAGTGACGTCAGCAGTGTGCACTTCTTCCAGCTCATCCTTCATCTTTTCTTAGGCAAGGAAAGCTTGGAACTTCTCGGGCTCTTGTAGTGCCTTGATCAAAGAATCTCTCGCCTCTTTAGATAGCAGAAGGGCATCGAGAATGCTTAGCTGCGAGGGTATCTTCCTCAGGTGTGCGAGAACGTTGTAATCCACCTTGTTTTTCTTGGGCGGGTCTTTGGCTGCCAGCTCTTCGACGACTCGGTCATTGAGGGCGATATCCTCAGGGACTTTTTCTTTCCCCTTATCTTTTTTGTTCGATCCTTTGTTTGTGGGTCCGAGATTCTTTTCGGGTAACGTGTGATTGCGTAGCTGAATGTTCTCGCAGGTCTTCATATCTTCTGTTTCGGAGATGGATTTCTTGAAGAGAGGGCCGTGGGCTATTTCTTCATTGGAATCACTCCCGAAGGTGAGAACTTGCGATTCCTTGCTATCAACCATGTGACAGTTACCGGCAGTTCTTTTATGCTCATCAGTCATGCTTCTTTGCTCCCGATAAGTCTTACGCTTAAATCGTCTGACGTGTTGTCGATAGGCAACATATCCTTGCCACCAGTTTTGAAAGGCATTGCACTCTTCGGTGGGGTGCGCAATTCTTTGATGGTATAAGCAGTTGGTAGGATGTACATCCGCTTCGTCAAGGTGTATCCTGCCAGGAGTGTTTCCTTTGGAGGATGGCAGCTTCATTCCCATTGAAAGGGCTTTAGCAAACCGTTTCCTTGCCTTAAGCCTGCTATTATCTGCCGTAGGCATGCTTCGGTTTGGTTGGAGTGCTTCAACTCTTTTATCCAGCCGCCGACATTTGGCATTTTCAAATATGGCCATTTCGCGCTCTCGATCAGCTTTGCTCTTTTGGCAGGCCTCGTTCAGCAACATGTCAATCATCTCATCTGACAGTTTTAGGAGTTCCAGTTCAGGATCTGTCCCCAGTTTCTCTGCATCAGGAGCTTCTTTGCCATTTATCGAGTGAGAGATCATGTGGCAGCTCGCCACATAGTCTTCAGGCCCTTCTGAAGAATCGTCTCCTTCGTCAGCGTCATGGTCTTCATTCTCAAGAACATGCTTAAAGCTTGTGGGGGGGAGGGTTCCTCTGTGTGAGACTTGAAGTCTTGGGTCCTTTATATAGTAGAGGCTGATTTGTTGAATCAGTTGAAGAGATCTTTTCTCTAATTGATTTGGGGATGTTTCCCATCGTTGGATCTTTGATCCTAGAGCTTCTGTTTTACAGAAGGCAATCTTCTTGTTTTTAACAAGATTGGGAAATCTTTTCCCATACAGAACTTATTCTGTATCTTGGTGATCTTTAATCACCCTTGGATCTTTGATCCAACGGTGCTCTAATTTTCTGAGATAGTTTGATGATTTTTTAGTCATCTTTGTTGGATCTTTGATCCAAGGGTGGGGAACATTTCGTTCTAGCGCTAGCGCTCTCGCGCTTTGCATGTGAGCACTGCTTCAGAGTCTTAAACTCTTAGCGCTGGCGTACTTGGCGCGAGCGCATTCATGCTTTGCACGTGAGCGCTGCTTCAGAGCGCTGGCGCTCTTGGCGTGAGCGCACTCGTGCTTTGCACGTCAGTGCCTCTTCGGAGCGCTGGCGCTCTTGGCACAAGCGCTTTTATGAAACGGTGCTTCATCTCAAATTTTAAAATTTGAACATATTTTTGCTCTGATTGGGGGAAACAGTGACATACACACTGTCTGGTTTACTGACATGATACCTATATTGCACTATTCATATTCAGTTGATGTTCATTATACTCATGTTCTGCATTCTGTTACAATTTTCATGTTTAATAACATTGCACACCCATTATATAATTATTGCTATATGTGTCGCCCTGACGACCTGAGCGTGCATGCTCAGAGGACGAAGTGGACCCAACCCAGGAGCATGACCTGCCATTCGAGATCATGGAGGTCTAGACCGCAACATTAGCGCCACTTCTTTTTGCTTTAAGCATATTATATTTCGTTGGTTAGTTTTTTTCCTTGTGCAGCATAAATATATCTCGAAGTCTTTATTGCAATGTAATAAAGTTGTGAACTGTGATTTTCCTTTACTCCAGTACTGTTTACTGACTACCATATAATACTAGAAGCCGAAATATGACTACGGCGGGATTATTCCCTGACCGTAGGAGCATGGCTGACCTAATCACCCCTCGTATTCCGTATTCTGGGAAGCGGGGCGTGATATGGCTTTGTTGGTATCAGAGCGCCCAGGTTTTTGGATGAAATTATAGTTCTGTCGAGAGATCCCTAGATTGAGTTATACCATTGACGTGTGCCTTATTACATTTCTTTTACCTTCTGATCCTCATTGAATCATCGTGTAATCCATGTTTAAATCTAATTTCTTTTGAATTTTTCAGAATATGGACTCCGCGGGAAACTCCTTAGGTGCCGGTTTCCACGATCATACCGAGAAGATCCTCAGCACACTGACGACCCTGGCTCAGGCTCAAGAGAGGAAGACCGATCTTCTGACCGAGGGATTGAGGGCGGTACAGGAGACCGCAATTACCGTCCTGGAGAGATCTACGGTTGTTCTCGCTGCCCCCGAGGACGCACTTGTACCGACCACACAGGCTAGAGTTGGTACCGTTTCGGACTTTGGGAGGTTTCATCCAGCGGTCTTCACGAGATCAGCAAATCCGCTTGAGGCCGAGCAATAGCTCATCAACGTGGAGAACCTTCTAATGGCCGCTCGAGTTCCTGACGACAACAGAGTGAACGTGGTGAAAATCCAGCTGGAAGACGAGGCCCGCACGTGGTAGTCCGTAGAGGAAAGCTGGCTAGAGAAACCTATCGGATGTGACACATTCTCCATATGCTTCCTAGATCACTATTTTCCGGCCACTGCCAAGACCGAAATGGAGGACAAATTCATCATGTTAAAATAGAATGGACGCTCAGAGGATGTCTACGCCGCAGAGTTTAACCGACTGAGTCACTTCACACCATACATGATAGACACTGAAGCCGCCAGGGCAAGTCGGTTCCAGCAGGGGCTCGATATTGAACTACATCAACTTATCATGTCTCTCAATCTACCAATCTTTGCTCAAGTATTGAACGCTGCCCGAGTGCAGGAAAGATTGGCGGAGAAGGCCAAAGACCAACGATCGATGGACAGGAAACCCCACATAGTCCCAGCACGGCCTACCATTTCCCTTGTGGAGCGATCCCAGTTCACAGGCCGGGTGTCGCACAGATGAAGCGCACTTCCTCACCTCAGCAGCCGCAGCGGAGGGCCCTGTTTTGCGATTATTGCCAGAGGCCAGGACACATGCAGAGAGATTGTCGCAGAGCCAAGGTGCAGTGTCTGCTTTGTGGACCCAGCGAGCATAGGGTTAACGGATGTCCCCAGAGATCTTAGCTGCAGGGAGGGTTTGAGCAACATCAACCGTCGTACGACACTTCAGCTCAAAGGGGTCCACCTCGGATATCCCAGCAGCGGTTAATCGATCAGAGGCAGACTGGTATGGGTCGATCAGGGATGAGCTTTCACCCTGTCAGCAGAGTAGGCAGAGGCTTCTGGAGAAGTAGTTAAAGGTACCCTCCTTGTTTATTCTGTGCCAGCTAGAATTCTCTTTGATTCGGGTGCTTTGCATTGTTTCATTTCTACGCGGTTTGTTGACACACACTATATACCTCATGAGCCGTTGACCAAGAACTGGGAGATACATGCGGGTAATTGTATTATTGTATCTAACCAAGAGTGTGGGTTATGTCCGGTGGTAGTATGCGGCAGGGAATTCTATGCGGATTTCCTTTTAATCGGGACAGGCGGCTATGATGCGATTCTCGGGATGGATTGGATGAGTACCTTCCATGCGATCATCAATTGCCGAGATAGGAAAGTGACTTTCTGCATTCCCAATCACCCTGGGTTTGTTTTCGAAGGCGGAAGCAAGTCTTTGGAGCCAGCCAAGTTTAGAGTCAAGCCGAAAGTGTTGACGGCTATGGAGATTAATGAGAGTCTAGCCCCAGAGATCGTTTGGGATTTTTTGATGTGTTCCCTGAAGATTTACCAGGTCTACCACCTCCTCGTGTCTTAGGATTCTCAATCGAATTGATTCCGGGTACATCACCGGTCTCGAAGGCACCGTACAGAATGGCAATGGTGGAGTTAGCAGAATTAAAGAAGCAGATAGAAGATCTTTTGGACAAGATATTTATCCGTCCAAGTGTTTCCCTATGGGGCGCTCCTTTGTTACTGGTTAAGAAGAAAGACGGTTCCTTGCGCATGTGCATCGACTACCGGGAGTTGAACCAAGTGACCGTGAAGAACAAGTACCCCATTCCCCGCATCGACGACTTGTTTGACTAGCTTGGTGGTGCTCGGGTATTTTCTAAACTAGATCTTCGGTCAGGGTATCACCAAATCAGGGTCAAGGTAGAGGACGTATGCAAGACGGCTTTTTGAACCCGGTATGGCCACTATGAGTTTCTTGTGATGTCGTTCGGTGTTACTAATGCATTAGCCATATTTATGGATCTGATGAACAGGGTTTTCTCCTAGTACTTGGATCAGTTTGTCGTTGTATTCATCAGCGACATTCTAGTCTATTCGGTCGAAAGGAGCACGCCGAACACCTACGAATTGTATTGCAGGTTCTACAGGAGGAAAAGCTCTATGCTAAGCTAAGCAAGTCCGGGTTTTGGCTCGACAAGGTGCAATTTCTGGGTCATGTCGTTTCGAGTGACGTTATTTCAGTGGAACCGACGAAGATTGAATCTATCAAAGACTGGCTGATACCGAAATCAGTTGCTGAGATAAGAAGCTTCTTGAGATTGGCTGGGTATTATCGACGGTTTGTCCAAGATTTCGCCAGAGTAGTGGAACCCTTGACGAAGCTCACACGGAAGGAGGTGCCGTATGTTTGGTCGGAGGAATGCACCCAGGCGTTCGAGCTGTTGAAACTAAAGTTAACCAAGTCCCCAATCCTGACTGTACCAGACAACTCGGGTGGCATGGTTGTTCATAGTGATGAGTCGGGAAAAAGTTTGGGTTGCGTATTAATGCAGCACGATCGAGTGGTGACTTATGTCTCTCGACTGAAAACTCACGAGAAGAATTACCCCACACATGACCTGGAGTTAGCGGCCGTTGTGTTCGCTTTAAAGATTTGGAGGCATTACTTGCTAGGCAAAAGAGTGGAGGTGTACACGGATCACAAAAGTTTGAAGTACGTCGTTCCCCCAATAAAAGATCAAAGCTCTGTTCAAAAAAAATTAAGTAATTAAAGAGGCAGCGCCTCACGTGCCTTTCACGAAGGCGCTAGCGCCAGAGTTAAAACCCCTCATATGGCGCCGCATGTGCTCCTCACGCCGGCGCCCAGGTAGAATTAAATTCTACTCTCTGTTAAACAGAGCCGTTAGATCAAATATCCAACGGAGATGATAAATCATCAAGACACAGAATTAAATTCTGTTGAGAGGAAATACTCTTCAAATTATTCTAAAAAAGATACCTTCGGTTGGATCATAGAGTATAATTCTATGCCCTCTGTAAAATAGAGAACCGTTGGATTAAAAATCCAATGGTAATTAAAAAATCGCCGTTCTACAGAATAAATTCTGTATGTGAAAATATTTCCCCGATCTTGTTAAAAACAAGAAAATGCTTTCTGTAAAACAGAAGTCATTGGATCAAAAATCCAACGGTTTGTAAAATTCCTCGAATCAATTGGGATCTCTTAATGAGAGATTTTCTCAAAGCTAATTAACAAACTGCCTCTACTATATAAAAAACCAAAGACTTCAAGTCTAAGAAGAAGGAGCCCCTTATAAGCTTTAAAAAAAAGAAGAGAGCTTCAAAAAGGAACGGAGAATCAGATTCTTAAGGAAGAAGATCCCCATCCTTAGAAAACTCTAGGTAAACAAAAACATATAGTGATAAAAAGAACATCTCATATACATATTTAAAGGGTTTAACCATTATCAAAGAACTTAGTTCTTTCTCTGGATCTGAGATCCACAAAACAAGTCTCCCACAAGTTGAGAATTTAATTCTCATCGGGAGAAACTTGTTCTTGAGAATCAAAAATTCAGAAAAAGACTAGGAATTGAATTCCTCAAGAGAAACCTCGTTCTCATAAAAGAACTGAGTGCTTAGCACTCATTGGGCAGAACCTAGCGTCCAGCGCCTCACGTGTTCCTCACGTGGACGCCATGGAAGAAAAGAGCGCTTAGCACTCATTGGGCAACACCTAGCACCCAGCGCTTCACGTGTTCCTCATGTGGGCGCCATAAAAGAAAAGAGTGCTTAGCACTCAATTGGGCAGAACCTAAAGCCCAGTGCCTCACGTGTTCCTCACGTGGGTGCCACAGAAAAAAAGAAGAGTGCTTATCACTTACTGGGCATCAGAACTTATATAAGTGCACAGCATGACTGAAAGCTCCACATGATTATATATGGGCGTCAGAACTTATAGAAGTGCTCAGCATTTTTTTTTGCACAAAAAGGGGACTGATTAAACAGAGCCCAAACAAATGCTTAGCGCTTTTCAATTAAAAAATACTGAGTGGACCAAGCCTAAATTGGTCAGGTCCCCTGAAGATAGAACCTCCTTAATTTAAATCAATCGAGCCCATATACCCATAATTGCCCAAATTGATCTCAGTCTCAAACTTGACTGATGATCTCCCAACAGATGATATCCAAAATGATATTCGTCCCACGTTCCCCTGAAGAAACATCAGTCTCAAAATATGACTAACGATTTCTGGGTTTATCACTAATCCCTTTTCCCCTCAAATATGGGAATTGGTTCAGAGTACATCTCTCCACACCTCTAATCTACGTCGTTGTAATTCCTCAACGTCTTCAGAGAGGTGGCAGGTCTCGACAACCAACAGCATTTTGGTGCACTTCAAAACTGACGTGCACACCTCAAATCAGACTGCACCCTAAACTGGGTGCATTCCATATCATCGTTGTTCATCCCGTCACGTAACAAATACACGTGCACGCAAGATGGACAATATACCGAGACATCCTTAAACTAAAACTTCGCCTCCAAAATGGCGACAACGGACCGAGACGTCTCTAAACTAAACTTCGCCAATAATAGACCGAAACGTCCCTAAACTAAAACAATAGAGCCCAAATGCTATTTTGTTGGATCTGAATGATCCTAAAACCTCGTTAAGTAGATCTTAGTCTCAAATTGGACTAATGTATCCTTAACAAAAACCAATCGAGCCCCAACTGCTCACAAACATTTAAGTTGATCTTAATCTCAAACTTGATTAATGATCCTTAAATAAAACAAACCCAAATCAAAGATATACGGATTTGGACTAATCCACACCCTACGGGCGACGACATAAATTAGTCTCCGTATACAATCCACGGGCAACCCAAATAAAACAAACACGCATGACACGAAGTGAACTTCCAGAGCAAGAGAAAGTGATCGCGATGCGGTAACGTAATTAACTGCAGGGGCTTGTGCCTGTAGGGAAGAGCGTCCTCACAATAAAAAACCCCTCATTAAAATGAGGGGGGATCTGACGAAATCTTCTACAACGGATGCATCCATCCAAACCATCGATATATCGTGCCATAAATCAACTTGGCATCTTCGGAAAGGTGGACGGATAAAACCAAATAGTATCTGCCCCCAAATTTAGGCAAGACGACCTACACGGTTTCGTCTCCTTTTTCGGCGGTGAACAGATTCTGGTATACCCGGTAGGAACTTTTCCTCTTTCCACTCCACACTTCGTGTGTCGTGTTCGCAAACAAAATTGCGGTTTGCTATGGTTACCCTTGGATTCGAGGTACTAAGATTTGGTGTCTTGTTCCTGTCTAGGAAAAAAGTCAATGGTTTCCAACTGCACAAACTGCAACAGCAACTCCCGCTCTGCCCTAACTGGAGGAATGACTTACGGGCCCCATGCGACCTCCATCTTTTCGATACCGGTAGAGGAGATGACTCAGGCCATCACTGGATTGTTCTTCAGGACCATGCTCTCGCCAACAAGGTTCAACGCCCCAGCGCCGCAAGATGAAGCTCCAAAGAAGTCGATATTCAATCGACTTGCAACCACCACCGCCCCTCTCAACGGGTCGTCCAAATCTGCCATCTCAGTCTTCAACAGGCTGAGCCGAAACTCAAGTAAGCCCGCAAAGAGGCTTGACATACCTGAAAGGGCTATCCCAAAACGGATAGTCCTCCCAACTCCTCCGGTAAGTGAAGTCGTCAAAGGTGCTTCTCCTACCAAAGGATCGGTCTTCGCAAGATTGGCTGTTCTAATTCCTGCTATGGTTGAAGTCATCAAAAGTTCTTCCCCAACCAGAAAGTCAGCCTTCGAACGGTTGGTCGTTCCATCTCAACGAACGCCGGTATTCGTCAGGCTGGCACCAGCAGCAGCCCATCATCAAAGCCTGGGACACGATGGAGCCGCATCCACAACTGAGGTGGTCCCGTCTGCAAGGCACGCTCGACGTCTCCATTGGAGCCGGATGAGGAAAGCTGGGGGCAACTCCCTCTCTGAACTTACTCCACTAGCTCCAATTATGGAAGTTGACGCTGCTGTTCCAACCAGGAACAGTTTTGATCTGCTTCGGAGGGTGTTCAAGAACTCTCCAACGGCAGAGCTAAAGAAATTGCCCCTACTTGCTGAAAACGGGATGCAGGCAAAGCCGTAGCATCTCTCTCAGAGGCTTTCCTCCCAAGTCCATAAGGTCTGGCGGAAAGTCCAAGATTCTGTGATCAACAAAGACCACTCTCGTCGATCGAAGAAATCGAAGGTTCGGCAAGAGGAAGACCATCCCTCCACCATACAGTGAGGGACTTCATCTACATGGGTGCCTGTTACAACGGTTCCTTCAACTTTGACCTCCCACAAAAGGAGGAGGCCGGAGAAAATCCTACTGCCCACATCAAATTCCAAAGGCGCTGGACTCAAACGCCCTAAGTCTGGAGGCATGATCATGCATATAGTCTACATGGTTTCCGGGAAAGAGGAAAGCCGTGCTTTCGTAGGTCATCGACCACTCACTCGGTCATTGAAAAAAGCTCAGGAGCAACAACAAAACTCCACGAAATGCTGATCAAAATGTCAGCACTCACCGGGCAAAAAGAAAGCCCGGAATCGGTATCTGAACAGCGCCAGGAGCAAGAGACTGATACAAAGTTCTTACGAAGGGTGCTGGAAAGAAAGGATAAGGAGGCCGCGGAACAGGTTGCTAATATAAAGCAGATGGCCCTTCTGTTCTAAGACATGGTTGGAATGGTGATCCAGACAGAATCTCCAGCTAAAGATCCGCCGATAATCATCAAGGATGACAGAGGGAAAACATCAAACCCTCTTCCTGCTCTATCAACAGCTAAGGAGGAAATAATCTCCAAGGCCTTCCTTGATGACTATATAGCTCAACAAATACGAGTTCATCAAGCGAGTGAAGCGGCTGGCTAAACTGTCAAAACCGGGCGACCATATCCGGGCTGGTATGACCAAATCAAATACCCGCCATGATATAAGATTTCCAAGTTCCATGTGTACAAAGGGACAGGCAATCCGCATCAGCATGTTGCTCAGTTCAGAGCTCTATGCGGCAACACTGGAGGCGACGAGAAACTGTTGCTTCGCTAGTTCGTTGGCAGCCTGTTGAAGAAGGCGTTCGAATGGTACTCGGAGCTCCCAAATGACTCCGTTAAAACATCCACGAAGATGGAATTGTTGTTCACATAGCGGTTCGCCAGCGCAAGCGAGCGCACCCCGACCACGACATTAATCAATGCCAGGGTGAGGCTAGGAGAGACCTACGTTCAATACGCGATCCGGTGGTGGGACCTATGGTTGAAATACGGATAACACATCGAAAAAGCTCCTACCATGGGCATGTTCATAGGGACTCTCGATCCTCAGACGACCGTGTCCCATTTCATGACGTTCTTTAAGCCGACCACCTTCTAGGTTTTGATCGACAAGTTGGCCCAAATGGACCAGATAGGCCGCGGGCCTTCCTCTTCAAAAATGGACCCTCGGAATGCAAAGGATAAAGGAAAAGCGGCCTTCGTTGCGAACCCTCAACAATAACCGAGTGACCCGAAACTGGTTGCTCGCCAAAACAACGCGCATCCGCGCCAATCTCTCGAAGAGTAGTTGGGACGCGCTTACTCATTTCCTCGTGATAAAACGAGAAGACTGTTCAAACTGGCAGTGCGCAGCAAACTCATCACTCTGCCAGACCCAAAACGTCCACCGTAGCCCGGTGACGTCAACAATCCCAACTACTGCTCCTATCACCGAATGGTGAGCCACCCCATTGAGGATTGCTACATCTTCAAGAACTGGGTCAAGAACCAGTACCGCCAAGGGATATTCGCGCTGTCTGAGAATTAGATGGTGAACTCGCTACAGAGACACGCTCCTAAAAAGGTGGATACGCCGGGGGAATCATGCTCGTTTGTAGAAGAAGCTCTGTGGGAAGTTGTCCTTTCAGCTAAAACCAAAAGAATGCTGAAGGATCTTCAAGCATGTCCGTCGATCAGGTGGAAAAGCCCGCTAGAACCCGAGATCATTGAAAGGATGCTGAAACCGCCTTTCGCACCGAAAACTGTTAACGATGGGCAAAACCCCCAGCTTAAGCCTTCAAAGTCTTCGAAGGAAAAGAAGAAGACTAAGAAGCCCGTGCAGCCTGCCGACAATCGCACGGACCTAAAAAAGTATATCGACGCGCTGGAGGAGTACAACCAGAAAGCGCGGACCCCAGTCACCCTCGAAGAGTTTCTCAAGCATATCCTTGAGAGCGGAGATAGTGACGATGATGAGGAAAATGACTCATCTGGAGGAACCCAAGACTATGTAGCAAGTTACTACATGGTTTCTCATTCGTCATTAAATGACGAAGAAACTCACTCGGCGTCAGAAAGCAACGCAGAGGATCTGGGGGCAGGATCGGCGCCAAAATCCCCGGAGTCGCCAGAAGACCCAATTGACAGGCTGCTAAACGAAGCATTTCAAAAGAGCAAAACAGACCGAAAACGTGAAACGACCATATATGAAAAGGCCAACCGTCGGCGTCAGGATGAAGAAGATGCGACAAGGAGGAGTCGCATAGTACTCCAACCAGACCGACGCACACTTGCGGAAAACAAAAGCAGGACCAAGACAAAAAAGCGGTTCACCAAAAACTTGTTAATGGGAATGAAGCTGCCATCTCTCAAGGGAAATATTCTTGAGGCCACATGCCTCAACGGAGAGGTTTCACATCCGAACTACTGCCTATATCATCGGAAGGTCATCCACCCCACCAAAGAGTGCAATACGTTGCCCACCGACAACACTTCAAGCGAATGAAGTGCAAAGCTCGTCGACAGCAAAGAAGCGCGGCAGATGAGCGTGAAGGAACGGCTGACAACTGTCATATGGTTGATACCAGTTCGATAAAAGGAAAATCCTAAGTTCTTACATTCGGGAGCGATTCTGAGGAAGAAATAATCCTCGGCATTCTCTTCAAAGAATCCACCTCCAGAAAAGAAGAGGAAAAGAAGAACTGCGAGAACATTCAACCGCACGCTGCCTGAGAAAAACCTCGGGCCTACAAACAAAGGTTCGAACAAAAGAGACAAGGGAAGGAAAAAGTACCTGAAGAAATTGCCCTCGATGATGGAGTCATCAAAGAGCTCGCAGCCAAGGACCCGTCTAAGAAAAACAAGGTGGATTACAATGTCCTGGCACATCTGAGGAAGATACCCTCACAACTGAGCATACTGGATGCTCTCTTCCTGTCCAAATAAGCAAGAGATTATCTGATCAGGGCATTACAAGAGTCCGTTCAGTTCCAAGCTTTCCTTGCAGAAGAAACGATGAAGGATGAGTTGGCAGAAGTTCATACAGATAAAATTACATTCGGCGATGAAGATCTCCTCCTAGGAACATGGGAGCACAACCGTCCTCTATATTTCACCGGGTACTGCCAAGACATCAAGATAGGAAAGATCCTTATTTGGTATTGGTGATCATGTATTTCTGAAGATATCTCCCACTCGGGGAGTGATCAGGTTTGGTAGCCGCGGGAAACTCAGACCCTGATTCATCGGACCTTTTGAGGTGCAAGAGCGGGTAGGACAGGTGGCTTATCAACTTGCCTTGCCTCCATCACTAGCTGGTGTGCATAATACATTCCATGTATCTTAGTTGAGGCGCTATGTTCGGTATGACAGCCATATCTTGGACCATTCAGAGTTAACGTTGGGCACCGATCTGTCTTACGAGGAGCAGCCTACCACCATCCTCGACCGTCGGAAAAAAGTGTTAAAAAACAAAGTCATTCTATTGGTTCGAGTTTCTTGGGGTGGTCGTTCTCCAGGAGAGTCTTCCTGGGAACGTGAGGAGGACATCCGTTCACGTTTTCCGCACCTGTTTAAGTAGTATTATTTTTCTGTTGTTTCATTCTTTAATTTCGAGGACGAAATTTTTGTAAGGAGGGTATGATGTAAATCTCCAGTTCGTATATATATTTTCTCCGTATTTTTTCCAGATTTTCCCTATATTTTTTTCATTTTATTAATTTAAATAATTATTCCTAATCTAACTCAATATCCTAATCCTAATCCTAAACCTACCCGACCCGACCCGACTCACGCCCGACCCGACCCGACTCCCCATGCCTCTTCTTCTTCTTCGCTCTTTTTCTTTTCCCGCCTCTTTTCCCTTGTTCCTCCTTCCTCTCGCTCACCTCCGCAAGACTCGCGTCCACCTCCACAACGACCGCGCCCACTGCCAACTACTCCCCGCGATCCCCTCTAACAAATCCTCTCTCCTCTCATTTCTTCTCTCCCTTGTGCCGACATCTCCACGAGGCCCGCTTCCCCAACGGCCATGACGACCTATTCCCCTCGCCAACGGTCACCGTGATCCACCCTCCTACCTCCCCGTTATCCTCGATGATCACTCGTCTCTCTTTCTACTTCACTCTCTCTCCCCGACCCCTCTCGTTCTCCCTCTCTCACTCATCATCACCGACAACCCCACCAAACTCCTCGAGCTCACCGCAACCACGAACCCATCACCACCTCGCCGTCTCCCTCCACCTCCAGCGACCAACTTGAACCCCACCAACTCCTCCATTGATGATGAGCCAGACCTCATCATCCCCTGCACACCAAGCTCCAACGCCCCGAGCACAAGCACTTCTGCAAACCCGCCACCGATCATCTCTCGTCACCAACCCCATCTCCCTCAACGCAGTCACCTCCTCACCCTCATTGCCTCGACGCCGACGTGCTCATCCAACCCCAAGCCCAAGCCCATTGCAGCCACTTTCTTCTCATCATCGTCTCCGGTGACCCACCGAACCCTTTGTTGTCACCTCCTCAATGTTCGACCGTCTCCTGAACCTCCTCTGTCCCCGTCTAAGTTTTCATCGCCTGGGCTCCCCTTTCTAGCCGAGCTAAGCAAAGCTCGCGCTGCTGCCGTGTTGTCGCTACGGCCGTGTCGTTGCCCATGTCATACCGGTACTGCTGCCTTGTTGCTGTTGTTGCTACCGCCCGTGCGTGCCATGCTCATGCCATTCGCTGTCGTCATTACTGTCTTCGCCAGGTAAGTTACATGCTACACACACACACACACACACACACTACCATAAACAACAATCAATACTTAGTTATATGTTTTGGAGTCTATTAAATATTGCGAAGCGCATTTGTGCGTTACAAGACGACTAAACAATAATGAGCTTAACGTCCCGTGATAGATATATAGAGTTCTCCGGGATCGAATCCTGTTCATACGTGCGATAAAATAAATTCACTATAGTTACAAAATGACATGCTAAGTGCTCGATGTACAACCTTAAACCATAACACATCTTATTATGGCGGAACATGCGATAGTTAGATCTCTTTACTGTTTACGAATATCGGGTAGAAATTTGGATGCAAAATATCGTGTTTATAATCATGTATCGTTGCCCTCTAAAAGCGACACTAAATCTGAAGTTTTACCGCGCATGTTACCTTGTTAAAATCATTATAAATTCAGTACAGCTCAGAATGTAATGTTCAATGGCTCATATCAAAACCAACTTGATAATCTAGAATCATCCATAGTTTATTTTTCCATACTGATAGATTACAGCAACAAGAGTTGACTGGGAATGCGACTCTGGACTGCAGTCCGAGGCGGCATTCTATGAGGATACCTGAATTTGAATACCTGTACATACCCACATAAAACTGAAAAGGCATGGAGCCCTATATAGCCGCATAGATAATTTAGTTATCTAACACATGAATCTGGTCCCGTGCAGTTTCACAGTCGTTTGATATTTAGTTTGTATTTTAGAATGTCGATGTGTTCTGCAGTTTCTGCAGCGACATTTCTTAAACCGTCACATTAAACAGGACGTAAATTCTAGCATAGCAAGGCTATTGATAATCCGCTTGATGCGTTGAAAACCTAATATACAGAACTAGATTTTATTCAACTGGGGTGACACCTGAAACTGAACACGATCCATAGTAAACTACGCGCGAAGTTGGACTTCCAGTTCTGAAACTGGAATTCCTGCAATCTATCGCAAAGTTAAAATGATGATAAGTCCCTAACCTGAGTTCCGTTTGACATGAGATTAATTTTATTGCATAAATAAGTGTACTTCGTACGCCTTTTATATTGTTTTGGTTGATTTTATACGTGTGTTTTATGGTAAATTATGCAAGTTATATGGCGTTGGCTGTCAAAATACAGTGAATTTCTATCCAGTACATTTCTACCTATTTTATGTTTGTTTTATACCTTTTGTATAGTGATTGTTTGTATTGAGACCTAGCGACTGTTGTGCATTGTCGATATATAAGTATTAGTGATTGGGTTGTGGTAAATACGAAAGTGATATTGATAGGTGGAAATATGATTAAAAGTGAAAACGATACGTATTTGTTCACAACCTATTGAATACCTAAATTCATACTATAACCTGGGGAATGGGGAAATCAAGATGAAATTGAACTCGTATTTAGCGAGGTACAGTGATTTAGAGGATGATCATTCGCTATTATATATATATATATATATATATATATATATATATATATAGAGAGAGAGAGAGAGAGAGAGAGGGAGACACACACACATACATACATACATTAGGTCGTGGGCCTAGCGGCACGGCTACAGGGTTATGTTCCGGGTAATAGTGGACCGTAATCTCGGACATACACGAGACCCTTGTTAAACATGAGCATGTTTTCCACCATTTGATTTCATTGACTTAGTGACTGATAGGTAGTGACATACACATTACCTAGTTTACTGATACATATATTGCACTATTCATATTCAGTTGATGTTCATTATACTCATGTTCTGCATTCTGTTGCACTTTTCATGTTTAATAACATTGCACATCCATTATATAATTATTGCTATATGTGTCGCCCTGACGACCTGAGTGTGCATGCTCAGAGGACGAAGTGGACCCAGCCCAGGAGCAGGACCTGCCATTCGAGATCGCGGAGGTCTAGGCCGCAACATTAGCGCCACTTTTTTTTTGCTTTAAGCATATTATATTTCGTTGGTTAGTTTTTTCCTTGTGCAGCATAAATGTATCTCGAACTCTTTTATTGCAATGTAATAAAGAGTGAACTGTGATTTTCCTTTACTCCAGTACTATTTACTGACTACCATGTAATGCTAGAAGCCCAAGTGTGGCTACGGCGGGAGTATTTCCTGACCGTAGGAGCAAGGCTGGCCTATTCACCCCTCGTATTCCGTATTCTGGAAAGCGGGACGTGATAGGTGATCAACTAGCTAGGGTTTCGAAAATATAGGGATGCTTGCTCTATGGAGATTGCGACTGCTTTGTAATGGCATTTCGGTGATTTAGGGTTCAACTGCAAAAGTTTTGAATTTAAGAGGGGTTTCTTGCTATTGGGGCAAAAGTGAGAGGGGATTTCCTGCAATTTAACCTAATTTTTTGTTTCTGTTTGTGCTTATGTTGTATGCAGTAATGTCAAAATTTATTTGCACAGCTTGATAAAATTGTAAATTATTTTCCGAACTTATTGCGTAAAGGCGAGTTGGCTTATTCCGTAATAATTTATCTACTGAATTTTGAGAGAATTCATATATAGTGAAATTATTATAAGCATTTGCGTAATATCTATATGTGACGCCATTGTTTTTCTTTTTGAGTGTTTTGATAACCACAAAGACATGTCACCCAAACATATAACTTAATATCCAAAATTTATATAATAGTGCATACACACACGCTTCATGTTCTCCTATCTGGAGGGGCATCCAGAATTTTTCGATGCAACTTTGTCTTCTTCTTTAGGGGATCGCGAGAAAATTTTCCAGCAGAGATTTAGAGGGCTCGGATCTAATATTCCACAAAGAAAACAATCTGCCCACTTCCGAGAGTGGAATTATATGATATGAAAATTATCAAGAGAAGAGTACATGATGGGTGAAGATAACCATCGTCTAAAAGAGAATGGAGGTCAAGAGTAATCGGTGATAATGGTTGGAAGATTCTGGAAAAAGTATTTTAAAATTTCAAACGGAGTTAGTGATGACGGCATGAATTTTCGAATGCAGTTTATCATTCGTTGAATACATGCAATATATAAAAATATGTAAAAACGGATATTTTAAATTTTCAAATGGAGTTAGCATGTTATTTGGGCATGACTTCTCGGCCCGTGCATAGCACGAGGGCATTTGCTAGTATTATTCAAATACTACACCCCTATAGTAGCAAATGTGTTTCCTCCTTACCTCGTATTTTGGAATGACATTATTAATAATCAAAAGATATGTCTACATGTATAATCAATCAATAAAAACATGCTTTTACCGTGAAAGACGTACAAACTATAAAAGACATACATGAAGATAATCACGAGTTATTTATACAATGTTGATTTAATAACAAAATGTTCACAATAGCGTCAATTTTAAAATAAAAAGTAGGACATACATAGTAAACAAACTAAACCAACAAAAAAGAAAAGGACATAAAAAAGAAAGAGAAAGAAAAAGAATATCCATATGCATCCCTAAAAGCAGAAGCATCTACATTCAACACCATCATAATATTTGTTGGGGGAAAATCGATTCATGGAACCACAAACCAAATTACGCAATAATAACAATCACGCAATAACAACAATCGACACCAACATAATATCTTTCAGCAGAACATCATGGCTTCCTCCTCTTTATATATCTCAAAATCTTGAGACAAACAAATGTGTGTTGTTCTTTTTTTAATCTCAGAAATCTTGAGAGAAACACATCATCTAAATGAGCTCCTGTCCAATAATCACACTATTAAAATAAGGGGTTGCCCCTACGGATAATGAAATCCGTAGGGAAAGATTTATTTTGGCCCTACGGACTAATCCGTGGGGCTAGACGGTTGCCCCTACGGTCCCAGACGTTTTAATTTAAAAATATTAAATCGCAATTTGTTGTTTGCCCCTACGGAGCCACAAACCAAGGACCTACGGACTAATCCGTAGGGGCATCTAAATGAGAATTTAATTAAAAAGGCACAGAAATGCCCTACGCTGATCATCTCCTCTCACGCGCGCGTTAACTCCCAAAACCCCAGATCTCTCGTTCCCGCCGCGTCGATGTTCTCGTCGTCGCCACCGCCCTCTGTTTCGTCATCGCCACCGCCCTCGTTCTTCCTCGTCACCGATTGCGCGTGTTGTCGACCATCGATCGAGCGTCTCCGTCGTCTCCTCCATCGCCTACAGGTTAGTAAATCTTCAATTAAACATAATTTTGATGATTTTAGTGTTAGGGTTCAGGGTTTGGGTACCGATGAGGGTTAGGGTTAGGCATCGGTTGGGGTTAGCGTTAAGGTTAGGGTTGGGGTTGCGGTTGGGGCTGGGGCAAGGGTTGCGGTTAGGGCTGGGGTTGCGGTTGGGGCTGGGGTTGGGGTTGGGGTTCGGCTGGGGCTGGGGCCGGGGCTGGGGCCGGGGCTGGGGTTGGGGTTCGGCTGAGGCTAAGGTTAGGGTTGGGTTGTGATTTTTAAGAAAATTTAACTCGATAAAACCAAAAATTACCATTTTTGGTATCAGATACGGAACGGAATAGGTGTTATCATTTTCGTATACGGATATGGATGGTCGTCAAAAATGAAAATCACTATTTGTATATGATGCAAATCAAATACGGATACGGAGTTAGCTCGAATTATCCGTATTCATATACATTCTAACAGCTAAGTATGGTGAAGTCAGGTTAGACTCAACCCTAACCCATCCAATAAATTAGGGGTGTTTTCGTCTGTATAAATCTGCCTGATCTTGTTTGGGTAGGTTTAGTTGTCATAAAAGGGAATAAAAATTGGGTTGGGGGTCCTTGAAAAAATATTGGGTTGGCCTCTCACATAAGCCTGTGGGGTCCAGGAGTCTAAATATGAGGATATATTCCACCAATCGATTTCAAATGAGATAAATACTGTTAGTTTAGTGAATTGCATATTAACCTAGAGTACTGTCATGATCCATGCCCATTACTGCTACCTATTTATGTTATTTTATACATTCATGTTAGTGCTTTATACCCGTTGTTTCATGCTTCACTATTTACCGTCGTCTGTTTAGAACTATACAAAGGTTGTTAAATATCAGACGGTATAGCTCGATATTAACAACCGTCGTATAGTTTATGTGACGAGAAGATTCAATCGTATGATAACCGATAGAAGCCTTACCTCTGACAGCCGAAACACACACATACAACAAGAATACACAATAAACGCATCATTAGAGAGTGATTCAAGATGTTCAAGTTAAAACCAATATATGATATTTGATGATAATATGAAACTTTCATATTCTCATCGATACTCATATATGAAACTCAAAGCGCCTTTTAGTCCCCGTCTATCGGTTAACATACGTTCAATGTTCGTCGTGACATAGAACTATACGAAGGTTGTTAAATATCGGACGGTATAGCTCGATACTAACAACCGTCATATAGTCTATGTGACGAGAAGATTCAATCGTATGATAACCGATTGATTTGTCCCGTGTGGACAACTTAGGAATGTATAAAGCAAACACCTTCATTCACTTGTGTTTTCATCCGTTTCGAGATATTTCGTCGGCACCTTTCCGCTGGTTCTCCGTATACAAAGATAGATTAGATGTTCATTTCAACGTTATTTCACAGCTTTAAAATGATTATCTATTCTATTACATGTACTCAGAGAAAAGCGGGGAGGTGCCGAAATTTTCTCGAAACAATTGAAAGCACAAGCGAATGGGTGTTCGC
The DNA here is from genome assembly GCA_030015575.1 of Agapanthus africanus. Taxonomy (NCBI): domain Eukaryota; kingdom Viridiplantae; phylum Streptophyta; class Magnoliopsida; order Asparagales; family Amaryllidaceae; genus Agapanthus; species Agapanthus africanus. Next base: position 758,299,432 of record CM057340.1, read on the forward strand.
TCTATACATTCTTAATGGGATAGAAGCCTTACCCCCGACAGCCGAAACATGTTGGATATAGTGCCCTCAGAGTCAATTATTGGATCATAGGCATGTGATTGCAATGATTGAGAGAGGACCTATGCCGGTAGGACAGTCTTACTCGGAATGATAGTATGCTATCTGGTTTATCTTTATCATCGTGTACATGCTTTAGGTGACATTACAGGTCACTATTGCACGTTGATAGAACCCATAGGATTCTTGCTTGATGGCCAGCAGTATGATGGCGATCATATACGTGGGAGCTGGGGTCTATAAGCACATCCTTAAAGTGGTCCCTAGTCGTGGGAGTTTCGAGACTGGGTATCGATACTCCATTAGTAGACTAGTGTATACAGTCGAGACCCCGACGAGGGGCGGTGGCCGGTCTCATAAGCCATTGGTATCAGTTGGTTCACCTAAGATGTATACATGTGTTCATTGGGTTATGAGTACACCGGACAGGACTCGCCGGGAACATGCTAGTTGGTATTATACCCGACGTCGGTTAGCAGTTCCCTGATGACATGTGTACAGGTTAGTTCATCGACCTGAGATCGTCATTTGTCTCGTGTGAGTTCCCACTGTGCTTTGATTACTACCCTACCACGGCTCAAAGGAGTCGTGCAAACATGTTTTAGTTGGGTACAGTCTCGAGCCACATGGAGGCAGTGAGCGGATCGGCAGGGGTTTCGTCTTTCTCGGTATTGGGGGTGAGATCGCGCTGTGTCTAGGAGATCCATTACACGAAATCCTTGGCCAAGGCAGGAGATTTACTGGTAGGTATTCCAGTAGTATCTCAGGGTGTTCTGGACTACACTCCGACACGACTTGTACCGCTTTTGCGGGTCTGACTTTTACCAACCCCCTAGGCCCGACATGCGATGCTCATAAACGAACGGACCGGACTTTACGGATATTGTCACTGACAGGCTCAGTAGGGTGTCAGGATGAGTTCACTCATCGACCTCCCTTTTGGTCAATATCTGGTAGCCCGTTAAGTACAGCTAGTACCACTGACGTGCTAGTGGTTAAATACACAGCCAAAGTATTGACGAGTCTTTAGAGTCCCCCAAAAACAGTTTCTCAAGTTTCGGGCGAAACGTTGTAGAGGCCGTATGATATATGGCAGGGTTCGATCATATACGTGCAGTAGTGTACGGATCATGATCGGACAGATCATACTAGTGGGCTTTGGTTTAAGCCGGATCCTAGTATTAGATTTGTTGGATTACTTTAGTCTCATCGCATTCGCATTCAGTCGGAATGCGGATGCATGTATATATATACAGGTGAGGGGTATCCTTATGATCCGTCACGAGTTTACTTTAGATGTTGCCGTATCTTTTTGTTGTTGTACACATTTGGGTTAATGTTTACAAATGAAAATAATGAGCTAGAAATCATGATCAGGAGTATTAATTGTGACACATGCACAAGTGGTGACTCATGGTCTCTTTCTTTGTGCATGTGTCACATTATGTGATTGATTTGTGAGTTGAAATGAGAGGAAGAGAGAGAAGGGCAGCCTTAGATAGGTTGGCTCTTGTATTATTCTTGATCTCACTCTCTCATTTTATCATACAACACCAGAAAAGAATGGATCCTCTTCTTCTTCTTCCTCTAGCTCACCATTTCCATTGATGGCATCATCTCCAACCTCCATCCATATACTCTCATGTATTGAGAATAAATGGATACTTGAGACAAAGTGATCACACACATTCTCTACTTCACCTTGGACACGTCGGCTAGCAAACTTCGTGTCCGAGTTGCTTCGGACGAAGCAGGAGCCCGTAAAAAGACTCGAAGATGTGGTGCCCTTTCCGACGAGGAGACCGGAGATCGGAGATGCCGCGAAGAGCTTGGGTTGGTGGTCAAAGACCGAAGTACACGGATCGATCGGTATAGCTTTTCTAACCCTTCTCTAGTTAGCTAGTTATAGGTTAATGGTTCAATCCGGGATTAAAGTCTGCGATAGCACCAGTTTCTAGTTTAGAAAAAGTTCTCGTTTCCGCATTTTGGCTTTGGACAGACGGCCGGGGCGCTACCGTAGACTTACATGGTATCAGAGCCACGCCATTAACCTTTACTAGCTTGTTCTAACGTATTTAAAATATCGATCGAACAAAATTTCCAAAACCGCAATTTCAAAAACGAAGTTTCTGTCGAATTTTTTTTGTGGTCAAAAAATTATTTTGAGTATTGCAGAAAATCAGGCAGGCTTTTTTAAGAACACTGCAGAAATTTTGTAGAAAAAGCTCACAGTAGCGCCGCAGAACCGCGGCCTTACCCACGTTTTGACCGCGGTTCCGCCGCAGTACTGTAGCTACTATGTACCAAATTTTCTACAGTAGTTTCTGAGTTTGAATTGGGGTTTCTGGTATTTTTAGTTTTGGCCCAGATTATTTTGAGTACTGGGAATTGTGCTTGGGGCCCACTTCGGGAAATTTTGTCGATCGAAAATTTTAAATATGTTAGTTCGCAGTGCTTACTTTATATCTGTGACCGTGAATGTCATTCGAGCGGTAAATCTTGTCTAATTGCTATAGTTCTTTTAGACGGATTTGCGAACGTGACATTCACATTGATGTTCTGTGTTGTGCTGTGATGTTGCGGATTTTTCATAGTGGATAGCCTGGTTGCAATGGTAGTGCAGTTTGGTATTATTTGTACATTTGATATTGCAGGGCGAGCGTCCGATATGTGGACTGCCGTCACTGCCTGTTTGTATATTATTCTTTTGGGGCACGACCGGGCTGAGATCGATGTACCCGTTGTATATATTTTACTTTCTGTACTAGGATTACCCCGCGGTAGGGTGCACGGATAGCCGGGTTCTAGAGGGCAACGAGCCCACATCTCATGGCTTTGAGATGGATGGGGCTTTACTCTAGAATTGGCAGGCTATTTGCCGCACTCGTAGGGGTATAGGTTGACCTAAGGAGGGGTGCTCAAGTTTTCGGATTCTGTGAAGTGTTGGGTGGTCCATTCACTTTGCTGTAGGGGGCTGCCTCGCTTCAGGTTTTGGCGGGTAACTTGCCGTGCCCGTAGGGGTCTAGGATTTCATTGCACGGGCTATCCACACGACTAGGGGAACGTCGGGTTTCAATAGCGGCTCTATGAAACCTGGGGATCCCAGATTATCTCTATTGTTCTGTGATGCTTATTACTCTCTGTGATGTTGCATTTTATCACGCCATGAGCGAATATTATATATTGATATATATACTAGTAGATGTTGCATATGTTTTACACCCGCGCTAGTCCAGTCCCCGCTCTGTCGTTAGTTAAGTAACCTAACGGGTGATGACGGGACCCAGTGGCGAATGCGGATGGAATATACGCACATCATATTTTCGATCTTTTGTGGTGTGATTAATTGATGGGACTGCATTGATTCGGATCAATGCAAGATAAACAAACCTATTCTGATGTTGTTGGAATATTTTTCAAAAAGCTGTTATTGCAAGGTCGTTCTCTTTTGTTTTGCACAGTGGTATTCGGTTATGAATATCCAGCACCTCAGTCGACGAGGCAAGGGCGGAGATCCCTTCACCGGGAGTGACCCCTTGGACAGAAGTTTGCGTCAGGGTAATAACTTCACTATAGCCGATTGCCTTTTTGCTTTGCATCGTGGTATTCAGTTGGAATATCATGCACCTCATTCTACGGGGAAAGAGCCGAGATTGCTTCACCGGGAGTGACCTCTTTAGCAAAGGTTTTTCGCCACTATATTTATAAAAAGCTATCATGTTCCTTCAACGATATCAAGTTCATTACGTTAAAGGTTTTTCGCCAAAAACCATTCGTAGCCCTCCGTCATTTCAAACGGGTAGCACTTAGTATGCATGGTATGTTTGTTGGCCTTCGTCAAGGCATAGTGTATGGTAGCTATTTGTTACCTTTCTGTTGCATAGATAGATGCGTTGGTTTGGGACAGTCATACTGCTTTGTTAGCCAAAGTCAAGGGTAAGTACGGGTGGGTTCAAATTAATCTGGATAATGATGGGTAGAACTTGACATGTGACTTATGATTTGTTGGCCAAATTCAAGGTCATAAGAGCATAGGGTAAAAAATCACATCAGGAGTTTCTAAAGAAACTGAAACTTGCCAGGCATGCGCATACCTTCTGGAGTGTGATAACGTGAGTGGATTCCATCACGTTATCATGCGATGATAGTTGGATCCCAATTCCCACTGATGAGTTGGTTTACTCCTCGGGTGATCCCGATTAATTTTTCTTTCAGGTTTGGAGGAGAATTTGAGGTTATAGTGGGAGGTTTCCTGATTAGATAAATTGATAACCATTCTGATCTAGGTTAGAGTGCACACAGAGTGTTTCTTTTCTCTCTCTCTTTAGCAGCGACCATAACCCGACCCTTGACTATAACTCAGTGACCAAGTTAACCGAACCTTCTTAAAACACTGGCTTTTGGATTGTCTGGGTTGCATACCTCATTGCCACTCCTATTTTTACCCTTTTTCTCCGGAACATTTCGTATCACTATGAACATCCACTTCCATTGGATAAAACCATCGTATGGTTATATACGAACTCGAAGGAACTTATTCCAGATTCGAGAATGGTTTCCGGTTCTGGAGAAAATGAATAGGATTATTCAGTTGTCTTTTCCTTTTACCTTCTCTCAGGTTGCGAGTGCTCCTTGGATTAGGACAGTACACCTATTACGATAATTGGATAGTCTTCATCCAAACCATAGGTAGGTGCTGAAAGGTAGGGTATGAAGAAAACCATTTAGCCTAAAAGGTGTACAGAAGGTATTAAGTAAAGACAAATAAAGGGATTAATAAGAGGGCAAAGTAAATTGCGACTGCTCTTCACGACCAAACCAAGTATTTCATCGCCACTCTTACTTCACCTTTGTATTTCTTCGGAACACCCCGTATCACTACGAAGATCCACAATTTATTGGATACTCCATCGTATGGTTATATACGAACTTGAAGGGACTTGTTCCAGTTTGGGGATGGATTCTGGTTCAGGAGAAATAGGAATAAGGTTTATTCAGTTGTATTTTATGTTTACCTTCTCTCGGGTTGCGAGTGCTCCTAGGATTAGGACAGTACACCTATTATGCTTATTGGATAGTCTTCTTCCAAACCATAGGCTGGTGCCGAACGGTAGGGAAGGAAGAAAACCATTTAGCCTAAAAGAGTGTACAGAAGGTAATGACTAAAGACATATAAAGGGATTTGGAGAGATGGCAAAAAAATATACGGTTACAGTCATGAATCTGGATAATGGAAGTGGCATTACTAGGAATACCTGGATATCCCTTCGAAACATTTACATGTTTCAGTTTCACTATGTATTGTTAAAAGAAAACTGATTTCCCAATTAGCCCTTACTCCAGGGTATGTATTTACCAGGTTTGATTCTCACATCTGTATGGTTTTACAGATGATGAGTGGGAGTAAGTTATTGGGAATTGGGTGATCATCTGTCACGACCCGAAAGAGCACGTGACTGGCCCTTGAACCATATGAAGTCTATAGGACCCCATCTGATCCAAGTAAGCCAAAAGCCCAGAAATCTAAACCCATTTAAAGAGTAAATAAGGAAAACTGGTTTTAAGAAGTAAAGAAATCATGTTTCGAAAATCAAAGTTTTTAAATAACTAAGCCGAATATGCATTTTTAAAATGTGTAACCTTTCCTGAAAATTTCGGCAGAGTTTCCTTTGTAAAAACTGGCCCCGAACGGGGTACAACAAGAATAATATATATATAATGAAAAAAAATGCATCCCCAAGCGGGAGCTAGCTCTTCGTCAATCGACGGTCACAACCACGCAAGCAATAATAATATACAACGCCAAAGGGCGAGGATCAAAAACCCCAAAAGAACCTCAAAACAGCCAGAAAACCGTAATACTACAAGCGCGACTCTAAGGTCAAAATAATACAACACTGTTTTCTAAGTCTGAAACAATATACAAGTTTTGGTTGATGGAATGTCTAGATACAATGAATAATACATGAACAATGGCGGTTCTGATACAAAAGAACCCACCTACCAACGCAAGTCACCCATATGGAAGCAGTGTGCCAGAAATGCCGCTATGGAATCTGTACGGCAAAACCTGCAAGAACTGTGGCACAACGGGGGTGAGTTGCCAACTCGTGAATAGAAAAATATCTACAAGTAGAGATCGAATGCATGACCCATCCTAGGTCAATACGATCAGATATAAATAAACCTCAATATGAATAAGTCTGAAGCATGCTAAACTGGCAAGGAAATCTCTATGCATGAGTGTAGTGCCAAGTGCTCGTTCCAGTGCCTCAGGTAATAGCATATCATAAATATAAGGTATGATCAATGTAATCAAATCTGCATGTACATGGATCCCGTCCACTCGTCACCCAATGACAATAACCATCATGCATGTAAATATCATAAAGCATGTGCATTGGAATAATATGAGGATATAAACCATCTGTGTCCCTTGCGACACGTCAAAATCATGGAACCGGAGTGCCCAGCATCGACACTCGAAAACATCATGAAAACTGTGCCCAGCATCGGCACGTAAATCCTCATATATCGGGCTCCGTTAGTCCGGATCGGCCCACGGGCTCTGTCTGCGGTATCGGCTCTCGGCCCCGGCAGTACGTCCATATCCATCTAACGAACTCTGTCATATCGCCGAATCTCACGGCCTCAATCAAACCTCATCGACTCATCTCAATCCCATGTATCATCCTCAACCCTGTATATGAACACATAGTCCCATACCCATGTGTAGATATACACACCTCTATATGCGCACAGATAAATGAAAGAATGCATGCAAGTATATGTGTACGTGTATGTGTGGGTGCAACCACTACTCTAGGATTTCGCACTATACTAACCAATACATCCTTATCACCAATAATACCATTATTACCATCAATAATCCTAAACAACACATAATAACTATATGTGTGTATACGTATTCGTATACATCACCACGGACTGCGGGGGTGCTATACGACATCCACCCGACTTCTCCCCGTAGATATAAATCTACTCACATTGCTTCTCATGTGTCGGTGCCGATGTCGCCATCTTCATCTTCTTTGCCTCAATATCACGTAGGGTACCTACAAGTATCACAACGCTAAAGCACATGAAAATCACATCGGAAACCAAAATAGCACACGCTACTCGCATAGGTAAAAACCTATCGTCTCGCATGTAAACACATTCAATATCCACTTGTCGTTGACGTCCAAACGCCACCCGACAGAAATGAATCACCAAATACCAAAATCCAGGCTAAAACAAGTCGTAAATCATACGCCAACTCAAGCAAATCAACCCAGATTTTAGCGTAACTGGAATTTGTCAAAACTAGACATACCCAGGGTCAAGACTAGAGGAAATAGGGCCATGCACAAAAATCGAGACAGTTCCCTCCTGCTCTGGCCGCAATTTGCGGCCAGAAGGAATAAATTGGCGGCCGTACTTTGGAGCTGGGGGCTAGGGTTTGGTGTGGTGGTTCCATGGTGCCTGCACATCTCACTGTCAACTCAGTTTCATTTTTGGGGTCTCGGGGTGATAGCAGATTCCACAAAACACTCCCAGATTCACAGTTTTTCTCCGACATCGTCTCATAAATCCGTATTTTGGTTTCCAGTTCAGGTTTGGGTTCAAATTAGCATCACACAAGGGGTTCTAAGGTCACCACAATCCTCAATTTCATCTTTAATTTCAGATCTCACATAACCCTAACTTGAAGTTTCACAAATCCATCAAACGACACCATATCGACACAAAACTAATATTGATGCAATAAGAATTGAATTACTAAACTAGGGGTGCAGAAATTATCTCCTTTGGCAACTCAAGAAAATTCTTGAGTTGCTCAAAGTCCTCCAAATCCAATCTTGTTAGGTTCAATGTGCAGCTAGTGAGCTTGGGAGCAAGTTTTGTGAAGTGGGAATGGGGTTTTGGGGTTGATTTCATTGTGGATTTAAGGTTTTTGTGAAAAGGGAGAGAGAAGGATGGCAGCAGCAGCAGCAACAAGGGGAGGGAGAGGAGAGAGAATGAGAAGGGGAAAATGATGAGGAATGGTTCATAAAGTGAGGGTTGACTTGGTCTCTCTCTCTCATGCTACTTTTTCCTTTTCTTTTCTTTTCCTTTTTCTTTTCCTTTTCACTCCAATAGTGAACCCAAAAGAACAAAGAAATGTAACACAAGTGTAACAAGTGTGGAAAATGATATGTGCACATTTTTGCACAAAAATGCTAAAAATCCAATTAGCGATTTTTAATCGCGATTAACACTAAATTAGCATATAACTGGTCTTAAAAACTTTAAAATGGCATAATTCCATAAAATACCCTATTTTAGAATTTTCCAAAATTTTTCCCCATCTATTTGTATTTAATTATACTCGAATATTAAAATATTCATTAAAATAATATTAAATTATAAAAATTCCCGAAAATAATATTTTATTATTTTGGAAACGTTACATCATCCTCATTATATCGGGATTCGTTGTAATTGGTGATATTTGAGGAAATCGCCTGGGTTGTTTGCCGGACGGCAAATATGTGGTTTTGAATATCCGTTGTTATGCACCAATTTCAAATTGATATATCTGTACGTTTATTTTTATAAAGTGAGATATAACTTTTTGAAATTATGTCTATGACATTTACCTATATCAGTGGATGGTTAGGTAAGGAGCATTAAAACAACGGTGTAATTCTTCTTAACCATAATTATAGTTTTCAACCTACGACACACAGGGAATGAGTTATTAGACTTAGGGGACTTATACAGAGTATTGTATGTTGTCCAGTGTCCATGAGGATAGAAGGGTTGGTACTCGTACTATATTATGTTTACTTGTGACTTCTCTAGTTCTTAGACATGTGTTTCATAGAAATACAAGATCTAAGTTTTGAGAAGTTATAGGTATATGAATAAAGTAGAGAACCAGGTATTGCAAGTATCAGGATTCTTCAAGATGATCGAAGATGTAGATACTTGTGTATGGTATTCAGTTGATAATAATGATTATGAGAACTTGCTTCTCTTTCAGGTTATTCATATCTGGATGTATTCCTAAGTTGAGTAACGCTGATCGGCCTCCTTCCATTTAGTTGACATGCACTGGAGACAGCTGTATGATTTGAATCTGGTTCCAATTAAATCAGTGCCTCTATTTCTATATTGGATATAGAATAGTTCATATCTTAACAATGTTAAGGTACGGGGAGTTTTCCGGCTTATGCTTAAAACCAAATTCTGGATAACTCAAGGCACGTTTCTGTAATGGCAGTTTGTGGGTTGACTCAGGCTATGACGAAGGTTGATTTTCTACCATCTGGAAGATCAATAGTGAAATTGTTCTTGACTCGCCACAGTTTTAGTAAAATGGATTTTTTCAGAAAACAGTAGTGGGAGTATGGTAGAACTGGAAGTGATTCCAGAACCGCAAACGATTACTGAAAATTTAATAGGACCTAAACATTCAATCTGGTTTGACATTCAATTGGCCACTCCGCAGATATGGTGGGTAATCTCAGGCACCCGAGAGGTACTCCGGTAGCCTCAAGGACGGTGACAGGGAGGTTCTTGTTTATCCAGACTTGCCATTGTTGTTGTTCCAGACTGTGAGACCCGGCAGGAGGATGAGTATAGCGTTGTTCTAAACTAGCTTTAGAAGTGTACGTGTATATGACTCTGCCAGAGGGTTGTCGTAGTCAGTGGGAGCAGCGGAAGCATAGTGGACAAGTAGCTTATGTCTATTTATAGACTAAAGCAGATATAGCGGAGATAGATCATCTATTTCTGATGTAATAGTCATAGGTTTGACTTCATCAGAATAGGGGATGGATCTGTTAAGAAGGTAGTAGGGTGTGATGTCCTGGTATTTGGATGACATACACCGAGTAGGAAGTGAAATTCCTATACTACGATCGGTTATATTTTGGTTGTCACACAGTGGTTTCTCAACATAGGATATAGATATAATATCAGATATTCTGATTACTAGATCTATGGTTTTAGATTTAGATTTGGGTAGTTTCCCAATCTGGGTACTTAAACAGCATTCTACAGGTGTTTTAGAATGGACGACTCCTGGCACGGTAGTGTACCTGCAGGTGATGGAGTCACCCTCTCTAAAGGTGTCTTACAGACTAAAGGGGAGAGGGATGTGCATGATTGGCAAATCACTTGCTTAGGCAATTGAGTCAATCATGAGATGTCAAGTACCACACCAGACGTTGTTTTTTGCACTAGATGCAATAAGTTGATATTAATCCTATCCTGGAAAAACGTTAGGAAGCAGTTTTAGAACATAAGTGGATGTTCTAGGGATATGATAACAACAGCCTCTTTTAGGAGACGGTTATCATTCCAGGCTTCCAAGGTGACCTGGATGACAGAGTGACTGTCAGAGTTATAGTTTTCCCTCTGACGAGGGGCAGTATTTTGGACAGATGGTCCAAGCGGATACTGAGAGAGGTGTGGCGTAGGATACTGATTAAGTTCAGTTGACGATACAGTCTAAGAAGTTTGGATTTGGAGTTCATTTATGAACTGGGTCCCATCAGATATCCAAACATATTCTGAGATAGGTATTGCTCATTTTGGAAGATGGCTTTCTCCGCGAACTTGAGATAAAGAGAGACATAGAAAGAAATATCAAGGCGGATCCACTCACTGAGGTTATTCCTCGAACGCAATAGTTTCACAAACGGGCTTTGTGAAACTGATTAGTAGAGGAGTTGGGTGTTCGGTATCACACGGGCTGTGAGTATGCGACATCGCAATAATTAGCCTTGAGTGCAAGTGGGAGATTGTTGGATATAGTGCCCTCAGAGTCAATTATTGGATCACAGGCACGTGATTACAATGATTGAGAGAGGACCTATGCCGGTAGGACAGTCTTACTCGGAATGATAGTATGCTATCTGGTTTATCTTTATCATCGTGTACATGCTTTAGGTGACATTACAGGTCACTATTGCACGTTGATAGAGCCCATAGGATTCTTGCTTGACGGCCAGCAGTATGATGGCGATCATATACGTGGGAGCTGGGGTCTATAAGCACATCCTTAAAGTGGTCCCTAGTCATGGGAGTTTCGAGACTGGGCATCGATACTCCATTAGTAGACTAGTTTATACAGTCGAGACCTCGACGAGGGGCGGTGGCCGGTCTCACAAGCCATTGGTGTCAGTTGGTTCATCTAAGATCTAAACAGGTGCTCATTGGGTTATGAGTACACCGGACAGGACTCGCCGGGAACATGCTAGTTGGTATTATACCTGACGTCAGATAGCAGTTCCCTGGTGACATGTGTACAGGTTAGTTCATCGACCTGAGATCGTCATTTATCTCGTGTGAGTTCCTACTGTGCTTTGATTACTACCCTACCACGGCTCAAAGGAGTTGTGCAAACAGGTTTTAGTTGGGTACAGCCCCGAGCCACATGGAGGCAGTGAGCAGATCGGCAGGGGTTTCGTCTCTCCCGGTCTTGGGGGTGAGATCGCGCTGTGTCTAGGAGAGCCATTACACGAAGTCCTTGGCCAAGACAGGAGATTTACTGGTAGGTATTCCAGTTGTATCGCAGGGTGTTCTGGGCTACACTCCGACACGACTAGTACCGCTTTTGGGGGTCTGACTTTTACCAACCCCCTAGGCCCGACATGCGATGCTCATAAACGAACGAACTAGACTGTACGGATATTGTCACTGACAGGCTCAGTTGGGTGTCAGGATGAGTTCGCTCATCGACCTCCCTTTTGGTCAATATCTGGTAGCCCGTTACGTACGGCTAGTACCACTGACGTGCTAGTGGTTAAATCCACATCCAAACTATTGACGAGTCTTTAGAGTCCCCCACAGACAGTTTCTCAAGTTTCGGGCGAAACGTTGTAGAGGCCGTATGATATATAGCAGGGTTCGATCATATACATGCAGTAGTGCACGGATCATGATCGGACGGATCATACTAGTGGGCTTTGGTTTAAGCCGGATCCTAGTATTAGATTTGTTGGATTACTTTAGTCTCATCGCATTCGCATTCAGTCGGAATGCGAATGCAGGTATATATATTTAGGTGAGGGGTATCCTTATGATCCGTCACGAGTTTACTTTAGGTGTTGCCGTATTTTTTTGTTGTTGTAAACATTTGGGTTAATGTTTACAAATGAAAATAATGAGCTAGAAATCATGATTAGGAGCATTAATTGTGACACATGCACAAGTGGTGACTCATAGTCTCTTTCTTTGTGCATGTGTCACATTATGTGATTGATTTGTGAGTTGAAATGAGAGGAAGAGAGAGAAGGGCAGCCATACATAGGTTGGCTCTTGTATTATTCTTGATCTCACTCTCTCATTTTATCATACAATACAAGAAAAAGAAAGGCTCCTCTTCTTCTTCTTCCTCTAGCTCACCATTTCCATTGATAGCATCATCTCCAACCTCCATTCATACACTCTCATGTGTTGAGAATCAATGGATGCTTGGGATAAAGTGATCACACACATTCTCTACTTCACCTTGGACACGTCGGCTAGCAAACTTCGTGTCCGAGTTTCTTTGGACGAAGCAGGAGCCCGTAAAAAGACTCGAAGATGTGGTGCCCTTTCCGACGAGGAGACCGGAGATCGGAGATGCCGCGAAGAGCTTGGGTTGGTGGCCAAAGACCGAAGGACACGGATCGATCGGTATAGCTTTTCTAACCCTTCTCTAGTTAGCTAGTTATAAGTTAATGGTTCGATCCGGGATTAAAGTCTGCGATAGCGCCGGTTTCTAGTTTAGAAAAAGTTCTCGTTTCCGCATTTTGGCCTCGGACAGACGGCCGGGGCACTACCGTAGACTTACAAAACACACACTTACAACAAGAATACACAACAAACGCATCATTAGAGAGTGGTTCAAGATGTTCATGTTAAAACCAATATATGATACTCGATGATAATATGAAACTTTCATATTCTCATCGATACTCATATATGAAACTCAAAGTGCCACTTAGTCCCCGTCTATCGGTTAACATATGTTCGATGTTCGTCGTGACATAGAACTATACGAAGATTATTAAATATCGGACGGTATAGCTCGATACTAACAACTGTCGAGACGACATTTGGGAGTTGGACTCTTGTTCCCGATATTGAACCCCTCCTTTCACTTATGCATAAACTAACTTCCCTGTCGGAATCTACCTGTCTGACCTCTATTCGTCTCCTCTCGCTGATAGGAAAGGAGAGAAAAACAAAGCAATGCCAAGAGCGTAGTCTGTGATACATGAGTATCCTCAAATCTAACTTTGATTATCGATAATTTATTCTTTTCAACGACAAACGCACACATAAAGCATATACATGGATTTTCTCCTTTGTCAGTAACCATCTCATTCTTAGATTTCTCAATATAGTCACCATAACCGACAATTTATATGTTATACAGTCTGACATGGCCCATGAGTACGTCAGAGTTAAGGACTGGATGTATATGGATTGGCAACAACGTATGCAACCTAAGTTTGTCGCAGGAGTTGTTGCTTTTATTAAATTTGCACGCGCACATAATAAGATCGTGATAGAGAAGATTCAAGCAAGTCCTAAAAATTGCGTGTTGTACCGGAAAGAGAATTCAGATTTGAAAGAGTGTCCAACATGTGGAGAGGCCAGGTATAAGCCGAAAGATTCTGATAAGAAGCATGATATACCTGTCAAGATAGCACGATACTTTCCCATAACACAGAGACTGCAGAGCCTATTCAGGTGCAAGAAAACAGCCGAGGCAATGATTTGGCATCACCGTGCTCCTCCAAGTGAAGATGGAAAAATGATCCATCCAAGAGATTCACCGGCATGGAAGGATTTCGATAGGAGGCACGCAATATTCAGTAGCGATCCTCGCAATGTCAGGCTCGGACTAACTAGTGATGGATTCTGCCCATTCAACTATATGGCTGGAAGTCACAGCACATAGCTCGTTGTAATAATAATTTATAATCTGTCATCTTGGTTGGATATGGACCAATCATACTTTATGATACCTCTTCTTATCGACAGACCAAACTAACCGGGAAACAATATCGACGTCTATCTTCGACCTCTGATCGAGGAGTTAAAATCTTTGTTCGTTGATGGTGTAGAGACTTACGATGCAAACACATATACAACCTTCATACTGCGTACGGTTTTAATGTGGACAATTAATGACTTTCCTGCGTATAGAATGCTATCAAGTTGGTCCGTACATGGTCACAAAGCATGTCCTCATTGCCATCAACACACAACATCGAAATTCTTGAATTTTAGCAGGAAGGTTTGTTATTGCGGCCATCGACATTTCCTGCCTCTAGACCACCCCTACAGGTTAGATGCTGTTCACTTTGATGGTCATCAGGAGCTTCTTGGACCTCCAGCCCCATTGTCTGGAGAGGACGTGACTGCTCAGTGGGATGGTTACAACAATGTGACCTTCGGGATGGATCCGATAAAACAGGTCAAACCACAATTTTGGAACAAGTTAAGCATTTTCTTCGAGTTTCCGTACTGGTCAACAAATTTAATGCTTCATTGTCTGGACGTTATGCATATAGAGAAGGGAGTATCAGAGCACATACTCAACATGCTTCTTTGTAAAGACGGAAAATCGAAAGACAACCTGAATGCTCGGATGGATCTACAGGAGTGGGGAATAAGAAGTGAATTGCACCCTAGACCGGTAGCGGGTAAACCAGGAAAGTTTGTACTTTCCAATGCCGCTTATCATATGTCACAACCGGAGAAGAAAAGATTCCTGCAGGTGTTGCATGATTTGAAAGTTCCCACAGGTTTTTCAGGATCATTCAGCAAGAAAATAAAAATTGTGAAAGGCAAGATCGATGGGCTGAAAAGTCATGATCACCATATTATCGTGGAGCACCTTCTTCCATTAGCCCTCAGGACTTCTCTCCCCGAATTGGTTGGTCTAGTAATCAACGACCTATGTTGTTTTTTCAGAAAGTTGTGTGCTAAAACACTGGATGTTGTGACGCTGGATAAACTAGAAAATTCTATTGCGTTGATACTTTGCAAGTTTGAGCGTATTTTCCCACCGTCATTCTTCGATATCATAATACACCTGATAGTTCATCTTGCAACTGAGGCTAAGTTAACCGGACCGGTACAATATCGATAGATGTATCCCGTCGAGAGGTACGTGGAATTTTTCGTTTCGCGCAATTTTTTAAATTATTGCTGTCCTGTATGCCCGTATTTATTTATTCAACATATTTTATTTAGGTACCTTTACACTCTTAAAAAGTATATATGCAATAGAAATCGACCAGAGAGTTCTATCATGTAAGGTTATCTTCTTGATGAAGCAACCATATTTTGTTCCCGCTATCTGGACGAGAACATTGAGACGAGACATAACCGGCCTCGAAGAATTCAAGACGGGCCATATGGTAAAGCCGATTATAAGAGGGTAGACACTATATTTATCAACAAGATATACCGGTTTATCTTGCTTAATTGCGCATGTCTTGAACAAATTAGAGAGTAAGTTTTTTGGATTATTTGTTATATTTGTGTTTGTGTATGTATGAAATGATATAATATTGATGTCATAATTTATTGTCGAAAACAGAATTCATTTTAACGAGGTACGTGAAGGGCATCCTGATTGGAACGATAAACGATTGGAAAAATATCATCAGGATAATTTTTGCGATTGGGTTGCAGATCATGTAAGTTATTCGAATAACATGTTATTGCTATCAGTTTTAATCTAAACTTATATCGTTATGTATTTGTCGTAAAATTTGTTTTGTTAGATCCATGATCCGAACTTGTATGTATCATTTGAGAGTGATTCAAGATATTTAGCTCAATTTCCTAGTATGGAGGTTGCATATTATAAAGGATTCGGTGTCCTTGGATACAAATTCAAAGTTAAGGACATAGAAACATCTAGAACCACTCAGAATAGTGAGATTGGGATGGTAGGATCGGACGGTGTGATTTATTATGGATACATAAATTATATACTCGGCATCTACTATCCCGGACGATCAGAACCCTTTTATATATTCCAGTGTACTTGGTACGATACGCGAAATGATACGGATAAGTGGAGAAGCAATCTTGAGACTTGGAAAGATGAATATGGATTGACCAGTGTGAACACACTTCGATTTTACGGTCAGGAAGATCCGTTTATCTTTCCGAACCATGCGTTCTAAGTATACTACTCACAGTGTTTGAAGCATCCTGGATGGAGTGTCGTATGCCGTTGGAAACCGAGGAATGTCTACGATGTCCCAGAATTCGAGGACAGCGATGAGAATGAATAAGAGAGAAGACTTAGAATACTCCGACCGTCTGTTTCGAAAGATGGGTTGTCTTCGGCTGATCATAAAGTTACGTAGGTTAGAAATGATATCGATGATGAAATCCAAGTAGATATGTCTAATGCGCCCACGAAACGAAAAAGGTTATCAGTAATGTTATATTATTACTTCACATTTTACGATCTATACATATATAGTCAATACTTGTAATGATTGTCTAATGCATCCACGAACCGTTTATCTAGATTTGATGACGATGACGGGAGCAGCGAGGGGCGGCAGGAGATCCAGCCGTGGCACCGGCAGAGGCAGAGGCAGAGGCAGAGCGGTTCTGCCGCCCGGAGAGCTGCGTAGGGAGCTTCAGAGGGCCGGTCTTGCACCCCGATCGGAGACCCCTTCGGATGCCTCCTTCCGTATGGACTTTGCCACACCTCCAGGTATATTGCACGCATATCCATTTTGAATGTAATATTATAAATATACATGCCTGTTCATGTAAAAATTACTTATATTGTCAATATTTGATTGTCTAGCTGTTGGTGATGCGTCCACATCAGGGACAGAGACCACTCCCGCACCTCCAGGTATGTTTATATATCATATAGTGCATGTATATTGATTTAGAATGTTATATCATAAATATACACACATTCCTTTTGCTCTTACTTAGATAATCATTTTTTTTATTGTCTAGCAGTAGGTGGTGCCTCCACATCTTGGGCAGAGGCCACCACCGCACATGCGGGTATATTTATATATCCTATAGTGCATGCATATTGATTTAGAATGTTATATTTTTGATCTACACATTCTTTTTGCAATTACTTATATAATCTATTTTTAATTGTCTAATTATAGGTGGTGAGTCCACATCTGACGCAGGGGCCACTCCCGCCACTTCTGTACCCTCCGTTCAGTCTGTAGATTAGTATGAATAAATATAAAATATTTATTCATTTTACATATCCTCTAAAAAATAAATATGAGCTTCATGGAAATTTAGCGTCAATATTTATTTTCTAGTTGGAGGGGATGCGTCCGCATCCGGGTCACCGGCTGTTTCTTACCGGAGGAACTATCGTCCCGCTCGTGCTGCTGCCCGGGCCCAGGCTCATGCTTTAGTCACGGGAGGTATATATCACACTTCAATTATCGTTAAACTTTGATTTCTTAATACAACTTTGTCTTAATATTGATTGTCTTGATATTACTTGCAGACGCAGGGCCTCCCCATCTCGAGAGGGGGACTCGAGGCCCGAATCAGTCCTACAGGCTGAGACCCGACAGAGGTAGGGGGAGGCAGCATTCCCCCTCTTTTTTACCCCTGATTATCGCTATACCGGCGATCATGCCGAGAGGTTCGGCCAGTATATGGGGGATGAGAGCCGGCTCATGAAGAACTATCAACTTCACGTTGAGTAGGACGACCAGTACCGGAGCTCATTCGCCCTCTTCTGGGATCACGCTTGGGTATTAATATATATTTTCATTTGATTTATCCAATATATTTTATTATTAACACCTGCAATCTAATAACAATGTTTTTTTTGAATTTTTAGTTGGATTATGATTTTCAGCCTGTACCCGACCCTGATCACCCTGGGAGGGTGCTTGATCTTCACGCTCTGTACAATGGCCTGATGAAGAACATGCAGACGAAGGTCCGATACAACAGGAATGAGCTGAAGACCGACTGCTATTCCCTGTGGATGGCGACCCCCGAGGCAGAGAGAGCGGCCCTCCTATCTACTCCGGCCTTTGCGAGAGTCAACGTAGATACATGGCCTCTATTGTGTGGATATTTCGACTCTCATCGCAAACAGGTATGTATTTTAAATGTAATTCATTATTTAGTATATAATTTATCTTTTTATGTTGCTTAATAAGAAAACTAAATGTGAATGTGTTGTGCAGAAACAGGCCGATCAAAATAAAGAGAATAGGAAGTCGGCGAAGAGGGGTCGCCCCGCTTATACAGGTGGCTCGAGGAATATTACTCGTGCCATGGAGTTATCGGTAAATTACAATAGACCGGCCTTTGTGATATAATGTAATATTAAGAGTTATTTTCTAATATATCAAATATTAAGAGTTATTTTCTAATATTGCAGAGAGCTCAGACCCTGGCGCAAGGTGGTACACCGAGCGTGCTATCCGCATATCTTGCCGTCCACGGCAACTCGACAGATCCCGCCACGGGCGAGCTTCGATACCCCGACGCCGCTACCCAGGAGTATTGCGTAAGTGTTAATATTTATGCAACCCCTATTTGAAATTTTAGTTTTGAAAGGTTCAAATTTAAATGATATACTTATATTTTACTGGTTAATGTGGGTGTAGGAGCGGGTGGTTGAGCAGGCCGAGGTATCGGGGATCGATTTTACTGGACAGAACGATCCGATGCTACTAACCCCAGTCCTGGACGCCGCACACGGAGGGCACCACGGAAGTTGGGAGAGAGGCCGGGGACTGGGCCCTAGCAGGGCCCATATGAGGTTGGACTCCACTCCGGCGGTTACTTCCTCCGTCTCCAGTGAGCGACATTTCCAGCAAGAACTGGAGAGCTTGAAGGCCACCGTTCAGGAGTTGAAGGAGATGTTGGTATGTATACTATTTAATAGTAAAATATTATGTCATATTATAGATAGCAACATATCCAATATTAGTACGTAGCCTGAGCTTATTTGGTTGTAGACTTAGTTTTGATTAATCATACATACATATCTAATTAAAATAAACTACGGTTTTCCAAACTAGATATCCAAACGAGGCCTAAGTCCCTAAGTATACATAAATTAGGGTTTCGAAATAACTTGATAATGATACGAACTCGACTAATACACGGTTCTTACTCGGTTATTACACACGTAGGTCCAGACGCGACAGGGTACATCGGTCGAGCCTCCACATGCATCTCCTTCGGCTGCGGCTCTGCAAGCCACTACATCAGCTGCGGTTCCGCAGATAGCTCCTATAGCTCCACTGCCCGCTCAGACTCCCACAGCTGCGGCTCCGTAAGCCACTACCTCGACGGCGGTTGCGCAGACCACTCCTACAGCTCCACAGCCCGCTCAGACTCCCGCACACTCCGCATTGCATGATTTATTGACTCAGGATATATCTGAGGAGCAGGCACGCCAGATTATGGCGTTTATCGGAGGTCGAGCTGGACCGAGCTAGGGTAGCTTTTTAATTCTTATATTTTAAACATGTATTTATTTATATGATACATATTGTACTATATTTTGGACGATATTGATATTGGTGGTGTTTGCGTGTTTATATTGATATCATATTCTGCTTGTTGATTTCTTTTGTATATTATGCGTGAGATATGATTATGAATACTGCGATATATGTTCTGCGTGCTGATTAATTTTATATATGATGTATATATTATTGTGTAGAGGGCGAGAAAAAAATAGGCAGCCCTTTTTAAAAAAAAAACTGATAATATGCCCCTACGGATTAATCCGTAGGGCCCAACATTACCCCTACAGATTTATCCGTAATGGTAAAATATCAGGATATTTGATATTTTGCCCCTATGATCCCAGTAATAGGGGTTACACTTGTCCCTACGGATATATTCGTAGGGGCAAACAAATGCCCCTACACAGGTATCCGTAGGGACAAAATATCTGGATACCTGATATTTTGTCCCTACACATCCAGACCTACGCACTTATCTTTAGGGGCAACTATTTGGCCCTACGGATAAGTCCGTAGGGATACCTAATTTATTTTATAAACAGATAAATTAAATAAATTTTTTGTCCCTACAGCCTAATCCGTTGGGACAAATGGACCTACACATTACTCCGTAGGGGCAAGTTTTTGACCGTAGGGACGTGTTCAAGGCTAAGACTTGCACATACGGCATTTGCACATACATGGTATTTTATTGTCCCTACGGATATATCCGTAGGGGCAGTGGTCCGTAGGGGCAGTGGTTTGCTCCTACGGATAAATCCGTAGGGACAACCCCTATTTGTAGCAGTGTCAACGAGGCCAGGGTTAGAACTATAATGAAATAATGTTAAGACAATAATCTTTTTTCTTTACCAAAATTAAGATTAAAAAAATCCTATCGCACTCTTATAAACGCCATCATGCATAATCCCATAGAGCACCTGAATATATTTAGCTAGTCCCTACTATTTTCAATCACCATTTAAACCACCAACCAGGCCTTTTTACTTTAAGATATTATTATATAGCACCTCCACCGAAAAAAGAAATTAAAGGAAAAAGAAAGAAAACTCTTTACGTTTGATTTTCAGACAAGTCAATACACATCTTTTGAATATACATATATATATGCATGCAGCAAGTGACAAACCTGTGGTATTTATATGTAATATAAAGGGCTGTGGTATTTATATGTAATATAAAGGGCTTATATTGTGGGGTTATCAGTAAGAGACAAAATTGCTATATACTTATGTAATACAAACAAGTCTCATGACCTTGGAAGAGAAAATATAAGCAATCAGACATAAATAAGCAGCAAAAGATTTGCTAGCAAAAAAGCCGTTGAAAGTAGGCTAGGCTAGTCAATAGTACTCACCGGTGCATGCAAGTGAGAAATGTGTGTACGTGGGAACAGATCGAAATTAAGCAATACATCTTCAGCACGTCTGAGCACTACTACTACTACCACCACTTTCATCCATCCATGTTTAACGTTTATTTGCCATATCGATCCTCTGCCTGCAGTTTACCCTCGTCTGATTTGCAGGTGAGAAAAAGGAGCTTCATCCAACTCTGGGCACCTAATAATACTGATATCTTTCAAGGAAGGGAATGCAGCAGCACAAGTAGTAGAAAAGGAACTTAAGTTTGGTAAAGAGTAAAGAAACAGGCGATTGAGGCGAGAGAATATTAATGGCAAATTCTCTGTTTCCATGGTTTGATCACCGTCACCAGTTCCCTCATTACCAATCACATGCTCCATTTCTATGCAGCCCATAATTGATAAACTTTCAAGATATGGGAGATGCATAATCCATGTGGCGCCTTTTAACTTGGGACACCCATCAATTGTCAAGGTACGGGTGTTTTGAAGCACAGATCCATGCACCGCACCCGTGAAGTTGATTTTCATCAAAGCAAGCAGGTGACCCAGGGAGAAGCGCTCAAAGTTGTCAAAAGACTCTTCACACTTGCTATCTATCAATATCTCCTCCAAGCTCTCACACCTCACAATCGTCAATTTTGAAAGTGCAGAGCTTGTATTGCCAATCTGAAGTAAAGATTGCAACGGGAGGATTGCCACCCCTTCCAGTTCTTTTATTTTGACGGACCACAGGGAGATGAGATGACTCTTTGAGAGTTGTTCCACGGTTTCAAGTCTCATAAATTCGAGCGATAGAGTTGTAATCCTTGAACATACTAATTCCTCAACGCTAGTTTCACCTTCCTCATCCCATCCATTGTATGGTGTATGGAAGATGTCCAAATACTCTAATTTCTCTAATCTCGATATCAGCCCTTTTGGAATGCTTTCTAGACAATCTATGCCACTCAAATTAAGGGCCCTTAGTTCTTCCAGATTTCCCAACTCCAAGGGTAGGGATCTTATACTGTCATTGCCACTTAGATTTAAATGTCGTAACTGGCTTAGCCTACAAATGGCCAGAGGGAGCTCGTCGATCTTGTTATCTGACAGATCAAGGAATGTGAGGACGTTCATGTTTTGGAAGAAACCCTCAGGAATCACACGGGTATCGTTCCCTTCTAGCATCAAAGATGTAAGATATCGTCTCCCTGACCGTCCGTGCGACAATGAAATTATTTCGGCTGCTCTCCACTCTGTTGAGTCTGCCGATTCGTCCTTTAGACTAGCTCGATTTTTAACCATCCATTTCTTCTTATGTTCTGACGATGCTATCCATAGAGCCATTCCGCGCATGATATCATGCATTTTGAAGCCATGTTCATAAATAGGATGAACAACTTGCTCGAGCAGGCAAAATCGTTTAAGACGTTTGAACTATGGTGTATGCCCTCCTGTAGGTTGCACTAATATCTCCACAGCAATCCATTACATTCATGCCCAACCAACTAAATAGTAGGCTATGATCTGGCCTAAAATTAAAATCTTCCGGCCATAGGGCACAAGATAAAAACAACTTCTTTACGCCATCATTTGGCAGACGGTCATAACTGACTTTTAAGAGCGGAAAAGGATCGTCGCCTTTCCTCCACATCTCCTGAATCCCGATCTTCGTATTAAGAGAATGGATGGCGTCCTTCCATTCCAGCAAAGTCTTGTTAGCCGACATGGCCCGAGCAATGACAACCAATGCTAGTGGCAAACCACCGCATTTGTCGACAACTTCTTCCACGCATTCGGCAATCCTTTCGTCGGAGCTTATGATCAATCTCATGCCCTCACCAATACTATGCAGGAACAACCGCCGCGCTTCATCTAATCGCAAGCACTGAACTTTAATATTTCGGTATCTCCCTTGAGGGAGATGCGAATATGCCATCATCTGATCGCACACGTCCTCGGAACGAGTTGTGAACACCACCTTGCCTTCGTGGAAGACTCCATGGATCCCGATCGTTGCAAGATCGAGAGGCTCCCAGATGTCATCCAACGAAAAAAGACACCTTTTCATGTTCAAGTATCTGTGAAGCTTTATAGCTTGATCCTCCACGGTTAACATAGGCTCATCAAGTTTCAAATCGATCCTTTTCGCCGTGGCTCTTTGAAGCCTGTCGATGTTGAGATCCTGAGAAGCAACGAGCCAGATGACATAGTCGAATCCGGAAGGGTCAAGAGACGGGTGGTTGTTGATTCTTTGAAGCAGGGTGGTCTTGCCCACCCCTCCCATACCCCATATCCCTATCATCCTCACCTATTCATCTTGTATGTAACCAGTGGCCTGACTCAGGTACATCTCGGTCGACGACGGCGTTGCATCTGGCAGGGTGATCATCCTTCGGATAGCCGGAACAGACCTCTTCGTCACGACATCGAATTTCTCCTTCTTATCGATGAGCTCCTTCGCTTGGAGAGCCGCCTTGGCAGCCCGCTTGCTGATTCTATAGCTGGACCAACAGTTCATCGGGCACGTCGTCTCGTTATAGTCGGCATCAATCTTCGCCATCACATCTTCTTGTATGGTCCGGACCTCGTTCAACCACTCCTTCACCCGTTCTGTGGGCACCATTTCGTCCGATGCAGATGTATCGCTCACGATCTTCCCTTGCACTTCGTCTCTTGTCAGACTCAGCTCTTGTGAGAGCTTCTTGAGATTTCTAATGTTCGATGCAGATTTGAAAAGGTAACCCAATTGCCGGACCAAAGGGGTGACGATGGCGTCGACGATGGGAGAGACCATGGCACCGATGATGGAATATGCCATGGCTGCATGTGAAATTACAAGCATACACTAAGTAAAGGTCTAAATGTTTTTGAACATGCATGAAGCTAGCTAGGTAGCTATTAAATTTAATTATAATTAGAGGCGGGGTTTTTACGTACCTTCACAGCTTCTGCAAGTGTAAATTATTTGCCTAATTTCAATTCTGTGCTTCACTGCTTTGGGGTATCTGCTCCAATGCTGATATGTTTCTTAGATCAGTCACAGAGAGAGAGAGAGAGAGAGAGAGAGAGAGGAGAGAAGACCATGACTTTTGCTTCAGACACTGGGACCCACAAGCACGTTGCTGCATACCCCAATTATTGATGAGACCGATAATTTAGAGTCATCAAATTATCAACAGCGCATTACCCAAAAATGTGTTGCTGCCTGACACTGACCTCTGTTGTTGATGAGACCAATATATTAGGAAGGAAAAAGGCACCGGTTTTTTTCCCCTTCATGTGGCATTAAAAAATACACCCTCCACACCATTTTATTTGATGATGGGCACCGACTATCTTAATCTTCATCGTCTAACTAATATGCCGATACACCAAATCTAATGCGATTCTAACACGTTTTCACCGTTGATTTAGCAATGTAAAAAGTTCTTTTGTCGGTAAACTGTCAATTTTGCATCCACTAAAAATGTTAGAATCACATGAAATTTTGTATATCAATATATTAGACGATAAAGATTATTTTTTAAGGATGCTATGCATCAGTTAAGGTTGGTTAGATAACATGTAAAACTATTAAGGATGCTATGCATCAGTTAAGGTTGAACCGCGAATCCTATATAGGTATTTAATAAAAAAAATTAAAAATACATATTTATGACTCACAGTTCAATCTCGATTGGTTAGATAACGTGTAAAACTATTACGGATCCTATGCACCAGTTAAGATTGAAATGTGAGTCCTATATAGGTATTTTAAAAAAAAAAATAACCGTACCGATTTAATGTATGGTGATAAAATAGCCTAAATAAAAAAATTCAAATTTTTTGAAGTTCATCTGGGTCTCAATCATAAGATTTTAAGATTATTTTTTCTTTATGCATTAATTTTGTGAGTTTATGATCAAATTTTCATCCATACCTTTTGCACATGCAAAACATTTCCATTCGAAATAATCTTTCATCCATACACTATTTACGACCTGTAGAACATGTTGGACGGAGTGGATCATTGAAAAGGAGGCCGCACGAAAAGTTTATGAATTTGAAAAACACGAAGCCGTCCTAACGGATCCGCACTATATATATATATATATATATATATATATATATATATATATATATATATATATATATATATATATACATACATACATATGGGAGCTCTCCATTATATATATATATATATATATGGGAGCTCTCCATTACAAATCAGTCCGCGTTTTTTTTTGAAAACGGGAACTGATGGAGGTCCTTTTCGGGTCTCCGTCAGATGTTGTCTTCCGTCGATCTCTCGGTGGATCTTGGAGATGATCTCCTGTTGCGTGCGGGTCTCAATGGGTTTTGAGGAGATTGGTCGTTTTGAGGAGTTTGCACCGAGTACCTATAAGGAAGTCCTAGGATGGTTTAGTACCACCGAGGACCCTCCGACGATCAAGTTGGCATAAGATCCGAGAAGAATAACGGCCAAGTGGGGTGAAAAAGCTTGCTTGACCCCTCTGTGATGGGGGTTAATTATATAGTGGCGGCAGCGCGTAGTAGCAGGCGCGAGAATCTCGCCGGCAGTTACGCTCCCGATATCACGCCTGCGTAATAAGCAGATCGCCCGTTAATGGGGATCGTGATGGCATGGAACGTGGGATGCTGCCGGCGGAGAATACGCGTATGACGAGATCTGCAGAGTGGCGGTTACGTCTGTGAGTGGTGGAGTTGGTCGGTCGGAGGGACTGAGGAAGATGGCCTCGGCGAGGGAGCTCGGGAACAAGCGGGAGAGCCGAGGCATCCTGGTCCCGTGGTAGCTCGGGCCGAGCTGAGAGGCCGAGGAGGCCAATTTGCAAGGGGCTCTGAGGAGAGCCAGCTTGTGCTTGCAGGTCAGGTACAGGGGTAGCCTGGTCGGCCCCTGTGGGCCCTTTCTTCCGAGTCCCGGGACACGTCATCCGCCACGTGTCCTGATCTAGGAGATCGCCAATATAGAGCATCATCATTAGCCCCCCACTCTTGTCCCGACCAGCTGGCGGGTCGGGTTAAGAGTGGACTGCCCGGCCGCCCGGGGTGAGCTACATCCTAAGATTTCGTCCGGACGCGTCCCTGGGCCGTCAGCTGTCTTTTCTGCCAGCGAATCAGAGCGAAATCTCTGCATTTGAAGAAGGTGCGCCGGTTCGTGTATCCTGTCACTGAAGCGACGGTCCGCGTGTCAAGCGTCGGTTGGCCGACACGACATGTGCAGACCAGCGGCGTCTGATGGGATGCGGCCCAGTGTGGGAACGACAAGTGGAGCGATCGGAGCCGTTGGACGCGAGGAGGCGCTTTGGCGAGAGATGAAAGGCGCCGTTGGATGAGGGCGATTGCAGTGACAAATAGGGGTGGGGCCCACTCTGGGGCCCTTACTCATTCATATTTCCTCGCTCTAAGTCCTGGTTGCTCGGCGCTCGTCTTCTTTCTTCTATTTTCGTTTCCCGAGGATCCCTCTTCTCCAGGTTAGATGTCTTCTTTCGCAGAATCTGTGGATGTCATAGGAGTAGGTTCTAGGGACCCTCTAGTTGAGCCTGAGTCTTCCCGGGGAGCAGGGATCAGATCCTCTTCCTGGGATCGTGCGGCGAGGGCAGCCCCCAGGGAAGAGGCGGTAGACGCTACCCCCGGCGCGTCATGTTGGGTGAGGCATGAGGACGAGCTTCCCAATGCCCGGGCTCGCTTCCACATCCACTCACGTTATACACTTTGTCTGGCCAAGGAGGGAGAGTGGGCAGACCAAGTACGGGGTAGGGAGATCACCCTGTATTTGGAAGCTTTTTGGGGTGGAATGCGCATGCCCTTCTCTTCCGAGGTCTTCGAAGCGCGGAACTTCTTCAGGTTAGCCCCTGGCCAGCTAGTGCCGAACTCATGGAGGATTCTCCTCGGGTTCCTGATCCACCTGAAGCTACAGGCGGTTCCCTTCAGCCACTCTATCTTTGATTCTTCCCTTATTTTCAAAAATCATCATGGGGGCCGAGCGGGCGATCCGAGGTGGGTCTACCTCTCTTTTAGAAAGCGACAGGGGGCGCCGCCAGGACAGGGGTTGTAGCCCTGCCTTCTTCCATTCACGACTGGAAGAAGAAGTTTTTCTTCGTCGCGCTGCCCGAGGGCGAGGAGTGGCCCGTGCCCACCAAGTGGTCGAGGGAAAAATGCTTGCCGGGGAACCAGTCTAATGACCCCGCCGCGGTGAGAGTGGCGTCGTAGGAGACCGTCCCCTAATTGGACGTGCTGCTGTCTGAGAGGGTCTTGAGTTGGGCCGGGCTCAGCCCCGTCGAGTTCGTTGGTAAGTTAGGCTTGCTTTTTGGCTTGTATATTGCATGTGTTGTTGAATTCTTTGCATTTGGTTTTGTGCAGGTCCAATGGATATGGACGAGCTCCGAGCCTCCATGTGCTAGACGAGGAAGGTCACGAAGGATGGAGGCGCCAGCTCTTCCCGCTCGAAGCCTGCCCCGGCTCCTTCGGCCTTCGTCCCGGTGCCTCCGGTGACCGTGTCTCTTGAGCGTTCAGGGCCGGATCCCGCCCCGGGGCCTAGCAGAGCGCCGGGCCGGAAGCGGGCTCGAATTCTGGAGGACCCGGTCTCGGAGGAGGAGACCGACTCTCCATCGGAGCCACTCAAGAGGGGTTCCCGAAGGTCTCCTCGGGGCCCGCCCTCGCCGATCATGGTGGAGGGGGGGGCCTTCGGTTCGCGGTGCCCTCGGGGCTATCTATCGCGCATAGCCTGCTGCACGAAATAGAGAGGTAGGCAGGGGGCAGGGTCCCCGGGGGGACCTTCAGAGCCCAGATGGCGTCCATCGCCCAGGAGTCCGTGCAGGTAAGTGCTCGGTTGCTTGTGAGATTTGGTGCTTCCTTCGTCTTCCTGACCTCTTTCTTCTTATTTTTCAGGCCCTCCAGCACATCGCCCTTGCCTTACGCATGGAGGCCGAGGTGATAGCCCTGGCGATGAAGGCCGCGAACCAGCTTGCCTCGCTGGAAGAGAGCTCCAAGCGGGAGCTAGAAGCGGCGATGGTGAGGGTTGCCGCCCTAGAGGGCGAGGTAGAGGCCGGAAAACGGGGGGTTGCCCGACACCGCGAGGCCGCCATGGCTACCGAGGTCAAGCTTGAGGATGCTCAGGCGCTCGCCGGCAACCTGAAGAAGATGGTGAGGACCCTGCGAAAGGAGCTGGGGGCGGCAGTCAAAGCGGCGGAGCAGGATGAACTCTCGGCGGCGAAGGCGGTGGAGGGATACAAGAAGTCGAAGGACTTCTACAATGACTTAGCCGTGGATACCACCCGCATCTGGCACAAGGCCCTCGACGCCGTTAAGGCCCGGATGCCGGAGTTCACCGATGAAGAGCTCCGGGCCGAATACCCCCTCGCGGACGCCGATGAGTAGGGTGAAGAGATTCCTGACGAAGAGTTGGCCGAGGACCCTGCTCGACTCGTGGTAGATATCGAGGACCCCGAGGTCGTGCCTGGCCCCGAGGCCTAAAGCCCCCGTCTTCCTCCTCCTTTTATTTTGCCGCTTCTGGAATTTTTGTAAGGTTCCGGGCAGTCTGTATGGCTGGGGATCCCAAAATACCCTTTGTAAAGACTTCGCTTTTAGTAGTAAAACTTTTTTGGTTTCATCAGGTTGCACTTTATCTTCTGTTTGTGAAGAATGCTCGTAAAATATCTTTGCTTGCACTGTTGGGCTTCCATGTCAGGTCGGCTATCTGTCTAGCGATCGTTCGTCGAGTTGATTTCGATCACTTACCAAGTGTGCTAAGCGCTGCTGAGAAGGAGGCATCTCTATGGCCCCGAAGTCAAGAAGGGATCGCTCAGACTTAGATAGACCTGATGTCCCTTGTCGGGGCTTCGGATCCGCTGCATGTGATGGGCAGAGAGATGTTCGCCGTAGTTGTGCCGAGCATAAATGGGCTCAGTGGCCTCGTTATGAGGGCTAAAACCCGCAGCGTCTGTTGGGCAGGAGGATGTCTGCTGGGTATGACCGAGCAGGGAAGCTGCTCGGTTGCCCCTTGGCGAGGGCTTTTATTTCTCGAGTTGCGAGCAGGCAACCACAGGCCGGGGATGGCTGAGCGAGGGTCGGGCTCGACTGCCTCTGGGAGAACTTTTTGATCCCTGGCGTTGCGAGTAGGGAAGCTACCGGCCAAGGATAGCCGAGCAAGGTAGCTGCTGAGCTGCCTCTAAGGAGGACTTTGATCCTTAGCGTTGGAGGGGCCGTATAAGGCCTGCTAAGGATAACCGGGCAGTGAAGATGCGCAGTTGCCTCTTGGCGAGGGCTTTGATTCCTGGCGTTGCGAGTAGGGAAGCTACCGGCCGGGGATAGCTGAGCAGGGAAGCCGCTCGGCTGCTTCTAAGGAGGACTTTGATACTTAGCGTTGGAGGGGATGTAAGAAGCTTACTAAGGATAACCGGGCGGGAACTTGGTGGAGGAGATGTTTATTTGTGCTCATAGATTGTATACAATGGTCAGCATTGAACCACTTGTAGGGCAGTCTGGTAGATGTGATGGCTTAAGAACAGGTTCAGATTCCTGTAGCTTAAGGCTTTTGAATCTTACGAGCCGTGAGGGTCTCATAAGAGGGTTCTCCTTACGAGTCGTGAGGATCTCGTAAGTGTAATTTCTCCTTAGGAATCATGGGGATCCCTAAGTGTGTCACTCCTTTGTGAATCGTAAGGATCTTACGCAGGTAGTTTTCTCCTTACAAGGTCTAGAGGACCTTGCAAGTGTCTTTTAACGAGATTGCGCCCTTTCGGGTTTTCACAAACTCGCCGGTAGCCCTGCTCTTTTTACTCACGGAGTCTTTTCGGGTTTTCATCCGTGCCCATCTTGCTTATGGACGTACCTTTATTATTATTATTATTATTTTGCGTCAGCCCTAGGATGCTGCGGTTTGTAGTAGTTTAAAGACGTTTCGGTCTGTCGTTAGTTTTAGGACATTGCGGTCTCTAGCTAGTTTTAGGACATTGCGGTCCATCGTTAGTTTAAAAACGTTTCGGTCCGTTGTTAGTTTAAGGACATCTCAGTCCATCATTAGTTTAGGGACGTTTTGGTCCGTCGTTAGTTTTAGGACATTGCGGTCTCTAGCTAGTTTTAGGACGTTGCGGTCCATTGTTAGTTTACAGACGTTTCGGTCCATAGCGATTTTGAGGCAAGGTTTCACCGGATACTACTCATAGAGTTTGGGCTTGGGAAGATAGCGAGCAGACATAGGTGTCGTCATCTATCGTTGACCTAGGCCGTGACTCGTCAGGCGTAGTATCTTTTCAGGAACCGGCCGTTTATTGGCCTGAAGGGTCTTTTGCCATGCATATCCATGAGCAAGTAAGCCCCACCTTAGTAGACTTTGTCTATGATGTACGGGCCCTCATAGTTCGGCTCGAATTTCCCCCGTTTGGCATGATTGGGGATCATAGGTCTCTTGACCACTAGCACGAGTTTGCCTTGGCGAAATGTTCTCGGCCTAGTCAATCTCTCGTATGAGCTCTTCATCTTTGCTTTGTAAGCTTCTAGGTTTTGCTGCACCATGAGACGAGTTTCATCGAGGGCGTTGAGCTCCTCGAGCCGAAGATGAGCATTCTCTTTGTCCGTTAGCTCATAATGAACTGCCACTCATAGAGAGGGTAACTCTATCTCCAAAGGGAGTATTGCTTCTGTGCCGAACACTAACGCATATGGCGTTGTATTCGTAGCTGTTTTGAACGTAGCTCGATACGCTCAGAGAGCTTCATGCAGTCTCTCATGCCAGTCCTTTTAATTTTTGACACCGTCTTCTTCATGATCTTCGTCAAGGTCTTGTTGAAAGCCTCAGCTAGACCGTTAACTCGGGGATTATAGACCGAAGAGTATCTCCAGTCTATATTATGCTGTTGTGCGAAACGACTAATTTTGTGACTTCTGTAGGACGGCCCATTATCAGAGATAATCCGTCGCGGTGTGCCGAACCGATAGATGACGTGTGTCTTGAAGAAATGGAGACTATTCTCCATCTTCACTTCTCTTAGCGGTACTGCTTCTGCCCACTTGGAGAAGTAATCAGTTGTCGCCAATATGAATCGATATCCTCTAGATGACGCTGGTTCGATAGGCCCGATTATGTCGGTTCCCCAAATTTCGAACGGCCAGCTAGCCACCGTTGGGTGTAGCGGGTTTGGATGTTGGTGAATGAAGTCTCCATGAATCTGGAACGAATGGCACTGGTTCGCATATTCGAGGCAATCCTGAATCATCGTGGGCCAATAATAGCCCATCCTTTTAATCTTCAGCTTCATCTTCAGCCCGGCTTGATAAGAACCGCAGAGTCCGTCATACGTTTCTTGGACAACTTTCCTTGCTTCTTTTGGTCCCAGGCATCTTAGCCACAGAGAGTCGAACGATCTCTTATATATAGTATCATTGACGAAGGCGAAAGATAGAGCTCGTTTAATGAGCTGATGTCTTGAGGATGCATCTTCAGGTGTTCGATGGAATTTGAAGTAGTCTATAAAGACTTCTCTCCAATCCTTGGCCTTTTCCTGGTCCTCTATTTGCAGAGTTGTTCTCTTGGTCGCTTCATTTTCTTCAGACGACTCCGGAGATATTTCCGCTGGCGCAAGAACCCGACGGCTTTGTACAACGATCCTTACGTCATCAAGGTTTTCGTCAGCCAGTTCTTTAGCGAGTTTGGCTAACGCATTCGCTTTGCTATTCTCCGCACGCGGTATGCTTTCTAGGGCGTAGGAAAGGATTTGAGTCAACAATTGTCGCACTCTCTCGCCGTACTTCACCAACTCTGGTTTGCACGTTTGATAGTCGACGTTTACATGACTAACGACCATCTGGGAGTCTCCGTATATGAGGAGGTCTTCGATTCCCATGTCGACAGCAATCTCAAGACCTGCTAGCAAAGCTTCATATTCTACTTCATTGTTTGTCCTCGGCTCTGTCAAGGAAAAGGCAAAGCGCATTATCCCTCTTTGTGGAGTCACAAAGATAAGGCCTACCCCATATTTGATTATGGGGGAGCTGTGCTTTCGTTTCTTCATGGAAGAAGCCCCATCGAAATAGAGTTCCCATCGGGTATCACTCCCTCCTCTCTACCCGTCGATCGTGTCAAACGTGTGCTCGTCTGGAAATTCGCAGTTTAGGGGTGAATCGGCAGGTATCGGATGCTCAGTGAAGAAGTCGGCGATGGCCTGGCCTTTCACTGCCTTGAGAAGCCGGTATGTCATCGAGAATTCTATTAAGAGTAGGGCCCATTTATCGAGCCGTCCCGTTAGCATGGCTCTTGACATCAAATATTTGAGAGGATCCATTTTTGATATGAGATGGACCTCATGCGCTAAGCATAATGCCGAAGCTTCGTTATCGCGGAGATTAGCGCCAGGCAGTTCCTTTCGATAGGGAAATAGTTATTTTCTACCCCCAGTAGAACTCGACTCAAATAGTAGAGAGCTCTCTCTTTCCCTTGGTCGTTTTCATGTTCCCATAACGTGCCTAAAGAACCCTCAAGGGCGATTGTGTACAAGATGAGGGGCTTTCCCTTGACCGGGGCGGTCAGTACCGGCGGATTCTGCAGGTATTACTTGATTTAGTCCAGTGCGGTTTGTCATTTTCGATCCCAGACGAACGGGGTCCCTTTCTTCATCAGAAGACTGTAGGGGCGGCATTTGCCGGAGTGGTTAGGTATGAACCGTCGGATATACGCCAGCTTTCCTTAGAGAGACCGCAGTTGCTTGAGAGTTCTTGGTAGAGGCATCTCCATAATCGCTTTAATCTTTGACGGGTCTATTTAGATGCCCCAGTGTCGTATGATGAATCCTTGGAATTTGCCCAAGGAAACTTCGAACGCGCATTTCAGAGGGTTCATCTTCAGGTTGTATTTCCGAAGGCGCTGAAACATGATCTTCAGATGCTCCCAATGCTCCTCGTATGATTTTCTTTTCACTACGAGGTCGTCGATATAGCATTTAACGATTTCATGTATGAGGTCATCGAAAATATTCGTCATGGCCATCTGATAGGTGGCGCCGGTGTTTTTCAGACCGAAAGGCATCACTTTGTAGCGGAATATGCCTAGAGGAGTCCGGAAAGCGGCATGCTTCCGGTCCTCGGGATGCATCTTTATTTGACTGTACCCTGATAATCCGTCCATGAAGGAGAAGACTTCGTAAGTGGACGTGTTATCTATCATCAGCTCGGTAACCGATACGGGAAAGTCATCGTTCGGACAGCCTTTGTTGAGGTCCCGAAAGTCTACGCAGATGCGTACCGTCCCATTCTTCTTCATCACTGGGACGATGTTGGCGATCCAGTCAGGGTACTGAACTTCTTGGATGAAGCCAGAGTCGATTAGCTTCTTGATTTCAGCGTTGATGCTCATTTTAAATTCGAGCCTGTAACACCTTAGGATAAGGGTTAGTGAATAATTATAATTAAATAATGATTTTTAATAAAAAGTTTACCAAACTGTGTTTTAAATATTTTTCCTAATTTAATAAATATTTTTCCAAAATTTTCCTAGGCTTGCACACACATGTGCATGTAAACTAGGGTTTTTAAATTAAGTTAATACCATAATTATTAACCATGGTGGGTTAATTATAGGATTAAGTCTTTTGGGTTATAAGTGAGTTTAATTAGTTAGTTAAGAGGTTACTTTAATTTGAATTTTTGATTAAGTGTTGACTTGTGAGAGAGAGAGAGAGTGCATCATGGCTTTAGGCCATGCTTGCATTAAATGAAGTGAGAGGGAGAGGGGGGTGACTTTTGTGTGATGATTGTAGCCTCTCATTTTCCTTGTATTTTCTCTCAAACTCTCACACTCACACACACCCACACACTTACCTCAGCCCAGCACCAGCAGCAGAAGCAAGCAACTGAAGAAAACCCCAGTAGCAGCAGCATGAGAACAGCAGCAGCAGCAAGAGGCAGCATCAGCAGCAGAGAGCAGTAGCATCAGCAGCAGTGAGCTGCAGCAGCCCCATCACCCAGTGCAGCCTCTTCCCTTCACTTCTTCTTCTTCCTGCAGCTCCCTAGGGTCGAGAGTGAGGTATACTTCCTATCTTGCTTCCCTAGTTTGCCTTGTTAAGTGTAGTTTTGCATCGGTTAATGGATTTTAGTGCGTTTTAGTGTGATATGAGGTGTTTTGTGGAAATCTTGTGCTAGTGTGGTGTGATTTGGTTTCAGTAGCTTGTTATTAAGTTAGTGAGGCCATTGTAACCTAGTCCAACCCCTATTACACTAAAATACCATCAGTTTCACTATTCGATGCAAAATGTCGTATTTGTGCAAAGTTGAGCTTTTCTGGATCTGCTTTTGACCCGAGGTGATATAAATGAAATTGAGAAGACTGTAGTATAGTGGAGTAGTGCTGATACCACAGGTGAAACCCGACCCCCATACAGCTACAGTAGGCCGCCAAATTTCCCTTTCTGGCCGCCAATTGCGGCCAGATGGGTAGGGTTTGGGTTAGGGTTTGGTCCAGTGGGTTTCTGCTATTGTGTGTAGTGTTTTGGTATATATATTTTTGTAAGTTTAGTTCTGTAGGAAAATCTGGGACCAAATACCTGTTTTGCCGTTTTTCTAAACCTTCGCGAAACGCGTGATACGTGAGTAGGTTTGGGTTTCTGCGTATCGCGGCGTGTCGGGGTAGTTTCTTGGCGCGTGATCACGCGTTTTAGCGTATCGCGCACACGCGCGATTGGTTTGCGACACGAGTGTCTAGTTGGGCCGTAATGTCGCGTTTTTGTGAAATGAGCTTATGTGTGATATATGTTATGTGATTCTAGGTTCGCAGGCCAGTGAGACGGACGCTGCGAAGAAGGGCAAGCAAGTGGTTGGATATACTTAGCGCGAGACACGGTGAGTAGATTTCACATCTACGGGGATATCGCCCGCATGGCGTTATGCGTCAGGGCTGATAGGACCTTATTGTTATATATTGCATACACCATACCATGGATTGTCATCACATATTGCATTCCCTGCTATATATATAAACATTGCTTAGAACTGATAGAACTGCCATGATCATACTGTTATGTATTGTTGTAGCTCATCTATATATGACATGACTTGAATTTCATACTTGATACCTATATCACATTGGATCGTTGCATTGTAGCTCATTTTTCTGTGACAAGACTAGATATACATATTTGATGCACATATCACATCACAATTACTTGTATTATTGGTTGAGATTTCATGTGATTTCTGGATTTGGGAACCGTGGCCTTTTCAAATAAGTAATCATTTAAAAACCCGGTTCCCTTGATATGATATTTGGGGGCGCCGCCCCGTGTTTTCTCGGTGCTAGAGGCAGGTACTGAGAGAGGGCTGACCCGGACTGACGGATGCCCGATGGATTGATATAGGGCTGACCCGGAATGACGGATGCCCGATGTATTGTGAGAGGGATGACCCGGACTGACGGATTCCCGATATATACTTTGAGAGAGGGCTGACCCGGACTGACGGATGCCCGATGGATTGATATAGGGCTGACCCGGAATGACGGATGCCCGATGTATTGTGAGAGGGATGACCCGGACTGACGGATTCCCGATATATACCTTGAGAGAGGGCCGACCCGGAATGACGGATGCCCGATACAGGATGTTTTGCGTGTCGATGCTAGACACGAGTATTTATGATATTTGGGTGCCGATGTTGGGCACTCGGGATTTTCAGGGATATACAGGATATGAGGGCCGATGGAGTACCGGCGTTTGGGATGTTGGGATTTGTGGTGCATACATACATATGTAGTCCACCTTGATACTTCATGTAGATACTATATTCCCATGCTCAGCATTTATTATCACATCTCATCCTGTAGTTATATCACCTGATAGAGGACTTGCATTATTATTATGCATACTGCTTACCCGCATTGATATCATCTGCTGGCATTGGTTAGAGTAGCGCTGTACGTGCATGCTTGCGATTACCTTTATATGTTATCTCTATTCACGAGTTGGCAACTCACCCCCGTTGTACCACAGTATTTGCAGGTTGCCCTTGGGAGTAGTCACGGCTGGCTGTTATCGCATCTTTTGGCACAGATACCCCTTTTGAGCAGAGATAGCCTTTTGATGATAGGTGGGTTTTGTACGGTATCTGTTATCTTTCAGTTGTATATTGATGTATCTAGTACTCTCCATCTACTTTTCTGTATTGACTTAGAGACAGTTGTGAGGACGATATGTATGATTTTATATTCTGGTGTCGAGCTCGCATGTGAGCCGACTTTACTTTTGCAGTCTCATCTTTTATGATATTGTCCTTGCTTTACTGTGTATTCTTCGCTACGGCGTCGTATATCTTATTGTGATGCTTCATTCATTTTACTCGTCATTTCTGTTACACCTTGTTTCTATCCGACTGGCGGGGCAAATGTTTTAAAAAGGAAATGTTACCAAAATTATAAAACTTATAACTTTTGAACTTAAAAAGGATTTCTACTAAATAAATGGAAGTTTTTCAGACATGTACGATTGTTTTTTTACAAAATGTTTTAAAATCACTCTATATTTATTGGTTTTGATTTCTGGGTTCGGCTTACTTAGCCGCGTTACGCCTGTAGACGTTGCGTGGTTAAGTGCCGGTCACGAGTCGAATTCTCGGGTCGTGACAAAGTTGGTATCAGAGCGTAGGTTTTACCTTCAGAGTGTAGGATGACCCTGGTATGATGGAGTAGGTAGCTGCAGCAGGGTAGCGTAGCGTGCGTATGTTCCGCGGCATACTCACGACACGGTACTCCGCCTACGCGACCTTAGGACTTATTGATTTGATCCCTCCTTATATTCTTGCGATTCGATTTCCGTGTTCTTATCAAATCCAAATTTTCTTTCAGCCAGTATGCCGCCTAAGACTACGAGGGCACAGAGAGCGGCCGCGAGGGCCGAGATTCGAGTTGACTCGTCCGAGACACGGACTGATCCGGGCAGTACGCCGGTTGTACCCGAGCAGGCTGTTCCTGCCGTGACAGAGCAGATCGCCACGTTAGGGGCTGGTATGCAGGAGATGCGCCAGACAGTGGGATCTAGCATGCAGGAGATGCGCCAGATGATAGGATCGCTAGTTGAGATGCTTCGAGCGCAGCGACCAGAGGTAGCTCCACCAGTTCCAGAGACCGCTATGGTACCTACCGCACAGCCAGTTGCCCCTGCGGTTACGGAGGTGATCACAGTATCGCTATCAAAGTTCATGAGGCTGAAGCCTCCGGTATTCACAGGCACTGATACAGCCGAGGACCCACAGTCTTTCATAGACAGGATGGCCAGGATATGCCGTTCCCTCAGATGCGCAGATGCGAGATGGGTCGAGTTCGCGAGCTTTCGCCTGGAAGGTCTTGCGCAGAAGTGGTGTGATTCCGTTGAGAAGGGCAGAGCAGCAGGTCTTCCTCCTATGACCTGGACGGAGTTCGTGACCATATTTCTAGCCCGTTTCCTTCCCCAGAGTGTTAGGGATGCCCGAGCACGCAGATTTGAGTCCTTGCGCCAGACGCCAGGGATGACAGTGGCAGAGTATGACGTGCTGTTTACAGAGTTGGCAGTCTATGCCCCATATTTAGTGGCTACCGAGGAGTTGCGAGTCAGGAGATTTGTTCGAGGCTTGCTTACACCACTGTTCCTCGCGATCAGCGCACAGCACTACGAGACCTATGCAGCAGCTGTAGACGCAGCCCTAGTGGTCGAGGAGCACCTTGCTGAGACTTCGGTAGTTCCAGAGCCGAAGAGAGTTCGTGCGGATACATCAGCACAGAGACAGCCTTTTCGGCGCCGTGATAGACGTATTGCAGGCAGCAGAGATTCAGGGCGGGGCCGGTTATTCAGTTCCTATTCCCAGGACGGTCAGCGGTCATCGTCGGGATGTTTTCGCTGTGGGAGTTCTTACCATCGTGTACGGGATTGTCCAGAGACACCCCGGAGGGAGGCGACAGCACCGCATGTCACATTACCACCTTCACCACCCCAGAGGGCGTTGCCTATCGTACCTACCGTTGCTCCGCACCAGACTCATACACAGCGAGGTCGTGGGCGTGGAGGAGTTGCTCAGAGAGGGCGAGGTGACCGAGGCAGAGGGCAGCCAGTCACAGGTGGTGGACAGGCGAGGGTTTTTGCTTTGACACATCAGGACGCGCAGGCGTCCAATGCAGTGGTTTCAGGTATCCTTCCTGTATGTTCAGTTGATGCACATGTATTGTTCGATCCCGGATCCACACACTCGTACGTATCCACGCACTTTGTGCCAAGTTTGGGTAGAAAGTCTGGCTTGCTTGATCAGCCGTTTGTGGTGACTACTCCTGTGGGAGAGTCGTTTGTTGCTAGGCACGTGTTCCGATCCTGTACCGTCTGTATTGGCGAGAGAGAGTTGCCTGTCGACTTGATCCTTCTGGAGATGTTGGACTTCGACGTTCTTTTGGGTATGGATTGGTTAGCCACGTGCTATGCTTCTGTGGACTGCCGTGAGAAGACAGTTAGATTCTGCTTTCCCGGTAAGTCGGTTTTTGTTGTGTTGGGGACCGTGGTGCCGCCCCTCACAGTGTGATTTCTTCTTTTCGCGCTGGGCAGCTTTTAAGGAAGGGATGTCAGGGATTTCTCGCGTATGTTTGCGATGCTAGTGCTACACAGGTTCCATTGGACCAGGTTCCGGTTGTTAGCGAGTTTCCTGATGTGTTCCCTGACGAGCTTCCTGGGTTGCCACCCGAGCGCGACATTTCTTTCTGTATTGATTTGGTTCCCGGCTCGGGGCCTATTTCCATACCGCCTTATCGGATGGCCCCGGCGGAACTTCGAGAGTTGAAGGGCCAGTTGCAAGACTTGCTGGACAAGGGACTTATTCGACCCAGTGTTTCTCCTTGGGGTGCTCCAGTCCTGTTCGTCAAGAAGAAGGACGGCAGTTTGCGTCTTTGTATCGACTACCGCCAGCTGAACAGGGTGACAGTGCGGAACAGGTATCCTTTGCCGCGCATCGACGATTTGTTTGATCAGCTTCAGGGGGCAGGGTACTTTTCGAGGATCGATTTACGATCGGGCTATCATCAGCTGCGGGTTCGACAGGAGGACATTCCCCGGACAGCCTTCCGTACGCGCTACGGCCATTACGAGTTTTTGGTGATGTCGTTCGGACTCACCAATGCGCCAGCAGCCTTCATGGATTTGATGAACCGTATTTTCCGGCCTTACTTGGATTTGTTCATTATAGTCTTCATCGACGATATCTTGGTGTATTCCCGGAGTAGTGAGGAGCACGAGCAGCACCTGCGGATTACATTGCAGACATTGAGGGAGCACCAGCTTTATGCGAAATTTTCCAAGTGTGCTTTTTGGCTGGACAACGTAGACTTCTTGGGTCACGTGATTTCACGAGACGGTATCTGTGTAGACCCGAGGAAGATCGAGGCCGTTTAGCGTTGGCCCAGACCCACATCGGTGACAGAGATTCGCAGCTTTTTGGGGTTGGCCGGTTATTACAGGCGATTTGTGCAGGACTTTTCCCGTATTGCTACACCATTGACCGGGTTGACCCAGAAGGGAGTTCCCTTCGAATGGACAGAGGAGTGCGAGCACAGTTTTCAGCAGCTGCGGACTCGGCTAACGACGGCACCGGTGTTATCTTTACCTTCCGGATCGGGCGGATTTGTGGTCTTTTGTGATGCCTCTCGAGTGGGGCTAGGGTGCGTTTTGATGCAACACGACAGGGTGATCGCGTATGCTTCGCGACAATTGAAGAGACACGAACAAAACTACCTCACTCATGATTTGGAGATGGCTGCAGTGGTCTTCGCACTTAAGATCTGGCGACATTATCTATACGGCGAGTCGTGCCAGATATTCACGGATCACAAGAGTTTGAAATACATATTCCAGCAGCAGGACCTGAACCTTCGACAGCGTCGATGGATGGAATTAGTGAAGGATTACGACTGCGAAATCTTATATCACCCGGGCAAGGCAAATGTGGTGGCGGATGCTTTGAGCAGGAGGCCCGGGAGTAGCCTATCTTGTTTGAGCGCAGTACAGGAGCAGTCATCCGCAGATTGGCAGATATTATGCGACAGTCGAGTACAGTTCGAGTTCACGCCGATTGGAGGACAGATAGCGCATGTCCGTGCACGGCCACAGTTGATCGATCGTATACGTGAGGCACAGCTCAGTGATGACCGATGTTCAGAGATCATGGCACAGATTGGACAGGGCAGTACCAGATGCTGGGGGACTGAGGCGTCGCGATTCTTGAGGAGGCACATCGATCGGTTGTACAGCGTCACATCCCCGGTTCCACCAAGATGTATCATGATATGAGAGATGTTTATTGGTGGGACGGAATGAAGAGGGACATTGCAAATTTTGTGTCGAGATGCCTGGACTTGTCAGCAAGTCAAGGCTGAGCACCAGAGGCACCGCGGGAGAGCTACAGCCCGCTACCCATTCCGGAGTGGAAGTGGGAGCAGATTTCGATGGATTTCGTGGTGGGTCTACCCAGGACTAGTCGGGGGTATGACTCCATCTGGGTGATCGTGGATCGTTTGACGAAAGTGGCTCACTTTCTACCGGTGAAGACGACTTTCGGATTTACTCAAGTATGCCCAGATCTACATTGACGAGATAGTGCGACTACACGGAGTCCCGACGTGCGTTGTGTCCGACAGAGGCACCCAGTTTATTAGTAGACTATGGCAGAGGCTTCAGGAGGCTTTGGGCACTCGTTTTGAGTTTTCAGCACGGCATTTCATCCGCAGACCGACGGAGCGGTCTCAGAGCGGACCATCCAGACTCTCGAGGACATGCTCAGAGCTTGTGTATTAGATTTCGGAGGTAGCTGGGATCATCATTTGCCCTTAGTAGAGTTCTCCTACAATAACAGCTACCAGGAGACTATTCAGATGGCACCATTGAGGCTCTTTATGGGAGGAGATGCAGGTCACCTACTTGTTGAGACAGAGCTCAGTGAGAGCAGTATCTTAGGGCCACAGATCGTTGAGGACGACGACCGCGAAGATCTAGTTGATTCGCGATAGGATGAGAGCAGCGCAGTAGGCAGAGAGCTTATGCAGACCGTCGACGACGCAGACTTGAGTTTTCTGTTAGTGACCATGTTTTCTTGAGGGTCTCCCCAATGAAAGGTGTGATGAGGTTTGGGAAGAAGGGAAGCTCTAGTCCCAGGTATGTGGGCCCCTTCGAGATCCTCGAGCGTGTTGGTGCAGATAGCCTACCGTTTAGCCCTTCCGCCCAGCTTTCCAGATGTGCACCCCGTATTCCATGTCTCGATGACTCCGCAGATATCTTCATGATCCTTCGCATGCGATTCAGCATCCGACGATCCAGCTTGAGCGTGACCTGTTCCTATGCAGAGCAGCCGGTGGTGATGATATTGGATCGACAAGTGAAGAGATTGAGATCGAAGGACATTCCATCAGTTAAGGTACTTTGGCGTGGTCAGAACCGTGAGAGAGGTCACTTGGGAGACCAAAAGCGAGAATGATGAAGACGTGATCCCCAGACTTTTTCAAGGTGCGTGTAGTTAGATTTTTGAAATTCGGGGACGAATTTCTTTAAGAGGGGAGAGATTGTAACCACCTTTAGGATAAGGGTTAGTGAATAATTATACTTAAATAATGATTTTTAATAAAAAGTTTTACCAAACTGTGTTTTAAATATTTTTCCTAATTTAATAATATTTTTCCAAAATTTTCCTAGGCTTGCACACACATGTGCATGTAAACTAGGGTTTTTAAATTAAGTTAATACCATAATTATTAACCAGTGGTGGGTTAATTATAGGATTAAGTCTTTTGGGTTATAATGTGAGTTTAATTAGTTAGTTAAGAGGTTACTTTAATTTGAATTTTTGATTAAGTGTTGACTTGTGAGAGAGAGAGAGAGAGAGTGCATCATGGCTTTAGGCCTATGCTTGCATTAAATGAAGTGAGAGAGAGGGGGGGTGACTTTTGTGTGATGATTGTAGCCTCTCATTTTCCTTGTATTTTCTCTCAAACTCTCACACTCACACACACCCACACACTTACCTCAGCCCAGCACCAGCAGCAGAAGCAAGCAACTAAAGAAAACCCCAGCAGCAGCAGCATGAGAACAGCAGCAGCAGCAAGAGGCAAGACATCAGCAGCAGAGAGCAGTAGCATCAGCAGCAGTGAGCTGCAGCAGCCCCATCACCCAGTTGCAGCCTCTTCCCTTCACTTCTTCTTCTTCCTGCAGCTCCCTAGGGTCTGAGAGTGAGGTATACTTCCTATCTTGCTTCCCTAGTTTGCCTTGTTTAAGGTGGTAGTTTGCATCGGATTAATGGATTTAGTGCGTTTTAGTGTGAATATGAGGTGTTTTGTGGAAATCTTGTGCTAGTGTGGTGTGATTTGGTTTCAGTAGCTTGTTATTAAGTTAGTGAGGCCATTGTAACCTAGTCCAACCCTCTATTACACTAAAATACTCATCAGTTTCACTATTCGATGCAAAATGTCGTATTTGTGCAAAGTTGAGCTTTTCTGGATCTGCTTTTGACCGAGGTGATATAAATGAAATTGAGAAGACTGTAGTATAGTGGAGTAGTGCTGATACCACAGGTGAAACCGACCCCCCATACAACTACAGTAGGCCGCCAAATTTCCCTTTCTGGCCGCCAATTGCGGCCAGATGGGTAGAGGTTTGGGTTAGGGTTTGGTCCAGTGGGTTTCTGCTATTGTGTGTAGTGTTTTGGTATATATATTTTTGTAAGTTTAGTTCTGTAGGAAATCTGGGACCAAATACCTGTTTTGCCGTTTTTCTAACCTTCGCGACACGCGTGATACGTGAGTAGGTTTGGGTTTTCTGCGTATCGCGGCGTGTCGGGGTAGTTTCTTGGCGCGTGATCACGCGTTTTAGCGTATCGCGCACTACGCGCGATTGGTTTGCGACACGAGTGTCTAGTTGGGCCGTAATGTCGCGTTTTTTATGAAATGAGCTTATGTGTGATATATGTTATGTGATTCTAGGTTCGCAGGCCAGTGAGACGGACGCTGCGAAGAAGGGCAAGCAAGTGGTCTGGATATACTTAGCGCGAGACACGGTGAGTAGATTTCACATCTACGGGGATATCGCCCGCATGGCGTTATGCGTCAGGGCTGATAGGACCTTATTGTTATATATTTGCATACAACCATACTATGGATTGTCATCACATATTGCATTCCTGCTATATATATAAACATTGCTTAGAACTGATAGAACTGCCATGATCATACTGTTATGTATTGTTGTAGCTCATCTATATATGACATGACTTGAATTTCATACTTGATACCTATATCACATTGGATCGTTGCATTGTAGCTCATTTTTCTGTGACAAGACTAGATATACATATTTGATGCACATATCACATCACAATTACTTGTATTATTGGTTGAGATTTCATGTGATTTCTGGATTTGGGAACCGTGGCCTTTTTCAAATAAGTAATCATTTAAAAAACCCGGTTCCCTTGATATGATATTTCGGGGGCGCCGCCCCGTGTTTTCTCGGTGCTAGAGGCAGGTACTGAGAGAGGGCTGACCCGGACTGACGGATGCCCGATGGATTGATATAGGGCTGACCCGGAATGACGGATGCCCGATGTATTGTGAGAGGGATGACCCGGACTGACGGATTCCCGATATATACTTTGAGAGAGGGCTGACCCGGACTGACGGATGCCCGATGGATTGATATAGGGCTGACCGGATTGACGGATGCCGATGTATTGTGAGAGGGATGACCCGGACTGACGGAATTCCCGATATATACCTTGAGAGAGGGCCGACCCGGAATGACGGAATGCCCGATACAGGATGTTTTGCGTGTCGATGCTAGACACGAGTATTTATGATATTTGGGTGCCGATGTTGGGCACTCGGGATTTTTCAGGGATATACAGGATATGAGGGCCGATGGAGTACCGGCGTTTGGGATGTTGGGATTTGTGGTGCATACATACATATGTAGTCCACCTTGATACTTCATGTAGATACTATATTCCCTATGCTCAGCATTTATTATCACATCTCATCCTGTAGTTATATCACCTGATAGAGGACTTGCATTATTATTATGCATACTGCTTACCCGCATTGATATCATCTGCTGGCATTGGTTAGAGTAGCGCTGTACCGTGCATGCTTGCGATTACCTTTATATGTTATCTCTATTCACGAGTTGGCAACTCACCCCCGTTGTGCCACAGTATTTGCAGGTTGCCCTTGGGAGTAGTCACGGCTGGCTGTTATCGGCATCTTTTGGCACAGATACCCCTTTTGAGCAGAGATAGCCTTTTGATGATAGGTGGGTTTTGTACGGTATCTGTTATCTTTCAGTTGTATATTGATGTATCTAGTACTCTCCATCTACTTTTCTGTATTGTACTTAGAGACAGTTGTGAGGACGATATGTATGATTTTATATTCTGGTGTCGAGCTCGCATGTGAGCCGACTTTACTTTTGCAGTCTCATCTTTTATGATATTGTCCTTGCTTTACTGTGTATTCTTCGCTACGGCGTCGTATATCTTATTGTGATGCTTCATTCATTTTACTCGTCATTTCTGTTACACCTTGTTTCTATCCGACTGGCGGGGCAAATGTTTTAAAAAGGAAATGTTACCAAAATTATAAAACTTATAACTTTTGAACTTAAAAAGGATTTCTACTAAATAAATGGAAGTTTTTC
Source organism: Agapanthus africanus (assembly GCA_030015575.1). Lineage (NCBI taxonomy): Eukaryota > Viridiplantae > Streptophyta > Magnoliopsida > Asparagales > Amaryllidaceae > Agapanthus > Agapanthus africanus. Next base: position 758,344,014 of record CM057340.1, read on the forward strand.
AGACATGTACGATTGTTTTTTTACAAAATGTTTTAAAATCACTCTATATTTATTGGTTTTGATTTCTGGGTTCGGCTTACTTAGCCGCGTTACGCCTGTAGACGTTGCGTGGTTAAGTGCCGGTCACGAGTCGAATTCTCGGGTCGTGACAGAGCCGCATCCTTCTTGGTGCTTGTTTGATTGGCTTGACGTACGGAGATATCGCCAATTTATGCACCGTTATTTCTGGATCTAGCCCCGGCATCTCGAAATAGTTCCATGTGAAGCAGTCCTTATACTGCATGAGCACGTCTTTTAGCATAGCCACCTGTTCTTTAGACAGCAGCTCACTGACGAACGTTGGCCGCGGGTCGTTTGCTGTCCCCAAGTCGATTTTCCTTAAGTTGTCCGCAGTAGTATGTATTCCATCTTCCAATTCTTTTGGCGCCGGTGGAAACTCTGAGATCAATTCGTCTTCATCCTCAGTTTCGAAGCACCAGGAAAGGTCATCAATATCCTCACGTACTCCTTCTTCTGACAGCGTTATCGCGTGACAGGTATGAGATCGTTTCCAAGACCGATGTTGATCTGGTTCTACTCTTGCTGTGTACGTTGCTTTTGGAACATGCTTCTGTGGCGGGGTTACCTCCAACTGCCGGATAGAGCGAACCTGCCTTGCTGATACTGGTCTTCTACCCAGTTTTTGAATGTGAAGCAGTCTTCAAGAGGATGTCCTATCGCTCGGTGATAGGAACAATAATCCGGCTGACAGACCTCATTTGCTTGTTCGGGGTGCTTGGACTCCGGGAGTATCATCATTTGATGTTTCATGACAAGATCGAATATCTTCCTTGTCTTGTCTTGGGGAAAAAATATGCTCGACCCATCTTCTTTATAAGAGATAGATCCCGGCTGCTTAATTCTCGATCGCGTGGTTTGTTGGACCCGCTTTGCCACTGTCGAACGTTTTTTCCGTTCTTTAGTTTTTTTTTCCCTCTGCGTCGGGTATTCTGTATGACGGGCTGGCGACGAAGGGCATCGCCTTCTCCGTAGCCTGCTGAAGGAGGCGCTGCGTCTTGGATTTCTTGTAAATGGCCATTTCACGGTTGTGATCATCTCGGACCTTTTGACCCGCTTCCCTTATTAGCTTGTCCATTTGTTCTTCAAACGACGGACTTGGAATTTTTACGGCAGGATCTCGTTTTGGTTCAATTGCTGTGTCTTCTAACAGAGCATCTCTTTCTTCATCGAAGTCATGTATAACGTAGCAGCCATGGAATCGCTCCCGTTTCTTGGAATGAACATATCCAAGCCCGATCGTTTCCATTCTCCCGTTGGACAATTTTCGCTGAGTTCCGGGGACGTTCCAGATCTTGTTGTAGAACTGAGCATATCGAGCAGTCTGTTTGAAGGGTACGCCTTGGCGCCTCAATAGCTTTTTTAATCCTTCTGTGTAGTATCTGGGCAGACGGATGGGCTGGAGCCTGTCAAGCGTAGAATCGGCACCATGCCAGATTTCTTTCTCCACTTTGGTTTCCGCGGATCGATAAAAGAGGATCGCCTTTTCATCTTTTCGCCTGGGAGGGACGTAGAACGTCTGCAGTTCTTGCACAGTATAGGTATCAAGTGCATCGAGCTCTTTGTAATGCTTTTGCGGAACCATGGCGATTTGCAAACTCCGTTCATCGCCAGTGAAGGCTTGTATTGATGGTCGAACAGAAAATACTGCATTGACCTCATCTTCAGAGTCGCTGCCGAAGATCAACATAGGGGTAGATGGTCCCGGCTTGCTGCATTAGGGTAGCCCTGAATAGACTATCTCTTCTTTCTCTCCGGTATCGCTTCCGAAGACCGGAATAGTGGTGATAGCTTTTTGCTTGTTCTCCGGTTTATGGCATCTTTCCATGTCTTCGAAGTCTGGTAAGAAATACTTTGCATCTTCGTACTTCCGGACTTCATTTACGGAGAATGGGTTTAGTTCACCCGTCACGGTATACTCGAGATCATCTTTGAAATACTTCATACACTGATATTGTGTAGAAGGGATGATGTTGTACTCGTGCAACCAAGGCCTACCGAGCAAGACGTTGTAGCAAGTCTTGGCGTCAATGACGTAGAACTTGATGTCAGTGACGAGCGACCCGAAGCGTAATGTTAGTATTACGGACCTGAGCGTCCGTGATGACTGGGAGTCGAAACCGGAGATGGTGATTTTATCTCGAGCTAGGTGCTGCACGCTCATGCAAATTTCCTTTAGCACCCTCATGTTGAGAAGGTTGATAGAGGACCCATTGTCAATTAGGATCTTCCCTATCTTGATGTCATGGTAATACCCGGAGACATAGAAGGGACGGTTGTGCTCGCATGTCTCGAGGAGGAGGTCTTCATCGCTTAAGGTAATGTCGGATGTATCAACTTCTTCCAGCTTGTCCTTTATCTTTTCTTCGGCAAGGAAAGTTGAAACTGCCCGGGGTCTTGTAATGCCTTGATCAGGGAATCTCGCGCCTCTTTAGACAGGAGAAGGACATCCAAGATGCTTAATTGTGAGGGTATCTTCTTCAGGTGTGCCAGGATATTATAGTCTACCTTGCTTTTCTTGGGCGGGTCCTTGGCTGCCAGCTCTTCGACGACTCGGTCATCGAGGGCGATGTCCTCAAGGACTTTTTCCTTCACCTTATCTTTCTTATTCGATCCCTTGTTTGTAAGTCCAATATTCTTTTCGGGCAGCGTACGATTTCGCAGCAGAATATTTTCACGGCTCTTCATTTCTTCCTCTTTTCCTGAGATGGATTCTTTGAAGAGAGGGCCGAGAGCCATTTCTTCGTCAGAATCGGTCCCGAAGGTGAGAACTTACGATCCCCTGCTATCAACCATGTGACAGTTGCCGGCAGCTCTTCCACGTTCGTCTGTCGCACCTTTTCGCCATCGACGAGCTTCACGCTTCATCCTCTTGAAGTGTTTCCTATGAGCAACATACCCTTGCCACCATTTTTTAAAGGCCATGCATTCTCCGGTAGGATGTGCAATCCTCTGATGGTATAAGCAATAGTTGGGATGTACATCCGCTTCGTCAGGATGCATACCGCCGGGAGTACTCCCTTTGAAAAGTGGCAGTTTCATTCCCATGGACAAGGCTTTGGCGAACTGTTTCCTCGTCTTAAGTTTGCTTTTGTCTACCGTGGATGTGCTTTGATCTGGTTGGTGTGTTTCGTGACCCGTGACTTCTTTAAATTGATACCGACTCCTGGCCTTTTCGAATATGGCCATTTCACGTTCTTGATCATCCTTTCTCTTCTGACGGGCTTCGTTCAGCAGCATGTCGATCATCTCGTCAGACGGTTCCAAGGGTTTTGGCTCCGATCCTGCCCCCAACTCCTCTATGATGTCTTCTAATGCCGAGTGAGCTTCTTCGTTAGTTAACGCCGAATGAGAGATCATGTGGCAACTTGCCACATAATCCTCAGATTCTTCTAAAGATTCGTTTCCGTCGTCATCATCATTATCTTTGCTCTCAAGGATATGGCTGAGAAACTCTTAGAGTGTGATCGGGGTTCGCGCCTTCTGGTTATATTTCTCCAGCATGTCAATATGTTTTTGCAGGTCCGTGCGCTTGTGCTCAAGCTGCGCGGGCTTCTTGGTCTTCTTATTTTTCTTTGAAGACTTTGACAGCTGGGCTTGGGCATTTTGACTATCGCTACCAATTCTTGGCTTCGGGCGCGGCTTCAGCATTCCCTCAATGACCTCGGGTTCCAGCGGACTTTTCCATCTGATCGCCGGACATGTTTGAAGATTCTTCAGCATTCTTTCCGTTTTGGCTGAAAGAGCGACCTCGTATGGAGCTTCTTCTATAAAAGAGCACGATGCCCCTGGTGAGTCCACCTTTTTAAGAGCGTGCGGCTGGGGCGGGTTTACTTTCCAATTCTCGGACAGTGCGAATTTGCCCTGTTGGTATTGGTCCTCAATCCAGCCTTTGAAGACAAAGCAATCTTCGATTTGATGGCCTACTACTCGGTGATAGGGGCAGTAATTGGGATTGTTGACATCACCGGGCTGCAATGGACGTCTCGGATCCAGCAGATTGATGAGCCTGTTGCATATCGCCAGTTCAAACAGTCTCTTTTTTTCTCCCGCGGAAACGAGTAAGGACGTCTTAACTTTTCGTTGAGGAATCGATATCTATCGTTTTGGTGATCAGCTGGTTTTGGACCAGTCGGCTGTTGCTGAGCATTGGCGACGAAGGTCGCTTTCCCTTTCCCCTTTTCATTCCGCGGCTCCGACTTTGAAGAGGAAGGCCTATGGCCCATCTGGTCCATTTGGCCCAGCTTGTCAATTAAGGCCTGGAAGGTGGTCGGCTTGAAGAATATCATGAATTGAGATATGGTCGTCTGCGGATCGAGGGTTCCCACAAACATACCCACTGCAGGAGCCTCTTCTATGCGCTGTTCGCACTTTGACCATAGGTTTCGCCACCGAATGGCATATTGAACCCAAATTTCTCCCGGCTTCACTCTGGCGTTGATCAATGCCGTGATCGGGGTATGTTCGCTAGCGCTTGCGAATCTTTGTGTGAACAGTAGCTCCATTTCTGTAAATGCCTTGACAGAGTCATTGGGAAGCTCAAAGTACCATTCGAATGCTGTCTCCGACAAGCTGCCAACAAACTAGCGAAGCAGCAGTTTGTCGTCACCCCCCAGTATTACCGTACAAGGCTCTGAATTGAGCAATGTGCTGGTGTGGATTACCTGTCCCCTTATACACGTGGAATTTAGGGATCGTGTATCCCGGCGGGTACTTTATTTGATCGTACCAACCCGGGTAGGGTCGTCCAGTTTTGACGATTTGGCCAGCCGCTTCGCTCGCCTGGTGAGCTCGTATCTGTTGAGCTATATAGTCGTCAAGGGCGGCTTTGGAGATGGTTTCTTCCTTGGCTGCTGATAGAGCCGAAAGAGGATTTGATGTCTCCCCTCTGTCGTCTTCAAGGATAATCGGAGGGTCTTCTGCTGGGGGATCCGGCTGTATCATCATCCCGACCATATCTTGAAACAGAAGCGTCATTTGCTTTATGTTAGCCGCTTGTTCCGCGGCCTCTTTGTCTTTCTTCTTGAGCATTCTTCGGAGGAATTCGGCATCGGTTTCTTACTCCTTGCGCTGCTCCGACGATGTCACCGGGCTTTCTTTCGGCCCAGTGAGTGCGGCCATCTTTGTCAACATCTCCTGGAGCTTTTGTTGTTGTTGCTCCTGAGCCTTAGTTACTGATCGCGTAAGCGGTCGATGACCCATGGAGGTACGACTATCCACTTTTCCGTACCCCATGTAAATGGTGTGCACTATCATGCCCCCAGGCTTAGGGTGTTTAGATTCAGTGCCCTTCAGATTTGTCGCAGACACAGGGATCTTCTCCGGCCTTCTCCTTTTGTGGGCGATCGAAGTTGATAGGGCCGTTGCAGCAGGCACCCAAGCAGACGACACTATTCCCCTCCGAAAGATGGAGCGATACGGACGTCTTGCCTGAGATTCGGGGCAGATGTTAATTGGTGCTATCCGTCCACCTCTCCGAAAATACCAAGTTGATTTATGGCACCATGTATCGAAGGTTTAAACGGATGCGTCCGAGGTAGCAGACTTCGTCAGATTCCTTCTCGCTTGAGGGGTTTTTTTATTGTGGGGACGCTCTTCCCTGCAGGCACAAGCCCCTACAGTTAATTACGCTACCGCACCGCGGTAACAACTTTCTCCTTCTCCAGATGATCACTTCGTGTCGTGGGTGTTTGTTTTGTGTTTGGTTTCCCGTGGATTGTATACGGAGACTAAGTTATGTTGTCGCCCGTAGGGCGTGGACTAGTCCAAATCCGTATCTTTCTTAGATTTAGGTTTGGGGGGTTTGTGTTTAAGGATGCGTTAGCCTTATTTGAGGCTAAGATCAACTTAAAAATTTGTTAAGGATACGTTAGTCTAATTTTAGACTAAGATCAACTTAACGGGACCGTTTAGATCCGACAAGAGAGTAATTGGGGGGCTCTATTGTTTAGTTTAATGACATTACGGTCGATAGTTAGTTTAAGGACATTGCGGTCCAATGTTAGTTTTAAGACGTTGCGGTCAAGGTTAAGGACATCATAGTCCGTGGATTTAAGGACTCCACAGTCTGGCGTTAGTTTTAAGACATCACGGTCAAGGTTAAGGACGTCATAGTCCGTTGTTAGTTTTAAGACATCCCGGTCAAGGTTAAGGACATCATAGTCCATGAGTTTAAGGACCCCACAGTCCATTGTTAGTTTTAAGACATCCCGGTCAAGGTTAAGGACATCATAGTCCATGAGTTTAAGGACCCTACAGTCCGTGAGATGTATGGTTGTTGGGACCCGTCACCTCTTTAAAGACGTTGAGGAATTACAACGACAAATATTAAAGGAGTGAAGAGATGTACCCTTGAACCAAGGTAGATTAAATGATCTGTAGCCCAATTTTGGAACCAAGACCAATTAATTATATTGTGAGCCCATTGGCTCAGTTAAGTCTGGATTGAGGACTTAATGGCCAACTTGGGCTAAGTGCAACTGAATTTGACCCTTTATTGGACTACTTGACATTTGTATGGTTTTAGTCCACATTATTTTCATCTTTGATTTCCTCAATTTTGAGATTCAATTGAAGGAGAGGCTTTGCCTCTGGAAAATTAGCCAGATTGGCCAAAAATAGTGTTTAGACAATAGGGAGCAGCAGTGTTAAACACTAGAAATAAAGATTTCACATTAGTGTTAAAAACTAGAGAATAATAATGTTAAACACTGGAAAGTAAGATTCTCAAATTAGTGTTAAACGCTAAAAGATGATCAGTATTAAACACTGGGAATAGGATTTTCGAATTAGTGTTTAACACTAGCAGATAATCAGTGTTAAACACTAGAAATAAGACTCTCAAATTAGTGTTAAACACTAAAAGATGATCAGTGTTAAACACTGGGAATGGAGCTCTTGAATTAGTGTTTAAAATACTAAAAAGAAGAATCACGTGGGGACACGTGAGGCGCCCAAAGGTGGGACCAGATCTCCTTTCCTTCTTTCTGCAAGTAAGCGTTAAACACTTTTTATATCTTCTTTGGAGCATCACGTGCTGACACGTGAGGAGGATTAGTGCGCTGTTTGATAGAGCATTAGCCAAGGGGTCACGTGGGAACACGTAAGAGCGCCCAAGACTTTTATTTCTTTTATTTTTTCTATCCGTGTTCCGGGAGTCACGTGGAGCACATGAGGCATTGCCTCTGAGCTTTTTCCTCCTTATTTCTGTGGGTCTTTACAGGGGTCACGTAGGGCACGTGACCCTGGTTCTTTGCCTGTTTGAAGATCTGTTTATCCTTTTTAAGAATTAAATTCTTCATAGGGTTAAACCCTAGCAATAATTTTAGAGGAATTAAATTCCTATTTTCTTTTGAAGAATTATATACTTTGATAGGGTTAAACCCTAATTTTCCTTCTGTGGGAATTAAACTCCCATATATGTAAGGAATCAAGTTCTGGCATAAGGTAAAACCCTACTTTTATTTTAAGAGAAATTAAATTCCTGTGAGCTTGAGAGAATCAAATTCTCAATTAGGGTTAAACCCTAGTTCTGTCCATCTTGAAGGAATTAAATTCCTATAATTTTGGAGAATTGAATTCTCATATAGGGTTAAACCCTAATTTTATCTTGGAGGAATTAAATTCCTATAAGTTTGTGAGAATTAAATTCTCAAAACTCAATTCCTCCTCTATGTTTTAGATCTGCATGGCAGGATCTCGACCCGATGAGAATTAAATTCTCAACCTATGGGGAGATGTGCACTTTGCAGATCTTCAACCAGAGAACGAACTAAATTCTTTTTTTTTATAGAAGAGGTAAACTCTTAGATTGAGAATTAAATTCTCTTTTTATTGAAGTTTTGATCCCCTTTCTTTTCTTACCTAGGGTTTTTCTTTTTAAAGAATTAAATTCTCCTCTCTTTTCTCTCTGAATTTTCAAGAATCCAAAGCTCTATATCCCTCTCCCTTCTTTTGGCTCATATTTATAGGAGAAGGAAAAGAATCAATCTGTTTAGTAAATCTTTCATTGAAAGATTTGATTTGTTTTCATCATTAATCCGGGCTTTTAGATTATTAGGTGAATTTTATTCACCGTTGGATTTTAAATCCAAAGATATTCCTTTTGTTATTTCGGTGAGATTTAGGGGAAATCTTTCCTTGTCTAAGATTTTTCCATAAATTGGTGATATTTAATCACCCTGGGATTCTTAATCCAGCGGTTCTCCATAATTCTTCTCCATTTTGGAAAGATTTAAATGATCTTTTTTCAGAATTTAATTCTGTTGAACAGTAAGGCTTTTAAAACCAGTCACGTGTGAGCACGCGACCCCAGCCACGAGCACGCGACCCCCTGAATGGACTCCTCTTCTGTGCTCTGTTCTGTGCCGCTGCTTTAATCCTCATGTGCCAACACATGACCATTGGTCACGTGTGAGCACGTGATGCCTTTTCTGAAGCTTTTTCCTGATTTTTAATCAGGGAACAAATGCACCCACAGCGTTGCTCTCACGTGTCTGTACGTGAGTGCAACGCAGTCACTTTTGTAACCGATGGATCTGCTTTGGGAGTAGGGTAGATGAAACGTTTTCCATCCCATCCTATAAATGGAAGGGTCTCTTCAGAAGCGCCTCCACTCTTCATCTTCCTCCTTTGCTAACTTTCTTCCTTCGAGAATTTAATTCTCCTTTTCCAGAGCTTAGTTTTCTGCTCCACAATCTTCAGAGTTTAACTCTGTTCAGGGAAGACCCATCTCTTCAGGTAGTGATCTTTGAACGATCGAGAAACTTTCATATCTCTCTAGATTTTAAATCCGTAGCAAGGATTCTTAACCTTTTTTAACAAGAACCCATTTTTCTTCAAACAGAAAACTATTTAATCTTCAAACAGTAGATCTCTTAGGTTTTCTCTAATCTTTAGGAAGATGATGGTAGCGGTTGTCTCCTCCATGGAATTTAATTCCATCCCAAAAAAAACTTTAAGTCTGGAAAGTGTTACTGGGAATTTAATTCCCCTCTCTTAACAAGGAATTTAATTCCTATGAAGAACTCAGTTCTTCTCAGGGGACTTCTTGGGTTTTCCTTACCCTGAGTTCTCTTTCTCAACCGAGAGGAAAAAGTTTGCCATGTCCCTTCCTGGAATTTAATTCCCTTGATTCTGTTTGATTTGTCACAAAGTCCAAAATAGATCTCTTTCTAGGGGAATGTGTAGGGTCATTTGAAATCCACTGCTTATTTAATGAGAATCTTCCTTTTGTCTCATTATAATTGCTTGGCCATATTATTGACGAGCCGCCATCTTGATTCTGTGGGACCCATGTGTTTTGTAGCCAATGGTCCCAAAAAAATAAACCCCGCTGTCGCTTTCTTCAACTGTCTTTATATACATCTATATATTTATAATCATATATATATATATATATATATTGTTGGCTTTGCTTCTAACAGTTTTCCTCCTATTTTATTTCAGGTACAATGACTTCGGTTCCATACTTTCCTTTCACTCGCTCGGAAGCCGCCTTTCCTCAGTCACTATCTGACGAGAAAGCGATGGAGATGATCAAGGCTCATGACCCGACCTGCACCAACTTGCTCTTGTGGGGGACCTGGTACGGTCATATTATCCAGGGGCGCCGAAGCTTCCATTGCGAAGTACCAACGGAGCCCACCTTTCTGTTTCTACCACTGGACCCACCAAGGACAGTCTTCGCCGTGGAGATGCCGAATTGGACTCCGATGGAGCGGCTCGAGCCTTCGACGACTGGTATCCCGAACCATCCGATCCCAGCTATAGATATTTTGGGACGGCGTATTTGTCAGGGTGAAGCCCAACCATGGGAACAAATCTACAAGATAGGGCTCACCCCTCGACACCCTACGGGCTACCTCCTCTGGGCTCGTTACATCCTTTCTGCTCATCGCTCACGACTGCAGAAAGTCGGGCTCTACCAGGCGATGTATACGTCACTCTTCCACTACCAATCCCCGCATGTCTGGTGGGTTAAGGCGTTCTTGAATCGGTGGAATCTCCCCACCAACACTTTTCTCCTGGGGGACCGAGAGGTTTCGATCTCTTTGGAAGAATTTTATGAGATCTCGGGGCTGCCAATTCGGGGGGCACTTTATGAGGAGTTGCTGCCTCCCGATGAGTACGTCTTTGAGGCCGAGGCCGCAATCCCTGACGGCTTGTCAAGCGAAAATGCCGTGCGCTACAAGCGTCCGAGTCTGATCAAGGCGTTGGGTATCTTTGACCGGCTGTTCACAGAATCTAAGGAGCAAGGCGTCACTTTTAAGAGCTTCATCGCTTGCTTCCTTCGCGAGGATGTTCTGTCGAAGACGGCTCTGAAGTTCCCGAATATTAATGACCCCTTCGGGTTTGGTCCGAAGAAGCTGCCGACCAAAGAATCAGATCTACCACAGTACTACATTCCCATTATATCGTTGGTGTCTTTCGAATCCATTGTAGCTCCCGGCATGGATGAGGAGACGTTCTTCGTGGGCTTTGTCAGCGTTTGGCTCAGCTGGTTTGTCATCCCCATGCATCGCCGCTTCATGAGAGTTTCGGTCATCTATCCGGCTCATCGTATAGCTGAGGGGACACGGCTGGCCGTTGGCATCTCGGCACTGGTGCATCTCTATCACGGGCTAGGCGCCGCAGCTAATACCTCTACCCCTGGCATAGATGTGGTAAACTTTTCGCTTCATTACTTCACGACTTGGATCGAAATGCACATATTGGGTGCTTTCGCTATGCATCAGAGGCCCGCATTCTACGACGCCTACACCTTCCCACGACTTATGCGATTGGTGAATGCTTCTGCCTTCGACCCAACTCAATTTGGGGCTATTCGGGCGTTGATTGCCCCTTATGCTGCTGCTGGCGGATTGGTATTTACCGACCGAGTTTTATCTTCTCCCTCAGGTCCAGCTCAGCAACTTTGGGACCGGTCAAAAGACAATGTGCCTTTTTTGAGGCCCCGGGAGGCCGCGCACTTGTATTCAATTAGGCCAGGCTACCTGGTATTTCGCAAGGATAGTGCGGCCCTTTTCATGCGGTACAACCCGCATCGCTTCGCTCGACAGCTTGGATATGACCGGGGCATTCCTTTCGAGGCTTTCGTAGTTGCGCCGGTCCCCTCACTCGAAGCCGTTCGCGATGCAGCTCACCATTTCGTGAGGTTGAACACCGGCTCCCATTTCATGATCCCTGAAGCTGACCATCTTCCCCAGTGCGTGAGATCGTTCACGGGTTGGTACCTTCATCGGGTCAATCCGATTATTGTTGAGGAGAGAAGGGTACTCCTTGGCCATGGTGCTCCTACTCAGATTCCGGTCACAGGAGCTACGCTACGACCGCGCGCCCCGGTCCGCTTTCCCGTGAGGGATACCGGTATTGCGCTTATTCCGGGAGAGTCGGGAGTAGACTTCACTCCCACTGTTGGTATGCCCTTGGGCACCCGGTCGCAGGATAATCGGGCTCCGGTGGCAGCACCACCACCCGTGGCGTCGACAATGGCCGTGTCATCTTTAGTTGTGGCGCCAAGCGAGGGTGATAGGGACGAGGGTGTTGAAGGTGACGTGGGTCGGCGCCGCACTAAGGCTCCACGGAGAAAGAAACGGTCGTCTTAGGCTGCCGGTTCTAGATGTAAGCGGCGGAGGAGGGTGGCCACCGACTTACTTGATTCTTTAGCAGAGTCTGAGCCCATACTTCCAGATGAACCGTTGGCCATGCAAGAGTCGGATGCTGGCCTTCTTTTTCCGGGTTCAGCTGCCGAGGAAGCCGCACAATTGGCTGAGGCTATAAGACGTTCTAAGGATGAATCTCAGAACGCAAGGGTTCCGAAGAAACCCTATCCTGCCGTAATCTTCTATGAAGACCCCTCGTAGATCCGGCGGCGGTTTATTGGCCCTTTGGAGGAGTCGGGAGAAAGGGCTCTGAAGCAGGCTGCTTCGGAGGATGCTGCGGACGCTCTTTCCTTGTGGACCGGCGGCCACGAGTCCACCCTCGAACCCCAGCGAGCACACCTCCTTGAGAAGGAGTATCGTCTTGAAGAAGTCATGTTGAAGGCTTCCCTACGCATTGGTATGTTCTTACATTTCTTTGTAGCACTTTATATTGCTTAAACTTATATGTTTGTATCCTTATTCTCCCATAAATTGTGCAGAGACTTCGGCGATGGGGGAGGTTCCTACGGGCTTATTGAAGATAAAGCCTGTTGATACCCCCAATGAAGCATTGCTCGATGTGGAGGGGGTTGACAACGCGACGCCTCTCACGATAGAGCTTCCTGCGACGGTTCTTGGTCCTGGAGCACTCGCTCCCTTGGGAGAGGCATCCTTGGTGGTCGCCTTCCCAACAACTCTTCCTGAGGGCGGCCTAGAGGCTGGGATGGAGGTAGCCGGGACTACCCTCCTTTTGTTGGAGCCCGGGGCCACGGCGGAGGCCGTTGAAGCTGCTATCCCCCCAGCTCAGAATGGGAGGAGCGTCGAAGGTAACCCTCTATACTTTAAACTAGTAATCTTTCTGTTACCTGAACTCATTTGCCTTTTCAGAATTGCGTGGGCTGGCGGCCTCTATTGCCGATCTGCCTCCCCGGCAATCCTTCCAGCGTCTGCTGGAGATGGCCGCTCCGCAGGCGATATCTCCTCAATGTATCTTCCTCTCGTCTGGGCAAGGTTAGTGTCGCTCACCGTCTTTTTATAGCATCATTGTTATTTTGCGGAATGACATTGATGTCCTTTACAGTTCTGGAGGCTGATGACGAGATTGAGGTCCTCGAAAGGCCAGGGGAGCCTTTAGCCCCTTCTTGTATGACTGTGGGTGAGTGACGCTTCAATATGGTTCCACTTGTTCCTTTGCTTAAGAGTTTCATTCACATTTTTTTTTGAACAGCCCTGCCAGTTCCCACAGCGCTGGAATCACGTATCGCCATGCCGCCCGGCCCTTATGCTCTACGAGCTTCAAAACGCTTGGCCCAATTAAGCCTTGTCTCCCTATCATCTTTGATCGAGGAGCTCCGTGCTGGCAGCGCAATCACAGCTGAAGCATTTGCTGCTGAAGCTAACGGTTCTCTTCCTTTTCTTTCCACCTACCATAGCGAGGCGGTGGTGTGAGTCTGGGTGGAGTTCAGTCGGTAGGTGGAGGCTTGCTTGCACGCACTTGAGTGTTCCCGCCTTTCTTCGGAGGCTGTGGCTGCAAAGGCGGGCTTGCGGGGGCTGATAGAGCGGTGCGCTGCGAACATGGTGTCGTGCGAGAAGAGGCTCGGCCGCAAATTCTCGGAGAGGGAGCTGGCCTCTAAGGCGCTGAGCGAGCTCCAAACTAGCCTTACAGCCAAAGCCAACAAAGCGTATGAACTCTGACGAGTGCTTCAAGAGTCTATCAAAGAGGTGGTGGCCCTCGATAAAGCTGCCGTGTTCACTCGCGAAAGGGTTGAGGCTCACAAGGCTACCGAGAAAGAGCTCGAAGCCCGTCTTGCCTCGTATCACGCCCAGCAGGCTCAGGCGGAGGCCCATCTTCTGGCGATACTGAATCACGAAGCCGTGACCCGGCAAAAGAAGGATGAGCTAGTGAAATTGCTAAATTGCCCGCCGACCTGAAGACTTATACAATTTTTTTGTACATACTCCTGAATGAGAGTATATTTTTTTGTTTTTTCATGAATTGTACTTTGTATCCATTTTGGTTCATGAATAAAAAACATATTTTTCTTCTCAATGGTGTGTCTCTTTTAATTGAATGTGTTCTGCGGACAGTTTATCTTGGTCTCTTTGCAGAGCAGCGACGGCTTAGGACTCGGGGTTAAGATCTGCTTCCTAAGACTTTTGAGCTTTATGAGCCGTGAGGGTCTCATAAAGAGTTTTTCTCCCTACAGGTCGAGAGGATCCCATAGGTGTAAGTCCTCGTGAGGATTCTTAAGCGGACTTTCCCTTGAGAGTCGTAAGGATCTCACAAGAGAATTTTCTTCCCTACAGGTCGTGAGGACCCACAAGTGCTGGGTGCGGTCGCCCTTATCCGTATTTCACGGGGTCCGGGGTTGCTCTGGATATTTTCCAGGGTACCGTAGTTTAAAGACATCGCGGTCGAGGTTAAGGACATCATAGTCCGTGGATTTAAGGACCCCACAGTCCGATGTTAGTTTTAAGACATCACGGTCAAGGTTAAGGACATCATAGTCCGTGGATTTAAGGACCCCACAGTCCGATGTTAGTTTTAAGACATCACGGTCAAGGTTAAGGACATCATAGTCCGTGGATTTAAGGATCCCACAGTCCGATGTTAGTTTTAAGACATCACGGTCAAGGTTAAAGACATCATAGTCCGTAGGTTTAAGGACTCCACAGTCCAATGTTAGTTTTAAGACATCACGGTCAAGGTTAAGGACATCATAGTCCGTGGATTTAAGGACTCCACAGTCCGATGTGTGGTTACTGGGACCCGTGACCTCTTTGAAGACGTTGAGGAATTACAATGACAAATATCAAAGGAGTGAAAAGATGTACCCTTGAACCAAGGTAAAATCAGTCTAGAATCATCATATTTGATCGTTAGTTTTAAGACATTACGGTCGAGGTTAAGGACATCATAGTCCGTGGATTTTAAGGACTCCACAGTCCAATGTTTGCTCTAGATGCTTCACACGGGTTCACTGCCGTGCTCTGCGAGGTCCATGCTCCACTCTGGATGTTTTCCGCGGGGTCAAAGAGTGACATTATCCGCGTTCCACATGACCAGGGATTTTGCTCTGGATGCTTTCCACGGGTTCACTGCCGTGTTCGGCGAGGACCAGGCTCCACTCTGGGTGCTTCACACGGGTTCACTGCCGTACTCTGCGAGGACCAGGATCCGCTCTGGACGTTTTCCACAGGGTCAAAGAGTGACGTTATTCGCGTTCCAAGTGACCAGGAATTTTGCTCTGGATGCTTCCCACGGGTTCACTGCCGTGTTCGGCTAGCACCAGGCTTCGCTCTGGACGTTTTCCACGAGGTCAAAGAGTGACGTTATCCGCGTTCCACATGACCAGGAATTTTGCTCTGGATGCTTCCCACGGGTTCACTGCCGTGTTCGGCGAGGACCAGGCTCCGCTCTGGACGTTTTCCACGGGGTCAAAGAGTGACGTTATCCGCATTCCACGTGATCAGGAATTTTGCTCTGGATGCTTCCTACGGGTTCACTGCCGTGTTCGGCAAGGACCAGGCTCCGTTCTGGACGTTTTTCACGGGGTCAAAGAGTGACGTTATCCGCGTTCCACGTGACCAGGAATTTTGCTCTGGATGCTTCCCACGGGTTCACTGCCGTGTTCGGCGAGGACCAGGCTCTGCTCTGAACGTTTTCCACGGGGTCAAAGAGTGGCGTTATCCGCGTTCCACGTGACCAGGAATTTTGCTCTGGATGCTTACCACGGGTTCACTGCCGTGTTCGGCGAGGACCAGGCTCCGCTCTGGACGTTTTTCACGGGGTCAAAGAGTGACGTTATCCGCGTTCCACGTGACCAGGAATTTTGCTCTGGATGCTTCCCACGGGTTCACTGCCGTGTTCGGCGAGGACCAGGCTTCGCTCTGAACGTTTTCCACGGGGTCAAAGAGTGACGTTATCCGCGTTCCACATGACTAGGAATTTTGCTCTGGATGCTTCCCACGGGTTCACTGCCGTGTTTGGCGAGGACCAGGCTCCGCTCTGGACGTTTTTCACGGGGTCAAAGAGTGACGTTATCCGCGTTCCACGTGACCAGGAATTTTGCTCTGGATGCTTCCCACGGGTTCACTGCCGTGTTCGGCGAGGACCAAGCTCCGCTCTGGACGTTTTCCATGGGGTCAAAGAGTGACGTTATCCGCGTTCCACGTGACCAGGAATTTTGCTCTGGATGATTCCCACGAGTTCACTGCCGTGTTCGGCGAGGACCAGGCTCCGCTCTGGACGTTTTCCATGGGGTCAAAGAGTGACGTTATCTGCGTTCCACGTGACCAGGAATTTTATTGATTATATCCGCATTTCACGGAGTGGGGATTTGACTCTCGGTGATCTGTACACCGCCGAGCCATGGAACTGGGAGTTGCCGCTGTTCCGCTTTGCTTGATGTTGTGTACGTTGTGACGAGACGAGTGTTGAGATGATCTCTAGGCTATTTGTGGCCCTTCGATATTTGGCTTCTTCTTTTGATGAAACCTGGGGAGGAGGAGTGTGATTCCTTCTTTGTTTGCGCCCCTGGATTGTATACAGGGATTGATGTAACATCACCTGTAGGGCATAAATTTCATTTTTATTTTATTTCTTTTTCCGCGATGCTCTATCATTTCAGCTTTTATATCACGAAGGTCGCGATTGCCCCATCATTTCGGCTATTTTTCGCTGTGCCCAATCATTTCGGCTATTTATTTTATTTTTACTAGCTGCTTTTTATTGCGAGTTGTCCAATCATTTCGGCTATTTTTCATGCATACATTTTTACTTGCTGCTTTTTATTGCAAGTTGCCCCATCATTTCGGCTATTTCATATGCATTTTTAGCTCGCTGATTTTTATCACGAGTGTAGAACTTGGAATCTGGTGCCAATCTCAGCATCAGCATCGCTACAACTGGAATATTGTCAGGAGCGAATCATCATTTTCCATGAAAGGACTCAGAATTTGATGCCGTTTTAGGCATCAGCATTGCTACAACTGGGATATTGCCAGGAGCGAATCATCATTTGCCTCTGTCGATATCGAACAAAGATGGCTTAGTAAACAGGGTTAGAATTCTGTTGACTAAGGCTTTTGACTTCATGAGCCGTAAGGGTCTCACAAAGGTATTTCTCCCTACAAGTCGTGAGGATCTCGTAGGTGTGTTTTTTCCTTGGGAATCGTGAGGATTCCTAAGTGCGTGTTCCCCTGTAAGTCGTAAGGATCTTACAAAAGGGTTTTCTCCTTATAAGTCGAGAGGACTCACAAGGGTTATTCACCGTGCGAACATATCCCCAGTCACGGATGTGACTCGGTTAGGGAAATGTTTATTCGCGCCCGTGGATTGTATACAAGGGTCAGTATGAGCCACTTGTAGGGCAATATCGAAGGTTGTGGGGGGGGTTGCTTAAGAACAGGTTCAGGTTTCTATAACTTAAGACTTTCAAATCTTATGAGCCGTGAGGGTCCCATAAGAGAGTTCTCCTTACGAGTCGTGAGAATCTCGCAAGTGTAATTTCTCCTTAGGAATCATGAGGACTCCTAAGTGTGTTGCTCCCTTATGAGTCGTAAGGATCTCACGCGGGTGGTTTCTCCTTATAAGGTCGAGAGGACCCTGTAAGTGTCTTTTAACGAGGTTGCGCCCTTTCGGGTTTTCACAAACACTCGCCGGTAGCCCTGCCGTTTTTACTCACGGAGCCCTTTCAGGTTTTCATCCGTGCCCATTTTGCTTATGGACATACCGTCTTTCTTTTTTTTTTATTCTTTTTATTCTTTTTTCTAACGAGGTTCCGCCCTTTCAGGTTTTCACAAACACTCGCCGGTAGCCCTGCTGTTTTTACTCACGGAACCCTTTCGGGTTTTCATCCGTGCCCATTCTGCTTATGGACATACCGTTTTTATTATTATTATTATTATTTTGTATCGGCTTTGGGATGTCGCAATCCACCGTAGTTTATCGACATCTCGGTCAACAGCTAGTTTTAGGACGTAGTGGTCCGTCGTTAGTTTAAGGACGTTTCGGTCCGTTGTTGAAGAAGGTCGGCTACTACTTATAGAGTTTGGGCTTAGGAAGATAGCGAGCAGACATAGTCGTCGTCATCTATCATTGACCTGGGTTGTAACTCATTAAGCGTAGTATTTCTTTAGGAAGCGACCGTTTATTGGCCTGAAAGGTCTTTCACCGTGCATATCCATGAGTAGATAGGTTCCATCCTAGTAGACCTTGTCTATGATATATGGGCCTTCATAGTTCGGCTCGAATTTTCCCCGTTTGGCGCGATTGGGGATGATAGGTCTTTTGACCACTAGCATGAGTTCGCCTTGGCGGAATGTCCTCGGCCTGGTCAATCTTTCATATGAGCACGTCATCTTTGCTTTATAAGCCTCCAGATTTTGTTGCGCTATGAGGCGGGTTTCATCAAGGGCATCAAGCTCTTCAAGCCGAAGGTGAGTATTTTCTTTGTCTGTCAGCTCGTAGTGGACTGCCACTCATAGAGAGGGTAACTCTATCTCGAGGGGGAGTACTGCTTCTGTACCGAATACCAACGCGTATGGCGTTGTGTTCGTGGCAGTCTTGAACGTAGTTCGATACGCCCAGAGAGCTTCTTACAGTCTCTCGTGCCAGTCCTTCTTATTTCGGGACACCGTCTCTTCACGATCTTCGTCAAGGTCTTGTTGAAAGCCTCAGCTAGACCGTTAGCTCGGGGATTATAAATTGAGGAATATCTCCAGTCTATGTTGTGTTGTTGCGCGAAGCGGCTGATCTTGTGGCTTCTGTAGGCTGACCCGTTATCGGAGATGATCCGTCGGGGAGTTCCAAACCGATAAATGACGTGCGTCTTGAAGAAATGGAGGATATTCTCCATCTTCACTTCCCTCAGTGGTATTGCTTCTGCCCATTTGGAGAAGTAGTCAGTTGTCGCCAAAATGAATCGATATCCCCTGGACGATGCTGGTTCGATGAGGCCAATTACGTCAATCCCCCACATTTCGAACGGCCAGCTGGCCACTGTTGGATGCAGAGGATTTGGGTGCTGATGTATAAAGTCCCCATGAATCTGGCATGAGTGGCATTGCTTCGCATATTTGAGGTAGTCCTGAATCATCGTGGGCCAATAGTAGCCCATCCTTTTAATCTTCAGCTTCATCTTCCGGCCTGCTTGGTGAGAACCGCAGAGTCCGTCGTGAACTTCCTGAATGACTCTTTTCGCTTCGTCAGGTCCCAGACATCTCAACCATAGAGAATCAAACGACCTCTTGTACAGAGTATCATTGACGAAGGCGAAAGACAGAGCTCGTTTCATAAGCTGATGTCTTGAAGACGCATCTTCAGGCGTTCGACGGGATTTGAAGTAGTCTATAAAGACTTCTCTCCAATCCTCATCCTTTTCCTGGTCTTTTATTTGCATAGCCATTTGCTCAGTCACTCCCTTTTCTTCAGATGATTCCGGAGATATTTCTGCTGAGGCAAGTACCCGACGGCTTTGAACCACGATTCTTACGTCATCGAGGTTCTCGTCGGCCAATTCTTTAGCGAGCTTAGCTAGTGCATCTGCTTTGCTATTTTCCCCACGCGGTATGCTTTCCAGCATATAGGAGGGAATTTGAGTCAGCAGTTGCTGTACTCTCTCGCCATATTTCACCAGTTCGGGTTTGCACGTTTGGTAGTCGCCATTTACTTGACTGACGACCAGTTGAGAATCTCCATTTATGAGGAGGTTTTCAATTCCCATGTCGATGGCGATCTCGAGGCCTGCTATCAAAGCTTCGTATTCGGCCTCATTGTTCGTCCTCGGCTCTGTTAAGGAGAAAGCGAAGCGCATTATCCCTCCTTATGGAGTTACGAAGATGAGGCCTACCCTCGATTTGATTATAGAGGTGCTTTGCTTGCGCTTCTTCATGGAGAATGCTCCATCGAAATAAAGCTCCCATCAGGTACCACTACCGTCGATCGCATCAAACGCATGTTCGTCTGGCAGCTCGCAATTCAGAGGAGAATCAATAGGTATCGGATGCTCAGCGAGGAAGTCGGCGATGACCTGGCCTTTCACCGCCTTAAGAGGCTGATAGGTTATCGAAAACTCCATTAAGAGCAGGACCCATTTAGCGAGTCTCCCTATCAATATGGCCTTCGACATTAAATATTTAAGGGGGTCCACCTTCGAAATGAGACGGACTTCATGTGCCAACGCATAGTGCCTGAGCTTTGTTATCGTGAAGATCAACGCCAGGCAGTGTTTTTCGATGGGGGAGTAATTGCTTTCTGCCCCCAGTAGAACTCGACTCAGATAGTAGAGCGCTCTCTCCTTCCCTTGGTCATTCTCCTGTGCCCACAATGCGCCTAAGGAACCTTCAAGGGCGGTTGTATACAGAATGAGAGGTTTTCCCTTGATCGGAGCGGCCAGCACTGGCGGGTTCTGTAGATACTGCTTGATCTCGTCCAGCACGCCTTGGCATTTGTGATCCCAGATGAACAGGGTTCCCTTCTTCATCAGATGACTATAAGGACGACACTAGCCAGAGAGATTGGCTATAAATCGCCGGATATACGCGAGCTTCCCTTGGAGAGACCGCAATTGTTTGAGAGTTCTTGGCGGGGGCATTTCCGTGATCGCTTTGATTTTTGACGGATCTATCTCGATACCTCGGTGCCGGATAATGAATCCTAGGAATTTTCCTGAAGAAACTCCGAATGCGCATTTGAGAGGGTTCATCTTCAAGTTGTATTGCCGAAGGCGTTGAAATACGATCTTCAGATGCTCGAGATGTTCCTCGTATGATTTGCTCTTAACCATGAGGTCGTCGATATAGCATTCGACGATTTTATGTATAAGGTCATCGAAGATCTTCGTCATGGCCCTCTGATAGGTGGCACCGGCGTTCTTTAGACTGAAGGGCATCACCTTGTAGCAGAATATACCCAAAGGGGTCCGGAAAGCGGTATGCTTCCGGTCTTCAGGATGCATCTTTATCTGATTATACCCTGATGAGCCATCCATGAAGGAGAAAACTTCATGAGTGGATGTGTTATCTATCATCAGCTCGGTGACTGGCACTGGGAAATCGTTCTTCGGGCAGGCTTTATTGAGATCCCGAAAGTCTACACATATGCGCACCGTCCCATTTTTCTTCATCACCGGGACGATGTTGGCAGTCCAATCGGGGTACTGAACCTCTTGGATGAAGCCAGAGTCGATTAGCTTCTTGACCTCGGCGTTAATACTCATCTCAAGCTCGAGCCGCATTCTTTTCGGTGCTTGTTTGATTGGCTTAACGTCCGGGGATATGGCCAGTTTGTGAACAGCAATCTCTGGGTCTAATCCTGGCATCTCGGAATAGGTCCATGCGAAGCAGTCTCTATGCTACATAAGCACATCTTTTAGCGCAGCCACCTTTTCTTCAGACAACAGCTCACTGACAAATGTCGGTCGCGGGTCACTCGCCATCCCCAAATCAACTTTCCTGAGGTCATCTGCAGTAGTATGTATTCCATCTTCCAGCTCTTTTGGCGCCAGTGGAAACTCTGAGATCACCTCGTCATTGTTGTTTTCAAACCACCAAGGGAGGTCATCCATATTCTCAGGCTCTCCTTTCGATAGCGTTATCATATGACAAGTACGAGCTCGCTTCCAGGACCGATGTAGGTCTGGGTCTATCTTCGTTGTATGTGCGGCTTTTGGTTCGTGCTTCTGTGGCGGACTTATCCTCCAGCTGCTGGATAGAGCAAACCTGCCTTGCTGATATTAGTCTTCGACCCAGTTCTTGAAGGTGAAGCAGTCTTCGAGAGGGTGTCCTATTGCTCGGTGATAAGAGCAATAGCCCGGATGAGAGACCTCGTTAGCTTGCTCAGGGTGTTTGGACTCCGGAAGTGTAATCATTTGATGTTTTAAAGTGAGATCAGGTATCTTCTTTGTCTTGTCTTGAGGGAAAGAGTATGCTCAACTCATCTTCTTCATGAGGGACAAATCCGGACCGCCCAATTCCCGATCACGTGACTTTTTGGTCCCGCTTTGTCGTTGTCGAATGCCTTTTCCGCTCTTTGACTTATTTCTGCCTCTGCGTCGGGCCTTTTGCACAACAGGTTGACAGGGAGGAGCATTTTCATTTTTCGCAGCCTGTTGAAGAAGGCGTTGCGTCCTGGCTTTCTCGTAGATGGCCATTTCGCGGTTATAGTCGTCTCGAGCTTTTTGACCCGCTTTCCTGATAAGCTTGTCCATTCGTTTTTCAAATGACGGACTCGGCATTTTGATTGCAGGATCTAGTTTTGGTATGGGGTCGGCGTTTTCTGACAGGGCGTTCTCTTCTTCATTGAAGTTATATATGGCGTAGCTACCATGGACTCGTTCCCGTTTCCCGGATTTCACATATCCAAGCCCAAGCGTTTCCATTCTCCCGTTGGGCAACTTGCGTTGAGTCCCAGGGACATCCCAAATCCTATTGTAGAACCGAGCTTGTCGAATAGTCTGTTTGAAGGGTACCCCTTGGCGCTTCAATAGCCTTTTTAGTCCGTTCGTGTAATATCTGGGCAAACGGATGGGTTGGAGCCTGTCAAGTGTAGAATCTGCGCCGTGCCATATTTCTTTCTCCACTCTTATTTCCGTGGACCGGTAGAATAGGATCGCCTTTTCACCTTTTTGCCTGGGAGGGACGTAAAATGTCTGCAGGTCTTGCACATTGTAAGTTTCAAGTGCGTCAAGGTCTTTGTAGTGCTCCGGCGGAATCATGGTAATTTGCAAACTCTGATCATCACCAGGGAATGCTTGTATTGACGGCCGACTGGAGAACACAGCATTAACCTCATCTTCCGAGTCGCTTCCGAAGATCAATATGGGGGCGGACGGTCCCGGGTTGTTGCGTCGAGACGGCCCAGCGTAAACTATCTCTTCTTCTTCGGTATCACTCCCGAAAACAGGAATGGTGGCGGCGCCTTTGTTTTCTGGTTTGCGACACCTCTCTGTGTCCTCGAAATCTGGAAAAAAGTATTTTGCATCTTCGTACTTGCGGACTTCGTTCACGGAGAATGGGTTCAGCTCTCCTGTTACGGTATACTCGAGACCATCCTTGAAATACTTCATACACTGATGTTGCATGGAAGGGATGATGGTGTACTCGTGTAACCAAGGACGACCGAGCAAGGCGTTGTAGCAGGTCTTGGCGTCAATAACGTGAAACTTAATATCCGTGATGAGTAGTCCGAAGCGTAATGTTAGTATTACAGATCCGAGAGTCCGTGATGACTGAGAATCGAAACCGGAGATGGTAATTTTATCACGAGCGAGGTGCTGAACGCTCATGCAGATTTCCTTCAACACCCGAACATTAAAGAGATTGACGGAGGATCCATTATTAACCAGGATTTTGCCTATCTTGATATCGTGGCAGTATCCAGAGACATATAGGGGACGATTGTGGTCCCACGTCCCAAAGAGAAGGTCTTCATCACCGAACGTGACATCGGCTGTGTGCACTTCTTCCAGTTCATCCTTCATCCTTTCTTCAGTGAGGAAGGCTTGGAATTGCTCGGGCTCTTGCAGCGCCTTGATTAATGAATCTCTCGCTTCTTTTGATAATAAGAGGGCGTCGAGAATGCTGAGCTGAGAGGGTAGCTTCCTCAGGTGCGCTAGGATGTTGTAGTCCACCTTACTCTTCTTGGGCGGGTCCTTGGCAGTCAGCTCTTTCATGACTTGGTCATCTAAAGCGATATCCTCAGCGACCTTTTCCTTTACCTTATCTTTTCTAGTTGCGGGTCCGAGATTCTTTTCTGGAAGCGTGCGATTGCGCAGCTGAATGTTTTCGCAGGCCTCTGGTTCATCCTTTTTCCCTATGATGGATTCTTTAAAGAGAGGGCCAAGAGTCACTTCTTCGTCAGAGTCGCTCCCAAAGGTGAGAACCTGTGATCCTCCGGCGTTGACCGTGCGACAGTTACCGGTAGTTCTTTTGTGCTCCTCGGTCGTACTTCTCTGCTCCCGACGAGTTTTGCGTTTCATCCATTTAAAATGTTGCCGGTGAGCAACATATCCCTTCCACCATCTTTTAAAAGCGTCGCACTCCTCAGTGGGGTGCGAAATCTTCTGATGATATGAACAGTAATTAGGATGCATTTCTGCTCTACCGAGAGTGTTTTCTTCCGAGGGTGGTAGCTTCATTCCCATTGATATGGCTTTAGCAAACCTTTTCCTCATCTTGAATCTATTTTTATCCACACCGGGTGTCTTTTGATTTGGCGGGAGTGCCTCGACTCTTTCGTCTAGTCGCCGGCGTTTGGCTCCTTCCAATATGGCCATCTCACGCTCCCGATCGGCTTTACTTTTCAGACGAATCTCATTCAGAAAAGCGTCGATCATCTCGTCTGACGACCACACAAGTTCCGGCTCAGGCTCTGCCCCCAGTCTTTCTATGCAGGGCGCTTCTTTATTGTCTAGCGATGAATGAGAGATCACATGGCAACTTGCTACGTAATCCTCAACTCCATCTGACGAGTCTTCCCTATCATTTTCGTCCTCAAGGACGTGGCTGAGGAACTCTTGGAGCGTGATGGGGGTCCGCGCTTTCTGATTATATTCTTCTAGCACGTCGATCTGTTTCTGCAAGTCCGTGCGCTTTTCACCAGGCTTCACGGGCTTTTTGGATCTCTTCTTCTTTTTCGCAGATTTTGACGGCTGGGTGTGAGCGCTTAGGCCCTCACCACCGATCTTTGGATAGGGGCGCGGCTTCAGCATCCCTTCGATGATCTGGGGTTCCAGCGGGTTCTCCCACCTGATCGCCGGGCATGTCTGGAGATCATTCAGCATCCTTTTGGTTTTGGATGAAAGCACGACCTCTCATGGGGCTTCTTCAACAAAAGAACAAGTTGCCCCCGGTGTGTCCGTCTTCTTCGGAGTGTGCGGTTGTGGTGGGTTTATTTTCCACTTCTCGGATAGCGCAAACTTGCCTTGTAGGTACTGATCTTCGATCCATCCTTTAAAGACGAAGCAATCCTCAATCGGATGGCTTACCATTTGATGGTAAGGGCAGTAATTGAGGTTATTCACCTCGCTGGGTTACGGCGGTCGTCTTGGATTCGGCAAGTTGATAAGCCTGTTGCGCACAGCCAGCTCGAATAGACTCTTCGTCTTATCCTGGAGGAATGAGTAAGGGCGCTTCATTTTCTCATTATAATACCGCCGTCTCTCTTCCAGTTGATCCGCTAGCTTTGGGGCACTGGTTTGCTGTTGAGCGTTCGCAACGAAGGTCGCCTTCCCTTTACCCTTGTCGTTCAGAGATTCTGGCTTCGGGGGAGACGGTCTATGACCCATCTGGTCCATCTGGGCCAGCTTGTCGATCAAAGCCTGGAACGTGGTCGGTTTGAAGAACATCATGAACTGTGAAATAGTTGCATGAGGGTCTAGGGTGCCCACAAACATGCCCACCGTTGGTGCTTCTTCGATGCGCTGCTCGCACTTCGACCACAGATTCCGCCATCGGATTGCATATTGGACCCAAGTTTCACCCGGCTTCACTCTTGCATTAATCAAAGCTGTTATCGGGGTGCGTTCGCCGGCGCTTGCGAAACGCTGGGTAAACAACAACTCCATTTTAGAGAAAGTTTTGACGGAGTCATTCGGAAGTTCAGAATACCACTCAAATGCCATTTCCGATAAACTGCCGACGAATTGGCGAAGCAAGAGCTTATCGTCGCCGCCGGTGTTGCTGCAGAGGGCCCTGAACTGGGCCACATGTTGATGGGGGTTGCCTGTCCCCTTGTAGACATGGAATTTTGGGATCATGTAGCCCGGCGGGTATTTGATCTGATCATACCAGCTCGAATATGGTCGCCCTGTTTTGACAACTTGGTCGGCTGCCTCAGTTACCTGGTGGACTCGTATTTGCTGAGCACTGTAGTCATCCAGGGCAGCTTTGGAAATTGTTTCCTCTTTGGCTGCTGAAAGAGCCGGAGGTGGATTTGACGTTTCTCCTCTGTTATCTTCGAGGATAATCGGAGGATCTTCAGCGGGAGAATCCTGCTGGATCATCATACCCACCATGTCCTGGAACAGAAGGGCCATTCGCTTTATATTGGCTGCTTGTTCCGCAGCCTCTTTGTCCTTCTTTTCAAGTATTCTCTGAAGGAATTCGGCATCGGTTTCTTGCTCCTGTCGCTAATCCGAGGATGCTTCTGGGCTTTCTTTTGGCCCGGTGAGTGCGGCCATCGCGGTCATCATTTCTTGGAGCTTCTGCTGCTGCTCTTGAGCTTTAGTCACCGATCGCGTAAGCGGTCGATGACCTGTGGATATACGGCTATCCTCTTTCCCGGACGCCATGTAGACGGTATGCACCACCATGCCCCCAGACTTAGGGCGTTTAGGCTTACTGTCTTTGACATTTGCTGCAGGCGTGGAGACTTTCCCCTGCTTTCTGCTCTTGGGGGCAGTTGACGTTGAGGGGCCCGTTGCAGCGGGCACCGAGGTAGTTGTCGTCCTTTGCGGTTTGACAGGACGGTTCTTTTCTTCCTGAACTTTCACCCTCTTCTGCCGGTGAGAGTGATCTCGAATGATTACTGAGTCCTGAACTCGTCGCCAGACCTTGTAAATTTTGGAGGACAGTCGTTGAGGGGGCTGATCTGGCTTTGTTTCTGTAACATTCTCCGCGGGTGGAGGAGATCTTTTCAGCGCGGCAGTCGGAGAGTTCTTGCATACCCTCCTTAGCGGTTCAAAGCTGTTCCCAGTCGGAACAGCAGCATTGATTTCCACCGTTGGAGCTGGTGGGGTTAGCCCAGAGGGGGAGTTTCCCCCGGCCTTCCTGACTCGGTGCCAGTGGCGACGTTGAGCGTGTCGAGCTGTTGGGGCTGGTTCGGTGATGGGGATAGTTTTGTCTTGCCCTCTGTCTAGATGAGGCGCCGCTAGTGCCAGTCTCTTGAACACTGATGTCTTTAGAGTAGCGATATCCAATCTGTCAAAGACAGACCTTTGAGCAGGAATGGGGGCCGGAATAGTCAGTCTTGTAAAGACCGACTCTTTGGCAGGAGAAGCCGCCTTGACGACTTCAGGAGCAGAGATGGCTATCTTCCTCGGGATGGCCACTTCAGGGGTCATGGGCTTCATGGCAGGCCCATCAGAGTTCAGGCTCAGTCTGGTGAAGACCGAGGAGTTGGAATTGGACGACCCATTGAGAGGGGCCGTGGTAGTAGTGAGCCGATCGAAGACCGACTTCTTTTGCGCTTCCTTCGGCAACGGGATATTAATGTTCACTGGCGGGAGTGTTGGATATAGTTCCCTCAAAGTCAATTATTGGATCGCAGGCACGTGATTGCAATGATTGAGGGAGGACCTATACCGATATGACTGTCTTACTCGAGATGATAGTATGCTATCTGGTTTGTCTTTATCATCGTATATATGCTTTAGTTCACTATTGCATGATGATAGAGCCCATAGGATTCTTGCTTGACTGCCAGCAGTATGATGGCGATCATATACGTGGGAGCTGGGATCTATAAGCACATCCTTAAAGTGTCCCTAGTCGTGGGAGTTTCGAGACAGGGCATCGATACTCCAGAGTAGACTAGTGTATACAGTCGAGACCCCGACGAGGGGCGGTGGCTGGTCTCATAAGCCACTCGTGTCAGCTGGATCACTTAAGATGTATACAGGTGCTCATTAGGTTATGATTACACAGGACAGGACTTGCCGGGAACATGCTAGTTGGTATTATACATATCGTCAGATAGCAGTTCCCTGGTGACATGTTTACAGGTTAGTTTGTCGACCTGAGATCGTTATTTGTCTCATATGAGTTCCCACTATGTTTTGATTACTACCCTACCACGCTCAAAGGAGACGTGCAAACAGGTTTTAGTTGGGTATAGTCCCGAGCCACATGGAGGCAGTGAGCGGATCGTCGGGGATTCGTCTCTCCCGGTATTGGGGGTTGATGTCGCACAGTGCATGAGTGGCCAACACTAGAAATCCTCGGTCGGGGTGGTGGAGAATTACTAATTTGGATCAGTACTTTCTCAGGTGGTGATGGGATTCATACCGACACGAATTATCGCGTTATTAGGGGCCTGACTTTATCCACCCCCCTAGACTCGATATGCGATACTCTTAGACGAACGGACCGGACTGTATGGATATTGTCACTGTCAGACTCATTAGGGTTTCTGGATGAGTTCGCTCGTCAGCTTCCCTTCCAATCAATACATAGGCAACCGTTACATACAGCTTGTATCTCTGACGTGCTAGTGGTTATACCCAGTGCCAGTGTGTTGATGAGTCATTAGAGTCCCCCACAGACATTTTCCCAAGTTCGGGCGAAACGTTGTAGAGGCCGTATGGTTTTATGGCAGGGTTCAGAAAATGCACGTGCGTTTACGCACGTGTCATATTTCGGGCAGATAATACTGGTGGGCTTTGGTTTAAGCCGGATCCGAGTATTATTCTGTGTAGATATAATATCTTTGTCTCAGTTGCATTTGTATTCGGTCGTAATACAAATGCGGGTATGTTTATACTGTTACGGGGTTATCCTGAAATTCGTTTCAGGATCGCTTTTGGAAGTTGCCAGTTTCCAGTTTTCTATCAGCCGTATTAAACATTCGGTTTAATACAGATTTATCTTTTTGAGGTAAGTGATGAGTGTGGAAGGTTCTAGAAGTTTCTAGATGGTGACTAGGATGATGAGGTGGCTAGTGACTTATTAGTGCATTAATTGTGCATTTATTGTTTTGATGATGTGTTGTTAAGGTTCAATGTATGCAATTAATGTTATGCAAGGTGTTCATTTGACTCATGCTTTTGATTAAGTGCTAATGGTCACTCTCCCTCTTCCTACACTCACCCCCTCCTTCATAAGTGGCCGGCCATTCCTAGTGAGAGAGTGAGTTGTTGATTTGGGAAAATATGATAGTTTTGGGATTCATGGAAATTAGATAGGAAAAGTTCTCATTTCATTCCAATCCAAAAAGGCAACTTCATTAACCGTTCATCCATAACTTTGGATGTAACGAGACAAAGTGTTCTACTCATTCTCTACATCAATCTTGGTCATCTCTTTTAGCAAACTTGATGATCGAGTTGCCTCGGTTCAGAGGCGAGAGCCCGTTTAAAGATCCGTCGACGTGGTGCCACCTGGACGAGAAGACTGGAGATTCAGGAGATCGGAGCAGCCGCAACAAAGCGTGGGATGATGGTTGAAGACCGAAGGACTCGGATCGTTCGGTATAACATTTCTACCCACTTTGTAGTTTGTTAGTTTAGCTTTAATAGCAGATCCGGATTATAGTATGCGATAGCGCCAGTTGTAAAAGTTTTTGTTCGCATTTGGCGTCTGTTAGACAGCCGGGGCGCTACCGTGTACTTACAGTGGTATCAGAGCCTCACCATTAAGCTTTACTAATTTGTACTAACGCGTTTAAAATATCGATCGGACGGAATTTCGAAAACTACAATTTTCTGGGTTAAAGTTTCTGTCGATTTTTAAAAGGGTCTAAAAATTATTTTGCATATACCAAGAAATTAAGCAGGCTTTTTGAAGAAAACTACAGAAATTCGATCCTCTGTCTCGACCGTATGGCCGTGGAACCGCCGCCAAAGCCATGCTTTGGCTATGGATCCGCGGCCGTCTTGGCGCTTCAGAGGGTCAAACTTCTACAGTATGTTCTACATGGTAAATTGTGGTTTTTGGTATATTTCTTTTGGGCCCAGATTTTATTACTGTACACCAGATGTACGTGGGGCCCACTTCGGAAAGTTTTGTCGATCGAAATTTTAAACTTGTTAGTATGCAGTATTTACATTATATCTCCGACCGTGAATGTCATTCGAGCGGTAAATTGCGTCTGATTGCTATAGCTCTTTTAGACGGATTTGCGAGCGTGACATTCACGTTGATGTTCTGTGTTGTGCTGTGGTGTTGCGGATTTGTCGTGGTGAATAGCAGTGTGCAATGGTAGTGCAGTTTGGATTTATTTGTTCATTTGATATTGCGGGGCGAGCGTCCAATATGTGGACAGCCGTCACTGCCTGTTTGTATAATATTCTTTTGGGGCACGATCGGGCTGAGGTCGATGTACCCGTTGTATATATTTTAATTTCTGTACTAGGTTTACGCCGAGATGGAGTGCACGGATAGCCGAGTTCTGGAGGGCAACGGGTCCGTATCTCATGGCTTTGAGAGGCAGAGGGGCCTCACTCTAAAATTGGCAGACTATTCGCCGCACTCGTAGGGGGTACAGGTTGACCCAAGGAAGGGTGCTTAAGTTCCCGGATTCCGTGAAGTGCCGGGTGATCCATTCACTTTGCTGTAGGGGGCTGCCTCGCTTCAGGTTTTGGCGGGTAACTAGCCGCACCCGTAGGGGTCTAGGTTTCATTGCACAGGCTATCCACACGACCAGAGGAACGTCGGGTTTCAGTAACGACTCTGTGAAACCCGGGGATCCCAGATTATCTGTATTGTGATGTGATACTTATTACTTTTCTGTAATGTTGCATTTTATCACGCCTGAAGCGATTGTTATATATTAGTATATATACTATTAGATGTTGTGTATGTTTTACATCCGCGCTAGTCCAGTCCCAGCTCTGTCGTTAGTTAAGTAACCTAACGGGTGATGACGGGACCCAGTGGCGAATGCGGATGGCATATACATACATTATATTTTCGTTCTTTTGTGGTATAAATATTGTAGGGTGTTTTTCGTCACCCTATTGAGGTAGGAATGCTTGTCAGGCGTACTACAGATTTCCCCTGCCTAGGGTAGGCCGGGGTTTAATGATTATGGGGATCTGAATCTCCGGTAGCCGCGGACTAAGCTGCCGTTAATTACCCCCCGCCTTTGGGGCGAGGGAACCTCCGATTAACGGGTTAAACTGGTCATGCGAACTCAATGTGCAGTGTACGTGTGTTTTGTTTTGGAGGGGGGTTTAAATATATCGGGAGCCACGCAGAGTTTTTACGGGGGTCCCGCTACCCGGATAGCGGGCTGGGGGTCAAGGGGGCTAGCAGCCCCGTTGTGGGGTGCGGGGCAGGGCCCCGTTAGAAATTTTTTTCTAACAGGGACAGTGTCGTGGAGTATATGTGTATGTACATATGTATACATATGTATATATATACATGTATATATAAATAAAGGGGAAAAAGACATCCAAAGGATGCGTGGGGCCAGCGCCTAGGCGCTTGAACGCAAGCGCGCCACGTGTCGGCACGTGGGCGCTTTGCGCTCGAGCGCAGAGTGCTGGAGCGCAACGCGCCACGTGTCGGCACGTGGGCGCTTTGCGCTCGGACGCTGAGCGCTTGGGCGCAAGCGCGCCACGTGTCGGCACGTGGATGACTTGCGCTCGAGCGCTTGCGTTTGAGCGCAAGAGCGCCACGTGTCTGCACGGGGGCGACTTCCGCTTGCGCTGGAGCACAAGCGCGCCACGTGTCGGCACCGGGAAGACTTGCGCTCGAGCGTTTGCGCTTGAGCGCAAGCGCGCCACGTGTCGGTACGTGGGCGCTCTGCGCTGGAGCGCTGAGCGCTTGAGCGCAAGCGCGCCACGTGTCGGCACGCGGGCGCTCTGCGCTTGAGCGCCGGCGAGAAAAAGAGGCTTTTAGCCTAAAAAAATTTCTCGGAAGAGAAATCAGAGAGGAGTTGGACTCCTGAGTGTGTGTTTTTTTTTGTTTTTTTGGGGGGGGGTAATGGGAGGGGTTCTTCTTCTTCCTCCTTTGTTAGCTGGATCTTGAAGATCAAGAGATATGGGGTTTTAAAAATCACTTCTTTTTGAGATCTAATGAAAGATCTGAGTTCCCCTTGATGGGTTTTGTGGTGAAAAACTAATTTGTTTTATAAAATGAAGAGTAGAACTCTTGATTTAATTCAAGAGAAAGAAGAAGGTTTTGGAACCTTGAAGAAAGAGAAAGATCTCAGATCTGAAACTTTTTTTTGAGAGAGAAAAAGTTGTTAGATATTTTCATTATCTTTGCCTTTATAGGCTATACACTTTACACATAGCCCCTTGGGCTTCACAAAATGGCATTTTGCCCATCCCATGGCTCATGTGCCATTTCTTTTTGCACATAAGCCATGGGCTTTACAAAAATTTGGCTTTATGCCTATTTTTCTTACATTTATCCATAAAACAAAACAAAATAAATACACCAAAATTATTTATTACAAAATTTTATCTTGGCATGGGGGGAGGCCGGCCGCTTCATGTTCGGGCTCGACCCGGGCATGGACCCACTGGATCTGGGCTTGGGCCAGCTTGGCTTGGGGTTGACTTTGATTTTGACTTGGTCAACCGGGGTGTAAATTTTTACCCCAACAAATTGCCCCCCATCAATAAATGCACACCACATATGTAGGTCGTGTGCATGAAATTGATGGATCTTCTTTCACATGGAGGCGACTTGATTCGGTTCCCACCTTTTGGGAAGCTGGCACTGCCCTTTTTACGACATGGACGGTCGGTTCTGCTTTTTTTGCGACGTGGACGGTCGGTTCTGCCCTTTTTACGACGTGAACGATCGGTTCTGCCCTTTTTGCGACCTGGACGGTCGGTGCTGCCCTTTTAGCGACGTAGACGGTCGGTTCTGCCCTTTTTACGACTTGGACGGTCGGTTCTGCCCTTTTTGGGACTTGGACGGTCGGTTCTGCCCTTTTTGCGACTTGGACGGTCGGTGCTGCCCTTTTAGCGACGTGGACGGTCGGTGCTGCCCTTTTAGCGACGTGGACGGTCGGTTCTGCCCTTTTTGCGACTTGGACGGTCGGTTCTGCCCTTTTTGCGACTTGGACGGTCGGTTCTGCCCTTTTTGCGACTTGGACGGTCGGTTCTGCCCTTTTAGGGACGTGGACGGTCGGTGCTGCCCTTTTAGCGACGTGGACGGTCGGTTCTGCCCTTTTTACGACTTGGACGGTCGGTTCTTCCCTTTTTGCGACCTGGACGGTCGGTGCTGCCCTTTTAGCGATGTGGATGGTTGGTTCTGCCCTTTTTGCGACGTGGACTGTCGGTGCTGCCCTTTTAGCGACGTGGACGGTCGGTTCTGCCCTTTTTGCGACTTGGACGGTCGTTTCTGCCCTTTTTGCGACTTGGACGGTCGATTCTGCCCTTTTTGCGACTTGGACGGTCGGTGCTACCCTTTTACCGACATGGACGGTCGGTTCTGCCCTTTTTACGACTTAGACGGCCGGTTCTGCCCTTTTTGCGACTTGGACGGTCGGTTTTGGATTTGACTTTCCCCGCTTCTTGCGGCGTCAGGGATGAAGTTGGCTTGTTTCCGAGATGGAATTCGATTCTGCCAGGGAGGTCATTGGTTGTTTTGCTGACTTGATGTGATTTGGGTTGACATCAGTATCGCTACGCTGGAGTATGGTACCAGGAGCAAATCATCATTTGTCATGACAGGATTTGGGGATTTTGGTTTTGGTTTGGAATCAGCATCGCTGCACTGGAATATGGTACGAGGAGCGAATCATCATCTGCCATGAGGAGATTTTCCTCGTTCCCAGTTTAACGACTTAGGGGTCATCTGTTCCCAGTTTAACGACTTAAGGGTCATCTGTTCCTAGTTTAAAGACTTAGGAGTCTATTGGATTGGATTTTGGGATTTTGGGGTTAGGGTAGGCATCAGCGTTGCTAACACTGAAGCACACGTGCCAGGAGCAATTCATCATTTGCCTATTCCTGTTGGGGGAGCGATGGCTTAGGAGACAGGTTTAGGTCCCTATCACCTAAAGCTTTTCAATTTTATGGGCCGTGAGGGTCCCATAAAAGCATTTTCTCCCTACGAGTCGTAAGGATCCCGCAGGTGTATTTTCTCCTTAGGAGTCGTGAGGACTCCTAAGTGTGTTTTTCCTTTATGAGTCGTAAGGATTCCACAAAGGTTTGTTCTCCTCATGTATCGTGAGGACACATGAGTGGATCTTATCAATGGAGCATCATTCCCAAAGCAGAGACCGGCCGCGTAACTGGTGATTACGGTGGGGCATAGGTATGATGAGAATTATTTGAGCCCGTGGATTGTATACGATGGTCAACTTGGGGACCCACCGTAGGGCTGGAGAATTTTGAGAAATTGGATTTTGGTTGGCGTCTCATCGCTACACTGGAATATGGTATCAGGAGCGACTCATCATTCGCCGTTTGGGGACTTGGAATTTGGATCTTGTTTGGCATCAGCATTGCTGCACTGGAATAATACCAGGAGCAACTCAACATTTGCCTTGGGAGGACTTGGGATTTGGGTTTTTGGTCGGCATCAGCACCGCTAACACTGAAGCGAAATGCCAGGAGCGATTCATCATTTGCCGTTGCCCGTTGGGGAACGATGGCTTAGGAGACAGGTTTGGGTCCCTATCACCTCAGGCTTTTCAATTTTATGGGCCGTGAGGGTCCCATAAAAGCTTTTTCTCCCTGCGAGTCGTAAGGATCCCGCAGGTGTATTTTCTCCTTAGGAATCGTGAGGATTCCTAAATGTGTTGCTCCTTTGTGAGTCGTAAGGATCTCACGCAGGGGCTTTCTCCTCACAAGGTCGAGAGGACTTTGCGAGTGTATTCATTTCTTTTCACGAGTTTGCGCCCTTTCGGGTTTTCACAGACTCGCCGGTAGTCCTGCTGTTTTTACTCACGGAGCCCTTTCGGGTTTTCATCCGTGCCCGTTTTGCTTGTGGACATACCGTTTATTATTATTTTTTTTTATTTCTTTTATTCTTTTTTTTCTTTTTTTTCCTCTCTTTTTTTTGCCGCTGGTGGGACTTTAAAAGTAGTCTCACCGGCAGGATTTGGGAGAGATAGGGGCCATTTACGCCCGTGGATTGTATACGGTTTTGCAGGATGTATGATCCAGACCGTAGGGCTGATGTGCTCAATTCGCCTGCGACTTGGAGCATTCACGTGTAGTATTTTTTGAGATATCGGCCATTGATGGGTGGCATGGGCCTTTCTCCCTCGGCATTTATTAGTTGGTAGGATCCTCCGTCGAACACTTTCTCGATGACGTATGGTCCTTCCCAGTTTGGCTCAAATTTTCCTTTGGCATGTCGATTGGGGATGATCGGTCTTTTGAGGACCAACACCAATTCACCTTTCTTGAAAGCACGGAGACGGGTTATCTTGTCATAAGCCCGTGACATTTGGGCTCGGTATAGCTCCAGATTTTGCTGCACCACGAGCCTCTTTTCTTCGAGGGCATCGAGCTCTTCAAGTCGAAGGAGAACGTTTTCCTCCTCCGTCAACTCGTGCTGAACGGCCATTCTTAAGCTTGAAACTTCGACTTCGAGGGGGAGGACCGCCTCCACTCCGAAGAGCAATGAGTATGGAGTGGACTGAGTTGGAGTACGGTGCGTGGTACGATATGCCCACAACGCCTCGTGAAGTTTGAGATTCCAGTCTCTCTTGTTAGCTGAAGCATTTTTCCTCAGGAGCTTGCATAGAGTCTTATTGAAGGTTTCGGCTAGCCCATTGGCTCTTGGATTATAGATGGAGGAATATCTCAAGTCTATCTTGTGTTGAGTAGCGAACCTTAAGACATTGAAGCTCTTGAAAGAAGGCCCATTGTCGGAAATGATTCTTCTTGGTGTACCGAAACGGTATAGAATATTATGCTGGAAGAATGTCAGAATATCTTTTGTCTTGACTTCTTTTAGCGGGACAGCTTCAGCCCATCTGGAGAAGTAGTCTGTCGCAGCCAATATGAACCGGTGGCCTTTGGATGATGGAGGATCAATTGAGCCAACAATGTCGGTGCCCCAGACTTCAAAGGGCCTCGACGCCACCGTTGGATGCAACGGATTGGGATGCTTGTGAATGAAATCACCATGGATTTGGCAGATCTGACATTTCTTTGCATGCTCTCCGCAATCCCGTATCATGGTGGGCCAGTAATACCCAAGCCGTTTGATTTGAAGTCGCATCTTAGGGCCAGATTGGTGAGCACCGCAAACGCCCGAGTGAACATCTTTCATGACCTTTTGGGCTTCGGACAATGACAGACACCTGAGCCAGAGTTGGTCATATGACCTGCGGTATAACGTGTTATTTACAAACACGTATCGGAGAGCTCTTTTCTTCAGCTGAATCCTCGCAGATTTTTCTTCGGGCAGCTTGTCGTATCGGAAGTACTCTATGAAGGGTTCTCTCCAATCGGGCTCGTCTTGGATGATCGAAGCTTCTTCGGCAGGACTGCTCTTCTGTTCTGTGCTTTCCTCTTCTCGTAAAGAGAATGGGGGTAGAATTTGTCGGCTCCTAACTGTGATCAGAATTTCGTCCATGTCAGGATCAGCCAGCTCCTTGGC
The DNA here is from genome assembly GCA_030015575.1 of Agapanthus africanus. Taxonomy (NCBI): domain Eukaryota; kingdom Viridiplantae; phylum Streptophyta; class Magnoliopsida; order Asparagales; family Amaryllidaceae; genus Agapanthus; species Agapanthus africanus. Next base: position 758,379,953 of record CM057340.1, read on the forward strand.
TAGGCGAGCGAGTATGTCGGCTTTTCCGTTCAATGCTCTGGGGATTCTCATTAGTTCAATGTGAGTGAACCGTTTCATGAGTTCTACCGCTCGGCCTCTGTACCGAGCTAACTCGGGTTTGTATATCTTATAGTCGCCGCTTACTTGGTTGACAACAAGCTGGGAGTCACCATAAACTCGTAGCCGACGGATTTCCATTTCTATGGCGAGCTCCAAACCAGCTATCAGAGCTTCATACTCAGCTTCATTGTTTGTCCGAGGCTCGGTGAGAGCGAAAGAACACCGTAGGGTTCCCATTGATGGCGTGATGAACACCAATCCTATCCCCGTTTTTACCTCCAGGACGCTTGATCTGCCGGAGCTCCTTATTGATGAGGCTCCATCGAAGTATAGCTCCTAACATGGCTCATCTTTCTCGAGGTGCAGCACTTGTTCATCGGGTAACTCATAATTTAGCGGCGACCCTTCTGGTATGGGATGAGCAGCGAGAAAGTCTGCAAGAGCTTGCCCTTTTACTGCTTTCTAAGAAGTATAAACTATATCAAACTCAAGTAGCATGAAAACCCATCTTGCCATTCTGCCAGTTAGGCTTGCTTTGGTCATCAAGTATTTGAGCGGGTCGACCTTGGAGATCAGCATAACCCAATGAGCCAGCAGATAGTGCCTCAGCTTCTTCACAGCAAATATCAGAGCCAGGCATTGCTTTTCGATTGGGGAATAGTTGTGTTCCGCCCCGACTAGAGTTCGACTGAGGTAGTAGAGGGCATTTTCCTTTCCTTCCTCGTTATTCTGGGAAAGGAGCGCACCGAGTGACTCATCCAGCGCGGCAGTGTAGAGAATCAGCAGTTTATTTGGAATGGGAGCGGCCAGCACTGGAGGGTGCAACAAGTACTGTTTAATGCTTTCGAACGCTGCTTGACATTCATCATCCCAGATAAAAGGAGCTTCTTTCTTCATGAGCTTCGAGAAGGGCCTACATCTCCCCGATAAATTTGAGATAAACCTCCGTATATAAGCAAGCTTGTCTTGAAAAGATCTTAGCTGCGTCAGACTCTTCGGAGGGGGCATCTCCATGATGGCCTTTATCTTTGATGGGTCAACTTCGATCCCTCGATGTCGGACTATGAAGCCCAAGAATTTTCCCGATGACACGCCAAAAGCACACTTCAGAGGATTCATCTTCAGATCATATTCCCTCAGTCTGGTGGGAACGGTCCTAAGATCTTGGATATGATCGGCCTTGGTTTTAGTCTTGACGACCAGATCATCAACATAACATTCGACAACTTTATGGATTAAATCATCAAAGATATTGGTCATTGCCCTTTGATATGTAGCACCTGCGTTCTTCAATCCGAACGGCATCACCTTGTAGCAATATATTCCGATCGGGGTTCGAAATGCTGTGTGCTTCTCATCCTCAGGCGACATCTTGATCTGATTGTATCCAGACGAGCCGTCCATAAAGGTGAACAGCTCGTAATTTGAGGTGTCATCGACCATCATTTCCATGACCGGTAGCGGGAAGTCATCTTTAGGACATGCCTTGTTGAGGTCCCTGAAATCGACACAAACTCGGATCTGCCCATTTTTCTTCTTCACTGGGACCACACATGCGATCCAGTCCGCATATTTCTCTTCTCTGATGAAGCCGGCATCGATGAGCTTCTTAGTTTCCTCGATGACCTTTTCTTCTAGTTCCCTTCTTATTCTTCGAGGAGCTTGTTAGACTGGCTTAGCACCAGGAGATATAGCCAACTTATGTACGGCCACTTCAGGGGAAAGGCCAGGCATTTCTTTGTATGTCCACGCGAAGCAGTCGACGAACTCATGCAGCAGGGCAATTATCTGCGCTTTCATTTCCTCTGACAAGAGCGAGTTGATGTAGGTCGGCCTTGGATTATCGGGCGTTCCTAAGTCAATCTCGGTTAGCTCGTCAAAGGTTGCTTGTCCGCCATCTTCGAGCTCTTGAGGAGCTTCTTCTGGCTCGGCTATCTCATCACCATCATTTGATCTTTCGCTGGTCTCACCAACATGGATCATGTAGCACACTTTGGAATCAGATTGAATGTAGCCTATGTCCCGTCTATCTGGAATTCGTCCATCGATGAGTGCTCGGACATGGGGCGGATACCATAGCCCATCGTAAAACTTTGCTTCGGACTCCGTTTGATATAACCGGCATCCGCACTTCTTAAAGTATTCCCGCATCTTAGGCGCATAGTATCTGGGATTGAGGAAGGCTCTTATACCTCTCTCATAGGGAAGGCACGTGACAGAAAGATCGTCCGGGTGCACAACGGGGTTTGACCCGTAAAACAGGATGCCTTTCTGTCCATTTTTCCTCCCGGGCACGTAGAAAGTTTTCAGCTGGTCCTCGGTAGAGACTGACAATGCGTCGAGCTCTTTGCACATCCGTTCCGGCACCCTTGTGATGGCCAAGGACCCTTCTGCAACTTCGAAGGTCTCTCGTAGTTTCGCTTGCTGCATGGGGGCCCAATCTGCACAGCTGTTGCACGGCAGGTCCTCTTCTTCTGACTCTTCAGTGTCACTGCCAAGATGAGGGCGGACTTTGCTGCTAGATGGGCCTTCAGTAACAGATTCGTCCGTATCGCTGCCGAAACGAGGGCGGGTTTTACGGAAGGACGGGCTTCCAGCGTCGGACTCATCAGTGTCGCTACCAAAATGTGGGCGCACTTGGGCGTTTTTACTTTTGAAAGTGACAACCGGTGCAGATTTGCTTTTGGGTCTTGGGGCCGGTCTATTCTCAGTCAGTTGTGGCTTAGCATTTTGGTGGTTCATAAAGTACCGAGAATCTTCATAGCGGACTTCATGCACACCGAACGGCTGGATGTCTCCGTCAATGCGTCTTTCTTCGCCATTTTTAGTATACTTCATGCATTGATGGAGAGTTGACGGAATGATGCCGTAGTCGTGGAGCCACGGCCGCCCTAAGAGAATCTTATAAGACGTGTCGGCGTCGATTACGTATATCTTAGCTTCAGTTTGCAGATCCCCAAATTTGATTGGCAAAGCTATAGACCCCAGAACTTGCTGGAAATTTTGGTTGAAGTCTTGAATGACAATCCTTTCCCTTGACAGGTGTCGGACGTCCATTGACAAACTCTTCAGAGTTCGCAAGTTCATGATGTTCACTGAGGACCCCGGATCAATCAATATGCGATTAATTCGATCTCCGTCGCTGTACCCGGTCACGTAAAGCGGCCGATTATGCTCAGTCGTTCCCAGTAGCAAGTCTTCATCCTTAAATGTGACTGCGGCGGCATGCAAAGCGTGCTGGGCTTCTTTCATATTAATTTCCGCAAAGTGAGCCTGATACCGCTCGGGGTTTTGTAGAGCGTGAATGAGAACATCTCTAAGCTCCTTAGATAGGACCAAGGCGTCGTAGATGCTTAGGAGAGACGGAAGCTTCCGGAGATGTGCCAAGACATTATAGTCCACCGAGGAAGGACTTATGTTTTCATCAGCCGGTTCTCTGCCATCTTCTTCATTAGCGACTTGTTTTTCCTTCCCTTTTGGGGCGTTGCCCTGATTTGGCGGTAGAGCCCTGCCGCTTCTGAGTTGGATTTGATTGGCCTTTGTGGTGAGCTCCTCGTCCTCTTCGGGAAAACAGAGCTCATCCTTGGAGTCGCTGCCAAGATGGATGGCGTAGTAGGTCACTACTGGGATCTCTTCATTGGAGTCTTCTTCTAACTCCTTCAGAATTTCTGCCGCTTGTACAGGGAAGAACTCCTTCAATTGAATCAATGTTCTTTCCCTTTGTTCATATTCTTCGAGGGAATCGATATATTTTTGAATGGTCGATCTCCCTGCAAACTCTTTTTCGCACCGAGCTGCACTTTTCTTCTTCTTGAGCTTCTTAGATTTTGAGCCTGATGGAGCCGCATTGGCAGCTGGACTGGTAGGCTTCTTCTGCCCTTCCCATTCCGTCCTGGGTTCCTTCCGAAGTAGCTTTATCATCTTCTTCGTCTTATTAGATATGTGCGTACTCCACGGAGGACGCGATGAGTCTGTTTCATTTCTCAGGGCAGCGGGTTCGGCTGTCTGCTCCCAGAAGGTTTCAGTTTCTGTCTGTATAAAGTTGGTGGTTGCAACTTGATTGTTCACCAACACACTTTTGGACAGTTCGATCTCTCCAGCCTTGTACTGCTTCTCGACCCAATCTTTGAAGATATAGCAATCCTCGATCGCATGGCTCACTACTCGGTGGTACGGGCAATACAGAGGATTGTCGGTCATTTTTGCTTCTTGGGGTCTTTTCGACTCCGGCAATTGGAGGCCGTTGTTCAAGGCATCTTTAAATATCTTGCGGACCTTGTCCCTTCTGAAAGAGTAAACCTTGTTCTTTTTCTCCTCTAGGGAAGGCCCATCTCCTCCCAACAATGGCTTTCGAGACCGGTTAGTTTTGGATTCGGCCGCCCTTCGCTTTTCTTCATTATCGGACGCATTGAAGACATTGGTACTGCTGGAACTCCCGCTTCTACGGTTGTCGTCCCGCTTGCTTTTCCAAGTTTTGTCTCTCTGAGAGTCCTGCGGGGACTCTTGCTTTGAGCGTTCCAGCATTTGGTCTTTCTTGGTTAGCTCCTGAAATGTCTTAAGGCCCGCCGTACACAAGAATGGAACCATCCAATTGCTGAGGTTCCCAATGAGAAGGCTGACGGACTGGTCCTGCTCCAGCAGCGGTTCGCACTTGACTGTGAGATTACGCCATCGAGCGATAAAGTCGGTGTTACTTTCATTCTTCCCCGGCTTGGTCCTCACAAGGTCGGCAATGGAGATTTTATCACTGACACTCATGAACCTTTTCCGAAACAGAGATTCCATTTGGGCAAAGGTAATGACAGACCCGTCTGGTATGCTCGCGTACCAGTCGAAAGCGACACCGGTCAGGCTGTTGACAAACTGACGAAGAAGGAGCGCGTCATTGCCCCCTGTATTTCCACACGATGCTTTGAAGTGGGCGACATGCTGATTTGCATTCCCCGTTCCATCAAATCTTCCGAACTTAGGAATGACGTAGCCGCTTAGGAACTCAATCAGATCGTACTGCGCGGGATATGGCCGCCCACTACTGCCGATTTCTTTCTGAGCTTCAGCTTCGGCCACCAATGTTTTAACCTTGCTGGTGACCAAATCCATTATCCGATCCTGTGTTAGCGGGATAGTGCTATCTGGGGCCAAGGCGTCCCCAGAAGTGGACTGTGGCCGGCTTTCATGTGGCTCGACCAGTCTTGGACCCGAAGGAACAGGCATTGGCTGCCTCGGATTGTCATCATCCAGCTGATTAGTAGCGGCTTGTGCTTGATTGGGAGGCGCTCGAGCAATTTAAGCCGTAAGCTGCATCACAATGTTTGTTAGGTCGTCAATTTTCGAATAGAGCTTGGCCATCTCTTTATCCTTGCTCCTGAGTTGTTTTCGAAGCTCTTGAAGCAACTCTTGCTCTGCGGTCCTGGGGAGGAAAGTCGGCTCTTCCTCGCTGTCCGAGCTTGACTCTGCATGGACCGAGAGGTCTTTCTGCCCATCTTCCTCCTCGAGAGGGTTTTCTTCATCCAACGGAGGCGACTGTTCTTGGGAAGCGGCAACCACATTCAAGCCAGATTGGACTTGGGATGTGGTGGCCCCATCCTTGCTTTTGCTGCGAAGGTTGTCGCTGGGACGCCCGCCCACCATATCGACCGTATGGACGACATATCCAGCCGTCTTTTTATTATCGGCGGCTGATTTCACGGACCGCTGTCTTGGCCCTCCTGTTTCGGTAGCGGGCGGTCGATTGAAGGCGGCTGGCCTAACCAGGTTCTTGAATGGTGCTGGCGCTTCTTTTCTGGGTTTAACCCGCTGCTTTCGTGCGGCACAGAGTGATTGATAGACTCTTGAAGAGACAGTGTCATACGTTTTCTGTTGGGGCCGGGACACGTCTCTTTGTGGCACTGTTCGGACCGCCGTCTTCTTGATTCTGGCGGGCATGGCATTTTTCTGAACCCACTTCAGAGGCTCGAAGGAATTGTTGATTCTTACGTCCGACTCAGCCGTCGTCGTGGGGCAACCCTGCACTTGGAACTTCATACGATTCCATTTGGCCGAAGCCTTGGCCCTCTTATTGGCTCGATACCTGAGCCGCTTCTGCCTTAACTTTTCTGTTCTAAGCACTTGGCAGACTTCGGCTCTTTGGGAAGACGCCGCAGACCGGGGGATGGAGGGACTTGGAGATACACTCGATTGTGCATTTGTTGGAGTCCTCGACTGAGCTCGTCCGCAACATTTGATGTTGCCCTTTGTACCGAAGTTCTTGCCCCCCACTGGAGCACCAGAGAATCGTTCAGATACCGTCTTAAGTTTCGGCTGTGGTGCCTTGGCGATCATGACATTCGGCCTCTTACCCCTTGAGACTGGCTTGGCCACCTGTTCCGCCGGGATCTCCGCCAGATGAGCGCTACCGGCAGGGTAGATGATGACGGAGCCAAACTGGCGGGACGGTTCCTCCCACCGTCGACTGAGGCTTGCGGGGAGAACTACACGAGCGTTGATCTTGACCACGTACGGAATCGGGGTCACGTTGGAAGCTGAATTCGTCTAGGGAGACATTGTCGTCGAAGGTTGATTGCTGCACGGGAAAAAAAACATCATTTCAGTATAGGCAATCGATATGTATATTGATTGAGTTCGCATGAAGGTTTAACCCGAAATATGGGAGGAGAGATTGGTCCCACCGGGCGTGCCAGAATCTGTAGGGTGTTTTTCGTCACCCTATTGAAATGGGAATACGTGCGTGCTTGTCAGGCGTACTACAGATTCCCACTGCCTAGGATAGGCCGGGGTTTAATGATTATGGGGATCTGAATCTCCGGCAGCCGCGGACTAAGCTGCCGTTAATTACCTCCCGCCTTTGGGGCGAGGGAACCTCCGATTAACGGGTTAAACTGGTCATGCGAACTCAATGTGCAGTGTACGTGTGTTTTGTTTTGGAGGGGGGTTTAAATATATCGGGAGCCACGCAGAGTTTTTACGGGGGTCCCGCTACCCGGATAGCGGGCTGGGGGTCAAAGAGGCTAGCAGCCCCTTTGCGGGGTGCGGGGCAGGGCCCCGTTAGAAATTTTTTTCTAACAGGGACAGTGTCGTGGAGTATATGTGTATGTACATATGTATATATATACATGTATATATAAATAAAGGGGAAAAAGACATCCAAAGGATGCGTGGGGCCAGCGCCTAGGCGCTTGAGCGCAAGCGCGCCACGTGTCGGCACGTGGGCGCTTTGCACTCGAGCGCAGAGTGCTAGAGCGCAACGCGCCACGTGTCAGCACGTGGGCGCTTTGCGCTCGGACGCTGAGCGCTCGGACACAAGGGCGCCACGTGTCGGCACGTGGACGACTTGCGCTCGAGCGCTTGCGTTTGAGCGCAAGAGCGCCACGTGTCAGCACGGGGGCGACTTGCGCTCGAGCGCTTGCGCTAGAGCGCAAGCGTGCCACGTGTCGGCACCAGGGAGACTTGCACTCGAGAGCGCGCCACGTGTCGGCATGTGGGCGCTTTGCGCTGGAGCGCTTTGCGCTGGAGCGCTGGAGCGCAAGCGCGCCACGTGTCGGCACGCGGGCGCTCTGCGCTTGAGCGCCGGCGAGAAAAAAGGCCTTTTAGCCTAAAAAAAAATTCTCGGAAGAGAAATCAGAGAGGAGTTAGACTCCTGAGTGTGTGTTTTTTTTGTTTTTTTGGGGGGGGGTTAATGGGAGGGGTTCTTCTTCTTCCTCCTCTGTTAGCTGGGTCTTGAAGATCAAGAGATATGGGGTTTTAAAAATCACTCCTTTTTGAGATCTAATGAAAGATCTGAGTTCCCCTTGATGGGTTTTGTGGTGAAAAACTAATTTGTTTTATAAAAAGGAGAGTAGAACTCTTGATTTAATTCAAGAGAAAGAAGAAGGTTTTAGAACCTTGAAGAAAGAGAAAGATCTCAGATCTGAAACTTTTTTTGAGAGAGAAAAAGTTGTTAGATATTTTCATTATCTTTGTCTTTATAGGCTATACACTTTACACATAGCCCCTTGGGCTTCACAAAATGGCATTTTGCCCATCCCATGGCTCATGTGCCATTTCTTTTTGCACATAAGCCATGGGCTTTACAAAAAATTGGCTTTATGCCTATTTTTCTTACATTTATCCATAAAACAAAACAAAAGAAATACAACAAAATTATTTATTACAAAATTTTATCTTGGTATGGGGGGAGGCCGGCCGCTTCATGTTCGGGCTCGACCCGGGCATGGACCCACTGGATCTGGGCTTGGGCCAGCTTGGCTTGGGGTTGACTTTGATTTTGACTTGGTCAACCGGGGTGTAAATTTTTACCCCAACAATTATTTGATAGGACTGCGTTGATTCTGATCAATGCAAGGATAAATCAAACCCGTTTGGCTGTTGTTGGAACAGTTTTAAAAAGTTTTATTACAAAGACGTTTCCTTTTATTTTGCACAGTGATATTCAGTTAGAATATCCCGCACCTCATCCGATGAGGCAAGGGCCGAGATCCCTTCACCGGGAGTGACCCCTTGGGCAGAAGTTTGCGTCAGGGTAATAACTTCACTATAATCGATTACAAGTTGCTTTGCATCGCGGTATTCAGTTGGAATATCCTGCACCTCATTCCACGAGGAAAGAGCCAAGATCCCTTCACCGGGAGTGACCTTTTTAGCAAAGGTTTTCGCCACTATATTTTTATAAAAAGCTATCAAGTTCCTTCAGCGAAATCAAGTTCATTACGTTAAAGGTTTTTCGCCAAAAACCAGCCGTAACCCTCCGTCGTATCTTATGGATGGTCAGTAGTATTCAAGCTATGTTTGTTGGCTTTCGTCAAGGCATAGTGTTTGGTAGCTGCTGGGGTATTCGTTTGTAGCATACATAGATGTGTTGGTTTGGGACAGTCGTATTACCTTGTTGGCTTTCGTCAAGGGTATGTACGCCTGGGTTCAAATTAACCTGGATAATGACGGGTAGAACTTGACATGTGACTTATGATTTGTTGGCTTTCGTCAAGGTCATAAGAACATGGGGTAAAAGTCACATCGGGGGTTTTAAACATACAGGAAACTTGCCAGGCATGCGCATACCTTCTGGAGTGTGATAACTTAAGTGGCTTCCATCAAGTTATCATGCGATGAGAGTTGGATCCCGATTCCCACTGATGAGTTGGTTTACTCTTCGGGTGATCCTGATTGATTCTTCTTTTAGGTTTGGAGGAGAATTTGACGGTACAGTGGGAGGTTTCCTGATTAGATAAAATGATAACCATTCTGATCTAGGTTAGAGTGCACGCAGAGTGTTTCTTTTCTCTCTCTCTCTTTGGCAGCGACCTTTGACCGACCCTAGACTATGACTCAATGAACAAGTTGACCGAACCTTCTTATTATACTGGCTTTTGGATTGTCTGAGTTGCATAAGTCATTGCCGCTCCTTCTTTTACCCTTTGTATTTCTTGAACACCCCGTATTACTACGGACATCCACTTCCATTGGATAGATCCATCGTATGGTTATATACGAACTCGAAGGTACTACTTCGAGGATGGATCCAGGTTCAGGAGAAATAGAATTGGTTTATTCAGTTGTCTTTTATTATCACCTTCTCTCAGGTTGCGAGGGTTCCTTAGTTTAGGAGAGTACACCTATTACGCTTATTGGATAGTCTTATTCTAAACCATAGGCAGGTGCCGAAAGGTAGGGAATGAAGAAAACCAATTAGCCTAAGTAGGGTGTACAGAAGGTAATAACTAAAGACAAAATAAAGGGATTAGAAAGAGGGCAAAGTAAATCGCGACTGTTATCATTCACGATCAAACCGCGTACTTCATCGCCACTCCTATTTTCACCTTTGCTTTTTCCCTAGTTCGGGAAAAATAGAATAAGGTATTATTCAGTTGTCTTTTATCATCACCTTCTCTCGAGTTGCGAGTACTCCTTGGTTTAGGAGGGTACACCTATTATGCTTACTGGATAGTCTTCTTTCAAACCATAGGCTGGTGCCGAACGGTAGGGAAAGAAGAAAACCATTTAGCCTAACGATGGTATACAGAAGGTAACGAATAAAGACAAATAAAGGGATTTGGAGAGATGGCAATGAAATATAAGGTTAAAGTCATGAATTGAATTATGGAAGAGGCATTGCTAAGAATACCAGGATACCCCTACGAAAAATTTTCATGTTTCAGTGCATTGTTAAAGAAAAACTGATTTCCCGATTAGATACTTACTCTAGGGTATGTATTTATCAGGTATGATTCTCACATCTGTATAGTTTTACAGATAATGAGTGGGAGTAGATTATTGGGAATAAGGTGATCATCCTCATTATATCGGAACTCGTTGTAATTGGTGATATTTGAGGAAGTCGCCTGAGTTTTTACCGGACGGCATGTATTTAGTTTTGAGTATCCGTTGTTGTGCACCAATTTCAAAATGATATATCTGTACGTTTATTTTTATAAAGTGAGATATAACTTTTTGAAATTATGTCCGTGACATTTACCTATATCAGTTGACGATTGGGTAAAGAGCATTGAACAACGGATTCTTAACTATAAGTACAGTTTTCAACCTACAATGCACAGATTTTGAGTTATTCAACTCAGCGGACTTATACAGAGTATTGTATGTTGTCCAGTGTCCATCAAGACAAAGGGGTAGGTCCTCGTACTCTGTTCTGTTTACTTGCAACTTCTCTAGTTTTTAGACAGGTGTTTCGTAGAAATACAATGTCTAAGTTATGAGAAGTTGTGGGTATAAGAATAAAGCAGAGAACCAGATGTCGCAAGTATCGGGATTCTTCAAAGAGATCGAAGATGTAGATTCTTGTGATTGGTATTCAAATGATAGTAATGGTTTTGAGAAACTTGTTTCTCTTTCAGGTTACTCATAATTGGATGGATTCCTAAGTTGAGTAATGCTGATTAGTCTCTCTCCATTAAGTTGATATGCACTGGAGACAGCTGCATGATTAGAATCTGGTTCTAATTAAATAAGTGCCAAATGTTTCTATATTGGATATAGAATGGTTCATATCTTAACGATGTTAAGGTACGTAGAGTTGTCCAGCTTATGCTTAAAACCAGACTCTGGATAACTCAAGGCACGTTTCTGTAATGGCAGTTTGTGGGTTGACCCTGGCTTTGACGAGGGTTGATATTCTACCATCTGGAAGATCAATAGTGATATTGTTCTTAACTCACCACAGTTTTAGTAAAATGGATTTTTTCAGAAAACAGTAGTGGGAGTATGGTAGAACTGGAAGTGATTCCAGAACCGCAAACGATTACGGAAAATTTAATAGGACCTATATATTCAATCAGGTTTGACATTCCATTAGCCACTCTGCAGATATAGTGGGTAACCTCAGACACCCGAGAGGAACTCAGGTAGCCTCAAGGACGGTGACAGAGAGGTTCTTGTTTACCCAAACTTGACATTATTGTTGTTCCAGGCTATGAGACCCGGCAGGAGGTTAAGTATAGCGTCGTTCTAAACTAGATTTAGAAGTGCACGTATATATTATTCTGCCAGAGAGTTGTCGTAGTCAGTGGGAGCAGCGGAAGCATAGTGGGCAAGTAGCTTATGTCTATTTATAGGCTTGAGCAGATATAGCGGAGATTAGATCGTCTAATTTTTGATGTGAAAGTCATGGGTTTGACTTCATCAGAATAGGGGATGGATCTGTTAAGAAGGTAGTAGGGTGTGATGTCCTGGTATTTGGATGATATACACAAAGTAGGAAGTAAAATTCCTATACTACGATCGGTTATATTGTGGTCGTCACACAGTTGTTTCTTCACAAAGGATATGGATATAATATCAGACATTCTGGTTTCTAGATCTATGGTTTTAGATCTTGATTTAGGTAGTTTCCCAATGTAGGTACATTGACAGTATTCTAAAGGTATTTAGAATAGATGACTCCTGGCATGGTAGTGTACCTGCAGGTGATAGAGTCACCCTCTCTAAAGGTGTTTTACAGACTAAAGGGGAGAGGGATGTGTATGATTGGCAGATCACTTGCTTAGGCAATTGAGTCAATCGTGAGACGTCAAGTACCACACCAGATGTTGTTTTTGCACTAGATGCGATAAGTTTATATTAATCCAATCCTGAAGAAACATAAGGAAGCAGTTTTAGAACATAAGTGCATGTTCTACGGAATTGACGACGGCAGCCTCCTTCGGGAGACGGTTATCATTCCAGGCTTCAAAGGTGACATGGATGACAGAGTGATTGTCAGAGTTATAGTTTTCCCTCTGACGGGGGACAGTATTATGGACAGGTGTTCTAAGAGGATACTGTTGGAGGCATGGTGCTGGATACTGATTAGGTTGAGTTATCGATACAGTCTAAGAAGTTTGGATTTGTAGTTCATTTATGAACTAGGTCCCATCAGATATCCAGACATATTCTACGACATGTATTACTCAATTCGGGAGATGGCTTTGTCCGCGAACTTGAGATTAAGAGAGACATAGAAAGAAACATCAAGGCGGATCCACTCACTAAGGCTATTTCTCGAACACAATAGTTTTGCAAACGAGTTTTATGAAACTGATTAGTAGAGGAGTTGGATGTTCGGTATCACGCGGGCTTTGAGTATGCGACATCGCAATAATTAGCCTTAAGTGCAAGTGGGAGATTGTTGGATATAATGCCCTCAAAGTCAATTATTGGATCGCAGGCACGTGATTGCAATGATTAAGGGAGGACCTATACCGATATGACTGTCTTACTCGAGATGATAGTATGCTATCTGGTTTGTCTTTATCATCATATATGTGCTTTAGTTCACTATTGCATGATGATAGAGCCCATAGGATTCTTGCTTGACTGCCAGCAGTATGATGGCGATCATAAACGTGGGAGCTGGGGTCTATAAGCACATCCTTAAAGTGTCTCTAGTCGTGGGAGTTTCGAGACAGGGCATCGATACTCCAGAGTAGACTAGTGTATACAGTCGAGACCCCGACGAGGGGCGGTGGCCGGTCTTACAAGCCACTCGTGTCAGTTGGATCACCTAAGATATATACAGGTGCTCATTAGGTTATGAGTACACCGGACAGGACTCGCCGGGAACATGCTAGTTGGTATTATACATATTGTCAGATAGCAGTTCCTTGGTGACATGTGTACAGGTTAGTTTGTCGACCTGAGATCGTCATTTGTCTCATGTGAGTTCCCACTGTGCTTTGATTACTACCCTACCACGCTCAAAGGAGACGTGCAAACAGGTTTTAGTTGGGTACAGTCCCGAGCCACATGGAGGCAGTGAGCGGATCGTCGGGGATTCGTCTCTCTCGATATTGGGGGTTGATGTCGCACAGTGCACGGGTGGCCATCACTAGAAATCCTCGGCCGGGGTAGTGGAGAATTATTGATTTGGATCAGTACTTTCTCAGGTGGTGATGGGCTTCATACCGACACGAATTATCGTGTTATTAGGGGTCTGACTTTATCCACCCTCTAGACTCGATATGCGATACTCTTAGACGAACGGACCGGACTGTATGGATATTGTCACTGTCAGGCTCACTAGGGTTTCTGGATGGGTTCGCTCGACAGCTTCCTTTCCAATCAATACATAGGCAACCGTTACGTACAGCTTGTACCTCTGACGTGCTAGTGGTTATACCCAGTGCCAGTGTGTTGATGAGTTATTAGAGTCCCCCACAGACATTTTCCCAAGTTCGGGCGAAACGTTGTAGAGGCTGTATGGTTTTATGGCAGGGTTCGGAAAATGCACGTGCGTTTACGCACGTGTCATATTTCGGGCAGATAATACTGGTGGGCTTTGGTTTAAGCCGGATCCGAGTATTATTCTATGTAGATATAATATCTTTGTCTCGATTGCATTTGTATTCGGTCGTAATATAAATGCGGGTATGTTTATACTGTTACGGGGTTATCCTGAAATTCGTTTCAGGGTCGCTTTTGGAAGTTGCCAATTTCCAGTTTTCTATCGGCCGTATTAAACATTCGGTTTAATACGGATTTATCTTTTTGAGGTGAGTGATAAGTGTGGAAGGTTCTAAAAGTTTCTAGATGGTGACTAGGATGATGAGGTGGCTAATGACTCATTAGTGCATTAATTGTGCATTTATTGTTTTGATGATGTGTTGTTAAGGTTCATTGTATGCAATTAATGTTATGCAAGGTGTTCATTTGACTCATGCTTTTGATTAAGTGCTAATGGCCACCCTCTCCCTTCCTACACTCACCCCCTCCTTCATAAGTGGCCGGCCATTCCTAGTGAGAGAGTGAGTTGTTGATTTGGGAAAATATGACAGTTTTGGGATTCATGGAAATTAGATAGGAAAAGTTCTCATTTCATTCCAATCCAAAAAGGCAACTTCATTAACCGTTCATCCATAGATTTGGATGTAACGAGACAAAGCATTTTACTCATTCTCTATATCAATTTTGGTCATCTCTTTTAGCAAACTTGATGATCGAGTTGCCTCGGTTCAGAGACGGGAGCCCGTTTAAAGATCCGTCGACGTGGTGCCACCTGGACGAGAAGACTGGAGATTCAGGAGATCGGAGCAGCCGCAACAAAGCATGGGATGATGGTTGAAGACCGAAGGACTCGGATCGTTCGGTATAACATTTCTACCCACTTTGTAGTTTGTTAGTTTAGCTTTAATGGCAGATCCGGGTTATAGTATGCGATAGCGCTAGTTGTAAAAGTTTTTGTTCCGCATTTGGCGTCTGTTAGACGGCCGGGGCGCTACCGTGTACTTACAGGGAGCATGGTCCCAAAGAACAGACCGGTGGTAGCCTGAGTCACTTGTTCCACAGGCATAGTGAACAGGGAAGCAGCCTGCGGCCCATAGGCTACACCTCCAGATGAGGCGGAGCGTCGGTTGCATTTGCAGTTGGAGCAGTTCGAGCAGTTGAACTCCATTGCTGTTTGATTTCTGTGCCAAGCAAGAGACCAAATCTTAGTAACTTGAAACCCGAGGGCAACCGTTAACAAACCGCGATTGGTTCGCGAAGACGACACATGAAGTGTGGAGTGGAAAGAAGAAAAGGTCCCATCGGGCGTGCCGGAATCTGTTCCCATCCGAAAGACAGCGCGACACGGACGTCTTGCCTGAGATTCGGGGCAGATGCTAATTGTTGCTATCCGTCCACCTCTCCGAAAATGCCAAGTTGATTTATGGCACCATGTATCGAAGGTTCAAACGGATGCGTCCGATATAGAAGACTTCGTCAGATTCCCCCTCGCTTGAGGGGTTTTTGATTGTGGGGACGCTCTTCCATACAGGCGCAAGCCTCTACAGTTAATTGCGCTACTGCACCGCGGTAACAACTGTCTCCTTCTCCAGATGATCACTTCGTGTCGTGGGTGTTTGTTTTGTGTTTGGTTGCCCGTGGATTGTATACGGAGACTAAGTTATGTTGTCGCCCATAGGGCGTGGACTAGTCCAAATCCGTATCTTTCATAGATTTGGGTTTGGGGGGGTTTGTGTTTAAGGATGCATTAGCCTTATTTGAGGCTAAGATCAACTTAAACGTTTGTTAAGGATACGTTAGTCTAATTTTAGACTAAGATCAACTTAACGGGACCGTTTAGATCCGACAAGAGAGCAATTGGGGGGGCTCTATGTTAGTGTATATGCCGTAAAGGCCATTACTGTATCATACTAGTTTGTATATTACTTAATGAAAGCTTGGGATATTCACCTTGTATAAACAATCTTGCTCAATATAGTAGTATGCTACTTGGTTTGTTTCTACTTCAATGTGTACATGTGTTTATTTTGCGATATCACCTATACGCATTAGTGGAGCCCTTAGGATCTTTGCTTGATTACCAGCGTTGTGATGGCAGTCACACTAGTGGGGGCTGGGTAATCTATAAGCACATCCTTATTCAGGTCCCTAGTCGCAGGACTATCGAGACAGGGCATCGATACTCCAGAGTAGACTAGCGTATGCGCTTCTCATCCCAGTGTGGGAGATGGTCTGTCCCACAGCCATCAGTACGTCGTACTGGAGATAGTATACGGGTGCTCGTTGGGTTACGAGTACACTGGACAGGACTCGTCGGGAACTGAAAGGTTGGTATTATACATATCGTCAGTTATCAGTTCCCAGGTGACATGAGTACAGCTTAGTCCGCTGACTTGACACTGACACTTCGCCTCGAGTGTGTTCCCACTGCACTTTGATCACTACCCTACCACGGCTCAAAGGAGTCGTGCAAACAGGTAATGGTTGGGTGCATTCCCGAAGCACTTGGAGGAAGTGACGGTTAGACAGGATTCGTCGCTCCCGGTATTGGGGGTTGACATCGCGCTGTGTCTAGGAGAGCCATTACACGAGTAGTCCCTGGCCAGGGCAAGCGGGATATACTGGTAGGCTTCCAGTGTTATCTCAGGGTGTTTTAGGCTTCACTCCGACACGACTTGTACCGCTATTGGGGGACTGACGTTTACCGCCCCCTAGGCCCGCCATGCGATGTATCAGACGAACAGACCGGACTGTACAGAGAATGTCACATTCAGACTCAGTAGGAGTTCAGATGGGGTTCACCTCGTCAGCCTTCTTGTCGGCATCTACCTGGGGACCGTTACGCACAGCTAGTGCCGCTTGCGGTCTGTGGTTAAACCCACTGCCAGCGTAGTGTCGAGTCTTTAGAGTCCCACACAGAGGGTATTCGCCTCTGGGCAAAACAGAGTAGAGGTCGCATGGTTTTGCGACAGGGTTCGTTCTCATTCGCGCACTTGTGCACGTTTGGAGTCCGGACGGATATTACTGGCTGGCTCTGGTTTGAGTCAGATACTGGTATATGTTTTGGGGTTGATTTTATCTCTTGGTATTCATGTTCCTCGGAACAAGAATGCGGGTGTGTATGCACAGTTGATTGAGGCGGAGGAAGAGGTTTTTCATTAGGGTTTCGGAACGGGTGCGTATGCACAGTTGACAGTCGTCTTTTTCCAAACCCTAATGGAATTATGATATATCAATTAATAATATTAATAAAATGAAATTGTGTCATGGTTGGTTTTTGTTGACTTGTTGACCATGGTTGACTTGTTGACCATGGTTGAAGTTTTGACCATCATCATTACAAAAGAAAGATGCTCTTTGATTCTAGCAAAATTCATTTAATGTTTGAAATGATAATGGTCATTCATAAACCTTCCATCAACTATTCCATTTTCATTATTATTATTAATTTGATAATTCTTTTTGCTTTATGTTATGGTTGCAAAAGAAAAAGAGCTCATTCTATCATAACCATTCTCTCTCCTCACTTCATCTTCTTCTTCCTCAAGCTCAAGGAGAATCCTTCTCATGTGTTGAGAATCTCTCTCCTTGAAAAGAAAACACCCATTAGACACTCTCTACTCACTCTAGGATCAAAGGTTTAGCAAGCCGAAGATTCTAGTTCTCTCAAAGTTCGAGAAAGAGCCCGAAGGTTGAACCCTCAGGTGGATCCATCTTTGACGGAAGAAGGCGACGAGGAAAGAACCATCAACCTCTACAAAGTTTGAAGAAGAAGGAGTTCAAGTTTAGGTATAACCATCTTTCCGAGTAGCTAACTCTCTTTAGCTTGTTTGCTAGTTTTAGTTTAGGAAAAGATCCCGACTTTGTTAGTCCATGTTGCCCCATGCGTTAAAAATTTGATTTTTATACCGTTTCCGCCTCCCCGTAAGAACCGGGGGTCGCAACGTAGACTTACAGTGGTATCAGAGCCTAACTAAACTTAAACTAGCTAGGTAGTGAAGTGTAACGAAGTTCGGAACCGAAAAATCCAAAAACCAAACTTTTCAAAAACCCTATTTTCTGTTAAATTTTTTTCTGGTCAAAACAAAATTTGTTATATACCAAAAATTATCTCAAGGTTTTTTAAAGATAACCACCAAAAACGAGCCAGAGATCTGACCAAACGACCGCGTTTCCGCGGCGACAGCAAGCTATGTCGCCGTGGATCCGCGGCCGTCTTGTCTCCTCTCTGCCTCGATTTTGGTGCAGTGTATCTCTGTATTGGTTTTAGGATTTTTAAGATATATTATATGTGCCCAGATTTTCCAGAATAGAGATTTGTTTTTGGGGGCCTATAATTCCGTATTTTTTCCGGACTTCACTACACTTTGACTATGATGGTTATATCTGTGATGTTTGTATGTATTGAACGTCGGCTAATCGCTATAAGTCGATTAGTCGGGGTTATACATCTCTGTGATCTGTGTTTGATATTGGAATGTGTATATGAATGTGTTGGACTGTCGCGGGTGAATAGCCGGGATGGATGTGAGATGAGCTTTTGTTTTTCTTTCATTCATTTGTAAATGTAAATCGATGTAATAATATTATTTGTATGGACGCACAACCGGGTCGGGGTTGTAGCCGTCATTGTATAATTCTTTTTACTGTTTTTGCTCCTAGGATAGACCCATGGAGGGGTGCACAAACTACCGGGTTCTTGGCGGGTAGTTTGCCGCACCCGTAGGGGTCTTGGGTGGGGTATTTGCTATTCACCGCGACCGTGTAATCCGTTTTTCGTTGCAGGCTCGAACGGATTGCGGATTGCTAGTATATCCAATGTATTCATCTGTGATCTGTAATGTCTATCATTGCTTTATATTTAGGCATTGCTTATGTTTTACAGCCGCGCTAGCCCAGCCCCGGCTCTGTCGTTAGTTAAGTAACCTAACGGGTGATGACGGGACCCCGTGGCGAATGCGAATGGCATAAGCGTACGTCATATTTTGGTTGTTTTCTGCAATGGTAGGATTAAATGATGGGACGCATTAAAAGAACCAATGCAAGAATATCACGCATTAAAAGAACTAATGCAAGATAATAAACCAAGTTAAAGTCGTTGGAACACTTTCGAAAAACCACTCGGTTCTTTTCAAAACTAACTTTTAAATGCGGAGCTTGAGCCACTCCTTCTAAAAGCTATCTCGTTCCATCGATTATATCAAGTTCACTACGTTCACGGTTTCGCCAAAACCATTCGTAGCCCTCCGTCGTTTCACATGAATAGTCAATAGTATTCAAGCTGTGTTTGTTGGCCAAAGTCAAGGCATAGTGATTGGTAGCTGTTGGATATTCATGTGCAGCATAGATAGATGCGTTGATTTGGAACAGTCGTACTGCCTTGTTGGCCAAAGTCAAGGGTATGTACGGGTGGATTCAAATTAACCTGGAGAACGACGGGAAGAACTTGACATGTGACTTATGATTTGTTGGCCAAAGTCAAGGTCATAAGAGCATGGGGCAGAAATCCACATCGGGAGTTTCATAAGTACTGAAACTTGCTAGATTTGCATACCATTTGGAGTGTGATGATTCTGGTAGGATTCCTTCAGTTTCGTCACGCGATGATATTTGGATCCCGATCCTACTGTGAGTATATGCTACTCCTCGGGAAATTTCTCACTAAACGATCAATGCTATAAACCTAGTATGTGTCTAGAAAGGTGTTAGCAGGGCTACGCCTCCAGGGAAAAGAGGTTCTTAAATTAAGGAACTTCACGAAAGCGTTGGAAAACCTCCCTCGAAGTACCGACACTGGCCTGGCTGAACGGTTAAGCAAGTATTGTGCGGTGGGATTGATCCCGGCTAATTCTTCCTTTGTGGTTTGAGGAGGGATTCGAGAGACAGTGGGAGCCATCCTGTTTAGACAAATTAAAAACCATTCTAAACTTGCAAGAGCATCGTGCTAAAGTGTTTCTTCTCTCTCCCCCTGTAGCGACCAAATCGAAATGACTGGACTTAAGTTACTTCTAGATAAAAACATACTGACAGGGCCAAACTACAAAGATTGGCTCAGGAATGTCAAAATGGCAATCACTTACGACAAGCTGGGGTATCTTCTTACCACCAAAGCTCCCCCCGTCCCAGGTCCCACCTCCAGCGTCGCGGATAAGGAAATCCGTAAGACTTGGGAGATTGATTGCGCGAAGGCCAGGTGCCTCGTGCTTGCCTCTATGGACAACGAACATCAGAGGAGGCATGAGAATATGGACCTCGAGTCCATATTTCTCCATACAAAAGAACTGTATGGAGAGCAGTCTCGTATCGCAAGATACGAAGTGTCGAAGAAGTTATTTTCGGCAAAGTTGGCCGTCGGATCATCGGTAGCGGACCACGTGCTTAAGATGATTGGCTACATTGAGGAGCTCGCGGAACTTGGGACCACGTTGGAAAGTGAACTCCATACGGATTTAATTCTCCAGTCCCTTCCATCCACTTACGCCCAGTTTATACTGAACTTCAACTTACAAGAAAAGGAAGTTGAACTTTCAGAACTCCTCAACATGCTGAGGAGCGCAGAGGGCACCCTACAGAAAGGTAGGGAAACACCCGCTTTGTTTGTAGGAGGATCTTCTTCCTCTAGGTCCAAGGCGAAAGCCAAGGGAAAGAGGAAGAAAGCCCCCGCCAAACCAAGAGGCGGTGTTAGTAAAGTGGGTACGAAGGGAAAGGAAAAGGCAACAAAGATTGCGGGAAAGCTTGTTGGAAAGGAAGAATGCTTCTATTGTCATAAGAGTGGACACTGGAAGAAAGATTGCAGGGCTTGGAAAGCCAGGACACAGGAACTGAAGCAGGTTGTAGCTTCAGCTTCAGGTGTGTATATTATTGAAAACTATCTTTCTATAAACTCTACTTCCTGGGTATTGGATACCGGATCAGGATCTCATATCTGTAATTCTTTGCAGGCGTTGAGAAACCGTAGGTTTTTGAAGGCAGGTGACATGACCCTCAGAGTTGCGAACGGAGCTAGCATGGATGCTAAAGCCGTGGGGGACTATCACCTGGGAATGTCAGATGGACATGTTTTGGTTTTGCGTAATTGTTTTTTTATACCCAACGCAACTTGTAATATCATTTCTGTATCTTTGGTTTCTAAAGAAGGTTATGAATTTGCGTTTGTAAGTAATGTTGTAAACATTCACCTTAATCAAGTTCTGATTGGGTCAGGTACACTGAGCAATGGTATATACGTATTAAACCAACCACAGATTTTCAATGTCCAGAGTACACACAAAAGAAAGTCTCCAGATATCAATCAGACTTTCTTATGGCATTGTAGACTGGGTCACATCAATGAGAGAAGGTTGACTAAGTTACATACAGAAGGATATTTGGATCCGTTCGAATATCAATCGTATGCCACTTGTCAATCCTGTCTCAAAGGAAAGATGACAAAGACTCCGTTCACTGGACACGGAGTAAGAGCGAGCGAGCTCTTGGGACTCGTACACAGCGACGTGTGCGGTCCAATGTCTACACATGCGCGAAGCGGTTATTCTTACTTCATTACTTTTACGGATGATTTTTCAAGATACGGTTATGTCTTCTTAATGAAACATAAGTCCGAAGCTTTTGAAAAGTTCCAGGAATATAAGAATGAAGTAGAAAAACAGACCGGCAAAAGTATCAAGATTCTAAGATCGGATCGAGGTGGAGAATACTTAAGTGCCGAGTTCCTGAATTACTTAAAAGAGAACGGAATTCTCTCTCAGCTTACTCCTCCATACATTCCGCAACACAACGGTGTATCGGAGAGACGGAACCGAACCCTATTGGATATGGTACGGTCCATGATGAGTAACGCTGAGTTACCGCGATCATTCTGGGGGTATGCGCTAGAATCAGCTGCATACCTTTTGAACCGAGTTCCTACTAAGACTGTGCCTACTACACCATATGAGATGTGGTGTGGGAAGAGGCCCCATCTCAGTCACATTAAGACTTGGGGATGTCCAGCTTTTGTTAAAAAGCAGCATGCGGACAAGCTCGAGGCACGCTCAGTACAATGTAAGTTCGTGGGATATCCAAAGAACTCCAAGGGATATTTCTTCTACTGTGAAGAGGAACAAAAAGTTCTTGTTTCTCGTCATGCCTACTTCTTGGAAACTGAGTTTTTGGAAAACCAGATAAGTGGGAGCACAGTAGAACTGGAAGAAATTCCAGAACCACGAGCTATTACTGAAAGCTTAGTGGAACCAGAGGGTTCAAAAGAACAGGATATTCCTGTGCCGCTCCGCAGAAGTAGTAGGCAGTCTCATCCGCCCGAGAGATACTACGGTTTTCTCATAGACGGGGATAGAGAGGATTGCATCATAGACTATGATGAGCCTACTAGCTTCCAGCAGGCCGTTCAGAGCGTTGACTCGGTAAAATGGCTCGATGCAATGCGGACCGAAATGGAGTCCATGTACACCAACAAAGTATGGACGTTGGACATTGCTCCAGACGGGGTAAAACCCGTAGGATGCAAGTGGATCTTCAAAAGGAAGATTGGTGTAGATGGACAGGTTGAGACCTATAAAGCTAGACTTGTAGCAAAAGGTTTCCGTCAAATACCTGGCTTGGACTATGACGAAACCTTTTCTCCAGTGGCTATGCTGAAATCCATTCGGATCCTTCTTGCCATTGCTGCCTTCCACGATTATGAGATTTGGCAGATGGACGTAAAAACCGCTTTTCTAAATGGAAATTTAGAGGAGTGTGTCTATATGGACCAGCCAGAGGGTTTCATTCAGAGTGGGAGCAGCGGAAAGGTGTGCAAATTGCTTAAGTCCATCTATGGACTAAAGCAGGCATCGCGGAGTTGGAACATCTGTTTTGATGAGACGGTCAAGGAATTTGGCTTTATCAAAAATCCAGATGAACCATGCATCTATAGTAGATTTGTAGCGAGAACTGTAGTATTCCTCGTTTTATACGTGGATGACATTCTCTTAATAGGAAATGACATTCCTATGCTACAATCTGTCAAGAGTTTCTTATCACACAGGTTCTCCATGAAAGACCTGGGTGATGCCTCTTACATCCTGGGG
Organism: Agapanthus africanus; assembly: GCA_030015575.1. Taxonomy (NCBI): domain Eukaryota; kingdom Viridiplantae; phylum Streptophyta; class Magnoliopsida; order Asparagales; family Amaryllidaceae; genus Agapanthus; species Agapanthus africanus. Next base: position 758,402,791 of record CM057340.1, read on the forward strand.
ATCCGGATCCATCGTGATAGATCCAAGAGGATATTAGGACTTTCACAGTCCAGGTACATCGACACTATACTGAAAAGATTCAGTATGGAAGATTCCAAGCGCGGTAACCTACCGGCTTGTCACGGGATCACCCTCTCTAAAGAGATGTCTCCCAAGACTGATTTGGAGAGGGATCGCATGTCTATTATACCCTACGCTTCTGCGGTAGGCTCTATAATGTATGCGATGTTGTGTACCAGACCGGATGTAGCTTATGCACTGAGTGTAGTAAGCCGGTATCAGTCAAACCCTGGGGAGAAACACTGGATAGCAGTAAAGAACATTCTCAAGTACCTGAGGAGGACTAAGGAGATGTTCTTGGTGTATGGCGGAAAAGACCTCCAGATCGAGGCCTTTGCTGACTCCAGCTTCCAGAGTGACAAGGATGATTCCAAGTCCATGTCGGGTTTTGTCTTTACCCTCAATGGAGGGGCGGTGTGTTGGAAGAGTTCCAAACAGGAAACCGTTGCAGACTCGACGATGGAAGCGGAATACATCGCTGCATCTGATGCCGCAAAAGAAGCTGTCTGGATGAGGAAGTTCTTGAAAGAACTTCAGGTGGTTCCGTCCATTGTTGACCCAATACCTCTGTATTGCGACAACAACGGGGCTATAGCTTTAGCGAAGGAACCCAGGTCCCATCAGAGATCCAGGCACATCTTGAGGCGGTATCACCTGATCAGGGAGATCGTGGATCGCAAGGAGATCGAGGTTCGGAGGGTTGCTTCAGAAGAAAACACTGCAGATCCATTCACCAAGGCCCTACCCCAGACTCAGTTCGAGCGGCTGATGAGATGATAGGTCTTCGATACGCCAGTACATGGCCTTAGTGCAAGTGGGAGATTGTTAGTGTATATGCCCTAGAGGCCATTACTGTATCATACTAGTTTGTATATTACTTAATTGAAGCTTGGGATATTCACCTTGTATAAACAATCTTGCTCAATATAGTAGTATGCTACTTGGTTTGTTTCTACTTCAATGTGTACATGTGTTTATTTTGCGATATCACCTATACGCATTAGTGGAGCCCTTAGGATCTTTGCTTGATTACCAGCGTTGTGATGGCAGTCACACTAGTGGGGGCTGGGTAATCTATAAGCACATCCTTATTCAGGTCCCTAGTCGCAGGACTATCGAGACAGGGCATCGATACTCCGGAGTAGACTAGCGTATGCGCTTCTCATCCCAGTTTGGGAGATGGTCTGTCCCACAGCCATCAGTACGTCGTACTGGAGATAGTATACGGGTGCTCGTTGGGTTACGAGTATACTGGACAGGACTCGTCGGGAACTGAAAGGTTGGTATTATACATATCGTCAGTTATCAGTTCCCAGGTGACATGAGTACAGCTTAGTCCGCTGACTTGACACTGACACTTCGCCTCGAGTGTGTTCCCACTGCACTTTGATCACTACCCTACCACGGCTCAAAGGAGTCGTGCAAACAGGTAATGGTTGGGTGCAGTCCCGAAGCACTTGGAGGCAGTGACGGTTAGACAGGATTCGCCTCTCCCAGTATTGGGGGTTGACATCGCGCTGTGTCTAGAAGAGCCATTACACGCGTAGTCCCTGGCCAGGGCAAGCGGGATATACTGGTAGGCTTCCAGTGTTATCTCAGGGTGTTTTGGGCTTCACTCCGACACGACTTGTACCGCTATTGGGGGACTGACGTTTACCGCCCCCTAGGCCCGCCATGCGATGTATCAGACGAACAGACCGGACTGTACGGAGAATGTCACATTCAGACTCAGTAGGAGTTCAGATGGGGTTCACCTCGTCAGCCTTCTTGTCGGCATCTACCTGGGGACCGTTACGCACAGCTAGTGCCGCTTGCGGTCTGTGGTTAAACCCACTGCCAGCGTAGTGTCGAGTCTTTAGAGTCCCACACAGAGGGTATTCGCCTCTGGGCAAAACAGAGTAGAGGTCGCATGGTTTTGCGACAGGGTTCGTTCTCATTCGCGCACTTGTGCACGTTTGGAGTCCGGACGGATATTACTGGCTGGCTCTGGTTTGAGTCAGATACTGGTATATGTTTTGGGGTTGATTTTATCTCTTGGTATTCATGTTCTTCGGAACAAGAATGCGGGTGTGTATGCACAGTTGATTGAGGCGGAGGAAGAGGTTTTTCATTAGGGTTTCGGAACGGGTGCGTATGCACAGTTGACAGTCGTCTTTTTCCAAACCCTAATGGAATTATGATATATCAATTAATAATATTAATAAAATGAAATTGTGTCATGGTTGGTTTTTGTTGACTTGTTGACCATGGTTGACTTGTTGACCATGGTTGAAGTTTTGACCATCATCATTACAAAAGAAAGATGCTCTTTGATTCTAGCAAAATTCATTTAATGTTTGAAATGATAATGGTCATTCATAAACCTTCCATCAACTATTCCATTTTCATTATTATTATTAATTTGATAATTCTTTTTGCTTTATGTTATGGTTGCAAAAGAAAAAGAGCTCATTCTATCGTAACCATTCTCTCTCCTCACTTCATCTTCTTCTTCCTCAAGCTCAAGGAGAATCCTTCTCATGTGTTGAGAATCCCTCTCCTTGAAAAGAAAACACCCGTTAGACACTCTCTACTCACTCTAGGATCAAAGGTTTAGCAAGCCGAAGATTCTAGTTCTCTCAAAGTTCGAGAAAGAGCCCGAAGGTTGAACCCTCAGGTGGATCCATCTTTGACGGAAGAAGGCGACGAGGAAAGAACCATCAACCTCTACAAAGTTTGAAGAAGAAGGAGTTCAAGTTTAGGTATAACTATCTTTCCGAGTAGCTAACTCTCTTTAGCTGGTTTGCTAGTTTTAGTTTAGGAAAAGATCCCGACTTTGTTAGTCCATGTTGCCCCATGCGCTAAAAATTTGATTTTTATACCGTTTCCGCCTCCCCGTAAGAACCGGGGGTCGCAACGTGGACTTACACTCTATTATTTAGTTTAATGATATTACGGTCGATAGGTAGTTTAAGGACATTGCGGTCCAATGTTAGTTTTAAGGCGTTGCTGTCAAAGTTAAAGACATCATAGTCCGTGGATTTAAGGATTCCACAGTCCGGCGTTAGTTTTAAGACATCACAGTCAAGGTTAAGAACGTCATAGTCCGTTGTTAGTTTTAAGACATCCCGGTCAAGGTTAAGGACATCATAGTCTATGAGTTTAAGGACCCCACAGTCCGTTGTTAGTTTTAAGACATCCCGGTCAAGGTTAAGGACATCATAGTCCATGAGTTTAAGGACCCCACAGTCCGTGAAATTTATGGTTGTTGGGACCCATCATCTCTTTGAAGACGTTAAGGAATTACAACGACAAATATCAAAGGAGTGAAAAGATGTACTCTTGAACCAAGGTAGATTAAATGATCTGTAGCCCAATTTTGGAACCATGACCAATTAATTATATTGTGAGCCCATTGGCTCAGTTAAGTCTGGATTGAGGACTTATGGCCAACTTGGGCTAAGTCCAACTGAATTTGACCCTTTATTGGACTACTTGACATTTGTCTGATTTTAGCCCATATTATTTTCATCTTTGATTTCCTCAATTTTGAGATTCAATTGAAGGAGAGGCTTTGCCTCTGGAAAATTAGCCAAAAATAGTGTTTAGACAATAGGGAGCAGCAGTGTTAAACACTAGAAATAAAGCTTTCAGATTAGTGTTAAACACTAGAGAATAATAATGTTAAACACTGGAAAGTAAGATTCTCAAATTAGTGTTAAACACTAAAAGATGATCAGTGTTAAACACTGGGAATAGGATTTTCGAATTAGTGTTAAACACTAGCAGATAATCAGTGTTAACCACTAGAAATAAGACTCTCAAATTAGTGTTAAACACTAAAATATGATCAGTGTTAAACACTGGGAATGGAGCTCTTGAATTAGTGTTTAAAATACTAAAAAGAAGAATCACGTGGGGACACGTGAGGGCGCCCAAAGGTGGGACCAGATCTCCTTTCCTTCTTTCTGCAAGTAAGCGTTAAACACTTTTTATATCTTCGTTGGAGCATCACGTGCTGACACGTGAGGAGAATTAGTGCGCTGATTGTTAGAGCATCAGCTAAGGGGTCACGTGGGAACACGTGAGAGCACCCAAGACTTTTATTTCTTTTATTTTTTCTATCTGTGTTCCGGGAGTCACGTGGAGCACATGAGGCATTGCCTCTGAGCTTTTTCCTCCTTATTTCTGTGGGTCTTTACAGGGGTCACGTGGGGCACGTGACCCTGGTTCTTTGCCTGTTTGAAGATCTGTTTATCCTTTTTAAGAATTAAATTTTTCATAGGGTTAAACCCTAGCAATAACTTTAGAGGAATTAAATTCCTATTTTCTTTTGAAGAATTATATTCTTAGATAGGGTTAAACCCTAATTTTCCTTCTGTGGGAATTAAACTCCCATATATGTAAGGAATCAAGTTCTGGCATAGGGTAAAATCCTAATTTTATTTTAGGAGGAATTAAATTCCTGTGAGCTTGAGAGAATCAAATTCTCAATTAGGGTTAAACCCTAGTTATGTCCATCTTGAAGGAATTAAATTCCTATAATTTTGGAGAATTGAATTCTCATATACGGTTAAACCCTAATTTTATCTTGGAGGAATTAAATTCCTATAACTTTGTGAGAATTAAATTCTCAAAACTCAATTCCTCCTCTATGTTTTAGATCTGCATGGCAGGATCTCGACCCGATGAGAATTAAATTCTCAACCTATGGGGAGATGTGCACTTTGCAGATCTTCAACCAGAGAAAGAACTAAGTTCTTTTTATTATATAGAAGAGGTAAACTCTTAGATTGAGAATTAAATTCTCTTTTTATAGAAGTTTTGATCCCCTTTCTTTTCTTACCTAGGGTTTTCTTTGTAGAGAATTAAATTCTCCTCTCTTTTCTCTCTGAATTTTCAAGATTCCAAAGCTCTATATCCCTCTCCCTTCTTTTGGCTCCTATTTATAGGAGAAGGAAAAGAATCAATCTGTTTAGTAAATCTTTCATTGAAAGATTTGATTTGTTTTCATCATTAATCCGGGCCTTTAGATTATTAGGTGAATTTTATTCACCGTTGGATTTTAAATCCAAAGATATTCCTTTTGTTATTTCGGTGAGATTTAGGGGAAATCTTTCCTTGTCCAAGATTTTTCCATAAATTGGTGATATTTAATCACCCTGGGATTCTTAATCCAGCGGTTCTCCATAATTCTTCTCCATTTTGGAAAGATTTAAATGATCTTTTTTCAGAATTTAATTCTGTTGGACAGTAAGGCTTTTAAAGCCAGTCACGTGTGGCCACGTGACCTTTGGTCCCGTGTGAGCACGTGATCCCCGGTCACGTGTAAGCACGTGACCCCCGGTCACGTGTAAGCACGTGATCGTCTGAATGGACTCCTATTCTGTGCTCTGTTCTGTGCCGCTGCTTTAACCCTCACGTGCCAACACGTGACCATTGGTCACGTGTAAGCACGTGATGCCTCTTCTGAAGCTTTTTCCTGATTTTTAATCAGGGAACAGACACCTTCTGTGGTATGACAGGGTGGTCCTTCTCTTGCCGAACCTTCATCTTCTTCTGTCGGTGGGGGTAGTTTTGGTCAACTACAGAGTCTTGGACTCTTCGCTAGACCCTGTGAATTTTGGATGACAGCCGCTGAGGGGACTGCTCTGGCTTCGCCTTTGAAACAATTTCAGCGGGTGGTGGGGACCTTTTCAACACGGCAGTTGGAGAGTTCTTATGCATCCTCCTAAGCGGCTCAAAACTGTTCCCAGTTGGAACAGCAGCATCGACTTCCACCGTTGGAGCCCGCGGAGTCAGTCCAGAAGGGGAACTGCCCCCAGCTTCCCTCATCCGGCGGCAGTGGCGACGTCGAGCGTGTCTTGCAGATGGTATTGGCTCAGTTACGGGGTGGCTTCATCATGCCCCATATTCTGGTGAAGGGCTGCCGTTGGTGCTAGCCTATTAAAAACTGACGTCCGTTGAGAAAAAACGTCCAAACTATCGAAGACTGATTTTTGAGCAGGGGAAGCAGCCTTGGTGACTTCGCCCGAAGCGGGAGTCAGAACGGTCATTCTTGCAAAGACCGACCCCTTAGCAGGAGAAGTCTTTCTGATGACTTCGTCCGTTGGAGTTGGAATGGCTATCCGCTTTGGGATAACTCCTTCGGGTATTGCAGGATTCTTGACGGGCCCACCTGAGTTTCGGCTCAGCCTGTCGAAGAATGAGGTGATGGATTTGGAAGACCCGTTGAGAGGGGCCGTGGTAGCGGTAAGCCGATCAAAGACCGACTTCTTCGGAGCTTTCTGTGATGGTACTGGTGCGTTGAAGCTTATCGGCGGGAGCATGGTCCCGAAGAACAGTCCAGTGGTGGCCTGAGTCATCTGTTCCACTGGTATGGCGAAGATGGAGGCCGCTTGGGGCCCATAGGTCACTCCTCCGGTGAGGACGGAGTGGGAGTTGTTGTTGCAGCTGGTGCAGTTGGAAGCCATTTTCTCTGCACGGGAGCAAGACACCAAATCTTAGTACCTCGAATCCAGGGGCAACCACATTAAACCGCAATTCATTCGCGAACACGACACACGAAGTGTGGAGTGGAAAGAGGAAACGGTCCCACCGGGCGTGCCAGAATCTGTTCGCCGCCGAAAACCAGGAAGACAGACGTCTTACCTGAATTTGAGGGGGCAGATGCTATTTGGTTTTATTCGTCCACCTCTTCGAAGATGCCAAGTTGATTTATGGCACAATGTATCGGAGGTTTAGACAGATGCATCCGTTGTAGCAGACTTCATCAGATTCCCCCTCGTTTGTGAAGGGTTTTTGAGTGTGGGGACGCTCTTCCCTACAGGCGCAACCCCCTGCAGTTAATTACATTACCGCATCGTGGTAACCACTTTCTCCTGCTCCAGAAGATCACTTCGTATCGTGTGTGTTTGTTTTATTTTTGGTTGCCCGTGGATTGTATACGGAGACTAATTTATGTTGTCACCTGTAGGGCGTGGATTAGTCCAAATCCGTATTTTCTTAGATTTGGGTTTGGGTTGGTCTAAGGCTCGTTAATCTCTTTTGAGATTAAGATCAACTTTAATGTTTGTTGAGGATACGTTAGTCTAATTTTAGACTACGATTTACTCAACGGGGGGAGTCAGGATCATTTAGATCCAACGAAAGAGTATTGGGCTCCATCGTCATAGTTTAGGGACGTTACGATCTATTGGGTTTAAGGACATCATAGTCCATGAGTTTAAGGACCTCATAGTCTATAAAGTTTAAGGACATCATAGTCCATGAGTTTAAGGATCTCATAGTCCAATTTAAAGACATCATAGTCTAGTTTAAAGACCTCATTGTCTGTAAAGTTTAAGGACATCATATTCCATGAGTTTAAGGACCTCATAGTCCATGGGGTTTAGTTTAGGGACGTTGCGTTCCATAAGTTTAAGGACATCATAGTCCATGGAATGTCTGGTTGTTGGGACCCGTCATCTCTCTGAAGACGTTGAAGAATTACAACGACACATATCAGAGGAATGAAGAGATGTACCCTTGAACCAATATTGGTTGGGAGATCTATAGTCAGGTTTGGGACTAAGACCAATTATGGAAATTGTGAGCACATGGGCTCGGTTGGTCTGAGTTAGGGACTTGTGGCCAACTTAGGCTCAGCCCACTCAGTTTTGATTAAAGTGTTGAACACTTGTTTGGGCTCGGTCCCTTTTTTTCAACAATACTGAGCATTAATTTGGGTTCTGACACCCCTCTTTCTTTTTTTCTTTTATTGAGTGTTGAACACTCTTTATGGCGTAGAGCGCTTTATGTATAGAGCGCTTGATGCTGAGCACCAGATTTGGAGTGCTAAGGCGCTTCTTCTGAAATAGCGCACACGTGGGGAGCACGTGAAGCGCTTGGCGCTGAGCGCCAAATTTGGAGCGCTGGAGCGCTAAAGGGCTTCTTTTAGAATAGCGCCCACGTGAGGAGCACGTGGAGTGCTTGGCACTGAGCGCCAGACTTGGAGCGCTAGAGCGCTTCTTATAAAATAGTGCCCACGTGAGGTGCACGTGGCACGCTTGGCGCTGAGCGCCAAACTTAGAGCGCTTCCTTTAAATTGGAGCGCTGGGCACTGAGCGTCAGATTTAGAGCGCTTTAGCTAAAGCGCTTCTTACAAAATACCGCTTGGAGCGCTGGGCGCTGAGCGCTAGACTTGGAGCGCTAAGGCGTTTCTTTTTAAATTGGAGCGCTAAGGCTCTTCTTTGGCTGCTCTGATCAGTTCTGTGCTCTGAGAATTAAATTCTCGGTTTATAAGAGATTTTGTCTCATGGATCTAAGAACTAAGTTCTTCTCCTTTTGATGAGATGCTATGATCTCTTTTACTTTCGTGAAAGATTTTGTCTTATAGATCTGTGATCTGAAAAAGAACCGAGTTTTTATGATGTGAGAGTTAAACTCTCAAAAAAATCGAGGAGATGTTATGATCTCGCTTATTATTATTTACCTTGAAGAAAATTTCTTCTTCTTAGAGCTTGCTCTTCTCTTTTTCTTTTCTGAGAACTTGAAGTTTATGGGGGGGTCTTCTCTTTTAAGACTTGAAGTCTAGGGTCCTTTACATAGGGGAGGCTGATTTGTTGAATCGGTTAAGGAAATCTCTCATTGAGAGATTTCTAATTGATTTGAGGGTGTTTCCCACCATTGAATCTTTGATCCAATGGCTTCTGTTTTACAGAAGACATCCTTCTTGTTATTAACAAGATTGGGAAAATATTTTCTCATATAGAAATTGTTCTGTATCTTGGTGATTTTTAATCACCATTGGATCTTTGATCCAACTGTGCTCTGATTTATAGAGCACAATCTTTCTTATTTGGAAAGATTGGTGGAGTATTTCCTCAACAGAATTTGATTCTGTAATTTGATAATTCATTTATCTCAGTTGGATCTTTGATCCAATGGTGGAGAACATTTAGTTCTAGCGCTTGGCGCTCTCGTGCTTTGCACGTGAGGCGCTGCCTCAGAGTCTTTGACTCTTAGCGCCAGCGCTCTCGTGCTTTGCACGTGAGGCGCTGCCTCAGAGTCTTTGACTCTTAGCGCCGGCGCTCTCGGCGCTGCCGCTGGTGCTCTCGTGCTTTGCACGTGAGGCGCTGCATCAAAGACTTTGACTCTTAGCGCTGGCGCACTTAGCGCTGGCGCTCTCGTGCTTTGCACGTGAGGTGCTGTGTCACGCCCCGCTTCCCAGAGTGCGCTAAGATCGGTACGTGACAGAGCCAACCATGCTACATGTGGATAGGAAAGATCCCTCCACAGTCACATTACGGCTGTCTAGAGATATCAAGAATAGTTATAAACTATCTAATACATGTCCATAAGCCAGAATGAAAGAGTCATGAAATAAAATAATGCGGAAGCAAAAGATTCAAATACAATAATGATCTGGAATGTGCGTCCCATAATACGGGCTCACATCAGGAATAAAATACTGAAAAGAAAGCTAAACTAAACTAATAACAGGTCCTCACTGCTCAGCCTGTTGATCAAAATACTCCTGAGCAGCTTGTGACAAGGATAAGGGATGTGGGCCATGCAAAACCCAGACGACAGTGCGTCATAATATCAATAATTCTAAGCAAGCAGGATATAATGAGACATGCAGGCATGAAGTATAAACAGTAACAAGTTATCAGGAAATAAGCAGTAATATGAATATATATCAGTGAACAGGATATATACAGGTGAAGTGCAGTGAGTAGTCTAAACTGTGCTACAGGGTTATCTACTCTAAAGTTATTTGAAATCAATTAATGTAATCCTTAGCGTAACCCATCGGTCTATGCCCCGTTCATTCCCCACGGGACCACGGTAAAATGATATAATAGACTGTGAGTCTATGTCCCGTTCATTTCCCACGGGACCACAGTAACATGATGTAATAGCCCTTTGAGTTACGTTCGGCTACATTCTTGATTTTCCCATACCCCCAAGGTTATGTGTGTAAGTCAGTATTGATAAATCTGGAGCTAATGCCAACACAGGATCAAGCAGGTACAGGTTTGTCTGTGTAGACAACAGGATATGTCCGTAGGGACAACAAGTCAAGATTGTCGGCATTAGTAACAAGATCAGGTATCAAGTCGGGCTGTGGTACATCAGGTCGTGTCAGGTAGTGCACATGTATCAAGTCATGTCAAATAGTGTATCAGGTCATGTCAAGTAGTGCACAAGTATCAAGTGGGTGCTCATAATCAAACTGTAGTAAATATGGGTGCACACAATCAATTATGGAGTATTAATATGACAATAAAATGAAATACTGTAACATGGTATGCGAATAGGTATAAAAATAAATGGTATGGATGCACAATTATCGATTAGGTTTACATCCTGACTATATAGGGTGTACAATATCAAGCATGGGGTTTCGATATAACAACAATATGTAATAATGTGCCATGGTATGCAAATTGGTATATAATTAATTGTATGGATGCACAATAAAACATGGATGCATAATTAACTATTAGGGTTATATTTACGGTTCCAAGACTAAATGTGATGCACATTATTAAGTATGGGTGTTACTACAATAATAATATGAATTAATGTGATCTATAAATGCAGTTATATATATTTTAAATGATATGGATGCAAACGGGTATCCGAAAACAGTAAACTTTTAGTATGGATGTACAATATGATAAACGGGTAATATTTTACTTATATGGATGCATAATAATATACCTAGCATGTAGCAAGATGAATTAGCATGCGACTAGATATGTAAATGGTGATATAATAATATTAATATGAATAACATATTCAAACCGATTAATAACTATAAAAGTGGTATTGATTAACCATGCACAAGAAAGTTCCGTTCAGAAATTCAGCGTTACCCTGATTAGTAAAATAGCTTAAAAATAACAAACGTTCTCCAAAAGGGACGTGTCTTATACCAAAACAAAGATCATTCAATAAGGTTTTCATTTTTATAAGTTGAAATATCTCAGGTTGTTCGTACAAAAAGTTATGAACATTCGAAGTTGAAAGTTTGTTGCTGGAATTTCCTTGGACAGCAGTTTAGAGATATTTTCATTTGCATTTTACGTTATTTAAATAATTTATTTTGCAAGTAAATATTTCATAGTGTTATATTATTCTGAGTTAGCTTCGTAACAAACTAAAGAACGTATACTAATGAGTTTTCTATGATTTATAACTAATTTTAGGTAAGGTGTACAGTAAATTTCAGATTTGTCGTATCCGCTTTGCAACGACGTTTCATGTGTAAACTATAATATTTCAAACTATATTTTGTATAATATTATAAAATACAGATTATAAACTAATTAAAGATAATAATAAGAAATATTACAACAATATAAATTTTATAGATATAATTATAGCATGTCGCAAGTTGTAAACTTTCATATATTTTATATTATAAAACCGATTAACGTTAAATAAATACGGTATATAATTTATATAGACATAGCTGTATGATGATGATGATGATGATGATGATGATGATGATACGGAAACATATAAATAAATTACATATAGCATAGCATGTAGCAAGTTGTAAACTTGCCTCGATCGAATCACGCGACGGATATGCACGGCACGTCCGACATCGGTAAATCGTCGCAACGCACACGCGGCACGCGGGACGGGTCCATGCAAGGCAAGAGGGTGATCACACAGGCAAGGTAAGTTTACTGGATCACTCGGATCGTCAGCGACGAGCACGGCTCCAGCGGTGATCACCGAAATCAAGAAATAAGATCAAGAAAAAGAAAGAAGAAAGAAGAAGAAGAGGCTGTGTATTAAATAAGGAAAGAAAAAAATATATATATATAAATATATATATGCAGAGGAGAGAGAGGGGGGGTTGTTATTAAGATTTAGATTTTAATTTAAAAAGACTTTGTAAGTTATAAATATTTTAAACTGTTAAATTTTAATAAAGATATTAGATGAAATAAAATTGGATTTTCTGGTAAATACAAATTTAGTCCAAAATACGCCCGGGTCGGGTCTAAAATTCAATTTCAAAAATATAAAAAAATATACATGTCGACCAAAACTCAAATTGGATATCCGGGTAACGAAAATGCATACCCCCAAGAACAGATGTACGTATGTGCGCGTAGCCATCCAAACAAGTCCGTTTCACTGAACGGGACGAGAACAAGATTCGCGGATGCTACGACAGGATCAGGGGTATCATGCAAGCCATGCTAGATATTTTTAAAATATTTTAATTGATTTTAAATGTTATATTAAAAAAATGCATATGCCAGATAAAATGCTAGTATGTAGTAAAAAATGAAAATGCACGAATCCATGTAACAGGTCAGGATAAATCATAAACATGAATCAAGACAGGTTTCTGTTAGTTATATATATGACTTGAAGGCCATTGTTGTACATATGATGTATATTATAGTGGATGCTTGGATATATAGAGAGAGGACTTTCTTGCTCGACATGATAGTATGCTATTTGGTTTCACTTTGTCTTAACATGTTGACTTGTATTAGTTTACTGTCTTGCTCTCACATGTTGATAAAGCCCTTAGGATATGTACTCGACTACTGGGACTATGATGAGATCATACTAGTGGGGTCAGGGTAGTCAACGAGTACATCCTATAAATGTTCCTAGTTGAGCGTGTATCGAGACAAGGCATCGATACACCAGAGTAGACTAGCGTATACGCATATTGACCCATATGATGGACGATGGATGATCCCATATCCATCGGTGTTTGACATCAAAGATGGTGTATGGGTGCTCAGTGGAGACTGGGTACATTGAACGGACTCGCCGAGAACTCCTAGATGGATATATATCTATCGTCAGATAGCAGTTCTCCGGTGACACTGGTACAGATTAGTCTGTAGACCCGAGATCGTCATAGAGTCTTGTGTGATTCCCACTGTGCTTTGATTTCCACCTTACCACATCCAAGAGAGCATGCAAAACGTTGGCTTTTGGGTACAGTCCCGAATCACATGAAGGCAATGAGCGATAGAAGGAGATTCGTCTCTCCCGGTATAGGGAGTTGATGTTGTGCTGTGTTTGATTGGCTATAACTGGAAGTCCCTGGCCAGGGCTGATATAGAGTGCAACTGGTAAGTGTTATCAGTAGTTTCTCGACTTGTTATGAGCCTCACATTGACACGACTTATCGGTTACTGGGGTCTGATGTTTACCACCCCTAGACTAGATATGCAACATATCAGACGAAGAGACCGGACTCTACGGTAGTGTTACTGATTGGATTCATAGGAGAATGTACAAGCTTGCTTGTTGATCTTCTGATCGCTCAATACCTGGGTGGCTGTTACGTTTAGCTGACCGCTTGCAGCTTGTGGGTGTTTGATATGATCATCACCTACTGCCGGCGTATTGACAATTCTTTAGAGTCCTACACAGAGGTTTCCTGACTCAGACAAAACGGAGTAGGAGCACATATGTGATATGTGCGGGACCGAGAATAATACGATATGAGATACCGTATTCTATTCTCGCGATATGTGATATCGGCCGGGTATATATGATATAGCCGGGTCATCGGATCAAGTGTTGGTTCGATGAATCGCTGCATGTTATATTAGTCGGTTATATGCGATATAGCCCGATTGTCGGATCAAGTGTTGATTCGATAATTTAATATATAATTATATATGTGATATATTGCATTACATTAACTAATATAAGCTCGCTTTATTGATTCATTTTCTCACCAAATAATACATTGATATATATGCGATATATGTTAATTGTATTATTTTCTTTTGTTACAAAAATATATTATATATGTGATATATAATATTGTAACAAGTTATGATTACAAATGCAACATGTTTTGTGGAGATTAAACATAGTTAGGGTTTGATTTGGGTTAGCTTTTTCATGAAACTTCTAGAAGCTTTATTTTGTTTTAAGCTAATATATTTTGGTTTGATATTTTGTGTAGATATTTGTTAACCCAACCCAAACCCTTTACCCTAGTTGATTCTCTACATGAGTTAAGCCACTCATTCTTAACTCAATGGTTGATTTGTAACCATAGAAATAATTCATTATTCATCACAAAAAGGATTATTATCTTCTTCTTCTTCATGCTCTTGAAAAGAAAAGGCTTTCTAGTTTTTTGTAAAGTGATGAATTAAACTGAGAAAATGAAAACAAAAGAGAGCTAAATTTCTACTTCATCATCCCATCTATTCTATCCACTTAGATTAGGGTGTTCACTTCATTAATACTTGATTAGAGAAGTGAAGCTTGAGTTAAAAATTCTTCAAGGTAGATCATCTTCGAAAAGGAAGACTTCAAGCAAGTATGGATCATCCGGCTTGTGGAGCCTCTCTAGAGTCCGGAAGTTCATGGATCGCGGTGAAGGGACTACTACTCGGAGCTTATGAAGCGAAGGAGCGGACTACAAAGTTTGTAATCCCTCTCTCTTAGATGTAAAGTTGTTTACATGCTTTGTTAACCCTAATTATCTAGCAAAGATCCTCACTTTAGGTTGTTCGGCACTTGAAAAATTTAGATTTGGCATGGTTGATGCCTTATGTACCCTTGTGATAGTGCCTAGTAACCTTAAAGTGGTATCAGAGCCTAGCTAGAGTATTAGGCGACGTGTAGACGAAGTTAAAAGTCCGATCGAACCCCGAAACGTCGTAAATGACCCCCTCTCTGGAAATTTTTTAAAAAGATGGTTTTTTCCGTATTAAAAATACTCAGAAAATTAAGCAAGTGATTCTATGGATATCTGTGAAGTACGACACCCTAACTCCATCAAGTCACCGCGGAACCACGGCCAAACCAAGTTTTTGGCGGCGGTTCCGCGGCCGAACATGAGGAGTAAGGGATCGTACTTTAATAGTACATCCGTAGGTATTACTATTGCTTCTGGGAATTTTTTATTTTACTCAAGTGTTGAGTTTTCTGGAAATCTACAGAATTCGTTGATTCGACGGAATGTTTAACATCGTTTAGTTTTTCGGATAATTTAGAACGTGTTAAAAGGTTTGAACGGATATCAATAACTCACTTTTTCCCCTGTCGGAAAACTTTCAAGTGTTGGATTTTTCCTGAGTTTAAAACTTTCGGGAAATCATGCTAGCGTATCTGTGGACCCTCTAAAAGAACGTAACCTTAACTCGATTATGTGGCCGTTGAAACTGCCACTGAACCCTAGAGTTTATGGTAGTTTAGCGTTGCCACATGTGAGGCGTTGGTTTGACCCTTCTACGGCTGGTTCATTGGGGCTATGACATTTCTGGGATTTTTGAACTCCGCTCAAGTGTTGAGCTATTTGGGAAATCTTGGGTATTTGATTATTCGATCGGAAAGTTTAACATTGTTTATTTATCTGGAATGTGATACAATATGTGGAATTCATATAGTTAGGCATGAAATGCGAAGTATGTGATATTTCAGATTTAAGATGTCTAAAGTGATTGTGGATTCCAAATGTTGTAGTTTTACACTTTCTTTTCTATGACCGTAAGCGTAGTATGTGGTGTATCGCCGACTTCGTTGCTATACATCAACGACAATCGGGATACGCATACTTGCTTACGTTGATGATATGAGATACTATGTGTTGCTGTGATATGTTATATTGGATCGTCGTGTTCTGAATAGCCGGGGGTTTTATGTGAGATGAGGGTTTTTATTTTCATTCATGTAAAATTCATTTGTATGTAATATTCTTTTATTGGGGCACTTACGGGTTGAGGATGATACAACCATTGTATATTATTTACTTTTCCGCATTAGGTAGACCCAAGGAGGGGAGCACAAGTAACCGGGTTCTAGGGTCCAGTGGGAGGCCATCTCGAGGAGTCGAGACCGGGTCTCCTAACCCTAGAATTGGCAGTGTTGCTTGCCGCTCTCGTAGGGGTCTAAGGATGTGGGTTTGGCTATTCATCGCGACCGTGGAATCCTTATTTTATACAGGCTCGAAATAAAACACGGACGTCCTAGTATATCCAATATTTTCATATGTTATCTTCTGCTGCAATGTTCTGTGATGAGATCATATTACTGCCTGAGACGAATGCTTATAATATATATATGATGATATATAAATATTACTGCTTTCGTTTCTTCTGTAATACTTAGGAAGCATAATTGATAGAATTTATTAATGAGATTAATAAAAGAAAAGAAACCTAAAAGATGTTGTAGAATCAAAACTTTATAAAAAGGGTAGCTACAGTTTTGCTTTGCATAGCGGTATATATGATATACCCTGCACCTTATTCGATGAGGAAAGAGCCGGGATCCCTTCACCGGGAGTGACCTTTTTAGCAAAACTGGCAGATGCTACAAACTCACGGTTTAGTTTTTGATTGCTTCTATAGTTCTTGCTTTGCACCGTGGTATATATAATATACCCTGCACCTTATTCGATGAGGAAAGAGACGAGATCCCTTCACCAGGAGTGACCTCTTTAGAGAAACTAGAAAAGCCTAAAAAACACTCATTTTCAAAATCACTTGTTTCTACAACGATATCAAGTTCATTACGCTCATGGTTTTCTGAAAAACCTGCGTAGCCCTCCGTCATTTCAGATAGAGACTAGTTAGTATTCGTGCTGCGTTTGTTGACCTTAGCCAAGGCGTAGTGTACGGTAGCTAATTAGTATTTATCTGCTAAAACATGAGATGTGATTGACTTAGGGTAGTCGTGCGACTTTGTTGACCTTAGCCAAGGTTCGTACAGGTGGTTTTAATTCAATCGAGAAATGACGGGTTGAACTTGGCTAGCACTTATGATTTGTTGACCTTAGCCAAGGTCATGAGTTGCTAGGGACAAAAGTATTATCGGGAATTTCAATTGTTGAAATTTTCAATGAGACTGCATACCTCGTATGAGATAGTTGGATCCCGATACCTACTGCGAATAAGAGTTACTCCTGAGAGAGTTTTACACAGGACAATTAGCCGATCAAGTAGGTGACTAGAAAGGTGTTTACGGGGTTAAGCCTCTGGGAAAACGATATTTATTTTAATTAAGTCCGTGCGAAAGCACGGGGAACCTCCCTCAAACTACCAACACTGGCCTGGCTGAAAGATTGGCGAACTTGTAAGGTGTAACTAATCCCGGCTAGTCTTTCCTTTTAGGGTTTGAAGGAAGATTTGATAAAAACAGTGGGAGACATCCTGATTTGATAAGATAATAACCAATCTAATCTTGTAAGAGCATACGCTAAAGTGTTTTCTTCTCTCTCTCTCTCCAGGTAGCGACCATGTTAGGCCTTAATCAAGATAATAATATGGATGTATTGACTGAACCCGCTTATTATACTGAGCAGGGGAACGTTGGTCCCGTTTTTTCTTATAAGTGTTATAAGACTGAGCAGGAAATAGGAGAATATCTGGATTCTCACACCGCCCAAACGAAGAACAAGCATGTTGATGCATCTTCTTCGGGTGTGTTAGTTATCGAGAACTGTTTCTCAGTTCACTCTATGTCCTGGGTATTAGATACCGGATCGGGATCCCACATATGTAATATGTTACATGGGCTACGTAAAGGTAGAGAACTGGGAATGGGTGATCATTCCGTAAGAGTAGGGAATAGTGCAGATGTTGCAGCCAAGGCTGTTGGCGAATATCATCTTGTGTTACCAAATGGTAATACATTGGTTCTGAACGAGTGTTATTACATTCCGACCCTGATATGCAATATTATATCAGTTTCTTTATTGAATAAAGAAGGATATAATTTTTGTACAGGATGATGTTATGAACATATTCCTGAATCAAAAGTTGATTGGATCAGGATCGTTAAATAATGGCATATACGTTCTCAACCAAACTACAGTACTTAATGTACAAAACACACACAAGAGAAAGAGTTCAGAAATGAACGAATCTTTCTTGTGGCATTGTAGATTAGGTCATATCAATGCGACACGGCTAGCTAAGTTACAGAAGGATGGATATTTGAATACGTTCGAATTTTCATCTTATGACACTTGCCAGTCATGTTTTAAAGGCAAAATGACCAAAACTCCGTTTAGTGGACACGGAGTAAGAGTTACAGAACTCTTGGGGCTGATACATAGTGATGTATGTGGACCCATGTCTACACATGCCAGGAACAGTTCTTCCTACTTCATTACATTCACTGACGATCTCTCAAGATACGGACATGTGTTCCTGATAAAACACAAGTCCGAAGCTTTTGAGAAATTCAGAGAATATAAGCACGAAGTAGATAACCAAACGGGCAAAAGTATTACGATCCTTCGATCTGATCAAGGAGGAGAATACTTGAGCAATGAGTTTCTAGACTATCTAAAAGAGAATGGGATTCTCTCTCAGCTTACTCCTCCTTATACACCACAACACAACGGTGTATCGGAGCGGAGGAATCGCACCCTATTAGATATGGTGCGCTCTATGATGAGCACTGCTTGCCTATTTCCTTTTGGAGGTATGCGCTTGAGACAGCCATATACCTATTGAATAGAGTTCCAACCAAATCGGTGCCTACCACTCCATATGAGATATGGAATGGGAAGAGACCATCTCTTAAACGAGTTAAGATATGGAGTTGTCCAGCCTATGTTAAAAAGCAAAATCCAGACAAGCTCGAGGCAAGATCAACTCTTTGCAAGTTTGTGGGATATCCAAGCAATTCGTATGGATATATTTTCTACCACGGTGAACAACAAAAGGTGTTTGTTGCTCAACATGCCACCTTTTTAGAAAAGGAATTTCTTGTTAAAGAAATTAGTGGCGAAGAGGTAGAACTGGAAGAGGTTCCAGCACCACAAACTACAACTGATGATTTATTGGAAACAGAGGATTCAGTAGTTCCTGACGAATCTCGGCCTCTCCGCCGATCTAGTAGGGTTTCTCATTCACTTGAGAGATACTACGGTTTTCTCGTTGATGGTGGGAGCGAGGATTGCATCATTGAAGATGATGACCCAACTAGCTTCGCCATCACGAGTGGGGACTCTGTGAAATGGCTGTATGCAATGTGATCTGAGATGGAATCCATGTACACCAACAAAGTATGGATTTTGGAAGTTGCTCCTGAAGGGGTAAAACCTATAGGAAGCAAATGGATCTTTAAGAAGAAATTTGGTGTAGATGGAAAAGTTGAGACTTTCAAAACTAGACTTGTTGCAAAGGATTTTCGTCAACGACCAGGTGTGGATTATGACGAAACCTTTTCTCCAGTGGCTTTGCTTAAGTCCATCCGGATCCTACTTGCCATTGCTGCATACCATGACTACGAAATCTGGCAGATGGATATTAAGACCGCCTTTCTAAATGGTGATTTAGAAGAGTGCGTATACATGACTCAGCCAGAGGGCTTCGTAGATAGTGGGAGCAGCATAAAGGTGTGCAGGTTGCTTAAATCCATCTACGAGTTAAAGCAGGCATCGCGAAGTTGGAACTTCTACTTTGATGTTGTAGTCAAAGAGTTTGACTTCATTAAAAACGTAGATGAACCTTGTATATATAAAAAGGTTGCAGAGAGTAAGATTGTCTTCCTTATATTGTATGTCGATGACATACTCTTGATAGGAAATGATGTTCCTATGCTGTAAACGGTCAAGCTCTTCTTATCACAAAGATTCTCAATGAAAGATCTTGGTGATACCTCCTACATACTGGGAATTATGATCTATAGAGATAGATCTAAACGGATACTGGGATTGTCCCAATCCAGGTACATTGACACCATACTAAAGAGGTTTAGTATGGAAGAATCCAAGCGTGGGAACCAACCCATGATCTCTGGACTCACTCTCTCCAAAGAGATGTCTCCCAAGACTGATTTGGAGAGAACTCGCATGCAAGGGATACCCTATGCTTCGGCAGTAGGCTCTATCATGTATGCGATGCTGTATACCAGACCCGATGTAGCATACTCACTACGTGTAGTGAGTAGGCATCAAGCAGATCCTGGAGAGAGTCACTGGACAGCTGTGAAGAACATTCTAAGTACTTGAGAAGAACTAAAGAGATGTTCTTGGTGTATGGTAACGGTGAACTCCAGGTGAAGTCCTTTACCGATTCAAGCTTCCAAAGTGATAAGGACGACTCTAAGTCGCACTCGAGATTTGTCTTTACCCTCAATGGAGGGGCGGTGTGTTGGAAGAGTTCCAAACAGGAAATCGTTGCAAACTCGACGATGGAGGCTGAATACATCGCTGCCAACGATGCTGCCAAAGAGGCTGTCTGGATGAAGAAGTTCATCACTGAACTTGGTGCGGTTCCATCCATTGAGCATCCAATATCTTTGTATTGTGATAACAATGGAGCTGTGGCTTTGGCCAAGGAACCCAGGTCCCATCTGAAGTCCAGACATATTCTGAGGCGGTATCACCTGATCCGGGAGATAGTTGATCGCCGGGAGATCGAGGTCAGGAGAGTTGATACGAAGGACAACACTGCGGATCCACTCACGAAGGCCATCCCCAGACACAGTTTGAGAGACTCTTCGGGATGTTAGGTATGAGATACTACAACAGCTGGCCTTAGTGCAAGTGGGATATTGTTAGTTATATATATGCCCTAGAGGCCATTGTTGTACATATGATGTATATTATAGTGGATGCTTGGATATATAGAGAGGACTTTCTTGCTCGACATGATAGTATGCTATTTGGTTTTACTTTGTCTTAACATGTTGACTTGTATTAGTTTACTGTCTTGCTCTCATATGTTGATAAAGCCCTTAGGATATGTACTCGACTACTAGGACTATGATGAGATCATACTAGTGGGGCCAGGGTAGTCAACGAGTATATCCTATAACTATTCCTAGTCGACGGTGTATCGAGACAGGGCATCGATACACCAGAGTAGACTAGCGTATACGCATCTTGATCCATATGATGGGCGATGGATGATCCCATATCCATCGGTGTTTGACATCAAAGATGGTGTACGGGTGCTCAGTGGAGACTGGGTACACTGAACGGACTCGCCGAGAACTCCTAGATGGATATATACCTATCATCAGATAGCAGTTCTCCGGTGACACTGGTACAGGTTAGTCTGTAGACCCGAGATCGTCATAGAGTCTTGTGTGATTCCCACTGTACTTTGATTTCCACCTTACCACGTCCAAGAGAGCGTGCAAAACGGTGGCTTTTGGGTACAGTCCTGAATCACATGGAGGCAATGAGCGATAGGAGGGGATTCGTCTCTCCCGGTATAGGGAGTTGATGTTGTGCTGTGTTCGATTGGCTATAACTAGAAGTCCCTGGCCAGGGCTGATATAGGGTGCTACTGGTAAGTGTTATCAGTAGTTTCTCGACCTGTTATGAGCCTCACATCGACACGACTTATCGGTTACTAGGGTCTGACGTTTACCACCCCTAAACTAGATATCCAACATATCAGACGAAGAGACCGGACTATACGGTAGTGTTACTAATTGGATTCGGAGGAGAATATACATGCTTGCTTGTTGATCTTCTGATCGCTCAATACCTGGGTGGCTGTTACGTTTAGCTGACCACTTGCAGCTTGTGAGTGTTTGATATGATCATCACCTACTGCCGGCGTATTGACGATTCTTTAGAGTCCTACACAGAGGTTTCCTGACTCAGGCAAAACGGGGTAGGAGCACATATGTGATATGTGCGGGACCGAGAATAATACGATATGAAATACCGTATTCTATTCTCGCGATATGTGATATCAGCCAGGTATATGTGATATAGCCGGGTCATCGGATCAAGTGTTGATTCGATGAATCGGTATATGTTATATTAGTCGATTAAATGCGATATAGCCGGATTGTCGGATAAAGTGTTGATTCAATAATTTATTGTATAATTATATATGTGATATATTGCATTACATTAACTAATATAAGCTCGCTTTATTGATTCATTTTCTCACCGGATAATACATTGATATATATGCGATATATGTTAATTGTATTATTTTCTTTTGTTACAAAAATATATTATATATGTGATATATAATAATGTAACAAGTTATGATTACAAATGGAACATGTTTTGTGGAGATTAAACATAGTTAGGGTTTGATTTGGGTTAGCTTTTTCATGAAGCTTCTAGAAGTTTTATTTTGTTTTAAGCTAAGATATTTTGGTTTGATATTTTGTGTAGATATTTCTTAACCCAACCCAAACCCTTTACCCTAGTCGATTCTCTACATGAGTTAAGCCACTCATTCTTAACTCAAGGGTTGATTTGTAACCATAGCAATAATTCATTATTCATCACAAAAAAGATTATCATCTTCTTCTTCTTCATGCTCTTGAAAAGAAAAAGCTTTCTAGCTTTTTGTAAAGTGATGAATTAAAGTGAGAAAATGAAAACAAAAGAGAGCTAAATTCCTACTTCATCATTCTCATCTATTCTAGCCACTTAGATTAGGGTGTTCACTTCATTAATACTTGATTAGAGAAGTGAGAGCTTGAGTTAAAGATTCTTCAAGGTAGATCATCTTCGAAAAGGAAGACTTCAAGCAAGTATGGATCATTCGGCTTGTGGAGCCTCTCTAGTGTCCGGAAGTTCTTGGATCACGGCGAAGGGACTACTACTCAGAGCTTATGAAGTGAAGGAGCGGACTACAAAGGTTGTAATCCTTCTCTCTTAGATGTAAAGTTGTTTACATGCTTTGTTAACCCTAATTATTTAGCAAAGATTCTCGCTTTAGGTTGTTCGGCACTTGAAAAATTTAGATTTGGCATGGTTGATGCCTTATGTACCCTTGTGATAGTGCCTATTAACCTTACAGTTACAAGAAAGCGGGTCGGGTAAAATGCAAATACAAATGTCAAAATACTATTCGCACCCAAAACACAGTAAACCAAGAAACTACGATAAATAAGTAAATACTTGAACTGGAATTGGTATAAATGAACTAGGGTGTTACACGCTGCCTCAGAGTCTTTGACTCTTAGCGCTGGCGCTCTCGGCGCGAGCACTCTCGTACATTGCACGTGAGGCGCTGCCTCAGTTTAAATTTCAAATTTTGAAATCTTAAATAGAGCTTTGCTCTCTGATCAGGGGAAACACCCCTGATGATATTTTGATGCCGCAAATAAATTCCCTGTGGCCGCAAATTACAGCAACATCATAGTGAAATTGGGATATTTTTGGTGAATGGCTTTGTCATGTGATATTTAGAGCAACCCAATACGCAAAATGTTCTGGTTTGACCTAGCGTAAAATCTGGGAGTGATTTCCTTCGTTGCTGAGTTTGGTATTCGTGATTTGTAAAGTTGGGATTTGGTATTTGATATTGTTTTGGGTTGTTGGATGTTTGTACGTCAGCGATGAGGGATATTTGGTTGTTTTTGCATGCGTAAGCTATAGGTTCTAACCTATGAGCGCGCCGTGTGCCGTATTGGTTTTCCGTACTTGATTTTAATGGTATTGCGACTGTGTATGTATTGTAGGTACCTTCGCATGGATTCCGAGACGACGAAACACATCGACTACGGCTGAACCAGGAGTTCCGCAGGTGAGTAGATTTATATTTACGAGGGAAATTCGGTGGATGGCGTATAGCACCCCCGCAAATTTTGATGGAAACCGATATATAGAATATGGTTAAAGAAATCTATATTAGAAAAGTATGGATAGGGTTAAAAAAAGACAGTCAGGGATGACATGAATAATTGAATATATATATATATATATATATATATATATCGGATATGAGACGAAAGCTATAAGGATATGACTCTTTAACATGATATGATAAAAATGATGTCTCGAATTGATAAATAAGGATATGAAAAGTGAATGTGAATCACGATATATAAATATAGGTAGTGCACGAGAATAAGTATGAGATTTAGAGTAGCCATGAGACTTATAAGATAGAATGTATATGAAGATGACTTGATGTGAGATATTAATGTGATGAAAAGAATATACGATGTGATATGATGACTTGATTGATATGTCAGTATACGGATGCTAGTCGATATGAGATGATTGAGACCTTTTCCGGTTCCCTGATATGAGATTGTTATGGATGTGACCTGGGATATAGGTATATAAATATATATATAATGTTGTGAATCATGAGTGATATGTCATACGAGACGTTAGGTCCGTACCCTCATTGTCATATAGGTTGATAGGATCCCTAATGGTTTAATGCCGTCGTACGATGATTTACCGTACGTGATGAATTTTATGATGATTGATACATACCCTTGACTAGAGAATGTCGTACGATGGATTATACCGTACGTGATGTTGTGAGGCTAGATGTCGATTGATAGATTCACCGATTCGGATATATTGTAGATACGTATACATGTTAGCATTTCGTGTACGATGTACCTTATGTTACGTTCATGACATTCTCATTGCATTATATACCGGTGCTAGTATAGCTACACCATTTTCGATGATGCGTATGTTACACTTACATGGATTTTCCGGCTCACACATTTTCATCATCAATAATTGCTATGTCACTTACACAGTAGAATTGCTACATCATGTTATGCTATGATATACTTACTATGTTCACATCATCATACCATGTCGCATGATATACTAGATATGCTCACATTTCTGTTATATGTTTGCATACATCATGCTTTATCATTATACGCATTGAGATTTGCTGATTTCATGAGATTCTGGATTTGAGAACAGTGGTTAAATTTCGAAGGAAATTATGTATTGTTTTAAAAACCCGATTTCTCTTGATATGATATTTCGAGACGCCCAGCATGTGATTTCTCGGTTGTGAGATTGGCATGAGAAACCCGATTCGAGGAGCGGGAGACACCATCTGCGGATACATGGAGGACCCGGTATGGTACCCCGGGGCAAGAAATGATTTTCGTGGTGTAGACGATGAGCCTGGCAGAGGACCACTACATACCGGTGATAGTATTTGGACTCGGCGGTTATCCGGAGAATACCGACTGGAGTCGAGAGATGATATGGGCCGATCCGGACTGACGGAGCCAGTGGGCCTATCCGGATAGACGGAGCCCGAGATATGAGGATTTACGTGTCGATGTTGGACAAGGATTTCATGATTTTTCGAGTGTCGATGTTGGAAACTCAGGTTCCATGATTTTGATGAGTCGTTGATGGACACACGTTGGTTGATATCCTCGTTTTTACATGCATATGCTTTCATGATATTTACATGCATGATGTTGTTGTGTTATTGATGGACACGTAGATGTTATCCACATGCTGATAGGCATTGATTATATTGTTGGCACATATGCAGATATGGTCACCCAAGATATTATAGTATTACCTTCATGATATAGTTGACCTAGGAATCGTTGTTTTATTCGATTTCTACCTGATAATGTTTTCTACTCATGAGTTGGCAACTCATCCCCGTTGTACCACAATTCTTGCAGGTTGACTGCATGGATCAGTAGCGGCATCGCTGGCACACAGCTGCATTCGGGTGATTTGCTTTGGTAGGTGGTACATATTGGATTATGCCACTATTGTATTTGTTATTCCCATTATATCTAGTCAACTCCGTCAATCAGAAACTAGTATTTGTATAAGTAGCAAGACGTAGAAGAGACTTGTGGTTGCGAGACTTAGAGCGATGGGTTATTTGTTCGCTTGGTGGGTTGATGTCTTACTTTATTCTTTATTATTTGTATTGATTTTCGCTGTTGGGCGTCGTATACTTATATTGCTGACTTGCGTGGTTGTGATTCCGCCGGTTGGCGAAAAGCTAGCTCCCGCTTGTGGATGCCTTTATTCTTATTATGTATATGTGGTTTTGGATCAAAATATATGTCATGCCCCGCTTCCCAAAAGAAGGAGAAGGATGACGTGGCATGGTCCGCAACCTAACTGTATTGAAGGTGGTCTATTCAATACAGTTACGTTAAGCGTATGAATATTTAACATGCAGGGTGTGTACCAAAACAAAAATAATAAAAGCGAAAGGCATTTATTTCCATTAACCAAATTTTATTACATCCCAAAAGAAAGAGTAAAATAAACTAAGTAGTTTAATTACATCGAGGAGAAGCAAAAAGCCCTAAACATGTGGGCAACAACAAAATTTAAATCTAGCTAATCTTCCATCGTCCAGTCTGCACAATCTTTATAAGTTGGCTTCACACCTTGATCTTCGCTATAATACTCATTCTTATCTGACGGACATTCCAAAGATAGAGGAAGAAAAGGAAGGTCCGTCAGCGAGTTATACTCGGATAGAATTGCCTCGTAAAGAACTAGGAGTAAAAAAATAAACAGGTGTATATAAGAGTATGATGTATGCATGCAGACGTAAAGTAAGGGGTGTAAATGTTAGAAATGCATAAATTTATGACGTTTTGAGGAGATGTATATATGAGCATGAGTATGTTGTAAGTTATATGTAGATAAGTAGTAGGAAGTATATGTGAAGGTAATAGTTCATATTAGTTTGTTAAACAAGGGTCCGGATACTCGCGATTATTCCGTTGTAGCCACGGAACAACAACTGGGGAAATGAAATGTACCGTTTCACTTCCCGGAATCATGATCGAGTAGTAGGAGAATCCGAGTTCCGAATCTCCTTGCCTAATCAAACTACCCATCTCCGTTATTCTGTGTAGAGGTCTAGAGTTAGTGCGTATACTTCTAGGCATGGAATTTCTACATTGTATAGTCGTCCACATTTTGGACTGTTCACCCGGAATATCGGAATCTTCATATTTGTATAGTCGCCCATATATTGGACTATTCACCCGAAATATCGGGATCTTCGTATTTGTATAGTCGCCCATATATTGGACTGTTCACCCGGAATATCGGGATCTTCATATTTGTATAGTCGCCCATATATTGGACTGTTCATCCGAAATATCGGGATCTTCATATTAAGTATTCCATACCTAGGTCCGCGCATTCTAACCCTAACCGTATCATATTTTGTACATGTCAGGTATGTCATGAACTGGAAATTTAAAAAGTATTGATCTCGTTTAATCTGGCCTTCCACAACCACTCGTTTTATTTTCTAAAGTTCGTAAAATACGTCGTGTCATCTTAGGGAAAACTTAGTTAAAAACAATAATAGTGTTTAATTATCTTTTATTACTTCTAAGAAAAACCATGATATTTGGGATATTTATTATTTTAAAAAAAATGTTTTACGGAAAATATCCTTTCGATAAAAGGTTGTGGTGTTTATTTGAAAATCTTTTACAAGTGGTTTTTATTTGAAAATCTAGATGCTCCTAATTTTCTAAAAAGACAAGTTGTGAGGTCCTCAAATCGTCTCTTCACCGCCAATTGTGCCCAGGTAAGCACAAGTAAGGAAATGAGGGATCCGCACCGTGAGACGGGCCTTTTAAAGTTACCTTTCTCACTTGTCTAGCCTAGGCACCACAAAGTCTGGTTTAGATAAACGACCGATGCCTACAACCTTTCATTTATCCTAAATTGGTGTTATTTTAAAATCACCTTTTAATAAGATACTGAATATTTATTTTGAAAAGATATCGTTATTTAAATTTAGTATTTTCTTCTTTAAAAAGGTTGAAGGGGGTTTAAAAATATTATAGTAGTTAATGAAAAAGTGTAAGTAAAATGTCGTATCTAAAATATTTATTTCACATCTCTTATCTCTTATGTATATTTTAAACAAATATAATATTTTAATTAAACGAGGGTATTTTGTGAAAGTAACATATTTCGAGATCATTTTTATAGTATGGGTATGTCAAAGGTGAAATGACAATTCATGGGTTATGACATTAAGTAGATCAGATTCCAGGTATTATGGGTGTGCAATATACTTGTGTACAGAGGAAATTTAAACACAGTTTTAAAATATGGTTTAACATTATCATTATTGAGGGTACAAGGAAATAGGTATGCACAAATATTATAATAACATTTTAAATAGGGGTTGATGATTATAAGTTGGAACTAGGTTATTGAGGAAGAAGGTGACAGGAAAAGGGGAGAGAGGCGGATCCTACCTTTTGTTTGAGTCGGATGCCGATAGGTTGAAAACGTAGGCTCGTACTAAATTCTCAATAACTCCACGCCCTGATTTTTTCTCGGCAATTGGGTGAATCCGTAGCATCGGCGTCGTCGATACGAAGGCACCAGTATTTTTTTCAGAATTTTTGGAGTTCTGAGATGTGAGAAACTTAGGTTTGAAGGTGTCTATTTATAGGGTTAAAAAGGCAACAAGAAAATCCAAAAAACTCGTTAAATCACACGGAAAATCACACGGCCAATGATTACGAATCATTCTGTTAATGATTTCGCCCGCCGCCATGAATTATGGCCGTTGGATTTGCATCCAACGGCCCAGATCGCTCAGCCAAAGTCACCGCCGCCGCCACGTGTCGCGCGTGGGGGGATCACGCGTTTTCGCGTGGTCCCCACCACGTGGGTGCGTCGGTGTGATGTGGGCCCTTGGATCGTGGATCCAACGGTCCAGATCAAAGGGATTTATAATTATATTATTATTTTTATATATATAAAATAATATTCTGTTTATTATTTAAAAATGAATTTGGTTTTAAAAATTTGTTAAAAATAGTTTAAAATACGGGAAAATTATGGAAAAATTTCAGAAAATATATTTTATTGTTATCTTTAGTATAAAAATAATTTTGGGCTAAAACTAAGTAATATAACCATTCCTATGGTTTTAGCTTGTTACTAAAATTATATAATATCTAGTTTATCCTTTAAAATAATTTAAATTACGAATTAATTACTTTTGTTGATAATAAAAATATGTAGATTATTTTAAGGCGTTATAAAATCTTACTAAAACATTTTAAGCCTATAAAAACAATAAATAGATTTTAGAAATTTCCTTTAATCATATTTAATGCTTTGAAAATTATTAAAATTACTTTAAAAATTATTCTTCTATAAAAGAAACACGTAAATAATTATTTGATAGTAGAAATTTAAATAAAATATATTTTATTAGGTATTAAAAAACATGGTCGTTACAATCTACCCTTCTTAAAATGATTTCGTCCTCGAAATTTCAGAAGGTAGGTCAAGAGAAGAAAGAAATCACTAAGAAGGGATTATCGCGGATAAATATTTTGGGTCTCGCTCTCTCGTCCCATCTTCTCGCTTGCGCTTATATCTTGCCTGGCAGTCCCTTCCCCACATAACTCTAGCTAGCTGGATTATCTTGTCCCTCAAGGTTTCATCCTTCTGGTATCCCGACCGGTTGCTGCTTGTAGATTATGCCAACCTTTCCATAATCTCGGAATGATCAATGGTATGACTAGGGTTGACAGCATACCCTCTTAGCTGTGAGATATAAAAGTATTATGCACACCCTCCATAGAAAATAGCAAAACTAGTATATACACAAACCCACCGTCTCCTTCCAAGATGTTAACGGCCGATGAGTCGTAGGCTGAGCTTTCCTCGCTCGCTGCATTGTATCACCATCTCCACCCCCTCTTTTTTTCCCTACAATTATGTCAATTTTACAATTCTCTATCTTCAGGGTCGTCCTAATCGATTGGCACTTCTCCCATATAAAACTTGACCCCTCTCATCCGCTTCATGTGTTTCAACCACCCGTGTTCCCATGTTCTCCTTAGAGTAGTGTTTCTATATCCATTGCCAGTTCTGAACATGATAGTTGCGTCCACAAGTCGTTAGTTGTCTTGACGCATATGCAACTATATCGTCGCCCTGATACATCACATCACCAAGTCCCTTCTCCGAAAAATCGTTATGGATGTTTAAAACTTCTGGGTTTGCTAAGAATTGCAAGAATGGTTGTGATAGTTACGATCTACCCTCCTTAGAATAATTTCATACTTGAAATTTTCAAAGGAGTGGCCACTATTAGGCACGGAAATCAGTAACGCTATCAGGAATCCTCTTTGCTGCATGTGTCGCTCCCGGGAGTTGGTGTATCACTTGATGGATGGAAAGTCTCTGAAGGGTTTAGGTACAAGGAATTGGAAAATGTAAAATCAGTAGTTGTCTACAGATAGAAAAGTTTGGAAGTCGAAGGGAGGTTGTGAATTAATGGAAAACTTGAGAGAAATAACATAAAGGCAACTAGTCGAAATTACGAAAACTAGAGGAATTATAATGAGTCCAACTAAGATTTGCATCGAAAGATAAATAAGAATGGTATCGAAAGAAAGGTTGAGAAAAATAAAGAGTACCTCTGTTGTCTTTCCATGTGGCATCAGCCTTCTCGGCCGTCATGGTGAAGGTCTGGCATTTGGGTCCATTTCTCTGTGCTTGCTGAAAAACACGCTCCTATTATAGAAAGGGTGGTCCTTTTGGTGTTGCCCCTTGACTGGATGGTTTAGCGGTGGAAAGTGGCTGGTTTCCCTGTGTTGGTGCCCCATAATTTGTCGGCTTGTTGACGGGGCCTGATTGTCTCCTTTTCTGAGGACAGTCCCCAATGGCATGATCCGGAGACCCACAGACTATGCAAAGTTTGTTCAAAATACGACAGTCTCTCATGTAGTGTCCGATCCTACCATAAAGGTTGCATACAACGGCTGGTTTTCCGAAAATAGTTGGTACTGCTGGTCTCTTAGGTTGTTGTCTCCCGTTGAATCTGGAAGATGATCCCTCAAGAATTTGATTGGCTGGTCGTTTAATGCCAAACAAACGGTCATCCTTCTTATGCGTCTCTGAAGGTCTTCAAAGTTTCGTGCCGCCTCTAAGATTTCATCATAAGTTGATAAGGTAGCAGAAGACATAAAGGACTGCGTCTTCAGGTCCAATCCTTGTTGGAATCTCTTAGCATAAAGTTCTGGGGTTGTCACTAGATGATGCGCGAACCAACTTAACCTTGCGAACTCTGAAGCGTACTCGTCCACCGATTTATCCCACATACTCCCTTGTTGGAACTGTATAAACTCCCGTTCCATTCTTAAGTGTGCCACGACTGGAAAGTACTGGGTAAAAAAACACTGTTTGAATCTTTCCCAGTCGATGGGCTCCTTCGATCTACTTTCCTCTGCCTCCCACTATATCCTGGCATTATTCGTAAGTTGTAGCTTAGCGATTTTCACCCACGCGTCCTTCGGAATTTGAGCGGTATTGAGATCATTGACTGTTCTTTTGAGCCATTCCTCAGCTTCTAAAGGAGTTTCCTTCCCGAAAAAGTCTTAGGGTGGAGTGATCTGAACTGCTTCACTCCCGCCGAACCTTGAGAAACTGGGGTTAGTGCCTTACTTAAAATCTCTGCTTGCTGCTACCTACTTTCTCGTAGCTCCTGATGAAGGGCAGCTGTTTGCTGCTGCTGTTGCTCCAATAGTCCTTGCATCATTTGTAGCATAGCTGCTTGCTGAGCAGCGGCTTCATTGTCTCCATTTCCCCTTCGGTTGCGGCGATGGTGTCGTCCAGCTATTGATGATCTGAATCAAAATAGGTTAGGTTACAACCAGGCTGAGAGATGAGACAAGATAATAACTTGCATGGAAGAACAACAATTAATGCAAGAGAGAGACTAATAAGAAGAGCAAGGGACACAAAAGAGATTTTTGCTCAAAACTAAGATTTTATTATCCAACTTCAATATGGAGAGTACAACCGGAAGTAAGGACATGCCCATACTATTCTTACATCATTTTATTCGGCCAAAGAAAGGAAAAAGACTTATTAGTCTCGATTACGGGAGTTCAACAAGTGGTGATAGGCCCTCGCACTAAGAAAGGTATTGTCGTTTCTATGGTGTCTTACGGAACAACTGCCTGAGTTTCTTCGGTCTCGAGTTCCTCCTCACTCGAAACTTCGTCCTTCGGCTCATCCTGGCAGGAGCCTCGCCCTCCGATACCCCCTCTATGTAGGGTTTTGTTCCTTTGCAGGAACATCCTCATCCGGATTATAGGATTCTCTTCCGCCGCAATAGCCTCTTTTTCTGGCCCCTCCTGTATATGCTCCTCTTCTATAGGATCTTCTTCTTAATCTTCGGAGTCATTAGCCATCACAGGCTCAGGAGTTGCAGCATCGACTTCTTCGTCTTCCGATTCGCTGTCGGAAATGACCGCCTGAGAGTCTATGACGTTATCATCTGAATCTCCAGATGTAGCTTCAAAAGTAATATCGGACATGTCATTCTCGTCGGAAAGATTTTCCATGACTTGAAGGGAGGTCATGGTCAGAATACAGAATGTCAAGGAAGGGACAAGAGACATAGGAGAATTATGAAATCGGTATGAATGGATGAGATTCAAAAATATAATAAGTCAGTTAACGATTTCATTTTAGTACACAAGAGGACCTGCATGGGCCACCACAAAAACCTGTCACGCCCCGCTTCCCAAAAGAAGGAGAAGGATGACGTGGCATGGTCCGCAACCTAACTGTATTGAAGGTGGTCTATTCAATACAGTTACGTTAAGCGTATGAATATTTAACATGCAGGGTGTGTACCAAAACAAAAATAATAAAAGCGAAAGGCATTTATTTCCATTAACCAAATTTTATTACATCCCAAAAGAAAGAGTAAAATAAACTAAGTAGTTTAATTACATCGAGGAGAAGCAAAAAGCCCTAAACATGTGGGCAACAACAAAATTTAAATCTAGCTAATTTTCCATCGTCCAGTCTGCACAATCTTCATAAGTTGGCTTCACACCTTGATCTTCGCTATAATACTCATTCTTATCTGACGGACATTCCAAAGATAGAGGAAGAAAAGGAAGGTCCGTCAGCGAGTTATACTCGGGTAGAATTGCCTCGTAAAGAACTAGGAGTAAAAAAATAAACAGGTGTATATAAGAGTATGATGTATGCATGCAGACGTAAAGTAAGGGGTGTAAATGTTAGAAATGCATAAATTCCGAAGAGCGGAGCATGATTCCAGGGTTCGGAGCATCATTCCGAAGAGCGGCAGACATTCTAACCGAAGCATAATTTCGATGCAGAGGTTGATTTCAAGGCGAAGCATAATTCCGACAAGGAAGGAAGATACTCCGAGGTGAAGCTTGATTTCGACGCGGACTACACTCTGAGACGAAGCATGATTCCGGCGCAGAGCTTGTTGGCTGACTTGATTCTGAGACGAAGCATAATTTCGCCAGGGAAGGCAGATACGCCGAGGCGAAGCATGATTTCGACACGGGGTACACTCTGAGACGAATCATGATTCCGGCGCAGAGCTTGTTGGTCGACTTGATTCCGAGGCGGAGCTTAATTCCGATGGGGAGGTCGTTGGTTGACTTGATTCCAGGGCGGAGCATAATTCCGACGAGGAGGTCGCTGGTTGATTCCGAGCCGAAGCATAATCCCGACAAGGAAGGCAGATACACCGAGGAGAAGCATGATTTCGACACTGGGTACACTCTGAGATGAAGTATGACTCCGATGCAGAGCTGGTTGGTTGATTTGATTTCGAGGCGGAGTATAATTCCGTCAGGGAAGGTAGATATCCCGAGGCGAAGCATGATTTCGACACGGGGTAAATTCTGGGACGGAGCATGATTCCGCCGCAGAGGTTGTTGGTTTTATTTGATTTGGGTTGACATCAGCATCGCTACACTGGAATATGGTACCAGGAGCGAATCATCATCTGTCATGAAAGGATTTGAGGATTTGGTTTTGGTTTGGCATTTGCATTGCTGCACTGGAATAATGCCAGGAGCAACTCATCATTTGCCCCGGGAGGATTTGGGAATTGGTGGCTTAGGAGATATGTTTAGATCCCTATCACCAAAGGCTTTTCAATTTTATGGGCCGTAAGGGTCCCATAAAAGCATTTTCTCCCTACGAGTCAAAAGGATCTCGTAGGTGTATTTTCTCCTTAGAAGTCGTGGGGACTCCTAAGGGTGTTGCTCCTTTGTGAGTCGTAAGGATCTCACGCGGGAATTTTCTCCTCGCAAAGTCGAGAGGACTTTGCGAGTGCATTTCATCTCTTTTTTACGAGTTTGCGCCCTTTCGGGTTTTCACAAACTCGCCGGCAGTCCTACTGTTTTTACTCACGGAGCCCTTTCGGGTTTTCATTCGTGCCCATTTTTCTTGTGGACATACCATTTTTTTATTTTATTTATTATTTTTATTTTATTTTTGGTGGGACTTTGAATGTGGTCTCACCGGTAGGACTTGGAAGAGATTGGGGTTGTTTTACGCCCATGGATTGTATATGTTTTGCAGGATGTATGATCCAGACCGTAGGGCCGGAAAAATTTCAGGACTTTGTTGGCGTCTGCATCGCTGCACTAGAATATGGTACCAGGAGCGACTCATCATTCGTCGTTGGAGTATGGAATTTGGAATTTGGTTGGCGTCTGCATCGCTGCACTGGAATATGGTACCAGGAGCGACTCATCATTCGCCGTTGGGGTATACGATTTGGAATTTGGTTAGCGTCTACATCGCTGTACTGGAATATGGTACCAGGAGCGACTCATCATTCGCCGTTGGGTATGGGATTTGGAATTTGGTTGGCATCTGCATCGCTGCACTGGAATACGGTATCAGGAGCGACTCATCATTCGCCGTTTGAGCTATGGGGTTTGGAATTTAGTTGGCGTCTGCATCGCTGCACTGGAATATGATACCAGGAGCGATTTATCATTCGCCATTGGAACATTCAGAGTTTGGTTGGCATCTGCATCGCTGTACTGGCATATGGTACCAGGAGCGATTCATCATTCGCCATTTTTTATTTTTATTTTTACCACGATTGCTCTATCATTTCAGCTTTTCTTATCGCGAAGGTCGCGATTGCCCTATCATTTCGGCTTTTTATTCGCGGTTGCCCCATCATTTCGTCTTTATTTCTCATCTTTATTTTACTCGCTGATTTTTATTGCGAGTTGCCCGATCATTTCAGCTTTTTATTATTATTATTTCTTTTGTTTTATTTACACATTTTTACATTCCCAGTTTAACAACTTAGAGGTCGATTGTTCCCAGTTTAATGACGTGGTGGTCGATTGTTCCCAGTTTAATGACATAGTGGTCAATTGTTTTCAGAGAAAGGCAGATGTCTGAGAGAATCAGTTTCACGAAGAACTTTGATATCCGTTTGTATGAAATTGGCGGTTGCGGCTTGAATGTTTGTTAACACGCCTTTGGACAGTTCTATCTCTCCTGTCTTGTATTGCTTTTCGACCCAATCTTTCAAGACGAAGCAGTCCTCAATGGCATGACCTATCACTCTATGATAGGGGCAGTATTTGGGGTCGTCGGTCATATTCGCTTCCTGCGGTCTTTTTGACTCTGGCAGTTGTAGACCGTTCTTCAGGGCGTCTTTGAATATTTTACGGATTTTGTCCCTTCTGAAGGAATAGACCTTATCCAGCTTCTCTTTCAGTGGAGATTCTCCTCCCTCTCTGAACACTGGCTTCCGAGGCTGGTTGGCAT
Organism: Agapanthus africanus; assembly: GCA_030015575.1. NCBI lineage: Eukaryota > Viridiplantae > Streptophyta > Magnoliopsida > Asparagales > Amaryllidaceae > Agapanthus > Agapanthus africanus. Next base: position 758,438,105 of record CM057340.1, read on the forward strand.
TAGGCCCGCTCATCCCTAACTTATTTCGGTTAGCCGAAATGTTGAAAGATTCAGAATCATCGGAGTTTCCGCTTTTGCGATTTTCGTCCTTTCGGTTTCTCCAGGACATATTGTTATTTTGGGAATCCGAGGAGGACTCCTGCTTTGAGCATTCCAATATCTGAACTTTCCTGGTCAGCTCTTGGAATGTTTTGAGACCCGCAGTACATAGAAACGGGGCCATCCAATTGTTGAGATTTCCGACAAGGAGACTGACAGATTGGTCCTGCTCTATCGGTGGTTCATATTTGACGGAGAGATTGCGCCATCGGGTTATAAAATCCGTGCTGCTTTCGTTGTTCTTTGGCTTGGTCCTTACGAGGTCGGCAATGGTGATCTTATCGCTGACATTCATGAATCTTTGTCGGAACAAAGATTCCATTTGGACGAAAGTTGTGACGGAGCCATCCGGTATGCTCGCGTACCAGTCGAAAGCAACATCGGTCAAGCTATTAACGAACTGGCAGAGGAAAAGCGCATCATTGCCCCCAGTATTCCCGCATGAGGCTTTAAAATGGGCGACTGCTGATTCGCATTTCCCGTCCCATCAAATCTTCCGAATTTGGGGATGACATAGCCGCTAGCAAATTCTACCAGATCATACTGAGCAGAATATGGTCTCCCGCTACTGCTAACATCTTTTTGCGCTTAAGCTTCGGCTACCAATGTTTTGACTTTGTGGGCAACCAAATTCATGATTTGATCTTGAGTTAGCGGGCTACTGTCATCGGTAGCCAAGAAATTTCCCGAGATAGGATGCGACTGATTTTCATGTGGTCCGCCCACCTTTGGATTTGAAGGAATAGGCATCGGCTGCCCTGGGACACCGTTTCCCTGTTCATGAGCAAAGCCCTGCGCTTGATTGGGCGGCTGAGAGGCAAGTCGGGCCGTGAGCTGCAAGAAGACATTTGTCAAGTCGTCAATTTTGGAGTAAAGTTTGGCCATCTTCTTATCTTTACTTCTGAGCTGTTTTCGGAGCTCTTGGAGAAGTTGCTGCTCTGCATTCCTGGGAAAGAAGATTGGCTCCTCTTCGCTTTCCGAGCCCGGCTCCTCATGAACCGAGGGGTCTCTCTGCTTATCAGCCTCACTGGAAGGGTCTTCATTACCTTCCAGAAGAGGCCGGTCTTGGAATGTGGCAGCCATATTCACACCAGATTGGATATGAGATCTGGTGGCCCGATCCTTGCTTTTGCTGCGAAGGTTGTCGCTGGGATGCGTGCCCACCATGTAGACGGTGTGGATAACACATTCAGCATCCTTTCATCACTGGCAGCTGGTTTCGCGGAGCGGTCCGGGCTTTGGAAATTCATAAATTTTAACATGGTCAGAGCCCTAGCCCTTTTGTTGGCTCAGTATCGCGCTAGCTAGCGGAATGCTTTACCGAATGCGCCAACCAACCGGAGGTGCCAGGCCACTTCTGCTTCAGCTTCTCTGCCTTGAGCGCTTGGCAGGCTTCTGCTCTTCGAGAAGCCTCCATAGGCTGAGTGATGGGGTGACTTGAGAAGACATACGCCCGCGTGTCCGCCGAAGGTATCACCTGGGCTTTGCCCACGACATCTGGCAACTTCTTTTGTTCTGACGGCTTTGCCCCCAGCTGGGGCCATGGAGAGCCGTTAAACACCGACTCGCGTTTAGGTTGAGGCACCCTCGAGATCAACACATTTGTCCTTTTGCCTTTCGAGGCCGGTTTGTCTGTTACCGGAGCTTGAGGTGCAGGGATGGCATAGCCGAGACAAACAGAATAGACCCAAATTGTAGCAGCGATTCTTCCCACTGTCGTCCGAGACTTGCCTGGAGGACCGTCCTGGAGTCCATCTTCATCGTGTATGAGATGGGAGCTGAGTTCATCTTTGGAGACATTGTTGAAAATTGATTGCTTGAAAACCTGGATGAAAAAGCATTATTTTAGTATAAATATAGATATGTATATTAATTGAGTTCGCATGAACGTTTAACCCGAAATATGGGAGGAGAGATCCGTCCCACCGGGCGTGCCAGAATCTGTAGGGTGTTTTTCGTCACCCCATTGAGATGGAAATGCGCGCGAGCTTGTCAGGCGCATTACAGATTCCCCCTGCCTAGGGTAGGCGGGGGTTTATTGATTGTGGGGATCCGAATCTCCGGCAGCCACGGACTAAGCTGCCGTTAATTACCCCTCGCATTTGGAGCGAGAGAACCTCCGAATGACGGGTTAAATTGGTCATGCGAACTCAATGTGCAGTGTTGTAGAGTATGTGTGTGTGTGTATATGTATATATACGTATATATATGTATATATACGTATATATATATATATATCGAAAAAGGGAAAGGGCATCCAAAGGAAGCGTGGGGGGCCAGCGCCTCGCGTGCATGGCACGTAGGCGCTGGGCGCTGTTGTGAATCATGAGTGATATATCGTACGATACGTTAGGTCCGTACCCTCATTGTCATATAGGTTGATAAGATCCCTAATGGTTTAATGCCGTCGTACGATAATTTACTGTATGTGATGAGTTTTATGATGATTGATCCATACCCTTGACTAGAGGATGCCGTACGATGGATTATACCGTACGTGATGTTGTGAGGCTGGATGCCGATTGATTGATTCACCGACTCGGATATATTGTAGATACGTATACATGTTAGCATTTCGTATACGATGTACCTTATGTTACGTTCATAACATTCTCATTGCATTATATACCTGTGCTAGTACACCTACACCATTATCGATGATGCGTATGTTACACTTACATGGATTTGCCGGCTCACACACTTTCATCATCGATAATTGCTATATCACTTACACAGTAGAATTGCTACATCATGCTATGCTATTATATACTTGCTTTGTTCACATCACTATACGATGTCGCATGATATACTAGATATGCTCACATTTCTATTATATATTTGCATACATCATGCTTTATCATTATACGCATTGAGATTTGCTGATTTCATGAGATTCTAGATTTGAGAACCGTGGTTAAATTTCAAAGGAAATTATGTATTGTTTTAATAACCCGGTTTCTATTGATATGATATTTCTAGACGTCCACCATGTGATTTCTCGGTTCAGAGATTGGCATGTGAAACCCGATTCGAGGAGCGGAAGGCACCACCTGCGGGTACACGGTGGACCGGGTATGGTACCCTGGGGCAAGAAATGATTTTCGTGGTGTAGACGATGAGCCTGGCAGAGGGACCACTATATACCGATGATAGTATTTGGACTCGACGGTTATCCGGAGAATACCGACTGGAGTCGAGAGATGATATGGGCCGATCCGGACCGACGAAGCCCGTGGGCCGATCTGGACTGACGGAGCCCGAGATATGAGGATTTAAGTGTCGATGTTGGACATGGGTTTTATGATATTTCGAGTGTCGATGTTGGACACTCAGGTTCTATGATTTTGATGTGTCGTTGATGGAAACACGTTAGTTGATATCCTCGTTTTTATATGCATATGCTTTCATGATATTTACATGCATGATGTTGTTGTGTCATTGATGGACACGTAGATGTTATCCACATGCTGATAGGCATTGATATATTGTTGGCACATATGCAGATACGGTCACCCTAGATATCATAGTATTACCTTCATGAATAGTTGATCTAGGAATCGTTGTTTTATTCGATTTCTACCTGATGTTGTTTTCTACTCACGAGTTGGCAACTCACCCTCGTTGTGCCACGGTTCTTGCAGGTTGACCGCATGGATCAGTAGCGGCATCGCTGGCACACAGCTGCATTCGGGTGATTTGCTTTGGTAGGTGGTACATATTGGATCGTGCCACTATTGTATTTGTTATTCCCATTGTATCTAGTCAACTCCATCAATCAGAACCTAGTATTTGTATAAGTAGCAAGACGTAGAAGAGACTTGTGGTTGCGAGACTTAGAGCGATGGGTTATTTGTTCGCTTGGTGGGTTGATGTCTTGCTTTATTCTTTATTATTTGTATTGATTTTCGCTGTTGGGCGTCGTATACTTATATTGCTGATTTGCGTGGTTGTGATTCCGCCGGTTGGCGAAGAGCTAGCTCCCGCTTGGGGATGCCTTTATTCTTATTATGTATATGTGGTTTTGGATCAAAATATACAAAGGAGGTGCTGCCCAAATTTTTAAAAGATGAAACATGTTTTCCAACTATTAAATTCACTTGCATTTTCATGTTCCTTTATCTATGTATTTAAGAAAACATTTGATTTCATCATATCTTTATTTCAAAACTTCACCTCTTTTATTTTCTTAAAAGCTTTAGATTTCTGGGCTTCGGCTTACTTGAATTACGTTACGCCTTTAGACGTTGCGTGGTTTAAGTGCCGGTCACAAACAATATTTTTGGGTCATGACAAAGTTGATATCAGAGCGCTTGGTTTAACCTTGGTTCGAATTTATGTTTGACTATACGGAGTCTAGGGCTTATATTTATTTCGGAACCTAGGCTTGACCTTACGAAACTTAGACTTGAACAGGGGGGTATTAGACCCGAACTTTCGTTACATAGGCTGGCACTGATTGATGGAGTAGGTAGCTTGAGTAGAGTGACGTACCGTACGTATGTTCCGTGGCATATTTACGATACGATACTCCACTTAAGAAAGCTTAGGATGTGCATATTTTGAGATCTGTGATTCTCTTCGTTCCCTTGATCATACATCAATTTGAGATCCTTGATTCTATTCGTTTTCATGATCATACTCTCACTGATTCCGTCCCTCCTTATGATCATGTATCCATTTTGGGATCTGCTGATTCTTTTCATCCCTTTGATCTATTTTCATCGATACTTGTTTGAGGTTCCTGTCATCATGGTTTGAGCGAAAATTGAGCTGCTGCTAGTGATGCGATCAGGGCGAGCTCATCATGGACGAGGACTGACCATCATGTTTTCTGGTGACATGGAAACGTCTCGATGTAGTGTTGTGTTGTGACCTCTCGTTTGAGGCGAGGGTTCGGTTTTGCACCGGATGATCGGGCCACTGATAGAGGCTGCCTGTTGTGAGAGGACTATTGATGTACAGCCTACCTCAGAGTTTGTGATGTCGTCTACCGTGCAGACAGATGACCCAGCTGTTGTTGAGATTGATAGGATGTCGCCTCAAGACTTTATGAGCTGAGATCGCTGGAGCTTTTAGGCAGAAATGCGGTAGAAGATAGCTAGTCTATCTCGAGTAGAGCTGAGTGACTGAAATGATTCGTCTGATTGATGTGCCGACGCAGGCCCAGTTGAGTTGAAAATTTCCAGGGTAGAGAATCTTACTCGGATCTAGAGTAGATCGATCCAGAGATGATGATGTTCGTTGGATGATCCGATAGGAGATCAGTAAGTTGACCAGTTTTGGATAGAGGACCTCGCCCAGAACGGACAAATATGGAGTATTCCTCTGATGATTGGGTTGAGTTCCCGAGGACGTGTTCGGCTAGATATCTTCTACAGAGTGATGAAGATACCGAGTTTATAATTTCGAGTCCGTGTGAGAGACTTCGGATTGACTGTAACCGAGAACCATTGCAGTACGTAGATAGCATGGCGTGACGTCGAAGTAGACGATAATAAAGACGAGTGGGACAAGAGGTTGGCAATCCGCAGAGAAATAAGGACTCAGAGACAGAGGACGCCAGACCGTGAGCAGGAGGCAAGCGGATGTTCTTTCTCTGCCAGTTTTGAGCGCACCGACATTTTTCGATTTTGGAGGAGGTGTACCTCAATATCATTTGTTGCGATTTGCGTTTGTGATCTGAGTATCACGCTTATATCGCTTGGATTTGAGTTTTGATGATTGAATTTCATGATATTGTTTTCGTGCACCATGGCCGCACCTACTGGATATTTATATTTTGTGCATACTTATTGCACTTGATATATGTTTTATACACCGTTGTGTTGGTTTATGATTTGTGCATATTTATTGCACTTGAGATCGGTTTTGTGCCTTGGCTGCACGTGTTTATGATTTCGTGGATTTCAAATGGGTGATTTGATTTTATGCATGTGGTACGCACTCGATTTGATTTCTGCACTCGGTATAGCTCGCATATGCTTGCAGTGCATTGATACGTGTTTTTTGCACGCAGTTGCACACGTTTATGATTTTTATACACCTTGATACACTCGGTGTTTTTTTTTATGCATTTGAGTTAGTGATGAGTTTTCGTGCATTTGTTGCACTAGATTGGTATTTCGTGCACTGGATGCACTATATTTGTATTTCGTGCACTGGATGCACCGGATTTGTATTTCGTGCACTGGATGCACCCGATTTGTATTTTGTGCATTTGTTGTACCGGATTCGTATTTCGTGCATTTGTTACACTAGATTTGCATTTTGTGCGTTTGTTGCACCAGGTGGGTATTTCGTGCATTGGTTGCACTAGATATATACTCCGTACATTTGTTGCACCCGATTTATGTCTTTGAGCATTCATTTTACCAGATTTGTGTTTTCGTGCGCGTTTGTACTTGATGTTCGTTTTCGTGCATGCTACTGTACTAGATGTTTTATACGAACATGACGTGCTTGGATTGAATTTTTGCGCATATTAGATGCTTGGTATTAGATTTCGTGCGCATCGGATGCACTTAAGTGAGATTTTATTTCGCACGGGGACTTCATCCACCAGCATCCAAATCCGCTATACCCAATATTAGCTAGCTGGCCATTCAAAATGTGGAGAACCAATATAATCGGGCCCATCGAACCAGTATCGTCCAAGGGACATCGGTTCATATTGGCAACAACCGATTACTTCTATAAGTGGGCAGAAGCGGTACTGCTAAGGGAGGTGAAGATGGAGAACATCCTCCATTTCTTCAGAACTCACATCATTTATCGATTCGGCACTCCGCGACGGATTATCTCCGATAATGGGCCAGCCTACAGAAGCCATATAATCAGTCGCTTCGCACAGCAGCATAAAATAGATTGGAGATACTCTTCGGTCTATAATCCTCGAGCTAACGGTTTAGCTGAAGCTTTCAACAAGACCTTGACGAAGATCATAAAGAAAACGATGTCCAGAAATAAAAAAGGCTAGCACGAGAAGCCGCATGAAGCACTCTGGGCTTATCGAACTACGTTCAAAACGGCCACGAATACAACGCCATTCGCGTTGGTATTCGGCACGGAGGCAGTACTTCCTTTGGAGGTGGAACTACCCTCTTTACGAGTGGAAATTCGATACGAGCTAACGGATGAAGAAAATGCCCATCTTCGGCTTGAGGAGCTCGATGCCCTCGATGAAACTCGTCTCATAGCGCAACAAAACCTGGAAGCTTACAAAGTAAGGATGGCGCGTTCTTACGAAAGACTAACCAGACCGAGAGTATTCCGCCAAGGCGAACTCGTGCTAGTAGTAAAAAGACATATGATCCCCAACCATGCAAAGCGGGGGAAATTCAAGCCAAACTTAGTTTCCGTACATCATAGAGAAGATCTACCAAGATGGGGCCTACTTGCTCATGAATATGCATGGAGAAAGACCCTTCCGGCCAATAAACGACCGATTCCCTAAGAAATACTATGCTTGACAAGTTACAACTCAGGTTAATGATAGATGACGAAGCTCGTGTCCGCTCGTTGTCTTCCTGAGTCCAGACTCTATAGGTAGTATCCGGCAAAAACTTCGCTAACAATGGACCGAGATGTCCCTAAACTAACAATGGACCGAGACGTCCCTAAACTAAACGTTGCCTCCAAAATGGCAGCAATGGACAGTGATGTCCCTAAACTAACAATGGACCGTAATGTCCTTAAACTAAATACGTCGCCTCAAACACGGCGATAATGGAATTCAAGTCCATAGGTCCCAGCGGCAAAGATTGCAACTCAAATCCCGCTAGCTACACAGCTATCCCGGTGGTGAAGTCCCCACTAAGTGCCATTGGATAAAAAAAACGGTACGTCCTCAAGCGAAATGGTCACTGATAAAAACCCGAAATGGCTCCGTGAGTAAAAACAGCAGGGCTACCGGCGAATTTGTGAAAACCCGAAATGGCGCAATCTCGTTAAAATAAAAACACCTGCAAGGTCATCTCGATCTTGTGAGGAGAAAACACCTGCGTGAGATACTTACGACTCACAAGGGAGCAACACACTTAGGGATCCTCACAATTCCTAAGGAGAAATTACACTTACGAGATCCTCACGACTCGTAAGGAGAATGTCCCCTTATGAGACCCTCACGGCTCATAGGATTCAAAAGCCTTAAGATACAGAGGCCTGGACCTGTTCTTAAGCCATCACACTCTCCAAGTTTCCCTACAAGCGGTCAATATAGATCCTTGTATACAATCCATGGGCACAAATAAACGCTCCCTCACCTAGTTCCACCAATGGCGCGAAATTTTCCCATTTGGTGAACAACACTTGCAGCTCCTCTCGACTTGCAAGGAGAAAATACTCTTGTGAGATCCTTACGACTTGTAAGAGAAGATATCATTTAGGAATCCTCATGATTCCTAAGGAGAAAATACACATGCGGGATCCTCACGACTCATAGAAAAAAAATACCTTTATGAGACCCTTACGGCTCATAAAGTCAAAAGGCTTTAGTCAACAGGATCCTAACCCTGTTTGCTAAGCCACTTTTGTTCAAATTGACAAAGACAAATGATGATTTGCTCCTGAAAATATCCCAGTGGTAGCGATACTGATGCCTAAATCGGTATCAAATTCCAAGTCCTTTCACGGCAAATGATGATTCGCTCCTGGCAATATTCCAGTCGCAGTGATGCTGATGCTAAGATTAGTATCAGATCTCGAGTTCCATACTCGCAATACAAAATCAGCGAGCAAAAAATGCATATGAAATAGCCGAAATGATGGGGAAACTCGCAATAAAAATCAGCGAGCAAAATATATGCATATAAAAACAGCCGAAATGTTTGGGCAGCTCGCAATAAAAAACAGCGAGTAAAAAAGAAAAGAATAGCCGAAATGATTGGGCACCGCGATAAAATAACCGAAATGATTGGGCAATCGCGACTTTCGCGATATAAAAAGCTAAAATGATAGAGTATCGTGGAGAGAAATAAAAAAAATAAAACTTCTGCCCTGCAGAGGAGTCCACATCGACCCCTGTATACAATCCATGGGCACAAACGAAAAAGGGAACCACATTTTCCCACCAGGCTCCACCAGAAAGAGAGCCAGGTCTCGACAGCAACCTCTACAGCGTAAAGATCAACAACGGCGTTCCTTCTCGCTCCAGCGGGATGCAGATGCGACGTCAACAACCGACCCCGGGGTCAAAACAACGGAGCCATGGTAAAGTCCCTAGTTCCAAGACTTGACGGTTCACCAACAACCTTGATACAATCTCGACATTCGTCGCAATATAGCAGAAACAATGTCAACAAACGAAGCAAAGGAAGATCCCTAGCTTCAGGATCTCGACGGGTCACAGACAGCCAAGAGATCAAAAATGACGTTCTTTCTCACTCCAACGGGATGCAGACGCGACGTCAACAATCGACCTTAGGGTCAAAACAACGGAGCCATGGCAAAGTCCCTAGTTCCAAGCCTCGACGGTTCACCAACAACCTAGAGGCAACGTAGATATTTGTCGTAATATAGCAGACACAATGTCAACAAACAAAGTAAAGGAAGATCCCTAGTTTCAGGGTCTTGACGGCAACTCAAATGAAACCTGAAAGACTATCGGAGATCATCCCACACCAGCGCGGAGTAGTCATGACTCATCAGGGATCCCAAATTGAGCCTAATCTCAAGTAAAAAGCGGCATGGAAAATCACTAACACTTGCTCTTCCGACGGTTATATGACCTGGGAGATTACTTGAAGACGTCGTGTCCAGCCCCGAAGGGATTAGAGACACGACAGTCGTGGGGCTACTCGAATAGCAAGATTACATATTGTCACGCCCCGCTTCCCGGTGTACGGGCAGAGGACGCGACTGGGACGCTACGTACTTACTCAGAAGTAAATATGCTAAGCGTAACTAAGCAATATAAAAGAAATATACATAAGAGACAAATGTAATGAATAGCAACTTTATTTATTAGCATTCTTTTGTACAATGCATGGAAAGTAAATACATCTGAATGAAAGCAATGCCCAAACAGTGGCATAACAGAAAAGGAAATACAGAATGTAAAGGAAAAGTACAAGTGAACTACAGCTCGAGATCTTCGGTAAACTGGTCAAAGTCTTCGGTGCTGGGCTCGATCTCTGGAAGGTCCGAAACACCTGACAACATTCCAAAGAAGAAAGAGAAAGAATGTCGTCAGCGAACAATCGCTCGGTAAGTCCTAAAGATAAGGGTGAAATAGAATAGACAGAGAGAGAAAGAGTATATTTTTATAATGGAGTATTTAGTGTTAACGCTGTTGTTTGAAGCTTGGTACAGAAGAATGCCAGTGTATACGAGAGGAGTCTCTATATGCCAAAGACTAATGCAAATGGAAGTACAAGGCTCCGTCGATAGTACCATGGAACAACGGCATGGATGTAATTACGTCTTATGGTTGCTGTCTCGTGCCACTTCTAACACCTTCCGTACCAATCTACCCCTTAAACCCCGCAATGTCTTGATTGTATTGTTTGTATTGTATTGTATTGCAACTTGTAATGTCTTGTAATATAGATTGTATAATTGGATGACTTGCCGAAACCATGATATCAGTAAATGGATGTAACTGGAGAATCATGGATGTAACTAGAGAATCATGTAAATGGAAGTATATCCATGGTTCGGTTCAGTCAATACAGATTAAATAGATTGAATATATGAATTCATGGATTCATGTTGAATTGTAGTTTGTACTTGAATCATATTCAAGTCAGATTATTATAATGAGACTCAGTCTGAGTCAGACAATTAGAAAAGAAATTGAAGTCCTGATTGTTTTGATGTTATCGGTAACCGCTGCACATGGGCGACAGGATTTGTGTCTTTTTCAAAGACGATTACCGTGTTGATAACACCGTTTGTTAAGTTTTCTACCTTAGATAGGGAAGTACCCATATCTCCGGCTCCCTAAGGCTCAAGAGACTGGTCCCGCTTAAACCTATGTTTACTAGGGTCCTTATTGTAATTTATAAAACTTAAGAGGGTTTTATGTAAACATAATTTTGTATGATTTACAAAATACACATCAAGTAATTAATTATCGTCTATAGAGTTGTCATAGATGTAGATTTTATATTTGTGATATTCCTAGTGAATAAACCTATTTTTCATAATACATGGTATTTAATTGTAATATTGAATTTATATGGAATTTCATGGTATTTTCATGTAAGATAATTCCTTTGATTTAGAAAAGTTGGAATATTGATATTATAACAAAAATGGATATTTTGATCATACATATATATTTATATATTTATAAAAATAATTTTAATTTATTATTCTCTAGAAATCTCATTTTCTTAAGATATTTGTATTTTAAATCTCTCGAGATCAAATGCTCTTTGCGGAGGTCTGCATCTCGCACTGCTAAGCCCGAGGATGTGCGATAATCCGCACCATCCCAAACGGGTTCCCCAAAATGGTTAGAGACGCTTTGCAAAGATTTATAAAAAATACGTATCTTGTAGAAAACGGTTTTAATAGTAAATGGTACTAATATGTAAAGTTTCGTTTTCCCGTATTCTATGTTCCCGAAAGGTATTGTGCTATGTTGCATATGAGTGTTGTAAGGAGGTAGGTCATTACCTCGTGATCTACTTAAACGTATAGCAAAATTGTGATGTTTTAAAGTCGAAACTAAACTACATGGTACTTTACTGAAAAATTATGTTAAAAATTGAAATAGAAATACTTTTGATATGGAACTTATTCAATATGACTTGTTAATATTTAATAGTCAACATGTAAGGGTTTGGTATGTTTGTATTTAAGAAAAAGTGGAATTTTAGGAAGAACCGAATCGGAAATCGGATTAACTCCGATTCCGTCGGGTTTTATTAATACGGGCTTTTAGAAAAGAATAAAGAAGAGGGAGGTGGGACTTATGGGTTAACAAGAAAGAGGGAAGATAGAGGTAGAGAGGGGAATCGCCGGTGTGTCGTTTTGTTGCCGAATACTCCTCGTATCACCGTCGGAAATTCGTCGGCGCTTCGCCTTTCGCTAACTCCATTTGTACACAAAATTTCTATAGAGTTTTCTTGAGAGTTTTGACAGAATTATGAGTAATAGGGGTGTGTTTAGGGGTGATATTTATAGGGTAAAGCTAGAGTTAGGGTTAGATGAAGGGGTGTGAGAAAATTGTATTAAATTGTATTAAAAATATGGTTTAATGGGGTTTTAAAGAGTTCTGTTCATGTGCAGGAAAATTAAACTATACAGGGGTACTGGGGAGATCAAGAGACATGACTTTTGTGTTGGGCAATCGGTGATCCGGCAGAGTCCGGCCGGCGGCGGCGGCCGAGTCGGCCGAGTCGCCGGCCGATTCGGGCCGAGTCAGGCCGGGGTCGGTCGCCGTGGGTCCGTCGTCATTTGGTCTTTCCCCTGGTCCAGTTTGTTTTACATGTGTAGTGGGGTTTTACGGGTTTAGCACGTGTAGACTCTTAGACTTCTAAAAATTTAAAAAGAAATCAATATTAAAAATAATGTGGGGGATGGGATTTAAAATCTGGTGCTTTGGTTCAGCAGTGCAAGGTCTTACCAATGAGCTACAAGCTCCTTCTTGCTATTAAAAAGCAAAACAAACTTATACCTTGTGCTCAGGCAAAAGTACCCTTTTTGTATTTTTTTGAAAAAAATTGTACAGAAAGTTGTACAGAAAGTTTAGAGTTGTTACATTCTACCCTCCTTATAAAAATTTCGTGCTCGAAATTTGTAAAAGGAAAGTGTAACAGATTCAAGGAAAGTTTGGTGATTGGAGTGTTGATAGTGTATGAAAAATAACAAAGTGATAGAAGGATTTTAAAAATGTTGAAGAGACTTACTGGTGTTACCTTGGTCAACTGTCTCGGCTTCTACGGCTGCTAAGGTGTAAGCCTTTCGCCGGGACACATTTCTCTTAGCTGGAGGCACATTCCTCTGTCCTCGAGGCATGTTTCTCAGTGCCTGTTGAAATTGGCGATTTGGCTGTGCAGGTGGTGGAGCTGGGAGTGCAAGACGAGGTGCAGGATCCTGGATAGCTGGCCGCTGCGGGTAGTTGGTGTGTATGGGAGCTGGGTTGCATCTATAAGGATAGTTTCTAATGCCGTGATTGGATGCGACACAAACTAAGTATAGGCCTTTTGCGCGCCTACAGTCCTTCCACAAGTGTCCTTCCCTCTTGCAATAAATGCAAAAATCGGGAATTGGCTGATCATTGGCTTATTCCAGTCTTTTGAGTTCAACAGCTGGCCTTGAAGAGGCTCCTCCTGCCATCTGATTGGCAGGGCGCTTCACTCCGGCAGCCTGAGGTCTGCCCTTCTTCTTCACCACTGCCTCATATCTTCGAGCAGCTTTCAAAGTAAAATCGTGGGTTGGAAAATCCCCTATAGCTAAGGCAGCTTGGATTTTCGGGCCCAACCCTTGCTGAAATCTTCTAACTCTGATCTCAGCAGTCAGTATGAGATGGGCCGCAAACCTGTTACGGTCTTGTGTTGGCTGTGTAGTACGTGAGATTTTGAAAATCGAATTTATTGAGACATATCTTACCGACTGAGCATGGTGAACTCGGTGCCATACTCATCTACTGATTTGGTCCACATTGAATCTTGTTGCAGATGGATGAACTGTTGTTCCATGTCGAACCTGGCAGTCTCAGGGAAGTACTTTGCATCGAACATGTCGCGAAAGTCTTGCATTCGATAGGTTGATCAAGACGGCTTTCTTTCGCCTTCCACCAATTCCGTGCATTGTCCGTGAGCTGCAGTTTCGCAACACGGACCCAAGTTATATTTGGCACTTGTGCCGCTGCCAGATCATCTTCGATACTCTGAGCCCATTCCTCCGCTTCCAGAGGGCTCTCTTTTCCTGAGAACTGTTTGGGGTGCAAAGCTCTGAATTGTTTCACCCCAGGTACTTCTGCCTCTGGACGGTTCAAGAGAATAGCAGTTTGCTGCTGCTGTCCTTCCAGGAGGCTGCGGATCGCCTCAAGCAATACCGTCTGCTCATTGATCGGAGCAGCTACGGCAGGTGTGAGTGGTAGTAGTGGGGGAGTGTTGTTGACATTGATGGTGGTGTTGTTCGGGGAATCCATAACCTTGAAAAAAATTTGGGTTAGGACAGATTCAAAGTATATGAAATGATAAGATTCAAGGAATATGAATTGTAAAGAATGTTTTCAGTTGCTGGTTCTTGTGTTATATTGATTAGATTGTTCACGCAGAACAGAACTACATGGTAGGGTTTTATACAGCTCTAACCTGCATGGGTCACCAACAAAACCTGTCACGCCCCGCTTCCCAGTGTACGGGCAGAAGACGCGACCGGGCCGCTACGTACTTACTCAGAAGTAAATACGCTAAGCATAACTAAGCAATATAAAATAAATATACACAAAAGACAAATGTAATGAATAGAAACTTTATTTATTAACATCCTTTTGTACAATGCATGGAAAAGTAAATACATCTGAATGAAAGCAATGCCTAAACAGTGGCATATCAGAAAAGGAAATACAGAATGTAAAAGAAAAGTACAAGTGAACTACAGCTTCGGATCTTCGGTAAACTGGTCAAAGTCTTCGGCGCTGGGCTCGATCTCTGGAAGGTCTGAAATACCTGACAACATTCCAAAGAAGAAACAGAAGGAATGTCGTCAGCGAACAATCGCTCGGTAAGTCCCAAAGATAAGGGTGAAATAGAATAGACAAAGAGAGAGAGAGAGAGAGTATTTTTATAATGATGTATTTAGTGTTAACGCTGTTGTTTATAGCTTGGTACAGAAGGATGCCAGTGTACACGAGAGGAGTCTCTATATGCCAGAGACTAATGCAAATGGAAGTAAAAGGCTTCGTCGATAATACCACGGAACAACGGCATGGATGTAATTACGTCTTATGGTTGCTGTCTCGTGCCACTTCTAACACCTTCCGTACCAATCTACCCCTTAAACCCCACGATGTCTTTATTGTATTGTTTGTATTGTATTGCAACTTGTAATGTCTTGTAATATAGATTGTATAATTGAATGACTTGCCGAAACCATGATATCAGTAAATGGATGTAACTGGAGAATCATGGATGTAACTGGAGACTCATGTAAATGGAAGTATATCCATGGTTCGGTTCGGTCAATACAGATTAAATAGATTGAATATATACATTCATGAATTCCTATTGAATTGTAGTTTGTACTTGAATCATATCCAAATCAGATTATTATAATGAGACTCAATCTGAGTCAGACAATTAGAAAAGAAATTGAAGTCCTGATTGTTTTGATGTTATCGGTAACCGCTGCATATAGGCGGCAGGATTTGTGTCTTTTTCAAAGACGATTACCGTGTTGATAACACCGTTTATTAAGTTGTCTACCTTAGATAGGCAAGCACCCATATCTCTGGCTCCCTGAGGCTCAAGAGGGTGGTCCCTCTTAAACCTATGTTTACTAGGATGCTTATTGTAATTTATAAAACTTGAGGTGGTTTTATGTAAAAATAATTTTGTATAATTTACAAAATACACCTCAAGTAATTAATTATCATCTTTAGAGTTGTTATAGATGTAGATTTTATATTTGTGATATTCCAAGTGAATAAACCTATTTTTCATAATACATGGTGTTTAATTGTAATATTGAATTTATATGGAATTTCATGGTATTTTCATGTAAGATGATTCCTTTGATTTAGAAAAGTTGGAATATTGATATTATAACAAAAATGGATATTTTGATCATACGTATATATTTATATATTTATAAAAATAATTTTAATTTATTATTCTTTAGAAATCTCATTTTCTTAAGATATTTGTATTTTAAATCTCTAGAGACGGAATGCTTCTTGGGGAGGTCTGTATCTCGCACTGCTAAGTCCGAGAATGTGCGATAATCCACACCATCCCAAACGGGTTCCCCAAAATGGTTAGCGGCGCTTTGCAAAAATTTGTAAAAAATACGTATCTTGTAGAAAACGGTTTTAATAGTAAATGGTACTAATATGTAAAGTTTCGTTTTCCCGGTATCCTATGTTCCCGAAAGGTATTGTGCTATGTTGCATATAAGTGTTGTGAGGAGGTAGGTCATTATCTCGTGATCTACTTAAAGGTATAGCAAGATTGTGATGTTTTAAAGTCGAAACTAAACTACATGGTACTTTACTGAAAAAGTATGTTAAAAAATTGAAATAGAAATACTTTTTATATGGAACTTGTTCAATATGACTTGTTAATATTTAATAGTCAACGTGTAAGGGTTTGGTATGTTTGTATTTAAGAAAAAGTGGAATTTTAGGAAGAACCGAATCGGAAATCGGATTAACTCCGATTCCGTCAGGTTTTATTAATACGAGATTTTAAAAAAGAATAGAGAAGAAGGAGGTGGGACTTACGGGTTAACAAGAAAGAGGGAAGATAGAGGTAGAGAGGGGAATCACCGATGCGTCGTTTCGTCACCGGAAACTCCTCGTATCACCGTCGGAAATTCGTCGGCGCTTCGCCCTTCGCTAACTCCACTTGTACACAAAATTTCTATAGAGTTTTCTTGAGAGTTTGGACAGAATTGTGAGTGATAGGGGTGTGTTTAGGGGTTGTATTTATAGGGTAAAGCTAGGGTTAGGGTTAGGTGAAGGGGTGTGAGAAAATTGTATTAAATTGTATTAAAAATATGGTTTAATAGGGTTTTAAAGAGTTCTGTTCATGTGCAGGAAAATTAAACTATACAGGGGTACTCGGGAGATCAAGAGACACAACTTTTGTATTGGGGAATCGGTGATCCGGCCGAGTCCAGCCGGCGACTTCGGCGGCCGAGTCGCCGACCGATTCGGGCCGTGTCAGGCCGGGGTCGGTCGCCGTGGGTCCATCGTTGTTTGGTCTTCCCCCTGGTCCAGTTTTTTTTTTTACATGTGTAATGGGGTTTTACGTGTTTAGCACGTGTAGACTCTTGGACTTCTAAAAGTTTAAAAAGAAATCAATATTAAAAATAATGTGGGGGATGGGATTTGAACTCTGGTGCTTTGGTTCAGCAGTGCAAGGTCTTACCAATGAACTACAAGCTCCTTCTTGCTATTAAAAAGCAAAACAAACTTATATCTTATGCTCAGACAAAAGTACCCCTTTCTGTATTTTTTTGAAAAAATTGTACAGAAAGTTGTACAGAAAGTTTAGGGTTGTTACACATATCGGGGAATACATCGGCCAACGTGACGGTACGATGGACAGAAACCCTAGTACTATAGACCCTAACGGACTTCTATCAGCAGAGGTTAACTGTGACGTTAGGACATTCTTGTGAGAACTTCTTGATTCGTCTCGACTCGTAGGGAAAATAATGTTTCTGCGAGAACTTCTCGACTCGTCTCGACTCGTAGGGAAAGAGCCTTGGGCAACGGGGATATCAACCTGCTTTCTAAGCACTGGGGCCTTGCAATTAGGTCCAAGATGGACTATTGTATACTATCCATGTGCCACACTCTCCAAAGTCGAATATCGACAAGGATGGAAAAAAACACTTACGAGTCATCTCGACTTGTAAGAGGGAAAATTCTCTTGTGAGATCCTTACGACTCTCAAGAGAAGATATTGCTTAGGAGTCCTCACGACTCCTAAGGAGAAAATACACTTACGGGATCCTCTTGACTCCTAGGGAGAAAAGTGTTTATGAGACCCTCACGGCTCATAAAGTTGAAAAATCTTAGGCGGCAGATCCAAACCTGTTTCCTAAGTCATCACTTCCCTACAAGGAGATCAAGATGGACTATTGTATACCATCTACGGGCCACATTTGCCAAAGTTACATGCCACTAAAATGAAGAAGCTACTTACGAGTCCTCACGATTCGTAAAGAAAAGTACCCGAGTGAGATCCTTACGACTTACGGAGGCGATGAACACTTAAAAATCCTTACGATTTCTAGGGAGAATATGCACCTATGAGATCCTCACGATTTCTAAGGAGAATATGCACCTATGAGACCATTACGGCTCATGAATATGCACCTATGAGATCCTCTCGACTCATAAGGAGAAAAAACCTTCTTGAAACCATTACGGCTAATGAAAATGGAAAAAGTCTTAGGCTACGGGGACCCTAAACTTGTCTCCTAAGCCATCAATTCTCTGGTCACGCATAACATTGCACTACTTCACCACGTACATACTTACGTGGGCAAAGTAGTGGGGAGCATTTGTTCCCTCCAAAATTTTCGCTCAAAACTTGCTCCCTTATAAAAATAATAAAAATAAAATAAAAATAAATATAAAGGGAAAGCTCCACATGCAAAGCATGTAGGTACTGCCTCAGATAGAATTAAATCCTATGATGGCGCCTCACGTGCTCCTCACGCGGGCGCCAATGTGAAAAGCAATTGAGTGAGATTTTGGCAGTCCACATGCAGGACGAGCGTCCGACATGTGAACTGCCGTCACTGCCTGTTTGTATATTATTTATTTGGGACACGACTGGGTTGAGGTCGATGTTACCGTTGTACATATTTTCTTTCTGTACTAGGATTACCCCGCGGTGGAGTGCACGGATAGCCGGGTTCTGGATGGCAACGGGTCTGCATCTCATGGTATTGAGAAGGAGGGGGCCTCACTCTAGAATTGGCGGGCTATTCGCCATACTCATAGGGGGTACAAGTTGATCCAAGGAGGGGTGCTCAAGTTACCAGATTCCGTGAAGTGCTGGGTGGCCCATTCACTTTGCTGAAGGGGGCTGTCTTGCTTCTAGTTTTGGCGGGTAACTTGCCGCGCTCGTAGGGGTCTAGGTTTTCATTGCACAGGCTATCCACACGACCAGGGGAACGTCGGGTTTCACTTACGGCTCAAAGGAAACCCGGGGCTCCCAGATTATTTGTATTGTTCTGTGATACTTATTGCTTATCTGTGATGTTGCATTTATCATGCCTGGAGCGATTATTATATATTGATATATATACTGGTAGATGTTGTATATGTTTTACATCCGCGCTAGTCCAGTCCCCGCTCTGTCGTTAGTTAAGTAACCTAACGGGTGATGATGGGACCCAGTGGCGAATGCGGATAGCATATGCGTACATCATATTTTCGTTCTTTTGTGGTGTGATTAATTGATGGGACTGCGTTGATTCAGATCAATGCAAGGAAAATAGACCTATTCGATGTTGTTGGAATAATTTTCAAAAAGCTGTTATTATAAGGACGTTTTCTTTTATTTTGCACAGAGATATTCGGTTATGAATATCCTGCACCTCATTCGACGAGGCAAGGGCCGAAATCCCTTCATCAGGAGTGACCCCTTGGGCAGAGGTTTGCGTTAGGGTAATTACATCACTATAGTCGACTACTATTTGTTTTGCATCAAGGTATTCAGTTGGAATATCCTGCACCTTATTCGACGAGGAAAGAGCCAATATCCCTTCACCGGGAGTGACCTCTTTAGCAAAGGTTTTCGCCACTATATATTTATAAAAAGCTATCCGGTTCCTTCAACGATATCAAGTTCATTACGTTAAAGGTTTTTCGCCAAAAACCATTCGTAGCCCTCCGTCATTTCAGATGGGTAGCACTTAGTATTCATGCTATGTATGTTGGCCTTCGTCAAGGCATAGTGTATGATAGCTATTTGTTACTTTTCTGTTGCATAGATAGATGCGTTGGTTTGGGACAGTCGTACTACTATTTTGGCCTTCGTCAAGGATATGTACTGGTCGGTTCAAATTAACCTGGATAATGATGAGTAGAACTTGACATGTGACTTATGATATGTTGGCCTTCGTCAAGGTCATAAGAGCATGGGATAAAAATCACATCAGGAGTTTCTAAAGAAACTAAAACTTGAGAGGCATGCGCATACCTTCTAGAGTGTGATAACGTGAGTGGATTCCATCAGGTTATCATGCGATGATAGTTGGATCCCGATCCCCACTGATGAGTTAGTTTACTCCTAGTGTGATTTTAGATGATCCCGACTAATTCTTCTTTCAGGTTTGGAGGAGAATTTGAGAATACGGTGGAAGACGTCCTGATTAGATAAAGCGATTGACCATTCCGATCTAGATTAGAGTGCACGCTGAGTGTTTCTTTTCTCTCTCTCTCTTTGGCAGCGACTATGTCCCGACCCTAGATTATAACTCAGTAACCAAGATAACCGGACCTTCTTAAAACACATTGACTCTTGGATTATCAGAGTTGCATATATCATTGCCACTCCTACTTTTGCCCTTTGCTTTTTCTCCAGAACATTCCTTATCACTACGAAGATCTACATTTATTGGATAAGCCATCGTATAGTTACATACGAACTCGAAGGAACTTGTTCCAGTTCGAGAATGGATTTTGATTCAGGAGAAATAGAATAAAGTTTATTCAGTTGTCTTTTATCTTTACCTTCTCTCAGGTTGCGAGTACTCCTAGGATTAGGAGAGTACACCTATTACGCTTATTGGATAGTCTTCTTCCAAACCATAGGTTGGTGTCGAACGGTAGGGAAGGAAGAAAACCATTTAGCCTAAGGGTGGTGTACAGAAAGTAATAAGTAAAGACAAATAAAGGGATTTGGAGAGACGGAAAAGAAATATACGGTTACAGTCATGAATCTGGATAGTGGAAGTGGCATTACTAGGAATACCCGGATACCCCTTCGAAACATTTTCATGTTTCAGTTTCACTGTGCATTGTTAATTGAAAACTGATTTCCCAATTAGATCCTTACTCCAGGGTATGTATTTACCAGGTCTGATTCTCACATCTGTATGGTTTTACAGATGATGAGTGAGAGTAAGTTATTTGGAATTAGTTGATTATATCCTCCTTATATCGGAATTCGTTGTAATTGGTGATATTTGAGGAAATCGCCTGGGGTTTGTCCTGACGGAAAATATTTGGTTTTGAATATCCGTTGTTATGCACCAATTTCAAACTGATATATCTGTTCGTTTATTTTATAAAGTGAGATATAACTTTTTGAAATTATGTCCATGACATTTACCTATATCATTTGATGGTTAGGTAAGGACATTAAACAGCGGTGTAATTCTTCTTAACCATAAGTTACAGTTTTCAACCTACGACGCACATGGTTTGAGTTATTAAACTCAGGGGACTTATACAAAGTATTGTATGTTGTCCAATGTCCATTAGGACATAGGGGTTAGTCCTCATACTATATTCTGTTTACTTGTGACTTCTCTAGTTTTAGACATGTATTTCGTAGAAATGCAAGGTCCAAGTTTTGAGAAGTTATAGGTACAAGAATAAAGTAGAGAACCAGGTATTGCAAATATCAGGATTCTTCAACGTGATTGAAGATGTAGATACTTATGTTTGGTATTCAGATAATAGTAATGGTTTTGAGAAACTTGTTTCTCTTTCAGTTTACTCATGTTTGGATGCACTCCTAGTTGAGTAATGCTGATGGGCCTCCTTCCATTTGATTGACATGCTTTGGAGACAGCTGCATGATTTGAATCTGGTTCTAATTAAATCAGTGCATCTGTTTCTATATTGTATATAGAATGGTTCATATCTTAACGAAGTTAAGGTATATAGAGTTGTCCGGCTTATGCTTAAAACCAGATTCTGGATAACTCAAGGCATGTTTCTGTAATGACAGTTTGTGGGTTCTCCCAGGCTATGACGAGGGTTAACTTTCTGCCATCTGGAAGATTAATAGTGATATGGTTCTTGACTCTCCACAGTTTTAGTAAAATGGACTTTTTCAGAAAATAGTAGTGGGAGTATGGTAGAACTGGAAGTGATTCCAGAACCACAGACGATTACTGAAAATTTAATAAGAACCTAAAGATTCGATCGGGTTTGACATTCCATTAGCCACTCCACAGATATGGTGGGTAACCTCAAGCACCCGAGAGGTACTTCGGTATCCTCAAAGATGGTGGCAGGGAGGTTCTTGTTTACCCAAACTTGACACTACTGTTGTTCCAGACTATGAGACCCGGCATGAGGATGAGTATAGCGTCGTTCTAAACTAGCTTTAGAAATGCACATGTATATGACTCTGCCAGAGGGTTGGTGTGGTCAGTGGGAGCAGCGAAAGCATAGTGGACAAGATGCTTATGTCTATTCCTAGACTAAAGCAGGTATAGCGGAGATAGATCATCTATTTTTTATGTGACAATCATAGGGTTTGACTTCATCAGAATAGAAGATGGATCTGTTAAGAAAGTAGTAGGGTGGTATGTCCTGGTATTTGGATGACATACACTTGTAAGAAGTGATATTCCTATACTACGGTCGGTTATACTGTGGTTGTCACACAGTGGTTTCTCCACATAGGATATGGATATTATATCAGACATTCTGATTACTAGATCTATGGTTTTATATCTAGATTTGGGTAGTTTTCCAATCTGTGTACTTAGACAGTATTCTAAAGGTGTTTTAGAATAGACGACTCCTGGCATGGTGGTGTACCTGCAGGTGATGGAATCACCCTCTTTAAAGGTGTTTTACAGACTAAAGGGGAGAGGGATGTTCATGATTGGCATATCACTTGCCTAGGCAATTGAGTCAATCATGAGATGTTAAGTACCATGCCAGATGTTTTTTTGGCACTAGATGCAATAAGTTGATATATCCAATCCTGGAGAAACATTCGGAAGCAGTTTTTGAACATAAGTGGATGTTCTAGGGATATGGTAATGAAAGCCTCCTTCGGAAGACGGTTACCATTCTAGGCTTCCAAGGTGACCTGGATAACAGAGTGACTGTCAGAGTTATAGGTTTTTCTCTTAGGGGCAGTAGTTTGGACAGGTGGTCCAAGCGGATACTGAGGGAGGCATGGCGTAGGATACTGATTAAATTCAGTTGACGATATAGTCTAAGAAGTTTACTGGATTTGGAGTTTATTTTTTGAACTGGGTCCCATCAGATATCCAGGCATATTCTAAGACAAGAATTGCTCATTTCGGGAGATGGCCTTCTCCATGAACTTGAGATAAAAAGAGATATAGAAAGAAACATTGGAGCGGATCCACTCACTGAGGCTATTTCTCGAATGCAATAGTTTTACAAACGAGTTTTGTGAGACGGGTTAGTAGAGAAGTTGGGTGTTCGATATCACACGGGCTGTGAGTATGCGACACCGCAATAATTAGCCTTAAGTGCAAGTAGAAGATTGTTGGCTATAGTGACCTCAAGTCAATTATTGGATCACAGGCACGTGATTGCAATGATTGAGGGAGGACCTATGCCGGTAGAACAGTCTTACTCGAGATGATAGTATGCTATCTGGTTTGACTTTATCATCGTGTACATGCTTCAGGTGACATTACAGATCACTATTATATGTTGATAGAGCCCATAGGATTCATGCTTGACTACCAGCAGTATGATGACGATCATATACGTGAGAGTTGGGTGGTCTATAAGCACATCCTTAAAGTGTCCCTAGTCGTGGGAGTTTCGAGACTGGGCATCGATACTCCAGAATAGACTAGTGTATACGGATCGAGACCCCGACGAGAGGCGGTGGCCGGTCTCACAAGCCATTGGTGTCAGTTGGTTCACCTAAGATTTATACAGGTGCTCATTGGGTTATGAGTACACCGTACGGACTCGCCGGGAACATGCTAGTTGGCATTATACCTATTGTCAGATAGCAGTTCCCAGATGACATGTGTATAGGTTAGTCTATTGTAACGACCCTAGTATTACTATACCTTCGTATTTTCTTTCTTTAGTAAAATATTGTATTTATTTCTTCTTAGTATTTTCCATATATTTTGTTTTCTATTAAATATATTATTTTATTATTCCGTCTAATTTTCTCAAACTCGTTTTTTTAAACTAAATCTTAACCTATTTCAAATTAAATGCAAGACCTGACCCGACCCATAACTCAAATCCAATGTCATTTTCATTTTCTTTTATAAAACCATGAGCCCAAAAGCCCACTTTCTTTTTAAGCAACATCTTATATTTAATTCTTATTCAATATGTGTATGAACAAACTTGTTGCTCTTTAGTTAAGTCTTTGCATTGTTATTCCATAGATCACATGTTCAAATCCCCATTCTTGTAATTATTTTTTTATCAATTTTTTATTCTTCTCATAACTTACAAATAAGACCTTTCATTTCCAAAATGAACGGTGACCTTTCATTTCTCTTTTAATTTCCATATTGAATGCATATATTATTATAGATAATTCATCATTACACCATCTTTATTTGTCCTCCTCTTTCTTTTTCTTCCTCACATTTTTCTATCTCTCCCTTCTCCCTCTTCACCTAGAGTCCTAGAAGAAGAATACCAAGAAGTTTCAAGAAAGTCTCGCTAGAAACGCAAGGCTATCGGCAGATAGACAAGTCCGGTGACAATACCGGCTTGTGTATATAGGTCCCTTCTTTCTTTCTCTTTCTCCATCTCTTTCTCTTTCTCTTTTTATTTTTTATATTGCCATGAAAAAAATTCTCTTTTCATATCATAGTCCCTAAATAATTAATTAAATGGATACATATATAAATAATGAACGCACAAAAACATACACGCATATATAGTTTGTAAAGTCTTTTTCATTATTCTCAATCCATATGTTAATATTTTATAGTGACCAATTAGAATTGCATCATTTATTTTTGTATTTTAAATTACTTTATTTAAATTTTGTAAAAAAAATGAAGTTACGAATAAATACCATGGTTTCCTCATTCTCACATATGATATATCAATACCTTTACTTTTAGAATAATTTTAGAAACTAATTTTTAATTCTGAAAATTTCAAGAAATTTATCTTGGATAGAATATATTTTTTTGTACACGCTGTAAAAATTTTAGATCGAATCGCTTAACGGTTTAGAAATTATATCGTTTTTATTCACTGTTCGTAAAACTGAAAACTGCATTTATCAGTCAACTTTTAGGACACATAACTTGGTATACCGATGTCCAAATTGAGCAAATTCAGGAGTTTTGGACATTTACATAGAATAATCTAGATTTTCTTAGTTTTATATTTTTACTGAAAACCTACGTAAAATATACAAACTGCGTTACAATATTAAGCGACGAATCTGGACAGAATCTGTCCTGATTCGCACACTGTTTTTTAATTGGACATAACTCGAACACCCGTTGTCCGTTTGTGACAAACTTTAGATGTGCAAATGCAAAATTGATAGAAATATAATTTTCTGTATACTATATTACTTAGAAATTCATGAAACAACCCAATATAGGCTTTGCAATAGAATATATAGTTGCTGTCCAGAAATCTGAATTTCTGTTTTAAACGCTGATATTAAAACGATTATAACTAGAGCTTCAGAAATCCAAATCATTTGAATCTTGGTGTTTTGGATAATTAATCCGAAAGACCTACAATTTTCTATTAATCTTCGCAATCTGAAACCTGATGAAAATTAACTCAAACTGCGTTTTAAAAATGTGTGACGGTGTTGAACAAGTTCTGATCTATTTTGCGCGATGATACGAAAACATGTATATGTCCCAAACCGGTAGTCGTATTTAGGCGAGACCAAAACTCACGTGTGCATAACACTTACGGCTATATTTTCGTTTATATTCTTATTTCAAATGACTTGATTAACTAGTCGAACATATCACGTATTTACAACATTGTTTTTGGACGTTTCTTGTATGCTTATCTCATATCATGTTCTATGATTGCTTATCTATTTTTATCTATATAACTCGTGATTAAACCATTACATGCTAGAATTGACTTGATCTTGACATGACTCAATCATGAATACCTGAACCAAATAGGTGCACTTGACTCGACTTGACCCGAACCATAAATACATAATGACTTGACATGAACACTTGACATGAATACATGAACAATTGATTTGAATACTTGAACTTGACTCGATACTTGAATTGCACTCTTTTATGTATTCATGGATTTAGGCAAGACTTGTAAATTTAATCATAGACTTATATACACGGGGTGTTGGGGTAGTTTGAGTATGAATCCAATGGAATCTCATGAGTCCCATTATAATAAATAACGTTGCTGTGGCACCGGGCTGAAACGGTACAAATAACATTGCTGCAGTACCGGGATGAAACGGTACATCACAAATTCATGAATGAGGACCCGTGTTTCCGAGCCCCTGGATGATAGCCTGTTGGGTTTGGAATACTTCAATAACAATTGAAGTCCCTCTATTTTGGGCCCGTGATTCTTTGCCCCTGGACGATAGCCTTAGGTTCAAGAATACTCTTGAGATTGGTTGACATTCACACTTGAACTCGCGTTAGTTACTTTTACCCTTTTAGAAACCTTTTAAGGCACTTACATTCATTTCATGTTCACTATACCTACACTTTACGGCCATGCTATACTTGTTTGATTTGCTCATATTATATTGCCATACTTACATAGTTGTCATTAACATTACCATGTTATACTTATTCATGTTTTATTTCCATTCATACTATATCACATGTCACCTTGCATATTCATTTATATACATTCACATCCCATCTTTCTTGGGGACTTACCGAGCGTTAGTTCGCTGACGGGCATTCCACCCATCTTTCTTTCTTTCTTAGAATGTTCGTCAGGTGGTATTGAGATAAAAGAGATAGAAGCGGTCGAAGAGGAGTACAACCAGTTCGCATCACAACCGGACGTCTAGTTTCGTTCAGCTTTTCATTTCATTTCATCTTATTTATGTATGCTTCCTTGTTAATACTTATCATATTATCGTATCTTGTATTCAGATATTTTGTCTACTATGAATCATAAATGTAATAAATCAGAGTTGGATTTCATTTTTTTGTTTGTTCTTGTTATTTTATGTTGCTTATAGACGCTTAGCGTATTTATTTTGAGAAATGGCCTTCTCTGAATAAATACGTCGCGGCCTTGACACGTTATCGTTTCCATCTACTGGGAAGCGGGGCGTGACATCTATCGACCTGAGATCATCATTGTCTCGTGTGAGTTCTCACTGTTCTTTGATTACTACCCTACCACGGCTCAAAGGAGTCGTGCAAACAGGTTTTAGTTGGGTACAGTCCCGAGCCATATGGAGGCAATGAGCGGATTGTCAGGGGATTCGTCTCTCCCGATATATTGGGGGTTGATGTCGCGGAGTGCACGGGCGGCCATCACCAGAAATCCTCGGCCGGGGTAGACGAGAATTACTGATTCGGATCAGTAGTTTCTCAGTTAGTGATAGACTTCATACCGATACTAAATGTCAAGTTATTAGGAGTCTGACTTTATCCACCCCCCTAGACTCGATATGTGATACTCATAGACGAACGGACCAGACTGTACGGATATTGTCACAATCAGGCTCAATAGGGTTTCAGGATGAGTTTGCTCGTCGGCCTCTCTTTCGCTCAGTACCTGGGTAGCCGTTACGTACAGCTAGTGCCACTGACATGCTTGTGGTTAAACCCACTGCCAGCGTATTGACGAGTTTTTAGAGTCCCACACAGAGAGTTTCCCTGATTCGGGCGAAACGTTGTAAAGGTCGTATGGTTTTATGGCAGGGTTCGATCATATACGTGCACTTATGTACGGATCATGATCGGACGGATAATACTATCGGGCTTTGGTTTAAGCCGGATCCTAGTATTATATTGTTGGAATATTTTCGCCTCGTTGTATTCGTATTCAGTCGGAATACGGATGCAGGTATGTATATACGGATGAGGGGTATTCTTGTAATTCGTTACGAGTTTACTTTTGAGCTTGCCATTTCTTGTTTTGGATTTAAACATTTAGTTTAATGTTTTATGTGAAATATGTGAGTCATAGAATTTCGGCAAGTGTTTTTGGGCATGGGCAATTCGTGAGCATTGTGCTGGGCATATTTCGAAAGTCATGGGTGTGTACTTGTTTTTTTTTGGCATTGATGGTTTTTTATTTTGTTAAAGATATTTGTGAGATATTTGTTGGGGTCGAAAATTGTACCTCGGTTGACCAAGTCAAAGTCAAAGTCAACCCCAAGCTAGGTGGGCCCAAGCCCGGATCAAGTGGGCTCATGCCCGAGTCGAACCCGAACATAAAGCGACCGGCCTTCCCCATGACAAAATAAAAATCATGTAATAAATAATTTTGATGTAATTTTTTATGCATGAATGTAAGCAAAATGGTCATAAAGCCAAATTTTTGTAAAGCCCATGGCTTATATGCAAAAACAAATAGCACATGAGACATGGGATGGGCAAAATGCCATTTTGTAAAGCCTAAGGGGCTATGTGTAAATGTGTAAGCCTATAAAAGGCAACATGATGATGAATAAAAGATAACAATTCATTCTCCCCAAAAACTAGGGTTTGTGCTTCCATCCTGTTACACCCCGCTTCCCAGTGTACGGCAAAGGGGACGCGGCGAGGTCCGCTACGTATGTACTCAGAAGTACATACGCTACGCGTAGCTAAGCAATATAGAGTAAATACACAAGAGACAAGAGTATAAAAAGAACAGCAATTTTTATTTAATAACATTCTTTATACAATACATGAAAAAGAAATACAACTGAAATAAAGATGCCTAAACAGTGGCATAACAGGAAATGAAAAAAATACTGAAAAGAAAAGTGTACAATGAAATTATACTGCAGGGTCTTCGGCAAATTGCTCCAAGTCTTCTTGTGTTGGCTCAACTTCTGCCGGGTCCAGATCACCTGACGACATTCAAAGAAGAGAGAAACAGAATGTCATCAGCGAACAGATCGCTCGGTAAGTCCCAAAGGTAAGAGGAAAGTAAAGAAAATTGATTAAGAAGATACATTTTAAAGTATAAATTATTGTTGAAATGTTATGTTAACGCTGTTGTTTGTAGCTTGGTACAGAAGGATGCCAGTGTATACGAGGGAGGTCTCTATATGCTAGAGACCAGGGCAAAAGGAAAGTACAAGGAACCGTTATGCCATGGTACAACAGCAATGGGATTCAGGTTAGGTCTCTTAATCTGACCACCTCGTGCCACCTTTAACACCTTCCGTACCAATCTACCCCTTAAACCCCCGTAGTGTTTTAACATTATTGTTGTACTGTATTGTGTAAGTTGGGTGACTGACCAAAACCATGATATCAGTAAACATGTTGTAACTGCATAATCAGGTAAATGGAATAACAGGATAATGGATGTATATCCATAGTTTGATTCAGTCAAATTGAATAGATTGTTAACTGGATTCAGGGATTCATGTATTCATCTTGAGTTGGAATATAAAAGAATATAGATTGACTTGAATTATATTCAAGTCAGAAATAGTCAGACTCAAACCCGAGTCAGACTAAAAGAAAAGTAATTTGAAGTTCTATAATTGTTAGGGTCCTTATTGTAATTTATAAAACTTGAGGGGGGTTTATGTAAAAATTACTTTTGTATAGTTTTCAAAATACACCTCAAGTATTTATTATTCATCTTTATAGTTATAATGAGTGTGGATTTTATTTGTGTTATTCTAGTAAATATATCCTAAGTATTAATTTATAATATTGATTTATTTGAAATTCATGGTATTTTAATGTAACTTTTAATCTTGTAATTTTAGAAAAAGTGGAAACTTTATCTTATAATAAAATAGGTGTTTAAATGATAATTATATATATATTAATACAAGAATAATTTTAAATAAATATTTTATTTTCCAAAAATCTCATTTTTTTTAAATATCGTATTTTAAACCTTTCGAGACCGAATGCTCCTTGCGGAGGTCTGAATCTCGCACTACTAGGCCGCGGGTGCACGATGAACCGTACTATCCTTAATGGGTTCCCCAAAGGTGGGTTGTAGTGGCGCTTTGCATAGGTTTAACAAATACCATTCATTTAGAAAAACGGTTTTATAAAGTTAAGGTATTTATTTGTAAAAGGATGTAAATTTTCCGTATTTTAGATTCTAGGGTTTCCTAAGCCAACTAGCCTATTTCTAAAAGGTCTAAATGACAAGTCGTTAGAAGCCTCAAATCGCCTCTTCACCGCCAATTGTGGCTAGGTAAGTACAAGTGAGGAGGGAGGGATCCGCTCACGAATCGTGAGGCGGGCCTTTTAAAGTTACCCAAGCTCACTTGCCTAGCCTAGACACCACAAAGTCAGTTTAGATAAACGATCGATGTCCGCAACTTATCGTATTTTTCTAGTAAGAAATATTTACTAAACAGTGTAACAAATCTAAAATCTTTAAGAATGGTTTTATGAAGATTATGGTATTTTAATGTAAAGTCTTGTATTTTCGTATTCTAAATTTTGGGAATATCAATTAAGGTTGTATTTGCGTATGTGTGGAGGTAGGTCATTACCTCGTGACTTATTTTAAGGTTTAGTGAAGTTTAGAGGTTAAATATGATATATTAAACATGAAGGTATTATGTGTAAGAATATGGTATTTATAAACGTTATCATTTCATGTGTGAAAACTCATTCAAATTGATTTCTACAAGTTTAGTGATCAAGATGAACATGTTTAGGAATGAGGGAATTGATTAGAAGAAGAAAAAAATAAACTTTATGGTATTATTGTGAAAAGAATATGATATTACAAGAAAGTTATCATTTCATGTGAGAAACTTTGTCCAAATTAATTTTTATGTGATTAATAGTCATCATGAATATGTTTAGATGTTATAGATTAGGTGACAGGTGGGATTTTGTAGAAAAACCGAATCGGAAATCGGTTTGTTCCGATTTCCGTCGGGTTTCTTAATTCCGTATTTTAAGAAATAGAAAAGAGAGAAGAATGGGACTTACGGGTTTCAAACTCTTCTAAAGAGTAAAGAGGAACTAGGGAAATGGCCGAGGTGTGGTTTCGTCGCCGGTTGCTTCAAAGAACGTCGCCGGAATCCGTCAGCACTTCGCCGTGAACTCGGTTTCAAAGCACACTTTCTTGTGGAATTTTCAAGAGAGTAATTCTATGGTTTTGGAATGAGAAGGTAGGGGGTAGGGGTCTATTTATAGGGTAGCTAGGGTGGGGTAGGTGAAGGGTTTTGTTTATTAAAAAAAATTGTAAAAATTTAAAGAAAATCATTAAAATTTTGTATTAAATAGGATGTATTTATCAATTGAAAACCGATCACTTAAATTGGAGTTAACAGGGGGTTTAAGAATACGAAAAGCCACACTTTTCGTGTTGGGACCCCGGCCATCGGACCAACTCCGGCCGGCGGCGCCGGCCGAGTTGACCGATCCCGGCCGGGTTCGGCTATGGTTGGGTGCGGGGCTCTCCGATGTAGATTTTGGCATACTCCGTTTTTGGGGTTCAGTTCAACATTTGGGAGTTATGGCCTGTGGACTTTTGGGCTTCCAAGAAAAATAAACTAAAAATAATGTGGGGCATGGGATTTGAACTCCGGTGGCTTGGTTCAGCAGTGCAAGGTATTACCAATGAGCTACAAGCTCCTTCTTGTAATTATTGTAGGGAAATAGATACTTAAAGTGTTATCAGCAACATTAATACTCTAAGTATACTTCAAATTTAGGTATATAAAAATTGGAGTTGTTACACATCCTCTCTCTTTCAAGTTCTTCCTTTTCATTTTCCAATTAAATCAAGAGCTTAGCTCTTCTATTTTTTAAAACTAAATAAAGTTTTACCATAAACCCACCTCCCAAGACTCCATCAAGAAAAGAAAAAGGGTCTCTTTTTTTATCATCTAAGATCTAGATCTTGGAGTTTCAAGAGAACCCATTTTGGGTTTCTTCTAAAAAGAGAAAGGAGAAAATCTTTTGGAGTTTAACTGCACAAATAAAATTCTTTTGGAGTTTAACTCCACAATAAAAATCTTTTTTTGGGGAGTTTAACTCTACATTAAATCTTTTTAGGAGTTTAACTCCATATAAAATTCTTTTGGAGTTTAACTCTATAATAAAAATCTCTTTTTTGGAGTTAAGCTCCGAAAAAAATTGTTTTGGGAGTTTAACTCCAAATAAATTTTTTTAGAGTTTAACTCCATCATAAAAAAATGAAAAAGAAAGATCTTTTGGGAGCCCCTGCTCCCTCTCACGTGAGGAAGAAAGAACTCCCACCAAGTGGGGGCTTTCTCTCTCTCACGTGAGGGGAAGGCTCCCCATTTAGTAGAGTTTAACTCCACACCACATAAACATCTTTTTGGAATTGAACTCCATTTAAAATTCTTTTGGAGTTTAACTCCACGTTTAAAATTCTTTTGGAGTTTGACTCCACAATAAAATTCTTTTTGGGGAGTTTAACTCGACATTAAATCTTTTTGGAGTTGAACTCCATTTAAAATTCTTTTGGAGTTAAACTCCACATTTAAA
The DNA here is from genome assembly GCA_030015575.1 of Agapanthus africanus. Lineage (NCBI taxonomy): Eukaryota > Viridiplantae > Streptophyta > Magnoliopsida > Asparagales > Amaryllidaceae > Agapanthus > Agapanthus africanus. The sequence continues at coordinate 758,470,418 of CM057340.1, forward strand.
ATTCTTTTGGAGTTTAACCCCGCAATAAAAATATTTTTGGAGTTAAACTCCATTTAAAATTCTTTTTTGGAGTTTAACTCCATTTAAAACTCTTTTTGGAGTTTAACTCCACGATAAAAATCTTTTTGGAGTTAAACTCTGTTTAAAACCTTTTTGGAGTTGAACTCCATATTTAAAATTCTTTTGGAGTTTAACTCCACAAAAAAAAATCTTTTGGAGTTCAACTCCATGTAAAAAAAATAAATTTTTTGAAGCCCTTTGGCCCCCTCACGTGCTAGCACGTGAGGGGGGCTCCCATCAAGCGGGAGCCCTTTTTGCCCCCATCACATGCTAGCACGTGAGGGGGAGGGCTCCCATTTAATGGGAGCCCTTTTGGCCCCCCTCATCTGCTAGCATGTGATGGCCTCCCTAGCATGTGAGGGGAGGCTCCCATTAAATGGGAGCCCAGTCTTCCCCTCTTTTTGTTTTTTCTTTCTTCTTCTTCTTTATTCCTTCTTTTTTTTATTTTAATCTTTTTTTATTTAAAAATAAATTATAAATAATATTTTTAAATTAAAAATAATAATAAATTAAAATATAAAAAAACCGTTTCTCTAAATATTTATTTTTGTTTTTTATACATAGAAAAATATATATATCCCTTTTTTTTTAACAAATGGAACAAACAAAAAAAACACACACACCAACGCATCGTATTGAGTTCGCATGTCCAGTTTGACCCATCAATCGGAGGATCTCTCGCTTCAAAGGCGAAGAGTAATTAACGGCAGCTTAGTCCGCGACTTCCGGAAATTCGAATCGCCACAATCAATAAACCCCCGCCTACCCTAGGCAGGGGGAATCTGTAATGCGCCTGACCAGCGCGTGCGTATTCCCATCTCAATAGGGTGACAAAAAACACCCTACAGATTCTGGCACGTACGGTGGGACCTATCTCTCCTCCCATATTCCGAGTTAAACGTTCATGCCAACTCAATCAACATATACATTGATTGCCTGTACTGAAATCATGCTTCTATTTGCAGGGGGTTAACGACTTTCGACTGCAATTTTCGAACGCAAGTCGGTATTTGAACGACTTTCCTTGGCCCCAGCTGGGGGAAAGGCCATCAACACCGACAAAGTAATAAGGCATCTCAGACAAGCTCCTGCGGTGCCCCTGACAACTGCTCAATCGAGTATCTTCTCTAAGCTCCCCGTCAGATGATCTCTAATTCGTTAAACTGGAAACAGTATACCTCTAAGTTTTTAAACTGGAAACAGTAGACCTCTAAGTCTTTAAACTGGAAACAGATGACCTCTAAGTCGTTAAACTGAAAACAGTTGACCTCTAAGTCTTTAAACTGGAAACAGATGACCTCTAAGTCGTTAAACTGAAAACAGTAGAACTCTAAGTCTTTAAAATGGAAACAGATGGCCTCTAAGTCATTAAACTGGAAACAGTAGATCTCTAAGTCTTTAAACTGGAAACAGTAGACCTCTAAGTCTTTAAACTGGAAACAGATGACCTCTAAGTCGTTAATCTGGAAACAGATGACCTCTAAGTCGTTAAACTGGAAACAGATGACCTCTAAGTCATTAATCTGGAAACAGATGACCACCACGTCGTTAAACTGGAAACAGATGACCTTTAAGTCATTAAACTGGAAACAGATGACCACCAAGTCGTTAAACTGGAAACAGATGACCTCTAAGTCGTTAAACTGGAAACAGATGACCACCAAGTCTTTAAACTAGAAATAGTAGACCTCTAAGTCTTTAAACTGGAAACAGATGACCTCTAAGTCGTTAAACTGGAAACAGTAGACCTCTAAGTCTTTAAACTGGAAACAGTAGACCTCTAAGTCTTTAAACTGGAAATAGATGACCTCTAAGTCGTTAATCTAGAAATAGATGACCTCTAAATCGTTAAACTGGAAACAGATGACCTCTAAGTCGTTAAACTGGAAACAGATGACCACCACGTCGTTAAACTGGAAACATATGACCTCTAAGTCTTTAAACTGGAAACAGTAGACCTCTAAGTCTTTAAACTGGAAACAGATGACAACCACGTCGTTAAACTGGAAACAGATGACCACTAAGTCGTTAAACTGGAAACAGTAGACCTCTAAGTCTTTAAACTGGAAACAGTAGACCACTAAGTCATTAAACAGGAAAACAGATGACCTCTAAGTCGTTAAACTGGGAACAAACGACCACCACGTCGTTAAACTGGGAACAATCGACCTCTAATTCGTTAAACTGGGGATATAAAATGTGTAAATAAAACAAAATAAAAAAATTTAAAAGAAAAGCCGAAATGATAGGGCAACTCGCAATAAAAATCAACGAGTAAAAATAAAGATGAGAATAAAGCCGAAATGATAGGGAAACTCGCAATAAAAATCAGCGAGTAAAAACAAAGATGAGAATAAAGCCGAAATGATGGGGCAACCGCGAATAAATAGCCGAAATGATGGGGCAATCGCGACCTTCACGATAAGAAAAGTTGAAATGATAGAGCAATCGCGGTAAAAAAAAGGCGAATGATTAGTCGCTCCTGGTACCATATTCCAGTGCAGCGATGCAGACGCCAACAAAACTCTGAATGTCCCGACGGTGAATGATGAGTCGCTCCTGGTACTATATTCCAGTGCAGCAATGCAGACGCCGTCCTAAAACTCAAATCCCCAACGGCGAATGATGGGTCGCTCCTGGTACCATATTCCAGTGCAGCGATGCAGACGCCAACCAAAATCCAAACTCTCAAACGGCGAATGATGAGTCTCTCCTGGTACCATATTCCAGTGCAGCGATGCAGACGCCAACCAAAATCCAATTTCCCAAAATTCTTCCAGCCCTACAATTGGTCCCCAAGTTGACTACCGTATACAATCCATGGGCTCAAATAATTCTCATCATACCCATGCCCCACCGCAACCACCAGTTACACGGCAGGTCTCCGCCCTTGGAATTATGCTCCATTTGGAAAGACTCATTCATGTGTACTCATGATACATGAGGAGAACAAACTTACGAGATCCTCTCGACTCGTAAGAAAACACCTTCGTGGGATTCTTACAACTCACGAAGGAAAAACACACTTGGGAGTCCCCACGGTTCCTAAGGAGAAAATACACCTACGGGATCCTTACGACTCGTAGGGAGAAAATGCTTTTATGGGACCCTTACGGCCCATAAAATTGAAAAGCCTTAGGTGATAGGGATCTAAACCTGTCTCCTAAACCATCGCTTCCCAACAGGGAAAGGCAAATGATGATTCGCTCCTGATACCATATTCCAGTGTAGCGGTGCTGATGCCGACCCAAAAACCAATTCCCAAATCCTCCCGGGGCAAATGATGAGTTGCTCCTGGAATTATTCCAGTGCAGCAATGCAGATGCCGACCAAAACCAAAATCCCCTACTCCACTCATGGCAAATGATGATTCGCTCATAGTACCATATTCCAGTGTAGCGATGCTGATGTCAACACAAATCAAACCAACCAATCCCAGCGTCGACCGTCCATGTCGTAAAAAGGGCAGTGCAGGCTTCCCACAAATCGGGAACCAAATCGCTCCGGGCCAGGGAAAAGTCTACCACGGACACTCCGTCTTAGAGACGCGTCAAGCGTTGACCGTCCATGTCGTAAAAAGGGCAGTGCAGGCTTCCAGCAAATCGGGAACCAAGACGCATCAAGCGTCGACCATCAATGTCGTAAAAAGGGCAGTGCAGACTTCCCATAAATCGGGAACCAAGTCGCGTCAAGTATCGACCATCCATGTCGTAAAAAGGGCAGTGGAGGCTTCCCACAAATCGGGAACCAAATCGCTCCGGGCCAGGAAAAAGTCTACCACGGACACTCCGTCTTGGAGACGTGTCAAGCGTCGACCATCCATGTCGTAAAAAGGGCAGTTCAGGCTTCCAACAAATCGGGAACTAAATCGCTCCGGGCCAGGGAAAAGTCTACCACGGACACTCCGTCTCGGAGACGTGTCAAGCGTCGACCGTCCATGTCGTAAAAAGGGCAGTGCAGGCTTCCCACAAATCGGGAACCAAATCGCTCCGGGCCAGAAAAAAGTCTATCACGGACACTCCGTCTCGGAGACGCGTCAAGCGTCGACCGTCCATGTCGTAAAAAGGGCAGTGCAGGCTTCCCACAAATCGGGAACCAAATCGCTCCGGGCCAGGGAAAGGTCTACCACGGACACTCCGTCTCGGAGACACGTCAAGCGTCGACTGTCCATGTCGTAAAAAGGGCAGTGCAGGCTTCCCACAAATCGGGAACTAAATCGCTCCGGTCCAGGGAAAGTTTACCACGGACACTCCGCCTCGGAGATGTAAGTGCACGGTAGCGTCCCGGCCGTCATTCCGAGGCCAAAACGCGGAAACGAAACTTTTCTTTAAACTTTAAAACCGGCGCTACCGGGTACTAAAACCTGGATCGGGCCATTAACCTAATACCAGCAAACTAAAGAATGGGTAGAGAGGCTATACCGAGCGATCCGTGTCCTTCGGTCTTCGGCCACCATCCCGATCTCCCCGCGGAATCTCCGGTCTCGATCTCCTCGTCGGAAAGGGCACCACATCGAGAAGTCTTTTTACGGGCTCCCACCTCTGAACCGAGGCAACTCGGACATGAAGTTGGCAAGCCGACGTGTCCAAAATTGCTGTAGACTGAGTGTAGAACGGTTTGTATCAAGGGGGTTTAGTTGAAGTTGCCACAATGGGGTGAGGATGGAGGAATCAATTTTTGGAGATGAGCAAAGGGGTTTGATGCAAGCAAAATGAGATTAATCCCTCACTCACAAATCTTGGGCTGTCCTAAATAAGTGCTCGGCCAGGTCATAAAAAATGAGGAGGGGTGAGAGCAAGGAAATGAGAAATGGTGACCATAAGAAAAGGAAGCCTCACATCAAAGTCTCATTTAAATCCAATCACATAAATGCAAAGCTAATGATGCAAAAGGAATCAAATGTGCTAGAATTATCATGAACCCTCCACTTACAAAAAAAACCCTCCACAATGCTAATTTGCACATTTGCAAATAAGCCCCCTCCCATCAATTTTTCAGCCAAAGAAAGGAAGAAAGAAAAATGGCCGAAACGGAATGCAAACTGGCAACTTCAAAAAAGCGATCCCGTAATAAATTACAGGAAAACCCCGCGACCGTATATACGTACCCGCATTTGTATTCCGACCGAATACAAATGCAATGAGACAAAATCTACACTGTAGAATACTAGGATCCGACTTAAACCAAAGCCCGCTAGTATTATCCGTCCGATCATGATCCGTGCAATACCGCACGTATATGATCGAACCCTACCATATATCCATACGGCCTCTACAGCGTTTCGCCCGAAACGTGAGAAACTGTCTGTGGGGGACTTTAAAGACTCGTCAATACTTTGGCTGTGGATTTAACCACTAGCACGTCAGAGGTATTAGCCATACGTAATGGGCTACCAAGTATTGACCAAAAGGGACGTCGATGAGCGAACTCATCCTGACACTCTACTGAGCCTGTCAGTGACAATATCCATACAGTCCGTTCCGTTCATCTATGAGCATCGCATGGCGGGCATAGGGGGTTGGTAAAAGTCAGACCCCCAAAAGCGGTACAAGTCGTGTCGGAGTGTAGCCCAGAACACCCTGAGATACTACTGGAATACCTACCAGTAAATCTCCTGCCTTGGCCAAGGACTTCGTGTACTGGCTCTCCTAGACACAGCGTGACCTCACCCCCCATACCGGGAGAGACGAACCCCTGCCGATCCGCTCACTGCCTCCATGTGGCTCGGGACTGTACCCAACTAAAACCTGTTTGCATGACTCCTTTGAGCCGTAGTAGGGTAGTAATCAAAGTACAGTGGGAACTCACATGAGACAAATGACGATCTCAGGTCGATGAGCTAACCTGTACGCATGTCACCAGGGAACTGCTATCTGACGCTAGGTATAATACCAACTAGCATGTTCTCGGCGAGTCCTGTTCGGTGTACTCATAACCCAATGAGCACCTGTATACATCTTAGGTGAACCAACTGACACCAGTGGCTTATGAGACCGGCCACCGTCCCTCGTCGGGGTCTCGACTGTATACACTAGTCTACTCTGGAGAATCGATGCCCTGTCTCGAAATTCCCTCGACTAGGGACCTTTTAAGGATGTGCTTATAGACCCCAGCTCCAACGTATATGATCGCCATCATACTGCTGGCCGTCAAGCAAGAATCCTAAGGGCTCTATCAACGCGCAATAGTGACCTGTAAGGTCACCTAAAGCAGTACACGATGATAAAGATAAACCAGATAGCATACTATCATCTTGAGTAAGACTGTCCTGCCGGCATAGGTCCTCTCTCAATCATTACAATCACGTGCCTGTGATCCAATAATTGACTCTGAGGGCACTATATCCAACAATCTCCCACTTGCACTCAAGGCTAATTATTGCGATGTCGCATACTCACAGCCCGTGTGATACCGAACACCCAACTCCTCTACTAATCAATCTCACAAAACCTGTTTGCGAAACTATTGCGTTCGAGGAATAGCCTCAGTGAGTGGATCCGCCCTGATGTTTCTTTCTATGCCTCTCTTTATCTCAAGTTTGCAGAGAAAACCATCTCCCGAAATGAGCAATACCTGTCTTGGAATATGTTTGGATGTCTGATGGGACCTAGTTCATAAGTGAACTCTAAATCCAAACTTCTTAGACTGTATCGTCAACTGAACTTAATCAGTATCTTGCGCCATGCCTCCCTCAGTATCCCCTTGGACCACCTGTCCAAAATACTGCCCCTCGTCAGAGGGAAAACTATAACTCTGACAATCACTCTGTCATCCATGTCACCTTGGAAGCCTGGAATGATAACCGTCCCCCGAATGAGGCTGTCGTTATCATATCCCTAGAACATCCACTTATGTTCTAAAACCGCTTCCGAATGTTTCTCCAGGATTGGATCAATATCTTATTGCATCTACCGCAAAAACAACATCTGGTGTGGTACTTGACATCTCATGATTGACTCAATTGCCTAAGCAAGTGATCTGCCAATCATGTACATCCCTCTCTCCTTTAGTCTGTAAGACACCTTTAGAGAGGGTGACTCCATCACCTGCAGGTACACCACCATGCCAGGAGTCGTCCATTCTAAAATACCTTTAGAATGTTGTCTAAGTACCCAGATTGGGAAACTACCCAAATCTAGATCTAAAACCATAGATCTAGTAACCAGAATGTCTGATATAATATCCATGTCCTATGTGGAGAAACCACTGTGTGACAACCAAAGTATAACCGATCGTAGTATAGGAACTTCACTTCCTACTCTGTGTATGTCATCCAAATACCAGAACATCACACCCAACTACCTTCTTAACAGATCCACCCCCTATTCTGATGAAGTCAAACCTATGACTGTCATATCAGAAATAGATGATCTATCTCCGCTATATCTGCTTTAGTCTATAAATAGACATAAGCCACTTGTCCACCAATGCTTCCGCTGCTCCCACTGACTACGACAACCCTCTGGCAGAATAATATACACGTAAACTTCTAAAGTTAGTTTAGAACGACGCTATACTTATCCTCCTGCCGGGTCTCACAGTCTAGAACAACAGCAATGGCAAGTCTGGGTAAACAAGAACCTCCCTGTCACCGTCTTTGAGCATACCGAAGTACCTCTCGAGTGCCTGAGGTTACCCACCATATCTGCAGAGTGGCCAATGGAATGTCAAATCAGATTGAATCTTTAGGTTCTTATCAAATTTTCAGTAATCGTTTGCGGTTCTGGAATCACTTCCAGTTCTACCATACTTCCACTGCTGTTTTCTGAAAAAATCCATTTTATTAAAACTGTGGCGAGTTAAGAACAATATCACTATTGATCTTCCAGATGGTAGAAAGTCAACCCTCGTCATAGCCCGGGTCAACCCACAAACAGCCATTACAGAAACGTGCCTTGAGTTGTCCGGTGTTTGGTTTTAAGTATAAGCTGGACAATTTCCCGTACCTTAACAATGTCAAGATATGAACTGTTCTATATCCAATACAGAAACAGAGGCACTAATTTAATTGAACCAGATTCAAATCATGCAGCTATCTCCAGTGCATGTCAACTAAATGGAGAGAGGCCGATCAGCATTACTCAACTTAGGAGTACTTCCAATTATGAGTAACCTGAAAAAGAAGCAAGTTCTCTTAAACATTACTATCAACTGAATACCATACACAAGTATCTACATCTTCGATCACCTTGAAGAATCCCGATACTTGCAACATCTGGTTCTCTACTTTACTCTTAATCCTATAACTTCTCAAAACTCAAACCTTGTGTTTCTACAAAACACTTGTCTAAAAACTAGAGAAGTCATAAGTAAACTGAATATAGTACGAGGACCATCCCCTCTGTCCTAATGGACATTGGACAACATACAATACTCTGTATAAGTCCCTTGAGTCTAATAACTCATTCCCTGTGTGTCGTAGATTGAAAACTGTACTTATGGTTAAGAAGAATTACACCGCTGTTTAATACTCCTTACCTAACCATCCACTGATATAGGTAAATGTCATAGACATAATTTCAAAAAGGTATATCTCAGTCTATAAAAATAGACGTACATATATATCAATTTGAAATTGGTGCATAACAGCGGATATTCAAAACCAAATATTTATCGTCCGGCAAACAACCCAGGCTATTTCCTCAAATATCACCAATTACATCGAATTCCGATATAATAAGGATGATCACCTAATTCCCAATAACTTACTCCCACTCATCATCTGTAAAACCATACAGATGTGAGAATCATACCTGGTAAATACATATCCTGGAGCAAGGGCTGATTGGGAAATCAGTTTTCTTTTAACAGTATACAGTGAAACTGAAACATTGAAATGTTTCGTAGGGGTATCCGGGTATTCCTAGTAATGCCTCTTCCATTATCCAGATTCACAACTGTAACCATATATTTCTTTGCCATCTTTTCAAATCCCTTTATATGTCTTCAGTCGTTACCTTCTGTACACCCTTTTAGGCTAAATGGTTTTCTTCCTTCCCTACCGTTCGGCACCAGCCTATGGTTTGGAAGAAGACTATCCAATAAGCATAATGGGTGTACTGTCCTAATCCCAGGAGCACTCGCAACCCGAAAGAAGGTAAAGATAAAAGACACCTGAATAAACCTTATTCCTATTTCTCCTGAACCAGAATCCATCCCCGAACTGGAACAAGTTCCTTCGAGTTCGTATATAACCATACGATGGAGTATCCAAATAACTGTGGATCTTCGTAGTGATACGGAGTGTTCTGGAGAAATACAAAGGTGAAGTAGGAGTGGTAATGAAATACTTGGTTTTGGTCGTGAATAGCAGTCGCAGTTTACTTTGTCATCTTACTAAACCCTTTATTTGTCTTAACTTATTACCTTCTGCATACCATCGTTAGGCTAATTGGTTTTCTTCATTCCCCACCGTTCGGCACCTGCCTATGGTTTGGAAGAAGACTATCCAATTAGCGTAATAGGTGTACCGTCCTAATCCAAGGAGCACTCGCAACCTGAGAGAAGTTAAAAGGAAAAGACAACTGAATAGTCCTATTCGTTTTCTCCAGAACCGGAAACCACCCTCGAATCTGGAACAAGTTCCTTCGAGTTCGTATATAACCATACGATGGTTTTATCCAATGGAAGTGGATGTTCGTAGTAATACGAGGTGTTCTGGAGAAAAGGGTAAAAGTAGGAGTGGCAATGAGGTATGCAACTCCGACAATCCAAAAGCCAGTGTTTAAGAAGGTTCGGTTAATTTTGGTCACTGAGTCATAGTCAAGGGTCGGGCCATGGTCGCTGCCAAAGAGAGAGAGAAAAGAAACACCCAGCGTGCACTCTAACCTAGATCAGAATGGTTATCACTTTATCTAATCAGGAAACCTCCCACTGTCACGTCAAATTCTCCTCCAAACCTGAAAGAAAAATTAGTCGGGATCACCCGAGAAGTAAACCAACTCATCAGTGGGAATCGGGATCCAACTATCATCGGATGATAACGTGATGGAATCCACTCACGTTATCACACTCCAGAAGGTATGCGCATATCTGGCAAGTTTCAGTTTCTTTAGAAACTCCCGATGTGTATTTTTACCCCAAGCGGCTTATGACCTTGACTAGGTCAACAAACCATAAACCGCCAGTCAAGTTCAACCCGTCATTATTCTGGATTGCATTAAACTCACCCGTACGTGCCCTTGACTAGGTCAACAAGGTCGTACGACTGTCCTAACCAATCTCATTTATGCAACAGACAAGTACCACTTAGCTACCGAACACTACGTCTTAACTAGGTCAACAAACGCAGCACGAATACTAAATAATAACCATAAGAAGACGGAGGGCTACATCTAGTTTTTGGCGAAAAACTTTTAACGTAATGAACTTGATATCGTTGAAGGAACCGGATAGCTTTTATAAAAATATAGTGGCGAAAACCTTTACTAAAGAGGTCACTCCCGGTGAAGGGATCTCGGCTCTTTCCCCGTAGAATGAGGTGCAGGATATTCCAACTGAATACCACGATGCAAAGCAAAAGTAATCGACTATAGTGAAGTTATTGCCCTGACGCAAACTTCTGTCCAAGGAGTCACTCCCGGTGAAGGGATCTCGGCCCTTGCCTCGTCGACTGAGGTGCTGGATATTCATAACCGAATACCACTGTGCAAAACAAAAAAGAACGTCCTTGCAATAATAGCTTTTTGAAAAATTGTTCCAACAACATCAGAATAGGTTTGTTAAGCTTGCATTGATCCGAATCAATGCAGTCCCATCAATTGATCACACCGATAAAGAACGAAAATAATGATGTGCGTATATGCCATCCGCATTCGCCACTGGGTCCCGTCATCACCCGTTAGGTTACTTAACTAACGACAGAGCGGGGACTGGACTAGCGAGGATGCAAAACATATACAATATCTACTAGTATATATATCAATATATAATATTCGCTCAAGGCGTGATAAAATGCAACATCACAGAAATGTAATAAGTATCACAGAACAATATAGATATCTGGGATCCCCGGGTTTCATAGAGCCGCTACTGAAACCCGACGTTCCCCTGGTCGTGTGGATAGCCTGTGCAATGAAATCCTAGACCCCTACGGGCGCGGCAAGTTACCCGCCAAAACCTGAAGCGAGGCAACCCCCTTCAACAACGTGAATGGACCACCCAGCACTTCACGGAATCCGGTAACTTGGGCACCCCTCCTTGGGTCAACCTATACCCCCTACGGGTGCGGCGAATAGCCCGCCAATTCTAGAGTGAAGCCCCCTCCATCTCAACGCCATGAGATGCGGACTCGTTTCGCTCTAGAACCCGGCTACCCGTGCACCCCTCCGCGGGGTAATCCTAGTACAGAAAGTAAAATATACATACAACGGGTACATCGACCTCAGCCCGGTTGTGCCCCAAAAGAATAATATACAAACAGGCAGTGACGGCAGTCCACATGTCGGACGCTCGCCCCGCAATATCAAATGTACAAATACAACCAAACTGTACTACCATTGCACCAGGCTATCCACCACGACAAATCCGCAACATCACAGCACAACACAGAACATCAACGTGAATGTCACGTTCGCAAATCCGTCTAAAAGGGCTATAGCAGTTAGACAGGATTTACCGATCAAATTACATTCACGGTCGCAGATATAATGTAAATACTGTGAGCTAACATGTTTAAAATTTTCGATCGACAAAAAATTCCCGAAGTGGGCCCCCAAGTAAAACTGCAGCACTCAAAAAAAATCTGGGCCCAAAAAAAATATACCAAAAACCCTATTTCCATGTCAAGAACAAATCTGGAAATTTGGTGCACTGTTGCTATAGTACGGCCACGGATCCGCCGCCAAAACATGGTTTTGGCCGCGTATCTGCCGCGCTACAGTAAAATCAGTGAACCAAAATATCACAGAATTCTTTAAAAACCCTACACGTATTTTTCCAATATACCAAATAATTTTTAGAGCACAGGAAAAATTCGACAGAAAGTGCGACATGGAAACGCGGTTTTTGGAAAATCCGTTCAATCGAACTTGTAAACACGTTAGAGCAAGCTAGACTAGCTTAATGGCGTGGCTCTAATACCAATGTAATTGCACGGCAGCGCCCCGGCCGTCATTCCGAGGCCAAAACGCGGAAACGAAACTTTTCTTTAAACTTTAAAACCGGCGCTACCGCGTACTAAAACCCGGATCGGGCCATTAACCTAATGCTAGCAAACTAGAGAATGGGTAGAGAGGCTATACCGAGCGATCCGTGTCCTTCGGTCTTCGGCCACCATCCCGGTCTCCCCGCGGAATCTCCGGTCTCGATCTCCTCGTCGGAAAGGGCACCACATCGAGAAGTCTTTTTACGGGTTCCCACCTCTGAACCGAGGCAACTTGGACACGAAGTTGGCAAGCCGACGTGTCCAAGATTGCTGTAGACTGAGTGTAGAATGGTTTGTATCAAGGGGGTTTAGTTGAAGTTGCCACAATAGGGTGAGGATGGAGGAATCAATTTTTGGAGATGAGCAAAGGGGTTTGATGCAAGCAAAATGAGATTAATCCCTCACTCACAAATCTTGGGCTGTCCTAAATAAGTGCTCGGCCAGGTCATAAAAAATGAGGAGGGGTGAGAGCAAGGAAATGAGAAATGGTGACCATAAGAAAAGGAAGCCTCACATCAAAGTCTCATTTAAATCCAATCACATAAATGCAAAGCTAATGATGCAAAAGGAATCAAATGTGCTAGAATTATCATGAACCCTCCACTTACAAAAAAACCCCTCCACAATGCTAATTTGCACATTTGCAAATAAGCCCCCTCCCATCAATTTTTCAACCAAAGAAAGGAAGAAAGAAAAATGGCCGAAACGGAATGCAAACTGGCAACTTCAAAAAGCGATCTCGTAATATATTACAGGAAAACCCCGCGACCGTATATACATACCCGCATTTGTATTCCGGCCGAATACAAATGCAATGAGACAAAATCTACACTGTACAATACTAGGATCCGGCTTAAACCAAAGCCCGCTAGTATTATCCGTCTGATCATGATCCGTGCAATACCGCACGTATATGATCGAACCCTGCCATATATCCATACGGCCTCTACAGCGTTTCTCCCGAAACTTGAGAAACTGTCTGTGGGGGACTCTAAAGACTCGTCAATATTTTGGCTGTGGATTTAACCACTAGCACGTCAGAGGTATTAGCCATACGTAACGGGCTACCAGGTATTGACCAAAAGGGACGTCGATGAGCGAACTCATCCTGACACCCTACTGAGCCTGTCAGTGACAATATCCGTACAGTCCGGTCCGTTCGTCTATGAGCATCGCATGGCGGGCCTATGGGGTTGGTAAAAGTCAGACCCCCAAAAGCGGTACAAGTCGTGTCGGAGTGTAGCCCGGAACACCCTGAGATATTACTGGAATACCTACCAGTAAATCTCCTGCCTTGGCCAAGGACTTCGTGTACTGGCTCTCCTAGACACAGCGCGACCTCACTCCTAATACCGGGAGAGATGAACCCCTGCCGATCCGCTCACTGCTTCTATGTGGCTCGGGACTGTACCCAACTAAAACCTGTTTGCACGACTCCTTTGAGCCGTGGTAGGGTAGTAATCAAGGTACAGTAGGAACTCACACGAGATAAATGACGATCTCAGGTCGATGAACTAACATGTACACATGTCACCAGGGAACTGCTATCTGACGCTAGGTATAATACCAACTAGCATGTTCCCGGCGAGTCTGTCCGGTGTACTCATAACCCAATGAGCACCTGTATACATCTTAGGTGAACCAACTAACACCAGTGGCTTGTGAGACCGGCCACCGCCCCTCGTCGGGGTCTCGACTGTATACACTAGTCTACTCTGGAGTATCGATGCCCTGTCTCGAAACTCCCTCGACTAGGGACCTTTTAAGGATGTGCTTATAGACCCCAGCTCCCACGTATATGATCGCCATCATACTGCTGGCCGTCAAGCAAGAATCCTAAAGGCTCTATCAACGCGCAATAGTGACCTCTGTAAGGTCACCTAAAGCAGTACACGATGATAAAGATAAACCAGATAGCATACTATCATCTTGAGTAAGACTGTCCTGCCGGCATAGGTCCTCCCTCAATCATTGCAATCACGTGCCTGTGATCCAATAATTGATTCTGAGGGCACTATATCCAACAAGAGACATGTCAAGCTTTGACCGTCCATGTCGTAAAAAGGGCAGTGCAGGCTTCCCACAAATCGGGAACCAAATCGCTCCGGGGCAGGGATAAGTCTACCACGGACACTCTGTCTCGGAGACGCGTCAAGCGTCGACCGTCCATGTCGTAAAAAGGGCAGTGCAGGCTTCCTACAAAGCGGGAACCAAATCACTCCGTGCCGGGGAAACGTCTACTACGGACACTCCGTCTCGGAGACGCGTCAAGCGTCGACCGTCCATGCCGTTAAAAGGGCAGTACATCCCAAAAAGTGGGAACCAAAGCAAGTCGCCTCCACGCGAAAGAAGATCCATCAATTTCATGTACACGACCCACATATGTTGTGTGTATTTATTGATGGGGGCACTTTGTTGGGGTCGAAAATTGTACCCCGGTTGACCAAGTCAAAGTCAAAGTCAACCCCAAGCTAGGTGGGCCCAAGCCCAGATCAAGTGGGCTCATGCCCGAGTCGAGCCCGACCATGAAGCGTCCGGTCTCCCCATGCCAAAATAAAAATCATGTAATAAATAATTTTGATGTAATATTTTATGCATGAATGTAAGCAAAATGGGCATAAAGTCAAATTTTTGTAAAGCCCATGGCTTATGTGCAAAAACAAATAGCACGTGAGATATGAGATGGGCAAAATGCCATTTTGTAAAGCCTAAGGGGCTATGTGTAAATGTGTAAGCCTATAAAAGGCAACATGATGATGAATAAAAGATAACAATTCATTCTCCCCAAAAACTAGGGTTTGTGCCTCCATCCTCTCTCTTCCAAGTTCTTCCTTTTCATTTTCCAATTAAATCAAGAGCTTAACTCTTCTTTTTTAAAATCTAAATAAAGTTTTACCATAAACCCACCTCCCAAGACTCCATCAAGAGAAGAAAAAGGGTCTCTTTTTTTATCATCCATGATCTAGATCTTAGAGTTTCAAAAGAACCCATTTTGGGTTTCTTCTAAAAAGAGAAAGGAGAAAATCTTTTGGAGATTAACTCCACAAATAAAATTCTTTTGGAGTTTAACTGCACAATAAAAATCTTTTTTTGGGGAGTTTAACTCCACATTAAATCTTTTTAGGAGTTTAACTCCATATAAAATTCTTTTGGAGTTTAACTCTATAATAAAAATCTTTTTTTTTTGTGGAGTTTAGCTCCGAATAAAATTGTTTTAGGAGTTTAACTCCAAATAAATTTTTTTAGAGTTTAACTCCATCACAAAAAAAAAGAAAGATCTTTTGGGAGCCCCTGCTCTCTCTCACGTGAGAAAGAAAGAACTCCCACCAAGTGGCGGCTTTCTCCCTCTCACGTGAGGGGGAGGCTCCCCATTTATTGGAGTTTAACTCCACACCACATAAACATCTCTTTACAGTTGAACTTCATTTAAAATTCTTTTAGAGTTTAACTCCACGTTTAAAATTCTTTTAGAGTTTAACTCCACAATAAAATTCTTTTTGGGGAGTTTAACTCCACATTAAATCTTTCTGGAGTTGAACTTCATTTAAAATTCTTTTGGAGTTAAACTCCACATTAAAAATTCTTTTGGAGTTTCACTCCGCAATAAAAATCTTTTTGGATTTAAACTCCATTAAAATTCTTTAGGAGTTTTACTCCATTTAAAATTCTTTTTCGAAGTTGAACTCCATTTAAAACTCTTTTTGGAGTTTAACTCTACGATAAAAATCTTTTTGAAGTTAAACTTCATTTAAAATCTTTTGGAGTTGAACTCTATATTTAAAATTCTTTTGGAATTTAACTCCACAAAAAAAATTCTCTTGGAGTTCAACACCATGTAAAAAAACATTATTTTGGAGCCCTTTGGCCCTCTCACGTGTTAGCAAGTGAGGGGGGCTCCCATTAAGCGGGAGCCCTTTTTGCCCCCATCACATGCTAGCACATGAGGGGGAGGGCTCCCATTTAATGGGAGCCCTTTTGGCCCCCTCACATGCTAGCATGTGATAGCCCTATGAGGGGAGACTCCCATTAAATGGGAGCCCAGGCTTCCCCCCTTTTTGTTTTTTCTTTCTTTCTTCTTCTTTCTTCCTTCTTTTCTTTATTTTAATCTTTTTTTATTTAAAAATAAATAAATATTAAATAAATAAAAATAAATTGTAAATAATATTTTAAAATTAAAAAAATAATAAATTAAAATATAAAAAAACGTTTCTCTAAATATTTATTTACTTATTTGTTTTTGTTTTTTTACATAGAAAAATATATATATCCCATTTTTTTAACAAATGGAACAAAACAAAAAGAAAACACCAACGCATCACATTGAGTTCGCATGTTCAGTTTGACCCGTCAATCGGAAGTTCTCTCGCTTCAAAGGCGAGAGGTAATTAACGACAGTTTAGTCTGCGCCTGCCGTAGATTCGGATCCCCACAATCAATAAATCTCCGCCTACCCTAAGCAGGGGGGATTTTTAATGTGCCTAACCAACGGGCGCGTATTCACATCTCAATGGGGTAACGAAAACACCCTACAATATTTTTTTGAAGTGGAAATAATGGAGTGACTGTGGTTTTTGGGTGATAGGTAGTTTTTTCTTGGGTTGATTTGAGACAAAATGACACACCACCACTTCAAAAGATAAAAGACAGAGAACCTATTTCGTTTTCACAGAGCCCATTTTTTCTCCAAGCCATTTTCATTCACAAGCCAAATAATTTCTTAAGCTCACATTTCTCACTCTTGGCAACCTCATTCACCTCCACCCAAACCCTTAAGTGCATTGAGACAAAGTATTCACACACAATCTCTACTTCATCTTGGGTATTTAGGCTAGCAAACCGGATGCCCGAGTTGCTTCGGTTTTGAAGCAGGAGCCCGTATTACTAATTCTCGACGTGGATCGTCTTCGGCAAAGGAGACCGGAGACCGAATTTGATCGAGAAAGCCGCGAGGAGCTTGGGACAGAGGTTGAAGACCGAAGGACACGGATCGATCGGTATAATCTCTCTAAACTCCTTTTACAGTTAACTAGTATAGGGTTAATGGTTCGATCCGGGAATCGGGTTCTGTTAGCGCTGGGTTTTAAAAGGTTTTTGTTCCGCGTTTGGCCACGGATTGATGGTCGGGGCGCTAGTGTAACCTTACACTATGCACTTTTATTCAGCGCCCATATGATGAGCACGTGCGGCGCTGGCCTTCTGTTTTGGGCGTCCGCGTGTCTTTCACGTGAGGCACTAGGTGCTGTTAAAAGAGGCGCCCACGTGGGAAGCACGTGAGGCGCTTGTTTTTTTTCCTTTTATCATTTTTGGAGATTTAAATCTCTGTTGATATTTTCAGAGAGGTTAAACCTCTATCAATGGCACTTTGACCATTAATGCTCGCTAAAATCACTATATTTGAGGACGTTAGGTTGAGTTTTTTAAAGAACTAAGTTCTCGATTTGAAGGAACTGAGCTCCTGGAGCATCATGGACTCCGTTTAAAATTTTTTCTTCTATGAATTTTTGATTCTCAAGAACAAGATCTCCCCGATGAGAATTCAATTCTCAACCAATGGGAGATTTGCCTTGTGGATTTCAGATCCAGATAAAGAACTAAGTTCTTTTAAAAGGGTTAAACCTTTAGATGTGATAGAGTTATTTTGATCTTTTTTCTTTACCTACTGTTTTGAGGAGGAAAGTCTCCTTCTTTCTCGAGAATTGAATTCTATGTTGTTTTGGAAGCTTTCTGTGGTGTATCTGTATACGTCTCTGTATGTCTCTCTCTGTTTTTCTCTCTCCGTCTCTCTGTGTCTGTCCCTCATGTCTCTTCTCAGAGACTTGAAGTCTCAGGTCCTTTATATAGGTAAGGCAAATTGTTGATTAGTTTTGAGAAAATCTCTTATTGAGAGATTCCAATTGATTTAATTGGTGTCAAAATTGATTTGGGGAATTTTACCCACCATTGGATTTTTGATCCAAGAACTTCTGTTTTTACAGAATATAATTTTGGGTTTTTAACGAAATTAGGGAAATATTTTCCCTATACAGAATTTATTATGTAAAACGATGATTTTTTAATCACCATTAGATTTTTTAATCCAACGGTTCTCTGTTTTACAGAGAGCAATCTTTCTTGTTCAGAAAGATTGAGAGAATGTATTCCATAATAGAATTTTATTCTACAATTGGATTTTTGATCCAACCGAGAGTATCATTCTTATTTAGAAAAATATGGGAGATATTTTCTCCTAATAGAATTGGATTCTATATCTTGATGATTTATCATCTCCGTTGGATTTTTGATCCAACGGCTCTGTTTAACAGAGAGTATCGTAGAATTTAATTCTACCTGGGCGTTGGCGCTTACGTGTTGTGCACGTGGGCGCCACTTAAGAATTTAATTCTTAAGATGGGTGTTCATGTGCTTTGCACATTGGCGCCAGCGTGAGGAGCACTTGCGACACCATTTAAGAGTTTAACTCTTATATAATGAACCCTTCTATTCTTTACACATTGGTGCCCGCGTGAGGAGCACATGCGGCGCCGTATAAGAATTTAATTCTTACCCAGAAGCTTTTCTGTGCTTTGCACATTGGCGTTGGCGCCCTCGTGAGAAGCACGTGGGGCGCTCCCCCATTAAATTTCAACAGAGCTATGCTTTTTCTATGTTGTTTAAATTTTGAAGGGAATAGTTGGGGTCAAAAATTACACTCCGATTGACCAAGTCAAAGTCAACCCTAAGCCAAGTGGGCCCGAGCCTAAGCAAGCGGGTCCAAGCTCAAGCCAAGTGGGTCCAAACACAAGTCAAGACCGAGCATAGAAGGGGCCGGCCCCATGACAAAAAGAATGAAGTTATAAATTAGTTTAATGTATTTTTTAAATAAATGTATAGAAAAGGGGCAAAAAGCCCAAAATTTTGTAAACCCTATGGCTTATGTGCAAAAAAAATAGGCATATGAGATATGGGGAGCCACAAGTGCCATATGGAAAAGCCCAAATGGGTTATATGTAAAGTGTATAGCCTATAAAAGGCAAACATGATGAGAAAATCAAAAAAACTTTCATTCTCTTAAAAATTCTAGGGTTTGTGCCTCCATCTTCTCTTTCTCAAGTTTCTTTTTCTCTTCATCTTCATTTCCAATTAAATCAAGAGTTTAGCTCTCTTTTTCTAAAAACTAAATAAAGTTCCACCATAAAACCCTTGAAGGAAAGTTCAGATCTCCCATCAAATTCCTAAAAGGAAGATTTTTTTAACTTCGCCTCCCTTTTCCCCTAATATCCAGCAAAAAGAGAGGAGGAGGAAGAAGATTAATCTCCAAAAATCTTATTTTGGGAAGATTCAAGGCTCAAGGGAGATGAAAGGGGTCCCTTTTGATCATCTTCGAAGATCTTTGAGGAGTTCAACTCCAAAATCCAAATTCTCAAAGGAGTTTAACTCCAAATTCAGATCCTTTAGGAGTTTAACTCCAAATCCAAATCTTTTGGGAGTTTAAATCCAAATCTATACCTAATTCATGTTTAGTAGTTCAACTCCAAAACCCCTCGGGAGTTCAACTCCCAGCCCAAAGGCTAAGCCTCTTTCTCCGCTAGTGTTTCTAGCGGTCGCATGCCGTGCATGTGACCCGCTGGCGTCCAACGGTCGCGTGCCGCCCACGTGACCCGCTGTTTCTAGCGGTCGCGTGCCATGCACATAACTCGCTGGCGCCCGGCGCCCACGCGCAGGGCACGTGTCCCATGGACGCTCAGCGCCCACGCGCCACTCACGCGTCCTTAGGACACTCCTCGCTCCTCTTTTTCCCCCACGCTCCACACTCAAAACACGTCCCTCGTTAGAAAAAATTTCTAACGGGGTGCTACCCGGTACCCTGCAAGGGGGTTGCTAGCCCCTTTGACCCCCGGCCCACTATCTGGGTAGCAGGCCTCCTGTAAACTCTGCGAGGCCCCTAATACGTCTAAGTCCCCTTCAAAACACAACACATGCACACTGCACATTGAGTTCACATGACTAGTTTGACCTGTCAATCGATGGTTCCCTCACTCCAAAAGAGAGGGGTAATTAATGATAGTTTAGTTCGCGGCTATCGAAAATTCGGATCTCCATAATCAATAAACCCCAGCCTATGCCAGGCAGAGAGAATCTATAATACGCCTGACAAGAAACGCGTATTTCCCATCTCGATGGGATGACGAAAAACACCCTACAAATTCTGGCACGCCCTGTGAGACCTTTCTCTCCTCCCATATCTCGGGTCATGCATTCATGAGAACTCATTTAACATTTATACCGATATTTGTACTGAAATAATGCTTTTCCGTGCAGCAATCAACTTTCAACGACGATGTCTTCTAAGATGAATTCAGCTTCCGACGTGGTCAGGATCAATGCTCGCGTGATTCTCCCTGCAAGCTCTGTCGGCAGTAGGAAGAATCGCCATGCCAATTCGGTTTCATCATCATCTACCCTACCGAAAGTGCTCATCTAGCAGAAATCCCGACAAATCTGGTGGCCAAGCCGGTCTCAAGGGGCAAGAGGCCGAACGTTGCGATCGCTAAGGCACCATAATCCAAATTTAAGACGGTGTCCGAACGACTCTCTGGTGCTCCAGCTGGGGGCAAGACTGCCAGAACAAAGGGCATCTTCAAACGTCGTGGATGAGCTCAGGCGACTACTCCAACAAGTGCACAATCAAACGTATCTCTAAAGCTTTCCATCGCTCGGTCTATGGCAGCTTTTCAAAGAGCCAGAGCTAGCCAAGTGCTCAAAACAGATAGGTTGAGACAGAAGCGGCTCAGGTATCGAGCCAACAAGAGGACCAGGACTCCGGCCAAGTGGAATCTTATGAGGTTCCAAGAGCAGGGTTAACCCACGACGACATATGAGTCGGCCGTAAAAGTCAGCAATTCTTTCGAACCTCTGAAATGGGTTCAGAAAAACGTCATGACCGCCAGAATCAAGAAGGCAGCAGTCTGAATGATGCTACAAAAAGACATGTCCCAGCCCTAACAGAGAAAGCATGACGCCGTCCCTTCAAGAGTCTATTGGGCGCTATGTTGGGTCTATTAGGAGCATATCGTGACACGCATAATATGACACCGTCTCTTTAAGAGTCTTTTATAAGAAGGGTAGCATGTAACGACTCTGAAATTCCTGTATAGAAATTTCTTGTTATTGTACAGAAAAGGGTATTTCAGCCTGTGTAAGAGTTAAAAGTTTTTTCTGTTAAGTAAAAGTAAGAAACAACTCGTGGCTCACTGGTAAAGCCTCTACACTCCAGCAACATAGCCTGTGCGTTCGATTCTCATCATACCAAATTATTTTTATAGATTTTTCTTTTTAATTTTTCGGAAGACCAAGAATTGCATGTGCAATTCACGGAGAAACGAAAAGTTTCAGAAAAATCAAATATGCGCAAATAGGAGTAAACCCTGACTAAACCACATGGCATGAATCTCGAGACAACCCAATCAAATCCGACAGCCCAAACTCACCAAATGGCCGGCACAGACGATCCATGGTGCTCCAAATCACCCCGTGTTTTGCACACTTGTCCCTTCGACTCCCCTCAACTCTCCTGTACTGTTTGATTTTCCTGCAATCAAACAGAGATTCTTCAATTCACCATTTAACACCATTAAATTCTTTTAATCCACATTTTTAATTCCTAAAACCCTAATTCTTCACTATAAATACCACCCCATACCCTAGCTACCCTCTATTCTGATAATTTCTATCAAAATCATCCCAAAAGTTTCTAAGCGCAAGTGGAGTCAAGTGGAGTTAGCAACCAAGCTCTTTCCATCAAAGATCCAAGCCATTTCCGGAGCTTCCGCGACGCCACGGAGCCCCCTCTCTTTTTCTTACTCTTTTCTCGAAGTTATAAAGCCGTAAGTCCCCCTTTCTCTATTTTCTTTCATCTTAAATCATCTCCTAAAAATATATTGGTAAAGTGGAGTTACCTCTGATACATGTTATTTTAAACTTGGAACTTCCTTTTCTTTAATAAAATAGGTCAAACTAACTTTCTCAAATTACTTGTAACTTTGTTTACAACCATTTAGTTTTGAGTTTAACCAAAATTTTCATATGAAATAAGCATATAACGAACGTTTTCATTAAAATACCATGAACTTTAGTATAACTCTTATTTTGATAATTGTTAAATATACCTTTAGGAAAACTTCACGGGGTAACGACCTACCCTGCACACACACTATAGTTTCATAGCACGATATATATATATATATATGGTTGGTTCAAAAAATAGTTTTTACATTAAAATACCAAACTTTTCAAAAACGGGTTTCTTTTAATCGGTAGTTTGTAATTCTTGGCAATTACGCCTCTACAACCCTCGTTAGGGGACCCATTAATGGATGGTGCGGATTATCGCATATCCTTGGGCTAGTAGAGCGAGATGCAGAACTCTTCACGATGTATTCGGTCTCGAAGGGAAATAAAAAATACGGTTTTTAAGAAATACGACTTTTCTAAACAAAACTAATTTTTAAAAATTATATAAAAATATGAATACATATTTTCAATTGTATTCGGTCTCGAAGGGAAATAAAAAATACGGTTTTTAAGAAATACGACTTTTCTAAACAAAACTAATTTTTAAAAATTATATAAAAATATGAATACATATTTTCAATAAAAACATATTATGAAATTATTATTTTTTTAAATGAAAGTTTAGAATTTTAATAAAATACAATCAAGTTTCCAAAAGAGCTAGTTTTCAATAAAAGACCATAAACTTTTAAAAAGCCCAAGTTTCATCACTAAGCTACCATAACATCTAAAATACATGTTCATGAAAACCTTAATTATTATAAATCACCCTCAAGGTTTATTTTTAAACTATATTAAAGTATATTTTCATAAAACCTCCTCGAGATATGCAAAACGATATTTTAAGGACTATAGATCAGTATAAGCTTAAGCGGTATCATTTCTCTTGAGCCTTGGGGAGCCGGAAAAAGTGAATGCTTGCCTATTCAGTCTAGACAACATAATGGAGTTATTAAATGGCAATTGTCTTGAAATAAGACACAAATCCTGCGTCCATGTGCAGCAGTTACCGATTACTCCCGGATCTAAGAAATTTCAAGAGCTAAATCCATTCACAAGTTTCTGACTTCAATCTGAATTCAAACTCAAACTGGAACCAAAAAATCAAAAATGTACCTGAGTACTTGTTCTTAAACCTGAACACTCGAATTCAAATATCAAACTCAAACTTGGATACTTGACTCGACTTGACCGAACCATGGTTATAACTTGACATGAACTTGACATGAACTTGACATGAATACCTGAATACATGATTACCTATTGAACATAAAACTGTACTTTTTATATCCATAGATTCGGTCAAGATCTCTAATCGTAATCTATATAATACAATACGCGAGGATAAAGGGGTAGATTGGTACGGAACGTATATCGTGGCACGAGAGGTCTCTTAAAAGACACATACATGAATTCATATGTTGCCCCGTGGATTATGACGGGGCCTTGTACTATTTGTTACCATAGTCCACGGGGTAAGATGGACTCCTCTCATATACACGAATACATTCTTTATCAAACTACAAATAACCACGTTAGAATAACTATCATATACCTGTGAATAATCATATACAATTGTTCCTGTCATTTGTTCATTTGGTTTCTATTCACATTATTTACTATCTTCTCTCACTTCTTTTGGGACTTACCGAGCGCTAGTTCGCTAACGATATTCCTTTCTGTTTCTTTCTTTGAAATATTCGTCAGGAGGACTGGTGTCACGCCCCGCTTCCCAATAGATGAAAACGGTGACGTGGTAAGCTCGCAACGTATTTACTATGAAATAAATACGTTATGCATAATTAAGCAATATAACAATGAAAAAGAATAACAAGAGTAATAAAATGAAACGGTAATTTTATTTATATTCAACTTTGAATACAGCTGTCTGAAATAAAAGATACAATAAACAAAGCAATGCCTAAATAATGGCATACAGAAAGTAAGTACAGGCTGGAAAGAGCTAGTAATCTGGCTGTGCAGCAAGCTGATCCAAGTCCTCTGGGCTCGACTCTATCTCCTCAGAATCCAGTCCTCCTGACGAGCATCCCAAAGAAAGAAATAGAAAGGAATATCTTCAGCGAACTAGCGCTCGGTAAATCCTAAAAGAAGAAAGAGAAGATAGTATATAATGTGGAATGAACTGGTAAAGTTGTATATGATCATTCACAGGTATAAGATAGTTATTCTAACGTGGTTATTTGTAGTTCGATAAGGAAGGTACTCATGTATACGAGAGGAGTCCATCTTACACCATAGACTATGGTAACATATAGTACAAGGCCCCGTCATAACCCACGGGACAATGGCACGTGAATTCATGTAGGTGTCTTTTAAGTGACCTCTCGTGCCACGATATATGTTCCGTACCAATCTACCCCCTTTATCTCTGTGTATTGTATTGTATAGATTAAGATTATAGGTCTTGGTCGAATCCATGGATATAAAATGTACAGGTTCATGTTCAGGATGTAATCATGTGTTCAAGTAGTCATGTCAAGTTCATGTCATGTTATAACCATGGTTCGGTCAAGTCGAGTCAAGTATACAAGTTTGAGTTTGATGTTTGAATTCAAGTATTCAATTTCATGATCAAGTATTCAAGTTCGTGTTTGAATTTGGATTCTAGTTTGAGTTTGGATTCAGATTGAGTCAGACACTTGTGAACGGATTTAACTCTTGACTTTTTTAGGTTCGGGAGTAATCGGCAACTGTTGCGCATGGACGGCAGGATTTGTGTCTTTTTCCAAGAAAATTACCATTAATAATTCCATTAAGTTGTCTAACCTGAATAGGCAAGCACTCACTTTCTTCGGCTATCTGGGGCTTAAGAGAAGTGATCCCGCTTAAACCTATATTAAACTAGAGTCCTTAAAATATTGTTTTGCATATCTCGAGGGGGTTTTATAAAAAAATCTTTAATATAGTTTTAAAAATAAATCTTGAGGGTGATTTATAACATTTAATATTTTCATGAGCATGTGTTTTACTTATTGGGGTATTTTAATGATAAATACTTAGGTTTTAAAAGTTTATGGTATTTTATTGAAAACTACCCCTTTTTGGTAACTTGATGGTATTTTATCAACATTTTATTTTTTCATTTTAGAAAAAATATAGTTTCATAATATATTGAAAATGCGGATTTATAATTTTTATATAATTTTCAAAAATTAGTTTTGTTTAAAAAATTAGCTTTTCTTAAAAACTGTATTTTATTTCCTTTCGAGATCGAATACTCCGTGAGGAGTTCTGTATCTCGCTCTACTATCCTAAAAATGTGCGATAATCCGCACCATCCATTAGCGGGTCCCCTAATGAGGGTTGTAGAGACGTATTTGCCAAGGATTATAAAATACAGCTTTAAAGGAACCCGGTTTTTTAAAAGATGTGGTATTTTAATGAAAAGCATTTTTTTGAACCAACCATACATATATATTGATATCGTGCTATGAAACCAAAGTGTGCGTATGGGGTAGGTCGTTACCTCATGAAGTTTTCCTAAAATTATTATTTTAATAGTTACCGAAAAGAGATTTATACTAAGTTCAAGGTATTTTATTGAAAAAGTTCGTTTATATTTGTTTCACATAAGAATTTTGGGTAAACTTGAAGCTAAAATATTGTAATTAAAGTTACAAGTGGGGTGGTAAAATTAGTTTGACTTATGTATAACAGAAAAGGGAGTTCTAGGGTTTAAAAAGAAATGTATCGGAAATAACTCCACTTTACCGATATATGTTTAGAGAATGAAATGAGATGAAAAGAAAGAGAGATGGGAGAGACTTACGGTTTGGTAATATCGAGAAAAGGGTAAGGAAGAAGGGAGGGGGCTTTGTGGCGTCGCGGGAGCTCCGGAAACGACTTTGATTTTCGACGGAAGGAGCTTGGTTGCTAACTCCACTTGACTCCTCTTGCACTTAGGAAATTTGGAGGTGATTTTGCTAGAAATTTTCAGAATAGATGGGAACTAGGGCATGGGGTGGTATTTATAGTGGAGAATTAGGGTTTGGGATTTAAATTTTGGATTAAAAAGTATTAAAAATGTGTTAAATGGTGAAATGAAGAGTCTCTGTTTGATTGCAGGAAAATCAAATAGTGTAGAGGAGTTAAGGGGAGTTGAAAAGGTGTGTATGCAAAGCACGGAGCCATTTGGGCTCATCTTGACCGTCGGCGCCGGCCCATAGAAGGAAACGGTCGGTCGGATCTTGAGGTATTGCCTCGAGATTCTTGCCACGTGTGTATATCTGTGTTTACTCCATTTTGCGCATGTTTGATTTTTTTGAAACTTTTCATTTCTCCGTGTATTACACGTGCAACTCTTGGGCTTCCAAAAATTAAAAAGAAAAAATCTAAAAATAATTGGGTCTGAAGGTAATCGAACGCACATACTATGTCACAGCAGTGCAGAGGCTTTACCAGTGAACTATAAATTGCTTCTTGCTTTTATTTAACAAAAATAATTTTTAACTCTTACACAGGCTGTAATACGCTTTTCTGTACAATAACAAGAAAATTTCTGTACAGTGGTTTCAGAATCGTTACATTCTACCCTCCTTATAAAAATTTCATTCTCGAAATTTACAATTACATAGAGACTAATTTTCAAAAGGGTAAGGGTATGGTGCACGCATATTTTCTTCTCTTTCCGAAGTTGATTCTCCTATCGAATCCTTTCTCCACATCATTCGGATCAAGTTTACCTCCTTGTTCCGTAATGTTTTCACCTTTCGTTCCAGCATCTCAACTGGTTGTTGCTCGCGGGTCAGGTCGGTTTATACTGTGAACTTTGAGTGATCAAGTATATGGTTAGGGTCGCTCACATATCATCATAGCTAGGATATGTAGAACACATTGTGCACTCCTTCCAATGAGGGTGGTAGTGCTAAACGGTATGCCACTTCTCCAACTCGTTCGAGTATGTCGAAAGGTCCTATATATCACCCCTCTTGCCAAAACGGATCACTCCTCTGTTTGGAGAGATCTTCAGGAATACATGGTCTCTAGGTTGGAACTTTAGATGTTGGCGCTTAGCATCTACCCAATACTTCTGTCGGTCTTGGGCTATGCGCATCCTTTCCCTGATCGTGCAAACTACGTCCACAGTTGCCATGATCATCTCTGGTCTAAGGAGTTCGCGATCTCCAACATCGTCCCAACTTAGCGGTGAATAACACTTCCGTCCGTAGAGTGCTGTGAATGGTGCCATTCCAATGCTTTCCTGATAGCTGTTGTTATATGAAAACTCCACAAGGTGTAGGTAATCTTCCCATAAACCTCCGAAGTCTAACATACAGGCTCTTACCATGTCTTCCAGAATCTGAATCGTTCGCTGGGACTATCCGTCCGTTTGTGTACGATACGTCGTGCTGAAATTCAGACTTGTTCCTAGGCTAGCTTGCAGACTCTGCCAAAACTGTGATCGGAATCTTGTATCACGATCGGAGACGATGCAAACAGGTACTCCGTGTAATCTCACGATCTCCTGCATGAGTTCATGGGTATCAAATATGGTACATCTTGAAGGTTTAAATCTTACTTTAGATTTATACTCACATCCATGTACTTCTTTGCTAACGTCTCGGTTGACTGGCCAACTCTGAATGGAATAAAGTGATCCGACTTGGTGAGTCGATGTTCATGGTAATGTGTTGTCATTTTCATTCTGAGATTGGCAACAGCTGAAATAGACCGGTAGTTCTGTGATGTTCAGCCTTCACTTGCTGACACACCAAATATTTGGCTACGCTCCTTACTACTTCACGCTTCATTCCATGCCACCAGTAGTGTTACCGTAGATCCTTATACATCTTCGTGCCACCGAGGTATACCGAATACGGAGAGCTGTAAGCTTCTTTCATCAACTCTTCTTGAATAGGACTGATTGGCACACATAAACGGCTTCCATATCGCAAGGATCCATCTTCATGGATGATGAAGCCAGTTTGTAGTCCACTTTCTACTTGTTCTTGGATCTTTTGTAGCTTGGCATCATTTGCTTGAGCTGCCTTGATCTGATTGATAAGAGTGGACTGGACTTATAAGTTCATCGAGTATGAAGCGTTACATGGCACAACTACTTCAATTCCCAATCCATGCAATTCTTGCAGCAGCTTCCACCGAGCAATGAGGTTCATTGCTAATGGCTAGTGACTAAGTGCATCAGAAACTATGTTCACCTTCCCAGGATGATACTGTAGGTTGATGTCAATGTCCGCCATGAGTTCTAGCCAGCTTCTCTACCGCATGTCTAGTTCCTTCTGAGTAAATACATACTTCAGACTCTTATGGTCAATGTATATATCCACCCGTTCTCCCAAAAGATAGTGGCGCCAAATCTTGAGTGCGAAGATGATGGCTGCCAATTCTAGGTCATGTGTTGGATAGTTGCGTTCATGTACCTTTAACTGTCTTGATGAAAAAGCCACAACTTTTCCATGCTAGTGTAAAACACATCCTAATCTTTTACCGGACGCATCACAATGCACCACAAATCCTCCAGATTGATTCATTATTACGAGGATAAGAGTAGAGATTAATCTCGACTTGAGTTCTACAAAAGCTTTTTCACATGCTTCTGACCACACGAATGCTTCGTTTTTACGTGTGAGCTTGGTCATGGGTGCTGCAATCTTTGAGAATCCTTCGATGAATCGTCAGTAGTATCCTGCTAATCCCAAGAAACTTCGTATATCTTTCACCGTCTTTGGTGTCAGCCACTCACTGACAGCTGACACCTTAGCTGGATCAACAGAGATTCCTTCTCCTGAAACGATATGTCCGAGAAATCCAACTTGATCTAGCAAAAATTCACACTTGCTGTACTTGGCGTAGAGCCGGTGTTGTCGTAATGTCTCCACGACAATGCGTAAGTGCTCGGTGTGTTCCTTCCGATTCTTTGAGTACACCAGAATGTCGTCGATGAAAATGACAACGAACCTGTCTAAGTACTCTCGGAAAACTTAGTTCATCAGGTTCATAAAGATGGCAGGTGCATTGGTCACTCCAAATGGCATTACGAGATATTTATAATGGCCATAACGAGTCATAAACACCGTCTTCGGAATGTCGGACTCTTTGACCTTCACCTGATGATAATCCGAACTAAGATCTAGCTTTGAAAAGACATAAGACCCACTTAACTGATCGAAAAGGTCATCGATGTGCGATAGTGGATACTTGTTCTTAATTATCACTTTGTTCAGAGCTCGATAATCCACACACATTCTGTATGAACCTTCCTTCTTCTTCACTAGTTACACCGGAGATCCCCAACTTGAAGTACTGGGTCAGATCCAACCTTTCTTCTGTAGTTCGTCCAAATGAATACGGATCTCCTTCAATCCCTCCAGACTAAATCGGTATAGAGCTTTTATTACTAGTTGTGCGTCGGGTTATAAATTGATGCTGAATTCAAGAGCTCGATCGGGAGGCAAACCCGATATATCTTCCGGAAATACATCCTCGAACTCTCAAACTACCTCTGGTTTCGATTCTTCCGCTTACAATGTTGCAATCTCTGCCTTCTTTGGTTTTGCTCGGTAGATGCTAGGCTCCAAGGTTCTCTCTCCACTTTTGAAATAAAAGGCCGGGTGATCTGGTATCTCAAATACTACCCTCCTTTGACGGCGGTTAATAGTACCATAGAATACTCCTAGCTAATCCATTCCTAACACAACATCAAAATTTGGGATGTCCAGTACTTTGAAATTTGCGTAGAATTCTCGACCGCAAACTACAACTGGGCATTGATCATACCCCAAAGTTGCCTTCAAGACTCCATTCCCAGAACTGACATTCCATCTTGAAATAAGTAGCTTTATGGGAATCACATGCGTTCTCACGAATCGTTGGGACATGAAGCAGTGTGAAGCTCCAGTGTTGAAAAGTGCGAGTGCAGGAAGGGTGGCTACTAGTACAGTATCAGTGATGACTTGTCTTGTGGTTTCGGCCTCCTCGACCGTCATTGTAAAAGCTTGTCGTCTCGGTACAATCCTCCTTTCCTGAAGCGCATTCCTTTGCCCTTGAGGCACGTTTCTCTGTGCCTGATGGAATTGACGATGAGGCTGTGCATGTAGTCCATGTGGTGGAAATTTTTTATAAGGGGGGTAGAATGTAACGACTCTAAAATCACTGTATATAAATTTCTTATATTTCACAGTAAAAGGGTATTTCAGCCTGTGTAAAAGTTAAAAGTTATTTTTGTTAAATAAAAACAAGAAGCAACTTGTAGCTCACTGGTAAAGTCTCTACACTGCTGTGACATAGCCTGTGTGTTTGAATCTTATTAAACACAATTATTTTTTCAGATTTTTCTTTTTAATTTTTCGGAAGACCAAGAGTTGCACGTGCAATTCACAAAGAAACGAAAAGTTTTAGAAAAATCAAACATGCGCAATAAGGTATACACACCCAACTAACACGTGACACAAATCTCAAGAAAACCCAACCAAATCCGACCGCCCGTTTCCCCAATATGGCTGCTACTGCCGGTCCAAAATGCCCCAATCGCCTCCGTGCTTTGCACACTTGTCCTTTCGACTCCCCTTAACTCCCCTGCACTGTTTGATTTTCCTGCAATCAAACAGAGACTCTTCAATTCACCATTTAACACCTTTTTAATAAATTTTAATCCAAAATTTTAATTCTCAAACCCTAATTCTTCACTATAAGTACCACCCCATGCTCTAGCTCTTCTCCATTCTGAAATTTTAGCAAAAATTCTCTCAAAACTCTCTAAACACCAAGTAGAGTTAAGCCCCCCAAGTGGAGTAGCAAGTTAAACTCGACGACAGGAGCATCTCCGACGAAACCATGACCCCCGAGAGCTTCTTCGATCTCTTAGCAACCATCTAAAACCGTAAGTCCCTTCACCTCTATCATTTTCCTTCACAAAACAACGTTTTAAAACAAACCGACAAAAGAGAAGTTATCTCCAATATAGTTTTCTTTTTAATATTTGATAAGCAAATTAAATCAAACTAATATGCTACACTAATCTTAACCTTATTTACATCATTTAGTTTTTAGTTTAACCAAAATTTCATATGAAACAAACATATAACGAACTTTTTCGTTAAAATACCATGAACTTTAGTATAACCCTTCTTGATAATTAGTTTAAATATCTTTAGAAAAACTTTACGGGGTAACGACCCACCCCACATGTACAATATGGTTCCATAGCACGGTATTCTAGATTTATAGTTAATTTAAAGAATAACCTTTTTCATTAAAATACCGCACTTTTACGAAAAACGGGTTTCTTTAAATCGATATTTTGAAATCTTTGGTAATTATGTCTCTACAACTCTCGTCAGGGGACCCGCTAATAGATTGTGCGGATTATCGCACATCCTTGGGACAGTAAAGCGAGATGCAGAACTCCTCACGGAGTATTCGGTCTCGAAAGGAAATAAAAAATACGGGTTTTAAGAAACGCGACTTTTCTAAACAAAACTAATTTTTTGAAAAATTATATAAAAATCATAAATCCATATTTTCAATAAAAACAAATTCAGAAAATATATTTTTTAAATGAAAGATTAGAATTTTTAATAAAATACCACCAAGTCTCCAAAAGAGCTAGTTCTCATAAAAATACCATAAATTTTCAAAAAAAATTAAGTTTTATCACTAAAACGCCCCAACAATTAAAATACATATTCATGAAAACCCTAAATATTATAAATCACACTCGAGATTTATTTTTAAATTATATTAAAGTATTTTTCATAAAACCCCATCGAGATATACAAACAATATTTAAGGACTCCGGATTAATATAGGTTTAAGCGGGATCAATTCTCTTGAACCCCAGAAAGCCGGAGAAAGTAAATGCTTGCCTATTCAGGTTAGACAACTTAACGGAGTTATCAATGGCAATTGTCTTGGAAAAAATACAAATCCTACCGTCCATGTACAGCAGTTGCTGATTTCTCCCAAACTTAAGATCTTCAAAAGTTAAATCAATTCACAAGAAATATCTATAACTCGAATCCAAACTTGAATCTAAACTCGAACTCAAACCCCAAATTCGAATCTAAACTTGAACTCGAACTCGAATATGAATTCGAACTCTAACCTAACTCGAATCTAAACTCGAACATGTACTCGAATCCAATCTACTCAAACCCAGATTGCAATTGTTAGGATTCGCACATTACTCGACTCACTCGAATACTATCTACACCTTTTGCAATCTAGGGTTTCGATCAAGACATGTCAATCAATCAATCAAATCAATTAAGTATATTGACCAGTTATAATATATTATACTCGAGGTGCTTGGAATAGTTTCTTGTGTTAATCCAACGGAGAGCCCCGTATTAACCTTTTTTATTTTATTCGAATATCAGTCAGGTTGACTCATCCACAGCCTAGAACCCCGATACTAACACATGAAATTGGCCCGTGTTTTCTTGCTCTTGGGGTCCCACTCTTGAGCTCATGAATACTTTTACTGCTGCGTTGGCATTCACACTTGGAACTTAATGTTAACATAGTGACCATATAAAGACCTATAATATATACTTACCCATGAACATATACTCTTACTCGTCATATATATTCTACACTTGTCATTTTCTTTACTCTTACTTATCTTTGGGACTTACCGAGCGTAGTTCGCTGACGGGCATTCCACCAACTTTTCTTCTCTTGGAATGTTCGTCGGAAACGGTCGAGACGGAGGAGGTTGAAGCCACAGAGGAGGACTACAACCAGATCGTTATTCAGGGCTAGCTCAGCTTCATTTTTTCTTCAGTTTATGTATGCCACATGTTTCGGCATTTTCCTTATTGTATTTATTTTCTAGTATAAACTCTTCTATTTGTAAATATTGGAAGTTGAATGTAAATAAAGATATTTGTTGAAAAACTTTACGGTCTCAATTTATTCTTACATTATGTATTATTGTTTCAATACGCTTAGTATATTTATTTAGAGAATGATCTTCTCTGGATAAATATACCGCGGGGTTACCACGTCACCATTTCCGTCTATTGGGAAGCGCGGCGTGATAGGTTTTATTGGTGGCCCATGCAGGTCGGTTCCGCATGAAGTCGTAAACAATATACCACAAGAATTAATGACTTCAACAAACATTTACATTTCTTGCATTTCAAATTCCTTGAATCTATCATAATATATCTTTTATATCAAGGTGATGGACTTTCCGAACAATACCAGTACCAACATCAACGGCAATACTCCACCGCCTACTCTACCATCACCACCAACCATTGCAGCTCCTATCAATAAGAAAACGGTACTGCTTGAGGCTATCAAGAGCCTATTAGAGGGTCAACGGCAGCAGACTGCTATCTTTATGAACCGCCCCGAAGCCGAGACACCCAGAGTTAAGCAATTTAGGGCACTGCACCCAAAGAACTTCTCGGGTAAGGAGAGACCACTTGAAGTGGAAGAATGGGCTCAAGTGATCGAGAATGACCTGGCAGCAGCTCAAGTGCCAGATATTGCCTGAGTGAGAGTTGCTAAGTTGCAACTGACTGATAACGCCAGGGTATGGTGGAAGGCTGAAGAGAGCCGTTCGCACAACCGATAGAATGGAAAACATTTCGAAACCTCTTTGACGCCAAGGACTTTTTAGAGACTTCCTGCTTTGATATAGAGCAGCAGTTCATCCATCTACAGCAGGGCTCGATGTGGGTCAAGTCGGTGGATGAATATGATACTAAGTTTACCATCCTCAGTCGGTAAGATATAGTCTCAAACTCAATTTAATTATCTCACTCAAAACACTGCTAACACAAGGTCGTAACAGGTTCGCTGCACATCTTATTCCCACTGCTGAGATCCGGGCATGACAATTTCAGTAAGGGTTGGACCCTGAAATCCAAGCTGCACTCGCTACAGAGGATTTTCCAACCCATGAACTTTCTTTGAAGGCTGCCTGACGCTATGATGCAGTTGTGAAGAAGAAAGGCAGACCGCAGACTGCCGGTGTGAAACGCCCTGTGCACCATATTACAGGAGGGGCCTCTTTCAGGCCAGCTTTTAACGGACCATCTCGGAGTCTAGTAGGTTCGTTCGCCAACAGTAGGCCAGAATTTGCATCTACTCTAACGTAACAGGGCATCTTTTGAAGAACTATCGCAGGGCGAACAACTTGTGCCTGATCTGTGGGTCTTCTACTCACGCCATTGAAGCGTTCCCCCAGAACCGAGGACCCAACAACCCTCCAGTTAGACCGGCAATCCAAGCTCCTCCTACCCGGTTAGCTCTACCAGCTCCAGTTCCCTGCACCCAGACCACTCAACCCAACGTCAAGTGTTTAACCAGGCACAGAGGACAGTGCCGTGACGTCAAGCATTCACTTGTCGGTTGAAGAGGCCGAAGCTACGGGTCAGGTTATCACTGGTAAATCTCTTCCCTATTCTCTTTCAAGTCCTTTCAATTCATAATCATCTTATATCCGTTATACCTACACCTATCCCACACGACTTAGGTACAATCTTAGTAGCCTCCCTGCCTGCTCTAGCACTCTTCAACACTTGGGCATCACATTGCTTTATGTCGTAATGGTTCGTCTGAACTCATGCGATCCCAGTTAAACCGCTCGTATCCAGCTGGAATGTCAGTTCAGGGAACGACGTTCTAAAAGCAACTTTAAGATACGATCTGTGTCTAGTGGTCGTCTGCGATCGAGAATTTTATGCAGACTTCAATGTACTGGACATACCGAACTTCGACATAGTCTTGGAAATGGACTGGCTGGGAACTTTCTTCGCTACCATCGATTATCACCAAAAGAGGATATTATTTGAAATACCAGATCACCCGGTGTTCTACTTCAAAAGTGGAGACCGTACCTTGGAACCTAGCGTCTACAGAGAAAAACTAAAGAAGGCAGAGGTTGCAGCGTTGCAAGCGGAAGGATCGAAACCAGAGGTTGTTCGAGAGTTCAAGAATGTATTTCCGGAAGATATATCAGGTTTACCTTCCGATCGAGCTCTTGAATTCAGCATTGATTTACAACCCGGCGCACAACCAGTAATAAAAGCCCCGTACCGATTAAGTCTTGAGGGATTGAAGAAGATCCGCATTCAGTTGGACGAACTCCTAAAGAAAGGTTGGATTCATCCCAGTACTTCAAGCTGGGGATCCCCGGTACTACTTGTGAAGAAGAAGGAAGGTTCCTACAGGATGTGTGTGGATTATCGAGTTTTGAACGAAGTGATAATTAAGAATAAGTATTCACTACCGCGCATCGATGACCTTTTCGATCAGTTAAGTGGATCGTGTGTCTTTTCAGAGCTAGATCTTCGTTTGGGTTACCATCAGGTGAAGGTCAAAGAGTCCAACATTCCGAAGACGGTATTTAGGACTCGTTATGGTCATTATGAATATCTCGTAATACTATTTGGAGTGACCAATGCACCTGCCATCTTTATGAACTTGATGAACCAAGTTTTTTGAGAGTATTTAGACAGGTTTGTTATTACTTTCAATGACGACATCCTGGTATATTCAAAGAATCGGAAAGAACACGCTGAGCACTTACGGATTGTACTGGAGACATTACGACAACATCAGCTCTACGCCAAGTACAGCAAGTGTGAATTTTGGCTAGATCAAGTCGGATTTCTCAGACATATCGTTTCAGGCGAAAAAATCTCTGTAGATCCAGCTAAGGTGTCAGGTGTCAGTGAGTGGCCGACACCAAAGACGGTGAAAGATATACGAAGTTTCTTGGGTTAGCAGGATACTACCGATGATTCATTGAAGGCTTCTCAAAGATCGCAGCACCCTTGACCAAGCTCACACGCAAAGACGAAGCATTCGTGTGGTCAGAAGCATGTGGAAAGGCTTTTGTAGAACTCAAGTTGAGGTTAACCTCTGCACCAATTCTTGTAATACCGGATCAATCTGGCGAATTCGTTGTGCATTGTGATGCATCCGGTAAAGGATTAGAATGTGTCTACACCAGCATGGAAAAGTTGTGGCTTTTGCATCAAAATAGTTAAAGGTACATGAACACAACTATCCAACACATGATCTAGAATTGGCAGTCATCATCTTCGCACTCAAGATTTGGTGCCACTATATGTTGGGAAAACGAGTGGATATATACACTGACCACAAAAGGTTGAAGTATGCATTTACTTAGAAGGAACTCAACATGCGGCAGAGAAGATGGCTAGAACTCATGGCGGACTTCGACATCAACCTACAGTATCATTCTGGGAAGGTAATGTAGTTCCTGATGCACTTAGTCGCCAGCCATTAGCAATGAACCTCACCGCTCAATGGAAGCTGCATCAAGAACTGCATAGATTGGAGATTGAAGTAGTTGTGCCAGGTAACGCTTCATCTTTGATGAACTTACAAGTCCCGTCCACTCTTGTAAATCAGATCAAGGCAGCTCAAGTAAATGATGCAAAGCTACAAAAAATCCGAGAAAAAGTAGAAAGTGGACTTCAAACTGACTTCATCATCCACGAAGATGGATCCTTGCGGTATGGAAGTCGTTCATGCGTGCCAGTCGGACCTATTCAAGAAGAGTTGATGAAAGAAGCTCACACCTCACCGTCTTGGGTACATGATTTATCTCAAAAACTATCTATTAACCGCAATCAAGAACGGCGTCGCATGTAGCTAGCCGGTGAGTACGGGTCGGTCCACAGGGATTTTGTAATTTTCCTAAATGTTCTTACGAGCTAATTCCGATGGATGTTCGGATTGATTTATTAAATCTAAAAACTACCAAATTAAGTTATCCTATAATTATCTAGATCTAACTCTTGCTAGGGTTAGGCTTAGGGGAAGTTGAGAGATCAAAGGTTTCCTCACCGCTTTCAATACCCTATTTTAGAATAATTAGATGTTATGGTAATTATCAATAAAGTGGATTAGAATCTTTTGGGAAGATGTTTCTTCCTCTAGGTTTTTGTCCTTCTTTTATCGATCCTTACCCTAACCTCCATGGAAAACATGCGCACCCGGTCCTTTATACTACGGTATCACCGTTACCTCGAGGGGTAGGGTGCCGCAGGGAGCGGTGTGTGCGTGTATGTATGGAGTTCTAATTCTTAGATGTGAAGGGGTAAGAAAAGGATGAGAGATCTCATCTCTTAAACCTTTCCCTAAGGCTAACCCTAACAAGCGAGGAGACTACTTGCTCATTAGGGGATTAAAAGACATTCTAAATTAAAAGAAAACTAAAGAAAAGAAATAAAAATAACTTACTAATTTTTATTGATGGCTCTCTCCAAATATCAACACAGTACAGATCTGAATTTGTGAAATGAAAAGAGGCATGCCTCATACAGAATTTAGAGTTCCTATTTATAGAGGATAGGAAACCCTAGGGTTACAATGACTCGCATATCTGCTATTACAAAAATACCCCGTAAAAATCCCAACAAACGCACCGACGCACCGCCACAATTTTTCTGCACCGACACGTACAATAGATGGCCGCGGAACCGCGGCATGGGTGGGGGTAAGGCCGCGGTTCCGTGGCTCATTGGTGAGGTCATCAGGTAATTTTTTCTGGGCTCTTTCTGTACTCTTTGGGCTTTTTATTTCTTTGGTTCTTTTCTCTATTTAGCTTCTGGGTCTTCTCCAGATCTTCCAGTGAATACTTGTAGTAGACTGTTAACCGTTCGCTTCGTAATCTTGGACCTTGCATTGCCTTTTACATTGTGAACTGTTCTTCGTCTAGGCTTGACTAAGATTCTTCTATTTGTTGGTCAAAAGTCTCTTTTTGTATCGTCTTTTGTCTTTTTCACTGTTTTCGCTCCAAGAACCTTTAACCTGTAATATATAGCAGACATGGGTCAAAAGCACATGTTTTATTGTGAAATGCATAAGAATGGGGAATATAAAAGGCAATATTATGATATGAACAAATACCCCCAAACTTATCTTTTGCTCGTCCTCGAGCAAACTTATTTTTTTATTCTCAATAAAAACCTAACCGCACTTTCGCAGGGAAACGTGATTGCACTGAGCACATGCAACAAGCCGTTAAACCTCTAGGTGTCCCTAGTAGGAGGAGTGTTGTCTCCTTAGGGTTTTCAGCGGATACTACCCACAAAATCCTATCAATTCGGCTTTTCGACTTTTGTTCTCCAATTAGGTTTTCTAATAAGGAACTCTATTATCTTCGACTCATAAATTATCCACCCATATTCTTCATACTTCCTCATCATTTAACTTAAGATTACATATGTTCTATAGACTTACTTAGCTTTCGGCATTTCTTAAGTTTTCCTTCTAGGGTTCCATCTCCACTTAGGAATTTTTATCAACTTTACTAAAGATACAAGTTCTATTCTTCACTCCTTTCTCTCATCTAAACTCCAATCACATACCCCTACGTGTGTGTATATATCACCCCTACAGTTGGAAATTCAAATCAAGCAATCATACTCTTGTCCATTGTCCAAAGTACTTATTAATTGGTTAATTTAAATGAATTTTGCTTACACATCCTTCATGCGACCGTTAATACTTCTTGAGGTACCAACGACCAATTACAAGATGCGTTTGCACTATAAAGCGTAATTCTTAGTCTTGCAACACCCAAGGCTTTAGCAGTGACTCCCAAACCAGTTGGTCTAAGGCACTAGGTGATGAAGCACCCTCGCTAAATATTTTTCTATTTTTTTAGCCTTAAGTAATCATAAAAACCAGTGTTCATTTTTTCTTCTTTATTCACTTTCTTTTCTTTTATTTTCATTGTACTAAGGACTTTAGACAAGAGCATTTCAAAGTCTCCTCTACTATTCCAAGTTTCAAGGTGCGTGATTGTGCAATTTGTAGGGTATACATTTTCAGAATCTAGACTTAAGCTAGGAATTATTTTTCAAACTTATACTCTAATAAAAATCAATACTTTTCCTTTATTTCGACTTAGCCCAAGAAGTGAACCCAAAATTTGCCTATTTCTAAATAAACTATAAAGACATATACTTTCTACCGTTAATCTTTAAAGAAGGTTATTTTTAGGGTTTTTAATTTACTAAGTCTAAAATCTAGTTGTTCCTAACCAGTTAACCTATCTGTCAAACTTAAGTCAAATAAGGCCAAAATTGAATACATTAATTTTTATAATTTTTGAAATTTTTCAATTTTTATGGATTTTCAAATAAGTATGCAAATGCAAAAATATACATATGAATGCGAAGGAAGAAAACGTACCGAGCATACCCCCAAACTTAAACTTGACAGTGTCCTCACTGTCATGCTACACCAAGAGGGTCAAAATGCCGGCACTCTCCTGTTTATTTATTTACAACTTTTTATTTTATTTTTTTTGAATTGTTATATACAGAAAAGCCCCCCCCAAACTTCATTGAAACAGAGTTAAACGTCATTGCCAAACTTTGTAAAGACCAAATGTCAACACCAACCAGTCGAAAAATTTATCCATAAAGAGTATCAGTTGGTGGAAGAATATGTTGTAGCGATCCAAGAAGAATTGGGGAAGATAGAAGTGGTGGTATGGAAAGTGTGGAAGTGAATAGATAGGAGATGGTGATGAATCAAAACGAGAATGTGAATGATCAGCAATCAGTGGAATATTGGCATTCTCGTAGCTTACTAAAAGAAATGGGGGTGGTTCAACTTCTAAAGGAGGAGTTTGACTAACCACACCATCCCCAAGATATTTCTGTGGATCCTTTATCGACTTGGCATCATCCATCATATGCATATGATATTCAATTATGAGGGAACTAATCTCCTCGATATCCGCCATAGTCCAGCCGAAAGCTTGCCGCCTATCTTGTAAGACCATTAAAAAAGCGTTCTCTTGCTCGAAGTCTAGAGAGGCCGATATGATAACGGGAAAGGTCTCATTCTCACCTATGTAAGCATATTTAAGGTGAGACGGCAAGGGCATGAGTTCGAGTTTCGGAGGAGAAAGAATCATAGGTAAAATTGGGGAATCTACCTCGAACTCAAAGGACTCCAACACAGGTTCGAAATCACTGCAAACAACCGATTCGGATGGTTCAACTAACTCATCCAAAAATTCAAAAGACTCATATTCGGGCTGTGAGTCATCAAAATCATCCGAAAAAGTGAAACTTTCATAATCAATATCGGTTGTGTCAACTGTGGTGGATTCAAGGAGGGACGCACTAGTGGCGTCAAAACTGTTTTCATCAAATAGAAATCTTTCAAGCTCGCAGTCCTCCTGCGTGATTTCGTGAATAGAGAAAACTTCTCGTGTACTAGTTTTAGGCACGGGGGGCAGACTTCCCAACTTATAAATATTGAACTCACTAGACGTCTTCCCGAAGGATAGAGTCATGGAGCCATTGCGACAGTTTATTACGGCATTGGAAGTGGCCAAAAATGGTCGACCGAGGATCACCGGAATTTGGTTCCGTGAGTTAGCAACAGGTTGTGTGTCCATAACAATAAAATCAACGGGGAATATGAAATCCCCAACTTTGATCAATACATCCTCTAGCTCACCCCTAGGATGGGTGATTGATCGATCAGCCATTTGAAGAGTACAATGAGTGGGTTTCAACTCTCCAACCCCTAATTGCTCATACACGGAGTAGGGAAGCAGGTTAACACTAGACCCAAGATCTAAAAGTGCTCGATTGATTTTCTTATCCCCAATTGTTATTGAAATCGTAGGACAGCCGGGGTCCTTTCGTTTTTGGGGTAAGGGTTGAGGTTGGTTAATAGTATTGCTCACTGCACTAGCCACTAGCACTTTCTTGGGTATTTGAGATGACTTTCTCTTGGATGTGCATAAGCCCTTTAATATTTTCGCGTATGAAGGGACTTGTTGGATTGCATCCAAGAGAGGTATATTTATGCTAACCTGCTTAAATAACTCCGCAATCTTCTCCATTTGTGCAGTTGGTTTATTGGGACTCAACCTGTTTGGAAATGGAGCATTTGGAAATCTGTTGAGCCCAAAGTCTGTGGAGTAGAATATGGAATTGGAACGGATCCCAGTATGGGTGTGTTCGTGAAGTGAGAGGTCGGTCCGTTCGGATTAGAAGAAGAAGAGCCTTTTGAAGAATGGAGAATAGGCTCTAGCGGAGGAGATGGGGGTGAAGAAGAAGAAGGAGGAGAAGAAGGAGAAGAACCACCGGCGGGGATGTCATCACTAGTACCCACATTATTCTGCAACACTCTTCCGGATCTCAACGTGGTCACAGCATTTACATTGTGATTGTGATATGCGTTTTGTGTGTGACCGGGATTTGGCAATGGTTGAGATGGAAACTTTCCCTTTTCTCTCTCGCTTAACGCAGCAGTTAATTGTGCAATTTGTGCTTCAATAGATTTGATGCTTTGATCTTGTGAAGCATTGTTGTGCACTAAAGACTGGACGCAATTTTCCAATCTTGCTGCGGATTCTGTAGATTGCTTAAGAAACGCATCTAGACTTTTTTCTAACGAGATAACCTTATCATCATTTGGTTGAACCAAATTGTTCTTTTGATTTGGATAAGGTTGTTGTTGGAAAGGTTGCTGGTTTTGAGTTTGTTGGGGTGCTTGTTGTTGTGGAGGAGGCCTTTGAAAGTTGTTGTTTCCTTGGAGTTGCTGATTTTGATTCCAAGCAAAATTTGGATGGCTCCTCCAGCCCGGATTGTAGGTCGAAGAGTATGGATCGTTTCTTTGTCGTTGCTGAAAGGCAGCATTGACTTGATCTTGTCCTTGAACAGGTGGATTGTAAGGACACTCTTCGGTAAGGTGTGATGGATCCGAACAACAAGCACAAACAGTTCGTAGGGGTAAAGCAGGGGAAGGAGAAGACGGTGAGATTTTGGTCTTAATGGCTTCTAGCTTTTTCATAAGTGCGGCCATCTCGCCCTTCATAGCAATCGACATATCTACTTGATATATGCCTGTCCTAGATTGACCAATAGAAGAAGATGAGGTGGTCTTTGTGCTCTCCCACTGAATTGTTTGTTCATTAGGATTCTCGAGAAACTGCCATGCTTCCTCACTAGATTTGGTTAGAAAGTGACCTTGACAAATGGTTTCTAGCAACTGCTTCGTTTCCGGGTTCAATCTCTCGTATAATGTTTGGCAAAGTTGCCAACTTTCGATCCCATGATGAGGACATTGAACCAGTAGGTCTTTGAATCTTTCAAAACACTTCCAAAATGGTTCGGAAGGAAGCTGGGAAAATTGTATTATCTCATTGCGAATTCTCGCGGTCTTGTGATGAGGATAAAACTTCTTAAGAAATGCTTTAACAAATCCCAATTTCTAATTGAATGTGATACTGTGCTGTATAGCCACTTCTCAGCTAAGTCACATAAGGTGAAAGGAATGACCCTTAGCCTTATAGCGTCATCACTTAATTGGGTTGTTTTCATCATGGCGCAAACGTTTTGGAATTTATTGATAAAGATATAGGCATCTTCGGATTCCAATCCATGAAATTTTGGCAGCATATTGATGAAGTGGGATTTTATTTCAAAATTGTCTCCATTTGCCGGTAGGGGTGAAAGACAGGTAGGTAAGGAGGTGCGGACAGGGTAGAAGAGATCCTGGAGCGCGATTCGTTGGGGCGCTACAACAGGTGGAAGATTCGGATTATTCGCACCTAACGGAGGCGGAATCAGTCCCGTGGGTAAGGTGTTATTGGGATTGTGTCCCGACATACCTTCGGAAAAAGAATTTGAAGGGGGAGGTAAGGAAATGGAGGGAATTTCGACTTCGGTGTCGAAAGGTTCGTCGGTCAGTACCAACGAAATACGGACTAATCGAGCGCTAGTGTCCCTAGTCCAAAGTGACATACACTAAAGGGGTAGTGTGGTCAGAAAAAAGAAAAACAGAATGTGGAGGTAAGATAACGTCAATGAGAAGAAGGTGAGTGGTGGTGGGGTGCAAGGATTTTACGCGAAAAGTTGCAAGTTTTTATAAAAGATTTTTTTCTTTTTTTTCCTTTTTTTTTATTTGGAACCGTTTGCAAAAAGATTTTTTTTTTAAAAGAGACTTTTGACACAAATGCAATCAACCACAAATGCAAAATCAGACCTAGATCTAGGGTCACCTAAGTCAGCTAGACAGCTCCTAACTGTTCCAAAGGGCTAGAAATAGGATCTCAAACCGCCTCTTCACCGCCAACTGCGGCCAGGTAAGTGCCAGGTAAGTGGGAGGCTCCCCGCTACAAGTAGCGGTCCTAATTAAATAACCACTTACCTTGACACACTTGCCAGACACTGCAAAGTCAGGTTAGGATAAACGGCTGATGCCTATAACTAGTCCTCTGTCCTATTAAGCTCGAAGTCCTTAGGGCTGAGTCTAGTATTTTTTAATTAATGGATGGTCAATGCATATACCTTATGTGATTTCTGGGGTCCTGGAAAGGGTGATGAAATCCCCACCCAATCTGAATTGGTCAAAAGCCCCTTAAAGTCCGAATAAAATATGCAAAACAGTAAATTCACTTGCAATTAATTATTTTTAGCGCGGCGCAAAGAAACCTGCAGAAAATCTGTTATTGAGAAGGGGGAAGAAGATTTTTTAGCGCAAAGAAATCCTGCAGAAAAATTGACAAAAGATATATGTAGGTTGGCAGAGGGGAGAAAGAAAAAACATACCTACAAAATTTCGCGCAACAATGCCACGTAGCTACCGCGGTTCCGCGGTTTGGGGCGCTACTAAGCCGCGGTTCCGCGGTCTGGTGGAAGGATCACGGCTCTGGAGAAATTTCACTGTTCTGTTGTCGAATTTCCCCTCTGTTCTGATGTACCCTTTTCTGTTTCGCCTTCTGTAAATTTCCAGATCCGAGATTCTTCGCTGTTCCTGCAAGATTCAAATGATAACCCTTCAAACAATAAAAAAAAAATTTGATAAAAATTTTGTTCTTTCTATATTTTCAGATTTTTATGATTTTTAAAATTTACATCAACCCGAAATTACAAAAAGGAAATTTTTACGCCATCCCCGGCAACGGCGCCATTTGATTTATCTCAAAAACTATCTATTAACCGCAATCAAGAACGGCGTCGCATGTAGCTAGCCGGTGAGTACGGGTCGGTCCACAGGGATTTTGTAATTTTCCTAAATGTTCTTACGAGCTAATTCCGATGGATGTTCGGATTGATTTATTAAATCTAAAAACTACCAAATTAAGTTATACTAAAATTATCTAGATCTAACTCTTGCTAGGGTTAGGCTTAGGGGAAGTTGAGAGATCAAAGGTTTCCTCACCGCTTTCAATACCCTATTTTAGAACAATTAGATGTTATGGTAATTATCAATAAAGTGGATTAGAATGTTTTGGGAAGATGTTTCTTTCTCTAGGTTTTTGTCCTTCCTTTATCGATCCTTATCCTAACCTCCATGGAAAACATGCGCACCCGGTCCTTTATACTACGGTATCACCGTTACCTCGAGGGGTAGGGTGCCGCAGGGAGCGGTGTGTGCGTGTATGCATGGAGTTCTAATTCTTAGATGTGAAGGGGTAAGAAAGGGGTGAGAGATCTCATCTCTCAAACCTTTCCCTAAGGCTAACCCTAACAAGCGAGGAGACTACTCGCTCATTAGGGGATTAAAAGACATTCTAAATT
Source organism: Agapanthus africanus (assembly GCA_030015575.1). Classification (NCBI taxonomy): domain Eukaryota; kingdom Viridiplantae; phylum Streptophyta; class Magnoliopsida; order Asparagales; family Amaryllidaceae; genus Agapanthus; species Agapanthus africanus. The sequence continues at coordinate 758,515,202 of CM057340.1, forward strand.
AAAAGAGAACTAAAGAAAAGAAATAAAAATAACTTACTAATTTTTATTGATGGCTCTCTCCAAATATCAACGCAGTACAGATCTGAATTTGTGAAATGAAAAGAGGCATGCCTCATACAGAATTTAGAGTTCCTATTTATAGAAGATAGGAAACCCTAGGGTTACAATGACTCGCATATCTGCTATTACAAAAAATACCCCCTAAAAATCCCAACAAACGCACCGACACACCGCCACAATTTTTCTGCACCGACATGTACAATAGATGGCCGCGGAACCGCGGCAAGGGTGGGGGTAGGGCCGCGGTTCCGCGGCCCATTGGTGAGGTCATCAGGTAATTTTTTCTGGGCTCTTTCTGTACTCTTTGGGCTTTTTATTTCTTTGGTTCTTTTCTCTATTTGGCTTCTGGGTCTTCTCCAGATCTTCTAGTGAATACTTGTAGTGGACTGTTAACCATTCGCTTCGTAATCTTGGACCTTGCGTTGCCTTTTACATTGTGAACTGTTCTTCGTCTAGGCTTGACTAAGATCCTTCTATTTGTTGGTCAAAAGTCCCTTTTTGTATCGTCTTTTGTCTTTTTCACTGTTTTCGCTCCAAGAACCTGTAACCTGTAATATATAGCAGACATGGGTCAAAAGCGCCTGTTTTATTGTGAAATGCATAAGAATGGGGAATATAAAATGCAATATTATGATATGAACAGTACACCCTGGTGGCACAAAGATGTACAAGGATCTATGGCAACACTACTGGTGGCATGGAATGAAGCGCGAAGTATCAAGGAGCGTAGCCAAGTGTTTGGTGTGTCAGCAAGTGAAGGTTGAACATCACAGAACTGCTAATCTACTTCTGTCGTTACCAATCTTAGAATGGAAATGGCGGCATATTACCATGAACTTCGTGACTGCTCTCCCTCACAGCACGAAGGGTAACGATGCAATTTGGGTTATTGTGGATCAACTCACCAAGTCGGTTCACTTTATTCCATTCAAAGTTGGCCAATTAACCGAGACGTTGGTAAAGAAATACATGGAGGTGAGTATAAATCTAAAGTAAGATTTAAACGTTCAAGATGTACCATATTTGATACCCATAAACTCATGCAGAAGATCGTTAGATTACATAGAGTACCTGTTTTCATCATCTCCGATCGTGATACAAGATTCCGATCACAGTTCTGACAGAGTCTGCAAGCTCACCTGGGAACGAGTTTGAATTTCAGCACAACGTATCATCCATAAACAGACGGAAAGTCCGAGTGAACAATTTAGATTCTGGAAAATATTCTAAGAGCCTGTATGATAAACTTCATAGGATCGTGGGAAGATCACCTATACCTTGTAGAGTTTTCATACAACAACAACTATCAAGAAAGCATTAGAATGGCACCATTCGCAGCACTCTACGGACGGAAGTGGCGTTCCCCGCTGAGTTGGGACGACGTTGGAGATCGTGAACTCCTTGGACCAGAGATGATCGTGGCAACTGTGGACGTAGTTCGCACAATCAAGGAAAGGATGCGGATAGCCCAAGACTGACAGAAACATTAGGCAGATGCAAAGTGTCGCCACTTGGAGTTTCGACCCGGAGACTATGTATTCCTGAGATCTCTCCAAACAGAGAAGTGATACATTTTAGCAAAATGGGTAAATTAAGTCCAAGATATATAGGACCGTTCGACATACTCGAACGAGTTGGAGAAGCGGTGTATCACTTGACACTACCACCCTCATTGGTATGAGTGCACAACGTATTTCATATATCTCAGCTAAGACGATATGTGAGCGACCCCAGCCACATACTTGATCACTCAGGGTTCACGGTACAAACTGGCCAGCAACAACCAGTTTAGATCCTGGACCGAAAAGTGAAAACATTACGGAACAAGGAAGTAAACTTGGTCCGAGTGATGTGGAGAAAGGATTCGCCAGGAGAATCAACTTGGAAAAGAGAAGAAAATATGCGTACACGATACCCTTACCTTTTTGAAAATTAGTCCCTATGTAATTATAAATTTCGAGGACGGAATTTTTTATAAGGAGGGTATAATGTAACGACTCTAAAATCACTGTATAGAAATTTCTTGTATTTCATAGTAAAAGGGTATTTCAGCATGTGTAAGAGCTAAAAGTTATTTTTGTTAAATAAAAGCAAGAAGCAACTGGTAGCTCACTGGTAAAGCTTCTACACTGCTGTGACATAACCTGAGTATTCGAATCCCATCAGACACATTATTTTTTCAGATTTTTCTTTTTGATTTTTGGGAAGCCCAAGAGTTGCACAAGCAATTCACGGAGAAACGAAAACTTTCAGAAAAATCAAACAGGCGCAATGAGGTATACACACCCAACTTGACACGTGGCACAAATCTCAAGACAACCCAACCAAATCCGACAGTCCGTTTCCCCAATATGGCTGCTACCGACGGTCCAAATGCCCCAATCGCCTCCGTTCTTTACACACTTGTCCTTTCGACTTCTCTTAACTCCCCTGCACTGTTTGATTTTCCTGCAATCAAAGAGAGACTCTTCAATTCACCATTTAACACCTTTTTAATGCATTTTAATCCAAAATTTTAATTCTCAAACCCTAATTCTTCACTATAAATACCACCCCATGCCCTGCTCTTCCCCATTATGAAATTTAGCAAAAATTCTCTCAAAACTCTCTAAACACCAAGTGGAGTTAAGCCGCTCAAGTGGAGTAGCAAGCCAAACTCGACGACCGGAGAATCTCCGACGAAACCACGACCCATGAGGGCTTCTTCGATCTCTTAGCAATCATCTAAAGCCGTAAGTCCCTTCACCTCTATCATTTTCTATTACAAAACAACTTTTTAAAACAAACCGACAAAAGAGAAGTTATCTCCTATATAGTTTTCATTTTAATATTTGTAATGCATGTGATAAGCAAATTAAATCAAACTCACATGCTACACTAATTTTAACCTTATTCATATCATTTAGTTTTTAGTTTAACAAAAATTTCATATGAAACAAACATATAACGAATTTTTTCGTTAAAATACCATGAACTTTAGTATAACCCTTCTCGATAATTAGTTTAAATACTTTTAGAAAAACTTCATGGGTTAACGACCTACCCCACACGCACACTATGGTTCCATAGCACTGTATTCTAGATTTATAGTTCATTTAAAGAATAACTTTTTCATTAAAATATCACATTTTTATAAAAAACGGGTTTCTTTAAATCGATATTTTGAAATCCTTGGCAATTACACCTTTACAACCCTTGTCAGGAGACCCGCTAATGGATGGTGTGGATTATCGCATATTTTTAGGACAGTAGAGCGAGATGCAGAACACCTCACGGGGTATTCGTTCTCGAAAGAAAATAAAAAATACGGTTTTTAAGAAACGCAATTTTTCTATACAAAAGTAATTTTTTGAAAAATTATATAAAAATCATAAATCCGTATTTTCAATAAAAACAAATTAAGAAGCTATATTTTTAAAATGAAATATTAGAGTTTTTAATAAAATACCACCAAGTCTCCAAAAGAGCCAGTTCTAATAAAAATACCATAAACTTTAAAACAATCTAGGTTTTATCACTAAAACACCCCCAACAATTAAAATATATGTTCATAAAAACCCTAAATATTATAAATCACTCTCGAGATTTATTTTTAAACTATATTAAAGTATTTTTCATAAAAACCTCTCGAGATATACAAACAATATTTAAGAACTCTAGATTAATATAGTTTTAAGCGGGATCAATTCTCTTGAGCCCCAGAGAGCCGGAGAAAGTGAGTGCTTGCCTATTCAGGTTAGACAACTTAATGAAATTATCAATGACAATTTTCTTAGAAAAAGACACAAATCCTGCCGTCCATGTGCAGCAGTTGCCGATTTGTCCCGAACCTAAGATCTTCAAAAGTTAAATCAATTCACAAGAAATATCTATAACTCAAATCCAAAATTGAATCTAAACTCGAACTCAAACCCCAAATTCGAATCTAAACTTAAACTCAAACTTAAATACGAATTCGAATTCTAACCTAAATCGAATCTAAACTCGAACATGTACTCGAATCCAATTTACTCGAACCAACTTGACTCGAACCCAGATTGTAATTGTTAGGACTCGTACATTACTCGACTCACTCGAATACAATCTATACCTTTTGCAATCTAGGGTTTCGATCATGACATGTCAATCAATCAATCAAATCAATTAAGTATATTGTCCTGTTATAATATATTATACTCAGGATGCTTGGGATAGTTTCTTGTGTGAATCCAATGGAGCTTCAGAAGTCCTATATTAACCTTTTTTTTATTTTACTCGAATATTAGTCAGGTTGGCTCATCCAAGGCCTAGAACCCCGATACTAACACATGAAATGGACCCGTGTTTCCTTGCTCCTGAGGCCCCACTCTTAAGCTCGTGAATACTTCTACGGCTGCGTTGACATTCACACTTGAAATTTAACGTTAACATAGTGACCATATAGAGACATATAGTATATACTTACCAACGGACATATACTCTTACTCGTTATATATATTCTACACTTGTCATTTTCTTTACTCTTACCTATGTTTGGGACTTACCGAGCGCTAGTTCGCTGACGGACATTCCACCCACTTTTCTTCTGTTAGAATGTTCGTCAGATACGGTCGAGACAGAGGAGGTTGAAGACACAGAGGAGGACTACAACCAGATCGCTACTCAGGGCTATCTCGATTTCACTTTTTCTTCAGTTTATGTATGCCACTTATATGGGCATTTTCCTTATTATATTTATTTTCCAGCATAAACTCTTGTATTTGTAAATATTGGAAGTTGAACGTAAATAAATATGTTTGTTGAAAAATTTTACGGTCTCAATTTATTCTTGTATTGTGTATTATTGTTTCAATACGCTTAGTATATATATTTAGAGAATGACCTTCTCTGGATAAATATGCCGCGAGCTTGCCACGTCTCCGTTTCCGTCTATTGGGAAGAGGGGCGTGACAGTTAACCCCACTGCCAGCATACTATCGAGTTTTTAGAGTCCCATACAAAAGGTTTCCTTAATTCAGGCGAAATGATGTAGTAATCGTATTTTGATACGTGCAGAGTTCCGATCAAATAAGTGTACTAGCTATCTGGACTCTTGATCGGATAGTTGATAATACTAACCGGTTTAGAATTAAACCGGATTATTAAATCAACTGTTGATGCAATAATTTACATATATATATTTCGATCCGTATATTCTAGTAGAGGTTAATGGAGGAAAGGTGCCATAGGAAGGGATTTCCTCCTATGGCGTCGGAAAAATACACCCTCCGTGAATTTTTTCAACGATCGACATACATCACCTCCATTTTTATCATCTAAGATGTGGATACACCAAATTTCATATGATTATACCATTTTTCACCGTTGATTTAGTTGGTGCAAAATTAATGGTTTAACGACAATAGAATTTTTACATTGCTAATACAACGGTGAAAAAGTAGTGGAATCACATGAAATTTGGTGTATGCACATCTTAGATGATAATGATGATGGTGGATCCCGATCGTCGGAAAAAATGGTGGGGGTTGTATTTTTTCGATGCCATAGGAGGAAATCCCCATTTATGGCCTCTTTTCTCCATTATTCTCATTCTAGTATTATGTTCATTGTATTATTCTATCTTTTTGGGTATTTGTATTTTAATAAAAATACGGGTATGTATATACGGGGAATGTATAATATATTACATTCTAGAAGGAGGACACTTCATTTCCTTGATTTTGTTTTGTACAAAATATAAATGAGGTGTATTGCATTTTTATGTACTATTCAGGCATGGTTGTCATTTTCTATTTAGAAAATACTTTGAACAAAACCATGCAAGCCATTTTCATTTTGTAAGAGTTGATTTTCATTTTCACCATTTGCTTTTTCGCTCTTGTCTTAGCTCCTACTTCTTTTTCCTCTTAGTTACACTCTCATGAATTGAGAATCAAAGTGAAAAAGAGATAGAAAAATACTTGAACACTTCACACATCTCTAAGCACTTTAAATTAGCAACTTAGAGTTTTTAGTTGCTCCACTTGAGTGTTTGTGTGGAGGTAGAGCCTTAAACTATATTTCTCAGGTGGATCATTTTCGACAAAGAAAGACCGATGGACAAGCTCGATCCCGGAGTCCCAAGGAGCTAAAGAAGAGATTTCGAAGACCGAAGGTCACGAATCTTTTTGGTATAATCTCTTCTCATAGTAAATAAACTCTTTGTAGTTTTCTAATTTAAATGTTTGGTTAAAATTTTAGGGTTTAAAGTTTTTGGCACCTCTCGAATTTTCGTTTTTCATTCCGCAAAGACCGTGGTTATAGCGGTAAGTGCGCTAGGAACTATAACAACTCTGACGAGAAATACTTTTTCTATCCATGTTGTAGAATCCATATAATATACAAGGATACTTATTGGCTATAAGATGGGACAGGGAGTATAATTCACTATATAGTGGATATCACGTTCATATTTTACCTAATGAGAATCCATGTATCCTATTTGGATCCTACCATTCAGGTAGGAAAAATATTTTTCACATATAGCTCATAACTTTTATTATTTATATATGTTATAAGTTTTCCAAATCTACTTAACATCGACACCTGCTATTTTCATAATTTGATTTTAAGCTAAATTTCTATTTACCATCATTAACTATAAGCATTTTTCCCAAATGATTTTATGAACTTTCAAAATGATGGATTTATAGTATAAACTTTCAGAGTTCATAACACCACTCTTTTAACGGAAATTACAAAATGACCATAAAAGTTATGAGCTATATACTGTATTTAGAAGGGAAAAAAGGGGTGAGGTATTATTATCATTTTATAATTTTCCGTTGACACTGTTAGGCAGATGTTTTAATATTCTGAAAGATCATAATATCAATCCATCATTTTTGAAAGTTTATGTTATCATTTGAAGAAAGTTCAAATAGTTTATGGTAGCAAGTTGAAATTTAACCTTAAATATAAAAACATTTTATTACTAGCAACAAAACTAGGAGGAAAATAAATCAAAATTTATCTCAAATATATAGAATGATTACCTTTTTAGCAAAACTATTGGCTGATAGAATTTACAGTCATTCATATATCTCTCTAAAAATTATTTTCACTTGTATCACACATGTTGAAATCTAGTCGGACATAATTGCAATTCATCGTGCAATAACACGATTAGCTTTACACATTAAACTTGTTTCTTTTCCAGCAATTATGTGATCTTTCTTGCCACGTGTCATGCACATCACATCGGTATTTCATTGTTTTTCCTTTTGCCTCTTAAGTTAAAGAGATAAACTTATAAGCAACTAGCATTTTTGCAAGTGCGATGCATATGTATATATTTTAAACAACATATATACATTGCAATGTCGTGTGTGTAATTTTTTTATATTGTACATTACATGAAAATTTCTAAGGATATTTATAGTTTTTTTAAAATTTAAATTAAATAAATATTGTTACTTGCAATATTAGAATTAAGAAATTTATGTGTCATAAAAAATAACAAAGATACAAGTCTTATGTATTGGGCTTCGAAGGAAAGAGAATGTGTAATAAAAGAAAGAGAGAGAGAAAGAGCATTGTTGACTTATCATTTTCTTCTTCTTTTTTATCTTTTGTAGTGTATAAGGTGTACATCTCCAACTCTCAATTTTAGCTATTGGAATTTTATCATATTTTCTATTTTCTATTCTGTTGATTAATGACATCGTCTAAGAGATTTCTAGTTATAATGGTAAAGATATGCAGCTGGGGTCAGCCACTTTGTTGCACACGCAAAAGAGAAAAGGCAAGGGAGGGGCTGACTTGAGTTTAAGTGGAGGTGGGCCCATCTGCCCTTTTCTCTCTTCTCTCACCCTCGGCTACATTAAATTCTCGGCTAAATTTCAATTTGCTACTATGCACTTTCAGTATTTTTCATGAATGGTACCCTCAATTTTATAAATGATGGATTGCAACAATGAAGTTTCAGAGTATCATACATCCATCATAACAGGGTTAACGGAAAATTAGAAAATGACAATACTATCATTTTATATAAATCAAGAAAAGAATAAACTTTTTTTCCCTACAATTTAATTCCAATTTTTGGTTAAAATAAACTACTCTGGAATTAAATTCTTGGTAAAAAAAGTTCATTCTTTTCTTTTGTTGATTTAAATAAATGTGCGGTACAACCATTTTCTAATTTTATTATAACACCGTTATGATAGTTTTATGATACTCTGAAAGTTCATGATATCAATTCATCATTTTAAAGTTCAGAATACCATGCGGGAAAATATCCAGAGTTCATAGCAGCGAAGGTAAAATTTAGCATATATTCTAAACTTATTAGTACATAATAATGGTATGTTTATATGCTTGGTCATGCATGTGAATATTTGACAAATTCATAGAAATGGATGGGTTGTCTGCTAATCAGGAGCGGAGTATTATTATACATATATGCAAGACTTAAAGAGATTAAAGATAAATTAATGAGCTTAATGGGCTACGAGCCCATTAGCTGTGCCCAAGCGAAATGGAGGGGGTAAAGCCTATGGGTTAAATTGAATGGACCCATCAGTTGGGCTTGGATCATGGGAACGCAGCCCGTCCACGTCCCCGCCCCATTAAAATCTAAATTAAATGCCGATCTAAAAGTTATATTAAGTTTAGTTCATATGTAAATTGATATGATTTTATCTCCATTCCACTAAACTGCGAGGAAACGGAAACTGCATACCCATAACTACAGCGACCAGACCATAGACCCTATGGGACCCACTTATTTACTGATAACCTCCTGGTTCCCAAAAGACCTGCAGTCTGGACACTGCATGCTCCTTGTAGCCCTAAACTACATAGTGGGCATCCTTTTTGATTTAAAAAAAATATGGAAAATAATTGTTGAATGAATAAAAAAAAAGAAATTTTAAGGGCCAACACGAGAAACGAAAAGGAACACTCATATTACATCATAAAATTCCAAAACATATATTCAAATCATAAGTCTATAAACCATATTATAATCCATAAATAAAAACCAAGATTATTACTTATTGATTTTCTGTTAATTTTATTTATGTCCACTACTAACAATCTCACTAAATATACAGATAAGTGAATTCCACGAAACAAAGACGCTGTGATTTAGTCCGATTTACGATGAACAGATGGTTATGGTTATGATAAATCGGTTAATTCGTTACTCAAGAATATTAAGAATGGAGAGGGATTTATCTCACATTCTAGTGCCGTGTTGGACGGTTAGATCCATCTGTCTATTTTAGCCCTGTGCTTTTGCTTACATTGGTGAACGTTGACAGTAAGGGCGCAATGGTGGACGAAGAGGCGGCTACGGGGCCACCGAGCAGCGACATCAACTTACAATACTTTCAAGAGAAGTTATGTGGGTCATGCATCACACAATACCATCCTCAAGATGCAATTGACCACTGCTTTACTATGCATTTTACACTCAAGAGATTAATAGACTTTATGGTCATGTACCATCAACTTTGGAGGAGAGATCACCACTACAAAAGTGGGCCGAGACGGCACATATAACAGAAGCCATAAAGGGCTACGAAACACCCAATCTGAAAATTGCCAGCCCACTAAAAAGAAAAGGCTGTGAATCTATTTTAGGGATCCGTTCTGTTACTGCTCCTCATGATACATGTAACTTAGTTGAACTGCTTGATATATGCTAGTGTCGTTTGTCATAGTCAACGATCAAGGTGAATGGTGGCGATCGTCATAAAATGCCAGTCGGCCTTTTGATCGATATAAGAGAGAGATTTTCTGGTATGGCAAGGATACACACATTTCTCATATTCAAGAGGAAAAAAAATATACTTGGGAAAGGAATGTCTTATACAGGTTTGTATGAATGCTAAATGGCCTGGTTCCAAAAGAGTAAAATCAAGAGGTTAAATTGCAGGAAACATACCTGACTTTTACCTCAACAGCAGGAAAAACTATTCGGTATACCGGCCATATGTGTCCGGTCATGAGAAAGAAAGAGATAAGAATATGGACCCCACCAAGTAGTTTGAAGAATGCCCAGAAATTTTCCATCCTTTTCATCATGTCCGGATGTATTACACCCGTCACACCAAATAGTTCCTACAAAAACATGAGTTACCCCCAAATTTCTACAAACTACCCTTCATTTAACTATTTAGTTAAACATATATCTTTTTTCTTCTGCCTTTGTTATTTCATTTTAATCAAATATTATAAGGATGTCTGTGAATAAATTAGAAGTGAGAGGGGCAAAGTGTAAAGTGTAGGTTTTAGAAGGTTGCGGGTATCTTCTGATAAGACAAAAACTAAGTATATTCCCTGCAATTTAGCCAAATTAGAAACAAATTCAGTGGGAAAGGTCAAACTTAAAAAGGGCAGCTCAATTTGGAAAACACATTAATTCACTTTCCTTTCACAAATTTGATTTGGAGTCCGTTTGTCTGTGAGACCTTTGACAATGTGATTCAAAGCACACCGAGACAGGGGAACGAAGGACAAACAGAGCCCTGTTCAGTCAAAAAATATTGTTTGTTATTGTATTAAATGAACAATAAATACGGTCAGTTCAAGCCAGAAATTCAAAATAAATAAATAAATATATTCATTCCGGACTGCACAACGTATCACTTCGGCTGCACACAAAAAAAGCAAAAACATATTTGTTATACCTCCGTAAATTTCATATACCCTGACATCTCTCCATCGTCAATGCCAATTGAATCTTGCAAGCCATCCCACACTTCCACCGTCTCCTGCACTTCACCTCTTTGATCCTCTTCTTGCTGCTTCGTCTCCATCTTCGGCTGCTGCTGCTGCGTCTGCTGTTCCTTAAACTGGAAGCTAAGGTTTGCTCGTGCCCTTCGGAACTTGACCGTGGCCTTATCGTACGCTCTCGCCATGTACACATGCAGACAAGGACTCGTTATTTCAATACTTGCATTTTACGATAGTGTGTAGCATGTGTGGTGTGTGTTTATTGTTGATATCATTGTATCGCTATATATTTCTATTCGGCCTAATACAATTTAATAATTTTATGTAGATTTCTATGTCCGTTGATAACCAGGTGTATACGACACTTGCGTTCATAATCGAAAGGAGAAGGATGAAAAAAACGAGGATGAGTAAGTATCCAGGTTGATTAGAAAAATAAATTTCAAAATGTAATCGCGTTGTATTTTTTTAGGAAAATGTACATTTATATGTGTGTGATTGTAAATTTAAATGTATTCTTTTTAAAATACAAAATCATAAATTAGGAAGGGCTTGGTACGTTCCAAGCATTTTTGGAAAGTCGGGCGTCCCAAAAGGGTTTGGGACGAACGGCTTGGCTAGGCCCGGGCTATCCTAATTCATTTGTTCCGTAGCAGTGCAATGTAACACTTTGGCTAAAAAAATTTGTTACAAAAATATAAATTTCTTATTCCACCAGCCTATATCTCTCCATCATCAATGTCTATCAAATCTTGCAAACCATCCCACACTCCCACCATCTCCTGCACCTCGCCTCTCCGATCCTCTTCTTGCTGCTTCGTCTCCGTCTCCGGCTGCTGCTGCATCGGCTGTTCCGGGAACGGGAAGTTGAGCTTCGCCCGTGCCCCACGGAACTCGACCGCGGCCTTATCGTACGCTCTTGCTGCGTCCTCCGCGGTTTCGAACGTCCCCAGCCACTTCCGCACCGCCTTCCGTGGGTCCCGTATCTCCGCCGCCCATTTCCCCCACGGCCTCTGCCTCACACCTCTATACTTATTCTTCTTCGTCCTCTTCCTTCGTGATCCGTCCGCGTTTTTCTCACTGGTCTCAGCCGCAGCCGCCGTCGCAGCCGCTTCGGTAAAGAGGTCGCAGCCGATGCAGCCGTAGATGCGGCATTGGCTGCAGGTGATCTCTCTACCGGGAATACAGGTGAAGGCGGCCTCGGCGGAAGGCGGGGCATCGCCGGAGATGACACGGATGAGGGCGGAGACGATGATGGAGTGTTCTTGGTCCGCGGTGGGGCGCAGCATCGAAGGGGTTGACTTCTGTGGTGGGGTTTGACTTTGGGGGTCGAAGTTGAAGTGCTCTCTCTTCATTTTTGTGAAAGTTGAAGGTTGAGAGGAGGGAGGGAGCTTTGTGAGCGTATATATAAGTGTTGGTTGCGAACGCGGTTGCAAAACACTGACATGTTTTGTGTGCTTCATTTGGGGCGGGTTTTTTTCACGTGGAGAATGTGGGGGGAAGTTGGGTGGGATTGGTGACGAGCTGGCAGTTGGAGGGATTTTGAGGTTGATGACGTGGCAAGTGAGGTCAAGTGTGAGTCGAGGGTTTGAGAGAGAAAGGACGCGGGATCGAGGACCAGAAAGGAAAGTAGTACTATAAAAAGTGTCGACAGAGAGAGAGAGAGAGAGTGAGTGAGGACTGGTGTGGGACCCACTTGTTGTTGGACTGCTTCTAGAATTTCTTGTAAAATCCAAGGTAAGCCGCAACTCAATTCAGCTGGCTGCGCGTGTTTTGCTTTGGTTGTCGACACCTGGGATGGTCCCACCGACCCAATTCTGGAATATTCTAGAGGCTTTTTGATCTAGGAATCTATGATGTCATACGTTTACTGGAGAAAATAAAAAATTCTTTTTCACTTGTAACCCCATTCATGGATTGTAATAAATTACTTTTTTTATATCCCTTGAGTTGATGAACTGTTGGAAACTTATCGGTGGACTTTGATGATGGTCCTGAACTATTCCATTTAGATTTAATAGTTCTAGATCCATTTAACCGTATACCAATGTATATCAATATATCGGGTGTCACGTCCCAAATATACATATATAAATTTCTGCAATTCAATTCGTTACACTACCGCAAATGCTATTCTTAAAAGCCGCAAGTCCTAAAAAACCATAATCTCAATTCGTTACATTTCCTAATCCATATATAGCATACCGGTCTTCTGATGACATGCATTAAAATCTTAAATATAACTTTCCACAATCAAACGGATAATTCTCACGTTATTACTTGTTAACCTGTCCAAATATCTCCAAGCATATCTGTAAAAATTACTGAAATAAAGGATGCGCGAAAACTATGAGGATGAATTAAATATATACCAATGGACGGCTCATCACTTACTAAACATATAATATGACACCGTTTTTTTGGAAGCTATGACGTGGTTGTATTTGTCAGTATTAGCATTTCCATACGTGTTATACCTGTGTACACACGTATAGTAATGTTATAAGCAATATATTTAAGAATATTTTCATAGAACTTTAGTTTAAATAATATTGGTTTTCAAAAGAATGTATGTTGCTTAAACTTAGTGAGCTGTGATTGGCTCATCCTTAACGATTTTACAGATCAGCGTGGGATTTCTGTCGACTAGATAAGCTTTCGCTTGAATAATAAAGTTATTGTAGGGATTATGTCTTTTCTAGTAAATTTGGAGTTTCAAATAAGTCTATTTAAATTTGGAGATTTGTTATCATTTAATTTTAAATATATCATAAGAACTTGAGATTTTATTGATGAACATTGTTATTAAATTTTAATCCAGAAAATATGTTGTGAATTACAATTTATGAATTATAGGCCTGACGGATTCTAAGAGTAGTAATTGTGGTCTTACGTGGATTTGGAGCGTAACTTCATGTATATATGGGCCGGGTCTATATATTAAAGAGGATCCTAATCTAAGAATAAAATTTTGAAACAGATCTCTCCCCAAAATTCTCCCAAGTCCCCGCAAACAAAGTAAAAATCTCCCTCCAGATCAAATTAGTGGGCTGGTGTACACACCTATTGGAATGGCGGACAACCCTCCAATTCAGGATGGTGAAGCTTCCGGTTCAGGTACGTAATTGATGTGTTTTCATTAGTTGTATATAAATTGATCCTTATGCATGGTATTGATATATGATATTGAGAATGTTTGGGTTGTGATATTGATGTGATTTTATGGTTTGTTAATATATATGTTGTCAAATATAATGTTTGTTTATATATAAGCAGTGCACGCATTTTTAATATCTTTAGAAAGATTATGGAGGGGGCGGTCTAAACGGTTCCTTATTATACTTGGAGATACGGTTTAGAACGTTCCCAGCATATGTGGATCATTCCAAGGTTTGTGATGAACGGGTTTGACCGTTTCCCGGTCTTAGGAAACCCCCTCAATCAAAGCGGATAATACCCTCGCTGGGAACGTCGAAACTGTTCACCGCTTTCTTTCGAGGAATGGTTTCGACCATTCTTGAAAGCCCCTGTCTCCGATAGTGGAGATAGGCTTTTTAAGCCCAGCCTTTCTTTGGAAAAAAAACCACTTTGTGTATGGTAAGAGTAATCGATATATTATCATAGTGTTGGTATCGTCCATCTTGATATTTCATGTTTAAGAAAATAGATACAGTACATAAGCAATTAACTGATTGTGATACATATTATCCTTTGCTAGATATTCAGTACTTTAATAGATAATCTTCATCTAGCAATCAACGTTTAGTTGGTATTAAAATCATGTGAAAATTGATATGTATATATTTTGATCATAAAGATCAAATTAGACGGTTTCCATCGTGCAGAAAAAGTACGAGTAGATTTTTTTATATTTTTTTTGGAGATGAATGGCAAAATTCCTTCTAGATCATCTCATACCCACCTTTCTCATTTACTTATTAATAAGGATGCAACTTGACCTGGTCGGGTAGGATTTTGATAATTTTTTTCCTCGATCTAAAATTTAAAACCAAAACCCATATTCTATCTGAAATCTGAAATCGGTAATGTGTTATACTTGGACCGGCACATTTAGGATATCGAGTGGGTTTGGGTTTAGACCAGTGGATCGAAATTTGCGGGATTTTCAAGCCTTGCCCATTATGTGTTGTTAGAAAAAATGTAAACCTTGAAACTTGAGGCGAGCTTTAAACTAATATACCTAGTCCGCAAAACTGTATTATAAATTTAAGACTTAAACTTAAAATTTGCACCAACAAAATAACATACAATAAATTATAATTTGTTCATTAAAAAATTATTTTCTATCTAGAATTAAATGCATATGATATATATTGAATCGACTTGGATATATTGGTTGGGTTTGGTTTGGGTTTAGAATTCTGACGAACAGATGTAATACTAAACCTATATCTGATCCAAAAATTTTGTTTATAATCTTCTATAACGGATTCAGGAAGTAGCATGATACTGTAAAAACCCAAAACTATGGGCTGGTGTGGTCCGCATCAAACCTGACCGAAGTTGTATCTCTATGGAGTAATAAATATACGAAAGTTTATTGGCCCCGTTTATAATAAAATAATAAAAATGATTAAATGACAGCGACCTGAACAATTGTTATGAAACACATGGCGGTCACTTGACTCTTTTTCTTATAAGTTTCACTTTGCGCTTAAGAAATTAAGTTGACCATTCAAATGGTTTCTTAGGGAAACGAAAGCAGCTGGTCATCATCCAACAGAAACAGTTTCAAGTTTTCGACTATTAAATTCAACTCCGTTTAAAATCCGTGTGGTCGTAGCCTCCAGCTGTCATTTTCCACGTGTCCTCTCTCTTTCTCTCCTCTCCTCTACCTATATATAATGAGCTCCATGCGCTTTCTCACTCCTCAGCTCAACTAAAAAACTTTTAGCTAGAGAGATCACCACCAACGTACGTACAAAAATGCAGCATCTCTCGTTCTTCTCACTTCAAGAGAACTCCGCCATCGTCTCCGTCCTCGTTCGTGTCATGTCCGACGACCACGATCACGACACTTTGGTCGACACGTTCGCTGCCGGCTGCTGTGAGCGTTGCGGCATAGACGGCTGCTTGGGCTGCGACTTCTTCTCTTCAATTCCCACCGCAACGGAATCAACTATCGTAGAAGCAAAAGGCACCGAAGAGAGCCTGAAGCCGAGAAAAACAACGAAGAAGAAGAAGGGCAACAAGTACCGAGGAGTTCGGCAGCGACCGTGGGGGAAATGGGCGGCGGAGATACGGGACCCGCGGAGAGCCGTTAGGAAATGGCTGGGGACGTTCGACACCGCGGAGGACGCTGCGAGAGCCTACGATAAGGCCGCAATTGAGTTCCGTGGGGCGAGAGCGAAGCTCAATTTCCCGTTTCCGCAGCAGTTGGAAACTTGCATGAGTGTGCAGCAGCAAGAAGAGAAGCAGCGAGATGATAGTAGTATTGTTGGGTTATGGGATGGACTTGGGGATATATTGGAGTTTGATGAAGTTGGAGAGATTTGTAGCCTCACTAATTTTACGTGTTAATTAAAGCATATATATATTAGCTAGCAGTTAATGTATGTAGCTGAGAAGATATTAATTTGAAGCGGATTTTTTTTTTCTTTTGCAAATTCAAAAATAAATAGAAATTCAATTTTTTTTTCATAACGTGCTAATTAATTTTCTTGCTTTTGCGCTCCTCAATTTTTTCAGTGCTAATCAAATCTACATCAATAATAGGAAAATATACAGCCTTTAATTCATACCAGCATTTGACATCTGCGAAACATAATTGAAATGAAGACTGTCGGGTAAAGATAAACCATTTAAAGTTTAGTTTAATTTTAACAAAAACTTGTAATATTTTGTATATAGCTGATGGACACAGTTATTTTCTATAAATTACAACTAAATTATCGAGATGATGGGCCTCTCATGGGATAAAGTAATTTTCTATTCTTTTTTTACACTAATACAAATATGCCCAAGTAGTAATGGGCATTTGATCACGGTTTTACCCGTGACCAACTTATAGCCACGGTTATAAAAGATGTGGTCACGGTTAAGACCGCTACGAATAAAAATTATGGCGGACCCCACAACCCATTGAAGATAAATCCCCTTATCCCTTTTTTCCGTCTCTATTTTCATTCCCCTCTCCCCCCCCTCAAAAAAAAAATCCCGCCCTTATCCTCTCATCGCCCCTCCCTTTGGCCTCTCGTCGCCGCCATCTGGCCTCTAGTCGTCGCCTCCGACGATCTCCACCACCACCTCGCCGGACATAGACATGCTCTTCTCTTGGAGCTTCGCTGACACTACTAAAATAGAGGGTTGCCCCTACGGATAACGAAATCCGTAGGGGCAGATTTCTTTTGGCCCTACGGACTAATCCGTAGGGCCATAAAGTTGTCCCTACAGTCCTTACATATTAATTTAAAAATATTAAATCGTAAATTGTTGTTTGCCCCTACGGAGCCGCAAACCAAGAACTTACGAACTAATCCGTAGGAGCATCTAAATAGGGATTTAATTAAAAAGGCACAGATCAATCCCTACGCTGATTATCTCTCGATACTCTCACTCGCGAACCCAAAATCCCCAAATCCTCGTTCCCGCCGATCGCCAAATCTCTCGTCGCCGTTCTCATCGTCGCCAGCGCAGGTCGTTTCGTCGTCGCCACCGCCTGGTTCTTCCTCGTCGCCGTTTTCGTCGTCGCCACCGATCGATCGTCTCCTCCACTGCACAGGTTAGGAAATCTTCAATTAAAATTTTTTTTGATTATTTTAGGACTAGGGTTCATGGTTTGGGTACCGATGAGGCATCGGTTGGGGTTAGCGTTAGGGTTAAGGTTAGGGTTAAGGTTAGGGCTGGGGCTGGGGTTGCGGTTGGGGTTGGGGTTCGGCAGGGGGTTGCGGTTGGGGCTGGGGCTGGGGTTCGGCTGGGGCTGGGGCTGGGGCTGGGGTTTGGCTGGGGCTGGGGCTGGGGTTAAGGTTGGGGTTGGGGTTGGGGTTGGGGTTCTTAAATTTTAGAGTATGATAGGTGTGCTACTAATTTTCCTGGGGAAAAGTGTGTGAGAGCATGGACTGCAGATCAGTTCAAATTAGAGCGGAAAATTGAAAATGTTGCTTGCATTTTGCTCAAGCGTAACTCTTGAACGAATAGATTCTGATGGTGCAGTGCATGTTAAGATACGGACTGTTTTTTTTTTTGGGAAAACTGGTCTCAGGGGACGGAGATTTTATTTATGATCTGCTGAGTGCAACTGCATATACAACAGAGACAGCAAAGCTGAATACACTTTCATTTTTAGCAAAAGTAATTAAAAATTTAGAGCTTGGGATTGAACTTCCTTGAATGTAACTCTGATGTATGGTAAATTTGTTATACTTGATTTTGCACCATGTACATTCAATTCGTGCCTATCTTTGTGAGGTTTTACCCAGCGGGTATATCCGATCAGGTTAAATTTGTTAGCTCGACAGATAATATTCAGTATGCAGGCTAGTTGAGGATAAGGGTTGCTTCCTGTGGGTCAGGACCGGGTTTCTGATACCAGTTATATTTTATTTAAATACTTCGTATAGTCTATATGACGAAAATATTCAATCGTATGATAACCGATAGAAGCCTTACCCCCGACAGCCGAAACACACACACACACACAACAAGAATACACAACAAACGCATCATTAGAGAGTGATTCAAGATGTTCAAGTTAAAACCAATATATGATACTCGATGACAATATGAAACTTTCATATTCTCATCGATACTCATATATGAAACTAAAAGCGCCACTTAGTCCCCGTCTATAGGTTAACATACGTTCGATATTCGTAGTGATATAGAACTATACGAAAATTGTTAAATATCGGACGGTATAGCTCGATACTACCAACCGTCGTATAGTCTATGTGACGAGAAGATTCAATCGTATGATAACCGATAGATTTGTCCCGTGTGGACAAGTTAGGAATGTAAAAAGCAAACACCTTCATTCACTTGTGTTTTCATCTGTTTCGAGATATTTCGTCAGTACCTTTCCGTTGGTTCTCCGTGTACAAAGATAGATTAGATTTTCATTTCAACGTTGTTTCACAGCTTTGAAATGATTATCTATTCTATTACAGTGTACTCGGAGAACAGCGGGGAGGTGCTGCCGAAATTTACTCGAAACGGTTGAAAGCACAAGTGAATGGGTGTTCGCTCTATACATTCTTAATGGGATAGAAGCCTTACCCCCGACAGCCGAAACATACACACACAACAAGAATACACAACAAACGCATCATTAGAGAGTGATTCAAGATGTTCAAATTAAAACCAATATATGATACTCGATGATAATATGAAACTTTCATATTCTCATCGATACTCATATATGAAACTAAAAGCGCCACTTAGTCCCCGTCTATCGGTTAACATACGTTTGATATTCGTCGTGACATAGAACTATACGAAAGTTGTTAAATATCAGATGGTATAGCTCGATACTAACAACCGTCGTATAGTCTATGTGACGAGAAGATTCAATCGTATGATAACCGATAGATTTGTCCCGTGTGGACAAGTTAGGAATGTATAAAGCAAACACCTTCATTCACTTGTGTTTTCATCCGTTTCAAGATATTTCGTCGGTACCTTTCCGCTGGTTCTCCGTGTACAAATATAGATTAGATGTTCATTTCAACGTTGTTTCACAGCTTTGAAATGATTATCTATTCTATTACAGTGTACTCAGAGAACAGCGGGGAGGTGCTGCCGAAATTTACTCGAAACGGTTGAAAACACAAGCGAATGGGTGTTCGCTCTATACATTCTTAATGAGATAGAAGCCTTACCCCCGACAGCCGAAACACACACATACAATAAGAATACACAACAAACGCATCATTAGGGAGTGATTTAAGATGTTCAAGTTAAAACCAATATATGATACTCGATGATAATATGAAACTTTCATATTCTCATCGATACTCATATATGAAACTAAAAGAGCCACTTAGTCCCCGTCTATCGGTTAACATACGTTCGATATTCGTCGTGACATAGAACCATACGAAGGTTGTTAAATATCGGACGGTATAGCTCGATACTGACAACCGTTGTATAGTCTATGTGACGAGAAGATTCAATCGTATGATAACCGATAGATTTGTCCCGTGTGGACAAGTTAGGAATGTATAAAGCAAACACCTTCATTCACTTGTGTTTTCATCCGTTTCGAGATATTTCGTCGGTACCTTTCCACTGGTTCTCCATGTATAAAGATAGATTAGATGTTCATTTCAACGTTATTTCACAGTTTTGAAATGATTATCTATTCTATTACAGTGTACTCGGAGAATAGCGGGGAGGTGCTGCCGAAATTTACTCGAAACGGTTGAAAGCACAAGCGAATGGGTGTTCGCTCTATACATTCTTAATGGGATAGAAGCCTTACCCCCGACAGCCGAAACACACACATACAACAAGAATACACAACAAACGCATCATTAGAGAGTGATTCAAGATGTTCAAGTTAAAACCAATATATGATACTCGATGATAATATGAAACTTTCATATTCTCGTCGATACTCATATATGAAACTAAAAGCTCCACTTAGTCCCTGTCTATCGGTTAACATACGTTCAATAATTTATTCTTTTCAACGACAAACGCACACACAAACCATATACACGGATTTTCTCCTTTGTCAGTAAGTATCCCGTTCTTAGATTTCTCAATATAGTCACCATAACCTACAATTTATATGTTATACAGTCTAACATGGCCCATGAGTACGTCAGAGTTAAGGACTGGATGTATGTGGATTGGCAACAACGTATGCAACCTAAGTTTGTCGCAGGAGTTGCTGCTTTTATTGAATTTGCACGCGTACATAATAAGATCGTGATAGAGAAGATTCTCTGCCCGTGCGATAGATGTGGCAATAAGTACTGGCAGAAAGTAGAATTGACAGAGCTTCATATCGTAAAATATGGGTTTACTAGACTTTATACAACTTGGAAATATCACAGGGAAAGAGAAGAACGCAGTAATGCGGCAGAAGAAGAAGGAGAACACGATAATGCGGCAGGAGAAGAAGGAGAAGACGGTAATGCGGCAGAAGAAGAAGACGGTAATTATTTCCATTAGAAGAAATGAAGGATATTGTAGAGACCGCCCTAGGTGAATCTATTCGTACCGAAGATAACATTCCTTCCGGTCAAGGACCGCGTGCGGATAAATATGAAAATTTCATGAATGATACTAGAAAACCAATTTATGAGAATGCAAAGTATTTCACCCTCTCATGGTTCGTCCAACTTTTCCAGATTAAGTACCTAAATAGATGGAGCAACAAGTCATTTACAATGCTTCTTTCGTTCTTGAAAGATTCTATGCCCCCGGGAAATAACGTGCCCGACAGCTGGTACGGAGCCCAGAAGATGATGTCTGATTTGGGTCTAAAGTGCGAGAAGATTCAAGCATGTCCTAAAAATTGCGTGTTGTACCGGAAAGAGAATTCAGATTTGAAAGAGTGTCCAACATGCGGAGAGGCCAGGTATAAGTCGAAAGATTCTGATAAGAAGCCTGATATACCTGTCAAGATAGCACGATATTTTTCCATGACATAGAGGCTACAGAGACTATTCAGGTGCAAAAAAACAGCCGAGGCAATGATTTGGCATCACCGTGCTCCTCCAAGTGAAGATGGAAAAATGAGTCATCCAAGAGATTCGCCGGCATGGAAGGATTTCGATAGGAGGCACGCAATATTCAGTAGCGATCATCGCAATGTCCGGTTCGGACTGGCTAGTGATGTCTTCTGCCTATTCAACTATATGGCTGGAAGTCACAGCACATGGCCCGTTGTAATGATAATTTATAATCTGTCGCCTTGGTTGGTTATGGACCAATCATACTTTATGATGCCTCTTCTTATCGACGGACCAAACTCACCGGGAAATAATATCGACGTCTATCTCCGACCTCTGATCGAGGAGTTAAAATCTTTGTTCATTAATGGTGTAGAGACATACAATGCAAACACAAATACAACCTTCATACTGCGTGCGGTTTTAATGTGGACAATTAATGACTTTCCTGTGTATGGAATGCTATTAGGTTGGTCCGTACATGGTCACAAAGCATGTCCTCATTGCCATCAACACACAACATCGAAATTCTTGAATTTTAGCAGGAAGGTTTGTTATTGCGGCCATCGACGTTTCCTGCCTCTAGACCACCCCTACAGGTTAGACACTGTTCACTTTGATGGTCATCAGGAGTTTCTTGGACCTCCAGCCCCATTGTCCGGAGAGGACGTGACTGCTCAGTGGGATGGTTACAATAATGTGACCTTCGGGATGGATCCGACAAAACAGGTCAAACCACCATTTTGGAACAAATTAAGTATTTTCTTCGAGCTTCCGTACTGGTCAACAAATTTAGTGCGTCATTGTCTGGACGTCATGCATATAGAGAAGGGAGTATCAGAGCACATACCCAACTTGCTTCTTTGTAAAGACGGGAAATCGAAAGACAACCTGAATACTCGAATGGATCTACAGGAGTGGGGAATAAGAAGTGAATTGCACCCTAGACCGGTAGCGGGTAAACCAGGTAAGTTTGTACTTCCCAATGCCGCTTATCATATGTCACAACCGGAGAAGAAAAGATTCTTGCAGGTGTTGCATGATTTGAAAGTTCCCACAGATTTCTTAGGATCATTCAGCAAGAAAATAAAAATTGTGAAAGGCAAGATCGATGGGCTGAAAAGTCATGATCACCATGTTATCGTGGAGCACCTTCTTCCATTAGCCCTCATGACTTCTCTCCCCGAATCGGTTGGTCTAGTAATCAACGACTTATGTTGTTTTTTCAGAGAGTTGTGTGCTAAAACACTAGAGGTTGTGACGCTGGATAAACTAGAAAATTCTATTGCGTTGATACTTTGCAAGTTTGAGCGTATTTTCCCACCGTCATTCTTCGATATCATAATACGCTTGACGGTTCATCTTGCAACTGAGGCTAAGTTAGCCGGACCGGTACAATATCGATGGATGTATCCCGTCGAGAGGTACGTGGAATTTTTCGTTTCGCGCAATTTTTAAAATTATTGTTGTCATGTATGCCCGTATTTATTTATTCAACATATTTTCTTTAGGTATCTCTACACTCTTAAAAAGTATATACGCAATAGAAATCGACCAGAGGGTTCTATCATGCAAGATTATCTTCTTGATGAAGCAATCACATTTTGTTCCCGCTATCTGGACGAGAACATTGAGACGGGACTTAACCGGCCTCGAAGAATTCAAGACGGACCATATGGTAAAGCCGATTATAAGAGGGTAGACACTATGTTTATCAACAAGATATACCGGTTTATCTTGCTTAATTGCGCATGTCTTGAACAAATTAGAGAGTAAGTTTTTTTGGATTAATTGTTATATTTGTGTTTGTGTGTGTATGAAATGATATAATATTAATGTCACCCTTATTTGTCGAAAACAGAATTCATTTTAACGAGGTACGTGAGGGGCATCCTGATTGGAACGAAGAACGATTGGAAAAATATCATCAGGATAATTTTTGTGATTAGGTCACAGATCATGTAAGTTATTCGAATAACATGTTATTGCTATCAGTTTTAATCTAAACTTATATCGTTATGTATTTGTCGTAAAATTTATTTTGTTAGATCCACGATCCGAACTTGTCTGCATCATTTGAGAGTGATTCAAGATATTTAGCTCAATTTCCTAGTATGGAGGTTGCATATTATAAAGGATTCGGTGTCCTTGGATACAAATATGAAGTTAAGGACATAGAAACATCTAGAACCACTCAGAATAGTGGGATTGCGACGGTAGGATCGGATGGTGTGATTTATTATGGGTACTTAAATTGTATACTCGGCATCCACTATCCCGGACGATCAGAACCCTTTTATATATTCCAGTGTACTTGGTACGATACGCGAACCGATACGGATAAGTGGAGAAGCAATCTTGGGACATGGAAAGATGAATATGGATTGACCAGTGTGAACACACTTCGATTTTACGGTCAGGAAGATCCGTTTATCTTTCCGAACCAAGCGTTCCAAGTATACTACTCACAGTGTTTGAAGCATCCGGGATGGAGTGTCGTATGCCGTTGGAAACTCAGGGATGTCTACGATGTCCCAGAATTTGAGGACAGCGATGAGGATGAAGAAGAGAGAAGGCTTAGAGTGCTCCGACCGTTTGTTTCGAAAGACGGGTTGTCTTCGGCCGATCATGAAGTTATGTGGGTTAGAAATGATATCGATGATGAAATCCAAGTACATATGTTTAATACGCCCATGAAACGAAAAAAGTTATCGGTAATATTATATTATTACTTCACATTTTACAATCTATACAGATATAGTAAATACTTGTAATGATTGTCTAATGCGTCCACGAACCGTTTATCTAGATTTGATGACGATGACGGGAGTAGCGAGGGGCGGCAGGAGCTCCAGCCGCGGCACCGGCAGAGGCAGAGACAGAGGCAGAGTGGTTCTGCTGCCTGGAGAGCTGCGTAGGGAGCTTCAGAGGGCCGGTCTTGCACCCAGATCGGAGACCCCCTCGGATGCCTCCTTCCGTGTGGACTTTGCCACACCTCCATGTATATTGCAAGCATATCCATTTTGAATGTAATATTATAGATATTCATACATGTTCATGTCAAAATTACTTATATTGTCAATGTTTGATTGTCTAGTTGTTGGTGATGCGTCCACATCAGGGACAGAGGCCACTCCCGCACCTCCAGGTATGTTTATATATCATATAGTGCATGTATATTGATTTAGAATGCTATATCATAAATATATACACATTCTTTTTGCTCTTACTTAGATAGTAATTTTTTTTATTGTCTAGCTGTAGGTGGTGACACCACCGCACCTGCAGGTATGTTTATATATCGTATAGTGCATGCATATTGATTTAGAATGTTATATTATTGATCTACACATTCTTTTTGCAATTACTTATATAATCTATTTTTAATTGTCTAATTATAGTTGGTGCGTCCACATCTGACGTAGGGGCCACTCCTGCCACTTCCGTACCCTCCGCATCGTCTGTAGGTTAGTATGAATAAATATAAAATATTTATTCATTTTACATATCCTCTATAGAATAAATATGAACTTCATGGAAATTTAGCGTCAATGTTTATTTTCTAGTTGGAGGGGATGCGTCCGTATCCGGGACACCGGCTGTTTCTCACCGGAGGAACTATCGTCCCGCTCGTGCTGCTGTCCGGGCCCAGGCTCGTGCTTTAGTCACCGGAGGTATATATCACAGTTCAATTTTCGTTTAACCTTGATTTATTAATACAACTTTGTCTTAATATTGATTGTTTTGATATTTCTTGCAGACGCAGAGCCTCCCCATCCCCAGAGGGGGACTCGAGGCCCGAATCAGTCCCACAGGCTGAGGCCTGAAGAGCTAGGGGGAGGCAGCATTCCCCCTCTTTTTTACCCCTGATTATCGCTATACCGGTGATCATGCCGAGAGGTTCGGCCGGTATATGGGGGATGAGAGACGGCTCGCGAAGAACTATCCACTTCATGTTGAGTGGGGCGACCAGCACCGGCGCTCATTCGTCCTCTTCTTTGATCAGGCTCGGGTATTAATATATATTTTCATTTGATTTATCCAATATATTTATTATTAACTCTTGCAATCTAATAACAATATTTTTTTTTTGTATTTTCAGTTGGATTACGATTTCCAGCCTGTACCCGATCCTGATCACCCTGGGAGGGTGCTCGACCTTCATGCTCTGTACAATGGCCTGATGAAGAATATGCAGACCAAGGTCCGATACAACAAGAATGAGCCGAAGGCCGACTGCTACTCCTTGTGGATGGCGACCCCCGAGACAGAGAGAGCGGCCCTCCTATCTACTCCGGCCTTTGCGAGAGTCGACGTAGAGACATGGCCTCTATTGTGCGAATATTTCGACTCTCAACGCAAATAGGTATGCATTTTAAATGTAATTCATTGTTTAGTATAAAATTTATTTTTTTGTGTTCCTTAATTAGAAAACTAAATGTGAATGTGTTGTGCAGAAACAGGCCGTTCAAAATATAGAGAATAGGAAGTCGGCGAAGAAGGGTCGCCCCACTTATACAGGTGGCTCGAGAAATATTACTCGAGCCATGGAGTTATCGGTAAATTACAATAGACCGGCTTTTGTGATATAATGCAATATTAAGAGTTATTTTCTAATATATATAATATTAAGAGTTATTTTCTAATATTGCAGAGAGCTCAGACCCTGGCGCAAGGTGGTACACCGAGCGTGCTGTCCGCATATCTTGCCGTCCACGACACCTCGACAGATCCCGCCACGGGCGAGCTTCGATACCCTGACGTCGCTACCCAGGAGTATTACATAAGTGTTAATATTTATTCAACCCCTATTTGAAATTTTAGTTTTGAAAGATTCAAATTTAAATGATATACTTATATTTTACTGGTTAATGTGGGTGTAGGAGCGGGTGGTTGAGCAGGCCGAGACATCGGGGATCGATTTTACCGGACAGAGCGATCCGATACTGCTGATCCCAGTCCTGGACGCCGCACACGGAGGGCACCACGGAGGTTGGGAGAGAGGCCGGGGACTGGGCCCTAGCAGGGCCCATATGAGGTTGGACTCCACCCCGGCGGTTACTTCCTCCGTCTACAGTATGCGACGTTTTCAGCAGGAATTGGAGAGCTTGAAGGCCACCGTTCAGGAGTTGAAGGAGATGTTGGTATGTATACTACTTAACAGGAAAATATTATGTCATATTATAGATAGCAACATATCCAATATTAATACGTAGCCTGAGCTTATTTGGTTGTAGACTTAGCTTTGATTAATCAAATATACATATCTAATTAAAATAAACTACGGTTTTCCAAACTAGATATCCAAACGAGGCCTAAGTCCCTAAGTATACATAGATTGGGGTTTCGAAATAACTTGATAATGATACGAATTCGAATAATACACAGTTCTTACTCGCTTATTACACACGTAGGTCCAGACGCGACAGGGTGCATCGGCCGAGCCTCCACATGCATCTCCTTCGGCTGCGGCTCCGCAAGCCACTACATCGGTTGCGGTTCCGCAGACAGCTCCTATAGCTCCACTGCCCGCTCAGACTCCCGCAGCCGCGGCTCCGCAAGCCACTACCTCGACGGCTGCTGTGCAGACCACTCCTACAGCTCCACAGCCCGCTCAGACTCCCGCACGCTCCGCATTGCATGATTTATTGACTCAGGATATATTCGAGGAGCAGGCGTGCCAGATTATGGCGTTTATCAGAGGTGGAGCTGGACCGAGCTAGGGTAGCTTTTTGATTCTTATATTTTAAACATGTATTTATTTATATGATACATATTGTACTACATTTTGGACGATATTGATATCGGTGGTGTTTGCGTGTTTATATTGATATCATATTCTGCTTATTGATTTCTTTTGTATATTATGCGTGAGATGTGATTATGAATACTGCGATATATGTTCTGCGTGATGATTAATTTTATATATGATGTATATATTATTGTGTACAGGACGAGAAAAAAATAGGCAGCCCTTTTTAAAAAAAAACCTGATAATATGTACCTACGGATTTAACCGTAGGGCCCACCATTGCCCCTACGGATTAATTCGTAGGGCTCAAAAATGTACCTACAGATTTATCCGTAGGGGCAAAATATCAGGATACCTGATATTTTTCCCCTATGATCTCAATATTAGGGGTTACGCCTGCCCCTACGGATATATCCGTAGGGGCAAACAAATGCCCCTACACAGGTATCCGTAGGGACAAAATATCAGGATACCTGATATTTTGTCCTTACGGATTTATACCTACGCACTTATCCGTAGAGGCAAATATTTGGTCCTAGGGATTAGTCCGTAGGGACACCTAATTTATTTTATAAAATCATAAATTAATTAAAATTTTTGTCCCTACAGCTTAATCCGTAGGGACAACCGGACCTACACATTACTCTGTAGGGACAAGTTTTTGACCGTAGGGCATGTTCAAGACTGTGACTTGCACCTACGGTGTTTGTACCTACAGGGTATTTTCTTGCCCCTACGGATATATCCGTAGGGGCAGTGGTTTGCGCCTACGGATAAATCCGTAAGGGCAACCCTTATTTGTAGTAGTGAGCTATTGAGGTGAGGAAAACATCATCCAGAGCTTGAGGCGTCAAGAGAAGAAAGTACTGGATGTAAGTTTGATAATTCTTGATTTTAATACATATTTCATATAATTATCGACAATATTTTGTACTGATACTTTTCTATTGATAACAATATAGTACCTACTCGATTTTGAGGACTTTCTAGACGACGACGGCGACCGGAGATGGAGTGGAAAAGCACAAAACGCCCGCGCATCGACGAATCACTCCATTTCATACGTTTTTTCGTTTTAAGTTGTAAAATATGATTATAAGAATGAATTTATAATTGAATTGAATTGAATTAATTTGAGTTGTCGTTGATTGTGTATTAGAAATTGAATTGAATTGAGTTGAGTTGTGGTTGTTTGTATGTCAGTAATTCAATTGAATTTGTATCGAATGCTTGAAAATCATGCAAAACCTGCTATATTTTTTCTATGCATGCAACTTATTTCGTCGGGTTATTTCCGACGAAATAACTTTTTTCGTCGGGAATATCCCGAAGAAATAAGTTGCAAACAGGAAAATTTTCACAGTATTTTCTATCTTATTTTTTCGGATATTCCGACGAAATAAAGTAGCCGACGAAATAAATTAGGAACTTGAAGAAATAACCTTTTTTCGTCGTAATACATTACGTTGGACATGAGCCGACGAAATAAGCTTATTTTATCAGATGTATCTTTATTTCATCAGGCATCAACCAACGAAATAAGGGGGTATTTCTCGTAGTGTTCTTGAAAGGAATAAGTAATTGATCCATATGTCTTTTCGTTCTTTCCCTTATAAAAGTGCATATACGTGAGTACACAAGTGTATTCCTTATGGTTGCTAGTCTGAAGAAATTTAAGAGTTTTAAATTTCAAAATTCAAATAAGAACTAAGGTAAATTGTTGAAAAACCCGCAGCCCAGCCCAAACTGTTAAAAAAACCCTGGCATTCCCAAAATAGAAGTCAAGTGCCTACTATTTGTAAATATTGTGAAAAACCCTTTTGGCCCACTAAAAATATGGTCTATTAGGATTTTACAGGAAGAGTGACCAAAATACCTTTCCTTAAATCTCTGGATTCAAATTTCTTCTCCTCTCTCTCTCTCTCTCTCTCTCTCTCTCATCCTCAAAAACCCCAATCCTCATCTCGTCGTCACTGCCATCATTGTCAACTATCCTCGCCGTCGGCTCCTCGACCATCTCGATCGCCGATCCAACCCGCCCCACATCTCGTCGTCCCAATCGTCTGTCCATCAATCCCACATATCATTGCCGTCCCCATCGTCATCCCATCGTTTCCGCCCATCAAGCAGCATATCACGCAATTGTTTAGTTATTGCGGGCAACTGTCTAAATGTTGCAAGCAATTGCATGCAGCTTCTTAGATATTAAGATATGTTGCTGGCAATTTTCTAGATGTTGATGGCAACTATCTAGATATAACTTTCTAGATGTTGCGGGTAAATCCTTAGATGTTCTCCTAAACATATGTTAAATCTAATAACAATATAGTAGAGGATTATTAAAAAAAAACACCATGCTTTTCAATTATATCTATACATTTTCATTTTATATGAAAGTATCAATTTATCAACCAGTACATCAATTTGATACAAGTTGTTTCCTTTCAATTATGACCATGTTGTGGCCTTTGACATAGTCAAGACGGCACTTTTACCACCGAATCCACTCACAAAACGCATTAAGGTCAATGGGGAAGATAGTAAATGAAGAAGGAACTTTGTTAGGATAGTAAATGAAAAAAGAAAGTGGTGTAAATGCGAGACGGTAATGGATAATAGAGAAAATGAAAAGAGATAATTATTGTTTCTGTGGGAAATTGGGGTTGTTGGTTGGAAAAGTAATAAATTTGGAAGGAAAAAGCTAGTAGGAACCAGGCATGGTATATGAAACGAGCCGGGCCGCCTCGCAAATCGCCAGACCCGCTTCATTAACAAGGCAAGTTGAACTCGTCTCGCTTATTCGACAAGCCGAGTTCAACAATAGCCGACCCCAACCCTGCTCGCCTCGTCGCCTTATCTAGGAGAATCGCAAGGCAAGACGAGTCGACTCGGGCGATTCAGAGTGTTAACTCTCCTGACTCCATATTTTTTAAATAAAAAAATTCTTAAAGAGTTAAAATAAATGGCAAATAAACTAAAATTTTTACTAATATAAATCAAATTAAAATTAAATAATACAATTTATTTTTTTTACATTAGCGACTGAACCCACTCGGGATAGCTACGTATCCCTTCCAAGTATTGAGTTCAATGAGAGCGAATCAGGTCTATATAGTTCTTTTTATACTATTACTAGTTCATACTCACTACTCGTCACCACCGGTTGTGATTCGTCCTTCGGTATTGGACTCTCTCGATCCTGAAAGCTTATCAGATAGATAATTCGAGTCCAAAATAATTTGATTTTGTTTTCTAATAGCTGCTGCTTCCTAATCTTATGAGCAAACCAAGCATTCCATGGTGTCATATGCCAAACTGCATTTTTCTGCTTAATATCCTGCCATATGTACTAAAAGCATTTTTCGACGCTACAGTGAATACTGAAATGGTTAGTAAATCAAGAGGCATAGTAGAAAGCACCAAATATAAATGTTCGTGCTTTTTCCACAAGGCTAAAACATCAATCTCATGTATAATATAATATTCGTCTAACTCAGTCTGTAAATATATTGTTAAGTCGTTTAAAGTTGACGATGATGAAGCCACAGGGCCTCGTGCCCTTTTCGGCTGTTGAATAAGTGCGAAGGTTGGAGTCGAAACACGTGAACTAGTTGCGGCCGATACTCTAGTGCTTCTACATGTAGAAGATCGTGCAACATGTAAATCAAACAATTTATTTAAATTACATTTAACAGTATTAATATAGGCATCAATATCTAAAATATGCCCCATGCATCCATGGAACCGCTTTAAAAGAGCCTCCAAATCTTCTAATTTAATTTTAGGGTTCATTATCGAACGCAAATTATAAACAATTGGAATTTCAGAGTAATATTTAGAAATCTCAGTTAACATAGCAAGTATCATGGGATGAAGTATCTCATTAATATAACGATTAGAAAAATATTGAGCTATATTATACAATTCAGAGATAATAATATGAGAAGTGGGGGTATAAGTAGCTGAAAAACGTTCGGCTGCTATATTAAAGGTCATAAGAAAATTTTTAAAAAAGTCTGCAACTGCCCAATGATCATTTGTTAAAAGGTTTTCTACTGGCATTTGCTCTTTCCATATGTTACTAATAATTCCGTAAGTTTTTTATGCAGTACGAAGTATGTCATATGTACTATTCTATCTAATTGCTGCATCTTTTCTAAAAAATTGCCTTATTCCTGCAGCCAGGTATCTAGCTTTATATTCAGATTTTTTTTTGAAAGAACTTTTAATAAATTTACATACATCTTTAATTGTTTGATTATTTAAAGAACATATTGAATATGCATCCTGTACCGCAAAATTAAGTATATGACAGGCACATCGAATGTGAAAATAGCGACCATTGCAAATTGGTTTGCACAGTTTGTATAAGTTTAGCGACAGCAGAATTGTTGTTACTAGCATTATCAAAGAAATAGAAAAAATCTTAGTTAAATATTGATATTCTTTTAAAATAGATTTAATTTCAATAGTTGTATGGTGTGCATTATGCGAGAACTAAAACTGTCTAAAAATAATAATTCTTTTATATAAATACCAATCAGAATCTATCCATGTGTATTAACACAAATTCAGAGAAGATCCTTTCTATCAGCCAAAATATCAGAATTTAAAGAAATACTTGCATCTAAAGAAGTAAGAGTAGTAATTAATAGTCGGTAACCTTCGTTGTTGAGTCCAAAACAATGACTTTTAAGCATACTCCTCAGAACCCTTTTGTATTCCAGTTGTAATGCCTTTTGAATGTACAGCTCAAAAATTTAGTTTTCTACAAATCCGGAAACGTGTTCATTTGCCATATCAAATCTTACCATTTTTTCAACATTTAGATCATGATTATATTAAAAAAGACATTCACTACAGAAATTAATTTGTGATTGTGTGGAGGAGGAACCGGCCGTACCTTCTTTGTGTTTTTTTTTACATGTTTATGTAAAGTACTGATACCGGTACCTTCTTTATATACGGAGCGGCACAATATTTGTATTTTATGTATCTAATCCTTTCCTATGTTCAGTTGTAAAGTTTTCCCAAATATTACTACTAAATGCACGTTTTCTAGTTTATCTAGATGTCCGTGTAGGTTCTTCTTATTCTACATGTATTTCTAAATCCGAAATAGGATGTTGGGTGTGATGTGTATCAAATGAATCTTCTATATAATTTTTTTAACTAATTAAAAAAAATTAAATACTAAATATTACCAATACCAATTTAACATAAGAAAATAGCTAATAAAATAAAATCAAGAATAGCTAAAATGTTGCAGTAGAGTAATTGAGCAGAAGGGTAGTAAGGTAGAATAAATCGGTCAGAACGCCGAAAACTCGAAATCAGAGCTACAGTTCTTGAAAACTTGAAATTTGAGAGTAAAAACTTGAGAGAAGTTTTTTCTAAAAAAAAATTGAGATAGAAATAGATTTGGTGTGAGATGAAATGGATGTGGGGTTCTATTTATAAGGATTTAAAAATTTTCAGCTGTTACAAGACGAGGTGAATCGTCGCAAAATCTAATGAGTCCGACCGCTGGATTTGGATTCGAGAGGAGGCGATGCGAGTCGAATTTTGCCCGTTGGATGTTGGTTTTGAGGCAAGTTGAGGTGAGACGAGCCAATACGTTTGGAATCCCACGACGAGATAATTAATAGGTTCTAATATAGGTATATAGCAGTGTATATTGGGATATATAATTTTAGGATTGGATTCTTGTGTTATTTTTGCAAAATGTAACACAGCTGAGAAGATATTTGAAACAGAGAGCTTTTTGTATATTCAAAATTTTCTAAAATTAGAAGGGAAGAAAAGAAGAAAAGAAATCCAAAACTTTTCTCCATCACGTGCTGAATTTCTTGCATCTGGACCTTTTCTTCTCCAACTTTGCAATCTGCCCGAACTAGCTAGAACTCCTTCAACAAAACGAAAATATATGGCCTTTGTCCAATTTTATGGCACTAGAATTCGCATGTGCATTTTGCACCTAAAATAAAGATTGTCAGATATAGACTACCGAATGAAAATTTTGAGTATAACAAAAACCTGTAACTGCCTGTTGAATAGTGGATGGACAGTCATTTTCTTAACAGTCACAACTAAATTACTTAGATTATGCATATCATAATAACAAACTAGTTTCTTTTTTTCTTTTTTATTTGGGTTGTCTTCTTCTTATTAAAATTGGAACCGATCATACTACCCGTGTGCGTGTTGAGGCTATAATAGTAAAGCTAGAAGAATATAATATTATATCTGCATTATTGTATTATAATAAAATATTATATCATGTCAATGAAATTTTCATCCCATGAGCTGATCATGGTTTTCCAAAAAAAAAATTTGTTTTGCCAAAATTCCCAAAAAGTTGAGCCCCACAATGATGATGCTCATAAATGGGAATTCCCTAGATCACGATATGTGGCGGATGACGTGTCATCCGTGCAAGCCCGACAGGCTCCTAGGGGTTACGGAGGTAGAACCGATGTGATACTTTGATTATTTTCCTCGGGGTCTCGTATCCGAACTTACACCCCCACTTCTTACCCTCGAGCAATCCAGCAGCCGAATTAGCACCCCCTTTTGCTCGTCTCCGAGGTATTGCAAAGTTGAGCTTCCTCGGCCTCCAGGCTCGCCTCCGAGCTATCCACCGAGCTGAGCTTCCTCGGCTTTCCCGATCAACCGAGAGTGCGGAACCCAAACGCCCCCGCAACGGTTCCACATATCTCACCAAGGCGAGATATTCGCCACCCACGTTCCGTGTCCCACGCTGGTGCGTCCCTCCATTAATAAGCGTATCCCGCCATTAATGAACGGATCCTGCCAGTTATGCGGGCGTAATGTAGGGGCGTAACTGACGGCGAGAATCTCGCACCGGATCGCTTCACGCGACCACTATATAAACCCCTCTTTCAGACGACCCAGGTAACTCAAATTCATTCCAATACGCCGCTACTCTGCTAATATTCCTCGGCACTTACTTGATCGTCAGAGAATCTTACGGTGGTCACCCATCCCGGAATTTCCCTTACAGGTAGCTCGGCGTCAACAACAACACCAACCCATTGAGATTCACATACTCAACAACTCTCGTACCCAATCTCAACCATCCAAGACCGCTCGCTACCAGAACGACGGAGGACAACATCTGAGAGAGATCCTGACCTCCATCAGTTGGCGCCGTTTGTGAGAAGCTAAAAACTTCTCCACCAATCAAGTTGATCTTCCGCCCTCAATTCGATGGCGAGCGACAACCGCGACGATCCAAATACGAGCTGCCACACCCCCCATAACAAAGACGGGAGCGGTTCTACACCACCTCCTAACGTCATCAGCGCCATATCTGCTCGAATCGACAGACTCGCATAATTGGTGGACGCGCTCGTCCGCGTTCAAGCGGCGGGCCCTACCCAACAAACTGCAGTTCCTGCCTTCCCCCCCGATACACCTTCTGTCTTGAATCGTTTGGACGAGCTTTCCGACATACGGACTCGATTCCATATCCCCTCTAGCTATTCACTCCGTTTAGCCCGAGAGGGTGAGCAAGCAGACCAGGTGCGGGGCAAGAAGATTGCCCTGTATCTGGAAGCATTTCGGGCGGGAATGCGTCTGCCTTTCTCACCCGAGATTTGTGTGTTGGTTCATTGCTTCCGTCTTGCACCGGGCCAGCTAGCGTCGAACTCGTGAAGGATCCTCCTCGGGTTTCTGGTCCGATTAAAATTTGATCAGATCCCCTTCAGCTTGACCTTTCTCTTGTATTTTCCTTGTTATAAAAATCATCCCGGCACCAATAAGAAGAGCCGAGCTGGGTGTATTTTTCGTTTAAAAAATATAAGGGTAGGGCGGCTGGGTTGGGGGTAGTGGCCATCCCTTCTTCCATCCATGAATGGAAGGAGAAGTTCGTCTTCGTCAGGCCATTAGAGGGCGAGGATTGTCCCATGCCTACACGGTGGCATAGGGCCGATTGCCCGAGGGCGAAGCAGTCGACCTCTCCCGAGGCGAAGGTGGTGTCCCAGTGGGAACCGATCTAGCGGGCTGATATCATGCTTTTCGAGCAGGTACTGAGCTGGGCTGGGCTCAATCCTGTGCGTTTTTTTGGGTAAGTTAGCATTTTTGACGATCTGTTTAGACTTTGATAAATTTCCTTTATCGTTTTAATGTCACCGACCTTTTTCTCTTGTGTGTTCTTTTTACAGAGCCCATGGACCGATCAAAAATCATGGCTGCGATAGGCGCCAAGGCCCAAGGAAGAAAGACCGACGGCCAAAGCTCTTCCCGAACCGGTCCAAGCGCGGCCCCGAGGCAAACTTCTCTGGCCAAACCTTCCGTAGCACCCCCAGTCCCGGAAGAGGGCCGCGGGGGGTCAGAAGCACATGCAGACCCGGCTCCCCTGGTGAGGGAGGAGGAGTCTTCCCCCGCCGAAGAGGTCCCCCTCAAGAGACAGAAGCGGGTGGTCTCTCGGCAACCCGCTACCGGGATCCAAGTGCAGGAGGGTGACTTCTGCATTAAGGTGCCC
Source organism: Agapanthus africanus (assembly GCA_030015575.1). Lineage (NCBI taxonomy): Eukaryota > Viridiplantae > Streptophyta > Magnoliopsida > Asparagales > Amaryllidaceae > Agapanthus > Agapanthus africanus. Next base: position 758,550,861 of record CM057340.1, read on the forward strand.
TCGGGGCTATTTGTGGACGACAACTTGTTGGCGGACATGGAGGAAGCGGCCGGGACCAAGATTCTCCGGGGCACCATGAAGGCCGATGTTGCCGCAATAGCGCAGGAGGCGGTAATGATGGTGCTCATAAGTGGGAATTCCTAAGATCACGACACGTGGCGAATGATGTGTCATCCGCGTAAGCCCGACAAGCTTCTGGGGGTTATGGAGGTAGAACCGATGTGATGCTGTGGTTATTTTCCTCGGGGTCTCGTATCCGACCTTACACCCCCACTTCTTGCCCTCATGCAATTCAGCAGCCGAATTAGCACTCCCTTTTGCTCTTCTCCGAGCTATTGTAGAGCTAAGCTTTCTCGGCCTCCAAGCTCGCCTCCGAGCCAGCCACCAAGCTGAGCTTCCTTGGCTCTCTCGATCAACTGAGAGTGCGGAGCCCGAACGCCCCCACAACGGTTCCTCGTATCTCGCCAAGGCGAGATATCCACCTCCCCACATTCCGCGTCCCACGCTGGCGCGTCTCTCTATTAATGAGCGTATCCCTCCATTAATGAACGAATTTCGCCAATTATGAGGGCGTAACATAGAAGAGTAACTGACGGCGAGGATCTCGCACCGGCTCGCTCCACGCGACCACTATATAAACCCCTCTTTCAGATGACTCAGGTAACTCGAATTCATTCCAATATGCCGCTACTCTGTTAATATTCCTCGGCTCTTGACCTCGAGAGGTCCTACGGTGGTCACCAACACTGGGATTTCCCTTGCAGGTAGCTCGGCGTCAACAACAACATCAACCCATTGAGATCCACACGCTTAACAACTCTCATACCCAATCTCAACCATCCAAGACCGCTCACTATCAGATCGACGGAGGACAACATCTGAGGGAGATCCCGACCTCTATCAGTTAGCGCCGTCAGTGGGAAGCTAAAAAATTCTTCACTAATCAAGTTGATCTTCCGCCCTCGACCCGATGGCGAGCGGCAACCGCAACGATCCCAATATCAGCTGCCACACCCCCCATAACGGAGGCAGAAGTGGTTCTACCCCACCTCCTAACGTTATCAGCATCTTATCTGCTCGAATCGACAGACTCGCATCGCTGGTGGACGCGTTCGTCCGGGTTCAAGCGGCGGGCCCTACCCAACAAACTGCAGTTTATGCCCCCCGGGATAACGACGTCCGCTGAAGGACGGAGGTCCCCGTTCAGGCCCTCGATCTCACTCATGCTCATTTCGGCGTCATCAAGTGCTGGAGTGCCGACTTCGGCAACCATGGCCTGTACACGGCGAATGATTCCATGACCCGCTTGACGCCGGACAGCTCCACACCCCGGTCTCGAGGAAGACCAGGCTATCGCACTAACGCTCGCCGCATGCTTACACCTCCTGAATAGGTGTCGATCAGTTCTCCTGCTTCCAGGCATGACCGGCACCCCCACTCCCATCGAGGTCACGCAAACGGAGAATGTCGGGACTACTTAAGAAGACCCTCACCCGAAGATTTAAGAAATTTGATAGAGCGGAATCGAAACCGCACCACTGCACGGACCAGGAGCGGCGATAGTCACCACTCTGTCCGCGCTGAATCGTCGGGGTACCATCACCGACTCGAAGCCCTTGAAAAGAAAATTGACAGCATACGAATGGCCATATGCCCGGCAAAGGGGCCAGGTATTCCGCTAATTCGCTCACCAAGCCCTTTACAGAAGAGCTACTGGCCAAGCACGTCTCGTCCAGGAACAAGCCACCCAAAGTGGCCTTCTTCGATGGAAAATCCAACCCGAAGGACCACTTGGACTCATTCACGGCGGGAATGAGCTTTCAAGACAACTCGGACACAGGTCAATGCCGAGCTTTTCCCACCACCCTAATCCGAGCTGGACGGGATTGGTTCCGGGGGCTTGCGTCATGCTCCATCTCCACCTTTGACGAGCTGGCTACCCAATTCCTTGGACATTTCGTCGAGAACCGACGACAGAAGAGGACGGTCGACTATCCATTCACTGTCAAGAGCAGAGACAAGGAATCCTTTAAGGGGTACGTCACCCGCTTCTACAATGCTCTCCTGGAGGTTTCAAAGCACCGCGATGAAATAGTTATCACCGCGCTGAGGTCGGGTCTTAGGCACAAAAAGTGGCTCCGCTCTTTTGCATTAACACAACCTAAGACCATGGCCGAAGTGAAAGCTTGGACCGAGCGAGAGATTCAGCTCGAGTCTGAGATTAACTCAAACCTGCCGCGAGGCGACCAAGCAGACCGAAAGAAAAGGGAGAGGGATGAGAAAAAGAAAGTCGATCGTCCGAAAGCTTACTCCTCGAGGTTTCAGGTGTACACTCCTCTGAAGATTTCCCAAAACGAGCTACTGGAAGAAGCTAAGGGCGAGAGATTCTTTAAGCTCCCACCAGTTACTCAAAGAGCGAGCGAGCGTCTCGGTGGCCCGTACTGCGCCTTCCACAGGTCACAGGGCCATCCGACTAGGAATTGCAAATAACTTCGTGACTACACGAGGAGTTGATCCGCTCCGACCACCTGGCGAAATACTTACAGGACAAACACAGACGGAACGGGAGTAAAAGGACCAGACCCCTACCGGGGAATTAATGATCGGGCAAATCATGGTCGTTACATCGGATCAAGCTCGGGAAAATGGGGAGAACCACCGGCTCCTCCCAGTCGAGGCTGTAAGCGATCCACCCCGTAAGAGGTGCAGGAAGGACGAACCGATCATCTTCACCGATGAAGACCTCCACGGCATATCGCTTCCTCATAATGACCCTCTTGTAATAACGGCCCGATTCCACCATTAAGAGGTCCAGAGAATCTTGGTCGATTCAGAAAGCTCGGTGAATATCCTGTTCCATGACTGTTTCCAGCGTATGAGATTAGGACCGTCTGGCCTTCAGCCGACCTCCCGTGTCCTCTTTGGGTTCACCAACCATTCCGTCCCTGCCGAGGAATCGGTCACCCTCCTCCTCAATATCGGGGAAGCGGGCAACACGCAAACCATACCGGTGAACTTTCTCATCGCTAAGGTCCCTTCATCCTATAACATTCTCCTGGGACGCCCTACATTAAATGCCCTCCAGGCTCAAATCTCGACTTATCACATTGCGATCAAATTCCCTTTGGATCAAGGGAGATAGGCCGGACCTACGGGAACTACCAAACCGCCAAGATTTGCCTGGTCTAAACGTCCCCATCGGAGAGCAGGGCAACGATCTTGAGGACCCGCATGATTTCCAAGGGTCTTTAGATACGCGCGATGACCAAAATGAAGTTCGAGATACCCCGGTGGAAGAATTAACGGAAGTCCCCCTCGTGGAAGGAGTCAATGACCGTACAGTCCAGACCGGCTCTCTCTTGACAGGAGACCACCGCGAAGACCTGATACGGTTCCTCCGAAAAAACTCGGACGTATTCGCCTGGACGCCAGCAGACATGCCCGGGATCAACCCCGAGGTGATTTCTCACAAGCCCGGGGTCGACCCGCAGGCTCGGCCAGTTTGACAGAAGAAGAGGAGTTTTGCGCCAGTTAAACAAAAGGCAATAGAAGATGAGGTGGATCGATTGCTCGCCGTCAACTACATCATGAACCTGGACTACTCAACTTGGCTGGTGAATGTGGTCATAGTCAAGAAGGCAAATGGGAAATGGCGCATGTGCATCGATTTCACGGACTTGAACAAGGCTTGCCCCAAAAACAACTATCCACTTCTCCGGATAGACCAGCTAATGGACAGTTCATCTGGCCACGAATTGCTGAGTTTCAAGGAGGCTTTCTCCGGTTACAATCAGATCAGGATAAACCAGGGCGATGAAGAACTTACTGCCTTCATTACTGATCGGGGGGTATACTACTACAAAGTGATGCCCTTCAGACTCAAGAACGCTGGGGCCACATATCAGAGTCTGGTCAACAAGCAGTTCAAACTATGCCGAAGGACAGAGGGCTTCGCTCAGGCCCTCGATCTTACTCACGCTCATCTCAGCATCACCGAGCGCTAGTGTGCCGACTACGGCAACCATGGACCGCACGCGGTGAATGATTCCATGACCCACTGGGCACCAGACAGCTCCACACCTTGGTCTCAGAGAAGACTAGGCCATCGCACCAATGCCCGCCACGCGCTCACACCTACTGAGGAGGTGTCGGTCAGTTGCCTGCTTCCAGGCACGACTGGCACCCCTACACCCGTCGAGGTTGTGCAAACGGCGAACGTCAAGACTACTCAAGAAGATCCTCACCCGAGAATTTAAGAAATTTGATAGAGCGGAATCAAAACTGTACCACCGTGTGGACCAGGAGTGGCGATAGTCACCACTCCGACCGCGCTGAATCGTCGGGGTACCATCACCGGCTTGAAGCCCTCGAAAAGAAAATTGATGGCATATGACGAGATGGTCATATGCCCGGCGAAGGGGCCAGGTATTCCGCCGATTCGCTCACCAAGCCTTTTACAAAAGAGCTACTGGCCGAGCACGTCTCGTCTAGAAACAAGCCATCCAAAGTATCCCTCTTCGATGGGAAATCCGACCCGAAGGACCACTTGGACGCATTCACGGCAGGAATAAGCTTTCAAGACAACTCAGACGTGGTTCAATGCCGAGCTTTTCCCACCACCCTAATCCGAGCTGGACGGGACTGGTTCCGGGGGCTTGCGCCGCTCTCTATCTCCACATTTGACGAGTTGGCTACCCAATTCCTCAGACATTTCGTCAGGAACCGACTACAGAAGAGGACGGTTGAGTACCTGGTCACTGTCAAGAGCGGAGACAAGGAATCCTTCAAGGAATACATCACACTCTTCTACAATGCTCTCCTGGAAGTTTCCGAGCACCACGATGAAACAATTATCACCGCGCTGAGGTCGGGTCTTAGGCACAAAGAGCGGCTCCACTTTTTTGCATTAGCGCAACCTAAGACCATGGCCGAAGTGAAAGCCTGGACCGAGCAAGAGATCCAGCTCGAGTCCAAGGTTAACTCAAACCTTCCCCGAGGCGACCAAGCAAACCGAAAGAAAAGGGACAGGGACGAGAAAAAGAAAGTCGATCGTCCGAAAGCTTACTCCCAGAGGTTCCAGGAGTACACTCCTCTGAACATTTCCCAGACCGAGCTGCTGGAGGAAGATAAGGGTGACAGATTCTTTAAGCTCCCACCAGTTACCTAAAAAGCGGGCAAGCGTCTCCGCGGCCTGTACCGTGCCTTCCATAGGTCGTAGGGCCACCCGACTGGGAATTGTAAACAACTCCGTGGCTACATCGAGGAGTTGATCCGCTCCGGCCATCTGGCGAAATACTTACTAGACAAGCGGCAGGAGGAACGGGAGCAAAAGGACCAGACCCCTCCCAGGGTTAACGATGTAACGACTCTATTTTGATTATACAAAAATTTTAAAGTTAATGTACATAATAAAGTATTTACAAAGCCTGAGTATACTTTAAGTGTTATTTTTGTTTGAGAACAGTAAGAAAACACTTGTAGCTCATTGGTAAACCCTTGCACTGCTGTGACGTAGCCCCTGTGTTCAAATCCCCTCAGCCATATATTATTTTTAATGATTTTTATTTTAAACTTTTTGGAAGCCCAAAAGTTTACACGTGCAATACACGTAAAAATGAAAAGTCAGATAAAACAAACATGTGTTGAATCATATATGAACCAATCTAGACACGTGGTAAAAATCTAAGCACCCACCTCAAGAAATCGACCGGCGAGATTGTCCTAAGGGCTGGCGCCGTCGGGCCCCCATATCGGTATTCCCCCTAACTCTTTATCCCAGTCCCTTGGCCTACCCCCACTACTCCCGTGCTGTTTGATTTCTCTGTAAATTAACAGAGAGATTAGAATCATCCATTAATCCAAATTTAAATGCATTTTTAATTCTCTCTTCAATCCCTAAATCCTAATTCCATCTTATAAATACAATATCATACCCTATCCCTTCTCATTCTGAAATCTCTTATTAAAAATTCTCAAAAATTTCCAAGTTAATGAAGAGTACAAGTGGAGTTAGTACTAGGTTCCGGCGAGAATTCAAGACATTTCCGGCGACCACACGACTCCACGAAGGCCACCAATCTTTTCCTCTACCTCTTCTCTATCTTTTCAACTTTTAAGTCCCACCTCTCTCCTCCTCTTTCTATCTTAAAACTTTTTTTCAAATAACATCGGTAAGTGGAGTTTTACTGTTCTTTAAAGTCTATTCTCTTTAGAATTGCAAATTTTTTTCTTAAGAATAAATCATCTAAATCATCAAATCTTGCTTGTTAATCATTAAACAATTTTTAGAAACAAGTTTCATTTTAAAACTCCATACAAAACAATTTTTATTAAGGTTTTACGTTTAAATAGCATAAAGTTACATATGACATTTTTTTAATCATTTTTGCATGTATTAATTTTAGAAAAATCTCACGAGATAATGACCTACCTCTCCCAAACACGCACCTTGACATTGCACGATTTTCCTTGAACACAATTTTGTAGCAAATACAACTTTTACATCAAAATACCATAAACTATTAAAAAACGTATTTCTTTAAATTGTGTTATTTAAATTTTTTGCGATTCTGCCTCTACAACTCACTTTAGGGGAACCCGATCGGGATGGTATGAGTTATCTCACATTCTCGGGACTAGTAGAATGAGATGCAGACCTCCTTACGGAGCATATGATCTCGATGGAATTTTTAATACAATTTTTATGAAAAACGTGATTTTCTATTTAATAAATAAATTTTATTTTTAATTATTATATATAAATATTATCAAACCATCTATTTTAATATATAATAAATTTCATGTTTTCTAAACCAAAAGAAAAGAATTACAGGTTTCGTGAAAATACTATCAAGAATCCATACACAAGTCAATTTTACACTACAATATCTTAAATACACACACACACCTCATTATATAAAACTCACATCCATGACAATTCTAAAAAATATAAATAAATACTTAAGATTTATTTTGAAAATATATTAAAACTATTTTTCATAAAACCCCCTCAAGTTATATTAAATTACAATAAGAACCCTAGTACATATAAGTTTAAGCGGGACCAATTCTCTTGAGCCTTAGAGAGCCGGAGAAAGTGGGTGCTTGCCTAGTTAAGGTAGAAAACTAAAACGGGGTTATCAAACGGTAATTGTCTTAGAAAAAGACACAAATCCTACCGTCTATATGCAGCAAATACCGATAACTCTAAAATCTAATTCAGGAATCCAGTCTGTTTAAGCGTCTGACTCAATCTGAGTCTTAGTCTAATCCAAATATAATTCAATCATAACTCCAATACAACATGAATCCAATATATACATTGAACCTGAACATGTATACCAAACATTACAAACATACAACATAACTTGACCGAATTATGGCTATATCTTGAACTTGACTACATGACTATCCGTTTACATCCGAACCGTTTACATGAACAACTTATACCATGGTTTCGGCAAGTCTTATACTACAAATCATTATAATTAATACAATGTGCATGAAGGGGTTTAAGGGGTAGATTGGTAAGGAATGTATTAGAAGTGAAATTAGACGGTTACTATAATACACCTAACCTGAATATCCGTGCCATTGTCCCGTGGGTTTAACGGGGCATTGTACTCCATATGCCTTAGTCCACGGAGCAGTTGGATTCTTCTCGTATACATTGATATATTCTGTACCAACTTACAAACAACTACGTTAGTATAACAAAAATAGATAAATTACCAGATTTATTCCTTTTACTTGATCTATCTCTCTTTTGGGACTTACCGAGCGATTGTTCGCTGACAACATTCCTATGTATTCTTTCTTTGGAATGTTGTCAGAAGGACCCGACTCTCAGGAGATCGAGCCCAATCAGGAAGATTTGGAGCAGTTTGCAGAGGCGCCAGAGTTCTAGTTCTTACTTGTACTTACTTTACTTTACTTTCATATGCTATTGTTTAAGCATTGTTTCTTCATTGTATTTATTTCCAGTTGTATGTAAAGAATAATTATCAATATAAAACTGCTGTTTATTTAAATTTCTTGTCATTTCTTGTGATTATTCATTTATATTATTTATTTACGCTTAACGTGTTTATTTCTGAGTAAATACGTCGCGGGCCTTACCACGTCTCTTTCTCCCTATACCGGGAAGCGGGGCGTGACAAACGAACGGGCAAATCATGGTCATTACCTCGGATCAAGCTCGGGAAAATGGGGGGAACCACCGCCTCCTCTCAGTCGAGAGTGTAAGCGATCCACCCCGCAAGAGGTGCAGGAAGGACGAACCGATCATCTTCACCGATGAAGATCTCTACGGTATATCGCTTCCTCACAATGACCCTCTCGTGATAACAGCCCGAGTATACCGTTACGAGGTCCAGAGAATCTTGGTCGATTCAGAGAGCTCAGTAGCCTATTCCACGACTGTTTCCAGCGTATGTGATTAGGACCGTCTAACCTTCAGCCGACCTCCCGTGTCCTCTCTAGGTTCACCAACCATTCCGTCCCTGCCAAGGGATCGGTCACCCAACTCCTTAACATCGGGGACGCGGGCAGCATGCGAACCATACCGTTGAACTTTCTCGTCGCTAAGGTCCCTTCATCCTATAACATTCTCCAGGGACGCCCTACATTAAATACCCTCCGGGCTCAAATCTCGACTTATCACCTTACGATCAAATTCCCTTTGGATCAAGGGGATAGGCCGGGCCTACGGGAACTAGAAAACCGCCAAGATTTGCCTCGCCTCAATGTCCCCCGCCGGAGAGCAAGGTGACGATCATGAGGACCCGCATGATTTCCAGGGTTTTTTAGATATACGCGACGACCAAAATGAAGTTCGAGGTACCCTGGTGGAAGCATTGACGGAAGTCCCCCTCGTGGAAAGAGTCAATGACCGTACAGTCCAGATCGGCTCTCTCTTGACAAGGGACCACCGCAAAGACTTGATACGGTTCCTCCAGGATAACTTGGACGTATTCGCCTGAACGCCAGCAGACATGCCCAGGATCAGCCTCGAGGTGATTTCTCATAAGCTCGGGGTCGACCTGCAGGCCCGGCCAGTTTGACAGAAGAAGAGGAGTTTTGTGCCTGTTAAATAAAAGGCGATAGAAGACGAGGTGGATCGATTGCTCGCCGCCAACTTCATCAGGAACGTGGACTACTCAGATTGGCTGGAGAATGTGGTCATAGTCAAGAAGGCAAATGGGAAATGGCGCATGTGCGTCGATTTCACGGACTTGAACAAAGTCTGCCCCAAAGACAACTATCCACTTCCCCGGATATACCAGCTAGTGGACAGTTCGTCTGGCCATGAATTGCTGAGCTTCATGGACGCTTTCTCTGGTTACAATCAGATCTGGATGAATCCGGGCGACGAAGAACTTACCGCCTTCACCATTGATCGGGGGGTATACTGCTACAAAGTGATGCCCTTCGGACTCAAGAACGCTGGGGCCGTGTATCGGCGTCTGGTCAACAAGCTGTTCAAACCACAAATTGGGAGGAACATGGAATTCTACGTTGACGACATACTCGTAAAATCTGTCTCGTCAACTGGACACACTAAAGACCTGGGCGAGACATTCGACGTCCTACGCAAGTACAAAATGAAGCTGAATCCAGCGAAGTGTGCATTCGGAGTCACCAGTGGGAAGTTCCTTGGATTCATGCTCACCCACCGAGTGATCGAAGCGAACCTAGAAAAGATCAGCGCCATCCTTAACATAGCAACACCAAAGTGCAATATCAAAATCATGCAGCTCATGAGGAGGGTAGCTGCCCTGAGTCGCTTTATGTCCAGATCCAGGGAGAAATGCAACCCGTTCTTCAAGGCCTTAAGGAAAATTCCTAAGTTTGAATGGTCTGAGAAATGCCAGAACGCTTTCGAACAACTCAAGGCGCACCTAGCGACCCCCCTCCCGCTACTCACCAGACCGGTCAAGGGGGACGAGCTATTATTATATCTAGACGTTTCCGACCATGCAGCGGGCTCAGTGCTTATCAGAGAAGTCGAAGGCATACAGAGACCGGTCTATTACATGAGCCATGTTTTCAAGGACGCGGAAATGAGATACTTAGCCATAGAAAAAATAGTCTTGGCACTTGTCGTCGCCTCCAGGAAACGACGACATTATTTTCAGGCGCACACAATCCTCGTCCTCACTGAGCGACCTATAGGGATTATTCTCGGTTCCCCTGAATCATCAGGTCGTCTAGAGAAATGGAGGTAGGAATTATCCTAATTCGACATCAAATACCGCCCTAGGCAAGCCATCAAGGCGCAGGTCTTGGCAGATTTTGTAGTCAAGTGCACCATTCCCACCAAAGAAGGAACAGCGGCGTGGGTCCCCGAACCACGTCCCTCGGTCAAGGAGGTACCCGACCCCGTCCAGAACTGGGTGCTCTACGTGGACGGATCCTCTACCGAGCAGGGGAGCGGGGCTGGCCTGATCATCTGCGGCCCAAAAGAAGCGGAAATAGAATACTCTTTAAAGCTTGGGTTCAGAGCGTCAAACAATGCCGCGGAATACGAGTCTTTGTTGGCGGGACTGCGAATCGCCTCCGGGGTAGGGATAAAGACCATCAGAGTTCACAGCGACTCTGCACTGGTCGTCGGCCAAGTAATCGGGCGTTTTGAGGCCCGGGAACCACTCATGATAAAATATTTGTCCGAGATAAAAGGGCTTCGGAAAAATTTCGACGAAGTCCAAGTGGAACAGATTCCCAGGAACTCGAACACTCAAGCCGACGCCTTGAGAAAGCTCACTTCTTCCTATTCGGCCAACCACCAAAGAAATATTCTCTTCGAAGTCTTGCCACGGCCCAGCGTGGAAGACGGAGAAGTAATACTCCAGATATACACAACTCAGGAAGAAGGCTAAGATTGGAGAAAGCCCCTCGTAGAATTCTTAAAAGACGGTGTACTTTCGGAAGACCGAGGGGAGGCCCGCCACCTTCGGGTAAAGGCATGTCATTTCATCTGGAGCAATGGAAAGCTGTATAAGAAGTCATACACTCAACCCCTACTCTGGTGCGTCGACCCTCAAGAGGCAAACTATGTTCTACGAGAGATACATGAAGGGGTCGGAAGAGCGCATCAAAGGGCCCGCACCCTGGTCCAGAAGACACTACTCTAAGGATACTATTGGCCGGGAATACACCAGCATGCCTAGAAGTTAGTCAGGAGATGCAAGAAATGCCAACTCTTCGGCAGCATAGCTCATCTCCCCGCTACCAAACTAACGCCGCTCAGTTCCCCTTGATCGTTTGCACAATGGGGAATGGATATCGTGGGCCAACTCCCTACCGGCACGGGCTGAAACAGATACATCCTTGTCGTTGTAGACTACTTCATAAAATGGATAAAGGTTGTACCCATCAGAAAACCGAACACCGCCTCTACGATAAAGTTCCTACAAAACACATAATCTCCCAATTTGGAATCCCGAGGTGCATCGTTACTGACCATAGGACCAACTTCGAGGACGAAAAAGTCAAAGAGTTTTGCAGCGACTACCACATACTGATGAAATTTTCCGCGGTCGCACATCCACAATGTAACAGGCAGGAAGAGGTAGCGAATTGAGGCGTCATTCGCGATCTCAGATCCCGCTTGGAAGGAAGGCAGGGCGGCCGGGTCGAGAAATTACCATGAGTGCTATGCGCGTTGCGAACATCGAAAAAGACACTCATGGGAGAAACCCCATTCATCCTCTGCTATAATACCGAGGCGATGGTTCCCGCGGAAATTATACTGTCCAGCTATAGGGTTGAACACTTTGACGATGATGCTAACACCTCGGCACTCTGAAACAACTTGGATGTCTTATTGGAAAAGCGGGATCGAGCGTAAATCAGAGCGGCCGCCTATCAAAAGCAAACCGCCCGCTACTGCAATGCTCGAGTTAAACATGGGGCCTTCAAGACGAGAGATTTGATCTTACGAAGAAACGAGTTCGTAGACCAAGAGAGACTACATAAGTTCTCCCCGAAGTGGGATGGACCATTTCTTGTAACAGAAGCGTTGTCCGGTGGAGCATACCATATGCAGGACGCCAGGGGGCCTAATTTTCTTCGGCCTTATAACGCTGAAAAGCTTAAGTTATATAAATAAACATGTACCCTCTGTTGAAACAATGTAATTTCTATTGGCATTAAATTAAGTCTCCTGAGCTAGATCCTCCCACAGAAGAGACTTTTCGTACCACCAGCCCATTGTTTCTTTTCTCGATTCCGAGACTCCAAGGTTCTTTTTTAAGAAAAAGTATAAAATGTACCGAGGGGAGGAAAAAAAGGGCAATGCACTACAACCAAAAGAAAATTTGTTTATTAAGAGATACTATGGTCTCCCCAGCCTTACAACAACTACAACAAAGGAGGGCGAGAATTAAGGAAACATTGTCGGTGATACACCGAAGAAAGCTCCTCCAACCGAGCCCAAGCAGCCTCGACCCACTCCCTCCGACGATACTCGCAGACCCTTGAAGACATGGACTCCCTAGGATCCCCGTCCGCCGAGCAAGATGCGACGACCAACCTTTCCTGGAAACTCTCAAGCAGATGGTCCATCGAGCGGTCCCGCCTACTCTTCGAGATCAGACCGAGCTCATGAACCATGTGCATTTTGAAAAATGTCTCGTCCATTAACTGCGGAGATAGCGTGTTGTATAGACCCAGGGAAGTCCTCCATATCGCATAAATTAGCACCTGAAGCAGATGAGATCGCCGGGAAAGTAAGCGTCCACGGTGGCCTTCCAAGCGGCTTATCACCGCCTTGTACGTCTCCTCGGAACGATCAAGGTTATAAAAATATACATCATCGTGAGAGACGATCTCCCTGATGGCATACGAGCGGTCGGTAATCTTTGAGGAACGCAAGATTAGGAAGAAACCAATATGCCTTCGGTATTTATAACCTCAAAAAAATCTTCCAACAGCCGAGATCTACTCGCACATAATGCAAATCATGGAATATCGCACTTTCCCGATATAGTACTGCCACGTGTCGCTCGTGATAGCCTCTATTCCCCCGCATTTACAGGACACGGATTGAACAACGCCCCAAAGAGATACTAAAGAGTTAAGAAAGCCCCCGTCATGAGGCCGCCGAGTAAATTCCTGCTCGGCACATCCACAGCAGGTAGCCTCCTGCAGAAAAATGTCGTGGATCCAAAGCTCTCATCATGAGCCCGCTGAGTAGATTCTTGCTCGGCGCATCCGCAACGGGTAGCCTCCTGCCCAACAACGCTGTGGATCCAAAGCCCTCATCATGAGGCCATCGAGTAGATTCCTTCTCGGCGCATCCACAGCGGGTAGCCACCTGTCCAACAACGCTGTGGAAACCCTCATCATGAGGCAGCCGAGTAGATTCCTGCTCGGCGCATCCGCAGCAGGTAGCCTCCTGCCCAATAACACTGTAGATCCAAAGCCCTCATCATGAGGCCGCCGAGTAGATTCCTGCTCGGCGCATCCGCAGTGGATAGCCTCCTGCCCTAAAACGCTATGGATCCAAAGCTCTCGTCACGAGGCCGCAGAATAGATTCTTGCTCGGTGCATCCGCAGCAGGTAGCCTCCTGCCCAACAACGTTGTGGATCCAAAGCGCTCATCAGAAGGCCGCTAAGTAGATTCTTGCTCGCGCATCCGCAGCGGGTAGCCTCCTGCCCAAAAATGATGTTGATTCAAAGCCCTCATCACGAAGCCGCCGAGTAGATTTCTGCTCCGCCCATCCGCACCGGGTAGCCTCCTGCTCGAAAACGCTATGGATCGAAAGCTCTCATCATGAGGCCGTTGAGAAGATTCCTGCTCGGCGCATCCGCAGCAGGTAGCCTCTTGCCCAAAATGCCATGGATCCAAATCCCTAATCACGAGGTTGTCAAGTAGATTCCTGCTCGGCCCATCCGCAGCGGGTAGCTTCCTGCCCAATAATGCTGTGGATCCAATGCCCTCATCACGAGACTGCCGAGTAGATTCCTGCTCGGCCCATCCGCAGCGGGTAGCTTCCTTCCCAAAAACCCTGTGGATCCAAAGCCCTCATCATGAGGCCGCCGAAATAGATTCCTGCTCGGCCTATCCACAGCGGGCAGTGATTGTTTTTAAAATTCCAGGATGTGTAAGTAAATCAACTCAAATGATCCCTGATAACGGTTTCATTTGATTGAAAAGAAGTTCTTGTTTGTGTAAATCGAATAAAGCGAATAAGTTTCTATGTGTCGGTAATATTGAATAAAATTCACAATTAAAGAATTATATTCGACCGCAATCAATTACGGTGTCGGTTATAGATTGTAAGTGAGTGCGGATCGTCCACAGGGATTGTGCGATTCGTTTTTATGTTTAATTTGTTTGAATTGAAAAGTTAATCGAAAAGAAAAAAAAACACGATTCAAGAATTTATCGATTGATTCAGGTGTCACGAGTTTAATCAAGAATTGATAAACAAATCAAGAATCGGGTTTCGATGATATTTCCAACCAAATGTCAAGAATCTAAATGAGGCTCGTAGGAATCGATCGGATCTATAGACGTGATGTAATCTCAAGATTTCGTGTTCTTGTCCTTCGAAGGATTGATACTAGATCGATGATGATCGACGAGAGTTAGGGCTTTCTTGATGAAACTAGGGTTTCATCGTTTAACCCTTGTTCTTTCGTAGATATCATTCACATTCTAGTCTCTAGCAATTTCAAGAAACGATCGTAACTCCCTAATCTCAAGCGATATCAATCAAGAAAGTATCGCCACGAATTGGGTCGTCGATTCTTGAACTTGCTAGGGTTTACAAAACTCGTAGGACTCAAGAATCGATTTAAGATATATTACATCATCATTCTATTGACCGTCTCGACTTCTCGACGAGCGGAGTATTACTCAAACATCATCACACAGAAAGCATTCAAGAATTGAAAAGATATCATGATGCGAGAATTTAAAGAAAACAAGATAAAAGAATATCACCTTTTATTTATATCAACAATTTGATTACAGTCGCTCAAGAACTACAAGAGGAAGAACTAAATTGTCGAACTGGCGTCGCTCGGCTCCGTGAGTCGCGGATCGGCTTGGACCACTTGCTCTGTTGAAGATCGGCTCGGCTCATAAAAGGTTGCAAGGCTTCTTGCTTGATGGGTACTCGGGATCTTGGCTTTTGATTGGAATTAGGGTTAGGGTTTCACACAAGTCCTCTCACTAGACTTGTGGAAGAAGATGAAGAAAGAGAGTGAATGGATCTATTGACTACTAGAATGAACTAATGGAGGGATTTTTTCCAAGATTAAGAGATGATTTACAGGTGAGCCTAGGGTCTTATTTATAGATCTCCCAAACCCTAGGTCTAGGTTTGAATTTACAATTCCCTCCAAAAGTTTGTTGAGGCTTCTAGGAGGAGTTTGTTAGGGTTTAGCTTAGGGTTTAAGCTAGGGTTTAGGGAGAAGTTTCTAGAATGATAGGCTAGTTTAGTGTTAATTCCAAAGCTTGCTGATCTGGCAGAAGTCTCTGGATTCTTCTGGAATTTGACACGTCTTTCTGAAGTCTGTACCCTGAGATAAGAATTTTGCACCAAATTTGGGAAGCTAACTCCTTGGACCCACCGCGGATCCGCGGCGCAAGCAGGCTCCTGCCGCGGATCCGCGACACTTTGTGGGGCTTGGGCCTTGGGCTTTTTGCAGTGGTCTTGTGCTAACGTCTTGGGCTTCATCTGATGTGTTGATTTATATTTGTCCCTTTGGATTGATACCAGAATTGAAATCATTGAGTTGACGTAATGTTTGATCGGTACCGTATAAATTTTTGGCTTTTCTTCTGGATTTTCCTGCATAGATCTCAAAACAAGTGTTGCGCAATATAGAGATGATGCGATGCCAAGAAATGCCGTCAATTTCCCTAGAAATGCCGGTTTAAGAGTATAATATATGCAATCTGATATTTTGCGACAGTTTTGCTAATATGTGAAATATGAATACCGTACACTTCTAAATGAGTGCAAATGATAGGGAAATTGCCGTGTTAAAAATACAATATTTTCGACTAATCAAATTCCCCCAAACTTAATTTCGATCGTCTCGAGCGAACTGTTTTATTAAAAAGAGAAGGAGAAAATAAAGAAAGAGAAAAACTAACTAGCACACTTTCGTAGGCAACACGATTGCACCGAGCAAGTGCAACAAGCCTTTAAATCTCTAGGTGTCCCTAGTAGGAGGAGTGTTGTCTCCTGAGGGTTTTCAGCGGATTGCACCCACAAAATCAACTAATAAAAGAAAGATCATGAATATTACATTTAAAGAAAAGAATCGTAAAAGAAAAGCTTTGAAAATTAGGGTTTCCAACTAAGCTAGCTTTTCGGTTGTCATGAGCCCTATCTTAATGGTCATGAAAAAATGTCAGAAATCACGTCCTACCTCAATAAAATATCGTCTTATTCTTCATTCCTATCTTTCTTCCAAACATCGATCATATAACCCTGCGTGTGTGTAAAGACATCCCTACACCCGGAGAATTCAATTCAAGCTATCATACTCTTGCCCTTCTGCTTCAGTACTTTTTAATTAATGAATATTAAGATGAGATTGCTCACACACTTTCATGCGACCGTTAATACTTCTTGAGGTACTAACCGACCGATTACTCTTGTGCTTGCTTACTTGGTGTATTTTCCTCGTCTTGCATCACCTCAGGCATAGCAGTGACTCCCAGACCAGTTGGCCTTAGGGCACTAGGTGAAAAGGCACCCTCGCTATATATTTTTTTATTGCCCTCGGTGATAACAAAACCAGTGTTCATTTTTCTCACCACTTTATATTTTTTTATTTCATTTTTTTTATTTCCTTCATACTTTTGGCTTTAAGACAAGAGCATTTCAAGGTATCCTCTACTATCCCAGGCTTCAAGACGTGTGTAAGTGCGAATAGCAGGGTATCAACGTTCAAAATGTTTGGCTTCCAGAATAGAAACTATTTTTCAGATTTATTTTTATTCTCAGATTAGTGACGTCTTTCATCTTACTAACCCTTGGGACAACGGCTCATAACTACTTATTACTAGTTCGTATAAGAAAACTTCTAATTTTCTTAGTTTTCTTAAATTTTTCCAATCTTATGCATGTAATTGTTCACTATCTAAACTTTCATTATTTTATTTATATACAAAAAGTGTAAATATTAAAATTATTTTTATATTTGAAATTTTTTTAAATTTTTATAGATTTTGAATTTTTTTCAATTTTTATAGATTTTTAAAGAAATGTTTTGTGCTTATGCAAATGATATGCAAATGATGCAAAAATAAGCACAAACCTCCCCCAAACTTGTTTTCAACAGTGTCCTCACTGTTGCCAATCGCTATACCTACAAAACTGTAAGCCTGGGAGGAATTATTAGTGGGGGCAAAATATATAAGTGAAGAACTTCCCCCAAACTTACTCTTTTTACTCATCTTCATTCAAAAAAAAATTGATGCAATGATATACTGGATATGAAGGTGAGACGGAGGAATTTTAATCAAAATAAACTGGCTCTTGTAAGAACAAGAGCTCCTCCGTGGGGTCAGTGGAAAAATACGGCTTAAGTCTATATCCATTCACTTTGAAAAAGGTGCCGTTTTTAACATTTTCTACTTCTACTGCCCCGTGCGGGTATACAGACCGCACAACAAAAGGTCTCTTCCATCGAGATCGGAGCTTACCCGTGTGAAGGTGTAATCGTGAATCATAAAGAAGGACTTGTTGACCAGGTGAAAATTTTTTCCTCAAAATGTTTTTATCGTGAAAAACCTTAGTCCTATTCTTTGTGATTACAGCGTTATCATAAGCTTCATCGCGGAGTTCGCTTAGCTCATTTATTTGCAGCTTCTGAAAGTTGCAAGCAAGGTTTAGATCAACATTTATTTCTTTTATAGCCCACAATGCTTTATGCTCTATCTCGACGGGTAAATGACATGCTTTTCCAAACACTATCCTATATGGAGACATTCCTAGGTCGGTTTTATATGCAGTTCGAAATGCCCAAAGAGCATCCGTCAGTTTGGTCGACCAGTCTTTTCTATTTTTAGCAACAGTTTTCTCCAGGATAAGTTTGATTTGTCTGTTTGAGATTTCAGCCTGCCCGCTTGTTTGGGAATGATAGGGTGTAGAAAGTTGGTGGTTGATTGAGTATTTTCGCATCAGAGTCTCGAAAGATCTGTTGCAGAAATGTGTCCCATTATCGCTAATGATAGCGCGTGGGTGTCCAAATCGCGAAAAGATATTCCCTTTTAAGAACTTAATGACAACTTTCTTGTCATTAGTGCGACATGGAATGGCTTCTACCCACTTTGAGACATAATCAACCACCAGCAATATGTACAGATTCCCAAAGGAGTTGGGAAAGAGACCCATAAAATCAATGCCCCAAACATCAAATATTTCAACAACCAAGATGGGTTGCTGAGGCATTTCATTCCTCTGGGATATTCTCCCCGTGTACTGACATTGTGTACAGGTTTTGCAATAGTCAAATGCGTCCTTGAATAAGGTAGGCCAATAAAATCCACATTGCAAAACCTTTTCCGCTGTTTTTCTAGGACCAAAGTGACCCCCACAGGCCTGATCATGACAAAAAGAAAGAACACTCTTGAACTCTTCATTCGGGACACACCGGCGAATGATCTGATCAGGACAATATTTAAACAAATAGGGCTCGTCCCAGTAAAAATGTTTTACTTGGGAAAGAAAACGATATTTGTCCTGTTTTGACCAATCGCTGGGTATCAGTCCCGTGGCATGATAGTTCACAATATCCTTGAACCATGTTTCAGCGAATATGCTCAAGAGTTGTTCGTCAGGGAATGAATCATTGATCGGCAGGGTCACAGGGGAAGAAGAGATGCGTGAAAGATGGTCAGCTACTACGTTTTCACATCTTTTCTTATCTTTGATAAGAAGATCAAATTCTTGTAACAGAAGGATCCAACGTATTGGTCGACCTTTTGCATCTTTCTTCGCCAGAAGATGTTTTAAAGCGGAATGGTCAGTTAAGTAAGGCCTGAATTAAGCCAATTAAGTAAGGCCTGAATTTTTCTAATGCAAATACAACCGCTAAGAGTTCTTTTTCTGTGGTTGTATAATTGATTTGAGCATCATTCAAGGTCTTACTAGCATAGTATATTACGTGTGGCATCTTTTTGATGTGCTGTCCTAAGACTGCACCTACTGCAAAATCAGATGCGTCACACATCAGCTCAAAGGGGTAGTCCTAGTTTGGTGATGATAACACGGGGGCTGAAGTGAGTGAGTGTTTAAGTGAGTCGAAAGCTGTCTCGCAGTCCGAGTCAAAATGGAAGGTCGTATCTTTGGCCAGGAGAAGAGTTAAAGGTCTAGCAATTTTGCTAAAGTCCTTAATGAATCTCCTATAAAAGCCCGCATGGCCAAGGAAAGATCGAATATCTTTGACGCTTTTGGGATGAGGGAGGTTTTGAATGACATCTATCTTAGCTCTGTCAACCTCAATGCCTTTCTGTGAAATGACATGTCCAAGTACAATTCCTTCTTGGACCATAAAATGGCATTTTTCCCAGTTCAAAGTCAAGTTCTTCTCTTTGCAACGAGTAAGAACTGCGTCAAGATTCGATAGGCAATCGGAAAAAGAGTCTCCAAAAATCGAGAAATCGTCCATAAAGATCTCCAGAAAATTCTCTACCATATCAGAGAATATCCCCATCATACACCGCTGAAATGTAGCGGGAGCATTGCATAACCCAAAGGGCATGCGACTGTAAGCAAAGGTACCAAAAGGACAAGTAAAAGTGGTTTTATCTTGATCCTTTTTGGCGATGGGAACCTGATTGTAGCCTGAGTAACCGTCCATAAAGCAATAATACTCTCGTCCCGCTAAGCGTTCCAGCATTTGATCAATGAATGGTAGAGGAAAGTGATCTTTCCTCGTGGCAGTATTGAGTTTTCTATAATCGATACATACACGCCACCCAGTTTGGGCGCGTGTCTGAATCAACTCATTTGCCTCATTGGTTATAACAGTGATGCCGGATTTCTTAGGAATGACATGTATAGGACTCACCCATTGGCTATCGGAGATGGGGTATATAATACCATTATCTAAGCATTTGACGATCTCTTTCATGACAGCTTCCTTCATGACGGGATTCAACCGTCTTTGTGGTTCTCGGGTTGGTCTGGCATCATCCATCACATGTATATGATGTTCAACTATCAAGGGACTAATCCCTTTGATATCCGCCATACTCCAACCAAACGCCTCTTTGTTAGATCTCAATACCGATAAAAGTGCATTCTCTTGCTCTGATGCAAGAGAAGCGGATATGATAACCGGTAAAGACTCATTCTCACCTAGATATGCATATTTAAGGTGGGAAGGTAAAATTTTGAGATCTAATGTGGGCGGAGAAATGATAGAAGGAGGGATCATTGAGTGATTTTTGGATTTACAAAGAAGCTCAGAGCCTGTGAAAGATACAGACTCGGGTGGAGAAAAGTCAGGAGTGCAGGACTCAAGTGTAGAGAAAGTGTCCTCACTAAGATCATGTGTAAAGTCAAACAGAGATATGGTAATGTCGTCGAGATCAGTAAAGCAAAGTTCCTCAGCTCCACAGCTATCGGGAGCGATCTCATGGACAGAGCACACATCTAAAATATGAGCAGAGGGTTCTGATGGCTGACTTCCAACTTTGTAGATATTTAGTTCAATGGTCATATTTCCAAATGATAAGTTCATTGAACCATTTCTACAGTTTATAACAGCGTTGGAAGTGGCAAGGAAAGGACGACCCAGAATCACCGGAATTTGGCTCCGGGGGTTTGTTACAGGCTGTGTGTCGAGTACAATGAAGTCTACAGGGAAAACAAATTCCCCGACCTTTATCAACACATCCTCTAATTCACCCCTTGGTTTGGTGATAGATCGGTCTGCCATCTGGAGAGTGCAGTGAGCAGGTTTCAACTCTCCAATCCCTAATTGCTCATATACCGAATATGGAAGTAGGTTAACACTTACGCCAAGGTCTAAAAGAGCACGATTTATGTTTTTACCCCCAATCGAAATCGATATTGTAGGACATCCTGGGTCCTTACGTTTCTTTGGTAGCTGGGGAATAAAAGCAGTGCTGATATTATTAGCCATAAAGACCTTCTTCGGCACTTGAGTCTTCCTCTTCCTAATGCACAAGTCCTTAAGAATTTTCGCATAAGCGGGGACTTGTTGAATTGCATCTAGGAGAGGGATATTGATGTTAACCTGTTTGAACATTTCCATAATTTTCTCCATATGAGAACTCGTTCTATTACCCCTTAACCGATTCGGCTAAGGAGCTTTCGCAATAAGCGCAGGGTCCATCACAGGAGAAGAAAGAGGGGGTAGACGAGGTCCCAAAAGAGGTGTGGGGACCGTCTGTGGAGAACTAGAAGGGCTATACTGAGGTGTCGAGCCTAGTGGGAAATGGAGAATAGGCTCGCGAGAAGGTGGTGTGGTAGAAGAAGAAGGATCAGAAGGAGAAGTTTGTGTGTGTGGAAAGGTCTCAGCCGGGGTGTTGATTTGATTTTCAGTATCATCAATTCCTTCCCCGACATGATTGTTCAGCACTCTTCCCGATCTCAACGTTGTGATGGCATTTACATTGTAATGCCCAGGATTCTGTAGGGGTTGAGAGGGAAGTTTCCCTTTTTCTCTCGCACTCATTTCGGTTTTAAGTCGTGCGATTTCAGCTTCCATCGTTCTGATACTCTCAGCTTGTGACGCTGAGTTTTTCTTTATCTCACCGACGGAAGATCTAACCTCAGCCGAAACCTCTATGAAATTTGACAAAAGTGATTTCATGGTTTGAGTGAATTGGGAGAACTCGTCGGAACAGGTCATAGGATTAGACTGTGCAGGAGTGTTGACCTGATTTTGGAAGTTTTGTGATTGATAGGGGTGCTGAGTGAGTTGAAGGGGTTGCTGTTGTGGTGGAGGAAGAGCCATTTGAAAATTATTCGTGTTTGGAACCGTGTTTTGAGATTGGTTTTGGTTCCAAGCAAAATTCGGGTGATTCCTCCAACCCTGATTGTACGTGGAAGAATAAGGATCGTTTCGAGGTCTTTGAAATGCGGCATTAGAATGCTCGTGACCTTGAAACGCAGAGTTTAATGGACATTCTTCCGTTAAATGAGACGGATCAGAACAGCACCCACAAACAGTTTTGGGGAGCGACACTGGGTTTAGGGAGGCTGCTGCAAATTTGTGTTCCATAGCGTCGAGCTTCTTTTGCATTGCTTCCATCTCAGCTCGAACACCTATGGACACATCTATTTGGTGTATGCCACCCCTATTCAATGGTTGGGTTCCACTCTCCCACTGTAGTGATTTTTCAGCGAACTCTTCTAAATACCTCCAAGCTTCCCCATCATCTTTGGTCATAAAAGTACCTTGACACATGTTTTCAAGGCTCTGTTTAGTGTTTGGGTTAATGCCCTCATAAATGATTCGGCACAATTCCCATCTCGGGATGCCGTGATGAGGACACTGAACCAATAGATCCTTGAAACGTTCAAAGCATTTTGAAAATGGTTCAGTAGGGAGCTGGGCAAATTGATTCAGTTCGCTACGGATTCGAGCTGTCTTTTGTATTGGGTAAAATTTCTTAAGGAATGCAGCGACGAATTCTTCCCAATTCGTAATAGAGTGTGCGGTAGTGTTATATAGCCACTTCTCGGCTATATCGCACAATGTAAATGGAAGAAGTCGTAGACGCATCGCATCCACTGAAAGTTGTGACGTACCCATCATTGCGCATACGTTTTCAAATTTGGTAATGAAAACGTAAGCGTCCTCAGTCTCGAGTCCGTGGAATTTGGGTAAAAGATCGATATACTGGGGCTTAATCTCAAAGTTATCCCCATTGGCTGGTGGTGTGGATAAGCAGGTCGAAAGAGGACTTCGAATAGGGTAGCACCTCTCCTGGAGAGAGATGCGGGGTGGATTCTGTGCACCAACGGACGATGGCAGATTAGGGTTAAAGAAGTTTGATGGATTCGGATCCATCGGTGCGGGTGTGGTAGTGGGTAAAGGAAAGGTAAATGGAGAAATATTGACTTCGGAGTCGATAAAGGGTACGCGGACTAAACGGGCACTAGAATCCCGTGTCCAGCCTATCTTGTACTAAAAAGGGTTAGTACAAGTGGCAGCGTTGACTTATAATTAGGGGTAATGAATGAATGCGATGCTTGCTTTGAAAAAGTGATGGATTTTTGAAAAAATGATGCGACACAACAAATGCAGCACACAAACCCTAGAATCTAGTGGTCACCTAGGTCTGGCTCTAGACCGCTCCTAACTGCCAAAAGACAAGTCGCAGGATAGAATCCTCCACTGCCTCTTTGTCCCCCTGTGGCCGGATAAGTGCCAGGTAAGTGGGAAGGTACTCCACTACGTAAGTAGTGGGCCTAATTAAAAACCACTAGCCTTAGACACACTCGCCTTAGACACCACAAGAAAACGCGGATAAGCAATGAATTACCCACGGCCTTCTCTTGTCCTAATTGAGCGCGACGGTCCTTAGAGTCATCTCTAGATTTCTTTTAGTTAATGTGGGTCAATGCGGATGCAAGTTTTGCGATTTTCGGGGCCTAGGAAGGGTAATGAACTCCCCACCTAATTTGGATTTGGCCGTGCCCCTTAATATCCGTATTAGAATGCAAACAACCAAGAAACAAAATCACGCACAATTTTAATATTTCTTTTTGAGGCGCTGCGATTTATTTGCAAAGAATCCTGCATAAACTGTTAGTTGGAGCTAAAAAGAGGAGAGAGGAGAAGGTAAGAATTCACCTGAAGCAAAAATTTTGCATAGATCCTCCAGGCTTGCTGCGGTTCCGCCGCAAATGCCCTCTAATGCCACGCTTCCGCGGTTAGATGATGTGATCACTGAACCAAAATTTTCCAGGGAGTTTCTGTAGACTCCCTCAACTCTCTGGTATTTTCTAAAAATTTTCTTCAATTGCCAAACAGCTCCAGATTTCCTTGCAATGAACCACAACAAATCGTTTAGGGTTTGCACGAATTTTGATATCAAATATAACAATGGAATAAATCTTTCAATTCAAACTATAATATGAAACGAATTAGCGCGGATCCCCGGCAACGGCGCCATTTGATGGTTTTTAAAATTCCAGGATGTGTAAGTAAATCAACTCAAATGATCCCTGATAACGGTTTCATTTGATTGAAAAGAAGTTCTTGTTTGTGTAAATCGAATAAAGCGAATAAGTTTCTATGTGTCGGTAATATTGAATAAAATTCACAATCAAAGAATTATATTTGACCGCAATCAATTTCGGTGTCGGTTGTAGATTGTAAGTGAGTGCGGATCGTCCACAGGGATTGCGCGATTCGTTTCTATGTTTAATTTGTTTGAATTGAAAAGTTAATCGAAAAGAAAAGAAAACATGATTCAAGAATTTATCGATTGATTCAGGTGTCACGAGTTTAATCAAGAATTGATAAACAAATCAAGAATCGGGTTTCGATGATATTTCCAACCAAATGTCAAGAATCTAAATGAGGCTCGTAGGAATCGATCGGATCTATAGACGTGATGTAATCTCAAGATTTCGTGTTCTTGTCCTTCGAAGGATTGATACTAGATCGATGGTGATCGACGAGAGTTAGGGCTTTCTTGATGAAACTAGGGTTTCATTGTTTAACCCTTGTTCTTTCGTAGATATCATTCACATTCTAGCCTCTAGCAATTTCAAGAAAAGATCGTAACTCCCCAATCTCGAGCGATATCAATCAAGAAAGCATCGCCACGAATTGGGTCGTCGATTCTTGAACTTGCTAGGGTTTACAAAACTCGTAGGACTCAAGAATCGATTTAAGATATATTACATCATCATTCTATTGATCGTCTCGACTCCTCGACGAGCGGAGTATTACTCAAACATCATCACACAGAAAGCATTCAAGAATTGAAAAGATATCATGATGCGAGAATTTAAAGAAAACAAGATAAAAGAATATCACCTTTTATTTATATCAACAATTTGATTACAGTCGCTCAAGAACTACAAGAGAAAGAACTAAATTGTCGAACTGGCGTCGCTCGGCTCCGTGAGTCGCGGATCGGCTTGGACCACTTGCTCTGTTGAAGATCGGCTCGGCTCATAAAAGGTTGTAAGGCTTCTTGCTTGATGGGTACTCGGGATCTTGGCTTTTGATTGGAATTAGGGTTAGGGTTTCACACAAGTCCTCTCACTAGACTTGTGGAAGAAGATGAAGAAAGAGAGTGAATGGATCTATTGACTACTAGAATGAACTAATGGAGGGATTTTTTTCCAAGATCAAGAGATGATTTACAAGTGAGCCTAGGGTCTTATTTATAGATCTCCCAAACCCTAGGTCTAGGTTTGAATTTACAATTCCCTCCAAAAGTTTGTTGAGGCTTCTAGAAGGAGTTTGTTAGGCTTTAGCTTAGGGTTTAAGCTAGGGTTTAGGGAGAAGTTTCTAGAATGATAGGCTAGTTTAGTGTTGATTCTAAAGCTTGCTGATCTGGCAGAAGTCTCTGGATTCTTCTGGAATTTGACATGTCTTTCTGAAGTCTGTACCCTGAGATAAGAATTTTGCACCAAATTTGGGAAGCTAACTCCTTGGACCCACCGCGGATCCGCGGCGCAAGCAGGCTCCTGCTGCGGATCCGCGGCACTTTGTGGGGCTTGGGCCTTGGGCTTTTTGCAGTGGTCTTATGCTAACATCTTGGGCTTCATCTGATGTGTTGATTTGTATTTGTCCCTTTGGATTGATACCAGAATTGAAATCATTGAGTTGACGTAATGTTTGATCGGTACCGTATAAATTTTTGGCTTTTCTTCTGGATTTTCCTGCATAGATCTCAAAACAAGTGTTGCGCAATATAGAGATGATGCGATGCCAAGAAATGCAGTCAATTTCCCTAGAAATGCCGGTTTAAGAGTCTAATACATGCAATCTGATATTTTGCGACAGTTTTGCTAATATGTGAAATATGAATACCGTACACTTCTAAATGAGTGCAAATGATAGGGAAATTACCGTGTTAAAAATACAATATTTTCGACTAATCAGGCAGCTTCCTGCCCAAAAATGCTATGGATCCAAAGCCCTCATAATAAGGCCGCCGAAGTAGATTCCTGCTCGGCCCATCCGCAGCGGGCAGCTTCCTGTCCAGCAACGTTGTGGGTCCAAAGCACTAATCACGAGGCCATCATCAAGGGAAGCCAACTGATTGAATACGATTTCCGATTGTGTAGTTGGTTTTGAGAAAATAGAATTTAGAAATCACAACCAAAAATATTTTGACCGCAATCAATAACGGTGTCGGATGTAGCGCGTTAGTAAGTGTGGATCGTCCACAGGGAAAGTGTAATTGTTCGTGTTTCGAATTAGATGAATTGAAACTTTAAGGAAAAGAAAAGAAAACAATTCATGATTTAAAATTGCATTTCAAGAAAGAGAAAAATCTAGATCTAAGAAAACATTAAAATCAAGAAATGATAATTTGGGATGATTTCCAACCAACAATCAAGATTCGAAGTGTAGCTCGTAGGAGTAGATCGGATCTATAGATGTGATGAGATCTATTGATTTCATGTTCTTATCCTTTAGTGAATTGATACTAGATCGATGATAATTCATTGAGGTTAAGGATTTTTGCGAAGAAGCTAAGGTTCCCTCGTCTTATCTTTTACCCTTTCAATGAATCTCATTCAAATTCTAGTTTCTAGTCAATCAAATGATCAATCGTTGTTCCCTAGTTTCGAGTGAACACAATCAAGAAAGCATCATCCCGAAACTAGGTCATTAATCATTTGATGCACTAGAATTTCAAAACATTATAGGATTTAAGAATTGTAAAAGTATATAAATCATCATCATCTAAAGATCGTCACAACTCCTACACGAGCGGACATTACTCAAACATCATGATATCAAACGCAATCACAAATTGAGATCGAATCATAATGTTGAATCAAAGATAAGCAAGATATAGAAATTTCACCTTTATTTATCGACAATTTTCATTACAACTCTCTTGAATTTACAAAAGGAAGGAACTAGATCGTCGATTTCGGCTTCGCTCGGCTCCTTGAGTCGCGGATCGGCGTGGATCTCTTGCTCCGTTGAAATCCGGCGTCGCTTCTAAAGGTTGAAAGGTTTCTTGCTTGAATTGATCTCGGGATCTTGATCTTGAAGTTGAATTGGAATTTGGCACAAGTCGTGTCACTCAACTTGTGTGGGGAAGAGGGAGAGATGAAGAATTAAACAACCTTCACCCTAGATCTAGGCTCCTTTTTATAGACCTCCAAATTCTAGATCTAGAATTGAAATTTGAATTCCCTCCACAAGTTAATTAGCCAAAAGTTTTAAATTTCCCTCCAAAAGTTTGTTACAAGATCCTTCTAGAAATAGTTTGTTAAGCCGAGCCTTCTAGAAGTGCCACGTGGAGCTTCTGGGGTCTTCTGGAAGCTTGGGCCGTTAGAGATGACACGTGGAGGAAATCTGGAGTCCTGATCTCATTATATGGTCGCGGATCCGCGGCGCCAAGGGGGTTTAGGCCGCGGATCCGCGGTCCTTTAGTGGCCTTAGGGCTTTAACTTTTTATGGTAATTCTTGGGCTTCCTGGTGGGCTTTTATACAATATGTGAAATCTTATTTGGTCTTCTGTGTCACTGCCAGATCTTGCATTTTTGAGTTGGCGTATCTTTTATCAGATCTTTTCTCAATTTTGGGCTTTTGCTTCTGGAATTTCCTGCATTAGACCCCAGACAAGAGTTGCGCAATACAAGGATGATGCGATGCCATGAAAAACACACAATTTCCCTAAAAGTGCCGGTTTAAAAGTCTAACACATGCAATTTGGTATTTCAGAGATGATTTGGTAATATGTGCAATATGAATACCGAACACTTCTATATGAGTGCAAATGTTAGGGAAATTGCCGTGTTAAAAATGCAGTATTTTCGACTGATCAAATTCCCCCAGAATTATTTTCGATTGTCTCGATCGAATTGTTTTATTAAAATGAGAAGGAGAAAATAAAGAAAGAGAAAAGCACACTTTCGTAGGCAACACGATTGTACTGAGCACGTGCAACAAGCCTTTAAACCTCTAGTTGTCCCTAGTAGGAGGAGTGTTGTCTTCTGAGGGTTTTCAGCGGATTGCACCCACCAAATCCAATAATAAAAGGAAGATCATGAATATTACATTTAAAGAAAAGAATTGTAAAAGAAAAGTCTTGAAAATTAGGGTTTCCAACTAAGCTAGCTTTTCGGTTGTCATGAGCCCTATCTTAATGGTCATGAAAAGATGTCAGAAATCACGTCCTCCCTCAATAAAACATCGTCTTATTCTTCATTCCTATCTTTCTTCCAAACATCGATCATATCACCCTGCGTGTGTGTAAAGGACATCCCTACACCCGGAGAATTCAATTCAAGCTATCATACTCTTGCCCTTCTGCTTCAGTACTTTTTAATTAATGAATATTTAGCTGAATTTGCTCACACACTTTCATGCGACCGTTAATACTTCTTGAGGTACTAACCGACCGATTACTCATATGCTTACTTATTTGGTGTATTTTCCTCGTCTTGCACCACCTTAGGCATAGCAGTGACTCCCAGACCAGTTGGCCTTAGGGCAATAGGTGAAGAGGCACCCTCGCTATAAATTTTTTATTGCCCTTGGCGATAACAAAACCAGTGTCCATTTTTTTCTCACCACTTTATATTTTATTCATTTTTTTATTTCCTTCATACATTGGCTTTAAGACAAGAGCATTTCAAGGTATCCTCTACTATCCCGGGCTTTAAAACGTGTGTAAGTGCGAATAGCAGGGTATCAACGTTCAAAATGTTTGACTTCCAGAATAGAAACTATTTTTCAGACTTGTTTTTATCCTCAGATTAATGACTTCCTTCATCTTACTAACCCTTGGGACAACGGCTCATAACTACTTATTACTAGTTCATATAAGAAAACTTCTAATTTTCTTGGTTTTCTTAAATTTTTCTAATCTCATGGATGTAATTGTTCACTATCTAATCTTTTATTATCATAAATATTAAATATTTTTATATTTTGAAAATTTTAAATTTTATGAGTTTTGAAATTTTTTGAATTTTTATGGATTTTAAAAAAAATTTAAATTTTTATAGGTTTTTAAGGGTTTTGGAAAACTATTTACAAAAAATGATGAGCCAAAAATATGTACACAGAATTTTTATGGGTTTTGAAAATTTTTAAATTTTTATGGTTTTATAAGAAATGTTTTGTGCTTATGCAAATGATATGCACATGATGCAAAACTAAGCACAAACCTCCCCCAAACTTGTTTTCAACAGTGTCCTCACTGTTGCCAACCGCTATATCTACAAAACCTGTAAGCCTGGGAGGAATTTATTAGTGGGGACAAAATATATAAGTGAAGACCCTCCCCCAAACTTGAGTTATGCAATGTTAATCTGTTGAAAATCACATGAGGGGGTCAAAAATCAGTGGTCGATGCCAAGCTTTGCAAAGACCGACAATCAACACCAACCATTCGAAGATTTTATCAATGCAGTGCTCGGGTTGGTGGAAGAAGAAGTGGGGAAAGGGTAAGTGGTGGAACAGAATGTATGTGCGTCTCATTTTGGAGAGACGATGCAGTGAATGTGATG
The DNA here is from genome assembly GCA_030015575.1 of Agapanthus africanus. Taxonomy (NCBI): domain Eukaryota; kingdom Viridiplantae; phylum Streptophyta; class Magnoliopsida; order Asparagales; family Amaryllidaceae; genus Agapanthus; species Agapanthus africanus. Next base: position 758,580,530 of record CM057340.1, read on the forward strand.
AATTACTAGCATTCTTTTTACAATTCAGAAGAAGGGGTGGAGGTTCAATTTCAATGATTGGGACATAATTCATCTCAACACCCGTGTTATTCAGAAATGTGAGTTCATCAGCGAAGATCTCCTCAAAAGTTTCATCAATACCCCAAAGAATAATGTCATCATAAAGTGCGGGGTGATCTTCAGACTCTAAAAGCAGTTCATAATCGGTGTTAGTTGTTGACCCGGATATCTCAGTGGAAGAGTCCGTATGTATATGATATATAGTTGGGTCAAACAACAACGTATAAAAAGAGTCAAGATCGGTATCAGGAGGATCATCAAATTCGCTGCCGTCGATATCCATTAAGTTGACAGAACAGACATGAGCAGTAGGTTCGGAGGGTACACTTCCCAACTTGTAAATGTTCAGCTCTATTGACCTATTCCTGAAGGATAGGGTCATAGAGCCATTACGACAGTTGATGATAGCGTTGGAAGTGGCCAAAAAGGGGCGACCTAAAATCACCGGAATTTGATTCCGTGGGTTCGCTACAGGTTGTGTATCAAGTACAATAAAATCCACAGGGAATATGAATTCCCCGATTTTTATTAACACATCCTCCAGTTCACCCCTAGGTTTGGTGATTGATCGGTCAGTCATCTGGAGAGTGCAATGGGTTGGCTTCAACTCTCCGATACTTAGTTGCTCATAGACTGAGTATGGAAGCAAGTTAACACTAGCGCCCAGATCTAGTAGAGCACGGTTGATGTGTTTTCCCCCAATAGAAATGGAAATAGTAGGATATCCAGGATCCTTACGTTTCCTCGGTAATTGTTGGGGGAAAGCCGTGTCTACAGTCTTTGCCATGAAAATTTTCTTGGGCACTTGAGTCTTCCTCTTCCTAGTGCACAAGTTCTTAAGAGTTTTCACATAGGACGGAACTTGTTGGATGGCATCTAGGAGAGGGATGTTGATGTTGTTGGAGATAGTGCCCTCAGAGTCAATTATTGGATCACAGGCACGTGATTGCAATGATTGAGGGAGGACCTATCCCAGGACGATAGTCTTACTCGAGATGATAGTATGCTATCTGGTTTACCTTTATCATCGTGTACTGCTTTAGGTGACCTGACAGGTCGCTATTACACGTTGATAGAGCCCCTAGGATTCTTGCTTGACTGCCAGTAGTATGAGGGCGATCATATAAGTGAGAGCTGGAGTCTATAAGCACATCCTTAAAAGGTCCCTAGTCGTGGGAGTTTCGAGACAGGGCATCGATTCTCCAGAGTAGACTAGTGTATACAGTCGAGACCCCGACGAGGGGCGGTGGCCGGTCTCACAGGCCACTGGTGTCAGTTGGATCACCTAAGATGTATACAGGTGCTCATTGGGTTATGAGTACACCGGACAGGACTCGCCGGGAACATGCTAGTTGGTCTTATACCTGACGTCAGATAGCAGTTCCCAGGTGACATGTGTACAGGTTAGTTCATCGACCTGGGGATCGTCATTTGTCTCGTGTGAGTTCCCACTGTGCTTTGATTACTACCCTACCACGGCTCAAAGGAGTCGTGCAAACAGGTTTTAATTGGGTACAGTCCCGAGCCACATGGAGGCAGTGAGCGGATCTTCGGGGGTTCGTCTCTCCCGGTATTGGGGGGGAGGTCGCGCTGTGTCTAGGAGAGCCATTACACGAAGTCCTTGGCCAAGGCAGGAGATTTACTGGTAGGTATTCCAGTAGTATCTCAGGGTGTTCTGGGCTACACTCCGACACGACTTGTACCGCTTTTGGGGGTCTGACTTTTACCCACCCCTTAGGCCCGACATGCGATGCTCATAGACGAACGGACCGGACTGTACGGATATTGTCACTGACAGGCTCAGTAGGGTTTCAGGATGAGCTCGCTCATCGACGTCCCTTTTGGTCAATAGCTGGTGGCCCGTTACGTATTGGCTTATACCTCTGACGTGCTAGTGGTTAAATCCACAGCCATAGTGTTGACGAGTCTTTAGAGTCCACCACACATTCAGTTACTCAGCTTTCGGGCGAAACGCTGTAGAGGCCGTATGGAGATATGGCAGGGTCCGATCAGATACGTGCGGTATTGCACGGATCAGGATTGGACGGTTAGTACTAGAGGCCGTATAGATATATGGCAAGGTTCGATCGGATACGTGCGGTATTGCACGGATCGGGATCGAACGGATATTACTAGCCGGCTTTGGTTTAAGCCGGATCCTAGTTTAGTACAGTGTAGATTTTGTCTCTTTGCATTTGTATCCGGACGGAATACAGATGCGGGTGTGTATGCACAGTATCAGGGTTTTCCTGTAAATTTATTACGGGACCAGTTTTCTGGAGTTGCCAGTTTGCATTCCGTTCCGGCCGGTTTTCGTTTGTTCTTTCCCGGCCGGACTTTTCCGATGGAGGGGGTTATTTGCAAGTTTGCAAATAACATTTTGTGGAGGGTTTATTTGTGAGATGAGAGATTATGATAGGATTAGAATCTTTCATCCATGCTTTTGCATTAAAGAGAGGGTATGGTTTTGTTGTGCTTTAAGCATGGTTGATATTTTGTTTATGGTCACCCTTGCTTTCTACTACACTTACCTCCCTCTTGCATTTTGTACACAACTCCACCACCATTCCTCATTGATATAGGCCGGCCACATATTTGGAAGAAGAGGAGAGAATGAGAGGTTTTCATTTTGGTGTGGGAAAATTAATCATTCATATCATTTTCCATTGCCACAAAAATCCCCAAGTTCATATCATCTTGATTCCTCCATCAAGGCAACATAACCCCAAAGAGACTAGCATGATCTACACTACAACCTACAGCAAGTCTTGGGCATGTCGACTTGCCAGCTTCATGCCCGAGTTGCCTCGGTATAGAGGCGGGAGCCCGTAAAAGATGCAGGCGATGTGGTGCCCTTCCGGCGAGGAGGCGACGACCGGAGTTTCCGCGGGAGATCGGGACGATGACAAGAAGACCGGAGGACTCGGATCACTCGGTATATCTCTTCCCATCTTGTAGTTAGCTAGAAATAGTTTAATGGTACGATCCGGGTGTTTAGTGCGCGGTGGTGCCGGTTTGCAAAGTTCGCAAAATTAAAGTTTATCACCGTTTCCGCATTTGGCCGTCGGATTGACGACCGGGACGCCGCCGTGCACTTACAGTGGTATCAGAGCCTCGCCATTAACTTCGTCTAGCTTCGTTTGATGTGTTTTGCATTTCCGATCGACCAAAATTCCAAAACTTGCTTTTTTGTTCACATCAGTTTTCTGTTGAAATTTTTTGGTCTCTAAAAATTTTTCAGGTTGTCTCAGAATGATGTGCAGGGAGTTCTAAGACTGCTGTAAAAATTCGACGCAGTGAATCGATCACTGAAGCGCGGAACCGTGGCCAAAACCCCCCTTGGGCCGCGGTTCCGCCGCACTTTGGTGTCGTCACTGTGTCAATTTTTTCCAGTGGGCTTATGGGCTTATTTTAGGGGTTTTGGAATATTAATATTGGGCCCAGATTTTCTGTGAGTGCTACAGTATTGCTTGGGGGCCCACTTGTTAATTTTTGATCGATCGGATATTTTAAACACATTATTTCACAGTATTTACATTATATCTGCGACCGTGAATGTCACTTGATCGGTAAATCCAGTCTAAACTGCTATAGCCCGGTTAGACGGATTTGCGAACGTGACTTTCACGTTGATGTTCTGTGTTTTTGCTGTGATGTTGCGGATCGGTCGTGGGGGATAGCCTGGATGCAATGCTAGTACAGTTTTGTTGTTTTATGTACATTTGATATTGCGGGGCGAGCGTCCGACATGTGGACTGCCGTCACTGCCTGTTTGTATTATTCTTTTGGGGCACGACCTGGTTGCGGTCGATGTACCCGTTGTATGTATATTTTACTTTCTGTACTAGGGTTACCCCGCGGAGGGGTGCACGGATAGCCGGGTTCTAGAAGGCAACAAGCCCGCATCTCATGGCATTGGGACGGAGGGGGCTTCACTCCAGGATTGGCTGGCTATTCGCCGCACTCGTAGGGGGTATAGGATTTCATTGCACATGCTATCCACACGACCAGGGGAACGTCGGGTTTCAGTAGTGGCTCTGTGAAACCCGGGGATCCCAGATATCTGTATTGTTCTGTGATGCTGTACATTTCTGTGATGTTGCATTTTATTCACGCCTTGAGCGAAATACTATATATTGGTATATATATTAGTAGATGTTGTATATGTTTTTCATCCGCGCTAGTCCAGTCCCCGCTCTGCCGTTAGTTAGCTAACCTAACGGGTGATGACGGGACCCAGTGGCGAATGCGGATGGCATATACGTACGTCAGTATATTTTCGTTCTTTGTGGTGTGATCAATTGATGGGACTGCATTGATTCGGATCAATGCAAGTTAAAAAAACCTATTCTGATGTTGTTGGAATTTTTTTCAAAAAGCTGTTACTGCAAGGACGTTCACTTTTGTTTTGCATCGTGGTATTCATTTGGAATATCCTGCTCCTCAGTCGACGAGGCAAGGGCCGAGATCCCTTCACCGGGAGTGACCCCTTGGACAGAAGTTTGCGTCAGGGCATTAACTTCACTATAGCCGATTACTTTTGCTTTGCACAGTGATATTCGGTTATGAATATCCAGCACCCCATTCTACGGGGAAAGAGCCGAGATCCCTTCACCGGGAGTGACCTCTTTAGTAAAGGTTTTCGTCACTATATTTTCTAAAAAGCTATCCGTTCCTTCAACGATATCAAGTTCATTACGTTAAAGGTTTTCGCCAGAAACCATTCGTAGCCCTCCGTCGTTTCATATGGGTAGTCAATAGTATTCAAGCTGTGTTTGTTGGCCAAAGTCAAGGCACAGTGTTTGGTAGCTGTTGGGTATTCACATGCAGCATAGATAGATGCGTTGGTTTGGAACAGTCGTACTGCCTTGTTGGCCAAAGTCAAGGGTAGGTACGGGTGGATTCAAATTAACCTGGAGAATGACGGGTGGAACTTGATATGTGACTTATGATTTGTTGGCCAAAGTCAAGGTCATAAGAGCATGGGGTAAAAATCCACATCAGGAGTTTCAAAAGAACTGAAACTTGCCAGATATGCGCATACCTTCTGGAGTGTGATGACGTGAGCGGATTCCGTCACGTTATCATGCGATGAGAGTTGGATCCCGATTCCCACTGATGAGTTGGTTTACTCCTCGGGTGACCCCGACTAATTCTTCTTTCAGGTTTGGAGGAGAATTTGAGGTACAGTGGGAGGTTTCCAGATTAGATAAAGGGATAACCATTCTGATCTAGATTAGAGTGCACGCTGAGTGTTTCTTTTCTCTCTCTCTTTGGCAGCGACCATTGACCCGACCTAAGACTATGACTCAGAGACCAAGTTGACCGAACCTTCTTAACACAGGCTTTTGGATTGTCAGAGTTGCAGACCTCATTGCCACTCCTACTTTTACCCTTTTCTCCAGGACACCCCGTATTACTACGAACGTCCACTTCAATTGGAAAAAACCATCGTATGGTTAGATACGAACTCGAAGGAATTCGAGGATGGTTTCCGGTTCTGGAGAAAACGGATAGGATTATTCAGTTGTCTTTTCCTTTTTTTACCTTCTTTCAAGATGTGAGTACTCCTTGGTGTAGGAGATAGTACACCTATTATGCAAATTGGATAGTCTTCTTCCAAACCTTAGGCTGGTGCCGACCGGTAGGGATTGAAGAAAACCAATTAGCCTAAACGGTGTACAGAAGGTATTAAGATTAAGACAAAGCAAGGGATTAGTAAGAGGGCAAAGTAAAATGCGACTGATATTCACGACCAAACCAAGTATTTCTTCGCCAATCCTAAATCACCTTTGTATTTCTCCAGGACACTCCGTATCACTACGAAGATCCACAGTTTATTAGATACTCCATCGTATGGTTATATACGAACTCGAAAGGAACTTGTTCCAGTTCGGGGATGGATTCTGGTCCAGGAGAAATAGGAATATGGTTTATTCGGTTGTCTTTTATCTTCACCTTCTCTCGCATTGAGAGTGATCCTAGGACTAGGACAATACACCCATTATGCTTATTGGATAGTCTTCTTCCAAACCATAGGCTGGTGCCGAACGGTAGGGAAGGAAGAAAACCATTTGGCCTAAGGGGTGTGCAGAAGGTAATGACTAAAGACATATAAAGGGATTTGGAGAGGTGGCAAAGAATTATACGGTTATAGTTGTGAATCTGGATAATGGTAGAGGCATTACTAGGAATACCAGAATACCCCATCGAAACATTTCAATGTTTCAGTTCAACTGTGTACTGTTAAAAGAAAACTGATTTCCCGATTGGACACTTGCTCCAGGGTATGTATTTACCAGGTTTGATTCTCACATCTGTATGGTTTTACAGATGGTGAGTGGGAGTAAGTTATTGGAAATAGGGTAATCATCCTCATTATATCGGGATTCGTTGTAATCGGTGATATTTGAGGAGATCACCTGGGCTGTTTGCCGGTCGGCAAATTTTTGGTTTTGAATATCCGCTGTTGTGCACCAATTTCAAATTGATATATCTGTACGTCTATTTTCATAGAGTGAGATATACCTTTTGATATTATGTCGATGACATTTACCTATATCAGTGGATGGTTAGGTAAGGAGCATTAAACAGCGGTGTAATTCTTCTTAACCATAAGTACAGTTTTCAACCTACGACACACAGTGAAAGAGTTGTTAGACTCAGTGGACTTATACAGAGTATTGTATGTTGTCCAGTGTCCATTAGGACAGAGGGGTTGGTCCTCATACTATATTCTGTTTACTTTTAACTTCTCTAGTTCTTAGACATGTGTTTCGTAGAAACACAGGGTCTGAGTTTTGAGGAGTTATAGGTATTTGAATAGAGTAGAGAACCAGGTGTAGCAAGTATCGGGATTCTTCAAGGTGATCGAAGATGTAGATACTTGTGTATGGTATTCAATTGATAGTAATGATAAAGAGAAATTGTTTCTCTTTCAGGTTACTCATAATTGGAAGCATTCCTAAGATGAGTAACGCTGATCGGCCTCTCTCCATTTAGTTGACATGCACTGGAGACAGCTGCATGATTTGAATCTGGTTCAATTAAATCAGTGCCTCTGGTTCTATATTGGATATAGTACAGTTCATATCTTAACATTGTTAAGGTACGGGGAGTTGTCCGGCTTATGATTAAAACCAGACTCTGGATAACTCAAGGCACGTTTCTGTAATGGCTGTTTGTGGGTTGACCTAGGCTATGACGAGGGTTGATTTTCTACCATCTGGCAGATCAATAGAAGTATTGTTCTAGACTCGCCACAGTTTTATTAAAAATGGATTTTTTCAAAAACAGTAGTGGGAGTATGGTAGAACTGGAAGTGATTCCAGAACCGCAAACGATTACTGAAGATTTGATAAGGAACCTAAAGATTCAATCTGTTTTGACATTCCATTGGCCACTCCGCAGATACGGTGGGTAACTTCAGGCACCCGAGAGGTACTCCGGTAGGCTCAAGGACGGTGACAGGGAAGTTCTTGTTTACCCACACTTGCCATTGCTGTTGTTCCAGGCTGCGAGACCCGGTGGGAGGATGAGTATAGCGTCGTTCTAAACTAGCTTTAGAAGTGCTTGTCTATATGACTCTGCCAGAGGGTTATCGTAGTCAGTGGGAGCAGCGGAAGCATTGGTGGACATCAGGCTTATGTCTATTTATAGACTAAAGCAGATATAGCGGAGTTAGATCATCTGTTTCTGATGTGACAGTCATAGGTTTGACGTCATCAGAATAGGGGATGGATCTGTTGAGAAGGTAGTAGTGTGTGATATCCTGGTATTTGGATGACATACACAAAGTAGGAAAGGAAACTCCTATACTACGATCGGTTATACTTTGGTCGTCACACAGTGGTTTCTCCACAAAGGAAATGGACATTATATCAAACATACTGGTTACTAGATCTATAGTTTTAGATCTAGATTTGGGTGGTTTCCCAATCAGGGTACTAAGACAGCATTCTAAGAGTATTTGGAATGGTTGACTCCTGGCACGGTAGTGTACCTGCAGGTGATGGAGTCACCCTCTCTAAAGGTGTCTTATAGACTAAAGTAGAGAGGGATGTGCATGATTGGCAGATCACTTGCTTAGGCAATTGAGTCAATCATGAGATGTCAAGTACCACACCAGATGTTGTTCTTGCACTAGATGCAATAAGTTGATATTGATCCAATCCTGGAGGAACAGTCGGAAGCAGTTTTAGAACATAAGTGAATGTTCTAGGGATATGATAACGGCAGCCTCCTTTATGAGACGGTTATCATTCCAGGCTTCCAAGGTGACCTGGACGACAAGGAGGTTGTCAGAGTTATAATTTTCCCTCTGACGAGGGGCAGTATTTTGGACGGGTGATCCAAGGCAATACTGAGGGAGGCATGGCGCAGGATACTGATTAAGTTCAGTTGACGATACAGTCTAAGAAGTTTGGATTTGGAGTTCATTTATGAGCTAGGTCCCATCAGATATCCAGACATACTCTAAGACAGGTATTGCTCATTTCGGGTGATGGCATTCTCCGCGAACTTGAGATTTAGAGAGACATAGAAAGAAACATCAGAGCGGATCCACTCACTGAGGCTATTCCTCGAACGCAATAGTTTCGCAAACAGGCTTTGTGCGACTGACTAGTAGAGGAGTTGGGTGTTCGGTATCACACGGGCTGTGAGTATGCGACATCGCAATAATTAGCCTTGAGTGCAAGTGGGAGATTGTTGGAGATAGTGCCCTCAGAGTCAATTATTGGATCACATGCACGTGATTGCAATGATTGAGGGAGGACCTATCCCAGGACGATAGTCTTACTCGAGATGATAGTATGCTATCTGGTTTACCTTTATCATCGTGTACTGCTTTAGGTGACCTGACAGGTCGCTATTACACGTTGATAGAGCCCCTAGGATTCTTGCTTGACTGCCAGTAGTATGAGGGCGATCATATAAGTGAGAGCTGGAGTCTATAAGCACATCCTTAAAAGGTCCCTAGTCGTGGGAGTTTCGAGACAGGGCATCGATTCTCCAGAGTAGACTAGTGTATACAGTCGAGACCCCGACGAGGGGCGGTGGCGGTCTCACAGGCCACTGGTGTCAGTTGGATCACCTAAGATGTATACAGGTGCTCATTGGGTTATGAGTACACCGGACAGGACTCGCCGGGAACATGCTAGTTGGTCTTATACCTGACGTCAGATAGCAGTTCCCAGGTGACATGTGTACAGGTTAGTTCATCGACCTGGGGATCGTCATTTGTCTCGTGTGAGTTCCCACTGTGCTTTGATTACTACCCTACCACGGCTCAAAGGAGTCGTGCAAACAGGTTTTAGTTGGGTACAGTCCCGAGCCACATGGAGGCAGTGAGCGGATCTTCGGGGGTTCGTCTCTCCCGGTATTGGGGGTGAGGTCGCGCTGTGTCTAGGAGAGCCATTACACGAAGTCCTTGGCCAAGGCAGGAGATTTACTGGTAGGTATTCCAGTAGTATCTCAGGATGTTCTGGGCTACACTCCGACACGACTTGTACCGCTTTTGGGGGTCTGACTTTTACCCACCCCCTAGGCCCGACATGCGATGCTCATAGACGAACGGACCGGACTGTACGGATATTGTCACTGACAGGCTCAGTAGGGTGTCAGGATGAGCTCGCTCATCGACGTCCCTTTTGGTCAATAGCTGGTGGCCCGTTACGTATTGGCTTATACCTCTGACGTGCTAGTGGTTAAATCCACAGCCATAGTATTGACGAGTCTTTAGAGTCCACCACACATTCAGTTACTCAGCTTTCGGGCGAAACGCTGTAGAGGCCGTATGGAGATATGGCAGGGTCCGATCAGATACGTGCGGTATTGCACGGATCAGGATCGGACGGTTAGTACTAGAGTCCGTATAGATATATGGCAAGGTTCGATCGGATACGTGCGGTATTGCACGGATCGGGATCGAACGGATATTACTAGCCGGCTTTGGTTTAAGCCGGATCCTAGTTTAGTACAGTGTAGACTTTGTCTCTTTGCATTTGTATCCGGACGGAATACAGATGCGGGTGTGTATGCACAGTATCGGGGTTTTCCTGTAATTTATTACGGGACCAGTTTTCTGGAGTTGCCAGTTTGCATTCCGTTCCGGCCGGTTTTCGTTTGTTCTTTCCCGGCCGGACTTTTCCGATGGAGGGGGTTATTTGCAAGTTTGCAAATAACATTTTATGGAGGGTTTATTTGTGAGATGAGAGATTATGATAGGATTAGAATCTTTCATCCATGCTTTTGCATTAAAGAGAGGGTATGGTTTTGTTGTGCTTTAAGCATGGTTGATGTTTTGTTTATGGTCACCCTTGCTTTCTACTACACTTACCTCCCTCTTGCATTTTGTACACAACTCCACCACCATTCCTCATTGATATAGGCCGGCCACATATTTGGAAGAAGAGGAGAGAATGAGAGGTTTTCATTTTGGTGTGGGAAAATTAATCATTCATATCATTTTCCATTGCCACAAAAATCCCCAAGTTCATATCATCTTGATTCCTCCATCAAGGCAACATAACCCCAAAGAGACTAGCATGATCTACACTACAACCTACAGCAAGTCTTGGGCATGTCGACTTGCCAGCTTCATGCCCGAGTTGCCTCGGTATAGAGGCGGGAGCCCATAAAAGATGCAGGCGATGTGGTGCCCTTCCGGCGAGGAGGCGACGACCGGAGTTTCCGCGGGAGATCGGGACGATGACAAGAAGACCGGAGGACTCGGATCACTCGGTATATCTCTTCCCATCTTGTAGTTAGCTAGAACTAGTTTAATGGTACGATCCGGGTGTTTAGTGCGCGGTGGTGCCGGTTTGCAAAGTTCGCAAAATTAAAGTTTATCATCGTTTCCGCATTTGGCCGTCGGATTGACGACCGGGGCGCCGCCGTGCACTTACAGATGTTAACTTGCTTGAACATGTCCATAATCTTCTCTATATGTGGACTCGATGTGTTAGCCCTTAACCGATTAGGATAAGGTGCTTTAGCAATAAGCGCTGGGTCCATCATAGGAGAAGGAAGTGTGTGTGTCCCCGACCCTAAAATAGAAGTGGAGATCGTCTATGGATGAGTAGAAGAGGTGGGCTGAGGTGGCGAGCCTAGAGGGAAATGGAGAATAGGCTCGCGAGAAGGCGGTGGGGTAGAAGAACAAGAGTCAGAAGCAGAAGCGTGTGTGTGAGGAAAGGTCTCAGCCGGGGTGTCATGGATAGATTTTTCTGTGTCATCAATCTCTTCCCCAACGTGATTGTCAAGCACTCTTCCAGATCTCAATGTGATTGCATCCACATGATGTGAATAGCCAGTATTGGGTAAAGGTTGAGCTGGAAGTTTCCCTCTCTTTCTTGCACTCATTTCAGCTTTTAAACGTGCAATTTCTTCTTCCATCGATTTAATAGTCTCGCTTTGGGACGCAGAGTTTCTCTTTATGTCATCGACGGAAGTTTTTATTGTCAAAAACAAGTTCATGAATGAAGAGGATTCATCTGAACCGATCAACTGCAACGGATTGGAAGGTGCAGGTGTGTTGACCGGATTTTGGAAGTTTTGTGCGTGAAAGGGGTGCTGACTCAATTGTGGTTGCTGTTGTGGTGGAGGGACCCGTTGGAATTGATTAGGGTTTGAAACCGTGTTTTGAGATTGTGAATGGTTCCAAGCAAAGTTAGGGTGATTTCTCCCATCCTGATTATATGTGGAAGAAAATGGGTCGTTTCCAGGTCTTTGTTGGTAAGCAGAATTGATATGACCTTGAAACAGAGAATTTTGTGGACATTCTTCCGTGAGATGAGAAGGATCAGAACAGCATCCACATACAGTTTTGGAGAGTGACATTTGGTTTAGGGCGGCAGCTAAAAATTTGTTTTCCATAGTCTCGAGTTTCTTTTGCATAGCTGAAATTTCAGCTCTAACTCCTATGGAAACTTCCAATTGGTTATTGCCAGCCATAGATGATTGACTCACACCCTCCCACTGTAAAGATCTTTCAGCGAAATCTTCTAAAAATTTCCAGGCTTCCCCATCATCTTTGGTCATGAAATTGCCTTGACACATTAATTCAAGGGTCTGTCTTGTGTTAGGATTAATGCCCTCATAAATGATTCGGCACAGACCCATCTAGGGATGCCGTGATGTGGACATTGAACTAGCAGATCCTTAAAGCGCTCAAGACATTGTGAAAATGTTTCATTTGGAAGCTGGGTGAATTGATTGATTTCACTACGGATTCGAGTTGTTTTGTGATGTGGGTAAAATTTCTTAAGGAATGCTTTGACAAATTCTTCCCAGTTTGAAATGGAATGTGCGGTAGTGTTATACAGCCACTTCTCAGCTATATCGCACAGGGTGAATGGGAGAAGACGAAGACGCAAAGCATCCACAGACAGCTGTGAGGTACCCATCATTACGCATACATTTTCAAATTTCGTGATAAACACGTATGTGTCCTCCGACTCAAGACCATGAAATTTTGGTAGAAGGTTGATGTATTGGGGTTTAATCTGAAAATTTTCCCCGTTGGCTGGTGGAATGGAAAGACAGGTGGAAAGGGGGCCTCGTGTTGAATAGCACCTCTCTTGGAGAGAGATGCGAGGTGGATTCTGCGCACCAACGGACGGCGGCAGGATAGTGGAAAAGAATTTCGATGGAGACGGATCCATCGATGTGGGTGTGGTGGTGGTAGGTAAAAGAAAGGTAAATGGATAAATGCTGACTTCGGAGTCGATCGAGGGGACGCGGACAAGTCGGGCACTAGAATCCCGTGTCCAGCCTATCTTGCACTAAAAGGGGTTAGTACAAGTGGCAGCGTGATTTATAATTAGGGGAAGTGAAGTGAATGCGGTGTTTGTTTTGAAAAATGATACGGATTTTGAAAATATGATGCGATCACAACAAATGCAACAAGCAATACCCTAAAATCTATGGTCACCTAGGTCAAAGCTCTAGACCGCTCCAAACTTCCAAAAGACAAGTCGCAGGATAAAATCCTCCACTGCCTCTTTGTCCCCCTGTGGCCAGGTAAGTGCCAGGTAAGTGGGAAGGTACTCCACGTAAGTAGTGGGCTTAATTAATAACCACTAGCCTTCGACACACTTGCCTTAGACACCACAAGAAAACGCGGATAAGCAATGAATTACCCACGGCCTTCTTCTGTCCTAAGTGAGCGCGACGGTCCTTAGAGTCATCTCTAGATATTTTTTAATTAATGAGGGTAATGCGGATGCAAGTTTGTGATTTTTGGGGCCTAGGAAGGGTAATGAACTCCCCACCTATTCTGGATTTGGTCGTGCCCCTTAATATCCGTATTAATATGCAAACAACCATAAAAATCAAAACAAGCACAATTTAATTTTGCTTTTTGCGCGGCGCTGCGATTATTTGCAAAGAAGCCTGCAGCAAATTGTTACTTGGAGCAGACAGAGGAGGAGATAAGAAAGTCTGGAAGTATACCTGAAAATTTGGAGTAGTGATCAAGTTAAACTGCGGCGGATCCGCCGCAACTGCGCTCTAATGCCGCGGAACCGCGGTACTTTAGAGAGATTGCTGCACAAATTTTCTTGACACTGTTTCACTTCAACTCCTCAGCTCTCTGGAGTTTGCAGAAAAAATTTTCCACAGCTCAACAAGTTCCAGATTTTCTCGCAATCAAATCACAACAACACGTATTAGTATTTACGCAAGTTTTGATCTAAAAATTAGATGGAATAAACTTTTCAACTCAAATTTCAAAAAACGAACAATTAGCGCACTATCCCCGGCAACGGCGCCATTTGATTGAATACGATTTCCGATTGTGTAGTTGGTTTTGAGAAAATAGAATTTAGAAATCACAACCAAAAATATTTTGACCGCAATCAATAACGGTGTCGGATGTAGCGCGTTAGTAAGTGCGGATCGTCCACAGGGAAAGTGTAATTGTTCGTGTTTCGAATTAGATGAATTGAAACTTTAAGGAAAAGAAAAGAAAACAATTCATGATTTAAAATTGCATTTCAAGAAAGAGAAAAATCTAGATCTAAGAAAGCATTAAAATCAAGAAATGATAATTTGGGATGATTTCCAACCAACAATCAAGATTCGAAGTGTAGCTCGTAGGAGTAGATCGGATCTATAGATGTGATGAGATCTATTGATTTCATGTTCTTATCATTTAGCGAATTGATACTAGATCGATGATAATTCATTGAGGTTAAGGATTTTTGCGAAGAAGCTAAGGTTCCCTCGTCTTATCTTTTACCCTTTCAATGAATCTCATTCAAATTCTAGTTTCTAGTCAATCAAATGATCAATCGTTGTTCCCTAGTTTCGAGTGAACACAATCAAGAAAGGATCATCCCGAAACTAGGTCATTAATCATTTGATGCACTAGAATTTCAAAACATTATAGAATTTAAGAATTGTAAAAGTATATAAATCATCATCATCTAAAGATCGTCACAACTCCTACACGAGCGGAGATTACTCAAACATCATGATATCAAACGCAATCACAAATTGAGATCGAATCATAATGTTGAATCAAAGATAAGCAAGATATAGAAATTTCACCTTTATTTATCGACAATTTTCGTTACAACTCTCTTGAATTTACAAAAGGAAGGAACTAGATCATCGATTTCGGCTTCGCTCGGCTCCTTGAGTCGCGGATCGGCGTGGATCTCTTGCTCCGTTGAAATCCGGCGTCGCTTCTAAAGGTTGAAGGGTTTCTTGCTTGAATTGATCTCGGGATCTTGATCTTGAAGTTGAATTGGAATTTGGCACAAGTCGTGTCACTCAACTTGTGTGGGGAAGAGGGAGAGATGAAGAATTGAACAACCTTCACCCTAAATCTAGGCTCCTTTTTATAGACCTCCAAATTCTAGATCTAGAATTGAAATTTGAATTCCCTCCACAAGTTTGTTAGCTAAAAGATTTAAATTTCCCTCCAAAAGTTTGTTACAAGATCCTTCTAGAAATAGTTTGTTAAGCCGAGCCTTCTAGAAGTGCCACGTGGAGCTTCTGGGGTCTTCTAGAAGCTTGGGCCGTTAGAGATGACACGTGGAGGAAATCTGGAGTCCTGATCTCATTATATGGCCGCGGATCCGCGGCTCCAAGGGGGTTTGGGCCGCGGATCCGCGGTCCTTTAGTGGCCTTAGGGCTTTAACTTTTTATGGTAATTCTTGGGCTTCCTGGTGGGCCTTTATACAATATGTGAAATCTTATTTGGCCTTCTGTGTCACTGCCAGATCTTGTATCTTTGAGTTGGCGTATTTTTTATCAGATCTTTTCTCAATTTTGGGCTTTTGCTTCTGGAATTTCCTGTATTAGACCCCAGACAAGAGTTGCGCAATACAAGGATGATGCGATGCCATGAAAAACACACAATTTCCCTAAAAGTGCCGGTTTAAAAGTCTAACACATGCAATTTGGTATTTCAGAGATGATTTGGTAATATGTGCAATATGAATACCGAACACTTCTATATGAGTGCAAATGTTAAGGAAATTGCTGTGTTAAAAATGCAGTATTTTCGACTGATCACCAACCTATTTAAACTGTCTAATATTCGATTCATGCAAGATGCACGATCGTCACTTCGACTCCGGGGAAAGGAGGGAACCCGACCTTCCTACACTTGTCTGTTATTCGATTCATACTGGATGCCTGATCGTCACCTCAACTCCGGGGAAAGAGAGTGTTTCCACCCAATAAGAGAGCAAGGCTCTGTTCAAAATTTGAAAAAAGAGGCAGCGCCAAGAGTTAAAAACTCTGAGGCAGCGCCTCATGTGCCTTACATGAGGGCGCCAGCGCCAAGAGTTAAAAAACTCTGAGGCAGCGCCTCATGTGCCTTGAACGAGGGCGCCAGTGCCTCATGTGCCTTGCACGAGGGCGCCAGCGCCAAGAGTTAAAAACACTGAGATAGCGCCTCACGTGCCTTGCACGAGGGCGCCGGCACCAAGAGTTCAAAACTCTGAGGCAGCGCCTCACGTGTCTTGCATGAGAGCGCCGGCGCCAAGAGTTAAAAACTCTAAGGCAGCGCCTCACGTGCCTTACACGAGGGCGCCGGCGCCAAGAGTAAAAACTCTGAGGCAGCGCCTTACGTAACTCGCATGAGAGCGCCGGCGCCAGAACTAAAAGTTCTCTACCATTGGATCAAAAATCCAACGAAGATGATAAATCATCAAATTACAGAATTTAATTCTGTTGAGAAAATATTTCTCGAATTTTTCTAAACAAGAAAGGTTACTCTCTGTAAAATAGAGCACCGTTGGATTAAAAGATCCAATGGTGATTAAAAATCACCAAGATACAGAATAAACTCTGTATGGGAAAATATTTTCCCAATCTTGTTAAAAATGAGAAAAATATCTTCTGTAAAACAGAAGGTCTGGGATCAAAGATCCAACGGTGGATAAAATCCCCAAATCAATTAAGATCTCTCAATAAGATATTTGCCTAACTAAATCAACAAATCTGCCTCCACTATATAAAGGACCCAAGATTTCAAGTCTAAAAAAAAAGAGAAACCCTCCTATAAACTTCAAGTTCAAAAAGAAGAGCAAGCAACAAGAGAACTTTAAGAACAGGAAAGGAGAATACCCCTCTCCGAGGTAAATAAAAATAAAAAAAGATGATAGCATCTCTGCCGCATATCTAAGGATTTAACCCTCATAAAAGAAGAACTTAATTCTTTCTCCGGATCTGAGATCTATGAGACAAAGTCTCTCACAAGTGAGAATCTAATTCTCATAAGGATAAACTTGTTCTTGGGGAGCAAAGATCCAGAAAAGAATAGCGAATTGAACTGTTCAGAACAGAAAATACAAAGAAAGCTCAGCACCGAGCGCCTCATGTGCCCCTCACATGGGCGCTATTTAATAAGGAGTGCTTAACATTCAGTGCTTGGTGCTCAGCGCCGAGCGCCTCACGTGCGCCGCACGTGGGCGCCATAAAGAGTGTTTAACACTCCATATAAAAAAAGAATATAAATTAAATAAAAAAAGGGGGTGTCAGAACCCATATGAATACTCAGCATTGCTGATACAGAAAGGGGACCAAGCCTAAGCAAGTGATCGAGTGGGCTGAGCCTAAGATTGGCCAAACTCCTAATTGACCCAGCCCATGTGCCCTTTATTTTTTTCAAATTGGCCTTAGTCCCAAACAAGACCACCAAGCTTCTGATGAATATTCACTGGTTCAAGGGTACATCTCCCCACACCTCTGATACATGTCGTTGTAATTCTTCAACGTCTTCAGAGAGGTGGTGGGTCCCGACAACTAACAACTCTTTGGTGCATTCCCAAACCGATACGAACCGCAACGTCCTTAAACTAGCAACGGACCGAAACGTCCTTAAACTAAACCCTCCCCCTAAAATGGTGATCAATGGTCCGAAACGTCCTTAAAACTAACAACGGACCGAAACGTCTCTAAACTAAAACAATAGAGCCTAAATGCTCTTTTGTTGTATCAAAATGATTCTAAACCCCCATTAAGTAGATCTTAGTTCAAGATTGGACTAACGTATCCTTAACAAATATTTAAGTTGATCTTAACCTAAAACAAGGTTAACGATCCTTAAATCAAACCAAATCTAAGAATATACGGATTTGGACTAATCCATGCCGTACGGGCGACAACATAAATTAGTCTCCGTATACAATCCATGGGCAACCAAAAATAAAACAAACACACATGATATGAAGTGAACATCTGAAGCAAGAGAAAGTGGTTATCGCTACGCGGTAACTTAATTAACAGCAGGGGCTTGCGCCTGCAGGGAAGAGCGTCCCCACAATCAAAAACCCCTCGCAAACGAGGGGGAATCTGACGAAGTCTGCTACAACGGCCGCATCCGTCCAAACCTCCGATATACGGTGCTATAAATCAACTTGGCATCTTCGGAGAGGTGGACGGATAAAACCAAATAGCATATTCTCCCAAATTCAGGCAAGACGACCTACGCGGTCCCGTCTCCCGTTTTCGGCAGTAAACATATTCTGGCACGCCCGGTGGGACCTCTTCCTCTTTCCACTCCACACTTCATGTGTCGTGTTCGCGAACAAATCACAGTTTACTATGGTTGCCCCTGAATTCAAGATACTAAGATTTGGTTTCTTGCTCCTATGCAGAAAACAAGATAACAGCGATGGCTTCTGACTGTACTAACTGCAATAACAACTTTCATTCCGCCCCGTCTGGAGGAGTGACTTACGGGCCCCAAGCGGCCTCCATCTTCACGATGCCAATGGAGCAAGTGACTCAGGCCACCACTGGGTTGTCCTTCGGGACCATGTTCCTGCCAGTGAGCTTCAATGCTTCGGTGCCACCACAGGAGGTTCCAAAGAAGTCGGTCTTCGATCGGCTCGCAACTACCGCGGCCCCTCTCAACGGGTCGTCCAAGTCTACCGCCTCTGTTTTCAACAGGCTGAGCCTACGCTCAAGTGGACCCGCAAAGAGGCTCGCTATACCGGAGAAGGCTATCCCAAAATGGATAGTCCTTCCAACTCCTACTGCGGATGAAGTCACCCAAAGTGCTTCCCCTACCAGGAAGTCAGTCTTCTACAGATTGGCCATTACCTCTCAGCGGACATCAGTCTTCGACAGGCTGACACCAACAACAGCCTCTCATCAGAGCAGGGGGTATGACGAAGCCACTCCAACGACAGAGGTAGTCCCGGCGGCAAGAAATGCTCGACGTCGTCACTGGCACCGAGTGAGAAAAGCTGGGGGTAATTCCCCCTCTGGACTTACCCCACCAGCTCCAACGGTGGGAATTTATGCTGCTGTTCCAACTGGGAATAGCTTCGAGCCACTCAGGAGGGTGCATAAGAACTCTCCAACTGCTATACTAAAGAAGTCTCCTCCGCCTGCTGAAAACACAACACAGGTGAAGCCGGAGCATTCCCCTCAGCGGCTATCCTCCAAAATCCACAGGGTCTGGCGAAGAGTCCAAGACTTTGTAATTGACCAAGACTACTCCTGCCGACTGAAGAAAATGAAGGCTCGGCAAGAGGAGGACCATCCCGTAGCCATACCACAGAAGATATCATGGATGCCTGTTGCAACAACCCCCTCAACTTCGATCGCCCACAAAAGGAGGAGACCGGAGAAGATCCCCATGCCTGCGACAAATTTCAAGGGCACTGAACCTAAACGCCCCAAGTCAGAGGGCATGATAGTGCACACTGTATATATAGTTTCCGGGAAAGAGGAAAGCCATGCTTCCGTAGGTCATCGACCACTCACTTGGTCGTTGACTAAAACCCAGGAGCAACAACAAAGGCTCCAGGAGATGCTAACGAAAATGGCCGCACTCACTGGGCAGAAAGAAAGCCCGGAAGCATCATCGGAACAACGCCAGGATCAAGAGACCGACGATGAATTCTTACGAAGGTTGCTCGAAAAGAAGGATAAAGAGGCCACGGAACAAGCTGCTAACATAAAACAAATGGCGCTCCTGTTTTAAGACATCGTAGGGATGATGATCCAGCCGGACCCTCCCGCCGAAGATCCCCCGATAATCACTGAAGACGACAGAGGGGAGACATCAAACCCTCTTCCGGCTCTATCAGTAGACAGGGAGGAGATGATCTCGAATGCTTCCCTTGATGACTACATAGCTCAACAAATATGAGCTCATCAGGCAAGCGAAGCTGCTGGCCAAGTCGTCAGAACTGGGCGACCTTATCCAGGCCGGTACGATCAAATTAAGTACTCGTCGGGATATACGATCCCTAAATTCCATGTGTATAAGGGGACAGGCAACCCCCATCAGCACATCACTTAGTTCAGAGCTTTATGCGGCAATACTGAAGGCGATGACAAACCGCTGCTTCGCCAGTTCGTCGGCAGCTTAGCGGAGACAGCGTTTGAATGGTACTCGGAACTTCCGAATGACTCTATCAAAACATTTACAGAAATGGAGCAGTTGTTCACCCGGCGTTTCGCAAGCGCAAGCGAGCGCACCCCAATCACGGTATTGATCAATACCAGGGTGAAGCCAGGAGAGACCTGGGTTCAATACGTAATTCGGTGGCGAAACCTATGGCCAAATGCGAACAACGCATTGAAGAAGCTCCTGCCGTGGGCATGTTCGTAGGGACCCTCGATCTGCAGGCAACTGTATCCCAATTTATGATGTTCTTCAATCCGACCACCTTCCAAGCCTTGATCGAAAAGCTGGCCCAAATAGACCAGATGGGCCATAGGCCGTCCTCCTCAAAAACGGATCTTCGGAATGAAAAGGGCAAAGGGAAAGCGATCTTCGTTGCCAACGCTCAGCAACAACCGAGTGACCCGAAACCGGTTTCTCGCCAAAGCAACAAACCACGATCCCTCGAAGAAGAGTTGAGACGCCCTTACTCATTCCCTCGAGATAAAACGAGAAGACTGTTCGAACTGGCGGTGCGCAATAGGCTCGTCACTCTACAGGATCCGAGACGCCCATTGCAGCCTGGTGACGTCAACCATCCTAACTACTGTCCCTACTACATAATAGTGGGCCACCCAATCATAGATTGCTACTTCTTCAAAAACTGGGTTGAAGACCAGTACCAACAGGGCAAGTTCGTGTTGTCTGAAAACTGGAGGGTAAACCCGCCACAGCAGCACGCTCCTAAAAAGGTGGACAAGCCGGGGGCATCATGCTCATTTATAGAGGAAGCTCCATGGGAAGTTATTCTTTCGGCTAAGACTAAAATAATACTGAAGGATCTTCAAGCATGTCCGGCGATTAGATGGAAAAGCCCACTGGAGCCCGAGATCATTAAGGGGATGCTGAAACCGCGCCCGACACCGAGAGTTGGTAGCGATGGGCAAAATACCCAGGCCCAACCATCAAAGTCTTCGAAGAAAAAGAAGAAGACCAAGAAGACCGCGTAGCCTGACGACAAGCGCACGGAACTGCCGCTGGAGGAATACAACCAGAGGGCACAAACCCCAGTCACACTCCAAGAGTTTCTTAACCATATCCTTGAGAGCAGAGACAATAACAATGACGAGGGATACGACTCTTCAGAAAAACCCGAGGATTATGTGGCAAGTTGCCACATGATCTCTCATTCTTTGGTAAATGACGAAGAAGCTCACTCGGCGTTAGAAGATAACATAGAGAAGCCGGGCGTAAGATCGGTGTCAAAATCCTTGGAACCGTCCGATGAGCTGATTGATATGCTGTTGAACGAAGCCCGTCAGAAGAGCAAAGCTGATCGAGAGCGTGAAGCGGCCGTATACGAAAGGGCCAAGTATCGGCGTTAGGATGAAGAGGCTGCAGCGAAGATCAATCACAAAGCACTCCGGCCAGATCGAAGCACACCCGCAGCAGAAAAAAGTAAGTTCAAGATGGAGAAACGGTTCGCCAAAGCCCTATCAATCGGAATGAAGCTGCCACCTTTCAAAGGAAGTACTTCTGGGAGTATGCGCCTTGAAGAAGTGGGCGTTCATCCGAGCTACTGCTTATACCATCAAAGGTTACACACCCCACTGAAGAATGCAATGCCTTCAAGAAATGGTGGTTAGGATATGCTGCTCATCGACAACACTTCAAGAGGATGAAGCGGGAAGCTCGTCGACAGCGAAAAAGTGTGACAAATGAGCGTGAAGGAACTACTGGCAACTGTCACATGGTTGATACCAGGAGATCTCAAGTTTTCACCATTGGAAGCGATTCTGATGAAGAAATAGCCCTCAGCCCTCTCTTCAAAGAATCCACCTCAGAAAAAGAGGAAGTGATAAAGAACTATGAAAATATCCAGCTGCGTAACCGTACGTTGCCCGAAAAGAATCTCGGGTCTACAAATAAGGGATCGAATAAAAAAGACAAGGGGAAGGAAAAAGTCCCTGAGGATATCGCCCTCAATGATAGAGTCATTGAAGAGCTTAGAGCCAAGGACCCGCCTAGGAAAAACAAAGTGGATTACAATGTCCTGGCGCACCTGAGAAAGATACCTGTTCATATCATAATATTACATTATTATATTCCCCATTCTTATTCATTTTACAAATAAACATGTGCTTTTGACCCATGTCTGCTACTTAGTTACAGGTTACAGATTCTCGGGACAAAAACAGTAAAAAAAAAGACGATACAAAAGTGAGACTACGACCAATAAATGTTGGAATCTTGATCAAGCCTGCACGAATATCAGTTCACAAAGTACAAGGCAGCGCAAGATTCAAGACTTCGTCATGAAGCAACGGTAAAAGTTCACTACAATTGTTCACTGTGGAGATCTGGAAGAAACCTTGAAGCCAATCTGAGAAAAGAGCTGAAGAAAATTGAATAAAACATGCGCCAGAAGATTTCCAGAAAACATGAAGCATCGAACACCCAACTTGGCCGCGGAACCGCGGCCAAGGCATGCTATTGGCCGCGGAACCGCGGCCGGGTTATGCCCATGTCAGTGGAATTTTTGTGGCGGTGTGCGGATTGTTGACTAGGTCTTTTTTTAGGGGGTATTTTTGTAAAAGCAGATGTGACGCGATTGTAACCTAGGGTTTCTATGAATCTATAAATAGAACCCTAAAAACCTTTTTTGAGGTCATGCCTCTTTTCATTTCATAAATTCAGATCTGTACTGTGTTGATGTCTGGAGAGAGCCATCAATAAAAATTAGTAAGTTTTTCTATTTCTTTGCCTTAGTTTACTTTTAATTTAGAATGTCATTCAATTCCCTAATGAGCAAGTAGTCTCCTCGCTTGTTAGGGTTAGCTTTAGGGAAAGGTTTGAGAGATGAACTCTCTCACCCCTTTCTTTCCCCATCACACATAATAATTAGAACTCCATGCATACATACACACACCGTTTCCTGTGGCACCTTACCCCTCGAGATAACGGTGATACCGTAGTATAAATGACCGGTTGCGTACGTTTTCCATGGAGGTTAGGGTAAGGATCGATAAAGGATGGACAGGAACCTAGAGGAAGAACACCGTTTCTTCCCGATGGTACTAATCCCTTTTATTGATAATTACCATAACCCCTAATAGATCTAAAATAGGGCATTGAAAGAGGTGAGGAAACATTCAATCTCCCGACTTACCCTAGACCTAACCCTAGCAAGACTTAGATCTAGATAATCTTAGTATAAATCAATTTAGGTTTTAGAGATAATCAATCCGACACCCATCGGAATTAACTCGTTAGAGTGATTAGGAAATTCACAAAATCCCTGTGGACCGACCTGTACTCACCGGCTAGCTACCAAGCGACGCCGTTCTTGATTGCGGTAAAATTATATTTTTGATCGTTAAAATCTCTCCAAATCAATACCCTCACAGTTAAGCATTTTGGATGCCCTTCTCCTGTCTAAAAAGGCACGAGATTCTCTGATCAGGGCATTACAAGAGCTCGAGCAGTTTCAAACTTTCCTTACCAAAGAAAAAATGAAGGACGAGCTGGAAGAAATTCACCCAGCTGACATCATTTTTGGCGATGAAGATCTCCTCCTCGGAACATGCGAGCACAACCGTCCCCTGTATATCACCGGGTACTGCCATGACATCAAGATAGGGAAGATCCTGGTTGACAACGAGTCCTCCGTCAATCTTCTCAATGTGAGAGTGTTGAAGGAAATTTGCATGAACGTGCAACACCTGGCTCGAGATAAAATTACCATCTCTGGTTTTGACTCCCAATCATCACGAACACTCGGGTCTGTAATATTGACATTACGCTTCGGGTTGCTCGTCACTAATATCAAATTTCATGTCATTGACGCCAAGACTTGTTACAACGCTCTGCTCGACAGGCCTTGGTTACACGAGTATAATAACATCCCTTCTACACAATATCAGTGTATGAAGTATTTCATAGACGGTCTCAAGTACACCGTGACTGGGGAACAAAACCCATTCTCCGTAAATGAAGTCCGAAAGTACAAATATGCAAAGTATTTCTTACCAGACTTTGAAGACACGGAAAGATGTCATAAGCCGGAGAATAAACAAAAAGCTATCGCCATTATTCCGGTCTTCGGGAGTGATATCGAAGAGAAAGAAGAGATAGTCTATTCGGGGCAGCCCCAATGCAACAGGCCTGGACCATCTACCCCTATTATGGTCTTCGGCAGCAACTCTGAAGACGAGGTCAACGCAGTGTTCTCTGTTCGTCCATTAATACAGACCTTCGCTGGAGCTGATCAGAGTTTGCAAATGTTGGAGATAGTGCTCTCAGAGTCAATTATTAGGTCACAGGTACGTGATTGTAATGATTGAGGGAGGACCTATCCCGGTAGGACAGTCTTACTCGTAATGATAGTATGCTATCTGGTTTACCTTTATCATCGTGTACTGCTTTAGGTGACCTGACACGTCGCTATTACACGTTGATAGAGCCCCTAGGATTCTTGCTTGACCACCAGCAGTATGAGGGCGATCATATAAGTGGGAGCTGGGGGTCTACAAGCATATCCTTAAAAGGTCCCTAGTCGTGGGAGTTTCGAGACCGGGCATCGATACTCCATTAGTAGACTAGTGTATACAGTCGAGACCCCGACGAGGGGCGGTGGCCGGTCTCACAAGCCACTGGTGTCAGTTGGATCACCTAAGATGTATACAGGTGCTCATTGGGTTATGAGTACACCGGACAGGACTCGCCGGGAACATGCTAGTTGGTCATATACCAGACGTCAGATGGCAGTTCCCTGGTGACATGTGTGCAGGTTAGTTCATCGACCTGGGGATCGTCATTTGTCTCGTGTGAGTTCCCACTGTACTTTGATTACTACCCTACCACGGCTCAAAGGAGTCGTGCAAACAGGTTTTAGTTGGGTGCAGTCCCGAGCCACATGGAGGCAGTGAGCGTATCTTCAGGGGTTCGTCTCTCCCGGTATTGGGGGTGAGGTCGTGCTGTGTCTAGGAGAGCCATTACACGAAGCCCTCGGCCGAGGCAAGGAGATTTACTGGTAGGTATTCCAGTAGTATCTCAGGGTGTTCTGGGCTACACTCCGACACGACTTGTACCGCTTTTGGGGGTCTGACTTTTACCAACCCCCTAGGCCCGCCATGCGATGCTCATAGACGAACGGACCGAACTGCACGGATATTGTCACTGACAGGCTCAGTTGGGTGTCGGGGTGAGCTTCCTCATCGACGTCCCTTTTGGTCAATAGCTGGTGGCCCGTCACGTATTGGCATATACCTCTGACGTGCTAGTGGTTAAATCCACAGCCATAGTATTGACGAGTCTTTAGAGTCCACCACATTTACAGTTACTCAGCTTTCGGGCGAAAGGTTGTAGAGGCCGTATGGAGATATGGCAAGGTCCGACCAGATACGTGCGGTATTGCACGGATCGGGATCGGACAGTTTGTACTATAGGCCGTATGGTTATATGGAAGGGTTCGATCAGATACGTGCGGTATTGCACGGATCAGGATCGAACGGATATTACTGGCCGGCTTTGGTTTAAGCCGGATTCTAGTATAGTACAGTGTAGATTTTGTCTCATTGCATTTGTATTTCGGTCGGAATACAAATGCGGGTGTGTATGCACAGTATCGGGGTTTTCCTGTAATTTATTACGGGACCAGTTTTTGGAGTTGCCAGTTTGCTTTCCGTTTCGGCCGATTTCCATTGTTCCGTTCATTGGCCGAAGATTGGTGGAGGAGGGCTTATTTGCATTGTTGCAAATAGGCATTTGTGGAAGGGGGTCTTTGCATTTTGTTGTATCATGATAGCACCCTCCTTTGACTTGCTTGACTTCATACTTCATGATGGCTTGACTTTGTTAGCATCATGGTTGTTGATGATGGTTGTGGTTTTTGCTTGTGATCATATTCTTTCTTGATGCCCTCTTGCATCATTGCTTCCACCCACCCCTTGACCTTGCTCTCTCTTTCTCTCTCCAATCACACAAGGGGGGGTGTGGGCCGGCCATTCCAAGAGGGGAATGGGATTCATTTCATTTGATGTGTGGAGAAAAATATGATACATTCCTTCTTGAGTATGCTCCATTTTTTCTCACCTCTCTCCAAGCTCTCTTTTTCTTCACCAATGGCAATTCCACAAACCCCAAAAATGAGACTTGCTCACTACATATTCTACAACGAACCTTGGGCACGTCGAGTAGCCGGCTTCGTGCCCGAGTTGCCTCGGCATTGAGGTGGGAGCCCGTAAACGATGTAGGCAACGTGGTGCACTTCCGGCAACGAGGATGAGACGGACGGAGATCCCGCGAGGAGATCGGATTGGAGATGAAGACCGGAGGACTTGGATCGTCGGTATATCTCTTTCCCATCTTCTAGTTAGCTTAGACTTGTTAATGGTAACGATCCGGGTGTTTAGTGCGCGGTGGTGCCGGTTTGCTAAGTCCGCAAAATTAAAGTTTTTCACCGCTTCCGCATTCCGGCGTCGGATTGACGGCCGGGGCGCCGCCGTGCACTTACAGTGGTATCAGAGCCTCGCCATTAACTTAGTCTAACTTTGTGTAATGTGTTTGCATTTCCGATCGATCAAAAAGTTCCAAAACTGCATTTAAGTTCGCATCAGTTTCTGTTGAAAATTTTTGGTCTCGAAAAATTTTTCAGGTTATAAAATATTGATGTACTGGAAAATATAAGAGTTCTGTAAAAATTTGACGAAGTAACTCCACAGTTGGAGCGCGGAACCGCCGCGAAAACCCCATTTGTGCGGCCCTTCCGCCGCGCACTATTCACATCACTTCACCATTTTTTTACAGAGGCCTTCTGGGCTTAAAATATGGGCTTTGGAATATTAAAGTTGGGCCAATTGTTTCTGTGAGTGCTACAGTTTTCTTTGGGGCCCACTTGTTAATTGTTTGATCAATCGGAAATTTTTTAAACACATTTTTCACAGTATTTACATTATATCTGCGACCGTGAATGTCACTTGATCGGTAAATCCGGTCTAACTGCTATAGCCCGGTTAGACGGATTTGCGAACGTGACTTTCACGTTGATGTTTTGTTTTTGCTGTGATGTTGCGGATCGGTCGTGGGGGATAGCCTGGATGCAATGCTAGTACTGTGCTGTTGTATTATGTACATTTGATATTGCGGGGCGAGCGTCCGACATGTGGACTGCCGTCACTGCCTGATTGTATTATTATTTTGGGGCACGACCTGGTTGCGGTCGATGTACCCGGTGTATGTATATTTTACTTTCTGTACTAGGGTTACCCCGCGGAGGGGCGCACGGATAGCCGGGTTCTAGAGGGCAACAAGCCCGAATCTCATGGCATTGAGACGGAGGGGGCTTCACTCTAGGATTGGCGGGCTATTCGCCGCACTCGTAGGGGGTACAGGTTGACCCAGGAGGGGTGCCCAAGTTACCGGATTCCGTGAAGTGCTGGGTGGTCCATTCACGGCGCTGAAGAGGGCTGCCTCGCTTCAGGTTTTGGCGGGTGACTTGCCGCGCCCGTAGGGGTCTAGGATTACATTGCACAGGCTATCCACACGACCAGGGGAACGTCGGGTTTCAGCAGTGGCTCTGTGAAACCCGGGGATCCCAGATATCTGTATTGTTTCTGTGATGCTGTACATTTTCTGTGATGTTGCATTTCTTTCACGCCTTGAGCGAAATATAATATATTGGTATATATATTAGTAGATGTTGTATATGTTTTACATCCGCGCTAGTCCAGTCCCCGCTCTGTCGTTAGTTAGCTAACCTAACGGGTAATGACGGGACCCAGTGGCGAATGCGGATGGCATATACGTACATCAGTATATTTTCGTTCTTTTTGGTGTGATCAATTGATGGGACTGCATTGATTCGGATCAATGCAAGTTAAAAACAAACCTAATCTGATGTTGTTGGAACACTTTTCAAAAAGCTGTTATTGCAAGGACGTTTACTTTTGTTTTGCATCGTGGTATTCATTGGAATATCCTGCTCCTCAGTCGACGAGGCAAGGGCCGAGATCCCTTCATCGGGAGTGACCCCTTGGACAGAAGTTTGCGTCAGGGCATTAACTTCACTATAGCCGATTACTTTTGCTTTGCATCGCGGTATTCATTTGGAATATCCTGCACCCCATTCTACGGGGAAAGAGCCGAGATCCCTTCACCGGGAGTGACCTCTTTAGCAGCGGTTTTCGTCACTATATTTTTAAAAAGCTATCCGTTCCTTCGACGATATCAAGTTCATTACGTTAAAGGTTTTCGCAAGAAACCATTCGTAGCCCTCCGTCGTTTCAGACGGGTAGCACGTAGTATTCATGCTATGTTTGTTGACCTTCGTCAAGGCATAGTGTATGGTAGCTGCTTGTTACCTTTCTGTTGCATAGATAGATGCGTTGGTTTGGGACAGTCGTATAGCCTTGTTGACCTTCGTCAAGGGCTTGTACGGGTGGATTCAAATTAACCTGGATAATGACGGGTAGAACTTGACATGTGACTTATGATTTGTTGACCTTCGCCAAGGTCATAAGAGCATGGGGCAGAAATCACATCGGGAGTTTCAAAAGAACTGAAACTTGCCAGATATGCGCATACCTTCTGGAGTGTGATGACGTGAGCGGATTCCGTCACGTTATCATGCGATGATAGTTGGATCCCGATTCCCACTGATGAGTTGGTATACTCCTCGGGTGATCCCGACTAATTCTTCTTTCAGGTTTGGAGGAGAATTTGAGGTACAGTGGGAGGTTTCCAGATTAGATAAATTGGTGACCATTCTGATCTAGGTTAGAGTGCACGCTGAGTGTTTCTTTTCTCTCTCTCTTTGGCAGCGACCATTGACCCGACCCTAAGACTATGACTCAGTGACCAAGTTGACCGAACCTTCTTAAACACCGGCTTTTGGATTGTCAGAGTTGCAAACCTCATTGCCACTCCTACTTTTACCCTTTTCTCCAGGACACCCCGTTTTACTACGAACGTCCACTTCCATTGGACAAAACCATCGTATGGTTAGATACGAACTCGAAAGAATTTATTCGAGGATGGTTTCCGGTTCTGGAGAAAACGGATAGGATTATTCAGTTGTCTTTTCCTTTTACCCTCTCTCAGGTTACGAGTACTCCTTGGTTTAGGGGTAGTACACCTATTACGCAAATTGGATTGTCTTCTTCCAAACCTTAGGCTGGTGCCGACCGGTAGGGAATGAAGAAAACCAATTAGCATAACGATGGTGTGCAGAAGGTATTAAGTTCAGACAAAGCAAGGGATTAGTAAGAGGGCAAAGTAAATTGCAACAGATATTCACGACCAAACCAAATATTTCGTTACCACTCCCAAATCACCTTTGTATTTCTCCAGGACACTCCGTATCACTACGAAGATCCACAGTTTATTGGATATTCCATCGTATGGTTATATACGAACTCGAAAGGAACTTGTTCCAGTTCGGGGATGGATCCTGGTTCAGGAGAAATAGGAATAAAGTACATTCAGGTATCTTTTATCTTCACCTTCTCTCATGTTGCGAGTGATCCTAGGATTAGGACAGTACACCCATTATGCTTTTTGGATAGTCTTCTTCCAAACCATAGGCTGGTGCCGAACGGTAGGGAAGGAAGAAAACCATTTGGCCTAAAGGGGTGTGCAGAAGGTAAAGACTAAAGACATATGAAGGGATTTGGAGAGGTGGCAAAGGATTATACGGTTACAGTCATGAATCTGGTAGAGGCATTACTAAGAATACCGGGATACCCCATCGGAACATTTCAATGTTTCAGGTTCGCTGTGTACTGTTAAAAGAAAACTGATTTCCCGATTGGACACTTGCTCCAGGGTATGTATTTACCAGGTACGATTCTCACATCTGTATGGTTTTACAGATGATGAGTGGGAGTAAGTTATTGGGAATTGGGTGATTATCCTCATTATATCGGGATTCGTTGTAATCGGGGATATTTGAGGAAATCACCTGGGCTGTTTGCCGGTCGGCAAATATTTGGTTTTGAATATCCGCTGTTATGCACCAATTTCAAATTGATATATCTGTACGTCTATTTTCATAGAGTGAGATATACCTTTCTGAAATAATGTCTACGACATTTACCTATATCAGTGGATGGTTAGGTAAGGAGCATTAAACAGCGGTGTAATTCTTCTTAACCATAAGTACAGTTTTCAACCTACGACACACAGTGAATGAGTTATCAGACTCAAGGGACTTATACAAAGGATTGTATGTTGTCCAGGGTCCATCAGGACAGAGGGGTTGGTCCTCGTACTACATTCAGTCTACTTATGACTTCTCAAGTTTTTAGACAGGTGTTTCGCGGAAACACAGGGTCTGAATGTTGAGAAGTTATAGGTATTTGAATAGAGTAGAGAACCAGGTGTAGCAAGTATCGGGATTCTTCAAAGTGATCGAAGATGTAGATACTTGTATATGGTATTCAGTTAATAGTAATGATAAAGAGATCTTGCTTCTCTTTCAGGTTACTCATAATTGGAAGTATTCCTAAGTTGAGTAACGCTGATCAGGCCTTCTTCCATTTAGTTGACATGCACTCGAGACAGCTGCATGATTTGAATCTGGTTCAATTAAATCAGTGCCTCTGGTCCTATATTGGATATAGAACAGTTCATATCTTAACGATGTTAAGGTACGGGGAGTTGTACGGTTTATGCTTAAAACCAGACACTGGACAACTCAAGGCACGTTTCTGTAATGGCTGTTTGTGGGTTGACCCAGGCTATGACGCGGGTTGATTTTCTACCATCTGGATGAACAATAGCAATATTGTTCTAGACTCGCCACAGTTTTAAATAAAATGAACTTTTTCAGAAAACAGTAGTGGGAGTATGGTAGAACTGGAAGTGATTCCAGAACCACAAACGATTGCTGAAGATTTGATAAGGAACCTAAAGATTCAATCTGGATTGACATTCCATTGGCCACTCCGCTGATAAGGTGGGTAACTTCAGGCACCCGAGAGGTACTACGGTTGCCTCAAGGACGGTGACAGGGAAGTTCTTGTTTACCCACAATTACCATTGTTGTTGTTCCAGGCTGCGAGACCCGGCGGGAGGATGAGTATAGCGTCGTTCTAAACTAGTTTTAGAAGTGGACGTCTATATGACTCTGCCAGAGGGTTGTCGTAGTCAGTGGGAGCAGCGGAAGCATTGGTGGACAGGAAGCTTATGTCTATTTATAGACTAAAGCAGATATAGCGGAAATAGATCATCTATTTCTGACGTGACAGTCATGGGTTTGACTTCATCAGAATAGGGGATGGATCTGTTGAGAAGGTAGTAGGGTGTGACATCCTGGTATTAGGATGACATACACAGAATAGGAAAGGAAACTCCTATACTACGATCGGTTATACTTTGGTCGTCACACAGTGTTTTCTCCATATGGGATATGGATTTTGTATCAGACATATTGGTTACTTGATCTATGGCTTTAGATCTAGATTTGGGTGGTTTCCCAATCCGGGTACTTGACAGCATTCTAAGAGTATTTAGGATGGACGACTCCTGGCACGGTAGTGTACCTGCAGGTAACGGAGTCACCCTCTCCAAAGGTGTCTTACAGACTAAAGGGGAGAGGGACGGGCATGATTGGCAGATCACTTGCTCAGGCAATTGAGTCAATCGTGAGATGTCAAGTACCACACCAGATGTTGTTCTTGCACTAGATGCAATAAGTTGACATTAATCCAATCCTGGAGAAACGGTCGGAAGCAGTTTTAGAACATAAGTGCATGTTCTAGGGATATGATAACGACAGCCTCATGTGGGAGACAGTTATCATTCCAGGCTTCCAAGGTGACATGGACGACAAGGAGGTTGTCAGAGCTATAGTTTTTCCTTCTGACGAGGGGCAGTATTTTGGACAGGTGGTCCAAGGCAATACTGAGGGAGGCATGGCGCAGGATACTGATTAAGTTCAGTTGACAATACAGTCTAAGAAGTTTGGATTTGGAGTTCATTTATGAGCTATGTCCCATCAGACATCCAGGCACATTCTAAGAAAGGTATTGCTCTTTTCGGGAGATGGCTTTCTCCGCGAACTTGAGATATAGAGAGACATAGAAAGAAACAACTAAGCGGATCCACTCACTGAGGCTATTCCTCGAACGCAATAGTTCCGCAAACGAGCTTTATGAGACTGACTAGTAGAGGAGTTGGATGTTCGGTATCACACGGGCTGTGAGTATGCGACATCGCAATAATTAGCCTTGAGTGCAAGTGGGAGATTGTTGGAGATAGTGCCCTCAGAGTCAATTATTAGGTCACAGGTACATGATTGTAATGATTGAGGGAGGACCTATCCCGGTAGGACAGTCTTACTCGTAATGATAGTATGCTATCTGGTTTACCTTTATCATCGTGTACTGCTTTAGGTGACCTGACACGTCGCTATTACACGTTGATAGAGCCCCTAGGATTCTTGCTTGACCACCAGCAGTATGAGGGCGATCATATAAGTGGGAGCTGGGGGTCTACAAGCATATCCTTAAAAGGTCCCTAGTCGTGGGAGTTTCGAGACCGGGCATCGATACTCCATTAGTAGACTAGTGTATACAGTCGAGACCCCGACGAGGGGCGGTGGCCGGTCTCACAAGCCACTGGTGTCAGTTGGATCACCTAAGATGTATACAGGTGCTCATTGGGTTATGAGTACACCGGACAGGACTCGCCGGGAACATGCTAGTTGGTCATATACCAGACGTCAGATGGCAGTTCCCTGGTGACATGTGTGCAGGTTAGTTCATCGACCTGGGGATCGTCATTTGTCTCGTGTGAGTTCCCACTGTACTTTGATTACTACCCTACCACGGCTCAAAGGAGTCGTGCAAACAGGTTTTAGTTGGGTGCAGTCCCGAGCCACATGGAGGCAGTGAGCGTATCTTCAGGGGTTCGTCTCTCCCGGTATTGGGGGTGAGGTCGTGCTGTGTCTAGGAGAGCCATTACACGAAGCCCTCGGCCGAGGCAAGGAGATTTACTGGTAGGTATTCCAGTAGTATCTCAGGGTGTTCTGGGCTACACTCCGACACGACTTGTACCGCTTTTGGGGGTCTGACTTTTACCAACCCCCTAGGCCCGCCATGCGATGCTCATAGACGAACGGACCGGACTGCACGGATATTGTCACTGACAGGCTCAGTTGGGTGTCGGGGTGAGCTTCCTCATCGACGTCCCTTTTGGTCAATAGCTGGTGGCCCGTCACGTATTGGCATATACCTCTGACGTGCTAGTGGTTAAATCCACAGCCATAGTATTGACGAGTCTTTAGAGTCCACCACATTTACAGTTACTCAGCTTTCGGGCGAAAGGTTGTAGAGGCCGTATGGAGATATGGCAAGGTCCGACCAGATACGTGCGGTATTGCACGGATCGGGATCGGACAGTTTGTACTATAGGCCGTATGGTTATATGGAAGGGTTCGATCAGATACGTGCGGTATTGCACGGATCAGGATCGAACGGATATTACTGGCCGGCTTTGGTTTAAGCCGGATTCTAGTATAGTACAGTGTAGATTTTGTCTCATTGCATTTGTATTTCGGTCGGAATACAAATGCGGGTGTGTATGCACAGTATCGGGGTTTTCCTGTAATTTATTACGGGACCAGTTTTTGGAGTTGCCAGTTTGCTTTCCGTTTCGGCCGATTTCCATTGTTCCGTTCATTGGCCGAAGATTGGTGGAGGAGGGCTTATTTGCATTGTTGCAAATAGGCATTTGTGGAAGGGGGTCTTTGCATTTTGTTGTATCATGATAGCACCCTCCTTTGACTTGCTTGACTTCATACTTCATGATGGCTTGACTTTGTTAGCATCATGGTTGTTGATGATGGTTGTGGTTTTTGCTTGTGATCATATTCTTTCTTGATGCCCTCTTGCATCATTGCTTCCACCCACCCCTTGACCTTGCTCTCTCTTTCTCTCTCCAATCACACAAGGGGGGGTGTGGGCCGGCCATTCCAAGAGGGGAATGGGATTCATTTCATTTGATGTGTGGAGAAAAATATGATACATTCCTTCTTGAGTATGCTCCATTTTTTCTCACCTCTCTCCAAGCTCTCTTTTTCTTCACCAATGGCAATTCCACAAACCCCAAAAATGAGACTTGCTCACTACATATTCTACAACGAACCTTGGGCACGTCGAGTAGCCGGCTTCGTGCCCGAGTTGCCTCGGCATTGAGGTGGGAGCCCGTAAACGATGTAGGCAACGTGGTGCACTTCCGGCGACGAGGATGAGACGGACGGAGATCCCGTGAGGAGATCGGATTGGAGATGAAGACCGGAGGACTTGGATCGTCGGTATATCTCTTTCCCATCTTCTAGTTAGCTTAGACTTGTTAATGGTAACGATCCGGGTGTTTAGTGCGCGGTGGTGCCGGTTTGCTAAGTCCGCAAAATTAAAGTTTTTCACCGCTTCCGCATTCCGGCGTCGGATTGACGGCCGGGGCGCCGCCGTGCACTTACAGCAAATTGTCATGGTTCCGCAGCAACATTACAGGGAGATTGATGCGCTCGATACATATAGCGTACAAGAGCTGCAGACTTTCTACGTCCGTCCAGGCGAAGAGGTGAAAAGGCGATCCTCTTCTATCGATCCGCGGAGACCAAAGTGGAGAAAGAAATCTGGCATGGTGCCGATTTTGCGCTTGACAGGCTCCAACCAATCTGTCTGCCCAGATACTACGCAGAGGGATTGAGAAGGTTATTAAGATGCCAAGGCGTACCCTTCAAGCAAACCGTGCGACAGGACCAATTCTACAACAAAATCTGGGACGTTCCCGGGACTCAGCGAAAGATGCCCAACGGGTGGATAGAGACGACCAGTCTTGGATACGTTCGGTCCAAGAAACGGGAACGACTCCATGGTTGCTACGTCATAAATGATTTCGATGAAGAAGGGAGTGCTCTTTTAGAAGACGCTGACGTTGAACCAGTACGAGGTCCTGCCATAAAAATGCCAAGTATGTCATTTGAAGAACAGATCGACGAGCTAATAAGGGAAGCGGGTCAAAAGGTTCAAGCTGACCACAGCTGCGAAATGGCCATTTACGAGAAAGCCAGGACGCAACGCCTCATTCAGCAAGCTACGGAGGATGACGATGCCATTCACCATCAGCCCACCGAGCATTCCTTAGACAAGAAAATGGGTCGATGCGGAGGTAAAAACAAGGTAAAGAATGGGAAAAACGTTCGACAGCGGCAAAGCGGATCCAAGAAACCACGCGATCGAGAAAAGGTCAGTCGGAATCCGTCTCTTATGAAAAAGATGGGAAGAGCCTATTCTTTCCCTCGAGACAAGACAAAGAAAATCTTTGAACTTGTCATGAAACACCAAATGATGACACACCCGGAGTCTCGGCACCCCGAACAAGAAAACGAGGTCCATCACCCGGATTATTGCTCCTATCACCGAGCAATAGGGCATCCTCTTGAAGACTGCTTCACCTTCAAAGACTGGGTCGAAAACCAGTACCGACAAGGCAGGTTTACTCTATCCAATAGTTGGAGGGTAGCCCCACCACAAAAGCATGTGCCAAAAGCAACGTATATAGCGAGAGTAGAACCAGATCAATATCGATCTTGGAAACGATCTCGTACCTGCCATACGATAACACTATCGGCAGAGGGAGAGCACGAGAATATGGATGACCTCCCCTGGTGCTTCGAAAATGAGGATGGGGATGAGTTGATCTCAAAATTTCCACCGGCGCCAAAAGAATTGGAAGATGGGATACACACCACTGTGGACAACTTAAGAAAAATCGACTTGGGGACGACAAACGACCCGCGACCAACGTTCGTCAGTGAGCTGCTGTCCAAAGAGCAGGTGGCTACGCTAAAAGACGTGCTCATGCAGTATAAGGACTGATTCATGTGGAACTATTCCGAGATGCCGGGACTAGATCCAGAAATAGCTATGCATAAACTGGCAATATCACCGGGCATCAACCCAGTCAAACAGGCGCCAAGAAGAATGTGGCTCAAACTTGAAATGAGTATCAACTCCGAAGTCAAGAAGCTAATCGACTCCGGATTCATCCAAGAAGTTCAATACTCTGATTGGATCACCAACATTGTCCCAGTGATGAAGAAAAATAGGACGGTGCGCATCTGTGTGGACTTTCGGCACCTCAACAAAGCCTGTCCGAAAGATGACTTTCCCGTACCGATTACCGAGCTAATAATAGATAACATGTCCACTCACGAAGTCTTCTTCTTCATGGATGGATCATCAGGGTACAATCAAATAAAGATGCATCCCGAAGACTAAAAGCATACTGCTTTCCGAACTCTTCTGGGCATATTCTGCTATAAAGTAATGCCATTCGGTCTGAAGAACACCGGCGCTACCTACCAGAGGGCCATAACGAAGATCTTTGATGACCTCATACATGAGATTGTCGAATGTTATATCGACGACCTCGTAGTGAAAAGAAAATCGTACGAGGAACACTGGGAGCATTTGAAAATAGTGTTCCAACGTCTTCTTACGTATAACCTGAAAATGAACACTCTGAAATGCGCATTCGGAGTCTTCTCAGGCAAATTCCTAAGGTTCATCATACGACACAGAGGCATCGAAATAGACCCATCGAAGATCAAGTCGATTATGGAAATGCCCACTCCAAGAACTCTGAAACAATTGAGGTCTCTACAAGAAAAGCTCGCGTATATCCGACGGTTCATAGCCAACCTCTCCGGAAAATACCGCCCCTACAGTCACCTGATGAAGAAGGGAACCCCGTTCATTTAAGATCGTAAATACCAGAGTGCACTGAACGAAATCAAGCAATACCCGCAGAATCCGCCGGTACTGACCGCTCCGGTCAAGGGAAAACCCCTCATTCTATACACAGCGGCCCTTGAAGGCTTCTTCGGCGCGCTATGGGCATAGGAGAACGATCAAGAGAAGGAGAGAGCTCTCTAATGTTTGAGTCGAGTTCTCCTGGGGGCAGAAAACAACTACTCCCCTATCGAAAAACACTGCCTGGCGTTAAGCTTCGCAATAACGAAGCTTCGGCATTACGCCTTGGCGCATGAGGTCCATATCATATCAAAGGTGGATCCTCTCAAATATTTGATGTCAAGTGCCATACTAACAGGACGGCTCGCTAAATGGGCCCTCCTCTTGATGGAGTTATCGATAATCTATCAACCCCTCAAGGCAGTGAAAGGCCAAGTCATCGCCAACTTCATCGCTGAGCATCCGATACCTGCCGACTCACCCCTAAATTGCGAATTGCCATATGAACACGCGTTTGACACGATCGACGGGGAGAATGGAGGGAGTGATACCCGATGGGAACTCTACCTCGACGGGGCGTCTTCGATGAAGAAACGAAAACACAGCACCCCCATAATCAAATCTGGGCTAGGCCTTATCTTCGTGACTCCACAAGGAGGGATAATGTGCTTTGCCCTTTCCTTAATGGAGCCGAGGACAAACAATGCAGCTGAGTACGAAGCATTGATAGCAGGTCTGGAGATCGCTGTCGACATGGGGATCGAAAACCTCCTCATATACGGAGACTCCCAGCTGATCATTAGTCAAGTAAACGGCGACTACCAAATGTGCAAGCCAGAGTTGGTAAAATATGGTGAAAGAGTGCAACAATTGCTGACTCGAGTTCCCTCCTACGCCCAGGAAAGCATACCGCGTGCGGAAAATAGTAAAGCGGATGCATTAGCCAAACTTGCTAAGGAACTAGCTGACAAAAACCTCGATGATGTAAGAATCATTGTACAAAGCCGCCGGATTCTTGCGCCGGCAGAAATATCCCCGGAGTCGTCTAAAGAAAAGGAAGCAACCAAACAAGCAACCTTCCAAATAGAGGATGGAGAAAAAGTTGAGGATTGGAGAGAGGCCTTCATAGACTACTTCAAATCCCATCGAACGCCCGGAAAAGCATCCTCGAGACAATAGCTCATGAAATGAGCTCTGTCTTTTGCCTTCATAAATGATACTCTGTAAAAGAGATCGTTCAACCGTTTGTGGCTAAGGTGTCTGGGGCCATAAGAAGCAAGGAGAGTTATCCAAGAAACTCATGATGGACTCTGCAGTTCTCATCAAGCCGGGCCAAAGATGATGCTGAAGATCAAAAGAATGGGCTACTATTGGCCTATAATGATTCAGGACTGCCTCGAATACGGGAAGCGGTGTCACTCGTGCCAAATTCACGGGGACTTCATCCACCAGCATCCGAATCCGCTACACCCAACATTGGCTAGCCGGCCGTTCGAAATGTGGGGAACAGATATAATCGGGCCTATCGAACCGGCATCGTCCAAGGGATATCGGTTCATATTGGTGACAACTAATTACTTCTCTGAATGGGCAGAAGCAGTACCGCTAAGGGATGTGAAGACGGAGAACATCCTCCATTTCTTCAGGACACATGTCATCTACCGTTTCGGCACTCAGCGACAGACTATCTCCGATAACGGGCCAGCCTACAGAAGTCACAAAATCAGCCGCTTCGTACAGTAGCATAATATAGATTGGAGATGCTCTTCAGTCTATAATCTCCGAGCCAATGGTCTGGCTGAGGCTTTCAACAAGACCTTAACGAAGATCATAAAGAAAACGGTATCCAAAAATAAAAAAGACTGGCATGAGAGACTACATGAAGCTCTCTGGGCATATCGAACCACGTTCAAAACGGCTACGAATACAACGCTATATGCATTGGTATTCGACACTGAAGCGGTATTCCCCTTGGCAATAGAGCTACCCTCTCTACGGGTGGCGGTTCATTACGAGCTAATAGATAAAGAGAATGCTCATCTTCGGCTTGAGGTGCTCGACGCCCTCGATGAAACCCGTCTCATGGCGCAGCAAAACATGGAGGCTTACAAAGCAAGGATGACGTGCTCATACGAAAAATTAACTAGGACAAGAACATTCGGCCAAGGCGAACTCGTGCTAGTGTCAAAAGACCTATGATCCCCAATCGTGCCAAACGGGGGAAATTCGAGCCAAACTATGAGGGCCCGTACATCATAGACAAAGTTTACTAAGGTGAGGCCTACTTGCTCATGGATATGCATGGCGAAAGACCCTTCCGGTCGATAAACGGCCGATTCCTGAAAAAAATACTAAGCCCGACGAGTCACGGCCCAGTTTAATGATAGATGACGACGCCTATGTCCACTCGCTGTCTTCTTGAGTCAAAACTCTAAAAATAGTACCCAACAGTACTCCGTATCAAACATGGAGAGTTACGGACCATAACGTCCTTTAACTGGCTACGGACCGTAACGTCCTTAAACTACTACGTACCGCAACGTCCTTAAACTAGCGTGTAAGAAAAATGGTATGTCCACAAGATAAATGGGCACGGATGAAAACCCAAAAGGGCTTCGTGAGTAAAAACAGCAGGGCTACTGGCGAGTTTGTGAAAATCTGAAAGGGCGCAGAAAATACCTACGTGAGATCCTCTTGACCTTATGAGGTGAAAATACCTACGTGAGATCCTTATGACTCATAAAAGGAGCAACACACTTAGGAATCCCCACGATTCCTAAGAGAAATTACACTTACGAGATCCTCACGACTTGTAAGAAGAATTTCCTCCTATGAGACACTCACGGCTCACAGGATTCAAATACCTCAAGATACAGAGACCTGAACCTGTTCTTAAGACATCATATTCCCCAAATTGACCAACAGGCGGTCAATATTGACCCTTATATACAATCCACGTGCATAAATAAACGTTCCCTCACCTAGTCCTACCGATGGTGCGAAATCCCCCTATTTGGTGAACAACACCTGTAGGTCCTCTCGACTTGTAAGGAGAAAATGCTCTTGTGAGATCCTTACGACTTACAAGAGAAGATATCACTTAGGAATCTTCATGATTCGTAAGGAGAAAATACACCTATGAGATCCTCACGACTCGTAAGGAGAAAACCCTTTGTAAGACCCTTACGGCTAATAAAGTCAAAAGCCTTAGTCGGCAGGATCATAACCCTGTTTGCTAAGCCACCTTTGTTCAAGTTGATAAAGGCAAATGATGATTCGCTCCTGGCAATATTCTAGTAGTAGCGATACTGATGCCTAGATTAGCAACAAATTCCAAGACCTTTCAAGGCAAATGATGATTCGTTCCTGGCAATATTCCAGTCGCAGCAATGCTGATGCTAATATTGGTATCAGATCTCAAGTCCATACTCGCAACAAAAATCAGCGAGCCAAAAATGCATATAAAAACAGCCGAAATGTTTGGGCAACTCGTAATAAAAAGCGGCGAGTAAAAAGAAAAATAGCCGAAAAGATTGGGCACCGCGAAAAATAGCCGAAATGATTGGGCAATCGCGACTTTCGCGATATAAAGAGATGAAATGATAGAGCATCACGGAAAGAAAACCAAAAAAGAGAGATGAAACTTTTGCCCTACATGTGAGTCCATCCTGACCCCTGTATACAATCCATGGGCACGAATGAAAAGGGAACCACGTTTCCCCACCAGGCTTTGTCAAACGGAGAGTCAGATCTCAACGGCAACATCTACAGCCTAAAGACCACCACTATGCTTCTTCTCACTCCAAACGGATGCAGACGTAACGTCAACAACTGACCTCAGGGTCACAACGAAGCGGAGCCATGGCAAATTCCCTAGTTCCAAATCTCGATAGCCACATCTACAGCCTAGAGATCAACAACGACGTTTCTTCTCACTCTAACCAAATGCTGACGCAACGTCAACAACCGACCTCAGGGTCGCAATGAAGCGGAGCCATGGCAAAGTCCTTAGTTTCAAATCTCGACGGCCACATCTGCAGCCTAGAGATCAACAACGGCATTCCTTCTCATTCCAGCAGGATACGGACGCGACATCACTAATCGGAGCCACAGCAAAGTCCCTAGTTCCAAGACTCTATGGTTCACAGACAACCTAAAGACAACCCCCGACATTCGTCGCAATATTGCAGACACAATGTCAACAAACGAAGGCAAGAAAAATTCTTAGCGTCAGGGTCTTGACGGCAACTCAAATGAGACCTGAAAGACTATCGGAGATCATCCCACACCAGCGCGAAGTGGTTATGACTCGTCGGGGCTCCCAAGACGAGCCTAACCTCAAGTAAAAAGCAGCATGGAATATCCCTAGCGCTTGCTCTTCCGACGGTAATATCACCTGGGGGATTACTTGAAGACGTCTTGTCCAGCCCCCGAAGGGATCAGAGACACGACAGTCGCGAGGTTACTCGAACAACAAGATTGCCTATCGAGGAATATATCGGCCAACGCGACGGTATGACGGGTAAAAAACCCTAGTACCACAGACCCTAATAGACTTCTATTAGCAGTAGTTAACTGTGACGTTAGGACCTTCTTACGAGAACTTCTCGATTCGTTTCGACTCATAGGGAAATTAGTGTCCTTGCGAGAAATTCTCGATTCGTCTTGACTCGTAGGGAAAAGTCTTAGGCCACGGGGATATCACCCTGTCTCCTAAGCACTGGGGCCCTGCAACTAGGTCCAAGATGGACTATTGCATACTATCCACGGGCCACACTTTCCAAAGTCGAATATCGATAAGGAGGGAAACAACCACTTACAAGTCCTCTCAACTTGTATAGGGGAAAAATTCTCTTGTGAGATCTTTACGACTCTCAGGGGAAAGGCGCACTTAAGAGTCCTCACGACCCTTAAGGAGAAAATACACCTACGAGATCCTCTCGACTCGTAGGGATAAAAGTCTTTATGAGACCCTCATGGCTCATGAAATTGAAAAGTCTTAAGCGGCAGGACCTTAACCCTGTTTCCTAAGCCATCGCTGCCCAGCAGGGAGGTCCAGACAGACTGTCTACGGGCCACATCTACCAGAGTTACATACCAAAATGAGATAAAATATGTCTTTTATTCATGAATTCAATTGAATACAGGATACATCATATAAGAAAATCAAAAATGAATTCATGTTATTCATAAATTACAAATTTCCAGTCGATACAAAAAGTGCAAAGACGGCTATTAAGGAGGAGGCATCTTCAACAAGTCAACAAGCCGCTCGCGCGCTCCTCTCGATCCCTTCTCATGGTCAGCCACCACGGCCAACTCCGCTTCATTTGAGTCCCCTGCTGCAAACAGGACGAAATTTTTTCATCGATTTCTAGCATGGCAGCTTCGCAGTCCTGCATGACCCGCTCGGTGAAGTCAAGCGTCCGCCTTAGCGCCAACCCATCCGAAATACATCTCTGGAGGTTGTCAAAGAAAACTTTTAGCTGTGCAGCATTCGCTTCAATCTGGGC
Organism: Agapanthus africanus; assembly: GCA_030015575.1. Taxonomy (NCBI): domain Eukaryota; kingdom Viridiplantae; phylum Streptophyta; class Magnoliopsida; order Asparagales; family Amaryllidaceae; genus Agapanthus; species Agapanthus africanus. The sequence continues at coordinate 758,622,718 of CM057340.1, forward strand.
GCGCAATCGGACAGACTCGCTGAAAACTATCTCATGTTCCTTTCGTCTCAGGGTCGCCTCTTGTTCAAAATGGCGAATGAAAGGAACACTATACTCAACCCACGCAACACGTTGGGAGTTCAAAGCCAGAACCTCAGGAGCGAGAAGCTTGAGCTCAATCTCGTGAAGGCAAGCATCGATCTTTCTGCAGTAATTAACCCAAGAGCCAACGAGATCTTCATCATGGAAGTTCACGAGTGTCGCCAGCATTGGATTAACCTCAACAGAAAAATCTACAGCAGATGTGAGGGCCTCGGCATCAAGATATTTAATGAATTCGCTCAACATTCGTCTGCTGTTTGTAGTACTCCTGGAAGATGTGCATTTAGCGAAGGGCCCTGCGGGCATGGGAATGCGAGACTCAAAGGGAGCTAGAGCCGGTGCGATTGGTACAAAATGAATTACGGTCAAATGTTGACTCAGGAAATAAAGAAATCACATGGTCGATGAAGTCTATTATACCAGCTGTGACAAGCGGCAGGAGGGAGAGTGTCGGAAGCGCGGATATTCTTACGCCTCCTCTTTCGACCCGTGACGCTATATTCAATATGAAGAAGAATTAGCAACAACATGGCTATTCGTAAAAGAAAGGAAATGACGTCAGTTGAAGAATGTACTAACCAATACCAGAAGGTAAAACGATTTCCGACTAGAAGGATAAATGCGGGTTCAACACCTTGTATAAATGGTCGAAAAGGACTCCTGCAGAGTTATGACAACATACTATCAATACAAGGAGGATGGCACCTACGGTAAAACCAAAAAGTCAAAACCCCTACCTTCCAATATTTGAGAGGGTATAGGAGAAGGCGAGGGGACAGCCACCGTCAAATCAGCAACTGGCATTGTTGGAGATAGTGCCCTCAGAGTCAATTATTGGATCACAGGCACGTGCTTGCAATGATAGAGGGATGACCTATGCCGGTAGGACAGTCTTACTCAAGATGATAGTATGCTATCTGGTTTATCTTTATCATCGTGTACTGCTTTAGGTGACCTTACAGGTCACTATTGCGCGTTGATAGAGCCCTTAGGATTCTTGCTTGACGGCCAGCAGTATGATGGCGATCATATACGTGGGAGCTGGGGTCTATAAGCACATCCTTAAAAGGTCCCTAGTCGTGGGAGTTTTCGAGACAGGGCATCGATACTCCAGAGTAGACTAGTGTATACAGTCGAGACCCCGACGAGGGGCGGTGGCCGGTCTCACAAGCCACTGGTGTCAGTTGGTTCACCTAAGATGTATACATGTGCTCATTGGGTTATGAGTACACCGGACAGGACTCGTCGGGAACATGCTAGTTGGTCTTATACCTGACGTTAGATAGCAGTTCCCTGGTGACATGTGTACAGGTTAGTTCATCGACCTGAGATCGTCATTTGTCTCGTGTGAGTTCCCACTGTACTTCGATTACTACCCTACCACGGCTCAAAGGAGTCGTGCAAACAGGTTTTAGTTGGGTACAGTCCCGAGCCACATGGAGGCAGTGAGCGTATCTGCAGGGGTTCGTCTCTCCCGGTATTGGGGGTGGGGTCACGCTGTGTCTAGGAGAGCCATTACACGAAGTCCTTGGCCAAAGCAGGAGATTTACTGGTAGGTATTCCAGTAGTATCTCAGGGTGTTCTGGGCTACACTCCGACACGACTTGTACCGCTTTTGGGGGTCTGACTTTTACCAACCCCCTAGGCCCGCCATGCGATGCTCATAGACTAACGGACCGGACTATACGGATATTGTCACTGACAGGCTCAGTAGGGTGTCAGGATGAGTTCGCTCATCGACGTCTCTTTTGGTCAATACCTGGTAGCCCGTTACGTATGGCTAATACCTCCGACGTGCTAGTGGTTAAATCCATAGCCAAACTATTGACGAGTTTTTAGAGTCCCCCACAGACAGTTTCTCAAGTTTCGGATGAAACGCTGTAGAGGCCGTATGGAGATATGGCAGGGTTCGATCATATACGTGTTGTATTGCACGGATCATGATCGGACGGATAATACTAGCGGGCTTTGGTTTAAACCGGATCCTAGTATTATACTGTGTAAATTTTGTCTCTTTGCATTTGTATTCGGTCGGAATACAAATGCGGGTATGTATATACAGTCGCGGGGTTTTCCTGTAATTCATTACGGGATCGTTTTTCTGAAGTTGCCAGTTTGTATTCCGTTTCGGCCGTTTTCCTTTGTTTCTTTCCTTAGCTGAAAATTGGTGTGGAGGGAGTTATTTGCAATTGTGCATTTTATTATGAAGAAGACTTTTTGTGATGATAGCTTCATGATGGTTCAACCATCATTTGACTTCTTGGTTCATGATTGTTCATGATTGCTTGACTTTTGCTTGATGAGACGGTTGATGAGGATTGGACTTTGTTGGTGATCATTGTTCCTAATCATCACCATTTTTCTTTCTCTTGCATTATTTGCTCACTCTCTCCCCTCATTCTAATATAGGGCCGGCCACATTTGGTGAGGGGTAAGGGGTTCATTTTTAGTGGTGGGGAAAACGTTCATCTCATATTTTTTGCTTGCTACAAAATTCTACTTCATCTCCACATCTCATTTCTCCACTCAAAACATGGTAACTTCATAACCCTTTAGAGACATGATGATCTACGTATAGCCTACAGCATTCTTGGACATGTCGACTCACCAACTTCGTGCCCGGGTTGCCTCGGTCTAGAAGTGGGAGCCCGTAAAAGAACCAGGCGATGTGGTGCCCTTTCCGACGAGGAGATGAAGACCGGAGATTCCGCGAGGAGATCGGGATGGAGGCCGAAGACCGAAGGACACGGATCGCTCGGTATAGCTCTCTACCCCATTCTCTAGTTAGTTAGGAGTAGGTTAATGGCCCGATCCGGATTTTTAGTACGCGGTAGCGCCGGTTTAAAAGTTTAAAGAAAAGTATCGTTTCCGCATTTTGGCCTTGGAATGACGGCCGGAGCGCTGCCGTGCACTTACAGGCAATACTTCTTCAAATGATACAGCCTTGGGGCTCACCGCGCCTATACTCAAGAAAAAAGAAAATATCATCAGAAGGGCTGAACAGGACTGAGAAACAAAAAGAAAACAGTGACCCAAGAACTATCTGATGGGTCATTAACCAGAACCGCAACGGAGGCGTCACCAGGCGTAGCGGCTTCTTCGCTCTTTTTCGGAGGAGTAGTTTCCACGCCCATAGCTTCATCCTATGATTCGACAAGAGCCGTCGTAACGCTCACGACGCCCGCCGATACCAAGGAGCCACAAGGAGAAAGAGCAGCGGTCTAGACATTCCCAAATTCCCGAGAAAGAGTATCCACTTCGGGCTCTGTGACCGCCTGCGTTTCGCCTGCCATCCAATCTTCAAGGCTTGGCCCTGCAAGAAATGGTATATCAGAATTTGGGGATCGAATTCTAATAAAAGACTGGGCGTTACATTACCTCGATGTAACTTTTCAATTTCTTCCCGAGCCGCGCGTGCAACCTGTCTATGTGCAATAGACAAGGCAGCTGGAACATCCGCCAAAGGAATATCGACAGACGGAATGTTACTTGAGCCTGAACCTACGGCCAAGACGGCATCACGTTCCATCGCTGCGTGCTTCCTGTGCTTCCTTTCGGTCTGAGCCGTGAGATACGACCTCCTCAAGACTTCCAACAAGGGGACATCGCCATTCGAACCAAGCTCTGCCTCCGGCACCGCTACGGCGTCCATCATCGGCTGCTTCAGCAAAGCCTCCTGCGGTGACTTGGGGATAGCCGTGGCCGTAGTAGCCGGCTCTAGAAGTTTTCCTGCATCGCCGCTCGGGATCGGCATAGCAATTGGGATAACTTGAGTTGAGGAAGTCCCTGCATTAAGGTAAAAAAGGGCGTCAGAGCACCAATAGAAAGAATAAAGGCATAATAAAATAAATTATACCAAGCCCCAAAGATGCGCGGAGCCTCTCTTCCTCCTTAAACGTCCTGAGGGAAGCCGTGAGAGCCTCTTCGGCAGAAATACTTGTCAAAGAAGGAAGTATTAATAGAAGCATAACAAAAAGAGAAGGAATAAGCCCAGAAGAATATAATTGAAGCATACCCGTCTCCGCAATCGATATCAGCGCAGCTTCTTCGCGAGCCAATAGCTCAGAAGCCGCAAGGGCAGCCTGTAGATCGGTGTCGGTCGAAGGCATATTGAACAAACCCTCGTTATTGCCATATTCACCCAAGCCTTCACTATAGGGAGCGTGGGGTTCCTGGCCGAATACGCCGTCAGCAGAAAATAGCGACTTCTTCTTTTTCTGCAAGCGAACACCGGCGGCCGATAACATGAGCTTACGCTTAACGGGCATTTTTGGGCGACGAGTCCCGATTTCCGTACCAACTCCATAGTCTGGGGACGCTCTAGCTACCTTAGTTACGGGAACACTGGGCTGAGGCTTCATAGGAAAGGCGCGCGGGACCACAACCGTATCAACTTCTCTTAAGGAAGGACGAATGACGATCCGTCGCTTTAAGGGGATAGATGGATTACCAGCAAGGACTGCACCCTTATGATCGAGCAATAGCCACCTTTCTTCCCTGGTAACAGCACCCGTCGCATGCTGGAACCACGCCACGTAGACGTTCGATGCTTTCGGAACGTAGCTCGGCTCACTCATGAGAAAGTTGGATCCTATATTTAGCCGCATAAAGTGGTGCAGCGCGCTGCGAATACCCTCTTCCATGGCAACCGGCTCGGCTAACAAGGCCTCGAGGGGAACACCATGATTGTAACCCGACCGTTGGGTGAAACGGTGTGGGTTATACCTCATGAACAGCGCCGAGTCGTTTTGCCTGAACACTAAAAAGCCTGGCTTAATTGAATATAAGTGCAGGATCTCCCGAGCCTTCAACGTGGGAGCCCCGTCTTTGAAAGTATCGCGCAGCGGCTGCACCGCCTTGGTGTATTCCTTGTCGATAGTTAAAACTCTATTGACAAAGGTCAAGCTTTCTCCAACCATGTGCGGGCGGAGGACCAATCGCTGAGCCTCTCGCTGCGACTGGTCTAGCGTGGAAGCATCGACCAGATACATGACCTGATGAAAGTTATAGCTATCGTAGAAACGGGGTTGCTTATGAACACTGAAGGCACCTAACACATGCATCTCAATCCACGATGTAAAATAGTGCAACGGGAGATGTACAGGCTTCACCCCCGGCTGAGTAGTGTCTGCTGCTGAGCTCAGACCATGGTACAGATTAGCCAGCCCAGCGATCCCGATGGCTATACGCGTCCTTGCAACCATTTGGTGAGTCGGATAGAAGACGGACGGCCTCATATAGAGAGGATGCATTGGGAGCACAAACCAGCTTAACCATAGGCCGATGAACCCCAGAAAGAACGTCTTTTCGTCGACATCTGAAGCTGCGAGCTCTACAAAAGGGGCGACCAGGGTATCTGGAATGAAGAAATTTCTTAAATCCGCTTCCGTCGTCGGCTGGTTGTCCAAACTGAAACAAAATGGGTCGTCATGCTAGGTGAATTTCGCGGCTTGTTTTGACAAGACTTCTGGGCGAAGAAAGCGGGCGAAAAAATCCGTGAAGCTGACTACGTGCCCTCCGGACTCTGGAAACAGACTCTCATAGATGTTCAATGTAACGACCGTATTTTCTAATACCTAATAAAATATATTTTATTTAAATTTCTACTATCAAATAATTATTTACGTGTTTCGTTGATAGAAGAATATTTTTAAAATAAAGTTAATAATTTTCCAAGCATTGAAAATGATTAAAGGGAATTTTCTAAAAATTATTTATAAATTCCTAGGCTAAGAATGAGTTAATAAAATTTTATAAATACCTTAAAATACACTACACACTTTTATTATCAATTAAAACAATTACTTCAATATATATATATATATACACGTTCAAAAATATATCAAGAATAAACTAGGTATTTTATATTTATAAGTAACTAAGCTAAAACCGTAAAAATGGGATATATTATTTATTTTGGCTCAAAATTATTCTATACTAAAGATAACAATAAAACATAATTTCTGAAATTTTCCCATAATTTTTCCGTATTTTAAAACATTTTTACCAAATTTCTAAAAGCCAAATCAATATTTTAATAATCTGCTGATTTTTATTTTTATTAATTTTTATTCTTAAATTTTTTTAAAACCTTTTAACCTGGACCGTTGGATCACAAGATCCAACGGCCCAGAACCGCCGACGGCCCCACGTGGTGAGGACCACGCGAAAACGCATGGTCTCCACACACGTGACGCGTGGCGCAGAGGCGGCGGCTCGTGAGCCGTTGGATGCAGATCCAACGGCCACGAAGCTCTGGAGGCGGCGCAATCGCGAGGAAATCATCAACAATCATGGGGCCGCGCGGATTCTGAGATTTTTTTTAACAGTTTTGGATTTTTTGGTTGATAATGAAACCCCTATAAATAGACACCTTCAAACCCTAATTTCTCACACCTCAGAACTCCAAAAATTCTGAAAAAAATACCGGTGCCTTCATATCGACGACGCCGATGCTACGGCTCCACCCAATCGCCGAGGAAAAATCGGGGCACGGAGTTTTTGAGGAGTTTTGCACAAGCCTACGTCTTCAATCGTCTACGTCTAACTCTAATCAAAGGTAGGATCCGTCTCTCTCCCTTTTTCCTGTCACCTTCTTCTTTTCTCAATAACCTAGTTCCAACCCCTATTTAAAATGTTGTTATAATATTCGTGCATGCCTATTCCTTGTACCCTTAATAATGATAATGTTAACCCACGTTTTAAAACGGTGTTTAAATTTCCTCTGTACACAAATATATATTGCACACTCATAATACCTGAAATCTGATATGCTTAATGTCATAACCCATGAATTTTCAATTCACCTCTGACATACCCACACTTACCCATACTATCAAAATGATCTCGAAATAGGTTACTTCCACAAAATACCCCCATTTAATTAAAATATTATATTTGTTTAAAATATCCATAAGGGGTAAGATATGTTAAATAAATATTTTAGATACGACATACGTATATTTTACTTACACTTTTTCATCAACTACTGTAATATTGTTAAACCCCCTTCAACCTTTTTAAAGAAGAAAATACTAAATTTAAATAACGAATTATGGTTTTTTCCAAAACGAACGTATTTTCTAAAACGTTACCCCGAATCTAAAACACAATAATTTCATAAAATTATTAATTTCATTTAAATATCTCGACCTTTATTGAAGGGCCATTTTCAACAAGGACCATGATCCGTATAACGATATCTTTTCAAAAGGAATATTTAGTATCTTGTTAAAAGGTAATTTTAAAATAACACCAATCTAGGACAAAGGAAAGGTTGTAGGCATCGGTCGTTTATCTAAACAAGACTTTGTGGTGCCTAGGATAGACAAGTGGGAAATGTAATTTTAAAAGGTCCGCCTCATGGTGATTCGTGAGCGGATCACTCCTTTCTTTACTTGTGCTTACCTGGCCACAATTGGCGGTGAAGAGGCGATTTGAGGATCTCACAACTGGCCATTTGGAACAGTTAGGAACAGTCTAGTTTTTCAAATAAAAAAAACCTCTTGCAACTTGTCCTTATAAAAATCTCTTGCAAAAGAATTTCAAATAAACACCATAACCTTTTATCAAAAGGATATTTTTCCGTAAAACATTATATTTTTCCAAAATGATAAATATCCCATATCTCATGGTTTTTCTTAGAAGTAATAAAAGATAATTAAATACTATTATTCTTTTTACTAAGCATTTCCTAAGATGACACGAAGTACTTTATGAACTTTATAAACTAAAACGAGTGGTTGTGGAAGGCCATATTAAACGAGATCAATACTTTTTAAATTTCCAGTTTATGACAACATGACATATACGAAATATGATACTGTTAGGGTTAGAATGCGCGGACCTAGGAATGGAATACTTATTATGAAAATCCCGATATTCTGGGTGACCAGTCCAATATATGGGCGACTATACAAATATGAAGATTCCGATATTCCGGGTGACCAGTCCAATATATGGGCGACTATACAAATATGAAGATTCCGATATTCCGGGTGACCAGTCAAATATATGGGCGACTGTACAAATATGAAGATCCCGATATTCCGGGTGACCAGTCCAATATATGGGCGACCATACAATGTGGAAATTCCATGCCTAGAGATATACGCACTAACTCTAATTCGTCCAAATCTTTTTATTGAACCACGGGGATGGGTGGTTTGATTAGGCAAGGAACTTCTGAACTCGGATTCCCTTACTACTCGATCATGATCCTGGGAAGTGAAACGGTACATTTCACTTCCCCAGTTGTTGTTCCGTGTATACAACGGAATAATCGCGAGTATCCGGACTCTTGTTTAACAAACTAAAACGTTTACAATACCTATTGATACTCAACACTAAACTCACATCATATGCTATATCCACCTGTTATCTTCTCTACCTTTCTTTATGAGACACGAGTTATTCAGTATCTTGGATGCAGATATTTTACCAGTTTAGACTTGTTGTTTATTATGGAACTGAAGGGTGGTAATACCTGTGCACTTGAGTAATATTCACGCTAGACAAAACTCCATCGTAGTTATGGGACACCTTTCGGGGATGTTCACGCTACCACATTGATTGCCATCCCAGGCATGAGCACCAGCTCATACCGCTTCCAGCTAGTCATGTGATACCTCAAGGATACGAGTATGTTCACCAGTCAATTCCACCCATACACACCTGGTTTAACCTGATCTAACTCCTAAATCGAATATCCGTTTAACTTGACTTGAACCTTTACAAAACATATACCTCACCCAACCTACTCATATTCACATATCTAATTTGTATATAACCTCATACCTTTATACACATGTATATCATATTCATTATATACACATGTTCATTTCTACACCTTTACTTTCTTATAAGGCAATCCTACCCGAGTATAACTCGCTGACGGACCTTCCTTTTCTTCCTATATCTTTGGGATGTCCGTCAGATAAGAATGAGTATTATGGCGAGGATCAAGGTATGAAGCCAACTTATGAAGATTATGCAGACTGGACGATGGAAGATTAGCTAGATTTAATTTTTGCTGTTTGCCCACATGTTTAGGGCTTTTTGTTTCTCCTCGATGTAATTAAACTACTTAGTTTAGTTTGCTCTTTCTTTTGGGATGTAATAAAGTTTGGTTAATGGAAATAAATGCCTTTCGCTTTTATTATTTTTGTTTTGGTACACATCCTGCATGTTAAATATTAATACGCTTAACGTAACTGTATTGAATAGACCACCTTCAATACAGTTAGGTTGCGGACCATGCTACGTCATCCTTCTCCTTCTTTTGGGAAGCGGGGCGTGACATTCAACACCTTTGCTAGGCTTGGGAACCGATGTTGAATGACATTCCCCGGAGTGAGACCCAACACCACTGATTTAGTAGCAAAGACATACCCGTCAGGGGGAAGTATCTTCTCGTAATGTTCCCCTCTGACGGGTAGGCCGGAAATTTCCGCAAACTCCTCCAAGAAAATTGAAACTTCCCGATCCGATAGAAGAAAGGTGTGAGTCGGGATGTTCCATTGCTCCAGAAAAGCCTTGATCAACCATACATAAGGCGCGTGATACTGGAAAATGGACGTATAAATAGCGGGGTATAACCCGAGCTTCAGCAGTAACGACTTCTTGGCCGAAAATATATATCGAACTCACTGCAGGTACCCGGCTGAATGGCGAGGAGTCAAACCTATCATATATACTTGTCCTCAAGGGCACGACTCACCTTGACATATGCGCCGCCCCAAAATATCCAAAGCCATCGGCGACTGTACGGGTATTGATCCTATAGAGGGCTGAAAACGACCCTCCGCAGTCCAGTTAACCTCCTCCACAGCGTAACTCACTTGAGGCGAGTCGGCGTAGTGAATGGCTGAAATTGGCACTGAGGGCGCCGCACAAGAAAAACTGCGCCGACCCCGAATGATTTGATTATACCACGATTCCCACAAGTGAAGAGACTTCTGTTCCGGGTCGTGATCTTTAATAAGCGCGAAGACTTCTGTTCACACCTTTACATTGCATTATTATATTCCCCATTCTTATTCTTTTTACAAATAAACAGGTGCTTTTAACCCATGTCTGCTACATAATACAGGTTACAGGTTCTAGGAGCGAAAACAGTGAAAAAGATAAAAGACGATGCAAAAGTGGGACTACGACCAACAAATAGAAGGATCTTGATCAAGCCTACACAAAAGATTAGTTTACAAAGTACAAGGCAATGCAAAGTCCAAGATTACAAAGCGAACGGTTAAAAGTCCACTGCAATTGTTCACTGGGAGATCTGGAAGAAACCTAGAAGCCCATTTGAGAAAAGTACTAAAGATACAGGAAGCAAAAAAGGCCCAGAACCAGCACACAAAATCTCAGAAGCCAAGACCACAATTGGGCCGCGGAACCGCGGCCCAACCCATGCTGAGGCCGCGGTTCCGCGGCCATATAGAGCCCGGAGCTGAATAATATTTTACCAAAATGTGTGCGGATCTTTGACTAGGTCTTTTCTTAGAGGGTATTTTTGTAATAGCAGACATGCGAGTCAATTGTAATCCTAGGGTTTCTATGTCCTATAAATAGAGACCCTAATACCTCTTTTGAGGTATGCCTCCTTTTAATAATAAAATTCAGATTTCTTTATGGAGAGCATCGGTGCCTCTTTTCATTTCATGAATTCAGATCTGACAACCCTGTGTTGATATTTGGAGAGAGCCATCTATAAAGTAGGTAATTTCTATTCTTGCCCTAATTTAGATTTAATTCCTTGCCCTAGATAAATGTTCTTAAATTCCCTAATGAGCGAGTAGTCTCCTCGCTTGTTAGGGTTAGCTTTGCGGAAGGCTTTTGAGAGATGAGATCTCTCATCCCTTTCTTACCCATCATATATTTTCAATAGTACTCCATGCATACATGCACACACTGCTTCCTACGGCACCCTATCTCACGAGGTAGCGGTGATACCGTAGTATAAAGGCCCGGTTGTGATGGTTTTCCATGGAGGTTAGGGTAAGGATTTTTAAAGGAAGGACAAGAATCTAGAGGAAGAAACATCTTTCCAAATGGATCTAATCCCCTTTATTGATAATTACCATAACTCCTCTTAGATCCTAATTTGGGTATAAAAAGCGTTGAGATTTATTTATATTTCCAAACCTACCCTAAAACTAACCCTAGCAAGATTTAGATCTAGATAATCTTAGTCTAGATAGATTTAGTTTTTTAGATTTAATAAATCAATCCGAACACCCATCGGAATTAACTCGTTTGAGCGATTAGGAAATTCACAACATCCCTGTGGACCGACCCGTACTCACCGGCTAGCTACCAAGCGACGCCGTTCTTGATTGCGGTTACTAGATAGTTTTTGAGATAAATCAAATGACGCCGTTGCCGGGGATGGCGTAAAATTTCCTTTTTGCAATTTCGGGTTAATCTAAAATTGAAAAATCATAAAAAAATGAAAAATAAAAAAAATATAAAAATTTATCATCTTTGTATTTTGTGAAGGGTATGTTTGTTTGAATTTTGCAGGATCTACAATCAAGTTTGGATCTGGAAATCTCCAGAGATCAAAACAGCAAATATCAAATCTGAACAAACAGAGGAATATCACAACAGACAACAGAAGAAATTTGGAGGACCGAGTCAACAAGTCAACCGCGGCGATCTGGTGACAAAAAAAAACTGCCGAAGCAACCAGACCGCGGCGGATACGCGGTCGCAAAGGGCAATTCGCGGCGGTTCCGCGGTGGAGGCGACGGATCGGTTCCCCAAAAAAGGGCAGAAGCGCGGTAAAAAAAAATCTCTGTAAGTCTTCTGATCTCCTTCTCTGCAAATCTCTAATATATCTTCTGTAAAATCTCCTGCAGAATTCTTTGCGCTTAAAAATCTTCCCTCTTCCAATAACAAATCTTGTGCAGGATTCTTTGCGCCGCTCTTAAAATAAAAAAATTGATTGCAAGTGATTTTTTTTTCTGTTTTGCATATCTTTAATCGGACTTTAAGGGGCTTGAAACCAATCCAGATTTGGTGGGGATTTCATCACCCTTCCCAGGACCCCAGAAATCACATAAGGCATTTGCATTGACCATATTTAATTAAAAAATACTAGACTCAGCCCTAAGGACGTCGCGCTCAATAGGACAGAGGACTAGTTGTAGGAATCGGCCATTAATCCTAACCTGACTTTGCGGTGTCTAGGCAAGTGTGTCCAAGGCGAGTGGTTACTTAATTAGGACCACTACTTGTAGTGAGGAGCCTCCCACTCACCTGGCACTTACCTGACCGCAGTGAAGAGGCGGTTTGAGGTCCTATTTCTAGCCCTTTGGAACAGTTAGGAGCTGTGTAGCTAACCTAGGTGACCCTAGATCTAGGCCTGATGGTGCATTTCTGGTTGATTGCATTTTTGTCTAAGCCCTTTATCAAAAAAAAAATTTGCAAACAGTTCTAAATAAAGAGAAAAAGAAAAAAAAGGAAATTTTTTTTTAATAAAAACTTGCAAAATTTTGTCGCTAAGAAATCCTTGCACCCCACTTACCACCTACCTACTTTCTCTTCTCTTTCTTCTATCATGGGTACTCCACATCATAAATCTCTTGCCGAACTTTGGTATCCCGAACCTAACTTTGCCTCGTACGTCAATTGTTTCGGTCGATTTAAGGAAGATCCCCCCGTGCCCAAAATTTCTTTAAAAGATCAAATAGAAGCGTCTAGGAGAAACAGTTCGACTTCACAACCCACTTTGTGTCAACCATGTCAACCTTCACCCCCTTCGTACGTTGATACCACTTTTTCAAGTCCTGTTGTAACTCCTAAACCGATGTCCATTGCTGTGCATATTGCTTAATCTCATAGCCGATCTTTCACTCCTCTCCACACATCCAGTTCTAGAGATCAACAAGCCCATTCACCTTTTTATCCAAATGTTAACCCTACTCCTGTCCAACCATCCAATTCCTACCAGTCCTACCCGACTTTCCCACCTTTCCTAGACATTACTTCTACACAGCCATTTGGGAGTTTCACATATCTAAACAATTTCGAATCTTTTACCGAAACCCCTTCACAACCCATGTCTAGTCTAGAACAGTCGTTGGAGGCGTACATTACAACAACAAACAAAATGATTAGGAATGTGGATGCGTCCATAGCCGCCCTTATACAACCTAATGAACCGGTAGCTAGTTTCCAACTAGCTCCAAAAATTCCAATGTATGAAGCGGCGATTGGACAGAGTGACAATTTGAGAGGAGAGAGTGAGTTTTACACCCTTCCAAATCAAACCTACCCATACCCAATTGAACCCCACAACTCCGGTTTTCAAACAAGTGTCCCAAATGATTCAACAGTTAAGGATAAAAATGAGTTGTGCGACTTTGTAGTGCTTGATTTGCCAGATTACGAAGGGTCCCTTTCGAGTGAAACCATCACCAATCCTTTTGACCTCTACACCTCCTGCAGGGTTCCTAGGCACTCTAGTGAAGTCTCCCAAGCCATCAACCATGGCAATTTCAAAAATTATGGTGCCTACAAACCCTAAAGTACGGATCGTTTGCTAGATATCTAGGCGAACAAGAACTAGTTAACAGTTAACTATATAAAATACGGAAATACAACCTTTGTAGATCCGGTGCTCCACCTCCATAGCTCCGCAACGAGGTCCTCTCCGCTGTCCAAAACGAATCTGGGCTCTAGGATCGGCTTCGTCGGAGAATGGGCAAGCTAGGTCGTCGATGTCCATGCCGAAGATGATCTACGTCGAGGCATCGATGAATCAAGCTCCACCTTCACCAAACCCTAAAATCTTGTGAAGGAAACACACTCTACTACTTGGCAAGAGGTAGAGGATGAAGAAATAGGAAGTGGGTAGACTTTAGAATTGGATTTTTCACTCATATGCATCAATCACCATTGATGGACTTCAAGCTTCTTCACTTGAAGCATGAAGAAGAAGAAGAAAAACATTATGATAAGTTTTTAGAAAATGAAAAGAAAATGAATTCTTATCATAATATTAACTAGAGTTAAGTGTAGAGAATGAATCATGGTTAGTGGGAATGGTTAGGGTTAAGGATGAGATAAGTATGGTTGACTTGAACAAAGCTTCATGAAGCTTCAACTAAAGAACAAAAGAAGCCACCATTCTTTTCTCATTTTCATTTATTCATTTATCAAAAATAAAAAGGATAAATAAATAGATAAATGAATAACAAAAAGGAAACCCTAAACTATTTCATTAACCAAGGTTTAATCTTTACACTTGAACCCTAGCATGACATGTATCATCAAACATGATACAAGCAAGTGCACAAAAGTATATCGCATATACAATGCGCACATCCGAGTGAGAAAATCCGTCTAAAGTGAACCGATACTAGTTAATGCAAAGTAATATATCAAATATATAATTATACATTAAATCATTAAATCAACACTTGATTCAATGATCCGGTCATGCGCACATAACCGACTGGTATCTAATATATCGGCTTATCGAATCAACGCTTGAATCGATAACTAGGTTATATCGCATACAACCATTCGATATATTTATCGCGAGAATATAATACGGTATCACATACACGCATTATTCTCGGTCCCGCACATATCTCATATGCACTCCTATTTCGTTTCGCTTGAGCCAGGAAACCTCTGTGTAGGACTCTAAAGACTCGTCAATACGCCGGCAGCGGATGATGATCATATCAAACATCCACAAGCCGCAAGCGGTCTGCTAAACGTAACGGCCACCCGGGTATTGAGCGATCTGAAGATCGACGAGCAAGCCCGCTCACACTCCAGTGAATCCGACCAGTAACACTACCGTACAGTCCGGTCTGATCGTCTGATATGTTGCATATCTCGCCTAGGGGTGGTAAACGTCAGACCCCAATAGCTCAATAAGTCGTGTCGATATGAGGTCTATAACTGTTCGAGAAACTACTGGTAACACTTACCAGTAAATCTCAGCAACCCTGGCCAGGGATTTCCTGTTATAGCCAATCGAACACAGCGCAACATCAACCCCTATATACCGGGAGAGACGAATCCCCTCCTATCGCTCATTGCCTCCATGTGACTCGGGACTGTACCCAAAAACCACCGTTTTGCACGCCCTCTTGGACGTGGTAAGATGGAAATCAAAGCACAGTGGGAACCACACAAGACTCTATGACGATCTCGGGTCAACAGACTACTCTGTACCAGTGTCACCAGAGAACTGCCATCTGACGTGAGGTATAATACCATCTGGGAGTTCTCGGCGAGTCCGTCCAGTGTACCCAGTCTCTACTGAGCACCCGTATATCTCCTCTGATGTCAAACACCGATGGATATGGGATCATCCATCGCCCATCTGTATGGGTCGAGAAGGTACACGCTAGTCTACTCTGGTATATCGATGCCCCGTCTCGATACACCCTCGACTAGGGACTGTGAAGGATGTACTTATAGACTACCATGTCCCCACTAGTATGATCCGCATCATAGTCCAGGTGGTCAAGTACAGATCCTAAGGGCTTTACCAACATGTAACAGAGAGACAATCAGTATACACGTTAAGGTAAAGAGCAACCAGATAGCATACTATCATGTCGAGCAAGAAAGTCCTCCCTATATATGTCCCAGCATCCACTACAATATACATCCTATGTATAGTAATGGCCTCTAGGGCATACATATAACTAACAATCTCCCACTTGCACTAGGGCCATCTGTAGCAGTGGTTTGAAGTATCTCATACTCAACCATCCCATAAAAGTCTCTCTCTGGGAACAGGCCTTTGTGAGTGGATCCGCTGTGTTGTCTTCTGAGTCTACTCTCCAAACCTCGATCACCCTGGAGATCAATCATCTCCATGATCAGGCGATGCTGCCTTAGAATATGTCTGGATCACTGATGGGACCGGCGTTCCTTGGCATAAGCCACAACTCCATTGTCACACAATGGTAGGAACATAGTTCATCTCATGAACCAATATACACCCAAACAGCCTCTTTGGTAGCATCTTAAGTAGCGATGTATCCTGCCTTTATCGTCTAGTATGTCACGGTATCCAGCTTGGAACTCTTCCAACATACCGTCCCTTTACTGAGGGTAAAGACAATGCCTGCGACTGACATTCAGTCGTCTTTATCACCCTGGAACCCTTCCAGTGATTCTCCCCAGGATCGATTGATACCATCTCACTACAACTAGTGAGAATCCCAACATCCATTTAGATCTATCTCATAGATCCAAAACCCTGGATTTAGGAGGTATCACTTTGATCCTATATGGAGAATCATGGTGATAAGCGGAGATTGATCGAGCGTAGCATAAGAAACTCCTTTCTTATCAAGAGTATGTCATCCACGTACTCTACGAGGATCGTCACCATACTCCCTACTACCTTTTTGTATATACAAGGTTCATCTACCATTTTGATGATGTCAAACTCTTTGACTGCTTTATCAAAATAGACGTTCCAACTCCGCGATGCCTGCTTTATCCTATAAAGCATCTTGCACACGTTTCCGCTGCTCCCACTGTCTACGAAGCCCTCTGGCTGTGTACTTACAGACGCACTCTTCTAAATCATCATTTAGAAAAGCAGTCAAGACACCCAACCACCAGATATCATAGTCATGGTATGTAGCCGTGGTAAGTAGGATCTGGATGGACTTAAGAATAGATCCTTGAAAAGGTTTCATCATGATCCACGCCTGGTCAATGAAGAAAACCTTTAACAAGTCTAGCTTTGAAAGTCTCAACTTTTCCATCTACACCAAGTAATCTTCTCAAGATATACTTGCTCCTGATGGGGATTTAACCCTTCAGATATAGCAGCCAAAGTCCATACTTTGCTGGTGTATAAGGATTCCATCTCAGATCGATAAGCATCCAGCCATTCTTACAGAGTCTTACTCTCGATGGCCAGCTCGAAGCTAGTTGGGTCATCATCTCATGATGCAATCCTCGCTCCCACTGTCATAGAGAAACCGAAGTATCTCTCAGGTGGGTGAGGAACCCTACTAGATCGGCGGAGAGGCTGAGGTTCGTTGGCATCTACTGAATCCCTTGGTTCTATCAAATCATGTGCTGTAGTTTGTATAGCTGGAACATTTCCAGTTCTACATAACAGACCTTGCCTCGAGCTTGTCCGGATTTTGCTTTTAGACATAGGACGGACAATCCCCAAATCTTAACTAACTTAAGATATGGGTTCTTCCCATTCCATATCACATATGAAGCGGTAGGCAACTGATTTGATTGGAACCCTATTCAATAGGTATGCAGCTTCTCAAGTGCATAACACCCAGAAAGGAAAAAGGTAACTCAGTATTACTCATCATAGAGCACACCTTATCACATATGGTGTGATTGCTCCGCCCCGATATACCATCGTGCTATGGTGTATGCGGAGGAGTAATGCTGAGAGAGAATCTCGTTCTCCTTTGGAATAATCCAGGATTTTCGTGCTCAAGTATTCTCCTCCTTGATCTCATCATAGGACATAATACTTATACCCGTATTCTGGTTCTCTACTTCTAACTTATATTCTGTGAATATCTCAAAAGGTTCGGACTTGTGTTTCAACAGGAACATAGGTCTGAAACTCGAAAGATCATCAGAGAACGTAATGAAGTACAAAGAACCAGTCCTGGCATTTGTAGACAGGGGACCTAACATACATCAACATGTATCATCCCAAGAGTTCACTAACTCTTTCTCTGTTTCCAATAAACAGAGCTGTGGTCATCTTATCTTTGTGGCATGACTGGCGAGTTTCACAAGATGTAAATTCAAACAGATTTAAATATACATCTTTATGTAACTCTAGCCAGTCGGGTCGCATTGATCTGACCTAGTCTACAATACCTCAAGAAGGATTCGTTCATTTCTGAACTCTTCCTCTTGTGTGTGTTCCATATACTTAGAACTGTAGTTTGATTTAGAACATTAATGCTTTTAGATAACGTGCCTGAACCGATCAACTTTTGATATAGGAAATGTTCAAAGCATTATCCAATAATACAAAATTTTCTCATTTCTTTACAGATAAAGAGACTGATATGACTTTGTATATCAGGTTCGGTATCTAATAACATTCGTTCAGAATCAATGTATTGGTAATACAGGGTGATAGTGACCAACAGACTTGGCTGCAACTCTTGCCCCGTTTTCTGCCTCATGAAACTTATCACCCGTTCTCAGTTCTCTACCTGTCTGTAGCCCTATGTAACAGATTACATATATGGGATCCTGATCCGGTATCACATACCCAGGACGTAGAGGATACAGAGAAACAGTTCTTTGTAATGAACACACCCGAAGATGATGCATCAGCATGCACTCTCTTCGTTTGGGCGGCACAGGAATTCTGGTAATCCCCAATTTCCTGCTCTGTCTTATAACAATTATAAGTTGGAGCGGGACCAACGTTCCCCAGCTCAGTATAACAAGCGGGTTCGGTCAATATTCCATTTTAATATCTTGATTAAGGCGTGATATGGTCGCTACCAGGAGAGAGAGAGAAGAAAACACTCAGCGTGCGCTCTTTCAAGAATAGATTGGTTATTATTTTATCTAATCAGGATGGCTCCCACTGCTTTTTATCAAATCTTCCTTCAAACCCTAAAAGGAAAGACTAGCCGGGATTAATTACACACTACAAGTTCGCCAATCTTTCAGCCAGGCCAGTGTCGGTACTTTGAGGGAGGTCCCCCGTGCTTTCGCACGAACCTAATTACTGTAAACCTCGTTTTCCCAGAGGCGTAACCCCGTTGACACCTTTCTAGACACCTACTTGATCGGCTAATTGTAATGTATAAAACTCTCCCAGGAGTAACACTTACTCGCAGCGGGTATCGGGATCCAACTATCTCATAGAAGGTATGCAATCTCATTGCAAATTTCAACACTTGAAATTCCCGATAATATTTTGCCCCTAGCAGCTATATGACCTTAACATAGTCAACAAATCATAAGTGCTAGTCAAGTTCAACCCGTCATTTCCCGATTGAATTAAACCCACCCGCACGACCCTTAACATAGTCAACAAAGTCGCACGACTACCCTAATCCAATCGCATCATATGCTAATACAGATAACCAATAGTTAGCTACCGCACACTACGCCTTAACATAGTCAACAAACGTAGCACGAATACTAACTAGTACTTATCTGAAATGACGGAGGGCTACGACAGGTTTTTCTGAAAACCTATTGCGTAATGAACTTGATATCGCTGTAGGATCGAATGAATTTTGAAATGGAGTGCTTTTGAGGCTTTTCTAGTTTTGCTAAAGGAGTCACTCCCGGTGAAGGGATCGTCGGTCCTTTCCTCGTCGAATGAGGTGCGGGATATATCACATATATCACTGTGCAAAGCAAAAACACTTAAAAGCAATCAAAAGACAAACCGAATGTGTAGCATCTGCCAGTTATTGCTAAAGGAGTCACTCCCGGTGAAGGGATCTCGGTCCTTTCCTCATCGAATAAAGTGCAGGATATATCACATATACCGCTATGCAAAGCAAGAACTGTAGCTACCTGTTTTATTTTGAAATTCGATTCTACAACATCTTAGGTTTCTTTTAATTTCATTAATCACATTAATGAAGTCCCATCATTTATTTACCTAAACATCACAGATAGATATGACGTACACTTATGCCATCCGCATTCGCCTCGATGTCCCCTCGTGCACCGTTAGGTTAGGTAACTAACGGCAGAGCAGGGCAGGGCTAGCGCGGGTGTAAAACATAAGTAACGTCTATATAATATATCATATATACTATATACTATATCCATCACAGAAACATCATATGATCTCATCACAGATATCGCAGCAGAAGAATCATATGAAATATTGGATATACTAGGACGTCCGTGTTTTCAATACGAGCCAGTATAAAACACGGATTCCACGGTCGTGATGAATAGCCAAACCCACACCCCTAGACCCCTACGAGAGCGGCAAGCAACCCTACCAATTCTGGAGTTAGGAGACCCGGACTCGACTCCTCGAGTTGGTCTCCCACTGGACTCCAGAACCCGGTTACTTGTGCCCTCCTCCTTGGGTCTATCCTAGTGCGGAAAAGTAAATAATATACAACAGGTGACAACTCCCGCAACCTGGAAGCGCCCCAATTAAAAGAATATTACATACAAGTTTTTACATGAATGAAAATGAAAAACACTCATCTCACATAAAAACCCCCGGCTATTCAAACACGACGATCCAATATAACATATCCAGCAACACATAACATCACATGTCATCAACGTAAGTAAATATGTCCATCCCAATTATCGTTGACGTATAGCAACGAAACCGGCGATATCACATATTACACTTACGGTCACAGAAAAGAAAGTGTAAAACTACAACAGTTGGAATCCGCAATCACCTCAGACATCGCATGCCTGACCAAATGAATTCCTTAGACATCACATGCCTAACAATTATAAACCCCGCATTTTAGTCTCAAAATCGAAAACACTTTTCAATACCAAGTCGGGCAATTCAACAAGATTCCCGACAGCCTGATCGAATGCTCGTCGCAAACTTAAGTAGGCGGCCGCACCCCCGATACCGTCGACGAAGTGCACCAAGGCGGAACACCGCTACCGCGAGCACCCGGACGGATGCTTTCGGCGACGGGGTTCTCCTACAGTCACTTGGTCGGGGCTATGGAGTGAAGCTGTCTATTAAGTTTACCCGGCGAGTATCCGCGTACGCTACGTGATTGCAACGGACTTTTGATCACATCAAAATTCCGTGGCAACCGATCAAGTGAGACTAAAATGCTACGTTTATAACATTCATTTAGTTATCATATAACTCATTGTGAATTCCAATTATTGTATCCCATTCCAGATAAACAGAAAATGTTAAACTTTCCGATCGAACAATCGAACACCCAAGTTTTCCCGAAACAGATCAACACATGAAACAAGTCTAACAACATTCCGTTCGTGCCTCAGTACCAACGATCCAGCCGTAGAAGGGTCAAGCCAACGCCTCACATGTGGCACGCCGTACTACCCCAAACCCGAAGGTTCAAAGGGCAGTTCAAGACGGTCACATAATCGAGTTAAGGTTTGTGTCTTCTAGAGGGACCATCGCGTTACTTGCACTACTTAGAACGTCGTTAAACTACGGAAAAATCCAACACTTGGAAATTTCCCGACAGGGGAAAAGTTGGGTATTTATATCCGGTCGAACTTTTTAACATATCCTAAAATTTATCCGGAAAGCCACACAGACAAAATTTGATATCCCGATCGAAATACCGAATTCCCAAAACAACTCAGAAAAATTCAACTCTGGAATAAATATTAAAAATACCCAGGAATACCAGCACTAATAATTATGAGATACTGTGCAAATAGTACTGAACAAAATGGCCGTACCGCCGCGCAACCGCCGCACGAGGCTAGCTCGTGCCGCGGAAGCGCGGCAATATGAAGGAATTATGTGCACGAATTTCACAGTATTTCATATATTCACCTGCTGATTTTTCTGAACATTTTTAATGTGGAAAAATACCAGATTTTAAAAATTGGACAGAGAGCAATTTTCCGGGTATGGTTTCGGTTCGATCGGACTTCAATTTCCGTCTGGACTTCGCCTAAGGCTCTAGCTAGGCTCTGATACCACTGCAGGGTTCCTAGGCACTCTAGTGAAGTCTCCCAAGCCATCAACCATGGCAATTTCAAAAATTATGGTGCCTACAAACCCTAAAGTACGGATCGTTTGCTAGATATCTAGGCGAACAAGAACTAGTTAACAGTTAACTATATAAAATACGGAAATACAACCTTTGTAGATCCGGTGCTCCACCTCCATAGCTCCGCAACGAGGTCCTCTCCGCTGTCCAAAACGAATCTGGGCTCTAGGATCGGCTTCGTCGGAGAATGGGCAAGCTAGGTCGTCGATGTCCATGCCGAAGATGATCTACGTCGAGGCATCGATGAATCAAGCTCCACCTTCACCAAACCCTAAAATCTTGTGAAGGAAACACACTCTACTACTTGGCAAGAGGTAGAGGATGAAGAAATAGGAAGTGGGTAGACTTTAGAATTGGATTTTTCACTCATATGCATCAATCACCATTGATGGACTTCAAGCTTCTTCACTTGAAGCATGAAGAAGAAGAAGAAAAACATTATGATAAGTTTTTAGAAAATGAAAAGAAAATGAATTCTTATCATAATATTAACTAGAGTTAAGTGTAGAGAATGAATCATGGTTAGTGGGAATGGTTAGGATTAAGGATGAGATAAGTATGGTTGACTTGAACAAAGCTTCATGAAGCTTCAACTAAAGAACAAAAGAAGCCACCATTCTTTTCTCATTTTCATTTATTCATTTATCAAAAATAAAAAGGATAAATAAATAGATAAATGAATAACAAAAAGGAAACCCTAAACTATTTCATTAACCAAGGTTTAATCTTTACACTTGAACCCTAGCATGACATGTATCATCAAACATGATACAAGCAAGTGCACAAAAGTATATCGCATATACAATGCGCACATCCGAGTGAGAAAATCCGTCTAAAGTGAACCGATACTAGTTAATGCAAAGTAATATATCAAATATATAATTATACATTAAATCATTAAATCAACACTTGATTCAATGATCCGGTCATGCGCACATAACCGACTGGTATCTAATATATCGGCTTATCGAATCAACGCTTGAATCGATAACTAGGTTATATCGCATACAACCATTCGATATATTTATCGCGAGAATATAATACGGTATCACATACACGCATTATTCTCGGTCCCGCACATATCTCATATGCACTCCTATTTCGTTTCGCTTGAGCCAGGAAACCTCTGTGTAGGACTCTAAAGACTCGTCAATACGCCGGCAGCGGATGATGATCATATCAAACATCCACAAGCCGCAAGCGGTCTGCTAAACGTAACGGCCACCCGGGTATTGAGCGATCTGAAGATCGACGAGCAAGCCCGCTCACACTCCAGTGAATCCGACCAGTAACACTACCGTACAGTCCGGTCTGATCGTCTGATATGTTGCATATCTCGCCTAGGGGTGGTAAACGTCAGACCCCAATAGCTCAATAAGTCGTGTCGATATGAGGTCTATAACTGTTCGAGAAACTACTGGTAACACTTACCAGTAAATCTCAGCAACCCTGGCCAGGGATTTCCTGTTATAGCCAATCGAACACAGCGCAACATCAACCCCTATATACCGGGAGAGACGAATCCCCTCCTATCGCTCATTGCCTCCATGTGACTCGGGACTGTACCCAAAAACCACCGTTTTGCACGCCCTCTTGGACGTGGTAAGATGGAAATCAAAGCACAGTGGGAACCACACAAGACTCTATGACGATCTCGGGTCAACAGACTACTCTGTACCAGTGTCACCAGAGAACTGCCATCTGACGTGAGGTATAATACCATCTGGGAGTTCTCGGCGAGTCCGTCCAGTGTACCCAGTCTCTACTGAGCACCCGTATATCTCCTCTGATGTCAAACACCGATGGATATGGGATCATCCATCGCCCATCTGTATGGGTCGAGAAGGTACACGCTAGTCTACTCTGGTATATCGATGCCCCGTCTCGATACACCCTCGACTAGGGACTGTGAAGGATGTACTTATAGACTACCATGTCCCCACTAGTATGATCCGCATCATAGTCCAGGTGGTCAAGTACAGATCCTAAGGGCTTTACCAACATGTAACAGAGAGACAATCAGTATACACGTTAAGGTAAAGAGCAACCAGATAGCATACTATCATGTCGAGCAAGAAAGTCCTCCCTATATATGTCCCAGCATCCACTACAATATACATCCTATGTATAGTAATGGCCTCTAGGGCATACATATAACTAACACCTCCACTCTAGAGACTAAATTAATTGATATCCATGCTTTTGATGAGGTGTCTAAAAAATTGATTTTCACTTGATCGAGGATATAGACGCCGGGAATATTTTGGATGATGAACCCGTCAATTTGACTGAAATTTTATCTCTAATTCATCATCCCGAGTCATTAATTGTTTCTCCCGAACTTCATATGCGTCTTGATTTTGATGATAATGGTATGGATAAGCTAAATTTTGAGGAGAATTATGAGGATAGTATTGAGGAGAGTATTGCGGATAATATTGAGGATGAACCATTTTTTTTTGATGTGTCAGATTTTCCAATTCATCCTCTTGAACCTTTAACTAAATCACCCTCCCTCCTTTCCATCGTTCCGACCACGCAAACGATCACGCTTGAAGACTGTGAGCTTGAAAAATTTCTCTTTGAATCTGACACAGTTCTCACAGACGATAACGATTACGAGTGTTTCATTTTTTCGGACGATGTTGAAACCCACCTCCCGAGTTTGAGTCCTTTAGATTTTCAGATGAGTTAGTTGACCCATCAGACTCGGTTGCTTACAGTCATTTCGAACCATTGATGGAATCTTTCAAGTTCGAGACAGATTACTTAGGTGAGAATAAGACTATCCCTAAATCACTCCCTTTCGTCTTTCCTATCGCTTCGACCACGCAAGACTCCGTCGCGTTTCCATTTTCAATGGAGGGTTTACCAAGTTCGACGTATCCATGTTTTCTTGCGAATCTTGAGGGATTTGACCCCATTTCTCGACGGGTTGATAAATTAGCACAATCGCATTTAACACATCGGTCATCACAAATTGCGCTAATTTATTCACTCGATTTACACCCTCAAGATCGTACTACACTTCATTCTCTTTTCGGCCATTCTTTTTCTCCACCGAGACCTTATTCCACTCTTCTTCCCATTCGGTCTCGTCTGTTTCTCAACTCCTTTCCCTACACCCCATTCTTTCACCAACCCTACCATTATCACGATAGAATTTTTGAATGGTTGGTGCTAACCTTTGGCTTGTGTAAGGCCTTGTGTAGTTTGGGGAGGACCTTGTTGTATATATGTATATATATTTTTTTGTTTTCTTTTTCTATTAAAAAAAAATTTCAAAACAATAAAAAATAAAAAAAAAATTATAAATAAATAAACAGGGGAGTGCCGATATTTTCAACCCTCTTGGTGTGGCCTGACAGTGAGGACACTGTCAAGTTTAAGTTTGGGGGTGTGCTCGGTAAGTCTTCTTTCTTTGCATTCATGTGTATATTTTTGCATTTGCATACTTATTTTAAAACCCATAAAAATTGAAAAATTTGAAAAATTATAAAAAATTAATGTATTCAATTTTGGCCGTTTTTAACTTGAGTTTGACAAATAGGTTAACTAGGTAGGAACAACTAGATCTTAGACTTAGTAAATTAAAAATCCTAAAAATGACATTTCTTAAAATTTAACGGTATAAAGTATATGTTTTGTAGTTTATTTAGAAATAGGCAAATTTTGAGTTCACTTCTTGGGCTAAGTTAAAACAAGGGAAGAGTATTGATATTTTTATTAAAGTATAAGTTTGAAAAATAATTCCTAGCTTAAGTCTAAATTCTGAAAATATATTCCCTACAATTTGCACAAACACGCACCTTGAAACTTGGAATAGTAGAAGAGACCTTGAAATGCTCATGTCTAAAGTCCTTAGTACGAAGAAAATAAAATAAAAAATTCAAGTGTGAATAAAGAAAAGAAAAAAATGAACACTGGTTTTTGTGATTACTTAAGGCTGCAAAAATAGAAAAATATTTAGCGAGAGTGCTTCATCACCTAGTGCCTTAGACCAACTGGTTTGGGAGTCACTGCTAAAGTCTTAGGTGTTAAAGACTAGGAATTACGCTTTAATGTACAAACACATCTTGTAATCGGTTGTTGCTACCTTAAGAAGTATTAACGATCGCATGAAGGATGTGTGAGCGAAATTCATCTAAAAATTCACCAATTAAGAAGTACTTTGGACAACGGACAAGGGTATGATTGCTTGATTTGAATTTCCAAGTGTAGGGATGAATTATACACACACGTAGGGGTATGTGATTGGGGTTTAGATAAGAGATAGGAATGAAGAATATGACTTATATTTTTAATAAAGATGATAAAAATTCCTAAGTTGAGATAGAACCTTAGAAGGAAAACTTAAGAGATGCCAAAAGATAAGTAAATTCACAAGGATATATATAATCTTAAGTTAAATGATGAGGAAGTGTGAAGAATATGGGTGGATAATTTACGAGTCGACGATAATAGAATTTCTTGTTAGAAAACCTAATTGGAGAATAAAAGTCAATGGGCCTAATTGATAGGATTTTGTGGGTAGTATCCGCTGAAAACCCTCAGGAGACAACACTCCTCCTACTAGGGACACCTAGAGGTTTAACGGCTTGTTGCACGAGCTCAGTGCAATCGCGTTTCCCTGCGAAAGTGAGGTTAGGTTTTTGTCGAGAATAAAACTAGGTTTGCTCGAGGACGAGCAAAAGATAAGTTTGGGGGTATTTGTTCACACCATTATATTGCATTATTATATTCCCCATTCTTATTCTTTTTACAAATAAACAGGTGCTTTTGACCCATGTCTGCTACATAATACAGGTTACAGGTTCTAGGAGCGAAAACAGTGAAAAAGATAAAAGACGATGCAAAAGTGGGACTACGACCAACAAATAGAAGGATCTTGATCAAGCCTACACAAAAGATTAGTTTACAAAGTACAAGGCAACGCAAGGTCCAAGATTACAAAGCGAACGGTTAAAAGTCCACTGCAATTGTTCACTGGGAGATCTGGAAGAAACCTAGAAGCCCATTTGAGAAAAGTACTAAAGATACAGGAAGCAAAAAAGGCCCAGAACCAGTACACAAAATCTCAGAAGCCAAGACCACAATTAGGCCGCGGAACCGCGGCCCAACCCATGCTGAGGCCGCGGTTCCGCGGCCATATAGAGCCCGGAGCTGAATAATATTTTACCAAAATGTGTGCGGATCTTTGACTAGGTCTTTTCTTAGAGGGTATTTTTGTAATAGCAGACGTGCGAGTCAATTGTAACCCTAGGGTTTCTATGTCCTATAAATAGAGACCCTAATACCTCTTTTGAGGTATGCCTCCTTTTAATAACAAAATTCAGAATTCTTTATGGAGAGCATCAGTGCCTCTTTTCATTTCATGAATTCAGATCTGACAACCTTGTGTTGATGTTTGGAGAGAGCCATCTATAAAGTAGGTAATTTCTATTCTTGCCCTAGTTTAGATTTAATTCCTTGCCCTAGATAAATGTTCTCAAATTCCCTAATGAGCGAGTAGTCTCCTTGCTTGTTAGGGTTAGCTTTGGGGAAGGCTTTTGAGAGATGAGATCTCTCATCCCTTTCTTGCCCATCATATATTTTCAATAGGACTCCATGCATACATGCACACACCGCTCCCTACGGCACCCTATCCCACGAGGTAGCGGTGATACCGTAATATAAATGCCCGGTTGTGATGGTTTTCCATGGAGGTTAGGGTAAGGATTTCTAAAGGAAGGACAAGAACCTAGAGGAAGAAACATCTTTCCAAATGGATCTAATCCCCTTTATTGATAATTACCATAACTCCTCTTAGATCCTAATTTGGGTATAGAAAGCGTTGGGATTTATTTACATTTCCAAGCCTACCCTAAACCTAACCCTAGCAAGATTTAGATCTAGATAATCTTAGTATATATAGATTTAGTTTTTTAGATTTAATAAATCAATCCGAACACCCATCGGAATTAACTCGTTTGAGCGATTAGGAAATTCACAATATCCCTGTGGACCGACCCGTACTCACCGGCTAGCTACAAAGCGACGCCGTTCTTGATTGCGGTTACTAGATAGTTTTTGAGATAAATCAACTTCCTGATCCACGAGCGCATCGGCGTAGGCACTCTCAGGACGAACGAACGAGAAAGAAGGGTCGAAAGCCATAATACCTACACGAAAAGAAACGAGGGTTAGCTGTCAATGCTACATTCCGAATTATGATACTTGGTACTTTAAAATTGTACCACACTGCAATACAGAGGAAAGGGACCTAGAGGGTCCCACAAAATCAAAGTGACGGCCCATCATTGATGAGGCAGTCACTCATTAGGGATGGAATCCTAAAAGGATTCTCATTTAATGAGAAACTCATTGGGCCAATGAGTTGAACTCCCTCGAGAACAGTGCTCTACAGGCAGAAATCATATCTGTCAAATTTAATTGAGAAGGGAATAAAAGTCCTAAAATTTCTAAGAGCTATGCTCTGTAAAAAAAATGGGGTAATCCACCAGAACCTTAAAAAGCAAAGCTTTTTAATATGGTAAATCCCCAAGATCTGTAAAGATCTGTAAAGACAACGGAGGTACTCTTTTCTTTTTCAACCTTTCTTTGATACCATTCTTATTTATATTTCGATGCAAATCTTAGTTGGACTCACCATAATTCCTCTAGTTTTCGTAATTTCGACTAGTTGCCTTTATCTCGCAAGTTTTCCATCAATTCACAACCTCCCTTCAACTTCCAAACTTTTCTATCTGGAAGCAACTACTGATTTTACATTTTCCAAATTCCTTGTACCTAAACCCTTCAGAGACTTTCCATGTATCATGTGATACACCAACTCGCGGGAGTGACACATGCAGTAAAGAAGATTCCTGACAGCGTTACTGATTTCCGTGCCTAGTAGTGGCTACTCCTTTGAAAATTTCAAATATGAAATTATTCTAAGGTGGGTAGATCGTCACTATCACAACCATTCTTGCAATTCTTAGCAAACCCAGAAGTTTAAAACATCCACAACGATTTTTCGGAGAAGGGACTTGGTGGTGTGATGTATCAGCGCGGAGATATAGTTGCCTATGCGTCAAGAAAATTAAAGGTGCATGAGCGAAACTACCCAACGCACGTTTTAGAACTTGCCGCAGTTGCTTTCGCACTTAAAATTTGGAGGCACTATTTATTGGGTGAGAGGGTAGATATTTACACCGATCACAAGAGCTTGAAGTATATCTTCACCCAGAAGGAACTCAATGTGAGGCAGAGGAGATGGCTGGAATTAATGGCAGATTTCGACGTAAATTTACAATACCATCAAGGAAAGGTGATTGTAGTCCCGGACGCTTTGAGTCGCCAACCAATGATTTCGAGTCTGACTACTCATTGGAGGAATCGTCAAGATCTTAATGAACTAGAGACCGAGTTGATAATGTCCGGAATGCTTACATCCTTCATGAATTTGCAAATTCACTCAACATTAGTCGAACGGATCAAGACAGCTCAAATGGAGGACCCAAGGTTGCGAAGGATCAGAGAACAAGTGAACGCGAATCTGCGGACGGACTTCATCATCGACGAAGATGGTTCTTTGAGATATGGATGCAGAGTCTGTATACCTAAGGGGGAGATGAGAGATGAATTATTAAAAGAGGCACATAGTTCTCCATACTCTGTTCTTCCGGGAGGAACAAAGATGTACAAGGACCTCAGAAAAAACTATTGGTGGCATGGGATGAAGCGGGAGATAGCCAAGAGTGTATCCAAATGTCTTGTTTGCCAACAAGTAAAAACCGAACACTGCAGGACGGCAGGTCTATTACAGTCGTTACCAATACCCGTATGGAAATGGCAAAACATTACTATGGATTTTGTGACCGCACTCCCTCGCAGTTCTAAGGGAAACGATGCTGTATGGGTGATTGTGGACCGACTCACCAAGTCGGCGCATTTCATTCCTTTTCGAGTGGGTCAATCAACCGAAAGCCTTGCAAAAAGGTATATGAAGGAGATTGTCAGATTGCACGGCGTACCGATTTGCATCGTGTCCGACCGAGATACATGTTTCAGATCTCAGTTTTGGCAAAGCCTACAAGAGAGTCTGGGCACGAATCTGAGTTTCAGTACCGCTTACAATCCTCAGACCGATGGCCAATCAGAAAGGGTTATTCAAATTCTCGAAGACATGCTCCGGGCCTGTATGTTGGATTTTAAAGGATCTTGGGAAGATCACCTGCACTTGGTAGAGTTTGCTTACAACAATAGCTACCAGTCTAGTATCGGCATGGTGCCTTTCGCCGCTTTGTTTGGACGAAAGTGTAGGTCACCGTTAAGTTGGGACGATGTTGGGGATTGAGAACTTCTAGGCCCCGAGATGATTGTCGAGATAGTGGAGGTGATAAGAACCATCAGAGAACAATTACGCATAGCACAGGATCGGCAGAAGCATTTGGCAGATATGAAGACAAGGCCACTAGAGTTCCAACCAGAAGAACACGTGTTTCTGAAGATTTCTCCTAACCGGGGAGTGATACGTTTTGGGAAACGCGGAAAACTCAGCCCACGGTTCATAAGTCCCTTCAATATTCTCGAACGAGTTGGAGAGGTTGCGTATCGTTTAGCCTTGCCCCCTTCTCTGGAAGGTGTACACAACGTTTTTCATATCTCTCAATTGAGGAAATATGTCAACGACCCCGGTCATGTTTTGGATCATTCTGAAATCACCGTGGGGACTGGCCTAACCTATGAACAGCAGCCGGTGGAGATCCTAGATCGGAAGGAAAGGATTTTGAGAGACAAGACGATCAGATTGGCTAGAGTTATGTGGAGGAAGGAACTACTAGGCAAGATATACGCGGAAGCGAGAAGACGGGACAAGAAAGCGAGACCCAAAATTTTCAACCACGATAAACCCTTCTTGGTGATTTTTTTCTTTTCCCGACCTACCTTCTGAAATTTCGAGGACGAAATTATTTTAAGAAGGGTAGATTGTAACGACCGTGTTTTCTAATACCTAATAAAATATATTTTATTTAAATTTCTACTATCAAATAATTATTTACGTGTTTCGTTGATAGAAGAATATTTTTAAAGTGAAGTTAATAATTTTCTAAGCATTGAAAATGATTAAAGGGAATTTTCTAAAAATTATTTATAATTTCCTAGGCTAAGAATGAGTTAATAAAATTTTATAGATACCTTAAAATACACTACACACTTTTATTATCAATTAAAACAATTACTTCAAAATATATATATATACACGTTCAAAAATATATCAAGGATAAACTAGGTATTTTATATTTATAAGTAACTAAGCTAAAACCGTAAAAATGGGATATATTATTTATTTTGGTCCAAAATTATTTTTATACTAAAAATAACAATAAAACATAATTTCTGAAATTTTCCCATAATTTTTCCGTATTTTAAAACATTTTTACCAAATTTCTCAAAGCCAAATCAATATTTTTAATAATCTGCTGTTTTTTATTTTTATTAATTTTTATTTTTAAATTTTTTTAAAACCTTTTAACCTGGATCGTTGGATCACAAGATCCAACGGCCCAGAACTCCCGACGGCGCCAACGTGGTGGGGACCACGCGAAAACGCGTGATCTCCACACGCGTGACGCGTGGCACAGAGGCGGCGGCTCGTGAGCCGTTGGATGCAGATCCAATGGCCACGAAGCTCTGGCGGTGGTGCAATCATAAGGAAATCATCAACAATCATGGGGCGGCGCGGTTCTGAGGTTTTTATTTAACAGTTTTGGATTTTTTGGTTGATAATGAAACCCCTATAAATAGACACCTTCAAACCCTAATTTCTCATACCTCAGAATTCCAAAAATTCTGAAAAAAATACCGGTGCCTTCGTATCGACGACGCCGACGTTACGGCTCCACCCAATCGCCGAGGAAAAATCGGGGCGCGGACCTTTTGAGGAGTTTTGCACAAGCCTACGTCTTCAATCGTCTACGTCTAACTCTAATCAAAGGTAGGATCCGCCTCTCTACCTTTTTCCTGTCACCTTCTTCTTTTCTCAATAACCTAGTTCCAACCCCCTATTTAAAATGTTGTTATAATATTCGTGCATGCCTATTCCTTGTACCCTTAATAATGATAATGTTAACCCACGTTTTAAAACGGTGTTTAAATTTCCTCTGTACACAAATATATATTGCACATTCATAATACCTGGAATCTGATATGCTTAATGTCATAACCCATGAATTGTCAATTCACCTCTGACATACCCACACTTACCCATACTATCAAAATGATCTCGAAATAGGTTACTTCAACAAAATACCCTCGTTTAATTAAAATATTATATTTGTTTAAAATATCCATAAGGGGTAAGATGTGTGAAATAAATATTTTAAATACGACATATGTATATTTTACTTGCACCTTTTCATCAACTACTGTAATATTGTTAAACCCCGTTCAACTTTTTAAAGAAGAAAATACTAAATTTAAATAACGACTTATGGTTTTTTCCAAAACGAACGTATTTTCTAAAACGTTACCCCGAATCTAAAACACTATAATTTCATAAAATTATTAATTTCATTTAAATAACCCGACTTTTATTGAAGGGCCATTTTCAACAAGGACCATGATCCGTATAACGATATCTTTTCAAAAGGAATATTTAGTACCATGTTAAAAGGTAATTTTAAAATAACACCAATTTAGGACAAAGGAAAGGTTGTAGGCATCGGTCGTTTATCTAAACCAGATTTTGTGGTGCCTAGGCTAGACAAGTGGGAAAGGTAATTGTAAAAGGCCTGTCTCATGGTGATTCGTGAGCGGATCCCTCCTTTCTTTACTTGTGCTACCTGGCCACAATTGGCGGTGAAGATGCGATTTGAGGATCTCACAACTGGCCCTTTGGAACAGTTAGGAACAGTCTAGTTTTTCAAATAAAAAAAAAACCTCTTGCAACTTGTCCTTATAAAAATCTTTTGCAAAAGAATTTCAAATAAACACCACAACCTTTTATCGAAAGCATATTTTTCCGTAAAACATTATGTTTTTCCAAAATGATAAATATCCCAAATCTCATGGTTTTTCTTAGAAGTAATAAAAGATAATTAAACACTATTATTCTTTTTACTAAGCATTCCCTAAGATGACACGAAGTACTTTACGAACTTTATAAAATAAAACGAGTGGTTGTGGAAGACCATATTAAACGAGATCAATACTTTTTTAAATTTCCAGTTTATGAAAACATGACATATACAAAATATGATACGGTTAGGGTTAGAATGCGCGGACCTAGGTATGGAATACTTATTATGAAGATCCCGATATTCCGGATGATCAGTCCAATATATGGGCGACTATACAAATATGAAGATCCCGATATTCCGGGTGACCAGTCCAATATATGAGCGACTATACAAATATGAAGATTCCGATATTCCGGGTGACCAGTTCAATATATGGGCGACTGTACAAATATGAAGATCCCGATATTCCGGGTGACTAGTCCAATATATGGGCGACTATACAATGTGGAAATTCCATGCCTAGAGGTATACGCACTAACTCTAATTCGTCCAAACCTTTTTACTGAACCACGGGGATGGGTGGTTTGATTAGGCAAGGAACTTCGGAACTCAGATTCCCCTACTACTCGATCATCATCCTGGGAAGTGAAACGGTAAATTTCACTTCCCCGGTTATTGTTCTGTGGCTACAACGGAATAATCGTGAGTATCCGGACCATTGTTTAACAAACTAAAACGTTTACAATACCTATTGATACTCAATACTAAACTCACATCATATGCTATACCCACCTGTTACCTTATCTACCATTCTTTATGAGACACGAGTTATTCAGTATCTTGGATGCGGATATTTTACCAGTTTAGACTTGTTGTTTATTATGGAACTGAAGGGTGGTAATACCTGTGCACTTGAGTGATATTCACGCTAGACAAAACTCCATCGTAGTTATGGGACACCTTTCAGCGATGTTCATGCTACCACATTGATTGCCATCCCAGACACGAGCACCAGCTCATACGGCTTCCAGCTAGTCATGGGATACCTCAAGGATACAAGTATGTTCACCAGTCAATTCCACCCATACACACCTTGTTTAACCTGATCTAACTCTTAGACAGAATATCCGTTTTACTTGATTTGAACCTTTACCAAACATATACCTCACCCAACCTACTCATATTCACATATCTAATTTGTATATAACCTCATACTTTTATACACATGTACATCATATTCATTATATACACCTGTTCCTTTCTACACCTTTACTTTCTTATGAGGCAATCCTACCCGAGTATAACTCGCTGACGGACCTTCCTTTTCTTCCTATATCTTTGGGATGTCCGTCAGATAAGAATGAGTATTATGGCGAGGATCAAGGTATGAAGCCAACTTATGAAGATTATGCAGACTAGACGATGGAAGATTAGCTAGATTTAATTTTTGTTGTTTGCCCACATGTTTAGGGATTTTTGTTTCTCCTCGATGTAATTAAACTACTTAGTTTATTTTGCTCTTTCTTTTGGGATGTAATAAAGTTTGGTTAATGGAAATAAATGCCTTTCGCTTTTATTATTTTTGTTTTGGTACACATCCTGCATGTTAAATATTCATACGCTTAACGTAACTGTATTAAATAGACCACCTTCAATACAGTTAGGTTGCGGACCATGCCACGTCATCCTTCTCCTTCTTTTGGGAAGCGAGGCATAACATTCAACACCTTTGCTAGGCTTGGGAACCGATGTTGAATGGCATTCTCCGGAGTGAGACCCAACACCACTGATTTAGTAGCAAAGACATACTCGTCAGGGGGAAGTATCTCCTCGTAATGTTCCCCTCTGACGGGTAGGCCCGAAATTTCCGCAAACTCCTCCAAGAAAATTGAAACTTCCCGATCCGATAGAAAAAATGTGTGAGTCGGGATGTTCCATTGCTCCAGAAAAGCCTTGACCAACCATACATAAGGCGCGGGATACTGGAAAAGGGACACATAAATAGCGGGGTATAACCCGAGCTTCAGCAGTAACGACTTCTTGGCCGACAATATGTATCGAACTCACTGCATGTACCCGGCTGAATGGCGAGGAGTCAAACCTATCATATATACTTGTCCCCAAGGGCACGACTCACTTTGACATATGCGCCGCCCCAAAATATCCAAAGCCATCGGCGACTGTACAGGTGTTGATCCCATAGAGGGCTGAAAACGACCCTCCGCAGTCCAGTTAACCTCCTCCACAGCGTAATTCACTTGAGGCGAATCGGCGTAGTGAATGGCTGAAATTGGCACTGAGGGCGCCGCACAAGAAAAACTGCGCCGACCCCGAATGATTTGATTATACTACGATTCCTACAAGTGAAGAGACTTCTGTTCCGGGTGGTGATCTTTAAAAGCGCGTAGACTTCCCGATCCACGAGCGCATCGGCGTAGGCACTCTCAGGACGAACGAACGAGAAAGAAGGGTCGAAAGCCATAATACCTACACGAAAAGAAACGAGGGTTAGCTGTCAATGCTACATTCTGAATTATGACACTTGGTACTTTAAAATTGTACCACACTGCAATACAGAGGAAAGGGACCAAGTGGGACCCACAAAATCAAAGTGACGGCCCATCATTGATGAGGCAGTCACTCATTAGGGATGGAATCCTAAAAGGATTCTCATTTAATGAGAAACTCATTGGGCCAATGAGTTGAACTCCCTCGAGAACAGTGCTCTACAGGCAGAAATCATATCTGTCAAATTTAATTGAGAAGGGAATAAAAGTCCCAAAATTTCTAAGAGCTATGCTCTGTAAAAACAATGGGGTAATCCACCAGAACCTTAAAAAGCAAAGCTTTTTAATATGGTAAAACCCCAAGATCTTCAAGATCTGTAAAACAAACCCTAAAAACTCTAAAGAGTTCTTCATGGAAGATGAGCAATGCTCTGATTAATGGGTTAAGAAACCCCAAAATACATCTTAAGGTCTATGATTTAAGAAGAGCAAAGCTCTGTTAATGGGTTCTATTATCCTTACCAAATTTTTGGGCAGAGTTTTAACTCTAGAAAGGATTTCGTTGGGCAGAGATCTAAGCTCTGAAAAGAGAATTAAATTCTCAGAAGAAGCAAGAACAGAAGAAGACGAACAGTAGTCATCTCAAGGGCCAAAGGCTCTACTTATAGTCACAGGAAGACAATCCAACATCTAAGATGATCTAACGATGGAAAGGCTGGCACCGCTACACTCACGTGTGAGCCACGTGAGCGCAACGGTGGGGGGGATTTGTTTCCACCCAATAAGAGAGTAAGGCTCTGTTCAAAATTTGAAAAAAGAGGCAGCGCCTCACGTACCTTGCACGAGGGCGTCAGCGCCAAGAGTTAAAAACTCTGAGGCAGCGCCTCACGTACCTTGCACGAGGGTGCCAGCGCTCAGAGTTAAAAACTCTGAGGCAGCGCCTCACGTGCCTTGCACGAGGACGCCGACGCCAAGAGTAAAAACTCTGAGGCAGCGCCTCACGTGTCGCGTACGAGGGCGCCGGTGCCAGAAATAAAAGTTCTCTACCATTGGATCAAAGATCCAACGAAGATGATAAATTATCAAATTACAGAATTAAATTCTGTTGAGGAAATATTCCTTGAATCTTTCTAAACAAGAAAGGTTATGCTCTGTAAAACAGAGCACCATTGGATTAAATATCCAATGGTGATTAAAAATCACCAAGATACAGAATAAGCTCTGTATGGGAAAATATTTTTCCAATTTTGTTAAAAACGAGAAAAATATTTTCTGTAAAACAAAAGGCCTAGGATCAAAGATCCAACGGTGGATAAAATCCCCAAATCAATTAAGATCTCTCAATGAGAGATTTGCTTAACTAAATCAACAAATCTGCATCCACTATATAAAGGAACCAAGACTTCAAGTCTCAAAAAAAAAGAGGAACCCCCCTATAAACTTCAAGTTCATAAAGAAGAGCAAGTAATAAGAGAACTTTAAGAACAACAAAGGAGAATACCCCTCTCCGAGGTAAATAAAAAAAAGATGATAGCATCTCTACCGCATATCTAAATGTTTAACTCTCATAAAAGAATAACTTAGTTCTTTTTCGGATCTGAGATCTATGAGACAAAGTCACTCACACGTGAGAATCTAATTCTCATAAGGATGAACTTGTTCTCGGGGAGCAAAGATCCAGAAAAGAACAGAGAATTGAACTGTTCAGAACAGAAAATACAAAGAAAACTCAGCACCGAGCGCCTCACGTACCCTCATGTAGGCGCTATTTAATAAGGAGTACTTAGCACTCAGTTCTCGGCGCTCAGCGCCGAGCGCCTCACGTGCGTCGCACGTGGGCGCCATAAAGAGTGTTTAACACTCCATATAAAAAAAGAATATAAATTAAATAAGAAAGGGGTGTCAGAACCCATATGAATTCTCATCATTGCTGATACAGAAAGGGCTAAGCCCAAGCAAGTGATCGAGTGGGCTGTGCCCAAGGTTGGCCAAACTCCTAATTGACCCAGCCCATGTGCCCTTTATTTTTTTCAAATTGGCCTTAGTCCCAAACAAGACCACCAAGTTTCTGATGAATATTCACTGGTTCAAGAGTACATCTCCCCACACCTCTGATACATGTCGTTGTAATTCTTCAACGTCTTCAAAGAGGTGGTGGGCCCCGGCAACCAACAACTTTTTGGTGCATCCCCAATCCGATACGGACCGCAACGTTCTTAAACTAGCAACGGACCGCAATGTCCTTAAACTAAACCCTCACCCCAAAATGGTGATCAATGGACCGAAACGTCCTTAAAACTAACAACGGACCGAAACGTCCCTAAACTAAAACAATATAGCCCAAATGCTCTTTTGTTGGATCAAAATGATCCTAAACCCCCGTTAAATAGATCTTAGTTCAAGATTGGACTAACGTATTCATAACAAATATTTAAGTTGATCTTAACCTAAAACAAGGTTAACGATCTTTAAATCAAACTAAATCCAAATCTAAGAATATACGGATTTGGACTAATCCGCGCCCTACGAGCGACAACATAAATTAGTCTCCGTATACAATCCACGGGCAACCAAAAATAAAACAAAAACACATGACATGAAGTGAACATCTGGAGTAGGAGAAAGTGGTTATCGCTATGCGGTAACGTAATTCACTGCAGGGGCTTGCGCCTGCAGGGAAGAACGTCCCCACAATTAAAAACCCCTCGTAAACGAGGGGGAATCTAACGAAGTTTGCTACAACGGATGCATCCGTCCAAACCTCCGATATACGGTGCCATAAATCAACTTGGCATCTTCGGAGAGGTGGACAGATAAAACCAAATAGTATCTGCCCCTAAATTCAGGCAAGACGACTTACGCGGTCCCGTCTCCTGTTTTCGGCGGTAAACAGGGAGGATACCGACCTTTCTACACTTGGTTATCATTCGACTCACACTCGACGCACGATCGTCACCTAGGAGGGGCGAACACCGACCTTACACTTCCATGATTGAAACTTGCGAGCTAAAAATACTTGCAGAATGAAGATTTATACAATGGAAAATATACGAGCTAAAATACTTGCAAACGCATCAGACATTTGAGCAAAGAAAAATATATATTTTATTTTTGATCAAATCTATATACAAGGTATTGTGGGCTCCTCAGCCTTACAAAAATGCCCAGAGGCTTACAAAATTCTAACAAGAAAAAGGAGAAAAAATCGCGGAGGGGTAATAGCTCAGACCGTCCGCTCGGCCGAGATCTCCCTGCTCAATGCCACCGTCGGGGACCAGAACGGTGACCTCAGGGTCGGCGCTTCCACAGACAGCCTTGCTTCCAGCGGCCAGCTCGGTGCCTCCCCCATGCGACGCTTCCTTTGGTGAGGGAGAACTTCACGCGAAGCTCGCTGTCGACGAACCCCTGCATGGATTTCTTGACGGCGTTGATGGCGTTGTGCCACCCAACGGCCGTGGATTCGGCGAGATCAAGGTAAAATTGATCGGACGCCTTGTACTCATCCATGACCTTATCCGCCCGGCTCTCAGCAAGCTTCGCCGCGTCCAAAGCCGCCAGGACATCCTTCTTAATGGCGTCCCATGACCATTTCATGGTATTAAAAAGGCCCTTCATTCCTCCATCTAAGCCTGGATAGCCCGGTTGGATTCGGTGAGAAGCCGGTAGGACTCCTTCAGCTTTGAGACCGTCAGCCCCTCGGCGATCAATCTTGAGTCGAGGAGGGCCGCCTTTTCCTCTGCTTGCAGCAATTGAAAGCAAAGCTCTTCCTCCCGCGAGGAGAATTCGCCCGCCTTCTTCATCGCCGGGGCTATTTCCTCAGACTCCATGGCGACGAGGAGAGCGCAGTGCTGATGGACATAAGGAAAACAGCAAACGTGTTAAAAGCTAAATCCCAGGAAATAAAAGTTAAGGAACTTTCAAAAAAAAAAGAGTTAGATACCGACCTGAACCCTCTCTTGCGTTATTGCGGCCACCTGAGCCTTCATGGTGCCCTGGGGATTCTTTATCCCGGCCGCCTTCTCCATGTCCGCCAGCAAGCTATCGGCCACAGATAGCCTCGAGTGCACCTCAATGCAGAAGTCGTCCTCCTGCACTTGGATTTCGGTAGCGGATGGCCGAGAGACCACCTGCTTCTGTCTCTTGAGGAGGACTTCCTCGGCGGAGGGGGACTCCTCCCTCACCCGGGGCACCGCTTCCCGCACGTACTTCTGACCCCTTTCCCCCAATGGCGCTCCTCCGGGACTGGGGGTGCTGCGGAATGCCTGGCCAGAGGAGTTTGGTTCGGGGCCGTGCTTGGACCGGCTCAGGAAGAGCTTGCGCCGCTGTTCTTTCTTTCTTGGGCCTTAGCGGCCATCGCAACCATGATTTTTGATCGGTCCATGAGCTCTGCAAAAAGAACACACAAGAGAAAAAGGTCAGCGACATTAAAACGGAAAAGAAAATTTAGCAAAGTCTAAACAGATCGCCAAAAACCCTAACTTACCTAAAAAACGCGCAGGACTGAGCCCAGCCTGCTCAGAAATCAGGACATCAGCCCACTGGATCGGTTCCCACTGGACACCACCTTCGCCTCGGGGGAGGTCGACTGCTTCGCTCATGGGCAATCAGCCCTATGCCACTGTGTGGGAACAGGCCAATTCTCGCCTTTCGGTGGTCCGACGAAGATGAACTTCTCCTTCCATTCATAGATGGAAGAAGGGATGACCATTACCCCCGACCCAGCCGTCCTACCCTTACGTTTTTTAAACGAAAAGTACACCCAGCTCTGCTCTTCCTTACTGGTGCCGGGGTGATTTTTATAAAAAAAAAAGACAATAGGAGGGTCAAACTGAAGGGGATCTTATCAAATTTTAACCAAATCAGAAATCCGAGGAGGATCCTCCATAAGTTCGGCGCTAACTGGCATGGTGCAAGACGGAAGCAATGAAGCACCGTACAAATCTCGGATGAGAAAGAAAGACGCATTCCAGCCCGAAATGCTTCTAGATACAAGGCAATTTCCTTACCCCGCACTAGGTTTGCTCGCTCATCCTCTCTGGCTAAACGGAGCGATAGCTAGAGGGGATATGGAATCGAGTCCGGATGTCGGAAAGCTCATCCAAACGATTCAAAACGGAGGGCGCATCGCGGGTATTACCGATGTGCACCTTGGGAGCCCTTGTTGCCGCCCGACGGCGGGTGACAAAGGCGGCCCTGACTCTAGGGGTCGAGCTCAATGCAGAAGACGCAGTAAAAGAAGAACCTCTTGGTTATCTGAAGCCGAAGAGAAAGAAGGCCCACTGGACTCGGCCCCAACAACTGGAGCCTCGTCGCCCGACCCTTACTATATCTACAGACAGCTTAGAGGAAGACATCTAACCTGATTTAAAGAAAGGGGCTCGTCGAGTAAAAATCAACAGGGGATCCGACCTAAACGAAGATGTACCGGGCAATCTTCAAACAACGAAAGAGAATTACCGCGAAATGTTGGCCCTAGGATGGTTCCCTCCTATTTATACACCCCAAAAAGAACATCTTACGGCCCAAATCGATTCCCGCCAAAACGAAGTGTCGCGCCTAGCGGCCGTCGGGGCTCTACGTGGCGATCAGCCATTGGGGGACGTCTATTCATGACAGGAGTCAGAGACAGCCTGTCGTGCCCGCAAACCAACGTCCGACACGTGGCTCGGAGCCTAGCCAATGATCGAGTGAAATGGCGCCCCTCTTTAAAACGTAATCATTTCACTGATCTGCTGACGTCATCAGGGATCCGCACGGAAATTAAGGCCCAAGGGAAGACGCTTTGTGGACTGGAAGATCGAAACGACGCGACTGCCCTACGCCATGACATCCCCGGACAATCCATATTATAATTTTTGGCACCAAACCAAGCAGGTCACTCTCAACCCGACCCATAAATAGGTCGGAACGAGAGTGGGGGGCTAATGATGATGCTCATAAGTGGGAATTCCCGAGATCATGACATGTGGCGGATGAGTGTCATCCACGTAAGCCCGACAGGCTCCTGGGGGCTACGGAAGTAGACCCGATATGATACTTTAGTTATTTTCTTCGAGGTCTCGTATCCGAGCTTACACACCCACTTCTTGCCCTCAAGCAATCCAGCAGCCGAACTAGCACCCCTTTTGCTCGTCTCCGAACTATTGCTGAGCTGAGCTTCCTCGACCTACAGGCTCGCCTTCGAGCCATCCACCGAGCTGAGCTTCCTCGGCTCTCTCGATCAACCGATAGTGCGGAGCCCAAACGCCCCCTCAATGGTTCCGCGTATTTCGCCAGGACGAGATATCTGCCGCCCCACGTTTCGCGTCGCACGCTGGCGCGTCCCTCCTTTAATGAGCGTATCCCGCCATTAATGAATGGATCCCGCCAGTTATGCGGGCGTAATGTACGGGCGTAACTGACGACGAGGATCTCGCACTGGCTCTCTCCACACGACCACTATATAAACCCCTCTTTCAGACGACTCAGGTAACTCGAATTCATTCCAATACGCCGCTACTCTGCTAATATTTCTCGGCACTTACTTGATCGTCGGAGGGTCCTACAGTGGTCACTCATCCCGGGATTTCCCTTGCAGGTAGCTCGGCATCAACAACAACACCAACCCATTGAGATCCACACGCTCAACAACTCTCATACCCAATCTCAACCGTTCAAGACCGCTCGCTACCAGATCGACGGACGACAACATCTGAGGAAGATCCTGATCTCCATCAGATAGGAATGTGGGGACCCTCAACTTGAGTCTGACAGCGGTTACTTTTTAATGATTGGTTTATATATTTATACACAAGCAGAGATAAAAAGTTGGCTTTCGAAAGTTCAATGATAGTGAACGATCAAAGTCTCTCTAGGGTCCAAGCATGGATTTGGAAATTTCAGTTTAGGATGCGCTTGGTAGGAGACAATCTATATGGTAATCCTATATTATCATGAAAAATTAACACACTTGTTTAGATGTAAAAAATATTTGCGGGAGTATAGGATTACCATGCTAATTAAATGATCTCATTTCATGGTAATCATATTCTTCCAAAACATTTGTCTTTCCTAGATTACCACGAAATATTCTCGTATAATATGAAATGAGCCATGACCATCGGTCGCCGGCCTCCCTCACCGCCCATCGTCGTTCATCCGTCGGCCGGCCCGCCGCCGATCAACCATTCACCGCTAGCCGGCCGCAGGTCATCGCCGATCAGCCGTTCGAACCCGGTCAGCCGTAGTTTGTCGCCGGCCGGCCGCCGATCTATTATTCCTCGCCGGCTTTGCCGCCGATCTATCGTTCATCGCCGGCTTTGCCGCCATCCACCGGCCATCATCCAGTCCCGCCGCCGATTGACGGTTGCATAAATATATTATCGGAAATGATTAAAATATATCAAGCACGTTAATACAAGATTTCTTAGAATTAGATGTCCGATCATTCCATTCCCGGAAATGCGAGGATTTCTGGTAATCTTCATTCCATATAGATCCCTCTCGGTCAAAAGCCTCACTAATTAATTATTATTCAATTATACAAAAGGAGGAAACCTTTATTTATATATATATAGAGAGAGAGAGAGAGAGTGAGTGAGATTAATGAAGGAAAGAGGCCATAGGTGGGGATTTCCTCCTATGGCGTGGAAAAAATACATCCTCCATCATTTTTTCCGACGATCGGCACCCATCATCATCATCGTTATCATCTAAGATATGCGTTTCATGTTATTCCACAACTTTTTCACCGTTGATTTAGTGGGTTCAAAATTAACGATTTACCGACAGTAGAACTTTTTACATTGCTAAATCAATGGTGAAAAAGTTGTAGAATCACATGAAATTTGGTGTACCCACATCTTAGATGATAACGATGAAGATGATGAGGGCCGATCGTCCAAAAAAATGGTGGAGGTTGTATTTTTTCCACGCCATAGGAGGAAATTTCCTCCTATGGGCTCTTTTCTCCATTATTCTCATATATCTATCTATCTATCTATTGAGATTTTTGTTGTTGCTCGAGGAGACAAGTAACTGTTCCAAATATCTTTTGGTTCTTTCCCTCATAAAAGTGCATACTCGGCAGATGAAATTAAAAAATATCAAAGGGCTTGTATATGTGAGCACACAAGCCAATGCCTTATTGTTGTTAGTATTACTATCAAGTAATTTAGGAACTATGAACAGCAAAATCAAATAACAAATGTACGAATATAACTCCTCGTCATTTTAAATTCGAGTCTTTGATTTTCGAAATCCATATTTACTTTTAAAATACATAATACTAAAGTTAGCGAGTGAAGACTAGATGATGACGGGTTGACACTTAACCGATCTTGGCCACCGATGGCAATTGGTGGGCAGTAGCCGGAAGAGGACAGCATTGTCGATTGCTTGCCGCGATCATCCAGGCGGTTGTCGGTTACTGGAAACGGTCATCAACAGAGGTCCGACAACGATCTTCGGCGGAAAATTATCGGTTGAGAGCTGTCCTCGACGGACGATGGTTGCCAACGGCGGTCATCAGTATGCGGAAGTCGACAATGATCATACGTGGGAGATGACCAGCAGAGTCAGGCCAACGATGATCAACCGTGGGCGAGTGCCGGAGATAGTCGATTGCTGGAGGTGTTTATCGGTGGGTGGTTTTCGGTTTCTGTCATGGATTATCGGTAGGTAGTAGCGGTGCAGTCAGCGTCGGGCGGTGACGATGGTGGCCGGCCAGAAGCAGCAATGGTTGGTTGTCGGCAATGGTCATCGGCGGTCGGTGAAAGATGATGATCATCAGTGGATGATGGTCGACGACCGTTATCTGCAGGCAGTGGCTGGCTGCGTGTTGTGGTCCACAGTCATTGACAAGAGGTTATAGGTGTTAAATTTGACTGCAAATTCTCAGCCCGAGAAAAAGCCCAGAATCAAGCACGAGGAGAATCCGGGGCGAGCAGGCCTAGAGTTCAGCCTAAGTGCCCGAAGGTACGGGTGTCGCCCGTGCAAACAGGCCCAAGTAGGCACGGTCCAGTTCAAGCACGAAAAAAGATTTCATGATGTCGGTGCTTTAGGAGTCCAAGTGGCATGCCGCAGTTGGTTTCGCGATCTGGAGCGCTGACGTGGCGTGTAGAGATTGGCTGGCGGGCGTGGCTGCTGAGTCGGGAGCTAGGCACGGGTTTGCGCAGGTGTAAAACCAAGAGAGAGGAAAAGAAAGAAGGGGTTTTGTGATGGTTTCGGAAATTCTTGTATCGGGCGGTAATCGGAGAGGGCGTTCTCATGTAATTCTTTCTTGATAGTAGACGTTTGCATCGTCGGTTTGCAGGATTAGATGCGAGTTGTGCGTTTGATAACTTGCGTTGTTTTGATAGTTGTTCGGTAGTTTTTCAAAAAGATTCGAAACTCGTGATCCTCTTGTTGTGGTTTGTGATTTCTTCGAGAACCCTGGGTATAGAAATTACGACTAGAGTTTGCTGACGTCGGATATAAGCATGTGGGTGTTGAGGACACGGGCGGTTCCCTAACACGGCCCTGACGACAACGACCGGTTGTCGACGACGGTCTTTGGCAGAT
This sequence comes from Agapanthus africanus, assembly GCA_030015575.1. Taxonomy (NCBI): domain Eukaryota; kingdom Viridiplantae; phylum Streptophyta; class Magnoliopsida; order Asparagales; family Amaryllidaceae; genus Agapanthus; species Agapanthus africanus. The sequence continues at coordinate 758,667,556 of CM057340.1, forward strand.
GGTTGGCTCCCTGACAACAATCATTAACAGGTAGGTGTCGGTTGTCTGCAACAATAATCAACAGTTGGTCATCCACAGGGGAGCATGTCCGATGGCACTAACTGGCATTGGTGGCCACTGTTGAAGTCTTGCAATTTTTTTATTTCAAGGGTCTATGGGTGAGTTTGATAATCGAATTTTACTCGTGTTTATATTATATCTTTTCATGAAGAGATATAAAAATCTAATACTACTTACTAACCCTTTATTTTGTAACACTGGTATTATATCTAGAAGTACTTAGATGATGTCATTAATCAACAAAATAAGAACATAGAAAAAATAACAAAATTCCAATAACCAAATTTGAGCATTGTAGATATCCAACCCATCCACAAAAATAAGAAAATGAAAACTCAACAATCCCCATCTCTCAAAAGCCTAAGGAGAGATGTTTTATAAATTTATATATATACCCTTATATCTTTATTATTTTGTATAATTTATAAATTTCTCAATTCTAATATTACTATTAATCGCATTCATTTAATTTAATTTAGAAAAACTATAGATATCATTGTAAATTTTCGTGTAATGTCCATGATAAAAAAATTTACACACTTCTTCGGTTGATATGTTGTTCAAAATACACACACGTGCATCGTACGTGCAAAATATTAGCACATAAAATTCCAAGTAATCGTCTTTCAAAGGACATGCCGCTAACACCCCCTTAATTGCATACCCTTTTACTGGGAGCCTTGTATAAAACAAAGGCCATTTCTTTTGCTTGCAATGTATATCCATGTTGATGTCCATTGTTTAAAATATAAGCTTATCAATTCATTAAGATTTGAACATTTTTTGCTCTTGAATCGGGTTGCTGCAAATTTACGGTTTTTCGAAAACAAAATTCTCTGTAAATCTGATTGATGATTATAAAAATGTTTAAATCATAAGAAAATTGGCACACCCATTTTTTTTATGATATAAAGATTAAGTTAGATGATGCGGACCTTCCGAAAATATTGGCACGGTTGGTTTTTTAATACGGGCAGCTTGCAGTTATCATATAAATATGCATTATTGGAGAAATACATTAGCATTTAGCGATTTTATTACAGGTACAACCACCTGAATACGTTTAAAGTCCAAAATATTATTGTAAGGACAACTACCTCAATTCTAATTGTATTTGGATAATACATTTGGATAAAATATTATTAAAATCTTAAATGTTGGATGCATAATAAGAAAAAGCAAATGGGTCATAATCAGTATTGCAAATCTTACTCAGCTTTTCATATAGCCAATAAAGTGGGCATTAAGCCCTTTCAGATGTAAAAGGAATAAAAATAAGGCTTATTTTACAAAAAACAACCAATGGTTTTCTTGACTTTTTCAAAACCACCATGTAGTATAAGCTCATCATGAAAATCCCCTGAACTTTTATTTCGTTACACAGAAACCCCTGCAATTATTTATTACAAAAATTGACTAAATTATTCTCTTATTTTAATAAAAATACAGATTCCCTGGATGCATTAAAGATAAGCCATACTCTTTGTGCCGTTTAGTGGACAATCTGCCCTAAGTTGAAGAACAAGACTTTAGATTTGAGGATTTGGTTATGAAATCTCAATTTGGGATTAAATCGAAATTTAGAAGAAAATTATATATATATAATGAGATTATGATAGATAATTTAGTATAAAACTCTAAAGATCGGTCAAATACGGGATCACATGATCTGTTAATCTATATTGTTTGCGTTATGTTGATAATTAGCTCTCTTGGCCCACCTTAATCAGCATTCAAGTTATCAAAGAAATTTTTATCAGCCTAATTTATTGACAGCACTTAAAAGTATGCTATTTTAAAGATAAAAGTATGATATTATGATACTGGAAAAAGATTTTATTTTGAACAATACATATTGCTTATTTCTTTGCATCATTACGCAAAAAGAGAGAGACTACAACAATGCAGAAGAACAGGGTATTACATCATGAACTTTCTTCTTCACATTATCTGCCACACAGCGTAATTGTTACCAGAGGCAACAACATGGAAATTCGGAGGAATAATATTCCCAACATCGTATCTTGATCCAATTTTCACAATGACTTTTTGATCGATTTTTGCAACGTAAAGATCACCATCGTGAGCTAAGATATTTAAGCTGCTGGTCGATGTGATGCCATTTCTCGATCTGATTGCTGCTAGGTTACTTATCTCACTCTTCAGGTTCCAATCAAACACGTGATCATAAAACTGCACAAGACAACGGAGAACAAAGGAATTTAGAAAAACAAAGAAAGAAATTGGATGTTTTATTATTTTTCGTATAAAGTGTTAATCATAAAATGTGGCCGAAGAACAAATTAAAAACAAAAACCTCATTATATTGAACATACATGCTGAAGCCTAATAGAAATTTGATATAAATCCTTCAGCTATATGACTTTTAATTAATAATGAAGTTTTATCTTCAAAATGTCCTCCTGTAGTGCACATTATTATGCTAAGTTATAATAACTTACCCTCCTCACATTTCTACAGAGCAAGTGGCTAAATTCACCAAGTGAGTTGGTACCAATTTCATCTCCAATATGAGAGGTCACAAGTTCGATTCCCGAAGGGGAACGGTTTAAAAAAAAAGTAGCTAAATTCAGATTTCAGACTAAATGCCGAGTGATGAAATCGAATATCGTGCATAACAACTACCACTTGTGAGCCAATGTGGTTAAATAAATTCTACAAGGATTTGGTTTCAAGCATTCAAAATGCATGCATGTACTAGAGATGTTTTATAATGTAGTTTGCTAATAATCCAACTCTTCATGGAAGAATGAAGCGAATTGAGATAGTGACAGTTAAAAACCGATGTTATAGTGTCATTTATCAAATATTATTGTCGATGCTTTAGAAGATGCCCTCTTATCATAACTTTTACCGTATGCAAAACATGAACAGAAAATGATTGTCAGTCTCAATAGATATCTAGATGCAAGTATTCTACTATATTGAGCACTGTGCAGTTTCGACTTGTGGTAATAAAGAATATAAAAACTTACAATTGAGGGAACCCCTGGATGCGTCAGAATATATGCATAGCCCTGCATCACCTTATCCGAAGGAAATGGCCAAATCTGCTGAGTAGAACCCGTATCATGGTTATCGACAAAAGTAACCGCTTTCTCCGGCAACCAACCAATCATCCCTGGTGCCTTTCCATTCGAATCGATCATCCTCCATAGCTCGCCCTGAACCGCTGCATTCATAATCCCTTTGGTTGTGAAATCAAAAGCCATGGCCACTCCCCCAACCGCTTGTACCCAATTGACCAACTCTTGGCGATGTGCGTCTTGGTTGTAGGAAGGCTTATTGTCGTTTTCGTTAGCTAAAGAACTCCAAATTTCGGAAACGACAAAGTTTGGGGAAGTTCGGTCTACGTATATCTTGGCTATATCGGCTGAATAACCTTTTGCGAAATCTAAACGCCATCCATCGAAACCAACCTAGTGGTAGTACATGTTTGAAAATTGCATATGGCGGAGAATATTCATGGAGAACGTTGTACTCCCTCCGTTTCAATTTACATTTCCTTATGGTCATCATTATGTGTTTCAAATTACTAGTCAATATCAAGAAATCCTGAATCTTCTATTATAGTCCATGCAATTAAAATATAAATTTCCAAAACCAACCCAATTTTTTTCGGGACGAAGAAAACTATTTGTCCGTTTACAAATCCCGATTGGGGTAACATGGAATTCTACATTTCTATTATGGTATGTTGAATTGAAGTAAACACTTTTTCTTAATTAGTGTGCAATATGACAAAAGGAGAAGTAATTTGAAACAGAGGGAGTAACATGTATGAGAATCAAGTATGAAGAGACAGGAGAGTTGACAGGGCATGCAATTTTTAACAAAGTTATAATGTCAATCTATGCAACCTACACACAAGGAGAAGAGGCCAACCTATTGGTTTAACGGTTGGGATGGGTCCTGCATGAGTCTAAGCTTATAACTCGGAAAAAATGGTACTAAATATCGGAAAATATGGTAGTATTGGATGTTGGTATATGTGAATGGTTAGCAGAGAGAAATTACAGTGTCACACAATCTAAAAGATAGCAAGTTCTCTTGTCTTCCATTGGGGCAGCTTTTTCCTTGTCATCCCTGAAATAACAAGAAAAAGCATAAGAGAATACTACCTCGGTCTTTAGCCAGTTTAGCCAATCGGTGAGCTCCCTTTGGACTTGATCATTTAGGTGGTCGATATCAGGAGCCGGTTGAAAACCAGCACCAGTGTCCATATTCCCGGTGCCATCAGAATACTGGGTGTCGTCTTTACATATCATGTGCGGCCCCCAGTCTAAGCGATCGTCGGGGGTCCCGCCTTCGAAGATGCAGTATATGCCTCTGCTGTCTTTATTTTCCGCACATCTGTGGTTGATGACAATGTCGGCAACACATTTGATTCCTTTGTTGTTGAATGCTTGGATCAATGATTTTAAATCATTTTGGTTTCCGTATTTTGAGGCATCCAGATTGTATAGCTGTCCTGGCATGTAACCTGAAAAGTAAAGTTATTGACATCATAAGTTAAGAATTTGACATGCATACTATGGGTAAAGAAAATATATACGCTAATGCAAATGAAGTAAATAACACCGTACAAAATTAATTCACTACAAAGAGTAAGCAGATATTGATTTGAGTCAGATTAATTTAGTTCTTGATGTTATCCGATAAACCTAGTCAATTGAGCGGTCTAATTTTTATAATATTGTGCGTATTAGATCAGTTGGATAACAGAATCAAATGAGGTATTGGTTTGATAAATACCAAATCTTCATAAAACCAACGATATATCCAAATTATGCTTGAATGAGAATGTGTCGAAGAAATGAATGATCACAACGATAGGTTGACCAATAGCATGAGCTCCCTATTGTATGATCTCCTTGAGAACTCAACTGACATACGAATATTGTCTCAACAAATATAAGTCTCAGCTAGCCCGAGCTTAAATTTCTCCACGATTGATCTAAATAAACACCGGTGCATCCATGACTCCGCATTGAATTTAAGCTAACAGAACAATTAAGTGGCTGAGTTACCAAAAAATTATAAAATCCCACGTCTACCATTTTGGAGCTTTCGACCCAAAACATAGAGAAACTGTTTCGTTTCCAGAACGCTTTTGATGCTTCAAAGAACAATTACAACATAATACTATTTGTTTTCCATGTTGATTAAAAAAACATTTTTTTTAAAATTTTCGTCATGGCTATTTAGCAACCAACAATTACAACAAGGACTGTTGGACATAGTCGTATTGCAGAATAATTAATAAATAATTAAGTCATATGGAGAATAGGTAGCAGTAATATCTTAGAGTTTAACGAATAACTATTGATCCGTCGCATATCGTATTCCATTTCACCTCAACGCTCCAAAATATCCTACCCCTATCATATACCCAATTCCCGCAATTGTGATCTTCTATTTAGCTTAATGCATGCATCTTTTGAAAAATATAATGACTTGTCATGGGTTCAGCATTTCAACAAAAATGTTGCGGGCGTGAAAAGAGGTGATTTTATGAGCGATCATGAATGATTGTAGCCAAGAATGATGATCAACAAATTCAATACAGATTAAATGCTTGAAATCATAAGGAATATTTAAAAGGAAAATAAAATGACAACGGGCAAAATAGGATCAAGCCTTTGGGATTGGCTGCATTAATCATTTTCTTCTATTCATCATCTCAAGTAGCCGATTAACTACAATTTTGTTACTTCTCCAACGTTGCACATGTTCGACCCATCTCAATTGGTTCACCCAAATATGTTAGCAGACATCTTAAGGTTGTGTCGAGAGGGAAAAGGTAAAGCAATTTTATGTGATTAATTTTCATGGAGAGAGAGAGAAAGAGAGAGAGAGAGAGAGTAAATGTAAACCTTGTTCTGCAATGGAATGTGAAGGTGGAGGAAGCCAAACATGTGTAGCCCCAACGCTGGCGATATCATCAACTTTAGTCTTCAAGAAATTGTACCAGCCATCTTTGTTCTTCCATGATTCCCAATTAAAACCCTGGGGTTTAGCATTGTCAAATAAAAAACATTAGCATGCTATTTATTAAGTGTTTTAACTTGGATGAGATGTTTGGCTTTCTGGTTATCCGAACTCTAAAATCTTATTTCGGAGTTACCTAAACTTCAGAATAGATGTTTTTTTTAATATAAATTTTGGAGTTTAATTAGAGATTTTCGGTTGGATTGGAGTTTGGTAAACAACGGTTATTTCAACTTTGGAGGTTAGATAACCATAGTTTTCTAAATTCTAAAACTATCCCAAACATAGGATAGCTACGATTTTGGAGTTGAGTGTAGAAACTTGACACTCTGATTATCTAATAAACTCAACTCTATTGCCAAAAAGAGGCCAAGTCCTCAAAGGGTTTCGATGCCAAACAACGAAATTGATATCATGGCTTGTTTAGCATTCAAAATAGAACTTTCTAAACCGCGGTTTCAAAATATATCAAGAGCTCAAGATCCAAACTTGAGTTTTGCCGGACCTCAATTTCATAAAACTACAGTTTGCTCGCATGAAACCATGGTTTCCGGTTCCAGAGACCTTGTCAAACTAGGCCCTAATAAATAGTAAAGGTAAATTACAAAATTAGCCTTATATTACAACTAGAGACCTTGTCAAATTAGTGATCTATGGGGTTTAATATTTTTCTACCGACATTCATACGAGTATTGAATTTACTTAAGTTATATGCCACTATGTCTAGTGGGATGTTATTAACTTCAGATGGGATATAAAGATAGATCGAGAAGATCATACCACAAGCTTAACAGGAAACATGAGATGGCAACACCTAGAAGCCAACGATTGTTGTAATATCCGGTATACCCATTTATACAAGATATACACGGAAACCCGCTGTAGAGCAATGGGGAATTTTCCGAATACATTCCGAAAGAGAGCAGATCCGAAAACTATAAATAAGATGAGTCCACTTCTATACAAAGAGGCGTCTTTGGAGTGAACTAGAACTACAAGAACTTGAAAACTCCGTAATTAAGCGTGCTCGGGCTAGGGAATGACCTCCTGGGAAATGGCCCTTACTTGGGTCCAGTTCGCTTCAAATGACAAAACCGCGTGGTTTCGACCAGAACGGACAATACCATCTGTGTTGGGAGTTAGGGTGTGACATTATGGTAGTAGATCTGTGGTTCGAGGATGAACCAGTGTTCTAAGTGGTGGAGAATGTAATATCTGGTATACCCATTTATACAGGATATACACGGGAACCCACTAGAGAATAATGAAGAATTTTCGTAATACATTCCGAAAGAGGGCAGATCCGAGAACTATAAATGAGATGATTCCACTCCTATACAAAGAGGCGCCTTTTGGACGAACCAGAACTATAGAAACTTAAAAACTCCATATCTAAGCTTGCTTGGGCTAAGAAAAGGGCAGATCCAAGAACTATAAATGAGATAATTACACCCCTATATAAAGAGTTGCCTTTTGAGAGAACTGAAACTACAAGAACTTGAAAACTCCATAATTAAACTTGCTCGGCCTAAGGAAATCCCGAGATGGATGACCTCCTGGGAAGTGGCCCCTACTCGGGTCCAGTTCGTTTCGAAGGACAAAATTGTGCGGTTTCGATTAGAGCGGACGATACGTCTGTGTTGAGAGCGGGAGGTAACAATTGTGTATAGGTTCTAGATATTAATTGGGTGACAAATAAACTTTGAATAGGCATGTATTGTTCTTTTCTTTAAATAAATGCACAGTAACTTGAAAACTTCATGGCTAAGCTTGCTTGGACTAAGGAGAAACGGATCCGAGAACTATAAATGAGATAATTCCATTCCTATACAAAGAGTCGTCTTTTGAGTGAACTGGAACTACAAGAACTTGAAAACTCCATAATTAAACTTGCTCGGGCTAAGAAAATCCCGGGATGGATGATCTCCTGGGAAGTGGCCCCTACTTGGCTCCAGTTCGTTTTGAAGAACAAAACTGTACGGTTTCGATCAAAACCGCCGATTTGTCTGTGTTGAGAATGGTACGTGGCAATTGTGTATTGGATCTAGATATTAATTGGGTGACAAATAAACTTTGAATAGGCATGTATTGTTCTTTAAATAAATGCATCTCAGTTTCCTGATGGACACATGGAGAACAAGGATGTTGAATAGGTTGGTGAATTTATTCGCTGGGATGAGGCTTTCGATTAAAAAAACCAAGGACTTCTGAAGTGCTAGCCGACACACTTTTTCCATCCACCACTAGAATAGAAAAGAAAAAAGAGGGTGGTCTCAATAAAAGAAGGAACAACATTTTTGCGAATAGAACATCTATTTCGTATCAACAAAAAATGACTGTCATTTATAAGAGCAACATCACTGACTACCGCTCATGTCACCCTAGCCCCCCAACGGATTCAATCTAGCCATGATTCTTTTTAATGAAATTTGGTAGGGCTATCCGACCTTTTTTCCACCAAAAAAACAACTATTTTGAAAATACATGGATTTAAAAATAAGTCACTTACCAATAAGCAATACCTTAGTTGGTATGACACTTCCTCCTTCAGAGAAGAGTGTGGGGTTCACTTTCCAGGAGGGAAAGTAGTCACAATTTAACGCTTTCGGGATAAATTGTGGATATCCTTGGTGTGTTGTGTGCTGGATGCATGGGTGTGTTGTGTGCTTGTGTGTAAGACTTCCAAACCGGTTAAAAAAGAAAAACAACAAGTCAATTCTAAAACTGGAGCAGGAAATAAATTTCCCAATTTTTTAAAGATTGGATGAAGATATTATAGTGTATTTGAGGTACAAATTTTGGGAGCATGAAGAACGCAGTTACAATTATACAAATATTCTTAATGGTAATCAAATCAACTGGTTTGAAACAATTTATTAGATTTGAATGGCTGAATAACAAAATACTAAGATTTTAGTAACAAACATAGAAATAGTCTTTGATTTGATTGAAGATATTTCAAATAAAAGACACGGAAACCTCAATTTCTGGCGAAGAAGATCAAAGGGCAAATTCAAGAAGTGTTTTTCTGTGCAGAAAAATAACTTTGACTCCTCATTTAACAAGCATAAGATTTTTTTCCCTCCTACAACTCTTCTCATATATAATACCTTATTTCTATATCATTTTTTAACACTTTCAAAGGCCAAAGAAATATTTTCATTCGTATGATTGTTTTCTTATGACAGATAATTTAAAAAACATTAGGTTTTTCCTACATGTTGTCTTATAATATTCTTGATATTATTTCAATTTTTAAACACTTTCTCTCGCAATGCGTGTACATTTTGAAAATGATAAATTGTAAATTTTCCAAAGAAGATTGTTATATCCTACAATAGGAACGATAATGAGATTGGTTTTCTTTAATTTTCTATCTAATTGTCATCTAATCAACCAACATCCAGCGTTCTACGGAAGTTCTATAGGAATTGATAAATTTTATGATGGGCATGATATCAATCCTTTCTTAGTCACCATGCATTTGTCAACAAAACTCGCAGGAAAAAATTATAAAAATGAAAAAGAGGATAGATCTGCCATATAGAATTAAAAGGAAAAAAATTTAATCAAAAGAGCCAAACAAACCAAACACATTAGAGGAGATCGATGCTAACCTGAAAAAGAATTTGACCAAATGCACAGCTGGGTAACGAGAGAGCTAACAAGATCAACAATGAAAGGGAATGGGATTGAGAAATGTGAATGTTTCTCATCTCTCTTCTCTCTATTTCTTATAACTCAAGAGTCCCAAAAGAAAATCAATGGCATTTTATAGAGACTCAGAGAGAAAAAGAGAGAGAGGAGTCATTGCTTCTGGACACAAGCGAAGGAGTCGTGTAATTAAAGGCACGAAGCTTTTTATTTGACAACTTTCATCACTAAGTTACACAACTGTCTCCATCTGATGTTAATTTTGTAGTTCGGTTAAACAGAATTAAAAGTATTAAGGCGTGTATGATATACTTTCCGAAAGGTGATATTGCCCCCGTTGTGAGAGTACAACAGAAGTCAATCTGTGAAAAGAAAGACTTAATTTATAAAGTTGAACAAAAAGGACTGTTTGGGAGGTTGTGATTGTTCAGACAACAAAACTACTACAGCAAACAGTTTTCAAGCAAACTCTGTTATCATATCAAACACCAAGATGCCCCATGTGCTCAAGTGCCCTATAAAAAACAATAATAAATAAATATTATAACAATAGAAATTATGCTCACTTGGTTCATAAAGCACTTTGCTCAAGATAATTCTCAAATATTGGGAATTATTATAAAGGCTTGGACATTCATCTCTCCATCCAATGTGTGACTATTTCCCACATACAAATGCTACCAATAGATTCGAACTACTAACAATCTTATCTATGTTGTTTTTATTTTTAGGGGTAGAGATCGAGTTTGCTGTGATTATTAGAAGTTTCTTTTCTTTTATCTCTTTTATAATTTTTTCAGATTTTGTTCTTCCATATTTTCTTAAATGTATGGATGCTATTGAAATAATGTATTTGATCTATTTTGCAATTTTTTCCCCTTGAGGTAAATGGTGTAACTAGCTAAACCAATGTTTCATCAACGAGAACATAATAAAACAAACTGGTCTTAGCTTAGTTCGTACCAATTTCCTCTCCAATATCAAAGATGATAAGTTCCATCCCCAAAGGAGTTGATTTCAAAAAAATAAATAAATGAGAACATAATAGAACAAAGTTCATGTATACAAAGGTATTACGAAAAATCTCACGTCTTGCTAGCGTTATGAGAATAAATAGCCCTAAATCTATGATACATTATTGTCCAAGTGATTTGGCAATTTTTTCTTCCGTGCCATGTGAGAAAAATAATTCCATCAGCATGTGTGCCTCCGCTTTTAGAAAACCGAGCTCATCTTTTTACTGGCCCAGCTCTAACCTAAACATACAATTCTTCCATGCACACGATATACAAGCACACAACACACACACATTTAAGGGATCCATGAATTTGTCCCGAAAACGTTAATTTGTGGTCACTTCATCCCTCTAGGATTTGAACCCCGCACTTTCCGTAAGAGGAAAAATGCTCATACCAACTGAGCATTGGTAAAACCTAGCTCTGTTGATGCAGCTTCAAAGATAGATACCTGTCATTGTTGCCCTATTGATCCAAAATCATTCAATCAAATAAAATGGGCAATTAATTGTTCAAAATCATCCTTCAATCACGCAGTTTAGGGCATGTTTGGTTGCAGGATTATTATGGATTTGGATTGTGGAATCCAAGGATTCCATAATTTTGTGTTTGGTTGGAGAATTTGGATTTCTAGGATTCCTTTGGTTTTTTATGGGGGTCCACCGCAAAATAAGGATTCTTGATGATTTGCGAGGATTTGGCACTATTCATTGTACTTTTAGATGGGACACGTGTACTTTATTTATTTAATAATTCTCTTTCTATTTATCTCTCTAAAATCCTCAAATCCAAATCCCACTTTTTTTTTACCAACTAAACAAAAATTATAAGGATCTACAAATCCAATACTAGGAATCCAAAACCAACCAAATAACAAATTACCAAATCCAGAAATTTTCAACCGTACTATTTTGGAATCCAAATTTCTAAATCCTGCAACCGAGACCCTTGGCCTCTATCATGTTGTAGTCTCTTTTCTTTGAGCTCATTAATTACAAAGACGGGTCTTACAAGTTTACAACGGTCATATCTCAGAATAATAAGCCCTCTTTTTAGCCTTAAACCCATTAAGAAAATTAAGAAAATCACCATCTCACACTCGGCATAACGAAGAATATATACTTTTCAAGTCAATTAAAGATTACTTTTCTAGTCTTGTTCATACTGTTATCTTATTTAAATCAAGACTTCAGAATTTTTTAAAATAAACAACATACTCAATAAATTGCATATAAATAATGTACATGTAATAATGGTCATATCTCAAAATAATAAGCTCTCTTTTTAGTCTTAAACCCATTAAGAAAATCACTATGTCACTCTCAGTATAACGAAGAATAAATACTTTTCAACTCAAATAAATATTCCTTTTCCTAGTCTTGTTCATATTGTTATCTTATTTAAACCGAGACTTCAGAATTTTTTAAAATAAACAACATACTCAATAAATTGCATATAAATAATGCACATGTAATAACGGTCATATCTCAAAATAATAAGCTCTCCTTTTAGTCTTAAACCTATTAAGAAAATCACTGTATCACTCTCAGTATAACGAAGAATAGATACTTTTCAAGTCAAATAAGGATTCTGATGATGCTCACAAGTGATGTCTACTCAGATTACGACAAGTGGCAGATGACGTGTCCCGGACTCTACGGGGGTGGAATAAATGAGCCGTATCGGGAACATTCCCCAGGGTCCCTTCTCGGTGGACGTACCCGACCTTTCGGGAGACCCCCCTGAAGACATTCCACCTTCATCTAGGAGATTGCCAACAGCTCGTCTCCGAGCTTCCTCAAGCTCCTCACTTGCCACCGAGCCTTCTCTCGTGCCGAGCTTCCTCGGCCTCCCGCTCGTCTCCGAGCTCCAAGCATGCCGAGCTTCCTCGGCATCCCCCGATCAACCGAGATTGCAGAGCCTTAGCGCCTCCACAACGGCTCCATGTATCTCGCCAAAGCGGGATAACAGCCGCCCTAAGTCCCGTGTCCCACACTGGCGCATCCTCCCATTAATGAGCGTATCTCGTCATTAGTGAAGGGATCCCGTCATTCACGCACGTGTAACATCAGGGGCGTAACCGAAGGCGAAGGTCTCGCGCCTGCTCGCTCCATGCGACCACTGTAAAGCCCCTCTCTCAGACGACTCAGGTAAGGCAACTTGAACCCAATAGGCCACTACTCTTCTCAAATTGGCTAACTTGATCGTCGAAGGGTTCTACGGTGGCCACCCACCCCGGGACTTCTTTGCAGGTAGTTCGGTCTCCACCTCAAACTCAACCCATTGAGATCCACACACTCAAGGAGACAACCTCTGAATCCAATCTCAATCGTCCAGCAACGCTCGCGACAGATCGACGAAGGACAGCATCTGAAGGAGATCAAGGCCTCCATCAGTTGGCGCCGTCTGTGGGAACGAAAGACTTATCTTGTTCCACCAACAAAAGTTGATGCTCCGCCCTCGATCCAATGGCGAGCGATGACCGTAATTATCCAAATACGAGTCGCCACAACGGAGGAGGAAGCGGCTCGCTTCCTCCTCCTAACGCCATCAGCGCCTTATCCGCTCGGATAGACAGGCTCACATCGCTGGTGGATGCTCTCGTTCGCGTCCAACCAGCAGGCCACACCCATTAGGTCGCAGCTCGCCCTCCCCGGGATAATGACGTCCGCCGAAGAATGGACGGGCATGCTCAAGCTCTCGATTTACCTCATCCTCGTCACAGCGCCACTGAGTGCCGGCGGGCCGACTCCGGCCACCTTAACTCATACGCGGCGACTGATTCCATGACCCGCTGGGCGCCGGACAGCTCCACGCCACGGTCCCAGGGAAGACTGGGTCGTCGTTCCAATGCCCACCGCGCGTTCTCGCCCCCTGAGGAGGTATCGGTCAGCTCGCCTGCTTCCAGGCATGATCGACACCTCTCCTCCCGCCGGGATTGCGCGAACGATGAGCGCCGGGGCCACTCAAGAAGGACCTCACCCGAGAATTTGCGAAATCTGATAGAACGGAATCGAAACCGCAAACTGGCGCAGACCCGGAGCGGGGACAGTCACCACTCCGATTGCGCAGAATCCTTGGGTTACTACCACCGACTGAAGGCCCTCGAGAAGAAAATCGAGGGCATACACCGGGACGGCCAAGCATCCAGCGAAGGGGCCCGATACTCCGCCTATTTGCTGATGAAACCCTTTACGGAAGAACTGCTGGCCGAGCACGTATTGTCCAGGAACAAGCCGCCCAAGGTGGCCCTCTTTGACGGGAAATTCGACCCGAAGGACCATTTAGACGCTTTTACGGCGGGCATGAGCTTCCAGGATAACTTCGACACAGCCCAATGCCGAGATTTTCCCGCCACTCTCATCCGGGCTGGCCGGGATTGGTTCCGAGGACTAATGCCACGCTCTATCTCGACCTTCGGTGAGCTGGCCACCTAATTCCTCAGCTACTTCGTCGGGAATCGACGACAAAAGAGAACAATCGACTACTTGTTCACCACAAAGAGCGGGGACAAGGAATCCTTTAAGGGATACATCACTCGTTTCTACAACGCTCTCCTCGAGGTTCCCGAGCACCGGGATGAAACTGTCATCACTGCACTAAGGTCGGGTGTTAGGCACAAACAGTGGCTCTGCTCTTTTGCATTAGCGCAACCTAAGACTATGGCCGAGGTAAAAGCTTGGACCGAGCGGGAGATCCAACTCGAGTCGGAGGTGAACGCCAACCTGCTCCAGGGAGACCAAGCCGGCTAGAAGAAGAAGGGCAGAGAAGAGAAGAAGAGGGTCGACCGGCCAAAACCATACTCCCCGAAGTTCCAGGAGTACACTCTTCTTAACATCTCCTAGACCGAGCTGTTGGAGAAAGCGAAAGGCGAAAGATTCTTCAAGCTCCCTCCAACCACCCAAAGAGCGGCTAAGCGTATCCGGGGACCGTACTGTGCCTTCCATAGGTCGCAGGGTCACTAGACCGAAAACTGCAAACAACTCCGTGACTACATTGAGAAGTTGATCCGCTTTGGCCACCTGGCGAAATACCTGCGGGACAAGCGGCAGGCAGACCGGGAGCAAGAGAACCAGCCCCTTCCCGGAGAGTTAACGATCGGGCAAATCATGGTCGTCACCTCGGAATTTGCTCGCGCGGCCGCCGAAAACCAACAACTCCTACCAGTCTAGGGTACAGGCGATCCACCCCAGAAGAAGTGCAGGACGACCGAGACCATCATCTTCACCGATGAAGAACTCCACCGTTACGAGGTACAGAGGATATTGTTCGATTCCGAAAGCTCGACAGACATCCTCTTCTACGACTGTTTCAAGCGTATGGGGCTGGGACCGTCCAACCTACGGCCCACCTCCCACGCCCTCACGGGGTTTACCAACCACTCCATCCCGGCCGACGGAGTGGTCACCCTCCTCCTCAACATCGGAGAAGCAGGTTATACGAGGACCGTACCTGTGGAATTCATCGTCTCTAAAATCCCCTCATCCTACAACATCCTCCTGGGACGCCCGACATTAAACGCCCTCCGGGCTTAAATCTCGACCTACCACCTTGAGATCAAATTTCCATTAGACCAAGGGGCATAGGTCGGGCCTATGGGAACTAGCAAATTGCTAGGGTTTGTCTCGCCTCCATGTCGTCCACCGGAGAGACGAGCGATGATTTTGAAGATGCATGTGATTTCCATGGGTCTCTGGACACGCGCAACGACCAAAGGGAAGTCCGAGGATCCCCGGTAGAAGTACTGAAGGAAGTCCCCCTCGTCGAAGGGGTCGACGACCGAACCATTCGGATAGGCTCTCTCTTAACCGGGGACCACCGCGAGGACCTGATACGGTTCCTCCAAGACAACTCAGACGTGTTCGCTTGGACCTCCGTGGATATGCCCGGGATCGACCCGAAAGCAAAGCCCGTCAGGCAAAAGAAGAGAAGCTTTCGGCCGGCAAAGCAAAGGGCGACTGAGGACGAAGTGGATCGAATGCTCGCCGCCAACTTTATCAGAAACCTGGACTATTCAGAGGGACTGGCGAACGTGGTCATGGTCAAAAAGGCGAATGAGAAATAGCGCATGTGCGTCGACTTCACAGATCTGAACAAGGCTTGCCCCAAAGACAACTATCCCCTCTCTCGGATAGACCAGTTGGTGGACAGTTTAGCCGGCCATGAATTACTTAGCTTTATGGATGCGTTTTCCGGTTACAATCAGATCCGGATGAACCGGCAGATGAAGAACTTGCCGCGTTCACCACGGCTCAGGGGTATACTGCTACAAAGTGATGCCCTTCGGTCTTAAGAATGCTGGGGCTACATATTAACGCCTTTTCAACAGACTGTTCAAGCAGCAGATCGGGAGAAACATGGAAGTTTACATCGACGGCATGCTAGTGAAATCCGTTTCTTCGGCGGGACACACCAAAGACCTCGGAGAGACATTCGACGTCTTGCGCAAATATAAAATGAAACTCAATCCAGCTAAGTGCGCGTTCGGAGTCACCAGTGGGAAATTCCTCGGGTTCATGGTAACCTACCGAGGAATTGAAGCAAACCCGAAAAAGATCAACACCATCCTTGACATGGCATCTCCCAAGAGTAATATAGAGATCATGCGCCTCACCGGGAGGGTCGCTGCCCTGATTCGCTTCATGTCCAGGTCCGAGAAAAAGTGCTTACCATTCTTCAAAGCCCTAAGGAAGATTCCCAAGTTTGAATAGTCTGAGGAATGCCAGAACACCTTCGAGCAATTCAAGGCACACCTACCAATTCCTCCGCTGCTCACTCGACTAGTCGAAGGCGACGAGCTATTGTTATACCTCACGGTCTCTGATCAAGCTGCAGGCTCGGTGCTCGTCAGGGAAGTTGATGGTGTGCAGAAGCCGGTTTACTACGTGAGCCATGTCTTCAAGGATGCAGAGACAAGATACCCCGCCATGGAGAAGATAGTTCTGGCACTTGTCGTCACATCCAGGAAACTCTGACATTACTTCCAAGCACACACAATCCTCGTCCTCACCAAGCGACCTTTAGGGTCTATCCTCGCCTCCCTCGAGTCATCGGATCGTCTGGAAAAATGGAGGTGGGAATTGTCCCAATTCGATATCAGGTACCGCCCCCGGCAAGCCATCAAAGCCCAGGTCTTAGCCGATTTCGTTGTCGAGTGCACCATTCCCATTAAAGGCGGAACGACAGAAAAAGGCCCCGAACCACGTCCGTCGGTCGAAGAGGTATCCGACCCCATCCCGGATTGGGTACTATATGTGGACGGATCTTCTACCGAGGAAGGGAGCGGGGCTGGCTTGATCATCCGTGGCCCAAATGAAGCAGAGTTGGAATACTCCTTAAAGCTCGGGTTCAGAGCATCAAACAACTCCGTGGAATACAAAGCTTTATTAGCAGGACTGTGAATCGCATCCTGGGTGGGGCTAAAGACCATCAGAGTCTGCAGCGACTCCGCACTAGTCGCCGGCCAGGTAACCGGGCGCTTTGAAGCCCGGGAACCGCTCATGATAAAGTACCTAGCTAAGGTAAAAAGACTTCGCAAAAATTTCAACGAAGTCCAGGTAGAGCAGATTCCCCGGAATCTGAACACCCAAGCTGACGCATTGAGCAAGCTCGCTTCTTCCTATACAGCCAACCATAAAGAGGAATATCCTCTTCGAAGTGTTACCACGACCCATTGTGGAGGACGGAAAGGTAACACTCCAGGTATACACGACTCAGAAGGAAGGCCAAGATTGGAGGAAACCCCTCATGGAATTCCTAAAAGATGGCACACTTCCAGAAGACCGAGGAGAGGCACGCCGCCTTTGAGCAAAAGCTCGTCATTTCGTGTAGAGCAATGGGAACCTTTACAAGAAATCGTACACTCAGCCCCTGCTCCGGTGCGTCGACCCCCCGAAGCCGACTATGTTCTACGAGAGATACACGAAAGGGTCGAGGGACACACCAAGGGGCCCGCACCTTGGTCCAGAAGACACCGCTCCAAGGATATTATTGGCCGAGCATACACCAGGATGTCGAGAAGCTTGTTAGAAGATGCAAAATCTGCTAACTTCACGGCAACATACCTCGTCTCCCTATTACCGAGCTAACAACCCTCAATTCCCCTTGGCCGTTTGCATAATGGGGGATGGACATGGTGGGCCAACTTCCCACCGGCACGGACGGACACAAGTACATCCTCGTCGAGGTAGAATACTTCACACGGTGGATATAGGCCGTGCCAATTAGAAAATCAGATGCCGCCTCTACTATAAAGTTCTTGCAGAACAACATAATCACCCAATTTAGGATCCCGAGATGCATCATCACCGACCACGGGACCAACTTCGAGAATGATAAAGTCAAAGAGTTTTGCAGTGATTACCACATATTGATGAAGTTTGCCTCGGTTGCCCATCCTCAATTCAACGGGCAGGCAGAGGTTGCGAACCGAGGCGTCATCTGTGGTCTCTGAGCCTGTATAGAAAAAAGACAAGGCGGCTGTTCCCTGATTAAAAATCAGGAATTACCTCAATGAGATATCATGTGCTCACACGTGACCAATGGTCGCGTGTTGACACGTGACAGTCAAAACTCTAAGCAGACAGAAATGAAAACAAGCGGCCGAAGGAGGACCCAATTGGGGGTCACGTGCTCACACGTGACCAAGGATCACGTGACAGCACGTGACAGGCTTTGAAAGCCTTATAACTTAATAGAATTAAATTCACGACAATCACCTCAATAAGGTATCACGTGCTCACACGTGACCAATGGTCACATGTTGACACGTGATAGTTAAAACAGAAATAAAAACGAACTGTTGAAGGAGGAAAAAATTGGGGGTCACGTGCTCACACGTGACCAAGGGTCACGTGCCAGCACGTGACAGGTTTTGAAAGCCTTATAACTTAATAGAATTAAATTCTAATTTCCTCTAAATCATTCCAAAATGGAAAAGGGTTATGGGGAACCGTTGGATTAAAAATCCAGGGGTGATTAAAAATTACCAATTTATGGAAAAATCTTAGACAAGGAAAGATTTCCCTGAATCTCACCGAAAATAACAAACAGAATATCTTTGGATTGAAAATCCAACGGTGAATAAAATTCACTGAATAATCTAAAGGATCATATTAATTATTAAAAAGCAAACAAAATCTTTCAATGAAAGATTTATTAAACAAATTTATTCTTTTTCTTCTCCTATAAATAAGAGCCAAGAGGAGAAAAGAAAAAGAAATTTGGCTGCTCGCCCTAAACGATGAACCTTTCTTTGGAAGAGATAGAATTTTGGAATCTTGAAATTTGAGAGAGAAAAGAAAGGAGAATTTAATTCTCAACAAAGAAAACCCTAAGTGAAAAAAGAAAGGGGATCAAAACTTCAAACAGAGAATTTAATTCTCAAAATCTAAAAGTTTAACTCTTCTGCAAAAAAGAACTTAGTACTTCCTCTGGTTGAAAATCTGCAGAAGCAAATCTCCCCATAGGTTGAGAATTTAATTCTCATCGGGTTGAGATTTTGCCATGTAGATCCAAGACTTAGAGGGAGGATTGAGTTCAGAGAATTTAATTCTCCCAAATTTATAGGAATTTAATTCCTTCAAGATGAAACTAGGGTTTAACTCTAATTGAGAATTTAATTCTCTTAAGATTTACAGGAATTTAATTCCTTCAAGATATGAAATTAGGGTTTAACCCTATATGAGAATTTAATTCTCCTAAAATTATAGGAATTTAATTCCTTCAAGATGGATAAAATTAGGGTTTAACCCTATATGAGAATTTAATTCTCTCAAGATTTACAGGAATTTAATTCCTCCTAAAATGGAATTAGGGTTTCACCCTACACAAGAATTAATTATTTTACATATATGGGAATTTAATTCCTCTAAAGAAAATTAGGGTTTAACCCTACATAAGAATTTAATTCTCTCACAATAGGAATTTAATTCCTCCAGAATCATAATTAGGGTAACCCTACAAAGAATTTAATTCTTAAAGATAAAGAGATCTTCATGCATGCAAAAGAACTAAGGTCACGTGTCCCCACGTGACCCCTGAAGAGATCCCCAGAAATGAGAAGGAGAAAGCTATGAGGCAATGCCTAACGTGCTCCTACATGACCTCCAAAGCACAGAAAGAAAAAGCAAAGAAAAGCGAAGCTTTGGGCGCTCAAACGTGTCCCCACGTGACCCTTTAGCAAATTCTTTAATGATCAGTGCATAAATCCCCATCACGTGCCAACGCGTGATGCTAAAAATATAATATAAAAAAAGTGTTAAACACTTATTTGCAAAGCAAAGTAAAAGGGATCTGGTCCCACTTTTGGGTGCCCTCACGTGGCCCCACATGACCCGTTCCTATTTAGTGTTTTAAACACTAATTTAAAGGACTTATTTCCAGTATTTAACACTGTCATTTTCTAGTGTTCAACACTAATTCAAGAGCTTTATTTCCAGTGTTTGACACTGAGTGTTTTTTTAGTGTGTTTAACACTAAATTGAGAATTATATTTCCAGTGTTTAACATTGATTGTCTTTTAGTGTTTGACACTAATTTGAGGAATCTATTTCCAGTATTTAACACTGTTGTTATCTAGTGTTTAACACTAATTTTAACCAAATTGGTTAATTTCCCAGAGGCAAAGCCTCCCATTCAAAACTGAGTAAAAATCAGAGCTATAATATCTACTGCTCAAGCAAAGATAAAAATGTTACCAAAGCGCTCAAACTCCTATTTAGCATTGCTAAATAATGTGGGCTGAAACCGGACAAATGTCTAATGGTCCAACAAAGGGCCAACATTTTGAATCTAATTGGACTTAGCCCAAGTTGGCCATAAGTCCTCAATTCAGACTTAACTGAGCCAATGTGCTCATAATTTAATTAATTGATCTTAGTTCCAAATTGGGTTACAGATCATTTAATCCACCTTGGTTCAAGGGTACATCTCTTCACTCCTTTGATATTTGTCGTTGTAATTCCTCAACGTCTTCAAAGAGGTGACGGGTCCCGACGACCACACATTTCACAGACTATGACGTCTTTAAACTGGACTGTGGGGTCCTTAAACCCAGGACTATGATGTCCTTAACCTCGACCGTGATGTCTTTAAACTAACATTGGACTGTGCGGTCCTTAAACCCATGGACTATGATGTCCTTAACCTCGACCGTGATATCTTTAAACTAACATTGGACTGTGGGGTCCTTAAACCCATGGACTATAATATCTTTAACCTCGACCGTGATGTCTTTTAACTAACATTGGACTGTGGGTCCTTAAACCCATGGACTATGATGTCCTTAATCTCGACCGTGATGTTTTTAAACTAACATTTGACTGTGAGGTCTTTAAACTCACGGACTATGATGTTCTTAACCTCGCCTGTGATGTCTTTAAACTAACATTGGATCGAGATGTCCTTAAACTAACAACGGACCGCAATGTCCTTAAACTAATCGACCGCAATATCACTAAACTAAACAATAGAGCTCAATTGCTCTCTTGTTGGATCTAAATGATCCCGTTAAGTTGATCTTAGTCTAAAATGGGACTAACGTATCCTTAACAAACGTTTAAGTTGATCTTAGTCTCAAATGAGACTAACGTATCCTTAAACCCAAACCCCCAAACCCAAATCTAAGAAAATACGGATTTGGACTAGTCCACGCCCTACGGGCGACAACATAAATTAGTCTCCGTATATAATCCACGGGCAATCAAAAACAAAACAAACACCCACGACATGAAGTGACCATCTGGAGAAGGAGAAAGTTGTTACCGCGATGCGGTTGCGTAATTAACTGCAGGGGCTTGCGCCTGCAGGGAAGAGCGTCCCCACAATCAAAAACTCCTCAAACGAGGGGGAATCTAACGAAGTCTGCTACATCGGCCGCATCCGTTTAAACCTTCGATACACGGTGCCATAAATCAACTTGACATTTTCGGAGAGGTGGACGGATAGCACCAATTAGCATCTGCCCCGAATTTCAGGCAAGACGAACCATGCGGTCGCGTCTCTGTATTCGGAGGGGAATAGATTCTGGCATGCCTGGTGGGACCTTTTTCTCTTTCCACTACACACTTCGTATGTCGTGTTTCGCGAACGAATCGCGGTTTGCTAATGGCTGCCCTTGGGTTCGAGGTACTGAGATTTGGCGTTTTGCTTGGTGCAGAAAGAGAAGGATCAATGGCGTCCACTTGCATAAAGTGTTCTAGCTGCAACTGCAATTCACGCTCCGCCTCATACGGAGGCATAGCTTATGGGCCGCAAGCGGCTTCTCTGTTCAATGCCGGTGGACCAGGTGACTCAGACCACCACTGGATTGTTTTCGGGACCATGCTCCCGCCAACGAGCTTCAGCGCTCCTATACTAACACAAGAGGCTCCTAATAAGTCGGTCTTTGATCGGCTCACAACTACTGCAGCCCCCCTCAACGGGCCGTCCAGCTCCAGCACTTCAGTCTTTGCCATATTGGGCCAAAGTTCCGGTGGGCCCATGATGAAGCCTACAATCCCAGGAAAGGTTGTTCCGAAAAGGATAGCCATCCCTGCTCCTGAAGTCGTCAAGCCGTCTTCTCCCACCAAAGGGTCGGTCTTTACAAGATTAACCACTCCTGCTCCTGCTCAAAAGTCTGTCTTTGACAGATTAAATCCTGTTACTCAACAGACTCAGTCTTCAAAAGGCTGACGCCAGCAACAGCTCTTCTCCAAAACAGGGGGCAAGACGAAGTCACCCCTCAAGCTGAAGCCATCCCAACAGCTCGACACGCTCGATGTCTCCATTGGCGCCGGGTAAAGAAGGCTGGAGGAAACTCCCCCTCTGGGCTAACTCCACCAGCTCCAACGGTGGAAGTCAATGCTGCTGTTCCAACTGGGAACAACTTTGAATTGCTGAACAAGGTGCGCAGGAACTCTCCTACCGCCGTACTGAAGAGACCTCCTCTACCGGCGGAGACTGTCACAGAAATGAAGCTGGAGCCGCCCCCTCAGCGGCTGTCTTCGAAAGTTTACAAAATCTGGCGACAAGTCCGAGAGTCGGTGGTTGATCAAGATTATCCCCGCCGGCAGAAGAAGCTGAAGGTCCGACAGGAAGAAAACCGTCCTGTTAAGCCATAGAAGGCGACGGCTACTCGGGTGCCCACTGCAACGGCCCCCTCAATTTCGATCGCCCATAATAGGAGAAGGCCGGAGAAGATCCCCATATCTGTGACAAATGTCAAGGGCACTAAGCCTAAATGCCCCAAGTCTGGGGGCATGGTGGTGCATTCCGTCTATATGGCATCCGGAAAAGAGGATAGCCGCATCTCCGCAGGTCATCAACCGCTCACCCGATCAATAACAAGGGCTCAAGAACAACAACAGCAGAAGCTTCAAGAAATGCTGACTGTGATGGCCGCACTCACCGGGCCGAAAGAAAGCCCGGAGGCGTCATCGGAACAACGTCACGAATAAGAGACTGATGCTGAATTCCTTCGGAGAATGCTCGAAAAGAAGTACAAGGGGGCTGTGGAACAAGCGGCCAATATAAAGCAAATGTCTCTTCTATTCCAGGATATAGTGGGCATGATGATCCAGCCGGACCCTCCAGCCGAAGATCCTCCAGTAATAATTGAAGATGATAGAGGAGAAACATCAAATCCACCTCCGGCTCTTTCAGCAGCCAAGGAGGAAACTATTTCGAAGTCCGCCCTGGATGATTACATCGCTCAGCAGATACGAGTTCACCAGGCGAATGATGCGGCTGGGAAAATTGTTAAAACTGGGCGACCGTATCCAGGCTGGTATGATCAGATAAAGTACCCGCCAGGCTACACGATCCAGAAATTCCATATGTACAAGGGGACAGGCAATCCCCATCAACATGTCGCTCAGTTTAGGGCACTTTGCGGTAACACCGGTGGTGGTGATAAACTTTTGCTCCGCCAATTCGTCGGCAGCTTATCGGAGACGGCATTTGAGTGGTACTCCGAACTTCCAAACGACTCCGTCAAAACTTTCGCAGAAATGGAGTTATTGTTCACCCAGCGATTCGCAAGTGCCAGTGAACGCACCCCAATAACGGCATTGATCAATGCCAGGGTGAAGCTAGGCGAGACGTGGTTCAGTACGCAATCCGATGGAGGAATATGTAGTCGAAATGCGAACAACGCATCGAAGAAGCACCAGCGGTGGGCATGTTCGTGGACACCCTAGAACCTCATGCAACTATTTCACAGTTCATGATGTTCTTCAAACCGACCACGTTCCAGGCTTTAATCGACAAGCTAGCCCAGATTGACCAAATGAGTCATAGACCGTCTCCTCCGAAGCCGGAGCCGCGGAACGAAAAGGGTAAAGGGAAGGCGACCTTCGTTGCGAATACTCAACAGCAACCCAGTGCCCCAAAACTAACGGATCAACTGGAAGAAAGACGGCGCTATTATAATAAGAAAATAAAGCGTCCTTATTTGTTTCCTCGGGACAAAACGAAGAGACTGTTCGAACTGGCAACGCGCAACAGGCTCATCAACGTGCTGAATCCTAAGCGACCACTGCAACCCGGCGAGGCTAATAGTCCCAATTATTGCCCTTACCACCAAACGGTAAGCCATCCAATCAAAGATTGCTTCGTCTTTAAGGGATGGATCGAGGATCAATACCAACAAGGCAAGTTTGCGCTGTCTGAGAAGTGGAAAGTAAGCCCACCACAACCGCACACTCCTAAGAAGACGGACGCACCGGGGGCATCGTGCTCTTTTGTTGAAGAAGCTCCATGGGAGGTCGCACTTTCAGCCAAAACCAAAAGAATGCTGAACGATCTCCAGACACGCCCGGCGATCAGATGGAAGAATCCGTTGGAACCTGAGATCATTGAGGGGATGCTGAAGCAGCGCCCAACTCCAAAGAGTGGTGGTAATAGCCAAAACGTTCATACCCAGCCGTCAAAATCTTCGAAAAAGAAGAAGAAATACAAGAAGCCCGTGAAGCCTGACAACAAGCGCACGGACCTGCCAAAGCAGATTGACACGCTGGAAGAGTACAACCAAAAGGTACGGACTCCAATCACGCTTCAGGAGTTTCTCGGCCACGTTCTGGAAGACGGAGATGAGGGAGAAGACTCGTCAGATGAATCTGAAGATTACATGGCAAGTTGCCATGTGATCTCTCACTCATTGATAGATAATGAAGAAGCTCCTTGCACCGAGAGACTGGGGGCAGGTCCTGAACCGGAACTTCCAGGGCCGTCAGACGAAATGATCGACGCATTCCTGAACGAAGCTCTTCTGAAAAGTAAAGTTGACCGGGAATGTGAGATGGCTATATTTGAAAAGGACAAATGCCGGCGACTGGACGAAAGAGTCGAGACATTCCCGTCGAATCTGTTGGCTATAGTGCCCTCAAGGCAATTATTATAGTCGCGGACTTGTGATCATGATGATTGAGGCAGGACCTATACCGATGAAACAGTCTTACTCAAGATGATAGTATGCTATCTGGTTTGTCATTATCATCATATACATGTTGATAGAGCCCATAGGATTCTTGCTTGACTGCCAGCATTGTGATGGCGATCACATATGTGGGAGCTGGTGGTCTATAAGCACATCCTTAAATGTCCCTAGTCGTGGGAGTATCGAGACCGGGCATCGATACTCCAGTGTAGACTAGTGTATACTGATCGAGACCTCAACGAAGGACGGTGGCCAGGTCTCACAAGCCATTGGTGTTAGTTTGTTTACCTAAGATAGTATACAGGTGCTCATTGGGTTATGAGTACACTGGACAGACTCACTGGGAACCTGCTAGTTAGAATTATACCTATTGTCAGATAGCAGTTTCCAGGTGCATGTGTACAGGTTAGTCTGTCGACCTGAGATAGTCATTTTTCTCGTGTAAGTTCCCACTGTGCTTTGATTACTACCCTACCACGGCTCAAAGGAGTCGTGCAAACAGGTTTTAGTTGGATACAGTCCCGAGCCATATGGAGGCAGTGATTGGATCGTCAGGGATTCGTCTCTCCTGGTATTGGGGGTTGATGTCGCGTTGTGTACGGATGGCCATCACCATAAATCCGTGGCCACGGTGGACGAGAATTATCGATCCAGGATCGATAGTTTCTCAGGTGGTGATGGGTTTCATACCGACACTAAATATCGCGTTGTTGGGGGTCTGACTTTATCCACCCGCCTAGACTCGATATGCGATACTCTTAGACGAACAGACCGGACTGTGCGGATATTGTCATTGACAGGCTCAGTAGGGGTTCAGGATGAGTTTGCTCGTCGGCCTCCCTTTCACTCAATACCTGGGTAGCCGTTACGTACAGCTAGTGCCGCTGACGTGTTTGTGGTTAAACCCACTGCCAGCGTGTTGACGAGTCTTTAGAGTCCCACACAGAGGGTTTTCACGGTTTAGGCGATATGGTTTACATGAGGTATGTTGATACATACAGATGTCCGATTAAATATGTGCACTTGCTGCGCAGACTTTAATTGGACGGTTGATAATACTAGCGGCTTAGGATTAAGCCAGCTTATTAAATCAGGTTTTGATTTAATAATTTATATACGTATTTGTATATACGTATTCTAGTATTATTGTTCACTATTCGTTTTCTCTCTCGGCTATTCATATTTTGGTACGAATACGCGTATATGTATTTCGGTACATGTACCGGGAAGTATTCCGTATTTTATACGGAATAGCTTCTAGAAGGTGCCACCTCATTAATGATTTTCTTTATTGAAAATCATTTGGGAAATGAGGTGGAAAGGAGGTATGGGTCAAAGCATGGTTCAAAGTGCATGTAGCAATGTATGGTGCATTGTTTAATGAAATTAGAAAATGATATCTTTTTGATGGGAGAGAGAGTGTGGGCCAGCCACTTATGGGGAGATTGGTTTTTATTTTTGGTAGATGATTGATCATTATGCTAGCCCACTCTCTCACTCTTATTTTTGGTAGATGATTGATCATTATGCTAGCCCACTCTCTCACTCTCATTACTTGCACACTTACCCATTTTTGCTCATGCAAAGATCACCTCCTTCATCTTCTTCTATGGTTGCTCCCATGAGCATAAATGTTGAGAGAAAAACATAGTGACACTTTCATACACCCCCACTCTCCATCGCTAGCGGCTTTGGAGCGTAGGTTATCTCGTTTGTCGAGGTTGGAGCTTGCGCCGTTTCTCTCGGGTGGATCATTGGAGATGAAGGAAGACCGGCAACTAAACATCGTCAAAGGATCACTAGGAGCTTGGAATGAAGACCGAAGGACACGGATCAACTCGGTATAACAATTCTAACTCTTAGTTAACTCGCTAGTTTAGGGTTTAAGGTCGATCCGTAAATCGGGTAGCAGTAGCGCCGGTTTAGAAATTTTTGTTCCGCATTTTGGCCGCGTTTCGACGCCCGAGGCACTGCCGCAACCCTTCATGGTATCAGAGCCACCCTTTAAACCCCTTACTAGCTTGTTTAAACGTGCTTGAAAGATCGATCGACGGAAATTTTCAAAATCACGATTTCATTGTTCTGTTCTTTGCCGATTTTCAAAAGTGTTCAAAAAATATTTTCCAGTGGCTTAAAAATCCATGCAGGCGATTATAGGGGTACAGAAAAAATTTGGGCTTCTAATTCCTCTAAAGCGCCGCGGAACCGCCGCACTTACCCCCTATTGGCGGCGGATCCGCGGCCATTTAGTGGCGACGGTCTTTGAAACTTTTCCTGTAGCCCTCTGACTTGGAATTGTGATTTTTTACATATTCTGTTTTGGCCCAGATTTCTGTTTCAGTGCTGTTTTTGCTATTGGGGCCAATTTGGAAGTTAGTCGATTGATATTTTAAGCGTGTGTTCACACTATAATATTGTATTATTATATTCCCTATTCTTATTATTTTTATAAATAAACAGGTGCTTTTGACGCATGTCTGCTATATGTTACAGGTTACAGGTTCTTGGACAGAAACAGTGAAAACGATGAAAAGACGACGTAAAAAGTGAGACTTTGACCGACAAACAGAGAATCTTGATCAAGCCTACATAAGGAACAATTCACAAAGCAAGATTCAAGACATCAACTCAAAGCGAACGGGTAGAATTCCACTACAATATTCACTGGAAATTTGGAAGAGAACTAGAAGCTAAATTGAGAAAAGATATATAGAAATAAGAAGCCCAAGCCAACATAAATCAGCCCAAGAAAATGCACAGTCCAACTCCACTAATGGGCCGTGGAACCGCGGCCCAACCCCTACCCAGGCCGCGATTCCGCGGCCATAAAGAGCAATTAGGAGTGGAAATTTAGACCTAATTCTTGTGGCGGCTTTTACTGGTCAACCTAGGGGTATTTTTGTAATTGTAGACATGCGGATCAAAATGTAACCCTAGGGTTCATATTCTTTATAAATAGGAACTCTAAAGATTGTAATTCTTATGCCTCCTTTTAATAAAATACAAATTCTTTTGGAGAGTATCGGTGTT
Organism: Agapanthus africanus; assembly: GCA_030015575.1. Taxonomy (NCBI): domain Eukaryota; kingdom Viridiplantae; phylum Streptophyta; class Magnoliopsida; order Asparagales; family Amaryllidaceae; genus Agapanthus; species Agapanthus africanus. The sequence goes on from CM057340.1 coordinate 758,695,744, forward strand.
TCTTTTCCATTCAGAAATTCAGATCTGACAAACCTGCATGGATGATTGGAGACATGCATCTGTGAGTAGATTTAATTTCTCGCCCTAGTTTAAATTTCAATTCTTTGCCCTAGGTAGATTTAATTTCATGCCCTAGGAACTTGTTTAGGGTTTAGCTTTGGGGAAGGATATTGAGAGATGAGATCTCTCATCCTTTTCTTACCCACCAAATATTTACAATAGGACTCTATGCATACACGCACATACCGCGCCTTACGGCATCCTACCCCTCGAGGTAACGATGACACCGTAGTGTAAAGGCCCGGTTGCGCGCGTTTTCCATGGAGATTAGGGTAAGGATCTCTAAATGAAGGACAAGAACCTAGAGGAAGGAACACCTTCCCGAATGGATCTAATCCCCTTTATTGATAATTACCATAACTCCTCATAGATCTTCATTCGGGTATAGAAAGCGTTGAGATTTAATTGCATTTCCAAACCATCCCTAAACCTAGCCCTAGCAAGAATAGATCTAGATAATTGCCCTAGGTTAATTAGATTTTTAGATTTAATAATCAATCCAAACACCCTTCGGAATTAACTCGTTAGCGCGAATCGGAGATTCACAACATCCCTGTGGACCGACCCGTACCCACCGGCTAGCTTCATGCGACGCCGTTCTTGATTGCGGTTTAGAAATAGTTTTTGACATACAAATTAAATGGCGCCGTTGCCGGGGATGGCGTGTCATTTCCTTTTCGCAATTTCGGGTTAATCATAAAATTAAAAAAAAATCATAAAAATCCCAAAAATTATAAAAATATATCAATTGTTATTTTTGGAAGGGATACTTTGTTGTTTTAATTTTTGCAGGATATACAAATTTGGATCTGGAGATTTCCAGAAAGCAAAACAGGAAACAAAATATCGGAACAGAAGAGATTTAGAACAACAGAACAAGGAATTTTTTTTGGAGACCCAAATCGCCCAAACCGCCGCGATTCCGCGGCCAAAACCCACCTTAGGCCGCGGAACCGCGGCCGTCTTGTCGTATCAGAGTATCAAAATTTTTTTGGGGACTCGTGCTGTTTAGACTGCGGCGAAAACGCGGCAATAACGCGTTTAAACCGCGGAACCGCGCCCTTTTGGTGATATCATCCTCTGCAATTTGCACTGTGAGCTCCTCTGTTATTTCTCTTCTGTAATTTTTAATAAATTTTCTGAAAAATGCCTGCAGGATTTTGTGCACTTTAAAAATATATTCTCTTCTAAATAACGATCTTGTGCAGGATTTTTGTGCCTTGCTTAAAATGAAATTAGATTGCAAGTAATATTTTGCTGTTGCATATCTTGCGTTAAAAATCTTTTTGCAACAAATTTTTCCTAATAAAGAGAAAAAGAATAAAAAAAAAGAATAAAAAAAAAAGAATAAGGAAAATTTTGATAGAAACTTGCAAAGTTTTTAGCCGCAAATAAATCCTTGCACCACAATAAACTTTCCTTCTTTCCCCCTTTCTTCCAACATGGGTACCCCACATAATAAATCATTAGCCGAACTTTGGTATCCCGAACCTAATTTTGCGTCGTACGTCAATTTGTTCGGTCAATTTAAAGACGATCTTTCCTTGCCAAAAAAATCTTTGAAAGATCAAATAGAAGCGTCTAGGAGAAACAGTTTGACTTTTCAACCCACTTTGTGTCAACCAAGTCCATCTTTACCACTTACATATGTTGACACCACTATTCCAAGTCCTGCTGTAACTTCTAAGCCGATGTCCATTGCTGAGCATATTGCTCAATCTCGCAGCCGATCTTTCACCCCTCTCCACTCATCTAGTTCTAAGGATCCGCACGATTATTCACCTTTTTATCCATATATTGACCCTACCCCTGTCTTACCACCCACTTCCTACCAGTCTTACCCGACCTTCCCACCCTCACTAGACACTGTTTCGACACAGCCATTAGGGAGTTTCACATATCCAACCAATTTCGAATATTTTACCGAAACCCCCTCACCACCTAAGTCTAGTTTGGAAGAGTCGTTGGAAGCTTATATTGCAGCAACAAATAAAATGACTAGGAATGTGGAAGCATCTGTGGCCGTCCTTATGCAACCTAGTGAACCGGTAGCTAGTTTCCAACTAGCTTCAAATTTTTCAATGTATAAGGAGGCGGTTGGACAAAGTGAGAATGTGAGAGGATTTCCAAATCAAACCTACCCGTACCCAATTGAAGCCCACAACTCCTATTTTCCATTGATTGCCCTAAATAGTTCACCTGTTGAAAATAAAAATGAGTTGTGTGATTTTGTAGTGCTTGATTTGCCAAATTGTGAAGAACCCATTTCGAGTGAAACCGCACCTAATCCGTTTGACCTTTACACCTCCACTCTAGAACCTACATTGATAAACATCTATGCTTTTGAGGAGGTGTCTAAAGAAATTGATTTCCACTTGATTGAGGATATAGACGCCGGGAATATTTCGGATGATGAACCTGTCGATTTAATTGAAATTTTATGTTCAAATCATCATCCTGAGTTATTAAATGTTTCTCCCGAATCTCATATGCGTCTAGATTTTGATGATAATGGTATGGATGAGTTAAATATTGAGGATAGTATTGAGGAGAGTCTTGAGGATAATATTGAGGTTGAATCATTTTTGTTTGATGTGTCTGATTTTCCAATTCATCCTCCTGAACCTTTGACTGTTATATCACCCTCCCTCCTTCCCATCGTTCCGACCCTGCTTGAAGACTGTGAGCTTGAAACCTTTTCCTTTGAATCTGACACAATTCTCATAGACGATAACACCTACGAATGTTTCACTTTTTCGGACGATGCTGATGACTCACCGCCCGAGTTTGAGTCCTTTACATTTTTAGATGAGCCTTCAGACTCGGTTGATTATAGTAGTTTTGAACCATTAATGGAATCTTTCAAGTTCGAAACAGTTTACTACGGTGAGAAAGATACTATCCCTAATGCACTCCCTTTCGTCTCTTCTATTGTCCCGACCGTACAAATGACCGTTATGCTTTCATCTCCTATACCAAGTTTGGCGTACCCATGTTTTCTTGCGAATCTTGAGGGATTTGACCCCATTTCTCGACGGGTTGATAGGTTAGCTCAATCGCTTTTAACACATCGGTCATCACAAACTGCGCTAATTTATTCACTCAATTTACACCCTCAAGATTGTACTCCACTTCCTTCTTCTTTTCGTCATTCTTCTCCCCCACCGAGACTATATTCTACCATTCTTCTTTCCACACGGTCTCGCGTGCTTCTTATTTTCTTGCACCAACTATACCATTTCCACGATAAGATTTTTGAATGGTTGGTGCTAACATTTGGCTTGTGTAAGGCCAAGTTTAAGTTTGGGGGGGGGGAACCTTGTTGTATATATGTATATATCTTTTGTTTTCTTTTTCTATAAAAAAGAAAAATTCAAAACATAAAAAATATATTAAAAAAATTATAAATAAATAAACAGGGGAGTGCCGGTATTTTGACCCTCTTGGTTTAGCATGACAGTGAGGACACTGTCAAGTTCAAGTTTGGGGGTATGCTCGGTACGTCTTCTTCCTTCGCATTCATTTGTACATATTTTTTGCATTTGCATACTTATTTGAAAAACCCATAAAAATTGAAAAATTTCAAAAACTATAAAAATTATTGTATTCAATTTTGGCTTATTTGACTTGAGTTTGACAAATAGGTTAACTGGTTAGGAACAACTAGATCTTAGATTTAGTAAATTAAAAACCCTAAAGATAAGCTTCTTTAAAGTTTAACAGTAGAAAGTATATGCCTTGTAGTTTATTTAGAAATAGGCAAATTTTGGGTTCACTTCTTGGGCTAAGTCGAAACGAAGAAAAAGTATTGATGTTCTTATTAGAGTATAAGTTTGAAAAATAGTTCCTAGCTTAAGTCTAGATTCTGAAAACGTATACCCTACAATTTGCACAATCACGCACCTTGAAACTTGGAATAGTAGAAGAGACCTTGAAATGCTCTTGTCTAAAGTCCTTAGTACAATGAAAATGAAAAAAAATATATAAGTGTGAATAAAGAATAAAAAATAGACACTGGTTTTTGTGATTACTTAAGGCTGCAAAAATAGAAAAATATTTAGCGAGGGTGCTTCATCACCTAGTGCCTTAGACCAACTGGTTTGGGAGTCACTGCTAAAAAGCCTTGGGTGTTGCAAGACTAGGAATTACGCTTTAAAGTGCAAACGCATCTTGTAATCGGTCGTTGGTACCTCAAGAAGTATTAACGGTCGCATGAAGGATGTGTAAGCAAAAATTCAAATAAGTTCACCAACTAATTAGTACTTTGGACAACGGACAAGGGTATGATTGCTTGATTTGAAATTCCAAGTGTAGGGGTGATTTATACACACACGTAGGGGTATGTGATTGGGATTTAGATAAGAGAAAGGAGTGAAGAATAGAACTTGTATCTTTAGTAAGGGTTGATAGAAATTCCTAAGTGGAGATGGAACCCTAGAAGGAAAACTTAAGAAATGCCGAAAGCTAAGTAATTCTATAGAACATATATAATCTTAAGTTAGATGATAAGGAAGTGTGAAGAATATGGGTGGATAATTTGCGAGTCAAAAGATAATAGAATTCCTTGTTAGAAAACCTAATTGGAGAACAAAAGTCAATGGGCCGAGTTGATAGGATTTTGTGGGTGCAATCCGTTGAAAACCCTCAGGAGATAACACTCCTCCTACTAGGGACACCTAGCGGTTTAACGGCTTGTTGCACGAGCTCAGTGCAATCGCGTTTCCCTGCGAAAGTGCGGTTAGGATTTTAGTGAATAAAAATAAGTTTGCTCGAGGACGAGCAAAAGATAAGTTTGGGGGTATTTGTTCACACCATAATATTGCATTATTATATTCCCTATTCTTATTCTTTTTATAAATAAACAGGTGCTTTTGACGCATGTCTGCTACATGTTACAGGTTACAGGTTCTTGGACAGAAACAGTGAAAACGATGAAAAGACGACGTAAAAAGTGAGACTTTGACCGACAAACAGAGAATCTTGATCAAGCCTACATAAGGAACAATTCACAAAGCAAGATTCAAGACATCGACTCAAAGCGAACGGGTAGAAGTCCACTACAATATTCACTGGAAATCTGGAAGAGAACCAGAAGCTAAATTGAGAAAAGATATATAGAAATAAGAAGCCCAAGCCAACATAAATCAGCCCAAGAAAATGCACAGTCCAACTCCATAAAGAGCAATTAGGAGTGGAAATTTAGACCTAATTCTTGTGGCGGCTTTTACTGGTCATCCTAAGGGTATTTTTGTAATTGTAGACATACGGATCAAAATGTAACCCTAGGGTTCCTATTCTTTATAAATAGGAACTCTAAAGATTGTAATTCTTATGCCTCCTTTTAATAAAATAAAAATTCTTTTGGAGAGTATCGGTGTTTCTTTTCCATTCAGAAATTCAGATCTGACAAACCTGCATGGATGATTGGAGGGATGCATCTGTAAGTAGATTTAATTTCTCGCCCTAGTTTAGATTTCAATTCTTTGCCCTAGGTAGATTTAATTTCATGCCCTAAGAACTTGTTTAGGGTTTAGCTTTGGGGAAGGATATTGAGAGATGAGATCTCTTATCCCTTTCTTACCCACCAAATATTTACAATAGGACTCCATGCATACACGCACATACCGCGCCCTATGGTATCCTACCCCTCGAGGTAACGATGACACCGTAGTGTAAAGGCCCGGTTGCGCGCGTTTTCCATGGAGGTTAGGGTAAGGATCTCTAAAGGAAGGACAAGAACCTAGAGGAAGGAACACCTTCCCGAATGGATCTAATCCCCTATATTGATAATTACCATAACTCCTCATAGATCTTCATTCGGGTATAGAAAGCGTTGAGATTTAATTGCATTTCCAAACCATCCCTAAACCTAGCCCTAGCAAGAATAGATCTAGATAATTGCCCTAGGTTAATTAGATTTTTAGATTTAATAATCAATCCGAACACCCTTCGGAATTAACTCGTTAGCGCGAATCGGAGATTCATAACATCCCTGTGGACCGACCCGTACTCACCGGCTAGCTTCATGCGACGCCGTTCTTGATTGCGGTTTAGAAATAGTTTTTGACATACAAATCAGCGTGCGTTTGACAGTACATACATTTATATCTGCGACCGTGAATGTCATTTGATCGGTAAACCCGTCTAACTGCTATATGTCTTTTAGACGGGTTTGCGAACGTGACATTCACGTTGATGTTCTGTGTTGTGCTGTGATGTTGGTTGGATCGTCGTGGTGGATAGCTATGGTGCAATGTTAGTACAGTTTTATTTCATTTGTACATTTGATATTGCGGGGCGAGCGTCCGACATGTGGACTGCCGTCACTGCCAGTTTGTATATTATTCTTTTGGGGCACGATCGGGCTGAGGTCGATGTCACCCTTGTATATTATTTTCTTTTCTGTACTAGGATTACCCCGCGGTGGGGTGCACGAATAGCCGGATTCTAGAGGGCAACGGGTCCGCATCTCATGGCGTTGGGACGGAGGGGACCTTACTTTAGAATTGGCTGGCTATTCGCCGCACTCGTAGGGGGTATAGGTTTCATTGCACATGCTATCCACACGACAGGGAACGTCGGGTCTCACTTGCGGCTCAAGTGAAACCCGGGGCTCCAGATTATCCACCATTCTGTGTTGCTTCTGTGATGTTTCTGTAATGTTGCTTTATATCACGCCTGGGACGAATGTTATATATATATTTATATATACTAGTAGATGTTGTATATGTTTTGCACCCGTGCTAGCCCAGTCCCCGCTCTGTCGTTAGTTAAGTAACCTAACGGGTGATGATGGGACCCAGTGGCGAATGCGGATGACATATACGTACATTTTATTTTCGTTCTTTTCTGGTGTGATTAATTGATGGAACTGCATAGATTCTTATCAATGAAAGGATAAAACAAACCTATATATATATATGATGTTGTTGGAACCAAGTTTTTAAAAACTGACATTACAGATATACACTTTTGCTTTGCATCGTGGTATTCATTTTGGAATATCCTGCACCTCATTCGACGAGGCAAGGGCCGAGATCCCTTCATCGGGAGTGACCCTTTGAGTAAAATTTTGCGTCAACGTAATAACTTTACTATAGTCGATTACTTTTGCTTTGCATCGTGGTATTCAGTTTGGGATATCCTGCACCCCATTCGACGGGGAAAGAGCCGAGATCCCTTCACCGGGAGTGACCTCTTTAGCAAAAGTTTTCCCCACAATATATTTATAAAACCACTTGGATTCCTTCATCGATATCAAGTTCATTACGTTAAAGGTTTTTCGCCAAAAACCAGTCGTAGCCCTCCGTCATTTCTTACAGGTATTACTTAGTATTCATGCTGTGTATGTTGACCTCTGTCAAGGCACAGTGCTTGGTAGCTGGGTAATGCTTGTTTGTTGCATAGATATGCGATTATTTAGGACAGTCGCACGGTCATGTTGACCTCTGTTAAGGGCTCGTGCGGGTGGGTCTAAGTTAATCCAGGACAATGACGGGTTGAACTCGACTTGCGACTTATGATATGTTGACCTCTGTCAAGGTCATAAGCCGCTTGGGGTAAAAACACACATCGGGAGTTTCAAACATACAGGAAACTTTCCAGGCTTGCGCATACCTTCTGGAGTGTGGTGACTTGAGCGGCTTCCATCAAGTTATCATGCGATGATAGTTTGATCCCGATTCCCACTGATGAGTAGGATTACTCCTCGGGTGATTCCGACTAATTCTCCTTTTAGGTTTGGAGGAGAATTCGAGGATACAGTGGGAGTCATCCAGATTAGATAAAATGATTAACCATTCTGATCTAGGTTAGAGTGCACGCTGGGTGTTTCTTTTCTCTCTCTCTCTGGCTGCGACTATGACCCGACCCTTGACTAAAACTCATAAACCAAGTTGGCCGAACCTTCTTAAAATACTTTGGCTTTTGGAATGTTACGGTGTCGCATACATCATTGCCACTTCTATATCACCTTTGCATTTCTCCAGAACACCTCGTATCACTACGAACGTCCACTTCCATTGGATAAATCCATCATATAGTTACATACGAACTCGAAGGAACTTTTTCGAGGATGGATTCTGGTTCTGGAGAGATTGGATAGGATTATTCGGTTGTCTTTTCTCTTTACCTTCTCTCAGGTTGTGAGGGCTCCTAGGATTAGGAGAGGGTACACCTATTGAGCTTATTGGATAGTCTTCCTCCTAACCATAGGCAGGTGCCGAACGGTAGGGAAGGAAGAAAACCAACAAGCTTAACTGTGGTGTACAAAAGGAAATAAGTAAAGACATATAAAGGGATTAGAATATGGCAAAGGAAATTGCGATCACCATCATTCACGACAAAGACCGTGTATACCCCTGCCACTCCTACATCCACTTTGCTTTTCTGTAGAACACTCCGTATCACTACGGATATCCACTTCCATTAGATATGCCATCGTATAGTTACATACGAACTCGAAGGAATTCGTTCCAGATTCGGGATGGTATCCGGTTCAAGAGAAATTGGATAGGATTATTCATATGTCTTTTCTCTTTACCTTCTCTCAGGTTGCGAGGGCTTCTAAGATTAGGAGAGTACACCTATTACACTTATTGGACAGTCTTCTTCCAAACCTTAGGCTGGTGCCGAAGGGCAGGGAATGAAGAAAACCAATTAGCGTAAAGGAGGTGTACAGAAGGTAATAAGTAAAGAAATATTAAAGGGATTGCAGTGAGGGCAGGTAAGTATATGGTTACTGTCATGATTCAGGATAATGGAAGAGGTGTTACTAGGAATACCAGTTAACCCTTTTGAAACATTTTCATATTTCAGTTTTACTGTGCGATATTAATTGATAACTGTTTTCCCAATTGGAATCTAACTCCAGGGTATGTATTTACCAGATCAGTTTCTCACATCTGTATGTTATTACGGATGGTGAGTGGGAGTAAGATATTGGGAATTGGGTGATTATATCCTCATTATATCGGAATTCGTAGTAATTGGTGATATTTAAGGAAATCATCTGGATTTTGCCAGATGACAAATATTTGGTTTTGAATATCCGTTGTTATGCACCAATTTCAAACTGATATATCTGTACATTTATTTTATAAAGTGAGATATAACTTTTTGATATTATGTCTCTGACATTTACCTATATCAGCTGGTGATTAGGTAAGGTGCATTCAACAGCGGTATAATTCTTCTTAACCATAGTACAATTTTTCAACCTACGGCGTATAAGGTTTGAGTTATTGAACTCAGGGGACTTATACAAAGTATTGTATGTTGTCCAGTGTCCATTAGGACAATGGGGTTGGTACTCGCACTGCATTCTGTTTACTCATAACTTCTCTGATTCTAGACATGCATTTCGTTCAAGTGCAAGGTTCAGATTTTGAGAAGTTATAGGTATAAGAATAAAGTAGAGAACCATTTATTGGAAGTATCAGGATTCTTCAAGAAAGTCGAAGATGTAGATACTTGTGTTTGGTATTCCATTGATAGTAATGGTTTTGAGAACTTGCTTCTCTTTCGGGTTACTCATATGTGGATGCACTCCTAGATGAGTAATGCTGATTGTCCTTTTTCCATTTGAATGATATGCACTGGAGAATGCTGCATGATTTTGAATCTGGTTCAAATTAGATTACTGCTTTTGTTTCTATATTAGATTTATATAGAATCAATTTATATCTTAACGATGTTAAGGTATAGGAAGTTGTCCGGCTGATACTTAAAACCAGAATCCGGATAAACTCAAGGCACGTTTCAATAATGGCAGTTTGTGGGTTATCCCAGGCTTTGACGAGGGTTAACTTTCTACCATCAGGAAGATCAGTATTTACATTGTTCTTGACTCGCCACAGTTTTAGTAAAATGGATTTTTTTTCAAAAAACACAAGTGGGAATATGGTAGAACTGGAAGTGATTCCAGAACCACAAACGATCACTGATGATTTAATAGAACCTAACGATTCAATTAGTTTCGACGTTCCAATAGCCACTCCGCAGATTTGGTGGGTAACCTCAGGCACCCGAGGGGTACTTCGGTCTTCTCAGAGACGGTGACAGGGAGGTTCTTGTTTACCCAGACTTGCCATTGTTGCTGTTCTAGACTATAAGACCCGGCAGGAGGATAAGTATAGCGTCGTTCTAAACTAGTTTAGAAGTGCACGCGTATATGACTCTGCCAGAGGGTTGTTGTAGTCAGTGGGAGCAACGGAAGCATAGTAGGTAAGTAGCTTATGTCTATTTATAGACTAAAGCAGGTATAGCGGAAATAGATCATCTATTTTTGATGTGACAGTCATAGGCTTTGACTTCATCAGAATAGGAGATGGATCTGCTAAGAAGGTAGTAGAGAGTGATGTCCAGGTATTAGGATGACATGCGCTTGATAGGAAGAGATATTCCTACACTACGATCGGTTATACTTTGATTGTCACACAGTTGTTTCTCCACATAGGATATAGACATAATATCAGGTTTTCTGGTTACCAGATCTATGGTTTTAGATATGGATTTGGGAAGTATCCTAATCTGGGTACTTTGACATTAAATGGACGACTCCTGGCATGGTGGTGTACCTGCAGGTGATGGAGTCATCCTCTCTAAAGGTGTCTTACAGACTAAAGGAGAGAGGGGTCTACATGATTAATATATCATTTGCTTAGGCAATTGAGTTAATCATGAAGTGTCAAGTACCACACCAGATATTGTTTTTGCACTAGATGCAATAAGCAGATATATTAATCCAATCCTGGAGAAACATTGGTAAGTAGTTATTGAACATAAGTGAATGTTCTTGGGAAATGATTACGGCAGCCTCCTTCGGGAGACAGTTATCATTTCAAGCTTCCAAGGTGACCTGGATGACAGAGTCACTGTCAGAGTTATAGTTTTCCCTCTTTCAAGGGACAGTATGTTGGACAGGTGGTCCAAGCGGATACTGAGGAAATGCAAGGTGCAGGATACTGATTAAATTCAGTGGACGATACAGTCTAAGTAGTTTTCTGGATTTGGAGTTCATTTATGAACTGGGTCCCATCAGACATCCAGACAAATTCTAAGAAAAGTATTACTCATTTCGGGAGATAGTTTTCTCCGTGAAGTTGAGATATAGAGAGATACAGAAAGAAACATTGGAGCGGATCCACTCACTGAGGCTATTTCTTGAACGCAATCATTTTCGCAAACAGGCTTTGCGAAACTGATTAGTAGAGAAGTTGGGTGTTCGGTATCACACGGGCTGTGAGTATGCGACATCGCAATAATTGGCCTTAAGTGCAAGTGGGAGATTGTTGACTATAGTGCCCTTAAGGCAATTATCATAGACGCGGACTTGTGATCATGATGATTGAAGCAGGACCTATACCGATGAAACAGTCTTACTCAAGATGATAGTATGCTATCTGGTTTGTCTTTATCATCATATACATGTTGATAGAGCCCATATGATTCTTGCTTGACTGCCAGCATTGTGATGGCGATCATATACGTGGGAGCTGGGGGTCTATAAGCACATCCTTAAATGTCCCTAGTCGTGGGAGTATCGAGACCGGGCATCAATACTCCAGTGTAGACTAGTGTATATTGATCGAGACCCCGACGAGGGGCGATGGACAGGTCTCACAAGCCATTGTTGTTAGTTTGTTCACCTAAGATAGTATACAGGTGCTCATTGGGTTATGAGTACACTGGACGGACTCGCCAGGAATCTGCTAGTTGGTATTATACCCATTGTCAGATAGCAGTTCCCAGGTGACATGTGTACAGGTTAGTCTGTCGACCTGAGATCGTCATTTGTCTCGTGTGAGTTCCCACTGTGCTTTGATTACTACCCTACCACGGCTCAAAGGAGTCGTGCAAATAGATTTTAGTTGGGTACAGTCCCGAACCACATGGAGGCAGTGATCGGATCGTTAGGGATTCGTCTCTCCCGGTATTGGGGGTTGATGTCGCGTTGTGTACGGATGGCCATCACCATAAATCCGTGGCCACGGCGGACGAGAATTATCGATCCAGGATCGATAGTTTCTCATGTGGTGATGGGTTTCATACCGACACTAAATATCGCGTTGTTGGGGGTCTGACTTTATCCACCCCCTAGACTCGATATGCGATACTCTTAGACGAACAGACCAGACTGTGCGGATATTGTCACTGACAGGCTCAGTAGGGGTTCAGGATGAGTTTGCTCGTCGGCCTCCCTTTCACTCAATACCTGGGTAGCCGTTACGTACAGCTAGTGCCGCTGACGTGCTTGTGGTTAAACCCACTTCCAGCGTGTTGACGAGTCTTTAGAGTCCCACACAGAGGGTTTTCTCGGTTCAGGCGATATGGTGTACATGAGGTATGTTGATACATACAGATGTCCGATTAAATATGTGCACTTGCTGCGCAGACTTTAATTGGACGGCTGATAATACTAGCGGCTTAGGAATAAGCTAGTTTATTAAATCAGGTTTTGATTTAATAATTTATATATGTATTTTTATATACGTATTCTAGTATTATTGTTCATTATTCGTTTTCTCTCTCGGCTATTCGTATTTTGGTACGAATACGCGTATATGTATTTCGGTACATGTACCGGGAAATATTCCATATTTTATACAGAATAGCTTCTAGAAGGTGCCACCTCATTAATGATTTTCTTTATTGAAAATCATTTGGGAAATGAGGTGGAAAGGAGGTATGGGTCAAAGCATGGTTCAAATTGCATGTAGCAAAGTATGGTGCATTGTTTAATGAAATTAGAAAATGATATCTTTTTGATGGGAGAGAAAGAGGGGGCCGATCACTTATGGGGGAGATTGGTTTTTATTTTTGTTAGATGATTTATCATTATGCTAGCCCACTCTCTCACTCTCATTACTTGCAAACTTAGCCATTTTTGCTCATGCAAAGATCACCTCCTTCATCTTCTTCTATGGTTGCTCCCATGAGCATAAATGTTGAGAGAAAAACATAGTGACACTTTCATGCACCTCCACTCTCCATCGCTAGCGACTTTGGAGCGTAGGTTACCTCGTTTGTCGAGGTTGGAGCTTGCGCCGTTTCCCTCGGGTGGATCATTGGAGACGAAGGAAGACCGGCAACCAAACATCGTCAAAGGATCACTAGGAGCTTGGAATGAAGACCGAAGGACAAGGATCAACTCGGTATAACGATTCTAACTCTTAGTTAACTCTCTAGTTTAGGGTTTAAGGTCGATCCGTAAATTGGGTAGCGGTAGTGCCGGTTTAGAAATTTTTGTTCCGCATTTTGGCCGCGTTTCGACGGCCGGGGCGCTGCCGCAACCCTTCAGAATCAGAGGACATCTGTCGCAGATAAAAACAAGTTCAAGATGAGGAAAAAGTTTGCGAAAGCCATATCAGTGGGAATGATGCTGCTACCCTCCGAAGGAAACATTCTTGGTGAAGCAGAAATGCATTCTAGCTGCTGCTTATATCATCAAAAGATTGCGCACCCTACCAAAGAGTGCAACGCTTTTAAAAGATGGTAGCAGGGATATGTTGCTCGCCAGCAACATTTTAACCGGATGAAACGCAAAACTTGTCGGGAGCGAAAAAGTACGACCGAGGAGCTTAGAAGAACCACCGGCAACTGTCGCATGGTTAACGCCGGGGAATCGCAAGTTCTCACCTTCGGGAGCGACTCTGATGAAGAAATGACTCTTGGCTCTCTCTTCAAAGAGTCCACCTCGGGAAAAGAGGAAGAACCGAAGTCCTGTGAAAATATTCATCTGCGCAATCGTACACTTCCAGAAAAGAATCTCGGACCCACAAATAGAAAAGATAAGGGAAAAGAAAAGGTCTCTGAGGATATCATCCTTGATGACCATGCCGTTGAAAAACTGACAGCCAAGAACCTGTCGAAGAAAAGTAAGGTGGACTACAACGTTCTGGCACATTTGAGGAAGCTACCCTCGCAGATCAGCATTCTCGACGTCCTTTTACTATCAAAAGAGGCGAGAAATTCATTGATCAAGGCGCTACAAGAGCCAGAGCAATTCCAAGCTTTCCTCACCGAAGAAAGGATGAAAGATGAGCTGGAAGAAGTACACACAGCCGATATCACCTTCGGCGATGAAGATCTCCTCCTTGGATGTGCGAGCACAACCGTCCCCTATATGTCTCCGGATACTGTCATGATGTCAAGATAGGCAAAATCCTGGTCGACAATGGGTCCTCCGTCAATCTTCTCAACGTGCGAGTGTTGAAGGAAATATGTATGAGCGTTCAGCACCTCGCTCGTGATAAAATCACCATCTCCAGTTTCGACTCCCAGTCATCACGGACTCTCGGGTCTATGATACTGACGCTACGCTTCGGGCTAATTGTCACGGATATTAAATTTCACGTCATCGATGCTAAGACCTGCTATAACGTTTTGCTCGGCCGGCCTTGGTTACACGAGTACAACATCATCCTTTCTATACAACATCAGTGTATGAAATACTTCAAGGATGGTCTCGAGTATACCGTGACGGGGGAGTTGAACCCATTCTCCGTGAACGAAGCTCGAAAGTACGAAGATGCAAAATACTTCTTACCATATTTAGAGGATACGGAGAGATGCCACAAGCCGAAGGACAAAGCTATCACCACTATTCCAGTCTTCGGGAGTGATACTGAGGATGAAGAAGAGATAGTTTATTCAGGGCCGCCTCAACGCAACAACCCGGGACCGTCCGCCCCCATGTTGATCTTCGGTAGCGACTCGGAAGATGAGGTTAACGCTATATTTTCCACTCGGCCATCAATACAAGCCTTCGCTGGCGATAGTCGGAATCTGCAAATTACCTTGGTTCCACAAGAGCATTACAAAGATCTCGATGCACTTGAAGCATATAGTGTGCAAGAGCTGCAGACGTTTTACGTCCCCCCAGACGAAAAGGTGAACAGGAAATCCTATTCTAACGATCTGGGGAAATTAAAGTGGAGAAAGAAGTTTGCATGTCGCCGATTTTACGCTCGACAGGCTCCAGCCCATCCGTCTGCCTAGATATTACACAAAAGGCTTGAAAAGACTATTGAAGCGCCAAGGGGTACCTTTCAGACAGACCACTCGACAAGCTCGATTCTACAACAGGATTTGGGACGTCCCCGGGACTCAACGAAAGCTGCCCAACGGGAGAATGGAAACGGTCGGGCTCGGATATGTCCAATCCACAAAACAGGAACGAGTCCATGGTAGCTACGTCATGTATAACTTCGATGAAGAAGAGGACGCCCTGTTAAAAGAAGTTGATCCTAAACCAAAACAAGATCCGGTCATCAAAGCGCCGAGTCCGTCATTTGAAGAATGAATGGGCAGGCTAGTAAGGGAAGCGGGTTAAAAGATCCGGGATGACCATAACCGCGAGATGGCCATTTACGAAAAAGCCTGGACACAGCGCCTCCTCCAACAAACCACGGAGAACAGCAATGCTCTTCCTTATCAACCCGTCATACAAAAGGCCCGACGCAGAGGCAAAAATAAATCAAAGAACGGGAAAAGCGTTCGAGAGAGACAAAGCGGGACCAAGAAGCCACGCGATCGAGAATCGAGCAATCCGGATTCGTCTCTTATAAAGAAGATGGGTAGAGCATACACTTTTCCTCAGAACAAAACACGGAAGATACTTGATCTTGTCATGAAACATCAGATGATGACACTCCCGGAGTCCAAGTACCCCGAGCAAGCAGGCGAAGTCTCCCACCCAGACTATTGCTCATATCACCGAGCAATAGGACATCTTCTTAAAGATTGCTTCACCTTCAAGAACTGGGTTGAAGACCAATATCAACAAGGCAGGTTCGCTCTATCCAGCAGTTGGAAGGTAAGTCCACCACGAAAGCATGAACCAAAAGCAATGCGTATAATGAGAGTAGAACCAAATCAACATCGGTCTTGGAAGTGACCTCGTACCTGTCACGCGATAACGCTGTCAAAAGAAGAGCCCGAGAATATGGATGACTTCCCCTGGTGCTTCGAAAATAATGATGACGAGGTTATCTCAGAGTTTCTACCGGCGCTGAAAGAGCTGGAAGATGGAATACATACTACTGCAGACGATCTCAAGAAAATTGATTTGGGGACGACGAGTGATCCGCGACCGACATTCGTCAGTGAGTTGCTGTCTGAAGAAAGGGTAGCTACACTGAAAGACGTGCTTATGCAGCATAAGGATTGCTTCACGTGGAACTATTCCGAGATGCCAGGACTAGATCCAGAGATTGCTGTCCACAAACTGGCAATATCCCCAGACGTCAAGCCAATTAAACAAGCACCGAGAAGAATGCGGCTCGAGCTTGAGATGAGCATTAACGCCGAGGTCAAGAAGCTGATCGACTCTGGTTTCATCCAAGAGGTTCAGTATCCTGACTGGATCGCCAATATCGTCCCGGTGATGAAGAAAAATGGGACAGTGCGCATATGTGTGGACTTTTGGGATCTCAATAAAGCCTGTCCAAAGGACGACTTCCCAGTACCGGTCACCGAGCTGATGATAGACAATATGTCCACTCACGAAGTCTTCTCCTTTATGGATGGCTCGTCTGAATACAATCAGATAAAGATGCATCTCGAGGACCAGAAGCACACTGCTTTCCGGACCCCTTTAGGTATATTTTGCTACAAGGTGATGCCTTTCGGTCTAAAGAACGCCGGTGCCACCTATCAGAGGGCCATGACGAAAACCTTCGATGACCTCATACATGAAATCGTCGAATGCTATATCGACGACCTCGTGGTGAAAAGCAAATCATACGAGGAGCATTTAGAGCACCTGAAGATCGTGTTTCAACGCCTCCGGCAATACAACTTGAAGATGAACCCTCTCAAATGCGCGTTCGGAGTTTTCTCGGGCAAGTTCCTAGGATTCATCGTCCGACACCGAGGTATCGAGATAGATCCGTCGAAGATCAAGGCGATTATGGAAATGCCCCCGCCAAGGACTCTCAAGCAATTGCGGTTTCTCCAAGGGAAGCTCGCGTATATTCGGCGGTTTATAGCCAATCTCTCTGGCAAGTGTCGTCCATACAGTCACCTAATGAAGAAAGGGACCCCTTTCGTTTGGGACCGTAAATGCCAAGGCGCACTGGACGAAATCAAGCAGTATCTGCAGAATCCGCCGGTGCTGACCGCTCCCGTCAAAGGAAAGCCTCTCATTCTGTATACAACCGCTCTCGAAGGTTCTTTAGGCGCGCTGTGGGCATAAGAGAACGACCAAGGGAAAGAAAGAGCTCTCTACTATTTGAGTTGAGTTCTACTGGGGGCAGAAAGCAATTATTCTCCCATAGAAAAACACTGCCTGGCATTGATCTTCGCGATAACAAAGCTCAGGCACTATGCGTTGGCGCATGAAGTCCATCTCATATCGAAGGTGGATCCTCTCAAATACTTGATGTCAAAGGCCATATTGACGGGGCGACTCGCTAAATGGGCCTTGCTCTTGATGGAGTTCTCGATAACTTATCAACCTCTTAAGGCAGTGAAAGGCCAGGCCATCGCCGACTTCTTTGCTGAGCATCCGATACCTGCCAATTCTCCTCTGAATTGCGAACTGCCAGACGAGCATGCGTTTGACACGATTAACGGGAGTGATACCCGATGGGAACTTTACTTTGATGGAGCATCCTCCATGAAGAAGCGCAAACAAAACACCCCCATAATCAAATCAGGGGTAGGCCTTATCTTCGTAACTCCACAAGGAGGGATAATGCGCTTTGCCTTCTCCCTAACAGAGCCGAGGACAAACAATGAAGCCGAGTATGAAGCTTTGATAGCAGGTCTTGAGATCGCTATCGACATGGGAATTGAAAACCTCCTCATATACGGAGACTCCCAACTGGTCGTTAGTCAAATAAACGGCGACTACCAAACGTGCAAACCAGAACTGGTGAAGTACGGCGAGAGGGTACAACAACTGCTGACCCAAATACCTTTCTACACCTTAGAAAGCATACCGCGTGCGGAAAATAGCAAAGCGGATGCATTAGCCAAGCTTTCTAAAGAATTGGCCAATGAGAACCTCGATGACGTAAGAATCGTGGTACAGAGCCGTCGGGTTCTTGCACCGGCAGAAATATCTCCGGAGTCGTCCGAGGAAAAAGGAGAGACCGAGCAAATGGCTCTATAAGTAAAAGACCAAGAAAAAGTTGAAGATTGGAGAGAAGTCTTCATAAACTACTTCAAATCCCGCCGAACGCCCGAAGATGCGTCCTCAAAACATCAGCTCATGAAGCGAGCTCTATCTTTTGCCTTCGTCAATGATACTCTGTACAAGAGGTCATTTGATTCTCTATGGCTAAGATGCCTGGAACCTGAAGAAGCAAAAAGAGTCTTCCAAGAAACTCACGACGGACTCTGCGGTTCTCACCAAGCAGGGCCGAAGATGAAGCTGAAGATCAAACAGATGGGTTATTATTGGCCCACGATGATCCAGGATTGCCTCGAGTATGCAAAGCAATGCCACTCGTGCCAGATCCATGTGGACTTTATCCATTAGCATCCAAATCCACTACATCCAACGGTGGCTAGCTGGCCGTTCAAAATGTGGGGAACTGACATAATCGGCCCCATCGAGCCAGCATCGTCCAAAGGACATCGATTCATTTTGGCGACAACTGATTACTTCTCCAAATGGGCAGAAGCAGTACTGCTGAGGAAGGTGAAGACGGAGAATATCCTCCATTTCTTCAAGACACACATCATTTATCGGTTTGGAACTCCGCGACGAATCATTTCCGATAACGGGCCAGCCTACAGAAGCCACAAGATTAGCCGCTTCACACAACAGCATAATATAGACTGGAGATACTCCTCAGTTTATAATCCCCGAGCTAACGATCTAGCTGAGGCTTTCAACAAGACCTTGACGAAGATCGTGAAAAAGACGGTGTCACGAAATAAGAAGGACTGGCACGAGAGACTGCATGAATCTCTCTGGGCGTATCGAACTAAGTTCAAGACGGCCACGAACACAACTCCATACGCATTGGTATTCGGTACAGAGGCGGTACTCCCCCTCAAGATAGAGCTACCCTCTTTACAAGTGGCGGTTCATTATGAGCTAACGGACGAAGAGAATGCTCACCTTCGGCTTGAGGAGCTCGATGCCCTTGATGAAACCCGGCTCATAGCGCAACAAAATCTGGAAACTTATAAAGCAAAGATGACGCGCTCATATGAGAGATTGACTAGGCCGAGGACATTCCGCCAAGGCGAACTCGTGCTAGTGGTCAAAAGACCTATGATCCCAAATCGTGATAAACGAGGGAAATTTGAGCCGAATTATGAAGGCCCGTATATTATAGACAAGGTCTACCAGGGTGGGGCCTATCTAATCATGGACATGCATGGTGAAAGACCTTTCAGGCCGATAAACGGTCGCTTCCTGAAGAAATACTACGCTTGATGAGTCATGGCCTAGGTCAACGATAGATGACGACGCCCATGTCCGCTCGCTATCTTCCTAAGCCTAAACTCCGTAAGCAGTAGCCGGTTTCCTTTACTACGGACCGAAACATCCTTAAACTAACAACGGACCGAAATGTTCTTAAACTAACGACGGACCGAAAACGTCCTTAAACTAACAACGGACCACTATGTCCTAAAACTAGCCGTTGATCGAGATGTCGATAAACTACGGTGGATTGCAGCATCCCAAAGTTGATACAAAAAGAAAAGAATAAAAAAAAGAGAGAGAAAAGAAAACGGTATGTCCATAAGCAAAATGGGCACGGATGAAAACCCGAAAGGGTTCCGTGAGTAAAAACAGCAGGGCTACCAACGAGTCTTGTGAAAACCCGAAAGGGCGCAACCTCGTTAGAATAAAAAAAAAGAAAAAAAAAACGGTATGTCCACAAGCAAAAAGGGCACAGATGAAAACCCGAAAGGGCTCTGTGAATAAAAACAGCAGGGCTACCAGCGAGTTTTGTGAAAACCCGAAAGGGCGCGATCTCGTTAAAAGACACTTGCAAGGTCCTCTCGACCCTGTAAGGGAAAAACACCTATGTGAGATCCTTACGACTCACAAGGGAGCAACACACTTAGGGATCCCCACGATTCCTAAGGAGAAATTGCACTTGCGAGATCCTCACGACTCGTAAGGAGAACCTTCTTATGGGACCCTCACGGCTCATAAGATTTGAAAGTCTTAAGCTACAGGGATCTGAACCTGTTCTTAAGCAGCCCCCACAACCTCCCATACCGCCCTACAAGCGGCTCAATGCTAACCCTTGTATACAATACACGAGCGCGAATAAACATTTCCCTAACGAAGTCCCATCCGTGACTAGGGATATGTCTATACGGTGAACAACCCTTATAAGTCCTCTCGACTTATAAGGAGAAAACACTCTTGTAAGATCCTTACGACTTATAAGAGAACACACACTTAGGAATCCTCACGATTCCTAAGGAGAAAAAACACCTACGTGATCCTCACGACTCGTAGGGAGAAATACCTTCATGAGACCCTTACGACTCATGAAGTCAAAAGCCTTAGTCGACAGGATCCTAACCCTGTCTACTAAGCCACCTTTGTTCGACATCGACAGAGATAAATGATGATTCGCTCCTGGCAATATCCCAGTTGTAGCGGTGCTGATGCCGAAATTGGTGTCTAATTTCAGGCTTGCAGCGAGAAGCTAGCGAGCCACACATGCATACGAAATAGCCGAAATGATTGGGCAACTTGCAACAAAATCAACAAGTAAAAATTTATGCATGCAAAATAGCTGAAATGATTGGGCAACTCGCAATAAAAAGTAGCGAGTAAAAAATAAAATAAATAGCCGAAATGATTGGGCACCGCGAAAAATAGTCGAAATGATTGGGTAATCGCAACCTTCGCGACACAAAAGCTGAAATGATGGAGTATCGCGGAATAAAATAAAAAAAATAATATGAATGAAATTTTTGCCCTACAGGTGATATTACATCAATCCCTGTATACAATCCAGGGGTGCAAACAAAGAGGGAATCACACCCTTCCCCCCCAGGTTTCATCAAAAGAAGAAGCCAAATCTCAATGGTTCACAGATAGCCTGGAGATCATCTCAACATCCGATAAACATCAAGCAAAGCGGAACAGCGGCAATCCCCAGTTCTATGACTCGGCGATGCACAAAAGACCGAGAGTCAAACCCCGACTCCGTGAAATGCGGATAAAGTCAAAAAGTCCTGGCTACGTGGAATGCGGCTTATGTCAATCCTGACCCCGTGAGAAACGTCCAGAGCGGATCTTGGTCCTCGCAGAGCACGGCAATGACCCCATGTAAAGCATCCAGAGCGGAGCCTGTTCCTCGCCGAACACGGCAATGAACCCGTGGGAAGCATCCAGAGCAAAATTCCTGGTTACGTGGAACGCGACTTATGTCAATCTTGACCCCGTGAGAAACGTCCAGAGCGAATCCTGGTCCTCGTAAAGCACGGCAATGACCCCGTGTGAAGCATCCAGAGCGGAGCCTGGTCCTTGCCGAATACGGCAGTGAACCCGTGGGAAGCATCCAGAGCAAAATTCCTGGTTACGTGGAACGCGGCTTATGTCAATCCTGACCCCGTGAGAAACGTCCAGAGCGTATCCTGGTCCTCGCAGAGCACGGCAATGACCCCATGTGAAGCATCCAGAGCGGAGCCTGGTCCTCGCCGAACACGGTAGTGAACCCGTGGGAAGCATCCAGAGCAAAATTCCTGGTTACGTGGAACGCGGCTTATGTCAATCCTGACCCCGTGAGAAACGTCCAGAGCAGATCCTGGTCCTCGCAGAGCACGGCAATGACCCTGTGTGAAGCATCCAGAGCGAAGCCTGGTCCTCGCCGAACATGGCAGTGAACCCGTGGGAAGAATCCAGAGCAAAATTCCTGGTTACATAGAAAGCGGCTTATGTCAATCCTGACCCCGTGAGAAACGTCCAGAGCGGATCCTGGTCCTGGCAGAGCACGGCAATGACCTCGTGTGAAGCATCCAGAGTGGAGCCTGGTCCTTACAGAACACGGCAGTGAACCCGTGGGAAGCATCCAGAGCAAAATTCCTGGTTACGTAGAATGCGGCTTATGTCAATCCTGGCCCCGTGTGAAGCATCTAGAGCGGAGCCTGGTCTTCGCCGAACACGGCAGTGAACCAGTGGGAAGCATCCAGAGCAAAATTCCTGGTTACGTGGAACGCGGCTTATGTCAATCCTGACCCCGTGAGAAACGTCTAGAGCGGATCCTGGTCCTCGCAGAGCACGGCAATGACTCCGTGTGAAGCATCCAGAGAGGAGCCTGGTCCTCGCCGAACACGGCAGTGAACCCGTGGGAAGCATCCAGAGAAAAATTCCTGATCACGTGGAACGCAGAAAATGTCAACTCTGACCCCATGGGAAACGTCCAGAGAAGAGTCTGGTCCTTGCAGAATACGGCAATGAACCCGTGGGAAGCATCCAGAGCAACCCCTGACTCCGTGAAATGTGGATAAGGGCAACTTCACCCATCACTTGCGGGTCCTCACGACTCGTAAGGGAGCAAATTCTCTTGTGAGATCCTTACGACTTGCAAAAGGAAAAACACACTTAGGAATCCTCATGATTCTTAAGGAAAAATTACACCTACGGGATCCTCTCGACCGGTAGAGAGAAAATTCTTTATGAGACCCTCACGGCTCATAAAGTTGAAAAGTCTTAGGAGGCAGATCTTAACCCTGAATCCTAAGACATCATTGTCCTGCAAAGAGATCGAGATAGACTATCCACAGAATACACTCAATAAAAAGGGACACATCATTGAGAAGAAAAATATGTCCTTTATTCATGAACCAAAATGAATACAAAGTACAATTAGTGAAAGAAACAAAAAAATATACTCTTATTCAGGAGTATGTACAAAGAAAAAATATATCTACAAGTCTTCAAGTCGGTGGGTGTCACGCCCCGCTTCCCAAAATACGGAATACGGAGGGGTAGACAAGGCCAGCCATGCTCCTACGGTCAAGGAAATGTCCTGCCGTAGTCACACTTCGGCTTCTAGTTTATCATGGTAAACAATAAATGATGCACAGGTAATGAGAAATGCAGTAACTGAAAGATACAATAATATAAACTGACCTGAAGTGGAACAAACGAATGAATCTCGGAATAGTAAGTCAAGAAGTTTGTGATGCACGTCTAATTCTGATCCAGGCTAAATCTCCTCCTCACACTGAGCATGCATACTCAGGTCGTCAGAGCGACACAATAGCAATATAATATATATATATTCAAGTAACAGTTCTAGCAGTAGTAATGGATGTGGATCACAGTAAATCAATGACAGCATGTATATGAATGTGCAGAAATCAACGCTGCGGAACAGTAAATCAGTATAACGATATGTCATGTATGCCACACAGTATGTAGGGAAAAGAAATGCCAGTATCCCTATCAGTCTCTAAGTCTCACTGTACAGGTCGCTAAGCCTATCGTCAGTCCAAGTGTGAGAGTCAACCACTCGCGAGTGTCCTCCACCCAAGGGTAGAACCCAAGGGCAAGGGACCACGGGCCCAACATGTAACGAGAATATCACGGTGTATATATCACATACCCTGTAATTCTCCATATAACTCCCTAAATATATAAGCCGGCATGGGACTCCCGAGATTCTGTTGAACTCACACTTAGACTACCCCACACCCCATGGTCTACATCAAACGCTAACCATCAACCTAAATACTAATCGATCCGTGACAAGTCTGCGCGAGAACTGGAGGCAGGACCTCCATCAAGCACGTCCCGACTAATACCTAAGATAAACGGCAGTGTCTGGTGTCTTATCTGTGACACCCGTGCAACGCTTCCATAAATGTCCCATTCCACTTATAGTCACACGTGCACGCATCTCACAGACGTCGACAATGCAATGAAATAATAGGATCGCTGATTGTGTACCAGTACGTATCACTTTCACTTAATCACGGATACACGAACACTGACGTACTTGCCACAATCACCACTAAAATCTAACACTGGGTAAATGCACGATGTCACTAGGTTATCACTACAATGATATAAGTATGATATGATGCATGAACAGTATAAGAAGCACAACTAAGGTATCATAAAAACAACAGTCTATCACTTGCACGATTTATCATGAAACATATGTATATAATTTAGCGAAATGATAAACAGGTAGTAATTAATATATTCAGTTGGCTATCCATCTAATTTGGTTTCGAGCCAATCGGGTTTCAGGATCATTAGTTATAACTGTTTCATTTTAAGCGCACGCGGCTGAAAATCCGGTTTCAGAATCAGGAATCCATTTCGCAACGCATTTTAACCCCAGTTGGGATCATAATTTAGCGACGCTACAGTTGAATGAATTCTAGGGTTTTCAGTAAAGTTTTCAACGCAATAAACGGATCTTCAATCGCGTCTGTACGTTAGGAGTTAAAATCAGTTTAATATTAACATGTCAATTCTGATTCTGCTGGGACTGTTATGTGTCCCGATCTATTAAATTACAGATTAAATATCAAACGGTAACGAAACAGAACGAAACCAAATGCGTTGTCTATCTAACAGAGTTATCTACAATAATCAGCAGAGTTCCGCAACCTACAAGTTAAGGAAATCCTATGGTATCCTGTACGGAACAGCAAGAAATGATTGGAGTAGCTCTGGACTGCAGTCCAGAGTCGCACTCCGATCCGAATATCATCACAGTTTAAATACAGAAATGCCTGGAAACTGGTATAGGATTAAAGTTCGTTGAGTTAGGTTCGATTTGTGCCCTCGAACGCACCATTCTAATATGTATATGATTTATGGTGAATTTAACGATTTTCAGTTACAACAGGATTACGGTTTTATGATTAAACTTGGGGGTAGTTGTTTTAGTCATAATCGATTACAACATCCAACAAAATTCACACACTATGTTCACAGCCCTACGAGCCAATCTACACCATTGAGTTCCGTCAAATTAGATAATGTTTTCCTAAGGGAACAAATATCGAACAGTTACGGCACATAATAGTTTTAAACTTGTAACATTATAATTCATATATTTAACGATTGTAATTTAGATAAATAGCATGTAAGCAAGTAGAATACTTGCCTGGAAGAAGTCTCGGGGTCGCAAGGCAGCAACGTCGTCACGAACGCGTGATATACGCCATGGAACCGATTCGCGCGAGCTTGGATCGAGATGCGGATCTCGCGTCGGAGTTGTCCGGAGCCGTTGCACGGTTACTGGAGATTGAGGGGTGCTTGATGATCCTCTGCGAGTATACTAGGGTCGACGACGGTCGACGGTGTCGCTCTGGTAATGGCCGCAGTGGGTGTTTGTATAGTAAATGGTTTTGTATGGTTTTTGAGAGAGAATTAGGGAGTGGAGAGAGAGAGACAGAGAGAGAGGGAGAGTGTGTATGCAGTGAGAGAAACAGGGGAGAGAGAGAGAGAGAGAGAGAGAGAGAGAGAGAGAGGGAGAGTGTGTATGCAGTGAGAGAAACAGGGGAGAGAGAGAGAGAGAGCAGCACAGAGAGGGGGAGAAGAGGAGAGCAGAGAGATAGCAGCACAGAGAGGGACAGAGGGAGGGGAGAGAGTGGTTATAGAGAGAGTGAGTGACAGGATTGAGAGAGTTAGAGAGTGAGAAAGAGAGAGAGAGAGTGAGATCTGAGATGGGGGTGAAAAACAGAGAGTGAGAAAGAGAAAAGGAGATTGCAGGGAGAGAGGAGAGCGAGGGATGGAGCTCGGGTGTGTGCAGGGGTTCGAAGGTGGGAGCAGAGAGCTCGAGAACAAAGGAGGGGAATGCAGGGATGATGGCGAGGTGATGATGATGGTGGTGCTCGGTCGACGGGGAGGGCACGAGAGGTCGACAAGGCAAACGGGGCTGTGGGTTTGGGGTGGATCTCGGCTGGAGGAAGTGAGGGAGAATGGGTCGTCGTTGATGGATGCAGGTAAGCTCGCCGTGGTGGTTGCAACGACGGTGAGGGGATGAGGAGAGAAGATGAATGGGTCGAAGTCGTCGACGACGACTGGGTAGGGTGCAGGAGAAATCGAGGAGGAGGGAGAACGAGGAGAAAGGAAACGAGATGAGGAAGAAGGGAAGGTAGGTGTGTAGAGGGGAGAGTTAGTGGAGACGGGGTCGTGCGTCGAGGGCAAGGGCGCGGGCAGAGGAGGCGGCGCGAGAAGCGCGCACGCGAGCGGGATTTACGGCAAGGAGCCGTTAGAGAAAATTTAAAGACGATGAACAGTGTCGCGGGTCGGGTTGGAACGCGAGCGGGTCGGGTTGCTGAGAAGGAATGGGCCAAGGAAATAAGGGAATTTTGTGAAGGAAAGTGGGCCGGGCTCTGGAAAAGGATAAATGGTTTAATAGGTTTTCTTGGGCTCGGCTGCTGGGCCTGGAAGAAAACAAAATAAGTAAAATGAGGGCCGGGCTGAGTTGGGCTTAGGGAATTTAAAGGGGGTGGCCCTAGTTATTTGTAAGGAAATTTATGAGAAAGAAATGGGTGGGTTTGATAATTGAAACGGGCTGATGGAAATAGTTAGACTATGGAATTTGTGTAAAATAAGGATTTTAGGGTTTGGTGTTTTAGGGTTTAATGGAGTTCTAAAATAGTTAAAATAATAAATAATTCTAAATAAAGTAAATTCATATAAGCTAATGAGAAATACGAATTTCAGTATAAAAGGGTTGGGTGTTACATCATACCACCCTTACAAAAATTTTGTCCTCGAAATTTAAAATAACAATAAATAATACAACATAGGCGAAAGCTATTATGTTGTAACTAACTCATAAAGTTTTACTTGAAATAGGCGGATGAAGAAATTTGAAGATTTATATATGTAAGAACATCATAGAAAAAAATATAGGTTTAAAATAAGTATACGACAAGAACAGCTATAAAGGCAACTTAAGAGAATAGCAATAACAATAATAATGGATAATGATATTCGAGGCGTACTCGATAAAGTCGAAACTCCAATGTATATCAAAGGTAGTACGTCAGTAAAAGTAAGTATAAGGCTCAAACACTTATAATAGTAAGCATAGGCATAATACTCAAAATGAGGTAACGAGAATAAAGTAGTGAAAAATTTGTCAGTAGATTAAAACATTTTAGGACGATATATCGATCAGATAGTTTTAAAATAACTTAGAAAACTCGTATCGTGAAAATGAGGAACAGGGAACAAATTATATGCGGTGTAGGGTTGCGCTATTAAAAAAAAGTAAGAATACTAATAGTATACTTAAAGTACATAAAACAGATTAATCAATAACACGCACTCCTTTAAAATAATGAAAACTAAATTTTGAATAATAATGTCTCTAAATATAATTGGGTAATGGAGAAATTACCAATATGAATAGGGCTAGCTAGGGTAGGGATTTCGAGAAGGTGTGGCTCAATCCGAAGATCGGAGTGTGGCGGCTTTAGGCTGAATGTTAAGAAGATTGGGATAGGGTCAGCACAGGAAGTAAGGATGAGCAACAAAGGAATACCAAAGAAAAAGTGTGAGGGAAACAACAGTCGGCACAACCCACGAATCAAAATTGAAGAGTTAGTGAACTCGGAAGTTTCATAGGAACTGTTCCCCTCCCAGAAAGATTCTTAACGGGGCACAGACGAGGGATGAAGGTTGGCTCATTCCAAGGATCAGGGTGTGGTACTTTCTAATCGAAACGAGGGTGAAAAATATACAATGAGTAGGGGTGGACAGTCAGGAAACTCAGCAGAAAATAAATGAATGTGTGCAATAAATAAGTATCAAGCGAACCAATAATCAAAAGGTTTATGAATTCAGAAGATTTATTTCATTCAAGAAAATTTGAAACAAGACATTCTCAAGGACGATAAGTGGCCCTAAACTATACACATTTTATTTGGCCAGAAAGACAACATCCCAAAGGAATTCCGGCAGTCGCGGTTGTGGAGATTCAGCAGGTTGCGGTAGGCTCGCGCACTCAGGTAGGGGCGTCCATTCCCATATCGCCTCACAGGTATCGCTATTGGAAGTTCGTCCACAGCAGGGTCCTGATCCTCTGGTCCTTCTTCCTCAGATGGAGCTTCTTCATCGAGGTTCGATTCCATGTGGTTCTCTCCTTCTGCATTTTCTTCCACGGGGTTTTCTTCCGCTGGATTTTCTTCTATCGGTCTCCTCGGGGTCTTCCTCTATAGGGTTCTCTTCAGGATCTCCTTCTTCTTCGTCAGGATCCGCCATCACGTCAAACTCTGGGGCGGCTGCTCCTTCGTCCTCTGAATTATTGTTTTCGAAGTTGACCTGTGGACCGTTGATCTCTTCGTCGGACTGCATCAGTGTGCGGTCTAGGGAAACGCATGACTGTGCATCCTCACCTAGATGCGGCGCTGCTCCAGGGTGGGCCATGGCCTGAAAAGAAAAGTCATGATTAGACAGTGGAATACATCAAGGAAGAAGCTCAAGGTATGAAGTATAGGAAAATATGTGGTTGCAGGAGTTGAAAGATCAGAATTTGAAATACTGTGATAATGAATAGAATTAGATAAAGAGGAAGCAAGAGAATGATACATATAACACGATTCAAATTTTATTGCATTCAACCAAAAGTTCAACGGATACAAGATTTCAAACGGAAAGAAACATTCATAAAAGATGACAACATTATTACTGTAAGTCGATAACATGAAAAATCCTTCTTCGACTACTAGAACGTTGCATTTTCGTCGCGTGAGTTGAGTCCTGCGTTAGGTCCGCCTTATCGTCGAAGTCCGAACTACGCGGTAATCCTCACTTGGTAGAAGTGGGAAGTGTGGACGAGTTTCCTCCTTGTAGTTCTTTCCTTTCTGGGCAACCGTTGATGAGATGTTTGTCGGAACCGCATATCAGACATTTCCCTTGGGCGCGGAGACAATCCCTCTGAAGGTGTCCTGGCCTCTTACAATATCCACAGCAAAGGTTCTTCTGATGCTTCTGTTGACGCTTCATCTTCTTCTCTTTTCCTCGTCCAATAGGGATCCCTTTATGATAGGAGACTCCCGCTGGTGCCTGATTCACCTGTCTTCTCAACCCTTCAGTTAATGGGTCGTTTGTTCGCTCCTGGGCTTCCTTTAAACCTTGCAGTACGCTCAGAATCTCAACGGTCTGGTTCTGAGAAGCGGATGTAGACGAAGAGTCATTGGAAGACATGATCCTGAAACAATAGTTTTGAGAATGATATAAGTCCCAAGCCAAACTAATCAGCGTATAATATGGATAGGACAAAGATTCAAGAATATCAGAGATGATGAATTTATTACAAGTGGGGAATCAACTGTATGACTTTAAGTCACTTGAATAGAGTACGGTAGTGCAATTGCAATCACGTAACTTTGTCAAATCACCCGAAACCATAGCGAATGGATGGCTGAACACACGATGTGAATATGGATCAAGGATATCAAGTTTACAATCTAGACCGAGTGATGTCTTAGATTGCCAAACCCTACACGGAAAACTGCAATCCTAATCGATGCAAAACCTGGGCTTTGATACCAACTAAACCATGTCACGTCCCGCTTCCTAAAATACGGAATACGGAGGGGTAGACAAGGCCAGCCATGCTCCTACGGTCAAGGAAATGTCCTGCCGTAGTCACACTTCGGCTTCTAGTTTATCATGGTACACAATAAATGATGCACAGGTAATGAGAAATGCAGTAACTGAAAGATACAATAATATAAACTGACCTGAAGTAGAACAAACGAATGAATCTCGGAATAGTAAGTCAAGAAGTTTGTGATGCACGTCTAATTCTGATCCAGGCTAAATCTCCTCCTCACACTGAGCATGCATACTCAGGTCGTCAGAGCGACACAATAGCAATATAATATATATATATTCAAGTAACAGTTCTAGCAGTAGTAATGGATGTGGATCACAGTAAATCAATGACAGCATGTATATGAATGTGCAGAAATCAACGCAGCGGAACAGTAAATCAGTATAACGATATGTCATGTATGCCACACAGTATGTAGGGAAAAGAAATGCCAGTATCCCTATCAGTCTCTAAGTCTCACTGTACAGGTCGCTAAGCCTATCGTCAATCCAAGTGTGAGAGTCAACCACTCGCGAGTGTCCTCCACCCAAGGGTAGAACCCAAGGGCAAGGGACCACGGGCCCAACATGTAACGAGAATATCACGGTGTATATATCACATACCCTGTAATTCTCCATATAACTCCCTAAATATATAAGCCGGTATGGGACTCCCGAGATTCTGTTGAACTCACACTTAGACTACCCCACACCCCATGGTCTACATCAAACGCTAACCATCAACCTAAATACTAATCGATCCGTGACAAGTCTGCGCGAGAACTGGAGGCAGGACCTCCATCAAGCACGTCCCGACTAATACCTAAGATAAACGGCAGTGTCTGGTGTCTTATCTGTGACACCCGTGCAACGCTTCCATAAATGTCCCATTCCACTTATAGTCACACGTGCACGCATCTCACAGACGTCGACAATGCAATGAAATAATAGGATCGCTGATTGTGTACCAGTACGTATCACTTTCACTTAATCACGGATACACGAACACTGACGTACTTGCCACAATCACCACTAAAATCTAACACTGGGTAAATGCACGATGTCACTAGGTTATCACTACAATGATATAAGTATGATATGATGCATGAACAGTATAAGAAGCACAACTAAGGTATCATAAAAACAACAGTCTATCACTTGCACGATTTATCATGAAACATATGTATATAATTTAGCGAAATGATAAACAGGTAGTAATTAATATGTTCAGTTGGCTATCCATCTAATTTGGTTTCGAGCCAATCGGGTTTCAGGATCATTAGTTATAACTGTTTCATTTTAAGCGCACGCGGCTGAAAATCCGGTTTCAGAATCAGGAATCCATTTCGCAACGCATTTTAACCCCAGTTGGGATCATAATTTAGCGACGCTACAGTTTAATGAATTCTAGGGTTTTCAGTAAAGTTTTCAACGCAATAAACGGATCTTCAATCGCGTCTGTACGTTAGGAGTTAAAATCAGTTTAATATTAACATGTCAATTCTGATTCTGCTGGGACTGTTATGTGTCCCGATCTATTAAATTACAGATTAAATATCAAACGGTAACGAAACAGAACGAAACCAAATGCGTTGTCTAGCTAACAGAGTTATCTACAATAAGCAGTGGAGTTCCGCAACCTAAAAGTTAAGGAAATCCTATGGTATCCTGTACGGAACAGCAAGCAATGATTGGAGTAGCTCTGGACTGCAGTCCAGAGTCGCACTCCGATCCGAATATCATCACAGTTTAAAAACAGAAATGTCTGGAAACTGGTATAGGATTAAAGTTCGTCGAGTTATCTTCGATTTGAGCCCTCGAACGCACCATTCTAATATGTATATGATTTATGGTGAATTTAACGATTTTCAGTTACAACAGGATTACGGTTTTACGATTAAACTTGGGGGTAGTTGTTTTAGTCATAATCGATTACAACATCCAACAAAATTCACACACTATGTTCACAGCTCTACGAGCCAACCTACACCATTGAGTTCCGTCAAATTAGATAATGTTTTCCTAAGGGAACAAACATCGAACAGTTACGGCACATAATAGTTTTAAACTTGTAACATTATAATTCATATATTTAACGATTGTAATTTAGATAAATAGCATGTAAGCAAGTAGAATACTTGCCTGGAAGAAGTCTCGGGGTCGCAAGGCAGCAACGTCGTCACGAACGCGTGATATACGCCATGGAACCGATTCGCGCGAGCTTGGATCGAGATGCGGATCTCGCGTCGGAGTTGTCCGGAGCCGTTGCACGGTTACTGGAGATTGAGAGGTGCTTGATGATCCTCTGCGAGTGTACTAGGGTCGACGACGGTCGACGGTGTCGCTCCGGTAATGGCCGCAGTGGGTGTTTGTATAGTAAATGGTTTTGTATGGTTTTTGAGAGAGAATTAGGGAGTGAGAGAGAGAGAGACAGAGAGAGAGGGAGAGTGTGTATGCAGTGAGAGAAACAGGGGAGAGAGAGAGAGAGAGAGAGAGAGCAGCACAGAGAGGGGGAGAAGAGGAGAGCAGAGAGAGAGAGCAGCACAGAGAGGGACAGAGGGAGGGGAGAGAGAGGTTATAGAGAGAGTGAGTGACAGGATTGAGAGAGTTAGAGAGTGAGAAAGAGAGAGAGTGTGTGAGATCTGAGATGGGGGTGAAAAACAGAGAGTGAGAAAGAGAAAAGGAGATTGCAGGGAGAGAGGAGAGCGAGGGATGGAGCTCGGGTGTGTGCAGGGGTTCGAAGGTGGGAGCAGAGAGCTCGAGAACAAAGGAGGGGAATGCAGGGATGATGGCGAGGTGATGATGATGGTGGTGCTCGGTCGACGGGGAGGGCACGAGAGGTCGACAAGGCAAACGGGGCTGTGGGTTTGGGGTGGATCTCGGCTGGAGGAAGTGAGGGAGAATGGGTCGTCGTTGATGGATGCAGGTAAGCTCGCCGTGGTGGTTGCAACGACGGTGAGGGGATGAGGAGAGAAGATGAATGGGTCGAAGTCGTCGACGACGACTGGGTAGGGTGCAGGAGAGATCGAGGAGGAGGGAGAACGAGGAGAAAGGAAACGAGATGAGGAAGAAGGGAAGGTAGGTGTGTAGAGGGGAGAGTTAGTGGAGACGGGGTCGTGCGTCGAGGGCAAGGGCGCGGGCGGAGGAGGCGGCGCGAGAAGCGCGCACGCGAGCGGGATTTACGGCAAGGAGCCGTTAGAGAAAATTTAAAGACGATGAACAGTGTCGCGGGTCGGGTTGGAACGCGAGCGGGTCGGGTTGCTGAGAAGGAATGGGCCGAGGAAATAAGGGAATTTTATGAAGGAAAGTGGGCCGGGCTCTGGAAAAGGATAAATGGTTTAATAGGTTTTCTTGGGCTCGGCTGCTGGGCCTGGAAGAAAACAAAATAAGTAAAATGAGGGCCGGGCTGAGTTGGGCTTAGGGAATTTAAAGGGGGTGGCCCTAGTTATTTGTAAGGAAATTTATGAGAAAGAAATGGGTGGGTTTGATAATTGAAACGGGCTGATGGAAATAGTTAGACTGTGGAATTTGTGAAAAATATGGATTTTAGGGTTTGGTGTTTTAGGGTTTAATGGAGTTCTAAAATAGTTAAAATAATAAATAATTCTAAATAAAGTAAATTCATATAAGCTAATGAGAAATACGAATTTCAGTATAAAAGGGCTGGGTGTTACAGTGGGCGATTTAGCAGATTGGTCAGCTCATCCCTCTTTCGCTGGGCCTCGCCTTCATGATTCAATATCGCCAAAAGACGGGCCTCCGCCTGAGCTTGCTGGGCCTAATATGAAGCAAGCCGGCCTTCGAGCTCTTTCTCGGTAGCTTTGTGAGCCTCAACCCTTTCATGAGTGAACACGGCGGCTTTGTCGATGGCCACCACCTCTTTGATGGCCTCTTGAAGCACTCGCCAGAGTTCATATACTTTGTTGGCTTTGGCCGTAAGGTTGGCTTGGAGCTCGTTCAACGCCTTAGAAGCCAGCTCCCTCTCTGAAAATTTGCGGCCGAGCCTCTTCTCGCACGACACCATGTTCGCCGTGCACCGCTCTATCAGACCCCGCAAGCCCGCCTTTGCAGCCACAACCTCCGAAGAAAGGTGGGTACATTCAAGCACGTGCAAGAAAGCCTCCACCTGCCGGCAAAACTCAACCCAGACTTGCACCACTGCTTCGCTATGATAGGTGGCAAGAAAGGGAAGAGAGCCGTTAGCTTCGGCGGCAAATGCTTCGGCCGTAATTACATTTCCAGCACGAAGCTCCTCGATCAAAGATGACAGAGAGGCGAGGCTTAGCTTGGCCATCCGTTCCAAGGCTCTCAGAGCATAGGGGCGGGTGGCATGGCGATCCGCGTTAGCGCGGTGAGAACTGGCAGGGCTGTTCAGATTTATAAACGGTCAGCGAAACTTGTAAGCAAAGAACAAGTGGAACGGCGTTGAGACTTTACTTACCCACAGTCATGCAAGAAGGAGCTGAAGGCTCCCCTGGCCCTTTAAGAACCTCAACCTCGTCGTCGGCCTCCAGAACTGTAAAAGGCATCAATGTCATTTTATGAAATGGTTATAATGCTGTGAAAAGAAGGCAGACAACACTAACCTTGCCCAGAAGAAAGGACGATGCGCTGAGGAGATATTGCTTGTGGAGCAACCATCTCCAATAGGTGCTGAAAAGACTGCCTGGGAGACAAGTCGGCAATCGAAGCCGCCAACCCGCGCAATTCTGCAAGGACAAAAGAGCTCAGATAACGGAAAGATTACTAATTTAAAATGTAGAAGGTTACCTTCGACACTCCTCCCATTCTGAGCTGGAGGGATAGCAGCTTCAACAACCTCCGCCCGACCTCGGGCACAATATCAGGGACGCGGGCTGGTGTAACGGCCTCTGAGGAAGGAGCAGCGGCTGCCGCTGCGGACTCCAACGAAAGGAAGGTAGACTTGACTACCTCCATCCTAGCCTCTGGACCACCCTCAGGTAGACCCATTGGAACGGCGACCACCAAGCATGCCTCTCCGGAAGGAGAAAGTGCTTCGGGAACAGGAACCACCGCCGGAGGCTCTA
Source organism: Agapanthus africanus (assembly GCA_030015575.1). Lineage (NCBI taxonomy): Eukaryota > Viridiplantae > Streptophyta > Magnoliopsida > Asparagales > Amaryllidaceae > Agapanthus > Agapanthus africanus. Next base: position 758,730,358 of record CM057340.1, read on the forward strand.
TCGCGAGAGGGACAGTCTCATCAACCCCCTCCACACTGAGCAGTGTTTCACTGGGGGTATCAACAGACTCTACGGTCAGTGAACCTGTAGGAACCTCACCCATCGCCGAAGTCTCTGCACAGTTAACACAAGGATAAGAATACATATATACGCGTGCAGACAATATGAAGTATTACAAAGAAATATAGGAACATACCAATGCGCAAGGAAGCTTTCAGTATAGCTTGCTCAAGCCGACGCTCCTTCTCAAGGAGGTGTGCTCATCGAGGTCCGAGGGTGGACTCATGGCCGCCGGTCCACAGTGAAAGCGCGTTTGCGGCGTCCTCTGAAGCAGCCTGTTTAAGGGCCCGTTCACCCCATTCCTCCAGAGGGCCGATGAATCGTCGCCGGATCCACGGAGGGTCTTCATAAAAGATGATGGCGGGGTAAGGCTTCTTCGGAATTCTTACGTTTTCCGACTCATCTTGCGAACGTCTTATAGCCTCAGCCAATTGTGCGGCTTCCTCGGTAGTTGAACTCGGAAAGAGTAGGCCGCGTCCGACTCTTGCATAGCCAATGGTTCATCCTGAAGAATGGGCTCAGACTCTACTAAAGAGTCAAGCAGATTGGTAGCCGTTTTCCTCCCCCGCTTGGATCCAGAACCGACAGCCGAGGACGAACGTTTCCTCCCCTATGAAGACTTGGCGCGACGCCGACCCACTTCACCTTCAACGCCCTCACCCCCAACGCCCTCGCTTGGCGCTGCGACTAAGGACGACACAGCCATTATCGATGCCGCGAGCGGTGGTACTGCTACTGGCGCCCTTTTACCCCGCGACTGAGCCCGAGTATCCAATGGCATACCAACTGTGGGAGTAAGGTCCACCTCCGACTCCCCCAGAATAAGCGCAACACTGGTGTCCCTCAGGGGAAAGCGGATCGGTGCGCGCGGCCGCGGCGAAACTCTCGTGGCCTGAACCGGAACAGGAGTGCCATATCCAAGAAGCACCCTCTTCTCCTCAGCAATAATTGGGCTGACCCGATGAAGATACCAGCCCATGAAGGACCCCACACATCAGGGAATATGGTCGGCTTCAGGAATCATGAAGCGGGAACCAGTGTTCAGCCTCACGAAATGATGAGCAGCATAACGAACAACTTCGGGTGAAGGGACGGGCGCGACTGTAAAAGCCTCGAAGGGAACGTCCTGATCATATCCAAGCTGCCGAGCGAAGCGATGCGGATTGTACCGCATAAAGTGGGCCTCACTATTTTGACGGAATACCAGATAACCTGGTCTGATCGTGTACAAGTGCGTGGCCTTCCGGGGCTTCAGAGAAGGCACCTCATCTTTCGACTGGTCGCAGAGTTGTTGGATTGGACCTGAAGGAGAAGATAGGGCCCGGTCAACGAACACCAGTCCACCCGTGCTAGCGTAAGGAGCGATCAATACACGAATGGCCCCGGACTGAGTTGGGTCAGGAGCAGAAGCACCCACCTGCCGCATCAATCGCGGAAAAGTGTAGGCGTCGTAAAATTTGGGTCTTTGGTGTGCAGCAAAGGCCCCCAACACGTGCATCTCAATCCAAGATGTGAAGTAATGAAGAGAAAAGTTTACCAGATCCACACCTGGAGTTGAGGTATTAGCCGCGGCGCCTAACCTATGATAAAGATATGACGGTGCTGGGATGCCTACGGCCAACCGTGTTTCCTCAGCAATACGATGAGCCGGGTAGATAACCGAGACTCTCATGAAGAGGCGATGCATGGGGATGACGAACCAGCTGAGCCAGACACTGATAAAACCCACAAAGAATGTCTCCTCATCCATGCCGGGAGCTGCAATCGATTCGAAAGACACCGGCGACATAATAGGAATGTAATATTGCGGCAAGTCCTCTTTCTTAGTCGACCACCTGTTCAAACCAAACCCAAAGGGGTCATTGATGTTTGCAAACTTCGGAGCCGTCTTCGATAGGACGCCCTCGCGAAGGAAGCAAGCAATGAAGCTCTTAAAGGTGACGCCCTGCTCCTCTGACTCTGTGAACAGTTTGTCAAAGATGCCCAGGGCTTTGATCAAACTCAGGAGCTTGTGGCGGACGACATTCTCAGTAGACAAGTTGTCGAGCATTGCGGGCTCGGTCTCAAAGACATACTCGTCAGAAGGCAGTAATTCCTCATAAAGCGTCCCCCTGATTGGCAGCCCCGAGATCTTGCGAAATTCTTCCAAAGAAATCGAAACTTCGCGGTCCCCTAGAAGAAAAGTGTTGGTGGGGAGATTCCACTGGTTCATGAACGCCTTAACCCACCAGACGCGAGGGGATTGGTAGTGGAAGAGCGAGGCATATATCGCCTGATAAAGCCCAACCCTCTGCAGTCGCGCGTGGTGGGCGGACAGGATGTAGCGAGCCCAAAGAAGGTAGCCCGTGGGGTGTCGAGGGGTGAGCCCTATTTTGTAAATCTTCCCCCATAGTTGGGCCTCGCCCTGGCAAATATGGCGTCCCAGAATATCTATGGCCGGGATAGGATGATTCGGGATGCCCGTCGTCGAAGTCTCAAGTCGTCCCATCGGAGTCCAATTAGGCATCTCCACAGCAAAGACTGTCCCTGGACTATCCATCGGCAGGAACAGATAGGTAGGCTCCATTGGTACTTCACAAAGGAAACTCCGGCGCCCCCGGATGATGTGACCGTACCAGGTCCCTCACAGAAGTAAGTTGGTGCGATTCGGGTCGTGAGCCCTGATCATTGCCATCACCTCTTCGTCAGATGGCGACTGGGGAAAAGCGGCGTCCGACCGAGTGAAAGGAAAATACGGAACAGACGTCATTATAGCTGAAATGAAATAAGGGGAAACTGTTAAAGCGAAGCCAACAGTATATATATATATGTTTATAAATGCATATATGAAAGAAAGCGACAGCAGACTCATTTTATGGGACCATTGGTTACAAAACACATGGGTCCTACAAAATCAAGATGGCGGCTGCCTAATGATGAGGCAAAGCAATTCTAATGAGACAAAAGGAAGATTCTCATTAAATAAGCAGTGGATTTCAAATGACCTTACACATTCCCCTAAGAGAAATCCATCTTGGACTCTGTAACAAATCAAACAGAATCAAGGGAATTAAATTCGCATAAAGCACCACTGCAAACTTCTTCTTCTTGGTTGCAAAGAGACAACTCAGGGCAAGAAAACCCCAAGAAGCTCTCTGGGAAGAACTAAGTTCTTATAGGAATTAAATTCCTTTTGAAAAAGGGGAATTAAATTCCCAGAGACTTTTTTTTTAGATGGAATTAAGTTCCATAGAAAAAGGCAAACACCACCATTGACTCCTGAAGACCAGAGAAACCCTAACAATGTTTGTTGTTTAAAGAATGGATGGGTTTCTTGTTAAAGAGTTTAAAGAAAAAAATGGGTTCTTGTTAAAAGGGAAAACCCTTGGTATGGATTTAAAATCCAGTGAAGGTTTCTGTAAAAGTTCTTCGATCGTTCAAAGATCATTACCTGAAGAACGGGCCTTCTTTGAACAGAGTTAAACTCTGAAAATATTCGAGGCAGAGAACTAAGCTCTGGAAAGGAGAATTAAATTCTCAAAAGAAAAAATTTGCAAGGAAGAAGATGAGCAAAGAATGGAGGCGCTTCTGAAGAGACCCCTGCATTTATAGGATGTGATGGAAAACGTTTCATCTCCCCTATTCCCTAGACAGATCCAACGGTCACAAAAGTGACAGCGTTGCACTCACGTGCAGACACGTGAGAGCAACGCTGTGGGGGCATTTGTTCCCTGATTAAAAATCAGGAATTACCTCAATGAGGTATCATGTGCTCACACGTGACCAATGGTCACGTGTTGACATGTGACATTCAAAACTCTAAGCAGACAGAAATGAAAACAAGCGGCTGAAGGAGGACCCAATTGGGGGTCACGTGCAGACCAAGGGTCACGTGCCTGCACGTGACAGGCTTTGAAAGCCTTATAACTTAATAGAATTAAATTCGCGACAATCACCTCAATGAGGTATCACGTGCTCACACGTGACCAATGGTCACATGTTGACACGTGATGGTTAAAACAGAAATAAAAACGAACTGCTGAAGGAGGACACAATTGGGGGTCACGTGCTCACACGTGACCAAAGGTCACGTGCCAGCACGTGACAGGCTTTGAAAGCCTTATAATTTAATAGAATTAAATTCTAATTTCCTCTAAATCTTTCCAAAATGGAAAAGGGTTATGGGGAACCGTTGGATTAAAAATCCAGGGGTGATTAAAAATTATCAATTTATGGAAAAATCTTAGACAAGGAAAGATTTCCCTGAATCTCACCGAAAATAACAAACAGAATATCTTTGGATTGAAAATCCAACGGTGAATAAAATTCACTGAATGATCTAAAGGATCATATTAATTATAAAAAAACAAACAAAATCTTTCAATGAAAGATTTATTAAACAAATTGATTCTTTTCCTTCTCCTATAAATAGGAGCCAAGAGGAGAAAAGAAAAAGAAATTTTGGAAGAGATAGAATTTTGGAATCTTGAAATTTGAGAGAGAAAAGAAAGGAGAATTTAATTCTCAACAAAGAAAACCCTAGGTGAGAAAAGAAAGGGGATCAAAACTTCAAACAGAGAATTTAATTCTCAAAATCTAAGAGTTTAACTCTTCTGCAAAAAAGAACTTAGTTCATCCTCTGGTTGAAAATCTGCAGAAGCAAATCTCCCCATACGTTGAGAATTTAATTCTCATCGGGTTGAGATTTTGCCATGTAGATCCAAGAGGGAGGATTGAGTTCAGAGAATTTAATTCTCCCAAATTTATAGGAATTTAATTCCTTCAAGATGAAACTAGGGTTTAACCCTAATTGAGAATTTAATTCTCTCAAGATTTACAGGAATTTAATTCCTTCAAGATATGAAATTACGGTTTAACCCTATATGAGAATTTAATTCTCCAAAAATTATAGAAATTTAATTCTTTCAAGATGGGCAAAATTAGGGTTTAACCCTATATAAGAATTTAATTCTCTCAAGATTTACAGGAATTTAATTCCTCCTAAAATGGAATTAGGGTTTCACCCTACACAAGAATTTAATTCTTTTACATATATGGGAATTTAATTCCTCTAAAGAAAATTAGGGTTTAACCCTACATAAGAATTTAATTCTCTCACAATAGGAATTTAATTCCTCAAGAATCATAATTAGGGTTTAACCCTACAAAGAATTTAATTCTTAAAGATAAAGAGATCTTCATGCATGCAAAAGTACTAAGGTCACGTGTCCCCATGTGACCCGTAAAGGGATCCCCAGAAATAAGAAGGAGAAAGCTCTGAGGCAACGCCTCACGTGCTCCCACGTGACCTCCAAAGCACAGAAAGAAAAAGCAAAGGAAAGCGAAGCTTTGGGCGTTCTCACGTGTCCCCACGTGACCCTTTAGCAAATGCTTTAATGATCAGTGCATAAATCCCCATCACGTGCCAACACGTGATGCTAAAAATAAAATATAAAAAAAAGTGTTAAACACTTATTTGCAAAGCAAAGTAAAAGGGATCTGGTCCTACTTTTGGGTGCCCTCACGTGGCCCCACGTGACCCGTTCCTATTTAGTGTTTTAAACACTAATTTAAAGGACTTATTTCCAGTGTTTAACACGGTCATTTTCTAGTGTTCAACACTAATTCAAAAGCTTTATTTCCAGTGTTTGACACTGAGTGTTTTTTTAGTGTGTTTAACACTAAATTGAGAATTATATTTCCAGTGTTTAACACTGATTGTCTTTTAGTGTTTGACACTAATTTAAGAGATCTATTTCCAGTGTTTAACACTGTTGTTATCTAGTGTTTAACACTAATTTTAACCAAATTGGTTAATTTTCCAGAGGCAAAGCCTCCTATTCAAAACTGAGTAAAAATCAGAGCTATAATATCTACTGCTCAATCAAAGATAAAAATGTTACCAAAGCCCTCAAACTCCTGTTTAGCATTGCTAAATAATGTGGGCTGAAACCGGACAAATGTCTAATGGTCCAACAAAGGGCTAACATTTTGAATCTAATTGGACTTAGCCCAAGTTGGCCATAAGTCCTCAATTCAGACTTAACTGTGCCAATGTGCTCATAATTTAATTAATTGATCTTAGTTCCAAATTGGGCTACAGATCATTTAATCCACATTGGTTCAAGGGTACATCTCTTCACTCCTTTGATATTTGTCGTTGTAATTCCTCAACGTCTTCAAAGAGGTGACGGGTCCCGACGATCACACATTTCACAGACTATGACGTCTTTAAACTGGACTGTGGGGTCCTTAAACCCAGGACTATGATGTCCTTAACCTCGACCGTGATGTCTTTAAACTAACATTGGACTGTGCGGTCCTTAAACCCATGGACTATGATGTCCTTAACCTCGACCGTGATATCTTTAAACTAACATTGGACTGTGGGGTCCTTAAACCCATGGACTATGATGTCCTTAACCTCGACTGTGATGTCTTTAAACTAACATTGGACCGTGGGGTCCTTAAACCCATGGACTATGATGTCCTTAACCTCGACCGTGATGTCTTTAAACTAACATTTGACTGTGAGGTCTTTAAACTCACGGACTATGAAGTTCTTAACCTCGACCGTGATGTCTTTAAACTAACATTGGACCGAGATGTCCTTAAACTAACAACGGACCGCAATGTCCTTAAACTAATCGACCGTAATGTCACTAAACTAAACAATAGAGCCCAATTGCTCTCTTGTTGGATCTAAATGATCCCGTTAAGTTGATCTTAGTCTAAAATTGGATTAACGTATCCTTAACAAACGTTTAAGTTGATCTTAGTCTCAATTAAGACTAACGTATCCTTAAACCCAAACGTCCAAACCCAAATCTAGGAAAATACGGATTTGGACTAGTCCACGCCCTACGGATGACAACATAAATTAGTCTCCGTATACAATCCACGGGCAATCAAAAACAAAACAAATACCCACGACATGAAGTGACCATCTGGAGAAGGAGAAAGTTGTTACCGCGATGCGGTAGCGTAATTAACTGCAGGGGCTTGCGCCTGCAGGGAAGAGCGTCCCTACAATCAAAAACCCCTCAAATGAGAGGGAATCTGACGAAGTCTGCTACATCGGCCGCATCCGTTTAAACCTTCGATACACGGTGCCATAAATCAACTTGGCATCTTCGGAGAGGTGGACAGATAGCACCAATTAGCATCTGTCCCGAATTTCAGGCAAGACGAACCTACGCGGTTGCGTCTCTGTATTCGGAGGGGAATAGCGGCTGGGTCGAGAAACTACCTTGGGTCTTGTGGGCACTGCGAACGTCAAGAAAAACACCCACGGGAGAAAGCCCCTTCAGCCTCTGCTACGACACCGAGGTCCCCGCGGAGATCGGATTGCCAAGCTATAGAGTTGAACACTTCGACGATGAAGCTAACACCTCGGCACTCCGGACCAACTTGGATATCTTACTAGAGAATGTAAGGCTACGCCAACGCCCCGACCATCAATCCGTGGACTAATGCGGAACAAAAACTTTTTAAAACCTGGCGCTAACGGAACCCTAACCGACGGTTCGTACCATTAAGCATATATTAGTTAACTGTAAAAGGAGTTTAAGAGATTATACCGATTGATCCGTGTCTTTCGGTCTTCAATCTCTATCTTTAGCTCGTCACGGCTTCTTCAAACAAGTTCGGTCTCCAGTCTTCCCCGTCGAAGACGATCCACGTTGAGAATTAGTAATACGGGCTCCCGCTTCAAAACCGAAGCAACTCGGGCATCCAGTTTGCTAGCCTAGATACCCAAGGTGAAGTAGAGATAGTGTGTGAATACTTTGTCTCAAAACACCCAAGGATTTGGGTGGAGGTGAATGAAGTTGCCAAGAGGTGTGAAGAAGTGTGAGGCATAAGAAATTGCTTGTGAAAAAATAATGGGCTGAGCAAAACGTTCTCTGTGGTTTTTTTATTTTGTGTTGTGTGTTGTTGTGGTTTTGAAAGAAAAATGGGCTCTGTGGATTTTGGTGGGTGTGTGGAATTAATGAATAGCAACATAAGGAAAAAAAAAACTCACACACTCACAAAAGATCAGCCACCAACCTCACACAAAAATATCACATAAATATCTAACCAAAAAATCCTAGCGAAAACAAAAAACCATCAATGCACAAATATGACTCACGAATTTGCCCATCACAAAAAAATTCCCAGCACAAGGAATCAGCCAAAAATCATGACTCACACTTTCAAAAAAAAAAATTAAACAAACAGTTTAAACAAAAAAGAGAATGGTAACTTCTAAAGTAAACTCGTAACGAATTACAAGAATACCCCTCATCCGTATATACATACCTGCATCCGTATTCCGACTGAATACGAATACAACGAGACGAAAATATTCCAACAATATAATACTAGGATCCGGTTTAAACCAAAGCCCACTAGTATTATCCGTCCGATCATGATCCGTGCACACGTGCATGAATATGATCGAACACTTCCATAAAACCATACGACCTCTACAATATTTTGCCCGAATCATGGAAACCCTCTGTGTGGGACTTTAAAGACTCGTCAATACGCTAGTAGTGGGTTTAACCATAAGCACGTCAGTGGCACTAGCTGTACATAACGGCTGCCCAGGTATTGAGCGAAAGGGAGGCCGACGAGCAAACTCATCCTGAAACCATACTGAGCATAACAGTGAAAATATCCATACAGTCCGGTCCTTTCGTCTATGAGTATCGCATATCGAGTCTAGGGGGGTGGATAAAGTCAGACCCCTAATAACTTGACATTTAGTGTCGGCATGAAACCTATCACCAACTGAGAAACTACCAATCCTAGATCGGTAATTCTTGTCTACCCCAGCCGAGGATTTCTGGTGATGGACACCCGTGCACTCCGCGACATCAACCCCCAATATACCGGGAGAGACGAATCCCCTGACGATCCGCTCACTGCCTCCATGTAGCTTGGAACTGTACCCAACTAAAACCTGTTTGCACGACTCTTTTGAGCCGTAGTAGGGTAGTAATCAAAGCACAGTGGGAACTCACACGAGATAAATGACAATCTCAGGTCGATAGACTAACCTGTACACATGTCACCTGGGAACAACTATCTGACAATAGGTATAGTACCAACTAGTATGTTCCCGGCGAGTCCGTCCGGTGTACTCATAACCCAATGAGCACCTGTATACATCTTAGGTGAACCAACTAACACCAATGGCTTATGAGACCGGCCACCGCCCCTCGTCGGGGTCTCGATCCGTATACACTAGTCTACTATTAGAGTATCGATGCCCAGTCTCGAAACTCCTACGACTAGGGACAATTTAAGGATATGATTATAGACCACCCAACTCCCACGTATATGATCGCCATCATACTGCTGGTGGTCAAGCAAGAATCCTATGGGCTCTATCAACTTGTAATAATGATCTGTAATGTCACCTGAAGCATGTACACGATGATAAAGACAAACCAGATAGCATACTATCATCTCGAGTAAGACTGTTCTACCGGTATAGGTCCTCCCTCAATCATCGCAATCACGTGCCTGTGATCCAATAATTGACTTGAGGGCACTATAGCCAACAATCTCCCACTTGCACTTAAGGCTAATTATTGCGGTATCGCATACTCACAGCCCATGTGATACTGAACACTCAACTTCTCTACTAATCAGTTTCACAAAAATCGTTTGTAAAACTATTGCGTTCGAGAAATAGCCTCAGTGAGTGGATCTGCTCCAATGTTTCTTTCTATGTCTTTCTTTATCTCAATTTCGCGGAGTAAACCATCTCCCAAAATGAGCAATACCTGTCTTAGAATATGTCTGGATATCTGATAGGACCCAGTTCACGAATGAACTCCAAATCTAGTAAACTTCTTAGACTGTATCATCAACTGAATTTAATCAGTATCCTGCGTCATGCCTCCCTCAGTATCCGCTTGGATCACCTGTCCAAACAACTGCCCCTCAAAAGAGGGAAAACTATAACTCTGACAGTCACTCTGTCATCCAGGTCATCTTGGAAGCCTGGAACGATAACCGTCTCTCGAAGGAGGCTGTCGTTATCATATCCCTAGAACATCCATTTATGTTCAAAAACTGCTTCCGGACGTTTCTCCAGGATTGGATTAATATATCAACTTATTGCATCTAGTGCAAATACAATATCTGGTGTGGTACTTGATATCCAATGATTGACTCAATTGCCTAAGCAAGTGATATACCAATCATGCACATCCCTCTCCTCTTTAGTCTGTAAGACACCTTCAGAGAGTGTGACTCCATCACCTGCAGGTACATTACCATACGAGGAGTCATCCATTCTAAAACACCTATAGAATAGTGTCAAAGTACCCAGATTAGGAAACTACCCAAATCTAGATCCAAAACCATAGATCTAGTAACCAGAATGCCTGATATAATATCCATATCCTATATGGAGAAACCACTGTGTGACAACCACAGTATAACCGATCGTAGTGTAGGAATTTTACTTCCTACAAAGTGTATGTCATCTAAATACCAGGACATACCAACCTACTACCTTCTTAACAGATCCATCTCTTATTCTGATGAAGTCAAAGCCTATGACTGTCACATCAGAAATAGATGATCTATCTCCACTATATTTGCTTTAGTCTATAAATAGACATAAGCTACTTGTCCACTATACTTCCGCTGCTCCCACTTACTATAAACAACCCTCTGGCAGAGTCATATACACGTGCACATCTAAAGCTAGTTTAGAACGACGTTATACTCATCCTCCTGCCGGGTCTCATAGTTTAGAACAGTAGTAGTGTCAAGTCTGGGTAAAAAAGAACCTCCATGTCACCGTCTTTAAGGATACCGAAATACCTCTCGGGTGCCTGAGGTTACCCACCATATCCGCGGAGTGGCTAAAGGAATGTCAAACCTGATCGAATTTTTAGGTTCTATTAAATTTTCAGTAATCGTCTGTGGTTCTGAAATTACTTCCAGTTCTAGTATACTCCCACTACTGTTTTCTGAAAAATTCCATTTTACTAAAACTGTGGCAAGTCAAGAACAATATCACTATTGATCTTCCAGATGGTAGAAATTTACCCCTCGTCATAGTCCGGGATAACCCACAAACTGCCATTTCAGAAACGTGCCTTGAGTCATCCAGAATCTGGTTTCAAGCATAAGCCGGACAACTCCATATACCTTAACATCGTTAAGATATGAACCATTTTATACACAATATAGAAACAGAGGCACTGATTTAATTGGAACCAGATTCAAATCATGCAGCTGTCTCCAGTGCATGTAAACTAAATGAAGAGAGACTGATCACCATTACTCAACTTAGGAGTGCATCCGGATATGAGTAACCTGAAAAAGAAGCAAGTTCTCAATACCATTACTATCAACTGAATACCAAACACAAGTATCTACATCTTCGATCACCTTGAAGAATCCTGATACTTGCAACACATGATTCTCTACTTTATTCTTGTACCTATAACTTCTCAAAACTTGGACCTTGTATTTCTACGAAACACTTGCCTAAAAATGAAGAAATTACAAGTAAACAGAATATAGTACGAGGACCATCCCCTCTGTCCTAATGGGCACTGGACAACATATAATACTTTGTATAAGTCCCCTGAGTTGAATAACTCAAACCTTGTGCGTCGTAGGTTGAAAACTGTACTATGGTTAAGAAGAATTACACCGCTGTTTAATACTCCTTACCTAACCATCAACTGATATAGGTAAATGTCATGGACATAATTTAAAAAAGTTATATCTCACTTTATAAAATAAACGTACAGATATATCGGTTTGAAATCGGTGCATAACAACGGAAATTCAAAACCAAATATCTGCCATCAGGCAAAACCCAGGAGATTTTCTCAATTATCATCAATTACAATGAATTCCAATATAATGAGAATATAACCACCTAATTCCCAATAACTTACTCCAACTCATCATCTATAAAACCATACGGATGTGAGAATCAAACCTGGTAAATACATACCCTGGAGTAAGGATCTAATTGGGAAATCAGTTTTCAATTAACAACGCATAGTGAAACTGAAACATGAAAATGTTTCGAAAGGGATTGTTTACCCCAATCAGAGCAAAGCTCTGTTCAAATTCAAGCAACGCTTCTATTTCCCCCAATCAGAGCAAGGCTCTGTTTTAAAAAGAAATTCAAATAATAATAAAGGAAGCAACGCTTCAGCTGACCTGCGCTCTGCGCGCTCTGTGCTGCGCGACACGTGTCAAGCGCAGGTGCGCTTGCGCCAACTGTGCCAGCACTAAAATAGATTTAAAATTCTAGAAAGATCTTTCTGATCTTGTTAAAACAAGAAGATTATCTTCTGTAAAACAGAAGCCATTGGATCAAAGATCCAACGGTGGGGGAAAATCCCTAAATCACTCAGAGAAAGATCTCTTTAACTGATTTAACAAATCAAATGGCATTGTAAAAAAGCCCCTAGACTCCAAGTCTAGAAGAGATTATTAACACACAGAAAGAACTCAGAGAAATCTTCTGAAAACTTTGAAAGAACTCAGAGAAAGAAAAAGGTAAAAACCTTTGAATAAAAGAAGAATTTTCTTCTAAAAAGATCAGTGATCTAAAAACAAGATCAAGATCTTGAGTAAAAAATATATAATAATAAAAAGAAGTAATTTACTTCTTCTTTAGATCTTTCTGATCTAAATAAAAGCATTGCCTTTTGATGAACCATTGGTTCTGGAATCTTAAAAGATTCTTTTTTTTAATCCAAAATTTGGATTGAGATATTAAACAGTGCCCTGCACTTGTAAATCTGCACTGTTGCGCTCTTGGGTTGGCGTAAACCACCAGAGAGCGCCACGTGTCAGCCCCAGAACAGACTGCGCTATGCGCTTCTAAAACAGAGCACTGCTCTCATAAATTGGCGCACTGCACCAGAGCGCGCCACGTGTCAGCAGCGTAATAGAGCAGCGCAATAGCGCAGCGCACTGCGCTTGCGCTCACCAGAGCACGCCACGTATCAGCAGCAACGGTGCAGCGCACTGCGCTTGCGCTCACCAGAGCGTGACACGTGTCACCTCCATATGGACTTGCGCCTTGCGCTCATCAATTGGCGCAAAGCGCCTGACAAGCCACGTGGCACACTGTCAGAAGATTTAATGCTCTGCATTATTTAAAAGAGGGACAGAGCCCAATTAAAAAGGCCTAACAGGCCTGATAAAATGCCATGCATTACTTTAAAAAGGGCAGAGCCCAAACAGAGGTCTGTTAGACCAAAACAAATGTTGTGCATTTAATTAAAAGCCCAATGCTATGCATTAATAAAGGGCAGAGCCCAAGCAAAGGCCTAATAGGCCAATGATAAATAAAATGTTGAACATTTTCAACTGGACTTAACCCAATCAGGGCCATAAGTCCTCAAATTAACATTGACTGAGCACGACTGCTTTCTTAAACCAATTTACACCCGGTTCAAGGGTACATCTCCGAACTCCTCTGATATTTGTCGTTGTAATCCTTCAACGTCTTCAAAGAGGTGACGGGTCTCGACAACCACACATCGATACGGATTGCGGGGTCCTTAAACTCGTGGACCGAAACATCCTTAAACTAATATTCGTCCCAAAATGGGAACGTTGGACCGAAATGTCCTTAAACTAATGTTCGTCCCCAAATAGGAATGATGGAAGACCATGTCCCTAAACTAGAAATCGACCGCAATGTCATTAAACTAAACAATAGAGCAAATTGCTCTCTTGTCAAATCCAAACGATCCCGTTAAGTTGATCTTAGTCTGGAGATTAGGCTAACGTATCCTTAACAAAAGTTTAAGTTGATCTTAGCCTTAAATAGGGCTAACGTATCCTTAAACCAAAACCCCAAACCCAAATCTAAGAAAATACGAATTTGGACTAATCTACGTCCTACGGGCGACGACATAAATTAGTCTCCGTATACAATCCACAGGCAACCACAAACAAAACAAACACCCACGACACGAAGTGAAATTCTGGAGAAGGAGAAAGTTGCTACCGCGGTGCGGTAGCGTAATTAACTGCAGGGGTTTGCGCCTGCAGGGAAGAGCGTCCCCATAACCAAAAACCCCTCCAGCGAGGGGGAATCTGACGAAGTCTGCTATATCGGCCGCATCCGTCTAAACCTCCGATATACGGTGCCATAAATCAACTTGGCATCTTCGGAGAGGTGGACGGATAAAACCAAATAGCATCTGCCCCGAATCTCAGGCAAGACGAACCTACGCGGTCGCGTCTCTGTGTTCGGAGGGAAACAGATTCTGGCACGCCCGGTGGGACCTTTTCCTCTTTCCACTCCACACTTCGTGTGTCGTCTTCGCGAACGAATCGCGGTTTGTTAATGGTTGCCCTCGGGTTTCAAGTTACTAAGATTTGGTCTCTTGCTTGGCACAGAAATCAAACAGCAATGGCATCTAACTGCTCAAACTGCTCCAAATGCAAATGCAACCGACGCTCCGCCTCACCTGGAGGTGTAGCCTTTGGACCGCAGGCTGCTTCCTTATTCACTATGCCTGTGGAGCAAGTGACTCAGGCTACCACCGGTCTGTTCTTTGGGACCATGCTCCCACCAGTGAACATTAATGTCCTAGTGCCCGTACCGAAAGCTTCAAAGAAGTCGGTCTTCGATCGACTTGCTACTCCCACGGCCCCTCTCAATGGGTCATCCAATTCTTCAGTCTTCACCAGGCTGAGCTCGAGCACCAAAGGACCTATCAAGAAGCCCATAAAAACTGAAGTGGCCATCCCAAAAAAGATAGCTGCTCCTGAAGTCGTCAAGGAGGCTTCTCCTCCCAGAGGGTCGGTCTTCGCGAGACTTACTGCTCTCGTTCCCACTCCCGCTCAGAAATCTGTTTTTGACCGGTTGGACGTAGCTTCTCAACGAACGTCAGTCTTCAAGAGGCTGACACCGGCAGCACCCCATCCCTAGAACAAGGGGCAAGACGAAGCCGTCGCTGAACCAATCCCAACAACCCGTCATGCCCGACGTCGCCACTGGCGCCGGATAAGGAAGACTGGGGGCAACCCCCCTCTGGGCTAACTCCACCAGCCCAACGGTGGAAGTCAATGCTGTTGTTCCAACCGGGAACAGCTTTGAACTGCTGAACAAGGTGCGCAGGAACTCTCCTACCGCCGTGCTCAAAAGATCTCCTCCACCGGTAGAGACTGCCGTGGAAGCAGAACCAGAAAAGCTGGAGCAGTCTCCTCAACGACTGTCCTCCAGGATCTACAAGACTTGGCGACGAGTCTGAGAATCGGTGATTGATCCGAATTTCTCTCACCGGCACAAGAAGTCGAAAGTTCGGCAGGAAGAAAATCCCCCTGTCAAGCAACGGAAGACGACGACCACCTGGGTGCCCAAAGCAACGGCCCCCTTAACTCCGACGGCCCACAAGAGAAGAAGGCCGGAGAAAGTCCCCACGCCTGCGGCAAATGTCAAAGGCAGTGAACCCAAACGCCCTAAGTCCGGGGGCATTGTGATACACACCTTCTAATGGCGTCCGGGAAAGAGGACAGCCGTATATCCACAGGTCATAGACCGCTTACGCGATCGGTGACTAAAGCTCAGGAGCAGCAGCAGAAGCTCCAAGAGATGATGAATGCGATGGCTGCACTCACTGGGCTAAAAGAAAGCCCTGAAGCGTCCTCGGATCAACGCCAGGAGCAAGAAACCGACGCCGAGTTCTCTCGCAGGATACTGGAAAAGAAGGACAAAGAGGCTGCAGAACAAGCAGCCAATATAGAACGAATGGCCCTTCTGTTCCAGGACATGGTGGGTATGATGATCCAGCAAGATCCTCCTGCTGAAGATCCTCCGATCATCCTTAAAGATGACAGAGGAGAGACGTCAAATCCTCCACCGGCGCTGTCAACAGCCAAGGAGGAGATAATTTCCAAAGCTGGCATGGACGAATATATAGCTCAGCAGATACGGGTTCATCAGGAAACGGAGGCAGCCGGTCAAGTTGTCAGAACGGGGCGACCATATCCAAGATGGTATGATCAGATCAAGTACCCGCCGGGCTATACAATACCGAAATTCCACGTCTATAAGGGGACTGTCAATCCCCATCAACATGTTGCCCAGTTCAGGGCTCTTTGCGGTAACACCGGCGGTGATGATAAATTGTTGCTTCGCCAGTTCGTCGGTAGCTTATCGGAGACGGCATTTGAGTGGTACTCCGAACTTCCAAATGACTCCGTCAAGACCTTCGCTGAAATGGAGTTGTTGTTTACCCAGCGCTTCGCAAGTGCTAGTGAGCGTACTCCAATAACAACTTTGATCAATGCCAGAGTGAAGCCTGGTGAAACCTGGGTTCAATATGTGATCCGGTGGCGGAACTTATGGTCGAAGTGCGAACAGCGCATCGAAGAAGCGCCAGCGGTGGGCATGTTCGTAGGCACCTTAGATCCTCATGCAACTATTTCATAGTTCATGATGTTCTTTAAACCAACCATGTTTCAGGCCCTGATCGACAAGCTAGCTCAAATGGACCAGATGAGCCATAGACCGTCTCCTCCAAAGCCGGACTCTCTAAATGAGAAAGGGAAAGGGAAAGCGATCGTCGTCGCCAATGCTCAACAACAGCCGAGCAACTTGAAGCCGGTTGTTCATCAAAACAATATGCGTCCACACCTGTCCCTCGAGGAGAGGCTGGGAAGTCCTTACTCGTTTCCTCAGAATAAAAGGAGAAGACTGTTTGAACTGGCATTGCGTAACAGACTCATTAATCTACCGGAGTCAAGACGTCCGTCGCAGCCAAATGACGTCAATGATCCTAATTACTGTCCCTATCTCCGAGTATTGGGTCATCCGATTGAAGATTGCTGCGTCTTCAAAAACTGGATTGAAGATCAATATCAGCAAGGCAAGTTCGCGTTATCCGAAAGATGGAAGGTGAACCCGCCGCAACCTCATACTTCTAAAAAGGTGAATACGACGGGGGAAACGTGCTCCCTTGTTGAAGAAGCTCCATGAGAGGTTGTGTTATCAGCCAAAACCAAAAGGATGCTGAATGATCTCAAGACATGCCCGGCGGTCAGGTGGAAGAACCCGCTAGAACTCCAGATCATTGAAGGGATCTTGAAGCCGTGCCCAACTCCAAGGACCGGTGGTGATGGCCCAAGCGTTCATACCCAGCCGTCGAAATCTTCAAAGAAGAAGAAGAAGAGATCCAGAAAGCCCGTGAAGCCTGGTAGCAAGCGCACGGACTTACAGAAACAAATTGACGCGCTGGAGGAATACAATCAAAAGGTACGGACTCCCGTTACACTCCAGGAGTTCCTCAACCACGTCTTTCAAGAGGAAGATGAGGGAGAGAGCTCGTCGGATGAATCCGAGGAATACGTGGCGAGTTGTCCTGTGATCTCTCACTCGTTTACGGACGATGAGAGAACTCCTTGCACTGAGAAGCTAGGGGAAGATCCCGAATCGAAACTTCTGGGGTCATCAGATGAAACCATTGATGCATTCCTCAATGAAGCTCTGTTGAAAAGTAAGGCTGATCAGAAACACGAGACGCTCCTATTTGAAAAGGCCAAGCGCCGACGATTAGACGAAAAGGTCGAGACACTCCCGTCAAATCAAATTACATCCATTGCGGACAAAATCAAATTCAAGACGAGGAAGAGATTTGCTAAAGCCATGTCGATGTGGATGAAGCTGCCACCCTCTGAAGGAAACAATGCCGGCAAAGCGGAAATGCACCCTTCCTATTGGTTATATCATCGGAAGGTTTCGCACCCCACCGAAGAGTGCAAAGCTTTCAATAAATGGTGGCAGGGATATGTCACTCATCGGCAACATTTTAAGCGGGAAAAACGCAAAACTCATCGGGAGCGGAAAAGTATGACCGAAGAGCTTAGAAGAACTACCGGCGACTGTCGCATGGTTAACGCCGGGGAAGCGCAAGTTCTCACATTCGGGAGCGACTCTGACGAGGAAATGGAGCTTAGCCCTCTCTTTAAAGAGTCCACCTCGGGAAAAGAGGAAGAGCCGAAGGCTTACGAAAATATCCGGCTGCGTAATCGTACGCTACCCGAAAAGAATCTTGGACCCTCAAATAAAAAAGATAAGGGAAAAGAGAAGGTCTCTGAGGATATCGCCCTGGATGACCAAGTTGTGGAAGAGGTAATCGCCAAGGACCCGCCAAAGAGAAATAAGGTGGACTACAACGTTCTGGCACACTTGAGGAAGCTACCTTCGCAGCTCAGCATTCTTGACGCCCTTCTACTATCAAAAGAAGCAAGAGATTCGTTGATCAAAGCGCTACAGGACTCAGAGCAATTCCAAGCTTTTCTCGCTGAAGAAAAGATGAAGAACGAGCTGGAAGAAGTGCATACAGCTGATGTCACTTTCGGTGATGAAGACCTCCTCCTTGGGACGTGCGAACACAATCGCCCCCTCTATGTCTCAGGATACTGTCACAATATAAAGATAGGAAAAATCCTGATCGACAATGGGTCTTCCGTCAATCTCCTCAACGTGCTAGTGTTGAAGGAAATCTGCATGAGCGTCCAGCATCTCGCTCGTGATAAGATCACCATCTCTAGTTTTGACTCCCAGTCATCGCGGACTCTCGGATCTGTGATACTAACACTATGCTTCGGGCTGCTTGTCACAGATATTAAATTTCATGTCATTGACGCCAAGACATGCTATAACGCTCTGCTCGGCCGGCCTTGGTTACACGAGTACAACATCATCCCTTCTAAACAACATCAGTGTATGAAGTATTTCAAGGATGGTCTCGAGTATACTGATTGGTAGAGTTTTTGCGTGCTAAGTTTGTTGCCGCAATCAAGACGGTTTCGCTTGTAGCTAGCCGGTTGAGTACGGATCGTCCGCAGGGAGATGGGAATCTTTTTCTATGTGCTTAAACGAGTTAAGTCCAAAAGTCCAGATTTTTTTGTGATTAACTAAGTGTTAAAATGATTTGTAAAGAGAGCTTGTTAGGGTTAGGATTAGGTTAGTTTGAGTTAGGAGTCGCTCACTTCTTTCGTTACCACTCTTAATATCGGTGTTACGGTAATCGGCAACAACGGGGATTAGCACGACTAGGAAGGAACTTGCGAGTATAAGCTAGGCTTTCCAACGCATAAGTTCTTCCTTTGGTGCTTGTCCGTCCGTTCTTGGCTCTTAGCCTTAACCTCCGGTTAATTCAACCACAACCGGTCTCACTACGGAATCACCGCTATCATGTAGGATAGGGTGTCGTAGGGAGCGGATTGTGGTTCAATTAACGGGAGTTCGATTTAAGATGTTGGGCAAGGAAAGAGTGAGAGAGATTTCCTTCTCTCAAACTTCCCTTATCCTACCCTAACAAGTATGGAAAACTACTCACCCATTACAAGAAGAACGAAAAATAAAACAAAGGAGGAAGATAGAAAGAAGGAGATTAGAAGATAACAACTAGCTATTTGCGACCTCACCTTGGCAAGGATCAAACGTAAGCATCATGGTTGTTTAAGGATAAAGGAAAAGAGAATAAGAAAGTAACAACAATAAATAATAACAACTAAATTATCAATTGAAGATTACAAGCAATTAACATAACAAGAGTAAGACAAGTATAATAACAAAAAGAACTTCTTTATTCATCATTCTTCACTCACAAAAGCTCACTACAAGTTTTTAATGGAGAAGAGATGAGAAGAGGAAGAAGAACAACAAGTATTCTAAAACCTAAAATACAAGATTAAGCACCCTTGGCTTTGGCAAGTTCTGGACTATTTATAAGCAGGCAACAGAAATTCTAGGGCAACATTCTGGACCCATGTGAAAAGACCAAACTGCCTATAAAAACCCATCAACTGATACGCCTATACGGCCGCGGATCCGCGGCCTAGACCCCCTATTGGCCGCGGATCCGCGGCCCTATAGTGGAGTTGGATCATGGCCTTTTTTGTACTGCCCTGGTCTTCTGTGCCCTTTAGTCTGGTATATGTTTTTTCTCAGATTTGTTTCACGATTTTTCCAGAATTTCTGTTGATCAAAAGGTGATTGGATGTGTATCTTTTGTCATGATTTTCTTGAGCTCCGCGTAGATTTCTTGGATCTTGTGTTGCCATTGAGCCTTGTGCATGAAAATGACATTGATTTGCCATTTTGTCTTTTAAACTGGTGTGCGGCAACATACGGATAGAGAGCGGAGACCCGTGTTTTATCTGTGGTTGGCAGGAACCCGGGTTTTGTCGTGTTTTTCCATGAATTTCACCGTTTAGAGCCGAGAACCTGTATCCTGCAATTGACTAGCAAACACGGCTCAAGAGTACCTACCGATAAGCAATGTGATAAAAATTGGGCGGTATAAAAATGCAAAAATCTGATATGAACAAATACCCCCAAACTTATCATTTGCTCGTCCCGAGCAAAGCCAATTTATTCACAAAAAATTTCCTAACCTCACTTTCGCTGGGAACGCGATTGCACTGAGCATGTACAACAAGCCGTTAAATCTCTAGGTGTCCCTAATAGGAGGAGTGTTGTCTCCTGAGGGTTTTCAGCGGATACTACCCACAAAATCCGGTCAAGCTAGTTTTGCAAAATAACTTGATTCAAACCCTAAAGTTTTGTTTCAGAAAATAACAATTCTATTATCCTAAGTCTAGACTATCAAACCTTTATTTTTCACATCTCGCTATTTATTTAACTTAAGATTCTATATGTCTTTATGTGTAGTGCAAATAGTGTCGTTAAGTTCCAGAAGGGTCGGATAAAGTCATCATGTTACACAATAAAGCCCAGATAAAATTTTTGAAAGGATCACATAAGTTTTATAAAGAGTTAAGCATTTTTCAAGTTTCGTTTTCCAGTAAGGTTTCAACTTCAGAATTTCTATCTTCCTTAACAGGAAACTAGGTCTTATTTTTCACTCCACCTTTTTCTTGTTTTCATTTCATACACACCTCTGTGAACTTGCAATAGTCTTTATCATAGAATAAAACCTTTCATATCTCCGCTAAATTTTTTTTTTTTTATAAAAGCCTGTCTTTTATCAAAATTATTCTCACACAAAGAACCGTTAGGAATTTTAACTCGGAAAGAACACTTGCTTGACTTTCTTTTAATCTGGACTTTCTAGGCTTCTTAACGAGCTTTAGGCTAATGCACCCAAACCAGTTGGCTTTAGGGCATTAGGTGTAGAAACACCCCAGCGGACTTAATTACTCAAGTTACCTAGGTCCAAAAACAAAAGACAATTTGGCGTAAAAATCATGATGATTCAATACGAACGGAGATATAACCGGCAGTTCAATTATTTTTTGGATAAAAGACGTGTTTAGTGGGTTCGGTGTGTAATCATTCCAATCAAGTTCCAGATGGGTTATTTTTCAGACTTAGTTCCAATTAAGGCATCAATAACATTCCTTAATATTCACTTCACTTCATAAACTATTCTTGATATTACTTATTTCAGAACAAACATATTTGATCCTCAGAAAATCATTTATCTATTTTAAAAGTTTTTAGACATAAAAGACTTGTCATCTAATTTCCAAAACTCACGACACGTGTAGTGTGATGTAAAGACGTATATCAGCTATAGTTAACTTCAAAGGAGAGTTATCTTTCAGGTTTTCAAAATCTAAACATAAGATTTAGTTATTCTTATTTTATCAAACAAAACCGTCGAAATGTTGAATCAGAGTCCTCCCACTAGCTAACTTGACAGAAAAGTTTTTATATTTTTAGAAAATTTTCAGATTTTTATGGATTTTAATATGCAGATGCAAAATATACATATGAATGCGAAGGTTAGAAATGCCTACCGAGCGTACCCCCAAACTTAAACTGGACAGTGTCCTCACTGTCTTTGCATGAAGAGATCATTTGAAGGGTCAAAATTGTCGGTTAGAGATACACAAAAATATTTTTTTTTTCTTTCTAAGAGTAAAAATGGAAAAGAATATCCACAAATAAATACAAAATGGTATATACATACCCCCAAACTTATTTGGAACAGTGTCCACTGTTCTTGGCTGGATAACCGAAGTTTGGTGGTAGGCAGAGGAAGATTATGCAGGGTAAACCGGCTCCTGTAAGACCAGGAGCTCCTCTGTTGGTTCGGCGCTAAGGTACGGTTTTAGTCGGTGCCCGTTCACTTTGAAAAATGAACCGTCCTTTGGATTCTCCAAATCCACAGCGCCCTACGGATACACATTCCGCACAAAATACGGCCCTTTCCAGCGAGACCTGAGCTTTCTTGGATGGAAGTGGAGCCGGGTGTCGTAAAGCAGTACCTGCTGACCAGGTACGAAGGTTTTGCGCAAAACGTGTTTATCGTGAAACACCTTCGTTCGATTCTTAACGACAACCGCATTATCGTAAGCCTCATCCCTAAGCTCGCTCAGTTCGTTCAACTGCAGCTTCCGATGGCTGCCCGCATCTTCGAAAGACAGATTCAGCTCCTTTATCGCCCAAAATGCGCGATGCTCTATTTCGACAGGTAGGTGGCAAGCCTTTTCGTACACAAGCCGATAGGGAGACATGCCAAGGTCGGTCTTATAAGCGGTTCGAAATGCCCAAAGGGCATCAGTGAGTTTCAGCGACCAATCCTTACGGTTCTTGGAAACCGTCTTCTCCAGTATCTGCTTGATTTGCCGATTTGAAACTTCGGCCTACCCGCAGGTTTGGGGTGGTAGGGCGTAGAGAGCTTATGATTAATGGAATATTTCCGCATCAAGGCCTCGAAAGTCTTGTTGCAGAAATGACTTCCATTGTCGCTAATGATCGCTCGGGGGTGCCCAAAACGGGAGAAAATGTGTTCTTTAAGAAACCTAACGACAACCTTGTTGTCGTTAGTCCGGCTGGGCACAGCCTCGACCCACTTAGAGACGTAATCAACAGCGAGAAGGATGTACAAGTTCCCGAAAGAGCTGGGAAACGGCCCCATGAAATCTATCCCCCAGACATCGAAAATCTCCACAACCAAGATTGGTTGGAGCGGCATCTCGTTCCTCCGGGATATCCGGCCCATGTGTTGGCACCGGGAGCAAGTCTTGCAATAGTCATGAGCGTCTTTGAAGAGTTGTGGCCAGTAGAAACCACATTGCAAGATCTTCTCAGCTGTCTTTCTGGGGCCAAAATGCCCGCCACATGCTTGATCGTGGCAAAATGACAGCACACTCTTGAATTCCTTGTCAGGGACACACCGACGAATAATCTGGTCGGGACAGTACTTGAACAGATAGGGTTCGTCCCAGTAAAAGTGTTTTACTTGGGATAAGAAGCAAAGTCTGTCCTGACTTGACCATTCAGTCGGTAGTAATCCCGTGGCCAAATAGTTCACAATATCTGCGAACCAGGGTTCGCAAGATACTGTCAAGAGCTGTTCATCCGAGAAAACGTCGTTGATCGGAATTGGAAGCGAAGGCGAAGAAGGAAGTCGTGAGAGATGGTCGGCAACTACGTTTTCACATCCTCGTTTGTCCTTAATGACAAGGTCAAACTCTTGAAGTAAGAGGATCCAACGTATTAACCGAGATTTTGCATCTTTCTTCGCAAAAAGATGGCGCAGAGCAGAATGGTCTGTGTAAACAATGACTGGAGAGCCGATGAGGTAGGGCCTGAACTTCTCTAAAGCAAATACAACAGCTAAGAATTCCTTCTCAGTTGTTGTATAATTGAGTTGGGCGTCGTTCAGGGTTCGGCTCGCATAATAGATTACGTGCTGCATCTTGTTTATGTGTTGTCCAAGGACAGCACCAATGGCAAAGTCGGATGCATCGCACATAATCTCAAATGGGTGCGTCCAGTCAGGTGAAGAAAGAACGGGAGCAGAAGTGAGTGAGCTTTTTAGTGACTCGAACGCAGTCACACAGCTCGAGTTGAAGTCGAATGGCGTGTCCTTGGCCAGCAAAAGAGTCAAGGGCCTAGCAATCTCGCTAAAGTCCTTGATGAACCGTCTATAGAAACCGGCATGGCCAAGGAAGGCTCGGATGTCTCGGACGCATCTGGGAGGAGGTAGATTGGAAATGACCTCAATCTTTGCTTTGTCAACCTCTATGTCATTTTGCGAGATGATATGTCCTAAGACAATACCTTCGCGCACCATGAAGTGGCACTTCTCCCAATTCAAAGTGAGATTCTTGTCCTTACATCGGGTAAGGATAGCGTCGAGATGCAGCAAACACTCGTTGAAGGAATCGCCGAAGATGGAGAAATCATCCATGAAGATCTCCAGAAATTTTTCCACCATGTCTGAGAAGATTCCCATCATACACCGCTAGAAGGTAGCGGGCGCATTGCATAACCCAAAGGGCATGCGACGATATGCAAACGTGCCGAAAGGACAAGTGAATGTGGTCTTGTCCTGGTCTTTTTCGGCGATGGAAATCTGATTATAGCCAGAGTAGCCATCAAGAAAGCAGTAGTACTCGTGTCCGGCCAATCGTTCAAGCATTTGGTCAATGAAAGGTAGCGGAAAGTGGTCCTTCCGCGTTGCGGCGTTGAGTTTTCTGTAATCGATGCATACTCGCCACCCAGTTTGGGTGCGAGTAGGGATTAACTCGTTCGCCTCGTTAGTGATGACCGTTATACCTGATTTTTTGGGGACAACGTGAATGGGGCTAACCCACTGGCTATCAGAGATAGGGTAAATGATACCACTATCCAGACATTTTACGATCTCCTTCTTCACAGTCTCCTTCATGACCGGGTTGAGTCGCCTTTGAGGATCTCTGGCTGGTTTGGCATCATCCATCAGATGAATGTGATGTTCAACGATCAGGGGACTAATCCCCTTGATGTCCGCCATGGACCAGCCAAAAGCTTGCCTATTGCTGTGCAAGAAGGGCTTTCTCTTGCTCTGGAGCTAGAGAAGCCGAGATGATGACAGGGAGGGTCTCGTTCTCACCCAAGTAAGCGTACTTAAGGTGAGACGGCAAAGGCTTGAGTTCGAGCGTTGGAGGTGAAATGATTGAAGGCAAGACTGGTGAAAAGGTCTCGAGCTCAAAAGATTCCAGCAAAGGTTCAAAACGAGTGTAAGCGACCGAGTTGGATGGTTCAGGTATCTCATCCGGAAATTCGAAGGATTCAAACTCGGGTTGTGAGCGGCTAAGATCGTTCGAGAACGTGAAACACTCGTAGTCGTTGTCGGGCGCAGAAACAGCAGCAGGTTCGAAGAGGAACGCACTAGTGGCGTTAAGGTTATCGTGATCAAACAAAAACTCCTCGAATTCACACTCTTCAGGGGTGATCTCCTGGATTGAGCAAACGTCTAGTATATGAGTATTAGGTTCGGAGGGCTGATTCCCCAACCTAAAAATGTTGAGTTCAATTGTCATGTTTCCAAAAGAGAGGTTCATCGAACTATTGCGACAATTGATCACAGCATTTGAGGTTGCAAGGAATGGGCGACCGAGTATCACCGGAATTTGATTCCGGGGGTTAGCTACAGGCTGTGTGTCCAATACAATGAAGTCAACGGGGAATATGAAGTCCCCAACTTTGATTAACACATCCTCTAGCTCACCCCTAGGATGGGTGATCGATCGGTCGGCCATTTGGAGAGTACAGTGTGTGGGTTTCAGCTCTCCTACGCCTAATTGCTCGTATACTGAGTACGGAAGCAGGTTAACACTGGCACCAAGATCTAATAGTGCGCGGTTGATGTTCTTATCCCCAATGGTAATAGAAATCGTAGGACAGCCGGGTCCTTCCGTTTTTATGGTAAAGATTGGGTAAGAGCATCACTCACAGCACTAGCCAAGAAAACTTTCTTAGGTACCTGAGACTTCCTCTTTTTCGTGCACAAGTCCTTTAAGATTTTCGCGTAGGACGGGACTTGTTGGACAACATCTAAAAGGGGAATGTTAATGTAAACCTGCTTAAACAACTCCAGAATCTTCTCCATTTGTGGATTTTGTTTATTAGACCTCAACCGGTTTGGAAATGGGACGTTTTTAAAATTGGTTGAGTCTAATGCTTGTGGAGGAGATTGTGGAGTTGGAACGGATCCCAGAGCTGGTGTTTTCGCGGAGTGAGAAGTGGGTCCGTTCAAAGCAGAAGAAGAGGAAGAGCCTTTTGAAGAATGGAGAATAGGCTCAGAAGAAGAAAACGAAGAAGAAGAAGAAGAAGAAGTCGAAGTGGCCGGAGTGTCATCGTTGATCCGTGTGCCAATGTTGTTTTGCAGCATCCTTCCCGATCTTAATGTGGTCACGGCACTCACATTATGGTTCTGTTGTTCAAGAGCAACACGTACATTATGTGGGTGACCGGGATTTGGGAGTGGCTGGGACGGGAGCTTCCCCTTCTCTCGCTCGCTTAAGGCCGCATTCAGTTGTGCTATATGGGCTTCGATGGTTTTGATGGTTTGCCCGTGAGCGGCAGTGTGTTGCACCAAGGACTGAATGGAAGACTGGATGTTGGCGGTGGATTGTGTCGATTGTTTAACGAACGCCTCCAGACTTCGTTCGAGCGAGGAAACCTTATCGTTGTTTGACGGAACAAAGTTGTTTTGGGGAAAAGAATTGTTGGGTGCAAAGTTGTTCGTCTGATTTTGAAAAGGTTGGGGTTGGAAGGGCTGCTGAAATTGATGTTGAGTTTGTTGTTGTGCTTGTTGCGGCGGGGGGGCCTTTGGAAATTGTTGCCTTGGAATTGATGCTGATTCTGATTCCAGACGAAATTAGGGTGGTTCCTCCAACCGGGATTGTAGGTAGAAGAGTATGGATCATTCCTCGGTCTTTGCTGAAATGCAGCATTAACCTGATCCTGTCCTTGAGATGGTGGATTGTAAGGACACTCTTCGGTTAAGTGAGAAGGACCGGAACAACAAGCGCAAATGGTTCGAAGGGGAAGAACAGGGGCAGGAGCAGGAGAAGAAAATTTGCTCTCTATCGCTTCAAGCTTTCTCGTTATTGCAGTCATTTCAGCTTTCATCGCAATAGAGACATCAAGTTGGTGAATTCCTACCTTAGACTGACCGGTAGAAGTGGAGGTAGAAGAAGAAGAAGAAGTCGGTCTGGTGCTCTCCCATTGTAGCGTTTGCTCCGCAAGGTCGTCGAAGAATTGCCACGCTTCCTCGTCAGATTTCGATAGGAAGTGGCCCTGACAAATAGTTTCCAACAACTGCTTGGTTGCTGGGTTCAGGCCCTCGTATAAGGTTTGGCAATGTTACCATCTCTCGATACCATGGTGAGGACACTGAACAAGAAGGTCTTTATACCGGTCAAAGCACTTACAGAAGGGTTCAGAAGGAAGCTGAGAGAATTGGTTGATTTCGTTACGTATCCTTGCGGTTTTATGATTCGGATAAAATTTCTTGAGAAACGCTTTTACAAATCCCAACTGGTTATGGAGTGGGAAGCGGTGCTATACAGCCATTTTTCTGCAAGATCGCATAAAGTGAACGGAATGACCCGTAGCCGTATAGCATCGTCCGACAGCTGGGTGGTTTTCATCATGGCACAAACATTTTGGAACTTATTGATGAAGATATAGGCATCTTCAGATTTTAGCCCATGAAATCGCGGAAGCATGTTGATGAAGTGGGGCTTAATTTCAAAGTTATCCCCATTGGCCGGTGGAAGAGAAAGACAGGTGGGAAGTGCAGAACGGGTGGGATAGAAACGATCCTGGAGCGCGATTCGCTGCGGCGCTACAACAGGCGGTGGTGGTGGGTTATTTGCCTCTATAGGAGGTGGAGTCAATCCCGGGGGAGTCAAAGAGATGTTTGGATTAAATCCTGACATCGCGGAAGAAGAGGTTGGTGAAGGTGAAGGTGAGGATGTATGAACAGAATTCCGGTCAACGTCGGAGTTGGCCAGCAAAGGTAAGGGTGAAAGAGGCGTGGACGGAGTTTCGACGTCTGAGTCGATCGCGTAGTCGGTAAAGACTAACGTAACGCGGACTAGGCGGGCGCTAGTGTCCCGAGTCCAAACGGACATACACTAAACGAGTTTAGTATAGTCAAAGCGGAGAAGGTGAGGGTAAGAAAACGTCAATGGAGAAATACGATGGGTGGTGAGTGAAAAATGGATTTTGGCGACAAAGGGCAAGTTTTTATAAAAGTTTTTGATTTTTTCCTTTTTTTTTATTTTAGAAAGAGCTTTACAGAAATATGTATGGATTTACGGCTTCAAGCAATCACAAACAAGATATGCACAATCACACCAGATCTAGGGTCACCTAGGTCAGCTAGACAGCTCCTAACTGTTCCAAAGGGCTAGAAACAGGACCTCAAACCGCCTCTTCTCCAACAATTGCGGCCAGGTAAGTTCCAGGTAAGTGGGAGGCTCCCCACTACGTAAGTAGTGGTCCTAATTAAGTAACCACTTGCCTTCGACACACTTGCCTAGACACCGCAAAAGTCAGGATAGGATAAACGGCCGATGCCTATAACTAGTCCTCTGTCCTATTGAGCACGAAGTCCTTAGGGCTGAGTCTAGTATTTTTTAATTAACAATGGTCAATGCATATGCTTTTGTGATTTCTGGGGTCCTGGGAAGGGTGATGAAATCCCCACCCAATCTGAATTGGTTTCAAGCCCCTTAAAGTCCGTATTAATAAATGCAAAGCAATAACAAATCAACTGCAATCAATTTTTATCTTTTAGCGCGGCGCAAAGAATCCTGCACAAAAACAATTTATTGGAAGGGGAAGAGAATTTGCGCAAAGAATGCTGCAGAAAACACAGTTCAGTAGAGTTCAGAGGAGTGGGGAGAAGGAGAGAAACTCACCAAAAAAAATTTAGCACCCTAAAGGCACTAAATGGCCGCGGTTCCGCGGTCTAAGCTAGCTTATGCCGCGGTTCCGCGGCAATATGGTGGGCTTGGGCCTTCAGTTTTCTAGGTTGTGCTCTGTTGGGTGTCCTTTTCCTGTTTGGAGCTCCCGAATTGTGATTTTCTCACTGGATCTGCTCCAGAATTTTATAGTAGACCGTTTGCTTCGTCTTGTTCCGTCGCGGTGTGGCCGCGAGATGTGGGTCTAACTTCCCACGTCTTTGGCACTGAACTCGAACTTCGTATTATCCTGCACACTTGCACAAAAACTAATCAAAAATAACAAGCTGATTTTTTTACAATGTATATTTTTTGTTTTGTTTTTCGGTTATATTTATATTCACAAATTAACCCGAAATTACACAAAGAAATAAACTACCGTCTCCCCGGAAACGGCGCCATTTGATTGGTAAAGTTTTTGCGTGCTAGGTTTATTACCGCAATCAAGACGGTTTCGCTTGTAGCTAGCCGGTTGAGTACGGGTCGTCCGCAGGGAGATGGGAATTTTTTTCTATGTGCTTAAACGAGTTAAGTCCAAAAGTCCAGATTTGTTTGTGATTAACTAAGTGTTAAAATGATATGTAAAGAGAGCTTATTACGGTTAGGATTAGGTTAGTTTGAGTTAGGAGTCGCTCACTTCTTTCGTTGCCACTCTTAATATCGGTGTTACGGTAATCGGCAACAACGGGGATTAGCACGACTAGGAAGGAACTTGCGAGTATAAGCTAGGCTTTCCAACGCATAAGTTCTTCCTTTTGGTGCTTGTCCGTCCGTTCTTGGCTCTTAGCCTTAACCTCCGATTAATTCAACCACAACCGGTCTCACTACGGAATCACCGCTATCATGTAGGATAGGGTGCCGTAGGGAGCGGATTGTGGTTCAATTAACGGGAGTTCGATTTAAGATGTTGGGCAAGGAAAGAGTGAGAGAGATTTCCTTCTCTCAAACTTCCCTTATCCTACCCTAACAAGTATGGAAAACTACTCACCCATTACAAGAAGAACGAAAAATAAAACAAAGGAGGAAGATAGAAAGAAGGAGATTAGAAGATAACAACTAGCTATTTGCGACCTCACCTTGGCAAGGATCAAACGTAAGCATCATGGTTGTTTAAGGATAAAGGAAAAGAGAATAAGAAAGTAACAACAATAAATAACAACAAATAAATTATCAATTGAAGATTACAAGCAATTAACATAACAAGAGCAAGACAAGTATAATAACAAAAAGAACTTCTTTATTCATCATTCTTCACTCACAAAAGCTCACTACAAGTTTTTAATGGAGAAGAGATGAGAAGAGGAAGAAGAACAACAAGTATTCTAAAACCTAAAATACAAGATTAAGTACCCTTGGCTTTGGCAAGTTCTGGACTATTTATAGGCAGGCAACAGAAATTCTAGGGAAACATTCTGGACCCATGTGAAAAGACCAAACTGCCCATAAAAACCCATCAACTGATACGCCTGTACGGCCGCGGATCCGCGGCCTAGACCCCCTATTGGCCGCGGATCCGCGGCCCTATAGTGGAGTTGGATCATGGCCTTTTTTGTACTGCCCTGGTCTTCTGTGCCCTTTAGTCTGGTATATGTTTTTTCTCAGATTTGTTTCACGATTTTTCCAGAATTTCTGTTGATCAAAAGGTGATTGGATGTGTATCTTTTGTCATGGTTTTCTTGAGCTCCGCGTAGATTTCTTGGATCTTGTGTTGCCATTGAGCCTTGTGCATGAAAATGACATTGATTTGCCATTTTGTCTTTTAAACTGGTGTGCGGCAACATACGGATAGAGAGCGGAGACCCGTGTTTTATCTGTGGTTGGCAGGAACCCGGGTTTTGTCGTGTTTTTCCATGAATTTCACCGTTTAGAGCCGAGAACCTGTATCCTGCAATTGACTAGCAAACACGGCTCAAGAGTACCTACCGATAAGCAATGTGATAAAAATTGGGCGGTATAAAAATGCAAAAATCTGATATGAACATATACCGTAACAGGAGAGCTAAACCCATTCTCTGTGAACGAAGTCCAAAAGTATGAAGATGCAAAATACTGTTTACCGGATTTCGAAGACACGGAGAGATGTCACGAACCGGAGAACAAAGCTATCGCCACCATTCCAGTCTTCGGGAGTGATACTGAAGAAGAGGAAGCGATAATTTATTCAGGTCCACCTCAACACAACAAGCCGGGACCGTCCGCTCCTATGTTGATCTTTGGCAGCGATTCGGAAGATGAAGTCCATGCTGTATTCTTCGCTCGGCCTTCAATACAAACTTTCGCTAATGAAGAGCAAAGTCTACAAGTCGCCATGGTTCCACCCAAACATCATAAAGAACTGGACGCGCTTGATACCTATAGTATGGAAGAGCTGCAGACGTTCTATGTCCCTCCCAGGCGAGAAGGCGAAAAGGCGATTCTATTCTACCGTTCCGGGGAAACCAAGGTGGAAAAAGAAATCTGGCACGGCGCAGATCCTACACTTGACAGGTTTCAGCCCATCCGTCTGCCTAGATAATACACGAAAGGATTGAAAATGCTATTGAAGCGCCAAGGGATACCCTTCAAACAGACCGCTCGAAAAGCCAAATTCTATGACAGGATCTGGAACGTTCCCGGAACTCAGCATAAATTGCCCAATGGGAGAATGGAACCAATCGGGCTTGGATATGTTCGGTCCAAGAAACGGGAGCTACTCCACGACTGCTATGTTGTGCATAACTTTGATGAGGAAGGGGATGCTCAATGGGAAGATACTAATCCTGAGTTAGAAAAAGTCCCCGAAGCAAAAATGCCCAGTCCGTCGTTCGAAGAACAAATGGACAAGCTTATAAGGGAAGCTGGTCAAAAAGTTCGAGACGACCACAACCGCGAAATGACCATCTACGAGAAAGCCAGGACGCAACGCCTCCTTCAACAGGCTGTGAAAGACGAAAATGCCACTCCCTGTCAACCTGTTGTAAAAAAGGCGCGACGCAGAGGCAGAAACAAGTTGAAAAGCGGAAAAGGCATTCAGCAACGATAAAGTGGGACCAAGAAGTCACGCGAACGGAAATCAAGTGATCCGGATCTATCCCTTGTGAAGAAGATGAGTCGAGCATACTCTTTTCCTCAAGACAAGACAAAGAAGATACTTGACCTAGCTATAAAGCACCAAATGCTTACGCTTCCAAGCACCCCGAACAAACAGGCGAAGTCTCACACCCGAACTATTGCTCTTATCACAGGGTAATAAGGCACCCTCTCGAAGATTGCTTCACCTTCAAAAATTGGGTCGAGGATCAGTATCAGCTCGGCAAGTTTGCTCTATCTGACAGCTGGAGGGTAACGCTGCCACAGAAGCATGAACCCAAGGCTACGAGAGTAGAACCAAATACACATCGGTCTTGGAAGCTAGCTCGTACTTGTCATATGATAACAATATCAAAAGAAGAGCCCGAGAATATGGATGACCATCCCTGGTGCTTTGAAAATAGCAATGACGAGGTGATCTCAAAATTCCCACCAGCGCCAAAAGAGCTGGAAGATGGGATACACACCACGGCGGATAACCTCAAGAAAATTGAGTTAGGGACGGCGAACGACCCGCGACCGACATTCGTTAATGAGCTGCTATCTGAAGAGAGGGTGGCTTCATTAAAAGATGTGCTTATGCAGTATAAAGACTGCTTCGCATAGAACTATTCCGAAATGCCAGGACTAGATCCAGAAATTGCTGTGCATAAATTGGCGATATCCCCAGACGTTAAACCAATCAAACAAGCACCGAGAAGAATGCGGCTCGAGCTTGATATGAGCACCAACGCCGAGGTCAAGAAGCTGATCGACTCCGGCTTCATCCAGGAAGTTCAATATCCTGACTGGATCGCCAATATCGTCCCGGTAATGAAGAAAAATGGGACAGTGCGCATATGCATGGACTTTTGGGATCTCAATAAAGCTTGCCCGAAGGACGACTTCCCAGTACCGGTTACCGAGCTGATGATAGACAATACGTCCACTCATGAAGTCTTCCCCTTCATGGATGGATCATCAGGATACAATCAGATAAAGATGCATCCCGAGGACCAGAAGCATACCGCTTTCCGGACCCCTTTGGGTATATTCTGCTACAAAGTGATGCCCTTCGGTCTAAAGAAAGCCGGTGCCACCTATCAGAGGGCCATGACAAAGATCTTCGATGACTTTATACATGAAATCGTCGAATGCTATATCGACGACCTTGTGGTTAAAAACAAATCATACGAGGAGCATTTAGAGCATCTGAAGACCGTATTTCAATGCCTTCGGCAATACAACTTGAAGATGAACCCTCTCAAGTGCGCATTCGGAGTCTCCTCGGGCAAATTCCTTGGGTTCATCGTTCAACACCGAGGTATCGAGATAGATCCGTCAAAGATCAAGGCGATCATGGAAATGCCTCCGCCAAGGACTCTCAAGCAATTGCGGTCTCTCCAAGGGAAGCTTGCGTACATCCAGCGATTTATAGCCAACCTGATAGGCAAGTGCCGTCCTTATAGTCACCTGATGAAGAAGGGAACCCCGTTCGTCTGGGATCACAAATGCCAAGGCGCGCTGGACGAAATCAAGCAGTACCTGCAGAATCCGCCAGTGTTGGCTGCTCCGGTCAAGGGAAAGCCTCTCATTCTATATACAACCGCCCTCGAAGGTTCCTTAGGCGCATTATGGGCACAAGAGAACGACCAAGGGAAAGAAAGAGCTCTTTATTACTTAAGTCGAGTTCTCCTGGAGGCAGAAAGCAACTACTCCCCCATAGAAAAACACTGCCTGGCGTTGATCTTCGCGATAACAAAGCTCAGGCACTACGCGTTGGCGCATGAAGTCCGTCTCATTTCGAAGGTGGACCCCCTTAAATATTTAATGTCGAAGGCCATATTGACAAGGAGACTCACTAAATGGGCCTTGCTCTTAATGGAGTTTTCAATAACCTACCAGCCTCTCAAGGCAGTGAAAGGCTAGGCCATCGCCGACTTCCTCGCTGAGCACCCGATACCTGCCGATTCTCCTTTGAATTGCGAGCTGCCAGACGAACATGCGTTTGATGCGATCAACGATAGTGATACCCGATGGGAACTCTGTTTCGACGGAGCATCTTCCATGAAGAAGCGCAAACAAAGCATCCCTATAATCAAATCGGGGGTGGGTTTCATCTTCGTAACTCCACAAGGAGGGATAATGCGCTTTGCTTTCTCCTTAACAGAGCCGAGGACAAACAATGAAGCTTAATACGAAGCTTTAATAACAGGCCTCGAGATCGCCGTCGACATGGGAATTGAAAACCTCCTTATATATGGAGATTCTCAACTGGTCGTTAGTCAAGTAAACGGCGACTACCAGACGTGCAAACCAGAGTTGGTGAAGTACGGCGAGAGGGTACAGCAACTACTGACCCAAATCCCTTCCTACACCTTAGAAAGCATACCGCGTGCAGAAAATAGCAAGGCGGACACGTTAGCCAAGCTTGCCAAAGAACTGGCCGACGAAAACCTCGATGACGTAAGAATCGTGGTACAAAGCCGTCAGGTGCTTGCCCCAGCAGAAATATCTCTGGAATCATCTGAGGAAAAGGGAGCGACTGAGCAAATGGCTATGCAAATAAAAGACCAGGAAAAGGCTGAGGATTGGAGAGAAGTATTTATAGACTACTTCAAATCCCGTTGAACGCCTGAAGATGCGTCCTCAAGACATCAGCTTATGAAACGAGCTCTGTCTTTCCCCTTCGTCAATGATACTCTGTACAAGAGGTCATTTGATTCTCTGTGGTTGAGATGTCTGGGACCTGAAGAAGCGAAAAGAGTCGTTCAGGAAGTTCACGATGGACTCTGCGGTTCTCATCAAGCAGGCCCGAAGATGAAATTGAAGATTAAACGAATGGGCTACTATTGGCCCACGATGATCCAAGACTGCCTCAAATATGTGAAGCAATGCCACTCGTGCCAGATCCATGGGGACTTCATCCATCAGCACCCAAATCCTCTACATCCAACAGTGGCCAGCTGGTCGTTCGAAATGTGGGGAACTGACATAATCGGCCTTATTGAACAAGCATCGTCCAGGGGACATCGATTCATCTTGGCGACGACTGACTACTTCTCCAAATGGGCAGAAGCAGTACCGCTGAGGGAAGTGAAGACGGAGAATATCCTCCATTTCTTCAAGACACACGTCATTTATCGGTTTGGAACTCCGCGACGGATCATCTCCGATAACGGGCCAGCCTACAGAAGCCACAAGATCAGCCGCTTCGCGCAACAACAAAACATAGACTGGAGATATTCCTCGGTTTATAATCCCCGAGCTAACGGTCTAGCTGAGGCCTTCAACAAGACCTTGACGAAGATCGTGAAGAAGACGGTGTCCCGAAATAAAAGGGACTGGCACGAGAGACTGCAAGAAGCTCTCTGGGCGTATCGAACTACGTTCAAGACGGCCACAAACACAACGCCGTACGCATTGGTATTCGGTACAGAAGCAGTACTCTCCCTTGAAATAGAATTACCCTCTCTACGAGTGGCAATCCACTACGAGCTGACGGACGAAGAAAATGCCCACCTTCGGCTTGAGGAGCTTGATACCCTTGATGAAACCAGGCTCATAGCGCAACAAAATCTGGAGGTTTATAAAGCAAAGATGACACGCTCATATGAAAGATTGACCAGGCCGAGGACATTCCGCCAAGGCGAACTCGTGCTAGTGGTCAAAAGACCTATGATCCCCAATCGTGCCAAGCGGGGAAAATTCGAGCTGAACTATGAAGGACAGTACATCATAGACAAGGTCTACCAGGGTGGAGCCTATCTACTCATGGATATGCACGGTGAAAGGCCTTTCGGGCCAATAAACGGTCGCTTCCTAAAGAAATACTACGCTTAATGAGTCATGGCCTAGGTCAATGATAGATGACGACGACTATGTCCGCTCGCTATCTTCCTAAGCCCAAACTCTATAAGTAGTAACCGGCCTTCTTCAGCAACGGACCGAAACGTCCTTAAACTAATGATGGACCACTACGTCTTAAAACTAGCTGAGGACCGAAACGTCTTTAAACTACTACTGCAGCATCCTCAGGCTGACGAGATAAAAAAAAGGGGAATAAAAATAATAATAATAATAAAGACGGTATGTCCATAAGAGAAATGGGCACGTATGAAAACCCGAAAGGGCTCCGTGAGTAAAAACAGCAGGGCTACCGGCGAGTGTTCGTGAAAACCCGAAAGGGCGCGACCTCGTTAAAAAAAAATAAAAAAATAAAAAAAAAAATAAAAAGAATAAAAAAAAGACGGTATGTCCATAAGCAAAATGGGCACGGATGAAAACCCGAAAGGGCTCCGTGAGTAAAAACAGCAGGGCTACCGGTGAGTGTTTGTGAAAACCCGAAAGGGCGCAACCTCGTTAAAGGACACTTACAGGGCCCTCTAGACCTTGTAAGGAGAAACTACCCGCGTGAGATCCTTACGACTCACAAGGGAGAAACACACTTAGGGATCCCCACGATTCCTAAGGAGAAAATACACTTGCGAGATCCTCACGACTCGTAAGGAGAATTCTCTTATGGGACCCTCATGGCTCATAAGATTTGAAAGTCTTAAGTTACAGAGACATGAACCTGTTCTTAAGCAACTCCCTTAACCTTCAATATTGCCCTACAAGCGGTTCAATATTGACCCTTGTATACAATCCACGGGCATGAATGAACATTTCCCTAACCAAGTCCCACCCATGGCTAGGGATATGTCCATGTGGTGAGAGACCCTTGTAAGTCCTTTCGACTTGTAAGGAGAACACCCTTTTGTAAGATCCTTACGACTTACAGGGGAATATACACTTAGGAATCCTCACGATTCCTAAGGAGAAAACACACCTACGAGATCCTCACGACTCGCAGGAAGAAATACCTTTGTGAGACCCTTACGGCTCATGAAGTCAAAAACCTTAGTCGACAGAATCCTAACCCTGTCTACTAAGCCACCTTTGTTCAACATCGACAGAGGCAAATGATGATTCGCTCCTGGCAATATCCCAGTTGCAGCGATGCTGATGCCTAAACTGGTATCAAATTCCGAGTCCTTTCATGGCAAATGATGATTCGCTCCTGACAGTATTCCAGTTGTAGCGATACTGATGCTGAGATTGGCACTAGATTTCAAGTTCCACACTCGCGATAAAAAAAAAATCAGCGAGCCATACGTGCATACAAAATAGCCGAAATGATGGGGGAACTTGCAATAAAAAGCAGCAAGTAAAAATGTATGCATGCAAAATAGCCGAAATGATTGGGCAACTCGCAATAAAAAGCAGCGAGTGAAAACAAAATAAATAGACGAAATGATTGGGCACCGCGAAAAATAGCCGAAATGATTGGGCAATCGCGACCTTCGCGATATAAAAGCTGAAATGATAGAGCATCGCGGAAATAAAATAATAATATAAAAAAAAATGAGTGAAACTTTTGCCCTACAGGCGATATCACAGCAATCCCTGTATACAATCCAGGGGCGCAAACACAGAAGGCAACATATCTTCCCTCCCTATGCTTCATCAGAAGACGGAGCCAAGTCTTGACGGCAACTCATATAAAGCCCGAAAGACAATCGGAGATCATCTCACCCCATCATGGAGTGATCACCACTTCGACGTTCGTCTCTATACAGCAGATGAAATGTCACTACAGCGTCCCTCCTCCAACAGGATTCGGACACACCACAGCAAACGAAGCG
This sequence comes from Agapanthus africanus, assembly GCA_030015575.1. Taxonomy (NCBI): domain Eukaryota; kingdom Viridiplantae; phylum Streptophyta; class Magnoliopsida; order Asparagales; family Amaryllidaceae; genus Agapanthus; species Agapanthus africanus. The sequence continues at coordinate 758,767,851 of CM057340.1, forward strand.
AAGGCCAAATTCCTAGCTTCAGGGTCTTGACGGTAACTCATATAAAGCCTGAGAGACCACCCGAGATCGTTTCAACTCCGAGGAAACCAGTGTCCCCGGCAAAATACTTCGATTCAGGAAAACCAGTGTCCTTGATGAGAGCTTCTTGATTCGCGTCAACCCGTAGAGAAACCAGTGTCTTTGCAGGAATACCTCGATTCATTTCAACCCCAGAGAAATCAGTGTCCTTGGCAACCTCCTCAACTCAGGGAAATCAGCGTCCTTGATGAGAGCTTCTTGATTCGCGTCGACCCGCAGAGAAATCAGTGTCTTTGCAGGAATACTTCGATTCGTTTCAACCCCAGGAAAATCAGTGTCCTTGGCAACCTCCTCAATTCAGGGAAATCAGCGTCCTTGATGAGAGCTTCTTGATTCGCGTCGGCCCGCAGAGAAACCAGTGTCTTTGCAGGAATACCCCGATTCGTTTCAACTCCGAGGAAACCAGTTTCCTCGGCAAAATACTTCGACTCAGGGAAACTAGCGTCCTTGATGAGAGCTTCTTGATTCGCGTCGGCCCGCAGAGAAATCAGTTTCTTTGCAGGAATACTTCGATTCGTTTCAACTCCAGGGAAATCAGTGTCCTTGGCAACCTCCTCGATTCAGGGAAATCAGCGTCCTTGATGAGAGCTTCTTGATTCGCGTCGGCCCGCAGAGAAACCGGTGTCTTTGCAGGAATACCCCGATTCGTTTCAACTCCGAGGAAACCAGTATCCCCGGCAAAATACTTCGATTCAGGAAAATCAACGTCCTTGATGAGAGTTTCTTGATTCGTGTCGGCCCGCAGAGAAACCAGTGTCTTTCCAGGAATACCCCGATTCGTTTCAACTCCGAGGAAACCAGTGTCCCCGGCAAAATACTTCGATTCAGGGAAATCAGCGTCCTTGATGAAAGCTTCTTGATTCGCGTCGGCCCGCAGAGAAACCAGTGTCTTTACAGGAATACCCCGATTCGTTTCAACTCCGAGGAAACCAGTGTCCTCGGCAAAATACTTTGACTCAGGGAAACTAGCGTCCTTGATGAGAGCTTCTTGATTCGCGTCGACCCGCAGAGAAACTAGCGTCTTTGCAGGAACACCTCGATTCGTTTCAACCCCCAGGGAAATCAGTGTCCTTGGCAAATACCTCGATTCAGGGAAACTAGCGTCCTTGATGAAAGCTTCTTGATTCGCGTCAATCTGCAGAGAAACTAGCGTCTTTGTAGGAACACCTCGATTCGTTTCAACCCCCAGGGAAATCAGTGTCCTTGGCAAATACCTCGATTCAGGGAAATTAGCGTCCTTGACGAGAGCATCTCGATTCGTCTCGACTTGTGATATAAAGCCTTAGGCAGCAGGGATTAAAAAACTTGTTTCCTAAGCACTAGGACCCTGCAAGTCGGTCTAAAACGGTCACTTGCATACTATCCACGGGTCTCACTCTCCAAATTCGAATCTCGACAAGGAGGGAAACAACCGCTTACGAATCCTCTCGACTCGTAAGAGGGAAAATTCTCTTATAAGATCCTTACGACTTATAAGAGAAAACGCACTTAGGAATCCTCACGATTCCTAAGGAGAAAATACACCTACGAGATCCTCTCGATCCGTAGGGAGAAAAGTCTTTGTGAGACTCTCACGGCTCATAAAGTTGAAAAGTCTTAGGTAGCAGACCTGAACCTGCTTCCTAAGCCATCACTACTCCCCAATATATTCAAGACGGAATGTTCTATATCACCTACAGGCTACGCTTACTTGAGAAATATGCCAATAACAATGCAGAAAATAAAAGGAAGGAGGAAAAAGATTTGTCATTCATACTCGAAAAATTCTTACATCAATAAAAACAATAAACAAAAACAACATTATTGACAGGTTTACAATGGTATGACCTCGGACCCAGGACATGGATTGAGGAACTCGAAAGTAACCTTATCTAAGACTTTCCAAGCCTGGCGAACCATTCTAGTGTGCTTTCTTTCGCGAGCACAAGCGTTGGGGTCCCCACTGATGTCCTTTTCCCTCCAATAAGCAGCGAGTATGGCGGACTGTTGGAAGGCCTGGTGCAGGAGATCGACAAGATTGTCTCGCCGTCTTTTCGAGATTAAGTTCATCAGGTACACCAAGTGCACCTTATCCTCGGTGGCATCCAACGCCCTAAACGGCACACCGGAACAGAATAGAGGAAGCGCTTCCCAGATGGCTCCCACGATAAGCTTCAGGAGAGAGGAACGTCGGGGAAGCAGTTGACCGTTATATGCGTCGAAGCGGCTCATGATTTCAGCACACTCCGCGTTTGTGAATTCTCGATTTTGACAACGGCCGAGTCGGCGGATGTCCCCGTAAGAGATGAACTCGTCAAGATCGTATATGTGGGCGTCCATCACTCCTATAAAAGAAAATCGATAAAATTAGCAACTCTTAAGAATTCTGCTATATGATTTAAAAGGAGCAAAGCTCCATTAATGAATCAAGAAATTATAAATAAAATCCTTTCAGAAGATCAAAACTCTATTAACAGAACTCTAATAGAGTTCTCTTTAATTCTCTCTGGATCCCTTTAGAGCAAAGCTCTGCTAAGTGAAACCCTAAATGGGTTTTCTTTAGATCAGGGATCTATTGAGAGCAAGGCTCTTAAAAAATTAATTTAATCTACTTTAATTTTTACCTAAAGATTCTCTAGAATCTGAACTCTTAAAAATGTTTAAACAAGAGAGCAAGGCTCTGAATAAAAATTCTTAACAAAAGAGATGAAAATCATCTAAGGGACCAAAGGTCCTATTTATAGGCATTGAGAGCCCTTTCAATTTCCAAAAGTTGCCGCAACGGTTGGAATTCTGCCACCGCTGCGCTCACGTTTGGGGCCACATAAGCGCAACTTTTGGGGGGGCATTTGTTTACCCCAATCAGAGCAAAGCTCTATTCAAATTCCAAGACATGAGATGAAGCAACGCTTCTGTTTCCCCCAATCAGAGCAATGCTCTGTTTTAAAAGGAAATTCAAATAATAATAAAGGAAGCAACGTTTCAGCTGACCTGCGCTCTGCGCAGGTGCGCTGCGTGGCAGCGCAGCTGCGCTGCGCGACACGTGGCAGCGCAGTTGCGCTGCGCGACACGTGTCAAGCGCAGGTGCGCTTGCGCCAATTGTGTCAGCACTAAAACAGAATTAAAATTCTAGAGAAATCTTTCTGATCTTGTTAAAATAAGAAGATTATCTTCTGTAAAACAGAAGCCCTTGGATCAAAGATCCAACGGTGGGGAAAAATCCCTAAATCACTCAGAGAAAGATTTCTTTAACTGATTTAACAAATCAAATGGCACTATAAAAAGGCCCCTAGACTCCAACTCTAGAAGAGATTATTAATACACAGAAAGAACTCAGAGAAATCTTCTGAAAACTTTGAAAGAACTCAGAGAAAGAAAAAGGTAAAAACCTTTGAATAAAAGAAGAATTTTCTTCTAAAAAGATCAGTGATCTAAAAACAAGATCAAGATCTTGAATAAAAAATATATAATAATAAAAAGAAGTAATTTACTTCTTCTTTAGATCTTTCTGATTTAAATAAAGGCATTGTCTTTTGATGAACCATTGGTTCTGGAATCTTAAAAGATTCTTTTCTTTAATCCAAAAATTGGATTGAGATATTAAACAGTGTCCTGCACTTGTAAATCTACACTGTTGCTCTCTTGGGTTGGCGCAAACCACCAGAGAGCGCCACGTGTCAGCCCCAGAACAGACTGCGCTATGAGCTTCTAAAACAGAGCACTGCTCTCATAAATTGGCGCACTGCACCAGAGCGCGCCACGTGTCAGCAGCGCAATAGCGCAGCGCACTGCGCTTGCGCTCACCAGAGCACGCCACGTGTCAGCAGCAACGGTGCAGCGTACTGGCGCAGCGCACTGCGCTTGCACTCACCAGAGCGTGACACGTGTCACCTCCACATGGACTTGCGCCTTGCGCTCATCAATTGGCGCAAAGCGCCTGACAAGCCACGTGGCACACTGCCAGAAGATTTAATACTCTGCATTATTTAAAAGAGGGACAGAGCCTAATTAAAAAGGCCTAACATGCCTGATAAAATGTCATGCATTACTTTAAAAAGGGTAGAGCCCAAACAGAGGTCTGTTAGACTAAAACAAATGCTGTGCATTTAATTAAAAGCCCAATTCTATACATTAATAAAGGGTAGAGCCCAAGCAAAGGCCTAATAGGCCAATAATAAATAAAATGTTGAACATTTTCAACTGGATTTAACCCAATCATGGCCATAAGTCCTCAAATTAACATTGACTGAGCACGACTGCTTTCTTAAGCCAATTTACACCCGGTTCAAGGGTACATCTCCGAACTCCTCTGATATTTGTCGTTGTAATCCTTCAACGTCTTCAGAAAGGTGACGGGTCCCGACAACCACAAATCGATACGGACTGCGGGGTCTTTAAACTCGTGGACCGAAACGTCCTTAAACTAATATTCGTCCCAAAATGGAAACGTTGGACCGAAATGTCCTTAAACTAATGTTCGTCCCCAAATGGGAATGATGGACCACCATGTCCCTAAACTGGAAATCGACCGCAATATCATTAAACTAAATAATATATCCAATTGCTCTCTTGTCGAATCCAAACGATCCTGTTAAGTTGATCTTAGTCTGGAGATTAGGCTAACGTATCCTTAACAAAAGTTTAAGTTGATCTTAGCCTTAAATAGGGTTAACGTATTCTTAAACCAAAACCCCAAACCCAAATCTAAGAAAATACGGATTTGGACTAATCCACGTCTTACGGGCGACGACATAAATTAGTCTCCGTATACAATCCACGGGCAACCACAAACAAAACAAACACCCACGATACGAAGTGAAATTCTGGAGAAGGAGAAAGTTGCTACCGCGGTGCGGTAGCGTAATTAACTGCAGGGGCTTGCGTCTGCAGGGAAGAGCGTCCCCACAATCAAAAACCCCTCCAACGAGGGGGAATCTGACGAAGTCTGCTACATCGGCTGCATCCGTCTAAACCTCCGATATACGGTGCCATAAATCAACTTGGCATCTTCGGAGAGGTGGATGGATAAAACCAAATAGCATCTGCCCCGAATCTCAGGCAAGACGAACATACGCGGTCGCGTCTCTGTGTTCGGAGGGGAACAGGGATATCCGGGTATTCCTAGTAATGTCTCTTCCATTATCCATATTCATGACTGGAACCTTATATTTCCTTGCCGTCTCTCCAAATCGCTTTATTTGTCTTTACTCATTATCTTCTGTACACCACCTTTAGGCTAATTGATTTTCTTCCTTCCCTACCGTTCGGAACCAGCCTTTGGTTTGGAAGAAGACTATCCAATAAGCGTAATAGGTGTACTATCCTAATTTTAGGAGCCCTCGCAACCTGAGAGAAGGTAATGATAAAAGAAAACCTGAATAATCCTATTCAATTTCTCCTGAACCGGAGAAATACAAAGGTGAAGTAGGAGTATCGATGATATACATGGTTTGGTCATGAATGATAGCAGTCGCAATTTACTTTGCCCTCTTTTTAATCCCTTTATTTGTCTTTACTTATTACCTTCTGTACACCACACTTAGGCTAATTGGTTTTCTTCCTTCCCCACCTTTCGGCACCTGCCTATGGTTTGGAAGAAGACTATCCAATAAGCGTAATAGGTGTACCCTCTCCTAATCCTAGGAGCCCTCACAACCTGAGAGAAGGTAAAAGGAAAAGACAACTGAATAGTTCTATTCAATTTCTCCAGAACCGGAAACCATGCTCGAATCTGAAACAAGTTTCTTCGAGTTCGTATGTAACTATACGATGGTCATATCCGATAAATGTGGATTTTTGTAGTGATACGGAATGTTCCGGAGAAAAGCAAAGGGTAAAAGTAGGAGTGACAATGAAGTATGCAACTCAGACAATCCAAAAGTCAATGTGTTTTAAGAAAGTTCGGTTAACTTGGTTACTGAGTTATAGTCTAGGGTCGGGCCATGGTCGCAGCCAAAGAGAGAGAGAAAAGAAACACTCAGCGTGCACTCTAACCTAGATCAGAATGGTCAATCACTTTATCTAATCAGGATGTCTCTCACTGTTTCCTCAAATTCTCCTCCAAACCTGAAAGAAGAATTAGTCGGGATCATCTAAAATCACCCGAGGAGTAAACCAACTCATCAGTGGGAATCGGGATCCAACTATCATCGCATGATAACCTGATGGAATCCACTCAAGTTATCACACTCCAGAAGGTATGCGCATGCCTGGAAAGTTTCCTGTATGTTTGAAACTTGATTTTTACCCCATGCTCTTATGACCTTGACGGAATGTTGAACGACGCAAATCTTCAGAATATTGAGCCTTTCCGATATAATTCCGCCACGTGTCATCCACGATGGTCACTCTTCCTGATTTTACGAGTCAGGGAAGATCGAACAACTCGCCCACGAAGGCGCAGGGGAGTCTCTAAAGCCCTCCTAACGAGGCCACCGAGCAGCTTCCCTGCCCGATCCATCCCTAGCGGGTAGATTCCCACCCATCTACGCTAAGGATCTAAAGCCCTCCTCATGAGGCCACCGAACAGCTTCCCTGCCCGGTCTATCCTTAGCGGGTAGATTCCTACCCATCTATGCTAATGATCTAAAGCCCTCCTCACGAGGCCACCGAGCAGCTTCCCTGCCCGGTCCATCCCTAGCAGGTAGATTCCTACCCATCTACGCTAAAGATCAAAGCCCTCCTCATGAGGCCACCGAGCAACTTCCCTGTCCGGTCCATCCCTAATGGGTAGCTTCCTACCCATCCACGCTAAGGATCAAAGCCCTTCTAACGAGGCCACCGAGCAGCTTCCCTGTCCGGTCCATCTCTACCGAGAATATTCCTACCCATCTACGCTAAAGATCAAAGCCCTCCTCATGAGGCCACCGAGCAGCTTCCCTGCCCGGTCCATCCCTAGCGGGTACCTTTCTACCCATCCACGCTAAGGATTAAAGCCCTCCTCACGAGGCCACCAAGCAGCTTCCCTTCCCGGCCCATCCCTAGCGGTTAGATTCCTACTTATCTACGCTAAGGATCAAAGTCCTCCTCACGAGGCTACCGAGCAGCTTCCCTGCCTGGTCTATCCCTAGCGGGTAGCTTCCTATCCATCCACGCTAAGGATCAAAGCCCTCCTCACGAGGCCACCGAGCAGCTTTCTTGCCCGGTCCATCCCTAGCGGGTAGATTCCTACCCATCTACGCTAAGAATCAAAGCCCTCCTCACGAGGCCACTGAGCAGCTTCCCTGTCCGGTCTATCCCTAGCGGGTAGCTTCCTACCCATCCACGCTAAGGATCAAAGCCCTCCTCACGAGGTCACCGAGCATCTTCCTTACCCGATCCATCCCTAGCGGGTAGATTCCTACCCATCTACGCTAAGGATCAAATCCCTCCTCACGAGGCCACCGAGCAGCTTTCCTGCCCGGTCCATCTCTAGTGGGTAGCTTCCTACCCATACACGCTAAGGATTAAAGCCCTCCTCATGAGGCCACCGAGCAGCTTCCCTGCCCGGTCCATCTCTAGCGGGTAGATTCCTACCCATCTATGCTAAGGGTCAAAGCCCGCCTCACGAGGCCACCGAGCAGCTTCCCTGCCCGGTCCATCCCTAGCGGATAGCTTCCTACCCATCCACGTTAAGGATCAAAGCCCTCCTCACGAGGCTACCGAGCAGCTTCTCTGCTCGGTCCATCCCTAGCAGGTAGCTTCCTACCCATCCATGCTAAGGATCAAATCCCTCCTCACTAGGCCACCGAGCAGCTTCCCTGACCGGCCCATCCCTAGCGGGTAGATTCCTACCCATCCGTGCTAAGGTTCAAAGCCCTCCTCACGAGGCCACCAAGTAGCTTCCCTGCCCGGTCCATCCCGAGCGGGTAACTTCCTACCCATCAACGCTCAGGAGCTAAAGCCCTCCTAAAGAGGCCACCGTGCAGATCCTGCTCGGCTAGTCTCCGAGGGGTAGGTTCCTACCTTATGAAGACACGAGTCTAGGAACCACATCAGGGGGGAATCAGTCAATGCCGATCTATTCTACGTTTTTCAACTCATGCTAAGAGACATGGTTGTCAATCCGACTCTGAGGAATGGACTGATACCGACCTTCCTACACTTGGATATCTTTCGGTTCATCGTAAATGAACGATCGCCACCTCAACTCCATGGAGCGGGAGGGAACCGACCTTCCTAAACTTGGCAATTGATCGACTCACACTTGACGCGCGATCGTCATCAAAAAAGACGAGCATCGACCTACGGCCCACCACTCGAGTCGAGTGTAAAAATACCGAAAAACTGAAGTATTCACGCAGAAAGCATGCAGTCATGCAGAGGAAAATAATCTCAGCTTTATTTATATTCCAGAAATTTTTACAAGGTATTCTGGGCTCCTCAGCCTTACAAAATGCCCAGAGGCTTACAAAACTTAAAAAAGGAAAAAAGGAAAAGGCAGGAAAGCTCAGGCCGTAGGCCCAGGGAGGATCTCGCCCTACTCGACGCCAACGTCGGGACCCAAAACGGCGACATCTGGGTCGGCGCTTCCACCGGCAGCCTCACCCCCGGCAGCATCCTCGGCAGCTTCCACCTGCGGCGCATCCTCGGAGAGAGGATACTGGACCCGGAGCTCGCTGTCGGTGAACCCCGGCATCAACGCCTTGACGACGTCTATAGCCTGGTGCCAAACAATGGCCAAGGCGTCGGCGAGGTCGGCGTAGAAATGGTCCGACACCTTGTACCTCTCCACGGACTTCGAAGCTCGGAGATCGAAAAACTTCACCGCATCGAGCGCCGCCTAGGTGTCCCTCTTGCTAGCATCCCTCGACTTCTTCATCGCGGCATAGAGCTTGCTAACCTCCTCCAACTTAGCCTGGATGGCCTTGTTGGATTCACTCAGAAGTTGGCGAGACTCCTTACACTTGGAGTTCATCAACTCCTCGGCGGCTACCCGGGTTTCGAGGACGGCTATCCTCTTCTTCGCTTGTTGCAACTCCAAGCGCAGATCCTCCTCCCGCGAGGACGATTTGCCCGCCTTCCTCATGGCCGGGGCAATCTTTTCGGATTCCATATTAACGATGAGGGTGCGGTGTTGGAGGACCTGAGGAAAGCAGCAAAAGGAGTTAGAAATGTTCAAACTGAGGAAAAATACTTAACAAAATTCTTAAAGGAAAAAGAATACCGACCTGAACTGCTTCCTGAGCCATGGCGGCCACTTGGGCCTTTAGGGTCCCCCTCGAAATTTTGCTCCCGGCCGATTGCTCCAAGTCGGAGAGCAGGCTGTCGGCGACGGAAAGCCCCGAGGGCACCTCAAAACAGACGTCCCCCTCCTGCATGGGGATCCTGGAGGGTAGCGAGCGAGAGACCGTCCTTTTGTGCCTCTTGAGAGGGACCTCGGTGAGGTCGGCTTCATCCTCCACCCCCCTCGCCCAGGGCTCCAGTCCCCGTGCATGCTTCTGGCTCTCCCCGCGGTGGACTTCCGGGGCTCGGGGCGCAGCGGAAGGCTTCACCGGTGCAGTTGGTTTCGGGGCCGAGCTCGCACCGGGACGGGACGAGATAGCGCCCCCGGTCTTCTATCCTGCCTTCGCCGCCATGGTAGCTAAGAATTTGGATCGATCCATTTGCTTTGCAGAAAAGAGAAAACACGAAAGAGAGTTAGCGACGCTGGAAAGGGCAAGAAAAACCTATTAACATCTAAATAGATCGTCTAAAGACCTAACTTACCCAGGAAGCACGTGGGGCTGAGCCTGGCCCAGCTAAGAGCCTGCTCGGAAACCAGAACGTCGACTTACTGGATTGGCTCCCATATGCCGCCCTCGCCTTAGGTGAGGACGATTACCTCACCCTCGGGCAGTCGGCCTTTTGTAGGCACATGCCAATCCTCGCCATCGGATGGCCCGAAGAATATGAACTTCTCCTTCTATTCGTGAATGGAAGAAGGGACGGCTACTACCCCCGACCCAGCCACCCCACCCTAGTGTTTTTTGAAAGAAAAATACACCCAGCTTGGCTCATCCTTGCTGTGCCGAGGTGATTCTTATAAAAAAGAAAGGAGACTAGGAGGGTCAAACTAAATGGGATATTTTCAAGTTTCAACCAGACCAGAGACCCGAGGAGGATTCTCCACGAGTTCGGCGCTAGCTGGCCCCGGGCAAGATGGAAGCAACGAATCACCCTACATACCTCGGTTGGGAAGGGCAGACGCATTTCCGCCCGGAATACTTCCAAATACAGGGAAATCTCCTTGCCCTGCACCTGGTCCGCCCGCTCACCCTCTCTGGCTTAACGAAGAGAATAGTTAGAGGGGATATGGAATCGATCCCGGATCTCGGCAAGCTTGTCCACATTCCTCAAGACGGAGGGCGCGTTGCGGGCGTTCTTGACGCGCACCTTGGGAGCCTTTGTTGTCGCCCGACGGCGGGTGACTGGGGCGGCCCTGACTCTCAGATGCGAACCCGACACAGAGGACGAAGAAGAAGAAGAAGAACCCTCTTGGCTATCTGAAGCCGAAGAAGAGGAAGACTCTCTGGACTCGGCTCCAACAACTGGAGCCTCATCTTCCGACCCTACCCTAAGTATCTCTACAGACTCCCCATATGAAGACATCTAACCTGACTCAAAGGAATGGGCTGGCCGAGGAAAAAGCACGTGCGATCCGATCTAAAAGGAAGGAGCGCCGGACAATCTCTGACAACGAGGGTGAATTATGGTAGAAGTGTTGGCCCTAGGGGTTCCCTCCTATTTATGCACTCTACAGAAAGTATCTAACGGCCCAGATCAATTCCCGCCAAAACGAAGCGTCGTACCTGCCAGACGTCAAAACTCCATGTGGCGATCGGCCATTAGGGATGCCCCTTCGTTTGCAGGTGACAGTGACAGCCTGTCGCGTCCGCCTACCCGCGTCGGACACGTGGCCTGCAGCCCAACAGACGAACGAGCGAAACGGCGCACCCTCTTTAAAGCATGATCATTTCATTGATCCGCTGACGCCGTCGTGGATACGTGCGAAGATTCAGGCGAATGACGAGGTGACACATGGGACCAAGGATCGAAACGACGTAACTACCAAACGCCATGTCATTCCCGGGCGATCCTATTACGATTCCTTAGCACCAAATTGAGCAGAAGAAAGACCGAGCGGTGCTCCACCTCCATAGGCACCCTAATGTAGGGTTCCTAGGCACCCTAATGAGGTCTCACAAGGCATCAACAATGCCAATTTCAAAAATACGGTGCCGAGAAACCCTAGACTACGGATCGTTAGCTAGATGTCTAGGCGAAAAAGAAACTAGTTAACAACTTAACTAAAGTTTAAACGGAAATACAACCTTTGTAGATCCGGTGCTCCACCTCCATAGCTCCGCAACGAAGTCCCCTCGCTGTCCAAATGAATTCCCGGGCTCTAGCGTCGGCTTCGTCGAAGAAATGGCGAGCTAGGTTGTCGATGTCCATGCCGAAGATGATCTACGTCGAGGCATCGCTAGATCAAGCTCCAACTTCACCAAGTCAAGAAACTTGTGAAGAAAACACACTCTACTACTTGGCAAGAGGTAGAGGATGAAGAAATAGGAAGTGGGTAGACTTTAGAATTGGATTTCTCACTCTTTTTCTCACTTTTCCATTAAAGCTTTCAAGCTTTTTCTTGAAGTGAAGAAGAAGAAGATGAAGAATATGATAAGTGTTAATTCAAAAAGGAAAAGAAAATCAAACCTTATCATATTCAAACCATGGTTTAGTGTAGAGAATGAATCATGGTTAAATGGAATGGTTAGGGTCAAGCATGAGACAAAATGGTCACTTGGTCAAAGTCTTCATGAAGCTTCAAGAAAGATCAAAGAAAGCCACCATTTTTCTCTTTTGCTATTATTTTCCAAAACTAATAAATAAATGAATGAATGAATGAATAATTATAACCCTAACCATTCATATAATCATGGTTCAATCTTCACACAAACACAAGTAGACATGTATCATCAAACATGATACAATCAAGTGCACAAAACTATATCGAATATACAATGTGCACATCCGAGCGAGAAAATCCATCTTAAGTAAACCGATACTAGTTGATGCAAACTAATATATCAAATATATAATTATGCATTAAATCATTAAATCAACACTTGATTTAACGATCCGGTCATATCGCATATAACCGACTAGTATCCTATGTATCGGCTTATCGAATCAATACTTGATTCGATAACTAGGTTATATCGCATACAACCAATCGATACATTCATCGTGAGAATAGAATACGGTATCACATACACGCATTATTCTCGGTCCCGCACATATCTCATATGTACTCCTATTTCGTTTCGCTTGAGCCAGGAAACCTCTGTGTAGGACTCTAAAGACTCGTCAATACGCCGGCAGCAGGTGATGATCATATCAAACACCCACAAGCCACAAGCGGTCTGCTAAACGTAACGGCCACCCGGGTATTGAGCGATCTGAAGATCGACGAGCAAGCCCGCTCACACTCCAGTGAATCCAACCAGTAACACTTCCGTACAGTCCGGTCTGATCGTCTGATATGTCGCATATCTCACCTAGGGGTGGTAAACGTCAGACCCCAATAGCTCGATAAGTCGTGTCGATATGAGGTCTATAACAATTTGAGAAACTACTGGTAACACTTACCAGTATATCTCAACAACCCTGGCCAGGGATTTCCTGTTATAGCCAATCGAACACAGCGCAACATCAACCCCCTATACCGAGAGAGACGAATCCCCTCCTATCGCTCATTGCCTCCATGTGACTCGGGACTGTACCCAAAAACCACCGTTTTGCACGCCCTCTTGGACGTGGTAAGATGGAAATCAAAGCACAGTGGGAACCACACAAGACTCTATGACGATCTCGGGTCAACAGACTACTCTGTACCAGTGTCACCAGAGAACTGCCATCTGACGTGAGGTATAATACCATCTGGGAGTTCTCGGCGAGTCCGTCCAGTGTACCCAGTCTCTACTGAGCACCCGTATATCATCTCTGATGTCAAACACCAATGGATATGGGATCATCCATCGCCCATCTGTATGGGTCGAGAAGGTATACGCTAGTCTACTCTGGTATATCGATGCCCCGTCTCGATACACCCACGACTAGGGACTTTGAAGGATGTACTTATAGACTATCTGTCCCCACTAGTATGATCTGCATCATAGTCTAGGTAGTCAAGTACACATCCTAAGGGCTTTACCAACATGTAACAGAGAGACAATCAATGTATACGTTAAGGTAAAGAGTAACCAGATAGCATACTATCATGTCGAGCAAGAAAGTCCTCCCTATATATGTCCCAGCATCCACTACAATATACATCCAATGTACAGTAATGGCATCTAGGGCATACATATAACTAACAATCTCCCTCTTGCACTAGGGCCATCTGTAGCAGTGGTTGTAGTATCTCATACTCAACCATACCATAAAAGTCTCTCTCTGGGAACAGGCCTTTGTGAGTGGATCCGCTGTGTTGTCCTCTGAGTCTACTCTCCTGACCTCGATCCCCTGGAGATCAACCATCTCCATGATCAGGTGATACTGCCTTAGAATATGTCTGGATCACTGATGGGACCGGCGTTCCTCGGCATAAGCCACAACTCCATTGTCTCACAATGGTAGGAACGTAGTTCATCTCATGAACCAATATACACCCAAACAGCCTCTTCGGCAGCATCTTAAGTAGCGATGTATCCTGCCTTTATCGTCTAGTATGCCACGGTATCTAGCTTGGAACTCTTCCAACATACCGTCCCTTTACTGAGGGTATAGACAATACCTGTGACTGACATTCAGTCGTCTTTATCACCCTGGAACACTTCCAGTGATTTTCCCCAGGATCAACTGATACCATCTCACTACAACTAGTAAGAATCCTAACATCCAATTAGATCTATCTCATAGATCCAAAATCCAGGATTTAGTAGGTATCACTTTGATCCTATGTGGAGAATCATTGTGATAAGCGGAGATTGATCGAGCGTAGCATAGGAAACTCCTTCCCTATCAAGAGTATGTCATCTACGTACTCTACAAGAATTGTCACCATACTCCCTACTACCTTTTTGTTTATACAAGGTTCATCTACCATTTTGATGATGTCAACTTCTTTGACTAATTCATCAAAACAGATGTTCCAACTCCGCGATGCCTGCTTTATCCTATAAAGCATCTTGCACACGTTTCCGCTACTCCCACTGTCTACGAAGCCCTCTGGCTGTGTACTTATAGACGCACTCTTCTAAAATATCATTTAGAAAAGCAGTCATGACACCCAACCACCAGATATCGTAGTCATAGTATGTAGCCGTGACAAGTAGGATCTGGATGGACTTAAGCATAGCTACTTGAAAAGGTTTCATCATTATCCACACCTGGTCAATGATGCAAACTTTTAACAAGTCTAGCTTTGAAAGTTTCAACTTTTCCATCTACACCAAGTAATCTTCTCAAGATATACTTGCTCCTGATGGGGATTTAACCCTTCAGATATAGCAACCAAAGTCCATACTTTGTTGGTGTATAAGGATTCCATCTCAGATCGCTAAGCATCCAGCCATTCTTACAGAGTCTTACTCCTGATGGCCAGCTCGAAGCTAGTTAGGTCATCATCTCATGATGCAATCCTCGCTCCCACTGTCACAGAGCAACTGAAGTATCTCTCAGGTGGGTGAGGAACCCTACTAGATCGGCGGAGAGGCTGAGGTTCGTTGGAATCTACTGAATCCTTTAGTTCTACCAAATTATTTGCTGTATTTTGTATAGCTGGAACCTTTCCAGTTCTACATTACAGACCTTGCCTCGAGCTTGTCCGGATTTTGCTTTTAGACATTAGCCGGACAACCCCAAATCTTAACTAGCTTAAGACATGGGCTCTTCCCTTTCCATATCACATATGAAATGGTAGGCAACTGATTTGATTGGAACCTAATTCAATAGGTATGCAACTTCATAAGTGCATAACCCCCAAGAAGGAAATAGGTAACTCAGCAGTACTCATCATAGAGCACACAATATCAAATAGGGTGTATCTGCTCCGCCCCGATATACCATCGTCCTATGGTGTATACGGAGGAGTAATGCCGAGAGAGAATCTCATTCTTCTTTAAAATAGTCCAGGATTTCCGTGCTCAAGTATTCTCCTCCTCGATCTCATCAAAGGACATAATACTTATACCCGTATTTTGGTTCTCTACTTCTCGCTTATATTCTGTGAATATCTCAAAAGGTTCGGACTCATGTTTCAGCAGGAACATATGACTGAATCTTGAGAGATTATCAGAGAACGTAATGAAGTATAAAGAACCAGTCCTGGCATGTGTAGACAGGGGACCTACATACATCAACATGTATCATCCCAAGAGTTTACTAACTCCTTCTCTGTTTCCAATAAACAGGTCTATGGTCATTTTATCTTTGTGACATGACTGGCAAGTTTCATAAGATGTAAATTCAAACTGATTTAAATATGCATCTATATGTAACTTTAGCCAGTCAGGTCGCATTGATATGACCTAGTCTACAATACCTCAAGAGAGAATCGTTCAATTTTGAACTCTTCCTCTTGTGTGTGATCCGTATACTAAGAACTGTAGTTTGATTTAGAACGTCAATGCTTTTAGATAACGTGCCTGAACCGATCAACTTTTGATATAGGAAATGTTCAAAACATTATCCAACAATACAAAATTTTATCATTTCTTTACTACTAAAGAGACTGATATGATTTTGTATATCAGGTTCGGTATCTAATAGCATTCGTTCAGAATCAATGTATTTGTAATACAGGGTGACAGTGACCAACAGACTTGGCTGCAACACTTGCCCCGTTTTCTGTCTCATGAAACTTATCACCCGTTCTCAGTTTTTCTACCTTTTTGCAGCCCTATGTAACAGATTACATATCTGGGATCCTGATCCGGTATCATATACCAAGGATGCGGAGGATACTGAGAAATAGTTCTGTATAATGAACACACCCGAAGATGATGCATCAACATGCACTCTCTTCGTTTGGGCGGCACGGGAATTCTGGTAATCCCTAATTTCCTGCTCTGTCTTATAACAATTATAAGGTGGAGCGGGACCAACGTTCCCCAGCTCAGTATAACAAGCGGGTTCGGTCAATAATCCGTTTTATTATCTTGATTAAGGCGTGATATGGTCGCTACCTGGAGAGAGAGAAGAAAAACACTCAGCGTGCGCTCTTGCAAGAATAGATTGGTTATTATTTTATCTAATCAGGATGGCTCCCACTGCTTTTTATCAAATCTTCCTTCAAACCCTAAAAGGAAAGACTAGCCGGGATTAATTACACACTACAAGTTCGCCAATCTTTCAGCCAGGCCAGTGTCGGTACTTTGAGGGAGGTCCCCCGTGCTTTCGCACGAACCTAATTAATGTAAACCTCGTTTTCCCAGAGGCGTAACCCCGTTGACACCTTTCTAGACACCTACTTGATCGGCTAATTGTAATGTGTAAAACTCTCCCAGGAGTAACTCTTACTCGCAGCGGGTATCGGGATCCAACTATCTCATAGAAGGTATGCAATCTCATTGCAAATTTCAACACTTGAAATTCCGGACATTATTTTGCCCCGAACGATCTATGACCTTGACAAGGTCAACAAACCATAGACCGCAAGTCAAGTTCAACCCGTCATTTCTTGATTGAATCAAACCCACCCGCACGACCCTTTACAAGGTCAACAAGGCCGCACGACTACCCTAACCCAATCTGCATCATATGCATAAGCAGATAAATACTGGTTAGCTACCGCACACTGCGCCTTGACTAGGTCAACAAACGCAGCACGAATACTAAACAGGATTTATCTGAAATGACGGAGGGCTACGACAGGTTTTTCTGAAAACCTATTGCGTAATGAACTTGATATCGTTGTAGGATCGAATGAATTTTGAAATGGAGTGCTTTTGAGGCTTTTCTAGTTTTGCTAAAGGGGTCACTCCCGGTGAAGGGATCGTCGGCCCTTTCCTCGTCGAATGAGGTGCGGGATATATCATATATATCACTGTGCAAAGCAGAACTCTTAAAAGCAATCAAAAGACAAACCGAGTGTGTAGCATCTGCCAGTTATTGCTAAAGGAGTCACTCCCGGTGAAGGGATCTCGGTCCTTTCCTTATCGAATAAGGTGTAGGATATATCATATATACCTCTGTGCAAAGCAAGAACTGTAGCTACCTGTTTTATTTTGAAATTCGATTCTACAACATCTTAGGTTTCTTTTATTTCATTAATCACATTAATGAAGTCCCATCATTTAAATACCTAAACATCACAGATAGATATGACGTACACTTATGCCATCCGCATTCGCCTCGATGTCCCCTCGTGCACCGTTAGGTTAGGTAACTAACGACAGAGCAGGGCAGGGCTAGCGCGGGTGTCAAACATAAGTAACGTCTATATAATATATCATATATACTATATACTATATCTATCACAGAACATCACATGATCACATCACAGATATCGCAGCAGAAGAAACATATGAAATATTGGATATACTAGGACGTCCGTGTTTTCAATACGAGCCAGTATAAAACACGGATTCCACGGTCGTGATGAATAGCCAAACCCACACCCCTAGACCCCTACGAGAGCGGCAAGCAACCCTACCAATTCTAGAGTTAGGAGACCCGGACTCGACTTCTCGAGTTGGTCTCCCACTGAACTCCAGAACCCGGTTACTTGTGCCCTCCTCCTTGGGTCTATCCTAGTGCGGAAAAGTAAATAATATACAAAGGGTGACAACTTCCGCAACCTGGAAGTTCCCCAATAAAAGAATATTACATTCAAGTTTTTACATGAATGAAAATGAAAAACACTCATCTCACATAAAAACCCCCGGCTATTCAAACACGACGATCCAATATAACATATCCAGCAACACATAACATCACCTGTCATCAACGTAAGTAAATATGCGCATCCCAATTGTCGTTGACATATAGCAACGAAACCGGCGATATCACATATTACACTTACGGTCACAGAAAAGAAAGTGTAAAACTACAACAGTTGGAATCCGCAATCTCCATAGACATCGCATGCCTGACCAAATGAATTACTTAGACATCGCATACCTAACAATTATAAACCCCGCATTTTAGTCTCATTATCGAAAACTCTTTTCAATATCAAGTCGGGGAATTCAACAAGATTCCCGACATCCTGATCGAATGCTCGTCGCAAACTTCAGTAGGCGGCCGCACCCCCGACGCCGTCGACGAAGTGCACCAAGGCGGAACACCGCCACCGCGAGCACCCAAACGGATGCTTTCGGCGACGGGGTTCTCCTACAGTCACTTGGTCGGGGCTATGGAGTGAGGCTGTCTATTAAGTTTACCCGGCGAGTATCCGCGTAAGCTACGTGATTGCGACGGACTTTTGATCACATCAAAATTCCGTGGCAACCGATCATGTGAGACTAAACTGCTACGTTTATAACATTCATTTAGTTATCTCATAACTTATTGTGAATTCCAATTATTGTATCACATTCCAGATAAACAGAAAATGTCAAACTTTTCGATCGAACAGTCAAACACCCAAGTTTTCCCGATACAGCTCAACACATGAAATAAGTCTAACAACATTCCGTTCGTGCCTCAGTACCAACGGTCCAGCCGTAGAAGGGTCAAGCCAACGCCTCACATGTGGCACGCCGTACTGCCCCAAACCCGAAGGTTCAAAGGGCAGTTCAAGACGGTCACATAATCGAGTTAAGGTTTGTTGTCTTCTAGAGGGTCCATCGCGTTACTTGCACTACTTAGAACGTCGTTAAACTACGGAAAAATCCAACACTTGGAAATTTCCCGACAGGGGAAAAATTGGGTATTTATATCCGGTCGAACTTTTTAACATATTCTAAAATTTATCCGGAAAGACACATAGACAAAATTTGATAATCCGATCGAACATTCGAATCCCCAAAACAACCCAGAAAATTCAACTCTTGAATAAAATTTAAAAAATACCCAAAGAACTCAGCACAGTTAAATAGGAATTACTGTGAAAATAGGTATGGCTGACGTCATCAAGTGGCGGCGGAACCGCCGCACGATGCATGCTCGTGCCGCGGTTCCGCGCCTGTTTAAAATCCAAACAATGTCGTATTTGCACAGTAATTCTTACAATTTCCTGCTGGGTTTTCTGCATATTTTTAATTTGGAAAAATCCACGATTTTAGAAAAGGACAGAGAGCTATTTTGGGTTCAAGTTTTCGGTTCGATCGGACTTCAAATTGCATCTAGACTTCGTCTAAGGCTCTAGTTAGGCTCTGATACCACTGTAGGGTTCCTAGGCACCCTAATGAGGTCTCACAAGGCATCAACCATGCCAATTTCAAAAATACGGTGCCGAGAAACCCTAGACTACGGATCGTTAGCTAGATGTCTAGGCGAAAAAGAAACTAGTTAACAACTTAACTAAAGTTTAAACGGAAATACAACCTTTGTAGATCCGGTGCTCCACCTCCATAGCTCCGCAACGAAGTCCCCTCGCTGTCCAAATGAATTCCCGGGCTCTAGCGTCGGCTTCGTCGAAGAAATGGCGAGCTAGGTCGTCGATGTCCATGCCGAAGATGATCTACGTCGAGGCATCGCTAGATCAAGCTCCAACTTCACCAAGCCAAGAAACTTGTGAAGAAAACACACTCTACTACTTGGCAAGAGGTAGAGGATGAAGAAATAGGAAGTGGGTAGACTTTAGAATTGGATTTCTCACTCTTTTTCTCACTTTGCCATTAAAGCTTTCATGCTTTTTCTTGAAGTGAAGAAGAAGAAGATGAAGAATATGATAAGTGTTAATTCAAAAAGGAAAAGAAAATCAAACCTTATCATATTCAAACCATGGTTTAGTGTAGAGAATGAATCATGGTTAAATGGAATGGTTAGGGTCAAGCATGAGACAAAATGGTCACTTGGTCAAAGTCTTCATGAAGCTTCAAGAAAGATCAAAGAAAGCCACCATTTTTCTCTTTTGCTATTATTTTCCAAAACTAATAAATAAATAAATGAATGAATGAATAATCATAACCCTAACCATTCATATAATCATGGTTCAATCTTCACACAAATACAAGTAGACATGTATCATCAAACATGATACAATCAAGTGCACAAAACTATATCGAATATACAATGTGCACATCCGAGCGAGAAAATCCATCTTAAGTAAACCGATACTAGTTGATGCAAACTAATATATCAAATATATAATTATGCATTAAATTATTAAATCAACACTTGATTTAACGATCCGGTCATATCGCATATAACCGACTAGTATCCTATGTATCGGCTTATCGAATCAATACTTGATTCGATAACTAGGTTATATCGCATACAACCAATCGATACATTCATCGTGAGAATAGAATACGGTATCACATACACGCATTATTCTCGGTCCCGCACATATCTCATATGCACTCCTATTTCGTTTCGCTTGAGCCAGGAAACCTCTGTGTAGGACTCTAAAGACTCGTCAATACGCCGGCAGCAGGTGATGATCATATCAAACACCCACAAGCCACAAGCGGTCTGCTAAACGTAACGGCCACCCGGGTATTGAGCGATCTGAAGATCGACGAGCAAGCCCGCTCACACTCCAGTGAATCCAACCAGTAACACTTCCGTACAGTCCGGTCTGATCGTCTGATATGTCGCATATCTCACCTAGGGGTGGTAAACGTCAGACCCCAATAGCTCGATAAGTCGTGTCGATATGAGGTCTATAACAATTCGAGAAACTACTGGTAACACTTACCAGTATATCTCAACAACCCTGGCCAGGGATTTCCTGTTATAGCCAATCGAACACAGCGCAACATCAACCCCCTATACCGGGAGAGACGAATCCCCTCCTATCGCTCATTGCCTCCATGTGACTCGGGACTGTACCCAAAAACCACCGTTTTGCACGCCCTCTTGGACGTGGTAAGATGGAAATCAAAGCACAGTGGGAACCACACAAGACTCTATGACGATCTCGGGTCAACAGACTACTCTGTACCAGTGTCACCAGAGAACTGCCATCTGACGTGAGGTATAATACCATCTGGGAGTTCTCGGCGAGTCCGTCCAGTGTACCCAGTCTCTACTGAGCACCCGTATATCATCTCTGATGTCAAACACTAATGGATATGGGATCATCCATCGCCCATCTGTATGGGTCGAGAAGGTATACGCTAGTCTACTCTGGTATATCGATGCCCCGTCTCGATACACCCACGACTAGGGACTTTGAAGGATGTACTTATAGACTATCTGTCCCCACTAGTATGATCTGCATCATAGTCTAGGTAGTCAAGTACACATCCTAAGGGCTTTACCAACATGTAACAGAGAGACAATCAATGTACACGTTAAGGTAAAGAGTAACCAGATAGCATACTATCATGTCGAGCAAGAAAGTCCTCCCTATATATGTCCCAGCATCCACTACAATATACATCCAATATACAGTAATGGCCTCTAGGGCATACATATAACTAACACTTTAAAGAATGATCATTTCATTGATCCGCTGACGCCGTCGTGGATACGTGCGAAGATTCAGGCGAACGACGAGGTGACACATGGGACCAAGGATCGAAACGACGTAACCACCAAACGCCATGTCATTCCCGGGCGATCCTATTACGAATCCTTAGCGCCAAATTGAGCAGAAGAAAGACCGAGCGGACCACTCTCGACCCGACCATTGGATAGGTCGGAACGAGAGTGGGGGGTTAATGATTATGCTCATAAGTGGTGTCTCCTCAGATTACGACACGTGGAAGATGACGTGTCCCGGACTCTACGGGATTGGAATAAATGAGCCGTATCGGAGACATTCCCCGGGGCCCCTTCTCGGTGGACGTACCCGACCTTTCGGGAGACCTCCCTGAAGACATTCCACCTTTATCTAGGAGACTGCCAACAGCTCATCTTCGAGCTTCCTTAGTCTCCTCACTTGCCTCCGAGCTTTCTCTCGTGCCGAGCTTCCTCGACCTCCTACTCATTTCCGAGCTCCAAGCATGCCGAGCTTCCTCGACCTCCCCCGATCAACCGAGATTGCAGAGCCCTAACGCCTCCGCAACGGCTCCGTGTATCTCGCCAAAGCGGGATAACCGCCGCCCCACGTCATGCGTCCCACGCTGGCGCGTCCCCCCATTAATGAGTGTATCCCGTGATTAGTGAATGTATCCCGTCATTCACGTACGCATAACGTCAGAGGCGTAACCGAAGGAGAAGATCTCGCGCATGCTCGCTCCATGTGACCACTATAAAGCCCCTTTATCAGATGACTCAGGTAAGGCAACTTGAACCCAATAAGCCACTACTCTGCTCAAATTTTTCGGCTAACTTGATCGTCGGAGGGTCTTCCGGTGGTCACCCATCCCGAGACTTCTTTGCAGGTAGCTCGGCCTCCACCTCAAACTCAACCCATTAAGATCCACATAATCAAGGAGGCAACCTCCGAATCCAATCTCAACCATTCAGCAACGCTCGCGGCAGATCGACGGAGGACAACATCTAAAGGAGATGAAGGCCTCCATCAGATTCCTTTTTCTAGTCTTGTTCATACTGTTATCTTATTTAAACTGAGACTTAAGAAATTTTAAAAATAAAGAACATACTCAATAAATTGCATATAAATAATGTACATGTAATGTTGCTATCAACCTTCATTGTTTCCCAACTAGCTATTTTGAACATGCTATGTCCACTTTAAAGGAAACAAATATTTTTATCATTTATTTTGTTTGACGTACAAAACATACTTAATAATTTCTCATTTGGAAATCAACCGCACTTCATTTCAAGGACCGAACTTGCAATCTCTCATATTGGAATGGAAATTGAATCCAACTGAGCAAAGTCCAATTGGTGAGTAAATTTTATTGATAGTTTAAAAGGTGAGTAATATAGCAAGGAAGGGAGAGAGATTTTAAATTTTGGAAAGTTATATCTTATAATGAGATGATGATAAGATTATTCTCATTTCTTATACTCATTTAAAATCTTAATCTTTAAACGTAAGCCTTGTTCTCTCAAAGAATGGAGTATTATATTAAACTGAAAATTTTGAATGCATGTATAATATGTTTAAAATACTAAGTCCATGATTTTGCAATTTACAAATATTAGCATTATCTTTTTAAAACCGAAAGTTTCGGTAGAAAAATAAAAATTAAGGCTTAATATAGAAGTTGGTAAAAATGTCTTTAGGACGTTAGAGCCCAAAATCAAGGGTTTAGTCCCTAGTGAAGAAAGCTTTTTATGAACTCCCTAGTTTTAAATATTTTTTTTTGTTTTAGCCCTTTATATATTAGCTACTTTATAGCTTTTTCTATGCCAATACAGTCCTCTAACAATTTTTTCGGACCCAGAAATTAAAACATAATGCTCTCGGTACCCAAGGGCATAAACACAATTTTCACATAGAAGTTTCAAGAAGAACTTGATGAGCCGAGGGAAAATATATGTTTCCCATAGTCAAATGCGAAAAGATTTTGATCCTTGTGTGAATGATGCAAGTGAGCATTGACAATGTTGAGATGCATTTCGTTTAAAATAAGGCCCTTCCCTATGAGCCAAGCCACCATTGATGAAACTCATCAGTTCTATTCTTTTGTTGTTATTCCCTAGTTGCAGAATAATTGGTAATCATTGGAGGACCCTATTATTGAATTTTGATGCACCAATCTTTTTTTATAATGCAATTGTAGCTTTCACTGCATTTAAACTTGGACGTTACGATGAATGTTGTGTAATTTATTTCTATGTCTTAACACGTCTTGCAGGTTGAAGACCTATTGAGCGGAAACATGGATTTTTGTGCCGCGTTAATCAAACCTAAATTGCTCTTCAATATACCAAAACCTTAAAGTTATGACAAAAGCTGAGAATTTTATTTTTATATTTTAAATATATAGGTCAGAATCCAACCACTCTTGAAAAATCCAGCTCTCTGTGCCATGTAAAGTACTATATTTTCTAAAAGTGTAAACCCCAATTGTGGGTGTGGCATAACGATATACCAACCTGAGGGAAGCCTTGATGCAAACAAAATAAAAATAAATTGCCATTGTGGAATGTCCATTTCACTGAATTTAAAGTCCGAAGTTTTGACGAAGGTTGAGTGATTTATTTCTATGTTCTAACACTTCCTCCATGCCAAAGACCCTTTTGGTCAAAACATGGGTATTTATGCAGCGGTAATCAAACCTAAATTGCTCTGATACCATATGAAATGTTACTTCCACCATACCA
Source organism: Agapanthus africanus (assembly GCA_030015575.1). Taxonomy (NCBI): domain Eukaryota; kingdom Viridiplantae; phylum Streptophyta; class Magnoliopsida; order Asparagales; family Amaryllidaceae; genus Agapanthus; species Agapanthus africanus. Next base: position 758,792,169 of record CM057340.1, read on the forward strand.
AAACTCTAAAGTTATGATAAAAGTTGAGAAATTTATTTTTATATTTTAACAGTCATGTATAGGTTTGAATCCAACACCTCTCTGATAATCCAATTCTCTAATGCCATGTCAAAGACAACATTTCCTAAGAGTTTAAACCCTTAGGGTGTGGCATAACGATATACCTACCAACCAGACGTAATCCTTAATGTACACAAAATAAAAATCAATTGTCTTCAAAACTAATTAAGCAGAAAATTAATCCAAGATCAATTCAAAAGGTTACTAGGGAATGCTAAATTTTCAGTTTATATATCTCTCATCACTTTTTTCTCCCAAACAGCATAATCTTTTCCAGAAGCAGCAAGTTGAAATCCAGGAGGCACCAAGTTGCCAACATCATCCTTTGGCCCTATCTTTGCAATCACCTTCTTCGTAGACTGCTGCCACATACCGGTCGTTGTCCGAAGCGATGATGCGCAGGGTGTTATTTGGTTGTATGCCATTGTTAATCCTGATTGATGCAAGCTTTGCTTCTCTCTTCTTTCAGGTTCCAATCAAACAAATGGTCATTGATGGAGGCCTTGATCTCCTTCAGATATTGTTCTCCGTCGATCAGTTGCGAGCGTTGATGAGCGTCGATGAAGAGTTGAGATTGACGTTGATGATTGTCTTCTTGAGCGTATGAATTTCAATGGGTTGATTTTGGGTTGAAACCGAGCTACCTCCAAAGAAGTCCCGGAATGATTGAACCACCGTGGACCCTCCGACGATCAAGTTAGCCGAGAAATTTGAGCAGAGTAGTGGCTTGTTGGATTCAAATTGCCTTACCTGAGTCGTCTAGGAGAGGGGTTTTTATAGTGGCCTCATGGAGCGAACTGGCGCGAGGTCTTCGCCGTTGGTTACGCCACTAGTGTTACGCCTGCGTGAATGACGAGATCACCCCATTAATGACGAGATATGCTCGTTAATGGAGGGATACGGCGGCGTGGAACACGGGATGTTGGGTGGCGGATATCTCGCTTCTGGCGAGATACGCGGAGCCGTGGCGGAGACGTTTGGGCTTTGCGTCCTTGGTTGCTCGGTAGAACCGGGGAGGCTTAGCTCGTCGGGAGGCGAGCGGGAGGCCGAGGAAACTCGGTTCTGTGATAGCCCGGAGGCGAGCTGGGAGGGTTGAGGAAGCTCAACATGTATGAGGGCTTGGAGGCGAGCCGATGGTTGTTTGTAAGGCGAGCATATGAGTGCTCTGGGAGGCCATCGAAGGTCGGGTCAACCCTCGGGGCGAAACTTGGGGAATGCCTTCAATGTATTGTGTTTGCCCCTGTCCCGTGAGCCCTGGGACACGTCATCCACCACGTGTCATGATATGGGAAATTCCTACTTATGAGTATCATCATTAGCCCCCCACTCTCGTCCCGACCTATTTATGGGTCGGGTCGAGAGTGGTCTGATCGGTTTTCTGGACGCAGACTGTTGCCAAAAAATTAGCGGCGCGGATTTCCGGGACGACTCGGTGAAGGGCAGTTATGTCGTTAGGATTTATGAGCCCGCGTGGCGTACCCCCGGCGCTTGGATCTTTGCGCGCATTTTTGATGACATCGGTGAATCAGGGAAAGGATCGTGCTTTAAAAAGGGGGCGCCGATTCGCTCGTACGTCTGTTGAGGTGCAGACCACGCGTCGAAAGCGGGTTAGCGGACGCGACAGGCTGTCACTGTCGCCTGCGATCTAAGGGTCTTCCCCAATGGTCGTTCGACACGTAGAGACTCGACGGCTGGCGGACGTGAAGTTTCGTTTTGGTGGGAATTAATCTGAACCGTTGGATGTCTTTCCTGGAGGGTATAAATAGGAGGGGACCCTCATAAGGCCAACACTTCCTTCATAATTTCCCTTCGTTGCTGAAGATTGCCCGGTGCTCCTACCTTTTAGATCGGATCGCCCGTGCTTTTTCCTCGGCCAGCCCCTTACTTTGAATCAGGTTAGATGTCTCCATCTGGAAAGTCTGTAGAGGTAGTTAGGGAAGAGTCGGGCGATGAGGTTCCAGTTGTTGGAGCCGAGTCCGGAGGATCTTCTTCCTCTTCGGCTTCAGATAGCCAAGAGTGTTCATCTTCTTCTTCGTCCGCTGTGTCGGGGTTGCATCCGAGAGTCAGGGCCATCCGCGTCGCTCGTCGCCAGGCGACGGTAAGGGCCTCTAAGGTGCGCATCGGGAACGCCCGTGATGCGCCCTCCGTCTTGAGGGATGTGGGCGAGCTTGTCGAGATTCGGGCTCGTTTCTATATCCCCTCTGATTATTCTCTCCATTTAGCTAGGGAGGGAGAACAGGCGAATCAGGTGCAGGGTAAGAAGATTGCTTTGTATTTGGAAGCTTTTCGGGTAGGAATGCGTCTGCTCTTCTCAACCGAAGTATGCGGGATGCTTCGTTGTTTCTAACTTGCTCCGGGCCAGCTAGCGCCAAACTCGTGGAGGCTCCTCCTCGGGTCTCTGGTCCGGTTGAAACTAGAAAATATATCTTTTAGTTTGACCCTCATAGTCTCATTCCTTTGTTATAAAAATCATCCCGGAACCAATAAGGATGAGCCGAGTTGGGTGTATTTTTCCTTCAAAAAACGCAAGGGTGGGATGGCCGGGTCGGGGGTAGTAGTCGTCCCTTCCTCCATTCAAACTGAAAGGAGAAGTATATATTCGTCGGGCCACCCGAGGGTGAGAATTGGCTTGTGCCTATACAGTGGCACAGGGCCGACTTCCCGAGGGTGAGGCAGTCGTCCTCACCCGAGGCGAGGGCGGTATCCATATGGGAGCCAATCCAATAGGCCGACGTTCTGCTTTCTGAGCAGGCCTTGAGCTGGGCTGGGCTCAGCCTTGTGCGCTTTCTGGGTAAATTAGGGCCGTCGTAGACAATCTATTTAGACTTTGATGAATTTTCTTTGCCCTTTTCAATGTCACTAACTCTCTTTGTGTATTCTCCTTTCTACAGAGCAAATGGACCGATCCAAATTCTTAGCCACCATAGCCGCGAAGGCAGGAAGGAATACCGGTGGCACTAGCTCGTCCCGACCTGGTTCAAGCTCGGCCGTGAAGCCAACTGCACCGGCGAAGCCTTCCGCTTCGCCCTGAGCCCCGAAAGTCAGCCGCGGGAAAAGCCAGAAGAACGCAGGGGAACCGGAGCCCCAGGCGAAGGGGTGGAGGATGAAGCCGGCCTCACTGAGGCCCCCCTGAAGAGGCATAAAAGGACGGTCTCTCGCTCTCCATTCTCCGGGATCCCCGTGCAAGAGGGGGATGCCTGTTTTGAGGTGCCTTCAGGGCTTTCCATTGCCGATAGCCTGCTTTCGGATATGGAACGATCGGCCGGGAGCAAAATTCCTCGGGGAACCCTAAAGGCCCAAGTGGTTGCCATCGCTCAGGAGGCGGTTCAGGTCGGTATCTGTTTTCCTTTAAGGATTTTGTCAAGTATTTTTCCTCAGATCGAACATTTTTAACCCCCTTTTGCTACTTTCCTCAGGTCTTCCAACATTGCGCCCTCATCATCAACATGGAGTCCGAGAAGATTGCCCCAGCCATGAGGAAGGCGGGCGAATCGTCCTCGTGGGAGGAGGACCTGTGCATGGAGCTGCAGCAGGCAAGGGAGAGGAAATCCATCCTCGAAACCCGGATGGCCGCTGAGCAGTTGACGAACTCCAAGTGTAAGGAGTCCGTCTGACTTTAGAGTGAAACCAACAAGGTCATCCATGATAAGTTAGAGGAGGCTAAGGTGTTTAACGTAACTATGAAGAAGTCACGGGATGCCTGCAAGAGGGACACCCAGGCGGCTCTTGAAGCGGTGAAACTTGCCGATCTCCGGGCTTCGAAGTCCGTGGAGAGGTATAAGGTGTCAGACCAGTTCTACGCCGACCTCACCGAAGCCTTGGCTATTGTTTGGCACCAGGCCCTCGACGCTGTCAAGGCGTCGATACCGGGGTTTGCTGACGATGAGCTTCGGCTCCAGTTCTCTCTCTCCGAGGATGCACCGCAGGGGGAGACTGCTGGGAGTGCCGCCAGGGGATAGGCTTCCGGTGGAAGCACCGACCTAGAGGCCACCATTTCAGTCCCCGATGCTGGTGTCGAGCAGGGAGAGACCCTCCCCGGTCCCGAGGCCTGAGCTTTCCTGCTTTTTTCTCTTTACTTTTTCAAATTTTGTAAGCCTCCGGGCACCTTTTGTAAGGCTGAGGAGCCCAGAATACTTTGTAAAGTCTTTCAGAACATAAATAAAACTGGGTTTATTTTCCTCTGCATGGCAATGTGTTTCTTGCGTGAGTACTTGAGCTTGTCGGTCTTTTCCTCGATCCAAGTGTTGGGCCGTAGGTCAATGGCCGGCCTTTTAGATGGCAATCACCCATCGAGTGTATGTCAGTTAATTGCCAAGTGCAGGAAGGTCAGAGCCCTCCCGTCCCCGGAGTCGAGGTGGCGATCGTTCACTTATGATACATCGGAAGACCTCTCTGTGTAGGGAGGTCGGTATTTGACCATTCCTTAGAGTCGGACCGACGACTACGTCTCTTACCGTAAGTTGACTAACAGCCAAGTCAGAATTGGTCGGTATTGACTGGTTCCCCTGCGATTTAGTTCCTAGACCTTCGTCTTGAGACGATAGGAATTTATCACTCGGATTGACCGAGCAGGGAAGCTGCCCGGTGGCCTCATGGTGAGGACTTTGATCCTTAGCGCAGGTGGGTAGGAAGTTACCCGTTAAGGATTGACCGAGTAGGGAAGCTGCTCGGTGGCCTCATGAGTAGGGCTTTAGATCCTTGGCGAAGATGGGTAGGAATCTACCCGCTAGGGATTGACCGGGCAGAGAAGCTGCTCGGTGGCCTCTTGGAGAGGGCTTCGGTCCTTAGCGCAAGTGGGTAAGAAGTTACCCGCTAAGGATTGACCGAGTAGGGAAGCTGCTCGGTGGCCTCTTGGTGAGAGCTTCGATCCTTAGCGCAGGTAGCTAGAAAGTTACCCGCTAAGGATTGACCGAGTAGGGAAGCTACTCGGCGGGCTCGTGAGGAGGGCTTTAGATTCTTGGTGAAGATGGATAGGAATCTACCCACCAGGGATTGATCGAGCATGGAAGCTGCTCGGTGGTCTCTTGGTGAGGGCTTCAATCCTTAGCGCAGGTAGGTAGGAAATTACCTACTAAGGATTGACCGAGCAGGGAAGCTTCTCAGTGGCCTCGTGAGGAGGGCTTTAGATCCTTGGCGAAGATGGGTAGGAATCTACCCGCCAGGGATTGACCGAGCAAGGAAGCTGCTTGGTGGTTTCTTGGTGAGGGCTTTGATTCTTAGTGCAGGTGGGTAGGAAGTTACTCGCAAAGGATTGACCGAGAAGGGAAGCTTCTTGGTGGCCTCGTAAGGATGGCTTTAGATCCTTGGCGAAGATGGGTAGGAATCTACCCGCCAGGGATTGACCGAGCGGGAAAGTTTCTCGATGGCCACTTGGTGAGGGATTCGATCTTTAGCGCAGGTGGGTAGGAAGTTACCCGCTAAGGATTGACTGAGCAGGGAAGCTACTCGGTGGCCTCGTGAGGAGGGCTTTAGATCTTTGACGAAGATGGGTAGGAATCTACCCGCCAGGGATTGACCGAGCAGGGAAGATGCTCGGTAGCCTCTTGGTGAGGGCTTTGATCCTTAGCGCAGGTGGGTAGGAAGTTACCCACTAAGGATTGACCGAGCAGGGAAGCTGCTCGATGGTCTCGTGATGAGGGCTTTAGATGCTTGGCGAAGATGGGTAGGAATCTACCCGCCAGGGATTGACCGAGCAGGGAAGCTGCTCGGTGGCCTCTTAGTGAGGACTTCGATCCATAGCGCAGATGGGTAGGAAGTTACCCGCTAAGGATTGACCGAGCAGAGAAGCTGCTCGGTAGGCTCATGAGGAAGGCTTTAGATCCTTGGCGAAGATGGGTAGGAATCTACCCGCCAGGGATTGACCGAGCAGGGAACCTGCTCGGTGGCCTCTTGGTGAGGGCTTCGATCCTTAGCGCAGGTGGGTAGGAAGTTACTCTTTAAGGATTGACCGAGCAGGGAAGCTGTTTGGTGACCTCGTGAGGAGGGATTTAGATCCTTGGCGAAGATGGGTAGAAATCTACCCGCCAGGAATTGACCGAGCAGGGAAGCTGCTCGGTGGCTTCTTTATGATGGCTTCGATCCTTAGTGTAGATGGGTAGGAAGTTACCCGTTAAGGATTGACCGAGAAGGGAAGCTGTTTGGTGGCCTCTTGGTGAGGGCTTCGATCCCTAGTGCAGGTGGGTAGGATGTTACCCGCTAAGGATTGACCGAGCAGGAAAGCTGCTTGGTGGCCTCGTGAGGAGGGCTTTAGATGCTTGGCGAAGATGGGTAGGAATCTACCCGCCAGGGATTGACCGAGCAGGGAAGTTGCTAGGTGGCCTCTTGGTGAGGGCTTCGATCCCTAGCGCAGGTGGGTAGGAAGTTACCCACTAAGGATTTACCGAGCAGGGAAGCTGCTCGGTGGGCTCGTGAAGAGGGCTTTAGATCTTCGGTAAAGATGGGTAGGAATCTACCCGCCAGGGTTGACCGAGCAGGGAAGCTGCTCGGTGGCCTCTTGGTGAGGGCTTCAATCCTTAGCACAGGTGGATAGGAAGCTACCCGCTAAGAATTGACCAAGCAGGGAAGCTGCTCGGTGGCCTCGTGAGGAGGGCTTTAGATCCTTGGCGAAAATGGGTAGGAATCTACCTGCCATGGATTGACTGAGCAGCGAAGCTGCTCGGTGGCCTCTTGGTGAGGGCTTCGATCTTTAGCGCAGGTGGGTAGGAAGTTACCCGCTAAGGATTGACCGAACAGGGAAGCTGCTCGGTGGCCTCGTGAGGAGGGCTTTAGATTCTTGGCGAAGATTGGTAGTAATCTACCCGCCAGGGATTGACCGAGCAGGGAAGCTGCTCGGTGGCCTCTTGAGGAGGGCTTCGATCCTTAGCGCAGGTGTGTAGGAAGTTACCCGCTAAGAATTGACCGAGCAAGGAAGCTGCTCGGTGGCCTCTTTTCGCCTTTATGGGGCATTGGTCTGTCTCTCTTGTCCCGTAAAATCTGGGAGATAGGCCGTCGCAGACAACACGTGGCAGAAATGCACGGGCAAGGCGTGACGCTCCGTAGTGCGGGTCGTTCCAACTTCCATTGACCGCTTGAGGGCATGGTCTTTGTATTAGGAATTTTGAAAAGATTCCGTGATTCGCGCTGCTGCACGCGCAAAGTTCAGCCTTTAGGGATTCTGTTGGGGCTATAAATAGCGAAGGTATGTTGGTTTCTTTTAGCTTTGTGTTTCTGAAAATGGCCGGGTTTATTTATAGCATCAAGGAGATCATTTCCTTCGACGACGTGTATCTTTATGACCCAGAGTGCTCTGAGGAGACGTACCAAGGGGCGATAGAGCGTGTGGAGGGCCACTTTGGTCGCCTACTCCCCCAGCGATCACCTCTCCTTCAATTGCTTATTTACGCGATTTGGAGGATGTCCCCGGATCTGAACAATGCCTTGTCCGAGCAGCTGAAGGAAGAGGAGGTTGATAAGTTGCACACGCTCCATCACTTCGGCGCGATCTCGAAGAGCAGGCGGGATCGCTCGGTGGCCCTTCTTCTGGAGTCTTTCCAGAAAAGGCTGATCGCTGACTCCTGTCCGGCGGGTGCGGTCTCCGGCCCTTCCATGGCATCTCGAGTCTACGGGCACCATGAAAGGGAGCGGGCTGAAGAAGCTAGGGCTCGGCTGGCAGAAATCTCCTTGGAGTACCATCAGCAGTGCTTTCTTAATCCCCGGCCCCCTTTATTATAACAATAATTTTTTTTGTGTAAGGCTGAGGAGCCCATAATACCCTTTAATGAATAAAGTTCCTTTTCTTTCCTCGTTCATTCTACGGACTTAATTAAGTGCTGACAAGAATTACATTATTATAAAAAGGAATACGCTTTATTTAAACAACTTAAACTTTTCAGCGTTGTAAGGTCGGAGTTTCCCGAGCAGGGTCCTAGCTAACGACCATAATTTGGCCGATGGTTAATTCCTCGGGAGAGATCGGATCTTTTTGTTCTCATTCCGCCTGCCGCTTGTGCCGCAGGTACTTCGCCAGGTGGACAAAGCGGATCAACCCCTCGATGTAGTCGCGGAGTTGTTTGCAGTTTTCGGTCGGGTGGCCCTGCGACCTATGGAAGGCGCGGTACGGGCCTTGGATACGTTTAGCTGCTATATGGGTGACTGGCGGGAGCTTGAAGAATCTCTCACCCTTCGCCTCCTCCATTAGCTCGGTCTGGGAGATGTTAAGAGGAGTGTACTCCTGGAACTTCGGGAGTAGGGTTTTGGCCGGTCGACCTTCTCCTTCTCTTCTCTGCCCTTCTTCTTTTGGTCAACTTGGTCGCCCTGGGGCAGGTTGGCGTTCACCTCCGACTCGAGTTGGATCTTTCGCTCGGTCCAAGTTTTTACCTCGGCCATGGTCTTAGGTTAAGCTAATGCAAATAGCGGAGCCACTCTTTGTGCCTAAGACCCGACCTTAAGGCGGTGATGACAGTTTCGTCCCGGTGCTCGGGAACCTCGAGAAGAGCATTGTAGAAGCGAGTGACGTATCCTTTAAAGGATTCCTTGTCCCCGCTCTTTACGGTGAAAAGGTAATCGACAGTTCGCTTCTGTCGTCTGTTTCCGACGAAGTGGCCGAGGAACTGGGCGGCCAGCTCATCAATGGTAGAGACAAAGCGTGGCGTGAGTCCTCGGAACCAGTCCCGTCCAGCCCGGATGAAGGTGGCGTGAAATGCTCAGCATTGAGCAGCGTCGGAGCTATCCTGGAAGCTCTTGCCCGCCGTAAATGCGTCCAGATGGTCATTTGGGTCCGATTTCCCATCGAAGAGGGCTACCTTGGGAGGCTTGTTCCTGGACGAGACATGTACGGCGAGCAACTCTTCGGTGAAGGGCTTCGTAAGTGAGTCGGTGACGTACATGGCTCCTTCGTTAGATGTATGACCCTCCCGATGTATACCCTTGATTTTCTTTTCGAGGGCGTCGAGGCGGTCGTGATACCTCAAGGAGTCGGCGCAGTCAGAGCGGCCGCCATTCCCGCTAGTAGTCTGCGCCAGGCTGCGACTCTAATTCCGTTCTATCAAATTCTGTAGTTCCCCAGGCGAGGACCTTCTTGAGTCTTCGAGACGAGTGTCGTTCATGCGATCCCGTCGAGGGAGAGGGTGTTGGTCAAGCCTGGGAGCAGGCGAGCTGACCGATACCTTCTCGGGAGGGACGGGAACGCGTCGGGCCTTGGGGCGATGAACTCTTTCGCGAGACCACGGCGTGGGGCCGCCTAGCGGGCTATAGAATCAGTCGGTGTGGGGGAGCCACGGTTGCCGGAGTGAGCACTGCGCTGTTCGGCGGCGCCAGCGTGGGCGGTGTCATCCGCCCCTCTGCGGAGGTCGTGATCCCTAGGAGAGGGAATGGCGACCAGGGGGGCTAGGCCCGCCGTTTAGACACGGACAAGGGCTTCGACTATGGACGCGAGCTTGTCGATCCTTGCCGAGAGGGCGTGGATGGTGTTTGGAGGGGGAGTAGATCCGTCCGTGCCTCCGTTATGGGGAGGGCGGTGGCTTGTGCAGGGATCGTCACGGTCATCGCTCTCCATGAAGTCGAGAGCGGAAGATCAACTTTCGATGGATGGAGAAAATTGAAGTCTTCCCACAGACGGCGCCAACTGATGGAGGCCTGGATCTCCTTCGGATGTTGTCCTCCGTCGATCAGTCGTGAGCGTTGATGAAGAGTTAAGATTAACGTTGATGATTGTCTTCTTGAGCATTTGGATGTTTCCCCCAATCAGAGTAAACCTCTGTTTTAATTTCAAAATTCAAAAATTGAAGCAACGCTTCAGATTTCTTGCGCTGTGCGCCACGTGTCAACGGCAGACACGCCAGCGCCAAGAGCGCTGCGCCCAAGGCAGAGCACCCCCAATCAAAGCAAAGCTCTGTTTCAAAATTCAAATTTTAAAAATGAATCAATACTTCAGATCTCTTGCGCTCTGCGCTGCACGCCACGTGTCAAACACATGTGCGCTAGCGCAGCTGCGCTACGCTCTGCGCTGCGCGCCACGTGTCAAACACAGGTGCGCTAGCGCCAATTGCGCCAGCACTGGAATTTAAATAATAAATTATTAATTAATCAGAATTAAAATTCTAGAAAGATCTTTCCAATCTTATTAAAATAAGAAGATTGTCTTCTGTAAAACAGAGGCCTTAGGATCAAAGATCCAACGGTGGGGAAATATCCCCAGATCAATCAGAGAAAGATCTCTGTAACTAACTTAACAAATCAATTGGCCCTATATAAAAGCCCCTAGACTCCAAGTCTTACAGAGAGATAGAAGAGAGAGAACCCCCTAAAAACTTTGAGAAAAAATCTCAAAAAGAAGAAAGACAAGCCTTTGAAGAAAGAAGATCTTCTTCTTCATCTTTAAAGGTAAAGAATTAAATTCTTGGAAGAACAGAGATGAAAACATCTCACTAAAAGAAGAATTTTCTTCTAAAAAGATCAAAGATCTAAGAACAAGATCAAGATCTTCAATAAAAAAAGAAAAAGATCAGAAAGATCCAATCATAAAAGATTAAAAAAAGTAATTTACTTTATTCTTAGATCTTTTGATCTATATAAAGGCACAGCCTTTTGATGAGAACAAGAACCTTGGTTTTTGAATCTTGAGGTAGAACTTTTTTTTTAGAGAACAAACAACTTGTTCTTTGATCTAAATTTGATCAAGATGCGCTCTGCGCCATTGGACAGTGCCTTGCACTAATGAAATGCGCCTTTGCGCTCTTTGGACCGGCGCACGTCACCAGAACGCGCCACGTGTCAACCACAGAACAATTTGCGCTTTGCGCTTCTAAATATAGCGCATTGCCCTCTTGGAATGGCGCACTGCACCAGAGCGCGCCACGTGTCATTCATTGGTGCAGCACACTGGCGCAGCGCACTCAGAAAGCGTTGTGCGCTAACAAACTTGCGCTTAGCGCAGAGCGTGACACGTGTCACCTTCGCATGCGCTAGCGCATTGCGCTCTATGATTGGCGCAAAGCGCTTGACAAGCCACGTGGCGCACTATTAGTGTTAGTTATATGTATGCCCTAGAGGCCATTACTATACATAGGATGTATATTATAGTGGATGCTTGGACATATATAGGGAGGACTTTCTTGCTCGACATGATAGTATGCTATCTGGTTGATCTTTACCTTAACGTGTATACTGATTGTCTCTCTGTTACATGTTGGTAAAGCCCTTAGGATGTGTACTTGACTACCTGGACTATGATGCAGATCATACTAGTGGGGACATGGTAGTCCATAAGTACATCCTTCAAAGTCCCTAGTCGTGGGTGTATCGAGACGGGGCATCGATATACCAGAGTAGACTAGCGTATACCTTCTCGACCCATACAGATGGGCGATGGATGATCCCATATCCATTGGTGTTTGACATCAGAGATGATATACGGGTGCTCAGTAAAGACTGGGTACACTGGACGGACTCGCCGAGAACTCCCAGATGGTATTATACCTTACGTCAGATGGCAGTTCTCTGGTGACACTGGTATAGAGTAGTCTGTTGACCCGAGATCGTCATAGAGTCTTGTGTGGTTCCCACTGTGCTTTGATTTCCATCTTACCACGTCCAAGAGGGCGTGCAAAACGGTGGTTTTTGGGTACAGTCCCGAATCACATGGAGGCAATGAGCGATAGGAGGGGATTCGTCTCTCCCGGTATAGGGAGTCGATGTTGCGCTGTGTTCGATTGGCTATAACCAGAAATCCCTGGCCAGGGTTGCTGAGATTTTCTGGTAAGTGTTACCAGTAGTATCTCGAATTGTTATAGACCTCATATCGACACGACTTATCGAGCTATTGGGGTCTGACGTTTACCACCCCTAGGCGAGATATGCGACATATCAGACGATCAGACCGGACTGTACGGTAAGTGTTACTGGTTGGATTCACAGGAGTGTGAGCGGGCTTGCTCGTCGATCTTCTGATCGCTCAATACCCGGGTGGACGTTACGTTTAGCAGACCGCTTGCGGCTTGTGGATGTTTGATATGATCATCATCTGCTGCCGGCGTATTGACGAGTCTTTAGAGTCCTACACAGAGGTTTCCTGGCTCAAGCGAAACGAAATAGGAGCGCATATGAGATATGTGCGGGACCGAGAATAATACCAGTATGTGATACTGTATTCGATTCTCGTGATGTGACATTGATCGGTTATATGCGATATAGCCGGGTTATCGGATCAAGTGTTGATTCGATAAGTTGTTACTAATGATACCAGTCGGTTGTGTGCGTCATGACCGGATCGTTAAATCAAGTGTTGATTTAATGATTTAATGCATAATTATATATTTGATATATTACTTTGCATTAACTAGTATTGGTTCACTTAAGATGGATTTTCTCACTCGGATGTGCGCATTACATATGCGATATGATTTTGTGCACTTGTTTGTATCATGTTTAATGATACATGCTCATTAGGGTTTGTGTAAAGAATTAAACCTTGGTTAAAGAAATGGTTAGGGTTTTTATTTGCTTATTCATTTATTCATTTGTTTATTTTTTTGGAAAAATATTAACATAAGATGAAATGGTGGCCTTCTTTGTTTTATTCATGAAGGTTCATGAAGTATTGACCTTGTGACCATTTTGTCTCATGCTTAACCCTAACCATTCTTTTCAACCATGATTAATACTCTACACTAAACCATGGTTTCATGATGATAAGTATTCTTTTAATTTTCTTTTTGAAAAACAACTTATCATAATAATTATCATCATCTTCTTCTTCTCCTTCAAGAAGAAAACCAAGCTTCATCAATGGTGATTGATGAATATGAGTAAGAAATCCATTTCTAAAGTGAACCCACTTCCTATTTCTTCATCCTATACCTCTTGCCAAGTAGTATAGGGTGTTTTCTTCACAAGTTTCATGACTTGGTGAAGTGGGAGCTTGATCTTGCGATGCCTCGACGTAGATCATCTTCGGCATGGACATCGACGACCTAGCTCGCCTATTCTCCGATGAAGCCGACGCTAGAGCCCGGGATTTGTTTTGGACAGCGAGAGGACTTCGTTGCGGAGCGATGGAGGTGGAGCACCGGATCTACAAAGGTTGTATTTCCGTTTCCTTTTAGTTAAGTTGTTAACTAGATTCTTGTTTCGCCTAGATTTCTAGCCAACGATCCGTATTTGGGTTTCTCGGCACCCGTAAGATTTGATATTGGCATGGTTGATGCCTTGTGAGACCTCCTTAGTGTGCCTAGGAACCCTACAGTGGTATCAGAGCCTAGCTAGAGCCTTAGGCGATGCGTAGACGGAGTTTGAAACCCGATCGAACCGAAACCCCGATTCCAAAATGCTCTCTGGACTTTTTCCAAAAACTGGGATTTTGTGAATTAAAAATTGCTAAAAAATTCAGTAGGAAAAACTAAGAATTACGGTGCAAAAATTATCACATGATTCCATAAAAGTGCGGCGGAACCGCGGCATTAGCGTGCTAATGCGGCAGTTCCGCGGCCCTTTTGTCTTATCTGTCATTAATTCTTGCACAGTAACTTCTATATTTTAGTGCTGGATTTTATGGGAATTTTTAATTTGAATTCAAGAGTTGAATTTTCTGGGGTGTTTTGGAGCGTATATGATTCGATCGGATTATCAGACTTTGTCTATGTGGCTTTCCGGATATTTTAGAATATGTTAAAAAGTTCGATCGGACATAAATACCCATTTTTTCCCCTGTCGGGAAATTTCCAAGTGTTGGATTTTTCCGTGGTTTAAAGACGTTCGAAATAGTGCAAGTAACGCGATGGTCCCTCTAGAAGACAACAAACCTTAACTTGATTATGTGACCGTCTTGAACTGCCCTTTGAACCTTCGGGTTTGGGGCAGTACGGTGTGCCACATGTGAGGCGTTGGCTTGACCCTTCTACGGCTGGACCGTTGGTACTGAGGCACGAAGTGAATGTTTTTGAACTTATTTCATGTGATGATCTGTTTTGGGAAAACTTGGGTATTCGATTGCTCGATCGGAAAGTTTAACATTTTCTATTTATCTGGAATGGGATACAATAATTGGAATTCACAATTAGTTATGAGATAACTGAATGAATGTTATAAACCTAGCAGTTTAGTCTCACTTGATCGGTTGCCACGGCATTTTGATGTGATCAAAAGTCCGTCGCAATCACGTAGCGTACGCGGATACTCGCCGGGTAAACTTAATAGACAGCCTCGCCCCATAGCCCCGACCAAGTGACTGTAGGAGAACCCCGTCGCCGAAAGCATCTGTTCGGGTGCTCGCGGCAGCGGTGTTCCGCCTTGGTGCACTTCGTCGACGGTATCGGGGGTGCGGCCGCCTACTAAAGTTTGCGACGAGTATTCGATCAGGATGTCGGGAATCTTGTTGAATTGCCCGACTTTATATTGAAAAGTGTTTTCGATTTTGAGACTAAAATGCGGGGTTTATAATTGTTAGGCATGCGATGTCTAAGTATTTCATTTGATTAGGCATGCGATGTCTATGCAGATTGCGGATTCCAACTGTTGTAGTTTTACACTTTCTTTTCTGTGACCGTAAGTGTAATATGTGATATCGCCGGTTTCGTTGCTATATGTCAACGACAATTGGGATGCGCATATTTACTTACGTTGATGACATGTGATGTTATGTGTTGCTGGATATGTTATATTGGATCGTCGTGTTTGAATAGCCGAGGGGTTTTTTATGTGAGATGTGTGTTTTTCATTTTCATTCATGTAAAAACTTGTATGTAATATTCTTTTATTGGGGAACTTCCAGGTTGCGGAAGATGTCACCGTTTGTATATTATTTACTTTTCCGCACTAGGATAGACCCAAGGAGGGGAGCACAAGTAACCGGGTTCTGGGGTCCAGTAGGAGACCATCTCGAGGAGTCGAGTCCGGGTCTCCTAACCCCAGAATTGATAGGGTTGCTTGCCGCTCTCGTAGGGGTCTAGGGGTGTGGGTATGGCTATTCGTCACGACCGTGGAATCCGTGTTTTATACTGGCTCGTATTGAAAACACGGACATCCTAGTATATCCAATATTTCATATGATTCTTCTGCTGTGATATGTTCTGTGATGGATACTGTATATAGTATATATGATATATTATATAGACGTTACTTATGTTTTACACCCGCGCTAGCCCTGCCCCGCTCTGCCGTTAGTTACCTAACCTAACGGTGCACGAGGGGACATCGAGGCGAATGCGGATAGCATAAGTGTACGTCGTATTTATCTGTGATGTTTAGGTAACTTAATTGATGGGACTTCATTAATGTGATTAATGAAATAAAAGAAGCCTAAGATGTTGTAGAATCGAATTTCAAAATAAAACAGGTAGCTACAGTTCTTACTTTGCACAGTGGTATATATGATATATCATGCACCTTATTCGATGAGGAAAGGACCGAGATCCCTTCACCGGGAGTGACTCCTTTAGCAATAACTGGCAGATGCTACACACTCGGTTTGTCTTCTGATTGCTTTTAAGTGTTTTGCTTTGCACAGTGATATATATGATATATCCCGCACCTCATTCGACGAGGAAAGGACCGACGATCCCTTCACCGGGAGTGACTCCTTTAGCAAAACTAGAAAAGCCTAAAAAACACTCCATTTTAAAATCATTTGATTCTACAACGATATCAAGTTCATTACGCAATAGGTTTTCAGAAAAACCTGTCGTAGCCCTCCGTCATTTCAGATATGTACTAGTTAGTATTCGTGCTGCGGTAGTTTGGCATTCGTCAAGGCGTAGTGTACGGTAGCCAACTAGTATTTATCTGCTTGAGCATATGATGCGATTGGATTAGGGTATTCGTACGGCGTTGTTTGGCATTCGTCAAGGGTCGTGCGGGTGGGTTTAATTCAATCAAGAAATATACGGGTTGAACTTGACTAGTGGACTATGGGTTGTTTGGCATTCGTCAAGGTCATAGAACACTAGGGGCAAAATATTATCGGGAATTTCAAGTGTTGAAATTTGCAATGAGATTGCATACCTTCTATGAGATAGTTGGATCCCGATACCCGCTGCGAGTAATTGTTACTCCTGGGAGAGTTTTACACATTACAATTAGCCGATCAAGTAGGTGTCTAGAAAGGTGTTAACGAGGTTACGCCTCTGGGAAAACGAGGTTTACATTAATTAGGTTCGTGCGAAAGCACGGGGGACCTCCCTCAAAGTACCGACACTGGCCTGGCTGAAAGATTGGCGAACCTGTAGCGTGTAATTAATCCCGGCTAGTCTTTCCTTTTAGGGTTTGAAGGAAGATTTGATAAAAACAGTGGGAGGCATCCTGATTAGATAAAATAATAACCAATCTGATCTTGCAAGAGCGCACGCTGAGTGTTTTCTTCTCTCTCTCTCCAGGTAGCGACCATATCACGCCTTAATCAAGATAATAATACGGATTATTGACCGAACCCGCTTGTTATACTGAGCTGGGGAACGTTGGTCCCGCTCCAACTTATAATTGTTATAAGATAGAGCAGGAAATTGGGGATTACCAGAATTCCCGTGCCGCCCAAACGAAGAGAGTGCATGCTGATGCATCATCTTCGGGTGTGTTCGTTACAGAGAACTGTTTCTCAGTATCCTTTACGTCCTGAGTATGTGATACCAGATCAGGATCCCAGATATGTAATCTGTTACATAGGGCTACAGAAAGGTAGAGGACTGAGAACGGGTGATAAGTTTCATGAGGCAGAAAACGGGGTAAGTGTTGCAGCCAAGTCTGTTGGTCACTGTCACCCTGTATTACCAGTACATTGATTCTGAACGAATGTTATTAGATACCGAACCTGATATGCAAAATCATATCTGTCTCTTTATTAGTAAAGAAACGATAAAATTTTGTATTGTTGGATAATGTTTTGAACATTTCCTATATCAAAAGTTAATCGGTTCAGGCACGTTATCTAAAAGCATTGATGTTCTAAATCAAACTACAGTTGTTTAGTATACTGAACACACACAAGAGGAAGAGTTCAGAAATGAACGAATCCTTCTTGAGGCATTGTAGACTAGGTCATATCAATGCGACCCGACTAGCTAAGTTGCACATAGATGCATATTTAAAACTGTTTGAATTTACATCTTGTGAAACTTGCCAGTCGTGTCACAAAGATAAGATGACCATAGCTCCGTTTACTGGAAATAGAGAAAGAGTTAGTGAACTCTTGGGATGATACATGTTGATGTATGATAGGTCCCCTGTCTACACATGCCAAGACCGGTTCTTTATACTTCATTACATTCTCTGATGATCTTTCGAGATTCAGACCTATGTTCCTGTTGAAACACAAGTCCGAACCTTTTGAGATATTCACGGAATATAAGTTAGAAGTGGAGAACCAAATTGAGGGTATAAGTATTATGTCCTTTGATTCGATCAGGGAGGAGAATACTTGAGCACGGAAATCCTGGACTATTCTAAAAAGGAGAATGAGATTCTTTCTCAGCATTACTCCTCCGTATACACCATAGCACGATGGTATATCGGGGCGGAGCAATAGCACCCTATGTGATATGGTGTCCTCTATGATGAGTGCTACTGAGTTACCTATTTCCTTTTAGGGAGTTATGCACTTGAGAAGCTGCATACCTATTGAATAGGGTTCAAATCAAATCAGTTGCCTACCGCTTCATATGTGATATGGAAAGGGAAGAGCCCATATCTCAAGTTAGTTGAGATTTGGGGTTGTCCAGCCTATGTCTAAAAACAAAATCCGGACAAGCTCGAGGCAAGGTCTGTTATATAGAACTGGAAAGGTTCCAGCTATACAAACTGCAGCTGATGATTTGATAGAACCAAAGGATTCAGTAGATTCCAATGAACCTCAGCCTCTCCGCCGATCTAGTAGGGTTCCTCACCCACCTGAGAGATATTTCGGTTTCTCTATGACAGTGGGAGCGAGGATTGCATCATGGGATGATGACCCAACTAGTTTCGAGCTGGCCATCAGGAATGGGACTCTGTAAGAATGGCTGGATGCTTAGCGATCTGAGATGGAATCCATGTACACCGACAAAGTATGAACTTTGGTTGCTATATCTGAAGGGTTAAATCCCCATCAGGAGCAAGTATATCTTGAGAAGATTACTTCGTGTAGATGGAAAAGTTGAGACTTTCAAAGCTAGACTTGTTAAAGGTTTTCGTCATCAACCAGGCGTGGATAATGATGAAACCTTTTCAAGTAGCTATGCTTAAGTCCATCCGGATCCTACTTGCCACGGCTACGTACCAAGACTACGATATCTAGCGGTTGGGTGCCATGACTGCTTTTCTAAATGATGTTTTAGAAGAGAACGTCTATAAGTACACAGCCAGAGGGCTTCGTAGACAGTGGGAGCAGCGGAAACGTGTGCAAGATGCTATATAGGATAAAGCAGGCATCGCGGAGTTGGAACATCTGTTTTGATGAAATAGTCAAAGAGTTTGACATCATCAAAATGGTAGATGAACCTTGTATATACAATAAGGTAGTAGGGAGTATGGTGGCGATTCTCGTAGAGTACGTGGATGACATACTCTTGATAGGGAAGGAGTTTCCTATGCTACGCTCGATCAATCTCCGTTTATCACAAGGATTCTCCATATAGGATCAAAGTGATACCTCCTAAATCCTGGGTTTTGTATCTATGAAATAGATCTAATTGGATGTTAGGATTCTCACTAGTTGTAGTAAGAAGGTATCAATCGATCCTGGGAAGAATCACTGGAAGTGTTCCAGGGTGATAATGACGACTGAGTGTCAGTCACAGGCATTGTCTTTACCCTCAGTAAAGGGACGGTATGTTGGAAGACTTCCAAGCTAGATACCGTGGCATACTAGACGATAAAGGCTCGATACATCGCTACTAAAGATGCTACCAAAGAGGCAGTCTGGGTGTATATTAGTTCATGAGATGAACTTCGTTCCTCCCATTATGTGACAATGGAGTTGTGGCTTATGCCAAGGAACACTAGTCCCATCAGTGATCCAGACAAACAATAAGGCAGTGTCACCTGATCATGGAGATGGTTGATCTCCAGGGTGATCCAGGTTTGGAGAGTAGACTTAGAGGACAAACACAGCGGATCCACTCATAAAGGCCTGTTCCCAGAGAGAGATTTTTATGGGATGGTTAAGTATGAGATACTACAACCACTGCTATCAGATGGCCCTAGTGCAAGTGGGAGATTGTTAGTTAAATGTATGCCCTAGAGGCCATTACTATACATAGGATGTATATTATAGTGGATGCTTGGATATATATAGGGAGGACTTTCTTGCTCGACATGATAGTATGCTATCTGGTTGATCTTTACCTTAACGTGTATACTGATTGTCTCTCTGTTACATGTTGGTAAAGCCCTTAGGATGTGTACTTGACTACCTGGACTATGATGCAGATCATACTAGTGGGGACATGGTAGTCCATAAGTACATCCTTCAAAGTCCCTAGTCGTGGGTGTATCGAGACGGGGCATCGATATACCAGAGTAGACTAGCGTATACCTTCTCGACCCATACAGATGGGTGATGGATGATCCCATATCCATTGGTGTTTGACATCAGAGATGATATACGGGTGCTCAGTAGAGACTGGGTACACTGGACGGACTCGCCGAGAACTCCCAGATGGTATTATACCTTACGTCAGATGGCAGTTCTCTGGTGACACTGGTACAGAGTAGTCTGTTGACCCGAGATCGTCATAGAGTCTTGTGTGGTTCCCACTGTGCTTTGATTTCCATCTTACCACGTCCAAGAGGGCGTGCAAAACGGTGGTTTTTGGGTACAGTCCCGAATCACATGGAGGCAATGAGCGATAGGAGGGGATTCGTCTCTCCCGGTATAGGGAGTCGATGTTGCGCTGTATTCGATTGGCTATAACCAGAAATCCCTGGCCAGGGTTGCTGAGATTTTCTGGTAAGTGTTACCAGTAGTATCTCGAATTGTTATAGACCTCATATCGACACGACTTATCGAGCTATTGGGGTCTGACGTTTACCACCCCTAGGCGAGATATGCGACATATCAGACGATCAGACCGGACTGTACGGTAAGTGTTACTGGTTGGATTCACAGGAGTGTGAGCGGGCTTGCTCGTCGATCTTCTGATCGCTCAATACCCGGGTGGCCGTTACGTTTAGCAGACCGCTTGCGGCTTGTGGATGTTTGATATGATCATCATCTGCTGCCGGCGTATTGACGAGTCTTTAGAGTCCTACACAGAGGTTTCCTGGCTCAAGCGAAACGAAATAGGAGCGCATATGAGATATGTGCGGGACCGAGAATAATACCAGTATGTGATACTGTATTCGATTCTCGCGATGTGACATTGATCGGTTATATGCGATATAGCCGGGTTATCGGATCAAGTGTTGATTCGATAAGTTGTTACTAATGATACCAGTCGGTTGTGTGCGTCATGACCGGATCGTTAAATCAAGTGTTGATTTAATGATTTAATGCATAATTATATATTTGATATATTACTTTGCATTAACTAGTATTGGTTCACTTAAGATGGATTTTCTCACTCAGATGTGCGCATTACATATGCGATATGATTTTGTGCACTTGTTTGTATCATGTTTAATGATACATGCTCATTAGGGTTTGTGTAAAGAATTAAATCTTGGTTAAAGAAATGGTTAGGGTTTTTATTTGCTTATTCATTTATTCATTTGTTTATTTTTTTGGAAAAATATTAACATAAGATGAAATGGTGGCCTTCTTTGTTTTATTCATGAAGGTTCATGAAGTATTGACCTTGTGACCATTTTGTCTCATGCTTAACCCTAACCATTCCTTTCAACCATGATTAATACTCTACACTAAACCATGGTTTCATGATGATAAGTATTCTTTTAATTTTCTTTTTGAAAAACAACTTATCATAATAATTATCATCTTCTTCTTCTTCTCCTTCAAGAAGAAAACCAAGCTTCATCAATGGTGATTGATGAATATGTTTGAGAAATCCATTTCTAAAGTGAACACACTTTCTATTTCTTCATCCTATACCTCTTACCAAGTAGTATAGGGTGTTTTCTTCACAAGTTTCATGACTTGGTGAAGTGGGAGCTTGATCTTGCGATGCCTCGACGTAGATCATCTTCGGCATGGACATCGACGACCTAGCTCGCCTATTCTCCGATGAAGCCGACGCTAGAGCCCGGGATTTGTTTTGGACAGCGAGAGGACTTCGTTGCGGAGCGATGGAGGTGGAGCACCGGATCTACAAAGGTTGTATTTCCGTTTCCTTTTAGTTAAGTTGTTAACTAGATTCTTGTTTCGCCTAGATTTCTAGCCAACGATCCGTATTTGGGTTTCTCGGCACCCGTAAAATTTGATATTGGTATGGTTGATGCCTTGTGAGACCTCCTTAGTGTGCCTAGGAACCCCACAATTAGACCACTAAAAATGCTATGCATTATCAAAAAAGGGCAGAGCCCAAGTAAAGGTCTAACAGGACAAATATAAATACTATGCATTATTATAAAAAGGGCAGAGCCCAAGTAAAGGTCTAACAGGCCAAATATAAATGTTATGTATTATTATAAAAGGGCAGAGCCCAAATAACGGTCTAACATGCCAAATATGAATGCTATGCATTATTATAAAAGGGCAGAGCCCAAGTAAAGGTCTAACAGGCCAAATATAAATGCTATGCATTATAAAAGGGCAGAGCCCAAGTAAAAGCCTAATAGGCAGAACATGGATAAAATGTTAAACATTTTCAACTGGACTTAGCCCAATTTTGGCCATAAGTCCTCAATATAAATTGAACCGAGCACAACTGCTCTTCCGATCAATTTACACCCAGTTCGAGGGTACATCTCTTTACTCCTCTGACATCTGTCGTTGTAATCCTTCAACGTCATCAGAGAGGTGACGGGTCCCGACAACCGCACACTGTTACGGACTGTGGGGTCCTTAAACTCATGGACTATGATGTCCTTAACCTCGACCGTGATGTCTTAAAACTAATACCGGACTATGATGTCCTTAACCTTGACCGTGATATCTTAAAACTAATATCGGACTGTGAGGTCCTTAAGCTCATGGACTATGATGTCCTTAACCTCGACCGTGATGTCTTAAAACTAACACTGGACTGTGATGTCCTAAAACTAACACTGGACTGTGATGTCCTTAAACTCACGGACTATGATGTCCTTAACCTTGACCGCGACGTCTTAAAACTAACATTGGACCGCAATGTTCTTAAACTACTTATCGACCGCAACGTCGCTAAACTAAACAATAGAGCCCCTAATTGCTCTCTCGTTGGATCTAAACGATCCCGTTAAGTCGATCTTAGTCTAAAATTAGACTAACGTGTCCTTAACGAACGTTTAAGTTGATCTTAGCCTCGAATAAGGCTAACGTATCCTTAAACACAACCCCCCCAAACCCAAATCTAAGAAAGATATGGATTTGGACTAATCCACATCCTACAGGCGACAGCATAACTTAGTCTCCGTATACAATCCACGGGCAACCGAACACAAAACAAACACCCACGACACGAAGTGACCATATGGAGAAGGAGAAAATTGTTACCGCGATGTGGTAGCGTAATTAACTGCAGGGGCTTGCGCCTGCAGGGAAGAGCGTCCCTACAATAAAAAAAAACCCTCAAGCGAGGGGGAATCTGATGAAGTCTGCTACATCGGCCGCATCCGTTAAAACTTTCGATACACGGTGCCATAAATCAACTTGGCATCTTCGGAGAGGTGGACGGATAGCACCAATTAGCATCTGCCCCGAATTTCAGGCAAGACGGACCCGCGCGGTCGCATCTCTGATTTTCGGAGGGGAACAATGGATCTCAATGAGTTGATTTTGGGTTGAAGCCGAGCTATCTGCAAAGATGTTCTGGGGTGGTTGTACCACCGTGGACCCTCCGACGATCAAGTTTGCCGAGAAATTTGAGCAAAATAGCGGCTTGTTGGATTCAAATTGCCTTACCTGAGTCGTCTGGGAGAGGTTTTTTTTATAGTAGTCGCATGGAGCGAGCTGGCGCGAGATCTTCGCCGTTGGTTACGCCCCTGACGTTACACCTGCGTGAATGACGGGATCCCCCCATTAATGACGAGATACGCTCGTTAATGGTGGGATATGGCGGCGTGGAATGCGGGATATTGGGTGGCGGATATCTCGATTCTGGCGAGATACCCGGAGCCGTGGCGGAGGCGCTTGGGCTTTACGTCCTTGATTGCTCGGTAGAACCGGGGAGGTTTTGCTCGGCGGGAGGCTCGGAGGCGAGCGGGAGGTCAAGAAAGTTCGGTTTTGTGATAGCCCGGAGGCGAGCTGAGAGGGCTGAGGAAGCTCAGCATGTATGAGGGCTCGGAGGCGAGTCGATGATTATTTGTAAGGCGAGCATAGAAGTGCTCTGGGAGGCCATCGAAGGTCGGGTCAACCCTCGGGGCGAAGCCCGGGGAATGCTTTCAATGTATCGTGTTTGCCCGTAAGCCCCGGGACACGTCATCTACCACGTGTCATTATATGGGGAATTCCTACATATGAGTATCATCAGTCATAGAACTGTACATGACATTATCAACACATCAACTAATAAACAGCTTTTACACTTATGACTACTTTGATGT
The DNA here is from genome assembly GCA_030015575.1 of Agapanthus africanus. Lineage (NCBI taxonomy): Eukaryota > Viridiplantae > Streptophyta > Magnoliopsida > Asparagales > Amaryllidaceae > Agapanthus > Agapanthus africanus. The sequence goes on from CM057340.1 coordinate 758,815,809, forward strand.
ATGAAAATGAGTTTGACTAGTGAGCTATTATGAACTGAAAGGTTCATGCTTTAAGATTGTTAAGTAGCCCTTTCCATATAGATGAGGTCAGTTATGAAGCAAAACTCCGATAAAGATCTGAAAAATATAAGTTTATAAAGTTTTTTTGTGTATGGTTCAATATCTTACGGAACAAGTCTGAAAACCTGTTATGTTTTTACACCTTAGTTTGTAAGGTATTTAATTCTTAATTGTTTTAGGAGGGTAAAATGGTTCAAAATGCATGTTTCTTATTTTGCTAATTAAGTTTGACTAAAACATAATGAAAGTACAAAAGAGGAGTCGGTAGCTGGGTTGACCGTTTAAACATGGGGTCAAACAGGATTGTGGGCTCCTTTGGAGTTTAAGTTGCGGGAACCGTCTCCTCAAACTGTGAGTGTTGGCGGTGGCCAATCTCAGCCACGTTGAAATCCATTACAAAAACTTCAAGGAAGAATAAGCAATACTCACAATGGAGGGAACCCTAGGATGTTAATATGTAAGCATATCCATGCATGACTTTATCAGAAGGAAAATGCCACAACCTCTGAGGATGTTAATATGTAAGCATATCCATGCATGACTTTATCAGAAGGAAAAGGCCACAACCTCTGAGTTCATCATTATCAATGAAAGTAACCGCTTTCTCAGGTAGCAAGCCGATCAACCCTGGGGCTTTGCCGTTCGAGTCTCTAAGCCTTCCCAATTGGCCTTGCACCGCTTGTTGAAAATGTCGTCGTAGGAGCTCCAACGGTCCTGATCCATCCGGCTAATTCTTGTCTTTATGCGTCTTCCTATGTTGAATTTTTTGAGAGCATTAACAGACTTGAAATATGCATGACTAAAATTGGGACATCGTGGTTAGGACTGTCTCCAATATCCCAAAGGATTTTGGGACCGCTGGAACGGTCCCTATTATGGCTTTGGACGTCCCAAAATTTAGGCCAGAAACTTTGAGAGGGCCGAAGCCTTCCAAAGATTTAATTAAAAAAGAAGGACAAAAAAAGAGGCACACTACCCCCAACCCCGCTCCCCCAATAATTCACTCCCATCCCCCCATGCCTGAGCGCGCGCGCGCTACACCCCCCCCCCCCCCCACGCCCCCCCACCCCTAGCTCCAAATTCCCCCGTCTCAAAATTTGAATCCCCGTTTCCCTTAACTCTAGATCTCTCTCTCTTCCTCTCTCTCCTTCGTCTCATCCCCCTCAAACCACCGGCATCTCAGCCGCCTCATCTTCGTCTTCTTCGACCGAGCTCGACCTCCGGAGCAGCGCCACGATCCCCTCCAGCTCCCCCGCCATCTCCACCACCACACCGCCTCCGCCCCGCCCAGCGCCACCTTCCGCTCCCATCTCCTCCATGAACCCTAGATCGAAGACGACGTCGAAGAACGGAAGGTTGTGGGGTTCGGGGCGTTTCACGTAGGGAGAGAAGTCGACGAGGTCAATGGCGGTGACGTCGGAGACGCCGGGATCAGCATGAGGAGTGACGCCATGAAAAAGGTGACATCTTTGGTGTGTATTTTTAGATTTGTGGTTTGATTTTAGGTTGGTGAGGTAGATCTTTGTATCATTTTCTCAAACACCTTTCACTTGTTGTCAATGTTTCTAATGTTTTGTGAAATTTTAATTTGGGGATGAAATTTGTTGCAGATCCAACTGTTTGGCCTCTTATTCAAGTTGATGGGTCGATCTTTAGGGGTTGCCACCAATTTGTTCACACGGTATTTGTCATTTCTCAATAGAATTTCATAAGAATTTGTCATCATTTGGTTGTTTTGCTTACAAGTTAAATCAAGTTTGGTGAACGTTTAGTTCTTGCTTAAATTGTCTATGTTTCTTGTTTTTATTGATACGAAAACGCTTCTTAGAGTTGATAAAAGTGGCAAAAGCAAACACACGAAATTGTCATTTCATTACATGCGAGAAATTTGAAATTTTCAAAAATATGCCCTTATGCAATCTTATGATTATCACAACGAGCATAATGTTTTTATTGCACTAGGAAGAAACATTATAATTACAACGAACATGAAGAAGATAGTCATGTTTATTGTGGCAATTTTTTTAATATTACAAAGCAATACAGGTTCTTAAGGTCCCTAAACTTTCCCAAAAAATGTAACTTTTCAAGTATAAAGCTATCTAATTTCTCTATTTTTTCAAGCAAAAAGCAAAAAAATCAAAAACTCTAAATTTACATGCATTCACACGATAATCCTCGCACACACTACACACACTACACATATGCATACACTACGCGCGCGCTCACACCACACACACACACTATCAAACATTAACAAATACACACATATACATTTGAATAAGAAGCCATCCCGAAGTGAAAAAAAATAGAATCCCATAAACCCCCACCCCACATAATCCAAGCCCATACCAGCAGCCTCCTCCATTCTTTGTTCCCAAACTGAGCTCAAGCTCTTCCCCCTATTCCCAAACCCTAGCTACACAAAAACACCCAAATCATTCCAAAAAAATTCCAAAATGTTATAATATTTCAATTGATGATGAACTCTCTCAAATCTATAGGATATGTCTCGCAAATCCGACGGAAATCTTAGATATCTCTCTCTATATCTCAAGATAGTTCTAGATTTTTCCATATCTCTATATTTTAATTTAAGTTTTTATTTAATTTGCTGCATGAGTATGAATATCGTTGAACATTTGGCCAAAGTTGAATACTTAAACAAAAAACCTAAATTTGAAATCTTAATTCAAAAAACCTAAATTTGAAATCTTAATTTTGAAATATGATTGAACATTTGGCCAAATTTTGAATATGGTTGAATTATCCCTCGTCCTTTTTTACACTAAAAATCTCCTTAAGAAATAAATGCCAAAACCTTTAGCACATATTTTCAAACATTTCTCCTCTTTGTTTGTGGATCACTTATGAAATGAAGGGAAGATGGATAAGTAGTATTTGGTACCACAACAAAAATAATAAAATGATGAAGGGCGCAATGTACTAACAAGCTAGTTAAGAGGTGATAATCTATTTCGACATGACTTAGAGAATAATTGACTAGATTGTTGTTGACTAATCTAGATACCACATAAAGAGTATGCAAGTTGAGATATAGATGAGCATTGTTATCAGCAGTTAATCTCTTTTAAAATTACAACTAAAGTTTGTATGAGGTTACAGTGCAGGAAATCCCTCTCTTTCTTCAATTTTAATAAGAACTTCCCTATGGTAATATACATCCACATCAAGTTTTAATGTTGCAATGTTAAGCTTGATTTTTTTTTTGAGTTTTACTTCTACTGTTGGGGATGTTTTGTTAGCCGCAAAAAGAAAAATTGCATCATGCTTTCATGCAACTAATGTTGCATGAGGCATTTGTTGCAAAAAAACTTTTCCAAATCCATTGTTTGGTTATCTTCAAGTTTTGCAATTGGATTTTCAAATCCAAACCATTTTTTGTTTGGTTGAACAAAAAACTAAAGAAAATGCAACACTTGTTGCGAATTTGCTCATGTGGTATATACAAAGCTTATGCGGCACACCATAATAATTATTATACCCATTATTCCCAAAGTTGCAGCTCTTGTTACAAGAATTTGATACTTTTTGCATCCCCATTTCCATTTCCATTTCCAACTCAAGTTTGTTGCTAACCAAACATAGTAAATAGATATTTTTTATAACAAATATTGCATGCATCTCCATTTTCTAGCTACCAAACAACCCCTTATCTAATCTCAAGGGCGGCTCATTTTCTAATGGATTTTGCTCGGTTTCTCATGTCGTAAGAATATTTTAGATCACGGTTCTTGTGTTATTGATAATGATCTTGTCCATAAAAGAGAGTTTGTGGCGAAATGAAGAGGTCTAGAAGATCTAATTAAAGCAAAGGAGAGTTCTAGATATAATCTTGTGATAACTTGCCTCGGAATTTGGAAACAAAAAGAGCCAAGGAAATATATAAATTTGATAATATGACAGAAAGAGAAAAAAAAATATATAAACTTGGTAATATGATAGAGAAAATAAAAACCTGGGTAATGTTAAATGTATTATAGAACAAGATAAAGGAGACCAAAGATGGAGGAATTATGTTTGTAAGTTGGTTTACGAAAGAATCACACTCACACTTTATACTTAAAATAGAGTATAAAGAACCTAGTTTATGTTAGAAACATTAGATAGCGCCTAATTAGTTATGATATTCATATACGCATGTCACGCGCTTGGATGTATGCGCTATGCGTTACTCATGGGATAAAAGCCTTATCCTTGACAACCGAACTAGTTGTAACTAATTAAATCTTTAGCTGGTTGTAAAGGTTGAAATTATATATTTATATGTTATCATTAATTGCAGGATATATAGCTAGCCGAGGGATAGCAAATGCAGTTGACTCCAGAAGATTCAATAAGTACCCGCCATCCTCTATATCAAAGAGTCATGGGCCCAACTCATGGAGGGCGCAAGCATGGCATGGGAAGCGGGGCACCGATCCCGAGGGACCCATGACTCACAACCCGACCCTTCTAGAACGTGGTGCTTATGTATAAGACAATTTAAGAGCGTGTGGTTGTTTACTTTGTGGGGAATGTTGTTAATATTATTGTGGTATATGATATTTTTTTCTCATGTTGTTTATGAGTGCGCGGTTTGTATTGTTGATATTGCATGTGAGTGTGCCGTCTGTATTGTTGTTGTTGATCCATTCGCGCATGCTATTTATATTAGATGTGAGCGTGTGGCTTGTATTGTTGTTGATCCTCGGTCAATATAGCCGAATAATTATGTGATTTGAAATGTATGCACGTGCGTTTTTTTAAAAATATTTTCTATGTATTTTAAAATAATACAAAATAAAAAATATGGGAGGGCTCGGACTGTCCCAAACCATATGTTTTGGGACAGCCCGGGCTGTCTCAATCAATTTGGGACGGCCTGAGAAAGTCCCAAAGCTTTGGAAACGCCTGAGTGCCATCTCAAAAAAAATGATTTGGGATGGTCCGGGCCATCCTAAAATAATTTTGGACGCGGACTTTAAGGTCGGCATCTCAAACGCTAGGCTTTGGGGGCGTCCCAAAACTAAGTTTAGGAACAGTCCGGACCATCCCAACATGATAGGTTTGTAGTACTAACATATTTTAGATTTGTAGGTCATATATCTGCATATTAAAGAATTCTGTAGCTAGAAAAACTCATACCGTTGAAGATCTTTTTCATCTTAATGAATGCAAACTCCAACTTGGAATTTATGTAACTTGAGACCCTCGGTCGACATGTGGTCAAATGAACATAACTCTTTTCATATTGATGAATCAAAAAATTGTTTGGATTAACAATTACAAATATTTATGGAAAATGAATGTGTTCTGTTTCACCCTCTATTTAAATCTATCAATATTTCGTTTTTTGACTTTTTTTTAATTCAAGAAGACTCTCGAAGATGCTAACTGGTCATGAAGATCATGACAGAATATTCTCTTATTGATAGTCTTATTCACAATAAATTTGATACTAATTTAAAGTGTTGATGTCATGCCGATAATAGGCCGTATAATATTTTCCAATCACTTGTCCGGAATTATTCTTTGAAGTCTAATATGTAGGTATTTGTTTCTTGCTAACCAAATCAGGAAGAAAGAAAATACAAGATATATGCTTGAGCGAGACTCAAAGTTTCGGTATTTTTTAGTGGTGGGAGTAAAAAGCATGTTGAACAATTCGACATTACCGCTGTTCAAATCCCTCCAATTCTCCGCAATGACAAAGCTCGGCGCAGCTTTACCAGCATAAATCTTCGCAATGTTTGCAGAATACCCTTTAGCGAAATCCAAACGCCATCCATCGAATCCGATCTCATCCTTAAGCCAAATCAACCAATCTCCAAGCTCCTTCTGCACCCTCGGATTCATATGATTGACATCCGGCGCCGCACCGAAATCCACACCAGTGTCGGGGTTTCCAGTGCCATCGGAATACCATGTGTCATCTTTGCATATCATGTGTGGACCCCAATCCAAGCAATCGTCCGGGGTTCCGTCTTCGAATATGCAGTAAACGCCTTTGCCGTCTTTGTTCTCTACGGTTTTGTGGTTTATGACAACGTCCGCGTCACAGTTGATTCCTTTGTCATGAAATGATTGGATCAAGGATTTCATCTTTTCTTGGTTTCCGTATTTCGATGAGTTTAGATCGTAGAGCCTTCCCGGCATGTAACCTGATAAAGCAGAAGAATGTGCATTGAAGAAAAGTCTCAACTCAAAGTTTTAATCTTTTCAATGATGCTATTTTCTCATACATGTGAATAGTAGATATTTCACTAAGTGAGGTGATCATATAAGTGAAAAAAGTTTTGAAAAAATTATGAAAAAATGGACCTTGTTCTCCAACAGAATGAGATGCAGGTGGCAGCCAAACATGAGTGGCTCCACCGGTTGCAATATCATCAACTTTGGTCTTCAAGAAATTGTACCAACCCCCACTAGCCTTCCATGACTCCCAATTAAAACTCTAAAATATATTTATTGTTTTATAAAATTAAATCACTATAAATGGGCATTGCACATAGGCTACAAAAAGATAAAAATGATATAATTAATAAAATGCACTTGAAAAAGAATCTGAGCATTTGCTAAGTTGGGCAAAAAGAGCACAAACAGGACTATGATGGAACTCTTCGCATCTCTTATAAGCAAAGGAATTGAGAATTAGTGCCATGTATAGAAGAAACTTTAATTTACAGGGAGAATTAATTTGATAAGGACTAACAAGATCCAATCATGGTAATAAACCAATTTTTTGAGCGAAATATATTAGGTGTGGTTCCAGTGAAAGATGTCTTTGAAGTTTTTTTGGTCAAAGATAGATATATTCCGTTGATCATCATTGCAAATCAAGAAAATCAATGGTCAGTGTTCTCCACTTTCTATTTTTTTAGGGATATACAAAATCAAGAAGAGATTGCAAATGGAAATAAATAATATCAGTCATTGATTTCCTTCATTTGTTATGATCATCAACGGTGGATATCCATATTTGACAAAAAGGCTTCAAAGACACCTTTCACCGGAACCGCATCCAAATATATTATGGGTATATGGAAACTTAATTGAATTTCATGATCAATACGTAGAGATTTCTATAAACCTTGCATGCACATAGTGTGTAATATTTCAGAAAATAAAATATTATTTTTGGGCATTTAAATAATTACAATAATAAATTTCATGAATATTATAAAGATATAGAAATTTGCTTTTAATGAAGTAGTATGGTTATATACTTATAGTTTGGAAAATAATTGGAAAATTAATATGAATCATTGTTTTGGAAAGAATCTGTGTGATTTAGACATTCTATAAATTATTATATAATTGTTTGTATACAATTTTAATACTAAACTTGATGAATATTTCATTAAGTATGCATTAATCTTGTTTATGTATATGAAATGCAACATAACATATTGCAACACTTGTTATATTTTTTTTAAAACCATGACTTCATTTGTAGAGATATTTTTGATGAGTGGGGACAGGGGAGTATGGCTTGAGAGAGAGGAAGAGGAGGGGGGGGGGAGGGTTTTATCATCCACCATGGTTCCATCCTTCATCATCTTTTCTCCCAATTTTTTTCTTCATCTTTTTCTCCACCTCCTCCACCTTACTACCACCCTCTACCATCTCCAAAACCACCTCAAACTACCTTTCCACCTTCACAAAATTTGATCTTAAGCTCACCATAACCCCTTTGGATGCTTCAAGTGGAGATTTTGAAGACTTTAGGCTGCTCAAGAAAATTCTTGAGTTGCCAAATGAGCTATAATTCCACACTTTTAGTTAAGATTTTAGCTTTTCTTATACCCTATAGTGTTTAGAGTTAACCCGATGAAAGACTAGTGATCTCTGAAAATTTTTAATTGAGGTTTAGATGATATTTTGAAGTGTGAAGATGAAATTGAGGATTAGATAATGACTAAATCCCTATAGTGTTAGTATTTTGAACTAAACCTGAGACAAAACCTCAAACTTGAACGTTAGATTTGCCGATGTCGGTTTTGTAGAGTTTTGAGGATCAATGAAATCTGGAGAAAACTGGAGTGTTTATAGGAAAATCAAACAACTTTATTGACCTAATAGGACCACTAGATGACTACCACAGAAGTACGAGACCAAACCTTCATAGCTTGGCCGGCGACACCGGGTTATTTGGCATTCTCGCCAGGAAAATTTTGAGGGTTGGTGTTGGGGTTTTGCCTGTAGCTCACTTTCCTTATGACTTAGCCTCTGTATTGTTAGATTTGTCCTAATATACCTGAGCAAAAATCTGGGAGCATTTTGAGTTGATTTTGGCAATGTTTTTTCGATTTCTAAAACTTGGTTTTTGGTATTTGAATTTGGATTTAGTCGTTGGAAGTTTGTACGTCAACGACGAGAGTTATTTGGTTGTTTTTGCATATGTAGGCTATAGGTTCTAACCTATGAGCACTTCGCGTGACGTGTCGATTTTGGATATGGATTTCTATGCACTTCGATTCGGGTTTCTTATTGGATTTTTAGTTTACAATACGACGTGCTTGAACTGTAGGTACCTTCACGTGGACTTCGGGATGACAAGGAAGAACACGACGTCATCGATTTCGGCAAACGAGGATCGAAGGTGAGTAGATGTATATCTACGGGGGAAGTCGGGTGGATGGCGTATAGCACCCCCGCAACCGTAGCTTAGAGTTGTTATATAATTTATATATATGTCGACGTGAGTTTTGGATACTTAGCAAGTAGAATTCTAGGAGACTATAGGATAGAGTAAGCGTAGTTGTAGGAAGATGCACCCTTAACCTTATTTATCTTAGTCATGAACCTTTAGGATATTTGTTGTCACACGCGCGCGCGCGCTCACACACACTTAGTTTTGTGTGTATATGTGTATGTTTCCCCAATAAGAGCAAAGCTCTGTTCAAATTTTGAAATTTGAAATGAAGCAGCGCTTCATAACAGCGCCGGCGCTGAGAGTCAAAGACTCTGAAGCAGCGCACCATGTGCAAAGCACGTGAGCACTAGCACTAAGAATGCTGCACTCTAAGCAGCGCACCACATGCAAAACACGTGAGCGCTAGCACTAAGAGCGCTGCACTTTAAGCAGCGCACCACGTGCAAAGCACGTAAGCGCTAGCGATAGAACAAAATGTTCTCGGCCCTTGGATCAAAGATCCAACGAACATGATTAAAAATTATCAATTGACCAGAAATAAAATTCTGTTAAGGAAACATTCCTCAGAATCTTTCCAAACAGGAAAGATTATGCTCTGAAAATTAGAGCACCGATGGATCAATGATCCAATGGTGATTAAAAATCTCCAAAATACAGAATAAATTCTGTATGGGAAAAGATTTCCTAATCTTGTTAAAAACAAGAAAATTGCATTCTGTAAAACAGAAGCCCTTGGATCAAAAATCCAACGGGGGAAACATCCCCAAATCAATTAGAGAAAAGATCTCCTTAACCGATTCAACAAATCATCGTTCATTATATAAAGGACCAAAGACTTCAAATCTGATAGAAAGGAACTCCCCTACAAGCTTTGAGAAATTTTAAAGAAAAGAGCAAGATCTGAGAAGAAGAATTTTTCTTCAAGGTAAAAACAGAGAGATAAAAAAATCTCATCAGAAAAAGAACTTAGTTCTTATGCTAGATCATAGATTTTCAAGACAAACTGTTTTTCAAAAAAGAGATCATAACATCTCATTATAAAAGGGGGGGAGAATAATTCAATTCTTTTAGGATCACAGATCTATAAAGGCAAAGTCTTTCACCAAAAACATAAGAGATTGAAACATCTCCTATAAAACGAGAACTTTGTTCTTAGATCCACGAGACAAAGTCTCTTATAAGAGAGAATTTAATTCTCAGAGAACAGAGCTGCCTAAAAAGAGCCCTAGCGCTCTAATTAAAAGAAGCACTTCAGCGCTCCAAATCTAGCGGACAGCGCTGCAGAGCCTTAGCGTTCCAAATTTAAAGAAGCACTCTGAGCTCATTGACTGGCGCTCAGCGCCAAGCGCGCCACGTGATCCTCACGTGTGAGCTACTTAACAGAAGCGCTCTGTGCTCATGGACTGGCGCTCAGTGCCAAGCGCGCCACGTACTCCTCACGTGTGCGCTGAGAGAACATAAATTGTTCTTTAAATGATAAAGCCGCAGAGCTATAATGAGTGCGCAACACTCAATAAAAGACAAAAAGTTGTCAGGACCAATGCTCAGCATTGTTAAATGAAAAAGAACTGAGCCTAATCAAATGTATAACATTCTAAATGAATGGGTCGAGCCCAAGTTGGCCACAGATCTCTAATTCAGATTAATTGAGCCCATATGCTCATAAATCTTTGATCTTAGTCCTAAATTGGACTACAGATCTCCCAACCAATATTGGTTCAAGGGTACAACTCTTCACTCTTCTGATATTTGTCGTTGTAATCCTTCAACGTCTTCAGAGAGGTGACGGGTCCCGATAACCAGACATTTCATGGACTGTGGGGTCCTTAAACTCATGGACTATGATGTCCTTAAACTTCACGGACTATGATGTCTCTAAACTACTGCGGACTGTGGGGTCCTTAAACTCATAGACTATGATGTCCTTAAACTTTACAGACTATGATGTCTTTAAACTAGACTGCAAAGTACCTAAACTAAAACAATAGAGCCCAAATGCTCTTTTGTTAGATCTAAATGATCCTGTTAAGTAGATCTTAGTCTAAAATTAGATTAACGTATCCTTAACAAATGGTTAAGTTGATCTTGGTCTAAAATTAGACTAACGTATCCTTAACAAACGTTTAAGTTGATCTTAGTCTCAAATGAGATTAACGATTCTTAAACCCAAACCAAAATCCAAATCTAAGAAAATACGGATTTGGACTAATCCACGCCCTACGGGCAACAACATAAATTAGTCTCTGTATATAATCCACGGGCAACTAAAAACAAAACATACACACACGACACGGAGGGACCATCTGGAGAAGGAGAAAGTCGTTACCGCGATGAGGTAGCGTAATTAACTGCATGGGCTTACGCCTGCAGGGAAAAGCGTCCCTACAATCAAAAATCCCTCAAACGAAGGGGAATCTGACGAAGTCTGCTACAACGGCCGCATCCGTCTAAACCTTGATACACGGTGCCATAAATCAACTTAGCATCTTCGGAGAGGTGGACGGATAAAACCAAATAGCATCTGCCCCCAAATTCAGGCAAGACGAAGCTACGCGGTCACGTCTTTGTATTCGGCGGAGAACTGATTCTGGCACGCCCGGTGGTACCTTTTCCTCTTTCCACTCCACACTTCGTGTGTCATGTTCGCGAACGAATCGCGGTTTGATATGGTTGCCCCTAGATTCGAGGTACTAAGATTTGTTGTCTTGCTCCTGTGAGGATCAATGGCTTCCAACTGCACAAACCGTAACAGCTGCAACAACTCTCACTCTGTCCTCGCTGGAGGAGTGACTTGCGGGCCTGAGGCGGCCTCCCTTTTTACAATGCCGGTGGACCAGGTGACGCAAGCCACCATAGGGCTATTCTTCGGGACCATGCTCCCACTAATGAGCTTCAACGCCCTATTGCCGTCGCAAGAAACTCCGAAGAAGTCGGTTTTTGATCGGCTTATAACTACCGCGGCCCCTCTCAACGGGTCGCCCAAGTCCAATGCCTCAGTTTTCAACAAACTGAGCTAAATCTCAATTAGGCCGGCGAAGAAGCCCGCGATACCTGAAGCGGCCATCCCAAAACGGATAACTATCCCTGCTCCAGTGAAAGAAGTCGTCAAAGTGGCTTCTCCTACTAAAAGATCAGTCTTTGCAAGATTGGCTGCTCCAACTCCCATTCCGGGCGAAATCACCAAGGCTGCTACCCCTGTCTGAAAGTTTGCCTTCGACAGGTTGGCCATCTCCTCTCAGCGGACGTCGGTTTTCGAAAGGATAACGACAACAACAACCCCTTATCAGAGCAGGGGGCATGAAGAAGCCACCCTATAGCTGAGCCAGTCCCGTCTGCTCGACACGCTCGACGTCGCCATTGACGCTGAGTGAGGAAAGCTGGGGGCAGTTCCTCTTCTGGACTGATTTCGCCAGCTCCAACGGTGGAAGTTGATGCTGCTGTTCCAACTGGGAACAATTTTGAACTACTTAACAGGATGTGCAGGAATTCTCCAACTGCCATGCTAAAAAAGTCTCCCCCGCCTGTTGAAAAGATCACAAAGGTGAAGCCAGAGCAGCCCCCTCAGCGCTGTCCTCTAAAATTCATAAAGTTTGGCGACAGGTCCAAGACTCGGTGATCAACCAAGACTACTCCCGCCAACTGAAGAAGATGAAAGTTCGGCAAAAGAAGGACCACCCTGTCATACCACAGGAGATGTCATCTATTTGGGTGCCCGCTGCAACGGTTCCCTCAACTTCGACCGCCTACAAAAGAAGGAGGCCGGAGAAAATCCCCGTGTCTGCGACAAAGCTCAAAGGCACTGAATCCAAACGCCCCAAGTATAGGGGCATGGTAGTGCACACTGTTTATATGGCGTCCGAAAAAGAGGATAGTCGTATCTCTACGGGCCATCGACCGCTCACTAGATCCATAACAAAGGCGCAGGAGCAACAACAGAAGCTTCAGGAAATGTTAACACAGATGGCCGCACTCACTGGTCCAAAAGAAAGCCCGGAGACGTCATCAGAACAGCGGCATGAACAAGAAACCGATGCTGAGTTCCTCCGCAGAATCCTCGAGAAGAAGGACAAAGAGGCAGTGGAACAAGCTGCCAACATAAAACGAATGGCGCTTTTATTCCAAGACATGGTCGGGATGATGATACAGCCGGATTCTCCATCTGAAGACCCCCCGATTATCCTTGAAGACGACAGAGGGGAGACATCAAATCCTCTTCCAGCTTGTTCAGCAGCCAAAGAGGAGACCATTTCTAAAGCTGCCCTGGATGATTATATTGCTCAACAGATACGAGCTCATCAGGTGAGCGAAGCAGCCGGCCAAATTGTTAAGACTGGACGACCATATCCGGGTTGGTACGACCAAATAAAGTACCCGCCGGGATATACGATCCCTAAATTCCATGTATATAAGGGGACGGGGAATCCACACCAGCACGTCGCTCAATTTAGGGCTCTCTGCGGCAATACCGGAGGTGACTACAAATTGCTACTTCGCCAGTTTGTTGGCAGCTTGGTGGAGACGGTGTTTGAATGGTACTCCGAGCTCCCGAACGACTCCGTTAAGACATTTGCTGAAATGGAGTTACTGTTTACACAAAAGTTTGCAAGCGCTAGTGAACGCACCCCTATCACAGCATTAATTAACACCAGGGTAAAGCTTGGAGAAACATGGGTGCAGTACGCGATACGGTGGCGGAATCTATGGTCGAAGTGCGAACAACACATCGAAGAATCTCCTGCGGTAGGCATGTTTGTGGGAACCCTCGATCCGCAGGCGACAATATCCCAGTTCATGATGTTCTTCAAGCCGACTACCTTTCAGACCTTGATTGATAAGCTGGCTCAAATGGACCAGATGAGCCATAGACCTTCCTCCTCAAAGACGGATCCTCAGAATGAGAAGGGGAAAGGGAAAGCAACCTTCGTCGCCAATGCTCAACAACAACCGAGTGGCCCGAGACCGGTTGTTCGCCAAAGCAACAAGCGGCAATCCCTCGATGAGAAGTTGAGACGTCCTTACTCGTTTCCCCAAGATAAAACAAGGACACTGTTCGAACTAGTAGTGCGCAACGGGCTCATCACTCTACCGGAGCCGAGACACCCACTACAACCGAACGATATCAACGATCCCAATTACTGCCCCTAGCACCGAGTATTAGGCCATCCGATCGAAGACTGTTACGTCTTCAAAAATTGGGTTGAAGACCAGTATCAACAGGGCAAGTTCGTGCTTTCCGAAAATTGGAAGGTAAATCCGCCACAACAGCACGCCCCTAAAAGGGTGGACACGTCGGAGGCATCGTGCTCTTTTATATAAGAAGCTCCATGGGAGGTCGCTCTTTCAGCCAAGATGAAAAGAATGCTGAAAGATCTTCACACATGCCCGGCGATCAGGTGGAAAAGTCCGCTAAAACCCGAGATCATTGAGGGAATGCTGAAGCCGCGCCTGACTCCAAGAATTGGTAGCGATAATCAAAACGCTCAGGCCCAGCCGTCAAAGTCTTCGAAGAAGAAGAAGAAGACCAAAAAGCCCGTGAAGCTTGATGACAAGCGCGCGGACCTGCAAAAACATATCGACGCGCTGGAGGATTATAACCAGAAGGCATGAACCTCGGTCATGCTCCAAGAGTTTCTCAACCACATCCTTGAGGACGGAGATGATGACAATGATGGGGAAGAAGACTCGTCAGATGAACCAGAGAACTATGTGGCGAGCTACCACATGATCTCTCACTCGTCAATAAATGGTGAAGAAGCTCCTGATACAGAGAAACTAGGGGCAGATCCAGAACCGGAATCAAAATCCCTGGAGCCATCGGACGAATTGATTGACAGACTGCTAAGCGAAGCTCTTCAGAAAAGCAAATCTGACAGAGAGCGGGAAACGACCATATACAAGAGGGCCAAGCATCTGCGTCAAGTTGAAGAAGCTCCGGTATTGAGAAACCGTAGAGTACCCTAACCGGATCGAAGCATCCCTGTCACCAGCAAAAGCAAGCTTAAAGCAAGGAAACGATTCACTAGGGCCCTGTCAATGGGAATGAAGTTGCCTTCTTTTAGAGGAAATACTCCTGGTGGTATACATCTTGATGAAGCGGACGTACATCCTAACTTCTGCTTATACCATCATAGGATTACACACCCTACAGAAGAGTGCACAGCCTTTGAAAACTTTTGGCAGGGATATGTTGCCTACCGACAACACGTCCAGCGAGTGAAGCGCAAGGCTCGTCGGAAACAGAGAAGCGCGCCAGATGAACGTAAAAGAACTGCCGGCAAATGTCACATAGTTGACACCAAGGGATCGCAAGTTCTCACATTTGGAAGCGACTCTGATGAATAAATAGCTCTCAGCCCTTTCTTCAAGGAATCTACCTCTGATACGAAAGATACGAAGACTTGCGAGGATATCTAGCCGCGTAATCGTACGTTTCCCCAAAAAATCTTGGACTTACGAACAATGGACCGAAAAGTCCGTAAACTACAAATTTGCCTTAAATATGGCAACGATGGACCGCAATGTCCTAAAACTGGCAATTGACCGAGACGTCTTTAAACTACTACGGACCACAGCATCTCAAGGCTGACAAAAAAAGGTATGTCCATAACAAGATGGGCACGGATGAAAACCCGAAAGGGCTCCATGAGTAAAAACAGCAGTGCTACCAGTAAGTTTGTGAAAACCCGAAAGGGCTCAATCTCGTTAAAAGACACTTGCAAGGTCCCCTCGACCCTGTAAGGAGAAAATACCTGCGTGAGATCCTTACGACTAACAAGGGAGCAACACACTTAGGGATCCCCATGATTCCTAAGGAGAAAACACACTTACGAGATACTCATGACTCGTAAGGAGAATTCCCCTTTGAGACCCTCACGGCTCATAGGATTCAAAAGCCTTAAGCTACAGGGATCTGAACCTGTTCTTAAGCCGTCATACACTCCGATTTTGCCCTACAGGCGTTTCAATATTGACCCTTGTATACAATACACGAGTACGAATAAACCTTTCCCTAACAAAGTCCCATCAGCGACTAGGGATATGCTCATACGGTGAACGACCCTTGTAAGTCCTCTTGACTTATAAGGAGAAAACACTCTTGAAAGATCCTTACGACTTATAAGAGAACATACACTTAAAAATCCTCACGATTTTTAAGGAGAAAACGCACTTACGAGATCCTCACGACTCGTAGGGAGAAACACCTTTATGAGACCCTTATGGCTCGTAAAGTCAAAAATCCTTAGTCAACAGGATCCTAACCCTGTTTGCTAAGACACCTTTGCTCGAACTGACAAAGGCAAATGATGATTCGCTCCTGGCAATATCCCAGTTGTAGCGATACTGATGCCTAAATCGGTATCAAATCCCAAGTCCTTTCACGGCAAATGATAATTCGCTCCTGGCAATATTCCAGTCGCAGCGATGCTGATGCTAAGATTGGCACTAGGTTCCAAGTTCCATACTCACGATAAAAATCAGCGAGCCAAAAATGCATATAAAAATAGCCGAAATGATGGGGCAACTTGCAACAAAATCAGCAAGTAAAAATATATGCATACAAAATAGCCGAAATGGTTGAGCAACTCGCAATAAAAATACAGCGAGTAAAAAGAAAAAATAGCCGAAATGATTGGGCATCGCGAAAAATAGCCGAAATGATTGGGCAATCGCGACTTTCGCGATATAAAAATCTGAAATGATAGAGCATCGTCGAAAGAAATAAAAAAATGAAAGAATGAAACTTTTGCCCTACAGCCGAGTCCATACCGACTCCTGTATACAATCCATATGCATAAACGAAAAGGGAACCACATGTCCCCCACCAGATCCTGTCAAAAAGGAAAGTCAGATCTTAACAGTAACATCTGCATCCCAGAAAATCAACAACGACGTTCCTTCTTATACCAGCAGGGCACGAAAGCGACACAACGAAACGGAGCCATGGAAAAGTCCCTAGTTCCAAATCTTAACGGCAACACCTACAGCCTAAAAATCAGCAACGATGATCCTCCTCATTCCAACAGGATTCAGACGCAACATCACCAAACGGAGCCACGACAAAGTCCCTAGTTCCAAGACTCTACGGTCCACAGACAATCTAGAGTCAACCAATGACCTCTCCGTCGGATCAACGCTCCATCTCGGAAACAAGTTAACCAACCCCAGGGAAATTAGTGTCCTTGGTAAATACCTCGATTTAGGGAAATCAACGTCCTTGACGAGAGCATCTCGATTCGCATCGACCCACAACGGTGATCCTCCTCATTCCAACAGTATTCGGACGCGACAATCAATCTCGGAGCCATGGCAGAGCCCCTAGTTCCAAATCTCGACGGTTCACAGACAACCTAGAGACCACCTTGACATTCGTCTCGTTACAGCAGACACAACGTCAGCAAAGCGGAGCCACGACAAAGTCCCTAGATCCAAATCTCAATGGTTCACAGACAACCTAGAGACCACATCGACATTCGTCTCGTTACAGCAGACGCAACGTCAGCAAAACGAAGCCACAACAAAGTCCCTAGTTCCAAATCTCGATGGTTCATAAGCAACCTAGAGACCACCTCCATATTCGTCTCATTACAGCAGACGCAATGTCAGCAAAGCGGAGCTACGGCAAAGTCTCTAGTTCCAAATCTCAACGGTTCACAAGCAACCTAGAGACCACCTCGACATTCGTTTCGTTACAGCAGACGCAACGTCAGCAAAGCGGAGCTACGGCAAAGTCCCTAGTTCCAAATCTCGACGGTTCACAGACAACCTAGAGACCACCTTGACATTCGTCTCATTACAGCAGACGCAACGTCAGCAAAGCGGAGCCACGGCAAAATCCCTAGTTCCAAATCTCGATGGTTCACAAGCAACCTAGAGACCACCTCGACATTCGTCTCGTTACAGCAGACGCAACGTTAGCAAAGTGGAGCCATAGCAAAGTCCCCAGTTCCAACTCTCGACGGTTCACAAACAACCATGAGACCACCTCGACATTCGTCTTGTTACAGCAGACGCAATGTCAACAATGACATTTCTTCTCACTCCAGAGGGATGCAGACGTGACTTAAACAACGGAGCCATGGCAAAATCCCTAGTTCCAAGCCTCGACGGTTCACAGAAAACCTAGAGACAACCGCGACATTCGTCTCATTACAGCAGACGCAATACCAACAAACGAAGCAAAGGAAAATCCCTAGCTTTAGGGTCTTGACGGCAACTCAAATAAAACCTGAAAGACTATCGGAAATCATCCTACACCAGCGCGGAGTGGTTATGACTCATTGGGGCTCCCCAAACTGAGCCTAACCTCAAGTAAAAAGCAGCATGGCAAAATTCCTAACGCTTGCTCTTCCGACAGTCAAACTGCCTAGGAAGATTGCTTGAAGACGTCTTGTCCAGCTCCCGAAGGGATCAGAGAGACGACAGTCGCAAGGCTACTCGAACAGCAAGATTGCCTATCGAGGAATACATCAACCAACGCGACGGTACGACAGACAAAACCCTAGTACCACAGACCCTAACGGACCTCTGTCGTAAAGAGCAGATGTTAACTGTGACGTTAGGACATTCTTGCGAGAACTTCTCGATTCGTCTCGACTCGTGAGGAAATTAGTGTCCTTGCGAGAACTTCTCGATTCGTCTCGACTTGTAGGGAAAAGCCTTCGACAATAGGGATAAGGACCTGTTTCCTAAGCACTGGGGCCCTGCAAGTCTGTCCAAGATGGACTATTGCATACTATTCACGGGCCACACTCTCCAAAGTCGAATCTCGACAGGGGGGAAACAACCACTTACGAGTCCTCTCGACTTGTAAGCGGGAAAAATTCTCCTATGAGATCCTTACGACTCTCAAGAGAAAACACACACTTAGGAGTCCTCACGAATCCTAGGAAGAAAATACACCTACGAGATCCTCTCGACTCGTAGGGAGAAAAGTCTTTATGAGACCCTCACGGCTCATAAAATTGGAAAGCCTTAGGCGACAGATCTGAACCTGTCTCCTAAGCCATCGCTGCCCTACAAAGAGTTCAAGATGAACTGTTATCTATCGTCCACAAGTTACATTTGCTAAAATCACATGACAACAACACAACAAAGAAAAGAAGGCGATAGCACAAGATAGAAAAGAAATGTATCCTTTATTCATGAATTCAATTGGATGCAGGCTACATCATATGAAAATGAATGGAATAAAAAAAGGAAATGAATACATGTTATTTATGAGTTACAAATGTACAATCAATACAAAGGCAGCTACTGAGAAGGAGGCGTTTTCAGTAAATCAGTCAGCTGCTCGCGTACTCCTCTCAGCTCCTTTTTGCGATCAGCCGCCGCGACCAGCTTTGCTTCAACTTGGGCCCATTGCTGCAAACAGGATGAAAGTTTCTCATCAATTTCCTGCTGAGCAGCCTCCTGACTCTATGCAACCTGCTTACAAAGATCAGGCTTCTTCCTCAGTACCAGCCCGTCAGAAATGCATCGTTGAAGGTTTTCAAAGATGGAGTTCAGCTGGGCAGCATTCGCTGCGACCTCAGCACGCAGTTGGACAGATTCAACGGAAGTCGCCTCATGTTCCTTTCGCTTAAGGTTCGCCTCTCGTTCGAAATGGCGAAGGAACGGAACGCTCTGCTCAACCCATGCAGCTCGCTGGGAGTTCAAAGCCAACACCTCTGGAGCAGAACGCCTAAGCTCAAGCTCATGCAGGCAGGCCTCAATCTTCCTGCAGTGATTAACCCAAGACTCAACGACGCCTTCACCATGGAAGTTCATGAGCATCGCCAGCATGGGATTAACCTTGGCAGCAAAATCTGCAGCAAATGCAGGGACCTCCGCGTTAAGCTCCTCGATGTACCCACTTAACATGCGCAGGCTGGTCATAACGCCCTTGGAAAATGGACGTCTGGAAAAGGGCCCTGCTGGCATTAAGATGCGAGACTTGAAGGGATCTGGAGTTGGCGCGATTGCTGCAAAACAAATCATAGTCAGATATTGACTTAAGAGACAAAGAAGATGCAAGAGCGAGGAAGGCTACTATACCGGCTACGGCAGGTGGTAGAGCTGGGAGTACTGGTGGCACGACAATTCTCTTGTCCCTTCCTTCAATCTATAACGCTATAATCAATTTAAAGTTAACAACGGCAGGGTCACCCATTAAAGAAAAGAAAAGACGTCGGTTAGAAAAGATACTCACCGGCACCAGCAGGCAGACTAACTTCCGTCTGGAAGGAGAAGTGCGGGTTCAACACTTGATACAGATGATCGAAAAGAACTCCTACAAGGTTGTGACGATGCATGGTCAGTATAAGGAAGATTACATCCACAATTTAAATTAGACAAATCGCAAACCCATACCTTCCAGCATTTGAGAGGACACAAGAGAAGGCGAAGGATCGGCGACCGTTAGAGCAGCAACCGATGACGCTTCTTCGGGTGGCACGACCTCAACGCTCACCACACTTGCAAAAGAAACAAAAGAAATGCCGTCAGAAAGGATTGAAAGGAATTGCGGAATAAAAAAGAAAACAATGACCCAAGATCTACCTGATGAATCTCCAATTGAAACCGCGACAAGAGTATCATCAGGCGCAGCGACTGCTTCGCTCTCCCCCATTGGAATGGTTTCGCCGCCCGTGGCTTCATCCCTTGATTCTATGAGAGCCGTCGTGACACTCGCAATACCAGGCGATGGCAGGGAACCGAAAGGGGAAAGAGTGGCAGTTGGGGCAGTCCCGGACTTCTGAGAAAGGGTGACCACTTCGAGCTCGACGATTGCCGTCATCTCACCTACCACCTCCTCACAAGGACTTGGCCCTGCAGGGTATGATATACGACAATCTGAAGATCAAACTCTAATAAAAAAACCAGTGTTACGTTACCTTGGGACGGATTTTCAATTGCTTCCCGAGCCGCGCGTACCGCCTATCTATGAGCGGTAGACAGGGCAGCCGGAGCACCCTTTGGAGAAATAGGGACAGGGGAAGCAGTGCTCGAGCCTGCACCAATAGCCAGGGCGGCATTACGTTCTTTCGCTGCACGCCTCTTGCGCTACCTTTCAGCCTGAGCCGCCAGAGCTGACCTCCTCAAGACCTCCGTCAAGGAGACGTCATCGTCCGAACCAAGTTCTGCCTCTGGAACCTCTACGGCTGTTTAAGCAAAGTTTTTTTCGGCGATACTGAGGGAACTGGGACTTCAGCAGTCGGCCCTGGAAGCGTTGCAGTGCCGTCTTTCAGGATTGGCACTACACTCGGGATAACCTGAGTCGAGATAGTCCCTGCAATAAGATGAAAAAGAATAGTTAGTTTACCCATAGAAACGGGAATGAAGGCACAGTGAGCCAAAATGTACCAATGCCCAAGGAAGCATGCAGCCTTTCCTCCTCTTCAAATGTCTTGAGAGGAGCCGCGAGAGCCTCTTAAGTGGAGATGCCTATTGAAGAAGAAGTGTCAGTCAAAGGATAATAATTAAAACAACCAAAAAAAATTATATACGACTGAGGTCTACCTTACTGTGCGAGGGTGACCATTCCTGCTTTGTTGCGAGTTAATTGCTTGGAAGCTGCGAGGGCAGCCTCCAGATCGGTGTCATCTGGCGCCATAAATAAGCCCTCGTTGGTCCCGTATTCGCTCAAGCCCTCGCTGTAAGGAGCATGGGGCTCCTGGCCGAATACGACGTACGCAGAAAGTATTGACTTCTTTTTCTTCTGTGGACGAGCGCCGGTAGCCGATAACACAAGCTTGCGCTTGGTGGGAAACTTTGGGCGACGAGTCCCAATTTCCGTACCCACACCCGACTCGGGAGACACGGCAGCTACCACTTTTTCAGGCACACGGGGTGGGGGCAGCTCAGGCATATCACGTGGTATCACAGCCGCAGTAGCTTCTCTCAAGGGAGGATGGACGATGTTCCGTCGCTTCAGAGGAACGTTTGGATTACCTGCTGGGGCAGTGCCCTTACGGTCAAGCAATAATCGCTTTTCTTCTCTATTAACGGCGCCCATCGAATGCTGGTACCACGCCACATATACGTTCAGGGCTTTTGAAACGCAACTCGGCCCACTAATAAAGAAATTGGAGCCGGTGTTCAACCGCATGAAATGGTGCAATGCATTTCGAATACCTTCTTCTGTGGCAGCTGGCTCAACTAGGAAGGCTTCGAGCGGGACACCCTGATTATGACTTGATTGCTGGGCAAAACGGTGCGGGTTGTACCGCATGAACAACGCCGAATCGTTCTGTCTAAACACGAAAAAGCCTGGCCTGATGGAGTATGGATGAAGAATCTCCCGAGCTTTCAAGATAGAGGCCCCATCTTTAAATATGTCCTGCAATGGCTGCACCATTTTTGCGGATTCCTTGCCGATGGTTAGAACCTTATCGGTAAAGGTCACGGCATCTCCAACCGTGTGCGGATGAAGGAGCAAACCCCTAGCTTCCCGCTGTGTTAGATTTACAATGGATGCGTCAACTAGCCGCATGATCCGAGGGAAGTTATACTTGTCGTAGAAGCAAGGCCTTTTGTGGGCACCGAAAACGCCAAGTACATGTAGCTCGATCCATGACATAAAATAATGCATCGAGAAGTTCACGTGCTGTACCCCTGGTTCAGTAGTGTCTGCCGCCAAGTTGAGGCCATGATACAAATGGGCTAACCAAGCGACCCCGATGGCCACTTGCATCCCGACGGCCACTTGCATCCCGACAACCATTCGGTGAGCTCGATAAAAAACGGACGGCCTCATATGGCGAGGGTGCATTGGAAGCACAAACCAGCTTAGCTATAGCCTGAGGAACCCCAAAAAGAACGCTTCTTCGTCGATCCCAGGAGCTGCAAAATCTGTGAAAGAGACGACCGTGGTGTTGGGGAGAAAGAAATTCCTCTGATCCGCCTCCACTGCCGGCTGATTTTCCAAACCAAAGCCAAACGGGTCGTCAAGCTTGGCGAACAATGGAGCTTGCTTCGATAAGGCTTCCGGACGAAGAAAGCGAGCGATGAAGTCTACGTAGCTGACTCTACGCCCTCCGGACTCCAGAAATAGACCCTCGTAGATATTCAACACCTTTATCAAACTCGGAAATTAGTGTTGAA
Organism: Agapanthus africanus; assembly: GCA_030015575.1. Classification (NCBI taxonomy): domain Eukaryota; kingdom Viridiplantae; phylum Streptophyta; class Magnoliopsida; order Asparagales; family Amaryllidaceae; genus Agapanthus; species Agapanthus africanus. The sequence goes on from CM057340.1 coordinate 758,838,610, forward strand.
TAGCGTTCTCCGGGGTAAGACCCATTACAACTGATTTGGTGGCAAAGATGTACTCGTCCGGAGGAAGCAGCTCCTCGTAGTGTTCTTCCCTAATAGGTAAGCCAGAGACCTCTGCGAACTCCTCTAAAGAAATTGAGACTTCTCGATCCAACAGAAGGAAGGTGTGGTCAGAATATTCCATTGCTCCAGAAATGCCTTGACCTACCACACAGGAAGCGTAGAATATTGAAAAAGAGAAGCGTAAATCGCGGGATACAACCCGAGCTTCAGCAGCTGTGACTTCTTGGCCGAAAAAATATAGCAGGCCCAATGCAAATACCCAGCTGGATGACGAGGAGTTAGGCCTATCATATACGGCCATCCCCAAGGACGTGACCCACCCTGGCAAATACGTTGTCCTAAGGTATCTAAAGCCGCCGACGGCTGTACGGGTATTGCAGCCATAGAAGGCTGAAGGAGATCCTCTGAAGTCCAATTAACCTCCTCCACGGTATAGTTCACCGGGGTTGGGTCGGCGTAGTGGATCGCCGAAATAGGCTCCGAAGGTGCTGCGCAAGAGAAGCTCCGTCGACCTCTGATAATTTGACTGTACCATGTTCCCCATAAATGAAGATTCTTTTGCTCCGGGTCATGATCTTTGATCAGTGCGAGCACTTCCCGATCAACAGGTGCCTCAGGGAATCTGCTTTTCGAATGAACGAACGGGAAAGAAATGTCGAAAGACATAGTACCTGCGCAAAAAAAAAGTAAAAAATTAGCCGTCAATGCTACAGCTCAAGTCCTGGCACTTGGTACTTTAATTTCGTACCACACTGCAATGCAGTGAAAGGGGATCAAAGGGGACCCACACAATTTAGATGATGGTTCATCATTAATAAAACAACTTCATCATTTGATGAGAATGTCATTAAATGAGGAAATCCTAAGAGTATTCTCATTTAATGAAGGGCCCTCGGGCCAAGAAGTAAATCTCCCTTGAGAGCAGTGCTTTTCAACAGATATGACATCTGTCATGATTAATGATGAAAGAATAAAAATTCCCCCAAGAGCAATGCACTGCGAAGAAGATGGAATAATCCATCAAAAACTTTAAAAAGAAAAGCTTTATTGAGTTAAAAAAACTCCGAGATGTTTAAGATCTGCAAGAACTCTAATAGTTCTTCTTTAAAAATGGGTTAAGAAACCCTAAGAAAGATCTCTTTAGATCTATGAGAGCAAAGCTCTGTTAACAAAACCCTAAAAAAGTTTTCTTAGATCTATGATCTGAAAAGAGCAGGGCTCTGTTAGCGGGTGAAACCCAAGATTATTAACTAATCCCTTCAAAGATTTAATCTTTACTTCAATTTTTAATAGAGTTCTGTCTCTAAGAAAATTCTTAAAATGAAGTGCTATGCTCTGAAGGAGAAATAAATCTCAGAAAAAAGTAAGAAGATGAACAGAGATCATTTCAAGGGCCAAAGGCCCTATTTATAGGCACTGAGATGCCGTTTCAACTTCTGAGTTGATCCAGTGGCATAGATACTGCCACCGCTGCACTCACGTGTGGGCCATGTGAGCGCAACGGTGGGGGGGGATTTGTTTCCCCAATCAGTGCAAAACTCTGTTCAAATTTTGAAATTTGAAATGAAACAGCGCTGAGAGTCAAAGACTCTGAAGCAGCGCACCACGTGCAAAGCACGTGAGCGCTAGCGCTAAGAGCGCTGCACTCTAAGCAGCGCACCACGTGCAAAACACGTGCGCGCTAGCACTAAGAGCGCTGCACTTTAAGCAGCGCACCACGTGCAAAGCACGTAAGCGCTAGCGATAGAACAAAATGTTCTCGACCCTTGGATCATGTCACGCCCCGCTTCCCGGTGTACGGTGAAGTGGACGCGACGAGGTCCGCTACGTATATACTTAGAAGTACATACGCTAAGCGTATTTAAGCAATATAAAATTAAATCATAAGAGACAAGAGATATAGAAATAACAACAACTTTATTAATAACATTCTTTTGTACAATGCATGAAAAGTAAATACAACTGAAATGAAAAGCGATGCCTAAACAGTGGCATAACAGGAAATGAAAATACTGAATAGAACAAGGTACAATATCTAGAGCTCGGGGTCTTCGTGGAACTGCTCCAAGTCTTCACCGGTGGGCTCGATCTCTGCTGGGTCCAAAGCACCTGACGACATTCAAAGAAGAAAGAAATAGAATGTCGTCAGCGAACATGTCGCTCGGTAAGTCCCAAAGATAAGGAAGAATTAGAAAGACAGCATAAGAGTATTTTCTAAAATATTATGTTGTAGAATATTATGGAATATTGTGTTAACGCTGTTGTTTGTAGCTTGGTACAGAAGGATGCCAATGTATACGAGAGGGGTCTCTATATGCTAGAGACCAGGGCAAACGGAATGTACAAGGAACCGTTAAGCCACGGTACAACAGTAACGGAATATAGATTAGGTGTCTTAATCTGACCATCTCGTGCCACCTTTAACACCTTCCGTACCAATCTACCCCTTAAACCCCGTAGTGTTTTGATAGTATTGTGTATTGTATTGTGTAAGTTGGATGACTGACCAAACCATGATATCAGTAATAGATTGTAACTGCATAATCAAGTAAATGGAATAACGGAATAATGGGTGTATATCCATGGTTTGATTCAGTCAAGTTGTATAGATTTAACTGGATTCTGGGATTCATGTATTCATATTGAGTTGGAATATTAAAGAATATAGATTGACTTGAATCATATTCAAGTCAGAAATAATCAGACTCAAACCCGAGTCAGACTAAAAGAAATGTAATTTGAAGTTCTATAATTGTTAGGGTCTTTATTGTAATTTATAAAACTTGAGGGGGGTTTTATGTAAAAATACTTTTGTATAGTTTTCAAGATACACCTCAAGTATTTATTATTCGTCTTTATAGTTATAATGAGTGTGAATTTTATTTGTGTTATTCCTAGTGAATATATCATAATAAAGGTATTAATTTGTTATATTGATTTATTTGAAATTCATGGTATTTTAATGTAACTTTTAATCTTGTAATTTTTAGTAAAAGGTGAAAAATTTATCTTATAATAAAATAGGTGTTTAAATGATAAATATACATATGTTTATACAAGAATAATTTTTAATAAATATTTTGTTTTCCAAAAATCTCATTTTTCTTAAATGTCGTATTTTAAACCTTTCGAGACCGAATGCTCCTTGCGGAGGTCTGCATCTCGCACTACTAAGCCCGGGGGTGCACGATAAACCGTACTATCCCTATCGAGTTCCCCAAAAGTGGGTTGTAGTGGCGCTTTACAAAGATTTAATAAATACTAGTCATTTAGAAAACGGTTTTATAAATATAAGGTATTTATTTGTAAAAGGGTGTAAATTTCCGTATTTTAGATTCTAGGGTTTCCTAAGCCAACTAGCCTATTTCTAAATGGTCTAAATGACACGTCATTAGAAGCCTCAAATCGCCTCTTCACCGCCAATTGTGGCCAGGTAAGTACAGGTGAGGAAGGAGGGATCCGCTCACGAATCGTGAGACGGGCCTTTTAAAGTTACCTAAGCTCACTTGCCTAGCCTAGACATCACAAAGTCAGGTTTAGATAAACGATCGATGTCCATGACATATCGTATTTTCCTATTAAAAGATTTTGTTTTAAAATTGTATACAACTTAGAACTTCCAGAAAAGGTTTCTAAAGAAAATGGTATTTTAATGTAAAATCTTTTATTATCGTATTCTAAGTTTTGATGATATCAATTAGAGTTGTATTTGCGTGTGTATGGAGGTAGGTCATTACCTCGTGATCTATTTTAAGGTATAGCAATGTTAAAGGGTTAAATGAGATAAACTAAACATGGTGGTATTTAAGTGCGAAATACGGTATTTTGCAAAAGTTATCATTTCATGTGAGAAACTTTATCCAAATTGATTTTTAAGTGATTAGTAGTCAACATGAATATGTTTAAGCATTATGGAATTAGTGATAAGTGAGTTTTGATAGAAAAACCGAATCGGAAATCGGGTTGTTCCGATTTCCGTCGGGTTTTAAAAAGTCGTATTTTATGAAAGAATAGAAAGATAGAAAAGAGGGACTTACGGGTTTGGATAACGCTAGAGAGTGCTAGGAAGGTATTGGGTTTGCCGGCGTGTCGAAACGTCGTCGAGAGCTCCTAGCACGATCACCGGAAAGTCGCCGTCGATTTCGTCAGCGCTTCGCCTTTCGCTCGTTTTCTAACGTACCGAGTTCTCTTGAAATTTTTAGAGAGTGGACTTAGGAATGTAGGGTGAGAGGGTAGAGGGTATGGAGGTTTATATAGGGTTAGGGTTTTAATTAAAAAAATATTATAAATATATAAAAATTCATTAAAACTCATTATACCTAGGATTAAAAGGGATTTATTGGCCAAATGATAACCGATCCAAGCATTTAGAGTATGCAGGAGGGTGGACCAGGTTAAGACCCAACTTTTCTCTGTTGGTAACTCGGCCGTCCGGCCAAGTCTGGCTGGCGAAGCCGGACCGAGTCGGCCGAGTCGCTGGCCGGCGGCGCCGAGTCGGACCGAGTCAAGGGTCCAATGGCCGGGGATTCTTTGGGGGTAAAATTTGGTATATTTACTTTTTGTTGTCCAGTACATATTTTGGGAGTTATGGCCTTTCGAATGTCGACTTTCCAAAAAATTTAAAACAAAATAAATATAAAAATAATGTGGGGCATGGGATTTGAACTCTGGTGGCTTGGTTCAGCAGTGCAAGGTATTACCAATGAGCTACAAACTCCTTTTTGTAATTATAGTGTTATTTAATTATTTAAAATGATAGCAGCAAGAGTAAATACTCTAAGTATACATTAGATTTAAAGTAATTTCTTATACACTAAAAATGGAGTTATTACATTCTTGTAGGTTGTAATTAAAAACAAAATAATTACCTATATCTTGTGCTCAGGCTAAAATACCCCTTTGTGGATTTTGAAAATTTTAAAAAAAATTTGTATAGAAAAAGTGTGTAAGAAAATTATGGTTGTTACAGATCAAAGATCCAACGAACATGATTAAAAATCATCAATTGACCAGAAATAAAATTCTGTTAAGGAAACATTTCTCAGAATCTTTCCAAACAGGAAAGATTATGCTCTGAAAATTAGAGCACCGTTGGATCAATGATCCAATGGAGATTAAAAACACTAAAATACAAAATAAATTCTGTATGGGAAAAGATTTCCCAATCTTATTAAAAACAAGAAGATTGCCTTCTTTAAAACAGAAGCCCTTGGATCAAAGATCCAACGGGGGAAACATTCCCAAATCAATTAGAGAAAATATCTGTCACGACCCGAAAGTACGGAACGTGATCGGCACTTAGATTACGAAGCGTCTAGAGGCGCAACGTAACCTAAATAAGCCGAAGCCCAGAAATCTAAACCATAAAAGAAGAAGAAGAAGTAAAAGAACATGAAGAAAAACAAGTTTAAAAATATCAGCAATTTTTCCCAAAAATTTCGGCAGAGTCTCCTCTGTAAAAACTGGCCCCCAGACGGGTACAACAAGTATAATATAAATAAACAATAAAAAGTATCCCCAAACGGGTGCTAGCATCAACGCCAACAGGCGGAAACAACCACAACAAGCACAATAATATACAACGCCAAAGGGCGAGGCTCAAAACTCAAAAGAAAACAAAACCACCAGATCAGAATAATACATGCGCGACTCTAAGGTCGAAATAAAAGACTGGTCCAATAAACTTACCAAGTAATACAAATATGGTTGATGGAGCTTACTAGATACAAATGAATGAATAAAAGTACAATGGTGGTTCGGATACAAGTGAACCAACCTACCGTGCAAATCACCCTGAAAGAATAGATGTGCCAGCAAGCTGCCAGGGAAACCTGTACACCGAACCTGTAATAAAATTTGGCACAACGGGGGTGAGTTGCCAACTCGTGAGTAGAAGACATCTACGAAAAGAAATCGAATGCACGACGCTATCCTAGGTCATAATAATACACTATAATATCCTAATCATCTAGTAATAGCAGGGTATAACTACGTGTAAGTGCAGATACTCCGTGCTTGTGTCAGTGCCTCATATAATACTATGTCATATGAAATGAAATGCATGCACCATGAATGTAAAGTAACAAATCCTGAAATCCAGATATATATGTATAAGAAATCTTTAGCTGTTATCATAGTAAAATGTGTATAAGAATCTGAAATCTCAACAATGAAATCCATGGAAATCCGTGTCAAGCGTCGACACAACACATGTAATCTCAAGTCTCAATATCTCGGGCTCCGTCAGTCCGGATCGGCCCATATCATCAAATCTCACGACAACGGTCGGTATCCTCCGGATATCCGCCGCGCCAGACATCACCGGTAGGTAGCCTTCCCCTGCCAGGCTCATCGTCTACAACTCGATCTTCTTGCCCCGGGATACCATACCGGGCCCACCATGTACCCGAGACGGTTCATCCACTCCTCGAATCGGGTCTCGAAATCCATCAGAAAACATGAAATCTCATGGTGGATGACACATACATCATGAGAAAACCGCATCTTATGTTTTTTAAAAAGGGAGGAGGAGGAGAGAGAGAAGTTTTTACATATTCTTGCGGTTTTCCCCAAAATCCAGAAATCTCATAGAAATCCAAATCTCAAAATCATGAGTAACTATATGATAAGTGTCGGCATATGCCCATAATACTGCATGATAACATGAATATGAATGCATGAATGTCTAAGCAATAAATATCATGTCTGTACTAATGTCAGAGAATAATCACAATATTATAGCGGTCTAGTTGTTAACTGATTCTATCCATAAAAGACAATATGATCTAAAGTGTACGTGACATAGCAATTACCGATGATGATGTGTGTGAGCCGGCAAATAAGTGTGCGTGGAGTATGCGCATCATCGGTAATAGTGCTGGTGTCCTAACAGGTAAAGTTTATACTGATTATAGCAACATATAAAAGAACATGCACCATGATGATTACAGTATGAATGCAAGACAGATGTGCATTATCCACTCCTCTGCGACATACGAGAACAACTATCACTATATGAATCGAACTTAACCTAGTATCCATCTAACCTCCTAAGGAACTTAACCTAAGAAACTAGTCATTAAGAAATAAGAGTCTACCTAGGTCTGAATCAATATCTCCAATAGTCGGCGATCCAGCCTCAATAGCGTCACGTACGAAGTACGGCTTCCTCGAATCAAGAGTGCGGATCAATCATCATATCTATGCCTCGTACGGTAAAATCCATCGTACGGCATCCCAATATCGGGGTATGGGTCAAGTATCTCCTAGGTGTCTCATTATTCGTATAACGTCATCACCAACACATCTCATGATCAAGGTGCTAAACTGTAATCGTCTACATCAATCATATATCATTGCCATCATAATAAGCATCATTAGTTTATCCTCAGAAATATCATGTCATATATATCATATTGTGATTAAGTCATACTGATATCATATCGTCCTCAAGTCACACCTCTATGATATCGACATCAGGTCACACCTATATGATGTCGTAATCAAGTCATACATATCCCATATCGTGATCAATCACAGGTTACAGTCCGGGTATTATTTTAGAGTCCTATATACCTCAGTATCATCACTACCCCTTATAATTTAAGTATACATGTTCATTATCTCATTCTCTAATGATCCGCTAACACTTAATACGACTGTATAGCCAAGAATCACGGCATCAAGCCCAGTTACACTGTTTCATCATATCTCGGATATCATATCACATCAATGTATCCCATATACGTGTTGTATATATATGTATATACCTATACCTAGTTCTATATATATACACACTTACACGTATACCCCATGTCGAGTTTCAGTGTGTGCGTGTGTATGTTTCTATCTGAAACCTACGAACCTCTTCCAAGGTACTCATCCTCAGATATGGTTTTCCTAAATCAGTCTAGTCCAGCCTAGGGTCATTACTAGGGTCCTACTCATTAAGAATCTAGGGTCACATCTGGTTTCCTAATGTCAATAAGTACTATTCCTATTCTACGTTGCGGGGGTGCTAAACGCCATCCACCCGACTTCCTCCCGTAGATATACATCTACTCACCTGGTCCATGTCTGCCGAAGACAGTGTCGCCATCCTCCTTTTCATCGCCCGCAGTCCACGTGAGGGGTACCTAAACGCAAACATATAAATAGTATCGTAAACTGAATCACATACGAAAGTCAAACGATACAAAGAACAAGCATAGGTTAAAACCTATGTCCCGTCCACGCAAAAGAACCAAATATCGCTCGATATCGGCGTACAAACTCCGATGGATCGAAATAAACATCAACAAATAACTCGTAGTTTTAAAACACCTTACTTATATTATAAAACATGATTAAATCCATCGAAACCCTAAAATCCATCAAACCGTCCAATTTCGTAAAACCCGAAAATACCAATTTACCGTTTTTCATCAAAACTTGACATTTAAATGAAACCAATGGTCATAAAACTCATTAAATAGCATAACTAGACTATACAAACCATTACTATATTTTTATTACACAAATTTGTATAAATTTGAAATTTCTAGTTTGCAACCTTTAACAATTTTCAACATTTTTCAAGCAAAATACCACAATTCCACAACAAAACTTGATTTTACATGGATTAATGTTTTAAACTACAATTCATGATGATAATGATATAATGAAACCATAAATTATATTTTTAATCTCATTTATTTAGGAATTTCCAAAATCTAGTTTACAAAAATAGCATTTTATTAGTATTTTTCCAATCATCAAAAGAAACTAGTGATCAAACTAAGTTTTTCTTTCCATTAACATGCTAATATTCTCACTAAAACTACAATCTAATGATAGCAACCTTAATTAGAATTTTATATTACCCACAAACACATTTTATAAAAACCTAGTTAGCTAAATAGCTTAATTAAATCAATTTTGGATAAACAAATTATTATACAACAACCATGCAAGATTTTTCCACTCTAAAAATTTTAAACTAGCTATTATAACCTTATTTAATTAATAAAAATCACAACTTGATTTTTCAAACCCTAACTTGAATTTTAAAAGTAGCAAATAGAATTAATATATTAAATCTAATTATGCTTAAATGAACATCTAATAACAATAAATCAAAAGAAGGAAATTTATACCTCCAAAATATGAAACCCAAACATGAAATAAGCCTCCAAAATGCATGCTTTCCATATCCGAAATCCATGCTAAATAGGTCAAAGGAAAATGGTAGAGGTTGAATGTTGATTTTTGAGATTTATTTTTGGAAATTTTGATGAATTTTGATGATTTTTAATGCAAAAATGATGGGGGAAAAATTTTGGGGCTACCCATGGAGGGGAGGCCGGCCATGGAGAGGGAGGAGGGTGGAGAGAGAGAAAAAATGTGTGGTATTGTGTAGAAAGTTCATAAATAATGCATTTTTTTCACTTAAACCCTTTATTATCTAACTTTTTCAATTTAACCCTTTTCCTAGAAATTTCTAGAACCATGGAGAGATTTTGGAAAAGATTTTGCATATTACACACTTGATTCTAATATACCATGACTCATTTTTATAAATTAAAACCATTCAAATTTGTAATTTACACTAATTTAAATAAAAAATAAAGCTTATATTGATATTTAAAATATTTAATTTAGGAAAAATATTTAATTGAACTAAAAATTTATAAGTGGCTAAATAAACACTATTTACTAGTAATTACATAATTAAAATAGGTATTTTTGAAATTATAATGAAAAACAATCACGGTTTAGTTTTTCGAAAAATACATTTTACTTTACCGAAAATCATAAAATTCACTTAAACAATTTTATTCATTTAATTATTTTTAAAACGTTACAATATCTCCTTAACTGATTCAACAAATTAGCCTTCACTATATAAAGGACCCAAGACTTTAAGTCTGATAAAGAGGAACTCCCCCACAAGCTTTGAGAAATTTCAAAGAAAAGAGTAAACTCTGAGAAGAAAAACTTTTTTTCAAGATAAAAACAGAGAGATAAAAAAATCTCATCAGAAAAAGAACTTAGTTCTTATGCTAGATCATAGATCTTCAAGAAAAACTGTTTTTCACAAAAGAGATTATAACATCTCATTATAAAAATGAGGGGAGAATAATTCAATTCTCTTAGGATCACAGATCCATAAAGGCAAAGTCTTTCACCAAATACATAAGAGATTGAAACATCTTCTATAAAACGAGAACTTTGTTCTTAGATCCACGAGACAAAGTATCTTATAAGAGAGAATTTAATTCTCAGAGAACAGAGCTGCCTAAAAAGAGCCCTAGCGCTCTAATTAAAAGAAGCACTTCAGCGTTACAAATCTAGCGTACAACGCTGCAGAGCCTTAGCGCTCCAAATTTAAAGAAGCGCTCTGCGCTCCTTGACTGACGCTCAGCGCCAAACGCGCCACGAGCTCCTCACGTGTGCGCTGAGAGAACATAAATTATTCTTTAAATGATAAAGCCGCAGAGCTATAATGAGTGCGCAACACTCAATAAAAGATAAAAAGTTGTCAGGACCAATGCTCAGCATTTTTAAATAAAAAAGGACCGAGCCTAATTAAATGTATAACATTCTAAATGAATGGGCCGAGCACAAGTTGGCCACAGATCTCTAATTCAGATTAATTGAGCCCATATGCTCATAAATCTTTGATCTTAGTCCCAAATTGGACTACAGATCTCCCAACCAATATTGGTTCAAGGGTACATCTCTTCACTCCTCTGATATTTGTCGTTGTAATCCTTCAACATCTTCAGAGAGATGACGGGTCCCGATAACCAGATATTTCATGGACTGTGGGGTCCTTAAACTCATGGACTATGATGTCCTTAAACTTTACAGACTATGATGTCTCTAAACTACCACGGACTGTGGGGTCCTTAAACTCATGGACCATGATGTCCTTAAACTTTACAGACTATGATGTCTTTAAACTAGACCGCAAAGTCCCTAAACTAAAACAATATAGCCCAAATGCTCTTTTTTTAGATCTAAATGATCCTGTTAAGTAGATCTTAGTCTAAAATTAGACTAACGTATCCTTAGCAAATGGTTAAGTTGATCTTGGTCTAAAATTAGACTAACGTATCCTTAACAAACGTTTAAGTTGATTTTAGTCTCAAATGAGATTAACGATCCTTAAACCCAAACCAAAACCCAAATCTAAGCAAATACGGATTTGGACTAATCCACGCCCTACGGGCGACAACATAAATTAGTCTCCGTATACAATCCACGGGCAACCAAAAACAAAACATACACACACGACACGAAGTGACCATCTGGAGAAGGAGAAAGTTGTTACCGCGATGCGGTAGTGTAATTAACTGCAGGGATTACGCCTGCAGGGAAAAGCATCCCCACAATCAAAACCCCTCAAACGAGGGGGAATCTGACGAAGTCTGCTACAACGGCCGCATCCGTCTAAATCTCCGATACACGGTGCCATAAATCAACTTAGCATCTTCGGAGATGTCGACGGAAAAAACCAAATAGTATCTGCCCCCAAATTCAGGCAAGACGAACCTACGCGGTCGCGTCTCTGTATTCGGCGGAGAACAGTGTATATATATATGTGTGTGTGTGTGTGTGTGTGTGTGTGTGTTTGATTATAAAAAAAGAAAGAGAAAATGTTTCCAAAGAAGAAATAATGGCCCACCTTAGTCCATTCTTTTGTGCACACACACACACACGTGAGATGAGGATATGATGTGTTATATGGATATGTGTCGATATGATCGGACATGATGTCGTGAGAATATGAAATATGAAATTGAGTCTGAAACATCACTGATGATATGATATATTAAAGGATCATTGGGCGATATATATATGAACATGAGACAACATGTGATTTGATGATATATATATGATATTTGACCCGTACCCTCGATTTTGAGGATGCCGTACGACAGATTATACCGTACGAGATATATTGATGATGATTGATCCGCACTCTTGACTCGAGAATGCCGTACGATAGATTATACCGTTCTTGATGCTATGAGGCTGGATCGCCGACTATCAGATATATCGACTCGGATATGTATAGTTTACTATTTACTTCCTGCTATGTTCTTGTTAATTCTATTTCATTGCATATATATATACATGTGTTTTTATTAGCTGTTATGATCTCGTCTGCTAGGATACATGCACCATTACCGATGATGCGTATGTTGCACGTACACTTGCTTGCCGGTCCACACATCATCATCATCAGTAATTGCCATGTCACGTACACATTAGAAAAAAGTTACTTCACTTGTGTAACCCGCTAGCTGGTAGTTTATTCACATTGTTAGTATTCTTGCCTTCACATGCTAGTTAGATATCACAATTCTTATTTAGATACCACATTGCATTTATATACATACATTCTGGTTATGCACTGTAGATTGGCTTTACGCCGGTACTCACTGTTTCATTATATACTCATGATTATGAGATTTCGATTTCATGAGATTTCTGGATTTGGGAAACTGCATGTGATTTTGGAAACTTATGCTCCTTTTAAAAGAAAAATGCGGTTTTTCCTCAATATGATGTGTGACATCCGCCATGAGATTTCTCAGTTCTGGAGCATATATGATATATGACTACCCGCCACGAGGAGTGAGTCGGCATCGTCTGCGGGTACATGGTGGACCCGGTACGGTACCCCGGGGCAAGAATGACGTATATAGAGAGATAGAGACGTTGAGCCCGGCAGGGGAGCACTATCGACCGGTGATAGTTTAGACCCGGCGGTTATCCGGAGGATACCGACCGGAGTCGTGAGATGGATTTGAGGGCCGACTTGAGAATGCGGCGTCCGAGATATATGAGGATATTGTATCACAGATGGACACGATTTCCATGATGTTTTCGAGTGTCGATACTGGGCACTCAGATTTTATGATGATTTAGTGTGTCGTTGCTGGACACATATTGATTGATGCATTTACACTCATACATACATTTACATATGTCTTGTTACCACTTTGTGACACGGACACGAGTACTTGGCTTTACACATATGCTTATTTCATCACCTTTAATGCTACTCGATGTTATCGTGTTATTATTATTATCTTACTATATGACCTAGGAGATAGTCATACATTCGGTTTCTACCCGGTGATGTATTCTACTCACGAGTTGGAAAATCACCCCCATTGCGCCATAGTTTTCTTGCAGGTCTGACCGCATAGGTTTTTCATAGCGGCCTTGCCGGCACACCGTTTCTTCCGGGTGATTGCTTTGGTAGGTGGGGTTTGATTGATCTCAAAAATATCTATTAACCGCAATCAAGAACGGCGTCGCTTTGCAGCTAGCCGGTGAGTACGGGTCGGTCCACAGGGATGTTGTGAATTTCCTAATCGCTCTTACGAGTTAATTCCGAACGGTGTGAATGGATTAATTAAATCTAAAAACTAAATTAATCTAGGGCAATTGAATTAAAGATCTAACTATCTAACTAGGGCAAGGAATTAAATTTATACTAGGGCAGAGAATGAAAGATTACCTAGGGCAAGAATTGAAATTAATTACTTACTTTACAGATGGCTCTCTCCAAATATCAACACAAGACTTGTCAGATCTGAATTTCTGAAATGAAAAGAGGCATCCATGCTCTCCAAAAGAAATCTAAATTTTATTGATAAAAAGAGACATAGGGAGGCATGACCTAATACAAGAATTAGAGTTCCTATTTATAGAGGATAGGAAACCCTAGGTTACAATTGATTCGCATGTCTACATTTACCAAAATATCCCTAGGAAGACCTAGTCAAAGTAGACTCCAAGCTTTGGTAAAATTTTATGTCTGAAAATTTTGGAACTGATTCTGGGCTTCTTGGGCTTTTTATTTCTTTGGATTTTTATTCAATTTGGCTTCTCTATTTCTTCCAGATCTTTCAGTGAAAACTTGTAGTAGACTTTTAACCGTTCACTTTGTAATCTTGGACCTTGCGTTGCCTTGTACATTATGAACTGTTCTTCGTCTAGGCTTGACTAGGATCCTTCTACTTGTTGGTCAAAAATCTCTCTTTTGTATCATCTTTTGTCTTTTTCACTGTTTTCGCTCCAAGAACCTGTAACCTGTAATATGTAGCAGACATGCGTCAAAAGCACCTGTTTATTTATAAAACGAATAAGAATGGGAAATATAATAATGCAATATTATGGTATGAACAAATACCCCCAAACTTATCTTTTGCTCGTCCTCGAACAAACTTATTTTTTATTCTCTACAAAACCCGCACTTTCGCAGGGAAACACGATTGCACTGAGCTCGTGCAACAAGCCGTTAAACCTCTTGGTGTCTCTAGTAGGAGAAGTGTTTTCTCCTGAGGGTTTTCAGCGGATACTACCCACAAAATCCTATCAATTCGGCTTTTCGACTTTTATTCTCCAATTAGGTTTTCTAACAAGGAATTCTATTATCGTCGACTCGTAAATTATCCACCCATATTCTTCACACTTCCTCATCATTTAACTTAAGATTATATATGTTCTGTAGACTTACTTAGCTTTCGGCATTTCTTAAGTTTTCCTTCTAGGGTTCCATCTCCACTTAGGAATTTTTATCAACTCTACTAAACATACAAGTTCTATTCTTCACCCCTATCTCTTATCTAAATCCCAATCACATACCCCTACGTGTGTGTATATATCACCCCTACACTTGGAAATTCAAATCAAGCAATCATACTTTTGTCCATTGTCCAAAGCACTTATTAATTGGTGAATTTTTAATTGAATTTTGCTTACACATCCTTCATGCGACCGTTAATACTTCTTGAGGTACCAACGACCGATTACAAGATGTGTTTGCGCATTAGAGCGTAATTCCTAGTCTTGCAACACCCAAGGCTTTAGCAGTGACTCCCAAACCAGTTGGTCTAAGGCACTAGGTGATGAAGCACCATCGCTAAATATTTTTCTATTTTTGCAGCCTTAAGTAATCACAAAAACCAGTGTTCATTTTTTTCTTTCTTTATTCACACTTGTATTTTTTTATTTTTCATCGTACTAAGGACTTTAGACAAGAGCATTTCAAGGTCTCTTCTACTATTCCAAGTTTCAAGGTGCGTGATTGTGCAGTTTGTAGGGTATACATTTTCAGAATTTAGACTTAAGCTAGGAACTATTTTTCAAACTTATACTCTAATAAAAGTATCAATACTTTTCCATTGTTTCGACTTAGCCCAAGAAGTGAACCCAAAATTTTTCTATTTCTAAATAAACTACAAAGACATATACTTTCTACCGTTAAACTTTAAGGAAGGTAATTTTTAGGGTTTTTAATTTACTAAGTCTAAGATCTAGTTGTTCCTAGCTAGTTAAGCTATTTGTCAAACTCAAGTCAAATACGGCCAAAATTGAATACATTAATTTTTATAATTTTTGAAATTTTTCAATTTTTATGGGTTTTCAAATAAGTATAAGTATGCAAATGCAAAAATATGTACAAATGAATGCGGAAGAAAACGTACCGAGCATACCCCCAAACTTAAACTTGACAGTGTCCTCACTGTCATGCTACACCAAGAGGGTCAAAATGCCGGCACTTCCCTGTTTATTTATTTATAAATTTTTTATATTTTTTAATGTTTTGAATTTTTTTTTTATAGAAAAAGAAAACAAAAATATATATACATATATACAATAAGGTTCCCCCCAAACTTAAGCTTGGCCTTACACAAGCCAAAGGTTAGCACCAACCATTCAAAAATCTTATCGTGGTAATGGTCGAGTTGGTGAAAGAATGGAGTGGAAAGAAAAGAGATGAGAAGCACACGAGACCGTGTGGAGGTAGAAACAGGATACGGTCTCGGTGGGGGAGAAGAATGGCGGAAAGGAGAAAGAAGTGGAGTACGATCTTGAGGGTGTAAATCGAGTGAATAAATTAGCGCAATTTGTGATTACCGATGTGTTAAAAGCGATTGTGCTAATCTATCAACCCGTCGAGAAATTGGGTCAAATCCCTCAAGATTCGCAAGAAGGCATGGGTACGCCGAACTTGGTATAGGAGATGAAAGCGTAACGGTCTCTTGAATGGTCGGAACGATAGGAAGGACGAAAGGAAGTGAATTAGGGATAGTCTCATTCTCACCGTAATAAACTGTCTCGAACTTGAAAGATTCCATCAATGGTTCGAAACGACTGTAAGCAATCGAGTCTGATGGTTCAACAAACTCATCTGAAAATTCGAAGGACTCAAACTCGGGCGGTGAGTCAGCAACATCGTCCAAAAAAGTGAAACACTCGTAAGTGTTATCGTCTGTGAGAACTGCGTCAAATTCAAAGGAAAATTTTTCAAGCTCACAGTCTTCTAGCGTGATCTTTTGCGTGGTCGGAACGATGGAAAGGAGGGAGGGTGATTTAGTTAAAGGTTCAAGAGGATGAATTGGAAAATCCGACACATCAAACAAAAATGGTTCAACCTCAATATTATCCTCAAAACTCTCCGCAATACTATCCTCATAATTCTCCTCAAAATTTAGCTTATCCATGCCATTATCATTAAAATCAAGACGCATATGAAGTTCGGGAGAAGCATTTAATGACCCAGGATGATGAATTGGACATAAAATTTCAAGCAAATCGACAGGTTCATCATCCGAAATATTCCCGGCGTCTATATCCTCAATCAAGTGAAAATCATTTTTTTCTGTCACCTCCTCAAAAGCATGGATATTTATCGATTTAGGTTCTAGAGTAGAGGAGTAAAGATCGAAAGGATTAAGTGTGGTTTCACTCGAAAGGGGTTCTGCATAATCTGGCAAATCAAGCACTACAAAATCACACAACTCGTTTTTATTTTGAACTTGTGAATCATTTAGGACATTCGATAGAAAACTGGAGTTGTGGGCTTCAATTGGGTAAGGGTAGGTTTGATTTGGAAATCCTCTCAAATTCGCACTCTGTCCAACCGCCTCCTCATACATTGAAAAATTTGGAGCTAGCGGGAAACTAGCTACCGGTTCACTAGGTTGCATAAGGGCGGCCATGGACGCATCCACATTCTTAATTATTTTGTTTGTTGCTGCAATGTATGCCTCCAACGACTGTTCCAAACTAGACATGGGTTGTGAAGGGATTTCGGTAAAAGATTCGAAATTGTTTGGATACGTGAAAGTCCCAAATGGCTGTGGAGAAGTAATGTCTAGTGTAGGTGGGAAAGTCGGGTAGGACTGGTAGGAATTGGATGGTTGGACAGGAGTAGGGTCAACATGTAGATAAAAAGGTGAATGGACTTGTTGATCCCTAGAACTAGATGTGTGGAGAGGGGTGAAAGATCGGCTACGAGATTGAGCAATATGCTCAGCAATGGACATCGGTTTAGGAGTTACAGCAGGACTTGGAAAAGTGGTGTCAACGTACGAAGGTGGTAAAGGTGGACATGGTTGACACAAACTGGGTTGCAAAGTCAAACTATTTCTCTTAGACGCTTCTATTTGATCTTTCAAAGATATTTTTGGCATGGAAGGATTTTCTTTAAATCGACCGAAACAATTAGCGTACGAAGCAAAGTTAAGTTCGAGATACCAAAGTTCAGCAAGAGATTTATGGCGTGGGGTACCCATGATAGAAGAAAGGGGAAAAGAAAGAATGTAGGTGGTGCAAGGATTTCTTAGTGACAAAAATTTGCAAGTTGTTAAAAAAGATTTTCCCTTTTTCCGTTTTCTTTATTTGGAAATTGTTGCAAAAAGATATTTGATAAAAAATATGCAAACAGGAAAGATTACTTGCAATCAATTATTATGTTAAGCATATCACAAAGAATCCTGCATAACAATTCATGTTAGAAGAAAGGGGAAAAGAAGGAAGGTTGGGTGGTGCAAGGATTTCCTAGCGGCAAAAATGTGCAAGTTGTTATAAAAAAATTTCCTATTTCCGTTTGCTCTATATTTGGAAAGTTCTCTTTTGCAAAAAGATTTTCGAGAAAAGATGTGCAAACAGAAAATATTACTTACAATCAATTTCTATGTTAAGCGAGGCGCAAAAATTCTGCACAAGACTTGTTATTTGGAAAGGAAAAGATTTTTAAAGCGCAAAAAATCCTGCAGGAGATTTTTCAGAAGATATATCGGAGATTTACAGAGGAGGAGAGATAAAACACACAGAGATTTGCAGTGGAGAACCTGTTTTTTTTTTGTACTAGGCCGCCGCGGTTCCGCGGTCAGAAGGCGCTATTGCCGCGGTTCCGCGGCAGTTTTTTTTTTACACGTCACCAAGGCGGCGCCCTTCCGCGGCAGAAGAGCTTTATCACCGCGGTTCCGCGGTTCTCTAGACGGTACGGATCCCCAGAAATTTTTGCATGCTCTGATCTCAACAGTAAGCCGCGATTCCGCGGTCTAGATGAAGTTATCGCGGCGGAAACGCGGTGTGATAGGGGGTTCAGATCTCCAGAATTTTTCAGTTCCTCTGTTGTTGCAATCTTCTGTTAATAGGATTGTCTTTCTGCTGTTTTGGTCTCTGTAAATTTCCAGATCCGAATTTATGTGTAGATCCTGCAAAATTCTCACAAAAATACCCTTTCCAAAAATAACAGATGATATATTTTTATATTTTTTTGTGATTTTTCAGATTTTTATGATTTTTTAATTTTATATTAACCCGAAATTGCAAAAAGGAAATAACACGCCATCCCCGGCAACGGCGCCATTTGATTGATCTAAAAAATATCTATTAACCGCAATCAAGAACAGCGTCGCTTTGCAGCTAGCCGGTGAGTACGGGTCGGTCCACAGGGATGTTGTGAATTTCCTAATCGCTCTTACGAGTTAATTCCGAACGGTGTGAATGGATTAATTAAATCTAAAAACTAAATTAATCTAGGGCAATTGAATTAAAGATCTAACTATCTAACTAGGGCAAGGAATTAAATTTATACTAGGGCAGAGAATGAAAGATTACCTAGGGCAAGAATTGAAATTAATTACTTACTTTACAGATGGCTCTCTCCAAACATCAACATAAGATTTGTCAGATCTGAATTTCTGAAATGAAAAGAGGCATCGATGCTTTCCAAAAGAAATTTAAATTTTATTGATAAAAAGAGGTATAGGGAGGCATGACCTAATACAAGAATTAGAGTTCCTATTTATAGAGGATATGAAACCCTAGGTTACAATTGATTTGCATGTCTACATTTACCAAAATATCTCTAGGAAGACCTAGTCAAAGTAGACTCCAAACTTTGGTAAAATTTTATGTCTGGAAATTTTGGAACTGATTCTGGGCTTCTTGGGCTTTTTATTTCTTTGGATCTTTATTCAATTTGGCTTCTCTATTTCTTCCAGATCTTTCAGTGAAAACTTGTAGTGGACTTTTAACCGTTCGCTTTGTAATCTTGGACCTTGCGTTGCCTTGTACATTGTGAACTGTTCTTCGTCTGGGCTTGACTAGGATCCTTCTACTTGTTGGTCAAAAGTCTTTCTTTTGTATCATCTTTTGTCTTTTTCACTGTTTTCGCTCCAAGAACCTGTAACCTGTAATATGTAGCAGACATGCGTCAAAAGCACCTGTTTATTTATAAAACGAATAAGAATGGGGAATATAATAATGCAATATTACGGTATGAACATGGTTCACTTGCATCGTGACCACTATTACATTTGTATATTTATTTTAGTTGTATCTAGTTAAAATCTCCATCATTCAGACTATGTATATTTGTAGACTTGGACGTTTGTATATTTTTTTGAACTTAGAGTCACGCTCTTGTATTTATTATTGTTTTATTTTCTTGATGCTGCTTGCTTTTATTTATTTTCTTTCTGTGTTTGATCCTCGCCTTCGGCGTTGTATATTTATCTTGCGTGGTTTTTTCCGCCAATTGGCGAAGAGCTAGCTCCCGTTTGGGGATGCCTTTTTTGATTATTACTTGTGCTTTTTTGGGGTTAAAATATACATAGGAGGTTCTGCCCAAATTTCAAATGACGAAACAGGTTTTTCAGCTAGTTATAAAACATTGTTTTTCATATAAGTTTAGTTAGGCTTTAAAGAAAGAACCTGATTTTGTTAAACCTTTATTTCAAAACTGCACCTCCACTATTTTTCTTAAAAGGTTTAGATTTCTGAGCTTTTGGCTTACTTGAATTAGGTGGGGTCCTATAGACTTCACATGATTCGAGTGTCAGTCACGTGCCTTTCTCTGGCCGTGACAAAGTTGGTATCAGAACGTTAGGTTTAATCTTGGTTCGAGTCTAGGTTTGATTATGCGGAGTCTAGGGCGTATATATATTTCGGAGCCTAAACTTGACCTTACGAAACTTAGACTTGACCGAAGGGGTATTTGACCCAAACTTTCGTTACATAGGTTCACCTTAGTTGATGGAGTAGGTGACGTAAGTAGAGTGGCGTACCGTGTGTATGTTCCGCGGCATACTTACGATACGCTACTTCGCTTAAGTAGCCTTATATGTATATTTTTTATGCACCGTATTCTATTCGTTCCTATGATCTATCGTCGTCGATATCGGATTGTGGTTTCCGTTACCTTGGCTACACGAGCAGAGAGATCTGCGGCTAGAGATGCGGTCCAGATGATTGAGGCATTGTTTACCGTGCGGACAGATGATCCAGTTGTTACTGAGTTGATAAGATATCGCCTCCAGAGTTCAGAAGCTAATGTAGCAGGAGTTTACGAACGGAGATGTAATAGAAGATCGCTAGTCACCCTTGGACAGATGATTAGGACAATTTGTTCGTTTGGATGCTCCGATGCGAAGTCATCAATCGCCTAGCTTCAGTCTGAAGGAGACCTCACTCAGACATGTTGAGAATCGATCAAGAAAGGACGAGCAAAGGCGCATTACCCCTGTGATTTGGACGAGTTCCCGAGGACGTAGTTGGCCAGATTCCATCTACAGTGCATTAGAAATGCCGAGTTCGTAGCTTCAGAAAGAAGACTCTAGATATGACTACGGCCAATTGGAGCGCCTTTCATACAGCTACGAAGAGATGATTCCGAATTGGTCCATATTGAAGTGAAGCAGAGTAAGAGATTCGTGCGAGATTTTAACGAGTTGACGTTCCACTCTGTTGGTGCCAGAGACTTGATACGCACGCAGAGGCGTTGGATACGGGCATATTTTCCCGAGGAAAATCATGATGAGAATGCAGCTGTCCCATAATGAGAAACAGATTAAGTAAAGGGTGATAACTTCCGGGCAGTCCGGCAGAGACGAGATTGAGAAAGAGACCCTGATAGGATCTTTATTGAATACATCACGATAAGGACTTGGACCAGGATCGAGTGTATCACGCATACTCAGCGGGCCAGAGACTGCAATCATTGATGTGATCCATTATGAGTGACCATGTTAAATGGTCAGGAGACCTTCAGAGAAGCGCCAGAACGGAATTATTTCCGTCATTACTCCGTATAGGAATGTCGAGCGGAGGAGTCATGTGACTGGTAATCCATAAAGAGAAACGAGGATCTATGAGCAGAGAACGCCAGACCATGAGCAAGAGGCAAGTAGATGTTCTTGCTCTGCCAGCTTTGGGTGGACCGGCACCATTCGACATTGAAGGAGGGGCATGTTGACGACAGTTATTTATGATTTGCGTCTTGATGACTCAGATAACACGTTTTCGTCGTTTTGGATTTCGGTATTTTGATGATTTGTTTTATGATTGATATTTTCCTATGTGCACTAAAGTTGCACTTGATTCATATTTTCATGTATCAGTTGTACTGATTTTCATTTTTGTGCATACCCATTTGCACTTGATTTTGATTTCGTGCACTCTGATATATTTGATTTGATATCGTACATATAGTATGCACATGATTTTGACTTATGCATTCGATGTAGTTTACATGAGCTTTCAGTACTTCGATATGGTTTTGTACACGTAGTTGCACATTTTATGAGTTTATATACTGCGGTATACTTGATTTGATTTGGCGTATGTCGTATACCGTTGATTTTGTTTTTTTACTCAATATTCGTTTTCGTGCAACCTCGTGCATTGGATTTATGTTTTCATGCACCTTGTGCACTCGATAGGGATTCTTGCGCACACTTGGCGTATTAGATGTGGTTTTGTGCACACCAGATGCACTTAATCGAGATTCTTTGTGCACATTAGATGCACCCGGTATTGTTGTGGTACACCCGTTACACTCGACATATGTTTTTGTGTACACCCGTTGCACTTAGTTTTGGTTTCTGTGCACATTCGTGGCACCTATATTGACTTCGATTTCCGTGAGCATCAGATGCAAATGGCATTTTATATGTCCTATTTGAGGATGATTTCGTTGAGCATCGTGTTTTTAAGACATAGAATATATTATATAGTAACTGAGCAGGACTGGTCTAAGAACAGTACCTGGTTATTTTTGCGTGCATCGATATTTTACCGAGAGGATTTTCAAATGGAGCTATAGTCTCCATATTTTCCTATGTGTCCGTGAGTGACACGGAAACTTTAAAAAAAAGAGAAAAACCCTTCTAAATCAGTTTCAAAAAGGCGGGATGTATATGTTAAACAAAGTATATGTATATATATAGCTATTCTCTTTATAATGCAAGTCCGCTACTTGTACCGTGATATGCGTATCGCACGGAAATTTGAAAAGGGATTTTGCATGCACTACTATTCGGTTTTTTTGACGATTTCACAACGATGCGTACTATACATATGTTGTAATTCTAATTATATGATATTTGATTTTCATAATGGATTTTGGCATTTGTATTTTTGGCATAACTCCGATGATTGCGTGACACTTGACGGAGTTTCGATTCTGAGTTTCACACTCGATTTCATGCGCATGTATTACACTATGATATGTCTTATGTATTCATGATACTCGGAGCTCCGTTGATTTGATTGATTGACTGAAATGTTTTATGTATTTGGGGGGTTTAAATTTAAATTCGGGGACCTAATTTATTTAAGGGGGGAAGATTGTAATATTTCATAAAATAAAATATTATTTTTGGGAATTTAAATAATTAAAATAATAAATTTCATGAATATTATAAAGATATAGAAATTTGGTTTTAATGAAGTAGTATGGTTATATACTTATAGTTTGGAAAATAATTGGAAAATTAATATGAATTATTGTTTTGGAAAGAATTTGTGTGATTTAGACATTTTATAAATTATTATATAATTGTTTGTATACAATTTTAATACTAAACTTGATTAATATTTCATTAAGTATGCATTAATTTGTTTATGTACATGATATGCAACATAATATGTTGCAACACTTGTTATATTTTTTTTAAAACCAGGACTTCATTTGTATTTGTATGGTTTTTTTTTTCAAAAATAAAATGAGAAAAAGAAAAGAGAGATATTTTTGATGAGTGGGGACAAAGGGAGTATGGTTTGAGAGGGAGGAGAGGGGGGGGGGGGTTATCATCCACTATGGTTCCATCCTTCATCATCTTTTCCTTCATTTTTCTTCTTCATCTCTTTCTCCACCTCCTTCACCTCACTACCACCCTCTACCATCTTCAAAATCACCTTGCCACCTTCATAAAATTTGATCTGAAGCTAACCACAAATCCTTTGGATGATTCAAGTGGATATTTTGAAGACTTTGGGCAACTTAAGAAAATTCTTGAGTTGCCAAATGAGATATAATTCCACACCTTTAGTTAAGATTTTAGCATTTCTTATACCCTATAGTGTTTAGAGTTAAATCGATAAAGACTAGTGATCTTTGAAAATTTCTAGTTGAGGTTTAGGTGATATTTTGAGGTGTGAAGGTAAAATTGAGGATTAGATAGTGACTAAACCCCTGTAGTGTTAGTATTTTGAACTAAACCTGAGACAAAAACCCCAAACTTGAACTTTAGATTTGCCGATGTCGTTTTTGTAGAGTTTTAAGGATGAATGGAATCTGGAGCAAACTGGAGTGTTTATAGGAAAATCAAACAACTTCATTGACCTAGTAGGACCACTAGATGACCACCACAGAAGTACGAGACCAAACTTTCATAGCTTGGCCGGCGACACCGGGTTATTTGGCATTCTCGCCGGGAAAATTTTGACGGTTGGTGTTGGGGTTTTGCCTGTAACTCACTTTCCTTATGACTTAGCCTCTGTATTGTTAGATTTGTCCCAATATACCTGAGCAAAAATCTGGGAGCATTTTGAGTTGATTTTGCTAATTTTTTTTCGATTTCTAAAATTTCGTTTTTGGTATTCGAATTTGTATTTGGTCGTTGGACGTTTATACGTCAACGACGAGAATTATTTGGTTGTTTTTGCATGCGCAGGCTATATGTTCTAACCTATGAGCACTTCACATGACTGGTCGGTTTTGGATATGGATTTCTATGCACTTCGATTTGGGTTTCTTATTGGATTTTTAGTTTACAATACGACGTGCTTGAACTATAAGTACCTTCGCGTGGACTTCGGGACGACAAGGGAGAACAAGGCGTCATCGAATTCGGCAAGCGAGAATCGAAGGTGAGTAGATGTATATCTACGGGGAAAGTCAGGTGGATGGCGTATAGCACCCCTGCAACCATAGCTTAGGGTTGTTATATAATTTATATATATGTCGACGTGAGTTTTGGATACTTAGCAAGTAGAATTCTAGGAGATTATAGGATAGAGTAAGCGTAGTTGTAGGAAGATGCACCCGTAGTCTTATTTATCTTAGTCGCGAACCTTTAGGATATGTGTTGTCACACGCGCGCGCGCACACACACACATGGTTTTGTATGTATATGTATATATATATATGTATGTGTGTTTGATTATATACATACATACATACATACATACATACATACATACATACATATACACATGAGATGAGGATATGATGTGTTATATGGATATGAGTCGATATGATCGGGCATGATGTCGTGAGAATATGAAATATGAAATTGAGTCTGAAATATCACTGATGATATGATATATTAAAGAATCGTTGGGCGATATATATATGAACATACGATAACATGTGATTTGATGATATATATATGATATTTGACCCGTACCCTCGATTTTGAGGATGTTGTACGACGGACTATACCGTACGAGATATATTGATGATGATTGATCCGCACTCTTGACTCGAGGATGCCGTAAGATGAATTATACCGTACGTGATGCTATGAGACTGGATCGTCGACTATTAGATTTATCGACTCGGATATGTATAGTTTACTATTTACTTTCTGCTCTTTTCTTGTTAATTCTATTTTATTGCATATATATACGTGTGATTTTAATAGCTGTTATTATCTCGTCTGCTAGGACACATGCATCACTACCGATAATGCGTATGTTGCACGTACACTTGTTTGCTGGCTCACACACATCATCATCGGTAATTGCCATGTCACGTACACATTATAAAAACGTTACTTCACTTGTGTAACCCGCTAGCTGGTAGTTTATTCATATTGTTAGTATTCTTGCTCTCACATGCTAGTTAGATATCACAATTCTTATTTAGATACCATATGCATTCATATACATATATTCTGGTTATGCACTGTAGATTGGTTTTACGCCGGTACTTACTGTTTCATTATATACTCATGATTATGAGATTTTGATTTCATGAGATTTCTGGATTTGGGAAACCGCATGTGAATTAGGAAACTTATGCTCCTTTTAAAAGAAAAATGCGGTTTTTTCTTGATATGATGTGTGGCGTCTACCATGAGATTTCTCGGTTCTGGAGCATATATGATATATGAATACCCACCACGAGGAGTGAGTCGGTACCGTCTGTGGGTACATGGTGGATCCGGTGCGGTACCCAGGGGCAAGATTTCCGTATATAGAGAGATAGAGACGTTGAGCCCGGCAGGGGAGCACTACCGATCGTTGATAGTTTAGACCCGGCGGTTATCATGTGGATACCGACCGGAGTCGTGTGATGGATTTGAGGGCCGACCTGAGGATGCGGCGCCCGAGATATTTGAGTATATTGTATCACAGATGGACATGATTTCCATGATGTTTTCGAGTGTCGATGCCGGGCACTCAGGTTTTATGATGATTTAGTGTGTCGTTGCTAGACACATATTGATTGATGCATTTACACTCATACATACATGTACATATGTCTTGTTACCACTTTGTGACACGGACACGAGTACTTGGCTTTACACATATGCTTATTTCATCATCTTTACTGCCACTCGATGTTATCGTGTTACTATTATTATCTTACTGTATGACCTAGGAGATAGTCATACATTCGGTTTCTACTCGGTGATGTCTTCTACTCACGCGCTGGCAACTCACCCCCGTTGCGCCATAGTTTTCTTGCAGGTATGACCGCATACGTTTTTCGTAGCGGCCTTGCCGGCACACCGTTTCCTCCGGGGGATTGCTTTGGTAGGTAGGGTTCACTTGCATCGTGACCACCATTACATTTGTATATTTATTTCAGTTTTATCTAGTTAAAAGCTCCATCAATCAAACTATGTATTTTTGTAGACTTAGAAACCACCGTTTGTTTATTCTTTTGGACTTAGAGTCACGCTCTTGTATTTATTATTGTTCTGTTTTCTTGATGCTGCTTGCTTTTATTTATTTTCTTTTTGTGTTTGATCGTCGCTTTCGACGTTGTATATTTATCTTGCGTGGTTTTTTCCGCCAATTGGCGAAGAGCTAGCTCCCGCTTGGGGATGCCTTTTATGATTATTACTTGTGTTGTTTTCGGGTTAAAATATACAAAGGAGGTGCTGCCCAAATTTCAAATGACGAAACTGGTTTTTCAGCTAGTTATAAAACATTGTTTTTCATATAAGTTTACTTAGGCTTTAAAGAAAGAACTTGATTTTATTAAACCTTTATTTCAAAACCGCGCCTCCACTATTTTCCCTAAAAGGTTTAGATTTCTGAGCTTTTGGCTTACTTGAATTAGGTTGGGTCCTATAAACTTCACATGATTCGAGTGCCAGTCACGTACATTTTTCCGTTCGTGACAAAGTTTGTATCAGAGCGTTAGGTTTAATCTTGGTTCGAGTATAGGTTTGATTATGCGGAATCTAGGACGTATATATATTTCAGAACCTAAGCTTGACCTTACGAAACTTAGACTTGACCGAGGGGGTAATAGACCCGAACTTTCGTCGCGTAGGTTCACCTTGGTTGATGGAGTAGGTAACGTAAGTAGAGTGACGTACCGTGTGTATGTTCCGCGACATACTTACGATACGCTACTTCTCTTAAGTAGCCTTAGGATGTACATTTCTTATGCACCGTATTCTATTCGTTCCTATGATCTATCGTCATCGATATCGGATTGTGGTTTCCGTTACCTTGGTTACACTAGCAGAGAGAGCTGCGGCTAGAGCTGCGGTCAGAGTGAGCTCATCATGGACGAGGACCAACCAGGATGTATTCCGGTGACACACGAACACACTTTTTTATTGTTTAATTAAGATTTCTTGTTGACACGAGCGTTCGAGATCTGCACCAGATGATCGGGACTTTGCTAGAGGCCAGCCATATTGCAAAGATTATTACGGTACTGTCTACTCCAGATGATTGATGCGTTGTTTCCCGTGCGGACAGATGAGCCAGCTGTTGCTGAGTTGATAAGATATCGCTTCCAGAGTTCAGAAGCTAATGCTTCGGAAAGGAGACTCTAGATATGACTATGACCAATTGGAGCGCCGTCACACAGCTACGAAGAGATGATTCCGAATTAGTCCATATTGAAAGGAAGCGGAGTGAGAGATTCGTACGAGATTTTAACGAGTTGACGGTTCCACTCTTTTGATGCCAGAGACTTGATACGCATGCAGAGGCGTTGGATACAGGCGTATTTTCCTAAGGAAAATCATGATAAGAATGCAGCTGTCTCATAATGAGAAACGGATTAACTAAAGGGTGATAACTTCCGGGAAGTCCGGCAGAGACGAGATTGAGAAAGAGACCCTGATAGGATCTTTATGGAATACTTCACGTAAGGACTTGGACCAGGATGGAGTGTATCACGCATACTCAGCGGGCCAGAGACTGCCATCATTGACGTGATCCATTATGCGTGACCATGTTAAATGGTCAGGAGACCTTCAGAGAAGCGCAAGAACGGAATTATTTCCATCATTACTCCGTATAGGGCTGTCGAGCCGAGGAGTCATGTGACTGGTAATCCATAAGGAGAAACGAGGATCTATGAGCAGAGGACGCCAGACCGTGAGCAAGAGGCAAGTAGATGTTCTTGCTCTGCCAGGTTTGGGTGCACCGGCACCTTTCGATATTGAAGGAAGGGCATATGGACGACAGTTATTTATGATTTGCATCTTGATGATTCGAATAACGCATTTTCGTCGTTTTGAATTTCGGTATTTTGACGATTTATTTTATGGTTGATATTTTCCTATGTGCACCATAGTTGCACTTGATTCGTAATTTCATGTATCAGTTGTACTGATTTTCGTTTTTGTGCATACCCATTTGCACTTGATTTTGATTTCGTGCACTCTGATATATTTGATTTGATATCGTACATATAGTATGCACATGATTTTGACTTATGCATTCGATGTAGTTTACATGAGCTTTCAGTACTTCGATATGGTTTTGTGCACGCAGTTGCACATATTTATGAGTTTATATACTGCGGTATACTTGATTTGATTTAGCGTATGTCGTATACCGTTGATTTCGATTTTTATACTCGATATTCGTTTTCGTGCACCCTGATGCATTGGATTTATGTTTTCATGCACCTTGTGCACTCGATAGGGATCCTTGCGCACACTTGGTGCATTAGATGTGGTTTTGTGCACACCAGATGTACTTAATCGAGATTCTTTGTGCATATTAGATGCACCCGGAATTGTTGTCAGGTACACCCGTTGCACTCGACATATGTTTTTGTGCACACCCGTTGCACTTAGTTTTGGTTTCTATGCACATTCGTGGCACCTATATTGACTTTGATTTCTGTGAGTATCAGACGCACGTGGCATTTTATATGTCCTATTTGAGGTTAATTTCGTTGAGCATCGTGTTTTTAAGACATATAATATATTACATAGTAACTGAGCAGGACTATTCTAAGAACAGTACCTGGGTATTTTTGCGTGGATCGATATTTTACCGAGGGGATTTTCAAATGGAGCTATAGTCTCCATATTTTCCTGCGTGTCCGTGAGTGACACGGAAACTTTAAAAAAAAAGAGAAAAACCCTTCTAAATCAGTTTCAAAAAGGCGGGACGTATATGTTAAACAAAGGATATGTATATATATGTATATTGCTATTCTCTTTATAATGCACGTCCGCTACTTGTACCATGATACGCGCATCCCACAGCGATTTTAAAAGAGATTTTGCATGCACTATTATTCGGTTGTTTTAACGATTTCACAACGATGCGTACTATACATATGTTGTAATCCTAATTATATCATATTTGATTTTCTTATTGGATTTTGGCATTTGTATTTTCGGCAAAACTCCAATGATTACGTGACGCATGACGAAGTTTCGATTCTGAGTTTCGCACTCATTTTCATCCGCATGTATTGCACTATGATATGTCTTATGTATTCATGATACTCGGAGCCCCGTTGATTTGATTGATTGACTGAAATGTTTTTTGTATTTGGGGGGTTTAAATTTAAATTCGGGGACCGAATTTATTTAAGGTGGGAAGATTGTAATATTTCAGAAAATAAAATATTATTTTTGGGAATTTAAATAATTAAAATAATAAATTTCATGAATATTATAAAGATATAGAAATTTGGTTTTAATGAAGTAGTATGGTTATATACTTATAGTTTGGAAAATAATTGGAAAATTAATATGAATTATTGTTTTGGAAAGAATTTGTGTGATTTAGACATTTTATAAATTATTATATAATTGTCTGTATATAATTTTATTACTAAACTTGATTAATATTTCATTAAGTGTGCATTAATTTGTTTATGTACATGATATGCAACATAACATGTAGCAACACTTGTTATATTTTTTTTAAAACCATGGTTTCATTTGTATTTGTATGGTTTTGTTTTGTTTTTTTAAAGCATAAAATAAGAAAAAGAAAAGAGAGATATTTTTGATGAGTGGGGACAAAGGGAGTATGGCTTGAGAGGGAGGAGAGAGAGAGGGCCGAAGGAGGGGGTCATCATCCACCATGGTTCCATCCTTCATCATCCTTTCCCTCATTTTTCTTCTTCATCTCTTTCTCTATCTCCTTCACCTCACTACCACCCTCTACCACCTTCAAAACCGCCTTGCTACCTTCACAAAATTTGATCTGAAGCTCACCACAAACCCTTTGGATGCTTCAAGTGGAGATTTTGAAGATTTTGGGCAACTTAAGAAAATTCTTGAGTTGCCAAATGAGTTATAATTCCACACCTTTAGTTAAGATTTTAGCATTTCTTATACCCTATAGTGTTTCGAGTTAAACCGATAAAGACTAGTGATCTTTGAAAATTTCTACTTGAGGTTTATGTGATATTTTGAGGTGTGAAGGTGAAATTGAGGATTAGATAGTGACTAAACCCCTGTAGTGTTAGTATTTTGAACTAAACCTGAGACAAAACCCCCAAACTTGAACTTTAGATTTTCTGATGTCGGTTTTGTAGAGTTTTAAGGATCAATGGAATCTGGAGCAAACTGGAGCGTTTATAGGAAAATCAAACAACTTCATTGACCTAGGAAGACCACTAGATGACCACCACAGAAGTACGAGACCAAACTTTCATAGCTTGGTCGGCGATACGGGGTTATTTGGCATTCTCGCCGGGAAAATTTTGAGGGTTGGTGTTGGGGTTTTGCATGTAGCTCACTTTCTTTATGACCTAACCTCTGTATTTTTAGATTTGTCCCAATATACTTGAGCAAAAATCTGGGAACATTTTGAGTTGATTTTGCCATTGTTTTTCCGATTTCTAAAATTTAGTGTTTGGTATTTAAATTTGAATTTGGTCGTTGGACGTCTGTACGTCAACGACGAGAATTATTTAGTTGTTTTTGCATGCTTAGGCTATAGGTTCTAACTTATAAGCACTTCGCATGACGTGTCGGTTTTGGATATGGAGTTCTATGCACTTCGATTCGGGTTTCTTATTGGATTTTTAGTTTACAATACGACGTGCTTGAACTTTAGGTACCTTCGCGTGGACTTCGGGACGACAAGGGAGAACAAGGCGTCATCGAATTCAGTAAGCGAGGATCGAAGGTAAGTAGATGTATATCTACGGGGAAAGTTAGGTGGATGGCGTATAGCACCTTCGCAACCGTAGCTTAGGATTGTTATATAATTTATATATATGTCGACGTGAGTTTTGGATACTTAGCAAGTAGAATTCTAGGAGACTATAGGATAGATTAAGCGTAGTTGTAGGAAGATGCACCCTTAGTCTTATTTATCTTAGTCGTTGTTCCCCTCCGAAATACGGAGACGCAACCGCGCAGGTCCGTCTTGCCTGAATTTCGAGGAAGATGCTATTTGGTGCTATCCGTCCACCTCTCCGAAGATGCCAAGTTGATTTGTGACACCATGTATCGAAGGTTTAAACGGATGCGGCCGATGTAGCACACTTTGTCAGATTCCCCCTCGTTGAGGGGTTTTTGATTATGGGGACGCTCTTCTCTGCAGACGCAAGCCCTTGCAGTTAATTATGCTACCGCATCGCGGTAACCACTTTCTCCTTCTCCAGATGGTCACTTCATGTCGTGGGTGTTTGTTTTGTTTTCGGTTGCCCGTGGATTGTATACGGAGACTAATTTATGTTGTCGCCCGTAGGGCATGGATTAGTCCAAATCCGTACTTTCTTAGATTTTGGTTTTGGGTTGGGTTTAAGGATACGTTAGTCTCCTTTGAGACTAAGATCAACTTAAACGTTTGTTAAGGATACGTTAGTCTAATTTCAGACTAAGATCAACTTAACGGGATCGTTTAGATCCAACAAGAGAGAATTTGGGCTCTATTGTTTAGTTTAGGGACATTGTTGTCGATAATTAGCTTAAGGACATTACGTTCCAATGTTAGTTTAAGGACATCTCGGTCCGAGGTTAAGGACATCATAGTCCATGGGTTTAAAGGGACCCCACAGTCCGAGGTTAAGGACATCATAGTCCGTGGGTTTAAAGGGACCCCACAGTCTGAGGTTAAGGACATCATAGTCCGTGGGTTTAAAGGGACCCCACAGTCCGAGATTAAGGACATCATAGTTCATGGGTTTAAGGACCCCACAGTCCAATTTAAAGACGTCATAGTCTATGAAATGTATGGTTGTTGGGACCCGTCACCTCTCTGAAGACGTTGAAGGATTACAACGACAAATATCAGAGGAGTAAAGAGATATACCCTTGAACCAATTTTGGTTGAGAGATCTGTAGTCCAATTTGAGACTAAGATCAAAAGATTTATGAGCATATGGGCTCAATTAATCTGAATTAAGGACTTATGGCCAATCTAGGGTTAAGTCCACTTAGGTTTAAAATGTTGGACATTTGTTTGGGCTGCTGAACATTTGTTTGGGCCTGGCCCTTTTAACAATGCTGAGCATTGATTTGGATTCTGACAATATCTTTGTCTTTTATTAACTGCCGATCATTCGTCATAGCTCTGGGGCTTATTAAATAACAATTTTTTTCTATTAGCGCAACACATGGTGCGCTTGGCGCTTTGAGCCAGTCGAAGAGCGCAATGCGCTTCTGCCAAATAGCGCATACATGAGGGACACGTGTTGCGCTTGGCGCTGAGCGCCAGTCAATGAGCGTAGTACGCTAGTTTATAAGTGCATTGCGCTATTAGTTTAGCGGCGCAGACGTGAGGAGCACGTGGTGCGCTTGGCGCTGGGCACCAGTCCATGAGCGCAAAGCGCTATTTCAAGAGCGCAAAGCGCTAACTGTTAAGTGACGCCTACGTGAGGGACACGTGTCGCGCTTGGCGCTGAGCGCCAGTCAATGAGCGTAGTGCGCTATGTTTGGAGCACTGAGGCTCTGCAGCGCTTTGCGCTAGTTGTGGAGCGCTGAAGTGCAACTTAGATCAGGTTGCGCCCTGAGAATTAAATTCTTTTTTCATAAGAGACTTTGTCTCAAGGTTCTAAGAATAAAGTTCTTATTTGTTTTTTTACAGGAGATATTTCAATATCTTATTTTGGTGAAAGGCTTTGCCTTTATGGATCTATGATCCTTAAGAGAATTGAATTATTCTCCCCCTTTTTTATAATGAGATATTCATGATCTCCTGAAAGACAATTTGTCTTATAGATCTATGATCTATGAGAAGAATTATGTTCTTCTTTTTTTATGATGAAATCTTTTGATCTTTTTGTGAAAGACTTTTGTCTTGTAGATCTATGATCTTTGAAGAAGTGAATTCTTC
This sequence comes from Agapanthus africanus, assembly GCA_030015575.1. Lineage (NCBI taxonomy): Eukaryota > Viridiplantae > Streptophyta > Magnoliopsida > Asparagales > Amaryllidaceae > Agapanthus > Agapanthus africanus. The sequence goes on from CM057340.1 coordinate 758,871,988, forward strand.
TTTTTAATTATGAGATGATTTCATCTCTCTGTTCATCATTTTTTACCTTGAAAAAAATCTTCTTTTTCTGAGAGCTTGGCTCTTCTTTCTGAGATTTCTCAAAGCTTATGGGGGGTTCCTCCGTATGTTTCTGTATCTCTGAGACTTGAGGTCTTGGGGCCTTTATATAGGGAAAGCTGATCAGTTCAATCAGTTAAGAAGATCTTTTCTCCAATTGATTTAGGGATTTCCCCATCGTTGGATTTTTGATCCAAGAGCTTCTGATTTACAGAAGGCAATTTTCTTGTTTTTAACAAGATTGTGAAATCTTTCCATACAGAATTTATTCTGTATTTTGGTGATTTTTAATCACCATTGGATCATTGATCCAATGGTGTTCTGATTTACAGAGCACAATTTTGTTGTTTGGAAAGATTTGAGAAATCTTTCCTTAACAGAATTTAATTCTGATTGATTAATGATTTATCATTATTATTAGACCTTTGATCTGACTGTGGGGAGCTTTTAGTTCCAGCGCTGGCGCACCCATGCTTTGCACGTAGTGTGCTGCTTAGAGCGCAGCGCACCTAGCGCTAGCACACACGTGCTTTGCACGTGGTGCGCTGCTTAGGGCGCAGCGTACTTGGCGCTGCCTCTGAAGCGTTGCTTCATTTCAAAATTTGAATTTTGAACATAGCTTTGCTCTGATTGGGGGAATCAAATTCCCCCACCGTTGCGCTCACGTGGCCCACACGTGAGTGCAGCGGTGGCAGCAGCTGCGCTCTTGGATCAACTCAGAAGTTGAAACAGTATCTCAGTGCCTATAAATAGGACCCTTGGCCCTTGAGATGATCTCTATTCATCTTCTTCCTTCTGAGAATTTTTATTCTCTTGCAAAGCATAGCTCTTTGTCTTAAGAATTTCTTTTAAGGACAAAACTCTGTCAAAACTTAGGTAAAGATTAAATCTTTTAAAGGATTATTTAAGAATCTAGGGTTTTACCCATTAACAGAGCTTTTCTCTCGTGGACTCATAGATTTAAAGAGATCTTTCTTGGGGTTTCTTAACCCATTAATGGAGCTTTGCTCTTTTTAGATCATAGATCTTCAAGAAAACTTTTGTAGGGTTTCTCAACAGAGTTTTGCTCTTGTTAGATTTTAGATCTTAAGAGATCCTTTTCAGGTTTCTTAACCCATTAACAGAGCTTTGCTCTTTTCAAATCATATAGATTCATTAATCTTTCATAAAGAACTCTTAAGAGTTTGTTCATGGAACTTAAAGATCATGGAATTTTATTCCATTAAAAAATTTATTTTAAAATTTTCTGATGGTTATTCCACCATTTCTTCAGAGCAAGGCTCTTCAGGAATTTTTATTCCTTCATCATTAGGGTTTGACAGATGTTACTCTGTCACAGAGCACTGCTCTCAAGGGGAGATTTATTCCTTAGCCCGAGGGGTTCTCATTACATGAGAATCAATTGAGGTTTTTCTCATTTAACTGACAGTCTCATCAAATGATGAGGCTGTTTTATTAATGATGAACTGCCATCTAGATTTTGTGGGTCCCCCTTTGGTCCCCTTTTTACTACATTGCAGTGTGGTACAAATTTAAAGTATTTAGTGACAACACTTACACTGTAGCATTGGCGGCTGACAATTTGTTCTTTTCCCGCGTAGGTACTATGTCTTTCGACACTTCTTTCCCGTTCGTCCGCTCGGAAGGCGGGTTCCTCGAAGCGTCCATAGACCGAGAGGTTCTTGCGCTGATCAAAGACCATGACCCGGAGTAAAAGAGTCTTCATCTATGGGGTAGATGGTACGATCAGATTATCAGAGGCCGCCAGAGCTTTTCTTGTGCGACACCCTCGGAGCCTATCTCAGCGATCCCTTATGCAGATGCACCCTCGATAAGCTATACTGTGGAGGAGGTAAATTGGACTTTAGAAGGTCTTCTTCGGCCTTCTATAGCCGCAATACCCGTGCAGCCGCCGGTAGCTTTGGATACTTTAGGGTGGCGCATATGCCAGAGTGAATCGCGCCCCTTGGGGACAGCCCTACAACATAGGACTAACTCCCCGCCACCCGGCCGGATACTTACAGTGGGCCCGATATATTTTATCGGCGAAGAAGTCACGGCTACTGAAACTCGGATTTTACACTGCGATCTACGCTTCCTTGTTCCAATATGCTGCACCTCCTACATGGTGGATCAAGGGGTTTTTAGAGCAGTGGAACATTCTGACCCACACCTTCCTCCTATTGGATCGAGAGGTCCCCATTTCCTTAGAGGAATTTGCCGAGGTCTCTGGTTTACCCGTTAGGGGAGAGCATTACGAGGAGCTGCTTCCTCCAGATGAGTATATTTTTACTACCAAATCCATGGTAATGGGTCTTATCCCAGAGAACTTCATTCAACACTAGTTCCTAAGCTTGATAAAGATGTTGAATATGTATGAGAGCCTCTTTCTCGAATCCGGAGGCCGCGGGGTTACTTTTACGGATTTCATCGCTCGTTTTCTCTGTACAGAAGTTTTATAGCGACAAGGTGAAAAGTTTGCCAAACTTGATGATCCTTTCGGCTTTGGCTTGGATCGCCGGCCGATATTGGAAGCCGATCAAAACGATTTCTTTCTTCAAAACGTCGCGATCGTCCCCTTTTCGGAAATTGCCGCTCCGGGCGTCGATGATGAATCATTCTTTCTAGGGTTCCTTGGTTTATGGTTAAGCTGGTTCACGCTTCCTATACACCCTCACTATATGAGGCCTTCTGTCTTCTACCCAGCGCATCGAATGGTTGCCGGGATACAAGTGGCCATCGGGATCGCTGGGTTAGCCCACCTGTATCACGGCCTCAGCTTGGCAGCGGATACTACTGAGCCAGGGGTGCAGCCTGCCAACTTCTCAATGCATTATTTCACCTCATGGCTCGAGTTGCACGTGCTTGGGGTCTTCGGTATCCACAAAAGACCTTCTTTTTACGACAGATGTAAATTCCCTCGGATAATACGGCTAGTCGACGCATCCATTGTAAGTCTGACACTGCAGGAAGCTAGGGGTTTGCTTCTTCGTCCACGCACGGTTGGAGATGGTATGTTCTTTACTGAAAAGATTTTGACCGTCGGCCAGGAATCCGCGAAAACGGTGTTGCCATTGCAGGACATCTTTAAGGACGGGGCCTCTGTTTTGAAAGCTCGGGAGGTTCTTCATCTGTACTCCATCAGGCTGGGCTTTCTCGTATTTAGGCAAAATGATGCGGCATTTTTCATGAGATACAACCCGCATCGTTTCGCCCAGCAGCTAAGCTATAATCAAGGAGTCCCGCTTGAGGCTTTCTTGGCAGAACCTGCTGCTACCGAAGAGAGAATGCGAAGCGCGCTGCATCATTTTATGCGCCTGAACACAGGGTCCAACTTCTTTATCAGCGAACCGAGCTGTATTCTGAAGGCCTTGAATGTGTATGTGGCGTGGTATCAACATTCGATGGGCGCCATCATCAGGGAGGAGAAGCGATTGCTGCTTAATCGCAAGGGTACCGCCCGGCTAGTAGTCCAAACGTCCCTCTGAAGCGACGAACCATTGTTCGTCCTCCCTTAAGAGAGGTTGCTGCGGTTGAGGTCCCGCATGATAGGCCTGAGATACCGATACCCCATGCTCCCATGGAAACGGTGACTGTGGCATCTCCCGAGTCTGGCGTGGGTTCAGATATCGGGACTCGTCGTCCCAAGGTGCCCGCCAAGCGTAAGCTTGTGCTGGTGGCGACCGGTATTCGCTCGCAGAAGAAGAAGAAGTTGATTCTTTCTGCCGACGTTGTATTTGGTCAGGAGCCTCATGCTCCTTATAGAGAGGGCCTGAGCGAATATGGGACTAACGAGGGTCTATTTATGGCGCCGGATGATACCGACCTCGAAGCTGCTATTGCAGCTTTTGAACGATTAGCAAGCCACAAAGCGGGACTGGTCATCCCCGCACAATCAAGTAAGCTTCAACTGTATCTTTTTGCTGTTGTGTTTTTGTTATCATGTTTTGACTGACACTCCTTCTTTAACAGGCATTTCTACTGAAGAGGCTCTCGCGGCTTCCCTCAAGACTTTTGAGGAGGAGGAGAGGATTCGCGCTTCACTGGACGTTGGTATATTTCGGCTCATTGTGCCTTCATTCCCCTTTCTTATGGGTAATCTGACCCCTTTTTCATCTTATCGCAGGGACTACCTCGACTCAGGTCGTGCCCAGTACAATGCCAATCCCGCAGGGTGATGCGGAGATGCTTCCAGGGCTAGCTATCGAAGTCCCGGCCTCCTCAGTATTGCCAAAAGAGGCTTTACTTAAGCAACCGATGATGGACGCCATAACGGCTCCAGAGGTAACTCCTGGCGTGGACGATGACGTCCCGTTGACGGAGGTCTTGAGAAGATCAGCTCTCACGGCCTGGGCGGAAAGGAAGCGCAGAATGCGTGCAGCGAGGGAACGTAATGCCGCCTTGGCCGCGGTGCAGGCTTGAGCGCTGCTACCCCTGTCCTTGCTCCTTCAGAGGGTGCTTCGGCCATCCTGTTTACCGCTCACAGACAGGCAGCACGTGCGGCTTGGGAGGCAATTGAACGACCGACCCAAGGTAACGTAACACCGAGTTCTTTTGTCAAAGTTTTAATCTTCAGATTCCCATATATCCTATCCTGCAGGGCCGAGTCTTGATGAGGAAGCGGTAGGTGAGATGGTGGCAACCGCCGAGCCTGAGGTAGCCACTCTTTCTTAAGAGTCTGGCACTGCCCCAATCGCCACTTTTTCCCTTTGCGGTTCCTTGCCGTTGCTGGGCGCTGCGAGTGTCACGATGATTCTTGTGGAGTCGGGGGATGAAGCTACGGGTGGCGAAACCATTCCGACGGAGGAGGGTGAAGCATTCGCTGCACCCAGTAACGCCCTTGTCGCGGTTTCGACCGGTTACTCACCAGGTAGATTTTGGGTTATTGCTTTCTCTTTTATTCTGCAGTCCATTTCAATCTCTTCTGACGGTATTTCTCTCATTTCTGATGCAGGCGTGGTGAGCGTTGAGGTTGTGCCACCCGAGGAAGCATCACCAGTTGTGCTTTGACGGTGGCCGCCCCTTTGCCTTCTCCCGTGTCCTCCCAAATGCTGGAAGGTACGGGTTTGTGACTATTGGTTTCATTGTAAGCGATATACTTTATGTACTGACGCTGCATTATTACACCCTTACAGGAGTTCTATTTGATCATCTATATCAGGTGCTGCACCCACATTTCTCCTTCCAGTCGGAGATTGCTTCATCTGGTGGCGTTGGTGAGTACAGCCTCTAGCTAATGTCTTCTCTTTTCTTTTACGGGCAGTCAAATCGATTCTAATTCTTCTTTGTTTTGACTGCAGCACTACAGCTTGAAGGAGGAGACGAAAGAACAGTTGCACCACCGGCACTCCCGGCCTTGCCACCTGCCGCAGCCGGTATAGTAAACTCCATTGTTCATGAACCTTCTCTATTTCTTGAACCGCCATTTGACTGTGATTTGTTTTGCAGCGATGACATTGACTTCATCTCCGTTCGAATCTCGAATCATAATGCCAGCAGGCCCCTTTTCCCGACGTCCATCTTCAAAAGGCGCCGTGACTAGTCTGCGCATGCTGAGTGATTACATCGAGGAGCTTGACGCGGAGGCCCCTACATTCGCTGCAGATTTTGCTGCCGAGGTTAATCCTATGCTGGCGACGCTCGTGAACTTTCATAGCGAGGGCGTCGTTGAGTCTTGGGTTAATCACTACAGGAAAATTGAGGCCTATCAGCATGAGCTCGAGTTCGGACGTCCTGCTCCTGAGGTCCTGGCTGCGAACTCCCAGCGGGCTGTGTGGGTCGAGCAGAGCACTCCCTACTTCCGCCATCTTGAACAAGAAGCGGCCTTAAAGCGTAAGAAATGTGAAGAGACTTCAAGCGAATCTGCTCGACTGCATGCTCAGGTTGATGCAAATGCTGTACAATTGAAAGCTATTTTTGAGGGCCTTCTACAATGTATTTCTGACGGGCTAACGCTGAGGCAGAAGCTCGACCTCATCGAGCGAGATGCGCAAAGTCGTGGAGCAGCTCAGCGGGTCATTGATGAGCAACTTTCATCTTATTTGCAGCAATGGGCTCAGGTTGAAGCGGAGTTGGCCGCGACAGCTGATCGTGAAAAGGGGTTAAAGGGAGTGCACGAGCAACTGATTGGTTTATTGAAAACGCCTCCCTCCCAATATTCGTTTTTGTATTAATCAACATTTGAAATTTTTGAATAAATTGTATCTATTTTTTATCCTTTCATATGATGTAACTTGTACTTAAATGAACTTATAAATAAAAGATACATTTCTTTCGTACTGTCTTGTGTTATCTCTTGCTTTCTTCTCTTTTCTTTGTTGCCGGCATGTTACCTTAGTAAGCATAGCCTGTAAATGATAGAGAGCATTCCGTCTCGAACTCTTCGAGAGGTAGTGATGGCTTAGGAAGCAGGTTCAGATCTACTGCCTAAGACTTTTCAACTTTATGAGCCGTAAGGGTCTCATAAAGGTATTTCTCCCTACGAGTCGTGAGGATCTCGTAAGTGCGTTTTCTCATTAGGAATCGTAAGGATTCCTAAGTGTGCTTTCTCTTGAGAGTCGTAAGGATCTCACAAGAGAATTTTCCCTCTTACAAGTCGAGAGGACTCATAAGTGGTTGTTTCCCTCCTTATCGAGATTTGACTTTGGAGAGTGTGGTCCGTGAATAGTATGCAAGAGTCCGTCTTGGACCGATTTTCATGGCCCCAGTGCTTAGGAAGCAGGTTTTTACATTGCCTAAGGCTTTTCCTTATGAGTCGAGACGAATCGAGAAGTTCTTGCAAAGACATTAATTTCCTCACGAGTCGAGACGAATCGAAAAGTTCTCGCAAGAATGTCCTAACGTCACAGTTAACCTCTTTTCTTTACGACAGAGGTCCGTTAGGGCCTGTGGTATTAGGGTTTTGCCCATCGTACCGTCACGTTGGCTGATGTATTCCTCGATAGGCAATCTTTCTGTTCGAGTAGCCTTACGACTGTCGTGTCTCTGATCCCTTCGGGGGCTGAACATGACGTCTTCAAGCAATCTTCCTAGGCAGTTTGACCGTCGGAAGAGCAAGCATTAGGAATTTTGCCATGCCGCTTTTTACTTGATGTTAGGCTTAGTTTGGGGAGCTTCGATGAGTCATAACCACTCCGTGCTGTTGTGAGATGACCTCCAATAGTCTTTCAGGTTTTATATGAGTTGCCGTCAAGACCCTGAAGCTACGAATTTGGCCTTTGCTTCGTTTGCTGGCATTTCGTCTGCTGTATCGAAACGAATGTCGTGGTTGTCTCTAGGTTGTTGGTGAACCGCCGAGGTTTGGAACTAGGTATTTTGCCGTGGCTCCGTTGTTTGATTGTCGCGTCTGAATCCTGCTGGAGGAAGAACGCTGTGGTGACATCTCATCTTTTGTATCCAGATGAACGTCGAGGTGGTGACCACCCCGCGCTGGTGTGGGATGGTTTCCGATAGTCTTTCAGGTTTTATATGAGTTGCCGTCAAGACCTTGAAGCTAGGAATATTGCCTTTGCCTCATTTTGCTTTGGCGTGTCCGAATCCTGTTGGAGGAAGGACGCTGCAGTGACATCTCATCTGCTGTATCGAGATGCACATCGAGGCGGTGATCACTCCGCGCTGGTGGTGGGATGATCTCCGATAGTCTTTCAGGTTTTATATGAGTTTCCGTCAAGACCCTGAAGCTAGGAATTTGGCCTTCGCTTCGTTTGTTTTGGCGTGTCCGAATCCTATTGGAGGAAGGACGCTGTAGTGACATCTCGTCTGCTGTATCGAGACGAACGTCAAGGTGGTTCCCTCTCCACGTTGAAGTGGGATGATCTCCGATTGTCTTTCAGGTTTTATATGAGTTGCCGTCAAGACCTTGAAGCTAGGAATATTGCCTTGCTTTATTTGCTTTGGCATTGCGTCTACTGTATCGAGACGAATGCTGAGGCGGAGCTGGGATTTTGCCGTCACTTCGCTTTGTTTCGACCATGGGGTCTTTCATTGACGTTACATCTAAATCCTGCTGGACTGCGAAGGAACGCCGTTGATGGTCTTTTAGGATGCAGACGTGACCGTCGAGACTTGGCTCTCTTTCTGATGGAACCTGGTGGGATGATATGGTTCCATCTTTGTTTGTGCCCCTGGATTGTATACAGGGATCGATGTGATCTCACCTGTTGGGCAAAAAGTTTCATTTTATATATTTTTCTTTCTACGATACTCTATCATTTCAGCTTTTATATCTTGAAAGTCGCGATTGCCCAATCATTTCAGCTATTTTTCGTGGTGCCCAATCATTTCGGCTATTTGTTTTATTTACTCGCTGTTTTTTTATTGCGAGTTGCCCAACCATTTCGGCTATTTTGTATGCATATATTTTTACTTGCTGATTTTGTTGCAAGTTTCCCCATCATTTCGGCTATTTCGTATGCATTTGTGGCTCGCTGGCTTTTTGCTGTGATTTTGGACACCGATTTCGGCATCAGCATCGCTACAACCGGGATATTTTCGGGAGCGAATCATCAATTGCCTCTATCGATGCCGAACAAAGGTGGCTTAGCAAACAGGGTTAAGATCCTGTCGACTAAGGCTTTTGACTTCATGAGCCATAAGTGTCTCATAAAGGTATTTCTCCCTATGAGTCGTGAGGATCTTGTAAGTGCGTTTTCTCCTTAGGAATCATGAGGATTCCTAAGTGTATGGCTTCTCGTAAGTCGTAAGGATCTTACAAGGGTGTTTTCTCCTTATAAATCGAGAGGACTTACAAGGGTTGTCTACTGTGTAAACATATCCCTAGTCACGGGTAGGACTTGGTTAGGGAAATGTTTATTCGCGTCCGTGGATTGTATACAAGGGTCGATATCGAAACGCTTGTAGGGCAAAATTGGAGTTTGTGATGGCTTAAGAACAGGTTCAGCTCCCTGTAGCTTAAGGCTTTTGAATCCTATGAGCCGTGAGGGTCTCAAAGGGGAATTCTCCTTACGAGTCGTGGGGATCTCGTAAGTGTAATTTCTCCTTAGGAATCGTAGGGATCCCTAAGTGTGTTTCTCCTTTGTGAGTCGTAAGGATCTCACGCAGGTGGTTTCTCCTTACAGGGTCGAAAGGACCTTGCAAGTGTCTTTTAACGAGATTGCGCCTTTTTCGGGTTTTCACAAAACTCGCCGGTAACCCTGCTGTTTTTACTCACGGAGCCCTTTCGGGTTTTCATCCGTGCCCATTTTGTTTATGAACATACCGTTTTTTTACCATGTTAGCCTGAGAATGCCGCGGGTTGGTAGTAGTTTAACGACATTTCGGTCAATAGCCAATTTTAGGACATAGTGGTCCATTGTTAGTTTAACGATGTTTCGGTCCTCCGTTGCCATATTTGAGGCGGGTTTCTAGTTTACGGACTTTTCGATCCATGGGGCTTTCTCTATGAATGAGCACGATGCCCCCGGCATGTCCATCTTTTTCGGATCATGTGGTTGTGGCGGGTTCATCTTCCAATTTTCAGACAGCGTGAATTTGCCCAGTTGGTATTGATCTTCAATCCAGCCTTTGAAGACAAACCAATCTTCGATTGGGTGGCTTACTGCTTGGTGGTAAGGGCAGTAATTAGGATTGTTGACATCGCCTGGCTGCAACGGACGTTTTAGATCCGGCAGATTGATGAGTATGTTGCGCACTGCCGGCTCGAACAGTCTCCTCGTTTTATCCCGGTGAAACGAGTAAGGATGTCCAAGTCTCTCCTCGAGGGATGGGCATGGACGCACGTTGTTTTGGCGAACAACCGGCTTTACGTTTCTCGGCTGTTGTTGAGTATTGGCGATGAAGGTTGCTTTCCCTTTCCCTTTTTCATTCCGAGATTCCGGCTTTGAAGAGGATGGTCTGTGGCCCATCTGGTCCATTTGGGCCAGCTTATCAATCAAGAACTGGAAAGTGGTCGGCTTGAAAAACATCATAAATTGGGAGATGGTCACTTGAGGGTCGAGAGTACCCACGAACATGCCCACCGTAGGTGCTTCTTCGATGCGCTGCTCGCACTTCGACCATAAATTCCGCCACCGTATTGCGTATTGTACCCACGTTTCGCCTGGCTTTACCCTGGCGTTAATCAATGCGGTGATCGGGGCGCGCTCACTAGTGCTTGCGAATCTCTGTGTAAACAGCAGCTCCATCTCCGCAAATGTCTTGACAGAGTCGTTCGGGAGTTCAGAGTACCATTCGAACGCTGTCTCCGACAAGCTGCCAATGAACTGGCGAAGTAGCAGTTTATCGTCACCTCCAGTGTTGCCACATAGAGCCCTGAACTGGGCGACATGCTGGTGGGGATTACCCGTCCCTTTATATACATGGAATTTAGGGATCGTATATCCCGGCGGGTATTATATTTGGTCATACCAACCCGGATAGGGTCGTCCAGTCTTAACGATCTGCCCGGCCGTTTCGCTCGCATGATGAGCTCGTATTTGCTGAGCGATGTAGTCATCCAGAGCGGCCTTGGAGATGGTCTTCTCCTTGGCTGCTGAAAGAGCCGGAGGAGGGTTCGATGTCTCCCCTCTGTCGTCTTCAATGATAATCGGGGGGTCTTCACTTGGAGGTTCCGGCTGTAGCATCATCCCGGCCATGTCTTGGAACAAAAGAGCTATTCCTTTTATGTTGGCTGCCAATTCAGCGGCTTCTTTTTCTTTCCTCTTAACCATTCTTCGGAGGAATTCAGCATCAGTTTCTTGTTCCTGACGCTGCTCTGAGGTCTCTGGACTTTCTTTCAGGCCGGTGAGTGCGGCCATTGCAGTCAGCATCTCCTGAAGTTTCTGCTACTGTTGTAACTGAGCCTTTGTTATCGATCGGGTAAGCGGTCGATGACCCGTAGAAGCACGGCTTTCCTCTTTTCCGGAAGCCATATAAACGGTATGTGTTAGCATGCCCAAGACTTGGGGCATTTAGATTCGGTGTCCTTGCGGTTCGCCGCGGTCACATGGGCTTTCTCCGGCCTCCTTCTCTTGTGAACGGTTGAAGTTGAGGGAGCCGTTGCAGCGGGCACCCAGACGGAGGACATCTTTTGTAGAACCACGGGATGGCTCTTTTCTTGCCGAGCTTTAATCTTCTTTGGTCGGCGAGAGTAGTCTTGGTCAATCACCGATTCCTGGACCTGTCGCCAGACTTTGTAAATTTTAGAGGACAGCTGCTGAGGGGGCTGATCCGGCTTCTTTTCTGTAGCATTCTCCACAAGTGGAGGAGAACTTTTCAGCACGGCAGTCGGAGAGTTCTTGCGAACCCTCCTAAGTGGTTCGAAGTTGTTCCCAGTCGGAACAGCAGCATCGATTTCCACCATGGGAGCTGGCGGAGTCAGTCCAGAAGGGGAGCTGCCCCCAGCCTTCCTTACTCGACGCCAGTAACGACGGCGAGTATGTCATGCGGATGGAGTTGGTTCAGCTATAGGGGAGACTTCGTCATGCCCCCTGTTTTGGCGACGGGTTATCGCCGGCATCAGCCTCTTGAAGACCGATGTCCGTTGAGAAGCAATGTCCAATCTGTCAAAGACAGACCTCTGGGCAGGGGAAGCAGCTTTGAGGACTTCGTCTGGAGCGGGATCCGGAATGGTCAGCCTTGTAAAGACTGACTTCTTGGCAAAAGAAGCATCTCCGATGATTTCGTCCGCTTGAGCCGGGATGGTTATCCGCTTTGGGATGGCTGCTTCAGGTATCGCGGGCTTGTTGACGTTCTGGCCCAGTCTGCTGAAAACTGAGGCATTGAAGTTGGGCGACCCCTTGAGAGGAGCCGTGGTAGTGGTAAGTCGATCAAAGACCAACTTCTTTGGGGCTTCTTGCGACAACAGTGGGGCATTGAAGCTCACCGGTGGGATCATAGTCCCAAAGAACAGCCCAGTAGTGGCCTGAGTTACTTGCTCCACTGGCATCTTGAAAAGGGAGGCCGCTTGGGGCCCATAGGTTACACCTCCAAATGAGGCGGAACTGGAGTTGCAGTTGCAGCTGGAGTAGATAAAGGCCATTGATGTTCTTTTTTTTTCTGTTCGGGAGCAAAACCAAATCTTAGTACCTCGAACCCAAGGGCAACCATATCAAACCGCGATTCGTTCGCGAACACGACACACGAAGTGTGGAGTGGAAAGAGGAAGAGGTCCCACCGGGCGTGCCAGAATCTGTTCCCCTCCGAAACACGGAGACGCGACCGCGCAGGTCCGTCTTGCCTGAATTTCGGGGCAGATGCTATTTGGTGCTATCCGTCCACCTCTCCGAAGATGCCAAGTTGATTTATGACACCATGTATCGAAGGTTTAAACGGATGCGGCTGATATAACAGACTTCGTCAGATTCCCCCTCGTTGAGGGGTTTTTGATTGTGGGGACGCTATTCCCTGCAGGCGCAAGCCCCTGCAGTGAATTACGCTACCACATCGCGGTAACCACTTTCTCCTTCTCCAGATGGTCACTTCATGTCGTGGGTGTTTGTTTTGTTTTTGGTTGCCCGCGGATTGTATACGGAAACTAATTTATGTTGTCGCCCGTTGATTCGTGTGTCAAAGATATTTCTAAACCGCAATCAAGAACGGCGTCGCTTGGTAGCTAGCCAGTGAGTACGGGTCGGTCCACAGGGATATTGTGAATTTCCTAATCGCTCAAACGAGTTAATTCCGATGGGTGTTCAGATTGATTTATTAAATCTAAAAAACTAAATCTATCTATACTAAGATTATCTAGATCTAAATCTTGCTAGGGTTAGGTTTAGGGTAGGTTTGAAAATGTAAATAAATCTCAACGCTTTCTATATCCAAATTAGGATCTAAGAGGAGTTATGGTAATTATCAATAAAGGGGATTAGATCCATTCGGGAAGATGTTTCTTCCTCTAGGTTCTTGTCCATCCTTTATCGATCCTTACCCTAACCTCCATGGAAAACACGCGCAACCGGTCCTTTATACTACGGTATCACCGTTACCTCGAGGGGTAAGGTGCCGAAGGGAGCGGTGTGTGCGTGTATGCATAGAGTTCTAATTCTTGCGTTGCCTTGTACTTTGTGAACTGATCTTTGTGTAGGCTTTATCAAGATCCTTCTATTTGTTAGTCAAAGTCTCACTTCTGCATCGTCTTTTATCTTTTTCACTGTTTTTCTCCCAAGAACCTGTAACCTGTACTATGTAGTAGACATGGGTCAAAAGCACCTGTTTATTTGTAAAAAGAGTAAGAATGGGGAATATAATAATACAATATTATGATATGAACAAATACCCCCAAACTTATCTTTTGCTCGTCCTCGAGCAAACTTAGTTTTATTCTCGACAAAAACCTAACCTCACTTTCGCAGGGAATCACGATTGCACTGAGCACGTGCAACAAGCCGTTAAACCTCTAGGTGTCCCTAGTAGGAGGAGTGTTGTCTCCTGAGGGTTTTCAGCCGATTACACCCACAAAATCCTATCAATTTGGCTTTTTCGACTTTAATTCTCCAATTAGGTTTTCTAACAAGGAATTCTATTATCGTCGACTCGTAAATTATCCACCCATATTCTTCACACTTCCTTATCATTTAACTTAAGATTATATATGTTCTATAGACTTACTTAGCTTTCGGCATCTCTTAAGTTTTCCTTCTAGGATTCCATCTCCACTTAGGAATTTTTATCAACTCTATTAAAGATACAAGTTCTATTCTTCATTCCTCTCTCTTATCTAAATCCCAATCACATACCCCTATGTGTGTGTGTATATCACCACTACACTTGAAAATTCAAATCAAGCAATCATACTCTTGTCCGTTGTCCAAAGTACTTATTAATTGGTGAATTTTTAAATGAATTTTGCTTACACATCCTTCATGCGACCGTTAATATTTCTCGAGGGACTAACGACCGATTACAAAATGCGTTTGCACTTTAAAGCGTACTTCCTAGTCTTGTAACACCTAAGGCTTTTTAGCAGTGACTCCCAAACCAGTTGGTCTAAGGCATTAGGTGATGAAGCATCCTCGCTAAATATTTTTCTATTTTTTTAGCCTTAAGTAATCACGAAAACCAGTGTTCATTTTTTTTATTCACTTTTTTCTTTTATTTTCATTGTACTAAGGACTTTAGACAAGAGTATTTCAAGGTCTCCTCTACTATTCCAAGTTTCAAGGTGCGTGTTTGTGCAATTTCTAGGGTTTACATTTTCAGAATTTAGACTTAAGCTAGGAATTATTTTTCAAACTTATACTCTAATAAAAATATCAATACTTTTCCTTTGTTTTGACTTAACCCTAGAATTGAACTCAAAATTTTCCTATTTCTAAATAAACTACAAAGGCATATACTTTTTACCGTTAAACTTTAAGAAAGGTTATTTTTAGGGCTTTTAATTTACTAAGTCTAAAATCTAGTTGTTCCTAGCTAGTTAACCTTTTTGTCAAACTCAAGTCAATTAGGCAAAAATTGAATACATTAATTTTTATAATTTTTGAAATTTTCAAATTTTTATGGGTTTTAAAATAAGTATGCAAATGCGAAAATATGTACAAATGAATGCGAAGGAAAGAAGGCTTACCGAGCATACCATTTGATTTGTGTGTCAAAAATATTTCTAAACCGCAATCAAGAACGGCGTCGCTTGGTAGCCAGCCGGTGAGTACGGGTCGGTCCACAGGGATTTTGTGTTTTCCTAACCGCGCTAACGAGTTAATTCCGATGGGTGTCGGATTTATTATCTCTAAAAGCTAAATTAATTTATACTAAAATTATCTAGATCTAAGTCTTGCTAGGGTTAGGTTTAGGGGAAGTTGAGAGATTAAAGGTTTCCTCACCGCTTTCAATGCCCTATTATAGATCTATTAGGTGTTATGGTAATTATCAATAAAGTGGATTAGAATCATTCGGGAAGATATTTCTTCCTCTAGGTTCTTGTCCTTCCTTTATCGATCCTTACCCTAACCTCCATGGAAAACACGCGCAACCGGTCCTTTATACTACGGTATCACCGTTAGCTCGAGGAGTAAGGTGCCGCATGGAGCGGTATGTGCATGTATGCATGGAGTCCTATGAAAAAGTATGATGGGCAAGAAAGGGATGAGAGATCTCATCTCTCAAAAAGCCTTCCCCAAAGCTAACCCTAAAAAGCGAGGAGACTACTCGCTCATTAGGGAATTGAAGAACATTTATCTAGGGCAAGGAATTAAATCTAAACTAGAGCAATTAAATAAAACTACTTACAGATGGCTCTCTCCAAACATTTACATAAGGTTGTCAGATCTGAATAGATGATATGAAAAGAGGCACCGATGCTCTCCAAAAGAAATCTGAATTTTATTAATGAAAGGAGGCATGACCTAATACAAGAGTTTGGGTATCTATTTATAGGACATAGAAAACCCTAGGTTTACAATTGCCGCATGTCTGCATTTACCAAAATACCCCTAAGTTGACTAGTCAGAGCCGCATTGCATTTTGGTAAAAAATTCTTCATCTGTGGGCTCTGGATGGCCGCGGAACCGCGGCCGCAGCAGGGTTTGGGCCGCGGTTCCGCGGCCCAATGATGGCATTGAAGGCTGAAAACTTTGTTGCTTGTTCTGGGCTTTTTGGGCTTCTAACTTCTTTGGTTGTTTCTTTAAAATAGCTTCTGGTTCTCTTCCAGATTTTCTAGTGAATAATTGTGGTGGACTTTTAACCGATTCGCTTTGTAATCTTGGACCTTACGTTGCCTTTTACTTTGTGAACTGATATTTGTGTAGGCTTTATCAAGATCCTTCTGTTTGTTGGTCAAAGTCTCACTTCTGCATCGTCTTTTATCTTTTTCACTGTTTTTCTCCCAAGAACCTGTAACATGTACTATGTAGCAGATATGGGTCAAAAGCACCTGTTTATTTGTAAAAAGAGTAAGAATGGGGAATATAATAATACTGTCACGCCCCGCTTCCCAAAATATAGAATACGAGGGGTAGACAAGGCCATCCATGCTCCTACGGTCAAGGAACTGTCCTGCCGTAGTCACACTTCGGCTTCTAGTTTTTCATGGTAAACAGTAAATGATGCGCAGGTAATGAGAAATGCAGTAACTGAGAAAACAATGTAAAGACTGACCTGAAGTGGAACAAACGAATGTAACTCGGAATGGCAAGTCAAGAAGTCTGTGATGCACGTCTAGTTATGGTCCAGGCTAAATCTTCTCCTCACACTGAGCATGCATACTCAGGTCGTCAGAGCGACACAATAGCAATATAATATATATAAAATCAAGTGACAGTTCTAACAGGGGTAATAGATATGAATAACAGTAAATCAATGACAGTATGAATATGAATGTGCAGTAATCAATGCAGCGGAGCAGTAAAGTAGTAGAACGATATGTCACGTATGTCCACAGTATATAAGGTATATAAATGCCAGTATCCCTATCAGTCTCTAAGTCTCACTGTACAGGTCACTAAGCCTATCGTCGGTCCAAGTGTGAGAGTCAACCACTCGCGAGTGTCCTCCACCCAAGGGTAGAACCCAAGGGCAAGGGACCACGGGCCCAACATGTAACATGTATATCACGGTGTATATCACATACCCTGTAAATCTCCATATATCTCCCTAAATATATAAGCCGGCATGGGACTCCCGAGATTCTGTTGAACTCACACTTGAACTACCCCACACCCCGTGGTCTACATCAAACGCTAACCATAACCCTAAATACTAATCGATCCGTGACAAGTCTGCGCGAGAACCGGAGGTAGGACTTCCATCAAGCACGTCCCGACTAATACCTAAGATAAATGGCAGTGTCGGATGTCTTATCTGTGACACCCGTGCAAGCGCTTCCATAAGTGTCCCATACCACTTATAGTCACACGAACACGCATCCCACAGACGTCGACAATGCAATAGAATAATAGGGTCACTGATTGTGTACAAGTACGTATCACTTTCACTTAATCACGGATACACGAACACTGACGTACTTGCCACAATCATCGCTAAAATCTAACACTGGGTAAATGCACGATATCACTAGGTTATCACTGCAATGATATAAGTATGATATGATGCATGAACAGTATATGAAGCATGATTAAGGTGCCATAAAATAGCATTCTATCACTTGCACGATTTATAATGAAACGTACGTGTACAGTTTAGCGAAACGATAAACAGGTAATAATCAGTATGTTCAGTTATCTATCCATCTAATTTAGTTTCAAGCCAATCGGGTTCCAGGATTATTAGTTATAATCATTTCATTTTAAGCGCTCGCGGCTGGAAATCCGGTTTCAGAATCAGAAGTCCGTTTCGCAACGCATTTTAATCCCTGTTGGGATCAGATTATAGCGATGCTACAGTTGGATGAAATCTAGGGTTTTCAGTAAGGTTTTTAACTTAACAGACGGATCTTCAATCGCATCTGGACGTCAGGAGATTTACACTGTTTAACACTAATATGTCAGTTCTGATTCTGCTGGGACTGTTATGTGTCCCGATCTTTTAAATTACAGGTTAAATATCAAACGGTAACGAAACAGAATGAAACCAATTGTGTTGTCTAGCTAACAGATTTACCTATAATAAGAAGCGGAGTTCCGCAACCTATGAGTTAAGGAAAATCCTGTGGTACCCATTACGGAACAGCAAGCAACAACTGAAGTCGCTCTGGACTGCAGTCCAGAGTCGCACTCCGATCCAATTATCATCACGGTTTAAGCACAGGAATGTCTGAAAACTAGTATAGGGTTAAAGTTCGTCGAGATGGCTTCGATTTGAGCCCTCGAACGCACCATTATAGTATGTATATGATTTATGGTGAATTTAACAATTTTCAGGTACAATAAAATTACAGTTTTAGTCACGCCCCGCTTCCCAAAATATAGAATACGAGGGGTAGACAAGGCCAGCCATGCTCCTACGGTCAAGGAACTGTCCTGCCGTAGTCACACTTCGGGTTCTAGTTTTTCATGGTAAACAGTAAATGATGCGCAGGTAATGAGAAATGCAGTAACTGAAAGAAACAATGTAAAGACTGACCTGAAGTGGAACAAACGAATGTAACTCGGAATGGCAAGTCAAGAAGTCTGTGATGCACCTCTAGTTATGGTCCAGGCTAAATCTTCTCCTCACACTGAGCATGCATACTCAGGTCGTCAGAGTGACACAATAGCAATATTATATATATAAAATCAAGTGACAGTTCTAACAAGGGTAATAGATATGAATAACAGTAAATCAATGACAGCATGAATATGAATGTGCAGTAATCAATGCAGCGGAGCAGTAAAGTAGTAGAACGATATGTCACGTATGTCCACAGTATATAAGGTATATAAATGCCAGTATCCCTATCAGTCTCTAAGTCTCACTGTACAGGTCACTAAGCCTATCGTCGGTCCAAGTGTGAGAGTCAACCACTCGCGAGTGTCCTCCACCCAAGGGCAAGGGACCACGGGCCCAACATGTAACATGTATATCACGGTGTATATCACATACCCTGTAAATCTCCATATATCTCCCTAAATATATAAGCCGGCATGGGACTCCCGAGATTCTGTTGAACTCACACTTGAACTACCCCACACCCCGTGGTCTACATCAAACGCTAACCATAACCCTAAATACTAATCGATCCGTGACAAGTCTGTGCGAGAACCGGAGGTAGGACCTCCATCAAGCACGTCCCGACTAATACCTAAGATAAATGGCAGTTTCGGATGCCTTATCTGTGACATCCGTGCAAGCGCTTCCATAAGTGTCCCATACCACTTATAGTCACACGTACACGCATCCCACAGACGTCGACAATGCAATAGAATAATAGGGTCACTGATTGTGTACAAGTACGTATCACTTTCACTTAATCACGGATACACGAACACTGACGTACTTGCCACAATCATCACTAAAATCTAACACTGGGTAAATGCACGATATCACTAGGTTATCACTGCAATGATATAAGTATGATATGATGCATGAACAGTATATGAAGCATGATTAAGGTGCCATAAAATAGCATTCTATCACTTGCACGATTTATCATGAAACGTACGTGTACAGTTTAGCGAGACGATAAACGGGTAATAATCAGTATGTTCAGTTATCTATCCATCTAATTTAGTTTCAAGCCAATCGGGTTCCAGGATTATTAGTTATAATCATTTCATTTTAAGCGCTCGCGGCTGGAAATCCGGTTTCAGAATCAGAAGTCCGTTTCGCAACGCATTTTAATCCCCGTTGGGATCAGATTATAGCGACGCTACAGTTGGATGAAATCTAGGGTTTTCAGTAAGGTTTTCAACGTAACAGACGGATCTTCAATCGCATCTGTACGTCAGGAGATTCACACTGTTTAACAGTAATATGTCAGTTCTGATTCTGCTGGGACTGTTATGTGTCCCGATCTTTTAAATTACAGGTTAAATATCAAACGGTAACGAAACAGAATGAAACCAATTGTGTTGTCTAGCTAACAGATTTACCTATAATAAGCAGTGGAGTTCCACAACTTACGAGTTAAGGAAAATCCTGTGGTACCCATTACGGAACAGCAAGCAACAACTGAAGTCGCTCTGGACTGCAGTCCAGAGTCGCACTCCGATCCAATTATCATCACGGTTTAAGCACAGGAATTTCTGAAAACTAGTATAGGGTTAAAGTTTGTCGAGATGGCTTCGATTTGAGCCCTCGAACGCACCATTCTAGTATGTATATGATTTATGGTGAATTTAACGATTTTCAGGTACAATAAAATTACAGTTTTACGATTAAACTTGGGGGCAGTCGTTTTGGTCATTAGCGGTCATATTATCATACGAAATTTGCACAAGATATTCATCACACCAAGGGCCAACAAGAAAAATCTGGTTCCGTCAAATTAGACAGGTAATTTCATTGGGATCACACATCGAACGGTTGCATCGTGTACTTTATCGAGGATGTTTAGTATAAAATTTATAAGATTATAGTTTGTAACAAATACCAAATAGCATGTAGCAAGTATAAAACTTGCCTGGACACGGTGAACTGATGGCGCGGCGGCTAAAGCAGTAGTGACACATCCGGGGCACGGGGTAGCAGCCACGCGACGAGTCTCGGCTAGACTTGGGCTTGGTTCGAGCTTGGGAATGGGCTGTTGCGGGCTCGGGCAATGTCGTGTGGTGGTAGTAGGTTGATAGAGAATGGAAAGACGGTGAGATTTGAGAGAGAGAGAGTGCTAGAGAGAGAGAGAGAGAGAAATGAGAGAGAGAGAGAGTAGGCAGAGAAAGAGAGAGAGAGAGAGTAGACTGAGAAAGAGAGAGAGCTGAGAGTTAGAGAGAGAGAGAGATAGAGGGAGAGATGATGGTGGGAAAGATGACGACGACGACGATTATGTTGATGGTGATGCTGCTACGGGGGGGGGGGGGGAGGTCGACGACGAAACGAGAAGATCACCGGTCGTCGGCGCAGGGGATGTCGAGCTCGGATGCAGGGGCTCTGTGGAGGTGCCGGCGGCGATGTGAGCGAGTGTGGTCGGCTGCGGTGAGCGAGGGTGGAGGATGGAGAGAGGAAGCGAGGTCGTGGTCGTCGCCGTCGGGGCGAGCGAAGTGGTGGGATGAACGCCGGCGGTGGAGGTGGCAATGGGTTGGTGTGCAGGGGTGCTCGGCAGGGACGACGAGCGGAGTTGTAGGAGGAGTCGTGTTGGTAGGGGAGGAGTTGTCGAGTTGAGGGTGCGATGAGGTTGGGGGCGAGGCGATGGTGATGGAGGAAGGTGGCCGGTGATGGGTGGCGGGAGTAGAGAAGAGGAAGGAGAACGAGGGAGAGGAAGAATGCGATGAGAGTGCAACAAGGGGGTGATCGCGAGTAGGCAACAAGGCGCGCGTCGTGGGTGTAACGTGCGCGGGCGCGGGCGTCGGTGGAGGCGAGGAATGCGGCGAAGGAAACATGCGCGGGAAAGAAGGAGAGACGTTGGGGAGAAGTACTGTTGTTGGCGGGTCGGGTTTGGTGAACGGGTCGGGAGTGGGCTCGGGGAGACTGGGCCGGGCCAAGAGAGAAAGGAGAAAAGAAAATGGTTTAATAAATTTCCCTGGGCTCGGGCGGCTGGGCTGCAGGATTTAATGAAAAAATCAAATGGAGAAATATATATGATTGGGCCGGGGACGACTGTTGGGTTTGGGAAGGAGTTGGGTTATAAGGGGAAAGATTTAGTTAGGTTTTGGATAGGTAAAATTATAAATAAGATAAGTAAAATTATAAATAAAATTATAAGTAAGATAAATAAGATTATAAAATAAAATAAGTAAAATTATAAAACAACAAAATACAGATTTTGGTATAAAAAGAGCTGGGTATTACAAATACAATAATATGATATGAACAAATACCCCCAAACTTATCTTTTGCTCGTCCTCGAGCAAACTTAGTTTTATTCTCGATAAAAACCTGACTTCACTTTCGCAGGGAATCGCGATTGCACTGAGCACGTGAAATAAGTCGTTAAATCTCTAGGTGTCCCTAGTAGGAGGAGTGTTGTCTCCTGAGGGTTTTCAGCGGATTACACCCACAAAATCCTATCAATTTGGCTTTTTCGACTTTAATTTTCAAATTAGGTTTTCTAACAAGGAATTTTATTATCGTCGACTCGTAAATTATCCACCCATATTCTTCACACTTTCTCATCATTTAACTTAAGATTATATATGTTCTATAGACTTACTTAGCTTTCGGCATCTCTTAAGTTTTCCTTCTAGGGTTCCATCTCCACTTAGGAATTTTTATCAACTCTATTAAAGATACAAGTTCTATTCTTCATTCCTCTCTCTTATCTAAATCCCAATCACATACCCCTACGTGTGTGTATATATCACCCCTACACGTGAAAATTCAAATCAAGCAATCATACTCTTGTCCGTTGTCCAAAGTACTTATTAATTGGTGAATTTTTAAATGAATTTTGCTTACTCATCCTTCATGCGACCGTTAATACTTCTTGAGGTACCAACGACCGATTACAAAATGCGTTTGCACTTTAAACCGTACTTTCTAGTCTTGGAACACCTAAGGCTTTTTAGCAGTGACTCCCAAACCAGTTGGTCTAAGGCACTAGGTGATGAAGCATCCTCGCTAAATATTTTCTATTTTTTTAGCCATAAGTAATCACAAAAACCAATGTTCATTTTTTTATTCAATTTTTTTCGTTTATTTTCATTGTACTAAGGACTTTAGACAAGAGCATTTCAAGGTCTCCTCTACTATTCCAACTTTCAAGGTGCGTGTTTGTGCAATTTCTAGGGTATATATTTTCAGAATCTAGACTTAAGCTAGGAATTATTTTTCAAATTTATACTCTAATAAAAATATCAATACTTTTCCTTTGTTTTGACTTAACCTAGAATTGAACTCAAAATTTTCCTATTTCTAAATAAACTACAAAGGCATATACTTTCTACCGTTAAATTTTAAGAAAGGTTATTTTTAGGGTTTTTAATTTACTAAATCTAAGATCTAGTTGTTCCTAGCTAGTTAACCTTTTTGTCAAACTCAAATCAATAAGGCCAAAATTGAATACATTAATTTTTATAATTTTTGAAATTTTCAAATTTTTATGGGTTTTAAAATAAGTATGCAAATGCGAAAATATGTACAAATGAATGCGAAGGAAAGAAGGCTTACCGAGCATATCATTTGATTTGTGTGTCAAAAATATTTCTAAACCGCAATCAAGAACGGCGTCGCTTGGTAGCTAGCCGGTGAGTACGGGTCGGTCCACAGGGATTTTGTGTTTTCCTAATCGCGCTAACGAGTTAATTCCGATGGGTGTCGGATTTATTATCTCTAAAAGCTAAATTAATTTATACTAAGATTATCTAGATCTAAGTCTTGCTAGGGTTAGGTTTAGGGGAAGTTGAGAGATTAAACGTTTCATCACCGCTTTCAATGCCCTATTATAGATCTATTAGGTGTTATGGTAATTATCAATAAAGTGGATTAGAATCATTCGGGAAAATGTTTCTTCCTTCAGGTTCTTGTTCGTTGCCGGGTTCAATCTCTCGTATAATGTTTGGCAAAGTTGCCAATTTTCGATCCCATGGTGAGGGCATTGAACAAGTAGGTCCTTGAATCTTTCAAAACACTTCCAAAATGGTTCGGAAGGAAGCTGGGAAAATTGTATTATCTCATTGCGAATTCTCGCGGTCTTGTGATGAGGATAAAACTTTTTAAGGAAATCTTTAACAAACTCGTCCCAATTTCTAATTGAATGTGATGTTGTGCTGTATAGCCACTTCTCGGCTAAGTCACATAAGGTGAAAGGAATGACCCTTAGCCTTATAGCGTCATCACTTAATTGGGTTGTTTTCATCATGGCGCAAACGTTTTGGAATTTATTGATAAAGATATAGGCATCTTCGGATTCCAATCCATGAAATTTTGGCAGCATATTGATGAAGTGGGGTTTTATCTCAAAATTGTCCCCATTTGCTGGTGGGGGTGAAAGACAGGTAGGTAAGGAGGTGCGGACAGGGTAGAAGAGATCCTGGAGCGCGATTCGTTGGGGTGCTACAACTGGCGGGAAATTCGGGTTATTCGCACCTAACGGAGGTGGAATCAGTCCCGTGGGTAAGGTGTTGTTGGGATTATATCCCGACATACCTTCGGAAGAAGAATTTGAAGGTGGAGGTAAGGAAATGGAGGGAATTTCGACTTCGGAGTCGAAAGGTTCGTCGGTCGGTACCAACAAAACACGGACCAATCGGGCGCTAGTGTCCCTAATCCAACCGGACATACACTTAAGGAGGTAGTGTAGTCAAAAAATGAAAAACAGAATGTGGGGGTAAGAAAATGTCAATGAGAAGAAAGTGAGTGGTGGTGGGGTGCAAGGATTTTTAGCGACAAGTTGCAAGTCTTTATAAAAGATTTTTCCTTTTTCCTTTTTTTTTATTTGGAACTTTTTGCAAAAAAAAATTTCGATAAAGGGCTAAGTCACACTTTCGATCAACCAAAAATGCACAAACAGGCCTAGATCTAGGGTCAGCTAGGTCAGCTAGACAGCTCCTAACTGTTCCAAAGGGCTAGAAATAGGACCTCAAACCGCCTCTTCACAGCCAATTGCGGCCAGGTAAGTGCCAGGTAAGTAGGAGGCTCCCCGCTACAAGTAGCGGTCCTAATTAAGTAACCACTTGCCTTAGACACACTTACTTAGACACCGCAAAGTCAGGTTAGGATAAACGGTCGATGCCTATAACTAGTCCTCTGTCCTATTGAGCGCGATGTCCTTAGGGCAGAGTCTAGTATTTTTTAATTAAGATTGGTCAATGCAAATGCCTTTTGTGATTTCTGGGGTCCTGCGAAGGGTGATGAAATCCCCACCCAATCTGAATTGGTCAAAAGCCCCTTAAAGTCAGTTTTAAAGATATGCAAAACAGTAAATCACTTGCAATCAAATCTTTTTATTTTATGCGCGGCGCAAAGAATTCTGCAGAAAATCAATTATTGGAAGGGAGAAGATTTTTAAGCGCAAAGAATCCTGTAGACAATTTGGCAAAAAGATATATGGGGATTTGCAGAGGGGAGAAAAAGAGAACAAACAGTGCAAAATTGCGCGCTGACATGGCAGAGGGACCGCGGATCAGCAGTGGGAGAGGGCTTGCGCGGCGGATTAGCGGTGCGGTGGAGGCTTCGGATCCCGAGAAAAATTCTGCTGTTCTGATTTTCCAATCCCTTTCTGTTCTGATGTACCTTTTTCTGTTTCGCACTCTGGATTTTTCCAGATCCGTCGATCCTGTAAAGATTCACACAAGAAACCCTTCAAACAATAAAAGATGATAGAATTTTTTTTTTGATTTTTTCCAATTTTTATGGTTTTTATATTTTATATTAACCCGAAATTACAAAAAGGAAATTTTTACGCCATCTCCGGCAACGGCGCCATTTGATTCGTGTGTCAAAGATATTTCTAAACCGCAATCAAGAACGGTGTCGCTTGGTAGCTAGCCGGTTAGTACGGGTCGGTCCACAGGGATGTTGTGAATTTCCTAATCGCTCAAACGAGTTAATTCCGATGGGTGTTTGGATTGATTTATTAAATCTAAAAAACTAAATCTATCTATACTAAGATTATCTAGATCTAAATCTTGCAAGGGTTAGGTTTAGGATAGATTTGGAAATGTAAACAAATCTCAACGCTTTCTATACCCAAATTAGGATCTAAGAGGAGTTATGGTAATTATCAATAAAGGGGATTAGATCCATTCGGGGAGATGTTTCTTCCTCTAGGTTCTTGTCCTTCCTTTATCGATCCTTACCCTAACCTCCATGGAAAACACGCTCAACCGGGCCTTTATACTACGGTATCATCGCTACCTCGCGGGATAGGGTGCCGTAGGGAGCGGTATGTGCATGTATGCATGGAGTCCTATGAAAAAGTATGATGGGCAAGAAAGGGATATGAGATCTCATCTCTCAAAAAGCCTTCCCCAAAGCTAAACCTAACAAGCGAGGAGACTACTCGCTCATTAGGGAATTGAAGAACATTTATCTAGGGCAAGGAATTAAATCAAAACTAGAGCAATTAAATAAAACTACTTACAGATGGCTCTCTCCAAACATTTACACAGGGTTGTCAGATCTGAATAGATGATATGAAAAGAGGCACCGATGCTCTCCAAAAGAAATCTGAATTTTATTAATGAAAGGAGGCATGACCTAATAGAAGAGTTTGGGTATCTATTTATAGGACATAGAAAACCCTAGGTTTACAATTTCCGCATGTCTGCATTTACCAAAATACCCCTAGGTTGACTAGTCAGAGCCGCATTGCATTTTGGTAAAAAATTCTTCATCTGTGGGCTCTGGATGGCCGCGGAACCGCGGCCGCAGCAGGGTTTGGGCCGCGGCCCAATGATGGCATTGAAGGCTGAAAACTTTGGTGCTTGTTCTGGGCTTTTTGGGCTTCTAACTTCTTTGGTTGTTTCTTTAAAATAGCTTCTGGTTCTCTTCCAGATTTTCCAGTGAATAATTATGGTGGACTTTTAACCGATTTGCTTTGTAATCTTGGACCTTGCGTTGCCTTGTACTTTGTGAACTGATCTTTGTGTAGGCTTTATCAAAATCCTTCTGTTTGTTGGTCAAAGTCTCATTTCTGCATCGTCTTTTATCTTTTTCGCTGTTTTTCTCCCAAGAACCTGTAACCTGTACTATGTAGTAGACATGGGTCAAAAGCACCTGTTTATTTGTAAAAAGAGTAAGAATGGGGAATATAATAATACAATATTATGATATGAACAAATACCCCCAAACTTATCTTTTGCTCGTCCTCGAGCAAACTTAGTTTTATTCTTGACAAAAACCTAACCTCACTTTCGCCAGGAATCGCGATTGCACTGAGCACGTGCAACAAGCCGTTAAACCTCTAGGTGTCCCTAGTAGGAGGAGTGTTGTCTCTTGAGGGTTTTCAGCGGATTACACCCACAAAATCCTATCAATTTGGCTTTTTCGACTTTAATTCTCCAATTAGGTTTTCTAACAAGGAATTCTATTATCGTCGACTCGTAAATTATCCACCCATATTCTTCACACTTCCTCATCATTTAACTTAAGATTATATATGTTCTATAGACTTACTTAGCTTTCGGCATCTCTTAAGTTTTCCTTCTAGGGTTCCATCTCCACTTAGGAATTTTTATCAACTCTATTAAAGATACAAGTACTATTCTTCATTCCTCTCTCTTATCTAAATCCCAATCACATACCCCTACGTGTGTGTATATATCACCCCTGCACTTGGAAATTCAAATCAAGCAATCATACTCTTGTCCGTTGTCCAAAGTACTTATTAATTGGTGAATTTTTAAATGAATTTTGCTTACTCATCCTTCATGCGACCGTTAATACTTCTTGAGGTACCAACGACCGATTACAAAATGCGTTTGCACTTTAAAGCGTACTTCCTAGTCTTGTAACACCTAAGGCTTTTTAGCAGTGACTCCCAAACCAGTTGGTCTAAGGCACTAGGTGATGAAGCATCCTCGCTAAAGATTTTCCATTTTTTTAGCCATAAGTAATCACAAAAACCAATGTTCATTTTTTTATTCAATTTTTTTCGTTTATTTTCATTGTACTAAGGACTTTAGACAAGAGCATTTCAAGGTCTCTTCTACTATTCCAACTTTCAAGGTGCGTGTTTGTGCAATTTCTAGGGTATATATTTTCAGAATCTAGACTTAAGCTAGGAATTATTTTTCAAATTTATACTCTAATAAAAATATCAATACTTTTCCTTTGTTTTGACTTAACCTAGAATTGAACTCAAAATTTTCCTATTTCTAAATAAACTACAAAGGCATATACTTTCTACCGTTAAATTTTAAGAAAGGTTATTTTTAGGGTTTTTAATTTACTAAATCTAAGATCTAGTTGTTCCTAACTAGTTAACCTTTTTGTCAAACTCAAATCAATAAGGCCAAAATTGAATACATTAATTTTTATAATTTTTGAAATTTTCAAATTTTTATGGGTTTTAAAATAAGTATGCAAATGCGAAAATATGTACAAATGAATGCGAAGGAAAGAAGGCTTACCGAGCATATCATTTGATTTGTGTGTCAAAAATATTTCTAAACCGCAATCAAGAACGGCGTCGCTTGGTAGCTAGCCGGTGAGTACGGGTCGGTCCACAGGGATTTTGTGTTTTCCTAATCGCGCTAACGAGTTAATTCCGATGGGTGTCGGATTTATTATCTCTAAAAGCTAAATTAATTTATACTAAGATTATCTAGATCTAAGTCTTGCTAGGGTTAGGTTTAGGGGAAGTTGAGAGATTAAACGTTTCATCACCGCTTTCAATACCCTATTATAGATCTATTAGGTGTTATGGTAATTATCAATAAAGTGGATTAGAATCATTCGGGAAAATGTTTCTTCCTCCAGGTTCTTGTCCTTCTTTTATCGATCCTTACCCTAACCTCCATGGAAAACACGCGCAACCGGTCATTTATACTATGGTATCACCGTTACCTCGAGGGGTAAGGTGCCGCAGGGAGCGGTATGTGCATGTATGCATGGAGTCCTATGAAAAAGTATGATGGGCAAGAAAGGGATGAGAGATCTCATCTCTCAAAAAGCCTTCCCCAAAGCTAACCCTAACAAGCGAGGAGACTACTCGCTCATTAGGGAATTGAAGAACATTTATCTAGGGCAAGGAATTAAATCTAAACTAGAGCAATTAAATAAAACTACTTACAGATGGCTATCTCCAAACATTTACACAGGGTTGTCAGATCTGAATAGATGATATGAAAAGAGGCACCGATGCTCTCCAAAAGAAATCTGAATTTTATTAATGAAAGGACGCATGACCTAATACAAGAGTTTGGGTATCTATTTATAGGACATAGAAAACTCTAGGTTTACAATTGCCGCATGTCTGCATTTACCAAAATACCCCTAGGTTGACTAGTCAGAGCCGCATTGCATTTTGGTAAAAAATTCTTCATCTGTGGGCTCTGGATGGCCGCGGAACCGCGGCCGTAGCAGGGTTTGGGCCGCGGTTCCGCGGCCCAATGATGGCATTGAAGGCTGAAATCTTTGGTGCTTGTTCTGGGCTTTTTGGGCTTCTAACTTCTTTGGTTGTTTCTTTAAAATAGCTTCTGGTTCTCTTCCAGATTTTCCAGTGAATAATTGTGGTGGACTTTTAACCGATTCGCTTTGTAATCTTGGACCTTGCGTTGCCTTGTACTTTGTGAATTGATCTTTGTGTAGGCTTTATCAAGATCCTTCTGTTTGTTGGTCAAAGTCTCACTTCTGCATCGTCTTTTATCTTTTTCACTGTTTTTCTCCCAAGAACCTGTAACCTGTACTATGTAGCAGACATGGGTCAAAAGCACCTGTTTATTTGTAAAAAGAGTAAGAATGGGGAATATAATAATACAATATTATGATATGAACACCAATAGAGCGTGGATTAGTCCAAATCCGTATTTTCTTAGATTTGGGTTTGGGGTTGGGTTTAAGGATACGTTAGTCTCCTTTGCGACTAAGATTAACTTAAACGTTTGTTAAGGATACGTTAGTCTAATTTTTGACTAAGATCAACTTAACGGGATCGTTTAGATGCAACAAGACGGCATTTGGGCTCTATTATTTAGTTTAGGGATATTGCGGTCGATAATTAGTTTAAGTACATTACGGTCCAATGTTAGTTTAAGGACATCTCGGTCCGAGGTTAAGGACATCATAGTCCATGGGTTTAAAGGGACCCCAAAGTCCGAGGTTAAGGACATCATAGTCCGTGGGTTTAAAGGGACCCCACAGTCCGAGGTTAAGGACATCATAGTCCGTGGGTTTAGAGGGACCACACAGTCCGAGATTAAGCACATCATAGTCCGTGGGTTTAAAGGGACCCCAAAGTCCGAGGTTAAGGACATCATAGTCCATGGGTTTAAGGACCCCACAGTCCAGTTTAAAGATGTCATAGTCTATGAAATGTATGGTTGTCGGGACCCGTCACCTCTCTGAAGACGTTGAAAGATTACAACGACAAATATCAGAGGAGTAAAGAGATGTACCCTTGAACCAATTTTGGTTGAGAGATCTGTAGTCCAATTTGAGACTAAGATCAAAAGATTTATGAGCATATGGGCTCAATTAATCTGAATTAAGGACTTATGGCCAATCTTGGGCTAAGTCCACTTAGGTTTAAAATGCTGAACATTTGTTTGGGCTACTGAACATTTGTTTGGGCTTGGACCTTTTAACAATGCTGAGCATTGATTTGGATTCTGACAATATCTTTGTCTTTTATTGACTGCCGATCATTCGTCATAGCTCTGGGGCTTATTAAAGAACAATTTATGTTCTATCAGCGCAACACATGGTGCGCTTGGCGCTTTGCGCCAGTCAAAGAGCGCAGTGCGCTTCTGCCAAATAGCGCACACATGAGGGACACGTGTTGCGCCTGGCGCTGAGCGCCAGTCAATGAGCGCAGAGCGCTAGTTTATGACCGTATTACGCTATTAGTTTAGCGGCGCACACGTGAGAGCACGTGGTGCGCTTGGCGCTGGGCGCCAGTCCATGAGCGCAAACCGCTATTTCAAGAGCGCAAAGCGCTAACTGTTATGTGGCGCCTACGTGAGGACACGTGTCGCGCTTGGCGCTGAGCGCCAGTCAATGAGCGCAGTGCGCTATGTTTGGAGCGCTGATGCTCTGCAGCGCTTTGCGCTAGATGTGGAGCGTTGAAGTGCAACTTAGATCAGTTTGCGCCCTGAGAATTAAATTCTCTTTTCATAAGAGACTTTTTCTCAAGGTTCTAAGAACAAAGTTCTTATTTATTTTTTTTACAGGAGATGTTTCAATCTCTTATTTTGGTGAAAGCCTTTGCCTTTATGGATCTATGATCCTTATGAGAATTGAATTATTCTCCCCCCTTTTTTATAATGAGATGTTCATGATCTCATGAAAGACAATTTGTCTTATAGATCTATGATCTTTGAGAAGAATTATACTCTTCTTTTTTTATGATGAAATCTTTTGATCTTTTTGTGAAAGACTTTTGTCTTGTAGATCTATGATCTTTGAAGAAGTGAATTCTTCTTTTTAATTATGAGATGATTTCATCTCTCTGTTCATCATTTTTTACCTTGAAGAAAATCTTCTTTTTCTGAGAGCTTGGCTCTTCTTT
This sequence comes from Agapanthus africanus, assembly GCA_030015575.1. Lineage (NCBI taxonomy): Eukaryota > Viridiplantae > Streptophyta > Magnoliopsida > Asparagales > Amaryllidaceae > Agapanthus > Agapanthus africanus. The sequence continues at coordinate 758,902,619 of CM057340.1, forward strand.
CTGAGATCTCTCAAAGCTTATGGGGGGTTCCTCCGTATGTTTCTGTATCTCTGAGACTTGAGGTCTTGGGGCCTTTATATAGGGCAAGCTGATCAGTTCAATCAGTTAAGAAGATCTTTTCTCCAATTGATTTGGGGATTTCCCCATCGTTGGATCTTTGATCCAAGGGCTTCTGATTTACAGAAGGCAATCTTCTTGTTTTTAACAAAATTGGGAAATCTTTCCATACAGAATTTATTCTGTATTTTGGTGATTTTTAATCACCATTGGATCATTGATCCAACAGTGCTCTGATTTATAGAGCACAATTTTGTTGTTTGGAAAGATTTGAGAAATCTTTCCTTAACAGAATTTAATTCTGATTGATTAATGATTTATCATTATTATTATATCTTTGATCTGACGGTGGGGAGCTTTTAGTTCCAGCGCAAGTGCACCCATGCTTTGCATATGGTGCGCTGCTTAGAGTGCAGTGCACTTAGCGCTAGGGCACCCGTGCTTTGCACGTGGTGCGCTGCTTAGGGCGCAGCGCACCTGGCGCTAGCGCACCCGTGCTTTGCACGTGGTGCGCTGCTTAGGCCGCAGCGCACTTGGCGCTGCCTCTGAAGCGTTGCTTCATTTCAAAATTTGAATTTTGAACTGAGCTTTGCTCTGATTGGTGGAAACAGTCGTGAACTTTTAGGATATGTGTTTTCACACACGCGCACACACACACACACACACGGTTTTGTGCGTATATGTGTATATATATATGTATGTGTGTGTGTTTGGTTACACACACACACACACACACGTGAGAAGAGGATATGATGTGTTATATGGATATGAGTCGATATGATCGGGTATGATGTCATGAGAATATGAAATATGAAATTGAGTCTGAAACATCACTGATGATATGATATATTAAAGAATCGTTGGACGATATATATATGAACATGTGATAACATGTGATTTGATGATATATATATATATATATATATATATATATATATATGATATTTGACCCGTACCTTCGATTTTGACGATGCCGTACGATGGACTATACCGTACGAGATATATTGATGATGATTGATCCACACTCTTGACTCAAGGATGCCGTACGATTGATTATACCGTATGTGATGCTATAAGGCTGGATCACCGACTATTAGATATATCGACTCGGATATGTATAGTTTACTATTTACTTTCTGCTATGTTCTTGTTAATTCTACTTCATTGCATATATATACGTGTGTTTTCATTAGCTGTTATGATCTCGTCTGCTAGGACACATGCACCATTACCGATGATGCGTATGTTGCAAGCACACCTGCTTGCCGGCTCACACACATCATCATCGGTAATTGCCATGTCACGTACACATTAGAAAAACATTACTTCACTTGTGTAACCCGTTAGCTTGTAGTTTATTCATATTGTTAGTATTCTTGCTCTCGCATGCTAGTTAGATATCACAATTCTTATTTAGATACCACATTGCATTCATATACATACATTCTGGTTATGCACTGTAGATTGGCTTTACGCCGGTACTCACTGTTTCATTATATACTCATGATTATGAGATTTCGATTTCATGAGATTTCTGAATTTGGGAAACCGCATGTGAATTTGGAAACGTATGCTCCTTTTAAAAGAAAAATGCGGTTTTTCCTTGATATGATGTGTGACGTCCACCATAAGATTTCTCGGTTCTGGAGCATATATGATATATGACTACCCGCCATGAGTAGTGATTCGGTACCGTTTGCGGGTACATGGTGGATCCGGTGTGGTACCCGGGGCAAGATTGACGTATATAGAGAGATAGAGACGTTAAGCCCGGCAGGGGTGCACTACCGACCGATGATTGTTTAGACCCGGCGGTTATCCGAAGGATACCGACCGGAGTCGTGAGATAGATTTGAGGGCCTGGCCTGAGGATGCGGCACCCGAGATATATGAGGATATTGTATCACAGATGGACATGATTTCCATGATGTTTTCGAGTGTCGATACTGGGTACTCAGGTTTTATGATGATTTAGCGTGTTGGTTCTGGACACATATTGATTAATGTATTTACACTCATACATACATTTACATATGTCTTGTTACCACTTTGTGACACGGACACGTGTACTTGGCTTTACACATATTCTTATTTCATTACCTTTACTGCTACTCGATTTTATCGTGTTACTATTATTATCTTACTGTATGACTTAGGAGATAGTCATATATTCGGTTTCTACTCGGTGATGTCTTCTACTCACGAGCTGGTAACTCACCCCCGTTGCGCCATAGTTTTCTTGCAGGTCAGATCGCATAGGTTTTTCGTAGCGGCCTTGCCAGCACACTGTTTCTTCCGGGTGATTGCTTTGATAGGTAGGGTTCACTTGAATCATGACCACCATTACATTTGTATATTTATTTCAGTTGTATCTAGTTAAAAGCTCCATCAATCAAACTATGTATATTTGTAGACTTAGAAACCACCGTTTGTATATTCTTTCGGACTTAGAGTCTCGCTCTTGTATTTGTTATTGTTCTGTTTTCTTGATGCTGCTTGCTTTTCTTTATTTTCTTTCTGTTTTTGATTCTCGCCTTCGGCGTTGTTTATTTATCTTGCATGGTTTTTTTCGCCAATTGGCGAAGTGCTAGCTCCCGCTTAGGGATGCCTTTTATGATTATTACTTGTGTTATTTTCGGGTTAAAATATACAAAAGAGGTGCTGCCCAAATTTCAAATGACGAAACATGTTTTTCAACTAGTTTTAAAACATTGTTTTTCATATAAGTTTACTTAGGTTTTAAAGAAAGAACCTGATTTTATTAAACCTTTATTTCAAAACATTTTTTTCAGCTAGTTATAAAACATTATTTTTCATATAGGGCTGTCGTGCCGAGGAGTCATGTGACTGGTAATCCATAAGGAGAAATGAGGATCTATGAGCAGAGGACGTTAGACCGTGAACATGAAAGAAGTAAATGTTCTTGCTCTGCCAGATTTGGGTGCACCGACACCTTTCGACATTGAAGGTGGGGCATATCGACGACAGTTATTTATGATTTGCGTCTTGTTGATTCGGATAACGCGTTTTCGTCATTTTGGATTTCGGTATTTTGACGATTTGTTTTATGATTGATATTTTCCTATGTGCTCCACAGTTGCACTTGATTCTTATTTTCATGTATCAGTTGTACTGATTTTCGTTTTTGTGCATACCCATTTGCACTTGATTTTGATTTCGTGCACTCTGATATATTTGATTTGATATCGTACATATAGTATGCACATGATTTTGACTTATGCATTCGATATAGTTTACACGAGCTTTCAGTACTTCGATATGGTTTTGTGCACGCAGTTGCACATATTTATGAGTTTATAAACCGCGGTGTACTTGATTTGTTTTGGCATATGTCGTATACCGTTGATTTCGATTTTTATACTCAATATTCGTTTTCGTGCACCCTGGCGCATTGGATTTATGTTTTCATGCACCTTGTGCACTCGATAGGGTTTCTTGCGCACACTTAGCGCATTAGATGTGGTTTTGTGCACACCAGATGCACTTAATCGAGATTCTTTGTGTATATTAAATGCACCCACTATTGTTGTCAGGTACACCCGTTGCACTCGACATATGTTTTTTTGCACACCCGTTGCACTTTGTTTTGGTTTCTGTGCACATTCGTGTCACCTATATTGACTTCGATTTCCGTGAGCATCAGACGCACATGGCATTTTATACGTCCTATTTGAGGTTAATTTCATTGAGCATCGTATTTTTAAGACATATAATATATTATATAGTAACTGAGCAGGACTGGTCTAAGAATAGTACCTGGGTAATTTTGCGTGCATCGATATTTTACCGAGGGGAGTTTCAAAAGGAGCTATAGTCTCCATATTTTCCAACGTGTACGTGTCCGTGAGTGACACGGAAACTTTAAAAAAAAAGAGAAAACCCTTCTAAATCAGTTTCGCAAAGGCGGGACGTATATGTTAAAAAAAGGATATGTGTGTGTGTATGTGTATAGAGAGAGAGCTATTCACTTTATAATGCACGTACGCTAGTTGTACCGTGATACGCGCATCACACAGTGATTTGAAAAGGGATTTTGCTTGCACTATTATTCGGTTCTTTTGACAATTTCCCAACGATGTGTACTATACATATGTTGTAATCCTAAATATATCATATTTGATTTTCGTAATGGATTTTGGCATTTGTATTTTCGGCATAACTCCGATGATTGCGTGACGCATGACGGAGCTTCGATTCTGAGTTTCGCACTCATTTTCATCCGCATGTATTGCACTATGATATGTCTTATGTTCTCATGATATTCGTAGCCCCGTTGATTTGATTGATTGACTGAAATGTTTTATGTATTTGGGGGGTTTAAATTTAAATTCGGGGACCGAATATATTTAAAGGGGGAAAATTGTAATATTTCAGAAAATAAAATATTATTTTTGGGAATTTAAATAATTAAAATAATAAATTTAATGAATATTATACAGATATAGAAATTTGGTTTTAATGAAGTATTATGGTTATATACTTATAGTTTGGAAAATAATTGGAAAATTAATATGAATTAATTTTTTGGAAAGAATTTGTGTGATTTAGACATTCTATAAATTATTATATAATTATTTGTATACAACTTTAATACTAAAGTTTATTAATATTTCATTAAGTACGCATTAATCTTGCTTATGTACATGATATGCAACATAACATGTTGCAACACTTGTTATATTTTTTTTTAAAACCATGACATCATTTGTATTTGTATGGTGTTATTTTCTTTTCTTTTAAAAAGTAAAATGAGAAAAATAAAAGAGAGATATTTTTGATGAGTGGGGACAAAGGGAGTATGGCTTGAGAGGGAGGAGAGGGGGGGGGGGGGCGGCGGTTTATCATCCACCATGGTTCCATCCTTCATCATCTTTTCCCTCATTTTTCTTCTTCATCTCTTTCTCCACCTCCTTCACCTCACTACCTTTAACAACCCTAAGTTTTCTGTACAATTTTTCAAAAAATATAGAAAAGGTTATTTTTGCCTGAGCATAAGTTATAAATTTGTTTTGCTTTTTAACTAAAAGAAGAAGCTTGTAGCTCATTGCTAGGACCTTGCACTGCTGAACCAAAGCACCAGAGTTCAAATCCCACCACTAACATTATTTTTAATATTGTTTTCTTTTAAATTTTTAGAACCCAAGGGTCTACACGTGCATAACTCGTAAAAACCCCACTTCACATGTAAAAAAACTGTCCCGGGGGGGTATACAAATCGCCAAGAGACACGTGGACCCCTGACTCGGTGCGACTCGGTCGACTCGGGCGGGCGGATCGCCCGACTCGGCCCGCCGACGCCGGCCGAACTCAATCAAAACCCGAGTTGATCTTCATGAAAGTTCTGCCTCATGGCCTACCCATTACCCCTGTATACTTTAAAAATCATGCACCTTAACAGAGCCTTTTAAAATCTCAATAAATCCAATTTTTAATACAATTTAATACATTTTTTCTTCACACCCTTTCACCTATCCTAACCCTAGTTTTACCCTATAAATACCACCCCTAAGCACACACCCCTCACTCACAAATTCTGTCCAAACTCTCAAGAAAACTCTCTACAATTTTGTGTACAAGTGGAGTTAGCGAAGGGCGAAACTCCGGCGAAATTCTGACGACGACCCTAGGAGCTCCCGGCGACGAAACGATGCACCGGCACCTCCTACGTATTCCTCTCCCTCTTCTCTTAACTCTAAACTTGTAAGTCCCTCCTCCCTCTTGTATTCTCTATTCATAAAACTTGTATTTCTAAAACCTGAAGGAAGCGGAGTTAATCCGACTTCCGATTCGGTTTTCTTTAAAAAGTACAATTTTCATTAAACACAACCATTCCAAACTCTTACATCTTGACTATTAAACATTAACAAAACATGTTGAACAAATTTCATAGCAAAATATTTCATATTGTAATTTTTACCGCTCTTTTTCAGTAAAATACCATGTAGTATAGTTTCGACTTTAAAACACCATTAATCTTGATATACCTTTAGTTAGATCACAAGGTAATGACCTACCTCTTCACAACACTCATATGAAATATAGCACAATACCTTTTGGGAAACATAGATTTGGGAAATATCGTTTTACACAAAACTACCTTTAACTTAGAAAAACCAATTTCTACAAGATTATGTATTTATACAAATCTTTGCAAAGCGCCGCTACAACCCATTTTTGGGAACCATCTGGGATGGTACGGATTATCGCACATCTCTGGGCTTAGTAGTGCGGGATGCAGACCTCCGCAAGGAGCATTCGGTCTCGAAAGATTTAAAAATACAATTATCATAAGAAAATGAGATTTCTAGAAAAAATAATAAATTAAAATTATTTTATATAAATAAATATATATATGTATCATCAAAATATCTATTTTTGATATAATATAAATATTCCAACTTTTCTAAATCAAAAGGATCACTTTACATGAAAATACCGTGAAATTCCATACACGTTCAATATTACAATTAAATACCCTATATTATGAAATTAGGCTATTTTCACAAGAAATGTCACATATATAAAATCCACAACTATGAAAACTCTAAAGACAATAATTAAATACTTGGGGGTGTATTTTGAAAATTATACAAAAGTATTTTTACATAAAACCCCCTCATTTTTTATAAATTACCCTAAGGACCCTAGTAAATATAGGTTTAAGCGGGACCAATCTCTTGAACCTCAGAGAGCCGGAGAAGTGGGTGCTTGCCTATTTAAGGTAGACAACTTAACAACGGTGTTATCAGCACGGTAATCGTCTTTGAAAAAGACAAATCCTGTCGCCCATGTGCAGCAGTTACCGATAACATCAAAATCTAATTCAGGACTTCAATTTCTTTTCTAATTGTTCGGACTCAGACTGAGTCTCATTATAAATAATCTGACTTGAATATAATTCAAGTACAATCTACAATACTACAATTTAATATGAATCCATGAATCCATATATTCGATATATTCAACCTGTATTGACCGAACCGAACCATGGATATACTTCCATTTACATGATTCTCCAGTTACATTCATGATTCTCCAGTTACACCCATTTACTGATATCATGGTTTCAGCAAGTCATCCAATTATACAATCTATATTACAAGACATTACAAGTTGCAATACAATACAAACAATACAACCAAGATATCGCGGGGTTTAAGGGGTAGATTGGTATGGAAGGTGTTAGAAGTGGCACGAGACTGCAACCATAAGACACATAACCTGTATTCCTTTGCTGTTGTACCGTGACATGAACGGTTCCTTGAGTTCCTGATACCTTAGTCTCCCGGGCAAGTGAGACTCCTCTCGTATACACTGGCATCCTTCTGTACCAAGCTACAAACAACAGCGTTAACACTAAATACAACATTATAACAATATAATACAACTTTAAAAGTTACACACACTCTCTCTCTTTCTGTCTTTTCTACTTCTTCCTTATCTTTGGGACTTACCGAGCAATTTGTTCGCTGACGACGTTCTCTTTCTTTCTTCTTTGAATGTCGTCAGGTGTTTTGGACCTTCCAGAGATCGAGCCTAGCACTGAAGACTTGGACCAGTTTATTGAAGATCCCGAGCTATAGTTACACTTGTACACATTTCATTTCAGTACTTTCCATTTCTGTTATGACATTGTTTAGGCATTGCTTTCATTCAGATATATTTACTTTTCCATGCAATGTACAAAAGAATGTTAATAAATAAAGTTGTTGTTTCATTAAATTTGTCTCTTGTGTACATTTCTTTTATATTGCTTAGATACGCTTAGCCTATTTACTTCAGAGTAAATACGTAGCGGCCATTCGCATCCTCTGCCTGTATACTGGGAAGCGGGGCATGACAAGTTTTGTTGGTGGCCCATGCAGGTCCCTCAGTAGTAGGTCTGTGGTTCGAGAACGAACCATTGTTCAAAGTTGGGGAGAATGTCGGGACCCGGTTCTTGCTCACGGAACAAAGTGTCACACGGAACAAAGTGCCATGCCAATTATCATGCCAAGGGGGCGGGGGCCACTTCTTGAATCCATAGGGGCCACCTCTTGAGTCCTTGGGACCCACTGTAGAACAATGGGGAATTTTCGGAACACATTCCGAAAGAGGACCGAACTGCATTATAAATGTAATAATACCACCCTCAATTACAGAGGTGTCTTTTAAGTGAACCGGAACTACAGGAGCTTGAGAACTCCGTAGTTCAGCATGCTCGGACTAGGGAAGTCTTGGGATGGGTGACCTCCTGGAAAGTGGTTCCTGGTCGGGTCCGGTTCGCTTTAAAAGGAAAAACCGTGCGGTTTCGGCCAGAGCGGACAATACCATCTGTACCGGGGCGTGGGGCGTTCCATTTATGGTGGCCCATGCAAGTCAGAGCTGTATGGAACACTACCATGCAGTTCTGTTCTGCGTGAACAACCTAAGCAATATAAAACACAAGAACCAGCAACTAAAACATTCTTTACAATTCATATTCTTGAATCTTATCATTCCATATACTTTGAATCTGTCCTAACCTAAATTTTTCTTTCAAGGTTATGGATTCCCCGAACAACACCAGCACCAATGTCAACAACACACCTCTACCACTACTACTCACACCTGCCGTCCCTGCTCCGATCAATGAGCAGAAGGTTTTGCTTGAGGCGATTCACAGCCTCCTGGAAGGACAGCAGCAGCAGACTGCTCTTTTAATGAACCGTCCAGAAGAAAAAGCACCAGGGGTGAAGCAATTCAGGGATTTGCACCCCAAACAGTTCTCAGGAAAAGAGAGCCCTCTGGAAGATGAGGAATGGGCTCAGAGCATTGAAGACGATCTGGCAGCAGCACAAGTACCCGAAATAGCTTGAGTTCGTGTTGCGAAACTGCAGCTCACAGACAATGCACGGGTCTGGTGGAAGGCGGAAGAAAGCCGTCTTGATCAGCCCTTCGAATGGAAGACTTTCCGGGACATGTTCGACGCAAAGTACTTCCCTGAGACTGCCAGGTTCGATATGGAACAACAGTTCATCCATCTACAACAAGGTTCAATGTGGACCAGATCAGTAGATGGCTATGACGCAGAGTTCACCATGCTCAGTCGGTAAGAAATGTCTCAATAAATTCGATTTTCAAAATATCACATACTAGACAGCTAACACAAGACCGTAACAGGTTTGCGTCCCATCTCATACCGACCGCTGAGATCAGGGCTAGAAAATTTCAGTAAGGGTTGGACCCGGAAATCCAAGCTGCTCTATCTACAGGGGATTTCCCAACCCATGATTTGGCTTTGAAGGCTGCCCGAAGATATGGGGTGGTATTAAAGAGGAAGGGCAGAGCTCAATCTACCGGTTTGAAACGCCCTGCTACTCAAATGGCAGGAGGAGCCTCTTCCAGGCCATAGTTCGAACCCAGGAGAACTGAAGAACCCAATAACCAGCCAAGACAAGATTTCTGTTTCCATTGCAAGAGAGATGGACATTTGATAAAGGACTGTAGGCGCGCAAAAGGCCTGTGCCTAGTTTGTGGCGCTTCCAATCACAGAATTGAGACCTGTCCATATAGAGACAACTCAGCTCACACACACACCAACTACCCGCAGCAGCCAGCTATCCAGGCTCCTGCAACTCGTCCTGCACTCCCAGCACCACATCCACGTGGATTTCTTACACAGCCAAATCGCCAATTCCATTAGGCACTGAGGAATATGCCTCGAGGACAGAGGAATGTGCCTCCATCTAAGAGGAACGTGCCACGGCGACAGTCTTATACCTTAACAGAAGTAGAAGCCGAGACAGTTGACCAAGGTAACACTAGTAAGTCTCTTTCACATTTTTAAAACTCTTGCACCACCTTATTATTTTTCATACACTGTCAGTACTTCAGTCACTAAACTTTCCTTGAATCTGTTACACTTTCCTTTTACAAATTTCGAGGACGAAATTTTTATAAGGAGGGTAGAATGTAACAATCCTAAATTTTCTGTACAATTTTTTAAAAAATAAAGAAAGGGGTATTTTTGCCTGAGCACAAGTTATAAATTTGTTTTGCTTTTTAATAGCAAGAAGAAATTTGTAGCTCATTGGTAGGACCTTGCACTGCTGAACCAAAGCACTAGAGTTAAAATCCCATCACCTACATTATTTTTTAATATTGTCTTCTTTTAAATTTTTAGAATCCTAAGGGTCTACACGTGCATAACTCGTAAAAACCCCACTTCACATGTAAAACAAACTGTTCCAGTGGGGTAGACAAATCGCCAAGAGACACGTGGACCCCTGACTCGGTGCGACTCGGTCGACTCGGGCCGGCGGATCGCCCGACTCGGCCCGCCACCGCCGGCCGAACTCGGTCAAAACTCGAGTTGATCTTCATGAAATTTCTGCCTCATGGCATCGCCATTACCCCTGTATACTTTAAAAATCCTGCACCTTAACAGAGCCCTTTAAAATCTCAATAAATCCAATTTTCAATACAATTTAATACATTTTTTCTTCACACCCTTCACCTAACCTAACCCTAGTTTTACCCTATAAATACCACCCCTAAACACACACCCCTCACTCACAAATTCTTTCCAAACTCTCAAGAAAACTCTCTACAATTTTGTGTACAAGTGGAGTTAGCAAAGGGCGAAACTCCGGTGAAATTCCAACGATGATCCTAGGAGCTCCCGGCGACGAAACGATGCATCGGCATCTCCTACGTCTTCCTCTCCCTCTTCTCTTAACTCTAAACCTATAAGTCCCTCCTCCTCCTTCTATTCTCTATTCTTAAAACTTGTATTTCTAAAACTCGACGGAAGCGGAGTTAATCCGACTTCCGATTCGGTTTTCTTTAAAAAGTACAATTTTCATTTAACACAACCATTCCAAACTCTTACATCTTGACTATTAAACATTAACAAAACATGTTGAACAAATTTCATAGAAAAATATTTCATATTGTAATTTTTACCTCTCTTTTTCAGTAAAATACCATGTAATATAGTTTCGACTTTAAAACACCATTAATCTTGATATACCTTTAGTTAGATCACGAGGTAACGACCTATCTCTTCACAACACCCATATGCAACATAGCACAATATCTTTTGGGAAATATAGATTTGGGAAATATCGTTTTACACAAAACTATCTTTAACTTATAAAAACCATTTTCTACAAGATTACGTATTTATACAAATCTTTGCAAAACGTCGCTACAACCCATTTGGGATGGTACGGATTATCGCACATCTCTGGGCTTAGTAGTGTGAGATGCAGACCTCCGCAAGGAGCATTCGGTCTCGAAAGATTTAAAAATACAATTATCTTAAGATAATGAGATTTCTAGAAAAAAATTAAAATTAAAATTATTTTATATAAATAAATATATGTATGTATCATCAAAATATCTATTTTTGATATAATATAAATATTCCAACTTTTCTAAATCAAAAGGATCACTTTACATGAAAATACCATGAAATTCCATACACGTTCAATATTACAATTAAATACCCTATATTATGAAATTAGGCTATTTTCATTAGAAATGTCACATATATAAAATCCAAAACTATGAAAACTCTAAAGACAATAATTAAATACTTGGGGTGTATTTTGAAAATTATACAAAAGTATTTTTTCATAAAACCCCTTCACAGTTTTATAAATTACCCTAAGGACCCTAGTAAATATAGGTTTAAACGGGACCAATCTCTTGAGCCTCAGGGATCCAGAGAAGTGGGTGCTTGCCACTTTAAGGTAGACAACTTAATAATGGTGTTATCAACACGGTAATCGTCTTTGAAAAAGTCACAAATCCTGCCGCCCATGTGCAGCGGTTACCGATAATATCAAAACCTAATTCAGGACTTCAATTTCTTTTCTAATTGTTCGGACTCAGACAGAGTTTCATTATAAATAATCTGACTTGAATATGATTCAAATACAATTTACAATACTACAATTCAATATGAATCCATGAATCCATATATTCGATATATTCAACCTGTATTGACCGAACCGAACCATGGATATACTTCCATTTATATGATTCTCCAGTTACATTCATGATTCTCCAGTTACACCCATTTACTGATATCATGGTTTCGGCAAGTCATCCAATTATACAATCTATATTACAAGATATTACAAGTTGCAATACAATACAAACAATACAACCAAGACATCGCGGGGTTTAAGGGGTAGATTGGTACGTAAGGTGTTAAAAGTGGCACGAGACTGCAACCATAAGACACCTATCCTGTATTCCTTTGCTGTTGTACCGTGGCATGAACAGTTCCTTGAGTTCCTGATACCTTAGTCTCCGGGGCAAGTGAGACTCCTCTCGTATACACTGGCATCCTTCTGTACCAAGCTACAAAAAACAGCGTTAACACTAAATACAACATTATAACAATATAATACAATTTTAAAAGTTACACTCTCTCTCTTTCTGTCTTTTCTACTTCTTCCTTATCTTTGGGACTTACTGAGCGATTTGTTCGCTGACGACATTCTCTTTCTTTCTTCTTTGAATGTCGTCAGGTGTTTCGGACCTTCCAGAGATCGAGCCTAGCACTGAAAACTTGGACCAGTTTATTGAAAATCCCGAGCTGTAGTTAAACTTATATACATTTCATTTCAGTACTTTCCATTTCTGTTATGATATTGTTTAGGCATTGCTTTCATTCTGATGTATTTACTTTTCCATGCAATGTACAAAAGAACGTTAATAAATAAAGTTGATGTTTCATTACATTTGTCTCTTGTGTACATTTCTTTTATATTGCTTAGATACGCATAGCGTATTTATTTCAGAGTAAATGCGTAGCGTCCAGTCGCGTCCTCTACCCGTATACTGGGAAGCGGGGCGTGACACTACCACCTTCTACCACCTTCATAACCACCATGCCACCTTCACAAAATTTGATCTGAAACTCCCCACAAACCCTTTGGATACTTCAAGTGGAGATTTTGAAGACTTTGGGCAACTTAAGAAAATTCTTGAATTGCCAAATGTGATATAATTCCACACCTTAAGTTACGATTTTAGCATTTCTTATACCCTATAGTGTTTAGAGTTAAACCGATAAAGACTAGTGATCTTTGAAAATTTCTAGTTGAGATTTAGGTGATATTTTGTGGTATGAATGTGAAATTGAGGATTAGATAGTGACTAAACGCCTGTAGTGTTAGTATTTTGAACTAAACCTGAGACAAAACCCCCAAAATTGAACTTTAGATTTGCCGATGTCGGTTTTGTAGAGTTTTAAGGATCAATGGAATCTGGAGCAAACTGGAGTGTTTATAGGAAAATCAAAAAACTTCATTGACCCAGTAGGACTGTTCCCCTCCGAAAGACGGCGCGACAGGGACTTCTTGCCTGAGATTCAGGGCAGATACTAATAGGTGTTATCCGTCCACCTCTCCGAAGATGCCAAGTTGATTTATGGCACCGTGTATCGAAGGTTTAAACGGATGCGGCCGATGTAGCAGACTTCGTCAGATTCCCCCTCGCTCGAGGGGTTTTTGATTGTGGGGACGCTCTTCCCTGCAGGCGCAAGCCCTTGCAGTTAATTACGCTACCGCACCGCGGTAACAACTTTCTCCTTCTCCATATGGTCACTTCGTGTCGTGTGTGTTTGTTTTGTGTTTGGTTGCCCGTGGATTGTATACGGAGACTAAGTTATGTCGTCACCCGTAGGACGTGGATTAGTCCAAATCCGTATCTTTCTTAGATTTGGGTTTGGGGTGTGTGTGTTTAAGGATACGTTAACCTTGTTTGAGGCTAAGATCGACTTAAACGTTCGTTAAGGATACGTTAGTCTAATTTTAGACTAAGATCGACATAACGGGATCGTTTAGATCCGACAAGAGAGCAATTGGGGGCTCTATTGTTTTGTTTAGTGACATTGCGGTCGATCGGTAGTTAAAGGACATTACGGTCCAATGTTAGTTTTAAGACATTGCGGTCAAGGTTAAGGACATCATAGTCTGTGGATTTAAGGACTTCACAGTCCGATGTTAGTTTTAAGACATCGCGGTCGAGATTAAAGACATCATAGTCCGTAAGCTTAAGGACCTCACAGTCCGATGTTAGTTTTAAGACATCACGGTCATGGTTAAGGACATCATTGTCCGGTATTAGTTTTAAGACATCACGGTCGAGGTTAAGGACATCATAGTCCATAAGTTTAATGACCCCACAGTCCGTTGCAGTGTGTGGTTGTCGGAACCCGTCACCTCACTGACGACGTTGAGGGATTACAACGACGGATGCTAGAGGAGTAAAGAGATGTACCCTCGAACCAGGTGTAAATTGATTGGGCGAGCAGTTATGCTCAGTTCAATTTATATTGAGGACTTATGGCCAGAATTGGGCTAAATCCAGTTGAAAATGTTCAACATTTTATTTATCTTTGGCCTGTTAGGCCTTTACTTAGGCTCTGCCCTTTTTAAACAATGCATAGCATTGGGCTTTTTAATAATGCATAGCATTTAAAATTGGACTGCACAACATTTGAATTGGTCTGTTAGACTTTTAATTGGGCTCTTCCCTTTTTAAACAATGCATAACATTTAATAATCTGACAGTGCGCCACGTGGCCTGTCAGGCGCTTTGCGCCCATTAAAGTGCGTAAGGCGCCAGAGCATGTGGAGGTGACACGTGTCACGCTCTGGTGAGCGCAAGTCTGTTAGCGCAGTGCGCTGCGCCAGTGCGTTGAGCTAGTGCGCTGCTGATACGTGGCGCGTCCTGGTGCAGTGCGCCATTCTAAAGAGCGCAGTGCGCTATATTTAGGAGCGCAGAGCGCAGTTTGTTCTGTGATTGACACGTGGCGCTCTCTGGCGCAGTGCGCCAATCCAAGGAGCGCAAAGGCTCATTTCAAAAGTGTAAAGCACTGTCCAATAGCGCAGAGCATATCTTGATCCAATTTAGATCAAAGAAACAAGTTTTTCTTGTTCTAAAGAGGTTCTACCTCAAAATTCAAGAACCAATGGTTCATCAAAAGGCTGTGCCTTTATATAGATCAAAAGATCTAGGGATGAAGTAAATTACTTCTTTAATCTTTTATGATTGGATCTTTTTTGATCTTTTTTCTTTTTTGAAGTGAAGATCTTGATCTTTGATCTTTTTAGAAGAAATTCTTCTTTTTGTGAGGTGTTTTCATCTCTGTTCTTCCAAGAATTTAATTCTTTACCTTGAAGAAGATGATCTTCTTTCTTCAAAGGCTTGCCTTTCAAATTTTTCAGAGTTTTCCCTTTTCTCTATGTCTGTATGTGAGACTTGGAGTCTAGGGGCCTTATATAAAGCCAATTGGTTTATTGAGTTAGTTACAGAGATCTTTCTCTGATTGATCTGGGGATATTTCCCCACCGTTGGATCTTTGATCCTAAGGCCTCTGTTTTACAGAAGAAAATTTTCTTATTTTAATAAGATTGGAAAGATCTTTCTGGAATTTTAATTCTGATTAATTAAATAATTTATTATTTAAGTTTTAGTGCTGGCGCAGTTGGCGCAAGCGCACCGATGCTTGACACGTGTCGCGCAGCGCACCTGCGCTTGACACGTGTCGCGCAGCGCAGAGCGCAGCGCAACTGCGCTAGCGCACCACTGTTTGACACGTGTCGCGCAGCGCAACTGCGCTAGCGCACCACTGTTTAACACGTGGCGCGCAGTGCAGAGCGTAAGTTATCTGAAGCGTTGCTTCCTTTAAAATTTGAATTTTTAAAACAGAGCCTTGCTCTGATTGGGGGTGCGCTGCCTTGGGCGCAGCGCTCCTTGCGCTGGCGTGTCTGCTTTTGACACGTGGCGCACTGCGCGCAGCGCAAAGAATCTGAAGCGTTGCTTCACCTTTTGAATTTTGAAATTCAAACAGAGTTTTGCTCTGATTGGGGGAAACAAATGCCCCCCACCGTTGCGCTCACGTGGCGCACACGTGAGTGCAGCGGTGGCAATATCTGATCTATTGGATCGATTCAGGAGTCGAAGAGGCGCTTGAGCGCCTATAAATAGGACCCTTGGTCCTCAGCAGATGATTATCATCTTCAAGAATTTTATTTTCAGAGCCTTTCTCTTGTTTTCAAGAACCTTAAGAGTTAAAACTCTAGAAAAATTTTAGGTAAAAATTTAAACATAATTAAATCAACTTTAATTAATAGAACCTTGCTCTTATAGATCCTTTGATCTAAAGAAATCCCCTTTGGGGTTTCATAAACAGAGCTTTGCTCTTAAGAATTTGTTTCAGGGTTTCTTAACCCGTGAATAGAGCTTTGCTCATGGACAAAATATAGATCTTTTGATCTTTTTGATGAAGAACTCTTAAGAGTTTTTTCATGGATCTTTTAAGATCCCAAATTTTTAATTTTTAGGAATTAATTTTTCCTTTGATGGATTTTTCCATCATTATTACAGAGCTAGGCTCTTTAAGGAATTTTATTCCCTTGTGACCAGAGTTTGACAAGTGTCACTCTGTGACAGAGCTTTGCTCTGAAAAGGGAGATTTTCTCCTTATCTCAAGGGATTTCTCATTTAATGAGAATATTCTTTTGAGGATCTCCTCATTAATTAACAGTCTCATCCAATGATGAGACTGTCTTATTAACTGATGCATTGTCATCTGGATTTTGTGGGTCCCCCTTTGGTCTCCTCTCCACTGCATTGCAGTGTGGTATAAATTTTAAAGTACCAAGCGTTGGAATTTTTAAAAATTAACTTATGATACTGATAACTGAATTTCGCTTTTTCTTGCAGGCAACATGTCTGCTGATCTTTCGTTCCCATTTGTTCGCTCAGAGGGGGGATTCCCTGAGGCGCCGGTGGACCGAGAGGTTCTTGCTCTTATCAAGGATTTCGACCCGGAGTATAAGAACCTTCACCTGTGGGGTAGATGGTATAGTGAAATTATCAAGGGTCACCCAAGGTTCTCTTGCGCGACGCCGTCAGAGCCGATCTCATCGATCCCATATGCAGATGTGCCCCCGGTGAAGTATGCCGTGGAGGTCGTAAATTGGAATTCGGAGGATCTTCTTCAGCCTTCGATTGCTACCATTCCCGTGCAACCGCCGGCAGCCGTGGATATTTTGGGGCGGCGCATATGCCAGGGTGAGGCGCGCCTTTGGGGACAACCTTATAATATTGGATTGACCCCTCGACAATCGGCCGGGTATTTGCAGTGGGCCAGGTACATCTTGTTAGCGAAGAAGACGCATTTGCTGAAGATTGGTCTGTACCCCGCAGTCTACGCTTCATTGTTCGAGTACCCTGCTCCTCCGACGTGGTGGGTTAAGGCATTCGTGGAACAATGGAACATCCCCACCCATACCTTTCTTCTGACGGACAGGGAAGTCTCCATCCCCCTGGAAGAATTTGCTGAGATTTCCGGTTTGCCGGTGAGGGGGGAGCATTATGAAGAGCTACTTCTTCCTGATGAATATGTCTTCGCCACCAAACCGCTGGTAATGGGCCTAACGCCGGAAAATGCTATTCAGCACCAGTTCCCGAGTCTGGTAAAGGTGCTGAATATGTATGAAAGTCTCTACTTGGAGTCGGGAGGCCGGGGAGTTAGTTTCGCTTACTTCATCGCCCGCTTTCTTCGACCGGAGATTCTATCACAGCGGGGCGAAAAATTTGCCAAGCTCGACGACCCCTTCGGCTTTGGCTTGGATCGTCGACCAGCACTGGAAGACGATCAAAAAGGGTTTTTACCTCCCCGATGCTGCAGTTGCCCCCTTATCGGAAATCGCCGCTCTGGGCATCGACGAGGAGACCTTCTTTCTCGGGTTTCTGGGGTTATGGCTGTACTGGTTCGCGCTCCCCATGCACCCGCGCTACATGAGGCCATCCGTCTTCTACCCAGCGCATCGGATGGTGGCTGGTATACAGTTGTCGATTGGAATCGCCGGTTTGGCCCATCTGTACCATGGACTTAGCGTGGCGGCGGACGCAAATGAACCGGGGGTGCAACCCGCCAATTTCCCGATGCACTATTTTACTTCATGGATGGAAATGCATGTGCTCGGGATATTTGGTATTCACAAGAGGCCCTCGTTCTACGAGAAGTGCAGACTCCCGAGAGTCATGCGGTTGGTCGGCGCTTCTATTGTGAATCCGCCTCCGCGGGAGGCTAGGGGGTTGCTTCTTCGTCCGCACACGGTCGGAGCAGGCATCTCTTTCACGGACAAGGTCATGACCATCGGCCCGGAGACCTCCAAGGCGGTATTGGCGTTGCGTGATGGTTTCAAGGACGGGGCCTCCGTATTGAAAGCCCGGGAGATTCTTCACTTATACTCCATCCGGCCGGGCTTCCTGGTGTTCAGGCAAAATGATATGGCGCTCTTCATAAGGTACAACCCCCATCGGTACGCCCAACAATCAAGCTATAACCAGGGGGTCCCACTGGAGGCGTTTTTGGAAGAGCCTGCGGCCACTAGGGAGGGGATACGGAGCGCGCTGCACCACTTTATGCGGCTGAACACGGGCTCCCACTTCTTTATTAGCGAGCCAAGTTGCGTTCCAAGGGCCCTAAACGTGTACGGGGCTTGGTATCAGCACGCGATGAGTGCAGTTATCCAAGAAGAGAAGCGGCTGCTGGTTGACCGCAAGGGTGTGCCCCCTGGCAGCGACCGCAAAGCTCCCCTGAGGCCATGGATCCCTGTCGTTCCTCCGCTGAGAGGAGATGCTGGAGATGAGCCTCCGCGTGTGCTAAGCCCCCCGCGTGGATTGCCCCGTGATACCGTGGACGTGCCACCAGCGCCCCGTGCTCCGGTGGAGACGGTGAATGTGGTTTCACCTGAATCCGGCGTGGGCTCAGACATCGGGACCCACCGTCCTAAGGTGCCCACAAAACGTAAGTTGATTTTGGGTGCGTCTGGGGTTCGCGCGCAGAAGAGGAAGAAGAAGTAGGTTCTTTCTCTTGATGCCGTCCTCGGCTTAGAGCCTCAGGCCCCTCTCACCGAAGGCCTAAGCGAGTACGGAAGCAACGAGGGTTTCTTCGTAGAGCCAGAAGACACCGATCTGTCGGCCGCCATCGCGGCTTCTGAGCGATCGGCAAGGCTCGAAGCGTGGAGGAGCAATCAGGTAATCACTAGTTGTATTCTTTGTCATTTAATCGTACTTTTATCATTGTCTTTGACTAACGCTTTTCCTTTTTAAACAGGCATTTCTACCGAAGAAGCCATCGTTGCTTCCCTCAAAACCTTCGAGGAGGAGGAAAGGAAACGCGCTCTATTGGACGTTGGTACGTCTCGGCTCATTGAGTCTTTATTTTCCTTTTTTATGGCCAATCTAACCTTTTCTTTGTCTCATTGCAGGGACCACAAGACCTGCCTCGCAAGCCGATGCGGGAATTCTCCCCGGGCCAGCTACCGAAGTCCCGGCCTCTTCGGGGTTGCCGCGAGAGGCCCTTCTTAAAAAGCCGATGATGGATGCCTTGAAGGCTCTGGAGGCAACTATGAATGCGGACGACGACGCCTTACTGAAGGAAGCTTCCAAAAGGTCCGTCGTGACGGCCCAGGAGGAGAGGAAGCGCTTGAGGCGCGCAGCGAGGGAGCGTAGCGCTGCTTTGGCCGAGGGGGCAGGCTCAAGCGCCGTTACTCCCACTGCTACTCCTTCAGAGGAGCCCCCGGTCGCCTTGTCTACTGCTCACAGACGGGCGGCGCGTGCAGCTCGGGAAGCTAACGGTCAATCCACCTCAGGTAATGTGCTTTTCAAGGCTTTGTTGTAAAAGTTGTAAAACTATCGGTTCTTATATATCTTGTCCTGCAGGGCCGAGTCCTACTGAAGGAGCGGCGGCGACCGTCGAGCCTGAGGGGACGGTGGAGAAGGTGGCAGCTGATCCCGAGGCGACGGTAAGCGGTGCAGCCGTAGTTGCCGGGTCCGAGCTAGTGGCTGACGAGACGGTCACGACTACTATGCCCGAGATGGCCACCACTGACGAGCGCGAGGTGGCGGCAGATGAGACGGCTGCTACAACCCAGCCTGAGGTAGCAGCGGATGGAGCGGCTGCGACCAATGAACCTATGGCAGTGGTGGACGAGACGGCTGCAACCGCCAAGCCCGAGGGGGTAGCGGGCGAGACGGGTATGATCGCTGAGGACGAGACGACCGCTCTTTCTCAAGAGTCGGGCACCGCTCCGATCATCACACTCCCTGCTTACGGTCCTTTGCCGTCTTCCGGCCTTGAGAGCATGACGACGGCTCCTGTAGAGTCGGGCGATGAGGCAACGGGAGGCGAAACCATGCCAATGGAGGAGGGAGACGCCATCGTTTCGGCTGCGACTCATCAGGTAAATTTTGGGTTACCGTCCTATTTTATTCTGCAATCCTTCCTGACAGGGCTTATCTTGTTTTCTAATGCAAGTGCGGCTAGTGCTGATGCCCCTTTACTCGAGGGAGCGTCATCAGTTACCGCCCTGACAGTGGCCACCTCTCTACCCTCCTTCATACCATCGCAGATGCTGGAAGGTATGGATTTGCCACCCATCAGTCTTATCTTGGCTGCATAATTTATGTACTGATGTTGTACTATTGCGTCTTTGCAGGAGTGCTTTTTGATCACCTGTACCAGGTGCTGCATCCACACTTCTCCTTCCCGTCGGAGCTTGCTTCATCTAGTCGCGCTGGTGAGTATAGTTTTCAATTAATGCTCTTTTCTTTTTCCAATAATAAAATTGTCTCTGATTCTTCCTTGCCCTGATTGCAGTGCTACAGATCGAAGGAGGAGATAAGAGATCGGTTGCGCCACCGGTCCTCCGGGCTTTGCCGCCTGCTGCAGCTGGTATAGTAAATTCCACTATTCATGAATCTCTTGTATTTTTAGGTCTATCATCTGATTGTGATTTGTTTTGTAGCTATCGCTCCGGTTCCGGTTCCTTTCGAGTCCCGCATTATGATGCCGGCAGGCCCATTCTCCAGACGTCCCTCCTCAAAGGGTGCTGCGATGAGTTTGAGTATGCTGAGCGGATGCGTCGAGGAGCTTGACGCAGAAGCTCCTGTATCTGCCGCAGATTTCGCTGCTGAGGTTAATCCGATGCTAGCGACGCTTGTAAATTTTCATAATGAAGGCGTCGTCGAGTCTTGGGTTAAACAATGCAGGGAGATCGAGGTCCGCCTGCATCAGATGGAGCTTATGCGTCCTGCCCCTGAGATTTTGGCCACGAGTACTCAACGGGCGGCATGGATCGAGCAGAGCGCTTCTTACTTTCGCCATCTTGAACAAGAAGCGGCTTTAAGGCGGAGGGAATGCAAAGAGACCTCAAGCGAGTCTGCTCGACTGCGTGCTGAGGTCGACGCGAACGCTGCCCGGGTGAAAGTTATCTTCGAGGGCCTTCTGCAAAGTATTTCTGATGGGTTAATATTGAAGCAGAAGCTCGATGCCGTTGAGCGTGATGCCCAAGGTCGTGAAGCAGCTCAGCGAGCCGTTGAAGAACAGCTTTCATCCTACTTGCAGCAGCGGGCCCAGGTGGAAGAAGAGTTGGCCGCGGCAGCCGATCAGGAGAAGGCGCTGAAGGAAGTGCGAGAGCAACTTGCGGATTTGTTGAAGACGCTTCCTTCTCCATGAATCATTTTGTATCATTTATAATTGTAAATAAAATGTATTTGTTTCTTTTATTCTTTAACACAATGTATCTTGTACTCAATCGAATTCATGAATAAAAGATATACATTCTTCATAATGTCTTGCGTCATTTCTCTGCTTCCTTCTTTCTTGCTGTGTTGTTTGCCTTGCGATTTTAGCAAGTACGATCCGTAGATAGTATATAACTGTCAATCTTATGCTTTTTATAGAGTGGCGATGACTTAGAAAACAGGGTTATGGTCTGTCACCTAAGACTTCTCAACTTTATGAGCCGTGAGGGTCTCATAAAGTATTTTCTCCCTACAGGTCGAGAGGACCCCGTAGGTGCGTTTTCTCTTTAAGAATCATGAGGATTCCTAAGTGTGTTTTCTCTTGAGAGTCGTACGGATCTCACAAGAGAATTTACTCCCTTACGAGTCGTGAGAACCCGCAAGTGATGGGTGAAGTTGCCCTTATCCGCATTTCACGAAGTCAGGGGTTGCTGCGGATACTTTCCGGGGTACCGTAGTTTAAAGATATCGCGGTCAAGGTTAAGGACATCATAATCCGTGGATTTAAGGACTCCACAGTCCGTTGTTAGTTTTAAGACATCATGGTCGAGGTTAAGGACATCATAGTCCGTGAGTTTAAGGACCTCACAGTCCAACGTTAGTTTTAAGACATCACGGTCGAGGTTAAGGACATCATAGTCCGTGAGTTTAAGGACTCCACAGTCCGGTGTTAGTTTTAAGACATCACGGTCGAGGTTAAGGACATCATAGTCTGTGGATTTAAGGACTCCACAGTCCATGAAATGCGTGGTTACTGGGACCCGTCACCTCTTTGAAGACGTTGAGGAATTTCAACGACAAATATCAAAGGAGTGAAGAGATGTACCCTTAAACCAAAGTAAAATCAGTTCGAAGTCATTTTGTTTGACTATTTAGTTTTAAGACATCACGGTCGAGATTAAGGACATCATAGTCCGTGGATTTAAGGACTCCACAGTCCGATGTTTGTTCTGGATGCTTCCCACGGGTTCACTGCCGTGTTTGGCGAGGACCAGGCTCCGCTCTGGACGTTTTCCACGGGGTCAGAAGTGACGTTATCCGCGTTCCACATAACCAGGAATTTGCACTAGATTCTTCACACGGGTTCACTGTCGTGTTTGGCGAGGACTAGGCTCTGCTCTGGATGCTTCACACGGGTTCACTGCCGTGCTCTGCGAGGACCAGGATCCGCTCTGGACGTTTTCTAAGGGGTCAGAAGTGACGTTATCCGTGTTCCACATGACCAGGAATTTTCACTAGATGCTTCATACGGGTTCACTGTCGTGTTTGGCGAGGACTAGGCTCCGCTTTTAATGCTTCACACGGGTTCACTGCCGTGCTCTGCGAGGACCAGGATCCGCTCTGGACGTTTTCCACGGGGCCAGAAGTGACGTTATCCGTGTTCCACGTGACCAGGAATTTGAACTAGATGCTTCCCACGGGTTCACTTCCGTGTTCGGCGAGGACTAGGCTCCGCTCTGGATGCTTCACACGGGTTCACTGCCGTGCTCTGCGAGGACCTGGATCCGCTCTGGACGTTTTCCATGGGGTCAGAAGTGACGTTATCCGTGTTCCATGTAACCTGGAATTTGCACTAGATGCTTCACACGGGTTCACTGCCGTGTTTGGCGAGGACTAGGCTCCGCTCTGGATGCTTCACACGGGTTCACTGCCGCGCTCTGCGAGGACCAGGATCCGCTCTGGACGTTTTGCACGGGGTCAGAAGTGACGTTATCCGTGTTCCACGTGACCAGGAATTTTGTTGATTATATCCGCATTTCACGGAGTTGGGATTTGACTCTCGGTCATCTGTACACCGTCGAGTCATGGAACTGGGTGTTGCCGCTGTTCCGCTTTGTTTGATGTTGTGTCTGCTGAGACAAATGTTAAGATGATTTCCAGGCTATCTGTGACTCATCGAAATCTGGCTTCTTTTTCTGATGAAACCTGGGAGAGAAGGAGTGCGATTCCTTATTTGTTTGCGCCCCTGGATTGTATACAAGGATTGACATGACATCACCTATAGGGCATAAATTTCATTTTATATATTTTATTTTATTACTTTCCGCGATGCTCTATCATTTCAGCTTTTATATCGCGAAGGTCGCGATTGCCCCATCATTTCGGCTATTTTTCGCGTGCCCAATCATTTCGGCTATTTATTTTATTTTTACTCACTGCTTTTTATTGCGAGTTGCCCAACCATTTCGGCTATTTTGCATGCATACATTTTTACTTGCTGATTTTGTCGCAAGTTGCCCCATCATTTCGGCTATTTCGTATGCATGTGTGGCTTGCTGGCTTTTCGCTGCAAGCTTGGAATTAGACACCGATTTCGGCATCAGCACCGCTACAACTGGGATATTGTCAGGAGCGAATCATCATTTGCCTCTGTCGATGTCGAACAAAGGAGGCTCAGCAAACAGGGTTAAGATCCTGTCGACTAAGACTTTTGACTTCATGAGCCGTAAGGGTCTCATAAAGGTATTTCTTCCTGCGAGTTGTGAGGATCTCGTATGTGTGTTTTCTCCTTAAGAGTCATGAGGATTCCTAAGTGTATGGCTCTTTGTAAGTCGTAAGGATCTTACAAGAGAGTTTTCTCCTTATAAGTCTAGAGGACTCACAAGGGTTGTTTTTCGTGCGAACATATCCCTAGTCGCGGATGGGACTTGATTAGGGAAATGTTTATTCGCGCCCGTGGATTGTATACAGGGGTCAGTATTGAGCCGCTTGTAGGGCAGTATCGAAGGTTGTGGGGGTTGCTTAAGAACAGGTTCAGGTCTCTGTAACTTATGACTTTCAAATCTTATGAGCCGTGAGGGTCCCATAAGAGAATTCTCCTTACGAGTCGTGAGGATCTCGCAAGTGTAATTTCTCCTTAGGAATCGTGGGGATCCCTAAGTGTGTTGCTCTCTTGTGAGTCGTAAGGATCTCACGAGGGTGGTTTCTCCTTATAAGGTCGAGAGGACCCTGTAAGTGTCTTTTAACGAGGTTGCGTCCTTTCGGGTTTTCACAAACACCCGCCGGTAGCCCTGCTGTTTTTACTCACGGAGCCCTTTCGGGTTTTCATCCGTGCCCATTTTGCTTATGTACATACCGTTTTCTTTTCTTTTTTTTATTATTCTCTCTCTTTTTTTTATATAACGAGGTTGCGCCCTTTTGGGTTTTCACAAACACTCGCCGGTAGCCCTGCTGTTTTTACTCACGGAGCCCTTTCGGGTTTTCATCCGTGCCCATTTTGCTTATGGACATACCGATTTCTTTTCTTTTTTTTATTATTCTCTCTCTTTTTTTATATAACGAGGTTGCGCCCTTTTGGGTTTTCACAAACACTCGCTGATAGTCCTGCTGTTTTTACTCACGGAGCCCTTTTGGGTTTTCATCCGTGCCCATTTTGCTTATAGACATACCGTTTTTTTTTATTTATTTATTTTATCAGCTTCGGGATGCTGCGATCCGCCGTAGCTTCTTGACATCTCAGTCAATAGCTAGTTTTAGGACATAGTGGTCCGTCATTAGTTTAAGGACGTTTCGGTCTGTTGTTAGTTTAAGGACGTTTCGGTCCGTTAACCAGTTACTGCTTATAGAGTTTTGGGCTTAGGAAGATAGCGAGCGGACATAGTCGTCGTCATCTATCATTGATCTAGGCCGTAACTTGTTAGGCGTAGTATTTATTCAGGAAGCGACCGTTTATCGGCCTGAAAGGTCTTTCGCCATGCATGTCCATGAGTAGATAGGCTCCACCCTGGTAGACCTTGTCTATGATGTATGGACCTTCATAATTTGGCTCGAATTTTCCCCGCTTGGCGCGATTAGGGATCATGGGTCTTTTAACCACTAGCACGAGTTCGCCTTGGCGGAATGTCCTCGGCCTGGTCAATCTTTCATATGAGCGCGTCATCTTTGCTTTATAAGCCTCCAGATTTTGCTGCGCCAGAAGCCGGGTTTCATCAAGGGCATCAAGTTCCTCAAGCCGAAGGTGAGCGTTCTCTTCGTCCGTTAGCTCGTAATGGACTGCCACTCGTAGAGAAGGTAATTCTATCTCGAGGGGGAGTACTGCTTCTGTACCGAATACCAACGCGTGCGGTGTAGTGTTCGTGGCCGTCTTGAACGTAGTTCGATACGCCCAGTGAGCTTCTTGCAGCCTCTCGTGCCAATCTTTCTTATTTCGGGACACCGTCTTCTTCACGATCTTCGTCAAGGTCTTGTTGAAAGCCTCAGCTAGACCGTTAGCTCGGGGATTATAAACTGAGGAGTATCTCCAGTCTATGTTGTGATGTTGTGCGAAGCGGCTGATTTTATGGCTTCTGTAGGCCGGCTCGTTATCGGAGATGGTCCGTCTCGGAGTTCCAAACCGGTAAATGACGTGCGTCTTGAAGAAATGGAGGATATTCTCCGTCTTCACTTCCCTCAGCGGTACTGCTTCTGCCCATTTGGAGAAGTAATCAGTCGTCGCCAAGATGAATCGATGTCCCCTGGACGATACTGGTTCGATGGGGCCGATTATGTCAGTTCCCCACATTTCGAATGGCCAGCTAGCTACCGTTGGATGTAGTGGATTTGGATGCTGGTGGATGAAGTCCCCATGGATCTGGGATGAGTGGCATTGCTTCGCATATTCGAGGCAGTCCTGAATCATCGTGGGCCAGTAATAGCCCATCTGTTTAATCTTCAACTTCATCTTTGGGCCTGCTTGATGAGAACCGCAGATTCCGTCATGAACTTCTTGGACGACTCTTTTCGCTTCTTCAGGTCCCAGACATCTCAACCACAGGGAATCAAACGACCTCTTGTACAGAGTATCATTGATGAAGGCAAAAGATAAGGCTCGCTTCATGAGCTGATGTTTTGAGGACGCATCTTCAGGCGTTCGACGGGATTTGAAGTAGTCTATAAAGACCTCTCTCTAATCCTCAGCCTTTTCTTGGTCTTTTATTTTCAGGGCCGTCTGCTCAATCGTTTCCTTTTCCGGAGATATTTCTGCTGGTGCGAGGACCCGACCGCTTTGCACAACGATTTTCACGTCATCAAGGTTCTAGTCGGCCAGTTCTTTAGCGAGCTTAGCTAGTACATCTGCTTTGCTATTTTTCGTACGCGGTATGCTTTCCAGTATGTAGGAGGGAATTTGAGTCAGCAGTTGCTGTACTCTCTCGCCATACTTCACCAGCTCTGGCTTGCACGTCTGGTAGTCGCCGTTTACTTGACTAACGACCAACTGGGAGTCTCCATATATGAGGAGATTTTCAATTCCCATGTCGATGGCGATCTCGAGGCCTGCTATCAAAGCTTTGTATTCAGCTTCATTGTTCGTCCTCGGCTCTGTCAAGGAGAAAGCAAAGCGCATTATCCCTCCTTGTGGGGTCACGAAGATAAGGTCTACCCCTGATTTGATTATAGGCGTGTTTTGTTTGCGCTTCTTCATGGAAGATGCTCCATCAAAATAAAGTTCCCACCGGGTATCATTTCCGTCGATTGTGTCAAATGCATGTTCGTCTGGAAGCTCGCAATTCAAGGGAGAATCGGCCGGTATCGGATGCTCAGCGAGGAAGTCGGCGATGGCCTGGCCCTTCACTGCCTTCAGAGGTTGATAAGTTATTAAGAACTCCATCAAGAGAAAGGCCCATTTAGCGAGTCGCCCTGTTAATATGGCTTTTGACATCAAATATTTGAGAGGATCCACTTTCGATATGAGACGGACTTCATGCACCAACGCATAGTGCCTGAGCTTCGTTATCGCGAAGATCAGTGCCAGGCAGTGCTTTTCGATGGGAGAATAATTGCTTTCTACCCCCAGGAGAACTCGACTCAAGTAATAGAGAGCTCTTTCTTTCCCTTGGTCGTTCTCTTGTGCCTATAATGCGCCTAAGGAACCTTCGAGGGCTGTGGTGTAAAGAATAAGGGGCCTTCCCTTGACCAGAGCGGCTAGCACTGGCGGGTTCTGCAAATACTGCTTGATTTCGTTCAGCGCCCCTTGGCATTTGTGATCCCAGATGAACGGAGTTCCCTTCTTCATCAGGTGACTATAAGGACGGCACTTGCCAGAGAGATTGGCTATAAATCGCCGGATGTACGCCAGCTTCCCTTGGAGAGATCGCAATTGTTTGAGAGTCCTTGGCGGGGGCATTTCCATGATCGCCTTGATCTTTGACGGATCTATCTCGATACCTCGATGTCGTGCGATGAATCCCAGGAATTTGCCCGAGGAGACTCCGAATGCGCACTTGAGAGGGTTCATCTTCAAGTTGTATTGCCGAAGGCGTTGAAATACGATCTTCAGATGTTCAAGATGTTCCTCGTATGATTTTCTTTTCACCACGAGGTCCTCGATATAGCATTCGACGATTTCATGTATGAGGTCATCAAAGATCTTCGTCATAGCCCTCTGATAGGTGGCACCGGCGTTTTTTAGACCGAAGGGCATCACCTTGTAGCAGAATATACCCAAAAGGGTTCGGAAAGCGGTGTGCTTCTGGTCTTCGGGATGCATCTTTATCTGATTGTATCCTGACGATCCATCCATGAAGGAGAAGACTTCATGAGTGGACGTATTGTCTATCATCAGCTCGGTGACCGGTACTGGGAAATCGTTCTTCGGGCAGGCTTTAGTGAGATCCCGAAAGTTCACACAGATGCGCACTGTCCCATTTTTCTTCATCACCGGGACAATGTTGGCGATCCAATCAGGGTACTGAACTTCCTAGATGAAACCATAGTCGATCAACTTCTTGACCTCGGCGTTGATGCTCATCTCAAGCTCGAGCCGCATTCTTCTCGGTGCTTGTTTGATTGGCTTGATGTCCGGGGATATCGTTAGTTTGTGGACCGCGATTTCTGGATCTAATCCTGGCATTTCGGAGTAGTTCCATGCAAAGCAATCTCTATGCTGCATAAGCACGTCTTTTAACGCAGCCACCCTTTCTTCAGATAGCAGCTCACTGACGAATGTCGGTCGCGGGTCACTTGTCGTCTCCAAATCAATCTTCTTGAGATTATTTGCAGTAGTATGTATTCCATCTTCCAGCTCTTTTGGCGCCGGTGGAAACTCTGAGATTACCTCGTCATCATTGTTTTCGAAGCACCAGGGGAGGTCATCCATATTCTCAGGCTCTTCTTTTGATAGTGTTATCATATGACAAGTACGATTTCGCTTCGAAGACCGATGTGGATCAAGTTCTACTCTCGCGGATTTGGGTTTATGCTTCTGCGGTGGAGTTATCCTCCAACTTTCGGATAGAGCGAACTTGCCGAGCTGATATTGGTCTTCCACCCAGTTCTTGAAGGTGAAGCAATCTTCGAGGGGATGTCCTATTGCTCGGTGATAAGAGCAATAGTCTGGGTGAGAGACTTCGCCTGCTTGTTCGGGGTGTTTAAACTCTGGCAGTGTAATCATTTGATGTCTTATAGCGAGGTCAAGTATCTTCTTTGTCTTGTCCTGAGGAAAAGAGTATGCTCGACTCATCTTCTTCATAAGGGACAAATCCGGACCGTTCGATTCCCGCTCGCATGACTTCTTGGTCCCGCTTTGTCGTTGCTGAATGCCTTTTCCGCTTTTTGACTTGTTTCTCCTCTGCGTCGGGCCTTTTTTACAACAGGTTGATAAGGAGAGGCATTTTCATCTTTCGCAGCCTGTTGGAGAAGGCGTTGCGTCCTGGCTTTCTCGTAGATGGCCATTTCGCGGTTATGGCCGTCTCGAACTTTTTGACCAGCTTCCCTTATAAGCTTGTCCATTTGTTCTTCGAACGACGGACTGGGCATTTTTACGTCGGGGACTTTTTCTGGTTCAGGATTAGCATTCTCCCATTGAGCATTTCCTTCTTCGTCGAAGTCATGTACGACATAGCAGTGGCGGAGTAGCTCCTGTTTCTTGGACCGAACATATCCAAGCCCAATTGCTTCCATTCTCCCATTGGGCAACTTGCGTTGAGTTCCGGGAACAGTCCAAACCCTGTCATAGAACTTGGCTTTTCGAGCGGTCTGTTTGAAGGGTATCCCTTGGCGTTTCAATAGCCTTTTCAAGCCTTCTGTGTAATATCTAGGCAGACGGATGGGCTGAAGCCTGTCAAGTGTAGGATCTGCGTCGTGCCAGACTTCTTTCTCCACTTTAGTTTCCCCGGAGCGGTAGAATAGGATCGCCTTTTCGCTTTCTCGCCTGGGAGGGACATAGAACGTCTGCAGCTCTTCCACACTGTAGGTGTGAAGCACGTCTAGTTCTTTATGATGTTTAGGCGGAACCATGGCAATTTGCAAAGTTTGTTCTTCGTTGGCGAATGTTTGTACTGAAGGCCGAGCGGAGAATATAACATGGACCTCATCTTCCGAGTCGCTGCCAAAGATCAACATAGGAGTGGACGGTCCCGGCTTGTTGTACTGGGGTGGGCCTGAATAAACCATCTCTTCCTCTTCCTCAGTATCACTCCCGAAGACAGGAATGGTGGCGATAGCTTTATTCTCCGGCTTGCGACATCTCTCTGTGTCTTCGAAATCCGGTAAGAAATATTTTGCATCTTCATACTTGCGGACTTCGTTCACGGAGAACGGGTTCAGCTCTCCTGTTACGGTTTACTCAAGACCATCCTTAAAGTATTTCATACACTGATGTTGTGTAGAGGGGATGATGTTGTACTCCTGTAACCAGGGTCGGCCGAGCAAAGCGTTATAGCACGTCTTGGCTTCAATGACATGAAATTTAATGTCTGTGACCAGCAGCCCGAAGCGTAATGTCAATATCACAGACCCGAGAGTCCGCGATGATTGGGAGTCAAAACCAAAAATGGTGATCTTATCGCGAGCAAGATGCTGGACACTCATGCAGATTTCCTTCAACATTCACGCATTAAGGAGATTGACGGAAGACCCATTGTCGACCAGGATTTTGCCTATCTTTATATCATGGCAGTACCCTGAAACATAGAGGGGACGGTTGTGCTCGCACGTCCCAAGGAGGAGGTCTTCATCGCTGAAGGTGATATCGGCTGTGTGTACTTCCTCCAGCTCGTCCTTCATCTTTTCTTCGGCGAGAAAAGCTTGGAATTTCTCTGGCTCTTGCAGCGCCTTGATCAATGAATCTCTCGCTTCTTTGGATAGTAAAAGGGCGTCGAGAATGCTGAGTTGTGAGGGCAATTTCCTCAAGTGCGCCAGGACGTTGTAGTCCACCTTGTTCTTCTTTGGCGGGTCCTTGGCGGTCAGCTCTATCATGACTTGTTCATCGAGGGCGATATCCTCGGAGACCTTTTCTTTTCCCTTATCCTTTTTACTCATAGGTCCGAGATTCTTTTCCGGAAGCGTGCGATTGCGCAGCTGGATGTTTTCACAGGTCTTTAATTCTTCCTCTTCTCCCAATGCGGATTCTTTAAAGAGGGGGTCAAGAGCCATTTCTTCGTCAGAGTCGCTTCCGAAAGTGAGAATTTGCGATCCCCCGGTGTTGACCATGCGACAGTTACCGGTGTCTCTTTTATGCTCCTCAGTCGCACTTCTTTACTCCCGCCGAGTTTTACGTTTCATCCGCTTAAAATGTTGCCGGTGAGCAACATATCCCTGCCACCATCTTTTAAAAGCATTGCATTCCTCGGTAGGGTGCGAAATCTTTCGATGATATGAGCAGTAGCTAGGATGCATCTTTGCTTCATCGAGAGAGTTTCCTTCGGAGGGTGGTAGCTTCATTCCCATTGATATGGATTTAGCAAACCTTTTCCTCGTCTTGAATTTGTTTTTGTCCGCAACGTATGTCTTTTGATTGGGCGGAAGTGTTTTGACTTTTTCGTCCAGTCGCCGGCGTTTGGCTCTTTCAAATATGGCCGTCTCGCGCTCCCGATCAGCTTTACTTTTCAGGAGAGCTTCATTGAGTAATGTGTCGATCATTTCATCTGACGGCCCTAGAAGTTCCGGTTTAGGATCTGCCCCCAGCTTCTCAGTGCAAGAAGCCTTTTCATCGTCCGTAAACGAGTGAGAGATCACATGACAACTTGCTACTTATCCCTCAGATTCACCCGACGAGCTTTCTCCATCATCTTCTTCCTGAAAGATGTGGCTGAGGAACTCTTAGAGCGTGATGGGAGTCCGCGCCTTCTGATTATACTCCTCCAGCGCGTCGATCTGTTTCTACAGGTCCGTGCGCTTATCACCAGGCTTCACGGGCTTTTTGGATCTCTTCTTCTTCTTCTTTGAAGATTTTGACGGCTGGGTATGAGTGCTTGGGCCACCACAACCAATCTTTGGAGTTGGGCACGGCTTCAGCATCCCTTCGATGATCTGAGGTTCCAGCGGGTTCTTCCACCTGATCTCCGGGCATGTCTGGAGATCATTCAGCATCTTTTTGGTTTTGGCGGAAAGCACGACCTCCCATAGAGCTTCTTCAACAAAAGAACAAGTTTCCCCCGGTGTGTCCGTCTTCTTAGGAGTGTGAGGTTGTGGTGGGTTTACCTTCCACTTCTCGGACAGCGCAAACTTGCCTTGTAGGTATTAATCTTCGATCCATCCCTTAAAGACGAAACAATCCTCGATCGGGTGACTTACCGTTTGGTGGTAAGGGCAGTAATTGGGATTATTCAACTCGCTGGGTTGCGGCGGTCGCCTGGGATTTGGCAAACTGATAAGTCTGTTGCGTATAGCCAGCTCAAACAGCCTCTTCGTCTTGTCCCGTGGGAATGAGTAAGGACGCTTCATTTTCTCATTGTAATAGCGCCGTCTCTCCTCCAGTTGATCTGCTAGCTTTGGGGAACTGGGCTGTTGTTGGGTGTTCGAAACGAAGGTTGCCTTCCCTTTACCCTTTTCTTTTCGAGGTTCCGGCTTCGGGGGAGACGGTTTATGACCCATTTGATCCATCTGGGCTAGCTTATCAATTAAAGCCTGGAACCTGGTCGGTTTGAAGAACATCATGAACTGTGAAATAGTTGCATGAGGGTCTAAGGTGCCCATGAACATGCCCACCGCTGGTGCTTCTTCGATGCGTTGTTCGCACTTCGACCACAGGTTCCGCCATCGGATTGCATATTGAACCTAAGTTTCGCCAGGCTTCACCCTTGCATTAATCAATGCCGTTATCGGGGTGCGTTCACTGGTGCTCACGAATCGCTGAGTAAATAGCAACTCCATCTCTGCAAAAGTTTTGACGGAGTCATTCGAAAGCTCGGAATACCACTCAAATGCCGTCTCCGATAAACTGCCGACGAATTGGCGAAGCAGGAGCTTATCATCACCGCCGGTGTTACCACAAAGAGCCCTGAACTGGGCGACATATTGATGGGGATTGCCCGTCCCCTCGTAGACATGGAACTTCGGGATCGTATAGCCCGGCGGGTACTTGATCTGATCATACCAGCTCAGATATGGTCGCCCCGTTTTGACAACTTGGCCGGCCGCTTCATTTTCCTGGTGAACTCGTATTTGTTGAGCAATGTAATCATCCAGGGCAGCTTTGAAAATTGTTTCCTCCTTGGCTGTTGAAAGAGCCGAAGGTGGGTTTGACGTTTCTCCTCTATCATCTTCAAGGATAATCGGAGGATCTTCGGCTGGAGGATCCGGCTGTATCATCATCCCAACCATGTCTTGAAATAGAAGAGCCATCTGCTTTATATTGGTCGCTTGTTCTACAGCCTCCTTGTCCTTCTTTTCAAGCATTCTACGAAGGAATTCAGTATCAGTTTCGTGTTCGCGACGCTGCTCCGATGACGCCTCCGGGCTCTCCTTTGGTCCGGTGAGTGCGGCCATCGCAGTTAGCATCTCTTGGAGCTTCTGCTGCTGTTGTTCTTAGGCCCTTGTGATGGATCGAGTGAGTGGTCAGTGGCCCGTTGAAGCGCGGCTATCTTCCTTCCCAGATGCCATGTAAACGGTATGGACCACCATGCCCCCAGACTTAGGGCGTTTGGGCTTGGTGTTTTTGCGGTCTGCCATGTTTACAGGGGCTTTCTCTGGCCTCCTTTTCTGAGTGGTCGAAGTTGAGGGGGCCGTCGAGGTGGGCACCCAGATAGCTTTTCGTGGCTTAGCACGATGGCTTACTTTCTGTAGGACCTTCAGCTTCTTGTGCTGATCGATCACTGAGTCCCGAACCTGCCGCCAGACTTTATAGATCTTGGAGGACAGCCGTTGAAGGGATTGGGGCTATTCTGGCTTTGCTTCCATAACCTTTTCCAGTGGAGGGGGAGACCTTTTCAGTATGGCGGTAGGAGAATTCCTACGCACCTTATTCAGCGGCTCGAAGCTGTTCCCGGTTGGAACAGCAGCATTAATTTCCGCCGTCGGGGCTGGTGGAGTTAGCCAAGAAAGGGAGTTGCCTCCTGACTTCCTCACTCGGCGCCAGTGGCGACGTCGAGCGTGCCGCGCTGATGGAATTGGCTCGGTGACGGGGATGGCCTTGTCCCACCCCCTGTTCAGGTGAGGGGCTGTTGCCGGTGTCAGCCTATTAAAGACCGATATCTTTTGAGTAGCAGGAGCGGGAGTGGGAGTTGGGACAGTCAGCCTTATAAAGACTGACCCCTTGGCAGGAGAAGCCGCCTTGACGACTTCAGGAGCAGCTTTGGTTACTCTCTTCGGAATAACCTTCTCTGGGACCGCAAGCTTCATTGTGAGCCCGCAGGAGCTCTGGCCCGATCTAGAGAAGACCGAGGCAGTGTTGTTGGGCAACCCGTTGAGAGGGGCCGCAGCGGCTGTAAGTCGATCGAATACCGACTTCTTAGGAGCTTCTGGTACGGGCACTGGGGCAGTGAAGCTCATCGGCGGGAGCATGGTCCCGAAAAACAGTCCAGTAGTAGCCTGGGTAACCTGTTCTACCGGCATCGTGAACAGTGATGCCGCTTGAGGTCCATAGGCTACACTTCCAGGTGAGGCGGAGCGTCGGTTGCAGCTGCAGTTGGAGCACTTCGAGCAGGTGAATGCCATTACTGTTTGCTTTCTGCGCCAAGAAAGAGACCAAATCTTAGTAATCTTGAAACCCAGGGGCAACAATTAACAAACCGCGATTCGTTCGCGAATACGACACACGAAGTGTGGAGTGGAAAGAGGAAAAAGTCCCACCGGACGTGGCAGAATCTGTTCCCCTCCGAAAGACGGCGCGACAGGGACGTCTTGCCTGAGATTTGGGGCAGATGCTAATAGGTGCTATCCGTCCACCTCTCCGAAGATGCCAAGTTGATTTATGGCACCGTGTATCGAAGGTTTAAACGGATGCGGCCGATGTAGCAGACTTCGTCAGATTCTCTCTCGCTCGAGGGGTTTTTGATTGTGGGGACGCTCTTCCCTGCAGGAGCAAGCCCCTGCAGTTATTACGCTACCGCACCGCGGTAACAACTTTCTCCTTCTCCATATGGTCACTTCATGTCGTGTTTGTTTGTTTTGTGTTTGGTTGCCCGTGGATTGTATACGGGGACTAAGTTATGCCGTCGCCCGTAGGACGTGGATTAGTCCAAATCTGTATCTTTCTTAGATTTGGGTTTGGGGTGTGTGTGTTTAAGGATACGTTAGCCTTGTTTGAGGCTAAGATCGACTTAAACGTTCATTAAGGACACGTTAGTCTAATTTTAGACTAAGATCGACTTAACGGGATCGTTTAGATCCGACAAGAGAGCAATTGGGGGCTCTATTGTTTAGTTTAGTGACATTGCGGTCGATCGGTAGTTTAAGGACATTACGGTCCAATGTTAGTTTTAAGACGTTGCGGTCAAGGTTAAGGACATCATAGTCCGTGGATTTAAGGACTCCACAGTCCGGTGTTAGTTTTAAGACATCGCGGTCGAGGTTAAGGACATCATAGTCCGTGAGCTTAAGGACCTCACAGTCCGATGTTAGTTTTAAGACATCACGGTCAAGGTTAAGGACATCATAGTCCGGTATTAGTTTTAAGACATCACGGTTGAGGTTAAGGACGTCATAGTCCATGAGTTTAAGGACCCCACAGTCCATTGCAGTGTGTGGTTGTCGGGACCCGTCACCTCTCTGATGACGTTGAGGGATTACAACGACGGATGCCAGAGGAGTAAAGAGATGTACCCTCGAACCAGGTGTAAATTGATTGGGAGAGCAGTTGTGCTCAGTTCAATTTATATTGAGGACTTATGGCCAGAATTGGGCTAAGTCCAGTTGAAAATGTTCAACATTTTATATATCTTTGGCCTGTTAGGCCTTTGCTTGGGCTCTGCCCTTTTTAAACAATGCATAGCATTGGGCTTTTTACTAATGCATAGCATTTAAAATTGGCCTGCACAGCATTTGAATTGGTCTGTTAGACTTTTAATTGGGCTCTGCCCTTTTTAAACAATGCATAGCATTTAATAATCTGACAGTGCGCCACGTGGCCTGTCAGGCGCTTTGCGCCAATTAAAAAGCGCAAGGCGCCAGAGCATGTGGAGGTGACACGTGTCACGCTCTGGTGAGCGCAAGTCTGTTAGAGCATGTGGAGGTGACACGTGGCGTGCCTTGGTGCAGTCAGTGCACTATATTTAGGAGCGCAGAGCGCACATTGTTCTATGATTGACACGTGGCGCTCTCTGGCGCAGTGCGCCAATCCAAGGAGCACAAAGGCTCATTTCAAAAGTGCAAGGCACTGTCCAATAGCGCAGAGCGCATCTTGATCCAATTTAGATCAAAGAAACAAGTTTTTCTTGTTCTAAAGAGGTTCTACCTCAAGATTCAAGAACCAATGGTTTATCAAAAGGCTGTGCCTTTATATAGATCACAAGATCTTGGGATGAAGTAAATTACTTCTTTAATCTTTTATGATTGGATCTTTTTTGATCTTTTTTTCTTTTTTGTAGTGAAGATCTTGATCTTGTTCTTAGATCTTTGATCTTTTTAGAAGAAATTCTTCTTTTTGTGAGGTGTTTTCATCTCTGTTCTTCCAAGAATTTAATTCTTTACCTTGAAGAAGATGATCTTCTTTCTTCAAAGGCTTGCCTTTCAAATTTTTCAGAGTTTTCCCTTTTCTCTATGTCTGTATGTGAGACTTGGAGTCTAGGGGCCTTTATATAGGGCCAATTGGTTTGTTGAGTTAGTTACAGAGATCTTTCTCTGATTGATCTGGGGATATTTCCCCACCGTTGGATCTTTGATCCTAAGGCCTCTGTTTTACAGAAGACAATCTTCTTAATTTAATAAGATTGGAAAGATCTTTCTAGAATTTTAATTCTGATTAATTAAATAATTTATTATTTAAGTTTTAGTGTTGGCGCTGTTGGCGCAAGCGCACCTGCGCTTGACACGTGTCGCGCAGCGCAGTGCGCAGCGCGCAGCGCAGCTGAGCTAGCGCACCTGCGCTGACACGTGTCGCGCAGCGCGCAGAGCGCAGCGCAACTGCGCTAGCGCACCATTGTTTTGACGTGTGACGCGCAGCGCAGAGCGCAAGTTATCTGAAGTGTTGCTTCCTTTAAAATTTTAATTTTTAAAATAGAGCCTTGCTCTGATTTGGGGTGCGCTGCCTTGGGCGCAGCGCTCCTTGGGCTGGCGTGTTTGCTTTTGACACGTGGCGCGCTGCGCGCAACGCAAGGAATTTGAAGCGTTGCTTCACCTTTTGAATTTTGAAATTCAAACAGAGCTTTGCTCTGATTGGGGGAAACAAGGACCACTAGATGACCATCACAGATGTACGAGACCAAACTTTCATAACTTGGCCGGCGACATCGGGTTATTTGGCATTCTCACCGGGAAAAGTTTGATGGTAGGTGTTGGGGTTTTGCCTGTAGCTCACTTTCCTTATGACTTAGCCTCTGTATTGTTAGATTTGTCCCAATATACCTGAGAAAAATTCTGGGAGCATTTTCAGTTGATTTTGCCAATGTTTTTCTGATTTCTAAAATTTGGTTTTTGGTATTTGAATTTGAATTTGGTCGTTGGACGTTTGTACGTTAACGACGAGAGTTATTTGGTTATTTTTGCATGCGTAGGCTATAGGTTCTAATCTATGAGCACTTCACATAACGTGTCTGTTTTGAATATGGATTTCTATGCACTTCGATTCGGGTTTCTTATTGAATTTTTAGTTTACAATACGACGTGCTTGAACTGTAGGTACCTTCGCGTGGACTTCGGGACGACAAGGAAGAACAAGGCGTCATCAACTTCGGCAAGCGAGGTTCGAAGGTGAGTAGATATATATCTATGGGGAAAGTCAGGTGGATGGGTATAGCACTCCCGCAACCGTAGCTTAAGGTTGTTATATAATTTATATATATGTCGAAGAGAGTTTTGGATACTTAGTAAGTAGAATTCTAGGAGACTATAGGATAGAGTAGGCATAGTCGTAGGAAGATGCACCCTTAGTCTTATTTATCTTAGTCGCGAACCTTTAGGCTATGTGTTGTCACACGCGCGCGCGCGCGCACACGGTTTTGTATATATATGTGTATATGTATATGTGTGTGTGTTTGATTATATATATATATATACATATATATATATATATATACATATACACGTGAGATGAGGATATGATGTGTTATATGGATATGAGTCGATATGATCGGGCATGATGTCGACAGAATATGAAATATGAAATTGAGTCCGAAACATTACAGATAATATGATATATTAAAAGATCGTTGGGCGATATATAAATATATGAACATGCGATAACATGTGATTTGATGATGTATATTTATGATATATGACCCGTACCTTCGATTTTAAGGATGCCGTACGACGGACTATACCGTACGAGATATATTGATGATGATTGATCCGCACTCTTGACTTGAGAATTCCGTACGATAGATTATACCGTACGTGATGCTATGATGCTGGATCGCCGACTATTAGATTACTCGGATATGTATAGTTTACTATTTACTCTCTGCTCTGTTCTTGTTAATTCTATTTCATTGCATATATATACGTGTGTTTTCATTAGATGTTATGATCTCGTCTTCTAGGACACATGCACCATTACCGATGATGCGTATGTTGCACGTACACTTGCTTGCCGGCTCACACACATCATCATCGGTAATTGTCATGTCACGTACATATTAGAAAAACGTTACTTCACTTGTGTAACCCGCTAGCTGGTAGTTTATTCATATTGTTAGTATTCTTGCTCTCACATGCTAGTTAGATATCATAATTCTTATTTAGATACCACATTGCATTCATATACATACATTTTAGTTATGCACTGTAGATTGGCTTTACGCCGGTACTCACTGTTTCATTATATACTCATGATTAAGAGATTTTGATTTCATGAGATTTTTGGATTTAGGAAACCGCATGTGAATTTGGAAATTTATGCTCCTTTTAAAAGAAAAATGCGGTTTTTCCTTGATATGATGTGTGACGTCCACCATGACATTTCTCGGTTCTGGAGCATATATGATATATGACTACCCGCCACGAGGAGTGTGTCGGCACCGTCTGCGGGTATATGGTGAATCCGGTACAGTACTCCGGGGCAAGATTGACGTATATAGGGAGATAAAGACGTTAAGCCCGGCTGGGGAGCACTACCGACCGGTGATAGTTTAGGCCCAGCGATTATCCGGAGGATACCGACCGGAGTCGTGAGATGGATTTGAGGGCCGACCTGAGGATGCGGCGCCCGAGATATATGAGGATGTTTTATCACAGATGGACATGATTTCCATGATGTTTTCGAGTGTCGATGCTGGGCACTCAGGTTTTATGATGATTTAGTGTGTCGTTGCTGGACACATATTGATTGATGCATTTACACTCATACATACATTTACATATGTCTTGTTACCACTTTGTGACACAGACACGAGTACTTGGATTTTCACATATGCTTATTTCATCAACTTTACTGCTACTCGATGTTATCATGTTACTATTATTATCTTACTGTATGACCTAGAAGATAGTCATATATTCGGTTTCTACTCGGTAATGTTTTCTACTCACGAGTTGGCAACTCACCCCCGTTGCGCCACAGTTTTCTTGCAGGTCTGACCGCACAGGTTTTTCTTAGCGGCCTTAGCAGCACATCGTTTCTTCCAGGTGATTGCTTTGGTAGGTGGGGTTCACTTGCATCGTGACCACCTTTACATTTGTATATTTATTTCAGTTGTATTTAGTTAAAAACTCTATCAACCAGACTATGTATATTTGTAGACTTAGAAACCACCGTCTGTATATTCTTTCGGACTTAGAGTCACGCTCTTGTATTTATTATTGTTCTGTTTTCTTGATACTACTTTCTTTTCTTTATTTTCTTTCTATGTTTGATTCTCGCCTTCGGCGTTGTATATTTATCTTGCGTGATTGTTTCCGTCAATTGGCGAAGAGCTAGCTCCCGCTTGGAGATGCCTTTTATGATTATTACTTATGTTGTTTTCGGGTTAAAATATATAAAAGAGGTGCTGCCCAAATTTCAAATGACGAAATAGTTTTTTCAGTTGGTTATAAAGCAATGTTTTTCATATAAGTTTACTTAGGCTTTAAAGAAAGAACCTGATTTTATTAAAGTTTTATTTCAAAACTGCACCTCCACTATTTTCCCTAAAAGCTTTAGATTTCTGGGTTTTTGGGTTACTTGAATTAGGTAGGGTCCTATAATTTCATATGAATCTAGTGCCAGTCACGTGCCTTTTTCGGTTCGTGATACATAGAGTCAACAGAGAATATATATGGATTGGCATCAAGAAAAATGTCTTCAGAAATTTTAGGCACAAATTATAGGCTGCATATGATAAATTCCATCCGAATCTCCTACTATCTTTCCCTCCTGCTTTAAAATTCAAACTGTGGTGCATGTTTGGATATGCATTTTGGATTTAAAAGCTTAGATTTTATTTTTACTCCGGATTAGGCTAATCCGGAAGAATGACATATTTGGATATGGTTTTCTACGAGTAAATCCGAAGGGAAAAAAGACTGCAAATAGTCCATTCCTCTGGATAAGAAAAATTAGCTCAAACTTAATTTTTCTAATCTTAGGGTATATTTGGATACACTCTTTCCTTAGATTAAAAACCTAGATTCTTTTTATCCACTGGATTAGAATAATCCTGAATTTAGGCCTGTTTGGATGGACTTTTTTAGGATTAATCTAGAGGAAAAAAATATCCCAAATAGACATATTCCACAGGATAAAAAAATTAGCTTAGACTCAATTATTTTTTTTTCTGAACTTATTTTTCTCCTTTCTCCTCAAAAAATAGGATGTCTTTCTCTTTCTCCTCCCTTTCTCTTCTTATTCTCTTCTTATTTTTTTTATTCTCCGAAATAGGTATCTCTCTTCACCTACAAAGTACCAATCCATGGCCTTTTCTTTGTGACCACTCTTTTCGATCCGCCATGTTTAGAGCACTACATCCCTTTCTTTCTTCTCTTTCTAAATCATTTTTTCTTTTTTTTTATAATCTTGACAAACACTAAATTCCTAATTTGAAGATTATATCGATCAAGATAAGATTCATATGTATTATGTACTATCCAATGTACTATCCAAAACCTAATTCTCAAAACATAACAAACCCTAACCTCTTATTTTTATTTATATTATGATTTTTTGTAGACTCAAAAACCATATTTTCTCTTTCACTTGCTCATTTGGATTGGATTTTTTGCTTTGTAGATTACTATTTATTGTGGCAAAATAAATGAGAGATTTGTATACAATCAGTTTCTAATCAAAAGAAGAAAATATAAACCAATTAAAATTGTCATAAAGGTTATATAGATAAAATGTTTATTCAAATAAAAAAGTTTCTTGGCGACCTCTTAACCCAAAACCATCCAAACATGCATAAAGTTAAAATAAAATCTTAGCAATTCAATTTTAGGGATGCATATGCATTCCGGGATATTTTATTCCC
This sequence comes from Agapanthus africanus, assembly GCA_030015575.1. Classification (NCBI taxonomy): domain Eukaryota; kingdom Viridiplantae; phylum Streptophyta; class Magnoliopsida; order Asparagales; family Amaryllidaceae; genus Agapanthus; species Agapanthus africanus. The sequence goes on from CM057340.1 coordinate 758,944,018, forward strand.
AATTCAAATCCTATGAATTTTAACCCTAACTATCCAAACATGTCCAAGCTTGAATGCTTGCTTATTTCTTGGAACTTGAATTATTCATTATCTCTTTCTTTCATTTTTCTTAATTTTTTTTAATTTTAACAAAAAAACAATTTTTTTATTTTCAACTTTCAATTTCAATATCTTTAATATAGTTATCAAGTGGAAATTCTTATCGTAGATCAACCAAACATGTATTTGACATGAAACTTTTTAGTATTTTTTGATTGAAGGAATGTAGATGTATTTCGAGACATTAATATTCAAAATTCAATCCGTTGGATTTTAATCTGAAACATCCAAACATGTCCTATCTTTGACACGTGCAATGCACGTGAACATTTAGAAGTCACGCCACTAAAATGACACTTAATCATGTAGTATTTTCCTATCGGGCCTTATTAGTGTTCAAGGTATGTCTGAATAAAAATTTAAAATAATTACATCTAAGTAAAAAATACTATACATAGAATTATGAAAGAAAAATACCTATAGTGGAATTAAAAGCTTCCTTATAAAATATGCAAAAACCCATAAAAGTGATCAATGATTCTAAGGATTACGAATTGAGATCAGAATAATAATAATGAAGAGAAAAGAACAATAATCCTATGGGGCCTGTAAGTAACTCCTCCTGATGGGATGGAGTGAAAGTTGTTGTATAAAATGCAGTTGAAAGCCATTGATTCTGCACAGAGATGAAACACCAAATTTTGGTATTTCAAATACAAGAGCAATCATGAATATAGCGAACCACGATTTTTTTTGCGAAACACGACACATGAATTGTGGAGTGAAAAGAGGAATATGTCCCACCGGGCATGCCAGAATCGGTTTACCGCCGGAGACGGGTCTGAGGCGTCGGGATTACGTCTAGACTGAATACAGGAGAAGATACTATTTGGAACTTATCTGTCCACCTCTCTGAAAATACCAAGTTGATTTATTGCACCGTATATCAGAGATTTGGATGGATGCGATCAACGTAGTGTGAAATTATCAGATTCCCCCTTATTTATGAAGGGTTTTTGATTGCGGGGACTGTTCCCTTATAAAAAAAAAATATAGAAAGAAAAAGGAAAAAAATTCCCCGCTATGCAGGTCTCACTTGTCCACACATGAGCGGATATATGCAAAGCATATAACTTTGCATTTAAGCAATTGATAGGCCAAAATTGAGCCTTACGTGTAAGTGTTAGATATAGTGCCGTCAGAGTCAATTATTGGATCACAGGCACGTGATTGCAATGATTGAGGGAGGGCCTATACCGGTAGAACAATCTTACTCAAGATGATAGTATGCTATCTGGTTTGTCTTTATCATCGTGTACTGCTTCAGGTGACCTTACAGGTCACTATTGCACATTGATAGAGCCCTTAGGATTCTTGCTTGACTGCCAGCAGTATGATGGCGATCATATACGTGGGAGCTGGGGGTCTATAAGCACATCCTTAAAAGGTCCCTGGTCGTGGGAGTTTTCGAGACAGGGCATCGATACTCCAGAATAGACTAGTGTATACAGTCGAGACCCCGACGAGGGGCGGTGGCCGGTCTCACAAGCCACTGGTGTTAGTTGGTTCACCTAAGATGTATACAGGTGCTCATTGGGTTATGAGTACACCGGACAGGACTCGCCGGGAACATACTAGTTGGTCTTATACCTGACGTCAGATAGCAGTTCCCTGGTGACATGTGTACAGGTTAGTTCATCGACCTGAGATCGTCATTTGTCTCGTGTGAGTTTCCACTGTACTTTGATTACTACCCTACCACGCTCAAAGGAGACGTGCAAACAGGTTTTAGTTGGGTACAGTCCCGAGCCACATGGAGGCAGTGAGCGGATCTGCAGGGGTTCATCTCTCCCGGTATTGGGGGTGAGGTCGCGCTGTATCTAGAAGAGCCATTATACGAAGTCCTTGGCCAAGACAGGAGATTTACTGGTAGGTATTCCAGTAGTATCTCAGGGTGTTCTGGGCTACACTCCGACACGACTTGTACCGCTTTTAGGGATCTGACTTTCACCAACCCCCTAGGCCCGCCATGCGATGCTCATAGACGAATGGACCGGACTGTACGGATATTGTCACTGACAGGCTCAATAGGGTGTCAGGATGAGTTCGCTCATCGACGTCCCTTTCGGTCAATACCTAGTAGCCCGTTACGTACGGCTATTACCTCTGACGTGCTAGTGGTTAAATCCACATCCAAAGTATTAACGAGTCTTTAGAGTCCCCCACAGACAGTTTCTCAAGTTTCGGGCGAAATGCTGTAGAGGCCGTATGGAGATATGGCAGGGTTCGATCATATACGTGCGGTATTGCACGGATCATGATTGGACGGATAATACTAGCGGGTTTTGGTTTAAGCCGGATCCTAGTATTGTACTGTGTAGATTTTGTCTCTTTGCATTTGTATTCGGTCGGAATACAAATGCGGGTATGTATTTACAGTCGTGGGGTTTTCCTGTAATTTATTACGGGATCAGTTTTCTGAAGTTGCCATTTTGCTTTCCGTTTCGGCCATTTTCCTTTCTATCTTTCTTTGGCTGAAAATTGGTGTGGAGGGGGTTATTTGCAAATGTGCAAATTAGCAAAGTGGAGGGTGTTTTTTGTAAGTGGTTGCTTCATGATGGTTTTAGAATCCTTTGACTTCTTTTTCTCATCATGACTTGCTTTTTGAGATAAGATGGGTGATGGGTTTTGACTTAGTTGTGATCATTATTCCTCATCATAACCCTTTTTTCTTTCTTGCATTATTACTCACTCTCTCCTCTCTCATTTTTTTGATGCATGGCCGGCCACAAGGGGGGGCTGTAAAAATGAAGAGAGTGGAAATTGATCTCATTTGATTCACAGAAAAATTCCATAGCTCCATAAAAAAGTTCATCTCCTTCTCCACTCCAAAAATGGCAACTTCTTTAACCCCTTGAGACAAAGAGTTCTACACTAATCTACAGCAATCTTGGACACGTCGGCTTGCCAACTTCGTATCCGAGTTGCTTCGGTTCAGAGGTGGGAGCCCGTAAAAAGACTCGGTGATGTGGTGCTCTTTCCGACGAGGAGATCGACACCGAAGATTCCGCGGGGAGATCGGGATGGTGGCCGAAGACCGAAGGACACGGATCGCTCGGTATAGCTCTCTACCTTTTCTCTAGTTAGCTAGCAGTAGGTTAATGGTCCGATCCGGGTTTATAGTCCGCGGTAGCGCCGGTTTCTAGTTAAAGAAAAGTTTTTGTTTCCGCATTTTGGCCTCGGAAAGACGGCCGGGGCGCTGCCGTGGTCCTACATGGTATTAGAGCCACGCCATTAACTTATACTAGCTTGCTCTAACGTGTTTACAAGTTCGATCGAACGAATTTTCTAAAAACCGCATTTTCAAATCACAGTTTCTGTCGAAATTTTTTTGTTGTCAAAAAATTATTTGGTGTATTGCAGAAAATCAAGCAGGGTTTTTAAAGAAAGCTGAGAAAATTTGGTGGGCTGATTTTACTGTAGCGCGGCGGATCCGTGGCCATACCCACGTTTTGGCCGCGGATCCGCGGCCATACCCACGTTTTGGCCGCGGATCCGCGGCCGTACTGTAGCCACAGTGCACCAAATTTCTTCAGTAGCTTTCTGACTTGAAAATGGGGTTTTTGGTATATTCTGTTTGGGCCCAGATTTATTTTCAGTGTTGCAGTTGTGCTTGGGGCCCACTTCGGGAAATTTTGTCGATCGAAAATTTTAAACATGTTAGTTCACAGTATTTACATTATATCTGCGACCGTGAATGTCATTTGATCGGTAAATCCTGTCTAACTGCTATAGCCCTTGTAGACGGATTTGCGAACGTGACATTCACGTTGATGTTCTGTGTTGTGCTGTGATGTTGCGGATTTGTCATGGTGGATAGCCTGGATGCAATGGTAGTACAGTTTGGTTGTATATGTACATTTGATATTGCGGGGCGAGCGTTCGACATGTGGACTGCCGTCACTGCCTGTTTGTATATTATTCTTTTGGGGCACGACCGGGCTGAGGTCGATGTACCCGTTGTATATTTTACTTTCTGTACTAGGATTACCCCACGGTGGGGTGCACGGATAGTCGGGTTCTAGAAGGCAACGGGCCCACATCTCATGGCGTTGAGACGGAGGGGGCTTCACTCTAGAATTGGCGGGCTATTCGCCGCACTCGTAGGGGGTACAGGTTGACCCAAGGAGGGGTGCCCAAGTTACCGGATTCCGTGAAGTGCTGGGTGGTCCATTCACGTCGTTGAAGAGGGCTGCCTCTCTTCAGGTTTTGGCGGGTAACTTGCCGCGCCCATAAGGGTCTAGGATTTCATTGCACAGGCTATCCACACGACCAGGGGGACGTCGGGTTTCAGTAGCGGCTCTATGAAACCCGGAGATCCCAGATATCTGTATTGTTCTGTGATACTTACTACATTTCTGTGATGTTGCATTTTATCACGCCTTGAGCGATTATTATATATTGATATATATACTAGTAGATGTTGTATATGTTTTGCATCTGCGCTAGTCCAGTCCCCGCTCTGTCGTTAGTTAAGTAACCTAACGGGTAATGACGGGACCCAGTGGCGAATGCGGATGACATATACGTACATCGTATTTTCGTTCTTTATTGGTGTGATCAATTGATGGGACTGCATTGATTCGGATTAATGCAAACTAAACAAACCTATTATGATGTTGTTGGAACATTTTTCAAAAAGCTGTTATTGCAAGGACGTTCTCTTTTGTTTTGCACAGTGGTATTCGGTTATGAATATCCAGCACCTCAGTCGACGAGGCAAGGGCCGAGATCCCTTCACCGGGAGTGACCCCTTGGACAGAAGTTTGCGTCAGGGTAATAACTTCACTATAGCCGATTACTTTTTGCTTTGCATCGTGGTATTCATTTGGAATATCCTACACCTCATTCTACGGGGAAAGAGCCGAGATCCCTTCACCGGGAGTGACCTCTTTAGCAAAGGTTTTCGCCACTATACTTTCATAAAAAGCTATTCGGTTCCTTCAACGATATCAAGTTCATCACGTTAAAGGTTTTTCGCCGAAAACCAACCGTAGCCCTCCGTCGTTTCAGATTAGTATTGCTTACTATTCGTGCTACGTATGTCGTGCTCAGCCGAGGCGTAGTGTGCGGTAGCTCTGTAATGCTTTTCTGTCTTCTGGATATGTGATTGGTTAGGACAGTCGTACGGTCATTTTGGCTCAGTCAAGGTCTCGTGCGGGTGGGTCTAATGAAATCAAGATAATGACGGGTTGAACTTGACTAGAATCCTTTGATATGTTGGCTCAGTCAAGGTCACTTGGGTCCTAGGGGTAAAAACATACATCGGGAGTTTCTAAATAAACTGAAACTTGCCAGGCATGCGCATACCTTCAGGAGTGTGATAATATGAGTGGATTCCATCACATTATCATGCGATGATAGTTGGATCCCGATTCCTACTGATGAGTAAGTTTACTCCTCGAGTGATCCCGACTAATTCTTCTTTCAGGTTTGGAGGAGAATTTGAGGTTACAGTGGGAGGTTTCCTGATTAGATAAATTGGTAACCATTCTGATCTAGGTTAGAGTGCACGCTGAGTGTTTCTTTTCTCTCTCTCTTTGGCAGCGACTATGACCCGACCCGTGACTATGACTCAGTGACCAAGTTGACCGAAACTTCTTAAAACACTGGCTTTTGGATTGTCAGAGTTGCATACCTCATTGCCACTCCTAATTTTACCCTTTTCTCCAGAACACCCCGTGTTACTACGAACGTCCACTTCCATTGGATAAAACCATCGTATGGTTATATACGAACTCGAAGGAACTTGTTCCAGATTCGAGGATGGTTTCTGGTTCTGGAGAAAATGAATAGGACTATTCAGTTGTCTTTTCCTTTTACCTTCTCTCAGGTTGCGAGTGCTCCTTGGATTAGGACGGTACACCTAGTACGCTAATTGGATAGTCTTCTTCCAAACCATAGACAGGTGCCGAACGGTGGGGAATGAAGAAAACCAATTAGCCTAACGGTGGTGTACAGAAGGTATCAAGTAAAGACAAATAAAGGGATTAGAAAGAGGGCAAAGTAAATTGTGACTGCTATTCACGACCAAACAAAGTATTTCATTAACACTCCTACATCACCTTTGTATTTCTCCAGAACACTCCGTATCACTACGAAGATCCAAAGTTATTTGGATACTACATCGTATGGTTATATACGAACTCGAAAGGAACTTGTTCCAGTTCGGGGATGGATTCTGGTTCAGGAGAAATAGGAATAAGGTTTATTCAGTTGTCTTTTATCTTTACCTTCTCTCGCTTTGAGAGTGCTTCTAGGATTAGGACAGTACACCTATTACGCTTATTGGATAGTCTTCTTCCAAACCATAGGCTGGTGCCGAACGGTAGGGAAGGAAGAAAACCATTTAGCCTAACGATGGTGTGCAGTAGGTAGCGACTAAAGACAAATAAAGGGATTTGGAGAGATGGCAAAGAAATATACGGTTATAGTCATGAATCTGGATAATGGAAGAGGCAATACTAGGAATACCCGGATACCCCTTCGAAACATTTACATGTTTCAGTTTCACTGTGCATTGTTAAAAGAAAGCTGATTTCCCAATTAGTACTTACTCCATGGTATGTATTTACCAGTTTTGGTTCTCACATCTGTATGGTTTTACAGATGATGAGTGGGAGTAAGTTATTGGGAATTAGGTGATTGTCCTCATTATATCGGAATTCGTTGTAATTGGTGATATTTGAGGAAATCACCTGGGTTGTTTGCCGGATGACAAATATTTGGTTTTGAATATCCGTTGTTATGCACCAATTTCAAATTGACATATCTATACGTCTATCTTTATAGAGTGAGATATAACTTTTTGAAATTATGTCTATGACATTTACCTATATCAGTGGATGGTTAGGTAAGGAGCATTAAACAGCGGTGTAATTCTTCTTAACCATAAGTACAGTTTTCAACCTACGACATACAGGGATTGAGTTGTTTAGACTCAGGGGACTTATACAGAGTATTATATGTTGTCCAGTGTCCATTAGGACAGAGGGGCTGGTCCTCGTACTATATTCAGTTTACTTATGACTTCTCTAGTTTTTAGACAAGTGTTACGTAGAAACACAAGGTCCAAGTTTTGAGAAGTTATAGGTATATGAATAAAGTAGAGAACCAGGTGTTGCAAGTATCGGGATTCTTCAAGGTGATCGAAGATGTAGATACTTGTGTATAGTATTCAGTTGATAGTAATGGTTTTGAGAGACTTGTTTCTCTTTCAGGTTACTCATATCTGGATGCATTCCTAAGTTGAGTAATGTTGATCGGCCTCTCTCCATTTAGTTGACATGCACTGGAGACAGCTGCATGATTTGAATCTGGTTCCAATTAAATCAGTGCCTCTGTTTCTATATTCGATATAGAACGGTTCATATCTTAACGATGTTAAGGTACGGGGAGTTTTCCGTCTTATGCTTAAGACCAGACTCTGGATAACTCAAGGCACGTTTCTGTAATAGCTGTTTGTGGGTCGACCCGGGCTATGACGAGGGTTGACTTTCTACCATCTGGAAGATCAATAGTGATATTGTTCTTAACTCGCCACAGTTTTAGTAAAATGGATTTTTTTCTGAAAACAATAGTGGGAGTATGTAGAACTGGAAGTGATTCCAGAACCGCAAACGATTACTGAAAATTTGATAAGGACTTAAAGATTCAATCTGATTTGACATTCTATTGGCCACTCCGCAGATCTGGTGGGTAAACTCAGGCACTCAAGAGGTACTTCGGTATGCTCAAAGACGGTGACAGGGAGGTTCTTGTTTACCCAGACTTGACACTACTGTTGTTCCAGGCTATGAGATCCGGCAGGAGGATAAATATAGCGTCGTTCTGAACTAGCTTTAGAAGTGCACGTGTATATGATTCTGCCAGAGGGTTGTCGTAGTCAGTGGGAGCAGCGGAAGCATTAGTGGATAAGTGGCTTATGTCTATAGCGGAGATAGATCATTTATTTCTGATGTGATAGTCATAGGTTTGACTTCATCAGAATAGGGGATGGATCTGTTAAGAAGGTAGTAGGGTGTGATGTCCTGGTATTTAGATGACATACACAGTGTAGGAAGTGTAATTCCTATACTACGGTTGGTTATACTTTGGTTGTCACACAGTGGTTTCTCCACAAAGGATATAGATATAATATCAGACATTCTGGTTACTAGATCTATGGTTTTAGATCTAGATTTGGAAAGTGTCTCAATCTGGGTACTTAGACAGCATTCTAAAGGTGTTTTAGAATGGACGACTCCTGGCACGGTAGTATACCTGCAGGTGATGGAGTCACCCTCTCTAAAGGTGTTTTACAGACTAAAGGAGAGAGGGATGTGCATGATTGGCAGATCACTTGCTTAGGCAATTGAGTCAATCATGAGATGTCAAGTACCACACCAGATGTTGTTTTTGCACGAGCTGCAATAAGTTGATATTGATCCAATCCTGGAGAAACGATCGGAAGCAGTTTTAGAACATAAGTGAATGTTCTAGGGATATGATAATGACAGCCTCATTCAGGAGACAGTTATCATTCCAGGCTTCCAAGGTGACCTGGATGACAGAGTGATTGTCAGAGTTATAGTTTTCCCTCTGACGAGGGGCAGTGTTTTAGACAGGTGATCCAAGCGGACACTGAGGGGGGTATTACGCAGGATACTGATTAAGTTCAGTTGACGATACAGTCTAAGAAGTTTGGATTTGGAGTTCATTTATGAACTAGGTCCTATCAGATATCCAGACATATTCTAAGACAGGTATTGCTCATTTCAGGAGATAGGTTTCTCCGCAAACTTGAGATTAAGAGAGACATAGAAAGAAACATCAGGGCGGATCCACTAGCTGAGGCTATTTCTCGAACACAATAGTTTCGCAAACGGGTTTTGTGAGACTGATTAGTAGAGGGGTTGGGTGTTCGGTATCACACGAGCTGTGAGTATGCGACATCGCAATAATTAGCCTTGAGTGCAAGTGGGAGATTGTTGGATATAGTGCCCTCAGAGTCAATTATTGGATCACAGGCACGTGATTGCAATGATTGAGGGAGGACCTATACCGGTAGGACAGTCTTACTCAAGACGATAGTATGCTATCTGGTTTGTCTTTATCATCGTGTACTGCTTCAGGTGACCTTACAGGTCCTTATTAAACATTGATAGAGCCCTTAGGATTCTTGCTTGACTGCCAGCAGTATGATGGCGATCATATACATGGGAGCTGGGGTCTATAAGCACATCCTTAAAAGGTCCCTGGTCGTGGGAGTTTTTGAGACAGGGCATCGATACTCCAGAGTAGACTAGTGTATACATTCGAGACCCCGACGAGGGGCGGTGGCCGGTCTCATAAGCCACTGGTGTCAGTTGGTTCACCTAAAATGTATACAGGTGCTCATTGGGTTATGAGTACACCGGATAGGAGTCGCCGGGAACATGCTCGTTGGTATTATACCTGACGTCGGATAGCAGTTCCCTGGTGACATGTGTACAGGTTAGTTCATCGACATGAGATCGTCATTTGTCTCGTGTGAGTTCCCACTGTACTTTGATTACTACCCTGCCACGGCTCAAAGGAGTCGTGCAAACAGGTTTTAGTTGGGTACAGTCCCGAGCCACATGGAGGCAGTGAGCGGATCGGCAGGGGTTTCGTCTCTCCCGGTATTGGGGGTGAGATCGCGCTGTGTCTAGGAGAGCCATTACACAAAGCCCTCGGCCGAGGCAGGAGATTTACTGGTAGGTATTCCAGTAGTATCTCAGGGTGTTCTGGGCTACACTCCGACACGACTTGTACCACTTTTGGGGGTCTGAATTTTACCAACCCCCTAAGCCCGCCATGCGATGCTCATAGACGAACGAACCGGACTGTACGGATATTGTCACTGACAGGCTCAGTAGGGTGTCAGGATGAGTTCGCTCATCGATCTCCCTTTTGTTCAATACTTGGTAGCCCGTTACGTACGGCTATTACCTCTGACGTGCTAGTGGTTAAATCCACAGCCAAAATATTGACGAGTCTTTAGAGTCCCCCACAGACAGTTTCTCATGTTTCGGGCGAAACGCTGTAGAGGCCGTATGGATATATGGCAGGGTTCGATCATATACGTGTGGTATTGCACAGATCATGATTGGACGGATAATACTAGCGGGCTTTGGTTTAAGCCGGGTCCTAGTATTATACAGTGTAGATTTTGTCTCATTGCATTTGTATTCGGTCGGAATACAAATGCGGGTATGTATATACAGTCGCGGGGTTTTCCTGTAATTTATTACGGGATTGCTTTTTGGAAGTTGCCAGTTTGTATTCCGTTTCGGCCATTTTCCTTTCTATCTTTCTTTGGCTGAAAATTGGTGTGGAGGGGGTTATTTGCAAATGTGCAAATTAGCAAAGTGGAGGGTGTTTTTTGTAAGTGGTTGCTTCATGATGGTTTTAGAATCCTTTGACTTCTTTTTCTCATCATGACTTGCTTTTTGAGATGAGATGGGTGATGGGTTTTGACTTAGTTGTGATCATTATTCCTCATCATAACCCTTTTTCCTTTCTTGCATTATTACTCTCTCTCTCCTCTCTCATTTTTTTGATGCATGGCCGGCCACAAGGGGGGCTGTAAAAATGAAGAGAGTGGAAATTGATCTCATTTGATTCACACAAAAATTCCATAGCTCCATAAAAAAGTTCATCTCCTTCTCCACTCTAAAAATGGCAACTTCTTTAACCCCTTGATACAAAGAGTTCTACACTAGTCTACAGCAATCTTGGACACGTCGGCTTGCCAACTTCGTGTCCGAGTTGCCTCGGTTCAGAGGTGGGAGCTCGTAAAAAGACTCGGTGATGTTGTGCCCTTTCCGACAAGGAGATCGAGACCGGAGATTCCGCGGGGAGATCGGGATGGTGGCCGAAGACCGAAGGACACGGATAGTTCGGTATAGCTCTCTACCCTTTCTCTAGTTAGCTAGTAGTAGGTTAATGGTCCGATCCGGGTTTATAGTCCGCGGTAGCGCCGGTTTCTAGTTAAAGAAAAGTTTTTGTTTCCGCATTTTGTCCTCGGAAAGACGGCCGGGGCGCTACCGTGGTCCTACAGTAAGCACATGAGCGTCTATATGCAAAGCATATAGGCGCTACATTAAAACAGATAGCAGGCAAAAAAAAGAGGCTCATGTGTTAACGCGTGATACACTCTGATGCTGTTGCGTATAAGCGAGCAAGATTAATTCTATTGGGGTCACATGCTACACGTGAGTGTTTCTAAACACTTTCCAAGCTGATAGAATTAAATTCTAAATAAAAGGATCAAAACTCTATTGGGAAGACATCTCCTTAAATCTTTTTAAACTATCTGATAGAATTAAATCTATATATATGGGAAATATTTCCCTGATCTTCCTTAAACTAGAAATATTTTCTTTGTTAGACGAATGACTTTTGGATCAAAGATCTAACGGTGATCGTCTGATAGAATAAAATTCTATTTTAGGAAAATATTTCCTAATCTGGTTAAAAACAAATAAGAAATCTTCTCTGTTAAACAAAGAGCCTTTGGATTAAAAATCCAACGGTGAATAAAATTCACCAGAACAATTAGATTGATTTTGAAATCAATCATGATCTCTCAATGAGGAATTTGCTTAACAAATTGATTCTTTTTCTTCTCCTATAAATATGAGCAAACAAAAAAAAGAACAAGAAGGAAAGGGAGAGAACATACAGAGAAACATACAGAGAAAAAGAGGAGAGCATACAAAAAAAGAGGAAGAAGAGAATTTAAGTCTTGGAAAAGACTTGCTTCATCAGAACATTCTAGGTAAAAAAAAGAGAGAGAAATACACAGAGATTGTTCGATCTTGATCTTTCTAAGGCTTTAACCCTTCGTATAAGAATTTAGTTCTTCCTCTGGTTGAGATCTGTAGAAACAGATCTCCCCATAAGTTGAGAATTTAATTCTCATCGGGAAGATTCTTTCATGCAAATTCAAAACTTAGGGGAAAGAACTGAGTTCAAAGAATTTAATTCTTACATAAATATATGGGATTTTAATTCCTCTGAAAATCAAGGTTTAACCCTATAATAAGAATTTAATTCTCACAAAAAGAAGAAGCATGAGATCCTCCAAAACCCTAGCATGAGATCAAAATCTCCAAACACTCAATAGGATCTCACGTATTCCACGTGAGCATCTCTGATGAATGAAAAGGGAAACACACAAAATCGCCTCGCGTGCTCTCACGTGAGTCAAGTGTTTAACACTTCTATATAAAAAAATGAAAGGGGGAATAGAACCCAGAGAACAATTCTCACTTTGGGGTGCCTCATGTGCCTACACGTGAGCGCTTCCAAAGTGCAGTGTTTAACACTGATTCAGAGCCTCACGTGGGAACACGTGAGTGCTAAACATACACCAATGCTTAGCATTATCAGCCTTAGACTTCAGCCCCAAATTGGCTAAGTCTTCCAGAAGTCAAAACCTCTTTGATCTCCAAATCAACCGAGCCTCTGTGCTTATGTTTTCCCAAACTAATATCAGTCTCAAACATGACTGATGATCACTCAACTGATGATGTCCAAAATGATATTCATCCTTCATTCCCCCAAGGAAATCGTACTCTCAAAATACGACTCATGATTCCTGGGTTGACCACCAACTTCATTTTCCCTTGAATAGGGAAATTGGTTCAAGGGTACATCTCTCCACACCTCTGATATATGTCGTTGTAATTTCTCAACGTCTTCAGAGAGGCGGCGGGTCCCAACAATCAACTTCTTTTGGGTGCACTTCCCAAGCTGACGTGCACACCTTAAACCAAAACACACCCCAAATGGGTGGATCCCACATCATTGCTGTACATCCCGTCACGTAACAAATACACGGGCATAAAATGGTGATCTGCGGACCGTAATGTCCTTAAACTAATACGGACCGAAACGTCCTTAAACTAAACCCCCACCTCAAAAATGGTAATCTACGGACCGTAACGTTCTCAAACTACTACGGACCGTAACGTCCTCAAACTAAAACCCTCACCTCAAAATTGGTGATCTAAGGACCAAAACATCATTAAACTAATAACGGATCGCAACGTCCTTAAACTAAAAAAATGGAGCCCAAATGCTTTTTTGTTGGATCTGAATGATCCTAAAATCCCGTTAAGTAGATCTTAGTCTCAAATTGGACTAACGTATCCTTAACAAAAATTTAAGTTGATCTTAATCTCAAACGAGATTAACGATTCTTAAATCAACTCAAACCCAAATCTAAGATATACGGATTTGGACTAATCCGCGCCCTACGGGCGACAACATAAATTAGTCTCCGTATACAATCCACGGGCAACCAAAAACAAAAAAAAACGCACACGACACGAAGTAAACTTCTGGAGCAGGAGAAAGTGGTTTTCGCAATGCGATAACGTAATTGACTGCAGGGGCTTGCGCCTACAGAAAAGAGCGTCCCACAATCAAAAACCCCTCGCAAACGAGGGGGGATCTGACGAAGTCTGCTACAACGGCCGTATCCATCCAAACCTCCGATATACGGTGCCATAAATCAACTTGGCATCTTCGAAGAGGTGGACGGATAAACCCAAATAGCAACTGCACCCAAATTCATGCAAGACGATCCATCCCGGTTTCGTCTTTGTTTTCGGCGGTGAACAGATTCTGGCACGCCCGGTGGGACCTTTTCCTCTATCCACTCCACACTTCGTGTGTCGTGTTCATGAAAAAGTCGTGGTTTATTATGGTTGCCCCTGGATTCGAGGTACTAAGATTTGGTGTCTTGCTCTCGTGCAGAGAAAAGAAGATCAATGGCTTCTAAGTGTACCTGCAATAGCGACTCCCACTCTGTCCCCGCTGGAGGAGCGACATACGGGCCAAATGCGGCCTGCATCTTTTTAATGTCAATTGAACAGGTGACTCAGGCTACCACTGGATTGTTTTTCGGGACCATGCTCCCGCAACAAGCTTTGGCACCCCAGTGGCATCAAAGGAAGCTCCAAAGAAGTCGGTCTTCGATCGACTTGCAACCACCACGGCCCTTCTCAACTGGTTGTCCAAGTCTGCCACCTCAGTCTTCAACAGGCTGAACCAAAGCTCAAGTGGGCCCGCATAGAGGCTCGCAATACCTGAAGGGGTTATCCCGAAATGAATAGCCGTTCCAGCTTCGGCGGGTGAAATCGTCGAAGAGGCTTCTCCTGCTAAAAGGTTGGTCTTCGCGAGATTGGTCATTCCAACTCCTGCTTCCGGCGAAGTCATCATGACTACTTCCCCTACTTAAAGGTCGGCCTTCGAAAGATTGTCCGTCCCATCTCAACGGATGTCAGTTTTCAACAGGCTGGCCCCGGCACTAGCCCCTAACCAAAGCAGGGGGCATGAGGAAGCCACTACCATAACCGAGGAAATCCTGTCTGCAAGAAATGCTTGACATCGCCACTGGTGCCGAGTGAGAAGAGCTGGGGGCAACCCCCCTCTGGACTTACTCCACCAGCTCCAATGGTGGAATTTGACGCTGCTGTTCCAACTGGGAACAACTTTGAACCGCTAAGGAAGGTGCGGAGGAACTCCCGAACCGCGGTGCTGAAGAAATCACCCACACCTGTTGAAAACATGATACAGACGAAGCCAGAGCAGCCCCCTTAGCGGCTGTCCTCCAAAGTCCACAGGGTCTGGCGGAAGGTCCAAGATTCTATGATCAATAAAGACCACTCTCGCCGACTGAAGAAAACAAAGGCTCGGCAAGAGGAAGACCATCCCTCCACCATGCAACGAGGGACTTATTTCACGAAGGCGCCTGTTACAATGGCTCCTTCAACTTTGACTTCTCCCAAAAAAAGAAGGCTGGAGAATCTACCACCATCGGCGACAAATCCTAAAGGTGATGGATCCAAACGCCCCAAGTCTGGGGGTATGATCGTGCACACGGTTTATATGGCTTCCGAAAAAGAGGAAAGTCATGCTTCCGTGGGTCATCGGCCGCAAACTCGGTCGTTGATAAAAGCTCAGAAGCAGCAACAAAAGCTCCGGGAGATGCTGACAAAAATGGCAGCACTCACCGGGCAGAAAGAAAGCCCGGAAGCAGCGTCTGAACAACGCTAAGAGCAGGAGATAGATACGGAATTCTTGCGAAGGATGCTGGAGAGAAAGGATAAGGAGGCCGCGGAACAAGCGGCTAATATAAAACAGATAGCGCTCATGTTCCAAGACATGGTTGGAATGATGATCCAGCCAGAACCTCCAGCCGAAGATCCATCGATAATTATCGAGGATGATAGAGTGAAAACATTAAACCCTCTTCCGGCTTTATCAGCAGCCAGGGAGAAAACGATCGCCAAAGCTGCCTTTGATGACTATATAGCTCAGCAAATACGAGCTCATCAGGCAAGCGAAGCGGCTGGCCAAGTCGTCAGAACCAGACGACCTTACCCAGGCTGGTACGATCAAAGCAAGTATCCGCCGTGATATATGTTCCCCAAGTTCTATATATACAAGGGGACAGGCAGCCCGCATCCGCACGTCGCCCAGTTCAGAGCATTATGTGGCAGTACTGGAGGCGACGACAAATTGCTGCTTCGCCAGTTCATTGGCAGCTTATCAGAGACGGCGTTTGAATGGTACTCGGAGCTCCCAAATGACTCCGTCAAATCATTCACGGAAATGGAGGTTCTATTCACACAGCGGTTCGCGAGCGCACCCCGATCATGGCGTTAATCAACGCCAGGGTGAATCCATGATAGACCTGGGTTCAATACGCAATTCGGTGACGGAACCTATGGTCAAAATATGAACAACGCATAAAGGAAGCTCCGGCCGTGGGCATGTTCATAGGGACTCTCAATCCTCAAGCGACTGTATCCCAGTTTATGATGTTCTTCAAGCCGACCACCTTCCAGTCCTTGATCGACAAGATTGCCCAAATGGACCAGATGGGCCATAGGCCGTCCTCTTCATAAACGGATCCTCGGAATGAAAATGTCAAAGGGAAAGCGGCCTTCGTTACCAACACTCAACAACAGCCGAGCAACTTGAAATCGGTTGTTCGCCAAAGCAACGTTCGCCTATGCCAATCCCTCGAAGAGAAACTAGGACATCCTTACTCGTTTCCCCGTGATAAAACGAGGAGACAGTTCGAACTGGCGATGCGCAACAAACTCATCACTCTGCCGGATCCAAGACGTCCACTGTAGCCTGGTGACGCCAACAGTCCCAACTACTGCTCCTACCATAGAGTAATGGACCACCCAATTGAGGATTTCTACGTCTTCAAAAACTGGGTCGAGGACCAATACCAACAAGGGAAGTTTGCGCTGTCCGAAAACTGGAGGGTGAACCCACCGCAGAAGCACGCTCCTAAAAAGGTGGAAACACCGGGGGCATCATGCTCATTTGTAGAAGAAGCTCCGTAAGAAGTTGTCCTTTCAGCTAAAACTAAAAGAATGCTGAAGAGCCTTCAAGCATGTCCGGCGATCAGGTGGAAAAGCCCGCTGGAGCCTAAGATCATTGAGAGAATACTTAAACCATGCCGAACACCGAAAACTACTAACAATGGGCAAGACCTCCAGGCCAAGCCTTCGAAGTCTTCGAAGAAAAAGAAGAAGACCAAGAAACCCGTGCAGCCCGACGACAATCGTACGGACTTAAAAAAAATACATCGACGCACTGGAGGAATACAACCAAAGGCGCGGAACCCAGTCACACTCGAAGAGTTTCTCAACCACATACTTGAGAACGGAGATAGTAATATTAATGAGGGAAACGACTCGTCAGAAGAACCCGAGGATTATGTAGCGAGTTTTCACATGGTCTCTCAGTCATCGTTAAAAGATGAAGAAACTCCCTCGACGTCGGAAAGTAATGCAGAGGAACTGGGGGCAGGACCGGCGCCAGAATCCCTGAAACTATCAGAAGACCCAATTGACAGGCTGCTGAATGAAGCCCTTCAAAAGAGCATAGCTGACCGAGAACTTGAAACGGCCATATACGAAAAGGCCAAGCGTCAGCATCAGGATGAAGAAGCTGCGGTAAGGATGAGTCATAAAACACTCCACTCAAGACAAAGCACACCTGCTATAAACAAGGGCAGGATTAAAGCAGAGAAGTAGTTCGCCAAAGCCCTGTCAATGGGAATGAAGTTGCCTCCTCTCATGGAAAACACTCCCAGGAGTACATGCCTCGACGAAGCGGATGTACATCCGAACTGCTACTTATACCATTGGAGGGTCACACACCCCAACGAAGAGTGAAATGCCTTCAAGAAGTGGTAGCAAGGATACGTTGATCACCGGCAACACTTCAAGCGGATGAAGCGCAAAACCCATCGACAACAAAGAAGCGCAACAGACGAGCATGAAGGAACGGCTGGCAACTGTCATATGGGTCATACCAGTTCGACAAAAGGAAAATCTTAAGTTCTTACATTCGGGAGCAATTCTGAGGAAGAAATAACCCTCGCCCCTCTCTTCAAAGAATTCACCTCTGGAAAAGAAGAAGAGGAGAAGAACTGCGAGAACATTCAGCTGCGTAACCGTACATTCCCTGAAAAGAACCTTGGTCCTACAAACAAGGGTTCGAAAAAAAAAGACAAGGGGAAAGATAAAGTCCCTGAGGAAATTGCCCTCGATGATAGAGTCGTCGAAGAGCTCGCAGCCAAGGACCCGCCTAAGAAAAACAAGGTGGATTACAATGTCCTGGCACATCTGAGGAAGATACCCTCACAACTGAGCATATTGGATGCTCTCCTCCTTTCCAAAGAAGCAAGAGATTCTCTGATCAGGGTATTACAGGAGCCTGATCAGTTCCAAGCTTTCCTTGCAGAAGAAAAGATGAAGGACGAGCTGGCAGAGGCTCATATAGCTGACATCACATTCGGCGATGAAGATCTTCTCCTTGGAACGTGCGAGCACAACCGTCCTCTATATGTCACCGGGTACTGCCACAAAATTAAAATAGGGAAGATCCTGGTCGATAACGGGTCCTCCGTTAACCTTCTCAACGTGAAGGTGCTAAAGGAGATTTGCATGAACGTTCAGCACCTGGCTCGGGACAAAATTACCATCTTCGGGTTCGACTCGCAATCATCACGGACACTTGGGTCCATGATATTGACATTACGCTTTGGGATGCTCGTCACCGATATAATATTCCATGTCATTGACGCCAAGACCTTCTACAACGCCCTGCTCGGCCGGACTTGGTTACATGGGTACAACATCATCCCTTCTACACAACATCAATATATGAAGTATTTCAAAGACGGCCTCGAGTACATAGTTACAGGTGAGCTAAACCCACTCTCCGTAAATGAAGTCCACAAATATGAAGCCGCCAAGTACTTCCTACCAGACTTCGAAGACATGGAATGATGTCGTAAACCGGAGAATCAACAAAAAGACGTCGCCACTATCCCGATCTTTGGGAGCGATACCGAGGAAGATGAAGAGATAGTCTATTCGGGGCAATTCCAAGGAAACAGGCCCGGACCATCTACCCTTATTTTGGTCCTCGGCAGTGACTCTGAGGATGAGGCCAATGTAGTGTTCTCCGTCCGCCCGTCAATGCAGACTTTCATGGGAGCTGATCAGAGTTTACAAATTACCATGGTTCCGCAGTGGCATTACAGGGAACTTGATGCACTCGATACATATGGAGAGCAAGAGCTGCAGACCTTCTACGTCCCTCCTACGCGAAGAGGTGAAAATGCGATCCTCTTCTACCAATCTACGGAGACTAAAGTGGAAAAAGAAGTCTGACATGGTGCCGAACTTGTGCTTGAAAAGCTTCAACCAATCTGTCTGCCCAGATATTACACAGAGAGATTGAAAAGGCTATTAAGATGCCAAGGCGTACCCTTCAAGAAAACCGTTCGACAAGACCAGTTCTACAACAAGATTTAGGACATTCCCGGGATTCGGTGAAAGATGCCTAACGGGAAGATGGAGACAACTGTACTTGGATACGTTCGGTCCAAGAAATGGGAGCGACTCTATAGCTGCCGTGTCATAAATAACTCCGGTGGAGAAGAGAATGCTTTTCCAGATAGCGCTGATATTGAATCAGAGCGAGATCCCGTTGTAAGAATGCCATGTCCGTCATTCGAAGAACAAATTGACAAGCTAATAAGGGAAGCAGGTCAAAAGGTCCGGGATGACCACAGTCGTGAAATGGCTATTTACGAGAAAGCCAGGACGCAGCGTCTTTCTCAGCAGTCTGCGGAAAGAGAAGACGACAATGTTGATTGATCGTTTCTCGATGTGTTGTAAAATGTTATCACGATCAAGGAATTTATAGCCGCAATCAATAACGGTGTCGATGTAGCTCGTTAATGAGAACGGATCATCCACTGAGATTCATGTATTTATTCATTTTTGCTTTAGATGAATTGAAAGAAAATAGTAAGAGAATTCAAGAAAGTACTTTAAGATTTAATTGAGTTGTCATTTCAAGAAAGTATCCAATATCAATTTTAGTTATCAAGGAAATGAAGAATAGCTTGTAGGAATCGATAGGAATTAGTAGCAATGATGAATACTAATAATGACTCGTCTTATCTATTGATGAATTATAGCTAGATCGATGGCGATGAATGATGATTAAGGATCTATTGAAGAAACTAGAGTTTCTCCTTCTCTATCCCTTGTCTTTTCATTGATCATCATTCAAATCTAGCCTTTAGCAAAGAAAATCATCAATCATTTAATTCCCAAATTACAACGAAATTATCAAGAATGGTGATCTCGATCCAAATTAGGTCATTGATGATTCTTTTTCCTAAAGTTCATAATTCTCATAAGACCTAAGATTAGTTTAGGATTTCATCATCATTTGATCTACCGATTTCCTTCTATTCCTTATTAAGCGGAGATTTACTCACGCGTCATGAAAATTAAAGAATCAAGAATTAAAAATTTCATAATGCAAGAATTTAGAGAAAGCGAGAGTTAATAATTGATCACTTTTATTAAATCTTCTCAAATTTACACTTCTTAATCCGAGATTACAAGACTAAGCTCTCGATCACTCCTTTGAAAAGAGAATTTGTCGTCGATTTTTGTGTAGCTCGATCACCGTGAGACGTGGATCATTCGCGGATCTCTTACTCTTGATGACGATCGGCGTTGCGATAAAAGATCTTCGATTTCTTCGCTTGATGTAGTTCTCAACGAATCTTGATTTGGATTTTTGATTTGGATTTGAATTAGAATCACAAGTTGTGTCCCTCAACATGTGTGAGGAATTGTGTATTAATCAACAACTAATTGTGTAACCCCTCAACATTATCCCTAGGTCTCTTTATATAGCCTTCATCAATCTTCCACTAGAAGCTAGGTTAATCTTGTTAAAGAAGCTAGGTAGTTGTAGGAAAGCTTCTAGAGTAAGGTAGTTATCAAGCTTGCATAAGAAGCTTGGCTGTTGTAGGGAAGCTTCTGGAGTAAGCTAGGAAGTTTGAAGCGTCTTCAACAAGATAGGATGTTATAGGGGAGCCTCTGGAAAAGTGTCGACCGCCGACTCCCTAACTCGGCCGTGGATCCGCGACGGATCGGGCTGAATCGGCCGCGGTTCCGCAGCCATTTGAAGAGCTTGATGCATCAATTCTCTTATGTCTTCTGGTGTTGGTCTACATGTATTCAGGTGATATCTGGAATTCTAATATCTCTTCTGAATCTCTGCCAGATTTTAAGTCTTTGACTTGCTGTGTTTTATCGGCAAATTTGTGATTCCGATATCTGTCCTGAAATAATTTTCTGCACAAATTCTCAATAAAAAAGTGTTGAGATATAGAATATTATGCATGACATACTAAACATACAATTTCCTTAAAAAATGTTGAATATATATATAACACGTGGGTTGATATTTTCCAGACGAACTTGTAATATGTGTTATAAATATATCAACTATCCTTAACTGATTAGAATAATGAGGAAATTGTTATGTTACAGATTGCAATATTTTCGACCGAACAGATGCCCTTCACCCCAGCCCGTTGTGCGCTCTCATGTCACGGAAAAATCCCGATGTAGAGGCGAAAACATGGTGAAGAACGAGAATGACGTTCTAAAACAGCGAAGCGGATCCAAGAAGCCACGCAATCGAGAAAGAGTCAGCTGGAATCCGTCTTTGATGAAGAAAATGGGTTGGAAATATTCTTTCACTCGAGACAAGACAAGGAAAATATTCGACCTTGTCATTAAATATCAAATGATGATGCTCCCAGTGTTTCGGATCCCGAAAAAATAAACGAGGTCCATCACCTGGCTTATTGCTCCTACCACCGAGCAGTAGGACATCTTCTTGAAGACTGCTTCACCTTCAAAGACTGGGTCGATGACCAGTATCAGCAAGACATGTTTGCTCTATCCGACAGTTAGAGGGTAACCCCACCATGAAAGCATGAGCCAAAAGCAACCTATATTGCGAGGGTACGTCCAGATCAACATCGACCTTGGAAACGAATTCGTACCTGTCACGTGATAACATTCTCACAGGAGGAGGAACATGAGAATATAGACGACCTCTCCCAGTTCTTCACAGATAAGGATGAAGACGAGGTGATCTAAGAATTTCCACCAGTGCCAAAAGAGCTGGAAGATGGGATACACACCACGGCGGACAATCTAAGGAAAATTGACTTAGGGACAGAAAACGATCCAAGGCCAACCTTCGACAGTGAGCTGTTGTCTAAAACATAGGTGGCCACACTAAAGGACGTGCTTATGCAGTATAAAGACTGTTTCGAATGGAACTATTCCGAGATGCCGGGATTAGATCCAGAAATAACGGTGCATAAACTGGCTATATCGCCGGACGTTAAGCCAGTCAAGCAAGCGCCAAGAAGAATGCGTCTCAAACTTGAAATGAGTATCAACGCCGAAGTCAAGAAACTAATTGACTCTGGATTCATCCAAGAAGTTCAATATCCCGAATGGATCGCCAACATCGTTCCGGTAATGAAGAAAAATGGGACAGTACGCATCTGTGTGGACTTTCGGGATCTCAACAAAGGTTGTCCGAAGGATGACTTCCCAGTGCCTGTTACCGAGCTGATGATCGATAACACTTCCACTCATGAGGTCTTCTCCTTCATGGATGGATTTTCGGGGTATAATCAAATAAAGATGCATCTCGAAGACCAAAAGCATACTGCCTTCCGGACTCCGCTGGGCATATTCTACTATAAAGTGACGCCCTTCGGACTGAAGAAAGCTGGTGCTACCTACCAGAGGGCCATGACAAAGATCTTCCATGACCTCATACATGAGATTGTTGAATGTTATATCGACGACCTCGTGGTGAAAAGAAAATCGTACGAAGAGCACTGGGAGCATTTGAAAATAGTGTTCCAGCGTCTTCGGAAATATAATTTGAAGATTAACCCTGATTGTCCGCTATTTTCTGTACGTGCGTTTTAAAAATTAAGAATACCGCGATCAAGACGGTGTCGCTTGGTAGATAACCGGTTGAGTACGAGTCGATCCACAGGGAAATGGTGTTCTTTTCTATAAGTTCTAACGAGTTAAGTCCTATTTGTGGTAGGTTTTGTTTTAAGATCTAAGAATGAGATTAAATTGATTTAAAGTCTTGCAAGGGTTAGAATTAGGTTAGTTTGAAATATAGATTCTTCTCACTGCTAACAATGCCCTAGTTAAGAGTATATGTGCTAGGGTAATAGTCAACAACGGGGATTAGCACGACTAGAAAGAAACGTAGTTTCTTCTTTTTGGTCCTTGTCCGTCCGTTCTTAACTCTTAGCCCTAACCTCCGGTTAATTCAACCACAACCGGTCTAACTAGGGAATCACCGCTATCATGTATGATAGGGTGCCGTAGTGAGCGATGTGTGGTTGAATTAAAGGGAGTCCATATTAATTAAAATTATAAGGGCAAGGAAAGGAGCGAGAGAGATTTCCTTCTCTCAAACCTTCCCTATCCTAACCCTAACAGGTGAGGAATTACTCACTCATTAGGAAGTTCACAATAAAATTCATTTTTATAATTTTTATATTAGAAAACTAAATTACAGATTATAAAAGAACAGATAAAAATTGCAAGAATTAAATTCAGATAATAAAAGAATGCGAGATAAAAATTAAAATACCTTTATTGATGACCTCTCAACAAGTGCATTACAACTGGAATTAAAATTTTAATCTAAAAATTAAAAAGAGGCATGCCTTCATTTCGCTTTTGGCTTTCCTATTTATAGATAGAAAAAACCCTAGGTTACAATTTGATCCACATTTGAATTTACAAGACTACACTAAGAAAGCCGGGTCAAAGCACCGACACCCACCGACACACGCACCGACACGTGCACTATATGGCCGCGGAACCGCGGCAGGAATGCATGTTTGGCCGCGGTTCCGCGGCTAATTGGTAAGATCATGGGTTTCACTTCTCAGGGTTGCTTTATGTTGCTTTTTTCCTTCTGTTTTCTTCACTTGGTTCCTCAGAATCTCTTCTACTTTCTTCTAGATATCCAACAGTGCAGATGATGTGGACTTTTACCGTGAGCTTCGCGTTTGAAATCTTGAATCTTGTGCTGCCCTTGTGCTTTGTGCATTGAACTGTCTACTGATCTTCATTTGTTCCTGGAACTGGTAGGCGGCATTATACGGATTCCTCTATTGTTGGTCGTAGTCTCACATTTGTAGTGTCTTTTCATGAATTTCACTGTAATGATCTGAGAACCTGTAACCTGCAACTATTTAGCAGACATGGATCAAAAGCACCTATTTATATGTAATGTGATTAAGAATGGGCGATATAATAATACAAAATTCTGATATGAACAAATACCCCCAAACTTATCTTTTGCTCGTCCCGAGCAAAGCCAATTTTATTCTCAAAAAATTCTTACCTCACTTTCGCAGGGAACGCGATTGCACTGAGCTCGTGCAACAAGCCGTTAAACCTCTAGGTGTCCCTAGTAGGAGGAGTGTTGTCTCCTGAGGGTTTTCAGCGGATACTACCCACAAAATCCGATCAATTTGGCCTGTTGACTTTCATTCTTCAATTCGATATTCTAGCAAGAAATTCTATTATCTTCGACTTAGAAATCATCAATCCGTATTTTTCACACTCACTTTTTATTTAACTTAAGATCGTATATGTTCTGTAAATTTATTAAGCTTTCAGCATCTTTTGAATTTTCCTTCTAAGGTTCCATCTCAACTTAGGAATTTTTATCATCTCTGCTGAAGGTATAAGCCCTATCTTTCATTCCTATCTCTCATCCAAACCCCAATCATATACCTCTACGTGTGTGTATGCATCACCCCTACACTTGGAAATTCAATTCAAGCTATCATACTCTTGTCCATCTTCCAAAATACTTTTAGTTGGTGAATTTTAGATGAAATTGTTCATACATTCTTCATGCAACCGTTAATACTTCTTGAGGTACTAAACGACCAATTACAAAATGTGCTTGCGCATTTAGGCGTAATTCCTCGTCTTGCAATACCTAAGGCTTAGCAGTGACTCCCAAATCAATTGGTCTAAGGCACTAGGTGATAAAGCACCCTCGCTATATTTTTATTTATGCAGCCTTAAGTAATTAAAAAACCAGTGTTCATTTTTTTATCTCTTTATTCACACTTGTACTTTTATTTTATTTTCCTTCATACTAAGGATTTTAGAAAAGAGCATTTCAAGGATCCTCTACTATCCTAAGTTTCAAGGTGCGTGTATGTGCTAGTTGTAGGGTATATATTTTCAAAATTTAGACTTAAGGTTCGGAATTATTTTTCAGACTTACACTTCAAATAAAAATTTCAATACTCATCCCTTATTTTGACTTAGCCCAAGAACTAAACTCAAAATTTGCCTATTTCTAAATAAACTACAAGGACATATATTCTCTACAGTTAAACTTTAAGAAAGATTATTTTTAGGGTTTTTAATTTACTAAGTTTAGGATATAGTTTTTCCTACTATTCAACCGCCATGTTGAACTTAAGTCAAATATGGCCAAAATTGAATTTTTTAATTTTTATAATTTTTAAAAAAAATTCAATTTTTATTGATTTTATTTTTCTTATATATATTTTTTTTTCATTTTTAATTTTTATATTTTTTCATTATAAAGATGCAATGCGGAATTAAATATGCAAAGAAAGAAGAAACAAATATGTACCAAAAAAATTAAAATATGCAATGCAATGATAACTATTTACAAACCACCTCCACCCCCAAACTTATCAAAAGCAGTGCCCTCACTGCTCATGGCATCGCCATCTTCTCGAACATGAACGGGAACGTTCCTCTCTAGCCAGCAGGGTGGTCATGCCTTTCTCTATACCTGTCACTCGCTGATCCAGGTTGGTCACCATCCCTATCAATCTGTCTATCCCCCTAGTGGCTCTCCTAAGTAAACGTACTTATGCTGCGGGAGTAAGCTCTTCCTCGCTCGCTGTTGAGCTGGAGCTGGGTGTCTTGGCGGGTACGTCCTCGGCCGGCTCGGTGCGCGACCATACATCATTTAAGCGTGTGTAGGACGTGAATACGCCCTCAAGTAGATGTCTAATGGGGATACCTCCATGCATATAAAACTCTAATTCCTCCACAGGGAGGAAATGGCGACACAGTTGTGTCACCAATATAGGGCATGGATAATTGGCAGCCCTCTTGCCCGCATTAATGGAGTGAAGTAATACCGTGCACATATCATAGCTGGGTTTCTAGTCATCAAAGTGTGCACGATATGATGGGATGGTGTGAAAAATGCCGTATTGTGCGAACTGCCAAAAATATTATTTTGTGCCCAACGGCACACAGTTAATACATTCGCAAATAGGGTTCTAGCCTGGATGCCCTTGCGTGGCTCCCTCGAACAGTCATTACCCATCAAGGGTAGGTAGTCCTCAAATCTAAGGGGTTGATCGTGAATAGGTAGTCTAGGTATTAAGGTGACTTCATGGATGAAGTCCCTATCGATTATTATTTCCCTATCCCCCCCAAATTAATCTAATATAACCATGTTGTGAGAGGCAACCATCCTCCATGCACTCATAAAAATGGTTTACAAGATCCGGAAGCGCGAAGGAGTTTGGATGGTTAAAAAGTAAGAAGTTCCACCCACGCCTCCGGATCTCATCACCGAAATAGCTACCATAGATCGTGTGTGCAAACATTTGTGAGAAATCTCTTTCAAATTGCAACGCGGGTGCCATCACAGAGAGCTAATTTGAATTTTTTTAATTTTTAATAGAGAGGGAAAGGAAGTGCAAACCTCCTCTGAAGTTTTCAGAGGGCGACGACACCAACAGGCGGAGGATGCGCGGCACAGAGCAGGGTTCGGTGGCGGTTGCGCGGCGGGATCGGGCGATCTCTCTGCAGAAACGAAGCGGCGGCTAGGGTTTGAGGAAATGAGAGATTAGGGTTATGAAAATTCAGAAGAGGGGTCGGGTTTTATTTATAGGGGTTGTTTTTGGTTATTTGTAAAAAGGTCCTCTTAAAAAGAGGAATTTATTTGTAATTTTTTTTAATTTTTATTTATTATTTATTAAAACTGAAAATTTACAAAAATACCCCCAAAAATTGAAATTTTTTTATTTTTATTTTTTATTTTCAATTTTTTATTTTGTTTTTATATAATTACATGTGGTACATATCCCCAAACTTATTTGAAAAAGTGTTTCCACTGTTTATGGCTGGATAACCGAAATTTGGGGGTAGATGGAGGAAGATCAGTCAATGTAAATCGGCTCTTGCAACAGCAGGAGCTCCTTCGAAGGGTCCGCAGTGAGGAACGGTTTAAGTCTATGTCCGTTCAACTTGAATAGTGAACCGTCCTCAGGATTTTCTAAATCGACCGCACCGTGCGGATATACGGTGCGTACCAAAAATGGCTCTTTCCATCGAGATCTAAGCTTGCCGGGATGGAAATATAGCCGGGTGTCGTAAAGTAAAACCTGTTGACCAGGTTTGAAAGTTTTGAGCATAAGATGTTTATCGTGAAACACCTTCGTTCGGTTTTTGACGACAACCGCGTTCTCGTAAGTTTCATCCCGAAGCTCGTTCAATTCATTTAATTGCAGCTTTCTATGGCTGCCCGCATCTCCGAGAGATAAATTCAACTCTTTTATTGTCCAAAATGCTCGATGCTCAATTTCAACTGGAAGGTGGCAAGCCTTTCCATAAACAAGCCTATACGGAGACATGTCAAGATCGGTCTTATAGGCAGTATGAAATGCCCAAAGGGCATCAATAAGTTTTAGAGACCAATCTTTACGGTGTTTGGAAACCGTTTTCTCCAATATCTGTTTAATTTTCCGATTTGAAATATCGGCTTGCCCATAAGTTTGGGGATGATAGGGCGTTGATAGCTTGTGATTAATGGAATATTTCCGCATTAAGGACTCGAAAGTTCTATTACAGAAATGAGTTCCATTATCGCTGATAATTGCGCAGGGATGCCCAAACCGAGAGAAAATGTTTTCTTTGAGGAACCTAACGACAACCTTGTTGTCATTAGTCCGGCTAGGCGCAGCCCCGACCCATTTAGAAAGATAATCAACAGCAAGAAGAATATACACGTTCCCAAAAGAATTGGGAAACGGTCCCATAAAATCTATCCGCCAAACATCAAAAATTTCCACAACCAATATTGGTAGGAGCGGCATTTCGTTTCTCCTAGATATCCGACCTAAGTGTTGGCACCGGGAGCATGTCTTGCAGTAATCATGTACGTCTTTAAAAAGTTGAGGCCAGTAGAAGCCACACTGCAAGATCTTTTCGGCTGTCTTTTAGGGCCAAAATGCCCTCCATACGCTTGATCGCAGCAAAAAGACAGCATGCTCTTAAACTCATTGTCGGGGACACACCGACGAATGATTTGGTCGGGACAATATTTGAATAGATATGGTTCATCCCAGTAAAAAAATTTTACCTAGGATAGGAATCGGAGTCTGTCCGGATTCGACCATTCATTTGGTATAAGTACGGTGGCCAAATAATTCACAATATCTGCGAACCAAGGTTCGCATGATACAGTCAAGAGCTGCTCATCTGGAGAAACGTCTTTTATAGGAAATTGAAGCGTCGGCGAAGAAGGGAGGTGTGAAAGATGGTCGGTGACTACATTTTCGCATCCTCTTTTGTCTCTGATGACAAAGTCAAACTCTTGTAGTAGGAAGATCCAACGTATCAGCCGAGATTTAGCGTCCTTCTTCGCAAAAAGATAGCGAAGGGCTGAATGGTCAGTGTATATGATGACTGGAGAGCCGATTAAGCAGGGCCTGAACTTTTCTAATGCAAACACAACAGCTAAGAATTCCTTCTCGGTTGTTATGTAATTTAATTGGGCCTCGTTCAATGTTCGACTAGCGTAATAGATCACATGTGGCATCTTATCGATGTGCTGTCCAAGGACAACACCAATGGCAAAATCAGATGCATCGCACATAATCTCAAATGGATGCGTCCAGTCAGGAGATGAAAGAATCGGAGCAGAAGTAAGTGAGTTTTTCAATGACTCGAACGCCTTCATACAGCTCAAGTCGAAATCAAATGCGGTGTCCTTGGCCAACAAAAGAGTCAAGGGTCTAGCAATCTTGCTAAAATCCTTGATGAACCATCTATAGAAACCGGCATGGCTAAGGAAGGCTCGAATGTCTCGGACGCATTTGGGAGGAGGGAGATTGGAAACGACTTCAATCTTAGTTTTATCTACCTCAATGCCATTTTGCGAGATGATATGTCCTAAGACAATACCTTCTCGTACCATGAAGTGGCACTTCTCCCAGTTTAAAGTAAGGTTCTTATCCTTACTGGGTAAGGACTGCGTCTAAATGTAGCAAACACTCATTAAAGTAGTCGCCGAAAATGGAGAAATCATCCATGAAGATCTCCAAGAATTTTTCCACCATGTCTGAAAAAATACCCATCATACACCGCCGGAAGGTAGCGGGTGCATTGCATAACCCAAAGGGCATGCGGCGGTAAGCAAACGTACCGAAAGGACAAGTGAATGTGGTCTTGTCTTGGTCCTTTTCGGCGATGGGAATTTGATTATAGCCGGAGTAGCCATCCAAAAAGCAATAAAACTCATGCCCAGCCAATCGTTCTAGCATTTGGTCAATAAAAGGTAATGGAAAGTGGTCTTTCCGTGTCGCGGCGTTGAGTTTTCTATAATCGATGCATACTCGCCACTCAGTTTGGGTGCGAGTAGGTATTAACTCATTTGCCTCATTAGTTATGACTGTTATGCCCGATTTCTTTGGGACAACGTGAATGGGGCTAACCCACTGGCTATCAGAGATAGGGTAAATGATACCACTATCAAGACATTTTACGATCTCCTTTTTAACAGCCTCCTTCATGACTGGGTTGAGTCGTCTCTGTGGATCCCTTGCTGGCTTGGCATCATCCATCATATGGATATGATGTTCAACAATTAGGGGACTAATCCCCTTGATGTCCGCCAAAGTCCAGCCAAAAGCTTGCCGATTGCTTTGTAAGACCGTTAAAAGGGCTTTCTTTTGCTCGGGGGCTAGAGAAGCCGAGATGATAACAGGAAGGGTCTCATTCTCACCTAAGTAAGCGTATTTATGGTGAGACGACAATAGCTTGAGTTTGAGTGTTGGAGGCGAAACAATTGAAGGTAAAATCGGTGAAATTGTCTCAAACTCGAAGGATTCCAACAGAGGTTCAAAACGAGTGTAAGCAACCGAGTCAGATGGTTCAGCTAACTCATCCGAAAATTCAAAGGATTCAAACTCGGGTTGTGATTGGTCGAGATCGTTCGAGAATTTGAAACACCCGTAGTCATTATCGGGTGTGAAAGCAATATCAGGTTCAAGGAGGAACGCACTAGTGGCGTCAAAATTGCTGTGATCGAACAGAAATTTCTCGAGCTCACAGTCCTCCTGGGTGATCTCTTGGATCGAGCAAATATCAAGTATATTAGCATTAGGTTCGGAGGGCTGATTCCTCAATTTAAAAATGTTGAGCTCAATTGTCATGTTTCCAAAAGATAGGTTCATCGAACCATTTCGACAATTGATCACCGTATTAGAACTTGAAAGGAATGGTCGATCGAGTATCACCGGAATTTGACTCCGGGGGTTAGCTACAGGCTGTGTGTCCATAACAATGAAATTAACGGGGAATATGAAGTCCCCTACTTTAATCAACACATCCTCTAACTCACCCCAAGGATTGGTGATAGATCGGTCGGCCATTTGGAGAGTACAATGTGTGGGTTTCAACTCTCCAACGCCTAATTGCTCATATACCGAATAGGGAAGCAGGTTAACACTGGCACCAAGATCTAAAATTGCACGGTTGATGTTCTTATCTCCAATAGTTATTGAAATTGTAGGACAGCCAGGGTCCTTTCGTTTTTGAGGTAAAGGTTGGGTAAGAGCATCACTTACTGCACTAGCCAAGAAAACTTTCTTAGGTACCTGTGATTTCCTCTTCTTGGTGCATAAGTCCTTCAAGATTTTAGCGTAAGAAGGGACTTGTTGGATTGCATCCAAGAGGGGAATGTTAATGCTAACCTGTTTAAATAACTCCATAATCTTCTCCATTTATGGAGTTTGTTTATTGGATCTAAACCTGTTTGGAAATGGAATATTTTGAAAATTTGTTGAGTCCAATGTTTGTGGAGGAGATTGCGGAGTTGGAACGGATCCCAGTGTTGGTGTTTTCGTGGAGTGAGATGTGGGTCCGTTCGGAGTAGTAGAAGAGTTAGAGCCTTGTGAAGAATGGGGAACAGGCTTTGAAGATGAAGAAGATGAAGATGAAGAAGATGAAGATGAAGATGATGAAGAAGAAGAGGCAGCCGGGGTGTCATCATTAGTGCCAACATTGTTGTGCAACATCCTTCCAGATCTCAATGTAGTCACGGCACTCACATTATGATTTTGTTGTTCTTAGGCAACATGTGCATTTTGTGGGTGACCAGGATTTGGCAGTAGTTGAGATGGAAGCTTCCCCTTCTCTCGCTCGCTTGAAGATGCATTCAGTTGTGCAATCTGGGCTTCAATGGTTTTGATACTTTGCCCATGTGATGCAGTGTGTGACACCAAAGACTAAATGGAAGACTGGATGTTGGCTGAGAATTGAGTTGATTGTTTTAAAAACGCCTCCAGACTTCGTTCTAGCGAGGAAACCTTATCGTTATTTGGCTGAAAAAAATTGTTTTGAGGAAAAGAGTTGTTTGGTGCAAAATTGTTCGTTTGATTTGGTTAAGGTTGGGGTTGGAAAGATTGATGATATTGAGTTTTTTGAGGGGCTTGTTGTTGAGGAGGAGGCCTCTGGAAATTGTTGTTGTCTTGGAATTGTTGTTGATTCCAAGCAAATTGGGGTGGTTCCTCCAATCAGGATTTAAGTTGAAGAGTATGGATCATTTTTTTGTCTTTGCTGAAAGGCAGCATTGACTTGATCATGTCCTTGAGTAGGTGGGTTGTAAGGACACTCTTCAGTCAAATGGGACGGATCCGAACAACAAGCGCATATAGTGCGAGGGGGTAAAGCGGGGGCAGGAGAAGGCGATGAGAATTTGCTCTCAATTGCTTCTATTTTTCGTGTAATTGCTGCCATTTCGGCCTTCATTGCAATTGACATATCAAGTTGATGAACGCCTGCCCTAGACGGACCGGATGAAGTAGATAAAGTAGACAAAGTGGTCTGTCTAGTGCTTTCCCACTGAAGTGTTTGTTCAGCAAGATCGTCGAGAAATTGCCAAGCTTCCTCGTCAGATTTGGTTAGGAAGTGACATTGACAATTGGTTTCCAGCAACTGCTTAGTTGCTCGGTTCAGTCCTTCATATAAAGTTTGGCAAAGTTGCCATCTCTCAATACCGTGATGAGGGCACTGAATAAGAAAATATTTGAATCGTTCGAAATACTTCCAAAAAGGTTCGGAAGGAAGCTGAGAAAATTGGTTAATTTCATTACGTATTCTCGCGGTCTTATGATGTGGGTAAAACTTTTTAAGAAATGCCTTAACAAACTCTTCCCAACTGTTTATAGAATGCGATGCAGTACTATATAGCCACTTTTCAGTTAGGTCACATAGAGTGAAGGGAATGACTCGTAGCCTTATAGCATCATCGGAAAGTTGGGTGGTATTCATCATTGCACAAACATTCTGGAATTTGTTAATGAAGATATAGGCATCTTCGGATTCCATCCCGTGAAATTTGGGCAACATATTGATGAAGTGGAGCTTAATTTCGAAATTATCCCCATTAGCCGGCGGTAGTGAAAGACAAGTAGGAAGTGCGAAGCAGGTGGGATAGAAACGATCCTGGAGCGCGATTCGCTGTGGCGCTTCAACAGGAGGTTGTTGTGGGGTTATTCGTACCCAGTTGAGGTGGAATCAGTCCCGAGGTAGGTAAAAGGTTGTTAGGATTGAATCCTGACATCGCTTTAGAAGATGATGAATGTGAAGATGAAGGTAAAGATGAAAAATAAGTGGAGGGAGTTTCAACTTAGGAGTCGAACGTGTCGTCAGTAGCGACTAACGAGACACGGACTAAACGGCCACTAGTGTCCCTAGTCCAACTGGACATACACTAACGAGTTATAGTGCATTCAAACGTAGAATGTGAGGGTAAGAAAACGTCAATGGGGAAATGTGAATGAAGGTTGGGTGCAATGGAATTCTAGCGACAAATGGCAAGTTTTTGTAAAAATTTTGTTTTGTATTTTTTTTTATAAAGAGTTTTGCAAAAGATTTTGTACGGAACTACGACACACTTTCAAGCAATCACAATTTAAACATGCGCAATCAAGCCAAGAGCTAGGGTCTCCTAGGTCAACTAGACTGCTCCTAACTGGTCCAAAGCGACAAGTTGTGAGATATCCCTCAAATCGCCTCTTCACCGCCAATTGTGGCCAGGTAAGCACAAGTGAAGAAAGGAGGGTTCCGCTCACGAATCACCGTGAGACGGGACTTTTAAAGTTACCTTTCTCACTTGTCTAGCCTAGGCACTACAAAGTCAGGTTTAGATAAACGACTGAATGTCCACAACCTTCCTCTGTCCTAATGAGTGCGACAGTCCTTAATTGGCTGGGTCTAGATATTTTTTAATTAGCTCAAGGGTGATGCATATGCTTTTTTGTGATTTCTGGGGTCTTAGGAAGGGTAATGAAATCCCCACCCAATATGAGTTGGTGTTATAGCCCCTTAGATTCCGTTTTAAATATGCAAAGCAGTTAACACACAAAATCTAAAACACTTGCCAAAAAAATTTCTTTTTATTTGCGGCGTGAAGAATCCTGCACATAAATGATTTATTAGAGAGGGAGAAGAAGTTTTGCGCAAAGAACCCTGCATGAAAAATTTTCAGTGGAGATCAGGGGGTAGGAGGAGAAAAAGTATACTCACAGAGAGTTTTAAAATAGGTGAAGTCACCTGTTTGACCGCGGTTCCGCGTTCAAACCCCTACTTTAGTCGCGGTTCCACGGTGGTTCAGTTGGATCAGGCCGTCAAAACTTTTCTGTGTGCTGTTATGGTTCTCCTCTGTTTGTTCAGATCCTCTGTTTCTTGATTTTTTCACTAGGCTTGCTCCAGATCTGAATCAGTCCGTCTTCTTTTCCTGCACAATTCACACAAAACCAATCAAAAATAACAAGATGATTTTTTTTTGTGTATTTTTTATTTATTTTTTTTATTTTTTATTTAATTAACCCGAAATTACAAAAAGAAATAAACTATCGTTTCCCCGGCAACGGCGCCATTTGATTGTTCGCTATTTTCTGTACGTGCGTTTTAAAAAGAAAGAATACCGCAATCAAGACGGTGTCGCTTGGTAGATAGCCGGTTGAGTACGAGTCGATCCACAGGGAAATGGTGTTCTTTTCTTTAAGTTCTAACGAGTTAAGTCCTATTTGTGGTAGGTTTTGTTTTAAGATCTAAGAATGAGATTAAATTGATTTAAAGTCTTGCTAGGGTTAGGATTAGGTTAGTTTGAAATATATATTCTTCTCACTGCTAACAATGCCCTAGTTAAGAGTATAGGTGTTAGGGTAATAGTCAACAACGGGGATTAGCACGACTAGGAAGAAACGTAGTTTCTTCCTTTTGGATCTTGTCCGTCCGTTCTTAACTCTTAGCCCTAACCTCCGGTTAATTCAACCACAACCGGTCTAACTAGGGAATCACCGCTGTCATGTAGGATAGGGTGCCATAGTGAGCAATGTGTGGTTGAATTAAAGGGAGTCCATATTAATTAAAATTAGAAGGGAAATGAAAGAGTGAGAGAGATTTCATTCTCTAAAATCATCCCTATCCTAACCCTAACAAGTGAGGAATTACTCACTCATTAGGAAGTTCACAATAAAATTCATTTTTATAATTTTTACATTAGAAAACTAAATTACAGATAATAAAAGAACAGATAAAAATTGCAAGAATTAAATTCAGATAATAAAAGAATGCGGGATAAAAATAAAAATACCTTTATTGATGACCTCTCAACAAGTGCATTACAACTGGAATTAAAATTTTAATCTAGAAATTAAAAAGAGGCATGCCTTCATTTGGCTTTTGGCTTTCCTATTTATAGATAGAAAAACCGTAGGTTACAATCTGATCCACATTTGAATTTACAAAACTACCCTAAGAAAGCCGGGTCAAAGCACCGACATCCACCGACACACGCAACGAAACGTGCACTATATGGCCGCGGAACCGGGCAGGAAGGCATGTTTAGCCGCGGTTCCGCTGCCAATTGGTAGGATCATGGGTTCCACTTCTCAGGGTTGCTTCATGTTGCTTTTTCCTTCTATTTTCTTCACTTGGTTCCTCAGAATCTCTTCTACCTTCTTCAAGATTTCCAACAGTGCAGATGATGTGGACTTTTACCGTGAGCTTCGCGTTTGAAATCTTGAATCTTGTGCTGCCCTTGTGCTTTGTGCATTGAACTGTCTACTGATCTTCATTTGTTCCTGGAACTGGTAGGCGGCATCATACGAATTCATCTATTGTTGGTCGTAGTCTCACATTTGTAGCGTCTTTTCATGAATTTCACTGTAATGATCTAAGAACCTGTAACCTGCAACTATTTAGCAGACATGGATCAAAAGCACATATTTATATGAAATGTGATTAATAATGGGCGATATAATAATGCAAAATTCTGATATGAACAAATACCCCCAAACTTATCTTTTACTCGTCCCGAGCAAAGCTAATTTTATTCTCAAAAAATTCTAACCTCACTTTCGCAGGAACGCGATTACACTGAGCTCGTGCAATAAGCCATTAAACCTCTAGGAGTCCCTAGTAGGAAGAGTGTTGTCTCCTTAGGGTTTTCAGCGGATACTACCCACAAAATCCGATCAATTTGGCCTGTTGACTTTCATTCTTCAATTCGATATTCTAGCAAGAAATTCTATTATCTTCGACTTAGAAATCATCAACCCGTATTTTTCACACTCACTTTTTATTTAACTTAAGATCGTATATGTTCTGAAAATTTATTAAGCTTTCAGCATCTTTTGAATTTTCCTTCTAAGTTTCCTTCTCAACATAAGAATTTTTATCATCTCTACTGAAGGTATAAGCCTTATCTTTCATTCATATCTCTCATCCAAACCCAAATCATATACCATTACGTGTGTGTATGTATCACCCCTATACTTGAAAATTCAATTCAAGCTATCATACTCTTGTCCATCTTCCAAAATACTTTTAGTTGGTGAATTTTAGATGAAATTGCTCACACATTCTTCATGCGGCCGTTAATATTTATTGAGGTACTAAACGACCGATTACAAAATGTGCTTTCGCATTTAGGCGTAATTTCTC
Organism: Agapanthus africanus; assembly: GCA_030015575.1. Lineage (NCBI taxonomy): Eukaryota > Viridiplantae > Streptophyta > Magnoliopsida > Asparagales > Amaryllidaceae > Agapanthus > Agapanthus africanus. The sequence continues at coordinate 758,979,849 of CM057340.1, forward strand.
GTCTTGCAATACATAAGGCTTAGCAGTGACTCCCAAACCAGTTGGTCTAAGGCACTTTGTGATAAAGCACCATCGCTATATTTTTATTTATGCAGCCTTAAGTAATTACAAAACCAATGTTCATTTTTTTCTCTTTATTCACATTTGTACTTTTATTTTATTTTCCTTCATAGTAAGGATTTTAGACAAGAGCATTTCAAGGTATCCTCTACTATCCCAAGTTTCAAGGTGCGTGTATGTGCTAGCTGTAGGGTATATATTTTCAGAATTTAGAGTTAAGGTTCGGAATTATTTTTCACACTTACACATCAAATAAAAATTTCAATACTCTTCCCTTATTTTGACTTAGCCCAAGAACTGAACTCAAAATTTGCCTATTTCTAAATAAACTACAAGGACATATATTTTCTACAGTTAAACTTTAAGAAAGGTTATTTTTGGGGTTTTTAATTTACTAAGTTTAGGATCTAGTTTTTCCTACTATTCAACCGCCATGTTGAACTTAAGTCAAATATGGCCAAAATTGAATTTTTCAATTTTTATAATTTTTAAAAATTTTTCAATTCTTATTGATTTCATTTTTCTTATATATCTTTTTATTTTCATTTTTAAATTTTATATTTTTTTCATTATAAAGATGCAATGCGGAATTAAATATGCAAAGAAAGAAGAAACAAATATGTACAAAAAAATTAAAATATGCAATGCAATGATAACTGTTTACAAACCACCTCCACCCCAAAACTTATCAAAAGCAGTGCCCTCACTGCTCATGGCCTCGCCGTCCTCTCGAACGGGAACGGGAACATTCCTCTTTAGCCAGCATGGTGGTCATGCCGTGCTCTATACCTGTCACTCGCTGATCCAGATTGGTCACCATCCCTATCAATCTGTTTATCCCCCTAGTGGCTCTCCTAAGTAAACATGCTTGTGCTGCGGGGGTAACCTCTTCCTTGCTCGTGGTTGAGCTGGAGCTGGGTGTCTTGGCCGGTACATCTTCGGCCGGCTCGGTGCGCGACCATACATCATTTAAGCGTGTGTAGGACGTGGATACGCCCTCAAGAAGATGTCTAATGGGAATATCTCCATGCATATAAAACTCAAATTCCTCCACAGGGAGGAAATGGCGACACAGTTGTGTCACCAACATAGGGCATGTATAATTGGCAGCCCTCTTGCCCGCACCAATGGAGTGAAATAATACCGTGCACATATCATAGCTGGGGTTTATAGTCATCAAAGTGTGCACGATATGGAGGGATGGTGTGAAAAATGTCGTATTGTGCGAACTGCCAAAAATATTATTTTGTGCCCAACGGCACACAGTTAATACATTCGCAAATAGGGTTCTAGCCTGGATGCCTTTGCGTGGCTCCCTCGAACAGTCATTACCCATCTAGGGTAGGATGTCCTCAAATCTAAGGGGTTGATCGTAAATAGGTAGTCTTGGTATTAAGGTGACTTCATGAATGAAGTCCCTATTGATTATTATTTCCTTATCCCCCCAAATTAATCTAATATAACCATGTTGTGAGAGGCAACCATCCTCCATGCACTCATAAAAACGGTTTACAAGATCCGGAAGCGCGAAAGAGTTTGGATGGTTAAAAAGTAAGAAGTTCCACCCACGCCTCCGGATCTCATCACCGAAATAGCTACCATAGATCGTGTGTGCAAACATTTATGAGAAATCTCTTTCAAATTGCAACGTGGGTGCCATCGCAGAGAGCTAATTTGAAATTTTTTAATTTTTAACATCGAGGGAAAGGAAGTGCAAACCTCCTCTGAAGTTTTCAGAAGGCGACGACACCAACAGGCGGCGGATGCGCGGCACAGAGCAGGGTTCGGCGGCGGTTGCGCGGCGGGATGGGGCGATCTCTCTGCAGAAACGAAGCGGCGGCTAGGGTTTGAGGAAATGAGAGATTAGGGTTATGAAAATTCAGAAGAAGGGTCGGGTTTTATTTATAGGGGTTGTTTTTGGTTATTTGTAAAAAGGTCCTCTTAAAAAGGGGAATTTATTTGTAATTTTTTTTATTTTTATTTATTATTTATTAAAACTGAAAATTTACAAAAATACCCCCAAAAATTGAATTTTTTTAAATTTTTTTTTTCAATTTTTTTTATTTTGTTTTTATATAATTACAAGTGGTACATACCCCCAAACTTATTTGAAACAGTGTTTCCACTATTTATGGCTGGATAACCGAAATTTAGGGATAGATGGAGGAAGATCAGTTAATGTAAATCAGCTCTTGCAACAGCTGGAGCTCCTTCGAAGGGTCCGCAGTGAGGAACGGTTTAAGCCTATGTCCGTTCACCTTGAATAGTGAACCGTCCTCAGGATTTTCTAAATCGACCGCACCGTGCGGATATACGGTGCGTACCAAAAATGGCTCTTTCCGTCGAGATCTAAGCTTGCCGGGATGGAAATGTAGCCGGGTGTCGTAAAGTAAAACCTGTTGACCAGGTTTGAAAGTTTTGGGCATAAGGTGTTTATCGTGAAACACTTTCGTTCGGTTTTGACGACAACCGTGTTCTCGTAAGCTTCATCCCGAAACTCGTTCAATTCATTTAATTGCAGCTTTCTATGGCTGCTCGCATCTCCGAGAGATAAATTCAACTCTTTTATTGCCCAAAATTCTCGAAGCTCAATTTCATCTTGAAGGTGGCAAGCCTTTCCATAAACAAGCCTATACGGAGACATGCCAATATCGGTCTTATAGGCACTACGAAATGCCCAAAGGGCATCAATAAGTTTTAGAGACCAATCTATACGTTTTTTGGAAACCGTTTTCTCCAATATCTGTTTAATTGGCCGATTTGAAATCTCGACTTGCCCATAAGTTTGGGGATGATAGGGCGTTGATAGCTTGTGATTAATGGAATATTTCCGCATTAAGAACTCGAAAGTCCTATTACAAAAATGAGTTCCATTATCGCTGATAATTGCGTGGGGGTGCCCAAACCGAGAGAAAATGTTTACATTGAGGAACCTAACGACAACCTTGTTTTCATTAGTCCGGCTGGGCACAGCCTCGACCCATTTAGAAACATAATCAACAGCAAGAAGAATACACACGTTCCCAAAAGAATTGGGAAACGGTCCCATAAAATCTATCCCCCAAACATCAAAAATTTCCACAACCAATATCGGTTGGAGCGTCATTTCGTTTCTCCTAGATATCCGGCCCAAGTGTTGGCACCGGGAGCATGTCTTGCAGTAATCATGTGTGTCTTTAAAAAGTTGTGGCCAGTAGAAACCACACTGCAAGATCTTTTCGGCTGTCTTTTTAGGGCCAAAATGCCCGCCACATGCTTGATCATGGCAAAAAGACAGCACGATCTTAAACTTATTGTCGGGGACACACCGACGAATGATTTGGTCGGGACAGTATTTGAATAGATATGGTTCATCCCAGTAAAAATGTTTTACCTGGGATAGGAATCGGAGTCTGTCCTAATTCGACCATTCATTTGGTATAAGTCCGGTGGCCAAATAATTCACAATATCTGCGAACCAAGGTTCGCATGATACAGCCAAGAGCTGCTCATCTAGAGAAACATCTTTTATAGAAAATTGAAGCATCGGCGAAGAAGGAAGGCGTGAAATATGGTCGGCGACTACGTTTTTGCATCCTCTTTTGTCTCTGATGACAAAGTCAAACTCTTGTAGTAGGAGGATCCAATGTATCAGCCGAGATTTAGCGTCCTTTTTCGCAAAAAGATGGCGAAGGGCTGAATGGTCAGTGTATATGATGACTGGAGAGCCAATTAAGTAGGGCCTGAACTTTTCTAATGCAAACACAACAGCTAAGAATTCCTTCTCGGTTGTTGTGTAATTTAATTGTGCCACGTTCAAGGTTCGACTAGCGTAATAGATCATATGCGGCATCTTATCGATGTGCTGTCTAAGGACAGCACCAATGGAAAAATCAGATGCATCGCACATAATCTCAAATGGATGCGTCCAGTCAGGAGATGAAAGAATCGGAGCAGAAGTAAGTAAGTTTTTCAATGACTCGAACGCCTTCATACAGCTCGAGTCGAAATCAAATGCGGTGTCCTTGGCCAACAAAAGAGTCAAGCGTCTAGCAATTTTGCTAAAATCCTTAATGAACCGTCTATAGAAACCTGCATGGCCAAGGAAGGCTCGAATGTCTCGGACGCATTTTGGAGGAGGGAGATTGGAAATGACTTCAATCTTTGCTTTATCTACCTCAATACCACTTTGCGAGATGATATGTCCTAAGACAATACCTTTTCGTACCATGAAGTGGCACTTCTCCTAATTTAAAGTAAGGTTCTTATCCTTACACCGAGTAAGGACCGCGTCTAAATGTAGCAAACACTCATTAAAGGAGTCGCCGAAAATGGAGAAATCATCCATGAAGATCTCCAAGAATTTTTCCACCATGTCTGAAAAAATACCCATCATACACCGCTGGAAGGTAGCGGGTGCATTGCATAACCCAAAGGGCATGCGGCGGTAAGCAAACGTACCGAAAGGACAAGTGAATGTGGTCTTGTCTTGGTCCTTTTCGGCGATTGGAATTTGATTATAGCCGGAGTAGCCATCCAAAATGCAATAAAACTCATGCCCAGCCAATCGTTCTAGCATTTGGTCAAAAAAAGGTAATGGAAAGTTGTCTTTCCGTGTCGCGGCATTGAGTTTTCTATAATCGATGCATACTCGCCACCCAGTTTTGGTGCGAGTAGGTATTAACTCATTCGCCTCATTAGTTATGACAGTTATGCCCGATTTCTTTGGAACAACGTAAATGGGGCTAACCCACTGGCTATCAGAGATAAGGTAAACGATACCACTATCAAGACATTTTACGATCTCCTTTTTAACAGCCTCCTTCATGACTTGGTTGAGTCGTCTCTGTGAATCCCTTACTGGCTTGGCATCATCCATCATATGGATATGATGTTCAACAATTAGGGGACTAATCCCCTTGATGTCCGCCATAGTCTAGCCAAAAGCTTGCCGATTGCTTTGTAAGACCGCTAAAAGGGCTTTCTCTTGCTCGGGGGGCAAGAGAAATTGAGATGATAACAGAAAGGGTCTCATTCTCACCTAAGTAAGCGTATTTATGGTGAGACGACAATAGCTTGAGTTTGAGTGTTGGAGGCGAAACAATTGAAGGTAAAATCAGTGAAATTGTCTCAAACTCGAAGGATTCCAACAGAGGTTCAAAACGAGTGTAAGCAACCTAGTCGGATGGTTCAGCTAACTCATCCGAAAATTCAAAGGATTCAAACTCGGGTGGTGATTGATCGAGATCGTTCGAGAAAGTGAAACACTCGTAGTCATTATCGGGTGTGAAAGCAGTATCAGGTTCAAGGAGGAACGCACTAGTGGCGTCAAAATTGCTATGATCGAACAGAAATTTCTCGTGCTCACAATCCTCCTGGGTGATCTCTTGGATCGAGCAAACATCAAGTATATTAGCATTAGGTTCGGAGGACTGATTCCCCAACTTAAAAATGTTGTTGAGTCCAATGTTTGTGGAGGAGATTGCGGAGTTGGAACGGATTCCAGTATTGGTGTTTTCGTGGAGTGAGATGTGGGTCCGTTCGGAGCAGTAGAAGAGTTAGAGCCTTGAGAAGAATGGGGAACATGCTCTGAAGATGAAGAAGATGAAGCTGAAGAAGAAGAAGAAGAAGAAGCGGTGGCCGGGGTGTCATCATTAGTGCCAACATTGTTGTGCAACATCCTTCCAGATCTCAATGTAGTCACGGCACTCACATTATGGTTTCGTTGTTCATGAGCAACATGTGCATTTTGTGGGTGATCAGGATTTGGCAGTGGTTGAGATGGAAGCTTCCCCTTCTCTCGCTCGCTTAAAGCTGCATTCAGTTGTGCAATCTGGGCTTCAATGGTTTTGATACTTTGCCCATGTGATGCAGTGTGTTGCACCAAAGACTGAATGGAAGACTGGATGTTGGCTGAGGATTGAGTTGATTGTTTTAAAAACGCCTCCAGACTTCGTTCTAGCGAGGAAACCTTATCGTTATTTGGCTGAAAAAAATTGTTTTGAGGAAAAGAGTTGTTTAGTGCAAAATTGTTCGTTTGATTTTAGTAACGTTGGGGTTGGAAAGATTGCTGATATTGAGTTTTTTGAGGGGCTTGTTGTTGAGGAGGAGGCCTCTGGAAATTGTTGTTGTCTTGGAATTGTTGTTGATTCCAAGCAAAATTGGGGTGGTTCCTCCGACCAGGATTGTAAGTCGAAGAGTGTGGATCATTTCTTTGTCTTTGCTGAAAGGCAGTATTGACTTGATCCTGTCCTTGAGTAGGTTGGTTGTATGGACACTCTTCAGTCAAATGGGACGGATCCGAACAAAAAGCGCATATAGTGCGAGGGGGTAAAGCGGGGGCAGGAGAAGGCAATGAGAATTTGCTCTCAATTGCTTCTATTTTTCGTGTAATTGCTACCATTTCGGCCTTCATTGCAATTGACATGTCAAGTTGATGAACGCCTGCCTTAGACGGACTGGATGAAGTAGATAAAGTAGACGAAGTGGTCTGTCTAGTGCTTTCCCACTGAAGTGTTTGTTCAGCAAGATCGTCGAGAAATTGCCAAGCTTCCTCGTCAGATTTGGTTAGGAAGTGACATTGACAAATGGTTTCCAGCAACTGCTTAGTTGCTGGGTCCAGTCCTACGTATAAGGTTTGGCAAAGTTGTCATCTCTCAATACCGTGATGAGGGCACTGAACAAGAAGATCTTTGAATCGTTCGAAATACTTCCAAAAAGGTTCGGAAGGAAGCTGAGAAAATTGGTTAATTTCATTACGTATTCTCGCGGTCTTATGATGTGGGTAAAACTTTTTAAGAAATGCCTTAACAAACTCTTCCTAACTGTTTACAGAATGCGATGCAGTACTATATAGCCACTTTTCTGTTAGGCCACATAGAGTGAAGGGAATGACTCGTAGTCTTATAGCATCATCGGAAAGTAGGGTGGTATTCATCATTGCACAAATATTCTGGAATTTGTTAATGAAGATATAGGCATCTTCGGATTCCATCCCGTGAAATTTGGTCAACATGTTGATGAAGTGGGGCTTAATTTTGAAATTATCCCCATTAGCCGGCGGTAGTGAAAGACAAGTAGGAAGTGCGGAGCGGGTGGGATAGAAACGATCCTGGAGCGCGATTCGCTGTGGCGCTTCAACAGGAGGTTGTTGTGGGTTATTCTCACCTAGTTGAGGTAGAATCAGTCCCGAGATAGATAAAGGGTTGTTAGGATTGAATCCTGACATCTCTTAAGAAGATGATGAATGTGAAGATGAAGGTAAAGATGAAAAATAAGTTGAAGGAGTTTTGACTTCGGAGTCGAACGCGTCGTCAGTAGCGACTAACGAGACACGGACTAAACGGCCGCTAGTGTCCGTAGTCCAACCGGACATACACTAAACGAGTTGTAGTGCAGTCAAACGTAGAATGTAAGGGTAAGAAAATGTTAATGGGGAAATGTGATTGAAGGTTGGGTGCAATAGAATTCTAGCGACAAATGGCGAGTTTTTGAAAAAATTTTGTTTTGTATTTTTTTTTATAAAGAGTTTTGCAAAAGATTTTGTAGGGAACTACGACACACTTTCAAGCAATCACAATTTAAACATGCACAATCAAGCCTAGAGCTAAGGTCTCTTAAGTCAGCTAGACTGCTCCTAACTGGTCCAAAGCGACAAGTTGTGAGATATCCCTCAAGTCGCATGTTCACCGCCAATTATGGCCAGGTAAGCATAAGTGAAGAAAGGAGGATTCCGCTCACGAATCACCGCGAGACGGGCCTTTTAAAGTTACCTTTCTCACTTGTCTAGCCTAGACACCACAAAGTCAGGTTTAGATAAACGACTGAATGCCCACAACCTTCCTCTGTCCTAATGAGCGCGACAATACTTAATTGGCTGGGTCTAGATATTTTTTAATTAGCTCAAGGGTGATGCATATGCCTTTTTGTGATTTCTGGGGTCTTAGGAAGGGTAATGAAATCCCCACCCAATCTGAGTTGGTGTTATAACCCCTTAGATTCCGTTTTAAATATGTAAAGCAGTTAACACACAAAATCTAAAACACTTGCCAAAAAAAATTTCTTTTTATTTGCGGCGCAAAGAATCCTGCACATAAATGATTTATTGGAGAGGGAGAAGAAGTTTTGCGCAAAGAACCCTGCAGGAAAAATTTTTAGTGGAGATCAGGGGGTAGGAGGAGAAAAAGTATACTCACAGAGAGTTTTAAAACAGGTGAAGTCGCCTGTTTGACCGCGGTTCCGCGGTCAAACCCCTACTTTAGTCGCGGTTCCACGGTGGTTCAGCTGGATCAGGCCGTCAAAACTTTTCTGTGTGCTGTTTTGGTTCTCCTTTGTTTGTTCAGATCCTCTGTTTCTTGATTTGTTCACTGGGCTTGCTCCAGATCTGAATCAGTCCGTCTTCTTTTCCTGCACAATTCACACAAAACCAATCAAAAATAACAAGATGATTTTTTTATGTATTTTTTTTATTTTTTCAATTTTTTATTTTTTTATTTAATTAACCCGAAATTACAAAAAGAAATAAACTACCGTTTTCCCGGCAACGGCGCCATTTGATTATTCGCTATTTTCTGTACGTGCATTCTAAAAATTAAGAATACCGCAATCAAGACGGTGTCGCTTGGTAGCTAGCCGGTTGAGTATGAGTCGATCCACAGGGAAATGGTGTTCTTTTCATTAAGTTCTAACGAGTTAAGTCCTATTTGTGGTAGGTTTTGTTTTGAGATCTAAGAATGAGATTAAATTGATTTAAAGTCTTGCTAGGGTTAGGATTAGGTTAGTTTGAAATATAGATTTTTCTCACTGCTAACAATGCCCTAGTTAAGAGTATATGTGTTAGGGTAATAGTCAACAACGGGGATTAGCACGACTAGGAAGAAACATATTTTCTTCCTTTTGGACCTTGTCTGTCCGTTCTTAACTCTTAGCCCTAACCTCCGGTTAATTCAACCACAACCGGTCTAACTAGGGAATCATCGCTATCATGTAGGATAGGGTGCCGTAGTGAGCGATGTGTGGTTGAATTAAAGGGAGTCCATATTAATTAAAATTATAAGGGCAAGGAAAGGAGTGAGAGAGATTTCCTTCTCTCAAACCTTCCCTATCTTAACCCTAACAAGTGAGGAATTACTCACCCATTAGGAAGTTCACAATAAAATTCATTTTTATAATTTTTATATTAGAAAACTAAATTGCAGATAATAAAAGAACAGATAAAAATTGCAAGAATTAAATTCAGATAATAAAAGAATGCGAGATAAAAATAAAAATACCTTTATTGATGACCTCTCAACAAGTGCATTACAACTGGAATTAAAATTTTAATCTAGAAATTAAAATGAGGCATGCCTTCATTTGGCTTTTGGCTTTCCTATTTATAGATAAAAAAAAACCCTAGGCTACAATCTGATCCACATTTGAATTTACAAGACTACCCTAAGAAAGCCGGGTCAAAGCACCGACACCCACCGACACACGCACCGACACGTGCACTATATGGCCGCGAAACCACGGCAGGAAGGCATGTTTGGTCGCGGTTCTGCGACCAATTGGTTGGTGTTAGTAATATATATGCCCTAGAGGCCATTGTTGTACAAATGATGTATATTATAGTGGATGCTTGGATATATATAGAGGACTTTCTTGCTCGACATGATAGTATACTATTTGGTTTCACTTTGTCTTAACATGTTGACTTGTATTAGTTTATTGTCTTGCTCTCACATGTTGATAAAGCCCTTAGGATATGTACTCGACTACTGGGACTATGATTAGATCATACTAGTGGGGCCAGGGTAGTCAACGAGTACATCCTATAACTGTTCCTAGTCGAGGGTGTATCGAGACAGGGCATCAATACCCCAGAGTATACTAGCGTATACGAATCTTGACCCATATGATGGGCGATGGATGATCCCATATCCATCGGTGTTTTGACATCAAAGATGGTGTACAGGTGCTCAGTGGAGACTGGGTACACTGAACGGACTCGCCGAGAACTCCCAGATGGTATTATACCTTACGTCAGATGGCAGTTCTCCGGTGACACTGGTACCGGTTAGTCTGTAGACCCGAGATCGTCATAGAGTCTTGTGTGATTCCTACTGTGCTTTGATTTCCACCTTACCATGTCCAAGAGGGCATGCAAAACGGTGGCTTTTGGGTACAGTCCCGAATCACATGGAGGCAATGAGCGATAGGAGGGGACTCGTCACTCCCGGTATAGGGAGTTGATGTTGTGCTGTATTCGATTGGCTATAACTGGAAGTCCCTAGCCAGGGCTAATATATAGTACTACTGGTAAGTGTTATCAGTAGGTTCTCGACCTGTTATGAGCCTCACATCGACATGATTTATCGGTTACTGGGGTCTGACGTTTACTACCCCTAGACTAGATATGCAACATATCAGACGAAGAGACCGCACTGTACGGTAGTGTTACTGATTGGATTCACAGGATAATGTACATGCTTGCTTGTTGATCTTCTGATCTCTCAATACCTGGGTGGCTGTTATGTTTAGCTGACCGCTTGCAGCTTGTGGGTGTTTGATATGATCATCACCTACTGCCGGCGTATTGACGATTCTTTAGAGTCCTACACAGAGGTTTCCTAGCTCAGGCAAAACGGAGTAGGAGCACATATGTGATATGTGCGGAACCGAGACTAATACGATATGAGATACCGTATTCTATTCTCGCGATATATGATATCGGCCGGGTATATGTGATATAGCCGGGTCATCGGATCAAGTGTTGATTCGATGAATCGGTACATGTTATATTAGTCGGTTATATGCGATATAGCCGGATTGTCGGATCAAGTGTTGATTCGATAATTTAATGTATAATTATATATGTGATATATTACATTACATTAACTAATATTAGCTCTCTTTATTGATTCATTTTCTCACCGGTTAATACATTGATATATATGCGATATATGTTAATTGTATTATTTTCTTTCGTTACAAAAATATATTATATATGTGATACATAATATTGTAACAATTTATGATTACAAATACAACATGATTTGTGGAGATTAAACAAGTTAGGGTTTGATTTGGGTTAGCATTTGGGTTAGCTTTTTCAAGAAGCTTCAAGAAGCTTTCTTTTGTTTTATGCTAAGATATTTTGTGTTGATATTTTGTAGATATTTCTTAACCCAACCCAAACCCTTTACCTTAAGTTTATTCTCTACATGAGTTAAGCCCTTTATTTCTTAACTTAAGATTGTTTTGTAACCATAACAATAATTCATTATTCATCACAAAAGGTTTCATCTTCTTCTTCCTCCTTGAACAACTTACTAGCTTTTGTGTTTGTGATGATTTGGTGTGAGAAATTGAAAATAAAAGAGAGCTAAATTCCTACTTCATCATCCTCATCTATTCTAGCCACTTAGATTAAGGTGTTCACTTCTCTAATAAGTTGTTTAGTGAACTGTAAGCTTGGGTTTAAGATTCTTCAAGGTAGATCATCTTCGAAAAGGAAGACTTCAAGCAAGCATGGATCATTCGGCTTGTGGAGCCTCTCTAGAGTCCAGAAGTTCATGGATCGCGGCGAAGGGACTACTACTCAGAGCTTATGAAGCGAAGGAACGGACTACAAAGGTTGTAATCCCTTTCTCTTAGATGTAAAGATGTTTACATGCTTTATTAACCCTAATTATCTAGCAAAGATCCTCGCTTTAGGTTGTTCGGCACTTGAAAATTTTAAATATGGCATGGTTGATGCCTTATAGACCCTTGTGACAGTGCCTAGTAACCTTACAGTGGTATCAGAGCCTAGCTAAACATTAGACGACGTGTAGACGAAGTTAAAAATCCGATCGAACCCCGAAACGTCAAATTTGACCCCCTCACTGGAAATTTTTTTAAAAGGTGGTTTTTTCTCTATTAAAAATACTCAGAAAATTAAGCAGGTGATTCTATGGATAACTGTGAAATACGAACTCCTAATTCCCTCAAGTCGACGCGGAACCGCGGCAATACCATGCTTTGCACGGCGGTTCCGCGGCCGTACTTGGGTATTAGGGATAGATGTTTCTAGGTAATATCTGTAAGTATTACTACATGTTTCTGGAAATTTTTGATATTACTCAAGTGTTGAGTTTTCTAGAGATCTTTAGAATTCGTTGATTCGATCGGAAAGTTTAACATCGTTTAGTTTTCCGGATAATTTAGAACGTGTTAAAATGTTCGAACGGATATCAATAACTCACTTTTTCCCGACACGGAAAACATTCAAGTGTTGGAGTTTTCCTGAGTTTAAAACTTTCAGAAAATCATGCAAGCGAATTTGTGGACCCTCTAGAAGAACGTAACATTAACTCGATTATGTGACCGTCAAAACTGCCACTGAACCCTAGGGTTTATGGTAGTTTAGCGTTGCCACATGTGAGGCGTTGGTTTGACCCTTCTACGGCTGGTTCATTGGGACTGTGACATGTTCTGGGATTTTTGAACTCCGCTCAAGTGTTGAGCTATTTGGGAAATCTTGGGTGTTTGTTTATTTGATCGGAAAGTTTAACATTGTCTATTTATCTGGAATGTGATACAATATGTGGAATTCATATAGTTAGGCGTGAAATGCGAAGTATGTGATATTTCGGATTTAAGATGTCTAAAGTGATTGTGGATTCCAAATGTTGTAGTTTTACACTTTCTTTTCTATGACCGTAAGTGTAGTATGTGGTGTATCGCCGGCTTCGTTGCTATACATCAACGAAAATATGGATACGCATACTTGCTTACATTGATGATATGAGATATTATGTGTTGCTGTGATATGTTATATTGGATAGTCGTGTTCTGAATAGCCGGGGGTTTTATGTGAGATGAGGGTTTCTTTTTCATTCATGTAAAATTCATTGTATATAATATTCTTTTATTGGGGCACTTCCGGGTTGAGGTTGATGTCACCATTGTATATTATTTACTTTTCCGCATTAGGTAGACCCGAGGAGGGGAGCACAAATAACCGGGTTCTAGGGTCCAGTGGGAGGCCATCTCGAGGAGTCGAGACCGGGTCTCCTAACCCTAGAATTGGCAGTGTTACTTCCCGCTCTCGTAGGGGTCTAGGGATGTGGGTTTGGTTATTCATCGCGACCGTGGAATCCGTGTTTTATACAGGCTCGAAATAAAACACGGGCGTCCTAGTATATCCAATATTTCATATGTTATCTTCAGCTGCTATGTTCTGTGATGAGATCATATTACTTCCTGAGACGAATGCTTATATAATATATATGATGATATTTAAATATTACTGCTTTCGTTTTTTCTGTGATGCTTAGGAAGCATTAACTGATGGGATTTATTAATGAGATTAATAAAAGAAAAGAAATCTAAAAGATATTGTAGAATCAAAACTTTATAAAAAAAGGGTAGCTACAGTTTTGCTTTGCATAGCAGTATATATGATATACCCTGCACCTTATTCGATGAGGAAAGAGCCAAGATCTCTTCACCGGGAGTGACCTCTTTAGCAAAACTGGCAGATGCTACAAACTCGCGGTTTAGTTTTTGATTGCTTCTATAGTTCTTGCTTTGCACCGAGGTATATATGATATACCCTGTACCTTATTCGATGAGGAAAGAGCCGAGATCCCTTCACCGGGAGTGACCTCTTTAGCGAAACTAGAAAAGCCTAAAAAACACTCCTTTTCAAAATCACTTGTTTCTACAACGATATCAAGTTCATTACGCAATAGGTTTTCAGAAAAACCTGTTGCAGCCCTCCGTCATTTCAGATAAGTCCTACTTAGTGTTCGTGCTACGTTTGTTGACCTCCGTCAAGGCGTAGTGTGCGGTAGCTAACTAGTATTTATCTGTTTATGCATATGATGCAGATTGGATTAGGGTAGTCGTACGGCCTTGTTGACCTCCGTCAAGGGTCGTGCGGGTGGGTTTGATTCAATCAAGAAATGACGGGTTGAACTTGACTAGCACCCTATGATTTGTTGACCTCCATCAAGGTCATGGGATGCTTGGGGCAAAATATTATCGGAAATTTCAAGTGTTGAAATTTGCAATGAGATTGCATACCTCCTATGAGATAGTTGGATCCCGATACCCACTGCGAGTAAAAGTTACTCCTGGGAGAATTTTACATAGTACAATTAGCCGATCAAGTAGATGTCTAGAAAGGTGTTAACGGGGTTAAGCCTCTGGGAAAACGAGGTTTATTTTAATTAGGTCCGTGTGTAAGCACGGGGAACCTCCTTCAAAGTACCAACACTGGCATGGCTGAAAGATTGGCGAACTTGTAAGGTGTAATTAATCCTGGCTAATCTTACCTTTTAGGGTTTGAACGAAGATTTGATAAAAACAGTGGGAGACATCCTGATTAGATAAGATAATAACCAATCTAATCTTGCAAGAGCATACGCTAAATTGTTTTCTTCTCTCTCTCTCCAGGTAGCAACCATGTTAGGCCTTAATTAAGATAATAATATGGATGTATTGACTGAACCCGCTTTTTATACTAAGCAGGGGAACGTTGGTCCCGTTCTTTCTTATAAGTGTTATAAGACTGAGCAGGAAATTGGAGGATATATGGATTCTCACGACACCCAAACGAAGAAAAAGCATGTTCATGCATATTCTTCGGGTGTGTTAGTTATCGAGAATTGTTTCACAGTTCACTCTACGTCCTGGGTATTAGATACCGGATCTGGATCCCATATATGTAATATGTTACATGGGCTACGTAAAGGTAGGGAACTAGGAGAGGGTGATCATTCCCTAAGAGTAGGGAATGGTGCAAATGTTGCAGCCAAGGCAGTTGGCGAATATCACCTTGTATTACCAAATGGTAATACATTGGTTCCGAACGAGTTCTATTACATTCCGACCCTGATATGCAATATTATATCGGTTTCTTTATTGAATAAAGAAGGATATAATTTTGTAGTACAGGATAATGTTATGAACATATTCCTGAATCAAAAGTTGATTGGATCAGGATCGTTAAATAATGGCATATACGTTCTCAACCAAACTACAGTACTTAATGTACAAAACACACACAAGAGGAAGAGTTCAGAAATGAACGAATCCTTCTTGTGGCATTGTAGACTAGGTCATATCAATGCGACACGGCTAGCTAAATTGCATAAGGATGGATATTTAAATCCTTTCGAATTTTCATCTTATGACACTTGCCAGTCATGTCTCAAAGGCAAAATGACCAAAACTCCGTTTAGTGGACACGGAGTAAGAGTTACAGAACTCTTAGGGCTGATACATAGTGATGTATGTAGTCCCATGTCTACACATGCCAGGAACGGTTCTTCCTACTTCATTGCATTCACTGACGATCTCTGAAGATACGGACATGTGTTCCTGATGAAACACAAGTCTGAAGCTTTTGAGAAGTTCAGAGAATTTAAGAACGAAGTAGAGAACCAAATGGGCAAAAGTATTAAGATCCTACGATCCAATCGAGGAGGAGAATACTTGAGCAATGAGTTCCTAGACTATCTAAAAGAGAATGGGATTCTCTCTCAGCTTACTCCTCCTTATACACCACAGCACAACGGTGTATCGGAGCGGAGGAATCGCACCTTATTAGATATAGTGCGCTCTATGATGAGCAATACTGAGTTACCTATTTCCTTCTGGGGATATGCGCTTGAGACAGCGGCATACCTACTGAATAAAGTTCCTACCAAATCTGTGCCTACCACCCCATATGAGATATGTGAAGGGAAGAGACCATATCTTAATTTTGTTAAGATATGGGGTTGCCGGGCCTATGTCAAAAGAAAAAAACCGGACAAACTCGAGGCAAGGTCTGTTTTATGTATGTTTGTTGGATATCCCAAGCATTCGCGAGGGTATATATTCTACCACAGTGAGCAAGAAAGGGTGTTTGTTTCTCAACACGCCACCTTTTTAGAAAAGGAATTTCTTGCAAAAGAGATTAGTGGCTCTGAGGTAGAACTGGAAGAAGTTCCAGCAGAACAAACTACAACAGAAGATTTGATGGAACTAGAGGATTTAGTAGTTCCTGACGAACACCAGCCTCTCCGCCAATCTAGTAGGGTTTCTCGTCCACCTGAGAGATACTACGGTTTTCTCATTGATGGTGGGAGCGAGGATTGCATCATGGAAGATGATGACCCGACTAGCTTCGAGCAGGCCATCACGAGTGGTGACTTTGTGAAGTGGCTGGATGCAATGCGATCTGAGATGGAATCCATGTACACCAACAAAGTATGGACTTTGGAAGTTGCTCCTGAAGGGCTAAAACCCATTGGGAGCAAATGGATCTTTAAGAAGAAACTTGGTGTAGATGGAAAAGTTGAGATTTTCAAAGCTAGACTTATTGCCAAGGGTTTTCCTCAACGACCAGGTGTGGATTATGACGAAACATTTTCTCCAATGACTATGCTTAAGTCCATCCGGATCCTACTTGCCATTGCTGCATACCATGACTACGAAATCTGGCAGATGGATGTTAAGACCTCCTTTCTAAATGGTGATTTAGAAGAGTGCGTGTACATGACTCAGCCAGAAGGCTTCGTAGATAGTGTGAGCAGTGGAAAGGTGTGCAAGTTGCTTAAATCCATCTACGGGTTAAAGCAGGCATCACGGAGTTGGAACATCTGCTTTGATGTTGTAGTCAAAGAGTTTGACTTCATCAAAAACGTAGATGAACCTTGTATATACAAGAAGGTTGCAGAGAGTAAGGTTGTCTTCCTCGTATTGTACGTGGATGACATACTCTTGATAGAAAATGATGTTCCTATGCTGCAATCGGTCAAGCTCTTCTTATCACAAAGATTCTCAATGAAAGATCTTGGTGATGCCTCCTGCATACTGGGAATTATGATCTATAGAGATAGATATAAACGGATACTGAGATTGTCCCAATCCAGGTACATTGACACCATACTAGATAGGTTTAGTATGGAAGAATCCAAGCGTGGGAACCAACCCACGATCTCTGGACTCACTCTCTCCAAAGAGATGCCTCCCAAGACTGATTTGGAAAGAGCTCGCATGCAAGGGATACCCTATGCTTCAGCAGTAGGCTCTATCATGTACGCGATGCTATGTACCAGACCCGATATAGCATACTCACTAACTGTAGTGAGTAGGTATCAAGCAGATCCTGGAGAGAGTCGCTGGATAGCTGTGCAGAACATTCTCAAGTACTTGAGAAGAACTAAGGAGATGTTCTTAATGTATGGTAACGGAGAACTCCAGGTGGAGTCCTTTACCGATTCAAACTTCCAAAGTGATAAGGAAGACTCTAAGTTGCACTCGGGATTTGTCTTTACCCTCAATGGAGGGGCGGTGTGTTGGAAGAGTTCCAAACAGGAAACCGTTCCAGACTCGACGATGGAGGTTGAATACATCGCTGCCAACGATGCAGCCAAAGAGGCTGTCTGGATGAAGAAGTTCATCACTGAACTTAGTGTGGTTCCGTCCATTGAGCATCCAATACCTTTGTATTGTGATAACAATGGAGCTGTGGCTTTGGCCAAGGAACCCAGGTCCCATCAGAAGTCCAAACATATTCTGAGGCGGTATCACCTGATCCGGGAGATAGTTGATCGCCGGGAGATCGAGGTCAGGAGAGTTGATACGAAGGAAAACACTGCGGATCCACTCACGAAGGCCATTCCCCAGATACAGTTTGAGAGACTCTTCGGGATGTTGGGTATGAGATACTACAACAGCTGTCCTTAGTGCAAGTGGGAGATTGTTAGTTATATATATGCCCTAGAGGCCATTGTTGTACATATGATGTATATTATAGTGGATGCTTGGATATATATAGAGAGGACTTTCTTGCTCGACATGATAGTATGCTATTTGGTTTCACTTTGTCTTAACATGTTGACTTGTATTAGTTTACTGTCTTGCTCTCACATGTTGATAAAGCCCTTAGGATATGTACTCGACTACTGGGACTATGATGAGATCATACTAGTAAGGCCAGGGTAGTCAACGAGTACATCCTATAACTATTCCTAGTCGAGGGTGTATCGAGACAGGGCATCGATACCCCAGAGTAGACTAGCATATACACATCTTGACCCATATGATGGGCGATGGATGATCCCATATCCATCGGTGTTTTGACATCAAAGATGGTGTACGGGTGCTCAGTGGAGATTGGGTACACTGAACGGACTCGCCGAGAACTCCCAGATGGTATTATACCTCACGTCAGATGGCAGTTCTCCGGTGACACTGGTACAGGTTAATCTGTAGACCCGAGATCGTCATAGAGTCTTGTGTGATTCCCACTGTGCTTTGATTTCCACCTTACCACGTCCAAGAGGGCGTGCAAAACGGTGGCTTTTGGGTACAGTCCCGAATCACATGGAGGCAATGAGCGATAGGAGGGGACTCATCTCTCCCGGTATAGGGAGTTGATGTTGTGCTGTGTTCGATTGGCTAAAACTGGAAGTCCCTGGCCAGGGCTGATATAGAGTACTACTGGTAAGTGTTATCAGTAGGTTCTCGGCCTGTTATGAGCCTCATATCGACACGACTTATCAGTTACTGGGGACTGACGTTTACTACCCCTAGACTAGATATGCAACATATCAGACGAAGAGACCGGACTGTACGGTAGTGTTACTGATTGGATTCATAAGATAATGTACAGGCTTGCTTGTTGATCTTCTGATCGCTCAATACCTTGGTGGCTATTACGTTTAGCTGACCGCTTGCAGCTTGTGGGTGTTTGATATGATCATCACCTACTGCCGGCGTATTGACGATTCTTTAAAGTCCTACACAGAGGTTTCCTAGCTCAGGCAAAACGGAGTAGGAGCACATATGTGATATGTGCAGAACCGAGACTAATACGATATGAGATACCGTATTCTATTCTCGCGATATATGATATCGGCCGGGTATATGTGATATAGCCGGGTCATCGGATCAAGTGTTGATTCGATGAATCAGTACATGTTATATTAGTCGGTTATATGCGATAAAGACGGATTGTCGGATCAAGTGTTGATTCGATAATTTAATGTATAATTATATATGTGATATATTACATTACATTAACTAATATTAGCTTGCTTTATTGATTATTTTCTCACCGGTTAATACATTGATTTATATGCGATATATGTTAATTGTATTATTTTTTTTTGTTACAAAAATATATTATATATGTGATATATAATATTGTAACAACTTATGATTACAAATACAATATGATTTGTGGAGATTAAACAAGTTAGGGTTTGATTTGGGTTAGCATTTGGGTTAGCTTTTTCAAGAAGCTTCAAGAAGCTTTCTTTTGTTTTATGCTAAGATATTTTATGTTGATATTTTGTAGATATTTCTTAACCCAACCCAAACCCTTTACCGTAGGTTTATTCTCTACATGAGTTAAGCCCTTTATTTCTTAACTCAAGGTTGTTTTGTAAGCATAACAATAATTCATTATTCATCACAAAAGGTTTTATCTTCTTCTTCCACCTTGAAAAGCTTACTAGCTTTTGTGTTTGTGATTATTTAGTGTGAGAAATTGAAAATAAAAGAGAGCTAAATTCCTACTTCATCATTCTCATCTATTCTAGCCACTTAGATTAGGGTGTTCACTTCTCTAATAAATTATTTAGTGAAGTGTAAGCTTGGGTTTAAGATTCTTCAAGGTAGATCATCTTTGAAAGGAAGACTTCAAGCAAGTATGGATCATTCGGCTTGTGGAGCCTCTCTAGAGTCCGGAAGTTCATGGATCGCGGCGAAGGGACTACTACTCGGAGCTTATGAAGCGAAGAAACGGACTACAAAGGTTGTAATCCCTTTCTCTTAGATGTAAAGATGTTTACATGCTTTGTTAACCCTAATTATCTAGCAAAGATCCTCACTTTAGGTTGTTCGGCACTTGAAAATTTTAAATATGGCATGGTTGATGCCTTATAGACCCTTGTGACAATGCCTGGTAACCTTACAGTAGGATCATGGGTTCTACTTCTCAGGGTTGCTTCATGTTGCTTTTTCCTTCTGTTTTCTTCACTTGGTTCCTCGGAATCTCTTCTACTTTCTTCCAGATTTCCAACAGTGCAGATGATGTAGACTTTTACCGTGAGCTACGCGTTTGAAGTCTTGAATCTTGTGCTGCCCTTATGCTTTGAGCATTGAACTGTCTACTAATCTTCATTTGTTCCTGGAACTGGTAGGCGGTATCATACGGATTCATCTATTGTTGGTCGTAGTCTCATATTTGTAGCGTCTTTTCATGAATTTCACTGTAATGATCTGAGAACCTGTAACCTGCAACTATTTAGCAGACATGGATCAAAAGCACCTATTTATATGTAATGTGATTAAGAATGGGCGATATAATAATGCAAAATTCTGATATGAACAAACCCTCTGAAATGCGCATTTGGAGTCTCCTCAAGCAAATTCCTAGGATTCATCGTACGAAATCGATGCATCGAAATAGGCCCATCAAAGATCAAGGAGATTATGGAAATGCCCTCGCCAAGAACTCTTAAGCAACTGCGGTCTCTCCAAGGAAAGCTCGCGTATATCCGGCGGTTCATAGCCAATCTCTCCGGCAAGTGCTGCCTCTACAGCCATCTAATGAAGAAGGGGAACCCGTTCGTTTAAGATCATAAATGCTAAAGTGTACTGGACGAAATCAAGCAATATCTGTTGAACCCGCCGGTACCGACCGCTACGGTCAAGGGAAAGCCCCTCATCCTGTACACAATAGCCCTTGAAGGTTCTTTAGGCGCGCTATGAGCACAGGAGAACGACAAGGGGAAGGAGAGAGCTCTCTTCTATTATGTCGAGTTCTTATGGGGGCAGAAAACAACTACTCCCCCATTGAAAAGCATTGCCTGAAACTAATCTTCGCGGTAACGAAGCTTCGACATTATGCCTTGGCACATGAGGTCCATCTCATATCAAAAGTGGATCCTCTCAAATATATCTGATGTCAAGGGCCATACTAACAGGAAGGCTTGCCAAATGGGCCCCCCTCTTGATGGAGTTCTTGATAACATATCGACCCCTCAAGGCAGTGAAAGGCCAGGCCATCACCGAGTTTCTCGCTGAGCATCCAATACCAACTGATTCTCCCTTCAATTGCGAATTACCAGACGAACACGCGTTCGATACAATTGAAGGAGGGAAGGAAGGAAATAATGTCCAATGGGAACTTTACTTCGATGGAGTATCTTCCTTGAAGAAGCGAAAGCAAAGTACCACCCATAATCAAAGCTGGGGTGGGCCTTATCTTCGTGACTCCGTGAGGGATATTGCGTTTCGCCCTTTCTTTAACATAGCCGAGGACAAAAAATGAGGCTGAATACGAAGCTTTGATAGCGAGTCTTGAGATTTCTGTCGACATGGGCATCGAAAACCTCCTCATATATGGAGACTCTCAGCTAGTCGTTAGCCAAGTAAATGGCGACTATCAGACGTGTAAACCGGAGTTGGTAAAATACGGTGAAAGGATGCAGCAACTGCTGACTCAAATTCCCTCCTACATCCTGGAAAGCATACCGCGTGCGTAAAATAGCAAAGCGGATGCGTTATCCAAGCCCGCTAATGAAACGGCCGACGAAAACCTCAATGACGTAAGAATCATTGTGCAAAGCCGATGGATTCTCGCGCCAGCAGAAATATCTCTGGAGTCGTCTGAAAGAAAGGAAGCGACCAAACAAGCAGCCTTCCAATTAGAGGATGAAGAAAAGGCTCAGGATTGGAGGGAAGTCTTCATAGACTACTTCAAATCCCATCGAACACCCGAAAATGCATCTTTAAGACATCAGCTCATGAAACGAGCTCTGTCTTTTACCTTCGTCAATGATACTCTATATAAAATATCGTTCGACAGTTTGTGGCTAAGGTGCCTGGGACCAGAAGAAGTAAAGAGGGTCGTCCAAGAAACTCACAACGGACTCTGCGGTTCTCATCAAGCCGGGCCAAAGATGAAGCTGAAGATCAAGAGAATGGGTTACTACTGGCCCACGATGATTTAGGACAGCCTCGAATATGCGAAGCAGTGTCACTCGTGCCAAATTCATGAGGACTTCATCCTCCAACATCTAAATCCGCTACACCTAACGGTAGCCAGCTGGCCGTTCGAAATGTGGGGAACCGATATAATCGGGCCTATCGAACCAGCATCATCCAAAGGACATCGGTTCATACTGGCAACGACCGATTACTTCTTTAAGCAGGAAGAGGCAGTACTGATAAGGGAAGTGAAGATGGAGAACATCCTCCATTTCTTCAGGACACATGTCATCTACCGGTTCGGCACTCCGCGACGAATCATCTCGGATAATGGGCCGGTCTACAGGATCTATAAGATCAACCGCTTCGCACAGCAGCATAATATAGACTGGAGATACTCTTCATTCTATAATCCCCGAGCTAACGGTCTAGCCGAGGCATTCAACAAGACCTTGACGAAGATCATAAAGAAAACGGTGTCCAGAAACAAAAAGGACTGGCACGAGAGACTGCATGAAGCTCTTTAGGCGTATCGAACCACGTTCAAAACGGCCATGAATACTATGCCATTCGCGTTGATATTCGGCATGAAAACGGTACTTCCCCTGGAGATAAAGCTACCCTCTCTATGAGTGGAGGTTCGATATGAGCTGACGGATGAAGAAAATGCCCATCTTCGGCTTGAGGAGCTCGATGCCCTCGATGAAATTCATCTCATGGCCCAGCAAAACCTGGAAGCTTACAAAGCAAGGATGACACGCTCATACGAAAGACAAACCAGACCAAGAACATTCCGCCAAGGCGAACTCGTGTTAGTCGTGCAAAGACCTATGATCCCCAACCATGCAAAGCGGGGGAAATTCGAGCCAAACTATGAGGGTCCGTACATCATAGACAAGGTCCACCTAGGTGGGGCTTACTTGCTCATGGATATGCATGGCGAAAGACCCTTCCGGCTAATAAACAGCTGGTTCCATAAGAAATACGACGCTTGACAAGTCACGACTCAGGTTAATGATAGATGACGACGCTCGTGTCCGCTCGCTGTCTTCCTGAGCCAAGACTCTATAAGTAGTATCCGGCAAAACTTCGCCTCGAAGCTGGCCCTGGACCGAGATGTCCCTAAACTAACAATGGACCGAGATGTCCCTAAACTAACAATGAACCGTAATGTCCTTAAACTAATACGTCGCCTCAAGAACGGCGATAATGGAATTCAAGTCCACAAGTCCCAATGGCGAGGACTGCAACTCAAGTTCCGCTGGCTACACAGCTGCCCCGGTGGAGAATTCCCCCTAAGTTCCATTGGTAAACAGAGGGGTAAAAAAACGGTATGTCCACAAGAGAAATGGGCACGGATGAAAACCCGAAAGGGCGTCGTGAGTAAAAACAGCAGGGCTACCGGCGAGCCTGTGAAAACCCGAAATGGCGCAACCTCGTAAAATTTTCACTTACGAGATCCTTTCGACCCTGTTCCCGCCAAAAATTTCTGCGCAAAAGAGTCCAAGGTATCAAATGGCAGCGATACGCTTAAGAAAATGCGAACCAGTATCTTTCGGCCTGTATTTTGATAAACTCCCGAAGGATAAATAGCTAAATTCTGATGATATTGGAAGCATCTCGAAAAACCTTTCGATTTGATATATTATGGGCTTCATAATTCATCCGGGATCAAAAGTTATGAGCAAATATGCTATGCACTGTTCCCTGATTAAAAATCAGGAATTACCTCAATGAGGTATCATGTGCTCACACGTGATCAATGGTCACGTGTTGACACGTGATAGTTAAAACAGCAACATAAACAAGCGGCTGTTAAAAGGCTCAATTGGGGGTCACGTGCTCACACGTGACCAAGGGTCACGTGCCAGCACGTGACAGGCTTCGAAAGCCTTACAATTTAATAGAATTAAATTCTAAAAGCCTCTAAATCTTTCCAAATGGAAAAGGATTATGGGGACCGTTGGATTAAAGATCCAAGGGTGATTAAAAATCACCAATTTATGGAAAAAATCTTATATAAGGAAAGATTTCCCCTAAATCTCACCGAAAATAACAAATAGAATATCTTTGGATTTAAAATCCAACGGTGAATAAAATTCACTGAATGATCTAAAGGATCATATTAATTATGAAAACAACCAAAATCTTTTAATGAAAGATTTGCTAAACAAATTGATTCTTTTCCTCCTCCTATAAATAGGAGCCAAGAGAAGAGAAGAAAAGAGAGAATTTTGGAGAAAAAAACTTTGGAGAGAATTTTGGCATCTTGAAAATTCAGAAAGAAAACCCTAGGTGAGAAAAAGAAAAGTGATCAAAACTTCAGAAAAAGAGAATTTAATTCTCAAAAATCTAAGAGTTTAACTCTTTTGCAAAGAACTTACTTCTTTCTTTGGTTGAGAATCTGCAAAGAGCACATCTCCCCATAAGTTGAGAATTTAATTCTCATCGGGTTGAGATCCTGCCATGCAGATCCAAAAGTTAGAGGGGAAATTGAGTTTAGAGAATTTAATTCTCCCAAAACAAAGTTAGGGTTTAACCCTATATTAGAATTTAATTCTCCCAAAGTTACAGGAATTTAATTCCTTCAAGATGAACAGAACTAGGGTTTAACCCTAATTGAGAATTTAATTCTCTCAAATTCACAGGAATTTAATTCCTCTTAAAATGAAATTAGGGTTTCACCCTATATAAGAATTTAATTGTTTTACATATATGGGAATTTAACTCCCCTAAAAGGAAATTAGGGTTTTACCCTACATAAGAATTTAATTCTTTCATTATAGGGGTTTTAATCCCCCCCAGAATCATAATTAGGATTTAACCCTATGAAGAATTTAATTCTTAAAAGATAAAGAGATCTTCAAGCATGCAAAAAACTAAGGTCACGTGCCCCACGTGACCCCTGAACAGATCCCCCAAAAATGAGAAGAGGAAAGCTTTGAGGTAATGCCTCACGTGCTTCCACGTGACCCTCATTATATATGGAACAAAAGCAAAGGCAGAAACAATTCTGGGCGCTCTCACGTGTTACCACGTGACCCCTAATAAATGTTCTAATAAATCAGGGCATGAGTATACATCACGTGCCCACACGTGATGGCTATGAAAATTAAAAATGTTTAACACTAGTTTGCAGAACAAAATAAAGGGGATCTGGCCCCTTCCTCTTTTAGTGTTTAACACTAATTTCCAGTGTTTAACACTGTTATTTTCTAGTGTTTAACACTAATTTGAGAGTTCTGTCTCCAAAGTTTAACACTGTTGTTCTTTAGTGTTTAATACTACTTTTAGCCAAATTGGCTAATTTTCCAGAGGCAAAAATCCCTCCTCCAAATGAATCTCAAAATTAAGAAAATCAAAGATGAAAATGTTTAGCATTGCTAAATAATGAGGGTATGAACCCAGGCAAATGTTCAACGGTCCAACCAAAGGACCAATATTTCAAACTTAAGTGGACTTAGCCCAAATTGGCCATAAGTCCTCAATTCAGACTCAACTGAGCCAATGTGCTCATAACCTAATTAATTGATCTTAGTTCCAAATTGGGCTACAGATCACTTAATCCACTTTAAAGACATCGTAGTCTATAAAGTTTAAGGACATCGTAGTCCATGAGTTTAAGGACCCCACAGTCCGTGAAATATGTGGTTATCGGGACCCGTCACCTCTCTGAAGACGTTGAAGGATTACAACGACAAATATCAAAGGAGTTCAGAGATGTACCTTTATGAGACCCCTACGACTCATGAAGTCAAAAGGCCTTAGTCGACAGGATCCTAACCCTGTTTGCTAATCCACCTTTGTTCCAATCGACAAAGAAAAATGATGATTCTCTCCTGGCAATATCCCAGTTGTAGCGATACTGATGCCTAAATCAGTATCAAATTCCAAGGCCTTTTACGGCAAATGATGATTCGCCCCTGGCAATATTCCAGTCGCGGCGATGCTTATACCAAAATTGGTATCAAACCTTAAGTTCTATACTCGCAATAAAAATTAGCGAGCAAAAAATATGCATATAAAAATAGCCGAAATGATGGGGTAACTCGCAATAAAAATTAGCGAGCAAAAATTATGCATATAAAAACAGCCAAAATGTTTGGGCAACTCGCAATAGAAAGCAGCGAGTAAAAAGAAAAAAATAACCGAAATGATTGGGCACCGCGATAAAAAGCCGAAATGATTGGGCAATCACGACTTTCGCGATATAAAAAGCTGAAATGATAGAGCGTCGCGAAAAGAAATAAAAAAAATGAATGGAAATGAAAATTTTGCCCTGTAGATGAGTCCACTTCGACTCCTGTATACAATCCATGGGTACAAACGAAAAGGGAACCACATTTTTCCACCAGAATCCATCAAAAGGAGAGCCAAATTTTGACGGTTCACAGACAACCTAGAGACCATCTTGACATTCGTCTCGTTACAACAGACGCAACATCAACAAAACGGAGCCATGGCAAAGTCCCTAGTTCCAAATCCCGATGGTTCACAGACAACCTAAAGACCATCTCGACATTCGTCAACAAAACGGAGCCATGGCAAAATCTTTAGTTCCAAATCTCGACGGCAACATCTACGGTCTAGAGATCAACAATGGCGTTTCTTTCCACTCCAACAGGATGCAGACGCGACGTCAACAAAATGGAGCCATGGTAAAGTCCCTAGTTCCAAATCTCGACGGTTCACAGACATCCTAGAGATCAACAACGGCATTCCTTCTCACTCCAACAGGATGGAGACGTGACGTCAACAAAACGGAGCCATGGCAAAGTCCCTAGTTCCAAATCTCGACGGTTCACAGACAGCCTAGAGATCAAAAACGAAGTTCCTTCTCACTCCAATAGGATGCAGACGCGACGTAAACAAAGTGGAGCCATGGCAAATTCCCTAGTTCCAAATCTCGACGGTTCATAAACAACCTAGAGATCACCTCGACATTCGCCTCATTACAGTAGACACGGTGTCAACAAAGGAAGCGAATGCCAAATTCCTAGCTTCAGGGTCTTGACGGCAACTCAAATAAAACCTGAAAGACTATCGGAGATCATCCCACACCAGCGCGGAGTGGTTATGACTCATCGGGGCTCCCAAACTGAGCCTAACCTCAAGTAAAAAGCGTTATGGAAAATTCCTAACGTTTGCTCTTCTGACGGTAATATGACCTGAGGACGGTACGACGGACAAAACCCAAGTACCATAGACCCTAACAGACCTCTGTCGTAAAGAGCAGGGGTTAACTGTGACGTTAGGACAAGTTTGCCTACAAGCCCAAGGAAGGCAAACTATACAAACTCCGAAATGAGTTCATAAACTAGAGACTCCGGGATGAGTGAATAAACTACAAGCTCCGAAATGAGCTCATAAACTAAAAACTCCGCAATGAGTATATAATCTACTTTATACCAAGTCAAGACAGCAGAAGAAAGGAAAGCGCTAGTATGAAATGAAATATGTCTTTTATTCATGAATCAAAATGAATACAAGATACTCTTATTAGTAAATGAATTAAAAAAAGGGATGAAAGAGAATGTACAGCGAAAAAAATGTTTCAAGTCGGCGGATGATTCAACAGGCCATCCAGTTCGTTGTTCTTCCGCTGGACTTCGGCTTCAAGCTCCACCAGTGCTGCAAGATGAGTCCCCGCCTGGGTCTGTTGATTTTGGTATGAAGCAAACTGACTCTCAAGCTCCTTCTTGGCAACCTTATGGGCTTCAACCATCTCGTGGGTAAAGATAACAGCTTTGTCAAGAGCCACCACCTCTATAATGGCTTCTTGAAGTACCCGCCAAATTTCATATGCACTGGTGGCCTTGGCAGTAAGCTGAGCCTGATGTTCCCCCAAAGCGTTTAAAGCCAACTCCCTCTCTTAAAACTTCTGGTTGAGCCTCTTCTTGCATGAATGAAGATTGGCTGCACACCGTTCGATCCATCCTCGGAGGATCATTTTTACAGTTAAGATGTCGGAGGGAAGGCGTATGCACTCGAGCCCGTGTAGGTAAGCCTCCACTCGGTGACAGTACTCAACCCAAATACGCACTAATGCTTCGTCATGATAAGTGGTGAGAACCGACAAGGAAGCGTTGGCTTCGGTAGTGAATTCTTCGGCCGTGACAGAGGTACCAGCGTGAAGGTCTTCAATGAGAGCTGCCGGGGAGTAAATTCTTTGTTTTGCCATCCTTTCATATGCACGTCGGGCATAAGGGCCTGGTGGCATGGGGATCCGAGACTCTAGTAAGGTCAGGGCTGGCAAAGCTGTGAAGATTCAGGTGCAGTCAGTTGTGTTTCCAAACATGGAGTAAACAAAACGATTCTCGAAATAAAGCGTCACTTACCCACAGTCATGCAAGGCGGGTTTGAAAGATCCCCAGGTCCGTCAAGAATCTCGACTTCGTCGTCAGCCTCCAGGATTGTGATTTAAAATAAAGGGCATATCAGCATCACCATGAAAATATAAAATTAGAAGGACAAAGCATACCAACCTTGGCCTGAGGAAAGAACAATGCTTTGTAGGGGTATTGCTTGTGGGCAGCCATGTCGAGCAAGCGCTGGAAGGTTTTTCTCGGAGAGAGATCCACGATGGAAGCCGCCAATTCTTGTAATTCTGAAGGAAAGAAAGGGTTAGATGACAGAAGGTCATTAAACAAAATGTATATGTACATGAGATTACCTTCAATACTTCGCCCGCCCTGAGCTGGAGGGAGGGCAGCCTCAGCGGTCTCCTCCACACCTTCAGGTGCATCACTGGAGATATTTGTAAAACCTATAGCCGGCATGGTAGTCTCCAATAGAGGGACAAAAGCCGCCGCTGAAGGCTCCAAGGACGGGATAACAGCTTCAACAATCTCCTCTATACTCTCCGTTACGTCGCTAGGGATGTCCATGGGATTTATGGCCGATGATGTCAGCTCTGCTAAGGGAGTAGACATGGAAGAGACACCAGCCACCACCAGAAGCTCCATAGTAAGGATAGTAGCTTCAGTAATCCCCTCTACACCCGTCGGTGCGTCATGGGAGATATTCACGGAATCCGCAACCATGACCTGATCCGGACTCAAACCCGCTTCCGCTGCAGAAGTCCCTGCAAAGATCGCGCAAAAATAAGAGGACATAAAAGTAATACAAATTACTAACCAAAGGAAGAACGCGAAAAATATGCATACCAATACGCCAAGAAGCTTGAAGTATGGCTTTTTCGAGCCGTTGTTCTTTTCTCATTAAATACGCTCGCCGGGCTTCAAGCGCAAATGAATGTTCTCGGTCTCTTCTTGTGAGTGGTTCAAAGCCTCAGCCAATTACGCGGCCTCCTCGGCAGATGAACCAGGATAGATAAGACCGGCGTCTGACTCCTCCATAGCTATCGGTTCATCCTGAATAAATGGCTTGGACTCAAGCAGGGTGTCGAGTAGGCCGGCAATCGATTTCTTCCTCCTCTTGGAACTTGTGCTAACGCTAGCGGAAGAACGCTTTGGCGCTTTGGCGCTTTGGCGTGACATTGCTCAACTTCACTTTCGGTATCCCCCTTTGGTGACACCACCGCTGATGACACCGCCGCTGGTGACACTACCGCTGGTGCTTCATTAGAAGCCCTTTACTTCGACTCTATTGCGCACTGGCATACCAGCAGTTCGAGGGGTCGATTCTATTTCTGCAGCTTTGGGGATAAATTCTAAACCGCTATCCCTCAGTGGAGGGAGAACCACTGACCGCGGCCGTAATGGAGCGTTGGTGGCCTGAGATGGAATGGGAGGTATACCCTCAAAAAGAACCCGTCTCTCCTCTGCAATGACGGGGTCGACCCGATGACGATACCAACCCTTAAAGGACCCTACAGGTCTCGGGAGGTAGTCAGACTCCGGGATCATGAAACGGGAGCCGGTGTTTAGCCGCATGAAATGGTCGATGATGTTGTGAGTAACCTCCAAGGAGAGAGCAGGTTCGACTATAAATGCCTCGAGAGGGATGCCCTGGTCATAAGCCCAACTGCTAAGCAAAGCGGTGCGGACTATACCGCATAAAAGGACAACATTATTCCGGCAGAACACCAGATACCCTAGCCTGATCGAGTATAGGTGCATGACCTTTGTTGGTTTCAATGTCGGGACCCCACCCTTCGATAAATCAAACAATTGCTGAATAGGCCCCCCTGGAGCGGAAAGGACTCGATCGCTGAACACCATTCCGCCTTCATTTGAGTACGGGTTCAGCAGTACGCAAAGAAACCCTACTTGGGTCGGATCAGGAGCGGAAGCATCAACCAACCTCATAATCTAAGGGAAGGTGTATGAATTATAAATATCCGGCTGCTGGTGCTGTTAGTTATATGTATGCCCTAGAGGCCATTACTGTACATTGGATGTATATTGTAGTGGATGCTGGGACATATATAGGTAGGACTTTCTTTCTCAACATGATAGTACGCTATCTGGTTGCTCTTTATCTTAACATGTATACTTCCTGTCTCTCTGATTACATGTTGATAAAGCCCTTGGGATGAGTACTCGACTTCCAGGACTATGATGCAGATCATACTAGTGGGGCCTGGGTAGTCAATGAGTACATCCTTCATTGTTCCTAGTCGAGGGAATATCGAGACGGGGCATCGATATTCCAGAGTAGACTAGCGCATATCTTCTCGACCCATGCGATGGGCGATGGATGATCCCATATCCATTGGTGTTTGACATCGAAGATGGTATGCGGGTGCTCAGTGGAGACTGGGTACACTGAACTGACTCGCCGAGAACTCCCAGATGGTATTATACCTCACGTCAGATGGCAGTTCTCTGGTGACACTGGTACAGCTTAGTCTGTTGACCCGAGATCGTCATAGAGTCTTGTGTGTCTCCCACTGTGCTTTGATTTCCACCCTACCACGGCTCTACTGAGGCGTGCAAACAGGTGGTTTTTGGGTACAGTCCCGATTCACATGGAGGCAATGAGCGATAGGAGGGGATTCGTCTCTCCCGGTATTGGGGGTTGATGTTGCACTATGCTCGACTGGCCATAACAGGAAATCCCTGGCCAGGGTTGCAGTGATATACTGGTAAGAGTTATCAGTAGTTTCACGAATGTTATGGACCTCAAGTCGGCATGACTTATCGAGCTATTGGGGTCTGACGTTTACCACCCCTAGGCGAGATATGCGACATATCAGACGAACAGACCGGACTGTACGGTAAGTGTTACTGGTTGGATTCACAGGAGTGTGAGCGGGCTTGCTCGTCGATCTTCTGATCGCTCAATACCCGGGTGGCCGTTACGTTTAGCAGACCGCTTGCGGCTTGTGGGTGTTTGATATGATCAACATCTGCTGCCGGCGTATTGACGAGTCTTTAGAGTCCTACACAGAGGTTTCCTGGCTCAAGCGAAACGAAATAGGAGCGCATATGAGATATGTGCGGGACCGAGAATAATGCGTGTATGTGATACCGTATTCTATTCTCGCGATAAATGTATCGATTAGTTATATGCGATATAACCTAGTTATCGAATCAAGGATTGATTCGATAAGCCGATACATTGGATACTAGCCGGTTATATGCGATATGACCGGATCATTGAATCAAGTGTTGATTTAATGATTTAATGCATAATTATATATATTTGATATATTACTTTGCATTAACTAGTATTGGTTCACTTTAAAAGGATTTTCTCACTTGAATTGTGCAAGTTGTATATGTGATATACTTTTGTGCACAAGATTGTATCATGTTTGATGATACTTGCTCTTTTGGGTTTGTGTAAAGATTAAACCATGTTTAGTGAATGGTTAGGGTTTCTTTTCTCTTATTTATTTATCCATTTATTATTGTTTTGGAAAAGATAAAGAGAAAAAGAAATGGTGGCTTATTTTGTTTTTTCTTTGAAGCTTCTTGAAGCTTTGAACAAGTCTACCATTCTTGTCTCTTCTTTAACCCTAACCACTCATCTAAACCTTAGTTAAATCTCTACACTAAACCATGGTTGAAGTTATGATAAGTATTCTTTTTATTTTCCTTTTTAATTAACTTATCATATCTTCTTCTTCTTCTTCATCTTCTTCTTCCATGAAGAAAGCTAGTGACCATCAATGGCAACTAGTGAAATCAAGTGAGAAATCCAATTCTAAAGTCTACCCACTTCCTATTTCTTCATCCTCTACCTCTTGCCAAGTTTTATAGGGTGTTTACTTCACAAGTTTTCAAAGCTTAATGAAGTTGGAGCTTATTCTTGTGATGCCTCGACGTAGATCATCTTCGGCATCGAACCGACGATCAAGCCCGCCCATTCTTCGATGATGCCAATGCTAGAGTCAAGGGTTCGATTTGGACAGCGGAGGGAGATCATCGCGGAGCTTAGAAAGTGGTGGACCGGATCTACAAAGGTTGTAGCCCCTTCCCTTTAGCTATATTTCCGTTTACTTACTCGCTTCGCCTATATATATCTAGTTAACGATCCGTTCTAGGGTTTCTCGGCACCGTAATTTTTAGAAATTTGCATGGATGATGACTTGTGAGACCTCACTAGGGTGCCTAGGAACCTTACAGTGGTATCAGAGCCTAGCTAGAGCCTTAGGCGAAGTCCCGACGGAATTAGAACTCCGATCGAATCAAAACCCAAACCCTAATATAGCTCTCTGGACTTTTTCTGAAATCGTGGTTTTTTCGAAATTAAAAATATGCAGAAAAATCAGCAGGTAATCCTAAGAATTACTGTGCAAGCCGTGCCCATGATTCGACAAGAGTGCGGCGGAACCGCGGCAGAAGCAAGGCTTCTGCGGCGGTTCCGCGGCCGTATTGTCACAGTGCGCAATACTGTTTGCACAGTAATTCCTAGATTCTGGTGTTGGTTTTCCTGGGAATATTTTAATATTTATTCCAGAGTTTTATTTTCTGGGTTGTATCAGGGACTCGGTGTTTCGATCGGATTGTCTGATTTTGTCAGTGTGGCTTTCCGGATAAATTTTTGAATATGTTAAAAAGTTCGACCGGATATAAATACCCACTTTTTCCCCTGTCGGGAATTTTCCAAGTGTTGGATTTTTCCGTAGTTTAACGACGTTCTAAGTAGTGCAAGTAACGCGATGGACCCTCTAGAAGACAACAAACCTTAACTCGATTATGTGACCGTCTTGAACTGCCCTTTGAACCTTTGGGTTTGGGGCAGTACGGCGTGCCACATGTGAGGCGTTGGCTTGACCCTTCTACGGCTGGACCGTTGGTACTGAGGCACGAACTGAATATTGTTAGACTTATTTCATGTATTGAGCTGTATCGGGAAAACTTGGGTGTTCGATTGTTCGATCGGAAAGTTTAACATTTTCTATTTATCCGGAATATGATACAATAATTGGAATTCACAAGTAGTTATGTGATAACCGAATGAATGTTATAAATATAGAACTTTAGTCTCATTTGATCGGTTGCCACGGAGTTTTGATGTGATCAAAAGTCCGTCGCAATCACGTAGCGTACGCGGATACTCGCCGGGTAAACTTAATAGACAGCCTCACTCCATAACCCCGACCAAGTGACTGTAGGAGAACCCCGTCGCCGAAAGCATCCGTTCGGGTGCTCGCGGCAGCGGTGTTCCGCCTTGGTGCACTTTGTCGACGGCGTTAGGGGTGCGGCCGCCTACTAAAGTTTGCGACGAGCATTCGATCAGAATGTCGGGAATCTTGTTGAATTGCCCGACTTGATATTGAAAAGTGTTTTCGATAATGAGACCAAAATGCGGGGTTTATAATTGTTAGGCATGCGATGTCTAAAGAATTCATTTGGTCAGGCATGCGATGTCTGAGGTGGTTGCGGATTCCAACTGTTGTAGTTTTACACTTTCTTTTCTGTGACCGTAAGTGTAATATGTGATATCGCCGGTTTCGTTGCTATATGTCAACGACAATTGGGATGCGCATATTTACTTACGTTGATGACATGTGATGTTATGTGTTGCTGGATATGTTATATTGGATCGTCGTGTTTGAATAGCCGGGGGGTTTTTACGTGAGATGAGTGTTTTTCCATTTTCATTCATGTAAAAACTTGTATGTAATATTCTTTTATTGGGGCACTTCCAGGTTGCGGAAGTTGTCACCGTTGATGTATATTATTTACTTTTCTGCACTAGGATAGACCCAAGAAGGGGAGCACAAGTAACCGGGTTCTAGGGTCCAGTGGGAGACCAACTCGAGGAGTCGAGTCCGGGTCTCCTAACCCTAGAATTGGTAGGGTTGCTTGCCGCTCTCGTAGGGGTCTAGGGGTGTGGGATTGGCTATTCATCACGACCGTGGAATCCGTGTTTTATACTGGCTCGTATTGAAAACACGGACGTCCTAGTATATCCAATATTTTATATGATTCTTTCTGCTGCGTTATCTGTGATGTGATCATGCAATGTTCTGTGCTCTGTTCAGATAGATGTAGTATATAGTATATATGATATATTATATAAACGTTGCTTATGTTTTACACCCGCGCTAGCCCTGCCCCGCTCTGCCGTTAGTTACCTAACCTAACGGTGCAGACGGGACATCGAGGCGAATGCGGATGGCATAAGTGTACGTCATATTTATCTGTTATGTTTAGGTAATTTAAATGATGGGATATTCATTAATGAGATTAATGAAAGAAAATAAACCTAATTGATGTTGTGGAATCGAATTTCAAAATAAAACAGGTAGCTACAGTTCTTGCTTTGCATCGTGGTGTTCCTTGTAGAACATCCTGCACCTTATTGGATAAGGAAAGGACCGAGGTCCCTTCACCGGGAGTGACTCCTTTAGCAATAACTGGCAGATGCTACACACTCGGTTTGTCCTTTGATTGCTTCTATAGTTTCTGCTTTGCACAGTGATATATATGATATATCCCGCACCTCATTCGACGAGGAAAGGGCCGACGATCCCTTCACCGGGAGTGACCCCTTTAGCAAAACTAGAAAAGTCTCGAAAACATTCCATTTAAAAACCATTTGATTCCGCAACGAGATCAAGTTCAAAGCGTTAAAGGTTTTCACAAAAACCATTCGCAACCCTCCGTCATTTTAGGAAGTAGAATACTTAGTATTCGTGCTGTGTTTGTTGACCATAGTCAAGGCACAGTGTACGGTAGCTAAGTGATGTCTTCTTACACCGCATATGATGCGATTAGTTAGGACAGTCGCATGACTTTGTTGACCTTAGTTAAGGGTCATGTGGGTGGGTCTGATTAATCACGAAATGACGGGTAGAACTTGACTAGTGCTTATGATTTGTTGACCATAGTTAAGGTCATAGGTGCTAGGGGTAAAAACCTTTATCGGGAGTTTCAAGTGTTGAAATTTGCAATGAGATTGCATACCTTCTATATGATAGTTGGATCCCGATACCCACTGCGAGTAATTGTTACTCCTGGGAGAGTTTTGCACTTTGCAATTAGCCGATCAAGTAGGTGTCTAGAAATGTGTCAACGGGGTTACGCCTCTGGGAAAACGAGGTTTACTGTAATTAGGTCCATGCGAAAGCACGGGAAACCTCCCTCAAAGTACCGACACTGGCCTGGCTGAAAGATTGGCGAACTTGTAGAGTGTAATTAATCCCGGCTAGTCTTTCCTTTTAAGGTTTGAAGGAAGATTTGATAAAAACAGTGGGAGCCATCCTGATTAGATAAAATATATAACCAATCTGATCTTGCAAGAGCGCACGCAGAGTGTTTTCTTCTCTCTCTCTCCTGGTAGCGACCATATCACGCCTTAATCAAGATAATAAAATGGATGTATTGACCGGACCCGCTTGTTATACTAAGCTGGGGAACGTTGGTCCCGCTCCAACTTATAATTGTTATAAGACAGAGCAGGAAATTGGGGAATACCAGAATTCCTATGCCGCCCAAACGAAGAAAGTGCATATGATGCATCTCCTTCGGGTGTGTTCATTATAAAGAACTGTTTCTCAGTATCCTCTGCATCCTGGGTATATGATACCGGATCAGGATCCCAGATATGTAATCTGTTACATAGGGCTACAAAAGGGTAGAAAAACTGAGAACGGGTGATAAGTTTCATGAGACAGAAACCGGGGCAAGTGTTGCAGCCAAGTCTGTTGGTCACTGTCACCCTGTGTTACGAATACATTGATTCTGAACAAATGCTGTTAGATACCGAACCTGATATACAAAATCATATCAGTCTCTTTATTAGTAAAGAAATGATATAATTTTGTATTGATGGATAATGTTTTGAACATTTCCTATATCAAAAGTTGATCGGTTCAGGCACGTTATCTAAAAGCATTGACGTTCTAAATCAAACTACAGTTCCTTGTATACTGAACACACACAAGAGGATAAGTTCAGAAATGAACGAATCATTCTTGAGGCATTGTAGACTAGGTCATATCAATGCGACCCGACTGGCTGAAGTTACATTTTAGATGCATATTTAAATCAGTTTGAATTTACATCTTGTGAAACTTGCCAGTCATGTCCCAAAGATAAGATGACCATAGCTCTGTTTATTGGAAACAGAGGAAGAGTTAGTAAACTCTTGGGACTGATACATAATGATGTATGTAAGGTCTCCTGTCTACAAATGTCAGGACTGGTTCTTTATACTTCATTATATTCTCTGATAATCTCTCAAGATTCAGTCATATGTTCCTGTTGAAACATAAGTCCGAACCTTTTGAGGTATTCACAGAATATAAGTTAGAAGTAGAGAACCAATAACAGGGTATAAGTATTATGTCCTTTGATGAGATCAAGGAGGAGAATACTTGTGCATGGAATTCCTGGATTATTCTAAAGGAGAATGAGATTCTCTCTCAGCATTACTCCTCCAAATAACCATAGCACATTGGTGTATCGGGGCGGAGCAATCACACCCTATATGATAAGGTGTGCTCTATGATGAGTACTACTGAGTTACCTGTTTCCTTTTTGGGAGTTATGCGCTTGAGAAGCTGCATACCTATTGAATTAGGTTCGAATCAAATCAGTGCCTACCATTCCATATGAGATATGGTATGGGAAGAGCCTATCGCTTAAGTAGGTTAAGATTTGGGATTGTCCGGCCTATGTCAAAAGCAAAATCCGGACAAGATCGAGGCAAGATCAGTTCTGTAGAACTGGAAAGGTCCCAGCTGTACAAAACTGCTAATGATTTGACAGAACCAAAGAATTCAATAGTTCCGGACGAACCTCAGCCTCTCCGCCGATCTAGTAGGGTTCCTCACCCACCTGAGAGATACCTCGGTTTCTCGATGACAGTGGGAGCGAGGATTACATCATGAGATGATGACCCAACTAGATTTAAGCAGGCCATCAAGAGTAGGGACTCTGTAAGAATGGCTGGATGCTTAGCCATCTGAGATGGAATCCATATACACCAACAAAGTATGGACTTTGGTTGCGATATCTGAAGGGTTAAATCCCCATCAGGAGCAAGTATATCTTGAGAAGATTACTTGGTGTAGATGGACAAGTTTTGACTTTCAAAGCTAGACTTGTTAAAGGTTTTAGTCATCAACCAGGTGTGGATAATGATGAAACCTTTTCTAGGGACTATGCTTGAGTCCATCCAGATCCTACTTGCCACGGCTACATACCATGAATACGATATCTGGTGGTTGGGTGCCATGACTACTTTTCTAAATATTGATTTAGAAGAGAACGTCTATAAGGACACAGCCAGAGGGCCTCGTAGACAGTGGGAGCAGCAGAAACGTGTGCAAGATGCTTTATAGGATAAAGCAGGCATCGCGGAATTGGAACATCTGTTTTGATGGATTAGTCAAAGAAATTGACATCATCAAAATGGTAGATGAACCTTGTATAAACAAAAAGGTAGTAGGGAGTATAATGACGATCCTCGTAGAGTACGTGGATGACATACTCTTGTTAGGAAAAGAGTTTCCTATGCTACGCTCGATCAATCTCCGCTTATCACAATGATTTTCCATATAGGATCAAAGTGATACATACTAAATCCTAAGCTTTGGATCTATGAGATAGATTTAATTGGATGTTAGGATACTCACTAGTTGTAGTGAGATGGTATCAATCGATCCTGGGGAGAATCACTGGAAGGGTTCCAGAGTGATAAAGACGACTGAATGTCAGTCACAGGCATTGTCTTTACCCTCAGTAAAGGGACGGTATGTTGGAAGAGTTCCAAGCTAGGTACCGTGACAAACTAGACGATAAAGGCTGGTAACATCGCTATTAAAGATACTACCAAAGAGGCAGTTTGGGTGTATAATGGTTCATAAGATGAACTAGGTTCCTACCATTGTGTGACA
Source organism: Agapanthus africanus (assembly GCA_030015575.1). NCBI lineage: Eukaryota > Viridiplantae > Streptophyta > Magnoliopsida > Asparagales > Amaryllidaceae > Agapanthus > Agapanthus africanus. The sequence continues at coordinate 759,018,109 of CM057340.1, forward strand.
ATGGAACTATGGCTTTGGCCAAAGAAACCCTGATCCCATCAGTGACCCAGACATATTCTGAGGCAGCATCACCTGATCATGGAGATAGTTGATCTCCAGGATGATCGAGGTTAGGAGAGTAGACTCGGAGGACAACACGGCGGATCCACTCACGAAGGCCTTTTCCCAAAGAGAGACTTTTAGGGGATGGTTGAGTATGTGATACTGCAACCACTGCTACAGATGGCCCTAGTGCAAGTGGGAGATTGTTAGTTATATGTATGCCCTAGAGGCCATTACTGTACATTGGATGTATATTGTAGTGGATGCTGGGACATATATAGGTAGGACTTTCTTGCTCAACATGATAGTACTCTATCTGGTTGCTCTTTATCTTAACATGTATACTTCCTGTCTCTCTGATTACATGTTGATAAAGCCCTTAGGATGAGTACTCGACTTCCAGGACTATGATGCAGATCATACTACTGGGGCCTGGGTAGTCAATGAGTACATCCTTCATTGTTCCTAGTCGAGGGAATATCGAGACGGGGCATCGATATTCCAGAGTAGACTAGCGCATATCTTCTCGACCCATGCGATGGGCGATGGATGATCCCATATCCATTGGTGTTTGACATCGAAGATGGTATGCGGGTGCTCAGTGGAGACTGGGTACACTGAACTGACTCGCCGAGAACTCCCAGATGGTATTATACCTCACGTCAGATGGCAGTTCTCTGGTGACACTGGTACAGCTTAGTCTGTTGACCCGAGATCGTCATAGAGTCTTGTGTGTCTCCCACTGTGCTTTGATTTCCACCCTACCACGGCTCTACTGAGGCGTGCAAACAGGTGGTTTTTGGGTACAGTCCCGATTCACATGGAGGCAATGAGCGATAGGAGGGGATTCGTCTCTCCCGGTATTGGGGGTTGATGTTGCACTATGCTCGACTGGCCATAACAGGAAATCCCTGGCCAGGGTTGCAGTGATATACTGGTAAGAGTTATCAGTAGTTTCACGAATGTTATGGACCTCAAGTCGGCATGACTTATCGAGCTATTGGGGTCTGACGTTTACCACCCCTAGGCGAGATATGCGACATATCAGACGAACAGACCGGACTGTACGGTAAGTGTTACTGGTTGGATTCACAGGAGTGTGAGCGGGCTTGCTCGTCGATCTTCTGATCGCTCAATACCCGGGTGGCCGTTACGTTTAGCAGACCGCTTGCGGCTTGTGGGTGTTTGATATGATCAACATCTGCTGCCGGCGTATTGACGAGTCTTTAGAGTCCTACACAGAGGTTTCCTGGCTCAAGCGAAACGAAATAGGAGCGCATATGAGATATGTGCGGGACCGAGAATAATGCGTGTATGTGATACCGTATTCTATTCTCGCGATGAATGTATCGATTAGTTATATGCGATATAACCTAGTTATCGAATCAAGGATTGATTCGATAAGCCGATACATTGGATACTAGCCGGTTATATGCGATATGACCGGATCATTGAATCAAGTGTTGATTTAATGATTTAATGCATAATTATATATATTTGATATATTACTTTGCATTAACTAGTATTGGTTCACTTTAAAAGGATTTTCTCACTTGAATTGTGCAAGTTGTATATGTGATATACTTTTGTGCACAAGATTGTATCATGTTTGATGATACTTGCTCTTTTGGGTTTGTGTAAAGATTAAACCATGTTTAGTGAATGGTTAGGGTTTCTTTTCTCTTATTTATTTATCCATTTATTATTGTTTTGGAAAAGATAAAGAGAAAAAGAAATGGTGGCTTATTTTGTTTTTTCTTTGAAGCTTCTTGAAGCTTTGAACAAGTCTACCATTCTTGTCTCTTCTTTAACCCTAACCACTCATCTAAACCTTAGTTAAATCTCTACACTAAACCATGGTTGAAGTTATGATAAGTATTCTTTTTATTTTCCTTTTTAATTAACTTATCATATCTTCTTCTTCTTCTTCATCTTCTTCTTCCATGAAGAAAGCTAGTGACCATCAATGGCAACTAGTGAAATCAAGTGAGAAATCCAATTCTAAAGTCTACCCACTTCCTATTTCTTCATCCTCTACCTCTTGCCAAGTTTTATAGGGTGTTTACTTCACAAGTTTTCAAAGCTTAGTGAAGTTGGAGCTTGTTCTTGTGATGCCTCGACGTAGATCATCTTCGGCATCGAACCGACGATCAATCCCGCCCATTCTTCGATGATGCCAATGCTAGAGTCAAGGGTTCGATTTGGACAGCGGAGGGAGATCATCGCGGAGCTTAGGAAGTGGTGGACCGGATCTACAAAGGTTGTAGCCCCTTCCCTTTAGCTATATTTCTGTTTACTTACTCGTTTCGCCTATATATATCTAGTTAACGATCCGTTCTAGGGTTTCTCGGCACTGTATTTTTTAGAAATTTGCATGGATGATGACTTGTGAGACCTCACTAGGGTGCCTAGGAACCTTACAGGTGCGCAGCGAATGCTCCTAGCACGTGCATCTCGAGCCACAACGTGAAGTAGTGGAGGGGGAATTCACGGTCTCCGCACCTGGGTTTGAAGTATTAGCCGCAACGCTTAATCCGTGATATAGATGTGATAACCCCGCGACGCCAACAGCTAGCCGTGCTCCCCAGCTATGCAGTGAGCAGGATAAAAAATGGAGGCTCTCATAAAGCGGCGATGCATCGGCATGGCAAACCGGCTTAGCCAAAGACTGATAAAACCAATGAAGAAGGTCTCTTCGTCCATGCCAGGGGCCGCAATCGTGTCAAAAGCTACGATTGACGAGTTCGGAATATAGAAATGCGGCAGGTCTTCAATTTTTGCAAATTTTGGAGCATTTTTAGATAGGACGTCCTCTCGAAGAATACAAGCAATGAAAGCGTCAAAGGTGACACCCTGCCTTTCCGATGTCACGAACAACTTTTCAAAAATACCCAGGACCTTGATTAGACTTGGGTACTTGTGACGTACGGCGTTCTCAGTTGACAGGCCGTCGAGCATAGCAGGCACCGTATCAAACACATATTCATCGGGAGGCAGTAATTCTTCATAATGCTCCCCCCCTGATCGGCAATCCGGAGATCTCGCGAAACTCTTCCAATGAAATTGAGACCTCACGATCCCCTAGCAAGAACGTATTGGTGGGAAGGTTCCATTGATTCAAGAAATCTTTAACCCACCAGACGTGAGGGGTGTGGTAATAGAACAACGAAGCATACACTGCCTGGTACAACCTGACCTTCTGCAGACGTGCGCGTTGGGCAGAGAGAATGTACCGAGCCCAAAGAAGATAGCCCACTGGGTGGAGGGGGATAACGCCTACCTTATAAACCCGCCCCCAAGGTCGGGCTTCACCCTGACATATTTGGCACCCCAGAATTTCGATGGCCACCATAGGTTGGTTGGGTATCCCGATCGTTGATGGCTCGATTCGGCCCGCGGGAGTCCAGTTAGTCGCCTCCATCGCATAAGCAGTCCGTGGGCGTTCCATCAATGATATAGAGCGAATGGGTTCTGTTGGCTCTTCGCAGGTAAAACTGAGGAGGCCCCCGATGATATGATCGTACCACTTTCCCCACAAAAGAATACTAGTATGATCCCTGTCATGCACCTTGATCATCGTCATAGCCTCCTCGTCCGATGGCGACTGCGGAAAAGTCACTTCTGAGTAAGTGTAAGGAAAGTCGAGAAGCGAGGCCATCGTTCCTAAAATAAATAAAAACCATTTAAAAATAATAATAATAATAAATAATAATAAGGTAACATAAAATGAAATAACAGAAAACCGTGATGTGACGGGACCACTGCCTGCAAAACCAATGGACCCCACAAAATCTAAATAACGGCTCACCAATGATGAGGCAAAATAATCATTGAGAGAATAAAAAAGGATTCTCATCAAGAAAAAAATAAAGTTTAAACGACTCTTGAAGCGAGTTCTGCTAAAAAGCACAACAGATTCAAATCTGCTTTAGGGGCATTAAAACCCTCAAATATTCGAGAGCATTAGGGAATAAAATTCCCAAAAATATATGAGTCTCTCTCTCTCAGAGCAAAGCTCTGTGAACAAGGAATTAAATTCCTTTAATAAAGGGATTAAATCCCAGAAAAAACCCCATGGCAAGGAGGCAAAGAAAATGGACTTAAATTCCAAGGATCTTAAAGATCGGTGACAGGGTAAAACCCTAAGAGGAGGATTAACAATCTCATTGATTCAAGACTTCAAAATCTACAAAAAATGTGTGCTTTGGATCTTTAAGAAATCGGTTCAAGAAGAGAGCAACGCTCTGTCCCCGGATTTAAAATCCACAACAAAAAAAAGCAAAAAGGGGAGGGGTCCCGTTTATGATCCTTACCAAAGAAAAGTTTTAACAGAGTTTAACTTTGAGATCTCAGCGGACAGAGAACTAAGCTCTAAAGAGGAGAATTAAATTCTCAAGGAAAATAAGTAAGGAAGATGATGAAAGAACAGTGGTTTTCCCAGAGGAAAAAGCCATGCATTTATAAGACATGATGGGGGGCGGTTCATCTTCCCGTTTCCCTAGGCAATCCAACGATGGAAAAAGTGACAGCGTTGCACTTACGTACGAACCACGTGAGAACAACGCTGGGGGGCATTTGTTCCCTTATAAAAAAATATAGAAAGAAAAAGGAAAAAAATTCCCCACTGTGCAGGTCTCACGTGCCCACACGTGAGCGGCTATATGCAAAGCATATGGCCGCTGCATTTAAGCAATTGATAGGCCAAAATTGAGCCTCACGTGTAAGCACGTGAGCGCGTATGCAAAGCATATAGGCGCTACATTAAAACAGATAGCAGGCGAAAAAAAAGAGGCTCACGTGTTAACACATGATACCCTCTTATGCTGTTGCACACAAGCGGACAAGATTAATTCTATTGGGGTCACGTGCTACACGTGAGTGTTCCTAAACACTTTCCAGGATGATTTAATTAAATTCTAAATAAAATGATCAAAACTCTATTGGGAAGACATCTCCTTAAATATTTTTAAACTATCTGATAGAATTAAATTCTATATATGTGGGAAATATTTCCCTGATCTTCCTTAAACCAGAAAGATTTTCTTTGTTAGACGAAGGACCTTTGGATCGAAGATCCAACGGTGATCGTCTGATAGAATAAAATTCATCTTAGCAAAATATTTCCTAATCTGGTTAAAAACAAATAAGAACTCTTTTCTGTTAAACAGACAGCCTTTGGATTAAAAATCCAACGGTGAATAAAATTCACCAGAACAATTGAATTGATTATGAAATCAATCATGATCTCTCAATAAGGGATTTGCTTAAAAAATTGATTCTTTTTCTTCTCCTATAAATAGGAGCAAACAAAAAAAAGAACAAGAAGGAACAAGAGAGAACAGAGAGAGAAACATACAGAGAAAAAAAGGAGAGCATACAAAAAAAAGAGGAAGAAGAGAATTTAAGTCTCGGAAAAAACTTGCTTCATCAGAACATTCTAGGTAAAAAAAAGAGAGAGATACACAGAGATTGTTCGATCTTGACCTTTCTAAGGGTTTAACCCTTCGCATAAGAACTTAGTTCTTCCTCTGGTTGAGATCTGTAGAAACAGATCTCCCCATAAGTTGAGAATTTAATTCTCATCGGGGAGATTCTGTCATGCAAATTCAAAATCTAGGGAAAAGAACCGAGTTCAAAGAATTTAATTCTTACAAAAATATATGGGATTTTAATTCCTCTGAAAATCAAGGTTTAACCCTACAATAAGAATTTAATTCTCACAAAAAGAAGAAGCATGAGATCCTCCAAAACCCTAGCATGAGATCAAAATCTCCAAACACTCAATATGATCTCACGTGCTCCATGTGCGTGTCTCTCATGAATGAAAAATGAAACACACAAAATCACCTCGCGTGCTCGCACGTGAGTTAAGTGTTTAACACTTCTATATAAAAAAAAGGAAAGGAGGAATAGAACCCAGAGACCAATTCTCACTTTGGGGCACCTCACATGCCCACACGTGAGTGCTTCCAAAAGTCAAGTGTTTAACACTTCTATATAAAAAAGGGAAGGGGCAATAGAACCCAGAAAACAATTCTCACTTTGGGGCGCTTCACGTGAGCGCTTCCAAAGTGCAGTGTTTAACACTGATTCAGAGACTCACGTGGGAACACGTGAGTGCTAAGCATACACCAATACTTAGCATTATGAGAATCAGACTTCAGCTCCAAATTGGCTAAGTCTTCCTGAGGTCAAAACCTCTCTGATCTCCAAATCAACCGAGCCACTGTGCTTATGTTTTCCAAAACTAATATCGGTCTCAAACATGACTGATGATCACTCAACTGATGATGTCCAAAATGATATTCATCCCACATTCCCCTAAGCAAATCGTAGTCTCAAAATACGACTAATGATTTCTGGGTTGACCACCAACTTCATTTTCCCTCGAATAGGGAAATTGGTTCAAGGGTACATCTCTCCACACCTCTAATACATATCGTTGTAATTTCTCAACATCTTCAGAGAGGCGTTCCCAACAACCAACTGCTTTTGGGTGCACTTCCCAAGCTGACGTGCACACCTTAAACCAAAACACACCCCAAATGGGTGTATCCCACATCATTGTCGTACATCCCATCACGTAACAAATACACGAGCATAAAATGGTGATCTGCGGACCGTAATGTCTTCAAACTACTACGGACCGAAACATTCTTAAACTAAACCCTCACCTCAAAAATGATGATCTACGGACCGTAACGTCCTCAAATTACTACGGACCGTAACGTCCTCAAACTAAAACCCTCACCTCAAAAATGGCGATCCATGGACCGAAACGTCCTTAAACTAACAACGGACTGTAACGTCCTTAAACTAAAACAATAGAGCCCAGATGCTTTTTTGTTGGATTTGAATGATCCTAAAACCCCGTTAAGTAGATTTTAGTCTCAAATTGGACTAACCTATCCTTAACAAAAATTTAGGTCGATCTTAATCTCAAACGAGATTAACGACCATTAAATCAACCCAAACCCAAATCTAAGATATACGGATTTGGACTAATCTGCACCTTACGGGCGACAACATAAATTAGTCTCCGTATACAATCCACGGGCAACCAAAAATAAAACAAACACACACGACACGAAGTGAACATCTGGAGCAGGAGAAAGTGCTTATCGCGATGCGATAACGTAATTAACTGCAGGGGCTTGCGCATGCAGAGAAGAGCGTCCCCACAATCAAAAACCCCTCGCAAACGAGGGGGAATCTGACAGAGTCCTTCCTTAATGTTTCAATAGAAGACTTTATATCAGCCGAAGTTTGCATGGAATGTTTTATAAACATTTCCAAGGTTCGTTAGAGTGCAGAGGAGTTTTCGGTACCGCTGTTTGGAAGGAATTATTATAAGGTGCAGAATTGTTGGCCGGATTTTGAAAAGTTTGTGGTTGAAAGGGGTGCTGACTCTGTGGTGGTGGTTGTTGCTGTGGAGGAACCCTTTGATAGTTATTTTGGTTTGGAACCGTATTTTGAGTTTGAGTTTGGTGTTGGTTCCAAGCAAAATTAGGGTGATTCCTCCAACCCTGATTATATGCGGAAGAATAAGGATCGTTTCTAGGTCGCTGTTGAAAAGCAGTATTAATGTGTTCTTGACCTTGAAACGGAGAATTCAAAGGACATTCTTCCGTCAGATGCGATGGATCGGAACAGCATCCACAAATGGTTTTAAAGAGCATCAACTGGTTTAGTGAGGCTAATAAAAAAAATTCCATAGCTTCGAGTTTCTTTTGCATCGCTGCCATTTCGGTTTGTACTGTGATGGAAATATTAAGCTGATGGATACCTCCCCTAGATGATGGTAGTCTAACGCTTTCCCATTGCAAGGTATGTTCGGCAAGATCTTCCAGAAATTTCCAGGCTTCACCATCGTCTTTGGACATGAAATTGCATTGACACATGGTTTCAAGCATCTGCTTTATCGCTGGAGTAATGCCCTCATATATAATTCGACACAGATCCCATTTATGGATTCCATGATGAGGACATTAGACAAGCAGATCCTTAAACCGTTCAAAGCATTTCCAAAATGGTTCATTTGGAAGCTAGGTAAACTGGTTGATTTCGCTCCGAACACGGGCGGTCTTATGATTGGGATAAAATTTCTTAAGGAATGCTATAACGAATTCATCCCAGTTAGAAATAGAGTGTGAGGTCATGTTATAAAGCCATTTTTTCGGCTAAATCGCACAAAGTAAACGGGAGAAGACGTAAACACATAGCATCCATAGAAAGTTGTGAAGTGCCCATCATAGCACATACGTTTTCGAATTTGGTGATAAAAACGTATGCGTCTTAAGACTCAAGACCGTGAAATTTAGGCAAAAGATTGATAAAGTGTGGTTTGATTTCAAAATTATTCCCATTGGCTGGTGGAATAGAAAGACAAGTAGAAAGGGGACCACGTATAGGGTAGCATCTCTCTTGGAGAGAGATGCGCGGTGGATTTTGCGCACCTGCGGATGATGGCAGAGTGGTGTTATTAAAATTTGATGGAGAACCGTCCTTCTCGGTCGATGTTGTGGATGGTGGGGAAAAAGAAGAAGTAGAAGTACCGACTTCGGAGTCGATAGAAGAAATTCGGACAAGACGGGCACTAGAATCCCGTGTCCAGCCGAGCATGCACTATGCGGGTTTAGCGCAAGTGTCAGCGTTTGTGAGAATTATGTAAAAAGAAAAGTTTGTTTTTGAAAAAGGCGGATTTAGACAAATCACAAAAATGCACAATCAACCCTAGATCTAAGGTCACCTAAATCTAGTCACTAGACCGCTCCTAGACTTCCAGAAAACAAATCACGGGATCAATCCTCTACTACCTCTTTATCCCTCTTATGGCCAGGTAAGTGGGAGGTATCCTCTTTACGAATCACCGAAATAGTGGGCCTAATTAAGTAACCACTTGCCTTAAACACACTTGCCTAGACACCACAAAAGAAATGCGGATAAGCAGTAGATTACCCACGACCCTCCTCTGTCCTAATTGAGCACAACAGTCCTTAGAGTTTTGGTCTAGATATTTTGTAATTAATGAAGGGTGATGCGGATGCTAGTTTTGTGATTTGTGGGGGCTTAGGAAGGGTAATGAAATCCCCACCTAATCTGAATTTGTTCTTTGCCCCATAATTTTCCGTATTACAATATACAAAAACAACCCAAAAAACACGCAACAAGAATTTTCTTAAGCGGCGAATTTTTGCAAAGAATCCTGCAGAAAAATTATTATTGGACTTTGCAAAGAAGAGAGAGGGAGATAGAAAATATAACAGAGAGACTTGAAGCTCTAAACCACAAAACCTGCCGCAGTTCCGCCTCGAGAATGGCCTTCTTGCCGCGGTTCCGCGGTCAATTTGAGGGTTCTTTGAACGATTTTTGGTACAATTGCTTCCCTTTCTCCTATGGTCTTGATGAATGTTCATGAATCTTTATCTCCCTGCTACAATGATTCGAGACCCCCTTGCAAAATTCACACACTAATCATTAAGCACACGATGCGTTATTGATTTTTATTTTAATGGAATAATAATATTTCGACCCAAATAACAAAAAAGAAAAATTACGCACGGATCCCCGGCAACAGCGCCATTTGATTGATTATGATTTTGTGAAAGAAAAAGTAGTAGTAAAATAATCGCAATCAATAATGGTATCGCGTGTAGCAAACCTTTAGTGAATATGGGTCGTCCTCTAAGATTCGTGGAATTTTATAGTTCTTGCTTTAGATCGGTTGAAAGAAATAGAAAAGAGAAAATCTAGAAAATCAAGAAGATAGTTTCAAGAAAATAGTTTCAAGAAAATAGTTCAAGATCTAATTGAATTATCAAGAAAATTTTATATGAAGAAGGCTTGTAGAATTCTTTAGGATTTAGTAGCCATGGATGACTAATAAAGATTGCTCCTCTTATCTATTGATAGATTTAAAACTAGATTGATAGCGATGAATGAGAATTAGGGTTCTTTGGAAGAAACTAGGGTTTCTTCTCTATTGACCCTTGTCCTTTCATTGATCTCCATTCATATCTAGCCCTTAACAAAAATATCGTCAATCTTATCTCTAATCGTTGTCGCGATTATCAAGAAATTGGTGTCACGCCCGATAAGGAAGTTGATGATTCTTTTGCTAAAGTTTATAAACTTCATAAGAATTAAAAGGAGTATAGAATTTTCCCACCCATTGATCTACCCTAATCCTACGAATCCTATCAAGCGGAGAATTACTCGCGCGTCATGAAAATAAAAGAAGAAATAGAGAAAGAATTCATAATGCGGAAATTAAAAGAAAGCGAAATTAAAACTAATGATCATCTTTATTACTCAACCTCACAATACATTTCTTCGAGTTTAGATTACAAGAGGAAGAAGAACTTGCTCTCGATCTCTGCCTCGAAGAAGTAAATGTTCCGTCGATCTTCACGTCGCTTGATCACCTCGAGTCTTGGACATGTCGTGGATCGCTTGCTCGTTGACGGTGATTGGCTTCGCGTAAAGGAGACATGCTTGATTGATCGCTTGATTGATTTCTCGATGGATTTCTTGATCTTGGATCTCAAGATCGAAGATTCTTGATCTTAGATCTTAGATCCCCTTTTGATCTTGGATTTGATCTTTGAGATTGATTTTTCTTGAATATTGGATGTTTTTGATTTTTAGATCTAGATCCCTAAATGATGTAGCCCTCGGTCCTTTTTTTAGCCTCGAAACCAGTAACAGAAACCCCAACAAACTAAGTTTGTTACGCTGAAGATTCCAGAAAACTCTCGAACCATAATCCCTTGAATCGGCCGCGGTTCCGCGGCCTAATGGTGAGTCCTTTGCTTCAAACTTATGGAGTTTTTTTCTGTTGGTATTTAGGAATTTCTTTGATGTTTGGAACCTTCTTATCTCTTCCGAGTCTCTGCCAGTATTTGATTCTTCGACTTTCTTTACTTTATCGGCAGATTCTTGATTCCTGATATCTGACCTGAGCTAATCTTGCAGAATATCTTCAATGAACAATATTAGTTATATTTGAGATACAAAATATTATGCGTAAAAATATTAAACATACAATTTCCTTCATAATGTTGATTATAATATATAAACACATGGTAAATGATATTTTGCAGATGAACCTCTAATATGTGTTTTATTTATAACAAACACCTTTAGATGATTAAGAAAAATAAGGAAATTGTCATGTTAAAAGTGCACTATTTTCGACTGAACATAAGGGTGAGCATATGGGCTCAATTACAGTGAGCATATGAGCTCATTTGATCTATAGTCACTGAAGTTTAACTTCAGAAAAGCTTAGTCCCTTTTGGACTGGGTATTGGGCTTTCTATTACCCGCCCAGTGCTAAGCACTCATTTTATAAGACTCGTGTATATCACGTGAGACGCTCAGGCTTGGGTGTTGCCCTATCAGTGCTAAACACTTAGTCCTTTAGACTGCGGTTATAATATCCAAATCATGTTATGGCGCTTACGTAGATATCACGTGGGACACTCAGGCTTTGGCGCTCACATGAGTATCATATGATACGCTTAGGCTTCGACGCTCACATGAGTATCACGTGAGACGCTCAGGCTTAAGCGCTTTCAAGCGCTCACATGTATGGCACGTGAGGTGCTGAGTCCTTAATTATGAGCGCTCACGTGTATGATACGTGAGGCGCTATCTTCATGGGCCTTCTGTGCGCTCATGTGGATATCATATGAAGCGCTATCTTTATAGAATCTTTTGAGCGCTCACGCGGATATCACGTGAGACGATGTGTCTTTAGAGATTTAATCTCTGTTCATGTTTATTGAGAGAAGTTAAACTTATATTAATGGTATTTTGATCATTAATGATCACCAAGATCGTTATTTTAAAGATATGGGATTAGATTCTTTAAAAACTAAGTTTTTGATTATGAAGGAACTAAGTTCCTGGAGTATGAACTCCATCTCTTTCATGTCCTTTCTTCCATTGTGTTTATATGGGGGCTGGTGAAACAAGATAGTCTTCCCTTAGATCTTTGATTCTGAAGAACAAGATCTTCCTGATGAGAATTAAATTCTCAATTTATAGGAGATTTGTCTTGCGAATCTCAGATCCAGAGAAAAAACTAAGTTCTTTTTTAGAGGGTTAAACCCTTACACACACACACACACACAGACATAGAGAGAGAGGGGTTAATGGAGGAAAGGTGCCATAGGAGGGAATTTCCTCCTATGGCGTCGGAAAAATACGCCCTCCATGTTTTTTCGACGATCGGCATACATCACCTCCATCTTTATCATCTAAGATGTGGATACACCCAAATTTCATGTGATTATACCATTTTTTCACCATTGGTTTAATTGGTGCAAAATTAATGGTTTACCGACAATAGAACTTTTTACATTGCTAATTCAACGGTGAAAATGTGGTGGAATCACATGAAATTTGGTGTATGCACATCTTAGATATTAACGATCATAATGATGGATGCCGATCGTCGGAAAAAATGGTGGAGATTGTATTTTTCAACGCCATAGGAGGTAATCCCCTCCTATGGCATCTTTCCTCCATTATTCTCAAATATATATATATATATATATGAGATGTTTTTATCTCTGTTTTTACTTAGGGTTTGAGAAGAGAAAGAAGATGTTCTTCAATAAGAATTGAATTCTCGGTTTTTTGCTTCTATCAGTTTATGGGGTTGATCCTCTATATGAGACTTGAAGTTTTGGGTCCTTTATATAGGTGAGGAAAAACTATCAATTAGTTTGAGAAAATCTCTCATTGAGAGATATCAATTGATTTAATTAATCTTAAAGATCACCTAGGGAATTTTGTCCACCGTTAGATTTTTGATCCAGTGGTTTTCTATTAAACAGAAAATATTTTCTGTTTGTTTTAGAAAGATTAGGAAAATATTATCCTGGCAATGAATATGATTTTATCTTCTGATTTGGTCGGTGATATTATAATCACCGTTGGATTTTAAATCCAAAGGTTCTCTGTTTAACAGAGAAAATCTTCCTAATATTCGAAAGATCAGGGGGAAATATTTCCCAAGATAGAATTTAATTCTATATAAAACTAGCGCTTCAAACATATATGCTCACGTGGCTTTCACGTAAGGGTTGTCGTATATAAATGACAGCAGCACTCACGTGCTTTGCACCTGAGTGCTCACGTTTTTAACTCGCGGTGCCAGTTTGGACTTTAATTTATTTGTATTCAGTGCTCACATGCTTTAGATGTGAAGACTCTCATGTTTAACACGTGAGGCTTGTATCCCAGGGTTGAACCCTTACTGAAGCCGGAGGACACATGTTTTGCATGTGAGCGCTCACGTGTTCAACAAGTGGAAGACATTTCATAGGATTTAATCCTCCCTGAAGCCGGAGGCCACATGTATTGCATGTGAGTGCTTACATGCTTTACACATGGTAAGGTTTCATTTCGTTTCCTCTTCTTTTTTTTATAAGGGAACAACCCATATTACCGAGGTGGCACATCACCTGCACCAAGACCAGCTTTACAAGCACCTGCTCCCCGTCTAGCTCTCCCTACACCACCTTAGCGAGGACCGCCCGCACAACCTCAACGACAAGTGTAGTAGCAAGCACAGAGGAACATGCTACAAGCGCGGAGGAACGTGCCAAGGTACCAAGCGGTTATTATATTGGTCGAAGGGGCCGAAGCCATGGGTCAGATTATCACTGGTAATTTACTTTCCATATTTTTCATCCATTTCAACTTCTAGCATACTTTTGTCCTTCTCTATACCTAAACATATCCCATGCAACTTAGGTACAATACTAGTAGCCACTTTACCTGCACTCAAGCTTTTCGATACTAGAGCTTCGCATTACTTTATGTCACAACAGTTCATAAGAATACATGCGAACCCGGTAAATCCTCTTATTTCAAGCTGGAATGTAAATCCAGGTGTCACGTCCTGCTTCCCAGTGTACGGCAAGGGGGCGCGACGAGACCCGCTACATATTTATTCAGAAGTAAACACGTTAAGCGTATCTAAGCAATATAAAGTAAAAGTACACAAGAGATAGGAATATAAAAGAACAACAACTTTATTGATTAAATATTCTTTTACAGGTACAACTGGAAATGTAAATACATGAATGGAAAGCAATGCCTAAACAATGGCAGAACTGAAATGGAAATGTATACAAGTAAAGTCAATGCTCAGGATCTTCTGCGAACTACTATAAGTGCTTCTGGCTGGTCTCGAACTCCTCAGAGTCGGGTCCTCCTGACAACATTCCAAAGAAGAAGAGAAATAGGAATGTCGTCAACAAACAATCGCTCGGTAAGTCCCAAAGAAAGGGAGAAGTAGAATAGACAGAAAGAGAGTATAACTAGTAGTGTTTAGATTATAATGTTAACGTGGTTGTTTTTAGCTTGGTACAGAATATGACAGTGTATACGAGAGGAGTCCAACTTACACCGTGGACTTTGGTAACCCATAGTTCAAGGCTCCGTCGAAAATACCACGGAACAACGGCATGGATATAATTACGTCTTTAGTAACCACCTCGTGCCACCTTTAACATGTTCCGTACCAGTCTACCCCTTTATAAACTACGTAATGTCTTATTGTATTAATTGTACTGTTTTGTTATATAGATGGATGACTTGCCGAAACCATGATATCGGTAAATGGAATAGATATAGATGGATAGTCATGTAGACGGAGTATATCCATGATTCGGTTCGGTCAATATAGATTGATATAGATTGAATAGACGGATTCATGGATTCATGTTGTATTGTAGTTTATACTTGAATCATATTCAAGTCAGATTGATTAGATTGAGACTCGGTATGAGTCAGACATTTTGAAAAGAAATTGAAGTCCTGAATTAGTTTTGATGTTATCGGTAACTGCTGCACATGGACGGCGGGATTTGTGTCTTTTTCCAAGACAATTACCGTATTGATAACACCGTTTGTTAGATTATTTACCTTAGATAGGAAAGCACCCACATTCTCCGGTTCCCTGAGGCTCAAGAGAATTGGTCCCGCTTAAACCTATATTTACTAGGGTCCTTATTGTAATTTAGTATAACTTGAAGGGGTTTTATGTAAAAAAAGTTTTGATATATTTTCAAAATACACCTCAAGTATTTAATTATCATATTTAGGGTTTTCATAGATGTATATTTTATAAAAGTGAACTTTCTAGTGAGTAGAATCTAGTTTTCATTGTATATGGTATTTTATTGAAGTATTAGAATTTTGCATTGAATTGAAATGGTATTTTTCTGTATTGGTGATTCCTTTAATTTAGAAAACTTGGAATATTTCTATAATATATTTAAAATAGATATTTTGATAATACTCATATATATATATATATATATATATATATATATATATATATATTTAAAAAATAAATTTTATTTATTTTCTAGAAATCTCATTTTCTTAAAAATAGCATTAAAAATTCTATCGAGATCGAATTCTCCTTGCGGAGGTCTGCATCTCGCTCTACTAGACTCGAGGACGTACGATAACCCGTACCATACCGATCGGGGTTCCCCAAAATAGGCTGTAGAGGCGTATTTGTAAGGAATTAATGAACGCTCTTTTTAAAGAAAACGGTTTTGTAAGTGTAACAACCGAGTTCTGTTATACCAATTGCTATTGCTGTATGTGTGGTTTGTGGTGTTTAATTCATTTACCGTGTTTAGTTGCGAATGGTGGTTACTTTATATTCGACCCGCTTGCTTGAGCTTGTTGTTTTTTTAGAGTACCCTAACATCACATATTCTTGCATATAACAATTTAAGTTACTTAAAATAATTTAAAATACTTGACATGGCCTGCTTGATACCCCTAACCCTGTGGTAGCGTCCTTGCATCGTGTTCTCGTCATGTTCAGTGTAACGGACGTGTTTGGACGGCTACGCGCACGTACGTGCGTCCGTTCTTGAGGGTATGCCTTTTTGTTACAAAATCCTTCATTTTGAATTTTTTTTCATATTTCAAATTCAAAATTTTGGATCCGACCCGGGAGCAATTCTGAAATATTTTGCATCCCGCCAAATCCTATTTATTTTTCTCTAGATCAGCTTAAAAATATTTTTACAGCCTATCAGATTTTCTAAGCCAACGATATTATATTTTTTTTAAAACCCAGTAAATCTTTTATATTTTTCCAAACAGTTTCCCCTAACCAATCAAAACCCTCATCGTTGGGCCCCACGACGCCCCCTCTCTTTCACTTTTCTCCTTCTCTCTCTTACTCTTTCTCTCTCACCCCCACTACCAAACGAATCTATCTCTCCTCCTCTTTCTCTCTCCTCTCGTTTCTCTCTATCTCTCTCATCTCGCGCCCGTTTCTCTCTCCTATCGCGGTGCGCGAGAATCCCGTCACCTTCCCCCGCGTTATCCTCACCTTCCTTCTACATCTTCTTCTTCTTCTGTTCTTTTTTTGAATCCCATGCACCCTCGTCTCGAGCCCACCAGAAAAACCCTAACCCTAGCCGCTTCCTCTGCTCCTCGAACCCAACCTCTTCACCACCTCCATCTCATCTTCTTCTCATCCTCCTCCTCGTCTTCATCTTCTTTTCTTTCCTCTCTCCCCTGCACACACCCACAGAACACCCAGCAACCCAACGTCCCCGATCGTCGCCGACGACCCCAGCATCGCACCCACCATCATCACCATCTCGTTTCCTTCCCCTCCTCTACATCAGCACCTTGTTCATATCAGATTTTTGCATTTTTATACCGCCCAATTTTTATACCGCCCAATTTTTATCACACTGCTTATCGGTAGATACTCTTGAGCCGTGTTTGCTAGTCAATTGCAGGATACAGGTTCTCGGTTCTAAAACGGTGAAATTCATGGAAAACACGACAAAATCCGGGTTCCTGCCAACCACTGAGAAAACACGGTCTCCGCTCTTCATCCGTATGTTGCCAGATACCAGTTTAAGAAGACAAAATGTCAAATCAATGTCGTTTTCATGCACAAGGCTCAATGGCAGCACAAGATCCAAGAAATCTACGCGGAGCTCGAGGAAATCATGACAAAAAGTCCACTTCAAAACACCTTTCTCTCAACAGAAATTCTGGAAGAAATGTGGAAGTATTTTCAGAAAACACATATGCCAAACCACAGACAACATCAGACCAGGGAGGCCCACAAAATTCGAGGAGCCAACTCCTCCATTAGGCCGCGGAAACGCGGCCTAAGCATGCTTAGGCCGCGGATCCGCGGCCGTATGGTGGCGGTAGACAAAACTTTTCCTGGGGTGTTTTGGTCTTTTTATTTGTATTCTGGTGGTTGCCCTAGGTTTTCATTTTTTAGCCTATAAATAGCCCAGAACTTTGTGAAGGAAAGGGTCCATAATCTTGTATTTTTTCTCTAGGTTTTAGAATACATGTTCTTCTTCCTCTTCTCATCTCTTCTCCATTAAAACTTGTAGTGAGCTTTTGAGTGAAGAATGATGAATAAAGAAGAACCGTTTATTATTATGCTTGTCTTATTCTCTTGTTAATTGTTGTAATTTTCATTTGTTAACTTAGTTGTAGTTATTTTTCTTGTTGTTTCTTTCTTCTCTCTTTTCTTTATCCTTTAAACAACCATGATGCTTACGCTTGATCCTCGCCAAGGTGAGGTCGCAAATAGCTAGTTGTTATCTTCTAATCTCTTTCTTTCTATCTTCCTCTTTTGTTTTGTTTTATTTTTCCGTATCATGATGTGTGAGTAGTTTCATACTTATTAGGGTAGGATAAGGGAAGTTTGAGAGAAGGAAATCTCTCTCACTCTTTCCTTGCCCAACAGCTTAATTCGACTCCCGTTAATTGAACCACAATCCGCTCCTTACGGCACCCTATTCTACATGATAGCGGTGATTCCGTAGTGAGACCGGTTGTGGTTGAATTAACCGGAGGTTATGGCTAAGAGCCAAGAACGGAGGGACAAGCACCAAAAGGAAGAACTTATGCGTTGGAAAGCCTAGCTTATACTCGCAAGTTCCTTCCTAGTCGTGCTAATCCCCGTTGTTGCCGATTACCGTAACACCGAGATTAAGAGGGGCAACGAAAGATGTGGGAGACTCCTAACTCAAACTAACCTAATCCTAACCCTAACAAGCTCTCTTTACATATCATTTTACCACTTAATTAATCACAACAAAATCTGAAAAACTGGACTTAACTCGTTAAAGCACATAGAAAAAGATTCCCATCTCCCTGCGGACGACCCGTGCTCAACCGGCTAGCTACAAGCGAAACCGTCTTGATTGCGGTAATTAACTAAACTTGAACATGCAGAATCTCTACCAATCACACCTCAACAAAACCCTGCACGTGCCCTCCATTAAAACCCTAGAAACCAACCCCTAACACATCCGGGAACCTGCACACTCGCTGGCACCTCACCGAAGGTGACGCTGACGCCACCACCTCGTCCCCCTGACCCCTACGCACAACCCAGTAAGCAATCCTTTCTTCTTCTTCTTTTCCTCTCCTCTTCTCTTTTCTCCTCTTTCTTTGTCTTTTCTCGAATTCATGTTCACTGTTTTGGTAGATCGCCGGAATCCGGTCGGGCCGTCGACGATCTCGACGACCCAGCGAGGACATCTGACCCGTGTGATCCCACTGTTCGTTGTTTGGACTCATTCCGTGTACCGTGCGCGCGTCACGACTTTTCCCGCCGACGCGTGACGTTCCGTTTACCGCTTCGCGATCCGTCGAGGCAGGTGAAACTTGCTACATGCTATTCATACTATTCCTATATTAATTTATCTACTTTCTTATTAAATCTACAGATAGAATCTAAAGCCATGAGTTCCAAGTTAACAGCACGATGTTCCGTTTACATATTTCAGATCTAGAACCTGAAACCTAACTGTTGCATTTAGTTTACTAAACCTAGTAACCACATTTATAAGTTAGATCACATAATCATAATTGTTTGCATAGCCATAATACCCTTTTGTAGTTTATACCCTATCGGACGACCGGTTGCATACATCTAGCCAAATTCATATTCAATTGCATCTCTAGATTGTTTTGGTACATATTAATATGATTTTATCATCCACATTTGTTATACTGCATTCATGAAATGTTAAAACTATCCCTTAAAACCAAACTGATAACCGTGCATCCAAGTAGTTTAATCTGTAACTATTTGCATATCATATTACATGTGCCAGTTTATTGTTCTGATAATACCCATGCTTGTTTATTTATAACCATGATTATGCTAGTTGATTATGAGCACCCACATGATATCTTGTACACCCTGACATGACTTGCTACACATATTACTTGACCTGACATGGTACCGTACAACTCTTGACATAACGTGACATCTTTATATATTACCTGGCTTGACCTGATGTACCATGATCTTACCTGTTACTTGATCTTGTGTCTAATGCCAACAAACCTGACATGTTGTCCTTACGGACCGTTCCTGTTGTCTATCCAGACAAACCTGTACCTGCCTGATCCTGTGTTGGCATTAGCTCTAGATTATTTAATACATGACTTGACTACATATAACTTGGGGGTATGGGGAAATCAATGATGAAACCTTACTTGTAACTCGACAGTTGCTTGCTTTTACTGATCAGTTTTAGAGGCTAGACCAGCCTCGGGATGATGCTGCTGACATCGTTCGTCTTTACATATTTCCTGTTTTAGTGCCTAGCGGCATGTATCGGTTTCAGCCCGAGAGTCTTAGACTGTGGTCCCGGGCATGCATGGGATACTATTGAGTTACATCGATGATTCATCAAATTGATTTCAAAGACTTGAGACTATTCAACCCAATAGACCAGTCTAGATTACTCACCGTACACTGCCTTTCACTGCCTTGATTTTTATTGTTGTTACACCTGCTTTACCATTTATGTTTATACTTGCATGTCTTATGACCCTGTTTATATTTTATTGCTTGATGACATGACGCGCTGACGTCTGGGTTTTGCATGGCCCAGATTCCGTACCTTTGTTGCAGTCCGAGCAGGAGTATTTCAGCCAGCAGGCTGATCAGTGAGGACTCTTTAGTAGTTAGTTCTTTTACTTTTCAGTATTTTATTCCTGATGTGAGCCCGCATTATGGGACATACATTCCAGTTATTCTTGTATTGGATCTTTTGCTTCCGCATTTATTTTATTCTTGACTTATTTTATTTGTCTTATGGACATGTACTATATAGTTTTATTTTGTTCTTGATATCTCTACAGCCGTAATGTGACTGTGGATGGATACTTCCTATCCATAGGTAGCATGGTTGGCTATGTCGCGTACCGCATTAACTCTTGTCCGTCGAAGCTTCGCACAAGGGATGATGTTCAGAAGCCGCCGCAGAAACTGTTTCCGGGACAGAAGCAGCTGACTTAAGGACCCAATCAGGCTCGAGCTTTTACCTTGACGGCTGAGGAAGCTAAGGCTTTAAGAGAAGTTGTTTCAGGTATTCTACTTGTTCATGGTTTTCCCGTATTAGCGTTATTTGATTCTGGTGCATCCCATTGTTTTATGTCGTCCAAGTTTATTGCTACACACTCGATCACTTGCACTACTCTGTCTAGTTTCTGGGACATACACACTGGGAATGGGAAAATCATATCTAGTAGAGAGTGTAAAGATTGTGCAGTTGTTGTTTGCGGACGGGAGCTTTTTGTAGATTTCTTGGTGATTGATACGGGCAGCTATGAAGTCATCTTGGGAATGGATTTTCTTGGCACTTTCCACGCTCACATCGATTGTAGGGCAAAGAAAGTAATTTTCCAGATTCCCGGACATCTAGAGTTTACCTTTATTGGAGGAAGCAGTTCTGTCGGGCCAGTCGAGTTTAGAGCTAAGCCGACAACTAGTGTTCTTTCGTCGATGGAGGGTGATAAAAGTGAAGCGCCAGCTGTTGTTCGAGATTTCATGGACGTGTTTGAAGACATATCAGGTTTACCGCCGAGGCGAGACGTGGAGTTCGCGATTGATCTTGTTCCGGGTGCAGCGCCAGTTTCTAAAGCGTATTATCCAATGGCACCAGTGGAGTTGGAAGAAGTTAAGAAGCAGGTTACTGAATTACTTGAGAAGGGTTGGATTCGAAGCAGTAACTCTCCTTGGGGAGCTCCAGTTCTTCTAGTCAAGAAGAAGGATGGCACAAGAAGGATGTGCATCGACTATCGAGAATTAAACCGGGTGACTATTAAGAACAAGTACCCGATCCCTCGCATTGGCGAACTATTTGAGCAGCTTAGTGGCGCAAGGGTATTCTCGAAGCTGGATTTGCGATCCGGATATCATCAGGTCCGAGTGAAAACAGAAGATATTTGCAAGACGGCGTTCCGAACTCGGTATGGACATTACGAGTACTGGTGATGCCCTTCGGAGTAACAAATACACCGGCGATATTCATGGACTTGATGAACCGAATCTTTTCACCATTCTTGGACCAGTTTATAGTGGTGTTCATTGATGATATTCTGGTCCATTCGAAGAGTATTGAGGAGCATGCAGAACATTTGAAGATCGCACTGCAGACGTTGAGGCAAGAAAAATTATATGCAAAGATGAGCAAGTGCGAGTTTTGGCTGGAAGAAGTAAAGTTTTTGGGGCATGTCGTGTCTGGCGATGGAATCGCTGTCGATCCCGAAAAGATTGCAGCAGTTCATGATTGGCCGATTCCGAAGAATGTTGCGGAGGTAAGAAGCTTCCTTGGACTCGCCGGGTATTACAGAAGATTTGTGGAGAACTTTGCTCGTCTGGCGGAGCCGTTGACCAAGCTTACACGCAAGGAGGTACCATTTGTATGGACGAATAATTGTGCGTCAGCTTTTGAGACGTTGAAGCAGAGATTGATAACCGCTCCTATTCTGACCGTGCCAGACAGTTCCGTAGGCTTGGTGATTCATAGCGACGCATCTGGAAAAGGATTGGGATGTGTTTTGATACAGCATGGGAAGGTTATAGCGTACGCATCGAGACAGTTGAAGACCCATGAGAAGAATTACCCAACTCATGACTTGGAGCTTGCGGCTGTGATCTTCGCTTTGAAGATTTGGAAACACTACCTTTTGGGCGAAAGGGTCGAGGTTTTCACTGATCATAAAAGCTTGAAGTATGTGTTCACGCAGAAGGAGCTTAATATGAGGCAACATAGATGGTTGGAGCTGATGGCTGACTACGATCTTGATCTTAAGTACCATCCGGGGAAGGTTAATGTTGTGCCGGATGCGCTCAGTCGGTTACCAGCAATTCAGACGTTGACTGCTCAGAAGGAACTCATTGAAGACTTTCAGAGATTTAATTTGGAAGTTGTGCTACCGCGTTCTTCGGGACAGTTGATGCAGCTGCAAGTACATTCGTCGTTGATTGAGAACATTAAGGCAGCGCAATCGCAGGACCCTAGGTTGCAAAAGTTCCGAGAACAGGTTGAAGCTGGACTTCGAACTAATTTATTGATCCATGAAGATGGTTCGTTGAGATATGGTAGCCGGTTGTGTGTGCCAAAGGGAGATATTCGCGAAGAACTTATGAAGGAGGCACACAGTTCAGCATATTCCGTACATCCAGGAGGCAGGAAGATGTACCGAGACATACGACAGCATTTCTGGTGGGAAGGCATGAAACAGGAGATTGCCCGCTTTGTAGCCAAGTGTTTGGTATGTCAGCGAGTTAAGGCTGAACATCAAAGGGTTGCTGGTTTGTTGCAACCACTTCCGATTCCTCAGTGGAAGTGGGAGCATATAACCATGGATTTCGTGACAGCTCAACCGCGGAATCCAAAGGGCAATAATGCAGTTTGGGTGATTGTTGATCGTTTGACCAAGGAAGCTCATTTCATTCCTTTTCGGGTTGGTCAATCAACAGAAACTTTGGCAGAACGGTACATGCAGGAGATTGTAAGATTGCATGGAGTACCGGTGAGCATCGTGTCCGACCGTGACACTCGGTTCTTATCACACTTCTGGAGGAGCTTACAGGAAAGTTTGGGGACCCTATTGAAGTATAGCACCGCTTATCATCCTCAAACAGATGGCCAGTCAGAGAGAACGATCCAAACTCTTGAAGATATGTTGAGAGCTTGCATGTTGGACTTCAAGGGTTCATGGGAGGATCATCTACATTTAGTGGAGTTTTCTTACAACAACAGTTTCCAGGCAACTATTCAGATGGCTCCATTCGAAGCTCTGTATGGTCGCAAGTGTCGTTCACCTGTCTGTTGGGACGATGTCGGTGAACGAAGATTGTTGGGACCAGATTTGGTTGTGCAGACAGATGAGAAAGTTATTGCAATTTGGAATCATATGAAAGCAGCACAAGACCGACAGAAGAGTTGGGCAGATACGTCGAGAAGACCTCTAGAGTTCGCCGTGAGTGATTTGGTATTTTTGAAGATATCACCGACTAGAGGGGTGATTCGTTTCGGAAGTCGAGGAAAGCTCAGTCCTCGATTCGTTGGACCCTTTGAAATTTTGGAGCGTGTTGGTGAGATAGCGTATCGATTGGCGTTACCGCAATCCTTGGCGAATGTGCATGACGTGTTCCACGTATCTCTACTCTGTAAGTATGTTCGAGATGAAACACATGTGTTGGATCATTCGGAGCTGACTGTACGAGAAGATTTGACTTTTGAGGAGCGACCGGTTGCGATTGTGGATCGAAGGGAAAAGGTTCTTAAGAACAAGGTTATCCCTCTTGTACTTGTTTCTTTGGGTAGTCGGTCACATGGAGAGTCAACTTAGGAACGAGAAGATGAGATCCGGCAGAAGTTTCCCCATCTTTTCTTATAGTTGATTGATTGTTTATCCTTTCTTGTTTTGGAATTTCGAGGAAGAAATTCTTTTTGTAGTTGGGTATAATGTAACAACCGAGTTCTGTTATACCAATTGCTATTGATGTATGTGTGGTTTGTGGTGTTTAATTCATTTACCGTGTTTAGTTGCGAATGGTAGTTACTTTATATTCGACCCGCTTGCTTGAGCTTGTTGTTTTTTTTAGAGTACCCTAACATCACATATTCTTGCATATAACAATTTAAGTTACTTAAAATAATTTAAAATACTTGACATGGCCTGCTTGATACCCCTAACCCTGTGGTAGCGTCCTTGCATCGTGTTCTCATCCTGTTCAGTGAAACGGACGTGTTTGGACGGCTACGCGCACGTACGTGCGTCCGTTCTTGAGGGTATGCCTTTTTGTTACAAAATCCTTCATTTTGAATTTTAGAGCTTGCTAATAATTTTCATATTTCAAATTCAAAATTTTGGACCCGACCCGGACGCAATTAAGAAATATTTTGCATCCCGCCAAATCCTATTTATTTTTCTCTAAATAAGCTTAAAAATATTTTTACAGCCTATCAGATTTTCTAAGCCAACGATATTATATTTTTTTTAAAACCCAGTAAATCTTTTATATTTTTCCAAACAGTTTCCCCTAACCAATCAAAACCCTCATCGCTGGGCCCCACGATGCCCTCTCTCTCTCACTTTTCTCCTTCTCTCTCTTACTCTTTCTCTCTCACCCCCACTACCAAACGAATCTATCTCTCCTCCTCTCTCTCTCCTCCCGTTTCTCTCTATCTCTCTCATCTAGCGCCCGTTTCTCTCTCCTATCGCGATGCGCGAGAATCCCGTCACCTTCCCCCGCGTTATCCTCACCTTCCTTCTACATCTTCTTCTTCTGTTCTTTTTTTGAATCCCATGCACCCTCGTCTCGAGCCCACCAGAAAAACCCTAACCCTAGCCGCTTCCTCTGCTCCTCGAACCCAACCTCGTCACCACCTACATCTCATCTTCTTCTCATCCTCCTCCTCGTCTTCATCTTCTTTTCTTTCCTCTCTCCCCTGCACACACCCACAGAACACCCAGCAACCCAACGTCCCCGATCGTCGCCGACGACCCCAGCATTGCACCCACCATCATCACCATCTCGTTTCCTTCCCCTCCTCTACATCAGCACCTCAACAAAACCCTGCACGTACCCTCCATTAAAACCTCAGAAACCAACCCCTAACACATCTTGGAACCTGCACACTCGCCGGCACCTCACCGACGGTGACCCTGACGCCACCTCCTCGTCCCCCTGACCCCTACGCACAACCCAGTAAGCAATCCTTTCTTCTTCTTCTTCTTCTCCTCTTCTCTTCTCTTTTCTTCTCTTTCTTTGTCTTTTCTCGAATTCATGTTCACTGTTTTGGTAGATCGCCGGAATCCGGTCGGGCCGTCGACGATCTCAACGACCCAGCGAGGACATCTGACCCGTGTGATCCCACTGTTCGTTGTTTGGACTCATTCCGTGTACCGTGCGCGCGTCACGACTTTTCCCGCCGACGCGTGACGTTCCGTTTACCTCTTCGCGATCCGTCGAGGCAAGTGAAACTTGCTACATGCTATTCATACTATTCCTATATTAATTTATCTACTTTCTTATTAAATCTACAGATAGAATCTAAAGCCATGAGTTCCAAGTTAACAGCACGATGTTCCGTTTACATATTTCAGATCTAGAACCTGAAACCTAACTGTTGCATTTAGTTTACTAAACCTAGTAACCACATTTATAAGTTAGATCACATAATCACAATTGATTGCATAGCCATAATACCCTTTTGTAGTTTATACCCTATCGGACGACCGGTTGCATACATCTAGCCAAATTCATATTCAATTGCATCTCTAGATTGTTTTGGTACATATTAATATGATTTTATCATCCACATTTGTTATACTGCATTCATGAAATGTTAAAACTATCCCTTAAACCCAAACTGATAACCGTGCATCCAAGTTGTTTAATCTGTAACTATTTGCATATCATATTACATGTGCCAGTTTATTGTTCTGATAATACCCATGCTTGTTTATTTATAACCATGATTATGCTAGTTGATTATGAGCACCCACATGATATCTTGTACACCCTGACATGACTTGCTACACATATTACTTGACCTGACATGGTACCGTACAACTCTTGACATAACGTGACACCTTTATATATTACCTGGCTTGACCTGATGTACCATGATCTTACCTGTTACCTGATCTTGTGTCTAATGCCAACAAACCTGACATGTTGTCCTTACGGACCGTTCCTGTTGTCTATCCAGACAAACCTGTACCTGCCTGATCCTGTGTTGGCATTAGCTCTAGATTATTTAATACATGACTTGACTACATATAACTTGGGGGTATGGGGAAATCAATGATGAAACCTTACTTGTAACTCGACAGTTGCTTGCTTTTACTGATCAGTTTTAGAGGCTAGGCTAGCATCGGGATGATGCTGCTGACATCGTTCGTCTTTACATATTTCCTGTTTTAGTGCCTAGCGGCATGTATCGGTTTCAGCCCGAGAGTCTTAGACCGTGGTCCCGGGCATGCACGGGATACTATTGAGTTACATCGATGATTCATCAAATTGATTTCAAAGACTTGAGACTATTCAACCCAATAGACCAGTCTAGATTACTCACCGTACACTGTCTTTCACTGCCTTGATTTTTATTGTTGTTACACCTGCTTTACCATTTATGTTTATACTTGCATGTCTTATTACCCTGTTTATATTTTATTGCTTGATGACATGACGCGCTGACGTCTGGGTTTTGCATGGCCCAGATTCCGTACCTTTGTTGCAGTCCGAGCAGGAGTATTTCAGCCAGCAGGCTGATTAGTGAGGACTCTTTAGTAGTTAGTTCTTTTACTTTTCAGTATTTTATTCCTGATGTGAGCCCACATTATGGGACATACATTCCAGTTATTCTTGTATTGGATCTTTTGCTTCCGCATTTATTTTATTCTTGACTCATTTTATTTGGCTTATGGACATGTACTAGATAGTTTTATTTTGTTCTTGATATCTCTACAGCCGTAATGTGACTGTGGATGGATACTTCCTACTCATAGGTAGCATGGTTGGCTATGTCGCGTGCCCATCTTAGCGTACTCTGGGAAGCGGGGCGTGACAGTAAGTTTAGGGTATTTTATTGTAACTCGTGATATTCCCACAAATATTATCAAAAAGTAAATTGCGCTATGTCCAATATGTGTATTGTGAAGAGGTGGGTCATTATCTCGTATGTTTCTAAAGGTAATACAAGTAAATATGTGAATTATGGCGAAATGTAAGTATAGGGTATTTTACCGTAAAAATATGATAAAAGTTGCATAAAAGATTTTTTTGTGATGATACTTGTTTTAATATGTTTGTTAATATTTGTTAAACCTTATATGAGAGTATGGTATTTGATGGTTTAAGAAAAGTTATAATTTTTAAAGAAAAACGAAACGGGAGTCGGATTAACTCCGCTTTCGTCGAGTTTTAAAAATGAAAGTTTTTAGAATAGAAAAAAGAGAGGGGAAGAGGGGACTTACTGGCTTCAAGGTTAGAGGGGATAAAGGGGAAGCTAGGGAAAGTGTCGGGGCATCGTTTCGTCGCCGGAATCTCCTCGGAACTTCACCGGAACTCCGCCTCTTGCTAACTCCACTTGCACAACTTCTTGAACTTGAGAATTTTGGAGAGTTTTGGCACTTGATTTCAGAATGAGGAGTGCCAAAGGGTAGGGTTGTATTTATAGGGTAGGATTAGGGTTTAGGGTATGAATTAGAGAATTAAAATGGATTAAATCATGGAGTGATGCTCAATTTTAATTCTCTGGAAAGTGTGCAGAGAAAATAAACAGTATGAGAGAAGTGGGGTAGGCCAAGGGGTGCTCGGACAAAGAAACGGAGGCCATTACCAAAGGTCGGCCCGGCGGTGCCAGTCCCTTCACTAGATCCCTCCGGTCGTTCCCCGGTGAGAGGTTCTTGGATCTTCGCCATGTGTTGGTGTCGCTTGGTTTTCTTCAGTGCACATGTTTGTTTATTCTGCAACTCATCATCTTACGTGTAGTGCACGTGTAAACCTTGGGCTTCTAAAAAATTAAAAGAAAAATTAATTAAAAAGATAGTGTGGCTGGGGGATTCGATCACAGGGGCTACGTCACAGCAGTGCAAGGCTTTACCAATGTGCTACAAGTGTTTTCTTGCTGTTCAAAAGAAAATAAAATACTTATAGTGTACACAGGATTGCAAATATTCCATTTGTACATTAACTTTTAAACAATTTTCTGTACATTGAAATTGGAGTTGTTACATTCTACCCTCCTTACAAATATTTCATCCTCGAAATTTGTAGAAGGAAAGCGTAACAGATTCAAAGAAATTTAGTGATAGAACTATTGATTGTGCATGAAGAATATTTGGAAGAACGAAAGAATGCGAAAGTTTTGGTAAGATTGAAAAAGAGGTGAAGGAATTACCAGGGTTACCTTGGTCTACAGTCTCGGCTTCTACGGCCTCTAATGTGAAAGCCTGACGCCGGGGTACATTCCTCCTAGCTGAAGGCACATTCCTCTGTCCTTGGGGCATGTTTCTCTGCCCTCGAGGCATGTTCCTCAGTGCCTGATGGAATTGGGGATTAGGCTGTGCAGGAGGTGGAGCTGGGAGTGCAAGACGAGGTGCATGAGCCTGGATAGCTGGCCGCTGTGGATAGTTGGTGTGTGTGGGAGCTGAGTTGCGTCTATAAGGATAGGTTCCAATTTCGTGATTGGATGCGCGACAAACTAAGCACAAGCCTTTTGCGCGCCTACAGTCCTTCCACAGGTATCCATCTCTCTTGCAATAGAAGCAAAAATCTGGACTTAGTTGATTATCTGTTACTTCCGGTCTCCTCGGTTCAACAGTTGGCCTTGAAGAGGCTCCTCGTACCATCTGAGTGGCAGGGAACTTCACTCCGGCAGATTGAGGTTTGCCCTTCCTCTTCACTACTGTCTCGTATCTTCGGGCAGCCTTCAAAGAAAAATCATGGGTTGGGAAATCCCCTGTAGCTAAGGTAGCTTGGATCCTGGTCTAACCGTTGCTAATATCTTCTAGCCCTGATCTCAGCAGTCGGTATAAAATGGGCCGCAAACCTATTGAGCATGGTAAACTCGGCATCATACTCATCCACAGATTTGGTCCACATCGAACCCTGTTGTAGATGGATGAATTGTTGTTCCATGTAAAATCGGGCAGTCTCAGGGAAGTATTTCGCGTCGAACATGTCGCGAAAAGTACTCCATTCGATCAGTTGATCAAGACGGCTTTCTTCCTCCTTCCACCAAATTCGGGCATTGTCAGTGAGTTGCAGCTTCGCAGCTCGAACCGAAGCGATCTCTGGCACTTATGCAGCTGCCAGATCATTCTCAACACTTTGAGCCCATTCCTCAGCTTCTAGAGGGCTCTCTTTTCGCGAAAATTGTTTTGGGTGCAATGCTCGGAATTGCTTTACTCCGGGCGCTTCCGCTTCTGGACGGTTCATTAAAATGGCAGTCTTCTGCTGCTGTCCCTCCAGGAGACTGTGAATCGCCTCAAGCAGTACCGTCTGCTCATTGATCGGAGTAGCGACGGTAGGCGTAAGCGGTAGAGGTGGTGGTGTGTTGTTGAAGTTGGTGCTGGTGTTGTTTGGAGAATCCATAATTTTGAAAGAAAAATTTGAGTTAGGACAGATTCAATGTATATGAAATTGTAAAATTCAAGGAATATGAATTGTAAAGAATATTTTTAGTTGCTAATTCTTGTGTTATATTGCTTAGGACTTCATGCAGAATTGACCCGCATGTCCATGCAGAACTGACCTGCATGTCCATACAGAGCTGACATGCATGGGCCACCAACAAAACATGTCACGCCCCGCTTCCCAGTGTACGGCAAGAGGGCACAGCGAGCCCCACTACGTATTTACTCAGAAGTAAACACGCTAAGCGTATCTAAGCAATATAAAGAAAAAGTACACAAAAGACGGGAATATAAAAGAATAGCAACTTTATTTATTAAACATTCTTTTACGGGTACAACTGGAAATGTAAATACATGAATGGAAAGCAATGCCTAAACAATGGCATAACTGAAATGGAAATGTGTACAAGTAAAGTAAATACTCAGGATCTTCTGTGAACTACTCCAAGTGCTCCTAGCTGGTCTCGAACTCCTCAGAGTCGGTTCCTCCTGACAACATTCCAAAAAAGAAGAGAAATAGGAATGTCGTCAGCGAACAATCGCTCGGTAAGTTCCAAAGAAAGGGAGAAGTAGAATAGACAGAAAGAGAGTATAACTAGTAATGTTTGGATTATAATGTTAACGCGATTGTTTGTAGCTTGGTACAGAATATACCAGTGTATACGAAAGGAGTCCAACTTACACCGTGGACTTTGGTAACCCGTAGTACAAGGCTCCGTCAAAAATACCACGGAACAATGGCATGGATGTAATTACGTCTTTAGTTACCACATCGTGCCACCTTTAACATGTTTCATACCAGTCTACCCCTTTATAAACCCCGTAATGTCTTATTATATTGATTGTACTATTTTGTTATATAGATGGATGACTTGCCGAAACCATGATATTAGTAAACGGAATGGATATAGATGAATAGTCGTGTAGACGGAGTATATCCATGGTTCGGTTCGGTCAATATAGATTGAATAGACGGATTCATGGATTCATGTTGTATTGTAGTTTATAATTGAATCATATTCAAGTCAGATTGATTATATTGAGACTCGGTATGAGTCAGACACTTTGAAAAGAAATTGAAGTCCTGAATTAGTTTTGATGTTATCGGTAACTGCTGCACATGGACGGCAGGATTTGTGTCTTTTTCCAAGACAATTACCGTATTGATAACACCGTTTGTTAGATTGTCTACCTTAGATAGGCAAGCACCCACATTCTCCGGCTCCCTGAGGCTCAAGAGAATTGGTCCCGCTTAAACCTATATTTACTAGGGTCCTTATTGTAATTTAGTATAACTTGAGGGGGTTTTATGTAAAAATAGTTTTGATATATTTTCAAAATACACCTCAAGTATTTAATTATCGTCTTTAGGGTTTTCATAGATGTATATTTTATAAAAGTGAACTTTCTAGTGAGTAGAACCTAATTTTCATTGTATATGGTATTTTATTGAAATATTGGAATTTTGCATTGAATTGAAATGGTATTTTCCTGTAATGGTGATTCCTTTGATTTAGAAAACTTGGAATATTTGTATAATATATTTAAAATAAATCTTTTGATAATACTCATATATATATTTATATATTTAAAAAAATTATTTATTTTCTAGAAATCTCATTTTCTTAAAAATAGTATTAAAAATTCCATCGAGATCGAATACTCCTTGCAGAGGTCTGTATCTTGCTCTACTAGGCCCGAGAACGTGCGATAACCCGCACCATTCCGATCGGGATTCCCCAAAATGGGTTGTAGAGACATATTTGAAAGGAATTAATGAACACTCTTTTTAAAGAAAACGGTTTTGTAAGTTTCGGTTATTTTATTGTAACTCGTGATATTCCCACAAATATTGTCAAAAGTAAATCGTGCTATGTCCAATATGTGTGTTGTGAAGAGGTAGATCATTACCTCATGAGTTTTCTAAAGGTAATACAAGTTAATATGTGAATTATGGCGAAATGTAAGTTTATAGTATTTTACCGTAAAAATATGATAAAAGTTGCATAAAAGATTCTTTTGAGATGAAACTTGTTTTAATGTGTTTGTTAATGTTTGTTAAACCTTATATGAGAGTTTGATATTAGATGGTTTAAGAAAAGTTGTATTTTTAAAGAAAAACGAAACGGAAGTCGGATTAACTCCGCTTTCGTCGAGTTTTAAAAATGAAAGTTTTTGAATAGAAAAAAAAGAGGGGAAGAGGGGACTTACTGGATACAAGGTTAGAGGGGAGAAAGGGGAAGCTAAGGAAAGTTTTGGGGCGTTGTTTCTTCGCCGGAATCTCCTTAGAACTTCGCCGGAACTCCGCCTCTTGCTAACTCCACTTTCACAACTTTTTGAACTTGAGAATTTTGGAGAGTTTTGGCACTTGATTTCAGAATGAGGAGTGCCAAAGGGTAGAGTTGTATTTATAGGGTAGGATTAGGGTTTAGGGTATGAATTAGAGAATTAAAATGTATTAAATCATGGAGTAATGCTCAATTTTAATTCTCTGGAAAGTGTGCAGAGAAAATAAACAGCATGAGAGAATTGGGGTAGGCCAAAGGGTGCTCGGGTAAAGAAATGGAGGCCATTACCTACGGTCGGCCCGGTGGTGCCGGTCCCTTCACTAGATCTCGTCGGTCGTTCCCCGGTGAGAGGTGCTTAGATCTTCGCCACATGTTGGTGTCGCTTGGTTTTCTTCAGTGCACATGTTTGTTTATTCTGTAACTCATCATCTTACGTGTAATGCATGTGTAAACCATTGGGCTTCTCAAAAAATTAAAAGAAAAATTAATTAAAAAGATAATGTGGCTGGGGGGATTCGATCACATGGGCTACGTCACAGCAGTGCAAGGTTTTACCAATATACTACAAGTGTTTTCTTGCTGTTCAAAATCAAATCAAATATTTATAGTGTACATAGGATTGCAAATACTCCATTTGTACATTAACTTTTAAACAATTTTCTGTAGATTGAAATTGGAGTTGTTACACTAGGGAACAGCGTTTTAAAGGAAACCATGGGGTATGATCAGTGCCCAGTTGTAGTCTACGGCAGAGAATTCTATACAGATTTCAAAGTACTGGACATACCAAATTTCGACGTTGTGTTGGGGATGGATCTAGAAATATGCTACGCTACCATTGACTGCCGTCAAAGGAGGGTAGTTTTTGAAATATTAGATCACCCAGTCTTTTATTTCAAAAGTGGAGACAGAACATTGGAACCAGGTAGCTACAGAGCCAGGCCGAAGGCAGCAACGATTTCCTCTTTACAGGATGAAGGAAACAAGTCCGAGGTAGTTCGAAAGTTTGAGGATGTTTTCCCTGAAAATATATCAGGTTTGCCTCCTGATTGAGCTCTTAAGTTTAGTATTGATTTACAACTTGGTGTGCAACCAATATCTAAAGCTCCGTATCGATTAAGTCCGGATAAGTTAAAGGAAATACGTACTCAGTTAGACGAACTTCTATAAAAGGGTTGGATCAGACCCCGTACATCATCTTAAGGATCCTTGGTGTTGCTAGTAAAGAAGAGGAGGGTACTTACCCGATGTGCATTGATTATCGGACGCTGAACAAGGTTACCATCAAGAACAAGTATCCGCTACTCCGCATCGATGATTTTTTCGATCAACTGAATGAATCTTGTGTCTTCTCTAAATTAGATCTTCGTTCAGGCTATCACCAAGTGAAGGTTAAGGGGTCCAATATTCCGAAGACGGCGTTCAGGACCCGGTATGGCCATTATGAATATCATGTAATGTCGTTCGGAGTGACCAATGCCCATCTATTTTCATGAACCTGATGAACCTGGTCTTTCGAGAGTATTTAGACAAATTCATTATAATCTTCATCGACGACATCTTATTCTATTTGAAGACTTGGGAAGTGCACGCCGATCACTTATGCACGGTTCTGGAGACGTTACGACAGCATTAGGTCGACGCCAAGTACAGCAAGCGTGAATTTTGGCTAGATAAGGTCGGTTTTTTGGGCACATTGTATCCGGTAAAGGTATCTCGGTAGACCTTGCTAAGGTGTCAGTTGTCAAAGAATGGCCGACCCCAGAATCAGTCAAGGACATAATGAGTTTTTTTGGCTTAGCTGGGTATTACCAACGTTTTATCGAAGGATTTTCGAAGATTGCAGAACCTTTGACCAAGCTCACTCGGAAAGATGAAGCATTTGTGCGTTCGGAAGCATATGAAAGAGCTTTTGTAGAACTGATGTACAGATTGACCTCTGCACCTGTCCTTACTATTTCCGGACATATTTGGGGGTTTTAAATTTCACTATGATGCTTTAAGGAAGGGATTGGGATGCGTGCTACATTAGCATGGCAGAGTTGTAGCTTTCACGTCATGGCAGCTAAAGACGCATAAGCGCAATTATCCCACATGTGATCTAGAATTGGCGGTTGTTATTTTCGCTCTCAAGATTTGGTGACATTATTTACTGGAAGAGTAGGTTGATATATATACCGACTACAAGAGTCTGCAATATATTTTTACTCAGAAGGAGCTTAACATGCGATAAAGGAGATGGTTAGAACTCATGGTAGATTTCGTCATCAATCTTCAGTACCATCCGGGGAAAGTGAATGTGGTCCCCGATGCTCTGATTTGCCAGCCGTTAGCAATGAATCTCACCGCACAGTGGAAGTTACAGCAGGAGCTTCATAGACTAGAGATTGAAATGGTAGTGCCAGGAATACAAGTGGTAGATGGAGTATTACTAGATACAAACAAGTACAAAAAGAGGCGGTTACGATATAACTTGATTGGTGCATTTTATTGCAAATTTTATATCCATATTGATCTTTATTTTTCTTATTTAATCCTACTCCGGGTATGTTTTGTGAAATAATGCTGATTATAGGGCTAAAGGGCAAAAGTACACAAAAGGCGTATTACGTACGTTGGATGTGGACAACTTTATGCTAAACCAGATACAAGGGTGCGATTTACCAAAAAGTAAGGGTGGAAAAAGATTCACAAAGTCGAGAAAAATCCACAGACCAAATTTGGAGTCCAAAACTTACCAAATTTAGGCCAGGGCCGGTTTTTGGCAAGTTTGGACCGGTTTTTGAAGGAATTAGACTTGGAAATTTTTAGGGTTCCCTGCAGCTTCGAAAAGATTTTCTAAACTACTCTTGTAATTGGCCAATTGCCTATATATACTACTGTATAGTCTCTTTAGGGTTTCATCTCTTCTTTAGTAATTGATTTTGGTTTTTGGGAGAGATCAAAGATATTCTTATAAGTTATTTTTAATAAGAAGTTAGTTTATTTGAATATGCTTTCTTTTATTATGAGTAGCTAATTTATTTTCTAGGGCTTTTAAATTATACTTTCTATGATTGGTGTTTAATTTCTTCGCTCTATTGTTTTCTATTTAGTTTTCATGATGTCATGCCCCGTTTCCCAAAATACATGAATACGGTACGTGACAAAGCCAACCATGCTATTTATGGCTAGGAAAAATCCCTCCATAATCACATTACGACTGTCAATCGGATAGCAAGAACAGTAAATAAAATCTATCTAACGCATGTCCATCTGCCATAATAAATAATAAACAAGAAATGTATATAGCGGAAATGAACAAGATCCAATAAAGAAATAATATCCAAATCACATCCTTCATAGGATTACAACGATAAATTTAAACTACGGAAATAAAATAAACTAAGTATCTCTAAAACTAATCATCAAGCTCCTCACTACTCAGCTTGCTTGTTAAAATATTCATGATCTTCCTACGATTAGGTCAAAGGAATTGGACCATGCAAAACCAAGACGTCAGTACGTCATTAATATCAATAACAATAGTAATAACCAGAATAGTATGCTATAAAGAAGACATGAGTGTAAATAACAATCACAGGTGTAAAACAGTGGGTTATAGGTATGTCACGTGTATCCTAAAATCTGTGCTTCTAGGTTTTCTATTTTACAAGTCTTTAAAATCAATTAATGGATTCGTCTATATAACTTAATAGTATCCTGTGCGTGTCTGGGACTACGGTCAATACCTTCGGGGCTGAATCCGAGATGTGCCGCTAAGCAGTAAAAACAGGGTATCACTTACAGACGAATAATGTCAGCATCATCATTCCAAGGCTCAAAGCCCGTATCGACTGATTAGTCTCTGAAAAGTATCGAACTGTTAAGTTACATGTCAGGTTTCATTATTGATTTAACCTTTTCCCCCAGGTTTAGTGTTCAAGTTAGGTATTAACAATATCTAGCTAATACTAACACGTGAACAGGCAGGTACAGGTTATGTCTATTTAGACAACAAGTCACGTCCATCAGGAAAACAAGTCAGGAAAACAAGTCAGGATTGTTAGCATCGGTAAGTATTACAGGTAAGTAGGTATAAGCAAGATAGCAAAATAGTAATAGTGTGGCAGGTCACAAGCATTTCAAGGATGATATAATCAATCAGGTAAGATATATATATATATATATATATATATATATATATATATATATATATATATATATCATAGTCAATTCATGGTATAAAGCAGGCAATATAGTTGTAACATTATATTGGTAATCGTGACTAATATAGATTAACAAGTGTTAAAATCAAATGGGTAAATAAATAAGCAAATACCTTATGTTTTCTGGTAATACTGTTAACATTTCTTGAAATTCAACATATTGAAGATTTATTTCAAAGTAGTTATAACAGTTATCTAGATGTGATACCCGAAATATCGAATGTGATAATATCAACTGCTACAAGTCATTATATCAATATGACCGTATTAAAATAGTGCTTCGTCACGATTATCAAAATTTTTAATTAGATATACATGCATAGAATATCATAAACTTATTTAAATTACTCTCGTATATATTAAATTATTAGATGATAATAATGATTATGAAATTACAAAGTCATTACCTTAGTAGAGATGGTCTAATACTGGTTTGTACCATAGTTAATAAATAATAAAATTATGACAGTTCATACAATTGATATTATACTATCATTAGTAGTAGTGAGTAAGGATATTCATTGTTTATAGCAATACATAGCATATGGATAACTTGTTAGTTACAGATAACCACTTTTTACGTCCCCATGTCGCCACACGCACAAGATCTGCCTCTTGGCTTATGTCGAGATATTGATTCCTCCACACAAATAGTAATTATTTTATGTAGTGTACACAAGTATTAGTATGTAGTGTGCATAGCATATGCAATACTATCATTAGGAATTAAATACATCTAGTTTCATGTTTAAATATACAGATGTGTCGTTAATGGACTTAATGCAATTTCATTAAGGATGATTAATATATATATATATATATATATATATATATATATATATATATATAAACCCATCTATCAATAAGTAAAATAATATTACGACGTAATTATCGTCATAACTAGCATGTAAAAGCAAGTAGTAAATACTTGCCTCAGAGACAAACCCACACACGAAAACGACAAAGATGCAAACCAGGACACGAAGAAAAGTCCAATCTTGGTGCTCGGCTAGGGCAACTAAGGTCTTGGTTGGATCTCAGGGGAGAGGAGAAGAAGATCAGCGATGGCGGTAAGGGTTGGTGGTGTCGACAAGGGTGCTGTGCTGATGGGTTGTGCTCAGAGAAAAGAAAGGCTGCAGCGATGGATTGAGGAGAGGTTGAGAGATGCGGTTAGGATTTGCTCCGGCAGTGGTTTTAAAACACGGGTTTGAGTTCGAAGCGCCAGCGAAGGAGCTTGCAGGTGAGCAAAGTTGATGATGGTGTTGCAGGTGAGGGATGATGAAAACGATAACGGTGGCGACGACAAGTGTTTGACTTCTCGTCAAGGGAGATCGGGGCAATGGCTGTTGGTGATTGCGGTGAGGTCTCGGGGAAAAGGAAGGAGATGGCAATGGGTTCTTGGTGATTGATGGGTTCGGTGTTGGCTTGGGATCGACGATGGCAGGAGTTGGGTTGATGGCCGCAGTGATCGAAGGAGGAAGATGGAGGTTGCGAGAGATGGTGACGACGACAAGGGAAGAGGTGGATGGTGACGAAGTGACGAAGGCATGGGTTAGGGCTCGGGCGAGGCGAGGCGAGACAAGAGGAGAGAGAAAGAGAAAGAGAAACGGGGGAGAGAGAGATTTTATATTAATAAATATAAACTTATATAGAGTATGATATAATAATAAATAATATATTATATATTATAGTTTAGGGTTACTAGTTAATATCAAATTACACCAAATTTTACCAGAATCTCGTCTGAAAATATGTTTTTGAGAATAATACACATACGTAAAGATTTAGGCTGAGATGTGATAATCTAATATTAAATATATATACCCCAAATAAAATTTAAATAAATATACATAAAGATTTACTAAATATTTTGTTATCTATATTTTAATATTTAACCATAATAGATAAGAGCGAAAATAAGATGTGAGGTGATATGCCATGCAAAGTTAGATAACAAGATGTTATTTTATTCATATATTGTACTATAAATAGATATATAAAGATTTAAACATATATAATGTATATATAATACTAGATTCACGGTACTAGTAAATATTATATATAACCATGTACCATATCGGGTTTTAAACATACGGGTCGGATTGGATAACGACTACTACTATTCGAATCATTCGCAATTCAATAGATAAAAAAATTATAAAGAAAGGCTTAAAATACCAAATTATATTGTATGAACGAACTAGGGTGTTACACACGATGATTCTCCTTGATAAACATTAAGTATTTTTGATGTCATACTAATAAACTAAATAAATCAATGCATGATTGACAACCATAAGGTTTGTTCAGGGAAAAATAGTATCACCGAAAAACTAGTTATTTTTATGATAGATTGACAACCATGAAGATTAACTAGGGAAGGTAAGATGGAGTTTTTATCATAGTTGATTAAACCTAATTAATCTAGGGTAAATTAGATTATTCTGACAAAATATGATAAAACATAAATTGACAACTTATGCGTTTATTTAGTAGAAGGGTAAGATCTAATTATTGCTAAGTTAATTGGAACTAAATATTTAAATTCCTTGCTAAATGATTTTATTTGATTGGTAGGGTAGTACGATAATTGTATGATTTATACTTTCTTGAAACGATTGATATTTCATTGCCATATAAGTTTGCTCTATGCATTTGTATGATTGATAGTTAATGAATCTAAATATGAGAATTAGAAAAGAATAGTTATCATATAAAACGCCATGATTAGTAAAGGTAATTCAAAACCTTATTTGAATCTTTTCTTTTAAATTTGCAATTTAATTTCCTTTATATGCTTTTTAATTAGTTTAATTAAAATTACATCTTTTACTTTAATTTGTAATAAGTTAATTGAAGTTCATATGCCTCCTTAAGGATCGATCCGTTAGTACTACAATGCATTAACTGTGCACTTGCGAAAAGATTAAGGGACTAATTAAATATCAATTACAACTTCATAACCCACCTAGCGCAAATGCAATCACACCCCAAAAGGGAAAAGTGCTAACGAAACCGCTACTGATCCAAACGGTCAGTCCTGCAAGAAGTTATGGCACAACGAGGTGAATTGCCAACTCGTGGGTAGAAAGAAATCACAAGGTAAAAAACATATGAATAACCGAACACCAACTAATCATATGTACAAGACTAACATGATATGAGAACATATACATAGTATAAGTAATGTAAGTGCATCATAATGGATCGCGCACAATAGAAAAACATCATCAATAAAATCATCATCAAATCCCGTGTCAATCATCAACACTCGAAATCATAATTTCATAAGGCGCTATCTCTCGGATCAGTCCTCTTTTCAATCTCATCATATAACACTGATCGGTATCCTCCGGATATCCGTCGTGTTCCAAATTATCACCGGTATCGAGTAATCTTGTTGGCTCCTCGTATTTCTATACGGACTTCCTGCCCCTCGGTATCGTACCGGGTCCACCATGTATCCGTAACCGGTTCTCCATCGCCTCAGTATCGGATATCACCAAACCATAAATACATAGAAAACTAATGGTCCACCATGTATCCGTAACCGCTTCTCCCCCGCCTTAGTATCGAATAACTAAACCATAAATATATAGAAAACTCATCGTGGACGTATCATCACCATTTCAAGAGTAAACCGCAATTTGCAAATAAAATCAAGTTTTATAAAATAGTACCACGCAGTTTCTCAAATGCAATAGAAAATATAAAATTCATAAGAACAACAACGCATAATTAATTTTGCAATAGCTGTAGTTAAGATATAAGAATGTATAGAACAATGGTATTGTTTACCGCCGAAAAAAGAGACAAATTGAAATAGGACGTCTTGCCTGAATTTGGGGGCAGATATTATTTGGAACATATCCTTCCATCTCTCCGAAGATGCCAAGTTGATTTATGACACCGTATATCGAAGGTTTAGACAGATGCAGCCGATACAGCATGATTTTATCATATTCCCCCTCTTTGAAGGGGTTTTGATTGTGGGGACGCTCTTCCTTACAGGCACAAACCCCTGCAGTTAATTACGCTATCGCGTTGTGATAACAACTTTCATCTGCTCTAGTAGGTCACTTCGTGTCATGTTATATATTATTTATTTTGGAGTTTCTCGTGGATTGTACACAAAGAGTAGTTTATGTCGTCGTCCGTAGGGCGCGGATTAGTCCAAATCCGTGTATGTATGTATGTGTGTGTGTGTTGAATTTGGAGTCGAACTTAGGACATAGATCTCATGTAAACGAGATCCATCAGTTCGAAATATGTCATCCGAAGATCGTTAGTCGTCTTTAAGACTAAGATCAACTCATGAATATGATTAAGGCTCGTTAATCCTATTTTGAATTAAGATCAACTTAACAAGTATGGATTAAGAATTTTTAGTCATCTTTGAGACTAAAATAACTTAGATTTATTGATATTTTGATCAATATATTGCAGATGAGAAGCGAAAGTATTTATACTTAATTTGATTTTAATTAAGTAATCAAATAATGGTTTGCTATTCAAGTGCGCAATGTTTGTGGAACGCACAAGTCATTTTTCTTTATTTGACAAGAGTGCGCACATGCTTTATACGAGGCTACCCACTTGTTATACGTTCAGAATTATATCTATGCGCATGTATGTATGCGCGCATATATTTAGCAAGTCGACGTGCATATCACGTGACACTCGCATATCATAGGTGGTTTTCAATAAGTGCACACACGTGAATATCACGTGACACACATGCCTTTATAGACGGTATTCAACTAGTGCGCACATGTGGGTATCATGTGATGTGCATGCCTTCATAGGTATCTTCCATCAAGCGCGCACCCGTGGATATCACGTGATGTGCACATCTCCAGGATATCATTTTCCCAAAGATAGCAATTTTTTATTAAGAGTGCACTAATTTGGGTGCGCACTTATTTCCATTAGAAAGCAGAAGCTTTCGACAAGAAGCAAAGGCTTCTGTTTTATGTTCTTTCCTTCTTCTTTTATATTTCCAAGAAGTAAAAAAAACTTTGAATTTTATTTGCTCTCAAGTCAAATGTATGCGTTTTATAGTGCGTATCATATTTTCTTGGATTTTAGGATCAATCTCTCGCCAAAACATAATTTTTATGAACGAGAGACGAACCTTAAGATTATTTGATTTTTTAATAGTGAATCAATGGATTTGAAAAAGAAGCAAAGGCTTCAGTCTAAAAGCAAAAGCTTTTTTAATGGAGGAAAAGAGAATTATTTCACATTATTTTCTACCTTGCTTCTACCTTGCACACTTTTTGTTGAGGAAGAAGACTTGAGCTTTTTTTAAGCTTATAGGGGGTTTCCAGCGT
Source organism: Agapanthus africanus (assembly GCA_030015575.1). Lineage (NCBI taxonomy): Eukaryota > Viridiplantae > Streptophyta > Magnoliopsida > Asparagales > Amaryllidaceae > Agapanthus > Agapanthus africanus. The sequence goes on from CM057340.1 coordinate 759,059,470, forward strand.
ACGATTTCTTCATATAAGGCTCCTATTTATAGGAGAAAAGAAATTAGGATTTGTTTTGGTTTGTTTTGATCATAATTTGATTTTAGATTGACTTTAAATGATTTAATTGATTTATATCAATTGCGGACGACATGCGCACCGTTGGATCTTTTGATCCCAACTTAACTTGTTATTGATTAAGTGCGCAATGCGCACGTGTGTTTCACATGCATATGGAAAACATAAACTCACTTTTCGTATGTGTACACGCTTTGCATGTGCTTGTGGCTAGCATGTGCGTACGTGCTTTGCACGCGCACATCGCACTTGATGACTTTTGTCATTTAAACATGCATGTACCTGTTGAGGATGGATTTTATCCATATGCGCACCTATTGATTAATAGTTGCGCACTTGCATCTTCGTATGTTTTCAAAACGACATTCAAATGTCGAGCTGTGAACCGTTGGATCTGTCTCGAGATTCGTGGGAATACAAACCGTCTTTTTAGACCCTATAAATAGGTGTCATTTCCTTCAATTCTTTCATAATTGTACTCTTTCTGAAGCTTTTGCTTTCTATTAGAAGTGTTTGCTTCTTCGTTAATTTGGTAAGTGCGCATACGCGCCTCTGCCTTTTATGCACTTGACTTAGCTTGCGCACCCTTTCGGTTGCGTGCTTGATTTAATTTAAGATAATTTTAAAATTTCTTTAACTTCAAGCATGTCACTTAAGTTCGGCTTAAATCAACCAATTTTTATCTTTTTTAGTTTTGAACTTTGATATTCTTATTCCACCCTTTTAGCGGACTGGCGTCTTTCCAGTTTCTTTTCTTTCAGGTATCATGGCTAGCCGTCTGTATTCGATCAGGGAAATTATTTCTCATGCCAACATCCGTTTTTATGAACCTATCGAGGATCATTATGGGTGGTTGCTCTCGCTGGTCTTCCCTTTTACAGTTGATTTTCCTCGCGATCTGCAACGCTACATCTAGGGGCGATGCCGCTTCACGCACTAGATCAGGCCGAAAATAAAGTGCACTCGGTCTACCTAATGTGCTTGATTTCCAAGAGCCGGAGGGACCGTGCGATAGACATCCTACACCGAATATATCAACAAAAGGCAATTATATCCTCATACGTGAGGACAGAGGATATCAGCGGCGACCCTGATACTTGTATTCATGACTGGAAGCACCAGCAGATGGAGAATGCTGCATGGGATATCCTGCATAATCTTCTTTTTGATTTTCAAAATCCATGCATTGATGTTGGTCTTTTGCCGCTGTAATAGCTTTTGATTTATTTGTCCTTTTTACTTTTCAGTACTTGATCTTAATCGGCAATCTGTAATCCACCATTTGAATGAAAAGCATCTCTTTTTTTAGATTCACACTCCTTTTTCTTTTTGTGCTGAAATGGCTTTTCTTTTATTATAAGAGTCTATTGTTAGCATATGCACACATGTCATGCATTAGCCTTCATGTGCGCACGTATATAGGTGCGCAAATCAATTGAGTCATTTTTCTCCATGCGCGCACTTGACATTTGATGCACACTTAAATAGGTGTGAACGAGTATCAACATAGCGAAAACATGATAAGCAGTATATGGTACCAGCATGAATATAATTACGACATGAAGAATCATGACAAGATCTATACGTGTCATGGCAGTTACTAATAATTTATATGTGTAGCATGTGAGTGTGATGGTGCCTCATGATAATCATTAGTAATCGTGCAAGTATTCTTGCAAGTGTGTTCGCAAAATATATACGAAGAAATATGGCAAGTTCTATACGTGTCATGGCAGTTACTAAAGATGTGTACGTGTAGCATATGAGTTTATTCTGGTGCCTCATAGTAATTATTAGTAATTGTATAAGTGTTCTAACAAGTGTTTTCGTACAAGCATAGCAAAGGAAATGAAACATGGCATTATGAACTGAGCATCTGAGACATGAATTATAATGAATAAGAAATGTTCAAACATGGCATTGTAAACTGAGTATATGAGACATGAATTATAATGAATAGGAAGTGTTCATAAAAAAATTGGTTGTCAGGAGTGCTATACGTCATCCATCCGATTCCCCCCTTATAAATGATGAATCTACCCACCGGACTACAATATATAATCTAGTCGAAACCTACGACCTCTTTATCTCGCCTCAACATATTGGGCGTCTCCACTAACGGTTCTTCAAGCGTAAGGACATAATATAAATAAGATTATCCTACCGATAAAACTTAACATGGAAAATACAACACTCGAAAGAATATCGTTTAAAAACTTAATTTCAGAAAACTGCAATTTTTTAGGCTCATTATGAAAAATCCCCTAAAATAGTAAATACAATATTTAAATTCAAACTAAAATTATACATATAAATAAATAAGTTAACTTTTATATTCGAAAATATATCTTTCCCAGATTCCAAGTATAAGACATGAAATAAAATACAAAACTGAAACATGTTTCTGAACATTATTCACAGACCAGAAAACAACCTTTCAGTACAAAAATAATATCTTTTGATTTTATAAAGTGAATAAAGCAAATAAAAATTATAGAGATATCTACACAAAATTATCTACAACTTCCAATTTTTATATATACCAAATTGTCAATGGAACTATGCAAAATATGGATATAAGTTTAGTGAAAACAGCCACTGAAAACAGCCACTGAAAACAGTAATTTCAGCTTGAAAACTCATCAGTTAAAAATTCGTAATAATTCCATCTTTCAGTGAAACTCAACCAAAATTTTTGAATTGAAAGATAAATCGGTTATCTACAACTTTGCAGTTCACCAAATAAGTTAATTCTCAACAGAAAATTTTCTAAAAATCTCGAAATCCCAGCTTGTCACTGATTTTCAGAACATAGTTCAATTAAAGAAAACAAATACATGTGCTCAAATTTTTGAAAGTTTTAACTCATTAAAATTAAACGATTACTCACACAAAAACCTATCATGCATGCATAAAGACTATAACTAAATTAATATCATTAATCTAAGTAAATAAAAAAGTATATACCAAGCTTATGGATCAAGAAACTCTTCAAATGAATGGAAATATTCAAAATCTAGTAAAAATGGAAGGGTTTTTTGTGAAGGAAAGGATTTTGGACAGCCAAGTCAAGAAAGAGAGATTTGGAAAAGAAAAAATAACAATAAAACAATGTGTATATAGTGCATGTTGGTCTCATCTTTCCCTTCTACATGTGTCATGCCATGTGTCGCCGCTCATGGTGATAAATAGCCTAAATTTATTTTAGAGAAAATGAGAAAATTAATAATATTAAAATATGCTCAACATGACATAATAACATTTAAGTAAAAAAATGTATTAGTTTTATTAATTAAAAAGTAAGACCTAACACCTAACCTGATTCTACAAAGCTAACATATATATATATATGATAACCCAATTAAATAATTTTTATCATTTTAATGAAACTCATTAATCATTAATTAAATTCTAAAATAATATTAAAAAATTTCAAAATGTTACAAAAGTATATGCATTGCCGATAAATTAGGTAGATTGATGATCGATTAACAACCATGAAATTTATCTAGGGAAAGTAAAGTTTATATTTTTATTGTTTATATTCAATCTATTTAATTAGGGTTAATCTTGACTAGTCGATAAAACTAGGTCGATCATTGCTTGACAACCGTTAGGTTTATCTAGCAGAAAATTTAGATCAACTTAATTCATAATTAGTTAGTAATTAATCGTTATAATACATATCTTTTCTTTTGATTAGACATGCCTTGTAGAGATGGAGTCAAAAAAAAAAATGAAAGCGTTTTTATTTATTATCGCCATGAATATGTTAGTAGATTCGAAAACCCTAGATTTTTCTTTATTCCTATTTTATTCAAACTTGATTTTATTCTGCATTAATTATTTCTCTTAATCTTTGCAATTTACCTTCTTAATTATTACATTTAATTTATTAGGTTAATTATTTCAAATTAAGTTATCTCTTTTAATTCGTTTAATTTAACTAAAACGATCATCCTTTCTGTGGATCGCTCCATAAATACTACAATCGATCAACCGTGCACTTGCGGTTTAATGAAGACTATAAAATAACCCAACACATAGCCAAGATCCGACTAGATCTCACCACTACCGGCTACCAAACATCAAATCCGACTACCGGGTACCTCCTTCGACTCCACGCCAACGTTCCAATACAGAAAACCGTAAATCCGAACACGAAGCATCAATTTTACCATCCTCCTTTCCAATCACCGTTGCCTTGTGAACTCGTAACATTGTCCAAACACCTTTAGCTCTGATACCACTTATTGGGGATTCCAACCCCTTTACCACATTGAGAACTGATAGAGGGTATGATCTCCTTCAGATGCTGTTTTCCTTCGATCTGTAGCGAGCGTTGTTGAACGGTTGAATTTTGAGTTGAAGATTGTCTCCTAGAGTGTGCGGATCTCAATGGGTTGAGTTTGATGTGGAAGCCGAGCTACCTGCAAGTAAGTCTCGGGGTGGGTGACCACCGTAAGACCCTCCGACGATCAAATTTGAGTCGAGAAATATTGGCAGAGTAGTGGTTTATTGGAATCAAAATTACGTTACCTGAGTTTTCTGAGAGAGAGGTTTTTATAGTGGTCGCATGGAGCGAGCAGGTGCGAGATCTTCGCTGTCAGTTACGCCTCTGACGTTACACCTGCGTGAATGATGGGATCCCTTTATTAATGACGAGATATGCTCATTAATGGGGGGATGTGCCAGCATGGGATGCGGGACTTGGGGCGGCGGTTATCTCGCTTTGGCGAGATACGCGAAGTCGTTGCTAAAGCACTAGGGATCTGCGTTCTCGTTTAATCGGGAGAGCTCGGGAGGCTTAGCTCGGCGGATGGCTCGGAGAAAAGCCGGGAGACCGAGGAAGCTCAGCTCTGCAATAGCACGGAGGCGAGCAAAAGAGGAGGGGTTCAAGTCCGGCTGCCAGATTGCTCATGGACATGAAGTGGAGTGTCCACACAGATTTTATCTTGGTAACCCCCAGGAGTCTAGTGGGCTGTCGCGGGTGACACGTCATTTGCCACGTGTCGTGATCTCAGAAATTCCCACTTATGAGCATCATCAAGAACACAAGATAGATAAATCACAATCACACCAAGAAGAGGCATAACACCGGATGTAACGCGGTTCGACCATCCCGACATACATCCACGGGGCTAAATATGAGGATTTCATTAACACACAAAAGAGATTACAAAACGCTCACACCACTCTACAACCTCTCTTTCATTCTCCCTCTTTCTGCTCTCACACCACAAGAAAAGGAAGGCACAAAATATCCTCACATAAATAATCTCTCAACTCATCCTATTTTCATCCTATTTTTTCTCCAAAAAGAGATATATATACCAAAACCCTAATATCTATTGGTAGCTCACGCCAATAAAACACGACTCAAATAGCCCATAAATACATACGGATATGAGACACGGTCCCTACGCCACCCACCTGTACACGAGTTTTTTATGAACAATTTTTATTTTTTGTGTGTGTCCGTCCATACTATTTCTTTTTTTAGTCAAAATAGTTCACATTAGAATAGAGGATAGAATGTCCAGTTTACCATTCAGGCCCTATATATTTCTTTAGATATGTACGACAAATTAAAAAAATATGCTCAAACTTGTTAACAGTCGAATCTTTGCTCCCATAATCAAAATACTATAATTTATGCACAATTTATGCACGTGCACTTGAAAGATTAAAAAGAAAACGACAAGGTATGTATAAATTAAGGGCATTTTACTTAAAAGCCCACTCATAGTTTGCTACTTACTAAAATGACCATCCATATTTCGTATTTATTTTTAAAAAAAACCATACATTTAAATTGCACTAAAAATCCCTCTTCACTAGTTTTTCATCAAAAGTTAGTGTCTCGTTAGGAGGATAGAGATGAAACTTGTGTTTTAGCCGCGTTCTTACTTTCTAGGTATTAACATAGGTCTTTCTCTCATAAAAAGAACCCACATCCTCGCTTCGTTTAAGATTGAAATTTAGCGCAACAAAAGAATCGCTCTCATTTCAAATGAGGTTGACCATGATCTCGAAATTTGCAATTGATGGGCCAATGACACTTGACAAAGTTGTTGCTGGAGAAGCTGGAGAAAGATGAGCCGGTTTCCATGATCAATGAGAGATCTTTTGATCGAAGCTCTAATTCTAAACCCAATTTTGGGTAAATTTAGGAACTTTTGGAAAACAAGAGGGGTTGTGAAGGTTTAAGAACTTTAACCTGATACCAACCGTTAGACTTCTAACATAGTAATGGAAGATACCAAAATTATTCTTTCTTATTTGGTATGGTAGGGAGCTTTTAGTACAATTTAAATGTACGAGTGGTCTTTTACGTAAATAAGAAGTATGGAAGGGATTTTCAGTAATTAGCGAAATATGAGAGGGCTTTTCACTAAAAAGCCTATAAATTAATAAATATTTAAGGGGTATATGTCTGTTTTCTTCTCAAGTTTCTAGATGCATGAATGCCTTTTTTGGGTGATGAGAGAAAGAGAATGAGAATGATGTGGAAAATATAGAATTTAGTAATAAATGTAGAAATTTTAAGATTTATGAGTTTTTCTCCAAAAAGGACAAAACGTCACGTATCACCCCTTGGGTTCTAGTTGTAAAAGCAATACTTTTTCTACCCGCAATTTATCTACCAAAAGTTTACCAAAGAAATAAAATGTTAGGACACACGACACGTAGGCAATAGTGTCAAACTGGTGAAGCTGTGGGCTCCGAAACTTTAGGCTACATATATTGTGGCACGAAAACTATTTTTGTGGTTATAATAGCATTTATGCTAAGGAAAAAATAAGAGAAATTTCTTTGCAGCCTCAGCAGCCCCACATGTTGATGATGAGATTGTGGAGGTTACCTTGAGGATCCCATAAAGATATAGTCATTTAACAGTGTTGTTTAAAGCCCATTACGAGATAAGGCACATATATGGTTGAAAAAGAGTATCATGGTGTTTTTCTTTGTTTTTGAACTGGCCCGTGAGTCTGGCCCACTCACCGAGAACACCTACGAATTGTCATCGAGTTTTCTATAAAGCTAATAAACTATTAACCCGGCAAAAATTAGCTCATAAGAAACGGAAAATAGTACTCGTAACCAAATTAAATCAATTTTAGATAATTAAAAATACACTCGAATAAAACCTATTTCAATCTCTTTCTCTAAACTAACTATACACAATTAGTATCTTACACGTGCGATGCACGTTGATTATTGAGAGAGATTTGTGGAGTTGGTTATGGAAAGAGATAATGAGAGAGTAGTTAACAGAGAGAGTGTTCAGCTAAATTTTTTTTTGCAAAAAAATAGGTCCAAATTTTATATGCGCTGTCATCGAAATTGTATGTTCAATTTCCGAAACTCCATTATAATAGTAGAGATAATAACTATCCAAAAAAATTTATTATCTCATGGTATCGCACTTGCAATATACTAGTTAGCAAGAGTTCTAAAATTCAAGAGGATATCAGTAAAATGGATTAAAAACCAATTTGTTTATGTAGAAACCCAAACTTTTGTTCACGAAATTAATTGGCTCAAGTCGTATAGATATAATAGAAAACAAATCCATATTCCTAATCCTAAACGGTAATTCATAGCGGTGTTGATTTTAAAAGGTAGAGATCTTGATAATCAAGCTATGGAAAGAACACTCTCTTTGTTCATTGGATATCCTGTTGGGAGTTTGAATTTATGACTGTTTGCTTTTCAAGAACCTTTTAATTGATATAGCACGCCTACTATCGTTTTACCAGAAATATAAACAGTGTGGATCCGTTAGCATGGTTTCACGTTTTTTTAAATTCATGAACTTTTTCGTGTGACGTCTTTTCGACGATCCGCTCTATTCAAGTTGTTCTATACATCTTAAATAGTGTATGGATGAAAAATCACGTCGATCGAAAATGTTTTGCATGTCCAAAACCAAGTTTTAAAATCATAAAAACTGCACGGCTGAAACAAAAATTAGATAAGGGAATATTTACTTTGTTATTTAATAGATTTGTTAATTTATTTTAATCGGAACCGTTGAAAGCAAAAAGTAGATTTAACGGCTCTTATTTAGCTTCGTGAATTTAAAAACGTAAACCCGTTCAAACAGATCCGAACTCTCTCTCTCTCTCTCTCTCTCTCTATATATATATATATATATATATATATATATATATATATATGAAGAAAATTTGAGCACGGAAGACCGAAGGCTGGGTTTACTATCTCATCATTGCAAGGGGAGCCTACTCCACTAACAGATTTGTTTGACTAGTGTTCGTTTTAGTCAATCCAAATTCTGGAATGATTGACGATTGAGTTCAATTTTCCATATTATTTTACTCTCCATAACAATTCAAAATTCCTTAGAATAACTACATATATTTGCAAATGAATCACAAAATCATATCATCATGACATTTGTATGCACACAATATTATAGGGTTAGCTCATACGTTTTTCAAATGCATTCTGTAACAACCTAGTTCATTTATACCAGCTCCAGTTCTTGTATTTCCTTAATTGTGGTATTTTCTTGATTTATCGTGTTTTGGGTGCGAATGGTATTTTACATTTTACATTGCATTCGACCCGACCCGCTTGCTTGGAACATGTTCGATTCATGTTTATAGTTTAACTTGACTTGTTACATAAACAGGTGCACTTTCATGTTTACTGCATATTTGCATTTTATCTTGCATTGTATATTTTACCATATAACATTTTAAGTCACGTAAAATATTTTAAAAATACATTTCATGGCCTGCATGATACCCCTAACCCCGTGGTAGCATCCGCGCATCTTGTTCTCATCCCGTTCAGTGAAACAGATGTGTTTGGATGGCTACGCGCACGTACGTGCATCCGTTCTTGGGGGTATGCATTTTCGTTATCTGAGCATTCATTTTGAAATTTGGACCCGTTCCGTGTACCGTGCGCGCGTCGCGACATTTCACCGACGTAGGACGTTCCGTACACATCCGTTCTCGTTCCGTCTAGACAAGTTAATCTTGCTACATGATATATAACTCATTATATACCTATTTAAATAAATAGAATACCTGTATTTAAAATCATGCACCCCATGCTTAGTTTTATAACTTTTCGATGTGCCATTTACATCCATTCATATCATTTCAGATCTAGGTCATGAAAACTTATCTTGTTACATACTATACTATCATATACTGAATCAAATTGAATAGTTACATTTCATATTACTTAGTTATATGTTCCTCACTTGTTAGTTTATCATTTTACGATTATATGATGTCCATTTGCATCCATATCATATAGAATATATATAAATGCATCTATAGATCACATTAATACATAACACTGTGACATTAACACCCCATGTTTAATAAAGTGCATCCTAATTAGTATTGGAACTATAAATGTAACCCTAATGGATAATTGTGTATCCATATCTTTGAATTTATATCTATTGGCATACCACATCACATTATTCCATTTTATTGTTATATTAGTACTCTATGCTTGATTTTCTGTACCCATACTTATTACAGTTTGATTATGAGCACCCACTTGATACTTGTACACCACCTGACATGACCTGATGTACCACAGCTTGACATGTTACCTAATCTTGTTACTAATGCCGACAATCTTGACCTGTTGTCCCTACGGACATATCCTGTTGTCTATACAAACAAATCTGTACCTGCTTGATCCTGTGTTGGCATTAGCTCCAGATTTACCAATACCTGACTTGAACACATAACCTTGGGGGTATGGGGAAATCAAAAGTGTAAACTAAAGTGTAGCTTACAAGGGTATTACTTGATCCGTGGTCCCGGGGGTAACGGGACAGAATCATTCATGATTCTTACTTGATCCGTGGTCCCGGGAGATAACGGGACAGAGTCATTCATGACTCCCACTACCTGATCCGTGGTCCAGAGGGATAACGGGACATATCATTTGAGTTACATGGAGGATTACTCTAATTGATTTCAATAACTTTAGAATAGATATCCCTATAGCACAGTTTAGACTATTCATTGCACTTCACCTGTTTATATCCTGTTCACTAATATCTATTCATGTTACTGTTTACCTGTTATTGATGACTTGTTACTGCTCATACTTCATGCCTGCATATCTCATTATATCCTGCTTGCTTAGAATTATTGATATTATGACGCACCGACGTCTGGGTTTTGCATGGCCCAGATTTCTTATCTTTATCGCAGGCTGTCCATGAGTACTTTGATCAACAGGCCGAGCAGTGAGGACCTGTTATTAGTTGGTTTAGTTTCCTTTCAGTATTTTCGTTCCTGATGTGAGCCCGCATTATGGAACGTACATTCCAGTTTATTATTGTATTGGATCTTTTAGCTTCCGCATTATTTTATTCTTGACTCGTTATTCTGGCTCATGGACATGTATTAGATAGTTGTTGATTATTATTCTTGATATCTCTACAGCCGTAATGTGACTGTGGAGGGATATTTCCTATCCACAGGTAGCATGTTGTTGGCTCTGTCATGTGCCTATCTTAGCGTACTCTGGGAAGCAGGACGTGGCAGGGTTTGTTTGGTATCAGAGCCATAGGATCTAGGTTAATCGGGTTTGATTCTTTTGTAGTTGGGTATTAGACCCAATACACGAATCAGAATACTCGCGATTAGGAACATATCCTACCACTTTACCATCTTACCATTTTTGAATCTTAACCTCTTTCTGATTCTTACTTTGACGATATACAAACTTCTTTGCATCTTGACTTGAAACTTTGGTTTCTTATTGTTTATCTCTAGAATTTAGGCGACTTGGGTGGAGTTATGTGATTGTAGCTATGTACCACGGCATGGTTATAATGCGGTACTCTATTTAAATAATTTGGAGTTCTAGTCTTGATTCCTATCCTTGATCTATAGTTTGAATCTTGTTATCATACTAATCATTTCGGTGTTTTGGTTTCAGGAACATGGCAGGCAGAAATCTGAAATCGTATCAGAGGCATGTTGATGACGCCGCTTTGCTTGGAGTAATTCATGGGATGCTGGAGAACCAGAAACGGCAGACCGAGCTGAACCAGCAGCAAGCCAAAGCTTTTCAGGAAGGTTTGCGGACCGTCCAGCAGTCCGTAAACAATGTTGTGGCCAAACCAGTTGATCGTGCGGGTACCGTGGCGGATTTCAGGAGACTTGGTCCGTCCGTCTTTACTGGCCTGGAAGAGCCGTTGCCAGCGGAGCAGTGGCTGGTTGATACGGAGAATTTGCTCGTTGCGGAACAGATTCCAGAGGACAAGAGAGTGGATGTGGTACGCATCCAATTAGTGGACTATGCCCGTGAATGGTGGCTTGTGGAAGAGGCCCGCTTGCCCAAGCCGATCAGTTGGGTAGATTTTCGAAGAGTTTTTTGGAGAAGTTCTTCCCGCAGACCGCACGGGAGGAAAGGGAAGAAAAGTTTATCAGTTTAAAGCAGAACGGCGGATCCGTGGATGCGCATGCGGCTGAGTGTACACGGCTCAGTCGATTCGCTGGAACTTTGGTGGCCAAAGAAGCTGATAGGACACGAAAGTTTATGCGCAGTTTGGATGTGGACATCCAGAGGCAAATTATATCCCTGGATTTGACCACTTTCTCATAAGTGCTTACAGCCGCCCGAGAGCAGCAGAGCCTATCTATGAAGACTGCGGGTACGCAGCGGCAAGCAATTACAGTGCGGAAGCCGGCATTTGCACCGAACCGAGCGCATGTACGCAGAGGTATTCCAGTGAACCGACGTGGCGTAACACCTATGAAGAAGCCCGTCGTACATGAGCAGAAGGGAAGGATGTTTTGTGAGTTCTGTCATCTACCTGAACACCTGCAGAAGGATTGTCGGAGGAAACTTGGACTTTGTTTGGTTTGCGGATCAGCTGAGCATACTATCAGTGTTTGCCCGTCGTAACTTCGTTTGAAGGATGATGTTCAGACGCCACCGCAGAAGCAGTTTCAGGGGCAGAAGCAGTTGACTCAGGGACCCTATCAAGCTCGAGCATTTACCCTGACGGCTGAAGAGGCTAAGGCTTCAGAGAAAGTCGTTTCAGGTATCCTACTTGTTCATGGTTTTCCCGTATTAGCGTTATTCGATTCTAGTGCATCCCATTGTTTTATGTCATCCAAGTTTATTGCTACACACTCGATTGCTTCCACGACCCTGTCTAGTTGTTGGGACATACACACTGGGAATGGGAAGATTATAGCTAGTAGAGAATGTAAGGATTGTACAGTTGTTATTTGCGGAAGGGGTTATTTGCGGATTTCTTGGTGATTGATACTGGCAGTTATGAAGTTGTCTTGGGAATGGATTTTCTCGGCACTTTCCACGCTCACATTGATTGTCAGGCAAAGAAAGTGATTTTCCAGATTCCCGGACATCCAGAGTTTGCTTTTACTGGAGGTAACAGTTCCGTCGGGCCGGTCGAGTTTAGGGCTAGGCCGACAAAAAATGTTCTTTCGTCGATGGAAGTTGATAAAGAAGAAGCGGCAGCGGTAGTTCGAGATTTCATGGACGTGTTCGAGGACATCTCGGGTTTACCGCCAAAACGGGATGTGGAGTTCGCGATCGATCTTATTCCTGGTGCAGCGCCAATCTCTAAGGCGTACTATCCAATGGCACCAGTGGAGTTGGAAGAAGTCAAGAAGCAGGTTACCGAATTACTTGAGAAGGGTTGGATTCGCAGCAGCAATTCACCTTGGGGAGCTCCAGTTCTTCTAGTAAAGAAGAAAGATGGCACAAGGAGGATGTGCATCGATTATCGAGAATTAAACCGGGTGATTATTAAGAACAAGTACCCGATTCCTCGCATTGGCGAATTATTCGAGCAACTTAGTGGCGCGAGGGTATTCTCGAAGCTGGATTTGCGATCCGGATATCATCAGGTCCGAGTTAAATCAGAAGATATTTTCAAGACGGCGTTCCGAACTCGGTATGGACATTACGAGTATTTAGTGATGCCCTTCGGAGTAACGAATGCACCGGCGATATTTATGGACTTGATGAACCAAATCTTTTCACCATTCTTGGACCAGTTTATAGTGTTGTTCATTGATGATATTCTGGTCTACTCAAAGAGTATTGAAGAGCATGCAGAACACTTGAAGATCACACTGCAGACATTGAGGCAAGAAAGATTGTATGCAAAGATGAGCAAGTGCGAGTTTTGGCTTGAAGAAGTGAAGTTTTTAGGGCATGTCGTGTCCGGAGATGGAATCGCCGTTGATCCCGAAAAGATTGCAGCAGTTCGAGATTGGCCGATTCCGAAGAACGTTGCAGAGATCAGAAGCTTTCTTGGACTTGCCGGGTGATTAGTCGAAAATATTGCATCTTTAAACCGGCAATTTCCCTATCATTTGCATTCATATAGAAGTGTTCGGCATTCATATAGCACATATTAGCGAAACAGTCGTAAAATATCAGATTTCATGTGTTAGACCTTAAAACCGGCATTTTTAGGGAAATTGACTGCATTTCATAGCATGTCATCATTTCTATATTGCGCAACTTGTGTTTCGAAGTTTGTACAGGAAATCCAGAAGAATGGTCAAATTTACAGGACAAAGACGGCTAAAAGATACGTCAACTCAAGGATTTGGAATCTAGCAATGATCTAAGAAGCATTCAGAGATTCAACATATCATAAAAATACCAAAAAGTTATCAAGAGTCCACAGCAGAAGTTTCAGGCCCTAGTACAGTCATATGGCCGCGGTTCCGCGGCCTAAGCCTCCTTGTGCCGCGGTTCCACGGCTCCCCTGCCACATCACCTGCTCTGCTATGCACCAGTACTCTTCTCTATGGTCCTACACCTCAGAAAGACACTACATTTTCCAGAAAGATCCAGAAGCTTCTGCCAGTTCAGCAAACCTAGGGTTTCTAAACTAAACATCCCTAGCTTAAAGCCCAAGCTAAGCTCCTAACTAACTACTTCTAGAAGCCTCTCCCTACAACAAACTTTTGGAGGGAATTGCTAATTCAAATCCAAGACCTAGGGTTTGGGAAACCTATAAATAGACCCTAAGGCTCACTTGTTGAGGAGGACTCGTTGTTGGTGGTGAAAAGCTAATCAATCCCCAATCTCTCCCATTCTTCATCTTCCCCAATTTCCACCCACAAGTCTGGTGACAAGGCTTGTGTCAAAACCCTAACCCTAATCCAATCCAAAATCAAGAAACTTCAAGATTCTTTGAGTGCAAGCCAAGCAAGTCTTCAAGATCCTTTAGAAGCGGAACCGGATTTCAACGGAGCACGAGATCGAAGCGATCCAAGACTCAAGAAGCCGAGCGATGCTAGATTCGACGAGCGAAGTTCCTACCTCTTGTAAATCTCGAGAGTTATAACTACTTGTTGATGTAATAAAGGTGAAGATTCTTTAAACTTGTTTACATTTCAATTCGAGCATTATGCTTATATTTCGATTCTTGAATATGTACTTTGTGATGATGCTTGAATAAATCTCCGCTCGTGGAGGAATCGAAACGACTGTAAAATGATGATGTTGATAAATCTTTAAACGATTTCTTAAGTCTTAAAACAATTGTAAATTCTTGAAAATCGATTGATCGATGATCTAGATCGATGCGAATGCATTCTTGATTCCTTTCGCACGATCTAGAGATCAACAATTTGATCATTCGACTTTCAAGAAGTTATCTAGTGAATGTGATTTATCGAAAGGACAAAGGATAGGATGAGGAACCCTAATTCTTCGCAAGATCCTTAATCCTCGATGAATTCTATATCGATTTAGCATCAATTTGTTAATAGATAAGAAATCGTAATCTTGAATCTTCTTCACGTTTACAACCGAATCGATTCCTACGAGCTTTACTTCAAATCTTGAAACCTAAAGTGATTGGAATTCTATCGATACTTGATTCTTGATGTTTATCGTTTTCTTGATCTTGATTAGAATAGTGATACTTGAAACTCATCGATAAAAATCTTGAATCATGTTTTCTTTTCTTTTCTATTAAAGTTTCAATTCAAACAAAACAAAATACGAACGAATCGCACAATCCCTGTGGACGATCCGCACTTACTAACGCGCTACATTCGACACCGTTATTGATTGCGGTCAAATATTTTTGGTTGTGATTTCTTTACTATTTTTTCTATACACACAACAGGAAAATCTCTCATTCAATCAAATGGCGCCGTTGCCGGGGATCGCGCGCTAATTCGTTCTTTATTTGAAATTTGAATTGAAAGATTTATTCCATTGTAATTTTGAGATCAAAATTCGCACAAACCCTAAACGATTTGTTGTGGTTTATTGCAAGGAGATCTGGAGCTTGCTGTGCAATTGAAATAATTTTTGGAATATACCAGAGGACTAAGGGAGTGCATAGAAGCTCCCTGGTAAAATTTGGTGCTGTGTTTCCATCATTCAACCGCGGAAGCGCGGTCTAAGACGGCTATTGCGGCGGAACCGCGGCCTCTTCAAGGCATCTCTGTACCAATTTCTCTCAGGTAACTTCTTACTTTCTTATCTCCTCCTCTCTCTGCTCCAACTAACAAATTTCTGCAGGCTTCTTTGCAAAAATCGCAGCGCCGCAAAAAGCAAATTAAAATTGTGCGTGTTTTTGTTTCTTGGTTGTTTGCATTATAAATACGGATATTAAGGGGCACGGCCAAATCCAAATTAGGTGGGGAGTTCATTACCCTTCCTAGGCCCCGAAAATCGCAAAATTTGCATCCGCATTGACCCACATTAACTAAAAAATATCTAGAGATGACTCTAAGGACCGTCGCGCTCACTTAGGACAGAAGAAGGCCGTGCGTAATTCATTGCTTATCCGCGTTTTCTTGTGGTGTCTAAGGCAAGTGTGTCGAAGGCTAGTGGTTATTAATTAGGCCCACTACTTACGTAGTGGAGTACCTTCCCACTTACCTGGCACTTACCTGGCCACAGGGGGACAAAGAGGCAGTGGAGGATTCTATCCCGCGACTTGTCTTTTGGCAGTTAGGAGCGGTCTAGAGCCGGACCTAGGTGACCACTAGATTTTAGGGTTTTGCTTGTTGCATTTGTTGTGTTGCATCATTTTTTCAAAAATCCGTCCCTTTTTCAAAGCAAACACCGCATTCATTCATACCCCTAATTATAAGCCACGCTGCCACTTGTACTAACCCTTTTTAGTACAAGATAGGCTGGACACGGGATTCTAGTGCCCATTTAGTCCGCGTACCTCCTATCGACTCCGAAGTCGTTATTTCTACATTTACTCCTTCTTTACCCACTACCACACCCACACTGATGGATCCTACTCCATCAAACTTCTTTACCACTACCCTGCCGCCGTCTGTTGGTGCGCAGAATCCACTCCGCATCTCTCTCCAAGAGAGGTGCTATCCTATTCGAGGTCCTCTTTCGACCTGCTTATCCACACTATCAGCCAACGGGGATAACTTTGAGATTAAGCCCCAGTATATCAATCTTCTACCCAAATTCCACGGTCTCGAGTCTGAGGACGCATACATTTTTATCACGAAATTTGAAAACGTATGCGCAATGATGGGTACGTCATAACTTTCAGTGGATGCTATACGTCTACGACTTCTTCCATTTACTTTGTGCGATATAGCTGAGAAGTGGCTATATAACACTACCGCACACTCTATTACGAATTGAGAAGAATTCGTCGCGGCATTCCTTAAGAAATTTTACCCTATGCAAAAGACAGCTCGAATCCGTAGCGAACTCAATCAATTTACCCAGTTTCCGACTGAACCATTCTCGAAATGCTTTGAACGCTTCAAGGATCTTTTGGTTCAATGTCCTCATCACGGCATCCCGAGATGGGATCTTTGCCGAATCTTATATGAGGGCATTAACCCAAACACTAAACAGAACCTTGAAAACATGTGTCAAGGCACTTTTATGACTAAGGATGATGGGGAGGCATGGAAATTTTTAGAAGAGTTCGCTGAAAAATCACTACAGTGGGAGAGTGGAACCCAACCATTGAATAGGGGTGGCGTACACCAAATAGATGTGTCCATAGGTGTTCGAGCTGAGATGGCAGCAATGCAGAAAAAGCTCGACGCTATGGAACACAAATTTTCAGCAGCCTCCCTAAACCCAATGTCGCTCCCCAAAACTGTTTGTGGGTGCTGTTCTGATCCGTCTCACTTAACGGAAGAATGTCCATTAAACTCTGCGTTTCAAGGTCACGAGCATACCAATGCCGCATTCCAAAGACCTAGAAACGATCCATATTCTTCCACGTACAATCAGGGTTGGAGGAATCACCCATATTTTGCTTGGAACCAAAACCAATCTCAAAACACGGTTCCAAACCAAAATAATTTCCAAAGGGCCCTTACTCCACAACAGCAACCCCTTCAACTCACTCAGCACCCCTACCAGTCACAAAATTTCCAAAATCAGGTCAACACTCCTGCACAGTCTAATCCTATGACCTGTTCTGACGAGTTCTCTCAATTCACTCAAACCATGAAATCACTCTTGTCAAATTTCATAGAGGTATCGGCTGAGGTTAGATCTTCCGTCAGTGAGATAAAGAAAAAATCAGCGTCCCAAGCTGAGAGTATCAGATCGATGGAAGCTGAAATCGCACGATTTAAAGCCGAAATGAGTGCGAGAGAAAAAGGGAAACTTCCGTCTCAACCCCTACCAAATCCTGGGCATTACAATGTAAATGCCGTCACAACGTTGAGATCAGGAAGGATGCTGAATAACCATGTTGGGGAAGAAGTTGATGATATTGAAAATCCTATCAACACCCCGGCTGAGACCTTTCCTCACACACACACTTCCACTTCTGTTCCTTATTCTTCTACCCCGCCACCTTCTCACGAGCCTATTCTCCATTTCCCACTAGGCTCGACACCTCAGCCCCCCTCTTCTAGCTTTTTAAAGACGATCCCCACTCCTCTTTTGGGATCACGTCTACCCCATTTTCCTTCTCCTATGATAGACCCGGAACTCATTGCTAAAGCACCTTACCCGAATCGGTGAAGGGCTAACAAAACGAGTCCACATATGGAGAAAATTATAGAAATGTTCAAACAGGTTAGCATCAATATCCCTCTCCTAGATGCGATTCAACAAGTCCCAGCTTATGCGAAAATTCTTAAGGACTTGTGCACTAGGAAGATGAAGACTCAAGTGCCGAAGAAGGTCTTCATGTCTAATAATATTAGCACTGCTTTTATCCCTCAGCTACCAAAGAAACGTAAGGACCCAGGATGTCCTACGATCTCAATTTCTATTGGGGGTAAAAACATAAACCGTGCTCTTTTAGACCTAGGCGCAAGTGTTAACCTACTTCCTTATTCTGTATACGAGCAGCTAGGGATTGGAGAGTTAAAACCAGCTCACTGCACTCTCCAGATGGCAGACCGATCAATCACCAAACCTCGAGGTGAACTAGAGGATGTGTTGATAAAGGTCGGGGAATTTGTATTCCCCGTGGACTTCATTGTACTTGATACACAACTTGTAGCGAACCTCCGGAGCCAAATTCCGGTGATTTTGGGTCGACCTTTCCTTGCCACTTCCAATGCTGTCATTAACTGTAGAAATGGTTCAATGAACTTATCATTTGGAAATATGACCATTGAACTAAACATCTACAAAATTGGAAGTCAGCCATCAGAACCCTCTGCTCATATCCTTGATGTGTGCTCTGTCCACGAGATTGCTCCCGAAAGTTGCAGAGTTGATGAACTCTGCTTTATAGATCTCGACGACACTACCACATCACTGTTTGACCTTACACATGATCTTAGTGAGGACACTTTTCCCACATTTGAGTCCAACACTCCCGACTTATCACCACCCGAGTCTGTATCTTTCACAGGCTATGAGCGTCTCAGTAACTCCGAAAATCGCTCGATGATCCCACCTTCTATTATTTCTCCGCCTGCATTAGATCTCAAAATTTTACCTTCTCACCTTAAATATGCATATTTAGGTGAGAATGAGTCTTTACCGGTTATCATATCCGCTTCTCTAGTATCAGAGCAAGAGAATGCACTTTTATCGGTATTGAGATCTAACAAGGAGGCGTTTGGTTGGACCATGGCGGGCATCAAAGGGATTAGTCCCTTGATTGTAGAACATCATATACATGTGATGGATGATGCCAGACCAACCCGAGAACCACAGAGACGGTTGAATCCCGTCATGAAGGAAGTGGTGATGAAAGAGATCGTCAAATGCCTAGATAATGGTATTATATACCCAATCTCCGATAGCCAATAGGTGAGTCCAATACATGTCGTCCCTAAGAAATATGGCATCACTGTTATTACCAATGAGGCGAATGAGTTAATTCAGACACGCGCCCAAACTGGGTGGCGTGTATGTATTGATTACCGAAAACTCAATGCCGCCACGAGGAAAGACCACTTTCCTCTACCTTTCATTGATCAGATGCTGGAACGCTTAGCCGGACGTGAGTATTATTGTTTTATGGACGGATACTCTGGCTATAATCAGGTCCCCATAGCCAAAAAGGATCAAGATAAAACCACTTTTACTTGTCCTTTTGGTACCTTTGCTTATAGACGCATGCCCTTTGGGTTATGCAATGCTCCAGCTACCTTTCAGCGGTGTATGATGGGGATATTCTCTGATATGGTAGAGAATTTCTTGGAGATTTTTATGGACGACTTCTCGATTTTTGGAGACTCTTTTTCTGACTGCCTATCGAATCTTGACGCTGTTCTTACTAGTTGCAAAAAGAAGAACTTAACCTTGAACTGGGAAAAATGCCATTTCATGGTCCAAGAGGGAATTGTTCTTGGACATGTTATATCACGAAAAGGCATTGAGGTTGACAGAGCTAAGATAGATGTCATTCAAAACCTACCTCATCCCAAAAGCGTCAAGGATATTCGATCATTTCTTGGCCATGCAGGCTTTTATAGGAGATTCATAAAGGATTTTAGCAAAATTGCTAGACCCTTAACTCTTCTCTTGGCCAATGATGCGACCTTCCATTTTGACTCGGATTGTGTAGCAGCATTCGACTCACTTAAACACTCCCTCACTACAGCCCCCGTTCTATCGTCTCCAGATTGGGACTACCCCTTTGAGCTAATGTGTGATGTATCTGACTTTGCAGTAGGTGCAGTCTTAGGACAACACATTGATAAGATGCCACACGTGATCTATTATGCGAGTAAGACCCTGAATGATGCGCAAATCAATTATACAACTACTGAAAAAGAGCTTTTGGCAGTTGTATTTGCATTAGAGAAATTCAGGCCTTACTTGATTGGCTCACCTATAGTTGTATACACTGACCATTCCGCCCTAAAACATCTTTTGGCGAAGAAAGATGCAAAAGGTCGGCTAATACGTTGGATCCTTCTGTTACAAGAATTTGATCTTGTTATCAAAGATAAGAAAGGATGTGAAAACGTTGTAGCCGACCATCTTTCACGCATCTCTTCTTCACCCGTGACCCTGCCGATCAATGATTCGTTTCCAGACGAACAACTCTTGAGCGTATCCAATGAACCTTGGTTCAGGGATATTATAAACTATCTTGCTATGGGACTGATACCCAGCGATTGGTCAAAACAGGACAAATATCGTTTTCTATCCCAAGTAAAATACTTTTACTGGGATGAACCCTATCTGTTTAAATATTGTCCTGATCAGATCATTCGCCGGTGTGTCCCGAATGAGGAGTTCAAGAGTGTTCTTTCTTTTTGTCATGATCAGGCCTGTGGGGGTCACTTTGGTCCTAAAAAGACGGCAGAGAAGGTTTTACAATGCGGTTTTTATTGGCCGACCTTATTCAAGGACGCATTTGAGCATTGCAAAACCTGTACACAGTGTCAGTACACGGGGAGAATTTCCCGGAGAAATGAGATGCCCCAGCAACCCATCTTAGTGGTTGAAATTTTCGATGTTTGGGGAATTGACTTTATGGGTCCCTTTCCCAACTCCTTTGGGAATTTGTACATACTGCTGGCGGTTGATTACGTCTCGAAGTGGGTAGAAGCCATTCCATGTCGCACTAATGACAAGAAAATTGTCATTAAGTTCTTAAAAGAGAATATCTTTTCGCGATTTGGACACCCACGCGCTATCATTAACGACAACCGGACATATTTCTGCAACAGGTCTTTCGAGACTCTGATGCGGAAATACGGAATCAACCACAGACTTTCTACACCCTATCATCCCCAAACGAGCGGGCAGGCTGAGATTTCGAATAGATAGATCAAACTAATCCTGGAGAAGACTGTTGCTAAGAATAGAAAAGATTGGTCGACCAAACTGACGGATGCTCTTTGGGCATTCAGAACTGCATTTAAAACTGACCTAGAGATGTCTCCATATAGGATAGTGTTTGGGAAGGCATGTCACTTACCAGTCGAGATAGAGCATAAAGCATTGTGGGCTATTAAGGAAATCAACTTTGACTTAAACCTAGCCTGCAACTTTCGGAAGCTGCAACTAAATGAGCTAAGCGAACTCCGCGATGAAGCTTATGATAACGCTGTAATCGTAAAGAATAGGACCAAGGTTTTTCATGATAAAAACATTTTGAGGAAAACATTTTCACCTGGTCAGCAAGTCCTTCTTTATGATTCACGATTACACCTTCACGCGGTAAGCTTCGATCTCGGTGGAAGGGACCTTTTATTGTGCGGTCTGTATACCCGCACGGGGCAGTAGAAGTAGAAAATGTTAAAAACGGCACATTTTTCAAAGTGAATGGACATAGACTAAAGCCGTATTTTTCCACTGACCCCACGGAGGAGCTCCTGTTCTTACAGGAGCCAGTTTATTTGGATTAAAATTTCTCCATCTCACCTTCATATCCTGTATCACTGCATCATCTTTTGAATGAAGGTGAGTGAAAAAAATAAGTTTGGGGGAAGATCTTCACTTATATATTTTGCCCCCACTAATAATTCCTCCCAGGCTTACAGTTTTTGTAGGTATAGCGGTTGGCAACAGTGAGGACACTGTTGAAAACAAGTTTGGGGGAGGTTTGTGCTTATTTTTGCATCATTTGCATATCATTTGCATAAGCACAAAACATTTCTTTTAAAAATCTATAAAAATTTTAAAATTTTCAAAACCCATAAAAATTTAAAATTTTCAAAATATAAAAATATTTTAATATTTACACTTTTTTGTACATAAATAAGATAATAAAAGTTTAGATAGTGAAAAATTACATCTATGAGATTAGAAAAATTTAAGAAAACTAAGAAAATTAGAAGTTTTCTTATACGAACTAGTAATAAGTAGTTATGAGCCGTTGTCCCAAGGGTTAGTAAGATGAAGGAAGTCACTAATCTGAGGATAAAAATAAGTCTGAAAAATAGTTTCTATTCTGGAAGCCAAACATTTTGAACGTTGATACCCTGCTATTCGCACTTACACACGTCTTAAAGCCTGGGATAGTAGAGGATACCTTGAAATGCTCTTGTCTTAAAGCCGATGTATGAAGGAAATAAAAAATGAAAAATGAAAAATGAAAAATATATAAAGTGGTGAGAAAAATGGACACTGGTTTTGTTATCACCGAGGGCAATAAAAAAAATATATAGCAAGGGTGCCTCTTCACCTAGTGCCCTAAGGCCAACTGGTCTGGGAGTCACTGCTATGCCTTAGGTGGTGCAAGACGAGGAAAATACACCAAATAAGCAAGCACATGAGTAATCGGTCGGTTAGTACCTCAAGAAGTATTAACGGTCGCATGAAAGTGTGTGAGCAAATTCATCTAAATATTCATTAATTAAAAAGTACTGAGGCTGATAGGCAAGAGTATGATAGCTTGAATTGAATTCTCCGGGTGTAGGGATGTCCTTTACACACACGCAGGGTTATATGATCGATGTTTGGAATACAGATAGGAATGAAGAATAAGACGATGTTTTATTGAGGGAGGACGTGATTTCTGACATCTTTTCATGACTATTAAGATATGGCTCATGACAACCGAAAAGCTAGTTTAGTTGGAAACCCTAATTTTCAAGGCTTTTTGTTTTACAATTCTTATCTTTAAATGTAATATTCATGATCTTTCTTTTATTATTGGATTTTGTGGGTGCAATCCGCTGAAAACCCTCAGGAGACAACACTCCTCCTACTAGGGACACCTAGAGGTTTAAAGGCTTATTGCACGTGCTCAGTGCAATCGTGTTGCCTACGAAAGTGTGCTAGTTAGTTTTTCTCTTTCTTTATTTTCTCCTTCTCTTTTTAATAAAAAGTTCGCTCGAGACGATCGAAATTAAGTTTGGGGGAATTTGATTAGTCAAAAATATTGCATCTTTAAACCGGCAATTTCCCTATCATTTGCATTCATATAGAAGTGTTCGGCATTCATATAACACATATTGGCGAAACAGTCGTAAAATATCAGATTACATGTGTTAGACCTTAAAACCGGCATTTCTAGGGAAATTGACTGCATTTCATAGCATGGCATCATTCCTATATTGCGCAACTTGTGTTTCGAAGTTTGTACAGGAAATCCAGAAGAATGGTCAAATTTACAAGACAAACACGGCTAAAAGATACGTCAACTCAAGGATTTGGAATCTGGCAATGATCTAAGAAGCATTCAGAGATTCAACATATCATAAAAATACCAAAAGGTTATCAAGAGTCCACAGCAGAAGTTTCAGGCCCTAGTACAGTCATATGGCCGCGGTTCCGCGGCCTAATCCTCCTTGTGCCGCGGTTCCGCGGCTCCCCTGCCACATCACCTGCTCTGCTATGCACCAGTACTCTTCTCTATGGTCCTACACCTCAGAAAGACACTACATTTTCTAGAAAGATCCAGAAGCTTCTGCTAGTTCAGCAAACCTAGGGTTTCTAAACTAAACATCCCTAGCTTAAAGCCTAAGCTAAGCTCCTAACTAACTACTTCTAGAAGCCTCTCCCTACAACAAACTTTTGGAGGGAATTGCTAATTCAAATCCAAGACCTAGGGTTTGGAAAACCTATAAATAGACCCTAAGGCTCACTTGTTGAGGAGGACTCGTTGTTGGTGGTGAAAAGCTAATCAATCCCTAATCTCTCCCATTCTTCATCTTCCCCAATTTCCACTCACAAGTCTAGTGACAAGGCTTGTGTCAAAACCCTAACCCTAATCCAATCCAAAATCAAGAAACTTCAAGATTCTTTGAGTGCAAGCCAAGCAAGTCTTCAAGATCCTTTAGAAGCGGAACCAGATTTCAACGGAGCACGAGATCGAAGCGATCCAAGACTCAAGAAGCCGAGCGATGCTAGATTCGACAAGCGAAATTCCTACCTCTTTTAAATCTCGAGAGTTGTAACTACTTGTTGATGTAATAAAGGTGAAGATTCTTTAAACTTGTTTACATTTCAATTCGAGCATTATGCTTATATTTCGATTCTTGAATATGTACTTTGTGATGATGCTTGAATAAATCTCCGCTCGTGGAGGAATCAAAACGACTGTAAAATGATGATGTTGATAAATCTTTAAACGATTTCTTAAGTCTTAAAACAATTGTAAATTCTTGAAAATCGATTGATCGATGATCTAGATCGATGCGAATGCGTTCTTGATTCCTTTCGCACGATCTAGAGATCAACAATTTGATCATTCGACTTTCAAGAAGCTATTTAGTGAATGTGATTCATCGAAAGGACAAAGGATAGGATGAGGAACCCTAATTCTTCGCAAGATCCTTGATCCTCGATGAATTCTACATCGATTTAGCATCAATTTGTTAATAGATAAGAAATCGTAATCTTGAATCTTCTTCACGTTTACAACCGAATCGATTCCTACGAGCTTTACTTCAAATCTTGAAACCTAAAGTGATTGGAATTCTATCGATACTTGATTCTTGATGTTTATCATTTTCTTGATTCTTGATTAGAATAGTGATACTTGAAACTCATCGATAAAAATCTTGAATCATGTTTTCTTTTCTTTTCTATTAAAGTTTCAATTCAAACAAAACAAAATACGAACGAATCGCACAATCCCTGTGGACGATCCGCACTTACTAACGCACTACATTCGACACCGTTATTGATTGCGGTCAAATATTTTTGGTTGTGATTTCTTTACTATTTTTTCTATACACACAACAGGAAAATCTCTCATTCAATCACCGGGTATTACAGAAGGTTCGTGGAGAATTTTGCTCGTTTGGCTGAGCCTCTGACCAAGCTTACGCGTAAGGAAGTACCGTTCGTATGGACGGATAAATGTGCGTCAGCTTTTGAGGCATTGAAGCAGAGATTGATAACCGCTCCTATCTTGACCGTACCGGACAGTTCCAGAGGATTGGTGATTCACAGCGACGCGTCTGGGAAAGGATTGGGATGTATTTTGATGCAGCATGGGAAGGTTATAGCCTACTCCTCAAGACAGTTGAAGACCCATGAGAAGAATTACCCAACTCATGATTTGGAGCTAGCTGCCGTGATTTTCGCTTTGAAGATTTGGAGGCACTACTTATTGGACGAAAGGGTCGAAGTATTCACCGATCACAAAAGCCTGAAGTATGTGTTCACACAGAAAGAACTTAACATGAGGCAGTGTAGATGGTTGGAGCTGATGGCTGACTACGATCTTGACCTAAAGTACCATCCGGGGAAAGTTAATGTTGTACCGGATGCGCTTAGTCGGTTGCCAGCAATTCAGATGTTGACTGCACAGAAGAAACTTATTGAAGACTTTCAAAGATTCGAGTTAGAGATCGTGCTACCGCATTCTTCGGGACAGTTGATGCAGCTGCAAGTACAGTCGTCGTTGATCGAGAATATTAAAGCAGCGCAGTTACAGGACCCTAGATTGCAAAAGTTTCGAGAACAGGTTGAAGCTGGACTTCGAACGGACTTGTTGATCTATGAAGATGGTTCGTTGCGATATGGTAGCCGTTTGTGTGTGCCAAAAGGAGACATTCGCGAAGAATTTATGAAGGAGGCGCACGGTTCCGCACATTCCGTACATCCAGGAGGCACGAAGATGTACCGAGATCTACGACAGCATTTCTGGTGGGAAGGCATGAAACAGGAGATTGCCCGCTTTATAGCGAAGTGCTTGGTGTGTCAGCAAGTTAAGGCTGAACATCAAAGGGTTGCTGGTTTATTGCAACCTCTTCCGATTCCTCAATAGAAGTGGGAACATATAACCATGGATTTCGTGACAGTTTTACCGCGGAGTCCAAAGGGCAACGATGCAGTTTGGGTGACTGTTGATCGATTGACCAAGGCAGCTCATTTCATACCATTTCGAGTTGATCAATCAACGGAAGCATTGACAGAACGGTACATGCAGGAGATTGTAAGATTGCATGGAGTACCTGTGAGCATCGTGTCCGACCGTGACACCCGATTCTTATCGCACTTTTGGAGAAGCTTACAGGAATGTTTGGGGACTCGATTGAAGTTTAGCACAGCTTATCATCCTCAGACAGATGGCCAGTCGGAGAGAACGATCTAAACTCTTGAAGACATGTTGAGAGCTTGCATGTTAGACTTAAAGGGTTCATGGGAGGATCATCTACACTTGGTGGAGTTTTCTTACAATAACAGTTTTCAGGCGACTATTCAAATGGCTCCATTCGAAGCATTGTATGGTCGCAAGTGTCGTTCACTCATTTGTTGGGATGATATTGGAGAATGAAAATTGTTGGGACCGGATTTGATCGTGCAGACAGTAGAGAAATTCAACACTATCCGGAATCATATGAAGGAAGCACAAGGTCGGCAGAAGAGTTGGGCCGACACATCGAGAAGACCTCTAGAGTTCGTTGTTGGTGATCTGGTGTTCTTGAAGATATCACCGAGTAGAGGAGTGATTCGTTTTGGGAGTCGAGGCAAGCTTAGTCCTCGATTCGTGGGGCCTTTCGAGATTTTGGAGCGTGTTGGAGAAGTGGCTTATCGATTGGCGTTACCATAATTTTTGGCGAATGTTCATGACGTGTTTCATGTATCTCAACTCCGTAAATATGTTCGAGATGAAACACACGTGCTGGATCATTCGGAGATGACTGTACGAGAAGATTTAACCTTTGAGGAACGATCGATGTTGATTGTGGATCGAAGGGAAAATGTTCTTAAGAACAAGGTTATCCCTCTCGTACTTGTTTCTTGGGGAAAGCGCTCGCATGGAGAATCGACTTGCGAACGAGAAGATGAGATTCGACAGAAGTTCCACACCTATTCTTGTAGTTTCTTGATTGTTTATCCTTTCTTGTTCTTGGAATTTCGAGGACGAAATTCTTTTGTAGTTGGGTATAATGTAACAACCTAGTTCATTTATACCAGTTCCAGTTCTCGTATTTCCTTAATTGTGGTATTTTCTTGATTTATCGTGTTTTGGGTGCGAATGGTATTTTACATTTTACATTGCATTCGACCCGACCCGCTTGCTTGGAACCTGTTCGATTCATGTTTATAGTTTAACTTGACTTGTTACATAGACAGGTGCACTTTCATGTTTACTGCATACTTGCATTTTATCGGGCATTGCATCTTTTACCATATAACATTTTAAGTCACGTAAAATATTTTAAAATTACATTTCATGGCCTGCATGATACCCCTAACCCCGTAGTAGCATTTGCGCATCTTGTTCTCGTCCCGTTCAGTGAAACGGACGTGTTTGGATGGCTACGCGCACGTACGTGCATCCGTTCTTGGGGGTATGCATTTTCGTTACCTGAGATTCATTTTGAAATTTGGACCCGTTCCGTGTACCGTGCGCGCGTCGCGACATTTCGCCGACGTAGGACGTTCCGTACACATCCGTTCTCGTTCCGTCTAGGCAAGTTAATCTTGCTACATGCTATATAACTCATTATATACCTATTTAAATAAATAGAATACCTGTATTTAAAATCATGCACCCCATGCTTAGTTTTATAACTTTTCGATATTCCGTTTGCATCCATTCATATCATTTCAGATTTAGGTCATGAAAACTTATCTTGTTACATACTATACTATCATATACTGCATCAAATTGAATAGTTACATTTCATATTGCTTAGTTATATGTTCCTCACTTGTTAGTTTATCATTTTACGATTATATGATGTCCATTTGCATCCATATCATATAGAATATATATAACTGCATCTATAGATCACATTAATACATAACACTGTGACATTAACACCCCATGTTTAATAAAGTGCATCCTAATTAGTATTGGAACTATAAATGTAACCCTAATGGATAATTGTGTATCCATATCTTTGAATTTATATCTATTGGCATACCACATCACATTATTCCATTTTATTGTTATATTAGTACTCTATGCTTGATTTTCTGTACCCATACTTATTACAGTTTGATTATGAGCACCCACTTGATACTTGTACACCACCTGACATGACCTGATGTACCACAGCTTGACATGTTACCTAATCTTGTTACTAATGCCGACAATCTTGACCTGTTGTCCCTACGGACATATCCTGTTGTCTATACAGACAAACCTGTACCTGCTTGATCCTGTGTTGGCATTAGCTCCAGATTTACCAATACCCGACTTGAACACATAACCTTGGGGGTATGGGGAAATCAAAAGTGTAAACTAAAGTGTAGCTTACAAGGGTATTACTTGATCCGTGGTCCCGGGGGTAACGGGACAGAATCATTCATGATTCTTACTTGATCCGTGGTCCCGGGGGATAACGGGACAGAGTCATTCATGACTCCCACTACCTGATCCGTGGTCCAGAGGGATAACGGGACATATCCTTTGAGTTACATGGAGGATTACTCTAATTGATTTCAATAAATTTAGAATAGATATCCCTATAGCACAGTTTAGACTACTCATTGCACTTCACCTGTTTATATCCTGTTCACTAATATCTATTCATGTTACTGTTTACCTGTTATTGATGACTTGTTACTGCTCATACTTCATGCCTGCATATCTCATTATATCCTGCTTGCTTAGAATTATTGATATTATAACGCACTGACGTCTGGGTTTTGCATGGCCCAGATCTCTTATCTTTATCTCAGGCTGTCCATGAGTACTTTGATCAACAGGCCGAGCAGTGAGGACCTGTTATTAGTTGGTTTAGTTTCCTTTCAGTATTTTCGTTCCTGATGTGAGCCCGCATTATGGAACGTATATTCCAGTTTATTATTGTATTGGATCTTTTAGCTTCCGCATTATTTTATTCTTGACTCGTTATTCTGGCTCATGGACATGTATTAGATAGTTGTTGATTATTGTTCTTGATATCTCTACAGCCGTAATGTGACTGTGGAGGGATATTTCCTATCCACAGGTAGCATGTTGTTGGCTCTGTCATATGCCTATCTTAGCGTACTCTGGGAAGCGGGGCATGACACATTCACTCATAAAATATGCATAATATACATTGTGTATTCTTCATTTAAATTATACTGTAAGGAAAAATGAGTTAAAACTTCAATTAATTTTTTTTGTCAAAGTAGCTAAAACCAAAGATGCTCCCATTCAAGTAATGCTAAATATTTTTAAGGTGATGGAGCTATGGATTTCCTTCAGATGTCGTCTTCCGACGATCTGCCGACAGCGCTGGTGAACGACTGAGATTGGATTTGAGAGCTGTCTTCTGAGGCGTGTAGATCTCAATAGGTTTGGTTAGGTGAGAAGCCGAGCAACCTGCAAAGAAGTCCCAGGGTGGTTGTAACACAGTGGACCCTCCGACGATCAAGTTAGTCGAGATATTTGGGCAGAGTAGTGGCCTATTGGATAAGAATTGCTTTATCTTAGTCGTCTAAGAGAGGGGTCTATATAGCGGGAGCCATGGGCTAGCGAGCGCGAGATTCTCGCCGGCCGTTACGCCCCTGGCGTTGCGCCTGCGAAAATTGCGGGATCCCCCATTAATGACGGGATACGCTCGTTAATGGGGGATGCGACGGCATGGAACGCGGGATCGTAGGGCAGCAGATATCTCGCGTTTGGCGAGATTTGCGGAGCCGTGGCGGAGACGCCTGTGATCTGCATTCTGGTTCGCCCAATAGAACTGAGGAATCTTAGCTCGGTGGGGGCTCGGAGGCGAGCGGGAGGCCGAGGAAGTTGGGTGCTGTGATCGTTCGGAGACGAGCTGGGAGGGCTGAGGAATCTCAGCGTGCAGGAGGGTGTTCTCCGCCGAAAGACGCGACCGGGACGTTGGGACGTCCGGCCTTAATTTTGGGGGCAGATACTATTTGGTTTTTTCCGTCCTCCTCTCCGAAGATGCCAAGTTGATTTATGACACCGTGTATCGGAGGTTTAGACATATGCGGCCGTTATAGCAGATTTCGTCAGATCCCCCCTCATTGTGAGGGTTTTTTTTTATTGTGGGGACGCTTTTCCCTGTAGGCGCAAGCCCCTACAGTTAATTACGTTACCGCATCGCGGTAACCACTTTCTCTTGTTCTAGAATGTTACTTCGTGTCGTGTGTGTTTGTTTTATTTTTGGTTGGCCGTGGATTGTATACGGAAACTAATTTGTGTTGTCGCCCGTAGGACGGGGATTAGTCCAAATCTGTATTTTCTTAAATTTGGGGTTTGGTGGATTTAAGGCTCATTAAGCTCGTTTGAGATTAGATCAACTTAAATGTTTGTTGAGAATACATTAGTCTAATTTTTTATTAAGATCTACTTAACAGGGTTTTGGGATCATTTAGATCCAACAAAAGAGCATTAGGGCTCTATTGTTTTAGTTTAGCGACATTACGGTCCATTGGGTTTAAGGACATCATAGTCCGTGGCAGTTTAGAGACATCATAGTCTGTAAAGTTTAAAGACATCATAGTCTATGAGTTTAAGGACCTTATAGTCCATAAAATTTAAGGACATCATAGTCCATGAGTTTAAGGACCTCATAGTCTATAAAGTTTAAATACATCATAGTCTGTATGGTTTAAAGACGTCATAGTCTGTATGGTTTAAAGACGTCATAGTCTGTAGGGTTCTGGTTTAACCAGTTTAGGGATGCGCCAAAAGTTATTGGTTATTGGGACCCTCCATCTCTCTGAAGACGTTGAAGGATTACAACGACATGTATCTGAGGTATGAAGAGATGTACCCTTGAACCAATGTCCCGATTTGGGGAAATGGAATGAACATCAGTCTAGATGTCATATGTTGGGAGCTTATTAGCTATCTTTGGAACTGAGATCGGTTTTGGAGACCCTGAGCATGAGGGGCTCAATTGATGGTCCTTGGAAAATTTGTTCTGAATCTGGCTAATGTTAGCCTTCCATAGTGTTCAACACTAACATATTTATTCAGCGCTCACGTGCTCCTACGTGAGGTGTTTGAAATAATGTTAAACACTAAAATTCTGAGGCGCTCACGTGGGGTCACGTGAGGCGCTTGAAATAGTGTTAAACTTCAAGAATTTGAAGCGTTGCTTCTTTGGGTTTATTCTTTTGTTCTTTTCTGAGCGGCAACCGCTGTTGGGTCACGTGAGGCGACCCAAAAGTGGGTATTGCCTTCGATTTATTCCCTTTTTTGAATTGTAAGTGCCAAGCACTACTATGGGGTCATGTGTGATCACGTGAGCCAATCTCGATTATTCTCTTTTGTTCATTACAGGCGCTCACGTGGGAGCACGTGATCGGCTGTTATCATGTTGGGTTCCAATCATTTTACGTGCATGGAGATCCTGAGTTTCGAGACTTTCAAGCCCATTGTTTTATGAGATTTGGATTCTTAAGACTTAGTTTTTCTCTCAGGTTTGGAATCTGTATGACAGAATCTCCCCGATGAGAATTAAATTCTCAACTTGTGAGGAGATCTATTTCTGCAGATCTTTTATCATAAGGGAGAACTAAGTTCTCATATGAAGGGTTAAACCCTTGTTTCATCAGAGGAATTAAATTCCTACATACTTTTATGGGAGAATTAAATTCTCTGAACTTAGATCTCCCTCTAGGTTTTGGATCTGCATGGCAAAATCTCCCCGATGAGAATTAAATTCTCAACTTGTGGGGAGATCTGCTTCTGCAGATCTTAACCAGAGGAAGAACTAAGTTCTTTTTAGAAGAGTTAAACTCTTATGGAGGTGGAAAAGAGATGAGATATTCTCTGTGTTTTTCTCCTTCTCTTACTTCGGATTTTTCTTTTTGTTTTAACTTGAAGTTTTTGAGGGGGTCCCTTCTCTCTCTCTTTCTGTCTTCTGAGAACTTGAAAACTTTTTCCTTTTTCTGTATATCTCTGTTCTTATTTATAGGGAAAAGAAAAGAATCAATTTGTTTTAGAAAATCTCTCATTGAGAGATTTTGATTTCTAATCAACCAACTTGATCTTTTAGATCACTTGGTGAATTTTATTCACCATTAGATTTTTAATCCAAGGACTTCTGTTTTACAGAAAATATTTCTTTTGTTGTTCTTAGCAAGTTTAAGAAGATATTTCCTTGCACAGAATTTTTCTGTAAATTGGTGATTTTTGATCGCCATTGGATCTTTAATCACTCTGTTTTACAGAGCGTAATCTTTCTTGTTTAGAAAGATCCAAGGAAATACTTTCCAAATAAGGCTTTTGGTCCCTTTTAATTAGAATTTACTTCTATTGGTTCAGAAGGCATAGGAGTCTATCACGTGTAGCACGTGACCCTACCAAATTAATCCCACCAAAAGGTCTCACGTGCTATCACGTGAGTATTCTTTTGTCCAATTGTTTGCTTTATTCAGGCGCCTATATACTTTGTCTATAGAGGTCACGTGTCTGCACGTGAGGCCAACTTTAGCTTAGTTTTGTCAAGCGCAGCTCCTATCACGTGTGGGCACGTTATGCTCTATTTGGAGGCCTTTTCCCGTTGCTTTATTTATTTATTTACTTTCCGTAAGGGAACAAATGCCCCCACAGCGTTGTTTTCACGTGGTTTGCACGTGAGTACAACGCTGTCACTTTTGCAGCCGTTGGATTGTCTAGGGAAACGGAGAGATGAACCGCCCTTGTCACGTCTTATAAATGCAAGGGTTTAGTTTCTTACGCAGCCACTGTTTCCTTAATCTTCTTTCTTCTTCATTTTCTTTGAGAATTTAATTTTCTTCCTCATAGCTTAGTTCTCTGCCATTGTAATTCCAGAGTTAAACCCTATCAAAAGAAACCCTTTTTAGGTAAAGCTTTTGTATATCAGAAAACTTTCCTTTTTGAACAAAAAATTTCTGGATTTTAAATCCATCATGAGAGCTTTGCTCTCCTCAGAAACCCATCCTCTTAGGGATCCAAAGATGTGATCTTTGAGCAGTAAACCTCCATATCCCAAGCATTCCCTTCTGATTTTTGAGGATTCATGGGATTTTGTTTCTAATATTTTCTATGAGTTCTTGAAATTTAATTCCATCACATAAAAGGAATTTAATTCCTAAAGCGAAGAGCTTAACTCTGAAAGATCAGGAGGATCCTTTGGGAATTTTATTCCCTGTTTTTTTTTACTCCTGAATGAGAGGGTATTTTGTATCCATTTTGGTTCTTTTTACGACATGTATCTTGAATTCATTTTGAATTCATGAATAAAAGACGTATATTTTTTTATCTCGTGCTTGCATGCAGCTCTGATGGATGTGGTCCATATGTAGTTTATCTTGATCTTCTTGCAGGGCAACGATGGCTTAGGCGACAAGGTTAGGATTTTCCACCTAAGATTTTTCAACTTTATGAGCTGGAGGGTCTTATAAAGATTTTTCTCCCTGCGAGTCGAGAGGATCTCGTAGGTGTAATTTCTACTTAGGGGTCGTGAGGACTCCTAAGTATATTTTATTGTGAGAGTCGTAAGGATCTCACAAGAGAACTTTCTTTTTATCGGTTGATAGATTCGCGTGTTGACTTATTTCCGAGTCGAAGCATTGCTTTACGACAGGGAGATCACAGGTTGATGTATTTCCGAGACGGAGCATCGCACCGGTAGGGGGGTTAGGGTTGACATGTTTCCGAGTCGAAGCATTGCTTTACGACAGGGAGGTCAGGAGTTGACATGTATCCGAGTCGAAGTGTTGCTTTACGACAGGGAGGTCAGGGTTTGACATGCATCCGAGTCGAAGCGTTGCTTGACGACAGGGAGGTCAGGGGTTGACATGTATCCGAGTCGAAGCGTTGCTTTACGACAGGGAGGTCAGGGTTTGACATGTATCCGAGTTGAAGCATTGCTTGACGACAAGGAGGTCAGGGGTTTGACATGTATCCGAGTCGAATCGTCGATTGACGACAAAGAGGTCAGGGGTTGACATGTATCCAAGTCGAAGCATTGCCTTACGACAAGGAGGTCAGGGGTTGACATGTATCCAAGTCGAAGCGTTGCTTGACGACAGGGAGGTCAGGGTTTGACCTGTATCCGAGTCGAAGCGTTGCTCTACGACAGGGAGGTCAGGGTTGACATGTATCCGAGTCGAAGCGTTGCTTGATGACAAGGAGGTCAGGGGTTTACATGTATCCGAATCGAAGCGTTGCTTTACGACAGGGAGGTCAGGGTTTGACATGTATCCCAGTCGAAGCGTTGCTTGACGACAGGGAGGTCATGGGTTGACATGTATCCGAGTCGAATCGTTACTTTACGATAGGGAGGTCAGGGGTTGACATGTATCCGAGTCAAAGCGTTACTTTACGACAGGGAGGTCAGGGTTTGACATGTATCTGAGTCAAAGCGTTGCTTGACGAAAAGGAGGTCAGGGGTTGACATGTATCCGAGTCGAAGCGTTGCTTTACGACAAGGAGGTCAGGGGTTGACATGTATCCGAGTCTAAGCGTTGCTTTACGACAGGGTGGTCAGGGTTTGACCTGTATCCGAGTCGAAGCGTTGCTTTACGACAGGGAGGTCAGGGTTGACATGTATCCGAATCGAAGCGTTGGTTGATGACAGGGAGATCAGGGGTTGACATGTATCTTAGTCGATGCGTTGCTTTACAACAGGGAGGTCATAATTTGACATGTGTCCGAGTCGAGGTCATTGGATGACGTCAGGTTGACTCTAGGTTGTCTGTGAACCGTAGAGTCTTGGAACTGAGGACTTTATTGTGGCTCCGATTGGTGGCGTCGCGTCCGTGCCCTGCTGGCATGAGGAGGAACGCTTTTGTTGGTCTTTAGACTGTAGATGTTGCCGTCGAGATTTGGAATTAAGGGCTTTGCCATGGCTTTGCTTCGTTGCGACATTGAGGTCGGTTGTTGACGTTACATCTGCATCCTGCCGGAGTTGAGAAGGAACTCCGTGTTGCTCTTCTGGTATGCAGATGTTGCCGTCGAGATCTGACCCTCCCTTTGACAGAGTCTGGTAGGGAAATGCGGTTCCCTTTTTCGTTTATACCCATGGATTGTATACAGGGGTCAGTGTGGACTTACCTGTAGGGCTAAAAGTTTCATTCTTTCATTTTTTTTGTTTCTTTCCGCGATGCTCTATCATTTCAGCTTTTATATCGCGAAGTTCGCGATTGCCTAATCATTTCGGCTATTTTTCGCGGTGCCCAATCATTTCGGCTGCTTTTTTACTCGCTGCTTTTTCTTGCGAGTTGCCCAATCATTTCGGCTGTTTTTGAATGCATATATTTTACTTGCTGATTTTGTTGCAAGTTGCCCTATCATTTCGGGTATTTCACATGCATTTATGGTTCGCTGGCTTTATGCCGTGAGTAAGGGACTTAGGATCTGATACCGATTTTAGATATCAGCATCGCTACAACTGAGATATTGCTAGGAGCGAATCATCATTTGCCTTTGTCAGTTCGAACAAAGGTGGCTTAGCAAACAGGGTTAAGATCCTGTCGACTAAGGCTTTTGACTTCGTGAGCCGTAAGGGTCTCATAAAGATTTTTCTCCCTATGAGTCGTGAGGATCTCGTAGGTGTGTTTTCTCCTTAGGGGTCGTGAGGACTCCTAAGTGTGTTTTCTCTTGAGAATCTTAAGGATCTCTCAAGAGTGTTTTCTCCTTATAAGTCGAGAGGACTTACAAGTGTTGTTTATCATATGAGGATATCCCTTGTTGCTGGTGGGACTCTGTTGGGGAGATGTTTGTTTGTGCCCGTGGATTGTATACAAGGGCCAGTATTGGACCACTTGTAGGGCAATTTGGGAGATGTGATGGTTTAAGAACAGGTTCAGATCCTGTAGTTTAAGGCTTTTGAATCCTATCAGCCGTGAGGTTTCATAGGGGGAATTCTCCTTACGAGTTGTGAGGATCTCATAAGTGTATTTTCTCCTTAAGAATCGTGAGGATCCCTAAATGTGTTGCTTCCCTTTGTGAGTCGTAAGGATCTCATGCAGGTATTTTTTCTCCTTACAAGGTTGAGAGGAACTTACAAGTGTGCATGAATTTCTTTTACGAGTCTGCGCCCTTTCGGGTTTTCACAGACTCGCCGGTAGCCCTGCTGTTTTTACTCACGGAGCCCTTTTGGGTTTTCATCCGTGTCCATTTCGCTTATGGACGTTCCCTTTTTTTTGCCGCGTTAACCTAAGGATGCTGCGGTTCGTAGTAGTTTAGGGACGTTTCGGTCCGTAGTTAGTTTTAGGACATTTCGGTCCGTTGGTTTTAGGACATCTCGGTCCGTAGCCTTGGAGGCGAGGTTTCGCTGGGCACTACTTATATAGTTTGGACTCAAGAAGATAGCGAGGGGACATAGGCATCGTTATCTATCATTAACTTGGTTCGTGATTCGTCAGGTGTAGTATTTTTTCAGGAACCGGCCGTTTATTGGCCGGAAGGGTCTTTCGCCATGCATATCCATGAGCAAGTAAGCCCCACCTTGGTAGACTTTGTCTATGACATACGGGCCCTCATAGTTTGACTCGAATTTCTCCCGTTTGGCACGATTGGGGATCATAGGTCTCTTGACAACTAGGACAAGTTCTCCTTGGCGGAATGTTCTCGGCCTGGTTAACCTTTCGTATGAGCGTGTCATCCTTGCTTTGTAAGCTTCTAGGTTTTGCTGCACTATGAGACGAGTTTCATCGAGGGCATCAAGCTCCTTGAGCTGAAGACGAGCATTTTCTTCGTCCATCAATTCGTAATGAACCACCACTCGTAGAGAGGGTAGCTCTATCTCCAAGGGGAGCACCGCTTCAGCACCGAATACCAATGCATACGGCGTTGTATTTATGGCCGTTTTGAACATAGTCTGGTAAGCCCAGAGAGCTTCATGCAGTCTTTCGTGCCAGTCCTTCTTATTTTTGGACACCGTCTTCTTCATGATCTTCGTCAAGGTTTTGTTCAAAGCCTCAGCCAGACCGTTAGCTCGGGGATTATAGACCAAAGAGTATCTCCAGTCTATGTTATGTTGTTGTGCGAAGCGGCTGATTTTATGACTTCTGAAGGCCTGCCTGTTATCGGAGATAATCCATCGCGGAGTGCCGAACCGATAGATGACGTGTGTCTTGAAGAAATGGAGAATATTCTCCGTTTTCACTTCTCTCAGTGGTACTGCTTCTGCCCACTTCGAGAAGAAATCGGTTGCCGTCAATATGAACCGATGTCTTCTGGATGATGCTGGTTCGATGGGCCCGATTATGTCAGTTCCCCACATTTCGAACGGCCAGCTAGCCACCGTTGGGTGTAGTGGATTTGGATGCTGGTGGATGAAGTCCCCGTGAATCTGGCACGAGTGGCACTGTTTCGCGTATTCGAGGCAATCCTGAATCATCGTAGGCCAATAGTAGCCCATCCTTTTGATCTTCAGCTTCATCTTTGGCCCGGCTTGGTGAGAACCGCAGAGTCCATCGTGAGTTTCTTGGACGACTCTCCTTGCTTCTTCCGGTCCCAGGCATCTTAGCCACATAGAGTCAAATGATCTCTTTTATAGAGTATCATTGACGAAGGCAAAAGACAGAGCTCGTTTCATGAGCTGGTGTCTTGAGGATGCATCTTCAGGTGTTCGACGGGATTTGAAGTAGTCTATAAAGACTTCTCTCCAATCCTCAACCTTTTCCTGGTCCTCCATTTGTAGGGCTGTCTCCTTGGTCGCTTCCTTTTCTTCAGACGTCTTCGGAGATATCTCTGCCGGTGCGAGAATCCGGCGGCTTTGTACAATGATCCTTACGTCGTCGAGATTTTCGTCAGCCGGTTCTCTAGCGAGCTTGGCTAACGCATTCGCTTTTCTATTCTCCGTACGCAGAATGCTTTCCAGAGTGTAGGATGGAATTTGAGTCAGCAGTTGCTGCACTCTCTCACCGTACTTTACCAACTCTGGTTTGCATGTTTGATAGTCGCCGTTTACTTGGCTAACGACTAGTTGGGTGTCTCCGTATATGAGGAGGTTTTCGATTCCCATGTCGACACGATCTCAAGCCCTGCTATCTAAGCTTCATATTCGGCCTCATTGTTCAACCTCGACTTTATTAAGGAGAAGGCAAAGCGCATTATTCCTCCTTGCGGAGTCACGAAGATAAGGCCTACCCCCGATTTGATTATAGGGGTGTTGTGTTGTCGCTTCTTCATGGAAGATGCTCCATCGAAATAGAGTTCCCAACGGGTATCACTTTCTCTTCTTTCCCCGTCAATCGTGTCAAACGCGTGCATGTCCGGTAACTCGCAATTTAGGGGTGAATCGGCAGGTATCGGATACTCAGTGAGGAAGTCGGCGATAGCCTGGCCTTTTACCGCCTTGAGGGGACGATAAGTTTTCGAGAACTCCATCAAGAGTAGAGCCCATTTAGCGAATCGTCCTGTTAGTATGGCTCTTGACATCAAATACTTGAGAGGATCCACTTTTGATATGAGATGGACCTCATGCGCCAAAGCATAGTGTTCCCCTCCGAACGGCGGCCAAGACATGGGCGTCTCGCTTGTGATTCGGGGCAGATGCTATTTGGTTTTATCCGTCCACTTCTCCGAAGATGCCAAGTTGATTTATGGCACCGTGTATTGGAGGTTTAGACGGATGCGGCCGATTTAGCAGACTTCGTCAGATTCCCCCTCATGGTGAGGGGTTTTTGATTGTGGGGACGCTCTTCCCTGCAGGCGCATGCCCCTGCAGTTAATTACACTACCGCACCGCGGTAGCAATTTTCTCCTTCTCCAGAATTTCACTTCGTGTCGTGTGTGTTTGTTTTGTTTGTGGTTGCCCGTGGATTATATATGGAGACTGAGTAATGCCGTCGCCCGTAGGACGTGGATTAGTCCAAATCCGTATTTACTTAGATTTGGGTTTGGGGTTTTTAGTTTAAGGACACGTTAGCCGCATTTGCGACTAAGATCAACTTAAACGTTCGTTAAGGATACATTAGTCTGATTTGAGACTAAGATCAACTTAACGAGATCGTCTAGATCCATTTCCAGTTTAAGGACGTAGTGGTCCATTTAATGTATGGCCGTCGGGACCCGTCACCTCTCTGACGACGTTGAAGGATTACAACGACATGTGTCAGAGGAGTTCGGAGATGTACCCTTGAACCAAAGTCGATTTGGAGTTTTATAGTCCAATTTAGGACTAAAGTCTGTTTGAATGTTTAAGGATACATTAGCCATATTTGAGGCTAAGATCAACTTAAACGGGATCGTTTAGATCCGACAAAAGAGCATTTGGGAGCTCTATTGTTCCAGTTTAGGGACGTGGTGGTCCATTGCCATTTTAAGGACGTGGTGGTCCATCATTAGTTTAAGGACGTTTCGGTCCATCGCCAGTTTAGGGACGTGGTGGTCCATTATTAGTTTAAGGACGTTTCGGTCCGATATTAGTTTAAGGACGTCTCGGTCAATCATTAGTTTAAGGACGTTTCGGTCCATTATTAGTTTAAGGAAGTTTCGGTCCGTCGCCAGTTTAGGGACGTGGTGGTCCATTATTAGTTTAAGGACGTTTCGGTCAGATATTAGTTTAAGGACGTCTCGGTCCATCATTAGTTTAATGACGTTTCGGTCCACGAGTTTAAGGACCCCGCAGTCCGTATTGATGTGTGGTCGTCGGGACCCGTCACCTCTCTGACGTCGTTGAAGGATTACAACGATAAGTGTCAGAGGAGCTCGGAGATGTACCCTTGAACCGGTTGTAAATTGATTTAGGAGAGCGGCTGTGCTCGGTCAATTTAGTTTGAGGACTTACGGCCATGATTGGGCTAAGTCCGGTTTCAATATTCTTTTGTCTTCGGCTTATTGGACCTGTGCTAGGGCCTTGCCCCTTTACTGCATTATTTTTCTTTGTTTTGGTTGGGCTCTGCCCTTTTATAAATGATGCAGAGCATCTATTTTGCTTGGGCTCTGCCCTTGTTAAAATGCATAGCATTTTTTATTAGGCCTGTTAGGCCTTTTAATTGGGCTATGTCCCTTTTTTTAATAATGCAGAGCATTAAATACTCTGACAGTGCCCCACGTGGCTTGTCAGGCGCTTTGCGCAAATTAAAGAGCGCAAGCGCATGTGGAAGTGACACGTGTCACGCTCTGGTGAGCGCAAGCGCAACAGCACAGTGCGCTGCGTCAGTGCGCTGGGCTGTTGCACTGCTGACACGTGGCGCTTCCTGGCGGCTTGCGCAATAGCGCAGTTTTGGCAAGTGCTGGGCACTGTTCTTATTCTTTTGGATCAACTTTAGATCAAAGAAAACAAGTTTTTTCTTGTTTTCAAAGAACCAGTGGTTCATAAAAAGTGCAAGGCACTATTATTGTTTATTTTTCTCTTTTCTTGAAGATCATTGATCTTGTTCTTAGATCAATGATCTGTTTTTAAGAGAATTTTCTCTTTTTCTAAAGATTTTTACCTTTTTTTTTGTTCTTGAGAAATTCTCTCTAATTCTTCAGAGTTCTCTCTGTTTGAAGTTCTTGATTTCTCCAAAAAAATGTTTTTTTTTGAATTGAGGTCTAGGGTCCTTTTTATAGTGCCCCTAAATTAGTTAAATTTATTAAAGAGATCTTTCTCTGAGTGATTTGGGGAATTTTCCCCACCGTTGGATTTTTGATCTAAGGGCTTCTGTTTTACAGAAGAAAATATTCTTGTTTTAAAAAGAACAGAAAGATCTTATTAGAATTTTAATTCTGTTTGGCGTAAACATCTCAGCGCTTGACACGTGTCGCGCAGCGCAGCAGTCGCGCAGCTGTGCTTGCGCATCTGCGCAGACACGTGTCGCACAGCGCAGCTGTGCGTGCGCAGCTGCGCAGACACGTGTCGCTTGCGCAGCTGTGCTTGCGCACCTGCGCAGACACATGTCGTGCAGCGCAGCGCTTGCGCAGCTGTGCTTGCGCAACTGCGCAGACACGTGTCACGCAGCGCAGCGTTGCTTCCTTTACTTTTTATTAAAGAGCCTTGCTCTGATTGGACGCACTGCCTCGGGCGCTGTGCTGACACATCAACTTCTGACACGTGGCGCGTTGCGCGCAGCGCACGGGATTTGAAGCGTTGCTTCATTTATTTTAACTTTAATTTTCACTTTAATTTTCAAAACAGAGCTATGCTCTGATTGGGGGAAACAGAAGCGTTGCTTCGTCTCCCGCCTTGGAATTTGAACAGAGCTTTGCTCTGATTGGGGTAAACAAATGCCCCCCCACCGTTGCGCTTACGTGGCCCCAAGCATGAGCGCAGCGGTGGAAGAATTCCAACCGTTGCGGCAACTCAAGATTTGAAGGGGCGCCGAGCGCCTATAAATTGGACCCTTGGTCCTCAATAGATGGTCACCCTCCTCAAGACTTTTCATTTCTCAGAACTTCAGAGCTTTGCTCTTGCTTTCAAGAACTTAAGAGTTAAATTCTAGAAAACTTTTTAGGTAAAATTAACTTAAATTAAATTAACTTAAGTTTAAATAACAGAGCCTTGCTCTCATAGATCTTTAATCTAAAGAAAACCCATTTAGGGTTTTATTAATAGGGCTTTGCTCGCCTTAGATCATGATTTTTTCTTGGGACTTCTTAGCCCATGAATCAAAGCTCTGCTTTCTTGATACAAGTAGAATTTTAATCTTCTGCGAAGAACTCTTAAGAGTTTGATCATGAATAATGAAGATCAAAAATGAGGTTTTATCTTTGATGGATTTTCTCATCTTTTCATAGCAAGGTTCTCAGCGTTCTCGGGGAATTTCTTTAAATTCCTCTCATTACTGAATTTGATAGCTGTCACTCCTGTTTGCAGAGCATTGCTCTCGAGGAGTTTAACTCCCTGTTTATCATTGCTAATCTTCCAAGGATGTTTCCTTCAGGCATTATGGCGGTGCGTCTGTACAGTCTGCATGAATTCATCACCTATGAGGATATCCGTGTACAGGGCCGTCAACAAGACCAGGAATTTACGGACGCCCAGTGTGCGGAGGTCATGGGTCGTATGAACGCACGTGCTGGTTGGCTGCTCCCCAGCCGCTCTGCTCTCTTGAAAGTCGTGCTGGGAGCAATTTGGAGAGCACTCCCGGGGTTCCACGAGGCCCTACCGCTCAATGCGCTGGATGATGCCGAAGACAAGGTGCATTCAGTGTACCTGTCGGGGCTGATCTCGAAGAAGCAGCGGGATAGCCTTATCGACATCCTGCATCAAATTTTTCAGCAGACGACGATAATTGCTGCTTATCGAAGACTGGGGGGCCTCGCCGAAGACCTTGACACACAGGAGCGTGAGAGGCTGCGCACGAGAATAATCAGAAAGGCCAGGAGAACTCTGGATGGCCTTACTTTTGAATTCCTCAATCCGTGCCCTGGATCTGAGGTTATTCCATTGTAATAATATTTCTCGCTTATTGCATTATGATTGTAAGAATTTTTGGCAATATTAATGGAAAAGTTTTATCCCAGCTTGTCTTATTTTTCGTTCTGAGTCTTTTGCCTGTGTATGAATGAGTGTGTCTCGAATGCTTAATCCAATGCCAATCAGATGCTCTCTTTGTCGCTTTCTTCTTTCTTTTATTATCCGCATGTTACCTTAGTAAACATGGTTGACAGATAATAGAGCACGCATCTTGATTTCCTCAAGAAATTGTAGGGTTCCTAGGCACACACTAGAGGTCTCACAAGGCATCGAACATGCCAATTTCTAAAAATTACGGTGCCGAGAAAACCTAGAACGGATCGTTAACTAGATATTTAGGCAAAGCAAGCAAGTAAACGGAAATATAGAAATAGGGAAGGGGCTACAACCTTTGTAGATCCGGTCCACCACCTCCTAGGCTCCGTGAAGAAGTCCTCTCCGCTGTACAAATCCGATCTTGGACCCTCGCGTTAGCTTCATCGGAGAATGGGCGGGCTTGATCGTTGGTTCGATGCCGAAGATGATCTACGTCGAGGCATCGCAAGAACAAGCTCCAACTTCACCAAGCTTTGAAAACTTGTGAAGTAAACACCCTATACAACTTGGCAAGAGGTAGAGGATGAAGAAATAGGAAGTGGGTAGACTTTAGATTTGGATTTCTCACACTTTTTCATCAAACACTATTGATGTAGCAAGCTTTTTCTTTTGTTGAAGAAGAAGAAGATGATGAAAAAGAATATAATAAGTGTTATGAAAATGATAAATAAATCAATACTTATCATTTACTAACCCTTGGTTAGTTGTAGAGAATGGACCATGGTTAACTTGAATGGTTAGGGTTAAGGATGAGACAAGAATGGTGACTAAGTCAAAGTTTCAAGAAACTTCAACTACAAACAAAACTAGCAACCATTCTTTTTCTCTTTACCTTTTTCTTTTTCCAAAATAAACAAAAGAATAAATAAATGAATAAGTAAATAAAAAGAAAACCCTAATCATAAACCTAACCATGGTCTAATTCTTTACACTAACCCTAGCTTGCATGTATCATCAAACATGATACAATCATGTGCACAAAATATATCACATATACAATGTGCACAAACCAAGTGAGTAAATCCATTTAAAGTGAACCAATACTAGTTAATGCAAAGTAATATATCAAATATATAATTATACATTCAATCATTAAAT
Source organism: Agapanthus africanus (assembly GCA_030015575.1). Taxonomy (NCBI): domain Eukaryota; kingdom Viridiplantae; phylum Streptophyta; class Magnoliopsida; order Asparagales; family Amaryllidaceae; genus Agapanthus; species Agapanthus africanus. The sequence goes on from CM057340.1 coordinate 759,103,299, forward strand.
CAACACTTGATCCAATGATCCGGTCATATCGCATATAACCGGCTAGTATCCAATGTATCGGCTTATCGAATCAATCCTTGATTCGATAACTAGGTTATATCGCATACAACCATTCGACACACATTCATCGCGAGAATGAAATACGGTATCACATACACGCATTATTCTCGGTCCCGCACATATCTCATATGCGCTCCTATTTCGTTTCGCTTGAGCCAGGAAACCTCTGTGTAGGACTCTAAAGACTCGTCAATACGCCGGCAGCGGATGATGATCATATCAAACACCCACAAGCCGCAAGCGGTCTGCTCAACGTAACGGCCACCCGGGTATTGAGCGATCAGAAGATCGACGAGCAAGCCTGCTCACACTCCTGCGAATCCAACCAGTAACACTTACCGTACAGTCCGGTCTGTTCGTCTGATATGTCGCATATCTCGCCTAGGGGTGGTAAACGTCAGACCCCAATAGCTCGATAAGTCATGCCGACTTGAGGTCCATAACATTCGTGAAACTACTGATAACTCTTACCAGTATATCACTGCAACCCTGGCCAGGGATTTCCTGTTATGGCCAGTCGAGCATAGCACAACATCAACCCCCAATACCGGGAGAGACGAATCCCCTCCTATCGCTCATTGCCTCCATGTGAATCGGGACTGTACCCAAAAACCACCTGTTTTCACGACTCAGTAGAGCCGTGGTAGGGTGGAAATCAAAGCACAGTGGGAGACACACAAGACTCTATGACGATCTCGGGTCAACAGACTAAGCTGTACCAGTGTCACCAGAGAACTGCCATCTGACGTGAGGTATAATACCATCTGGGAGTTCTCGGCGAGTCCGTTCAGTGTACCCAGTCTCCACTGAGCACCCGCATACCATCTCCGATGTCAAACACCAATGGATATGGGATCATCCATCGCCCATCGCATGGGTCGAGAAGATATACGCTAGTCTACTCTGGAATATCGATGCCCCGTCTCGATATTCCCTCGACTAGGAACAATGAAGGATGTACTCATTGACTACCCAGGCCCCACTAGTATGATCTGCATCATAGTCCTGGAAGTCGAGTACACATCCTAAGGGCTTTATCAACATGTAATCAGAGAGACAGAAAGTATACATGTTAAGATAAAGAGCAACCAGATAGCGTACTATCATGTCGAGCAAGAAAGTCCTACCTATATATGTCCCAGCATCCACTACAATATACATCCAATGTACAGTAATGGCCTCTAGGGTATACATATAACTAACAATCTCCCACTTGCACTAGGGCCATCTGTAGCAGTGGTTGTAGTATCTAATACTCAACCATCCCATAAAGTCTCTCTTTGGGAAAAGGCCTTCGTGAGTGGATCCGCCGTGTTCTCCTCTGAGTCTACTCTCCTAACCTCGATCACCCTGGAGATCAACTATCTCCATGATCAGGTGATGCTGCCTCAGAATATGTCTGGGTCACTGATGGGACCAGGGTTCCAGGGTCGAAGCCACGCTTCCATTGTCATACAATGGCAGGAACCTAGTTCATCTTATGAACCAATATACACCCAAACTTTCTCTTTGGTAGTATCTTTAATAGCGATGTTACCAGCCTTTATCGTCTAGTTTGCCACGGTATCGAGCTTGGAACTCTTCCAACATACCGTCCCTTTACTGAGGGTAAAGACAGTGCCTGTGACTGACATTCAGTCGTCTTTATCACCCTGGAACACTTCCAGTGATTCTCCCCAGGATTGATTAATACCATCTCACTACAACTAGTGAGTATCCTAACATTCAATTAGATCTATCTCATAGATCCAAAGCTTAGGATTTAGTAGGTATCACTTTGATCCTATGTGGAGAATCATTGTGATAAACGGAGATTGATCGAGCGTAGCATAAGAAACTCCTTTCTTATCAAGAGTATGTTATCCACGTACTCTACGAGGATCACCACCATACTCCCTACTACCTTCTTGTTTATACAAGGTTCATCTACCATTTTGATGATGTCAACTTCTTTGACCGCTTCATCAAAATAGATGTTCCAACTCCGCGATGCCTGCTTTATCCTATAAAGCATCTTGCACACGTTTCCGCTGCTCCTACTGTCTACGAAGCCCTCTGGCTGTGTACTTATAGACACTCTCTTCTAAACATCATTTAGAAAAGCTGTCATGACACCCAACCACCAGATATCGTAGTCATGGTATGTAGCCGTGGCAAGTAGGATCTGGATGGACTTAAGCATAGCTACTTAGAAAAGGTTTCATCATCATCCACACCTGGTCAATGATGTAGACCTTTAACAAGTCTAGCTTTGAAAGTCTCAACTCTTCCATGTACACCAAGTAATCTTCTCAAGATATACTTGCTCCTGATGGGGATTTAACCCTTCAGATATAGCAACCAAAGTCCATACTTTGTTGGTGTATATGGATTCCATCTCAGATCACTAAGCATCCAGCCATTCTTACAGAGTCTTACTCCTGATGGCCAGCTCGAAACTAGTTGGGTCATCATCTCATGATGCAGTCCTTGCTCCCACTGTCATAGAGAAATCGAAGTATCTCTCAGGTGGGTGAGGAACCCTACTAGATCGGCGGAGAGGCTGAGGTTCATTGGAATCTACTGAATCCTTTAGCTCTATCAAATCATCTACTGTAGTTTGTATAGCTGGAACCTTTCCAGTTCTACATAACAGACTTTGCCTCGAGCTTGTCCAGATTTTGCTTTTAGACATAGGCCGGACAACCCCAAATCTTAACTGGCTTAAGACATGGGCTCTTCCCATACCATATCACATATGAATTGGTAGGCAACTGATTTGATTCGAACCTAATTCAATAGGTATGCAACTTCTCAAGCGCATAACTCCCAAAAGGAAAAAGGTAACTCAGTAGTACTCATCATAGAGCACACCTTATCATATAGGGTGTGATTGCTCCGCTCCGATACACCAACGTGCTATGGTGTATTCGGAGGAGTAATGCTGAGAGAGAATCTCATTCTCCTTTAGAATAATCCAGGATTTCCGTGCTCAAGTATTCTCCTCCTTGATCTCATCACAGGACATAATACTTATACCCGTATTGGTTCTCTACTTCTAACTTATATTCTGTGAATATCTCAAAAGGTTCAGACTTGCGTTTCAACAGGAACATATGTCTAAATCTTGAGAGATTATCAGAGAACGTAATGAAGTACAAAGAACCATTCTTGGCATGTGTAGACAGGGGACCTACATACATCAACATGTATCATCCCAAGAGTTTACTAACTCTTTCTCTGTTTCCAATAAACAGAGCTGGTGTCATTATATCTTTGTGACATGACTGGCGAGTTTCACAAGATGTAAATTCAAACTAATTTAAATATGCATCTTTATGTAACTCTAGCTAGTCGGGTCACATTGATCTGACCTAGTCTACAATACCTCAAGAAGGAATCGTTCAATTCTGAACTCTTCCTCTTGTGTGTGTTCCATATACTAAGAACTGCAGTTTGATTTAGAACATCAATGCTTTTAGATAACGTGCCTGAACCGATCAACTTTTGATATAGGAAATGTTCAAAACATTATCCAACAATACAAAATTATATCCTTTCTTTACTAATAAAGAGACTGATATGATTTTGTATATCAGGTTCGGTATCTAATAACATTCGTTCAGAATCAATGTATTGGTAATACAGGGTGACAGTGACCAACAGACTTGGCTGCAACACTTGCCCCGTTTTCTGCCTCATGAAACTTATCACCCGTTCTCAGTTCTCTACCTTTCTGTAGCCCTATATAACAGATTACATATCTGGGATCCTGATCTGGTATCACATACCCAGGACGTAAAGGATACTGAGAAACAGTTCTCTGTAATGAACACACCCGAAGATGATGCATCAACATGCACTCTCTTCGTTTGGGCGGCACGGGAATTCTGGTAATCCCCTATTTCCTGCTCTGTCTTATAACAATTATAAGTTGGAGCGGGACCAACGTTCCCCAGCTCAGTATAACAAGCGGGTTTGGTCAATATTCCGTATTATTATCTTGATTAAGGCGTGATATGGTCGCTACCTGGAGAGAGAGAGAAGAAAACACTCAGCGTGCGCTCTTGCAAGAATAGATTGGTTATTATTTTATCTAATCAGGATGGCTCCCACTGCTTTTGTCAAATCTTCCTTCAAACCCTAAAAGGAAAGACTAGCCGGGATTAATTACACACTACAAGTTCGCCAATCTTTCAGCCAGGCCAGTGTCGGTACTTTGAGGGAGGTCCCCCGTGCTTTCGCACGAACCTAATTAATGTAAACCTCGTTTTCCCAGAGGCGTAACCTCGTTAACACCTTTCTAGACACCTACTTGATCGGCTAATTGTAATGAATAAAACTCTCCCAGGAGTAACACTTACTCGCAGCGGGTATCGGGATCCAACTATCATATAGAAGGTATGCAATCTCATTGCAAATTTCAACACTTGAAGCTCCCGATAAAGGTTTTTACCCCTAGCACCTATGACCTTGGCTAAGGTCAACAAATCATAGATACTAGTCAAGTTCTACCCGTCATTTCATGATTAATTAGACCCACCCACATGACCCTTGGCTAAGGTCAACAAAGCCACATGACTGTCCTAACTAATCGCATCATATGCTGTGTAGGAAGACATCACTTAGCTACCGTACACTGTGCCTTGACTATGGTCAACAAACACAGCACGAATACTAAGTACTCTACTTCCTAAAATGACGGAGGGTTGCGGCTAGTTTTTGTGAAAACCTTTAACGCTTTGAACTTGATCTCGTTGCAGAATCAAATGGTTTTTAAATGGAATGTTTTTGAGGCTTTTCTAGTTTTGCTAAAGGGGTCACTCCCGGTGAAGGGATCGTCGGCCCTTTCCTCGTCGAATGAGGTGCGGGATATATCATATACATCACTGTGCAAAGAAGAAACTATAGAAGCTATCAAAAGACAAACCGAGTGTGTAGTATCTGCCAGTTATTGCTAAAGGAGTCACTCCCGGTGAAGGGATCTCGGTCCTTTCCTCATCGAATAAGGTGCAGGATGTTCTATAATGAACACCGCGATGCAAAGCAAGAACTGTAGCTACCTGTTTTTATTTTGAAATTCGATTCCACAACATCAATTAGGTTTATTTTCTTTCATTAATCTCATTAATGAATATCCCATCATTTAAGTCCACCTAATCATCACAGATAAATATAACGTACGCTTATGCCATCCGCATTCGCCTCGATGTCCCGTCTGCATCGTTAGGTTAGGTAACTAACGCCAGAGCGAGGCAGGGCTAGCGCGGGTGTAAAACATAAGCAACGTTTATATAATATATCATATATACTATATATAATATCTGTCACAGAACATCACATGATTACAGATAAATCACAGCAGAAGAAACATATGAAATATTGGATACACTAGGACGTCCGTGTTTTCAATACGAGCCAGTATAAAACACGGATTCCACGGTCGTGATGAATAGCCAATCCCACACCCCAAGACCCCTACGAGAGCGGCAAGCAACCCTACCAATTCTAGGGTTAGGAGACCCGGACTCGACTCCTCGAGTTGGTCTCCCACTGGACCCCAGAACCCGGTTACTTGTGCTCCCCTCCTTGGGTCTATCCTAGTGCAGAAAAGTAAATAATATACATCAACGGTGACATCTTCCGCAACCTGGAAGTGCCCCAATAAAAGAATATTATATACAAGTTTTTACATGAATGAAAATGAAGAACACTCATCTCACATAAAAACCCCCCGGCTATTCAAACACGACGATCCAATATAACATATCCAGCAACACATAACATCACATGTCATCAACGTAAGTAAATATGCGCATCCCAATTGTCGTTGACGTATAGCAACGAAACCGGCGATATCACATATTACACTTACGGTCACAGAAAAGAAAGTGTAAAACTACAACAGTTGGAATCCGCAACCACCTCAGACATCGCATGCCTGACCAAATGAATTACTTAGACATCGCATGCCTAACAATTATAAACCCCGCATTTTAGTCTCTTTATCGAAAACACTTTTCAATATCAAGTCGGGCAATTCAACAAGATTCCCGACATCCTGATCGAATGCTCGTCGCAAACTTTAGTAGGCGGCCGCACCCCCGATACCGTCGACGAAGTGCACCAAGGCGGAACACCGCCACCGCGAGCACCCAAACGGATGCTTTCGGCGACGGGGTTCTCCTACAGTCACTTGGTCGGGGCTATGGAGTGAGGCTGTCTATTAAGTTTACCCGGCGAGTATCCGCGTACGCTACGTGATTGCGACGGACTTTTGATCACATCAAAATTCCGTGGCAACCGATCAAGTGAGACTAAAGTGCTATGTTTATAACATTCATTCAGTTATCTCATAACTTATTGTGAATTCCAATTATTGTATCCCATTCCGGATAAATAGAAAATGTCAAACTTTCCGATCGAACAATCGAACACCCAAGTTTTCCCGATACAGCTCAACACATGAAATAAGTCTAACAACATTCAGTTCGTGCCTCAGTAGCAACGGTCCAGCCGTAGAAGGGTCAAGCCAACGCCTCACATGTGGCACGCCGTACTGCCCCAAACCCGAAGGTTCAAAGGGCAGTTCAAGACGGTCACATAATCGAGTTAAGGTTTGTTGTCTTCTAGAGGGTCCATCGCGTTACTTGCACTACTTAGAACGTCGTTAAACTTCGGAAAAATCCAACACTTGGAAATTTCCCGACAGGGGAAAAATTGGGTATTTATATCCGGTCGAACTTTTTAACATATTCTAAAATTTATCCGGAAAGCCACATAGACAAAATTTGATAATCCGATCGAACATTCGAATCCCCAAAACAACCCAGAAAATTCAACTCTTGAATAAAATTTAAAAAAATACCCAGAGAACTCAGCACAGTTAAATAGGAATTACTGTGAAAATAGGAGTCAAAGAGTCAACAGTGTTGCCGCGGAACCGCCGCGCCACGTGGGCTTAGGCCGCGGTTCCGTGGCGTTATGACGGAGTTAGGTCTCCATTTTTCACAGTATTTCATAAAAAACCCTGCTTGATTTTCTGGATATTTTTAATATGGAAAAATGCACTGTTTTGAAAAAAGTACAGAGAGCATGGGAAAAATGGGGTTTCGGGTTCGATCGGGATTCAAACGTCGTCTAGACTTCACCTAAGGCTCTAGCTAGGCTCTGATACCACTGTAGGGTTCCTAGGCACACACTAGAGGTCTCACAAGGCATCGAACATGCCAATTTCTAAAAATTACGGTGCCGAGAAACCTAGAACGGATCGTTAACTAGATATTTAGGCAAAGCAAGCAAGTAAACGGAAATATAGAAATAGGGAAGGGGCTACAACCTTTGTAGATCCGGTCCACCACCTCCTAGGCTCCGTGAAGAAGTCCTCTCCACTGTACAAATCCGATCTTGGACCCTCGCGTTAGCTTCATCGGAGAATGGGCGGGCTTGATCGTTGGTTCGATGCCGAAGATGATCTACGTCGAGGCATCGCAAGAACAAGCTCCAACTTCACCAAGCTTTGAAAACTTATGAAGTAAACACCCTATACAACTTGGCAAGAGGTAGAGGATGAAGAAATAGGAAGTGGGTAGACTTTAGATTTGGATTTCTCACACTTTTTCATCAAACACCATTGATGTAGCAAGCTTTTTCTTTTGTTGAAGAAGAAGAAGATGATGAAAAAGAATATAATAAGTGTAATGGAAATGATAAATAAATCAATACTTATCATTTACTAACCCTTGGTTAGTTGTAGAGAATGGACCATGGTTAACTTGAATGTTTAGGGTTAAGGATGAGACAAGAATGGTGACTAAGTCAAAGTTTCAAGAAACTTCAACTACAAACAAAACTAGCAACCATTCTTTTTCTCTTTACCTTTTTCTTTTTCCAAAATAAACAAAAGAATAAATAAATGAATAAGTAAATAAAAAGAAAACCCTAATCATAAACCTAACCATGGTCTAATTCTTTACACTAACCCTAGCTTGCATGTATCATCAAACATGATACAATCATGTGCACAAAATATATCACATATACAATGTGCACAAACCAAGTGAGTAAATCCATTTAAAGTGAACCAATACTAGTTAATGCAAAGTAATATATCAAATATATAATTATACATTCAATCATTAAATCAACACTTGATCCAATGATCCGGTCATATCGCATATAACCAGCTAGTATCCAATGTATCGGCTTATCGAATCAATCCTTGATTCGATAACTAGGTTATATCGCATACAACCATTCGACACACATTCATCGCGAGAATGAAATACGGTATCACATACACGCATTATTCTCGGTCCCGCACATATCTCATATGCGCTCCTATTTCGTTTCGCTTGAGCCAGGAAACCTCTGTGTAGGACTCTAAAGACTCGTCAATACGCCGGCAGCTGATGATGATCATATCAAACACCCACAAGCCGTAAGCGGTCTGCTCAACGTAACGGCCACCCGGGTATTGAGCGATCAGAAGATCGACGAGCAAGCCCGCTCACACTCCTGCGAATCCAACCAGTAACACTTACCGTACAGTCCGGTCTGTTCGTCTGATATGTCGCATATCTCGCCTAGGGGTGGTAAACGTCAGACCCCAATAGCTCGATAAGTCATGCCGACTTGAGGTCCATAACATTCGTGAAACTACTGATAACTCTTACCAGTATATCACTGCAACCCTGGCCAGGGATTTCCTGTTATGGCCAGTCGAGCATAGCACAACATCAACCCCCAATACCGGGAGAGACGAATCCCCTCCTATCGCTCATTGCCTCCATGTGAATCGGGACTGTACCCAAAAACCACCTGTTTTCACGACTCAGTAGAGCCGTGGTAGGGTGGAAATCAAAGTACAGTGGGAGACACACAAGACTCTATGACGATCTCGGGTCAACAGACTAAGCTGTACCAGTGTCACCAGAGAACTGCCATCTGACGTGAGGTATAATACCATCTGGGAGTTCTCGGCGAGTCCGTTCAGTGTACCCAGTCTCCACTGAGCACCCGCATACCATCTCCGATGTCAAACACCAATGGATATGGGATCATCCATCGCCCATCGCATGGGTCGAGAAGATATACGCTAGTCTACTCTGGAATATCGATGCCCCGTCTCGATATTCCCTCGACTAGGAACAATGAAGGATGTACTCATTGACTACCCAGGCCCCACTAGTATGATCTGCATCATAGTCCTGGAAGTCGAGTACACATCCTAAGGGCTTTATCAACATGTAATCAGAGAGACAGAAAGTATACATGTTAAGATAAAGAGCAACCAGATAGCGTACTATCATGTCGAGCAAGAAAGTCCTACCTATATATGTCCCAGCATCCACTACAATATACATCCAATGTACAGTAATGGCCTCTAGGGCATTCATATAACTAACAGAAATAGCAATGGCTTAGGCCGCAGGTTCAGATCTGCCGCCTAAGACTTTTCAACTCTATGAGCCGTGAGGGTCTCATTGAGTTTTTTCTCCCTACGGATCGAGAGGATCTCGTAGGTGGGTTTTCTCCTTAGGAATCGTGAGGATTCCTAAGTGTGTTTTCTCTTACAAGTCGTAAGGATCATATAAGAGAATTTTCACCTCTTACGAGTCGAGAGGACCCGTAAGCGGTTGTTTCCCTCCTTATCGAAACTCGACTTTGGAGAGTGAGACCCGTGAATAGTATGCAAGAGATCGTTTTAGATCGACTTGCAGGGTCCCATTGTTCAGGAAGCAAGTTTTTTTTTAATCCCTGCTGCCTGAGACTTCATCTTGCAAGTTGAGACGAATCGGGAATTTACCGCGGAGACACTGGTTTCTCTGCGAGCTGATGCAAATCAGGGGGCTCTCATCAAGGACGCTATTTTCCCTGAGTTGAGGTATTTACCAAGGATTATTTATTTCCCTGGTGCCAAGGATTATTTATTTCCCTGGTGTTGAAACGAGTCGAGAATTTCCCACGGAGACACTGGTTGCTCTGTGAGTCGACGCGCATCAGGAGGCTCTCGTCAAGGATTGTTTGTTTCCCTGAGTTGAGGTATTTGCCAAGGATTATTTGTTTCCCTGGTGTTGAAACGAGTCGAGAATTTCCCACGGAGACACTAGTTGCTCTGCGAGTCGACGCGCATCAGGAGGCTCTCGTCAAGGATTGTTTGTTTTCCTGAGTTGAGGTATTTGCCAAGGATTATTTGTTTCCCTGGTGTTGAAACGAGTCAAGAATTTCCCACGGAGACACTGGTTGCTCTGCGAGTCGACGCGCATCAGAAGGCTCTCGTCAAGGATTGTTTGTTTCCCTGAGTTGAGGTGTTTGCCAAGGATTATTTGTTTCTCTGGTGTTGAAACGAGTCGAGAATTTCCCACGGAGACACTGGTTGCTCTGCGAGTCGACGCGCATCAGGAGGCTCTCGTTAAGGATTGTTTGTTTCCCTGAGTTGAGGTGTTTGCCAAGGATTATTTGTTTCCCTAGTGTTGAAACGAGTCGAGAATTTCCCACGGAGACACTGGTTGCTCTGCGAGTCGACGCGCATCAGGAGGCTCTCGTCAAGGATTGTTTGTTTCCCTGAGTTGAGGTGTTTGCCAAGGATTATTTGTTTCCCTGGTGTTGAAACGAGTCGAGAATTTCCCACGGAGACACTGGTTGCTCTGCGAGTTGACGCGCATCAGGAGGCTCTCATCAAGGATTGTTTGTTTCCCTGAGTTGAGGTGTTTGCCAAGAATTATTTGTTTCCCTGGTGTTGAAACGAGTCGAGAATTTCCCATGGAGACACTGGTTTCTCTGCGAGTCGATGCGAATCAGGAGGCTCTCGTCAAGGATTGTTTGTTTCCCTGAGTTGAGGTGTTTGCCAAGGATTATTTGTTTCCCTGGTGTTGAAACGAGTCGAGAATTTCCCACGGAGACACTGGTTGCTCTGCGAGTCGACGCGCATCAGGAGGCTCTCGTCAAGGATTGTTTGTTTCCCTAAGTTGAGGTGTTTGCCAAGGATTATTTATTTCCCTGGTGTTGAAACGAGTCGAGAATTTCCCACGGAGACACTGGTTGCTCTGCGAGTCGACGCGCATCAGGAGGCTCTCGTCAAGGATTGTTTGTTTCCCTAAGTTGATGGGTTTGCTGAAGACACTGGTTTCTTTGGAGTTGGGATGAATCGTTGAGGTTTGACTTCATTTTCTGGCGGAGCCTGTTGGGAAAGTAAGGTTCCCTCTTTGTTTGCGCCCTTGGATTGTATACAGGGATCGATGTGATCTTAACTGTAGGGCCAAAGTTTTATCATCATTTTTTTTATTTCCGCGATGCTCTATCATTTCAGCTTTTATATCGCGAAGGTCGTGATTGCCCAATCATTTCGGCTATTTTTCACGGTGCCCAATCATTTCGGCTGTTTATTTCGTTTTTACTCACTGCTTTTTATTGTGAGTTGCCCAATCATTTCGGCTATTTTGCATGCATACATTTTTACTTGCTGCTTTTTATTGCAAGTTGCCCCATCATTTCGGCTATTTCATATGCATGTGCAGCCTACTGGCTTTTCGCCGTAAACCTGAAATTGGACACCGATTTCGGCATCAGCACCGCTACAACTGGGATATTACCAGGAGCGAATCATCATTTGCCTCTGCCGATGTTGACCAAAGGTGGCTTAGCGACCAGGGTTAGGATCCTGTCGACTAAGGCTTTTGACTTCGTGAGCCGTAAGGGTCTCACAAAGTTATTTCTCTCTACAAGTCGTGAGGATCTTGTAGGTGTATTTTCTCCTTAGGGATCGTGAGGATTCCTAAGTGTTTTGTTCCTCTGTAAGTCGTAAGGATCCTACAAGAGGATTTTCTCCTCATAAATCGAGAGGATTTATAAGGGTTGTTCACCATGTGAACATATTCCCAGTCACGGATGGGATTTGGTCAGGGAAATGTTTATTCGCGCCCGTGGATTGTGTACAAGAGCCCGTATTAGATCACTTGTAGGGCAATATCGGAAGTTGTGGGGGTTGCTTAAGCACAGGTTTAGGTCTCTGTAACTTAAGACTTTCAAATCTTATGAGCCGTGAGGGTCTCATAAGAGAGTTCTCCTTACGAGTCGTGAGGATCTCGCAAGTGTATTTTCTCCTTAGGAATCGTGGGGATCCCTAAGTGTGTTGCTCCCTTGTGAGTCGTAAGGATCTCACGCGGGTGGTTTCTCCTTACAAGGTCGAGAGGACCCTATAAGTGTCTTTTAACGAGGTTGTGCCCTTTCGGGTTTTCACAAACACTCGCCGGTAGTCCTGCTATTTTTACTCACGGAGCCCTTTCGGGTTTTCATCCGTGCCCATTTTGCTTATGGACATACCGTTTTTTTTATTCTTTTTATTTTCTTCTTCTTCTTTTTTTTTTACGAGGTCGCGCCCTTTCGGGTTTTCACGAACACTCGCCGGTAGCCCTGCTGTTTTTACTCACGGAGCCCTTTCGGGTTTTCATCCGTGCCCTTTTTGCTTATGGACATACCGTTTTTTTATTATTCATCATTTTTTTATTATTATTTTCTTTTTTTCTTCTCTCTCTTTTTTTATTCATCTTGTCAGCCTAAGGATGCCGCAGTAGTAGTTTAAAGACGTTTCGGTCTGTCATTAGTTTAAGGACGTTTCGGTCCGTCATGAAGAAGGATGGCTATTGCTTATAAAGCTTGAGCTTAGGAAGATAGCGAGCGGACATAGTCGTCGTCATCTATCATTGACCTAGGCTGTGGCTCATTAAGCGTAGTATTTCTTTAGGAATCGACCATTTATTGGCCTGTAAGGCCTTTCACCGTGCATGTCCATGAGTAGATAAGCCCCACCCTGGTAGACCTTATCTATGATGTACGGGCCTTCATAGTTTGGCTCGAATTTTCCCCGCTTAGCGCGATTGGGGATCATAGGCCATTTGACCACTAGCACGAGTTCGCCTTGGCGGAATGTTCTCGGTCGGGTCAATCTTTCATATGAGCGCGTCATCTTTGCTTTATAAGCTTCCAGATTTTGTTGCGCTATGAGCCGTGTTTCTTCAAGGGCATCAAGCTCCTCAAGCCGAAGGTGAACGTTTTCTTCGTTCGTCAGCTCGTAGTGGACTGCCACTCGTAGAGAGGGCAACTCTATCTCGAGGGGGAGTATTGCTTCCGTCCCGAATACCAACGCGTACGGCGTTGTGTTCGTGGCCGTCTTGAACGTAGTTCGATACGCCCAAAGAGCCTCTTACAGTCTCTTGTGCCAGTCTTTCTTATTTCGGGAGACTGTCTTTTTCATGATCTTCGTTAGGGTCTTGTTGAAGGCCTCGGCTAGACCATTAGCTCGCGGATTATAAACTGAGGAATATCTCCAGTCTATGTTATGCTGTTGCGCGAAGCGACTGATCTTGTGGCTTCTGTAGGCTGGCCCATTATCGGAGATGATCCATCGCGGAGTTCCAAACCGATATATGACGTGCGTCTTGAAGAAGTGGAGAATATTCTCCGTCTTCACTTCCCTCAGCGGTACTGCCTCTGCCCATTTGGAGAAGTAGTCAGTCGTCGCCAGGATGAAACGATGTCCACTGGACGATGCTGGCTCGATGGGGCCGACTATGTCAGTTCCCTACATTTCGAATGGCCAGCTAGCCACTGTCGGGTGTAGCGGATTTGGATGCTGATGGATGAAGTCCCCATAGATTTGGCATGAGTGGCATTGCTTCGCATATTCAAGGCAATCCTAAATCATCGTGGGCCAATAGTAGCCCATCTGTTTGATCTTCAACTTCATCTTTGGGCCAGCTTGGTGAGAACCACAGATTCCGTCATGAACTTCCTGAACGACTCTTTCTGCTTTGTCAGGTCCTAAGGATCTCAGCCACAGAGAATCGAATGACCTCTTGTATAGAGTATCATTGACGAAGGCGAAAGACAGAGCTCGTTTCATGAGCTGATGTCTTGTGGACGCTTCTTCAGGTATTCGGTGGGACTTAAAGTAGTCTATGAAGACTTCCCTCTAATTCTCAGCCTTTTCCCGGTCTTCTATTTGCAAGGTCGTCTGTTCAGCCGCTCCCTTCTCTTCGGATGATTCCGGAGATATTTCTGTTGGGGCAAGCACCCGCCGGCTTTGTACCACGATTCTAACGTCATTAAGGTTCTCATCAGCCAGTTCTTTAGCAAGTTTGGACAACGCGTCTGCTTTGCTGTTTTCTGCGCGCGGTATGTTTTCCAAAGTATAGGAAGGAATTTGGGTCAACAGTTGTTGCACCTTTTCACCGTACTTCACCAACTCCGGTTTGCACGTTTGGTAGTCGCCGTTTACTTGACTAACGACCAGTTGAGAATCTCCGTATATGAGGAGGTTTTCAATTCCCATGTCGATGGCGATCTCGAGGCCTGCTATCAAAGCTTCGTATTCAGCTTCGTTATTTGTCCTCGGCTCTGTTAGGGAGAAAGCAAAGCGCATTATCCCTCCTTTTGGAGTCACGAAGATGAGGCCTACCCCCGATTTGATTATAGGGGTACTTTGTTCGCGCTTCTTTACGGAAGATGCTCCATCGAAATAAAGCTCCCATCGGGTATTACCACCGTCAATCGCGTCAAACGCATGTTCGTCTGGAAGATCGCAATTTAGAGGAGAATCGGCGGCGATCGGATGCTCAGCGAGGAAATCGGCGATGGCTTGGCCTTTCACTGCCTTGAGAGGTTGATAGGTTATCGAAAACTCCATCAAGAGCAGGGCCCATTTAGCGAGTCGTCCCGTCAATATGGCCTTCGACATTAAATATTTAAGAAGGTCCACCTTCGAGATGAGACGGACTTCATGTGCTAATGCATAGTGCCTGAGCTTTGTTATCGCAAAGATCAACGCTAAGCAGTGTTTTTCAATGGGGGAGTAGTTGCTTTCTACCCCCAGTAGAACTCGACTTAAGTAATAAAGAGCTCTCTCCTTCCCTTGATCGTTCTCTTGTGCCCATAATGCGCCTAAGGAACCTTCGAGGGCGGTTGTGTAAAGAATGAGGGGCTTCCCTTTGACCGGAGCAGCCAACACTGGCGGGTTCTGCAGGTACTGTTTAATCTCGTCCAGCGCGCCCTGGCATTTTTGATCCCAAACGAATGGTGTTCCTTTCTTCATCAGGTGACTGTAAGGACGACACTTGCCCGAAAGGTTGGTTCTAAATCGCCGTATATATGCGAGCTTCCCTTGGAGAGATCGCAGCTGCTTAAGAGTCCTTGGCGGAGGCATTTCCATGATCGCCTTGATCTTTGACGGATCTATCTCAATACCTCGGTGACGGACGATGAATCCCAGGAATTTGCCCGAGGAAACTCCGAATGCACACTTGAGAGGGTTCATCTTCAAGTTGTATTGCCGAAGGCGTTGAAATACAGTTTTCAGATGCTCAAGATGCTCCTCGTATGATTTGCTTTTAACCACGAGATCGTCGATATAGCCTTCGACGATTTTGTGTATGAGGTCATCGAAGATCTTCGTCATGGCCCTCTGGTAGGTGGCACCAGCGTTCTTTAATCCGAAGGGCATTACTTTATAACAGAATATTCCCAAAGGAGTCCGAAAAGCGGTGTGCTTCTGGTTTTCGGGGTGCATTTTTATTTGATTATACCCTGATGAGCCGTCCATGAAAGAGAAAACCTCATGAGTGGACGTATTGTCTATCATCAGTTCGGTGACCGGCACTGGGAAATCGTCCTTCGGGCAGGCTTTATTAAGATCCCGAAAATCCACGCATATGCGCACCGTCCCATTTTTCTTCATCACTGGGACGATGTTAGCGATCCATTCAGGGTATTGAACTTCCTGGATGAAGCCAGAGTCGATCAGCTTCTTGACCTCAGCGTTGATGCTTATCTCAAGCTCGAGCCGCATTCTTCTTGGTGCTTGTTTGATTGGTTTAACGTCCGGGGATATCGCCAAATTATGGACAGCAATCTCTGGATCTAATCTTGGCATTTCGGAATAGTTCCATGCGAAGCAATCTCTATGCTGCACAAGCACGTCTTTTAACGCAGCCACCCTTTCTTCGGATAGCATCTCACTGACGAACGTCGGCCGTGGGTCACTTGCCGTGGGCACCCAAGTAGCTATCGCCTTTTATGGATTGATAGGACGGTCTTCTTCCCGCTGAACTTTCACCTTTTTCTGTCGGCGGGGATAATCTTGATCAATTACCGAGTCTTGGACTTGACGCCAGACCTTGTAGATTTTAGAGGACAGCCGTTGAGGGGGCTTTTTCGGCTTCACCTTTGTAGCGCTCTCCATAGGTGGAGGAGATCTTTTCAGCACAGCGGTCGGAGAGTTCTTGTGGACCTTCCTAAGTGGTTCAAAGCTGTTTCCAGTTGGAACAGCAGCATCAATTTCCGCCGTTGGAATCGGCGGAGTCAGTCCAGAAGGAGAGTTGCCCCCGGTCTTCCTTACTCGGCGCCAGTGGTATATCCCTAGTAGGAGGGGTGTTGTCTCCTGAGGGTTTTCAGCGGATTACACCCACAAAATTGTATAATAAAAGAGAGATGGTGAAAGTTATATAAAGATAAGAGCTATAGAAGAAAGAACTTGAAAATAAGAGTTTCCAACTCTACCAGCTTTTCAGTTGCTATGAGCCCTATCTTAAAAGTCATGAAAAGATGTTAGAAATCACATCATCCCTCAATAAAACATCGCCTTTAGTTTTCATTCCTACCTTTCTTCCAAACATTGATCATATACCCCAACGTGTGTGAACTGGACATCCCTACACTCAGAGAATTCAATTCAAGCAATCATACTCTTGTCCATCTACCTTAGTACTTTTTAATAGATATTTAGATGGAATTTGCTCACACATTCTTCATGCGACCGTTAATACTTCTTGAGGTACTAACCGATCGATTACTCATATGCTTGCTAATTAGGTGTTTTTCCTCGTCTTACAACACCTAAGGCTTAGCAGTGGCTCCCAAACCAGTTGGTCTAAGGCACTAGGTGATAAAGCACCCTCGCTATATTTTTTTTATTGCTGCCTCGGTGATAACAAAACCAGTGTTCATTTTTCTTTTCACCATTTTATCTTTTATTTTCCACTTTTATTTTCTTCATACTTTGGCTTCTAGACAAGAGCATTTCAAGGTATCCTCTACTATCCCGAGTTTCAAGATGTGTGTACGTGCGTATAGTAGGGTTTCAACGTTTAAATGTTTGGCTTCCAGAATATGAACTATTTTTCAAGCTTATTTTTATCCTCAGATTAGTAATTTCCTTCATCTTACTAACCTTTGGGACAACAGCTCATAACCACTTATTACTAGTTTTATTTAAGAAAACTTCTAACTTTCTTGTTTTTCTTAAACTATTCCTATCTTTTAAATATAACTTTTCACTTTCTACTCCTTTATTATCACAATTTTTTGTGTGTGCTTATATATAGTATAATGCAAAGTAGGGTGTAAATAAGCACAGGAGCGCTGAAAAACGATTTCTTGGGAGCTTCTTGCGATGGTACAGGAGCGCTGAAGCTTGTTGGCGGGAGCATGGTCCCGAAGAAGAGCCCAGTGGTGCTTGAGTTACCTGCTCCACTGGCATAGTGACAAGGGAGGCCGCTTGGGGCCCGTAGGTTACTCCTCCAGATGGGACGGAGCGAGAGTTGCTGTTGCAGTTAGTGCAGTTTGAAGCTATTGATTTCTTGAAGAGCTTGAATATTCTGCCCCCTGTGTCGATCTTGGCCTTTGGCATGTGCCAGTTGTTTGAGGACCGATTTCATCGGCAAGGCTGCTGCTTGGGGAGCCTGCCTGTGGGCGACAGACATCCTCTGGGCTTCCTCCATCGGTGTTGAGGCACCGAGGGTGGGAGGTGGGAGCGTCGACCCAAAAAGAAGCCCGTTGATTTCTTGAAAAGTCGGATTGCAGATATTTAAGGCTGCAAGTGACCCATACTTGACTCCGCCGGATATGACAGAGCCTGAGTTTCTAGGGTTGGAGCAAATACCATTCTTTATAGAGACGAAATATGGCCTTCAATATCCACTCCCCTAAGGGCAACCAAAAACATACACACCGCGATTATTTGATCGCGGGAAAAACACGACACACGAAGTGTGGAGTGGAAAGAGGAAAAGGTCCCACCGGGCGTGCCAGAATCTGTTCCCCTCCGAACGGCGGCCAAGACATGGGCGTCTCGCTTGTGATTCGGGGCAGATGCTATTTGGTTTTATTCGTCCACCTCTCTGAAGATGCCAAGTTGATTTATGGCACCGTGTATCGGAGGTTTAGACGGATGCGGCCGATTTAGTAGACTTCGTCAGATTCCCCCTCATGGTGAGGGGTTTTTGATTGTGGGGACGCTCTTCCCTGCAGGCGCAAGCCCCTGCAGTTAATTACGCTACCGCACCGCGGTAACAACTTTCTCCTTTTCTAGAATTTCACTTCGTGTCGTGTGTGTTTGTTTTGTTTGTGGTTGCCCGTGGATTGTATACGGAGACTGAGTAATGCCGTCGCCCGTAGGACGTGGATTAGTCCAAATCCGTATTTACTTAGATTTGGGTTTGGTGTTTTTAGTTTAAGGACACGTTAGCCGCATTTGAGACTAAGATCAACTTAAACGTTCGTTAAGGATACATTAGTCTGATTTGAGACTAAGATCAACTTAACGGGATCGTCTAGATCCATTTCCAGTTTAAGGACGTAGTGGTCCATTTAATGTATGGCCGTCGGGACCCGTCACCTCTCTGACGACGTTGAAGGATTACAACGACATGTGTCAGAGGAGTTCGGAGATGTACCCTTGAACCAAAGTCGATTTGGAGTTTTATAGTCCAATTTGGGACTAAAGTCTGTTCGAATGTTTAAGGATACATTAGCCATATTTGAGGCTAAGATCAACTTAAATGGGATCGTTTAGATCCGACAAAAGAGCATTTGGGAGCTCTATTGTTCCAGTTTAGGGACGTAGTGGTCCATGTTCCAGTTTAGGGACGTGGTGGTCCATTGCCATTTTAAGGACGTGGTGGTCCATCATTAGTTTAAGGACGTTTCGGTCCATCGCCAGTTTAGGGACGTGGTGGTCAATTATTAGTTTAAGGACGTTTCGGTCCGATATTAGTTTAAGGACGTCTCGGTCCATCATTAGTTTAAGGACGTTTCGGTCCGTCGCCAGTTTAGGGACGTGGTGGTCCATTATTAGTTTAAGGACGTTTCGGTCCGATATTAGTTTAAGGACGTCTCGGTCCATCATTAGTTTAAGGACGTTTCGGTCCACGAGTTTAAGGACCCCGCAGTCCGTATTGATGTGTGGTCGTCGGGACCCGTCACCTCTCTGACGTCGTTGAAGGATTACAACGATAGGTGTCAGAGAAGCTCGGAAATGTACCCTTGAACCGGTTGTAAATTGATTTAGGAGAGCGGCTGTGCTCGGTCAATTTAGTTTGAGGACTTACGGCCATGATTGGGCTAAGTTCGGTTTCAATATTCTTTTGTCTTCGGCTTATTGGACATGTGCTAGGGCCTTGCCCCTTTACTGCATTATTTTTCTTTGTTTTGGTTGGGCTCTGCCCTTTTATAAATTATGCAGAGCATCTATTTTGCTTGGGCTCTGCCCTTGTTAAAATGCATAGCATTTTTGATTAGGCCTGTTAGGCCTTTTAATTGGGCTCTGTCCCTTTTCTTAATAATGCAGAGCATTAAATACTCTGACAGTGCCCCACATGGCTTGTCAGGCGCTTTGCGCAAATTAAAGAGCGCAAGCGCATGTGGAAGTGACACATGTCACGCTTTGGTGAGCGCAAGCCCAACAGCACAGTGCGCTGCGTCAGTGCGCTGCGCTGTTGCACTGCTGACACGTAGCGCTTCCTGGCGGCTTGCGCAATAGCGCAGTTTTGGCAAGTGCTGGGCACTGTTCTTATTCTTTTGGATCAACTTTAGATCAAAGAAAACAAGTTTTTTCTTGTTTTCAAAGAACCAGTGGTTCATAAAAAGTGCAAGGCACTGTTATTGTTTATTTTTCTCTTTTCTTGAAGATCATTGATCTTGTTCTTAGATCAATGATCTGTTTTTAAGAGAATTTTCTCTTTTTCTAAAGGTTTTTACCTTTTTTTTTGTTCTTGAGAAATTCTCTCTAATTCTTCAGAGTTCTCTCTGTTTGAAGTTCTTGATTTCTCCAAAAAAATGTTCTTCCTTTGATTTGGGGTCTAGGGGCCTTTATATAGTGCCCATAAATTAGTTAAATTTGTTAAAGAGATCTTTCTCTGAGTGATTTGGGGAATTTTCCCCACCGTTGGATCTTTGATCCAAGAGCTTCTGCTTTACAGAAGAAAATCTTCTTGTTTTAACAAGAACAGAAAGATTTCTTTAAAGTCTTAATTCTGTTTGGCGCAAACGTCCCAGCGCTTGACACGTGCAGCGTTAGCGCAGCAGTCGCGCAGCTGTGCGTGCGCATCTGCGCAGACACGTGTCGCACAGCGCTGCGTTTGCGCAGCTGTGCAGACACGTGTCGTGCAGCGCAGCGCTTGCGCAGCTGTGCTTGCGCAACTGCGCAGACACGCGTCACGCAGCGCAGCGTTGCTTCCTTTACTTTTTATTAAAGAGCCTTGCTCTGATTGGACGCACTGCCTCTGGCGCTGTGCTGACACATCAACTTCTGACACGTGGCGCGTTGCGCGCAGCGCACGGGATTTGAAGCGTTGCTTCATTTATTTTAACTTTAATTTTTAAAACAGAACTTTGCTCTGATTGGGGGAAACAGAAGCGTTGCTTCGTCTCCCGCCTTGGAATTTGAATAGAGCTTTGCTCTGATTGGGGTAAACACATAGTGTCTGAGCTTCGTTATTGCGAAGATTTACGCCAGGAAGTGTTTTTCGATGGGGGAGTAGTTGTTTTCTTCCCCCAGGAGAACTCGACTTAAATAGTAAAGGTCTCTCTCTTTCTTTTGGTAATTCTCCTGTGCCCATAGCGCGCCTAAAGAACCTTCAAGGGCTGTTGTGTATAGGATGAGTGGCTTTCCCTTGACCGGAGCGGTCAGTACTGGCGAATTCTGCAAGTATTGCTTGATTTCGTCCAGTGCGCTTTGGCATTTGCGATCCCAGATGAAAGGGGTCCCCTTCTTCATTAAATGGCCGTAGGGGCGGTATTTGCCGGAGAGATTGGCTATGAACCGCCGGATATACGCGAGCTTCCCTTGGAGAGACCGCAGTTGCTTGAGAGTTCTTGGCAGAGGCATTTCCATGATCGCCTTGATCTTTGACGGGTCTATCTCGATGCCTCGATGTCGGACGATGAATCCTAGGAAACTCTGAACGCGCATTTGAGAGGGTTCATCTTCAGGTTGTATTTACAAAAACGTTGGAACACTATCTCCAGATGCTCCCATTGCTCCTCATATGATTTACTTTTCACCACGAGGTCGTCAATATAGAATTCGACGATTTCATGAATGAGGTCATCGAAAATCTTCGTCATGGCCCTCTGATAGGTAGCACTAGCGTTCTTCAGACCGAAGGGCATCACTTTGTAGCAAAATATGCCCAGAGGACTCCGGAAAGCGGTATGCTTCTGGTCTTCGGGATGCATCTTTATGTGATTGTATCCTGATGAGCCGTCCATAAAGGAGAAGACTTCGTGAGTAGACGTGTTGTCTATCATCAGCTCGGTAACCGGTACGGGAAATTCATCCTTCGGATAGGCTTTGTTGAGGTCCCGAAAGTCCACGCAGATGCACACCGTTCCATTTTTCTTCATCACCGGGACGATGTTGGCAATCCAGTCAGGGTATTGAACTTCTTGGACGAAGCCGGAGTCGATTAGCTTATTTAATTCGGCGTTGATACTCATTTCAAGTTCAAGCCGCATCCTTCTTGGTGCTTGTTTGATCGGCTTGACGTCTGGAGATATCGCCAATTTATGCACGGCTATTTCTGGATCTAGTCCCGGCATCTCGGAGTAGTTCCATGAAAAGCAGTCTTTATACTGCATAAGCACATCTTTTAACGTAACCACCTATTCTTTAGACAGCAGCTCACTGACGAACATAGGTCGCGGATTATTTGCCGTCTCCAAGTCGATTTTCCTTAGGTTAACCGCCGTGGTGTGTATCCCATCCTCCAATTCTTGTGGTGCTGGTGGAAACTCTGAGATCACCTCGTCGTCATCGCTTTCGAAGCACCAGGACATGTCATCCATGTTCTCGTGCACTCATTCTTCTGACAGCGTTATCGCGTGGCAGGTACGAGATCGTTTCCAGGACCGATGTTGATCTAGTTCTACTTTCGCCATGTACGTTGCTTTTGGCACATACCTTTGCGGTGGGGATATCTTCCAACTGTTGGATAGAGCAAACCTGCCGAGTTGATATTGGTCTTCGACCCAGTTCTTGAAGGTGAAGCAGTCTTCAAGAGGATGTCCTATCGCTCGGTGATAGTTGCAATAATCTGGGTGATGAACTTCGTTTGCTTGATCGAGGTGTCGAGACCCTGGGAGTGTCATCATTTGATATTTCATGACAAGGTCAAAGATTCTCCTTGTCTTGTCTTAAAGGAAAGAGTATGCTCGACCCATCTTTTTCATAAGATACGGACTCCGGCTGACCTTTTCTTGATCGTGTGGCCTTCTGGATCCGTTTTGCCGCTGTCGAACGTTTTTTCCGTTCTTCAACTTTTTTTGGCCTCTGCATCGGTCCTTTTTCCTGCCTTGGGAATGCATGGCGGGCTGACGGCGAAGGGCATCATCATCCTCCGTGGCCTGCTGAAGGAGGCATTGCGTCTTGGCTTTCTCGTAAATGGCCATTTCGCGACTGTGGTCGTTCCGAGCCTTTTGACTTGCTTCCCTTATTAGCTTGTCCATCTGTTCTTCAATGACGGACTTGGCATTTTTACGACAGGACCACATTCTGGTTCATCGTTGGCGTCTTTTAAAAGAGCATCCCCTCCTTCATCAAGGTCATTTATGACACGACAGCCATGGAAATGCTCCCGTTCCTTGGACTGGACATATCTAAGCCCAATCTCTTCCATTTTTCCGTTGGGAAATTTTCGCTGAGTTCCGGGGATGTTCCAAATCCTGTTGTAGAACTGAGCTTGTCGAGAAGTTTTTTTGAAAGGTACCCCTTGGCGTCTTAACAACCTTCTCAACCCATCTGTGTAGTATCTGGGCAGATGATAGGTTGGAGCCTGTCGAGCACAAAATCGGCACCATGCTGGACTTCTCTTTCAACTTTAGTCTCCGTGGATCGGTAGAATAAGATCGTCTTTTCACCTCTTCGCCGGGGAGGGACATAGCATGTCTGCAGCTCTTGCACACTATATGTCTCCAGCGCGTCAAGCTCTCTGTAGTGTTGCTAGGGAACTAAGGTGATCTGCAAATTTTGATCATCTCCAGTGAGGGCCTGCATCGATGGACGGACCGAGAATACTGCGTTGACCTCGTCTTCAGAGTCACTGCCAAAGACCAGAATAGGGGCAGATGACCCCGGCTTGTTGCATTGGGACGGCCCTGAATAAACTATCTCTTCCTCCTCCTCTGTATCGCTCCTAAAGACCGGAATAGTGGTGATGGCTTTCTGCTTATTCTCCGGCTTATGGCATCTTTCCGTGTCCTCAAAGTCTGGTAAGAAGTACTTTACATCTTCGTACTTTCGGAATTCATTTACGGAGAATGGGTTCAGCTCCCCTGTCACGGTATACTCGAGACCATCTTTGAACTACTTCATACACTGATGTTGTGTAGAAGGGATGATGTTTTACTCGTGTAACCAAGGCCTGCCGAGCAAAGCGTTTTAGCTAGTCTTGGTGTCAATGACATGAAATTTGATGTTAGTGACGAGCAGCCCAAAGCGTAACGTCAATATTATAGACCCGAGTGACTATGACGATTGGGAGTCGAACCCGGAGATGATGATTTTATCCCAAGCGAGGTGTTGGACGCTCATGCAAATTTCTTTTAGCACCCTTACATTTAGGAGGTTAACAGAGGACCCGTTGTCAACTAAGATCTTCCCTATCTTAATGTCATGGCAGTATCCGGTGACATACAAGGGACGGTTGTGCTTTCATGTTCCGAGGAGGAGATCTTCATCGCCGAAAGTGATATCAGCTGTGTGCACTTCTTCCAGTTCGTCCTTCATCTTTTCTTCGGCAAGGCAAGCTTGGAACTGCTCGATCTCTTGTAGTGCCTTGATTAGAGAATCTCTCGTCTCTTTAGATAGCAGAAGGGCGTTGAGAATGTTTAGCTGCGAGGGTATTTTACTCAGGTGTGCCAGAACGTTGTAATCCATCTTGTTTTTCTTGGGCGGGTCCTTGGATGTCATCTCTTTGACGACTTGATCATCGAGGGCGATATCCTCAGGGACTTTTTCCTTTCCTTTATCTTTTTTATTCAATCCATTGTTCGTAGGTCCGAGATTCTTTTCGGGAAACGTACGATTGCGCAGCTGAATATTCTCGCAGGTTTTCATCTCTTCTGCTTCGGAGGTGGGTTCTTTGAAGAGAGGGCCGAGTGCTATTTCATTGTCAGAATCGCATCCGAAGGTGAGAACTTGCGATCTCCCGGAATCGACCATGCGATAGTTACCGGCAGTTCTTTTGTGCTCATCTATCGCATTTCTCTGCTCCTGACGAGTTTTGCGCTTCATCCGCTTGAAGTGTTGTCGTTGGGTGACATATCCCTGCCACCAGTTTTTAAAGGTGTTGCACTCTTCGATAGGGTGCGCAATCCTCTGATGGTATAAGCAATAGGTGGGATGTACATCCGCTTCGTCAGGGTGCATACTGCCGGGAGCATTCCCTTTGAAAGGTGGCAGCTTCATTCCCATGGACAAGGCTTTGGCGAACCGTTTCCTCGTTTTAAGTTTGCTTTTGTCTGCGGCGGATGTGCTTTGATCTGGCGGGAGTGTTTTATGACCCATCCCTACCGAGACTTCTTCAAATTGACGCCGATTCCTGGTCCTTTCGAATATGGCCATTTCGCGTTCTTGATCATCCTTGCTCTTTTGACGGACTTCTTTCAGAAGCATGTCGATCATTTCGTTAGACGGTTCTAAGGGTTTTGGATCCGATCCTGCCCCCAGCTCCTCTATGTTGTCTTCTAACGCCGAGTGAGCTTCTTCGTTAGTTAGCGACGAATGAAAGATCATGTGGCAACTTGCCACGTCATCCTCAGATTCTTCTGACGAGTCATCTTCGTCGTCGTTGTCGTTATTTCCGCTCTCAAGGATATTGTTGAGAAATTCTTGGAGTGTGACCGGGGTTCGCGCCTTTTGGTTGTATTCCTCCAGCGCGTCAATATGTTTTTGCAGGTCCGTGCGCTTGTCATCAGGCTTCACGGGCTTTTTGGTCTTCTTCTTCTTCTTCTTCGAAGACTTTGACGGCCAGGCCTGAGTGTTTTGACCATCTCTACCAATTCTTGGCATCGAGCGTGGTTTCAGCATTCCCTCAATGATCTCAGGTTCTAGTGGGCTTCTCCACCTAATCCCCGGGCATGTTTGGAGATCCTTCAGCATTCGTTTTGTTTTGGCTGAAAGAGCGGCCTCCCATGGAGCTACTTCTATAAAAGAGCACGATGCCCCTGGAGTGTCTATCCTTTTAGGAGCTCGTGTCTAGGGCGGGCTTACCTTTCAATTCTCAGACAGCGCAAATTTGCCCTGTTTGTATTGGTCCTCAATCCAGCCTTTGAAGACGAAGCAATCTTCGATTGGATGGCCTACTGCTCGGTGGTAGGGGCAGTAGTTAGGATTGTTGGTGTCTCCCGTCTATAGTGAACGTCTCGGATCTGGCAGATTGATGAGCCTGTTGCGCACCGCCAGCTCGAATAGTCTCCTCGTTTTATCCCGGGGAAACGAATAAGGGCATTTTAGCTTCTCGTTGAAGAATCGCTGTATATCGTTTTGGCGATCAGCTGGTTTTGGACCACTGGGCTGCTGCTGAGCATTGGCGACGAAGGTCGCTTTCCCTTTCTCTTTTTCGTTTCGAGGCTCCATTTTCGAGGAAGACGGTCTATGGCCCATCTGATCCATTTAGGCCATCTTGTCAATCAAGGCCTATAAGGTAGTTGGCTTGAAAAACATCATCAACTGGGATATGGTTGCCTGCGGATTGAGGGTACCTATGAACATGCCTACTGCAGGAGCTTCTTCGATGCATTGTTCGCATCTCGGCCATAGGTTCCGCCACCGGATTGCATACTGAACCCATGTTTCCCCCGGTTTTACCCTGGCATTGACCAATGCTGTGATTGGGGTGCGTTCGCTAGCGCTTGCGAAACACTGGGTGAATAGCAATTCCATCTCCGTAAAAGTTTTGACGGAGTCATCGGGAAGCTGATTGTCACGATCTAACTGTGTCGTGTTTAAAAAGAATTCTGAAATTACCGCAATCAAAACAGTGTCGCTTGTAGCGAGCCGCGATGAATACGGGTCGTCCGCAGGGAGATGGTAAGTTTCTTATTGCTTGTTTTAACGAGTTAATTCCGTGTTTTGATTTGTTGGTTAACTAATTGTCGTAACAAAGATATGAATAAAAAGGGCTTGTTAAGGGAAGTAATAAGTTAGATTGTATGAAGGTGATGTTTGCCAATTCCTTATAGCCCCGACTTGGTATTGATACTAAAGCAATAGGTAACAACGCGGATTAGGGAACTTGAAATACGGTATTTGCGGTATTTCGCTAAATCCGTTTTCCTTGTCCCTTGTCCTTCCGTTGTTATCTCTTGATTTTAGCCTTCGGCAAACCACGGGCAATCCGGTCATGATTAGGAATCATCACTATCGGGGTAGGATAGGATGCCTAGTGAGCGGAGTTGCGGGTGATTTGCACGAAGTTTCAATAGGCAAGTTTTAGGTTTTAAAGTTTGGACAAAGAAAATCTTCGAATACGATCTAACATATTACACCCTTAACAAGTGAAAAGATTACTCACACATATTTACAAATTAACAAGAAAGAAAAGAGAAGATACATAAAAACATGCAATGAAATAAAGAGGAAAAGAGAACCGATGAGTTCAAGCGTTTTATCTCCCAGTGTTCAATCCCCGGCAACGTGTGAGATCCAAATACCAAGTTTTAAGGTTGCAAGCTCACTTAAGAGGTTGCAAGATCAAAGCAGGGCATGAATTTCACAATTGAAATCATGTAAAGTGGAACAAGACATGTAATAAAAATACAAACTTTTATTGAAGAACAAACTTGTTACAAGAGATCTTGAAGTCAAGAACCTAAGCCTTAAGCTTGCAAGTTCTAAATGAGAAGTTGCAAGGTCAAGACAAAGGGGCAAGAGCTCAAGAATGAAAAGAAAAATTACAAGAATTCTAAGATAGAACTAAAGAAAAAGCTACCCTTTCCTCTTCCCTCTGGTCTCTATTTATAGGCTCAGAAAGAAATATTCATATCTGCCCCATTATGGCTCATGCTGATTTGTTTGATTGCCTTTGATTTGAACACATGCTTTTTAGTCTTGAATGCATATAATATCATATGCATATAAAATCATATCCTTGATTTCATATAAAATCATATCCTTGATGATTGCATATAAAATCATATCCTTGATTGCATATAGAATCATATCCTTGATGATTGCATATAAAATCATATCCACATGTGCTTAAAAGTCTTGTGTACACACTTGTTGTGTTGGACCATTTAGAAAAAAAATGTGTACACAACTTGTTGCATAAAGGAACTCCTGAAGTATCGGTCGGTTAGCGTTTCTGGTCGCAGTGTCTTCCCTCAAGTGATATATCCGTGCTGTTGGATGCATTTCCAGTATTTTGTCATGGATACCTGTAATCTGTAATACTGAGCAGACACTGGTCAATAATACCGATAAATACAACAATTAGATAATGAATGAACAGTATTAGAATGCAATTTTCTGATATGAACAAATACCCCCAAACTTATCTATTGCTCGTCCCGAGCAAAACCAATTTATTCACAAAAAATTTTCTAACCTCACTTTCGCAGGGAACGCGATTGCACTGAGCAAGTGCAACAAGCCGTTAAACCTCTAGGTGTCCCTAGTAGGAGGAGTGTTGTCTCCTGAGGGTTTTCAGCGGATACTACCCACAAAATCCGGTCAAGCTAGTTTTGTAAAATAACTAAGATTCAAACCCTAAAGTTTTGTTTCAGAAAATAACAATTCTATTATCCTAGGTCTAGACTATCGACCCTTTATTTTTCACACCTCGCTTCTTGTTTAACTACAGCTTTTATATGTCTTCACGTGCAGTGCAAATAGTGTCGTTAAGTTCCCGAAAGGTCGAATAAAGTCATCATATCACACAATTAAGCCCGGATAAAAATTTTAAAAGGATCACATAAGTTTTATAAAGAGTTAAGCAATTTTTCAAGGTTCGTTTTCCAGTAAAAAGTTTCAACTTCAGAATTTCTATCTTCCTTAACAGGAAACTAGGTCTTATTTTTCACTCCACCCTTTCCTTGTTTTCATTTCATACACACCTCTGTGAATCGTGCAATAGTCTTTATCATAGAATAAAACCTTCATATCTCCGCTAAATTTTTTTAAAAAAAGCCTGTCTTTTATCAAGATTATTCTCACACAAAGAACCGTTAGGAATTTTAACTCGGAGAGAACACTTGCTTGACTTTGTTTTAATCTGGACTTTCTAGGCTTCTTAGCGAGCTTTGGGCCAATGCACCCACACCAGTTGGTTTTAGGGCATTAGGTGTAGAAACACCCCGGCGGACTTAATTACTCAAGTTACCCAGGTCCAAAAACAAAAGACAGTTTGGCGTGAAAATCAGATGATTTAATACGAACGGAGATATAACCGGCAGTTCAATTATTTTTTGGATAAAAGACGTGTTTAGTGGGTTTGGTGTGTAATCATTCCAATCAAGTTTCAGATGGGTTATTTTTCAGACTTAGTTCCAATTACGGCATCAATAACATTCCTTCATATTCGCTTTACTTCATAAACTATTCTTGACACTACTTATTTCAGAACAAACCTATTTGATCCTCAGAAAATCATTGATCCATTTAAAAGTTTTTCGACATAAAAGACTTATCATCTAATTCCCAAAAACTCACGACACGTGTAGTGTGATGTAAAGACGTATATCAGCTATAGTTAATTTCAAAGGAGAGTTATTTTTCAGGTTTTCAAAATCTAAACATAAGATTTAGTTATTCTTATTTTATCAAACAAAACCGTCGAAATGTTGAATCAGAGTCCTCCCACTAGCTAACTTGACAGAAAAGTTTTTATGTTTTTAGAAAATTTTCAGATTTTTATGTATTTTATGGATTTTAATATGCAGATGCAAAATATACATATGAATGCGAAGGTAAGAAATGCGTACCGAGCGTACCCCCAAACTTAAACTGAACAGTGTCCTCACTGTCATTGCATGAAGAGATCATTTGAAGGGTCAAAAATTGTCGGTTAGCGATACACAATTTTTATTTGTTTTTGTTTGTAAAGAAAAGAAAAAGAAAAAGAATGGAAAAGAATATTCACAAATATATACAAAAGGCTTTATACATACCCCCAAACTTATTTGGAACAGTGTCCACTGTTCTTGGCTGGATAACCGAAGTTTGGAGGTGGGCAGAGGAAGATCAGGCAGGGTAAACCGGCTCCTGTAAGAATAGGAGCTCCTCTGTTGGTTCGGCGCTAAGGTACGGTTTTAGTCGGTGTCCGTTCACTTTGAAAAATGAACCGTCCTTTGGATTTTCCAAATCCACAGCGCCCTGCGGATACACATTCCGCACAAAATACGGCCCTTTCCAGCGAGATCGGAGCTTTCCTGGATGAAGTCGGGTGTCGTAAAGCAGTACCTGCTGACCAGGTACGAAGGTTTTGCGCAAAAGGTGTTTATCGTGAAACACCTTCGTTCGATTCTTAACGACAACCGCGTTGTCGTAAGCCTCATCCCTAAGCTCGCTCAGTTCGTTCAACTGCAACTTCCGATGGCTGCCCGCATCTTCTAGAGACAGATTCAGCTCTTTTATCACCCAAAATGTGCGATGCTCTATTTCGACAGGGAGGTGGCAAGCTTTTCCGTATACAAGCCGATAGGGAGACATGCCAAGGTCGGTCTTATAAGCAGTGCGAAAAGCCCAAAGGGCATCAGTTAGTTTCAGCGACCAATCCTTACGGTTCTTGGAAACCGTCTTCTCCAGTATCTGCTTGATCTGCCGATTTGAGACTTCGGCTTGACCACAGGTTTGGGGGTGATAGGGCGTGGATAGCTTATGATTAATGGAATACTTCCGCATTAAGGCCTCGAAAGTCTTATTGCAGAAATGACTTCCATTGTCGCTAATGATCGCTCGGGGGTGCCCAAAACGGGAGAAAATGTTTTCTTTAAGGAACCTAACGACAACCTTGTTGTCGTTAGTCCGGCTGGGCACAGCCTCGACCCACTTAGAGACATAATCAACAGCTAGAAGGATGTACAAGTTCCCGAAAGAGCTGGGAAACGGCCCCATGAAATCTATCCCCCACACGTCGAAAATCTCCACAACCAAGATTGGTTGGAGCGGCATCTCGTTTCTCCGGGATATCCGGCCCATATGTTGGCACCGGGAGCAAGTCTTGCAATAGTCATGAGCGTCTTTGAAGAGTTGTGGCCAGTAGAAACCATATTGCAAGATCTTCTCAGCTGTCTTTCTGGGGCCAAAATGCCCGCTACACGCTTGATCGTGGCAAAATGACAGCACACTCTTGAATTCCTCATCAGGGACACACCTACGAATAATCTGGTCAGGACAGTACTTGAACAGATAGGGTTCGTCCCAGTAAAAATGTTTTACTTGGGATAAAAAGCGAAGTCTGTCCTGACTTGACCATTCGGTTGATAGTAACCCTGTGGCCAAATAGTTCACAATATCTGCGAACCAAGGTTCGCGAGATATTGTCAAGAGTTGTTCATCCGGGAAAACGTCATTGATCGGGATTTGAAGCGACGGCGAAGAAGGAAGTCGTGAGAGATGGTCGGCAACGACGTTTTCACATCCTCGTTTGTCCTTAATGACAAGGTCAAACTCTTGAAGCAAGAGGATCCAACGTATAAGCCGAGATTTGGCATCTTTCTTCGCAAAAAGATGGCGCAGAGCAGAATGATCAGTGTAAACAATGACTGGAGAGCCGATGAGGTAGGGCCTGAACTTCTCTAAAGCAAATACAACAGCCAAGAATTCCTTCTCAGTTGTTGTATAATTGAGTTGGGCGTCGTTCAGGGTTCGGCTAGCGTAATAGATTACGTGCAACATCTTGTTGATGTGTTGTCCAAGGACAGCACCGATGGCAGAGTCGGATGCATCGCACATAATCTCGAATGGGTGTGTCCAGTCAGGGGAAGAGAGAACGGGAGCAGAAGTGAGTGAGTGTTTCAATGATTCAAAAGCATCCACACAGCTCGGGCTGAAGTCGAATGGCGTGTCCTTGGCTAGTAGAAGAGTCAAGGGCCTAGCAATCTTGCTAAAGTCCTTGATAAACCGTCTATAGAAACCGGCGTGGCCAAGGAAGGCTCGGATATCTCGGACGCATCGGGGAGGAGGAAGATTGGAAATGACCTCAATCTTTGCTTTGTCTACCTCAATGCCTTTCTGCGAGATGATATGTCCTAAGACAATACCTTCGCGCACCATGAAGTGGCATTTCTCCCAGTTCAAAGTGAGATTCTTGTCCTTACATCTGGTAAGGACAGCGTCGAGATGCAGCAGACACTCGTCAAAGGAATCGCCAAAGATGGAGAAGTCGTCCATGAAGATCTCCAAGAATTTCTCCACCATGTCTGAGAATATTCCCATCATACACCGCTGGAAGGTAGCGGGCGCATTGCATAACCCAAAGGGCATGCGACGATATGCAAACGTGCCGAAAGGACAAGTGAAAGTAGTCTTGTCCTGGTCTTTTTCGGCGATGGGAATTTGATTATAGCCAGAGTAGCCATCAAGAAAGCAATAGTACTCATGTCCGGCCAATCGTTCGAGCATCTGGTCAATAAAAGGTAGCGGAAAGTGGTCTTTCCGCGTTGCGGCGTTGAGTTTTCGGTAATCAATGCATACTCGCCACCCAGTTTGGGTACGAGTAGGGATTAACTCGTTCGCCTCGTTGGTTATGACCGTGATGCCCGACTTCTTGGGGACAACATGAATGGGGCTAACCCACTGGCTATCGGAGATAGGGTAAATGATACCACTATCCAGACATTTGACGATCTCCTTCTTCATAGCCTCCTTCATGACTGGATTGAGACGTCTTTGTGGATCCCGGGCTGGTTTGGCATCATCCATCAGATGAATATGATGCTCAACGATCAGGGGACTAATCCCCTTGATGTCCGCCATGGACCAGCCAAAAGCTTGCCTATTGCCGTGTAAGACCGAAAGAAGGGCTTTCTCTTGCTCGGGAGCAAGAGAAGCCGAAATGATAACCGGGAGGGTCTCGTTCTCTCCTAAGTAAGCGTACTTAAGGTGAGACGGCAAAGGCTTGAGTTCGAGAATTGGAGGTGAAATGATTGAAGGCTGGATTGGAGAAAAGGTCTCGAACTCAAAGGATTCCATCAAAGGTTCAAAACGAGCGTAAGCTACCGAGTTGGATGGTTCAGGTAACTCATCCGGAAAGTCAAAAGATTCAAACTCGGGTTGTGAGCGGCTAAGATCGTGTGAGAACGTAAAACACTCGTAGTCGTAGTCGGGCGCGGAAGCAGCAGCAGGTTCGAAGAGAAACGCACTAGTGGCGTCAAGGTTATCGCGTTCAAACAGAAACTCCTCGAATTCACACTCTTCCGAGGTGATCTCCTGGATCGAGCAGACGTCCAGTATATGAGCATTAGGTTCGGCGGGCTAATTCCCCAACCTAAAAATGTTGAGTTCAATCGTCATATTTCCAAAAGAGAGGTTCATCGAACCATTGCGACAATTGATCACAGCATTTGAGGTTGCGAGAAATGGGCGACCGAGTATCACCGGAATTTGATTCCGGAGGTTAGCTACAGGCTGTGTATCTAATACAATGAAGTCAACGGGGAATATGAAGTCCCCGACTCTTATCAACACATCCTCTAGCTCACCCCTAGGATGGGTGATCGATCGGTCGGCCATTTGGAGAGTGCAGTGCGTGGGTTTCAGCTCTCCGACGCCTAATTGCTCGTATACTGAATACGGAAGCAAGTTAACACTGGCACCAAGATCTAATAGTGCGCGGTTGATGTTCTTATCCCCAATGGTAATTGAAATCGTAGGACAGCCAGGGTCCTTCCGTTTTTGTGGTAAAGATTGGGTAAGGGCATCACTCACAGCACTAGCCAAGAAAACTTTCTTGGGTACCTGAGATTTCCTCTTTTTCGTGCACAAGTCCTTTAAGATTTTCGCGTAAGACGGGACTTGTTGGACAGCATCTAAAAGAGGAATGTTAATGTTAACTTGCTTAAATAACTCCAGAATCTTCTCCATTTGAGGATTTTGTTTATTAGATCTCAACCGGTTTGGCAATGGAACATTTTGAAAATTGGTTGAATCTAATGCTGGAGGAGGAGATTGTGGAGTTGGACCGGATCCCAGAATAGGTGTTTTCGTGGAGTGAGAAGTGGGTCCGTTCATAGAAGAAGAGGAAGGAGAGCCTTGTGAAGAACGGAGAATAGGCTCAGAAGATGAAGAAGAAGAAGGAGAAGAAGAAGAAGAAGAAGCGGCCGGGGTGTCATCGTTGATCCGTGTGCCAATGTTGTTTTGCAGCATCCTCCCCGATCTCAGTGTAGTCACGGCACTCACATTATGGTTTTGTTGTTCAAGAGCAACATGTGCATTATGTGGGTGACCGGGATTTGGAAGTGGCTGGGACGGGAGCTTCCCCTTCTCTCGCTCGCTTAAGGCCGCGTTCAGCTGTGCAATCCGGGCCTCGATGGTCTTGATGCTTTGCCCGTGTGCGGCAGTGTGTTGCACTAAAGATTGAATCGAAGACTGGATGTTGGCGGTGGATTGAGTCGATTGTTTAACAAACGCCTCCAGACTTCGCTCAAGCGAGGAAACCTTATCGTTGTTTGACGGAACAAAGTTGTTTGGTGGAAAAGAGTTGTTGGGTGCAAAGTTGTTCGTCTGGTTTTGGAAAGGCTGGGGTTGGAAGGGCTGCTGATATTGATGTTGAGTTTGTTGTTGCGCTTGTTGTTGCGGTGGAGGGGGCCTTTGGAAGTGGTTGCCTTGGAATTGATTCTGATTCTGATTCCAGGCGAAATTAGGGTGGTTCCTCCAACCGGGATTGTACGTGGAAGAGTACGGATCATTCCTTGGTCTTTGCTGAAATGCAGCATTAACCTGATCCTGTCCTTGAGATGGAGAATTGTAAGGACACTCTTCGGTTAAATGAGAGGGATCGGAACAACAAGCGCAGATGGTATGAAGTGGAAGAACAGGGCTAGGAGCAGGAGAAGAAAATTTGCTCTCTATCGCTTCAAGCTTTCTAGTTATTGCAGCCATTTCAGCTTTCATTGCAATAGAGACGTCAAGTTGGTGAATTCCTACCCTAGACTGACCGGTAGAAGTGGAGGTAGAAGAAGAAGAAGTCGTCGGTCTCGTGCTCTCCCACTGTAGCGTTTGCTCCGCAAGGTCGTCAAAGAATTGCCATGCTTCCTCGTCAGATTTGGATAGGAAGTGGCCCTGACAGATGGTTTCCAACAACTGCTTCGTTGCTGGGTTCAGGCCCTCGTATAAGGTTTGGCAAAGTTGCCATTTCTCTATACCGTGGTGAGGACACTGAACAAGAAGGTCTTTGTACCGGTCAAAGCACTTCCAGAAGGGTTCAGAAGGAAGCTGGGAGAATTGATTGATTTCATTGCGAATCCTTGCAGTTTTGTGATTTGGATAAAACTTTTTGAGAAACGCTTTAACAAACTCATCCCAACTGGTTATGGAATGGGAAGCGGTGCTATACAGCCATTTTTCAGCGAGATCGCATAGAGTGAACGGAATGACCCGTAGACGTATAGCATCGTCCGACAGCTGGGTGGTTTTCATCATGGCACAGACGTTTTGAAATTTGTTGATGAAGATATAGGCATCTTCAGATTCAAGCCCATGAAAACGTGGAAGCATGTTGATGAAATGGGGCTTAATTTCAAAGTTGTCCCCATTGGCCGGAGGAAGAGAAAGGCAGGTGGGAAGTGCAGAACGGGTGGGGTAGAAACGATCCTGGAGCGCGATTCGCTGCGGCGCTACAACAGGCGGAGGTGGTGGGATATTGGTCTCCGTAGGAGGTGGAGCCAATCCAGGGGTGGTCAAAGAGATGTTCGGATTGAATCCCGACATCGCGGAAGAAGAGGTTGGTGAAAGCGAAGGTGAAGGTGAAGAAGTATGAACAGAATTCCGGTCAACGTCGGAGTTGGCCGGCAAAGGTAGGGGTGAAAGAGGAGTGGAAGGAGTATCGACTTCGGAGTCGATCGCGTAGTCGGTAGCGACTAACGTAACGCGGACTAGACGGGCGCTAGTGTCCCGAGTCCAAGCGGACATACACTAAACGAGTTTAGTATAGTCAAAGCGGAAAAGGTGAGGGTAAGAAAACGTCAATGGAGAAAGGCGATGGGTGATGGGTGAAAAATGGATTTGGCGACAAAGGGCAAGTTTTTATAAAAGATTTTGATTTTTCCCTTTTTTTTTTGAGAAGGAGATTTATAGAAATATGTACGGATATACGGCTTAAGCAATCACAAACAAGATATGCACAATCACACCTAGATCTAGGGTAACCTAGGTCTACTAGACCTGCTCCTGAACTTGATTGTCGAAGTTAAACAGTGTCGAGAAACAGGCTTAAAAATACACTGATCACAAGACCAGGTAAGTGCAGAGATAAGGGGAGGTTGTCCAACGCTTTCGCGAAGTTCCTTAATTAAGTAACCCTTTCTCTTTCGGCGGTTGCGCCTTTAACACTTTCCTAGACACCCCGTAAACAATATACCGTTAAGCGAGGTTTTAAACACGGTTTATCTTCTCCTAATGAGCGTGAAGTCCTTAGGGCTGAAGTCTAGTATTTTTTAATTTACAATGGACAATGCATATGCTTTAGTGATTTTTGGGGTCCTGGGAAGGGTGATGAAATCCCCACCCAATCTGGATTGGTGTTAGAGCCCCTTAAGTCCGTATTAAATGATGCAATGCGCAAAATTCAACCAAGTTTTGTTTTCAAGCAATCAGTTATCGTTTTTTTACTTTTAATGGGGCGCTGCAACAAATACGGTTAGTTTTTTTTTTGGCGTTTTGCGGTGATTTTTGCTAAGAATCCTGCAAAGACAAGAATATTGGAGCGTCGGGTTTGAGAGGGGAAGTTTAGAAAAATACGTACCAAAAAGCACGAGTTTCAGAAACTCGTGTTGATATTGCCTCCGAGTGGTCGAATGGTTCGCTTGCGCGGGTCTAACTACCCGGATCTTTGGCACTGAGTGTTCACCCTCCTTTGCACTTGAAAATGCCCCTTTGTTCCGTATGATCGCTGCTCAAAATCCGTCAAATCTGCATATGTTGGAAAAATACGGATATTTGAGCCAAAAAGCAATATTAACAACCACAATTCTGAACACAAATAATTAAGAAAATCAGAGTGTTAGCAGAATTCAAATCCAGAGAAGAAAAGAATTTTATTTGTGTTTGTGGTTGGTTTCAAAAAGAATGGTTATTTGTTTGAATGTGTTAGAAATTAGTTTTATACAGAATATGCACAAATTTAACCCGAAACTACAAGTATAAAAAGCGTTACCGTCTCCCCGGCAACGGCGCCATTTGATTGTCACGATCTAACTGTGTCGTGTTTAAAAAGAATTCTGAAATTACCGCAATCAAAACGGTGTCGCTTGTAGCGAGCCGCGATGAATACGGGTCGTCCGCAGGGAGATGGTAAGTTTCTTATTGCTTGTTTTAACGATTTAATTCCGTGTTTTGATTTGTTGGTTAACTAATTGTCGTAACAAAGATATGAATAAAAAGGGCTTGTTAAGGGTAGTAATAAGTTAGATTGTATGAAGGTGATGTTTGCCAATTCCTTATAGCCCCGACTTGGTATTGATACTAAAGCAATAGGTAACAACGCGGATTAGGGAACTTGAAATACGGTATTTGCGGTATTTCGCTAAATCCGTTTTCCTTGTCCCTTGTCCTTCCGTTGTTATCTCTTGATTTTAGCCTTCGGCAAACCACGGGCAATCCGGTCATGATTAGGAATCATCACTATCGGGGTAGGATAGGATGCCTAGTGAGCGGAGTTGCGGGTGATTTGCACGAAGTTTCAATAGGCAAGTTTTAGGTTTTAAAGTTTGGACAAAGAAAATCTTCGAATACGATCTAACATATTACACCCTTAACAAGTGAAAAGATTACTCACACATATTTACAAATTAACAAGAAAGAAAAGAGAAGATACATAAAAACATGCAATGAAATAAAGAGGAAAAGAGAATCGATGAGTTCAAGCGTTTTATCTCCCAGTGTTCAATCCCCGGCAACGTGTGAGATCCAAATACCAAGTTTTAAGGTTGCAAGCTCACTTAAGAGGTTGCAAGATCAAAGCAGGGCATGAATTTCACAATTGAAATCATGTAAAGTGGAACAAGACATGTAATAAAAATACAAACTTTTATTGAAGAACAAACTTGTTACAAGAGATCTTGAAGTCAAGAACCTAAGCCTTAAGCTTGCAAGTTCTAAATGAGAAGTTGCAAGGTCAAGACAAAGGGGCAAGAGCTCAAGAATGAAAAGAAAAATTACAAGAATTCTAAGATAGAACTAAAGAAAAAGCTACCCTTTCCTCTTCCCTCTGGTCTCTATTTATAGGCTCAGAAAGAAATATTCATATCTGCCCCATTATGGCTCATGCTGATTTGTTTGATTGCCTTTGATTTGAACACATGCTTTTTAGTCTTGAATGCATATAATATCATATGCATATAAAATCATATCCTTGATTTCATATAAAATCATATCCTTGATGATTGCATATAAAATCATATCCTTGATTGCATATAGAATCATATCCTTGATGATTGCATATAAAATCATATCCTTGATTGCATATAGAATCATATCCTTGATTGCATATAAAATCATATCCACATGTGCTTAAAAGTCTTGTGTACACACTTGTTGTGTTGGACCATTTAGAAAAAAAATGTGTACACAACTTGTTGCATAAAGGAACTCCTGAAGTATCGGTCGGTTAGCGTTTCTGGTCGCAGTGTCTTCCCTCAAGTGATATATCCGTGCTGTTGGATGCATTTCCAGTATTTTGTCATGGATACATGTAATCTGTAATACTGAGCAGACACTGGTCAATAATACCGATAAATACAACAATTAGATAATGAATGAACGGTATTAGAATGCAATTTTCTGATATGAACAGAAGCTCTGAATACCATTCGAAATCCGTCTCCGCCAAGCTGCCGACGAATTGGCGAAGCAGTAGCTTATCGCCACCTCTAGTGTTGTCGCACAGAGCTCTGAACTGAGCGACATGTTGATGGGGATTGCCTGTCCCCTTGTATACGTGGAACTTAGGAATCGTGTATCCTGGCGGGTACTTAATCTGATCATATCAGCTTGGATATGGTCGCCCAGTTCTGACGACTTGGCCAGCGGCTTCGTTTGCTTGATGAGCTCGTATCTGTTGAGCTATATAATCATCGAGCGCCGCTTTCGAGATTGTTTCCTCCTTTGCAGCTGAAGAGGCCGGAAGAGGGTTTGATGTCTCCCCTCTATCGTCTTCAATTACTACTGGAGGCTTTTCGGCTGGAGGGTCCGGCTGAAGCAGTAGCTTAGCGCCATTTGTTTTATGTTGGCCGCTTGTTCCGTGGCCTCTTTGTCTTTCCTCTAGAGCATTCTTAGGAGGAATTCGGCATCAGTTTCCTGTTCTTCGCGCTGCTCCGACGATGTCTCCGGGCTTACTTTTGGCCCAGTGAGTGCGGTCATGGTTGTAAGCATCTCCTGGAGCTTTTGCTGTTGTTGCTCCTGAGCCTTTGTCACAGACTGTGTAAGTTGTCAATGAGCCGGGGAGATACGGCTATCCTCTTTCTCGGAAGCCATGTAGATGGTGTGCACTACCATGCCCCCAGACTTGGGGCGTTTGGATTCAGTGCCCTTGCGATTCGTCGCAGACGCAGGGATCTTCTCCGGCCTTCTCCTTTTGTGGGCGGTCGAAGTTGAGAGGGCCGTTGCAGCAGGCACCCAAGCAGACGACACCTTCTGTAGTACGACAGGATGGTCCTTCTCTTGCCGAACCTTCATCTTCTTCTGTCGGTGGGGGTAGTTTTGGTCAACTACAGAGTCTTGGACTCTTCGCCAGGCCCTGTGAATTTTGGATGACAGCCGCTGAGGGGGCTGCTCTGGCTTCGCCTTTGTAACACTTTCAGCGGGTGGTGGAGACCTTTTCAACACGGCAGTTGGAAAGTTCTTGCGCACCCTCCTAAGCGGCTCAAAACTGTTCCCAGTTGGAACAGTAGCATCGACTTCCACCGTGGGAGATGGCAGAGTCAGTCCAGAAGGGGAACTGCCCCCAGCTTCCCTCACTCGGCGCCAGTGGCTACGTCGAGCATGTCGTGCGGCCGGAATCACCTCTGTTGTTGGGGTAGCTTCATCGTGCTTCATGCTTTGATGAGAAACTGCTGTTGATGCCAGCCTGTCGAAGACCGACGTCCGTTGAGAAGAAACGTCCAGCCTGTCGAAGACCGACTTTTGGGCAGGGGAAGCAGCCTTGGTGACTTTGCCTGAAGCGGGAGTTGGAGCAGCCAGTCTTGCAAAGACTGATCCTTTAGCAGGAGAAGCCGCTTTGACGATTTCCTCTACTTGAGCCGGAATGGCTATCCGCTTTGGGATAACCCGTTCAGGTATTGCAAGCTTCTTCGTGGGCCCACTTAAGCTCAGGCTCAGCCTGTCGAAGACTGATGCAGTAGACTTAGAATTGGACGACCCGTTGAGAGGGGCCGTGTAAGTGGTGAGCCGATCAAAGACCGACTTCTTCGGAGCATCCTGTGACGGCATTGGGACGCTGAAGCTTGCCGGTGGGATTATGGTCCCAAAGAACAGTCCAGTGGTGGCCTGAGTCACCTGTTCTACTGGCATGGCGAAGATGGAGGCCTCTTGGGGCCCATAGGCCACTCTTCCGGCGAGGACGGAGTGGGAGTTGTTGTTGCAGCTGGTGCAGTTGGAAGACATTTTCTCTGCACGGGAGCAAGACACCAAATCTTAGTACATCGAATCCAGGAGCAACCATATTAAACCACAATTTGTTCGCGAACACGACACACGAAGTGTGGAGTGGAAAGAGCAAAAGGTCCCACCGGACGTGCCAGAATCTGTTCACAGCCGAAAGACGCGACCGAGACGTTGGGACGTACGGCCTGAATTTTGGGGGCAGATGCTATTTGGTTTTATCCGTCCACCTCTCCGAAGATGCTAAGTTGATTTATGGCACCGTGTATCGGAGGTTTAGACGGATGCGGCCGTTTTATCAGACTTCGTCAGATTCCCTCTCATTGTGAGGGGTTTTTTATTGTGGGGACGCTTTTCCCTGCAGGCGCAATCCCCTGCAGTTAATTACGTTACCGCATCACGGTAACCACTTTCTCCTGCTCCAGAAGGTTACTTCGTGTTGTGTGTGTTTGTTTTATTTTTGGTTGCCCGTGGATTGTATACGGAAACTAATTTGTGTTGTCGTCCGTAGGGCGGGGATTGGTCCAAATCCGTATTTTCTTATATTTGGGGTTTGGTGGATTTAAGGCTCGTTAACCTTGTTTGAGATTAATATCAACTTAAATATTTGTTGAGGATACGTTAGTTTAATTTTAGACTAAGATCTACTTTATAGGGTTTTGGGATCATTTAGATCCAACAAAAGAGTATTTGTGCTCTATTGTTTTAGTTTAGGAACATTGCGGTCCATTGGGTTTAAGGACATTATAGTCTGTGGCAGTTTAGAGACATCATAGTCTGTAAAGTTTAAATACATCATAGTCTATGAGTTTAAGGACCCCATAGTCCATAAAGTTGAAG
Source organism: Agapanthus africanus (assembly GCA_030015575.1). Lineage (NCBI taxonomy): Eukaryota > Viridiplantae > Streptophyta > Magnoliopsida > Asparagales > Amaryllidaceae > Agapanthus > Agapanthus africanus. Next base: position 759,144,268 of record CM057340.1, read on the forward strand.
GACATCATAGTTCATGAGTTTAAGGACCTCATAGTCCATAAAGTTTAAAGACATCATAGTCTGTATGGTTTAAAGATGTCATAGTCTGTGGGGTTCTGGTTTAACCAGTTTAGGGATGCGCCAAAAGTTATTAGTTATTGGGACCCTCCATCTCTCTGAAGACGTTGAAATATTACAACGACATGTATTAGAGGTATGAAGAGATGCACCCTTGAACCAATGTCCCGATTTGGGGAAATGGGATGAACATCAGTCTAGATATCATCTGTTGGGAGCTTATTAGCTATCTTTGGAACTGAGATCGGTTTTGGAGACCCTGAGCATGAGGGGCTCAATTGATGGTCCTTGGAAAATTTGGTCTGAATCTGGCTAATGTTAGCCTTCCATAGTGTTCAACACTAACATATTTATTCAGTGCTCACGTGCTCCCACGTAAGATGTTTGAAATAGCGTTAAACACTAAAATTCTGAGGCGCTCACGTGGGGTCACGTGAGGCGCTTGAAATAGTGTTAAACTTCAAGAATTTGAAGCGCTGCTTTTTTGGGTTTATTCTTTTGTTCTCTTCTGAGACGCAAGCGCTGTTGGGTCACGTGAGGCGACCCAAAAGTGGGAACTGCCTCCGATTTATTCCCTTTTTTGCTTTGTAAGTGCCAAGCACTACTATGGGGTCACGTGTGATCACGCGAGCCAATCTCGATTATTCTCTTTTGTTCATCACAGGCGCTCACGCGGGAGCACGTGATCGGCTGTTATCATGTTGGGTGACAATCCTTTTAGGTGCATGGAGATCCTGAGTTTCGAGACTTTCAAGCCCATTGTTTTATGAGAATTGGATTCTTAAGAATTAGTTTTTCTCTCAGATTTGGGATTTGTATGACAAAATCTTCTCGATGAGAATTAAATTCTCAACTTGTGAGAAGATCTGTTTCTGCAGATCTTTTACCATAAGGGAGAATTAAGTTCTCATATGAAGGGTTAAACCCTTGTTTCATCAGAGGAATTAAATTCCTATATACTTTTATGGGAGAATTAAATTCTCTAAACTTAGATCTTCCTTTAGGTTTTGGATCTGCATGGCAAAATCTTCTCGATGAGAATTAAATTCTCAACTTATGGGGAGATCTGCTTCTGCAGATCTTAACCAGAGGAAGAACTAAGTTCTTTTTAGCAGAGTTAAACTCTTATGGAGGTGGAAAAGAGATGAGATATTCTCTGTGTTTTTCTCCTTCTCTTACCTCGGATTTTTCTTTTTGTTTTAACTTGAAGTTTTTGAGGGGGTTCCTTCTTTCTCTCTTTTTGTCTTTTGAGAACTTGAGAACTTGAGAACTTTTTCCTTTTTTTGTATATCTCTGCTCTTATTTATAGGGGAAAGAAAAGAATCAATTTGTTTTAGAAAATCTCTCATTGAGAGATTTTGATTGATTTTCTAATCAACCAACATGATCTTTTAGATCACTTGGTGAATTTTATTTACCGTTGGAATTTTAATTCAAGGACTTCTGTTTTACAGAAGATATTTCTTTTGTTGTTCTTAGCAAGTTTAGGAAGATATTTCCTTGCACAGAATTTTTCTGTAAATTGGTGATTTTTTATCACCATTGGATCTTTGATCACTCTGTTTTACAGAGCGTAATCTTTCTTTTTTAGAAAGATCCAAGAAAATACTTTCCAAATAAGGCTTTTGGTCCCTTTTAATTAGAATTTACTTCTATTGGTTCAGAAGGCATAGGAGTCTATCACGTGTAGCACGTGACCCCACCAAATTAAGCTCACCAAAAGGTGTCGCGTGCTATCATGTGAGTGTTCTTTTGTCCAATTGTTTGCTTTATTCAGGCGCCTATATACTTTGTCTATAGCGGTCACGTGTCTGCACGTGAGGCCCAGCTTTAGCTTAGTTTTGTCAAGTGCAGCGCCTATCACGTGTGGGCACGTGATGCTCTATTTGGGGACCTTTTCCCGTTACTTTATTTATTTATTTACTTTCCGTAAGGGAACAGAGGGCTCGGAGGTGGGCCATTGGTCGTCTACAGGACTCTTCAGGGAATTCTCGAAGGTTGGGTCCAAGCAGCGGGAAGATAGCCTTGGGGACACCTCCAATGTGCAGTCGTCGCCCTATTTCTGTGTGCATCGGGACATGTCTTCTGTCACGTGTCATGATCTGGGGAGCTCCCACTTGTGGGCATCATCATTAGCCCCCACTCTCGTCCCGACCTATTTATGGGTCGGGTTGAGAATTGTCTGATCGGTTATCTGGGCTTAGTTCGTATTTGAAGACTTCGTCGGCAAGGATTACTGAGGTAGTTAGGCGCATCTTTTGATGACATCAGTGGATCAGAAAGGAGATCGTGCATTAAAGAGGGAGCGCCGATTCGATTGTACGTTCGTTGAGGCGCCAGGCCACGCGTCCGTCGCCGATTGGTTGAGGTGACGGGTCGCCGCCGTCCTCTGCGCTTGAAGGGACGTGCCCAATGGTCATGCGACACGTGGGACATCGACGGTCGTCGAGCGCGAAGCGCTGATTTGGCGGGAAACGATCTGCGCTGTTAGATGAGTTTTCCAAATGCTATAAATAGATGTGGGATCCCCTAGGGTCTACACTTTGATCAGTCGAAAATACTGCATTTTTAACACGGCAATTTCCCTATCATTTGCACTCATCTAGAAGTGTTCGGTATTCATATTGCACATATTAGCAAAACATCTCTGAAATACCAGATTGCATGTGTTAGACTTTAAAACCGGCACTTTTAGGGAAATTGTGTGTTTATCATGGCATCGCATCATCCTTGTATTGCGCAACTCTTGTCTTGAAGTCTGTGCAGGAAATTGCAGAAACCGAGCAAAAATTTATGAAAACAGTGCTGATAAAATACGCCAACTCAAAGGTTAAAAATCTGGTAGCGATACAGAAGGCCAAATAAAATTCAACATATCAGAACAAGGTCCATATGTCAGCCCAAATCATCAGAGGAAGTTCCAAGCCCTAAGGCTTCCAAACCGCCGCGGTTCCGCGGCGGGAGCTGGCTTATGCCGCGGAACCGCGGCGGCGTGACGTCATCAGAAGCCCAAATTTCCTCACGTGGCTAATTCTAACGGCCCAAGCTTCCAGAACACCCCAGAAGCTCCACGTGGCGCATCTAGAAGGCTCGGCTTAACAAACTATTTCTAGAAGGCTCTCTTAACAAACTTTTGGAGGGAAATTCAAATCTTTTGCTAACAAACTTGTGGAGGGAAAATTCAAATTTGAAATCCTAGATCTAGGGTTTTGAGGTCTATAAAAGATAGCCTAGATCTAGGGTTGAGGTTGTTCAATTCTTCATCTCTCCCTCTTCCACCCACAAGTTGAGTGACACGACTTGTGCCAAACCCTAATTCCAATTCAAAATCAAGATCAAGATCCCGAGTACCATTCAAGCAAGATAGCCTTCAACCTTTAGAAGCGATGCCGGATTTCAACGGAGCAAGAGATCCAAGCCGATCCGCGACTCAAGGAGCCGAGCGAAGCCGAAATCGACGATCTAGTTCCTTCCTTTTGTAAATTCAAGAGAGTTGTAACGAAATTTGTCGATAAATAAAGGTGAATTTTCTATATCTTGCTTATCTTTTAATTCAAGCATAATGATTAGATCTCAATTTGTGATTGTGTTTGTGATCATGATGTTTGAGTAATCTCCGCTCGTGTAGGAGTTGTGACGATCTATAGATGATGATGATTTAGATTCTTCTACAATTCTTAAATCCTATAACGATTGTAAATTCTAGTGAATCAAATGATCGATGACCTAGTTTCGGGATGATCCTTTCTTGATTGTGTTCACTCGAAACTAGGAAACACCAATTGATTATTTGATTAATTAGAAGCTAGAATTTGAATGAGATTCATTGAAAGGATAAAGGATAAGACGAGGAAACCCTAACTTCTTCGCAAGATCCTTAACCTCGATGAATTATCATCGATCTAGTATTAATTCGTTAAAGGATAAGAACATGAAATCATTAGATCTCATCACATCTATAGATCCGATCTATTCCTACGAGCTACACTTCGAATCTTGATTGTTGGTTGGAAATCATCCCAAATTATCACTTCTTGATTTTAATGCTTTCTTAGATCTAGATATTTTCTCTTTCTTGAAATGCAATTTTATAAATCATGAATTGTTTTCTTTTCTTTTCCTTAAAGTTTCGACTTATCTAATTCGAAACACGAACGATTACACTTTCCCTGTGGACGATCCGCACTTACTAACGCGCTACATACGACACCGTTATTGATTGCGGTCAAATAATTTTTGGTTGTGGTTTCTTTACAATTTTCTAAATACCGACACAACGAGAAATCGTTTCAATCAAATGGCGCCGTTGCCGGGGATAGTGCGCTAATTGTTCGTATTTTGAAATTTGAGTTGAAAAATTTATTCCATCTATACTTTTTTTATCAAAACTTGCGCAAACACTAATACGTGTTGTTGTGATTTGATTGCGAGGAAATCTGGAATTATTGGAGCTGGAGAATTTTTTTTCAGAAAAGTCCAGAGAGCTCTTGAGGTGAACAGTAACCGTACCAAAAATTTTCATACAGTGATCTCTTCATCCTACCGCGGTTACGCGGAATTTGTTGACTCCTACCGCGTTTCCGGGGCGGTTCAGGAAGTTCTCTGTGCAAAAATTCTCAGGTAACCTCTATCCTTCTTATCTCCTTTCTAAATCTGCTCCAATTGACAATTTGCTGCAGGTTTCTTTGCAAAAATTCGCAGCGCCGCAAAAAGCAAAATAAATTGTGGGTGTTTTTGATTTTTGGTTGTTTGCATATTAATATGGAAATTAAGGGGCACGACCAAATCCAGATTAGGTGGGGAGTTCATTACCCTTCCTAAGCCCTAAAAATCACAAACTTGCATCCGCATTACCCTCATTAACTAAAAGAAATCTAGAGATGACTCTAAGGACCGTCGCGCTCACTTAGGATAAAAGAAGGCCGTGGGTAATTCATTGCTTATCCGCGTTTCTTTGTGGTGTCTAAGGCAAGTGTGTCGAAGGCTAGTGGTTATTAATTTGGCCCACTACTTACGTAGTGGAGTACCTTCCCACTTACCTGGCACTTACCTGGCCACAGGGGGACAAAGAGGCGGTGGAGGATTTATCCTACGACTTGTCTTTTGGCAGTTAGGAGCGGTCTAGAGCTTTGACCTAGGCGACCATAGAATTAGGGTTTTGCTTGTTGCATTTTGTTGTGATCGCATCATTTTTCAAAAATCCGTATATTTTTCAAAACAAACACCAACACTTTCTTTCCCCTAATTATACCAACGCTGCCACTTGTGCTACAATCATTTAGCACAATGTTAGGCTGGACACGGGATTCCATTTCCCGTGTTGTCCGCATTTCTTTTATCGACCCCAGAGTCGGTAATTCTTCGCCTTCTTCCCCACCACCCACCATGACCGCGATGGATCCAAATCCATCAAACTTTAACACCACTCTGCCACCGCCCGCAGGTGCACAGAATCCTCCACGCATCTCTCTCCAAGAGAGGTGTTATCCTACACGTGTTCCCCTTCCCACCTGTCTTTCTATACCACCTGCCAACGGGAAAAATTTTGAAATCAAACCCCAATTCATCAAACTGTTACTTAAATTTCACGGTCTTGATTCTGAAAACGCATACATGTTTATTTCCAAATTCGAAAACGTATGTGCTTTGATGGGAAATTCACAACTGTCTTTGGATGCTCTGCGTTTACGTCCTCTCCCATTCACTTTGTGCGATTTAGCCGAGAAGTGGCTTTACATCACACCCGCACATTCTATTTCAACATGGGACGAATTCGTTGCAGCATTCCTTAAGAAATTTTATCCCAATCACAAGACCAGTCTTGTTCGGAGCGAAATCTTCAAATTTACCCAACTTCCCAATGAACCATTCTGGAAATGCTTTGAACGGTTCAAGGATCTTCTTATCCAATGTCCTCATCACGGAATCTCCAGATGGGATTTGTGTCGAATTATCTATGAGGGTATTGATCTCACTACTAGACAGATGCTTGAAACCATGTGTCATTGCCAATTCCTATCTAAAGATGATGGTGAAGCTTGGAAATACCTAGAAGATTTAGCTCAAAATACGTCACAATGGGAAAGTGTTAGACCACCACCGCCTAGGGAAGATGTCAATCAGCTCGATGTTTCCGTCATAATGAAAGCCGAAATGGTAGCAATACAAAGGAAACTCGACGCTATAGAAAACAAAATCTCCTTAGCCTCCCAAAACCAATCCACACTTCCCAAAACCATGTTTGGCTGCTGTTCAAACCCTTCACATTTGACGGAAGAATGTCCTTTGAATGTACCGTTTCAAGGTCACACTAATGCTGCACTTCAGCAAAGACCTGGAAACGATCCCTCTTCTTCCTCATATAATCAAGATTGGAGGAATCACCCGAACTTTGCGTGGAACCAATCACAATCTCAAAATACGGTTCCAATCCTAAACAATTTCCAAAGGATCCCTCCACCACAACAGCAACCACCACTTCAGTTGAGTCAGCACCCCTTCCAACCACAAAATTTTCAAAATCCAGCCAACACTTTTGCACCACATGAAAACTCTTTGTAATTGGCCGGTACTGATAATACCTCTGCACTAGTACAAACCTTGGGTACTTTCATGAAAAAATCTATCCAAGAGTCGGCAAGTTTTCAATCTTCCATCGATAATATGATAAAGATCATTCTCACTCAAAATGAGAATATTAAATCGATGGAAGCACAAATTGAACGAATAACAGCCGAAATAAGTGCTAGAGAAAAAGGGAATCTTCCATCTCAACCCCAACCTGATCTTGGACCTTCACATTGCACTAATGTGGATGCTTTTACAACGTTGAGATCTGGAAGAGTGCTAGACAATCATATGGGTAAACAGATTGATGTTGAGGAATCAATTGAACCCCAGGCTTCCACTTCCACTTCCACTCACACTTCTACTTCGTACCCTATTTCGTCTAACGTACCTTCTTCTTCCGAGCCTATTCTCCGTTTTCCCAAAGGCTCGAACCCTCCACCCACCTCATCTTTTCCACCCCCACAAACTTCTCCACAAATGTTGGACTCAACACTTATTGAGAGAGCTCCATTTCCAAATAGGTTGAGGCCCAACAAACATGATGCCCAAATGGAGAAGCTTGTGGACATGTTTAAGGAAGTTAACATCAACATCCCTCTCCTAGATGCTATCCAACAAGTTCCGTCCTATGCGAAAATTCTTAAGAACTTGTGCACTAGGAAGAGGAAGACTCAAGTGTCTAAAAAAATCTTCATGTCGAGTACTGTAGACATGGCTTTTCCCCAACAATTACCACGGAAACGTAAGGACCCTGGCTGTCCTACTATTTCCATTTCTATTGGGGAGAAACACATCAACCATGCTTTACTTGACTTTGGCGCTAGTGTTAACTTGCTTCCTTACTCGGTCTATGAGCAGCTAGGTATCGGAGTGTTAAAGCCCTCGAGCATAACTCTCCAGATGGCTGACCGATCAATCACCAAACTTAGGGGTGAACTGGAGGATGTGTTAATAAAAATCGGGGAATTTGTATTCCCTGTGGATTTTATTGTACTTGATACACAGTCTGTAGCGAACCCACGGAATCAAATTCCGGTGATTTTTGGTCGCCCCTTTTTTGCCACTTCCAACGCTATCATCAACTGTCGTAATGGTTCTTTGACCCTATCTTTCGGGAATAGGTCAATTGAGCTGAATATTTACAAGTTGGGAAGTGTACCCTCCGAACCTACTGCTCAGGTCTGTTCTGTCGAATTAATGGATGTCGACAGCAGCGAAATTGATGATCCTCATCTTGACTCTTTTCATATGTTGTTGTTTGACCCAACTATGTATCATACACATACGGACTCTTCCACCGAGATGTCCGGGTCAACAACTAACACTGATTATGATCTGCTTTTAGAGTCTGAAGATTACCCCGCGTTTTGTGATGACATTATTCTCCGGGGTATTGATGGAATCTTCGCTGATGAACTCGCATTTTTGAATGATACGGGTGTTGAGATGAATCATCTCCCAATCAATGAAATTGAATCTCCACCCCTTCTTCTGAATTATAAAAAGAATGCGAGTAATCCATCACATACACTGCATCGTCTCTCCAATACGAGACGTACACACATTCTATTTCACCACTTACCCTTTCCCCACTTCTTCTTCCACCAACCTGAGCACTGCATTGATAAAACTTTTGAATGGTTGGTGTTGATGTTCGGTCTTTGCAAAGCTTGGCATCGACCAATGATTTTTGACCCCCTCATATGATTTTCAAAGATGAACATGGCTTAACTCAAGTTTGGGGGGGGGGTATAATCGGGCTCTTGAAAAGAAAATTTTTACAAAAAATTTGAGCCTAAAATAAGTTTGGGGGAGGTTCTTCACTTATATATTTTGCCCCCACTAATAAATTCCTCCCAGGCTTACAGGTTTGTGAGACTTAGCAGATGGCAACAGTGAGGACACTGTTGAAAACAAGTTTGGGGGAGGTTTGTGCTTATTTTCGCATCATTTGCATCATACTTTGCATAAGCACAAAACAATTTTGAAAACCTATAAAAATTTAAAAAATTTCAAAAATATAAAAACATTTTTGTACATAAATAAGATAATAAAAGATTAGATAGTGAAAAATTACATCCATGAGATTAGAAAAATTTAAGAAAACTAAGAAAATTAGAAGTTTTCTTATACGAACTAGTAATAAGTAGTTATGAGCCGTTGTCCCAAGGGTTAGTAAGATGAAGGAAGTCACTAATCTGAGGATAAAAATAAGTCTGAAAAATAGTTCTTATTCTGGAAGCCAAACATTCTGAACGTTGATATCCTGCTATTCGCACTTACACACGTCTTGAAGCCCGGGATAGTAGAGGGTACCTTGAAATGCTCTTGTCTTAAAGCCGATGTATGAAGGAAATAAAAAAATTGAAGAAAATATAGAATGTTGAGAAAAATGGATACTGGTTTTGTTATCACCGAAGGTAATAAAAAAAATATATAGCGAGGGTGCCTCTTCACCTAGTGCCCTAAGGCCAACTGGTCTGGGAGTCACTGCTATGCCTGAAGTGGTGCAAGACGAGGAAAATATACCAAATAAGCAAGCACATGAGTAATCGGTCGGTTAGTACCTCAAGAAGTATTAACGGTCGCATGAAAATGTGTGAGCACATCTAAATATTCATTAATTAAAAAGTACTGAGGCTGATGGGCAAGAGTATGATAGCTTGAATTGAATTCTCCGGGTGTAGGGATGTTCATTACACACACGAAGGGTTATATGATCGATGTTTGGAAGAAGGATAGGAATGAAGAATAAGACGATGTTTTATTGAGGGAGGACGTGATTTCTGACATCTTTTCATGACCATTAAGATAGGGTTCATGACAACCGAAAAGCTAGCTTAGTTGGAAACCCTAATTTTCAAGGCTTTTCTTTTACAATTCTTTTCTTTAAATATAATATTCATGATCTTCCTTTTATTATTGGATTTTGTGGGTGCAATCTGCTGAAAACCCTCAGAAGACAACACTCCTCCTACTAGGGACACCTAGAGGTTTAAAGGCTTGTTGCACGCGCTCAGTGCAATCGTGTTGCCTACGAAAGTGTGCTAGTTAGTTTTTCTCTTTCTTTATTTTCTCCTTCTCTTTTTAATAAAACAGTTCGATCGAGACGATCGAAAATAAGTTTGGGGGAATTTGATCAGTCGAAAATACTGCATTTTTAACACGGCAATTTTCCTATCATTTGCACTCATCTAGAAGTGTTCGGTATTCATATTGCACATATTAGCAAAACATCTCTGAAATACCAGATTGCATATGTTAGACTTTAAAACCGGCACTTTTAGGGAAATTGTGTGTTTATCATGGCATCGCATCATCCTTGTATTGCGCAACTCTTGTCTTGAAGTCTGTGCAGGAAATTGCAGAAACCGAGCAAAAATTTGTGAAAACAGTGCTGATAAAATACGCCAACTCAAAGGTTAAAAATCTGGAAGCGATACAGAAGGTCAAATAAAATTCAACATATCAGAACAAGGCCCATATGTCAGCCCAAATCATCAGAGGAAGTTCCAAGCCCTAAGGCTTCCAAACCGCCGCGGTTCCGCGGCGGGAGCTGGCTTATGCCGCGGAACCGCGGCGGCGTAATGTCATCAGAAGCCTAAATTTCCTCACGTGGCTAATTCTAACGGCCCAAGCTTCCAGAACACCCCAGAAGCTCCACGTGGCGCATCTAGAAGGCTCGGCTTAACAAACTATTTCTAGAAGGCTCTCTTAACAAACTTTTGGAGGGAAATTCAAATCTTTTGCTAACAAACTTATGGAGGGAAAATTCAAATTTGAAATCCTAGATCTAGGGTTTTGAGGTCTATAAAAGAGAGCCTAGATCTAGGGTTGAGGTTGTTCAATTCTTCATCTCTCCCTCTTCCACCCACAAGTTGAGTGACACGACTTGTGCCAAACCCTAATTCCAATTCAAAATCAAGATCAAGATCCCGAGTACCATTCAAGCAAGAGAGCCTTCAACCTTTAGAAGCGACGCCGGATTTCAACGGAGCAAGAGATCCAAGCCGATCCGCGACTCAAGGAGCCGAGCGAAGCCGAAATCGACGATCTAGTTCCTTCCTTTTGTAAATTCAAGAGAGTTGTAACGAAATTTGTCGATAAATAAAGGTGAATTTTCTATATCTTGCTTATCTTTTAATTCAAGCATAATGATTAGATCTCAATTTGTGATTGTGTTTGTGATCATGATGTTTGAGTAATCTCCGCTCGTGTAGGAGTTGTGACGATCTATAGATGATGATGATTTAGATTCTTCTATAATTCTTAAATCCTATAACGATTGTAAATTCTAGTGAATCAAATGATCGATGACCTAGTTTCGAGATGATCCTTTCTTGATTGTGTTCACTCGAAACTAGAGAACACCAATTGATCATTTGATTAACTAGAAGATAGAATTTGAATGAGATTCATTGAAAGGATAAAGGATAAGACGAGGAAACCCTAGCTTCTTCGCAAGATCCTTAACCTCGATGAATTATCATCGATCTAGTATCAATTCGTTAAAGGATAAGAACATGAAATCATTAGATCTCATCACATCTATAGATCCGATCTACTCCTACGAGCTACACTTCGAATCTTGATTATTGGTTGGAAATCATCCCAAATTATCACTTCTTGATTTTAATGCTTTCTTAGATCTAGATATTTTCTCTTTCTTGAAATGCAATTTTATAAATCATGAATTGTTTTCTTTTCTTTTCCTTAAAGTTTCGACTCATCTAATTTGAAACACGAACGATTACACTTTCCCTGTGGACGATCCGCACTTATTAACGCGCTACATACGACACCGTTATTGATTGCGGTCAAATAATTTTTGGTTGTGATTTCTTTACAATTTTCTAAATACCGACACAACGAGAAATCGTTTCAATCACACTTCGCTATCATTTCTCCATCGCTGCGAGAGTTATCTCGGCGTTCTTCCTTTTAGGTCGGATCTCTCTCGCTCTCTTTCCTCCGATGACTCCTTCTTTGACTCAGCTTAGATGTCTTCATTTGGGGAGTCTGTTGAGATAGTCAGGGTAGAGTCTAGGGAGTCTTCCGCTGCTTCTTCCTCTGAGTCGGGTCCCCCCGGGGAGTTAATGTTACCCGTGCTTCCCATGGTCGTGCGACGGGGACGGTCTCCAAAGCGCGTATCAGGAGTGCTCACGACGCGCCCTCCCTCCTGAGGAATATGGACTAGCTCACCATAATCCGGGCTCGCTTCCACATTCCCCCTAGCTATTCTCTTCGCTTGGCTGGGGAGGGAGAGAGGGCGGACCAGGTGCGGGGTAAGGAGATCTCCTTGTACCTGGATGCCTTTTGGGCTGGAATGCGTCTACCCTTCTTCCTCGAGGTTAGCGCCGTGCCGCGTTGTATTCAACTAGCTCCGGGCCAGCTAGTACCGAACTCGTGGAGGATTCTCCTCGGGTTCCTGGTCCGGTTGAGGCTCGAAAAAATTCCCTTCAGCTTGACCCTTCTCCTTTCCTCCATTTGCTATAAAAATCATCCCGGCACCCATAAGGACGAGCCGAGCTGGGTATATGTTTCCTTTAGAAAACATAGGGGAGGGTCAACCGGGTCAGGGGTCGTAGCAGTTCCTTCTTCCATCCATGAATGGAAGGAGAAGTTCCTATTTGTCGGGCTACCCGAGGGTGAGGATTGGCATGTGCCTGTTCAGTGGCACAGGGCCGGCTGCCCGCGGGTGAGGCGGTCGTCCTCTCCCGAAGCAAGGGCGGTGTCGGCGTGGGAGACTGTCCAACGGGCCGATGTTTTTCTTTCCGAGCAGGCCCTTAGTTGGGCCGGGCTCAGCCCTGCTCAATTCATGGGTAAGTTAGGAGCATAGACGACCTGTCTAGACGTGCATGTTTTTCTTCTGTTCTTTCCGGCGTCCCTAATTCCCATTGTGTATTTTCCTTTTTGTTTGCAGAACCGATGGACCGATCCAAATTCCTGGCTGCCATGGCCGAGAAAAGGAGGAAGGCCGGAGGCACCGACTCATCACACCCCGCTCTAAGCCTGTCCCTGTCGGCGGCAGCATCGGCTAGGCGTTCTACCACGCCCCGGGCTCAGGAGACCAGCCGCGGGGAGAGCCGTAAACATTCTCGGGATTCGGAGCCCCGGGTTTTGGAGGTGGCGGATGAGGCCGAGCCCCCCCCCGAGGTCCCCTCAAGCGGCACAAAAGGACGGTATCCCGACCTCCGTCTTCCCCGGTCCTCGTGCAGGAGGGAGACCTTTGCTTCGAGGCTCCTTCGGGGTTTTCCGTCGCCGATAGCTTGCTCTCGGAGATGGAATGATTGGCCGGGGGAAAAATCCCCCGGGGGACCCTCAAGGCTCAAATCGCGGCCATAGCTCAGGAGGCTGTGCAGGTCAGTGTCCGCCTCCCGTTTGGGTTTTCATTAAGCCTCTTTTTCTTGTCGGACCAGATACTTTTTAACCCCTCTTTTTGTTCTCCTCAGGTCCTCCAGCACTGCGCCCTCGTCGCCAACATGAAGCACGAGGAAATTGCCCCGACGATGCAGATAGCGGGCGAGTCTTCCTCACGGGAGGAGAGGCCGAGCCGGGAGCTGCGTCAGGCGAGGGAGATGATCGCTGTCCTCGAATATCGGGTGGCCGCCGAGGAGGCGGTGAACTCCAACTACAGGGAGTCCATCCGAATTTTGAAGGAGTCCACCAAGGTCGTCGAGGCTAAGTTGGAGGAGGCCAGGGTGCTCAATGCCACTCTGAAGAAGACGTGGGGCACCCTTAAGAAGGAGAATGAGGCGGCGAAGGAAGGGATGAAGCGCGCCGACCTCCGGGCCGCAAAGGAGGTGGAGAGCTACAAGACGTCGGATCAATTCTACATCGACCTTGCTGACGCCTCGGCCCTCATCTGGAAGTGCCGAAGCTCCTGTTGAGGGCGCCGGCCCTAAGGCCGCCACCCAGGCTACCGATGCTGGCACGGAGCATATCGAAGTCCTCCCCGGTCCCGAAGCCTGAACCTTTCTGCCTTCTCTTATTTTTTTTTTTGAATTTTGTAAGCCTTCGGGAAATTTTGTAAAGCTGAGGAGCCTATAATACCTTTGTAAAGACACCCAAGTTGTGAATAAAGCCGTTTTTTAAATTTTTGTGTGGCAATGTTTTCATTTGTGTGAGCCTGTTAGCGTTTTCCTAGCCTGACGAGCCACGTGCTAGGTCGGCGACCGGTCCTTTAGCTGGCGATCATGCGTCAAGTGAAGTCCAATTATCTGTCTAAGTGTGCAAAGGCTGGTGTAAGGTCGGTGTCCTTATGGCCCCGGAGTCGAGGTGGCGATCGCTCACTTAAGGTACGTCGGTTGGCTCTTTCGAGTAGAAAGGCATATATTTGCCCATTCTTTTGAGTCGGACCGGTGACTACTTCTCTTGGAATGAGTTATAGACAAGAGCCTAGTCTGGATTGGTCGGCGTTTGCCGAGGTTGAAGGCTTCTGATCCTTGGCGTCGGTGGGTAGTAAACTACCGGCCATGGATTGACCGATCAGTGAAGCTGCTCTGTGGCCTCTTGAGGAGGGCTTTGATCCTTGGCGTCGGTGGGTAGTAAACTACGAGCCATGGATTGACCAAGTAGGGAAGCTGCTTGGTGACCTCTTGAGGAGGGCTTTTATCCTTAGCGTCAGTGGGTAGTAAACTACCAGCCATGGATTGACCGAGCAGGGAAGCTGCTCGGTGGCCTCTTGAGGAGGGCTTTGATCCTTGGCGTCGGAGGGTAGTAAACTACCAGCCATGGATTGACCGAGCAGAGAAGCTGCTCGGTGGCCTCTTGAGGAGGGCTTTTGATCCTTGGCGTCGGTGGGTAGTAAACTACCAGCCATGGATTGACCGAGCAGGGAAGCTGCTCGATAACTTGAGCTTCTCTACGTTGTAGGGCCGTGGAAATTTGCGGCCCTCCGCGTTTTGCACGCGATAAGCCCCGCCGGGCAATACTTCGGAGACGAGGAATGGGCCGTCCCACTTTGGGGAAAACTTGTGTAACTTGCCCTGGTCAACGAACTCGTTCTGCCTTAGGACCAAATCTCCGGTCTTGAAGGCGCGATGCTTGACTCACGCGTTGTAGTAGCGGGCAATTTTCTGTTGATAAGCGGCAGTTTTGATCTGTGCCCGGTCCCGCTTCTCCAACAAGATGTCCAAATTAGTCCAGAGGGCCGAGGTGTTCGCTTCGTCGTCGAAGTGCTCGACCCTGTAACTGGGCAGCCCGATCTCTGCTGGGACCATCGCCTCGGTGCCGTAGTAGAGGCTGAAAGGGGTCTCTCCATTGGGGGTCTTCTTCGATGTGCGCAAGGCCTATAAAACCCGGGGTAACTCATCGACCCAACTGTCCTGCCGTCCTTCCAGGCAAGCTCGAAGACCTCGAATGACGTCTCGGTTAGCGACCTTGGCCTGCCCGTTGCACTGGGGATGTGCGACTGCGAAAAACTTCAGCAGTATATGGTATTCGCTGCAGAATCCTTTAACTTTTTCGTTTTCGAAATTCTTCCCATGGTCGGTAACGATACACCTCGGGATCCCGAACCTGAATATTATGTTGTTCTGCAGGAACTTGATGGCCATGGTGGCGTCCAGTTTTCTGATGGGGACGACCTCGACCCACTTCCTAAAGTAGTCCACCGTGATGAGGATGTATTTGTGCTCGCCCATACCAGTAGGGAGTTGGCTTATCACGTCCATTACCCACTGGGCAAACGGCCATGGGGAGGTCAGGGCCGTTAGCTCGGTAGCCGGAAGACGGGGTATGCTGCCATGGAGTTGGCAGCTCTTGCATCTTATGACGAGCTTCTGAGCGTCCTGATGGATGGTTGGCCAATAGTATCCTTAGAGTAGCGTCTTCTGGACTAAAGTGCGGGCCCCTTGATGTGCCCCGCCGACCCCTTCGTGAACCTCACGGAGGACGTAGTCGGCCTCATGAGGGTCGACGTACCGAAGCAGGGGTTGAGTGAAGGCTTTCTTGTAGATGTTTCCACTGCTCCAAACGAAATGGAAAGCTTTGGCTCGGAGGCGGCGGGCTTCCCCTTGATCTTCTAGGAGCGTACCTTCTTTCAGGAATTCTACTAGGAGGTTCCTCCAATCTCGGTCCTCTTCCCGGGCAGCGTAAACTTGAAGTGTTGTCTCTCTATCTTCCACGCTGGGATGTGGCAAGACCTCGAAGAGGATATTTCTCTTGTTGTTGGCCGTATTTGAGGAGGCTAGTTTGCTCAGAGCGTCGTCCTGGGCGTTTAGGTGCTGGGGGATCTGCTCTACTTGAACTTCATCGAAGTCTTTTCGTAGTCTCCTTACCTCGGCTAAATATTTCACCATCAAAGGCTCTCGTGCCTCGAAACGGCCGGTCACCTGGCCTACGACCAGGGCGGAGTCACTGCGGATCCGGATCGTCTTCAGCCTCACTCCGGAGGCAATTCGTAGCCCAGCTAGCAAGGCCTCGTACTCCGCAGCGTTGTTTGAGGCCTTGGACCCGAGCTTCAAAGAATACTCCATCTCTTCCTCATTCGTGCATCGAATGATGAGGCTGGCATCACAGCCATCCTCGGTTGATGATCCATCGACGTAAAGGACCCAATCGGAGATGGAGTCGGGCCTCTCTTCGATCGAGGGTTGAGATCCGGAGATCGGCATCGACACTGCCTCCTTGCTGGGGATAGCGCATTCGACAATAAAATCGGTCAGGACTTGTGCTTTGATAGCCTGCCTTGGGCGGTACTTGATGTCAAATTGAGATAACTCCCACCTCCACTTCTCCAAGCGACCAGAAGACTCGGGGGAGGCGAGAATAGCCCCTAAAGGATGCTCGGTGAGAACGAGGATGGTGTGTGCCTGGAAGTAGTGTCGTAGTTTCCTCGAGGTCATGATGAGCGCCAAGACGATCTTTTCTATGGCCGGGTACCTTGTTTCCGCGTCTTTAAAGACGCGGCTTACGTAGTATACCGGCTTTTGGACTCTTTCAACATCTGGGACAAGCATTGAGCTGGCAGCCTGACCGGACACCGCTAGATACAGTGATAGCTCATCCCCCTCGGTTGGTCGGGTGAGCAGTAGGGGAGTCGCCAGGTGTACTTTCAGTTGCTCGAAAGCAATCCGACACTCCTCCAACTATTCGAAACTTAGGATTTTCCTCAGGGCTTTGAAGAATGGGAGGCACTTTTCCCTGGACATTGACATGAAGCGACTCAGAGCGGCTACTTTCCCCGTGAGCCGCGTGATTTCGATGTTGGTCTTTGGCGCGGCCATGTTGAGGATGGCACTGATTTTCTCCGGGTTAGCCTCGATTCCTCAGTGGGTAACCATGAATTCGAGGAACTTCCCACTAGTGACCCCGAACGCGCACTTGGTGGGATTCAGCTTCATTTTGTATTTGCGGAGGATGTCGAAAGTCTCGCCAAGATCTTTGGTATGCTCATCTGACGAGGTCGATTTAACGAGCATGTCGTTGACGTAGAACTCCATGTTCCTCCCGATTTGTGGTTTGAACATCCTGTTGACCAAGCGTTGGTATGTAGCCCTGGCATTTTTGAGGCCAAAGGGCATCACTTTATAGCAGTATACCCCCCGGTCCGTTGTGAATGCGGTGAGCTCTTCGTCTGCCGGATTCATACGGATCTGGTTGTAGCCGGAGAAAGCATCCATGAAGCTGGGTAACTTGTGGCATGCCGAACTGTCGATGAGTTGATCTATCTGAGGGAGGGGATAGTTGTCTTTCGGGCAGGCCTTATTGAGGTCAGTGAAGTCGACGCAAATGCGCCACTTCCCACTTGCCTCTTTAACCATTACCATATTCGCCAGCCATTCTGAGTAGGCCACGTTTCGAATGAAGTTGGCTGCGACCAACCTGTCAACTTCTTCCTCGATCACCTTTTGTTTGATCGGAGCGAAACTTCATTTCTTCTGCCTGACGGGTCGGACCGTCGGGTCGATCCCGGGCATGTCAGCGGGCGCCCAAGCGATCACGTCCGAGTTTCCTCTAAGGAAGCGGACCATGTCGTCACGCCGGGCCCCCGTTAAGAGTGACCCGATTTGGACGGTTCGTTCATTGTCCCCTTCGACGAAGGGGACCTCTGTTAGCGGCTCTACTGGGGCCCCTCAGATTTCTTTTTGCTCGTCCCGAGTATCCAAGGACCCCCGGAAATCACCCGTGCTTTCAGGGCCGTCGCTTCGTTCCTCGGACATAGATGTCGCTGTGAAGCAAATCTTTGCTGTTTGCTGGTTTCCGTATACCCGACCTATGCAGCCTTGGTCGAGTGGAAACTTGATCGCGATGTGGTAGGTCGAGATCTGGGCCCGAAGGGAGTTTAGCGTCGGGCGTCCCAAGAGGATATTGTAGGTCGATAGAATTCTAGCGACGATGAACTCCACTGGTACGGTTCGAGTATGGCCCGCCTCCCTGATGTTAAGTAGGAGGGTGACCACTCCTTCTGTCAGGATGGAGTGGTTAGTAAACCCTGAAAGAATATGAGCGGTCGGCCTCAGGTCCGACGGGTCAAGCCCCATACGTAAAAAGCATTCGTAGAAAAGGATGTCTGTCGAGCTCCCCGAGTCGACCAGTATCCTTTGAACCTCATAGCAGTGGACCCGTGCTGCAATCACCAGGGGGTCGTTGTGAGGCAAGGATACCCCGTGGAGGTCCTCGTCAGTGAAGGTGATAGGCTCGGCTGCTTTGCTCTTCTTCCGGGGCTGGCTGCTAGTCCCATCGACCGGCAGGAGGAGTCGAATCTCGCCGGCTCCAGGCGCACTCCCTGTTGACACGACCATGATTTGGCCAATTGTCAGCTCACCGGGAGGGGATGGTTCTCTTTCTCCCGGTCGTCTTGTCGCTTTTCCCGCAAGTACTTTGCTAAGTGCCCCGAGCGAATTAACTCCTCGATGTAGTAGCGGAGCTGTTTGCAGTTCTCGGTGGGGTGTCTCTGCGACCTATGGAAGGCGCAATAAGGGCCTCGTGCCCGTTTGGCCTCCCTATTGGTGACCGGAGGGAGTTTGAAAAATTGCTCGCCCTTTGCCTCCTCCAACAGCTCTGTCTGGGAGATGTTGAGCGGGGTATACTCCTGGAACTTCGGGAGTATGGCTTTGGCCGGTCAATCTTCTTCTTCTCTTCTCTACCCCTCTTCTTTTGATCGGTCTGGTCGCTCCGGGGTAGGTTCGCATTTACTTCGGACTCGAGCTGGATTTCTGCTCGGTTCAGACCTTTACCACGGCCATGGTCTTAGGTTGCGCTAATGCAAAGGAGCAGAGCCACTCCTTGTGCCTAAGACCCGACCTAAGGGCCGTGATGAAAGTCTCGTCTCGGTGCTATGGGACCTCAAGAAGAGCGTTGTAGAAGTGGGTGACGTATCCTTTAAAGGATTCCTTGTCCCCGCTCTTTATAGTGAAGAGGTAATCGACGGTCCGCTTCTGCCGTCTGTTCTCGACGAAATGCCTAAGGAATTGGGCGGTCAACTCATCGAAGGTAGAGATGGAGTGTGGCGTGAGTCCTCGGAACCAATCTCGTCCGGCACGGATGAGATTGGCGGGGAACGCTCGGCATTGGGCGGCGTCAGAGTTGTCCTGGAAGCTCATCCCCGCTGTGAACGCGTCTAGGTGGTCTTTTGGGTCGGACTTTTCGTCGAAGAGGGCCACCTTTGGAGGTTTGTTTCTGGAGGAAACGCGGACTGCGAGCAGTTCTTCAGTGAAGGGCTTCATAAGCGAGTCGGCGACATACCTGGCTCCCTCGTTTGAAGGACGACTCTCTCGATGTATAGCTTCGATCTTCTTTTCGAGGGCATCGAGGCGGTCGTGGTATCCCGAGGATTTGGCGTACTCGGAGTTATGGCCCCTCCTGATGGCGGTCTGCGCCTGGCCGCGGTTCTGGTTCCGTTCTATGAGGTTCCTCAGGTTCCCTCGCGAGGTCGTCCTTGAGCCACCGTGGTGAGTGCCGTCTTCGCGACCCTGTCGAGGGAGAGGGTGCCGGCTATGCCTGGGAGCAGGCAAGCTGACCGATACCTCCTCAAGAGGGACAGGAGCGCGATGGGCCTTGGGGCGGGGTGCTCTTGCGTGAGACCTCGGCGTGGAGCCGTGAGGTGCCCAGCGGGTCATTGAATTGATCGCCATGTAGGATCTGTGGCCGCCGGAAATAGCGAGGCGATGTTCCGTCGTGCCAGCGTAGGCAGCGTCGTCCCCCCTCTGCGGAGGTCATGGTCCTGAGGTGTGGGAACGGCAACCTGGGTGGCTTGTCCAGCTGTCTGGACACAGACAAGGGCATCCACGATCGACGCAAGCCTGCGATCCATGCAGAAAAGGCGTGAACGACGTTCGGGGGAGGAGAGGATCCGTCCGCACTTCCGTTGTGGGGAGGACAGCGGCTAGTGCTGGGATCGTCACGATGATCACTCACCATCAGCTTGAGATCGGAAGATCAACTTTCGATGGATGGAACTTTTTCATTCCACAGACGGCGCCAACTGATGGAGCTCTGGATCTCCTTCAGATGTTGTCTTCCGACGATCTGCCGACAACGCTGGCGAACGGCTGAGATTAGGTTTAAGAGCTGTCTCCTAAGGCGTGTGGATCTCAATGGGTTTGGTTTGGTGAGAAGCCGAGCTACCTGCAAAGAAGTTCCGGGGTGGTTGTATCACCGTAGACCCTCCGACGATCAAGTTAGTCGAGGTATTTGGGCAGAGTAACGGCCTATTGGATAAGAATTGTCTTACCTGAGTCGTCTCAGAGGGGTTTATATAGAGGCAGCCATGGGCTAGCGGGCACGAGATTCTCGCCAGCCGTTACGCCCCTAGCGTTGCGCCCGTGAGAATGGCGGGTCCCCCATTAATGACGGGATATGCTCGTTAATGGGGGATGCGACGGCGTGGAACGCGGGATCGTGGGGCGGCGGATATCTCGCGTTTAGCGAGATTCGCGGAGCCGTGGCGGAAACGCCTGTGATTTGCGTTCTGAGTCGCCCAATATAACCGAGGAATCTTAGCTCGGCGGGGGCTCGGAGTTGAGCGGGAGGCCGAGGAAATTCGGTGCTGTGATAGCTCGGAGACGAGCTGGGAGGGCTGAGGAAGCTCAGCGTGCAGGATGGCTCGGAGGTGAGCCGTTGGTCGTCTACAGGACTCTTTATGGAATTCTCGAAGGTCGGGTCCAAACAGCGGGAAGATAGCCCGGGAAACACCCCCAATGTGCAATCCTCGTCCTGTTTCTGTGTGCATCGGGACACGTCTTCTGCCACGTGTCATAATCTGGGGAGCTCGCACTTAAGAGCATCATCATAATGAAAGAACTTTAAAATCTTATCATTTAAAATTGGAACTTTACGTAAATATTTAAAATGGGCCATCTTTTATTTATCTTAATAACAATTAAAAAAATTGCCCTATAGCTTAATGTAAGGAAATACTGGAGGTAATCAGATAAAAGCCGAACTTTAGCTTTCATAAATAATGAAAATTTTCCTCTGTAGATTTCACCTCATTCTGGGACTTGTTTAAAGAAAAGCTCACAATGGCGTGGGCATCTTACATGAAGAAGAGATTGAGTTGGCACCTGCAGGGGCCTTCATGAGCAGGTATTCATAGCAACCTGCGGAATGCGTCATGTCTCTCACCAATGTACTCTACTTCAGAATTACCTGCTGTAACAACAGGATCATCCTGAGTGGATCGAGATGCACTCCGGTTTAGCCAGAGTCGCTTAGCTGGCCTACGGCGACGGCCTTTTCTACTGCATAGACGTGGCGGGCGAGTTCTCCTTAGGTGACCTGCGAGGAAAATTTAACCACATCCAGCCTCTCAGGATGCCGTACGATATGCACTTGCTGGTTTGGGATGGACACCTCCTCGTTCTTGATAATATGGGCACGTCACAGGAACGGTTTGCTCTCTTCAAGTTAGATCAAAGCAGTGAATCGCTGCGATAGTGGAGGCTGGAGATGATCAAGGACCTAAGCATGTTCGTAATCGCCGGCGCTGCGAACCTTGAGATCATCGGAAGCGACGCCACAGGCTGCCAAGGGAACACGATCTACTCCTCTTCGTCGTTCGCAGGTCAATTGTACTCCTTGAAGAGTGCTTTTTGTGCACGGCATCGGAGACACATGATTACAAAGTCCCCGATTGCATGAAACCGGACCTGGGGATGAGGAGGTGCATATGATACATAGCCTGTGGCCATGTTAAGAAGAGCGTTATAGAAACGGGTGACGTATCCTTTAAAGGATTCCTTGTCCCCACTCTTTATAGTGAAGAGGAAATCGACGGTCCGCTTCTGCTGCATGTTCCCGACCAGCTCATCAAAGGTAGAGATGGAGCGTGGCGTGAGTCCTAGGAACCAATCTCGTCCGGTGCGGATGAGAGTGGCGGGGAACGCTCGGCATTAGGCAGTGTCAGAGTTGTCCTGGAAGCTCATCCCCGCCGTGAACGCATTTAGGTGGTCTTTCGGGTCGGACTTTCCGTCGAAAAGGGCCACCTTTGGAGGCTTGTTTCTGGAGTAGACGCGGACAGCGAGCAGTTCTTCAGTGAAGGGCTTCGTAAGAGAGTCGGCGGCATATCTGGCCCCCTCGTTTGAAGGATGACTCTCCCAATATATACCTTCAACCTTCTTTTCGAGGGCATCGAGGCGGTTGTGGTATCCCGAGAATTCGGCGTACTCAGAGTTATGGCCCCTCCCGCTGGCGGCCTGCGCCTGGCCACGGTTCCGGTTCCGTTTTATGAGGTTCCTCAGGTCCACTGGCGAGGTCGTCCTCGAGCCACCATGGTGAGTGCCGTCTGCGCACCCTGTCGAGGGAGAGGGTGCCGGCCATGCCTGGAAGCAGGTGCGCTGACCGACACCTTCTCGAGAAGGGCGGGAGCGCGATGGGCCTCGGGGCGGGGTGCTCTTGCGTGAGACCTCGGCGTGGAGCTGTGAGGTGCCCAGTGGGTCATTGAATTGGTCGCCACGGGCGAACTGTGGCCGCCGGAAATAGCGAGGTGCTGTTCTGTCATGCCAGCGTGGGCAGCGTCGTTCCCCTCTCTGCGGAGGTCACGGTCCCGAGGTGTGGGAACGGCGACCTGGATGGCTTGCCCAGATGTTTGGACACGGACAAGGGCATCCACGATGGACGCGAGCCTGTCGATCCGTGCAGACAGGACGTGAACGACGTTCGGGAGAGGAGAGGATCCGTCCGCGACTCCGTTGTCGGGAGGACGGCGGCTAGTGCTGGGATCGTCACGATGATCACTCGCCATCAGCTTGAGATCGGAAGATCAACTTTCGATGGGTGGAACTTTTTCTTCCCACAGACGGCGCCAACTGATGGAGCTCTGGATCTCCTTCGGATGTTGCCTTCCGACGATTTGCCGACAGCGCTGGCGAACGACTGAGATTGAGTTTGAGAGCTGTCTTCTAAGACGTGTGGATCTCAATGGGTTTGGTTTGATGAGAAGCCGAGCTACTTGCAAAGAAGTCACGGGGTGGTTGTACCACCGTGGACCCTCCGACGATCAAGTTAGTCGAGCGGGAGGCCAAGGAAGTTCGGTGCTGTGATAGCTCGGAGACGAGCTGGGAGGGCTGAGAAAACTCAGCGTGCAGGAGGGCTCAGAGGTGAGCCGTTGGTCGTCTACAGGACTCTTCATGGAATTCTCAAAGGTCGGGTCCAAGCAGCGGGAAGATAGCCCGGGGGACACCCCCATGTGCAGTTCTCGTCCTGTTTCTGTGTGTATCGGGAGACGTTTTCTGCCACGTGTCATAATCTAGGGAGCTCCCACTTACGAGCATCATCAGAAGGAAAGAACTTTAAAATCTTATCATTTAAAATTGGAACTTTATCGTAAATATTTAAAATGGGCTGTCTTTTATTTATCTTAATAACAATTAAAAAAAATTGCCCTATAGCTTGTAATGAAATACCGGAGGTAATCAGATAAAAGCCGAACTTTAGCTTTCATAAATAATGAAAATTTTCCTCTATAGATTTCACCTCATTCTGGGACTTGTTTAAAGAAAAGCTCACAATGGCGTGGGCATCTTGCAAGAAGAAGAGATTGAGATTGGCAGCTGCAGGGGGCCTTCATGAGCCGGTATTCATAGCAACCCGCGGAATGCGTCATGTCTCTCACCAATGTACTCTACGTCAGAATTACCTGCTGCAACAACAGGATCATCCTGAGTGGATCGAGATGCACTCCGGTTTAGCCGGAGTCGCTTAGCTGGCCTATGGCGACGGCCTTTTTCTACTGCATAGACGTGGCGGGCGAGTTCTCCTTAGGGGACCTGCGAGGAAAATTTAACCACATCCAGCCTCTCGGGATGCGGTACGATATGCACTTGCTGGTTTGGGACGGACACCTCCTCGTTCTTGATAATATGGGCACGTCACAGGAACGGTTTGCTCTCTTCAAGTTAGATCAAAGCAGTGAATCGCTGCGGTAGCGGAGGCTGAAGATGATCAGGGACCTAAGCATGTTCGTAATCGCCGGCGCTGCGAACCTTGAGATCATCGGAAGGAACGCCACAGGTTGCCAAGGGAACACGATCTACTCCTCTTCATTGTTCGCAGGTCAATTCTACTCCTTGAAGAGTGCTTTTCGTGCATGGCATCGGAGACGCATGATTACAAAGTTCCCGATTGCATGAAACCGGACCTGGGCATGAGGAGGTGCATATGGTACACAGCCTGTGGCTATGTTAAGATCGTCCGTGTGCCAATTTGTTCAAGCCTAAGGGCAATTTTCTAGTATATATGTGTGTGCGAAAGAAAGTAGATCTCTTAACCCTTAACACAACGTCTAATTTTTGGTGGGTGCAAGGATACACAATTATTATATTTTAGATCGCAACAATAATGAATAGGGTTAATACAGATGCATTGAAAGTGCATGTTCCAAGTTATAGTACGTACAAACCATGCATGTATACGTACGGCATGATATCATCTATATATGCCTATCGACACCTCAAAGATTCAAATATAAAGATTCAAACGACATGATAAAAGACAAATTAAATGGAGAGATATGACAGGTAGATATATGCTACGTGGTCCTACTGGACAAATAATTATTTTTCAGAGCTAGGCAATCTAGCTACATGAATATATAAATATAGTGAATTAAGTCAATATTATAATTGAATGCAAAAAGTCTACTATGATATCCACGTCTTCGGCTTCATCTCCTTCACCAGTACTCTCCCATACATATATATCTCTGATTCAATGAGCATGCATGCAGTGAGCATCAAATCTCCTCAACTATTTAGTTAGCCTTTTGATTTAATTCCTTAAGGGGGGAATATTTGAAACATCACCACCTAAGGTTAGGTGATTCCGTGATTGCTTTCTCTTTTCCTTTGAAGAGATAATGTTCACAGAAATGTGATCAGTAAATTTTCACAATAAGACCAAAGGCGTATATTATAAAAGATTTGTTCTTTTTGTCCGGACATGCACACTGAGAGGGAATGAAGATCCATCCATTGGGTAGGGAGGCACATGCGGCCTCTGAAATATCGAGAAAAAATAGCTTAGTATTGATTGCAATTGTATTCACACTGCAGGAATCTCTAGGATATTTCAACGCATTGTAAGCATCGAAATAACCTTATTTCGACGGAACCCCCAAAATTGCGATAAAAGACCGTCGTCGCAGCAAAATACATCGTTGTAGGATTATTTCGACGCATATCACGCGTCGAAATAAATTAATCAATTTCAACGCATCAAACGTGTCCAAATAAATCTTATTTTACACGAAAAAAATTACTTAAAAGAATATAGTTTTATGTGCCATAACAAGTAGACACGCCATCATTGTTTAGAGGGATGTCTTTTCACGTGCTTTCCACACCGCTCCTTTGGTATTGTCTTTTCACGTGCTTTCCACATCTCTCCTTTGGTATCATATGGTATCATATGAAGGACAATTTTCTCAGATAATCTCCTTTTAACATCTAATTATGAGCTAACTCCTTCTTGCCCACATAAGCACATGGCAGCCACGCTGGCAAGAATTTTTGGTCCATTTCGAAATAAATCTTATTTTACACGAAAAAATTACTTAAAATAATATATTAAATAATTTTTTACTCTGTTTCAACGCGTCATGTGCGTCGAAACAGAGTTTATTTCGACGGCTAATTCCCATCGAAATAGATATGAATTGCAGAAAAAAATAATAAAAAAACATAAAATCCTGGAATTTCAATTACATTCAAATATCGATTACATTCAAATATCGATTACAATCCAATTTCGATTCAAATATCGATTACAATTCAATATCCATTACATTCCAATATCAATTAAAATCCAAATATCAATTCAAATATCGATCATCATCCAAATATCAAGTACAATCAAATATACATTCCAATACAATCCTAAAACCATATATTTACAACAGTGGAGAATGAAATCACGAGGGAGGACGATCAATCGATCACGAGAGAGGCGCACCTGCCGCTCTGGGGTAAGGCCCATACGATTAAAAGTTTAAAATACATAATTTAGTACATATGTTATTTATATATTTATATATTATTAAATTAGTGTTATCAAACTTACCGAAGGTACCGGCATCCCTCGTTCGACGTTCATGGTGATAAGATTAAACCTCTGCTCGACTGTCCAGACAGTAAATTGATCGGCAACGAGAGCGAGAGCGAGAGCAGGAGTCGATCGGAGTGAAGAACTGCCGGTATCCAGCGTCCACTTCTGGGGAGATCCATGAAACATAGGGGTCCCGATCCTCGCACGCGACGTCTTCGATGCCATGTCGTTTGCCGATGATACCTAAGAGGTGGATATCCATCCGGCTGGAAAGAAGCGTTGTACTGGCGAGGAGAGATCTTGGAGGACACACATTAGACTCTCTCGTGATAATCCGGTTGATACGATGCGAAAGCCCTATTTGCAGCGTAAAACCCCTTCCCGTCATCAACCGGGTATCCCTGCTCCCTCACCATCTCCTCGATTAACCGATCTCTTTCGGTAGCCATTGCCATCTGTTTGGATAAGAAACATATTATTGTCATTCTAACAGCTACACAATAATTATTCCGAAATAATTAAGAAACACAAGATTAGTGGAGCCTTACATAGTTCACATGTGCAATCGTCCCGTGCAAATCTGTCCCTGAAGACTTCGATCCAATCAAGATACTCTCTATCACGGCTTTTTTACTGCATATTATATTTAGAAAATTAACACGTAAATTTCTATGATGTTTTTTGAACGTATTAATATTAAATATTGTTTGTTGATATTTACGTGTTCGATGAAAACCTGTTGGGAACTCTTACTCCCTTTCATGTAAACATCTTGCAACTGAGCGCGAGATGTTTTGCTTCGTTCGCTCATATTTTGCAGTTACATCAAATGTTGCTTATTGAGTTGCTACAAAAGATTAAAAAAGTATCGAACTGTGCCTGCAGAACAGGATAATTCATCATCGTATGGATAGACGTATTTAAACAAATCAAAATAAAGTTCAGTATTGAATTGTATAAAATAATTTCACCATCATCTCTTATACAACAACGTTCTTCTTTTCCCTCAACTCTGAGCAATCCCAGTCTAGGGCATCCATTCGCCATCTTCGTCTTCTATGACATGAGACATGCGTTTCTCGCTGTTCACGATAGATGACATCATCTTCTTCACGTCTTTGCAGCTTTTATGAACAGTGCCCCTTGTATGAAAGGTATACAATCGGATTGTCGAGCCCATGTATCATCCCCCTCCAGATATCAATTGCCCAGGTAGGTCCTCTTACATCCTATCCCCGTTTCTTGGAGGACTCTCCCTCGTCTCCGGTATCCCGATCGATCCTGCAATCATAATCGGATATATTTAAAACAACTTCACGGCATATAGTTCAATATATTAGAGAACAAAATAATAGTGAAAATTAATGCGGAAAAGAATATCATACAGGAGAAACAAATGCTGAAAAGTAGATGAAATATAGGACATATCATACAGGAGAAACAAATACATAAGTTTCACATTACGTAAATTATGAATATCATACAAGAGCGAGTTAAATATCAAGATTATATCGAAATGGTTTATAGAATAACGGAAATCAATAATATAATTACGACGCGTCAGTTCTTAGATTTCTGGTTCTACAACCGTCGATGGCTCATCAAAAACTATTTCTGGCTATATGTCCGTCCTTAATAAACTGTTGTTGTCGAATTCGAGAAGAATACCATCAGTTTGTATAACTGGGGTTGTAAGACAACTAATCTCGCTCACATCACTTGCACCAATGTTGTATTAGTTACGTAGATTCGTCATAATAGCAACATCCCACTGGGTATCCCTAAGGTCTGCGACATAACCACATTGACAGGCTTGGCCGACGAGAATACAAGGCTCTTCACCAAAAGAGATTTTCAATGAATTGAGTAAAAGTAGAACACTTTCAACTTTGAACCAAGTCTGTTGAACATGGATATCGTACCACAAGCATTTAAACAGGACAACCGTTTGTTTTTGAGAACGCATCGGGGCTATATTTTTCAGCACTCCGTAAAAGTCCAGTTTTCCCGTGGTTGGATTTGAATATCTAGAAGATGAATATCCAATAACGGTGAATGCCACACAGGCGCCATAATTTTGAAACTTTTTATTTTTATCTCGTTTTCTGGTATGAAATCTAAACCCGTTCACAACGTAACCGGAGAGGTACTCGTCTTGTTCATCTGGATTATATGCTAGCGCTTTTATGTCTTCTGTTACAAATCTAGCATTGGTAACTCTTTCAACGTATTAATGGAAAACATATTTAGTTGTGTGTGTGTGTATGTGTGTGTGTGTGTGTCATTCCCCGCTTCCCAAAATAAGTAAATACAGTACGTGATAAAACCAACCATACTACCTATGGCGAGGAAAGATTCTTCCATAGTCACATTACGGATGTCAATCAGTAATCAAGAATAATAAATTACTAAATCTATCTATCACATGTCCAATAGCCACAAAACAATAACTGGAAGAGATAGCGGAAGCAATAAAGATCTAAGAAATAACTAACAAGAATAAGAGCTATATCAATAAGGCGGTCCTCACTGATCGGCGATCCTGTCGAAGTACTCACGTGCTAAGTCAAGTATCTGGGCTATGCAAAACCCAACTATCAGCGCATCATAAATATCAATAATAATAGTAATGACCAGAACAAGATGCTATAAAGAAGATATGCGTATAAACAATAACCACAGGTGTTATAACAGTGAGCTACAAGTATATTACGAATATCCTAAAGTCTGTGTTTCTAGATTATCTATCCTAATGATATTTGAAATTAATTAATGGAATCGTCGATATAACTCAATTGTATCCCGTGCGTGCCTGAGACCACGGTTAAGACCTTCAGGGCTGAATCCGAGATGTGCCGGTAGGCAGTAAAAAAACGATATCATGTACTGTAACGACCCCAATATTACTATACCTTCGTGTTTTCTTTTTTTAGTAAAATATTGTATTTATTTATTCTTAGTATTTTTCCGTATATTTTGTTTTCTATTAAATATATTATTTTATTATTCCATCTATTTTTTCCAAACCCATTTCTTTAAACTAAATCTTAACCCATTTCAAATTAAACGCAAGACCTAACCCAGCCCATAACCCAAATACAATCTCATTTTCATTTTCTTTTATAAAACTATGAGCCCAAAAGCCCACTTTCTTTTCAAGTAACAAAATATATTTAATTCTAATTAAATATATGCATGAACAATTTTATAGTTCATTGGTTAATTCCTTACATTGTTATTTTATAGGTCACATGTTTAAATCCCCATTCTTACAACTATTTTTATCTATTTTTTTTAAACTCTCTCATAACCTACAAATGAGTCCTTTCATTTTCTTTAACTTCCAAATGAATGGACACCCTTTCAATTTCTTTTTTACTCCCAAAATGAATTCATAATAAATTTAAATTATTATGAAGAGTTTTTATCACTATTAAACTTATTTTAATATCTCTTTTAATACAGATAACACTCTCTTTTTCATCCTAACCTAGCATTTCTCTTTTCATCAATTCTAATTTTTTTCCTTTGGAAATTTGGAGAAGCATTAATTTTCTTAAGCCTTCGATGTCTCGATCAAGTCAAGGCTTTCTTCACCAATCGGCAATACGGTTGTTATACCATATTGAAAAACCCGTAAGTCCCTTCTCTCTCCCTCTCTTTATTCTCCTCTTGTCATATCCCGTGAACCCGCTATTCTCTTCATATCGTAATCCGTAAGAGATGATAGATATAAACACACACACACACACGTGTGTGTATATATATATATATATGGTTCTATATGATTTAATAATACCTTATTGTCTTTTGTTCAAATTAAAGTGTTTTCAATTCTTTGTTCATAACTATGAATGTTTATTATGAATTGTGAGAACATAAATTTCATGCCACAATATATCTACGATGTCTCATGGAATTTATTTGATTATTAAAAGAAAAAGAGAAGCTTGCATAAAAATACTAGTTAATTTTTTTTGCCGATTTTAGCATACATATCAATGCCTTTACCTTTAAAATAATTTTTTTTGAAATTAATTTTTACTTCTGAAAATTTCATGAAATTTAAGTATTATAGAATATATTTTTTTGTACACACTGTAAATTTTTTAAATCGAACCGCATAACGGTTTAGGAATTATATCGTTTTTATTCACTGTTCGTAAAACAGAAAACTGTAGGTATCGGTTAATTTCTAGAACACATAACATGGTATAACTATGTCCAAATTGAGCAAACTCAGATGTTTTGAATATCTACATCGAAAGATATAGATTTTCTTAATTTTAAGTTTTTACAGAAAACCGACGTAAAATATAGAAAAATGCGTTACAATATTAAGCGACGAATCTGAACAGAATTTGTCCTGATTCGCACACTGATTTTAAATATGACATAACTCGAACTTCCGATATTTGTTCATGACAAAATTTAGATATGTAGATGCACAATTGATAGAGATATAATTTCCTGTATATTAGATTACTTAGAAATGCATGAAACAACCCGATATAGGCTTTACAATATAACATATAGATGTTGTCCAGAAATCTGAATTTCTATTTTAAACGCTAATATTAAAATGATCATAACTAGAGTTTCAGAAATCCAAATCGTGCGAATCATAGTGTTTTGGATAATAATATCAAAAGACCTACAATTTTCTAATAATGATTGTAATTTGAAACCTGATGGAAATCAACTTAAACTGTGTTTTAAAAATATGCGATGGTGCTGGACGGATTCTGATATGTTCTGTGCGACAAAAAGAAAATGGGTATATGTCACCCAAACCGGTAGTCGTATTTAGGGGTGATTGGAACTCACGCGTGGATAATATTTATATCTATATTTCTGTTTATATTTTGAAATTGATTGACTTGATTGATTAGTCGTACACAACACTTCTTAACAACATTGTTTATGGTCGTTACTTGAGTAATATACTTGAACCATTTCATATTATTTGAACATCTATACCTTATTTATCTTGATCTTTAAATTGTTGTATGTACATGAAAACATAATTAGATATTATATGTTTAACATAATCCAATTAAATGCAAGACTTGACCTGACCCGAACCACGAATACAACTTGACATGAATACTTGAAACGTGACATGAATACTTGATCTTGACATGAACTCAATCTTGAAAACTTGATGTATTCATGGATTCGGGCAAGACTTGTAATTTTAGCTATAGATGAATATACACGGGATGTTGGGGTAGTTTGAGTTACGAGTCCAATGAAATCTCAAGAGTCCCATGCTAACAATCACGAATACAAGCAATCACGAATACTAACAATCATGAGGGTCCATGTTTTCTTGCTCTTGGATTATAGCCTGTTGAGTTTGGAATATTTCGACGATGGTCGAAATCCCATTACTAACTATCATGAGGGCCCGTGGTTCCTTATCCCTGGATTACAATCTGTTGAGTTCGAGATCACTCTTGAGATTTGGTTGATACTCACACGTTAAACTCACGTTAGTTATTTTTACCCTTTTAGAAACCTTTTAGGACACTTACATTCTCTTCATGTACACTATACCTACACTCCATGGGCATATTATATTTGTTTGCCATGCTGATATGGTTGATATACACATAACCATGCACGCTACTATACTGTTTACATGTTCATGATTTATATCCATGCTATATCATATATCACATTACACCTTACATTTCATTTATATACATCACGCCATCCTTTTGGGGACTTACCGAGCGTTAGTTCGCTGATGGGCATTCCACTCATCTTTCTTTCTTTCTTAGAATGTTCGTTAGGTGGCATTAAAACAGAGGAGATAGAAGCGGTCGAAGATGAGTACAACTAGTTCGCATCACAACCGCACGTTTAGTTTCATTCAGCTTTTCATTTCATTTCAGCTAATTTATGTATGCCTCCTTGTTAAGGCTTATCTTGTTATCGTATCTTGTACTCAGATATTTTGTCAATTGTGAATCTTGAATGTAATAAATCAAAATTGGATTTCATTCTTTTGTTTATTCTTGTAGCTTTATATTGGTTATAGATGCTTAGTGTATTTATTTCGAGAAATGGCCTTCTTGGAATAAATACGTCGTGGGCTTCGTCACGTACTTGCATCCGTCATTTGGGAAGCGGGACGCGACAGGTTTTCTTGGTGGCCCATACAGGTCAGTTCTGCATGAACATCGTAAGCAATATAATACAAGAATTATGAAATCTAATTATTACATTCGACTTTTCTTTTGAATACTAACACATTTCTTGAATACATCTTGAACTCCACCTTCGGCTTCCTTGAATACCATCTCTCAACTTTTGAATTCTTAACACTTGTTCATCATTTCTACTTATATCTCATAGGACTATTAGCTTAATTGGTTAGAGTATCGATCGATGGAGCTCGAAGACGATATCATCATTAGCTTTCCAGTACCTTGTTGCGACGTATTTCTTATCGGAATTTCGGGGACGAAATTATTTTTAAGGAGGGCAGACTGTAACGACTGCACATGATTTCCTACCCTTGAATTCCGACTGCACATGATTTCCTACCCTTGAATTCTTTTCTTGTTTTCCCCGATAATCGTGTCTCGACGTAAAGAAAATAAAACTGCGAACCATTCATCTCCGATTGATCTTGTTTTGTTAACCTTCTTAATTCCTTATTGTTTTCTTCCATTGATTCTGATAGTAGAATTTGAGTGATTTAAATGGATTTATATGATTATAACTATATACTCCAGTATAGTTACAATGCGGTACTCTACTTGAGTGGCTTAGAGTTCTGCCTTTGATTCTTTTTTCTCTTGATTTAGCTATATTCTATTGAGTATTCTTATTCTTGATTATCGAATCCTATCTTTTTTGTTAACTTATATATTTCCCTGATTTTTTAAATTCGATTTTTCATCTTTATCTTTGTACCCATCTTGAATTCAATCCCTAATTACTTTTCTTCTATTTGAGTGCATGCTTGTGGATTTCTTGTAAACTACTCTTAAATTATCCTGATAGTATTTTCTCGTCTTCCTGATTGTCTTATAGCGAATTACTTAGAATACCGATTGATGGAGCGTAACGAAGAAACACGACGACATAATCCTAATCTTGTTTTCTTACTCTGTTGCAACATCCTTCTTCAGTAATTTCGAGAACGAAATTATTTTAAGAAGGGTAGGATTTAACGATCCCAATATCACTATATCTTCATGTTTTCTTTCTTTAATAAAATATTGTATTTATTTATTCTTAGTATTTTTCCGTATATTTTGTTTTCTATTAAATATATTATTTTATTATTCTATCTATTTTTGATGGGGTTCCTAGCGCCCTAACCGTCGACAGCGGCCATTGCGGAACGAAAATTTTTGGTGCTTAAAAACTTTGGCGCTAGAAATAACTACCTAGAATCAAAACCAAACAAAAAACTAGCAAGCTACAAAGATGTTATCTACTGTGATAGAGTGTTATACCAAAAGATCTATGTCCTTCGGTCTTCTACCTTCTTCCTTGGCTCCTTGAGGTCTCCTTGATCGAGCTTGGCCGCTGGTCTTCCTCCGTCGAAGATGATCCATCCGAGGGATGTGGTTCATGGCTCTAGCTCCACACTAAAAATCCAGTGAAGCAACTAAGGATTCTAGGGATGTAGTGAGTTTTTCTAAGTGTATATCTATCTTTTTTCCACCCTTGATTCTCAACTCATGAGATGGTAGGATGGAAGATCATGAAGAAGGAGAAAGAGCTCAAGAAAGACTAGTGAGGAGAGATGAGGCAAATAG
The DNA here is from genome assembly GCA_030015575.1 of Agapanthus africanus. NCBI lineage: Eukaryota > Viridiplantae > Streptophyta > Magnoliopsida > Asparagales > Amaryllidaceae > Agapanthus > Agapanthus africanus. Next base: position 759,178,164 of record CM057340.1, read on the forward strand.
TGAGAATGTTTTTATCAAAAACATCCAAGTGTTCATCCAACATCCAAATGAGAGTTTGATATGAAGCATGGTTTTGTAAAAACCATTTTCCAAATAAAATAAAGCAACCATGCTTGAATAATGTTGACAAATGAATCAATTCATTTGTCAACACTATTCAAGTATGGTTTTCACCATTCTCTCTTCACTACCTTTACGCCTCATTTTCCATTTAAATTAATAAATAGATAAATTAAAATGAGTTGTCCACCTTCTAGAATGTTTTCCGTATAAATACAGAATATATTCAACTGTATATACAAACCCGTATTCGTATCAAAATACAAATACCTAAAGAGATAGAATAACACAAAGAACATAATACTAGAATATACATATAGAAATATATATACGTAAATTATTAAATCAATACCTGATTTAATAATCCGGCTCAATCCTAAGTCGGTTAGTATTATCAACCGTCCGATCGAAAGTCCGGATAACTAATACAATCATTTGATCGGAACCCTGCACGTATCAAAATACGGCTATTACACCATTTCGCCTGAACCAGGGAAACCGTCTGTGTGGGACTCTAAAGACTTGACAGTACGCCAGCCAGCAGTGAGTTACTGGATAAATCCATAACCACAAGCACATCAGCGGCACTAGCTGTATATAACGGCTACCCAGGTACCTGTCGAAAAGGAAAGCCGATGAGCAAACTCATCCGGATTCCTACTGAGCCTATCTGTGACAATCTTCGTACAATCTGGTCTCTTCGTCTAAGAGTATCACATATCAGGTTTAGGGGTGGGATAAAGTCAGACCCCTAATAACACGATATTTTGTGTCGATATGAAGCCCATCACCCACTGAGAAACTACTGATCCAAACCAGTAATTTTCATTTACCTTAGCCAAGGATTCCTGGTGATGGCCACCTGTGCACAGCGTGACATCAACCCCCAATACCGGGAGAGACGAATCCCCGACGATCCGCTCACTGCCTCCATATGGCTCGGGACTGTACCCAACTAAAACCTGTTTGCATGACTCCTTTGAGCCGTGGTAGGGTAGTAATAAAAGCACAGTGGGAACTCACACGAGACATATGACGATCTCAAATCGAAAGACTAACATGTACTCATGTCACCTGAGAAATGCTATCTGACAATAAGTATAATACATCTAGTATGTTCCCGGCGAGTCCGTCCAGTGTACTCATCCCTAGTGAGCACCTGTATACGATCTTAGGTGCGAAAGTCCAATAGCTGTAGGACCAACCATCACCTGTAATGCCATACAGATATGAGAATAAAGTCTGGTAAATACATACCTTGAAGTCAGAATCTAATTGGGAAAGCAGTTTTCAATTAACACCGCACAGTAAGATTGAAACATGAAAATGTTTCGAGGGGGTGGACGGGTATTCCTAGTAATGCATCTTCCACCATCCAGATTCATGACAGTATTTGCAATTTTTCTTGCCCTCACTCTAATCTCTTTATATGTCTTTACTTCCTACCTTCTGTATACTATACTTAGGCTAATTGGTTTTCTTCCTTTCCTACTTTTTGACACCTACCTAAGGTTTAGAAGAAGATTATCCAATAAGCGTAATAGGTGTACTCTCCTAATACTAGGAGCCCTCGCAACCTGAGAGAAGGTAAAGAGAAAAGAAAACCGAATAATCCTATTCAATTTCTCCAGAACTAGAAACTATTCTCGAACTGAAACAAGTTTCTTCGAGTTCGTATGTAACTATACGATGGTATACCCAAGCAATATGGATCTTCGTAGTGATACGGAGTGTTCTGGAGAAATGAAAAGGGGAAGTAGGAGTGACATGGATATATGCGGCTTCGTCATGAATGATAGTAGTCGCAATTTCCTTTGCTCTCACTCTAATCCTTTTATATGTCTTTACTTCTTACCTTCTGTACACCATACTTGAGCTAATTGGTTTTCTTCCTTCCCTACCTTTCGGCACATGCCTATAGTTTGGAAGAAGACTATCCAATAAGCGTAATTGGTGTGCTCTCCTAATACTAGGAGCTCTCGCAACCTGAGAGAAGGTAAAGAGAAAAGACAACAGAATAATCCTATTCAATTTCTCCAGAACCGGAATCCATCCTTGTATTGAAACAAGTTTTTTCGAGTTCGTATGTAACTATACGATGGCATACCCAAGCAATATGGATCTTCGTAGTGATACAGCATGTTCTGGAGAAATGCAAAAGGGGAAGTAGGTGCGGCAGGGATATATGTGACTTTTTCATGAACCATGACAATCCAAAAGCCAAACTGCTTAAGAAGGTTCGGTTAACTTGGTTTATGAGTTTTAGTTTAAGGTCAGGTCATGGTCGCTACCAAAGAGAGAGAGAGAGAAAAGAAACACTCAGCGTGCACTCTAACCTAGATTAGATTGGCTAATCACTTTATCTAATCAGGATGGCTCCCACTGTTTCCTCGAATTCTCATTCAAACCTTAAAAGGAGAACTAGATGGGATCATTAACACCTTAAAAGTTCGCTAACCGTTCAGCCAGGTTGATATTGGTACTCCGAGGGAGTTTTCCCGTGCTCTCGCATGGACCTAATTAAAATAAACCTCGTTTCCGCAGAGGCGTAACCCCGTTAACGCCTTTCTAGACACCTAATAGGTCAGCTAATTGTGAAGTGGAAAATATCTCCCAAGAGTAATCCTACTCATCAGTGGGATCATGATCCAACTATCATCGCTTGATAAACTAGATGGAAGTAATCACCACACTCCATAAGGTATGCAACGTTAGCAAGTTTCCTGTATATTCGAAACTCCCGATGTGGTTTTTTCCCCAAGCGTTTATGACCTTGACTTTGGCCAACAAATCATAACACACAAGTCAAGTTATACCCGTCATTATCCAGATTGATTTAGAACCACCCGTACAAACCCTTGACTTTGGTCAACAAGGCAATACGACCGCCCTAAACCAATGCATCCATCTATGCTATGGATAAGTAACATAAAGCTACCATTCACGATGCCTTGAATTTGGCCAACAAATATCGCATGAATACTATGTGCTATTTATCCGAAATGACGGAAGGCTAAGGATGGTTTTTGGCGAAGAAAAACGTGAACGTATTGAACTTGATATCGTTGAAGGAACCGAATAACTTTGAAAATGAGTGGTTTAGGCTCCGCTAAAACTGAGTAATCTACAGTATCATAAACTTTTACTCAAGAGGTCATTCCCCGTGAAGGGATTTAGGCTCTTGCCTCCTAGAATGAGGTGTTGGATATTCCTGAACGAACACCACTATGCTAAGCAAAAGAAACAACTATAGTTTTTTGAAATTTGTTCCAACAACATCTTTTAGGTTTATTTTTCCTTGCATTAATCAAAATTAATGCGGTCCCATCAATTAATCCCCATCACACCAGAAAAGAACGAAAATACAATGTATGTATATGCCATCCACATTCGCCATGGGGCCCCGTCATGCACCGTTAGGTTACTTAACTAACGGCAGAGCGGGGGCTGGACTCGCATTGGTGCAAAACATATACAACATCTACTAGTATATATATAACGTTCGTCCCAGGCATGATATAAGCAACATCAACGAAAAGCGATAAGCAACACAGAATACCGGATAATTTAGGAGCCCCGAGTTTCATTTGAGCCGCAAATAAAACTCGACGTTCCCCGGTCGTGTGGATAGCCCATGCAATGTATAATCTAGACCCCTACGAGTGCGGCAAGTTACCTGCCAATTCCAGAAGTGAGGCAACCTCAATCAACAAAGTGAATGGGCCATCTAGCACTTCATGGAATCCGGTAACATGAGCACCCCTCCGTGGGTCATCCTATACCCCTACGAGTGCGGTGAATAACCCGCCAATTCTAGAGTAAGGCCTCCTCCATCTCAACGCCATGAGATGGGGGCCCGTTTCCCTCTAGAATCCGGCTATTCGAGCACTCCTCCGCGAGGTAATCCTAGTACAGAAAAGAAAAACATATATACAAAGATGATATTGACCTCAACCCGGTCGTGCCCCAATAAAATAATATACAAACTGGTGGAAACGGCGGTCCACAAGTCGGACGCTCGTCCTGCAATAATGAATATACAAATAAATCTAAACTGTACAACTACCATTGCACTAGAGGCTATCCAACACGACAATCCAAACACGCCATCACAGATATCAACTTTACAGCAGTATAAGCAAGTATGTGCAATCCCGTCTAAATGACATATAGCAAATAGACGACTTTTGAAAAACACATACATCACAAATATCAACGGTGCAAAATTTCAAGTTTTGAAACTTTCCAAGTTTCCCCCAAAGCAAAGACAACACTAAATGAAATCTGGGGAAATAAAAAAAGACCAAAAACACCAATTTACAAAACCCAAGACACTGGATGAAAACGAGGTACATTGGTGAATAGTTAAAAGGCAGAATCAAGATTTTTTGGGTTTTGGCCGCCCAAATTGTAATGGAATTCCCTCGTTTTCATTGTGTGTCTCATACATGTCTAGAGTAAGTCTCTGCACTTGTTTAAAAAAATTTCAGAGATCAAAAAATTTTCAGAACAGAGAGTGGGTTTTGAAATCGGAATTTTTTGGTTTTGATACTAATGCATCGTCTACTACTAGTTTCTAATGTTTGGGTGGCTCTGATATCATGTTGGGGTTCCTAGTGCCCTGGCCGTTGACCGCGGCTGTTGCGGAACGAAAAATTTTTGTGTTTAAAAACTTTGGCTCTATTAACAACTACCTAGAATCGAAACCAAATATGAAACTAGCAAGCTACAAAGATATTATCTACTGTGATAGAGTGTTATGCCAAAAGATCCATATCCTTCGGTCTTCTACTTTCTTCCTTAGCTCCTTGAGATCTCCTTGATCGAGCTTGGCCGCCGGTCTTCCTCCATCAAAGATGATCCACCCGAGAGATGTGGTTCATGGCTCTAGCTCCACACTAAAAATCTAGTGAAACAATTAGGAACTCTAGGTTGCTAATCTAGAGTGTCTAGAGATGTAGTGAGTTATTCTAAGTGTATATATATCTCTTTTCCACCCTTGATTCTCAACTCATGAGATGGTAGGATGGAAGTTCATGAAGAAGGAGGAGGAGCTCAAGAAAGGCTAGGAGGAGAGATGATGCAAATGGTGATAATGTTTTTATCAAAAACAACCAAGTGTTCATTCATCATCCAAATGAGAGTATGATATGAAGCATGGTTTTGTAAAAACCATTTTCTAAATATAATAAAGCAACCATGCTTGAATAGTATTGACAAATGAATCAATTCATTTGTCAACGCTATTCAAGCATGGTTCTCACCATTCTTTCTTCACTACCTTTACATCCCATTTTCCATTTAAATTAATAAATGGATAAACTAAAATGAGGTATCCACCTTTTAAAATGTTTTCTGTATAAATACGGAAAACACTCAACTGTATATACATACCCGTATTCATATCAAAATATGAATACCTAAAGAGATAGATTAACACAAAGAACATAATACTAGAATATACATATCAAAATATATATACGTAAATTATTAAATCAATACCTGATTTAATAATCCGGCTCAATTCTAAGCCGGCTAGTATTATCAACTATTCGATCGAAAGTCCGGGTAACTAGTACAGTCATTCGATCGAAACCCTGGACGTATCAAAATACGGCTACTACACCATTTCACTTGAACTAGGGAAACCCTCTGTGTGGGACTCTAAAGACTTGACAGTATGCCAGCAGTGAGTTACTGGATAAATCCATAACCACAAGCACGTCAGTGGCACTAGCTGTACGTAACGGCTACCCAGGTACCTGTCGAAAAGGAAGACTGACGGGCAAACTCATCCGGATCCCCACTGAGCCTATCAGTGACAATCTCCATACATTCCGGTCTCTTCATCTAAGAGTATCGCATATCGGGTCTAGGGGGTGGATAAAGTCGGACCTCTGATAACACGATATTTTATGTCGGTGTGAAGCACATCACCCACTGAGAAACTACTGATCCAAATCAGTAATTCTTATCTATCTTAGCCAAGGATTTCTGGTGATGGCCACCCTGCATAGCGCGACATCAACCCCTAATACCGGGAGAGACGAATCCCCGACGATCCACTCACTGCCTCCATATGGCTTGGAACTGTACCCAACTAAAACCTGTTTGCATGACTCCTTTGAGTCGTGGTAGGATAGTAATAAAGGCACAGTGGGAACTCACACGAGACAAATGACGATCTCAGATCGAAGGACTGACATGTACTCATGTAACATGAGAACTGCTATCTGACAATAGCTATAATACTATCTAGTATGTTCCCGGCGAGTCCGTCCAGTGTACTCATCCCTAGTGAGCATCTGTATACGATTTTAGGTGCGAAAGACCAATGGCTGTGGGACCAACCACCGCCTCTCGTCGGGGTCTAGAAATGTATACACCAGTCTACTCCGGAATATCAATGCTCAGTCTCGATACTCTCACGACTAGGGACATTTAAGGATGTGCTTATGGACTACCCAGCCCCCACATGTATGATTGTCATCATAACGCTGGTAGTCAAGCAAGAATCCTATAGGCTCTACCAATATGTATTAGTAATCTGTAATTGATTTGTCTCAAAAACTATCTATTAACCGCAATCAAGAACGGCGTCGCAAGAAGCTAGCCGGTGAGTACGGGTCGGTCCACAGGGATTTTGTGAATCTCCTAATCGCGCTAACGAGTTAATTCCGAAGGGTGTTCGGATTAATTATTAAATCTAAAAACCTAATTATTCTATACTACGATATCTAGATCTATTCTTGCTAGGGTTAGGTTTAGGGATGGTTTGGAAATGCAGGTAAATCTCAACGCTTTCTATACCCAAATGAAGATCTATGAGGAGTTATGGTAATTATCAATAAAGGGGATTAGATCCATTCGGGAAGGTGTTCCTTCCTCTAGGTTCTTGTCCTTCCTTTAGAGATCCTTACCCTAACCTCCATGGAAAACGCGCGCAACCGGGCTTTTATACTACGGTGTCACCGCTACCTCGAGGGGTAGGATGCCGTAGGGCGCGGTGTGTGTGTGTATGCATGGAGTCCTATTAAAAATATATTATGGGTAAGAAAGGGATGAGAGATCTCATCTCTCAAAATCCTTCCCCAAAGCTAACTCTAAGCAATTTATCTACGGCAAGAAATTAAATCTACCTAGGGCAAAGAATTGAAATCTAAACTAGAGCAAGGAATTAAATCTACTTACAGATGCATCTCTCCAATCATCAATGCAGGTTTGTCAGATCTGAATCCATGAATTGAAAAGAAACACCGATGCTCTCCATAAAGAGATCTGAATTTTTTATTAAAAGGAGGCATAAGAAATTACAATCTTTAGAGTTCCTATTTATAGAGGATAGGAAACCCTAGGTTACATTTGATCCGCATGTCTAAATTTACAAAAATAGCCATAAGTCAACTTTTCAGCGCCGCTAAAAGAACTTAGTAAAAAATCATGAAGCCTGGGCATTGGATGGCCGCGGAACCGCGGCATTGGTGGGCTTGGGCCGCGGTTCCGCGGCCCAATAGTCGACTTGGAGAGTGAGTTTTTCTGTGCTTTTTCTCTGCTGTGTGGGCTTCTCCTTTATTTGGTTCTTTTATCAATTGGGCTTCTATATTGGATCTAGATTTCCAGTAAACATTGTAGTGGACTTCTACCCGTTCGCTTTGAGTCGATGTCTTGAATCTTGCTTTGTGAATTATTCCTTATATAGGCCTGATCAAGAGTCTTCTGTTTATTGGTTAAAGTCCACTTTTTCATCGTCTTTACATCGTTTTCACTGTTTTCTGTCCAAGAACCTGTAACCTGTAATATGTAGCAGACATGTGTCAAAAGCACCTGTTTATTTATAAAAAGAATAAGAATGGAGAATATAATAATGCAATGTTATGGTGTGAACAAATACCCCCAAACTTATCTTTTGCTCGTCCTCGAGCAAACTTATTTTTATTCACTAAAATCCTAACCACACTTTCGCAGGGAAACGCGATTGCACTGAGCTCGTGCAACAAGCCGTTAAATCTCTAGGTGTCCCTAGTAGGAGGAGTGTTGTCTCCTGAGTGTTTTCAGCGGATACTACCTACAAAATCCTATCAATTTGGCCTTTTCGAATTTAATTCTCCAATTAGGTTTTCTAACAAGGAATTCTATTATCGTCGACTCGTAAATTATCCACCCACATTCTTCACACTTCCTCATCATTTAACTTAAGATTATACATGTTCTATAGACTTACTTAGCTTTCGGCATCTCTTAAGTTTTCCTTCTAGGGTTCCATCTCCACTTAGGAATTTGTATCAACTCTTACTAAAGATACAAGTTTTATTCTTCACTCCTTTCTCTCATCTAAACTCCAATCACATACCCCTACGTGTGTGTATAAATCACCCCTACACTTGGAAATTCAAATCAAGCAATCGTACTCTTGTCCGTTGTCTAAAGCATTTCTTAATTGGTTAATTTTTTTAAATGAATTTTGCTTACACATCGTTCATGCGACCGTTAATACTTCTTGAGATACCAACAACTGATTACAAGATGTGTTTGCACATTAAAGCGTAATTCCTAGTCTTGCAACACCCAAGGCTTTAGCAGTGACTCCCAAACCAGTTGGTCTAAGGCACTAGGTGATGAAGCACCCTCGCTAAATATTTTTCTATTTTTGCAACCTTAAGTAATCACAAAAACCAGTGTTCATTTTTTTTCTTTATTCACTTTTTTTTCTTTTATTTTCGTTGTACTAAGGACTTTAGACAAGAGCATTTCAAGGTCTCTTCTACTATTCCAAGTTTCAAGGTGCGTGATTGTGCAATTTGTAGGGTATACATTTTCAGAATCTAGACTTAAGCGATGAACTATTTTTCAAACTTATACTCTAATAAGAACATCAATACTTTTCCTTTGTTTCGACTTAGCCCAAGAAGTGAATCCGAAAATTGCCTATTTCTAAATAAACTACAAAGGCATATACTTTCTACCGTTAAACTTTAAAGAAGGTTATCTTTAGGGTTTTTAATTTACTAAGTCTAAGATCTAGTTGTTCCTAGCTAGTTAACCTATCTGTCAAACTCAAGTCAATTAGCCAAAATTGAATACATTAATTTTTATAATTTTTGAAATTTTTCAAATTTTTATGGGTTTTCAAATAAGTATGCAAATGCAAAAGTATGTACAAATGAATGCGAAGGAAGAAGACGTATCGAGCATACCCCCAAACTTGAACGTGACAGTGTCCTCACTGTCATGCTAAACCACGAGGGTCAAAAAGGCCGGTACTCCCCTGTTTATTTATTTATAATTTTTTTTATATTTTTAATGTTTTGAATTTTTTTAAAATTTTTTTTTATAGAAAAAGAAAACCAAAATATATACATATATACAAGAAGGTTCCTCCCAAACTTAAGCTTGGCCTTACACAAGCCAAAGGTTAGCACCAACCATTCAAAAATTTTATCGTGGTAATGGCCGAGTTGGTGAAATAATGGGGTGTGGCGGAAAGAAATGAGAAACACGCGAGACCGTGTGGGAAGAAGAATGGTAGAATATGGTCTCGGTGGGGGAGAAGAATGGCGGAAAGGAGAAAGAAGGGTCGTGCGATCTTGAGGGTGTAAATCGAGTGAATAAATTAGCGCAATTTGTGATGACCGATGTGTTAAAAGCGATTGCGCTAACCTATCAACTCGTCGAAAGATGGGGTCAAATCCCTCAAGATTCGCAAGAAAGCATGGGTACTCCAAACTTGGTATAGGAGATGAAAGCGTAACGGTCTCTTGTACGGTCGGAACAACAGGAAGGACGAAAGGGAGTGAATTAGGGATAGTGTCATTCTCACCGTAGTAAACTATCTCGAACTTGAAAGATTCCATTAATGGTTCGAAACTACTGTAAGAAACCGAGTTTGATGGTTCAATTAACTCATCTGAAAATGTAAAGGACTCAAACTCGGGCGGTGAGTCATCAACATCGTCCGAAAAAGTGAAACACTCGTAAGTGTTATCGGCTGTGACAACTGTGTCAGATTCAAAGGAAAATTTTTCAAGCTCACAGTCTTCAAGTGTGGTCGGAACGATGGAAAGGAAGGAGGGTGATTTAACAGTCAAAGGTTCAGGAGGCTGAATTAGAGAATCAGACACATCAAACAAAAATGATTCAACCTCAATATTATCCTCGAAACTCTCCTCAAAATTCAACTCATCCATACCATTATCATCAACATCAAGACGCATATGAAGTTCGGGAGAAACATCTAATGACTCGGGATGATGAGTTGAACATAAAATTTCAATCAAATCGACAGGTTCATCATCCGAAATATTCTCGGCGTCTATATCCTCAATCAAGTGAAAATCAATTTCTTTAGACACCTCATCAAAAGCATAGATATTTATCGATTTAGGTTCTAGATGGGAGGTGTAAAGATCGAAAGGATTAGGTGTGGTTTCACTCGAAAGGGGTTCTTCACAATTTGGCAAATCAAACACTACAAAATCACACAACTCGTTTTTATTTTGAACTTGTGAATCATTTAGGACATTCGATAGAAAACTGGAGTTGTGGGCTTCAATTGGGTAAGGGTAGGTTTGATTTGGAAATCCTCTCTCATTCTCACTCAGTCCAACCGTCTCCTCATACATTGAAAAATGTGAAGCTAGCGGGAAACTAGCTACCGGTTCAGCAGGTTGCATAAGGGCGGCCACGGACGCTTCCACATTCCTAACCATTTTGTTTGTTGCTGCGATATACGCCTCCAACGACTCTTCCAAACTAGACTTGGGTGGTAAGGAGGTTTCGGTAAAAGATTCGAAATTGTTTGGATATGTTAAACTCCCAAAAGGCTGTGTAGAAGCAGTGTCTAGTGAGGGTGGGAAAGTCGGGTAGGACTGGTAGGAAGTGGATGGTTGGACAGGAATAGGATCAACATGTGGATGAAAAGGTGAATAGTCTTGTGGATCCCTAGAACTAGATGAGTGGAGAGGGGTGAAAGATCGACTGCGAGATTGAGCAATATGCTCAGCAATGGACATCGGTTTAGGAGTGACAGCAGGATTCGAAAAATTGGTGTCAACATGAGGTGGTAAAGGTTGACTTGGTTGACACAAAGTGGGTTGAAAAGTCGAACTGTTTCTCCTAGACGCCTCTATTTGATCTTTCAAAGATATTTTAGGCAAGGAAGGATCGTCTTTAAATTGACCAAACAAATTGACGTACGACGCAAAATTAGGTTCGGGATACCAAAGTTCGGCAAGTGATTTATTATGTGGGGTACCCATGTTAGAAGAAAGGGGAAAAGAAAGAAGGTTGGGTGGTGGTGCAAGGATTTATTTGCGGCAAAAGTTTGCAAGTTCTCTAATAAAATTTTTCCTTTTTCTTTTTCTTTATTTGAAAATTGTTGCAAAAAGATTTTTAATAAAAGATATGCAATAGAAAAATATTACTTGCAATCAGTTATTATTTTAAGCATATCACAAGAATCTTTATTTGGAAAAAATTGTTGCAAAAAGATATTCGAGAAAAGATATGCAACAAAAAGATTACTTGCAATCAATTTCTAATTTAAGCGAGGCTCAAAAATCCTGCACAAGATTGTAATTTGGAAAGAGAAAGATTTTTAAAGCGCACAGAATCCTGCAGGAATTTTTCAGAAGATATATTGAAATTTGCAGAGGAGAAATAACAGGAAGCTTACAGTGCAAATTCCACGAACTGAGGACACCAAAAGGTCGTGTTTCCGCGGTTTGAATATGTATTGTGCGGCGGATCCGCGGTGAGGGAGTCGACACGAGTCCCAAGATTTTTTTTCAGCAGACGACTCCACAGGAAGGCTGCGGTTCCGCGGTCCGAGACAGGGTTCAGCCGCGGTTTCACGGTCGGATGGCGGCTACAGATCCCAAAAATTTTGCTGTCTCTCTGTTTTGATTTTCTCTTATTTTCCAGATCTGTATTTTTCTGTTTCGCTCTCTGGATTTTTCCAGATCCGAAGTTGTTTGTAGATCCTGCAAAATTCAAACAACAAAGTATCCTTTCCAAAAAAAATAACAATTGATATATATTTATAATTTTTGGATTTTTTAGATTTTTATGATTTTTTAATTTAAGATTAACCCAAAATTGCAAATAGGAAATTTCTACGCCATCCCCGGAAACGGCGCCATTTGATTTGTCTCAAAAACTATCTATTAACCGCAATCAAGAACGGAGTCGCAAGAAACTAGCCGGTGAGTACGGGTCGGTCCACAGGGATTTTGTGAATCTCCTAATCGCGCTAACGAGTTAATTCCGAAGGGTGTTCGGATTAATTATTAAATCTAAAAACCTAATTATTCTATACTACAATTATCTAGATCTAGTCTTGCTAGGGTTAGGTTTAGGGATGGTTTGGAAATGCAGGTAAATCTCAACGCTTTCTATACCCAAATGAAGATCTATGAGGAGTTATGGTAATTATCAATAAAGGGGATTAGATCCATTCGGGAAGGTGTTCCTTCCTCTAGGTTCTTGTCCTTCCTTTAGAGATCCTTACCCTAACCTCCATGGAAAACGCGTGCAACCGGGCTTTTATACTACAGTGTCACCGCTACCTCGAGAGGTAGGATGCCGTAGGGCGCTGTGTGTGCGTGTATGCATGGAGTCCTATTGAAAATATATTATGGGTAAGAAAGGGATGGGAGATCTCATCTCTCAAAATCCTTCCCCAAAGCTAACTCTAAGCAATTTATCTACGGCAAGAAATTAAATCTACCTAGGGCAAAGAATTGAAATCTAAACTAGAGCAAGGAATTAAATCTACTTACAGATGCATCTCTCCAATCATCAATGCAGGTTTGTCAGATCTGAATCCATGAATTGAAAAGAAACACCGATACTCTCCATAAAGAGATCTGAATTTTTTATTAAAAGGAGGCATAAGAAATTACAATCTTTAGAGTTCCTATTTATAGAGGATAGGAAACCCTAGGTTACATTTGATCCGCATGTCTAAATTTACAAAAATAGCCCTAGGTCAACTTTCCAGCGCCGCTAAAAGAACTTAGTAAAAAATCATGAAGCCTGGGCATTGGATGGCCGCGGAACCGCGGCATTGGTGGGCTTAGGCCGCGGTTCCGCGGCCCAATAGTCGACTTGGAGAGTGAGTTTTTCTGTGCTTTTTCTCTGCTGTGTGGGCTTCTCCTTTATTTGGTTCTTTTATCAATTGGGCTTCTATATTGGATCTAGATTTCCAGTGAACATTGTAGTGGACTTCTACCCGTTCGCTTTGAGTCGATGTCTTGAATCTTGCTTTGTGAATTGTTCCTTATGTAGGCTTGATCAAGAGTCTTCTGTTTATTGGTTAAAGTCCACTTTTTCATCGTCTTTACATCGTTTTCACTGTTTTCTGTCCAAGAACCTGTAACCTGTAACATGTAGCAGACATGCGTCAAAGCACCTGTTTATTTATAAAAAGAATAAGAATGGGGAATATAATAATGCAATGTTATGGTGTGAACAGTAATACTACATAATGCATGTACATGATGATAAAAACAAACCAGATAGCATATTATCATTTTGAGTAATACTATTCTACCCGTATAGGTCATCCCTCAGTCATCACAATCGCGTGCCTGCGATTACAATAATTGACTTGAGGTCACTATATCCAACAATTTTTTCCAAACCCATTTCTTTAAACTAAATCTTAACCCATTTCAAATTAAACGCAAGATCTGACCCAGCCCATAACCCAAATACAACCTCATTTTCATTTTCTTTTATAAAACTATGAGCTCAAAAGCCCACTTTCTTTTTAAGCAACAACATATATTTAATTCTAATTAAATATATGTATGAACAACCTGGCAGCTCATTGGTAAATTCCTTACATTGTTATTTCATAGGTTATATGTTCAAATCCTTATTCTTACAACTATTTTTATTAATTTTTTAAACTCTCTCATAACCTACAAATGAGACATTTCATTTTCTTCAACTTCCAAATGAATCACCCCCTTTTCAATTTCTTTTTTACTTCCAAAATGAATTCATAATAAATTAAAGTATTATGAAGAGTTTCTATCACTATTAAACCTATTTTAATATCTCTTTTAATACAAATAACACTCTCTTCTTCATCCTACCTTAAACATTCTTTCTTCTTCAATTCTATTTTTTTTCCTCACGAGATTTGGAGAAGCATCAATTTCCTTAAGCCTTCGATGTCTCGATCAAGTCGAGACTTTCTTCATCAATCGATAATACGGTTGTTATACCGTATTGCAAGACCCGTAAGTCCCTTCTCTCTCCCTCCCTCCATCTCTTTATTCTCCTCTTGTCATAACCCGAGAACCCGCTATTTTTTTCATATCATAATCCATAAGAGAAGATGAACATAAATATATACATATATATAAGTCTGTATACATATGGTTCTATATGATTTAATAATACCTTATTGTATCTTATTCAAATTAAAGTGTTTTCAATTTTTTGTTCATGACTATAAATATTTATTATGAGTTATAAGAACATAAATTTCATACCACAATATATCTACGATATCTCATGGAATCGAATTTCTTATTAAAATAAAAAGAAAAGCTTGCATAAAAATACTAGTTAATTTTTTTGCCGATTTTAGTATACATATCAATACCTTTACCTTTAAAATATTTTTTTTTAGAAATTAATTTTTACTTCAGAAAATTTCATACAATTTAATTATTATATAATATATTTTTGTGTACATGCTGTAAAATTTTTAGACCGAACTGCATAACGGTTTATGAATTATATCGTTTTTATTCGTAAAACAGAAAATTGCAGTTATTAGTCAATTTCTAGAACACATAACTTGGTATACCGATGTCCAAATTGAGAAAACTCAGGCGTTTTGGATATCTAAATCGAAATATATAGATTTGAATAGTTTTAAACTTTTACATAAAACCGATGTAAAATATAGAAAACTGCGTTACAATATTAAGCGACGAATCTGGACATAATCTGTCCTGATTCACACACTGTTTTTAAATAGAACATAACTCGAACTCCCGATATTCGTTCGTGACAAAATTTAGATGTGTAGATGCAAAATTGATAGATCTATAATTTTCTGTATATTAGATTACTGAGAAATGCATGAAAAGACCCAATATAGGCTTTACAATATAACATATAGTTGTTGTCCAGAAATCTGAATTTCTGTTTTAAACGCTGATATTAAAATGATCATAACTAGAGTTTCAGAAATCCAAATCGTGCAAATTTTAGTGTTTTGGATAAGTATATCGAATGACCTACAATTTTCTAATAATGATCGTAACCTAAAAATTGATGAAAATTAACTCAAACTGTGTTTTAAAAATATGCGACGGTGCTGAACAGATTCTGACCTGTTCTGCGCGACAAAACGAAAATGGGTATATCACCCAAACCGGTAGTCGTATTTAGGCGTGACTGGAACTCACGCGTGAAAAACATTTAGATATATATTTTTGTTTATATTCTTAAATTGATTGACTTGATTGATTAGTCGTACACAACACTTCTTAACTGCATTGTTTATGTTCGTTACTTAAATAATATACTTGACTCATTTCATACTATTCGAACATGTATACCTTATTTATCTTGATCTTTAAATTGTTGTATATACATGAAGACATAATTAGATATTATATGTTTAACATAATCTAATTAAATGCTAGACTTGATTTGACCCGAACCACGAATACAACTTGACATGAATATTTGAAACGTGACATGAATACTTGATCTTGACACGAACTCAATCTTAAAAACTTGATGTATTCATGGATTCGGGCAAGACTTGTAATTTAGCTATAGACTAATATACACGGGGTGTTGAGGTAGTTTGAGTTGTGAGTCCAATGAAATCTCAAGAGTCTCATGCTAACAATCATGAATACAAGCAATCAGAATACTAACAATCATGAGGGCCCGTGTTTCCTTACTCCTGGATTATAGCCTGTTGAGTTTGGAGTACTTCGACGACGGTCGAAATCCCGTTACTAACTATCATGAGGGCCCGTGATTCCTTACCCCTAAATTACAGCTTGTTGAGTTTGAGAACACTCTTGAGATTTGGTTGATACTCACACCTTAAACTCACGTTAGTTACTTTTACCCTTTTAGAGACCTTTTAGGACACTTACATTCCCTTCATATTCACTATACCTACACTCCACGTCCATATTATAGTTGTTTGCTATGATGATATAGTTGACATACACATTACCATGCACGCTACTATACTGTTTACATATTCATGATTTATATCCATGCTATACCATATATCACATTATACATTGCATTTCATTTATATACATCACGCGATCCTTTTGGGGACTTACCGATAGTTAGTTCGCTGACGGGCATTCCATCTATCTTTTTTTCTTTCTTGGAATGTTTGCCAGGTGTCATTGAGACAGAGGATATAGAAGCGGTCGAAGAGGAGTATAACTAGTTCGCATCATAACCGAACGTCTAGTTTCATTCAGATTTTCATTTCATTTCAGCTTATTTATGTATGCCTCCTTGTTAAGCCTTATCATGTTATCGTATCTTGTATTCAGATATTTTGTCAATTTTGAATCTTGAATGTAATAAATCAAAGTTGGATTTCATTCTTTTGTTTATTCTTGTTGTTTTATTTTGATTATAAACGCTTATCGTATTTATTTCGAGAAATGACTTTCTTAGAATAAATACGTCGCGGGCTTCATCACGCACCTGCTTCCGTCATTTAGGAAGCGGGGCGTGATATGTACATACGAACGATATCAACATCATCATTCTGGGGCTCGAAGCCCATGTCGACTGATCAGTCTCTGTAAAGTAGTAAACTGTTGAGTTACAAGTCGAGTTTCATTATTGATTTCCCCTTTCCCCCAGATTTTGTGTTCAAGTCAGGTATTAACGATATCTATCTAATGCCAACACAAGAACATGCAGGTACACGTTTTGTCTAAATAAATAACAAGTCACGTCCATTAGGACAACAGGTCAGGATTGTCAGCATTGGTAAATTATCCAAGTAACAGACAAGATAACGTGTCGTGAATATGTCAGACAGTGTGTATTAAATAGGGTAAATACTTGATGGAAAACAGTAAACCAGTTTATTTAAAACACTGTAGAAATAACTAATGTATATTATTTATTTTGTAAGGTATAATTAATTTATATATATATATATATATATTTGTAATAACGTTTTACGTTTACTATTGGATATACTGTACTCTAGGTAAAAGATAATGAAACTACAATGGAAATATATTGAAATTATAATGAACTAGCATGCAACAAGATAAACTTGTTACTGATACAAAATATGGATTAATACTATAAAATTGTATATTGATAATAACTTGCTAAATATTAAAATGCGTATATTATAATTAACTATATAAATATTGGTATATATAATGTAGCATGTTGTAAGTTTATAAACTTGCCTCAGGAATAACGGTTGATGTGCAGGCGACGACGTCAATAACTTGATCGACTGTTGCTACACAGAGAATCAAGGAGACGATAGCATCAACAATGATGAAGCTATGTAATGGCTCAGCGCGACACGACGCCACATGGTGCTGGGCATTGCGGTGACACGGGGTTGATGCAAAGGTGGCACACAAGTGGGCATGATCAGTCATATTTATTGCACATTTCTACGATCATTTTCCCTATTAATATTAATTAATAAAAGGTGTTATTTTTAATTTAAGAACATATGTTGGTTTATGTGTAAAATGATTTTGTCATATGTTTCTTAATTTATAATTAATATAATTGGGGGAATATATGCATATCATATTTAAATAAAATATCCATAAGATTCTTAATTATTAAAATATGCATATCATGTCATATTAAATATTCTTAACCATTATTATTAAGATATCATATCCATAATTTAATTGGTTGGAATATTATCTCAAATAAATCAAATTCTACTAATGATTTAATTTGAGATATTGTGCAGGTATTATAATAAATCAGTTCAGGACTGAAATATAAGTAGGAGATGTATATCAAATTGAATCAGCAAACCAAATCTGCCGAATTTTAGGAGTAAATTGAAGAATCTCGCAACTTTAGAGAGAAAAATATATTTTCAAAATATATTCATCAGAAAGATATCCAAATATCGAGAAAAGAAAGCACGAAAAATTTGGAGACGCAACTCCATCAACAGGCGGCGGAACCGCGGTTAAATGAGGTAAAGGGCGGCAGAAGCGCGGTCATTTCGTGGTGGTCGGATGTGAATTTTCTGGGGCTTGATCGTCTTTTCACATACTTTAAGATGACGTTTAGGGTTTCAAGTTCTAGAGCCTATTTAAAGGATTGAGAGCAATTAGAGTTATAATCTATCCACCGATCTACCAATCGAGCAATCTATATCTATCGAGAAAACTAGGTTTGTAGTTTAGTTTTTCAGCAATCAAATTCTGTAATGCAATTGTTTATTCAATAAAAGACAGTTTTTTTTAATCTTGTCTCACTACTTTCCGCATTTACTTTCCGCACATTTATTTTTTGTTATTTCTTATGGGTTCATCAATCTTCTATCTTTTCTCGTTTACTTCATTTATCCCAATGAGCGAGTAAATTCTCGTTTGTTAGGGTTTGTAGGATAGGATAATATAATGGATGAAAAAATCCCTTAACTTCTTCTTAAGTTTTAATTTTTATAAACTCTAGTAAAGAGAGTCTTAACCCTCTTATTCGGGCGTGCTATCAATTCATGATAGTTACGACCACAATTTGAGATTCGTTAGTACTCACTTTGTTGAGCGCTTGAGATAAATAGGGATCAATAGAAGGATAAGGGTCACTAGAGGGAAACCCTAATTCTTTCAAGAACCCTAATCCACATTCATTGATATTTCTCTAGTATTAAATAATTAAAAGATAAAAAGAATTATTTTTAAAACTCCATCCATTAACTACTCAATTCAATAAACCCTTCAACACCTTCTCTTATAAATTTTTCAAATCTATTTAGTATAAAACGATAAAAATTCCACCTTTCTTTATTAACCCGTCTAAAATAAGAAAGATAGTTCACCATTTCCCTGTGGACGACCCGTACTTACTATCGTCTAGCTATTGCGACACCGTTATTGATTGTGGTAATTAAGAAACATAAAGACACAGTTTTTCAAATCAATCAAATGGTACCGTTGCTAGGGAAACGATATATTTTTCTTGTTATTCAGGTTGATTTCTAAAATGAACCAGAAAAAATAAAAATAGAAATAAAAACCGCATCTTGTGTTTTTTAATGATTCGTGTGCGAGTTTTACAAGAAATCTGGAGCACTTGGAGCGATTGGAGTGCAGTGCCAAAGTTTGAAAAGGAGATCGCACCAATAGGCGGCGGAAACGCAACCGTTAGGGGTATTTGGCAGCGGAACCGCGGCCAAGTAGTAGAGTTAGGTCTCCAAATCTTTCTGGTATCATTTCCTTTTCTTCCTCTCTCCTATGAAGCTCCAATAAACTGTTTTTACCTGTAGGATTCTTTGTTAACAGCGCCGCTAAAAAATCTTTTTGCGTGTTATAGATTTTGGATTGTTTTGCATATTTAAAACGAACATTAAGGAGCAAGAAACCCAAATTCAGATTAGGTGAGGATTTCATCACCCTTCTTAGGACCCACAAATCACAAACAAGCATACGCATCATCCTAAATTAATAAAAAATATATAGACCAAGTCTCTAAGGACAATCGCGCTCAATTAGGACAAAGGAGGGTCGTGGATAATCTATTGTTTATCCGTATTTTTCTTGTGGTGTCTAAGACAAGTGTGACTAAGGAAAGTGGTTTACTTAATTAAGACCGATATTTCGGTGATTCATATAGCGGATACCTCCCCCTTACCTGGCTGCAAGATTGATAAGGAAGTGATAGAGAATTTATCCTACATCTTATCCTTTGGAAGTCTAGGAGCGGTATAGTGATTTGACCTACATGACCCTAGCTCTAGGAATTGTTTGTGCACATTTGTGATTGGTTGAGTTGAGTCCCTCTTTCCAAGCAAAACAATTTCAAAAATTAAAAAAGGCTTAAAAATTTACCATTTCACCATCTTTTCTTTTCTTTCTGTTATGATGGGTAATCCAAACTGACCAACTCTTGACGACCTTTGCTACACATAACCAAATATTTCTTTATATCGTTATTGCTTTAGTAGAACTTCCGACCCCACCATTTTTTTAAGGGAGATGATAGAAGGCTCTAGAACTAATAGTTGGACACCTCACTCAAATTTCTATCAACCGTGTCAAAATTCAACACCTTCTTATGTTGATAATCCTTTTAAGACTAGCGAGGAAACTTTTAAACCTATGTCCATTGCTGAGCATATTGCGAAAGCCCGTAAACAAAGTTTTATACCTTTCACTACTCCAAAACCATCATGACAACAATTACAATTATTTCCATATGAAAATGATGATACTCCTTTTGAGGCGAATATGGCAACTTTTACACCCATGACTATTACTGAGCAAATTGCAAAAACTAGTCGCCAACAATTCAACCAATCTCAATCTTTTTCATATCACAATTTTGATCATAATCCTATCTATGAAAATTGGATCCACATTTCTAACTCTTATCAATAGTACCAAACTTTCACACCATCTCATGTTGATACTTCTCTTGAGGCTAATGTGGCAATTCGTAAACCCATTTCTATTGCGGAACACATTGAACTCGCCCGTAGCCAATAATTACACCCATTCCAACCATACTCAACTTTTGCACCTTATGCTTCTGAATATCAACTGGGAAGTCCCACGGTTCAAAGAGAATTCTTCATTGAAACTTCTTCACAAATCATGTCTAGTCTTGAAGTAGAATTGGAATTGAGTAGTGAGAAAGAACCAGAGATCTTTCCAAGTCAAACCAGAACCAATTCTTTTGATCTCAACACCTTCCATCCTAAATTCCAACCGAATGTATTTGATGATCAATTGCTTAATAACCTAATTGATGAGGTGCCAGAGAATAACATGTTTGACTTGCCCAATCGTGAGTGTGAAAAAAAGCCTTACACCATTCCAAATCAAATCGATCCTATTCCGACTAAACTTGACATTTCAAACCTTCTAATTCCATCAAGTGAACCTAATGATCCATCGTTTGAGGATAACATAATTGATGAATTTTTAAGGAACTATTCATTTGATTTGACTGACGGTGCTGATGATATCAGTGATGAGAATATCTTTGAAGATGAACTCGCTATGTTGGATGAGTTGGATTCCCCGACCCATCATGTCCCTTCCATTGAATGTGAACATCTTCCTGTACCTTTAACCGTTCCTATTCTTACCACCAACCCATCCGATATGCAAAATGATATTCAGCCTTCATCTCCCATATCTGGTTCAACAATGCTCGATACCCAAGTTCGTTTACCCATTTTATTATTCACTTTCTTTTGTTTTTCTCATCTTCTTTCAATTCTACCGAGATTTGATGAACCACACTCCGATATTTCGAGTTCTATGATTCTTAAAAGACCACTTGATTTAGACTCTTTTAAGGATAAGGCAGACGATCTTTTCGAGTCTCCTATCTCCATAATTTCTGACGAATTAAGTGCTTTGAATCCTGGTGTGCAACACATTGACCTTGAAACTTTCAACTTTCCTAGTGAATCTGCCTATTCCACCGATATAGATATCGATTCCTTTTTTTCCGATGAGATCATCAAATAGAACATCGATGAAAGTTTCAAAAGTATTTTCGCCGAAAAACTCGCGTTCCTTTAAGACTTGGATGTTGTGGTGAATCAACCTCCACAGGAAATTTGTGCGTCTCTCTTTGAGGCCGAAAAAGTTGAACCGCCACCCTTTCTTCTTATCACATACGAGAATG
This sequence comes from Agapanthus africanus, assembly GCA_030015575.1. Lineage (NCBI taxonomy): Eukaryota > Viridiplantae > Streptophyta > Magnoliopsida > Asparagales > Amaryllidaceae > Agapanthus > Agapanthus africanus. The sequence goes on from CM057340.1 coordinate 759,200,100, forward strand.
CGACTATTCCAACCATTCCTTATCATTCACATTCTCGTTTTCATTCACATTCACTTTTTCGTCTCTACGAACTGGGACATAAAACCTTTCGATTACACCTCTTATCTTCCCCTCCACATCATCTCTTATCGTTACTCTCATTTCTGTTTCTTCTATTCGAGACATGATACAAGCTCCATTCTTATACAGTCTCGAGTCTTAACATCTATCTGTTACACTATTTTTCACTAACCATGGTGTTACCTTGATAAAATATTTGAATGGTTGGTTTTAAATTTTAGTCCTTGTAAAGTTTTGTGTAGACCGATAATATTCCCCCCCTCTTATGTTGAATTTCAATGTTTAGTAATGAAAACACTGTTTTATTCAAGTTTGGGGGAAAGAAGAAAATATTTTTAAAATGGCTCTTGAAAGAAAGAAATTTTTTATACGATTATGAGCCAAGAACAAGTTTGAGGGAGGGTTTCACTGTCATTCACTCTTGGCCCTTCCTTTATACCACTTTCTTGAACTGTTCCTCCTAATCTTCAGGTTTTAAGCTTACAGGAAAACATCAGCGAGGACACTGCTGCAAACAAGTTTGGGGCGAGATTTGTATGGATGGTTTGTATATATCCACCCATCATATGTAAATTTTGCATTGCATAAAAAAAATTTGAAAATAAAAGTTAGAAAGTGAAAAAAAATTTATGAAAGAGAGGAAGAGACTTAAGAAATGCAAGAAAATTAGATATTTTAGAACGAAGCTAGTAATACGTGGTCATGAGCTGTTATCCCAAGAGTTAGTAAGATGAAAAAATTACTAATCTGCGGATAGAAATAAGTCTGAAAAATAGTCCCTATTTTTGAGTCCAAACTTTTGAATGTTGATACTCTACTATATGCACTTGCACACATCTTGAAACTTGGGATAGTAGAGAATACCTTGAAATACTCTTGTCTGAAAACCTTGGTATAAAAAAAATCAAAAAATATAAATGACACATAAAATAAAATTTAAAAGAAAAATGAACACTGGTTTTGTAATTACTTAAGGCAGTATAAAAAAATATAGCGAGTGCCTTATCCCCCAGTGCCTTAGATCAACTGGTTTGGGGGTCACTGCTAAGCCTTAGGTGTTGCGAGACTAGGATATTTCTAATTATGCCTTAATAAGTGAGCACATTGGGTAATCGGTTGGTTAGTGCCTCAATAAATATTAACGGTCGCATGAAGAATGTGCGAGTAAATCCATCTAAAACATCATCGATTAAAAATTACTAAGAAATACGAACAAAGTGTATGATAGCTTGAATTATTGAATTCTCCAAGTGTAGGGATGACTTTTACACACACGTAGGGGTATATGATCGATGTTTGGAGAAGAGGTATGGAGGAAGAATAAAGACGATATTTTATTGAGAGAGGATGTGATTTACAACATCTTTTCAAGACCACTAAGATTGAGCTCATGACAACTAAAAAGGTAGTGTAGTTTGAAACTCTTATTTTCAAGTTTTTCTTTTATATGTTCCTTATCTTTGCATGTAATTTTGCCTTCTTTCCGTTAATTTCTATGTTTTGGGATTTTATGGGTATAATCCGCTGAAAACTTTCAGGAGACAACACTGCTTCTATTAGAGACACCTAGAGATTTAACGGCTTGTTGCACGAGCTAACTGCAATCGTGTTGCCTACGAAAGTGTGCTAGGTTTTTCTTTTTCTTTTTAAAATAAAATAGTTTGCTCGGGACGATCAAAAGATAAGTTTGGGGGTATTAGATCAGTCATATTTATTGCACATTTTTATGGTTATTTTCCTTATTATTATTAATTACTAACAGGTGTTAATTTAAGAACATATATGGATTTATGTGTAAAAAGATTTTGTCATATGTTTCTTAATTTATAATTAATATAATTGGGGGAATATATGCACATCATATTTAATTAAAATATCCATGAGATTCTTAATTATTAAAATATGCATATCATGTCATATCAAATATTCTTAACCATTATTATTAAGATATCATATCCGTAATTTAATTGGTTGGAATATTATCTCAAATAAACCAAATGCTACTAATGATTTGATTTGAGATATTATGCAGGTATTATAATAAATCAGTTCAGGGCTGAAATATAAGTAGGAGATCCACACCAAATTGAATTAGCAAACCAAATCTGCCGAATTTTAGGAGCAAATTGAAGAATCTCGCAACTGCAGAGAGAAAAATATATTTTAAAAATATATTAATCAGAAGGATCTCCAAATATCGAAAGAAGAAGGCAAAAAAAATCTGGAGACGCAACTCCATCAACAGGCGGCGGAACCGCGGTTAAATGAGGCAAAGGGCGGCGGAAGCGCGACTATTTTGTGGCTGTTGGATGTGAATTTTCAGGGGCTTGATCGTCTTTTAATATATTTTAAGACGACGTCTAGAGTTCTAAGTTTTAGAGCCTATTTAAAGGACCGAGAGCAATTAGGGTTATAATCTATCCACCGATCTACCAATCGAGCAATATAGATCTATCGAGAAAACTAGGGTTTGTAGTTTAGTTTTTCAGTAATCAAATTCTATAATGCAATTGTTTATTCAATAAAATGTAGTTTTTTGTAAAATATTTTCTCATTACTTTTCGCATTTATTTTCTGCATTTACTTTCCGCACTTTTATTTTTTTTTATTTCTTATAGGTTCATCAATCTTCTATCTTTCCTCGTTTACTTCGTTTATCCCAACGGGCGAGTAAATTCTCATTTGTTAGGGTTTGTAGGATAGGATAGTATAATGGATGAAAAAATCCCTTAAATTCTTTTGAAGTTTTAATTTTTATAAACTTTAGTAAATGGAGCCTTAACCGTCTTATTCGGATGTGCTATCAATTCATGATAGTTACGACCACGATTTTAGATTCGTTAGCACTCGCTTGGTTAAGGTCATGAGATAAATAGGGATTAATGGAAAGACAAGGGTCGGTAGAGAGAAACCCTAATTCGTCTATAAATCCTAATCCACATTCATCGCTATTTCTGTAGTATTAAATAATTAAAAGATAAAAAGAATTATTTTTAAAACTCCATCCATTAACTACCCAGTCCGATAAAACCTACAAACCCTTCTCTTATAAAATTTTCAAATCTTTTTAATATAAAATGATAAAAATTCCACCTTTCTTTATTAACTCGTCTAAAATAAGAAAGATAGTTCACCATTTCCCTGTGGACGACCCGTACTCACTATCGGCTAGTTATTGTGACACCGTTATTGATTGTAGTAACCAGGAAACACAAAGACACGGTTTTTCAAATCAATCAGGGTATGAGTTGGGCACGAAGCGGGGATAGCGTGGCACAGGAGCAGGGCACACGGCGTGACACGGGCTGGGTACAGAAATGGCACTGTGGTGGCACGGTCTGGGCATGGTTTGGCCATGGTCTGAGCATGGTGCATGGTGGCACGGTCTGGGTATGGTGGTGACATGGTGGTGTTTGGATAGGGTTCAACGACAAGGATGGAGACGATGGCAGGAGGTGGCGAGGGATCTCGGTTGGTGTTGCAGGTAATGGAGTCAGGGTTAAGTGCTCGGCGAAGAAACAGAAGATGGGTCGAAGGTGAGACCAATGAAGGGATGCTCTGATGATGGTTGATGCAGGCGATGGTTTTTGAGGAAAAAGAAGGTGACGACGAGGGCTGAGCTGGAGATTGTGCTCAGGGTTGAGCAGAGGAAGAGGCGATGATGGTGAGGGTTGAGAAGAAATGGAGATGTTAGGTGGTGGTCGCGGTGGCAAGGCGAAAGCGAGGCGAAGGGGTTGGTCGGTGAGTGATGAAGTCGACTGCTCGGGTGAAGATGGGTTGCAGCAAGACGGTGTCATGCCCCGCTTCCCAGTGTACGGCGAAGGGGACACGACTGGCCGCTACGTATTTACTCTGAAGTAAATACGCTAAGCGTATCTAAGCAATATAAATAAAAAATGCACAAGAGACAAAGACAGTAGATATAACTGAATAACAACTTTATTTATTAACATTGTTTTGTACAATGCATGGAAAAGTAAATACATCTGAATGAAAGCAATGCCTAAACAGTGGCATAACAGAAATGAAAAGTACTGAAATAAAAATGTGTACAATGAAGCTAGAGCTCTGGGTCATAAGCAAGCCGATCCAAGTCCTCGGTGGTAGGCTCGATCTCCTGAGTGTCCATATCACCTGACAACATTCCAAAGAAGAAAGAGAAGGAATGTCGTCAGTGAACAATCGCTCGGTAAGTCCTAAAGATAAGGGAGAAATAGAATAGATAGAGAGAGAAAGTAGCATTTAAAGTTGTATTATATGGTTAACGCTGTTGTTTGTAGCTTGGTACAGAAGGATGCCAGTATATACGAGAGGAGTCTCAGTAGATCAGAGACTAAGGTGAACGGAATGTACAAGGAACCGTTATGCTACGGTACAACAGCAACGGAATACAGGTTAGGCGTCTTAAATCTTGCAGTCTCGTGCCACTTCTAACACCTTCCGTACCAATCTACCCCTTAAACCCCGTGAAGTATTGTATTGTTTGTATTGTATTGCAACTTGTATTGTCTTGTAATATAAATTGTATAATTGGATGACTTGCCAAAACCATGATATCAGTAAATGGATATAACTGGAGAATCATATAAATGGAAGTATATCCTTGGTTCGGTTCAGTCAATACATATTAAATAAATTGAATATATGTATTCATGAATTCATGTTGAATTGTAGTTTGTACTTGAATCATATTCAAGTCAGATTATTATAATGAGACTCAGTCTGAGTCAGACAATTAGAAAAGAAATTGAATCCTGAATTAAGTTTTGATGTTATCGGTAACACCTTCTGTACCAATCTACCCCTTAAACCCCGCGATATCTCGTTTGTATTGTATCACAACTTGTATTTTCTTGTAGTATAGATTGTATAATTGGATGACTTGCCGAAACCATGATATCAGTAAATGGATGTAACTGGAGAATCATGTAAATGGAAGTATATCCATGGTTCGGTTCAGTCAATATAGATTGAATAGTTTGAACAGATTGAATATATGGATTCATATTGAATTGTTATATATACTTGAATCTCATTCAAGTCAGATTGATTATATTGAGACTCAGTCTGAATCAGACAATTAGAAAAGAAATTGAATCCTGAATTAAGTTTTGACGTTATCGGTAACTGCTGCACATGGACGGCAGAATTTGTGTCTTTTTCAAAGACAATTACCGTATTGATAACACAGTTTGATATATTGTCTACCTTAGATAGGCAAGCACCCATATCTCCGGCTCTCGTAGGCTCAAGAGACTGGTTCCGCTTAAACCTATATTTACTAGGGTCCTTATTGTAATTTATATAACTTGAGGGGGTTTTATGTAAAAATAATTTTGTATAGTTTTCAAAATACAACTCAAGTATTTAATTATCGTCTTTATGTACATACAAAAATTTAATGATCAAGATAAATATGTATACATGTTCGAATAGCATGAAATGAGTCAAGTATATTATACAAGTAACTACCAAAAACAATACTGTAAAGAAATATTATGTACGACTAATTAATCAAGTCGAACGAATACGGAATATAAATAGAAATATGGCTCTAAGTGTTTTTCATGCGTGAGTTCCAGTTTCACCTAAATACGACTACCGGTTTGAGAGGTATATCTGTTTTCGTATCGTTGCGCAAAACAGATCAAAATCTGTTCAGCACCGTCACATATTTTTAAAACGCAGTTTGAGTTAATTTTTATCAAGTCTCAGGTTACGAACATTATTAGAACATTGTAGGTATTTCGATTTACTTATCCAAAATACCAAGATTCACATGATTTGGATTTCTTAAACTCTAGTTATAATCGTTTTAATATCAGCGTTTAAAACAGAAATTCAGTTTTCTGGACAGCAACTATATGTTATATTGAAAATCCTATATCGGGTTGTTTCATTAGTTTCTACGTAATCTAGTATATATAAAATTATAGTTCTATCAATTTTCCATCTACATATCTAAAGTTTGTCACAAACGGACATCGGGAGTTTGAGTTATATCTAATTTAAAAACAGTGTGCGAATCAGGACATATTCTGTCCAGATCCGTTACTTAATATTGTAACGCAGTTTTTATTATCTTAAGTTGGTTTTCAGTAAAAAATTGAAACTAAGAAAATATAGATCTTTCGTTGTAGATATCAAAAACACCTGAGTTTGCTCAATTTGGATAACATTATACCAAGTCATGTGTCCTAGAAGTTGACCGATAACTGCAGTTTTCTGTTTTACGAACAGTGAATATAAACGATATAATTTCTAAACCGTTAAGCGATTCGATCTAAAATTTTTATAGCGTGTACAGAAAAATATATTCTATCATATGTAAATTTTCCTAAAATTTTCAGAAGTAAAAATTAATTTCTAAAATTTATTTTAAAGGTAAAGGTATTGATATGTATGCTAAAATCGGCAAAAAGATTAACTAGTATTTTTTTATGCAAGCTTCTCATTTTCTTTTAATAAGCAAACCAATTCCATGAGATATCATAGATATATTGTGGTATGAAATTTATGTTCTCACAACTCATGATAAACATTCATAGTCATGAACAAAGAATTGAAAACACTTTAATTTGAACAAGAGGTAATAAGGTATTATTAAACCGTATAGAACCATATATATATCTAAACTTATATATATGTATCTGTTTATGTTTATCTTCTATTATGGATTATGATATGAAAAGAATAGCGGGTTCATGAGGTATGACAAGAGGATAATAAAGAGATGGAGGAGGGGGGGAGGGGGAGAAGGGACTTACATACACAAGCCAGTATTGTCACTGGGCTTGTCTATCCGCCGATAGCCTCACGTTACCAGCGAGACCTTCTTAAAAACTTCTTTGTATTCTTATTCTAGGACTCTAGGTGAAGAGGGAGAAGGGAGAGATAGAAAAATGTGAGAAAAAAAAGAAAGAGGAGGACAAATAAAGATGATGTAATGGTGAATTATCTATCATAATATATGCATTCAACATGGGAAATAAAAGAGAAATGAAAGGTCACTATTCATTTTGAAAATGAAAGGTCTCATTTGTAGGTTATGAGAAGAATAAAAAATAATAAAAAAATAATTGCAAGAATGGGGATTTGAACATGTGACTTATGGAATAACAATGCAAAGACTTAACCAATGAGCTATAAAGTTGTTTATGTGCATATTTAATTAGAATTAAATATATGCTGTTGCTTGAAAAGAAAGTGGGCTTTTGGGCTCATAGTTTTATAAAATAAAATGAAAATGAGATTGGATTTAGGTTATGGGCTGGATCAGATCTTGCGTTTAATTTGAAATATGTTAAAATTTAGTTTAAAGAATTAGGTTTGGAAAAAAATAGATGGAATAATAAAAGAATATATATGTAATAGAAAACAAAATATAGTGAAAAATACTACAAATAAATAAATACAATATTTTACTAAAGAAAGAAAACACGATGGTATCGTAATATTGGGGTCGTTACAGATGGTGTGGGTCGAGGAAGAAGGAGGGTGAGTCGACGACGATATGGGGAGAAGGGTGCATGCGTCGGCGGAAAGAGGAAAGAGTTGGGTTGAAGGAAGGTGGAGATGATGTAGGTGACGATGACCCTTGAAGGCGAGGGAACATATACGTAGGTGGAAGGTGGTTAGATAGGAGATGAGGGAAACGATGGGGGGCGAGGCTGTGGTCGAGACGAGGAGGAAGACGAGAGAGAGATGGAGACAGAGAAAGATAAAGAGATGAGGAGAAAGCGACAGAGGCAGGAGAGAGAGATTTGTGTTTTGCTACTTTTTTTTATAAAAATATTATATGTATATTATATAGTTTAATATAAGTAAAGTTATATATATATATATATATATTATAATATAATTATAACTAACAATATACAGATAATATCAAACTTCAGCCAATCTCTACCGAAATCTCATCAAAAATATATTTTGTAAAATAGTACTTATACGTAATATTTTAAACCATATTGGGATGATATAACTTAAATAAATTATACCCCCTAATATAAGATTTAAAAGGATTTAAAAATATATATTTGTATCTAATAAAAATTTGATATTGGATCACAGTATAAATATCAGTATAAAATATGGAATGCTGAAATAACCAGATGAGTGTTAATATAATTTATCTTTAACATGTGGCTACTAGAAAATATTTGCATATAATTTTGATACTAGAATATTAGTTACACTAGGTTCTCATGGATTTAGTTTACTAATGAATACTATATATACTCTAGTATAATACTGGGTTACACACATGCAGGTCGGGTCGAATAATCACTACAACTGTTCGGAACAATCATAACCAAAATGAATAAAATAAAAGAAATATAAAGCAAGTATTAAAATACCAATCAATATTGTATGAACCGTAATAGGGTGTTATATTATACCCAACTACAAAAGAATTTCGTCCTCGAAATTCACGAAACAGGAAAGGAAAAGAAGATACGGATCTAAGGAAAAAGATGTGGAAACTTTTATCGAATCTCGTCTTCACGTTCCCAAGTAGATTCTCCGTGCGAACGATTTCCCTATGAAACGAGTACTAGAGAGATTACTTTATTCTTGAGAAGCTTTTCTCGTCGATCCATAATAGCCAATGGTTGCTCACCATAGGTTAAACTTCTCTCCCTATCAGTTCCGAGTGATCATGGGCGTGCGTCTCATCTCGAATATACTTACGGAGTTGAGATACATAAAACACGCCAAGGATGGTGGTAAATCCAATCGATACGCTACCTCTCCAACACGCACAATGATATCGAAAAGCCCCATGAATCGAGGACTAAGCTTGCCTTGACTACCAAATCGGATTACTTGCCTAGTCGGTGATATCTTCAAGAACACAAAATCACCAACAATAAACTCCAAAGGTCTTCTGCCAGTATCAGCCTAATTTTTTGTTGATCTCGTGCCACTTTCATATGATCACGAATCAAGTTAACTTTCTCCACAGTTTGCACAATGAGCTCCGATCCCAACAATCTTCTTTCTCCAATATCTTCCCAACAAACAGGTGAGCGACACTTAAGACCGTACAATACTTCGAATGGAGCTATCTGTATAGTTGCCAAAAACTATTATTGTATGAAAACTCCACTAAATGCAAATGATCCTCCCACGAATCCTTGAAGTCTATCATGTACGCTCTCAATATATCTTCAAAAGTTTGGATCGTTCTCTCGGACTGTCCATCAGTTTGAGCATAGTAGGCCGTACTCTACTTCAAGCGAGTTCCCAAACTTTCCTGTTGACTCCTCCAAAAGTGTGATAGGAACCGAGTATCACGATCAGAAACGATACTCACTGGTACTTCATGCAATCTCACAATCTCCTGCATATACCGCTCTGCCAAAGCCTCCGTCGACTGACCAAATCGAAAGGGTATGAAATGAGCTGCCTTGGTCAATCGATCGAAAATCACCCAAACTGCGTTATTGCCCTTTGGACTTCGTGGTAAGGCTTTCACGAAATCCATGGTAATATGTTCCCACTTCCATTGAGGAATCAAAAATGGTTATAATAAATCAGCTACTCTTTGATGTTCAGCCTTAACTTGCTGACACACCAAGAACCTCGATACGTAGTGAGCAATCTCTCTTTTCATGCCTTCCCACCAAAAATGTTGTCGTAAATCTCTATACATCTTAGTGCCTTCCGGATGTACTGAATATACGGAACTATAAGCCTCATTCATGACTTCTTCACGAACATCTCCTTTAAGCACACACAAACGACTTCCATATCTTAACGAGCCATCTTCATGAATCAACAAATCTGTTCGAACTCCCACTTCTACCTGTCCTAAAAATTTCGTCAATCTAAGATCGTGAAATTGTGCTGCCTTAATGCTATGAATCGAAGATGACTGTACTTGCAACTGCATCAACTATCCTGAACAATCTGGTAGTACGTTCTCCAACTCGAATCTCTGATAATCTGTTATAATCTCTTTCTGTGTAGTCAACATCCATACCACTGGCAAATGACTTAAAGCATCCGGTACTACATTAACTTTTCCCAGATGGTACTTTAGATCAAGATCATAGTCAGCCATCAGCTCCAAACATCTACGCTGCCTCATATTGAGCTCTTTCTGTGTAACCATGTACTTTAGGTTCTTGCGATCAGTGAATACTTCTACCCTTTCGCCCAATAAGTATTGTCTCCAATCTTCAGCGTAAAAATAACTGCTGCTAGCTCTAAGTCATGAGTTGGGTAGTTTTTCTCATGAGTCTTCCGCTGCCTCGACGCATAAACTACAACATTTCCATGCTGTATCAAAACACATCCCAAGCCTTTCCCAGATGCGTCGCTGTGGATAATTAATTCTCTGGAACTATCTGGCACTGTTAAATTAGGACTGGTGGTCAATCTCTGGTAAGGCGCTTCAAAAGCTGATGCACACTTCTCAGTCCATATGAACGGTACCTCCTTTCGTTTTAGCTTGGTCAATGGTGCTTCTATTTGAGCGAAATTCTCCACAAACCTTCTATAATATCCAGCAAGCCCAAGGAAGTTTCTGATCTCCCCCACATTCTTTAGAATTGGCCAATCATGAACAACTGCAATCTTTTTGGGGTCAACTGCAATCCCATCTCTGGATACAACATGACCTAAGAAATTCACTTCTTTGAGCTAAAACTCACATCTGCTCATCTTAGCATATAACTTTTCTTTTCTCAATGTTTGCAGTGCGATTCTTAAGTATTCTTCATGCTCTTCTTTGCTCCTCGAATAGACCAGAATATCATCAATGAATACAACCATGAACTGATCTAGAAATGGCGAAAAGATCCTGCTCATGAAGTCCATAAATATTGCCGGTGCGTTAATAACTCCAAATGGAATCACTAAGTACTCGCAATGCCCATATCGAGTTCGGACCGCTGTCTTGCAAATGTCTTCTGCTTTCACCCGAACTTGATGATATCCTGATCGCAAATCCAACTTCGAGAATACTCTCGTGCCACCAAGGTGACCGAATAATTCAGCTATGAGAGAAATTGGGTATTTATTCTTAATAGTCACCCGATTTAACTCTCGATAGTTGATGCACATTCTCCGCGTGCCATCTTTCTTCTTGACTAGAAGAACTGGAGCTCCCCATGATAAACCACTGCTGCAAATCCAACCCTTCTCTAATAACTCAGAAACTTGACTCTTTACATTTTCCAGTTCCACCGGTGACATCGGATAAAATCCTTAAAATTGGCGCTGCTAAAGAATTAAGATCAATCACGAACTCCACATCTCATTTAGACGATACACCTGAGATTTCCTTGAATACCTCTATGAATTTCCGAACAACTATCGGTGCTTCATCTGCAGCCTGTTCACGAACCTCACCTTTCGGCACACACACAAACAGTTCCCTTCATCATGAATTTACAAATCTGTTCCAATACTTGTGGATTATTAGCCAACCATACTTCCGCTGCGCTACTCTGATAAACTAAAGCGGGTCTGTTAGAACATTTCCAATAAACATCTTACACCTGATCGGCCTTGAAGTGGTCTGTACCAACTCCCGCTAGGGTCAAACTTGAACTACTGCAATCATCATATGCTCTCCGTGTTTCTCCTTGTTTTTCGGATTGCCGACGGACTGGTCACTACAGGATAAGGAAAAGATATAACACGGTTGTTGGATTCAAGTTCGCGATAAGGCATAAACTCGTAAGCAATGACACCGAGAGGAAACAAGATAATATAACGACCATAAGTCAAGAAAAATGAGTCGAAATAAGACTCCAGATTATCTAAATAGAGTACCGTATTGTAACCATGACGCGACACATAGTTACAAGCACATAACTCCATCCAAGTCACCTAAATCCTACTATCAAAATCGAGAGAATAAGAGTGGAGAAACAATAAGGAATCAAGAGAATTCCAAGTTGAGATGTAATATCATTTTCATATCGTCGACATAAAAGAGCTCAAGGGAAAGATAAGATTCAAGAATTAGAATGACAAGAAAATATTGTGCCAGGACATATTCCTAAAATTCTGGGTCTTAAGGAAAATTTATTAGATATCATACCTAACTACAAATTGAATCAAGCCCCAGCTAACCTAAAACCTATGGCTTTGATACTAACAAAACCTTGTCACGCCCCACTTCCCAAAATAAGTAAATACGGTACGTGAAAAAAAACCATGCTACCTATGACGAGGAAAGATCCTTCCATAATCACATTACGGCTGTCAATCAATAACAAAGAATAATAAACTACTAAAGCTATCTATCACATGTCCAATAGCCACAAAATAATAACTGGAAGAGGAAGCAATAAAGATCTAAGGAATAACTAACCAGCATAATGTTCGGTTTCCTAGCGCCCTGGCCGTCTACCACGGCCGTTGCGAAACAAAAAACTTTGACTTTTAAAAAACCGGCTCTAGAAAACACATCCGAGAATCTAACCATACACTGAAACTACCTTACTAAAGAGATCTAGCTAAGGAGTTATACCTAGAGACTCATGTCCTTCGGGTCTTTACTCCTCTTCTTAAGCTCCTTAGGTGATCTTGATCAAACTTGATTCAATCTCCTACCTCTAAATAAAAGTAAACTAGGCAAACTAGTTTTCTAATCTATCTTGTTTAGTTGATGTGGTGATGTTTAGTGGTAATTTTCTACCTCAAAACCCCTGTCTCTCAACACATGAGAATGGTAGGGTTTTGAGTTGAAGATAAACTCAAGAGGAAGAGAATGAGAGACCTCTTAAAGATGAGAGAGAAAAGCAAGTCAAAAATGAGCAAGTGAAGAATGGCTAAGTCTTTTACAAAAAATCAAGCATGCATTATTTTTCCATAGAAAAATGCAATCATGCTTGAATAGTAAAAGCAAATGAATAAACAAAAGAATTAGCCATGCTTCATCCCATGCCTCAAATACCTCCATTCCTCCACCTCATTATCTATTTTCAACAAAATAGAAAAAATACAAGATGAGGTGTCATCTTCTAGAAGGTATTTTGTATAAATACAAAATACTTTCTGCCGTATATACATACCCGTATTCGTACCAAAATACGAATACCCAAGAGATAGAACAATACCACTAAAATAATACTAGTATTAAATCAATATCCGATTTAATGAACCGGCTTAATCCTAAGTCCGTTAGTATTACCAACCGTCCAATCGAAAATTTGGATAACACTAGAATATACATATCGAAATATGTACACATAAATTATTAAATCAATACATGATTTAAAAATCCGGCTTAATCCTAAGCCGTCTAGTATTATCATTCGATCGGAACCCCGCTCGATCGAAAACCTGGATGACACTAGAATATACACATCGAAATGTGTATATGTAAATTATCAAATCAATACCTGATTTAATAATCTGGCATAATACTAATCCGGCTAGTATTATCATTCGATCGAAACCCTGCACGTATAAACATACGGCCACCACATCGTTTCTCCTGAATCAGAGAAACCCTCTGTGTAAGACTTTAAAGACTCAACAGTACGCTGGCAGTGGGTTTAACCACAAGCACGTCAGCGACACTAGATGTACGTAACGACTACCCAGGTACCTGTCGAAAAGAAGGCCGACGAGCAAGCTTATCCGGACCCCTACTAAGCATATCCATGACAATCTTCGTACAGTCCGGTCTCTTCGTCTATGAGTATCGCATACCGGGTCTACGGGGTGGTAAACTTCAGACCCCTACTGAACCGATAAGTTATGTCGATTTGGCTCAAGACCAATCTGAGAAACTACTAATCTAACCATCAGTAGTTCTCAACTGCTTTGGCCAAGGTCTTATAGTTCTAGCCAACCGGACACAGTGCGATATCGACTCCCAATACCGGGAGAGACGAATCCATGACAATCACTCATTGCCTCCATATGGCTCGAGACTGCACCCAACGAAAACCTGTTTGTACGACTCAGTAGAGCCATGGTAGGATAGTGATCAAAGCATAGTGGGAACTCATACGAGACAAATGATGACCTTAGGTCCTAAGACTAACCTGTACTCATGTCACCTGAGAACTGCTATCTGACGATAGGTATAATACCATCTAGAGGTTCTCGACGAGTCCGTCCAGTGTACTCACCCCCAGTGAGCACCTGTATATAATCTTAGGTGATCATACCAATGGTTGTGGGACCAACCGCCATCCCTTTTCGAGGTCTAGAAAAGTATACATAAGTCTACTCTGGAGTATCGCTGCTCGATACTTGGGACCTTTAAGGATGTGCTTATGGACTACCCAGCTCCCACAAGTATGATCACCATCATAACGCTGATAGTCAAGCAAAATCCAACGGGATTTATCAACATGTAACCGCCATATGTTATATCGAGTATAACATATGCACATGTTAAGATAAACTCAAACCATAATAGTATACTACTGTATCGAGTCTTTATCAATATGTGCAAGCAATATAAAGTATCAATAGAAAGAAATACACATACCAAGATAAAGACAGGTCAAATAATATAATATATACCACCGAGCAAGATTGTCATGTACATATATATCCCTAGCATCTTATACAATACAGGCTTATAGGGCATACATATCTAATAATCTCCCACTTACACTAAGACCTGTAATTGGCGTACTGAATACCCAAAGTCTGCTCTAAGGCCAGTTGTTGGCATACTGCATACCCAACATTTCAAAAAGTTGCTCGAACTGCGCTTGAGAGAGGGCCTTGGTAAATGGATCCGCCGTGTTGTCTTTCGTATCTACTCTCCGGATCTCGATCTCCTGGCGATCTACGGTCTCCCTGATCAGGTGATACTGCCTCAAGATGTGTTTGGATTTCTGATAGGACCGTGGTCCCTTAGCTAAAACTATATCCCTATTGTTATCGCAATATAAAGGTATCAGATCAACAATGGACGGAACCAACTCAAGTTCAGTAATGAACTTCATCCAGATCGCTTGTTTTACGACATCATTTGCAGCAATGTATTTAGTCTCCATCGTCGAGTCTGCGACTGTGTCCTGTTTGGAGCTCTTCCAACACACATCCCCTCTATTGAGGGTAAACACAAAACCAGAGACAGACTTGTTGTCATCCTTATCATTCTAGAAATTTGAGTCGGTAAAAGACTCGACCTTAAGGTCTCCATTACCGTATATCAAGAACATCTCCTTAGTCCTTCTCAGGTACTTGAGAATGTTCTTCACAGCTGTCCAATGATTCCCACCCGGGTTTGACTGATATCGGCTCACCGCACTAAGCGCGTATCCTACATATAGTCTAGTACACAGTATTGTATACATTATAGATCTTACCGCCGAAGCATAGGGTATAGTGCTCATGTGAACCTTTTCCTCATCAGTCTTGGGAGGTATCTCTTTGGAGAGGGTGATTCCATGCAATGCAAGTATATTACCGCGCTTGGAATCTTCCATACTAAATCTCTTTAGTATGGTCTCTATGTACCTGGACTGTGAAAGTCCCAACAATCTCTTGGATCTATCTCTATAGATCTTAATTCTCAGAATGTAGGAGGCATCACCCAGGTCCTTCAAGGAGAAATTTTGAGACAAGAACAGCTTGGCCGATTGCAGCATAGGAATGTCATTTCCTATCAAGAGAATGTCATCTATGTACAGGAAGAGGAATACAACAATTATCCCTACAATCTTCTTATAGATACATGGTTCATCTTCGTTTTTGATGAAGTCAAATTCCTTGACTGTCTCATCAAAACAGATGTTCCAGCTCCGCGATGCCTGCTTTAATCCATAAATGGATTTAAGCAACTTGCATACCTTCCCACTGCTCCCACTGTCTACGAATCCCTCCGACTGATCCATATAAACACTCTCTTCTAAATTTCCATGTAGAAAAGCCGTTTTCACGTCCATCTGCCAGGTATCGTAGTCATGGTAGGCAGCAATGGCAAGTAGGATCCGAATGGATTTGAGCATAGCCACTGGAGAAAAAGTTTCGTCACAGTCCACTCCTAGTCTTTGACGAAAACCTTTTGCAACAAATCTAGCCTTATAAGTTTCCACATGTCCATCTGCACCAATCTTCTTTTTGAAGATCCACTTGCATCCAACGGGTTTTACCTCAGGAGGAGCAATATCCAAAGTCCAAACTTTGTTGGTATACATGGAATCCATTTCGGATTTCATAGCATCAAGACATTTTACAGAGTCTCTACTGTTAATGGCCTGCTTATAACTAGTAGGATCATTTTCTTCCAAGATGCAATCCTCTCGATCCCCATCTATGAGAAAACCGTAGTTACTCTCGGGCGGACGAGAAATGCTACTAGATCTGCGGAGTGGTTGAAGTTCATCCAGGATTATTGAGTCCACTGGTTCTATCAAATCTTCAGTTATAGTTTGTGTTTCTGGAACTTCATCCAGTTCTATCGCGCTCCCACTAATTTCTTTTTCAAGAAATAACCTTTCAAGAAAGGTAGCGTGTCGAGAAACAAATACCTTTTGTTCTTCGACATGAGAGAATAGATATCCATTCGAATGCCTGAGATATCCCACAAACTTACATAAAACTGGTCGTGCCTGAAGTTTGTCCGGATTCTGTTTTTTAAGATAGGCCGGACAACCGCATATCTTAACCCGTTTAAGACATGGTTTTTTACCACTCCATATTTCATATGGAGTCTTAGGCACGGATTTAGACGGAACCTGATTCAATAGGTATGCTGCTGTTTCAAGCGCAAGTTCCCAGAATGAAAGAGGCAATTCAGCATTACTCATCATGGAGTGAACCATATCCAATAGAGTACGGTTCTTCTGTTCCGATACACCGTTGTGTTGTGGTGTATATGGAGGAGTAAGCTGAGAGAGAATCCAGGAATTCCATACTTAAGTATTCCCCTTCTCGATCAGATCGAAGAATCTTGATACTTTTTCCTGTATGGTTCTCTACTTCGCTTTTAAATTCTTTGAACTTCTTAAAAGCTTTAGATTTATGTTTCATGAGAAACACATGAACCTAGAGAGATCATCAGTGAATGTAATGAAGTACGAGAACCCACCCCTCGCATGTATAGACATCGGACCACATACATCACTGTGTATGAGTCCCAAGAGCTCTGTAACTTTTTCTCCGTGTCCGGTGAACAGAGATTTGGTCATCTTTCCTTTGAGACAGGACTGGCAAAGATGAAAACTCGAACGAATTCAGATATCCATCCTTATGCAACTTACCTAGTCTTTTCTCACCGATATGACCAAGTCTATAATACCACAAGTAGGTTTCGTTCGTATTTGAACTCTTCCTCTTGTGTGTGTTTTGTATATTGAAGACTGTATTTTTATTTAGAACGTAGATACCATTGCACAGTGTACCTTCTGCAACCAATACATGATTAAGGTAAATGTTCATGATATTTCTATCTAGAACAAAATTATATCCATCTTTATCAAGTAAAAAAACTGATATGATGTTGCAGAGCATGGAAGACACATAGTAGCAATTGTTCAAAATCATAGTATTACCGCTTGGCAATACTAAGTGATATTCACAGAAGGCGGTAGCATCAATTTGTGCTCCGTTCCCCACTCTGAGGGACATATCACCCGGTCCACTCATTCTACTTTTTCTCAATCCTTATAATAAATTACATATGTGAGATCCCGGTCCGGTATATAGTACCCAGGAGGTAGGATTGACCGAAAAACAGTTTTCAATGACAAATACACCCGAAGAAGACGCATTAGAATGCTTCTCCTTCAATAGGGTTATCTGGAATTCATTATAGTCCTTCTTCCCTTACTCATACTCATAACAGTTGTCACAAGTTAGAGCCGAACCGACATTCTCCAGCCCTGTATAACAAGCTGGTTCGATCAAGTCAAACATTTTATTATCTTAATTAGGGCGTAAAATGGTTGCTACCTAGAGAGAGAGAAAAGAAACACTCAGCGTGCACTCTTACAAGATCGGATTGGTTATTAGTTTATCTAATCAGGATAGCTCCCATTGTTTTCTCGAATTTTCCTTCAAACCTTTAAAAAGAAAACTAGTCGGGATCATTCGCACCTCACAAGTTCGCTAACCGTTCAGCTAGGTGAGTGTTGATACTCCGAGAGAGGTTCTCCGTGCTCTCGCACGGACCTAATTAAAATAAATCTCGTTTCCGCATAGGCATAACCCCGTTAACATTTTTCTAGACACCTAATAGGTTAGCTAATTGTGAAGTGAAAAATATCTCTCTAGAGTAATCCTACTCATCAGTGGGATCGGGATCCAACTATTATCGCATGATAACCTATATGAAAGCCACTCTAGTTACCACACTCCAGAAGGTATGCAACACTAGCAAGTTTTCTGTATATTTGAAACCCCCAATGTGATTTTTGCCCCCAAGCGTCATATGGTCTTGATAGAGACCAACGTACCAAAAGTCGCAAGTCAAGTTCAACCCGTAATTTTCCTGGATTAACTTAAACCCACCCGGATAAGCCCTTGATTGTCACGCCCCGCTTCCCAGAGTACGGGTAAGGAGACGCGACGAGGCCTGCGACGTATTTACTCAGAAGTAAACACGTTAAGCGTAAATAAGCAATATAATAAATGTATACAAGAAATGACAAGAGGTATAAATAAACATCAACTTTTTATTGATTAAACATTTCTTTACATACAACTGGAAATTAAATACAATACTAAAAAGCGATGCCTAAACAATGGCATGAACTGAAAGTAAAAGTATATACAAGTGAACTAGAGCTCTTGGTCCTCAATGAACTGCTCCAAATCGTCCTGGCTGGGCTCGATCTCCAGAGAGTCGGGTCCTCCTGACAGCATTTCAAAGAAAGAAGAGAAAAAGAATGTCGTCAGCGAACAATCGCTCGGTAAGTCCCAAAAGAGAGAGAGAAAAATAGAATGGACAATTTAAGAGAATATAACTTATAATGTATGTTTTTTATGCTAACGTAGTTGTTTATAGGTTGGTACAGAATGTGCCAGTGTATACTTGAGGAGTCCAACTTGCTCCGTGGACTAAGGTATATGGAGTATAAGGCCCCGTCAAAAACCCACGGGACAACGATAATGGATGTTTAGGTTAGGTGTATTATAGTGACCATCATCGTGCCACTTTTAACACATTCCGTACCAGTCTACCCCTTTAAAAACCACGTAATGCATTTTGTATTGATTTTAATGATTTGTTGTATAAGAATTGCCGAAACCATGGTATAAATTGTTCATATAAATGGATGAGGATATAAACGGATAGTCATGTAGTCAAGTCAATGTATATCCATGGTTCGGTCAAATCAAGTCATGTTGATATTTGATAGTATTCTGATATTCATGTTCAAGTTCCAGTATATATGGATTCATGTTGTATTGGAGTTATATATGAATTGTATTCATGTATGGATGGTATTCAGATTAGAATGATACTCTGTCTGAGTCAAGCACTTAATCAGAATTGGATTCCTGAATTAGGTTTTGGAGTTATCGGTAACTTTTGCACATGAACGGCAGGATTTGTGACTTTTTCCAAGCCAATTACCATTGATAACCCCGTTTTAGTTTTCTACCTTAAATAGGCAAGCACCCACTTTCTCCGGCTCCGTGAGGCTCAAGAGAATTGGTCCCGCTTAAACCTATATTTACTAGGGTCTTTATTATAATTTAATATAACTTGAAGGGGTTTTATGAAAATTAGTTTTAGTATAATTTCAAAATAATCCTCAAGTATTTATTTATCGTATTTATGGTTTTTATGGATGTGAATTTTAAAAGTGAGGTATTCTAATGAATAAATACCTAACTTGAATAATATATGGTATTTTGTGTAAATTTGACTTGTTTGGATTCTTGTGGTATTTTCATGAAACTTGTGATTCTTTTCTTTTGTTTGGAAAAACGTGGAATTTATTATATATCTAAAATAGATGATTTGATAATATTTATATATATTTATAAAAATAAAATTTATTTATTAATAGAAAATCACGTTATTTTTAAAAATTGCATTAAAAATTCCATCGAGATCGGATGCTCCGTGAGGAGGTCTGCATCTCGCTCTACTAGTCCCGAGGATGTACGATAACCTGTACCATCCCTATCGGGTTCTCAAAAATGGGTTGTAGAGGCTTAATTACAAGGAATATAAATAATACAAATTTAAAGAATATGGTTTTAAATAGTTTATGGTATTTTAATGTAACAGTAGTATTTGTCCCAAAAATATTGTTAAAAGAAAATCGTGCTATGTCAAGATGCGTGTTGTGAGAGGAAGGTTATTACCTTGTGAGATTTTCCTAAAGGTAGTACAAGCAAATATGATAAAAGATATCGTATGTAAAGTTTGTGGTATTTAAACGTAAAAGTGCAATAAAAGTTACATAGCATGGTATTTTAGCATGAAACTTGTTCTCAAAGTTTTTTTAAAGATTATTAAACAAGATATAATGATTTGGTCGATTGGTTATTAAGAAAGATGGTGTTTTTAACAAATGTAGAATCAGATGTCGGAATAACTCTCCTTTTGACGAGTTTTGAAAAGAGAACTTTTTAAGTTAGGAAGAGAGAAGAAAAGAGGGAACTTACGAGTTGGAATGAGAGAGGGGAGGTATAGGAAGGATTTGAGAGCTTCGTAGAGTCGCGGGTTCGCCGGAATCTTCTTAAATCGTCACCGGAACTTGACATTGGGCTAACTCCATTTGTATACTTCTTTGACTTGGAACAATTTAAGAATTTTTGATAATGGATTTCAGAATGGAGAGAGCTAGGGTGTGATGTTGTATTTATATGAGAAATTAGGGTTTTGAGGATTAAAGAAAGGAGTTAAAATGCATTTAAAATAGAATTAAAGAGTGAAATTACACTCTATGGATAAATGCACAGAAATCAAACAGAAGAGTAGTAGTATGGGTAGGGGAAAAGTCACTTGGGCAAAGTTTGGGGGCATTACCATCGGGCAAGCCCGGTGACGTCGGCCCAAAGGCAATCTTCGCCGGTTGTTTTGGTGAGGTTGGGTGTGGGATTCTTGCTACGTGTTTAGGTCATTGTTAATACAATTTTCCACATGGTTGTTTTTAGCGACTTTTTATTTTTACGTGTATTGCACGTGTAAACTTTTGGGCTTCCAAAAAGTTTAAAAGAAAAATCATTAAAAATAATATGTGGCTGATGGGATTCGAACACTGAGGCCATGTCACAGTAGTGCAAAGCTTTACCAAAGAGCTACAAGCCATTTCTTGTTGTTTTTCAAACAAAATAATACTTAAAGTATACTCAGGCTTGCAAATACTCCATTCAGTACATTAACTTTAAGAAAATTTTGTACATTAAAACAGATTCGTTACTTTAAAAAAAAAAAAAACTACAGTGAAAATATATTGAAATTATAATGAACTAGCATGAAACAAGAAAAACTTGTTACTGATACAAAATACGGATTAATGCTATAAAATTGTATATTGATAATAACTTGCTAAATATTAAAATGCGTATATTATAATTAACTATATAAATATTGGTATATATAATGTTGCATGTTGCAAGTTTAGAAACTTATCTTAAGAACAACGGTTGATGTGTAAGCGACGACGTCAATAAGTTGATCGACTGTTGCTACACAGTGAATCAAGAAGACGATGGCGTCAATATTGATGAAGGTGTGTAATGGCTCGGCACGACACGACACAACACGACATGATACAGTGCTGGGTATTGCGGTGACACGGGGTTGATGCGAAGGTGGCATGCAAGTGGGCATGAGTTGGGCATGAAGCGGGCACAGGAGCAGGGTACAAGGTGTGGCACAGGAGCAGGGCACAGGGTGTGGCATAGGGGTAGGGCGCAGGGCGTGACATGGTGATGGTCTGGGTACAGAGATAGCACGGTCTGGCATGGTGATGGCACGGTGGTGGCACGGTCTGAGCATGGGCTTGGCATGGTCTGAGTATGGTGCATGGTGGCACGGTCTGGGTATGGTGGTGACATGGTGGTGGTTGGCTAGGGTTTTTCATGCCCCGTTTCCTAAAATATATGAATACGGTACGTGACAAAGCCAACCATACTATCTATGGCTAGGAAAGATCCCTTTATAGTCACATCATGGCTGTCAATCAGATATCAAGAATAGTAAATAAAATCTAATTAACACATGTCAATCTACCACAATAAATAATAAATAAGAAATGTATATAGCGGAAACGAATAAAGACCCAATAAAGAAATAATATCCTAATCACATCCCTAATGGGATCACAACGATAAACTTAATTACGGAAATAAAATAAACTGAGCATCTCTAAAACTAATCATCAAGCTCCTCACTGCTCAGCTTGCTTATCAAAATACTCTTGATCTTCCTACGACAAGGTCAAAGAAACTGGGCCATAAAAAACCTAGACGTCGGTGCATCATAAATATCAATAACCACAGTAATAACCAGAATAGGATGCTATAAAGAAGACATGAGTATAAATCATAATCACATGTGTAAAAATAGTGGGCTATAGGTATGTCACGTGTATCCTAAATTTTGTGTTTCTAGGTTATCTATCCTAATGATATTTGAAATCAATTAATGAAATCGTCGATGTAACTCAATAATATCCCGTGTGTGCCCGGGACCACGGTCAAGACCCTCAGGGTTGAATCCAAGACGTGCCGCTAAGTAGTAAAAATAGGGTATCATGTACAGTCGAATGATGTCAGCATTATCATTCGGAAACACGGCGTATTCACGACCTTGGTTTCAAGCGACCGTATACTGCTCTGGGATGTTCGATAGTGCTCTGTATAATTCTCAGATGCTGATATTTGGGTCGAAGGAGATGGCGAAGAGTCGGGGTTCACCGGCGAAGAGATGAAGTCGAGGTTTGATGCTTGAGAAGGAGAAAGAGAAAGAGAAAGATGATGGGGTCTTTACTTTTGAGGAGGTGGTGATTACGTTGTCTGGGTAGTGCTCGTCGACGAAGCGAAGTGGGTAGCGGCAGCGATGATCAACTCCAGCGAGGTAAGTGAAGAAAAGAGTAAAAGAAGAAGAGAGACGGGGTCGGCGGTGAGGGGCTCAAGTTTTGGGTCATGCCGAGGGTGTGAAGAGGAGGTGGTGGGGTCATCGATGAGGAGATGGGGCGACGATGATGACGAGGTCGGGAAAATGAGGAGGTGCGGTGCGGTGATCGGAGGAGGAGAAGAAAAGACGGAGAAGATGATGCCGGAGGTGTGTAGGTGGTGAAAGGAGTGCCGGCGATGACGAAAGAGAAGGAGTGATGAGGGTGATAGCGGTGGAGGTCGGGTTCAGATGATGGCGAGAGGGGAAGACGAAGGAAAGTAGGTTCTGAGTTGTGGTGGTCGGAGCTCAGGAGAGACCTCGGGGAAGGGAGGAAGGAGGTGACGATGCGGAAGAGGAAGTGGAGATGAAGGGGTGGTGACGACGACGGGGGCGTCGACGAGGTTTTGGAGGTGGGTTAGGGCTCGGGGACGTGAAGGAAAAGAGTGAGAGGAGAGAGAGTTTATTAATAAATAAAAAAATATAAACTGTTATATTATTATATGTATATTGTTCACCGCCGAAAGACGCGACTGGAACGTTAGGACGTCTGGCCTGAATTTTGAGGGCAGATTCTATTTGGATTTATCCGTCCAGCTCTCCGAAGATGCCAAGTTGATTTATGACACCGTATATCGGAGGTTTGGACGGATGCGGCCATTGTAGCAGACTTCGTAAGATTCCACCTCGTTTACGAGGGATTTTTGATTGTGGGGACGCTCTTCCCTGCAGGCGCAAGCCCCTGCAGTTAATTACATTACCGCATCGCAATAACCACTTTCTCCTGCTCCGGAAGTTCACTTCGTGTTGTGTGTGTTTGTTTTATTTTTGGTTTCCTGTGGATCGTATACGGAGACTAATTTATGTTGTCGTCCGTAGGGCGTGGATTAGTCCAAATCCATATATCTTAGATTTGGGTTTGTTTTATTTAAGGATCGTTAATCTGGTTTAAGATTAAGATCAACTTAAATGTATGTGAGCAGTTGGGGCTCGATTGGTTTTTTTGTTAAGGATACGTTTGTCCAAATTGAGACTAAGATCTACTTAATAAGGTCTTAGAATAATTTTTGCTTTAGATCCATTAAAAGAGCATTTGAGCTTTGTTGTTTTAGTTTAAAAACGTTTCGGTCCCTTATCGCCATTTTGTAGGCGAAGTTGTAGTTTGAGGACATTTCGGTCTGCCGATCACCATTTTTGAGGTGAGGTTTTAGATTAAGAACGTTACGGTCCGTTGTTTCCATTTTGGAGGCAACGTTTAGTTTGAGAACATTTCGGTCCATTGATCACCATTTTGAGCTGAGGTTTTAGTTTAAGGACGTTACGGTCCGTTGTTTCCATTTTGGAGGCAACGTTTAGTATGAGAACATTTCGGTCTATTGATCACCATTTTAGAGGTGAGGTTTTAGTTCAAGGACTTTACGATCCGTTGTTGCCATTTTGGAGGCAATGTTTAGTTTGAGAACATTTCGTTTCGTTGTCCATCTTGCGTGCACGTGTATTTTTTACGTGACGGGATGAGCAACGATGATATGAGATGCATCCAGTTTGGGATGTGGTTTGATTTGGGATGCGCACGTCAGTTTGGGAAGTGCACCAAAAAGCTGTTGGTTATCGGGACCCACCACCTCTCTGAAGACGTTAAGGAATTACAACGACATGTATCAGAGGTGTAGAGAGATATACCCTTGAACCAATTCCCGTATTTAAGGGAAAAATGATTAATGGTAAACCCACAAATCATTAGTCGTATTTTAAGACTATGATTTCCTCAGGGGAATGTGGGACGAATATCGTTTTGGGATATCATCAGTTGGAAG
Organism: Agapanthus africanus; assembly: GCA_030015575.1. NCBI lineage: Eukaryota > Viridiplantae > Streptophyta > Magnoliopsida > Asparagales > Amaryllidaceae > Agapanthus > Agapanthus africanus. The sequence continues at coordinate 759,224,988 of CM057340.1, forward strand.
ATCGATGGTTATATTTAGGACTAATATCAATTTGGAAAGTAGTGAGCACATGGGATCGGTTGATCTGAATTAGGGAGTTTCTACTCTTTAGGGACCTAACCAACTTGGGCTTGGTCCACTCAGTTTTCTTTTTATTTGAAAAGGAGTGCTAAGCACTTGTTTGGGCTCAGTCCCCCTTTTTTGTGCAAAAAAGTGCTGAGCACTTATGTAAGTTCTAACGCTCACATATAATCATGTAGGGTTTCAATCATGGGAATTGCCCAATAAGTGTTAAACACTTTACCCATTTTGTCTTTATATGGAGTGCTAAGCACTTTTTATGGCTCCCACGCTCGAAGCACGTGAGGAGCTGGGCACAAGACGCTGCCTAGTGAGTGCTAAGCACTTTTTATTCTGTGGCGCCCACATAAGGGTCACGTGAGGTGCTGGGCGCCGCTTACTGAGTGCTAAGCACTCCTTTCTTTTGTAGCGTCCATGTGAGGGGCACATGGGGGTGTTGGGCGCCACTCCCTGAGCTCTTTTTATTCTGTGGCGCCCACGTGAGGGTCACGTGAGGCATTGGGCGATGGGCGCCGCTCAATGAGTGCTAGGCGCTCCTTTTTTCTATGGTGTCCCTCCCTGAGTTCTTTTTATTCTGTGGCGCCCACGCGAGGGTCACGTGAGGCGCTGGGCGCCGCTCAATGAGTGCTAGGCACTCCTTTTTCTGTGGCGCCCACATGAGGGGCACATGAGGCGCTAGGTCTTTTCCTTATATGCTTTGTTTTTAGGAGTTCGATTTCCTAGTTTTTTCTGAATCTTTGATTCTCAAGAACAAGTTCTTCCCGATGAGAATTAAATTCTCAACTTGTAGGAGACTTGTCTTGTGGATCTCAGATCCAGAGAAAGAACTAAGTTCTTTTAAAAGGGTTAAATCCTTCAATAAGTAAATGAGATGTTTTGATCTCTCTTCTTTTTATTTACCTAGGTTTTTTTTTGAGAAGGGAGATCTTCTTCTTTCTTTGTTTTTAAAGCTTTCTGCTTTGTTTTTCGAAGCTTATGGGAGGGTTCCTTCTTTTTTAGACTTGAAGTCTTGGGTCCTTTATATAGTAAGGACAGTTTGTTGATTAGCTCTGAGGAAATCTCTCATTAAGAGATCCCAAATGATTTGGGGATTTTACCCACCGTTGGATTTTTGATCCAAAGACTTCTGTTTTACAGAAAGTATTTTCTTGTTTTTAACAAGATTAAGGATATATTTACCCATACAGAATTTATTCTGTAGATTAGTGATTTTTTAATCACCATTGGAATTTTAATCTATCGGCACTCTGTTTTCCAGAGGGCAATCTTTCTTATTTAGAAAGATTTGAGGAATATTTTCTCTGAACAGAATTTAATTCTGCATCCTGAGGATTTATCATCTCCGTTGGATCTTTGATTCGACGGCTCTGTTTAACATAGAGTTTAATTCTACCGGGTGTCGACGCTCACGTGTTGTGCACGTGGGCGCTGCTTAATATTTTTGTGTGCTTTGCACACCGGCGCCTGTTTAGTCGAAAATATCGCACTTTTGATATATCATTTTCCTTACTTTTCTTAAATATCTAAAGATGTTTATTATAAATATAGAACATATTTGGGGTTTATCTGCAAAATACTATTTACCATATGTTTATATATTATAATTAATATTATGAAGGAAAATGTATGCATATAATAGTTATATAATATTTTTATTATGCATATCATATCAAATATCCTTAATCAATATTCTTAAAATACAATATCATATAAAATGGTTAGGATAATATCTCAAAAATACCAAATATTACTAATATTATTCATTGAGATATTGTGCAAGTTTTAGCTCTGGTCGGGAGATCGGGATGTCGGGAATCAAAAATCTGCCGATGAAGTTAGATAAAATCGAAGAATCAATACAGGCAGAGACTCAGAAAAGATATGAAGATTCCAGACATCAAATAAATCTCCATGTGTCACAATGAAGCAACCCCAAAATTTTGAATCCATAATCTCACCAAATGGCCGCGGTTGCGCGGCCAAAACCCCAATAATGCGGCGGATCCGTGGCAGAGAAGAGGAATTAGGGTTTGTGATTTTTTGGGTAAGATTGCAACAACAAACCCTAATTTTTGGGATCTTTGGTTTCTGGTTTTGGGGCTATATAAAAGATCGATGGCTAAACTTAGAAATCATCAATCTTTTACACGAAGCAAATCACCGTCAAAGAACAAGTGATCCACGACAGGTCCGCGATTCGACGTGATAAGGCGACGTGTGATTCGGCGGAGCATATACTTCCTACAAGGCAGAGATCGAGAGCAACTTCTTCTTCCTCTTGTAATCTAAACTTGAAGGCATTGTACTTGTGAAGTTGATTAATAAAGGTAGATCATTAGATTAATTAGTTTGCATTTATTTTTTGTATTTACATTATGATCTCATTCTCTATCCGTTCTTCTTCTACCTCTATCATGCGCGAGTAATTCTCCGCTTGATAGGGTTCGTAGGATTAGGGTAGAACTATATATGAGAAAATACTTTAACTTTTTTTAAATTTTATAAAGTTTATAAACTTTAGCAAAAGAATCGTTAACATCCTTATCGGGCGCGCTACCAATTTATTGTTAGTCTCGACCGCGATTTGAGATTAGATTAACAATTGTTTTGTTAAGGGCTAGACATGAATAGAGATCAATGAAAGGACAAGGGTCAATAGTGTGGAAACCCTAGTTTCTTCCAAGAACCCTAATCCTCATTCATCACTATCTATCTAGTTTTAAACCTATCAAAAGATAAAAGGAGTTATTTTTATTAGTCATCCATGACTACTAAATTCTAACGAACTATACAAGCCTTCTTCTTATAAAATCTACATCCGTATTTAAACTAGATCTGTATTCTACATCCGTATTTCGACGTAGATCTAGAAACTATTCTCCACTATTCTTTATTCTTCTATTCTTTCTCTTTTCAATCAACACGTGTAAAGTAAGATTAAAAGGTTCCACATATCTCTAAGGACGGCCCGTACTCACCTTGACTAGCTACACGCGACACCGTTATTGATTGTGGTTACTACACACTTTCACACACTAAAATATAATCAATCAAATGGCGCCGCTGCCGGGGATACATGCATAATTTTTTTCCTTACTATTCGTGTTGAATGCTTATTCGATCCATATCATAAAATAAAACAAAACCGCATCTTAAATATTTAATGATTATTGTGCGAATTTTTGCGAAGGAATCTGGAGTAATAGATTGAGTGAATACAGATTCAGAGAGTTATACAAACCCCAGAGGAGCAAAAGAGGTGAATAAAGAAATTTCATCAAAAGAGCCCACTAATGCGCGGTGGAACCGCGGCAAGGTAGAGGAATTGTGTAACACCCGAGTTCATTTATACCAATTCCAGTTTCCGTATTTACTTATCCATGGTATTTTTCTTGATTTAGCGTGTTTGGGTGCGAATGGTATTTTACATTTTACTTTGCATTCGACCCGACCCGCTTGCTTGAACCTGTTTAATTCTTATTTATATATTAGCTTGACATGTTGCATGGACACGTGCGTCTCATGATTAGTACATGCTGGCATTTTACCTGGTATCGCATCTTTTATCATATAACATTCTAGGTCACAGAAAATAATTTAAAATTACATTTCATAGCCTGCATGATAAATCTAACCCCGTGGTAGTGTCCGCGCATCTTATTCTCGCCCCGTTCAGTGAAACAGATGTGTTTGGATGGTTACGCGCACGTACGTGCATCCGTTCTTGGGGGTATGCATTTTCTTTGACTGAGCATTCATTTTGAAATTTGGAAGTCGCATATATTTTTCATATTTTAAATCTGAATTTTTGGACCCGACCCGGGCGTGTTTTGGAGTAAATTTGTATTTGCCAAAATCTCAAAACGGACTAATATTATATCCCTTATTTCATTATAACTTTTATTATACGTTTAACTAAGAAAATATTTTATATTTCCTTAACAACATTTCTTACTCTCTCGCTCTCTCTGAAAATATATTTTTATATTTTAAACTAACTAATTCTCTCTCTCTTTCTCTCCTGACTCTCCCTCTCTCTCCCTCTCTCATGACTCTCTCTCTTTCTCTCTCTCCTATAATCATAATTAATTTTTCCTTAACCCTATATTTTATTGCTCAAGTCCCCATCTTCTTCTTCTTCTCCTTTTCATTTTTTTCATTCCCGCGCGCAACCCATGCCTGCGACCTTGACCACCATCACCTCCACCGCACAGCGCCTCCCTCCTCTTCAACCCGACTCCATCTCCTTCCATCGGCTTCTTCCCTCGTCTTCACCTTTTCGCCGCCGCTTTTCTCTTCCCCAAGCACCCACCATCGCCACCAGCATCCTCTTCGATCCTTTCTTTTCCAAAACCCATCACCGCCCTAGCCACCCGAGACCAAACCACCATCTCCATTCACCTCATCACCGGCGCCACCTCATCCTCGACCACAACAGCATCACCATCGCCTGCACCCACCGAGACTCACCATTGCCGCAGCAACCCAAACCCAGCACCCGACCTCGTCGCCATCGTCTTCGAGGCCGCAGTCGGAGCATTGCTGTCATCGTCTCCTTCAAACTCCAGAATCTGTACTCTTCAGACCACTGCAGCTGTCGCCGGTTCACCTCTCATCGCCGTTGATCCAAGTTGTCGCATCACCGTTGTCCCTTTCCTTGGACGTGACCTCACCAGTGCTGAGATCCAAGCCAAGATCTTGCTTGGGTCGTGTTCACATCTCCATGTTTGTCGTGTTCTATCCGTTGCCTAAGGATGGGAAGGTGTCACAACTTGAGCATGTTTTATCAGAGGCAGCAAGGTTCGGTTCATGGTCATACCAGATATGCTTAAAAATGCTCCCATGTTCAAGCGATTAGATGCTAGAATTAAGGGCAAAGGTTCTACGCTTGGTGTTGGCCGTGGCCGTGCAATTAGTATGTGTGCCAGGATCGCCGGAGTTGGCCGCGACGTCGACGATCCCGATGACCCAGCGAACAAACCTGACCCGTGTGATCACATTGTACGTTGTTTGGATTCGTTTCATGTACCGTGCGCGCGTTGTGACTTTTCCCGCCGACGTGTGACGTTCCGTATACCGTATCGCGATCCGTCGAGGCAAGTAAAACTTGCTACATGCTATCTATATTTTTATACCTAATAAATTGCATAGTAAAACTGTAGATTACATATAGCACCACATGTTCCATTTTCCTTTTCGATGTTCCATATATCATTTTAGATTTGGTTTTGAATTATATCTTGTTGCATGTTAGAGTACAATATCGTGGTACCCACGTCTATGTTTAAATTACTTAATAATTATCTGCATAGCCCATAGCACCTTTAAATAGTTTCTACCCCCGAATACCCGGTTGCATCCATTGAACATATTTTATATATCATTGCATCCCTAGATCATTTAACCCATAATAACGAGATTTAACAATTCCATACCGGTTTAAGTGTATTTTACGTAATGTTGGAACCACAACCCTAACACTAATCTATAACTGTGCTTCCCCATGCTTTAATCTGTACCCTTGCATATATCATCACCATGTTTCATTTTTTATTGTTTCACTAGTACCCAATGCTTGTTTGGTTTACCCATGCTTATGCTAGTTTGATTATGAGCACCAATATGACATCTTGTGCATCCTGACATGACTTGTTACGCCTACTACTTGACACGACATGGTACCGTGCAACTCTTGACATGACACGACACCTATATACATTACTTGACTTGACCTGATGTACCATGGCTTTACCTGTTACTTGATCTTGTGTCTAATGCCAACAAACCTGACCTGTTGTCCTTACGGACAGTTCCTGTTGTCTATCCAGACAAACCTGTACCTGCCTGATCCTGAGTTTGCATTAGCTCTTGATTACTTAATACCTGACTTGAACACATATAACTTGGGGGTATGGGGAAATCAATGATGAAACCTGACTTGTAACTCGACAGTTCGCTACCTGTACTGATCAGTTTTAGAGGCTAGGCCAGCCTTGGGATGATACTGCTGATATCATCCATCGTTATCCAATACCTTTTTAGAGGCTAGTCCAGCCTTGGGATGATGCCATGGACATCATTCATCGTTACCCCTTTTCCTTTTAGTGCCTAACGGCATATCTCGGTTTCAGCCCGAGAATCTTCACCGTGATCCCGGGCACGCACGGGATACTATTGAGTTATATCGATGATTCATCAAATTGATTTCAAAGACCTGAGAGTAGTTAACCCAATATACCAGTTTAGATCACTCACTACACATTACCCCACTGTCCTCACTTATATTACTGTTATATCTGTTTTACTATTCATTAACATACCTGCATGTCTTGCTACCCTGTTTATATATTATTTCTTGATGTTATGACGCGCTGACGTCTGGGTTTTGCATGGTCCAGATCCTCTACCTTTGTTGCCGACTGATCAGGAGTATTGCCGTTGTTAGACCGAGCGGTGAGGATCCTGTTGGTATCCAGTCATACTTTCCAGGTGTATATTTGATCTTTTGCTTCCGCATATTATATTATTTCTTGACTCACTTATTCTGGCTCATGGACATGTAGTATATAGTTTATTTTACTTTTCTATTCTTGATATCTCTACAGCCGTAATGTGTCCATGGAGGATTTTTCCTATCCACATGTAGCATTGTTGGCTATGTCACGTGCCCATTTTAGCGTACTTTAGGAAGCGGGGCGTGACATGGTTCTTTTGGTATCAAAACCATAGGATATAGGTTAATCGAGTTTGATTCTTTTGTAGTTGGGTATTGGACCCAATACACGAATCAGAATACTCGTGATTAGGAACATGTCCTGCCACCTTCTTATCGTGATTCATGAATCATATCTTTCTCGTATCCTTTGCCTTGATGATATGCAAACCACTTTGCATCTCGACTTGAAACCTTTTGAGTTCCCTATTGCTTCTCCCTGTTTCTTGATTATGATACTAGGATTTGGGCGACTTGAATGGAGTTATGTAATTGTATCTATGGACTGCAGTATGGTTACAATGCCGTACTCTATTTAAGTAACTTGGAGTCCTGGTCTTGATTCACTTCCTTATTCCATGATCGTTATATTACCTTGCTTCTCTCGGTTTCATTGCTTACCCGTTATTGTTTTATCGCCAGCTTGAATCATGTTTACCGTACTTAATCGTCTTCAGTATCTTGACTTCGGATGAAGTCATCTCGGTATCTTACTTGTTCATATTTTCCCCGCATTGGAATTATTCAATTTTGGTGCAGCCCTTTGTTTGTTGTTGTCTTGGGAATGGATTTTCTCGGCACTTTCCACGCTCACATTGTATGTAGGGCTAAGAAAGTTATTTTCCAGATTCCCGGACATCCAGAGTTTATCTTTGCTGGAGGAAGCAGTTCTGTCGGGCCAGTCGAGTTTAGGGCTAGGCCGACAAATAATGTTCTTTCGTCGATGATAAGGAAGAAGCGCCGGCTACATTTTGAGAGTTCATGGACGTGTTCGAGGACATCTCGGGTTTACCGCAAAACGAGATGTGGAGTTCGTGATTGATCTTGTTCCTGGTGCAGCGCCAATCTGAAAGGCGTATTATCCAATGGCACCAGTGGAGTTAGAAGAAGTAAAGAATCAGGATTACTGAATTACTCGAGAAGGGTTGGATTCGCAATAGTAATTCACCTTGGGGAGTTCCAGTTCTTCTAGTAAAGAAGAGGATGTCACAAAGAGGATGTGCATTGCTTATCGAGAATTAAACCGGGTGACTATTAAGAACAAATACCCGATCCCTCGCATTGGTGAATTATTTGAGCAGCTTAGTGGCGCGAGGGTATTCTCGAAGCTGGATTTGCGATCCGGATATCATCAGGTCTGAGTTAAGTCAGAGGATATTTGCAAGACTGGGTTCAGAACTCGGTATGGACATTACGAGTACTTGGTGATGCCCTACGGAGTAACGAATGCGCCGGAAATATTTATGGACTTGATGAACCGAATCTTTCACCGTTCTTGGACCAGTTTATAGTGGTGTTCATCGATGATATTCTGGTCTACTCAGGGAGCAAGGAAGAGCATGTAGAACACTTGAAGATTGCACTGCAGACATTCAGGCAAGGAAATTGTATGCAAAGATGAGTAAGTGCGAGTTTTAGCTTGAAGAAATGAAGTTTTTGGGGCACGTTGTGGCTGGAGATGGAATCGCCGTTGATCCGAAAGATTACAGCAGTTCAAGATTGGCCGATTCCGAAGAATGTTGCGAAGATAAGAAACTTCTTGGACTGGCCGGGTATTATAGAAAGTTCGTGGAGAATTTTTCTCGTTTGGCTAAGCCCTTGGCTAAGGTTACGCGCAAGAAGGTACCATTTGTGTGGACGGATAGGTGTGCGTCAGCTTTTGAGGCGCTGAAGCAAAAGTTGATAACCACTCCTATTCTGATCGTGCCAGACAATTCCGAAGGATTGGTGATTCACAGCGACATACCTGAGAAAGGATTGGGATGTGTTTTGATGTAGCATGGGAATGTTACAACTTACGCATCGAGACAGTTGAAGACCCATGAGGAGAATTACCCAACTCATAACTTGGAGTTAGCAGCTGTGATTTTCTCTTTGAAGATTTGGAGACACTACATATTGGGCAAAAGGGTCGAAGTATTTACCGATCACAAAAAGCCTGGAGTACGTGTTCACACAGAAGGAGCTTAATATGAGGCAGCATAGATGGTTGGAGCTGATGGCTGACTACGATCTTGATCTTGAATGCCATCCGGGGAAAGTTAGTGTTGTGCCGGATGCGCTTAGTTGATTGCCAGCAATTCAGATGTTGACTGCACAGAAGGAACTTATTGAAGACTTTCGGAGATTCGATTTGGGAAGTTGTGCTACCGCATTCTTCAGGACAGTTGATGCAGCTGCAAGTACAGTCGTCATTGATCGAGAATATTAAAGCAGCGCAATTGCAGGACCCAAGATTGCAAAGGTTTCGGGAACAGGTTGAAGCTGAACTTCTAACGGACTTAATGATTCATGAAGGTGATTCGTTGCGATATGGTAGCCGTTTGTGTATGCCAAAGGGAGATATTCGTGAAGAAGTTATGAAGGAGGCACACAGTTCCGCGTATTCCGTACATCTAAGAGGCACGAAGATGTACCGTGATCTACGACAACACTTCTGGTGGGAAGGTAAGAAAAGGGAGATTGCCCGCTTTGTGGCAAGTGCTTGGTGTGTCAGCAAGTCAAGGCTGAACAACAAAAAGTTGCTGGTTTATTGCAACCACTTATGATTCCTCAATGGAAGTGGGAATATATAACCATGGATTTCGTGACGGCTTTACCGCGGAGTCCAAAATGGCAACAATACAGTTTGGATGATTGTTGATCGATTGACCAAGGCAGCTCATTTCATACCATTTCGAGTTGGTCAATCAATGGAAGCTTTGGCAGAATGGTGCATACAGGAGATAGTAAGATTGCACGGAATACCGGTGAGCATCGTGACCGACCGTGACAATCGTTTTTTCCACACTTTTGGAGGAACTTACAGGAAAGTTTGGGGACTCGATTGAAGTTTAGCACAGCTTATCATCCTCAAACAGATGGCCAGTCGGAGAGAATGATCCAAACTCTTGAAGATATGTTGAGAGCTTGCATGTTAGACTTCAAGGGTTCATGGGAGGATCATCTACATTTGGTGGAGTTTTCTTACAATAACAGTTTTCATGCGACTATTCAAATGGCTCTATTCGAAGCATTGTATGGTCACCATTGTCGTTCAGCTGTTTGTTGGGATGATGTTGGAGAACGAAGATTGTTGGGACCGGATTTGATTATGCAGACAGTTGAGAAGGTTAATACTATCCGGAATCATATGAAAGCAACACAAGACCGACAGAAGAGTTGGGCAGATACATCGAGAAGACCTTTAGAGTTCGACGTTGGTGATTGTTATTCTTGAAGATATCACCGACTAGAGAGGTGATCCGTTTCGGAAGTCGAGGAAAGCTTAGTCCTCGACTCGTTGGACCTTTTGAGATTTTGGAGAGTATTGGAGAAGTGGCGTATCGTTTGGCGTTACCGCAATCTTTGGAGAATGTTCATGACGTATTTTAGGTACCTCAACTCCGTAGGTATATTCAAGATGAAACACATGTGTTGAATCAATCGGAGCTAACCGTACGTGAAGATTTGACTTTTGAGGAACGACCGATGTCGATTGTGGATCGAAAGGAAAAAGGTCTTAAGATCGAGGTTATCCCTCTTGTACTTGTTTCTTAGGGTAATTGCTCACATGAAGAGTCAACTTGGGAACGAGAAGATGAGATCCGACAGAAGATTTCACATTTATTCTTGAAATTTCTTGTTTGTTTATCCTTTCTTGTTCTTGGAATTTCGAGGAAGAAATTCTTTTGTAGTTGGGTATAATGTAACACCCGAGTTCATTTATACCAATTCCAGTTTCCGTATTTACTTATCCATAGTATTTTTCTTGATTTAGTGTGTTTGGGTGAGAATAGTATTTTACATTTTACTTTGCATTCGATCCGACCCGCTTACTTGAACCTATTTAATTCTTATTTATAGATTAGCTTGACTTGTTGCATGGACACATGCGTCTCATGATTAGTACATGCTGGCATTTTACCTGGTATCACATCTTTTATCATATAACATTCTAGGTCACAGAAAATAATTTAAAATTACATTTCATAGCCTGCATGATACCCCTAACCCCGTGGTAGCGTCCGCGCATCTTGTTCTCGTTCTGTTCAGTGAAACGGACGTGTTTGGATGGCTACGCGCACGTACGTGCATCCGTTCTTGGGGGTATGCATTTTCTTTTACTGAGCATTCATTTTGAAATTTGGAAGTCGCATATATTTTTCATATTTTAAATCTGAATTTTTGGACCCGACCCGGACGTGTTTTGAGTAAATTTGTATTTGCCAAAATCTCAAAACGGACTAATATTATATCCCTTATTTCATTATAACTTTTATTATACTATTAACTAAGAAAATATTTTATATTTCCTTAACAACATTTCTCTCTCTCTCTCTGAAAATATATTTTTATATTTTAAACTAACTAATTCTCTCTCTCTCTCTCTCCTGACTCTCCCTCTTTCTCCCTCTCTCGTGACTCTCTCTCTTTCTCTCTTTCCTATAATCATAATTAATTTTCCTTACCCCTATATTTTATTGCTCACGTCCCCATCTTCTTCTTCTTCTCCTTTTCATTTTTTTCTTTCCCGCGCGCAACCCATGCCTGCGACCTCGACCACCATCACATCCACCGCACATCGCCTCCCTCCTCTGCAACCCGACTCCATCTCCTTCCATCGGCTTCTTTCCTCGTCTTCACCTTTTCGCCGCCGCTTTTCTCTTCCCCGAGCACCCACCATCGCCACCAGCATCCTCTTCGATCCTTTCTTTTCCAAAACCCATCACCGCCCTAGCCACCCGAGACCAAACCACCATCTCCATTCACCTCATCACTGGCGCCACCGCATCCTCGACCACAACAGCATCACCATCGCCTGCACCCACCGAGACTCACCGTTGCCGCAGCAACCCAAACCCATCACCGGACCTCGTCGCCATATTCTTCGAGGCCGCAGTCGGAGCGTTGCTGTCATCGTCTCCTTCAAACTCCAGAATCTGTACCCTTCAGATCACTGCAACTGTCGCCGGTTCACCTCTCATCGCCGTTGATCCAAGTTGTCGCATCACCGTTGTCCCTTTCCTTGGCCGAGACCTCACCAGTGTTGAGATCCAAGCCAAGATCTTGCTTGGGTCGTGTTCACATCTCCATGCTTGTCGTGTTCTATCCGTTGCCTAAGGATGGGAAGGTGTCACAACTTGAACATGTTTCATCAGAGGCAGCAAGGTTCGGTTCATGGTCATACCAGATATGTTGAAAAATGCTCCCATGTTCAAGCGATTAGATGCTAGAATTAAGGGCAAAGGTTCTACACTTGGTGTTGGCCGTGGCCGTGAAGTTGGTATGTATGCCAGGATCGCCGGAGTTGGCCGCGACGTCGACGATCCCGATGACCCAGCGAATAAACCTGACCCGTGTGATCACCTTGTACGTTGTTTGGATTCGTTTCATGTACCGTGCGCACGTTGCGACTTTTCCCGCCGACGTGTGACGTTCCGTATACCGTATCGCGATCCGTCGATGCAAGTAAAATTTTCTACATGCTATCTAAATTTTTATACCTATTAAATTGCATAGTAAAACTGTAGATTACATATAGCGCCACATGTTCCATTTTCCTTTTCGATGTTCCATATATCATTTTAGATTTGGTTTTGAATTATATCTTGTTGCATGTTAGAGTACAATATCGTGGCACCCACGTCTATGTTTAAATTACTTAATAATTATCTGCTTAGCCCATAGCACCTTTAAATAGTTTCTACCCCCGAATACCCGGTTGCATCCATTGAACATATTTTATATATCATTACATCCCTAGATCATTTAACCCATAATAACGAGATTTAACAATTCCATACTGGTTTAAGTGTATTTTATGTAATGTTGGAACCACAACCCTAACTCTAATCTATAACTGTGCATCCCCATGCTTTAATCTGTACCCTTGCAATTATCATCGCCATGTTTCATTTTTTATTGTTTCACTAGTATCCCATGCTTGTTTGGTTTACCCATGCTTATGCTAGTTTGATTATGAGCACCCACATGACACCTTGGGCACCCTGACATGACTTGTTACACCTACTACTTGACACGACATGTGACCGTGCAACTCTTGACATGACATGACACCTATATACATTACTTGACTTGACCTGATGTACCATGGCTTTACATGTTACTTGATCTTGTGTCTAATGCCAATAAACCTGACCTGTTGTCCTTACGGACAGTTCCTGTTGTCTATCCAGACAAACCTGTACCTGCCTGATCCTGAGTTGGCATTAGCTCTTGATTATTTAATACCTGACTTGAACATATATAACTTGGGGGTATGGGGAAATCAATGATGAAATCTGACTTGTAACTCGACAGTTCGCTACCTGTACTGATCAGTTTTAGAGGCTAAGCCAGCCTTGGGATGATACTGCTGACATCATCCATCGTTATCCACTACCTTTTTAGAGGCTAGGCCGGCCTTGGGATGATGTCATGGACATTATTCATCGTTATCCCTTTTCCTTTTAGTGCCTAGCAGCATGTCTCGGTTTCAGCCCGAGAATCTTCACTGTGATCCCGGGCACGCATGAGATACTATTGAGTTACATCGATGATTCATCAAATTGTATTCAAAGACCTGAGAATAGTTAACCCAATATACCAGTTTAGATCACTCACTACACATTACCCCACTGTCCTCACTTATATTACTGTTATATCTGTTTTACTGTTCATACTCATACCTGCATGTCTTGCTACCCTGTTTATATATTATTGCTTGATGTTATGACGCGCTGACGTCTGGGTTTTGCATGGCCCAGATCCTCTACCTTTGTTGCCGACTGATCAGGAGTATTGCCGCTGTTAGACCGAGCGGTGACGATCCTGTCGGTATCCAGTCTTACTTTCCAGGTGTTTATTTGATCTTTTACTTCCGCATATTATATTATTTCTTGACTCACTTATTCTGGCTCATGGACATGTACTAGATAGTTTAGTTTACTTTTCTGTTCTTGATATCTCTACAGCCGTAATGTGACCGTCGAGGGATTTTTCCTATCCAAAGGTAGCATGGTTGGCTATGTCACGTGCCCATCTTAGCGTACTCGGGGAAGCGGGGCGTGACAAATTGGTTGCCAAAAATTTTCAGGTATCTTCTCTGATTCTTTCTCTCTCCTTTAAAAATCCTATAATATATTTTTCTGCAGGATTCTTTGCAAAATATCGCCACCAAAAATCTTTTTGCATGTTTTGTAATTGGTTTGTGCATATTTTTACTACGGACTTTAAGGGGCAAGACCACAATTCAGATTATGTGGGGATTTCATCACCCTTCCTAGGCCCCACAAATCACTAAACGTGCATGTGCATAACCTTATATTAATTAAAAAATATCTAGACCAAGACTCTAAGGACCGTCGCGCTCAACTAAGACAGAGGAAGGTTGTGGGTAATCTATCGCTTATCCGCATTTCTTTTGTGGTGTCTAAGGAAGTGTGTCTAGACAAGTGGTTACTTAATTAGGCCCGCTATTTTCGGTGATTCGTATAGAGGATACCTCCCACTTAACGGGCACTTACCTGGTCACAAGAGTTATAAAGAGGTGGTAGATGATTGATCATGCGGCTTGTCCTTTGGAAGTATTGAAGCGGTCTAGAGACTTGACCTAGGTAACCTGAGTTCTAGGGCTGTTTATGCATTTTTTGTGATTTGTCTCACGTCCGACACTTTTCAAAACAAACCAATTTTTAAGTTCTCGCACACGCTGCCACGTGCGCTAAACCCACTTGGTGCATGCTCGGCTGGACACGGGATTCTAGTGCCCGTCTTGTCCGTGTTTCTGCTATTGACTCCGAAGTCGGTGCTTCTTCATCTTCTTTTTCCCCTCCACCCACAACATTTACCGAGATGGACGGTTCTCCATCAGATTTTACCACCACCATCCTGCCACCACCCGTAGGTGCGCAGAATTCACAGCGCATCTCTCTCTAAGAGAGATGCTATCCTGTGCGTGGACCCCTTCCTACCTGTCTATCTATTCCACCAGCCAATGGGGATAATTTTGAAATTAAACCCCACTTCATCAAACTGTTGCCTAAATTTCACGGGCTTGAATCCGAAGACGCATACGTTTTTATAAACAAATTCGAAAACGTATGCGCAACGATGGGAACGTCACAACTTTCTGTGGATGCTATGAGATTACGTTTTCTCCCTTTTACTTTGTGCGATCTATCAGAAAAATGGCTTTATAACACTGCCACACATTCTATTGCCAAATGGGATGAATTCGCTGTAGCATTCCTTAAGAAATTCTATCCCAATCATAAGACCGTCCGCGTTCGAAGCGAGATTAACCAGTTTACCCAACTTCTCAATGAACCATTTTGGAAATGCTTTGAACGGTTTAAGAATCTTCTTCTACAATGCCCTCATCACGGAATCAATAGATGAGACCTTTGTCGCATTATATATGAGGGTGTTGATCCAACAACAAAACATATGCTTGAAACCATGTGTCAATGTCATTTCCTGTCTAAAGATGATGGTGAAGCTTGGCAATTTCTGAAAGATCTCGCTGAACAATCTTTACAGTGGGAAAGCTTTAGATCTACATCGTCTAGGGGAGGTATCCATCAGCTCGATATTTCCATCGCAGTGAAAGCCGAAATGGCTGTGATACAAAGAAAACTCGATGCTATAGAAAACAAAGTCTCTTCAGCCTTCCTAAACCAATTTACGCTCCCCAAAACCGTGTGTGGTTGTTGTTCCAACCCATCACATTTTACGGAAGAATGTCCTTTGAATCCTCCGTTTCAAGGTCAAGAACAAAGTAATGCTACTTTTCAGCAGCGATCTAGAAACGATCCTTATTCTTCCACATACTATCAGGGATGGAGGAACCATCCTAATTTTGCTTGGAACCAAAACCAAACTCAAAATGAAAACCAGTTCCTAAGCAACTATTAAAGTCCTCCCCCACATCAACAACAACCACCACAACCGAGTCAGCACCCCTTTCAACCGCAACCTTTGCAAAACCCGGTTAACAATTTTAATCCTTATAATAATTCTTTTGCCGGTACCGATAAACCCTCTGCACTCGACATGTTCATTAAACATTCCATGCAAACGACGGATACTTTAACATCTTCTATCCAAACGTTAATGTGGAACACCGCTTCCCACGATGAAAGCATAAAATTGATAGAAGCACAACTTGCACAGTTAAATGCCGCGATTAGTGCGAGAGAGAAAGGGAAACTTCCATCTCAACCTATACCTAATCCTGGCCACTCACAAAGTTATAGTGTGAGTGTTGTTACCACGTTGAGATCGGGAAGAGTGCTGGATAACCAAGTGGGTGAACAGGTTGATGAGGAGGAACCAATTGAAACCCCGGCTTCTACTTCTGCTCCTATTTCATCTAGTCCACCATCTTCCAAGCCTATTCTCCGTATTCCCCAAGGCTCGAACACTCAGCCCACTTCCTCGAGTCTACCTAAAACGATACCCACTCCAATTCTGTGATCCATTCCATCCCCACAACCTTCTCCAATGTTGGAACCGACCCTTATTGATAAAGCACCTTATCCAAACAAGTTAAGGGGCAACAGACCAAGTCCACAAATGGAGAAGATTGTGAAATTTTTTAAGCAACTTAACATAAACATTCCTCTCCTAGATGCTATTCAACAAGTTCCGTCTTATGCAAAAATTCCAAAGGACTTGTGCACTAGGAAGAGAAAAACTCAAGTGCCGAAAAATGTATTCTTAACAAGTAACGTAAGCACAACTTTTACACAACAACTACCTAAGAAACGAAAGGACCTCGGAAGTCCTAAAATATCTATTTCTATTGGGGTAAAAATATCAATCGTGATCTACTCAATTTAGGCGCTAGTGTTAACTTGCTTCCGTATTCTGTGTATGAGCAATTAGGGATCGGAGAGTTAAAACCGGCGCACTGCACTCTCTAGATGGCAGATCGATCCATCACCCAACCTAGGGGTGAGCTAAAGGATGTATTAATCATAGTCGGGGAATTTATATTCCCTGTGGACTTTATCGTTATAGATACACAGCCTGTAGCGAACCCACGAAACCAAATTCCGGTGATTTTAGATCGACATTTTCTTGCGACCTCCAATGCAATAATCAATTGTCGAAACGGCTCTATAACCCTATCCTTCGGGAAGATATCAATTGAGCTTAACATTTACAAGTTGGGAAGTGAACCCTCTGAATCCTATGCTCAAGTATTTTCTGTCGAAGCGATAGATTCCGACGGCAACGAATTTGAACAGCTTCACGATTTTGATCTTGACTCCGCTAGTACGTTATTGTTTGACCCTGCTATTTATTATACACATACAGACCCTTCTATCGAGATGTCCGGATCAACATCTAACGCTATTATGAACCTTTTATGGAGTCTGAGTATCATCCCGTTCTTTCTGATGAGATTATTATTCGGGATATCGATGAAAGGTTTAAAGAAATCTTCGTTGAAGAACTCGCATTCTTAGAAAACATGGGCGTTGTGATGAATCAACCTTAACCCAAAGAAGTTGAACCACCACCCCTTCTTCTTATCAATAACGAGAATGCGAGTAATCCCCCATCATTGTTTCGTCTCTATAAACCGAGACGCAAACCCGTTCTATTCCACCCCTTATCCCCTCCCCACTTCTTCACGTCGATAGGTGACACGATCTTCTACCAACCAGCGCGTTACATCGATAAAATATTTGAATGGTTGGTGTTAACTTTTGGTCTTTGTAAAGCATTATATTGACCAATAACTTTAAACCCCCTCATAATTTTAAATGCTTATACTATTTTACTCAATTTGGGGGGAGAAAAATATATTTTGGCTCTTGTACGAAAAGATTTTTTTTATAAAATTGTGAGCCAAAGATAAGTTTGAGGGAGGAGTTCACTGTCATTATTTTTTATCCCCGTTACTTACTTTTCCTCCCAAGTCTACAGATTTTTTTAAGCTTAACAGATGACATCAGTGAGGACACTGCTGCAAACAGGTTTGGGGGAGATTTGTGTTTATTTACACATTATTTTGCATTATACTATATATAAGCACAAAAATCTTTTGATAATGAAAATTTGAAAGTGAAAATTTACATATGAAAGATAGGAATAGTTTAAGAAAAGCAAGAAAGTTAGATATTTTCTTAAACGAAGCTAGTAATAAGTAATTATGAGCCGTTGTCCTAAGGGTTAGTCAGATGAAGGAAATTACTAATCTGAGGATAAAAATAAGTCTGAAAAATAGTCTCTATTCTTGAGTCCAAACATTTGAACGATGATACCCTACTACGCACTTACACACATCTCGAAAGTTGGGATAGTAGAGAATATCTTGAAATTCTCTTGTCTAAAAGCCTTGGTATGAAGTAAAATAAAAAAAAATGGTGAATAAAAAATGAACACTAGTTTTTTAATTACCAAGGCAGCATAAAAAGAAATATAGCGAGGGTGCTTTATCACCTAGTGCCTTAGACCAACTGGTTTGGGAGCCACTGCTAAGCCTTAGGTGTTGCAAGACGAGAAATTATGCTTAAATGCGCGAGCACATTTTATCATCTGTCGGTTAGTACCTCAAGAAATATTAACGGCCGCATGAAGAATGTGTGAGCAATTCCATCTAATATATTCACCGACTATAAAGTATTTTGGAAGATGGACAAGAGTATGATAGCTTGAATTGAATTCTCTAAGTGTAGGGATGTCTTTTACACATACGTAGGAGTATATGATCAATGTTTGGAAGAAAAATAGGGAGGAAAACTAAAGGCGGTGTTTTATTGAGGGATGATGTGATTTCTAACATCTTTTCATAACCATTAAGATAGAGCTCATAGCAACCGAAAAGCTTGTGTAGTTAGAAACTCTTATTTTCAAGTTCTTTCTTTTATAGTTCTTATCGTTGTACGTAACTTTCATTTTCTTTCTTTTATTATAGGATTTTGTGGTTGTAATCCGCTGAAAACCCTCAGGAGACAACACTGCTCCTACTAGAGACACCTAGAGGTTTAACGGCTTGTTGCACGTATTCAGTGCAATCGTGTTGCCTATAAAAGTGTGCTAGTTAGTTTTTCTTTTTCTTCTTCTTTCTTTCTCCCTCTTTTGAATAACAAGATTGCTCGGGACGATTAAAGATAAGTTTGAGGGTATTTGTTCAGTCGAAAATATCGCACTTTTAATATATCATTTTCCTTACTTTTCTTAAATATCTAAAAGTGTTTATTACAAATATAGAATATATTTGGGGTTTATCTGGAAAATACTATTTACCATTTGTTTATATATTATAATTAACATTATGAATGAAAATGTATGCATATAATATTTATATAATATTTTTATTATGCATATCATATCAAATATTCTTAATCAATATTCTTAAAATATAATATCATATAAAATGTTTAGGATAATATCTCAAAAATACCAAATGTAACAACCCTAATTTTCCTATACACTTTTCTATACAAATTTTTAAAATTTTTAAATATCCATAAAGGAGTATTTTAACCTGAGCACAATATAAATATATATATATATATAAGTAATTATTTTGTTTTTAAATAATTCCATTTTTAGTGTACATAAAATTGTTTTAAAATTAAAGTGTACTTGGGGTATTTAATATTGCTGTTACCACTTTAAGTAGTTATTTTACCACAATAATTACAAGAACGAGCTTGTAGCTCATTGGTAATACCTTGCACTGTTGAACCAAGCCACCAGAGTTCAAATCTCATGCCCCACATTATTTTTATATTTATTTTGTTTTAAATTTTTGGAAAGTCAACGGTCAAAAGGCCATAACTCGCAAAATATATACTGGACAACAAAAAGTAAATATACCAAATTGTACCCCCGAAGTTTCCCCGGCCTCTGCTGGCCTGACTCGGCCCGACTCGGCGCCGCCGGCCGGCGACTCGGCCGACTCGGTCCGGCGCCGCCGGCCGGACTTGGCCGGACGGTCGAGTCACCAACAGAGAAAAGTTGTGTTATGACTTGGTCAACCCTCCCGCACACTTAGTATACCTGGATCGGTTTTAAATTGCCCAATAAATCCCTTTTACTCTTATGTTTAATGAATTTTTAATGATTTTATATAAATTTTTATATTTTTTTATTAAAACCCTAACCCTAGCCTAACCCTATATAAACCCCCCATACCCTCTACTCTCTCATCACTTTTTCTAAGTCCACTCTCTCAAAATCTCAAGAGAACTTGGTACGTTAGAAAACGAGCGAATGGCGAAGCGCTAACGAAATCGACGGTGAAATTCCGGTGATCGTGCTAGGACGTCTTCACGACGTTTCGACACACCGGAAAACCCTCTACCTCCCTCTCACTCTCTAGCGTTGTCCAAACCCGTAAGTCCCCCTTTTCTATCCTTCTTTTCTTTCATTAAAATACGAACTTATAAACCCGACGGAAATCGGAACCACCCGATTTCCGATTCGGTTTTCTATCAAATCTCACTTATCACCAATTCCATAATACTTAAACATATTCATGTTGACTACTAATCACTTAAAAATTAATTTGAACAAGTTTTCTCACATGAAATGATAGCCTTTTTAATATATCATATACTTTCATTTTAATACCACCATGTTTAGTTTATCACATTTAACCCTTTAACATTGCAATACCTTAAAGTAGATCACGAGGTAATGACCTACCTCCACACACTCTTATATGTAATCATAACACGCTATCTTGAAAATTTAGAATACGACAAAACAAGATTTTTCATTAAAATACCATTTTCTTTGTAAACCTTTTCTAAAAGTTCTAAGTTATATACAATTTTAATACAATATCTTTTAATAGGAAATACGATAAGTTATGGACATCGATTGTTTATCTAAACCTGACTTTGTGGTGTCTAGACAAGTGTGTCTAAGGCGAGTGGTTACTTAATTAGGGCCACTACTTGTAGTGGAGAGCCTCCTACTCACCTGGCACTTACCTGGCCGCAATTGGCTGTGAAGAGGCGATTTGAGGCTTCTAATGACTTGTCGTTTAGACCATTTAGAAATAGGCTAGTTGGCTTAGGAAACCCTAGAATCTAAAATACGGAAATTTACACCCTTTTACAAATAAATACCTTATCTTTATAAAACCGTTTTCTAAATGACTAGTATTTATTAAATCTTTGCAAAGCGCCACTACAACCCACCATTGGGGAACTCGTTAGGGATTGTACGGTTTATCGTGCACCCTCGGGCTTAGTAGTGCGAGATTCAGACCTCCGCAAGAAGCATTCGGTCTCGAAAGGTTTAAAATACGACATTTAAGAAAAATGAGATTTTTGGAAAATAAAATATTTATTAAAATTATTCTTGTATAAACATATGTATATTTTTCATTTAAACACATATTTTATTATAAGATAAAGTTTACACCGTTTCCTAAAAATTACAAGATTAAAAGTTACATTAAGATACCATGAATTTCAAATAAATCAATATTACAATTAATACCTTTATTTATGTAATTAGGATATTTTCACTAGAAATAAGACAAAATAAAATCACACTCATTATAACTATAAAGACGAATAATAAATACTTGAGGTGTATCTTGAAAACTATACAAAAGTATTTTTACATAAAACCCCCTCAAGTTTTATAAATTACAATAAGGACCATAACAAATATAGAACTTCGATTTACATTTCTTTTAGTCTGACTCGGGTTTGAGTCTGATTATTCTGACTTGAATATGATTCAAGTTAATCTATATTCTTTAATATTCCAACTCAATATGAACACATGAATCCCAGAATCCAGTTATCAATCTATACAACTTGACTGAACCAAACCATGGATATACATCCATTATTCCGTTATTCCATTTACCTGATTATGCAGTTACACTTTGTTACTGATATCATGGTTTTGGTCAGTGATCCAACTTATACAATGCAATACTACAATATCAAAACACTACGGGGGTTTAAGGGGTAGATTGGTACGGAAGATGTTAAAAGTGGCACGAGATGGTCAGATTTAAGACACCTAACATGAATCCAATTGCCGTTGTTCTGGGCCTTCTAACGGAGCCTTGTACTCTATTTTCCGTTTGCCCTGGTCTCTAGCATATAGAGACCCCTCTCGTATACACTGGTATCCTTCTATACCAAGCTACAAACAACAGCGTTAACACAATATTCTACAATATTTTACAATCTCTTTAGAAAATATCTCTTATTCTGTCTTCTCTAATTCTTCTTTATCTTTGGGACTTACCGAGCGACCTGTTCGCTAACGACATTCTATTTCTTTCTTCTTTGAATGTCGTCAGGTGCTTTGGACCCAGCAGAGATCGAGCCCACCGGTGAAGACTTGGAGCAGTTTCACGAAGACCCCGAGCTCTAGAAATTGTACCTTGTTCTATTCAGTATTTTCATTTCCTGTTATGCCACTGTTTAAGCATCGCTTTTCATTTCAGTTGTATTTACTTTTCATGCATTGTACAAAAGAATGTTATTAATAAAGTTGCTGTTATTTCTATATCTTTTGTCTCTTGTGATTTACTTTTATATTGCTTAGATACGCTTAGCGTATGTACTTCTGAGTACATACGTAGCGGACCTCGTCGCGTCTCCTTCGCCGTACTCTGGGAAGCGGGGCGTGACACCAAATATTACTAACATTATTCAATGAGATATTGTGCAAGCTTTAGCTTAGGTCAGGAGATCGGGATATCGAGATGTCGGGAATCAAAAATCTGCCGATGGAGTTAGATAAAATCGATGAATCAATACTGGCAGAGACCCAAAAAAGATATGAAGATTCCAGACATCAAATAAATCTCTATGTGTCACAACGGAGCAACCCCAGAATTTTGAAGCCATGATCTCACTAAATGGCCGCGGTTGCGCGGCCAAAACCCCAATAATGCGGCGGATCCGCGGCAGAGAAGTGGAATTAGGGTTTGTGATTTTTGGGGTAAGATTGCAACAACAAACCCTAATTCTTGGGATCTTTGGTTTGTGGTTTTAGTGCTATATAAAGGACCGAGAGCTAAACTTAGAAATCATCAATCTTTTACACGAAGGAAATCACCGTCAAAGAACAAGTGATCCACGATAGGTCCGCGATTTGACGTGATAAGAAGACGCGAGATTCGACGGAGCATCTACTTCCTATAAGGCAGAGATCAAGAGCAACTTCTTCTTCCTCTTATAATCTAAACTTGAAGGCATTGTACTTGTGAAGTTGATTAATAAAGGTAGATCATTAGATTAATTAGTTTGCATTTATTTTCTGTATTTACATTATGATCTCATTCTCTATCCGTTCTTCTTCTATCTTTATCATGCACGAGTAATTCTCCGCTTGATAGGGTTCGTACGATTAGGGTAGAACAATGGATGAGAAAATACTTTAACGTCTTTTAAGTCTTATGAAGTTTATAAGCTTTAGCAAAAGAATCGTTAACATCATTATCGGGTGCGCTACCAATTTATTGCTAGTTTCGACTGCGATTTGAGATTAGATTAACAATTGTTTTGGTAAGGGCTAGACATGAATAGAGATCAATGAAAGGACAAGAGTCAATAGTGTGAAAACCCTAGTTTCTTCCAAGTACCCTAATCCTCATTCATCACTATCTATCTAGATTTAAATCTATCAATAGATAAAAGGAGTCATTTTTATTAGCCATCCATGATTACTAAATCCCAACGAACCCTTTAAGCCCTCTTCTTATAAAATCTACATCCATATTTAAACTAGATCTGTATTCTATATCCGTATTTCGACGTAGATCTAGAAACTATTCTCGACTATTCTTTATTCTTCTATTCTTCCTCTTTTCAATCAACACATCTAAAGTAAGATTAAAAGGTTCCATATATCCTTGAGGACGACCCGTACTCGTCTCGGCTAGCTACACACGACACCATTATTGATTGCGGTTAGTACAAACTTTCACATTCTAAAATAGAATCAATCAGCGCCGCTCATATGAGTTTTTAACTTTGGCGCTGGTGCCCTCATGTAAGGCACGTGAGGCTTTTGAGTGCCGGGCGCTGCCTCACAGATCTTTGCTCTTTTTCTGGGGAAACAAATGTCACCCCACCGTTGCGCTCACGTGGCTCGCATGTGAGTGCAGCGGTGGTACCTTTTCCACCGTTTGATCTTCTTCGAAGTTGAACCGTCTTCCTGTGCCTATAAATAGGGCCTTTGGCCCTTGAGATGACTGCTGTTCATCTTTCTTAGCCTTCTTATTTCTCTAAGAATTCAATTATCTTTTCAAAGCTTAAATCTCTGTCCAAGGAAACTCTTTTAGAGTCAAAACTCTGTCAAAAATTTGGTAAGAATTATGACCAAACTCTTGAAGGAATTTCTTCATGTTCTAGGGTTTTAACCCATTAACAGAGCTTTTCTCTTCTTTCACAAAGATCTCTTAGTGTTATAAGATTTTTTTCTTGCAGATCTTGAAGTTCTTTTGGGTTTTATCCCATTAAAAAGCTTTGCTTTTGAAGGTTCTGGGATGTTATCCTATTATTCTACAGAGCTTGGCTCAAAATTTTTTTGGGAATTTTATTTCCTCTCTAATTTTCATAACAGATTTGAAATCTGTTTACAAAACTTAGTTCTCGAAGGAGTTTAACTCCCGAGTCTAATAAGGTTTTCTCATTAAATGAGAATCATGTTTCTCCCCAATAAAAGAGCAAAGCTATGTTCAAAATTTGAAAGAGGCAGCGCCTCACGTGCCTTGCACGAGAGCGCCAACACCAAGAGTTAAAAACTCTGAGGCAGCGCCTAAAGTGCCTTGCACGAAGGTGCCAGCGCCAAGAGTTAAAAACTCTTAGGCAGTGCCTCAAGTACCCCGCATGAGGGCACTGGTGCTGGAACTAAAAGTTCTCTGCCGTTGGATCTTTCGGAGATGATAAATCATCAAAGCACAGAATTAAATTCTGATTGAGGAAATACTCCTCAAATCTTTCTAAACAAGAAAGATTATGCTCTGTAAAATAGAACACTGTTGGATTAAAGATCCAATGGTGATTGAAAATCACCAAGCTACAGAATAAGCTCTGTAGGGAAAAACAATTTCCCCAATCTTTCTAAACAAGAAAGATTATGCTCTGTAAAACAGAGCACCGTTGGATCAAAAATCCAATGGTGATTAAAAATCACCAAGCTACAGAATAAGCTCTGTAGGGGAAAACATTTTCCCTAATCTTTCTAAACAAGAAAGATTATGCTCTGTAAAACAGAGCACCGTTGGATCAAAAATCCAATGGTGATTAAAAATCACCAAGTTACAGAATAAGCTCTGTAGGGAAAAATAATTTCCCTAATCTTTCTAAACAAGAAAGATTACGCTCTGTAAAACAGAGCACCGTTGGATTAAAGATCCAATGGTGATTAAAAAATCACCAAATTACAGAATAAGCTTTGTATGGGAAAATATTTTCCCAATCTTGTTAAAAACAAGAAAAATGTCTTCTGTAAAATAGAAGTCCTTAGATCAAAGATCCAACGGTAGATAAAATCCCCAAATCAATTAAGAAATCTCTTGATGAGAGATTTCCTTAACTGAATCAACAAATCTGCCTATACTATATAAAGGCCCAAAGACTTCAAGTCTTGAACAGGGAAGACCCCCCATAAGATTTGAGAAAATAAAGAAGAAGAGGAGTTCTCTTTGAAGAAAAAGAAACCCTAGGTGAGGGAAAAGACCCAGAGAGCATATTTTATCTTCTTTTACAAGAGTTTAAATCTTCCAAAAAAGAACTTAGTTCTTCCTCTGGTTGAGGTCTGCAGAAGCAGATCTCCCCATAATTTGAGAATTTAATTCTCATCGAGGAGATTCTGTTATGCAGTCCCAAAACTTAGAAGAAAGAAATAGGTTCGAGAAATTTAATTCTTCCAAAGATATAGGAATTTAATTCCTCTGATAAAACTACGGTTTTTCCCTGCGTAAGAATTTAATTCTTATAAAACAAAGGACTTGAAATTCTCAAGACTCGGATCAAGAGCTCCATGCATATTAGAGTCTAACTCTATAACGACAGATCACGTGTTCCCACGTGAGCACCTTTGAGGAACAAAAAGGAACAACTGAGATCGAGTGACATGATCCCACGTGATCTCCAATAGTGCTTAGCACTTAGAAAAGAATAGGAAGATAAATTCAAAGGAGATAGTACCCAACTTGGTGGCGCCTCACGTGTCTACATGTGTCGGTTAAAAGATTTAAGTGTTTAACACTTATATGTATAGAACAAGGGAATAAGCCCAAAAGAAACAGTGCCCAATATTCAAGTGCCTCACGTGCCACACGTGAGCTCTCCGAATTTCAATGTTTAACACTACTTAAGAGATTCGCGTAGGAGCACGTGAGCGCCAAACATTTATCGGTGTTTAACACTGTGAGAGGCCAACCTTAGCCCAAATTAGTCAAGTCTCCCGAGGCCAAAAAACCTTTTGACCATCAATCAACCGAGCCTTCCTATACTCAGGTCCCCCCAAATCGATCTTAGTTCCATAAATTTCCAATGATCTCCTGACACGTGGCATCTAAAAAAATGTTCGTTCCACCACGATCTCTCCGTTCAATTTGGAGTTCGGTTCAAGGGTACATCCCTCTACACCTCTGATATATGTCATTGTAATTATTCAACGATATCAGAGAGGTGGAGGGTCCCGACAACCAACAGCTCTTGGATGCACTCTCAAACTCATGAACATCCCGCAATGGACCGTAATGTTCTTAAACTAGCCATGGACCGTAATGTCCTTAAACTAGCTATGGACCGCAATGTCCTTAAACTAAGATATGGACCGTAACGTCCTTAAACTAAACCTTCACCCCAAAAAATGGTGATTTATTGACCGCAACGTTCCTAAACTAAAACGATAGAGCCCAAATGCTCTTTTGTTGGATTAAAAATGATCCCAAACCCCCGTTTAGTAGATCTTAGTACAACATCGGATTAACGTAACCTTAACAAATATTTAAGTTGATCTTAATAACAAACAAGGTTAACGATCCTTAAATCAACCCAAACTCAAATATAAGAAAATACAGATTTGGACTAATCCACGCCCTACGGGCGACAACACAATTAGTCTCCGTATACAATCCATGGGCAACCAACAATAAAACAAACACACACGATACGAAGTGACCTTCTAGAGCAGGAGAAAGTGGTATCCCGTGATGTGGTAACGTAATTAACTGCAGGGACTTGCGCCTGCAGAGAAGAGCGTCCCCACAATCAAAAACCCTTCACAACGAGGGGGAATCTGACGAAATCTACTACAACGGCCACATCCGTCCAGACCTCCGATACACGGTGCTATAAATCAACTTGGCATCTTCGGAGATTTGGACGGATAAAACCAAATAGCACCTGCCCCCAAATTCAGGTAAGACGTCATACGCGGTCTCGTCTCCCGTTTTCGGCGGTAAACAGATTCTGGCATGCCCGGTGGGACCATTTCCTCTTTCCACTCCACACTTCGTGTGTCGTTTTCGTGAACAAATTGCGGTTTAATATGGTTGCCCCTGGATTCTAGGTACTAAGATTTGGTGTCTTGCTCCATGGAGAAGAGAAGACGACGTCGATGGTTTCCAACTGCACCAATTGCAACAGCAACTCCCACTCCGTCCTTGCTAGAGGAGTGACATATGGGCCCCAAGCGGTCTCCATCTTTGCAATGCCAGTGGAACTGGTGACTCAAGCCATCACTGGACTGTTCTTCAGAACCACGCTCCCGCCAATGAGCTTCAATGGTTCAAGGTCATTACAAGAAACCCCAAAGAAGTCGGTCTTCGATCGGCTTGCAACTACCATGGCCTCTCTCAACGGGTCGTCCAATTCCAGTGCCTTAGTCTTTGACAGAATGGGTCAAAGCTCCAGTGGGCCCATAAAGAAGCCTATAATACCTGAAGGGGTTATCCCGAAGCGGATAGCTATTCCTGTTCCGACAGACGAAGCCGATAAAATGGCTTCTCCTGCTAGAGGATCGGTTTTCACAAGACTGGTCATTCCAACTCCTACTGAGGATGAGATTGTTACAAGTGCTTCCCCTGCCAAAAAGTTAGCCTTTGCAAGATTGACTATTCTCTCTCAACGGACGTCAGTCTTTGACAGGTTGGCACAAACAGCAGCCTCTCATCAAAGCAAGGGGCATGACGAGATCGCTGCTACAACTGAGGCGATCCCATCCACAAGACATGCTCAACGTCACCACTGGCTCCGAGTGAGGAAAGTTGGGGGCAACTCTCCTTCTAGACTTACCCCACTAGCTCCAACGGTGGAAACTGATGCTGTTGTTCCAACTGGGAACAGTTTCGAGCTACTCAGGAGGGTGCGCAAGAACTCTCCAACCGCCATACTGAAGAAGTCTTCTCTGCCTGTCGAAAACACAACCTTGGTGAAGCCGGAACAACATCCTCAACGTTTGTCCTCCAAGATTCACAGAGTTTGGCGGAAAGTCCAAGACTCTGTAATTGATAAAGATTACTCTCGCCGGCTGAAGAATACGAAGGCTCGGCAAGAAGAGGACCATCCAACCGCCATACCACGAAAGGTATCATCTGCATGGGTGCCTACCACAACGGCCCCCTCAACTTCGGCCTCCCACAAAAATAGAAGGCCAGAGAATCTCCAACCGCCGGCGGCAAACTCCAAAGGCGACCGACTCAAATGCCCTAAGTCTTGGGGCATGGTTGTGCTTACCGTCTACATGGCATCCGGAAAAGAGGATAGTCGTGCTTCCGTGAGTCATTGACCACTCACACGATCTGTGACGAAAGCTCAGGAGCAACAACAAAAGCTCTAAGAAATGTTGACAAGGATGGCCGCACTTACTGGGCAGAAAGAAAGCCTGGAAGTATCGTCGGGACAATGCCAAGAGTAGGAGACCAACATCGAATTCCTACGGAGGGTGCTTGACAAGAAAGATAAAAAGGCCGCGGAACAAGCGGCTAATATAAAACAAATGGCGCTTTTGTTCCAAGACATGGTAGGGATGATGATCCAACCGGATCCTCCGGCCGAAGATCCTCCAATAATCATTGAAGACGACAGAGGAGAGACATCAAACCTTCCTCCGGCTTTATCAACAGACAGGGAGGAGACGATCTCCATAGCTACCCTTGATGACTATATATCTCAGCAGATATGAGCTCATCAAGCGAATGAAGCGGCATGACAAGTCGTCGGAACTGGGCGACCTTATCCAGGCTGGTACAACCAAATTAAGTACCCACCAGGATATACGATCCCCAAATTCCATGTATATAAGGGGACGGGCAATCCTCACCAACACGTTGCTCAATTCAGAGCTCTATGCGGCAATACTGGAGGCGATGACAAACTATTGCTTCGTCAATTTGTTGGTAGCTTGGCGGAGACAACATTTGAATGGTATTCAGAGCTTTCGAATGATTCCATCAAGACATTTGCAGAAATGGAGCTACTGTTTACACAACGGTTCGCAAGCGCAAGCGAGCACACCCCAATCACGGCATTAATCAACGCCAGAGTGAAGCTGGGAGAAACCTGGGTTCAGTACGCAATTAGGTAGCGGAACCTATGGTCGAAGTGTGAACAGTGCATAGAAGAATCTCCTGCTGTGGGCATGTTCGTGGTGACCCTTGATCCTCAGGCAACTATATCCCAATTTATGATGTTCTTCAAGACGACTACCTTCTAGGACTTAATTGACAAATTGGCCCAAATGGACCAGATGGGCCATAGGCCGTCTTCTTCAAAGACAGATCTTCGAAATGAAAAGGGTAAAGGGAAAACGACCTTCGTCGCCAACGCTCAACAACAATCGAGTGACCCGAAACCGGTTATTCGCCAAAACAACAGACCGCGAGCCCTCGAAGAGAAGTTGGGACGTCCTTACTCGTTTCCCTGGGATAAAACGAGGAGACTATTCGAACTAGCGGTGCACAACAGGCTCATCACTCTGCTGGTTCCGAGATATCCACTGCAATCGGGCGACGTCAACAATCCCAATTACTGCCCCTACCACAGAATAGTGGGCCACCTAATCGAAGATTGCTACGTCTTTAAAAACTGGGTCGAAGACCAGTACCAGCAGGGCAAGTTCGCGCTGTCCAAAAACTGGAAGGTGAATCCACCGCATCAGCACGCTCCTAAAAAGGTAGACACGCCGGGGGCATCATGCTCATTTATAGAAGAAGCCACGTGGGAAGTGGTCCTTTCAGGTAAAACTTAAAGAATGCTGAAGGATCTTCAAGCATGTCCGGCGATTAGGTGGAAAAGCCTGCTGGAGCCTGAAATTATTAACGGAATGCTGAAACCATGCCCAACGCCAAAAGTTGGTAACGATAGGCAAAACCTCCAGGCCAAGCCTCCGATGTCTTCAAAGAGAAGAAGAAGGCCAGGTAGCCCGTGCAGCTCGACGGCAATTGTACAGGTCTGCAAAGGTACATCGATGCACTAGAGGAATAAAACCAAAAAGCGCAGACCCCAGTCACACTGGATGAATTCCTCAAGCATATTCTTGAGAACGGAGACAGTGAAATTGACGAAGGAGGCGGCTTGTCATAAGAACCCGAGGAGTATGTGGTGAGCTGCCACATGATCTCTCACTCATCGATAAATGGCAAAGAAGCTCCCGACATAGAGAAACTGGGGGCATATCCGGAACTAAGACCCACGGAACCGTCAGATGACCTCATCGTTAAGCTGCTGAACAAAGATCTTCAAAAGAGAAAAGCTGATTGAGAACGTGAAGCGGCCATTTACGAAAAGGCCAAGCGTCGGTGTCAGGCCGAAAAAACTCCGGTGATGAGAAGTCATAAAGTTCCTCAACCGGATCGAAGCGTACCTGCCACAAGCAAAAGCGGAATCAAGGTAGGGAAGCAGTTCGCCAAAGCTCTGTCAATGGGAATGAAGCTGCCTCCTTTAGAAG
Source organism: Agapanthus africanus (assembly GCA_030015575.1). Classification (NCBI taxonomy): domain Eukaryota; kingdom Viridiplantae; phylum Streptophyta; class Magnoliopsida; order Asparagales; family Amaryllidaceae; genus Agapanthus; species Agapanthus africanus. The sequence goes on from CM057340.1 coordinate 759,255,649, forward strand.
GAAATATTCCCAGGAGTATGTGCCTCGACGAAACGAATGTACATTCGAACTACTGCTTGTACCATCAGAAGGTCACACACCCTACCGAAGAGTGCAATACCTTCAAGAACTGGTGGCAGGGATACGTTGCCCACAGACAATAATTCAAGCGAATGAAGCGCAAAGCCCATCGGGAACAGAGAAGCGCGATAGACGAAAGTGAAGGAACAGCCGGTAACTGTCACATGGTTGATGCCATCCCGACAAGAGCAAAACCTCAAGTTCTTACCTTCGGGAGAGATTCTGATGAGGAAATAGCCCTCGTCCTTCTCTTCAAGGAACCCATCTCTGAAAAAGAGGAAGAGATGAAGAACTGTGAGAACATTCAGCTGTGTATCCGTACGTTGCCTGAAAAGAATCTCGGACCTTCAGACAAAGGTTCGGCCAAAAGGGACAAAGGAAAGGAAAAAGTTCCTGAGGAGATTGCCCTCGATGATAGAGTCGTCGAAGAGCTCGCAGCCAAGAACCCGCCCAAGAAGAACAAGGTGGATTACAATATCCTGGCGCATCTGAGAAAGATACCCTCCCAATTGAGTATCTTGGATGCCCTTCTCCAGTCTAAAGAGGCACGAGATTCCCTGATCAAGGCATTACAAGAGCCCGACCAGTTTCAAGCCTTCCTGGCGGAAGAAAAGATGAAGGACGAGCTGGAAGAAGTCTACACGGCTGATATCACCTTCAGCGATGAAGACCTCCTTCTCGGAACGTGCGAGCACAACCGTCCACTGTATGTAACCGGGTATTGTCACGATATCAAGATAGGGAGATCCTGGTCGACAACGAATCCTCCGTCAACCTTCTCAACGTAAGGGTGTTGAAGAAGATTTTCATGAACGTGCAACACTTGGCTCGGGATAAAATTACCATCTCCGGTTTTGACTCCTAATCATCACAAATGCCCGGGTCTGTAATACTGACATTAACCTTCGGGCTGCTCGTCACTGACATCAATTTCCATGTTATTGACGCCAAGAATTGCTACAACGCTTTGCTCGGCAGGCCTTGGTTACATGAGTATAATATCATCCCTTCTACACAACATCAGTGTATGAAGTACTTCAAGGATGGCCTCGAGTACACAGTTATAGGGGAGATGAACCCATTCTCCGTAAATGAAGTTTGCAAATACGAAGATGCTAAATACTTCTTACCAGACTTCGAAGACGTGGAAAGATGTCGCAAACCGGAGAATAAACAAAAAGCCATCACCACTATCCCAATATTCGGGAGCGATACCGAAAAAGAGGATGAAGAAATGGTCTACTTGGGATAACCACAAGACAATAGGACAGGACTATCTACTCCTATGCTGGTCTTTGGCAGTGACTCTGAGGACGAGGCCAACGCAGTATTCTCCGTCCGCCCGTCAATACAGACCTTTGTTGGAGCTAACCAGAGTTCACAGATTACCCTGGTCCCGCATCGGCGTTATAAAGAACTTGATGCACTTGGTACGTATAGCGTGCAAGAGCTGCAGATCTTCTACGTCCCTCCACGCCAATGAAGTGAGAAGGGGATCATTTTCTACAAATCCACGGAGACTAAAGTGGAGAAAGAAGTATGGCACGGTGCTGAGCCTGCGCTCGACAAACTTCAACCAATCCATCTTCCCAGATACTACGCAGAGGGACTGAAAAGGCTATTGAGACGCCAAGGCATACCATTCAAACAGACTGCTCGACAAGCCCAGTTCTATAACAAGATTTGGGACGTTCCCTGGACTCAGCGAAAGATGCCTAACGGGAGTATGGAGACGATTGACCTTGGATACGTTCGATCCAAGAAGCGGGAGCGATTCCATGACTGCCATGTCATATATAATCGGGCCCATCGAACCAGCATCGTCCAGGGGACATCGGTTCATATTGGCAACAACCGATTACTTCTCTAAGTGAGCAGAAGCAATACCGCTAAGAGAGGTGAAGACGGAGAACATCCTCCATTTTTTCAAGACACACGTCCTCTACTAGTTTGACACTCCGCGATGGATTATCTCTGATAACGGGCTAGCCTACAGAAGCTATAAGATCAGCCGCTTCGCACAACAGCATAAAATAGATTGGAGATATTCTTCAGTTTATAATCCCCGAGCTAACGGTCTAGCTGAGGCTTATAACAAGACCTTGACAAAGATCATAAAGAAAACGGTATCCCGAAATAAAAGGACTGGCACGAGAGATTGCTTGAAGCTCTCTGGGCCTATCGGACTACGTTCAAGACGGCCACGAATACAACACCATTTGTGTTAGTATTCGGCACGGAAGCGGTACTTCTCTTGGAGATAGAGCTACCCTCTCTATGAGTAGCGGTTTGGTACGAACTAATGGACAAAAAGAATGCCCATCTTTGACTTGAGGAACTCGATGCTCTTGATGAAACTCGTCTCATGGCGCAGCAAAACCTAGAAGCTTATAAAGCAAGGATGACGCGCTCATACGAAAGATTAACTAGTCCAAGAGCATTTCGCCAAGGCGAACTCGTACTAGTTGTCAAAAGACCTATGATCCCCAACCGTGCCAAACGGGGGAAATTCGAGCCGAACTATGAGGGCCCATACATCATAGACAATGTCTACCAAGGCGGGGCCTACGTGCTCGTGGATATTCATGGCGAAAGACCCTTCCGGCCAATAAACGGCCTGTTTCTTAAGAAATACTATGCTTGACAAGTCATGGCTCAGGTTAATGAGGGATGACTACACTCGTGTCCGCTCGATGTCTTCCTGAGTCCAAACTCTATAAGTAGTATCCAGCCAATCCTCGCCTCCAAAAACAATGGACCGTAATGTCCTTAAACTAACAATGGACCGCAACATCCTTAAACTAGCCGCGGACCGCAACGTCCTTAAACTAACTGTGGACCGAGATGTCTTCAAACTAACAATGGACCGCAACGTTCTTAAACTAGCTATGGACTGAAACGTCCTTAAACTAAACCCACGCCTCAAAAAATGGTGAGCTATGGACCGTAATTTCCTTAAACTAACAATGGACCGTAATGTCCTTAAACTAACAACGGACCGCAACATCCTTAAACAAGCTGCGGACCGTAATGTCCTTAAACTAACAACGGACCACAGCGTCCTTAAACTAGCTTGTAATGCCTTGAAAAGTCGTTTTGGTGTTTTCCTGAAAATCGGTGAAAATTCGGTATTTTTCCGAAAACCGTCCTTTTTGTTATTTTGCAGTTTAGAACTAATTATACCTAATTTGGATAGGTAATTGCTAGTTTTTAGTAGCAAATGAGTTAATTATGAATTTCTGGTCGTTTAAAAATTTTCCCTAATTTTTCAATTTTTAATATTATTTTAAGCCGGTAAGAAAATACATTAAATTAGCGATAAATACAAATTTAAATGGGCTAAAATTAAGCTTTAAAATCATGTTAATTAAAATCTAGTTGTAACATAAATTTTTATTAATTTATTTTAAGTTTTAACAAATTTTTATTATGGAAAACGAAATTTATTGAATTTTAAGCTAAAACTTGCAATTTTGGACTTGTAGGGGGTCTTTTTGCATGGAATTCTTTTTGTAACCTCTCCCACTCATCCCCACACCCCAAGGCCGGCCCCACCACTCCTGCAGCAGCCCCATCCCCCTCCATTTGACTTTAACTATTGTGGTGAATGATTTGTTTTGAAAAGGATTAAAATATTGTAATTAAGGTATGGTGTACTTTGGATATGAAATGACTTTGACTTGTGAAAGATTTAGCAAGCCCACACCACTCCCCTCTCCCTCTTCTGGCCGAGACCAGCTCCCCCCCCCCATTTCCATTATTTTCCTTCTCTTTTCTCTCATTTTCTTCAAAAAAATTGCATCAAAATTCAATAAAAATCAACAAATCCTTCACTTTTTCAACACAAAACCTTATTCTCTCTCTTCTCAAACCCAAATTGGTTCAAATCTTGGAGAAAGATGGCATCTTGGGAGGTTTTAGCAACACAGGGATTGATCTTTTGAGGTATAATTTCTAATCAAATGGTTAAATTGTAGTTTAAAGTGTGCTAATTAGAACTTTGAAAATTGTTTTAGTGTTAATTTTAGTGCTATTTGGATACTAGTTTTTTTAAAGTTTGTGGTTTGAAATTAATTTAGGATTTAGAACACCATTAAGAGATTAATTAAGCTATTTTGTTACCTAGTTATTTTGTTAGCTTAATCTAAGTGGTTAACTTGCTAATTGGGCTAAAATCTAGTGTTAATTTAGTGTTAGTTTCTAATCTAGTTTTTAAAGGTTTATGGTTAGAATTAAACTAGGGTTTTTAGAAACCATTATTTAGTTAATTAAAGCTAATTAGCTATCTAGTTGTTTACTTAACCAATCTATAAGGTTACTTTGCTTAAATGGCTTGATGTTATGCTAATCCAAGTTAATCTTGTGTGATATTTTCCTTGTTTTGCTAATTACCAAAATCAAGAGAAGGGTTGATTGTGGAAAATATGTTTTGAAGCATAGTTAATGGTTTAAAATTAGTGTAGTGGCTATCTAGTGAGTTAGTTTGGATTGTTGTGTTGGATTGTGTTAACTTTGTCGCTAATTGTCGATGTTTGCACCAAATTGCAAATTCTAGCTTACTAGTTTTTATTAAAATATTTTGATGAATTTAATTGCGATGTCTTGATGACATTTTTAGCGTATCCTATGACTTTTAGGATGTGTGAGTTCGGATTTTTGAGTGTTCGGGTTTTAGTTTTGCCGGGCGACCAAATCGACAATTTTCGTAGATTTTTGCGATTTTCGCGTGTGTTCCGCGCACTTTGTGCACGTTGTACCTAGCTTATGAACTATGGTATTTTCGTTTGGGTTTTGCGTCGTTCTTTATATGTAACCTTATGTTTGGCATTGATGTAAATTCCAGGTTCGGTCGCGGAGACGTCAGACGCGGCACGAAAGGGGAAAGCGGTGATTGGACGTGACTAGCTAGGGATTCCGGTGAGTAGATGTAACATCTACGGGGGACTATCGTTGGATGGCGCAAGTCGCCCGATAGTTTTAGTAGCTTAAAAAGATTCTTAGTAATGTTAGTAATTAGGGGTGTAATACTTGTATGATTATTTGCTACATTCATGCCTTATATTGACATACATATACGAACCCATTCTATAGGACACCTGCACCATTGCCAGGGTTTTTATATGCAGCACGAGCACTATTCATGCTTACACACACACCCTGGTAATTGCCATGCCACCACACTAGATAACCTTTAAATTGAAACCTTTTACTATAATTGATACTTAAACATGTGCTATTGCCTTTAATTCCTTAAAATGAAATCGTAGGATTGCTATTCATGTGCATGTACCTCATCATATTATTTGTTCATGCCTAGTCTATTAATCATACATCGCAACTTGATTATTGATACCATATGCATTCATTATCATTGACGTATGCATTCATGATAATTTCTTGAGATTTATGATATTTCTGTATTTCGGGGGAAAGCCGCAAAATTTCTAAAACTTATTACCCTTTTTAAAATATGCAAAATTGCGGTTTTCTAGTGATGTAAAGTGTCGTCCACCATGAGTTTGCTGTGGTTTTCGAGATCCGTGTCGAGGAGTGGAGGAACCGTCACGGGTACACGGTGGGCCCGGTATGGTACCCCGGGGCAAGATGAATGTGGTGTTGACGTTGAGCCTGGCAGGGGACGGATTACCTACCGGTGACTGTTTGGCACGGCGGATATCCAGAGGATACCGACCGTGGCCGCGAGATGATGAGATTTTGATATTGAGCTGGGTCAGCCGGATGGCTGAGGCCAGAGATACTATGACATGGATATATGAGATTTGTGATAGTTTTGAGGTGTCGTTGCTGGACATAGGTTCTTGTTGATTCTAGTGGTATTATGCTGGTATTTCAAAAGAGGTTCCTAAAGGAAAAACATGATTCTTATACTTACACATTCAGATCATGAGTTGATTCACATTGCATTCATACCTGCTAGCATATTCATATTGCATACATACCTGCTATTATGTCCTGCCTTACCTGTATTTGAGATGCTAGGATGCTTGTGTGCATACTTGCGATAGCCTGTGTAGATGTTATTTATTACTCACGAGTTGGCAACTCACCCCCGTTGTGCCACAGCCTTTTTCAGGTCCGCTCCGTCAGTACAGTAGCGGCGGGCGCACTTGTTTCTTTTGCCTCCTTTGCCTGGACTCGAGATTTTGCTCTTAGGTGGGTTATATCATTATTTTTGTACCACCTTGTATATTCTTTGTATCTAGTGTACTCCATCTACTGTATCTACCAGCATTATTGTATATTGACCTAGAGATGAGACTGTGAGATTTGTGGACTTTTTATGCGGTATTTTGGGGTCGAGCTCACTTGAGTCGACATGCTGTTTTCTCATGCTTCTTTATGATTATATTGCATGTTGTTGTTTTATATTGCGTGGGATTTGTGACCGCCTTGTGGCGAAGACCTAGCTCCCGCTTGGGGATGCCTTATTTGTTGGATTCATATATATTCTTGTTGTACCCATTTTGGGGGCCAGTTTTTACAAAGGAGACTCTGCCGAAATTTTCGGAAAAATTGATATTGTTTTTAAAAAGGGTTTTATATGACTTATTTGATAAACTCGCTTTCAATTGATTGGGTTTTTCTTCACTCTTTTGCTTATTTGGTTTTGGTTTCTGGGCTTTGGCTTACTTATTTTACGGACGTCTTGAGACGTTTCGTAAACTTAAGTGCCAGTCACGTTCCGTACCTTGCGGGTCGTGACATAGCTGCAGACCGCAACGTCCTTAAACTAACCATGGACCGTAATGTCCTTAAACTAACAACGGACCGAGATGTCCTTAAACAAGCTATGGACTGAGATGTCCTTAAACCAACGATGGACCGTGATGTCCATAAGCTAAATACGCTGCCTCAAAAACATGGCGATAGTGGAATCCAGGTCCACAAGTCCTAGCAGCAAGGATTGCAACTTAAGTCCCTCTGACTCCGCAGCTACCCTGGTTAGCGAAGTCCCACCGTAAACCAAAAAAAACGGTACGTCCAAAAGCAAAATGGGCACTGATGAAAACCTGAATGGGCTCTATGAGTAAAAACAGCAGGACTACCGGTGAGTTTGTGAAAACCCAAAATGGCGCAATCTCGTTAAAATAAAGACACCTTCAAGGTCCTCTCGACCTTGTGAGGAGAAAATACCTGCGTGAGATCCTTACGACTCACAAGGGAGAAACACACTTAGGGATCCCCACGATTCCTAAGGAGAAATTGCACTTATGGGATCCTCACAACTCGTAAGGAAAATTCCCACTATGAGACCCTCACGGCTCGTAGGATTCAAAAACCTTAAGCTACGGGGATCTAAACCTGTTCTTAAGCCGTCACACTCCCCAAATTTACCCTACAAACAGTTCAGTATTGACCCTTGTATACAATCCACGGGCGCAAATAAACATTTTCCCCACCAAGTCCCACAAACGACGAGGAATGTCCTCATGTGGTGAACGACACTTGTAAGTCCTTTCGACTTATAAAGAGAAAATACTCTTGTAAGATCCTTACGACTTATAAGAGAACATACACTTAGGAATCCTCACGATTCCTAAGGAGAAAAAAACGCACCTACGAGATCCTCACGACTCGTAGGGAAAAACATCTTTATGAGACCCTTACGGCTCATGAAGTCAAAAGCCTTAGTCGACAGGATCCTAACCCTGTTTGCTAAGCCACTTTTGTTCAAACCGACAAAGGCAAATGATGATTCGCTCCTAGCAATGTCCCAGTGGTAGCGATGTTGATGCTTAAATCGATATCAAATTCTAAGTCCTTTCACGGCAAATGATGATTCGCTCCTGGCAATATTCTAGTCGTAGCGATGCTGATACTAAGATTAGTATCAGGTCTTGAGTTCCATACTCGCAGCAAAAAATCAGTGAGCCAAAAATGCATATGAAATAACCGAAATGATAGGGCAACTCGCAACAAAAATCAGCGAGTAAAATATATGCATATAAAAACAGGCAAAATGTTTGGGCAACTCGCAATAAAAAGAAGCGAGTAAAAAAGAAAAATAGCCGAAATGATTGGGCACCGCGAAAAATAGCCGAAATGATTGGACAATCGTGACTTTCGCGATATAAAAGCTGAAATGATAGAGCATCGCGGAAAGAAATAAAAAAATGAAACTTCTGCCCTATAGGCGAGGTCACATTGACCCTTGTATACAATCAATGGGCACAAACGGAAAGGGAACCATATCATCCTACCAGGCTCCATCAGAAAGAGAGCCAAGTCTTGACGGCAATATCTACAGCCTAGAGATCAACAACGGTGTTCCTTCTCATTCCAACCGGATGCAGACACGACATCAACAAACGGAGCCATGGAAAAGTCCCATAGTTCCAAATATCGACGGTTCACAGACAACCTAGAGACTACTTTGGAGCCATGGCAGAGTCTCTAGTTCCAAGTCTCGACCGCAACATCTATAGCCTAGAGATTAACAACGGCGTTCCTTCTCGTTCTAACCAGAAGCAGATACGACGTCAGCAAAACGGAGCCATGGAAAAGTCCCCTAGTTCTAAATCTCGACGGTTCACGGACAGCCTAGAGACTATCTCGGAGCCACGGCAAAGTCCCCTAGTTCTAAATCTCGACGGTTCACAGATAACCTAGAGACTACCTCGGAGCCATGGCAAAGTCCCTAGTTCCAAGTCTCGACGGCAGCATCCACAGCCTAGAGATCAACAACAGCGTTCTTCCTCCCTCCAGCAGGATACAAGCGCGACATCAACAAACGGAGCCATGGCAAAGTCCCATAGTTCCAAATCTCGACAGTTCACAGAAAACCCAGAGACAACCTTGACATTCGTCGCAATATTGCAGACACAATGTCAACAAACGAAGCCAAGGAAAATCCCTCGCTTCAGGGTCTTGACGGCTGCTCAAATGAGACCTGAAAAGATTATCGGATATCATCCCACACCAGCGCGGAGTGGTCATGACTCATCGGGGCTCCTAAACTGAGCCTAACCTCAAGTAAAAAGCGACATGGAATATCTCTAACACTTTCTCTTTCGACGGTAATATCACCTAGAAGATTACTTGAAGACGTATTTTCCAGCCCCCGAAGGGATCAGAGACACGACAGTCATGGGACTACCCGAACAGCAAGATTGCATATCGGGGAATATATTAGCCGACGCGACGGTGCGACGGGTAAAAAACCCTAGTACCACAGACCCTAACGGACTTCTATTAGCAGGAGTTAACTGTGACGTTAGGAAACCCTTGCGAGAACTTCTCGATTCGTCTCGACTCGTAGGGAAAGCCTTAGTCAATGGGAATAAGGACCTATTTTCTATGCACCGGGGCCCTGTAAGTCGGTCTAAGATGGACTATTGCATAGTATTCACGGGCCACACTCTCCAAAGTCGAATCTCGACAATGAGGGAAACAACCACTTACGAGTGCTTTCGACTTGTAAGCGGGAAAAATTCTCTTTTGAGATCCTTACGACTCTCAAGAGAAAACACACTTAGGAGTCCTAACGACTCCTAAGGAGAAAAGACACCTACGGGATCCTCTCGACTCGTAGGGAGAAAAGTCTTTATGAGACCCTCACGGCTCGTAAAGTTGAAAAGTCTTAAGCGGCAGATCTGAACATGTCTTCTAAGCCATCGTTGCCCTGCAAGGAGATCAATGTAGGCTATTTACAAGACGCATTTGCTAAAGGGACACGCCCATATAAAATGAAATATGTCTTTTATTTATAAATTCAAGTGAATACAAGATACATTTCACAAAGGAATCAAAATGAATACATGTTATTCATAAACCCCAAGTTTACAGTAAAATAAGGGGTACAAAGATGGTTATTGAGGAAGAGGCATCTTGAACAAATCAGCAAGCCGCTCGCGCGCTCCTCTCAATCCTTTCTCATGATCAGCCGCCGCAGCCAACTCCGCTTCCACTTGAGCCTGTTGCCGTAAACAGGACGAAAGCTTCCCATCGGCTTCTAGCGTGGCAGCTTCACAGTCTTGCTTGACCCGTTCAGCGAAGTCAAGCGCCCGCCTCAGTGTCAACCCATCCGAAATACATCTCTGGAGACTGTCGAAAACGGCTTTCAGCTGTGCGGCATTCAGTTCAATCTGGACTCTCAGTCGGACGGATTCGTTGGAAGCCACCTCATGTTCTTTCCATCTCAAAGTCGCCTCTTGTTCAAAATGGTGAATGAAAGGAACACTACGCTCGATCTAAGCAGCCCGCTGAGAGTTCAAATTTAATACTTCGGGAGCTGGACGCTGGAGCTCAATCTCGTGCAGGCAAGCCTCGATCTTTTTGCAGTAATCAACCCAAGAGCCGACGAGATCTTCATCATGGAAGTTCATAAGTGTCACTAGCATTGGGTTAACTTCGACAGCAAAATATGCAGCTGATGTAAGGGCCTTGGCATCGAGATCTTCGATGAATTCGCTCAACATTCGCCGACTATTCACAGCGCCCCTGGAAGATGTGCATTTAGCAAAGGGCCCTGCAGGCATTGGAATGCGAGACTCAAAAGGAGCTGGAGCTGGTGCAATTGCTACAAAGAAAATTATGGTTAATTGTCGACTCAGGAGGTAAAGAAAAATACACGAGGGATGGAGTCTATTATACCAGCTGTGGTAGGTGGCAGAATGGGGAGTACCGGAGGCGGGGCTATCCTCTCATCTCCTCCTCCTATCCGTGACGCTGCGATCAATATAAAAAAGTCTTAGCAACATTACAGCTATTCATAACAGAAAGAGGGAGACATTAGCTGAAGAATATACTAACCAATACCAGCAGGCGGAATGAGTTCCGACTGGATGGAGAAATGCGGGTTCAACACCTGGTATAGATGGTCGAAAAGGACTCCTGCAGAGTTGCGACAATATACTGTCAATACAAGGAAGATGGTATCCATACTTAAACCAAATAAGTTGTAGGGTTACTACGCACTGTCACAAGGCTCTATAAGGCATCAACCATGCCGAATTTAAAAATTTCAAGTGCCGAACAACCTAAAGCGAGGATCTTTGCTAAAGACTTAAGGTAAACATAGCATGTAAACAACTTTACTTCTAAGAGTTTGGGATTACAACATTTGTAATACGTTCCTTCGCTTCATAAGCTCCGTGTTGAGGTCCCTTCGCCGCGATCATCATGTAACCGGACTCTAGAGAGGCTCCATGAAGAGAAAGATGCAAGCTTACTTCGAATTTTCAACAACTAAGATGATCTACCTTGAAGAATCTCAAACCCAAGCTCTTGCTTCACTAATCAAGTATTAGCAAAGCAAACACCCTAATCTAAGTGGCTAGAATAGATGATGATGATGAAACAGGAATTTTGCTCTCTTTTGTTTTCAATTTCTCACTTTAAATCATCACAAAAGAAAAAGCTAGTGAAGGTTTTCTTCATGAAGAAAGAAGAAGAAGATGAAGTAAAACCTTTTGTGATTAATAATGAAAATCATTGTTGTGGTTACAAATCAACCATGGGTTAAGAATGAAGGCTTAACCCTTGTAGAGAATTAACTAGGGTAAAGAGTTGGGTTGGGGTTAAGAAAATATCTACACAAAATATCAAAACAAAATATCTAAGCTTAAAACAAAATAAAGCTTCTAGAAGCTTCAAGAAAAAGCTAACCCAAATCAAATTCTAGCATGTTTAATCTCCACAAATCATGTGGTATTTATAATCATAACTTGTTACAGTATTATATATCACATATATAATATATTTTGCAACAAAAGAAAATAATACAATTAACATATATCGCATATATATCAATGTATTATTCGGTGAGAAAATGAATCAATAAAGCGAGCTTATATTAGTTAACGTAATGTAATATATCACATATATAATTATACATTAAATTATCGAATCAACACTTGATCCGACAATCCGGCTATATTGCATATAACCGACTAATATAACATGTACCAATTCATCGAATCAACACTTGATCCGATGACCCGTCTATATCACATATACCCGGCCGATATCATAAATCACGAGAATAGAATACGGTATCTCATATCGTATTATTCTCGGTCCCGCACACATCACATATGTGCTCCAACTCCGTTTTGCCTGAGCCAGGAAACCTCTGTGTAGGACTCTAAAGAATCGTCAATACGCCGGCAGTAGATGATGATCATATCAAATACCCACAAGCTGCAAGCGGTCAGCTAAACGTAACAGCCACCCAGGTATTGAGCAATCAGAAGATCAATAACCAAGCCTGTACATTCTCCTGCGAACCCAATCAGTAACACTCCCGTACAGTCCGGTCTCTTCGTCTGATATGTCGCATATCCAGTCTAGGGGTGGTAAACGTCAGATCGCAGTAACCGATAAGTCGTGTCGATATGAGGTCCATAGCAGATCGAGAAACTACTGATAACACTTACCAGTAAATCTTAGCAATCCTGGCCAGGGATTTCCAGTTATAGCCAATCGAACACAGCGCAACATCAACTCCCTATACCGGGAGAGACGAAACCCCTCATATCGCTCATTGCCTCCATGTGATTCGGGACTGTACCCAAAAGCCACCGTTTTGCACGCCCTCTTGGACGCGGTATGTGGAAATCAAAGCACAGTGGGAATCACACAAGACTCTATGACGATCTCGGGTCTACAGACTAACCTGTACCAGTGTCACCAGAGAACTGCCATCTGACGTGAGGTATAATACCATCTGGGAGTTCTTGGCGAGTCCGTCCAGTGTACCCAGTCTCCACTGAGCACCCGTATACTATCTCTGATGTCAAACATCAATGGATATGGGATCATCCATCGCCTATCTACATGGGTCAAGAAGCATACGCTAGTCTACTCTGGTATATCGATGCTCTGTCTCGAAACACCTGCGACTAGGAACATTTGAAGGATGTACTTAGCGACTACACTGTCCCCACTAGTATGATCTGCATCATAGTCCTGGTAGTCAAGTTCTCATCCTAAGGGCTTTATCAACATGTAACATAGAGACTATCAGAGTACATGTTAAGATAAAGAGCAACCAGATAGCATACTATCATGTCGAGCAAGAAAGTCCTCCATATATATGTCCAAGCATCCACTACAATATACATCGCATGTATAGTAATGGCCTCTAGGGCATACATGTCACTAACAATCTCCCACTTGCGCTAGGGCCATCTGTTGTAGTATCTTATACCCAACAATCAGCTGTGGTTGAAGTATCTCATACTCAACCATCCCATAAAAGTCTCTACTGGGTAATAGGCCTTTGTGAGTAGATCCGCGCTGTTGTCCTCTGTGTCTACTCTCCTAACCTCGATCTTCCTGGAGATCAACCATCTCCATGATCAGGTGATACTGCCTTAGAATATTTCTGGATCACAAATGGGACGGGTTTTCTTTGGCAAAATCCAAAACTCCATCGTCGCACAATGGTAGGAACGAAGTTCATCTCATGAACTAGTGTACATCCAGACTATTTCTTTGGTAATATCCTTGGTAGTGATTTATCCTTCTTTTATCGTCTAGTATGTCACGGTATCTAGCATGGAACTCTTCCAACATACTGTCCCTCCACTGAGGGTAAAGACAATGCCTGTGACTGACATTCAGTCGACCTTATCACCCTGGAACCTTTCCAGTGATTTTCCCCAGGATCGATTGATACCATTTTACTACAACTAGTGAGAATCCTAACATCCAATTAGATCTATCTCATAGATCCATAACCCAGGATTTAGGAGGTATCACCTTGATCCTATATGGAGAATCTTTGTGATAAGAGGAGATTGACCGAGAGTAGCATAGAAAACTCCTTCTCTATCAAGAGTATGTTATTCACATACTATACGAGGATCACCACCATACTCCCTACTACCTTTTTGTATATACTTGGTTCATCTACCATTTTGATGAAGTCAAACTCTTTGACTACTACATCAAAACAGACGTTCCAACTCCGCGATGCCTGATTTATCACATAAAACATCTTGCACACGTTTCCGCTGCTCCCACTGTCTACGAAGCCCTCTGGCTGTGTACTTATAGACGCTCTCTTCTAAATCAACATTTTAGAAAAGCAGTCATGACACCCAACCGCCAGATATCGTAGTCATGGTATGTAGCAGTGGCAAGTAGGATCTGGATGGACTTAAGCATAGCTTTGAAAGTCTCAACTTTTCCATGTACACCAAGTAATCTTCTCAAGATATACTTGCTCCTGATAGGGATTTAACCCTTCAGATAAAGCAACCAAAGTTCATACTTTGTTGGTGTATATGGATTCCATCTCAGATCGCTTAGCATCCAGCCATTCTTACAGAGTCCCACTCTTGATGGCCTGGTCGAAACCAGTTGGGTCATCATCTCATGATGCAATCCTTGCTCCCACTGTCATAGAGAAACCGAAGTATCTCTCAGGGAGATAAGGAACCCTACTAGATCAGTGGAGAGGCTGAGGTTCGTTAGAAACTATTGAATCCTTCGGGTTTACCAAATCATCAGCTGCAGTTTGTATAGCTGGAACCTTTTCCAGTTCTACCTCATGACCACTAATTTCTTCACAAGAAATTCCCTTTCCAAAAGATGGCATGCTGAGAAACAAAACACCTTTTGCTCTCCAGTTTGGTATAAGATATTCCCTTGCGAATGCTTGGGATATCCAACAAACTTCCACAGAACTGACCTTGCCTCGTGTTTGTTTGGGTTTTGCTTTGGACAACCCCAAATCTTAACATCCTTAAGAGATGGGCTCTTTCCATACCATATCATATATGAAGTGGTAGGCACCTAATTTGGTTGGAACCCTATTCAATAGGTATGCAGCTTCTCAAGTGCATAACCCCCAAAAGGAAATAAGTAACTCAGTAGTACTCATCACAGAGCACACCTTATCACATAGGGTGTGATTGCTCCACCCCGATATACCAACGTATTGTGGTGTATACGGAGGAGTAATGCTGAGAGAGAATCTCATTCTCCTTTAGAATAGTCCAGGAATCCCGTGCTCAAGTATTCTCCTCCCTGATCATATCAAAGGACATAATACTTATACCCGTTTTGGTTCTCTATTTCTGAAGTACAAAGAACCAGTTCTGGCATGTGTAGACAGGGGACCTCATACATCATCATGTATCAATCCCAAGAGTTCAGTAACTCTTTTTCTGTTTCCAATAAACAGAGCTATGGTCATCTTATCTTTGTAATATGAATGGCAAGTTTCACAAGATGTAAATTCAAAACTAATTTAAATATGCATCTAAATGTAACTTCAGCTGGTCGGGTCACATTGATATGACCTAGTCTACAATACCTCAAGAAGGATTCGTTCATTTCTGAACTCTTCCTCTTGTGTGTGTTCTGTACATTAAGAACTGTGGTTTGATTTAGAACGTCTATACTTTTAGATAACGTGCCTGAACCGATCAACTCTTGATATAGGAAATGTTCAAAACATTATCCAACAATACAAAATCATATCTTTCTTTACTAATAAAGAGACTGATATAATGTTGTATATCAGGTTCGGTATCTAATAACATTCATTCAGAATCAATGTATTATGGTAATACAGGGTGGTAACTGCCAACAGACTTGGCTTGCAACAATTGCACCGTTTCTAACTCTTGAAACTTATCACTCGTTCTTAGTTCTCTGTAATGAACATACCCGAAGAAGATGCATCAGCATGCACTTTCTTCGTTTGGGCGGAACGGGAATCCTGGTAATCCTCTATTTCCTGCTCGGTCTTATAACAATTATAAGTTGGAGCGGGACCAACGTTTCCTAACACAGTATAATAAGCGGGTTCTGTCAATACATCCGTATTTTTATCTTGATTAAGGCGTGACATTCGCAACCAGGAGAGAGAGAGAAGAAAACACTCAGCGTATGTTCTTACAAGATTAGATTTGGTTATTATTTTATCTAATCAGGATGGCTCCCACTGTTTTAGTCAATTCTTCCTTCAAACCCTAAAAGGCAAGACTAGCCGGGATTAATTACACCCTACAAGTTCGCCAATCTTTCATCCAGGCTAGTGTCGGTACTTTGAGGGAGGTTCCCCGTGCTTTCGCACGGACCTAATTAAAATAAACCTCATTTTCCTAGAGGCTTAACCCCGTTGACACCTTTCTAGACACCTACTTGATCGGCTAATTGTAATGTGTAAAACTTTCCCAGGAGTAACTCTTACTCGCAGCGGGTATCGGGATCCAACTATCTCATAGGAGGTATGCAATCTCATTGCAAATTTCAACACTTAAAATTCCCGATAATGTTTTACCCCTAACAACTTATGACCTTGGCTAAGGTCAACAAATCATAAGTGCTAGCCAAGTTCAACCCGTCATTTCCCGATTGAATTAAACCCACCCGCACGACCCTTGGCTAAGGTCAACAAAGTCGCACGACTACTCTAACTCAATCACATCATATGCTTTTGCAGATAAGCATAAATAGCTACCGCACACTACGCCTTGACAAGGTCAACAAACGCAGCACGAATACTTTGAAGTACTTATCTGAAATGACGGAGGGCTATGACAGGTTTTTAAGAAAACCCTTTGCGTAATGAACTTGATATCGTTGTAGAATCGAGTGATTTTAAATGGAATGTTTTTGAGGCTCTTTTCTAGTTTTGCTAAAGAGGTCACTCCCGGTGAAGAGATCTCGGCTCTTTCCTTATCGAATAAGATGCAGGATATTTCACAAATATCACTATGCAAAGCAAAAATTATAGAAGCAATCAAAAGACAAACCGTGTTTGTAGCATCTGCTAGTTTCGCTAAAGAGGTCATTCTCGGTGAAGGGATCTTGGCTCTTTCCTTATCGAATAAGGTGCTGGATATTCTACAAGGAATACTTCTATGCAAAGCAAAAACTAGAGCTACCAGTTTTTAAACAAGTTTCTACAACATCTTTAGGTTTCTTTTATTTCATTAATCTCATTAATGATGTCCCATTTTATTATGCTTCACAAGTATCACATTTGAAACGAAATCAGCAATATAACATATATCTCATATATATAATATAAATATTCGTCTCAGGCAGTAATATGGTCTCATCACAGAACATTACAGCAGAAGATAACATATAAAATATTGGATATACTAGGACGTCCGTGTTTTATTTCGAGCATGTATAAAACACGGATTCCACGGTCGCGATGAATAGCCAAACCCACATCCCTAGACCCCTACGAGAGCGGCAAGCAACATTGCCAATTCTAGGGTTAGGAGACTCGGTCTCGACTCCTCAAGATGGCCTCCCACTGGACCCTAGAACCCGGTTACTTGTGCTCCCCTCCTCGGGTCTATCCTAATGCGGAAAAGTAAATAATATACAATGGTGACATCATTCTCAACCCGGAAGTGCCCCAATAAAAGAATATTACATACAATGAATTTTACATGAATGAAAAAGTAAAACTCTCATCTCACATAAAACCCCCGGTTATTCAAAACACGACGATCCAATATAACATATCACAGCAACACATAATATCTCATATCATCAACGTAAGCAAGTATGCGTATCCCGATTGTCGTTGATGTATAGCAACGAAGCCGGCAATACCTCACATACTACGCTTACGGTCACAGAAAAGAAAGTGTAAAACTACAACATTTGGAATCCACAATCACTTTAGACATCTTAAATACGAAATATCACATACTTCGCATTTCATGCCTAACTATATGGATTCCACATATTGTATCACATTCCAGATAAATAGACAATGTTAAACTTTCCGTTCGAATAATTAAACACCCAAGATTTCCCAAATAGCTTAACACTTGAGCGGAGTTCAAAAATCCAAGAACATGTCACAGCCACAATGAACCAGCCGTAGAAGGGTCAAACCAACGCCTCACATGTGGCAACGCTAAACAACCACAAACCCTAGGGTTCAGTGGCGGTTTTGACGGTCACATAATCGAGTTAAGGTTACGTTCTTCTAGTGGGTCCACAGATATGCTTGCATGATTTCCCGAAAGTTTTAAACTCAGGAAAAATCCAACACTTGAAAGTTTTCCGACAGTTGAAAAAGTGAGTTATTGATATCCGTTCGAACCTTTTAACGCGTTCTAAATTATCCGAAAAACTAAACGATGTTAAACTTTCCGATCGAATCAGCGAATTCCCAATATTTCCCAGAAAGCTCATTACTTGAGTAGAATTAAAAATTCCCAGAAGCATGAAAAAGTACCTAAGAAAAAAACCCTGAAGTATTAGCCCCTAACTCCCAAAGTTGGCCGCGGAACCGCCGCCAAACGCATGGTTTGGCCGCGGTTCCGCGGGCCTTTGAGAGAGTTATGGCTTCGTACTTCACAGTAATTCTTATAATTCTCTGCATGATTTTCTGAGTATTTTTAATATGAAAATTTTTAACCTTTTGAAAAATTTCCAGAGAAGGGGTTGTTTCGGGGTTTCGGGGTTCGATCGGACTTCTAACTTCGTCTAGACAACGCCTAAAGCTCTAGCTTGGCTCTGATATCACTGTATGGTTATCTTAGCAGCTTAGCAAGGTTTAGGAAGGCATCACACATGCCATATTGAAATTTTTAGGGTTCTAAACAAACCCTAACCAAGATCTTAACTAGAGACTTAGGGTAAACATAGCATGCAAACAACTTCTAAGAGTTTGGGATTACAACGTTTGTAGTCCGTTCCTTCGCTTCATAAGCTCCGTGTTGAGGTCCCTTCGCCGCGATCATCATGTACCCGGACTCTAGAGAGGCTCCATGAATAGAAAGATGCAAGCTTGCTTCGAATCTTCAACAACTAAGATGATCTACCTTGAAGAATCTCAAACCCAAGCTCTTGCTTCACTAATCAAGTATTAGCAAAGCAAACACCCTAATCTAAGTGGATAGAATAGATGAGGATGATGATGTAGGAATTTTGCTCTTTTTTGTTTTCAATTTCTCACTTTAAATCATCACAAAAGAAAAAGCTAGTGAAGGTTTTCTTCATGAAGAAAGAAGAAGAAGATGAAGCAAAACCTTTTGTGATGAATAATAAAAATCATTGTTGTGGTTACAAATCAACCATGGGTTAAGAATGAAGGCTTAACCCTTGTAGAGAATTAACTAGGGTAAAGGGTTGGGCTGGGTTAAGAAAATATCTACACAAAATACCAAAACAAAATATCTAAACTTAAAACAAAATAAAGCTTCTAGAAGCTTCAAGAAAAAGCTAACCCAAATGCTAACTCAAATCAAACCCTAACATGCTTAATCTCCACAAATCATGTTGTATTTGTAATCATAACTTTTTACAATATTATATATCACATATATAATATATTTTGCAACAAAATAAAATAATGCAATTAACATATATCGCATATACATCAATGTATTATTCGGTGAGAAAATGAATCAATAAAGCGAGCTTATATTAGTTAACGTAATGTAATATATCACATATATAATTATACATTAAATTATCGAATCAACACTTGATCCGACAATCCGGCTATATTGCATATAACCGACTAATATAACATGTACCAATTCATCGAATCAACACTTGATCCGATGACCCGGCTATATCATATATACCCGGCCGATATCATATATCGCGAGAATAGAATACGGTATCTCATATCGTATTATTCTCGGTCCCGCACACATCACATATGTGCTCCTACTCCGTTTTGCCTGAGCCAGAAAACCTCTGTGTAGGACTCTAAAGAATCGTCAATACGCCGGCAGTAGGTGATAATCATATCAAACACCCACAAGCTGCAAGCGGTCAGCTAAACGTAACAGCCACCCAGGTATTGAGCAATCAGAAGATCAACAAGTAAGCATGTATATTCTCCTGCGAATCCAATCAGTAACACTCCCGTACAGTCCGGTCTCTTCGTCTGATATGTCGCATATCCAATCTAGGGGTGGTAAACGTCAGACCTCAGTAACCGATAAGTAGTGTCGATATGAGGTCCATAGCAGTTCGAGAAACTACTGATAACACTTACCAGTAAATCTTTGCAACCCTGGCCAGGGATTTCCAGTTATAGCCAATCGAACACAGCGCAACATCAACTCCCTATACCGGGAGAGACGAAACCCCTCCTATCACTCATTGCCTCCATGTGATTCGGGACTGTACCCAAAAGCCACCATTTTGCACGCCCTCTTGGACGTGGTATGATGGAAATCAAAGCACAGTGGGAATCACACAAGACTCTATGATGATCTCGGGTCTACAGACTAACCTGTACCAGTGTCACCAGAGAACTGCCATCTGACGTGAGGTATAATACCATCTGGGAGTTCTCGGCGAGTCCGTCCAGTATACCTAGTCTCCACTGAGCACCCGTATACTATCTTTGATGTCAAACATCAATGGATATGGGATCATCCATCGCCCATCTATATGGGTCAAGAAGCCCATCTACATGGGTCAAGAAGCATACGCTAGTCTACTCTGGTATATCGATACCCTGTCTCGAAACACTCACGATTAGGAACATTTGAAGAATGTACTTAGCGACTACACCGTCCCTACTAGTATGATCTGCATCATAGTCCTGGTACTCAAGTACTCATCCTAAGGGCTTTATCAACATGTAACATAGAGACTATCAGAGTACATGTTAAGATAAAGAGCAATCAGATAGCATACTATCATGTCGAGCAGGAAAGTCCTCCATATATATGTCCAAGCATCCACTACAATATACATCGCATGTATAGTAATGGCCTCTAGGGCATACATATCACTAACATAAGACGCAAACTCATACCTTCCAATATTTGAGAGGACATGGAAGAAGGCGAAGGGACGACGACCGTCAGAGCAGCGACTGGTGACGCTTCTTCAGATAGCACAGCCTCAGGATTCACCACGCCTGTACTCAAGACAAACAAAATATCATTAGAAGGGCTGAACAAGATTGAAAAGCTTGAAAATAGCGACTCAGTGATTACCCAATAAATCAGAGACCAAAACCATGACGGAGGCGTCACCTGGTTAACAGCTTCGCTCTCCCTCAGAGGAGTAGATTCCACGCCCATAGCTTCATCCCCTGACAAGACGAGGGCCATCGTAACGCTTGCGACGCCCGTCGATACCAAGGTGCCATAGGGAGAAAGGGCAGCGGTCTGGACTGTCCCAGATTCCATAGAGAGGGTAGCAACTTCGGGCACAGTAACCACCAGGGTTTCACCCGTCATCCCATCGCCAAGACTTGGCCCTGCAGAAAATGCATATGTCAAAATTCGAAGATCAAGTTCTAGTAAAAGACTCAGCATTACGTTACCTTGGAGCAACTTTTCGGTTTCTTCTCGAGCCGCGCATGTAACCTGTCTACGGGCGGTAGACAACGCAGAGAAAACATCCGCCGAAGGAGTATCAGCAAGCGGAATGCTGCTTGAGCCTGCACCCACGGCCAAACTGGCATCGCGTTCCCTCACCGCATGCTTCCTGCGCTTTCTTTCGGTCTGAGCAGTGAGAAATGTTCTCCTCAAGACCTCTGATAAGGGGACATCAACGTCCAAACCAAGCCCTGCCTCTGGAGCCATTACGGCGTCTGTAATCAACTGCTTTAGCAAAGCCTCCTGTGGTAACGTTGGGAGATCTGGGGCCACAATAGCTGGCTCTGGAAGTTTTGCCGCTTTGCTGCTTGGGATCGGCACCGCACTTAGAATAACCCAAGTTAAGGTAGTCCCTGCAACAAGATGAAAGAAAGTGTTAGAGCACGAATAAAAAAAAGGAATAAAGGCATAATGAACTGAATTTTACCAAGGCCCAAAGAAATGCGGAGCCTCTCTTCCTATTCGAATGTCTTGAGGGAAGCCGCGAGAGTCTCTTCGACAGAAATACCTGTTGAAGAAGAAAGCGTCAGTAGAAGCATAATAAAAGAAGATAGCCATGGAAGAATGTAACTGAAGTATACCTGACTTCGCGATAGTGATCAGTGCCGCTTCATTACGAGCCAGTCGCTCGGAAGCCACAAGGGCAGCCTGGAGATCAGTATCATCCACAGGCGCGATGAATAAACCCTCATTGGTCCCATACTCGCACAAACCCTCGCTGTAAGGAGCATGTGGCTCCTGGCCAAATATGACGTTGGCAGAATACAGCGACTTCTTCTTCTTTTGCGAGTGAGCGCCAGCAGCCGATGATAAGAGCTTGCGCTTAACGGGCATTTTTGGGTGGCGGGTCCCGATTTCCACACCAACGCCAGACTTCGGGGACGCTGCAGCTACCGTTTCTACAGGAACACCGGGTAGAAGCTTCTCAGGAAAGGCGCGTGGGACCACAATTGCAGTAGCTTCTCTTAAGAAAGGACGAATGGTGGTCCGTCGCTTCAAAGGAACGGCTGGATTACCAGCTGGGACAGCATCCTTGTGGTCAAGTAATAGCCGCCTCTCTTTCCTGATAACAGCACCTGTCGCATGCTGATACCACACTATGTAGGCATTCGAAGCTTTCGGCACGTAGCTTGGCTCGCTAATGAGAAAGCTAGACCCCGTGTTTAGCCGCATGAAGAGGTGCAGCGCGTTGCAGATACCCTCTTCCGTAGCAACCGGCTCTGCTAAGAAAGCCTCGAGCGGGACACCCAGATCGTAACCCGACTGTTGAGCAAAACGGTGCAGGT
Organism: Agapanthus africanus; assembly: GCA_030015575.1. Lineage (NCBI taxonomy): Eukaryota > Viridiplantae > Streptophyta > Magnoliopsida > Asparagales > Amaryllidaceae > Agapanthus > Agapanthus africanus. The sequence continues at coordinate 759,278,300 of CM057340.1, forward strand.
TATACCTCACGAACAATGCCGAGACGCCTTGCCTGAACACTAGAAAGCCTGGCCCGATCGAATATAAGTGCAGGATCTCCCGGGCCTTCAACGTAGGAGCCCCGTCTTTGAATGTATCGTGCAGCGGTTGCACCGTCTTGGTGGATTCCTTACCGATAGTTAAGACTCTGTCAACAAAAGTCATACTATCCCCGACCATACGCGGGCGAAGGACTATGCATCGAGCCTCTCGCTACGACGGATCTAATGCGGAAGTATCCACTAGAAACATGACCCGGGGAAAGTTATAGCTGTTTGTTCAGTCGAAAATATTGCATTCTTAACACATCAATTTCTCTACTCTTCTTATTCATCTAAGGGTGTTTGTTGTAAATATGACACATATTACAGAATCATCTGGAAAATACCAAATATCACGTGTTATATATATAATCGATACTCTGGAGGGAAATTTTGTGTTTATTACTTCACGCCTGATATTGTATATCTCAACACTTTTCATCAAGATTTTGTGCAGAAAATTCTTCAGGTCAAAGAACCGGAATCACAAAAGTGCCGATAAAACGCATCAAGTCAAAGGCTTAAAATCTGGCAGTATCCAAGAAATAATTATAAGATTCCAGACATCAAAAGAACACCCAAATGCCAACACCAAGACACCCCAGGAAAATGACCCAGAGATCACACCAAATGGCCGCGGAACCGCGGCCGATCCAGCCCGATCCGCCGCGGATCCGTGGCCGAGTGGAGTCGTCAGAGGTCGAGAATTATCCAGAACCTTCTCTATAACCGCCTAGCTTCCTCAAGACGCTTCATATAAACGTGGCTTCTTCTGGAAGGCTCTGCATAACTACCAAGCTTATGAAGGAAGCTTAATTTGATCTTATAAAAGGGGATCTAGATCTAACTTTTGTGGGTTACTCATTATTACGCAATTGAGCCACAATTACAATTCAACTCAAGTTGAGTGACACAACTTGAGATCCAATCCAAATCCAATCAAATCAAGATCCATTGAGAGTAAAATCAAGCGACAATCGAAGATCCTTTATCGCAACGCGTATCATCATCAAGAGCAAGAGATCCGCGAGCGATCCACATCTCACGAAGATCGAGTTGAGCGAAGATCGACGACAAATTCCCTTTCAAAGGAGCGATTCGAGAGCTAGTCTTGTAAACTCGAATTGAGAGGTGTAAATTTGCGAAGATTTAATAAAGGTGATAATTGTAATTCTCGTTTTCTTTACATTCTTGCATTATGAAATTTCTTATTCTTGATTCCTTAATTTTTATGATGCGTGAGTGAAATCTCCGCTTGTAAAGGAATCGAGGAAATCGGTAGATCAAATGATGATGAAATTCTTTTACTAATCTTAAACCTTATGAGAATTGTGAACTTTAGGAAAAAGAATCATTAATGACCTAATTTGGAGTGAGATCATATTCTTGATTATTTCGTTGCAAATTAGGAATCAAATGATTGATGATTCTCTTTGCTAGAGGCTAGATTTGAATGAAGATCAATGAAAAGACAAGGGATAGTGAAGGAGAAACCCTAGTTTCTTCAATAGATCCCTAATCTTCATTCATCGTCATCGATCTAGCTACAATCTATCAATAGAAAAGATTTTTCATAATTAGTATTCATCATTGCTACTAGTTCGATCGATTCCTACAAGCTATTCTACATAATCTTGATAACTAAATTGATTTGGAACCATCTTCTTAATTCTTGAATATATTCTTGATTTTCTTGAAATGACAACTCAATCAAATCTCGAACTTGTTTCTTGAATTTTCTTTTATATTTTCATTTCAATTCATCTAAAGCAAGATCGAACAAGTACTTGCATCTCAGTGGACGATCCGTATTCATTAACGAGCTACATCGACACCGTTAATTGATTGCGATTATAAATTTCTTTGGTTGTGATAACATTTTCAAAACACGATCGAAATTCTAGATCAATCACTGTTATAGAAGCGGGGCCGTTTGTGGACTCCGAAAGCACCAATCACATGCATTTCGACCCAGGACGTAAAGTAGTGCAGCGGAAGATGCACAGGTTTTACTCCGGGTTGAGTAGTATCCGCTGCTAAGCTCAGGCCGTGGTATAGATGAGCCAACCCCGCAATCCCAATGTCACACGCGTCCCCGCAACCATGCGGTGGGCTGGGTAAAAGACTGATGCCCTCATATAGAGAGGGTGCATCAGAAGCACGGACCAGTTCAACTACAAGCCAATAAACCCCAGGAAGAACGTCTCTTCGTCGACGTCTGAAGCAGAAAGCTCTGCGAAAGGAACAACCGGGGTGTCCGGAACAAAGAAGCTTCTTAAATCTACATCCACCGTCGGCTGGTTATCCAAACCAAAACCAAACGGGTCGTCAAGCTTGGCAAATTTCGCAGCTTGTTTTGATAAGACTTCTGGGCGAAGAAAGCAAGTAATGAAGTCTGTGAAGCTAACTCCATACCCTCCAGACTCTAGAAATAGGCTCTCGTAAATGTTCAACACCTTGATCAGACTCGGGAATCGATGTTGAATGGCATTCTCCGGGTAAGGCCCATCACTACTGATTTGGTGGCGAAGATGTACTCGTCAGGGGGAAGTATCTCCTCGTAATGTTCCCCTCTGACGGGTAAGCCGGAGATCTCCGCGAACTCCTCCAAGGAGATTGAAACTTCTCGGTCTGATAGAAGAAAGGTGTGAATTGGGATGTTCCATTGTTCCAAGAAAGATTTGACCCACCGTACAGGGGGCGTGGAATACTGGAAAAGAGACGCATAAATTGCAGGGTACAACCCAAGGTTCAGCAGCAGTGATTTCTTGGCCTACAAGATGTATCGAGCCCACTGCAGATATCCGGCTGAATGGCGAGGAGTCAATCAAATCATGTACACTTGTCCCCAAGGGCGCGACTCGCCTTGACATATGCGCCGCCTAAAAATATCCATATCCATCGGCGCCTGTATAGGTATTGAGGCCATAGAAGGCTGAAGGCGACCCTCTGAGGTCCAGTTGACCTCCTCTGCAGCATAATTCACCCGAGGCGAGTCGGCGTAGTGAATCGCTGAATTGGGCTCTTAGGGTACTACGCAAGAAAAACTACGCTGACCCTGGATGATTTGATTGTACCACGACCCCCATAAATGAAGAGATTTTTGTTTTCCGCCGAAAACCGGGAAGACAAACGTCTTGCCTGAATTTGGGGGCAGAAGCTATTTGGTGCTATCCGTCCACCTCTCCGAAGATGCTAATTTGATTTATGGCACCATGTATCGAAGGTTTAAACAGATGCGACTGATGTAGCAGACTTCGTCAGATTCCCCCTCATTGTGAGGGGTTTTTGATCATGGAGACGCTCTTCCCTGCAGGCGCAAGCCCATGCAGTTAATTACGCTACCGCATCGCGGTAGACATTTTCTCCTTCTCCAGATGGTCACTTCGTGTCGTATGTGTTTGTTTTGTTTTTGGTTGCCCGTGGATTGTATACGGAGACTAATTTATGTTGTTGCCCGTAGGGCGTGGATTAGTCCAAATCCGTATCTTCTTAGATTTGGGTTTGGGGTTGGGTTTAAGGATACGTTAGTCTCATTTAAGACTAAGATCAACTTAAACATTTGTTAAGGATACGTTAGTCTAATTTTTAAACTATGATCAACTTAATGGGATCGTTTAAATCCAACAAAAGAGCATTTGGGCTTTATTGTTTTAGTTTAGGGACTTTGCGGTCCATTAGTTTAAGGACATTACGGTCCTAGGTTAAGGACATCATAGTCCATGGGCTTAAGGCTCCCACAGTCCAAGGTTAAGGACATCATAGTCCATGGGCTTAAGGACCCCACAGTACAAGGGATGTTTGGTTGTCGGGACCCGTTACCTCTCTGAAGACGTTGAAGGATTACAGCGACATGTATCAGAGGAGTAAAGAGATGTACCCTTGAACCAATTTTAGTTGGGAGATCTGTAGTCCAATTTGGACTAAGATCTGATATTTATGAGCATATGGGCTTAATTAATCTGAATGAGGGGTTTATGGCCAACTTGGGCTCGGCCCACTTAGTTAAAATGTTAAACATTTGACAATACTGAGCATTGATTTGAATTCTGACAATATTTTTGTCTTTTACTGAATGCTGAGCATTCATCATAGCTCTGGGCTTTATTTATAGAACAATTTATGTTCTTTTTAGCGCACACATGAGGAGCACATGGCGTGCTGGCGCTTTGCGCCAGTCAAAAAGCGCAGAGCGCTTCTGCTGGGTAGCGCACACGTGAGGAGCACGTGGCGCGCTTGGCGCTGTGCGCCAGATAATGGGCACATTGCGCCAGTTTATGAGCGCAAAGCGCTATTTGTTCAGTGGCGCACGTGAGGACCACGTGGTGCACTTGGCGCTGAGTGCCAGTCCATGAGCGCAAAGCGCTATCTGTTAAGGGGTGCACACGTGAGGAAAACGTGGTGCGTTTGGTGCTGAGCGCCAGTCAAAGAGCGCAAAGCGCTAATTGATCAGCTTTATGATCTGAGAAACAAATTCTCGTTTACAAGAGACTTTGTCTCAAGGTTCTATAAACAAAGTTCTTATTTTATAGGAGATATTTCAATCTCTTATTTTGGTGAAAAGCTTTGCCTTTATGGATCTGTGATCCTAAGAGAATTGAATTATTCTCCCCCTTCTTTGTAATGACATGTTCATGATCTCTTTTTGTAAAAGACCTTAGTCTTATAGATCTATGATCTGTGAGAAGAATTATGTTCTTTTTTTTTATGATGAGATCCTTTGATCTCTTTGTGAAAGACCTTGGTCTTATAGATCTATGATCTTAAAGAAAGAAGTGAATTCTTCTTTTTATATGAGACGATTTCGTCTTTCTGTTCTTTTTACCTTGAAGAAAATCTTCTTCTTTTGAGAGCTTGCTCTTCTTTCTGAGATTTCTCAAAGTTTATAGGGAGATTCCTTTATTTGTTTCTCTATCTCTTTTCTATGTCTCTGAGACTTGAAGTCAGAGCCTTTTTATAGAGAAGGCAGATTTTTTTTAATCAGTTAAGGAGATCTTTTCTCCAATTGATTTGGGGATTTCCCCACCGTTGGATTTTTGATCCGAGGGCTTCTGATTTATAGAAGGAAATCTTCTTGTTTTTAACAAGATTGGGAAATTTTCCGATACAGAATTTATTCTGTATTTTGGTGATTTTTAATCCCCTTTGGATCATTGATCCAACGGTGCTATGATTTACAGAGCACAATTTTCTTGTTTGGAAAGATTTTGAGAAAGCTTTCCTTAACAGAATTTTATTCTGGTTAATTGATGATTTATCATCTTTATTGGATCTTTGATATGACGGTGGGGAGCTTTTAGTTCCAGCGCTAGCGCACCCGTGCTTTGCACGTGGTGCTGCTTAAAGTGAAACGCACTTAGCGCTAGCGCACACGTGCTTTGCACGTGGTGCACTGCTTAGAGTGCAGCGCTCTTAGCGCTAGCGCACACGTGCTTTGCATGTGGTGCCCTGCGTAGAGTGCAGCGCACTTAGCGCTAGCGCACACGTCCTTTGCACGTGGTGCGCTACTTATAGTGCAGCGCTCTTAGCGCTAGCGCACACGTGCTTTGCACGTGGTGCGCTACTTGGGGCGCAGCGCACTTGGCGCTGCTATGAAGCGTTGATTCATTTCAAAATTTGAAATTTGAACAGAGCTTTTCTCTAATTGGTGGAAACAAATTCCCCTACCGTTGCGCTTACGTGGCCCACATATGAGTGCAGCGGTGGCATCATCTGCGCCCTTGGATCAACTCAGAAGTTGAAACGGCATCTAATTTCCTATAAATAGGACCCTTGGCCCTTGAGATGATTTCTGTTCATCTTCTTCCTTATTTTTTCCTGAGAATTAATTCTCTTTTTAGAGCAAAGCTCTCTGTTTTAAGAACTTTCTTAAGGACAGAATTCTGTCAAAATTTAGGTAAAGATTAAATCTTTTAAAGGATTATTTAATAATTTAGGGCTTCACCCTTTAACAGAACTTTGCTCTTCATAGATTTTCGATCTAAAGAAAACCCTTTTTTAGGGTTTCATTAACAGAGCTTTGCTATCTTGAAATCATAGATCTAAAGAGATCTTTCCTGGGGTTTCTTAACCCATCAACAGAGCTTTGCTCTTCTCAAATCATATAGATTTGTTAATCTCTTATGAAGAACTCTTAGAGTTTCTTCATAGATCTTGAAAATCTCAGAATTTTAATTCATAAAAAAAAATTATTTTAAGTTTTCTGATGGGTTATTCCATCATTTTTACAGAGCAAGGCTCTTGAGGAATTTTTATTCCTATCATCATTAGAGTTGACAGATGTCTCTCTGTCACAGAGCGCTGCTCTCAAGGGGAGATTTACTCCTCGGCCCGAGGGGTTCTCATTGAATGAGAATCTTTTGAGGATTTCCTCATTTAATGACAGTCTCATCAAATGATGAGGTTGTTTTATTAATGAAGAACTGTCATCTAGATTATATGGGTCCCCTTTGGTCCCTTTTCACTGCATTGCGGCTGAAAATTTATTCTTTCCCGCGCAGGTACTATGTCTTTCGAAACTTCTTTCCGATTCTTCCGTTCGGAAGACGGATTCCCCGAAGCGCCCATAGACCGAGAAGTTTTTGCACTGATTAAAGACCATGACCTAGAGCACAAGAATCTTCATCTATGGGGAACATGGTACAACCAAATCATCAGGGGTCGGCGGAGTTTTTCTTGCGCGACACCTTTGGATCTTATTTCGGCGATCCCTTATGCAGATGCGCCCCCGATAAACTATAATATGGAGGAGGTGAATTAGACTTCAGAGGGTCTTCTTTGGCCTTCTATGGCTGCAATACCCGTGCAGCTGCTGGTGGCTTTGGACACTCTACGGCGGCGCATATGTCAGGGCGAGTCACGCCCTTGGGGACAGCCATACAACATAGGACTAACTCCCCGTCACCCAACCGGATATCTGCAGTGGGCCCGATACATCTTATCAGCGAAGAAGTCATAGCTGCTAAGGCTCGGATTGTACCTTGCGATCTATGCCTCTTTATTCCAGTATTCCACACCTCCTGCATGGTGGGTCAAGGCATTTCTGGAGCAATGGAACAATCCGACCCACACCTTCCTCTTATTGGATCGAGAAGTCTTCATTTCTTTGGAGGAATTTGCTGAGATCTCTGGTTTACCCGTTAGGGGGAAACATTACGAGGAGCTGCTTCCTTCGGATGAATACATTTTTGCCACCAAATCAGTGGTGATAGGTCTTACCCCGGAAAACGCTATTCAATACCAATTCCCGAGTTTGATAAAGGTGCTGAATATCTATGAGAACCTTTTTCTCGAATCCGAAGGTCGTGGGGTTAATTTTACGGATTTTATCGCTCATTTTCTCCGCCCGAAAGTACTGTCGAAGGAAGCCGCGAAGTTCGCCAAACTTGACGATACTTTTGGCTTAGGTTTGAGCAACCTGCCGACGGCGGAGGCGGATCAGAAAAGTTTCTTTCTCCCCGGCACCCCGGTAATCCCTTTTGCAGAGCTGGCAGCTCCCGGGATGGACAAAGAAACGTTCTTTTTGGGGTTTCTCGGATTATGGCTGAGCTGGTTTGCGCTTCTGATGCACCCTCGCCGAATCAGGCCGTCCGTCTTCTACCCAGCGCATCGAATGGTTGCTGGGATACAAGTGGTCGTTGGGATCGCTAGGTTAGCGCATTTGTATCATGGCCTCAGCCTGGAAGCGGATACTACTGAACCAGGGGTGCAGCATGCAAACTTCTCGATGCATTATTTTACCTCGTGGTTCGAGTTGCACGTGCTTAGCGTCTTCGGTATCCACAGAAGGCCTTGCTTTTATGACAGGTGTAAGTTCCCTCGGATCATGTGACTGGTCGACGCATCCATTGTAAATCCGACACCGTGGGAAGCTAGGGGCTTGCTCCTTCGTCTGTGCACGGTTGGAGATGGAATGTCCTTCACCGATAATATTTTGACCATCGGCCAGGAATCCACGAAAACGGTGCTTCCATTGTAGGACATTTTTAAAGACGGGGCCTCTGTCTTGAAAGCTTGGGAGATTCTTCATCTATACTCCATCAGGCCGGGCTTTCTCGTATTTAGGCAGAATGATTCGGCGTTATTCATGAGATACAACCCGCATCATTTCGCCCAGTAGTTAAGCTATAATCAGGGCGACCCGCTTGAGTCTTTCTTGGCAGAACTGGCTGCCACTGAAGAGGGTATCCGGAGCGCGCTGCTTCATTTTATGCGCCTAAACACAGGGTCCAACTTCTTCATCAGTGAACCGAGCCATGTTCCGAAGGCCCTGAACGTGTATCTGGCGTGGTATCAACATTCGATGGGCGCCGTCAATAGGGAAGAAAAGCAATTGCTGCTTGATCGCAAGGGCACCGCCCCGGCTGGTAACTCCGTTGTTCCCTTAAAGCGACGGACCATTGTCAGTCCTCCCTTGAGGGAAGCTGTTGCGGCTGTGGCGCCACATAATATGCCTGAGCTACCGATACCCCGTGCTCCCGTAGAAGCAGTTACTGTGGCGTCTCCCGAGTCTAGCGTGGGTTCAGATATCGGGACTCGTTGTCCAAAGGTGCCTACCAAGCGTAAGCTTGTGCTAGCGGCTACGGGCACTCGCTTGTAGAAGAAGAAGTCGATTCTTTCTGCAGACGTTGTACTTGGCCAGGAGCCTCATGCTCCTTACAGCGAAGGCCTGAGCGAATATGGGACTAACGAGGGTCTATTCACGGCGCCAGATGATACTGATCTGGAGGCTACCATCACAGCTTCCGAGCATTAGCTAACCACAAAGCAGGACTGATCATCCTCGCTGAGTCAGGTAGTCTTCAGTCGTATCTTTTGTTATTGCATTACATTTTTATTATCCTGTTTTGACTGACACTTTTCCTTCAGCAGGCGTTTCCACTAAAGAGGCTATCACGGCTTCCCTCAAGACTTTTGAGGAAGTAGAGAGGCTTCACGCTTCGTTGGGCCTTGGTATATTTCGGCTCATTATGCCCTTATTCCTTTTTCCTTCATGGATAGTCTGACCCTTTCTTCATCTTATCGTAGGGACTACTTCGACCCAAGTTATCCCGAGTGTCGTGCCGATTTCACAGGGTGGTGCAGAGATGCTCCCAAGGCCGGCTACCGAAGTGCCAGCTTTCCCAGTGTTGCCGAAAGAGGTTTCACTTAAGCAACCGATGACGGATGCCATAACGGCTCCAGAGGTAGCTCCTGGCGCGGACGATGACGTCTCATTGACGGAGGTTCTAAGAAGATCAGCTCTCACGGCCCAGGCGGAAAGGAAGCGCAGGTGGCATGCAACAAGAGAACGTAACGCCGCCTTGGCCGTAGGTGCAGGCTCGAGCACTGCTTCTCCTGTCCCTGCTTCTTCAGAGGGTGCCCCGACCGCCCTGTCTACCGCTCATAGACAGGCGGTACGCGCGGCTCGTGAAGCAATTGAAAAGCAGTCCTAAGGTAACGTAACACTGGGTCCTTTGTCAGAATTTGATCTTCATATTCTCATGTATCTTACCCTGTAGGGCCAAGTCCTGGTAAGGAGGTGGCGGGTGAGATGACGGCAACCACTGAGCCCAAACCGGCTACTCTTTCCCAAGAGTCCGGAACTGCTCCAATTGCTGCTCTTTCTGCCCGCGGTTCCCTGCCATCACCTGGCATTGCAAGTGTCACGACGGCTCTCGTGGAATCAGGGGACGAAGCTACGGGCGGTGAAACCATCCCCCCAAATGAGATCGAAGAAGTCGTGATGCTTGGCGATGCTCCCGTCACAGTTCTGGCTGATGACCTATCTGGTAGGTCTCGGGTCGCTGCATTCTTTTCGTTTTGCAATCCTTTCTGATGAAATTCTGTTCCTTTCGAATGTAGATGTGGCGAGCGCTGAGGTTGCGACACCTGAAGAAGTACCACCAGTTGCCGCTCTGACAGTCGTTTCCCCTTCGTCTCCTCTTATATCTTCTCAACTGTTGGAAGGTATGGGTTTGCGATCAATTTAAATCGGGGACAACATATTTCATGTACTGACCATGTATCATCGTAATCTTGCAAGAGTTCTCTTTGTTCATCTATATCAAGTGCTGAATTCGCACTTCTCCTTCCAGTCGGAGATTAGTCCGCCCATTGGTGTTGGTGAGTATCTTTTCTAACCGACGTCTTTTCTTTTCTTTAACGGGCAGCCATGTTATTGCTAATTCTTCTTTGCATTACTTGTAGCCTTACAAATTGAAGGAGGGAACGAGGGTATCATCGCGCCACCGGTACTCCCAGCTCTGCCCTCTGTTGCAGCCGGTATAGTAGACTCTATTGTTCATGTATCTTCTTTATTTCTTGAGTCGTCATCTGACTGTGATTTGTTTTGCAGCGGTCGCACCGACTCCAGCTCCATTCGAGTCTCGCATCATAATGCCGGCAGGGCCCTTTTCTAGACGTCCATCTTCAAAAGGCGTTGTGACCAGTCTACGTATGTTGAGTGAATACATCGAGGAGCTTGATGCGGAAGCCCCTACATTCGCTGTAGATTTTGCAGCCGAGGTTAATCCAATGTTGGCGACGCTTGTGAACTTCTATAACGAGGGCGTCGTTGAGTCTTGGGTTAACCACTGCAGGAAGATTGAAGCCTACCTGCATGAGCTTGAGCTTAGGCGTCCTGCTCCTGAGATGTTGGTTTTAAACTCCCAGCCCGAGATGTTGGTTTTAAACTCCCAACGGGCTGCATTGGTTGAGGAGAGCGTGTCCTTCCTCCGTCATTTTGAACAAGAAGCAATCTTGAGGCAGAAGGAACGCGAGGAGGCTTTGGATGAATCTGCCCGGCTGCGCGCCCAAGTTGAAGCGAATGTCGCGCAACTGAGAGCCGTCTTTGACAATTTGCAGCGATGCATTTCGGACGGGCTGGCATTAAGTCAGAAGCTTGACTCCATTGAGCGGGTTACGCAGAGTCGCGAAGCTGCCCAACGGGAAATCGATGAGAAGGTTTCATCGTGTTTGCAGCAACGGGCTTGAATTGAAGCAGAGCTGGCTACGGCGGCCGATCATGAGAAGGCACTGAAAGGAGTGCGCGAGCAACTTGCTGACTTATTGAAAATACCTCCTTCTCAGTAGCTGTTTTGTGAACAGGGGGATACAAAAAAGTAATAAGAGAAGCGCACAATACTTGTAATCTTTGAATAACATGTTTCCATTTTTTTTATTCTTTCATATGATTCAACTTGTACTCCATTGAATTCATGAATAAAAGATACACATTTTTGTTCTACTATTGCTTCCCTCTCTTTGTCGTGTCGTTGCCATGTGATTTTAGCAAGTGTGGCCTGTAGATAGTAAGTGACGGACCATCTTGGACTCTTTGCAGGATAACGATGGTTTAGGAAACAAGTTCAGGTCTGCTGCCTAAGACTTTTCAATTTTATGAGCCGTGAGGGTCTCGTAAAGAATTTTCTCCCTACAGGTCGAGAGGATCCCGTAGGTGTGTTTTCTCCTTAGGAATCGTGAGGATTCCTAAGTACGTTTTCACCTGAGAGTCGTAAGGATCTCACAAGAGAAGTTTCTCCTTACAAGTCGAGAGGAGCCGCAAGTGATTGATGAGTTGACTTGCTCTTGAATCGAAGAATTGCTTTGACGGAGAAGTCGACGGTTGACTTTATCCACATTTCACAGAGTCAGGAGTTGACCTTATCGGCATTTCACAGAGTCGGGAGTTGACTTTATCCGCATTTCACGGAGTCAGGAGTTGACCTTATCGGCATTTCACGGAGTCAGGAGTTGACCTTATCCGTATTTCACGGGGTCAGGGATTGACCTTATCCGCATTTCACGGGGTCAGGGATTGACTTTATCCGCATTTCACGGGTCAGGGGTTGACTTTATCCGCATTTCACGGGGTCAGGGGTTGACATTATCCGCATTTCACGGGGTCAGGGGTTGACCTTATCCGCATTTCACGGGGTCAGGGGTTGACCTTATCCCCGTGAAGGGGTTGACCTTATCCGCATTTCACGGGGTCAAGGGTTGACCTTATCCGCATTTCACGGGGTCAGGGGTGGACCTTATCCGCATTTCATGGGGTCAGGGGTCAACCTTATCCGCATTTCATGGGGTCAGGGGTCGACCTTATCCGCATTTCACGGAGTCAGGGGTCGAATTTATCCGCATTTCATGGAGGCAGGGGTCGACTTTATCCGCATTTCACGGAGTCAGGGGTTGACTTTATTCGTATTTCACGGAGTCAGGGGTTGAATTTATCTGCATTTCACGGAGTCAGACGTTTCCCACGGGGTCAGGATTGACAATAGCCGTGTTCTACGGGACCAGGAGGTGTTCTGGACGTTTCCCACGGGGTCAGGATTGACATTAGCCGTGTTCTTTGGGACTAGGATTTGCTCTGGGCGTTTCCCACGGGGTCAGGATTGACATTAGCCGTGTTATTCGGGACCAGGATTTGCTCTGGGCGTTTCCCACGGGGTCAGGATTGACATTAGCCGTGTTCTACGGGACCAGGATTTGCTCTGGGCGTTTCCTACGGGGTCAGGATTGACATTAGCCGTGTTCTACGGGACCAGGATTTGCTTTGGGCATTTCCCACGGGGTCAGGATTGACATTAGCCGTGTTCTTCGGGACCAGGATTTGCTCTGGGCGTTTCCCACGGGGCCAGGATTGACATTAGCCGTGTTCTTCGGGACCAGGATTTGCTCTGGGCGTTTCCCACAGGGTCAGGATTGACATTAGCCGTGTTCTACGGGACCGGGATTTGCTCCGGGCATTTCCCATAGGGTCAGGATTGACATTAACCGTGTTCTACGGGACCAAGATTTGCTCTGGGCATTTCCCACGGGGTCAGGATTGACATTAGCCGTGTTCTACGGGACCAGGAAGTGCTCTGGACGTTTCCAATGGGGTCAGGATTGACATTAGCCGTGTTCTTCGGGACCAGGATTTGCTCTGGGCGTTTCCCACGGGGTCAGGATTGACATTAGCCGTGTTCTACGGGACCAGGATTTGCTCTGGGCGTTTCCCACGGGGTCAGGATTGACATTAGTCGTGTTCTACGGGACCAGAATTTGCTACGGGCATTTCCCACGGGGTCAGGATTGACATTAGCCGTGTTCTTCGGGACCGGGATTTGTTCTGGGCGTTTCCCACGGGGTCAGGATTGACATTAGCCGTGTTCTTCGGGACCAGGATTTGCTCTTTTGGTTGTCTGTGAACCGTCGAAGTTTGGAACAGGGACTTTGCCATGGCTCCAAGGTTGATTGTAGTGTCTGAATCCTGCTGGAATGAGGAGGAACGCTGTTGGTGATCTCTAGGCTGTCTGTGAACCGTCGAGATTTGGAACAGGGACTTTTCCATGGCTCCAAGGTTGATTGTCGCGTCTGAATCCTGCTGGAATGAGGAGGAACGCTGTTGGTGATCTCTAGGCTGTCTGTGAACTGTCGAGATTTCGCTCTCTTTCTGATGGAGCCTGGTAGGAAGGTATGGTTCCCTTTTTGTTTGTGCCCCTGGATTGTATACAGGGATCGATGTGATCTCACCTGTAGGGCAAAAAATTTCATTTTATATATTTTTTTTTCCGCGATACTCTATCATTTCAGCTTTTCATATCGCGAAAATCGCAATTACCCAATCATTTCGGCTGTTTTTCGCGGTGCCCAATCATTTTGGCTATTTGTTTTATTTACTCGCTGCTTTTTATTGCGAGTTGCCCAACCATTTCGGCTATTTGTTTTATTTACTCACTACTTTTTATTGCAAGTTGCCCAACCATTTCGGCTATTTTGTATGCATATATTTTTACTTGCTGATTTTATTGCAAGTTGCCCCATCATTTCGGCTATTTCATATGCATTTGCCTCGCTGTTTTTTATTGCGAGTTTAGATTTGGAATTTGATACCGATTTAGGCATCAATATCGCTACAACTGGGATATTGCCAGGATTGAATCATCATTTGCCTCTGTCGATGTCGAACAAAGGTGGCTTAGCAAACAGGGTTAGGATCCTATTGGCTAAGGCTTTTTGACTTCATGAGCTGTAAGGGTCTCATAAATGTATTTCTCCCAACGAGTCGTGAGGATCTCGTAAGTGCGTTTTTTCCTTAAGAATTGTGAGGATTCCTAGGTGTATGGTTTCTCATAAGTCGTAAGGATCTTACAAGAGTGTTTTCTCCTCATAAGTCGAGAGGACTTACAAGGTTTGTTCACCGTGTGAGCATATCCCCAGTCTCTGGTGGGACTTTGTTAGGGAAATGTTTATTCGTGCCCGTGGATTTTATACAAGGGTCAATATTGAACCGCTTGTAGGGCAGCATTAGAGATTGTGAGGGCTTAAGAACAGGCTCAGATCCCTGTAGCTTAAGGCTTTTGAACCCTGTGAGCCGTGAGGGTCTCAAAGGGGAATTCTCCTTACGAGTCGTGAGGATCTCGTAAGTGTAATTTCTCCTTAGGAATCGTGGGGATCCCTAAGTGTGTTGCTCCCTTATGAGTCGTAAGGATCTCACGCAGGTGGTTTCTCCTTACAGGGTCGAGAGGACCTTGCAAGTCTCTTTTAACGAGATTTCGCCCTTTCGGGTTTTCACAAAACTCGCCGGTAGCCCTGCTGTTTTTACCCACGGAGCCCTTTCGGGTTTTCATCCGTGCCCACTTCGCTTATGGACGTAGTTTTTTTTTGTTTTTTTTTTGTCAGTCTTGGGATGCTGTGGTCCGTAGTAGTTTATAGATGTCTCGGTCAACAGCCAGTTTTAGGACATAGTGGTCCATCGTTAGTTTAAGGACGTTTCGGTCTGTTTGCTGGCTACTATTTATAGAGTTTGGGCTTAGGAAGATGGCGAGCGGACATAGGCGTTGTCATCCATCATTGACCTAGGCCGTGACTCGTTAGGCGTAGTATTTTTTCAGGAATCGACCGTTTATTGGCCCGAAGGGTCTTTCGCCATGCATGTTCATGAGGAGATAGGCTCCACCCTGGTAAACTTTGTCTATGATGTACGGGCCTTCATAGTTCAGCTTGAATTTCCCCCATTTGGCATGATTGGGGATCATGGGTCTCTTGACCACTAGTACGAGTTCGCCTTGGCGGAATGTTCTCGGCCTAGTCAATTTCTCGTATGAGCGCATCATCTTTGCTTTGTAAGCCTCCAGGTTTTGTTGCGCCATGAGCCGGATTTCATCAAGGGCGTCGAGCTCTTCAAGATGAAGGTGCGCATTTTCTTTGTTTGTTAGCTCCTAGTGAACCGCCACTTGTATAGAGGGTAACTCTATCTCGAGGAAGAGTACCGCTTCTGTGCCGAATACCAATGCATACGGCATTGCGTTTGTGGCCATTTTGAACGTAGTTCGATACACCCAGAGAGCTTCATGCAGTCTCTCGTGCCAGTCCTTTTTATTTTTGGACACCGTCTTTTTCACGATCTTCGTCAAGGTATTGTTGAAAGCCTCAGCTAGACCGTTAGCTCGGGGATTATAGACCGAAGAATATCTCCAGTCTATGTTATGCTGTTGTGCGAAGCGGCTGATCTTGTGGCTTCTGTAGGCTGGCCCGTTATCGGAGATAATCCGCCGCGGAGTGCCGAACCGGTAAATGACGTGTGTTTTGAAGAAATGGAGGATATTCTCCGTCTTCACTTCTCTATATTGCTTCCGCCCACTTAGAGAAATAATCAGTTGTCGCCAATATGAACCGATGTCCTCTGGATGATGCTGGTTCGATGGGGCCGATTATGTCAGTTCCCCACATTTTGAATGGCCAGCTAGCCACCGTTGGATGTAGCGGATTTGGATGCTGGTGGATAAAGTCCCCGTGAATCTAGCACGAGTGGCACTGCTTCACGTATTCAAGGCAGTCTTGGATCATTGTGGGCCAATAATAGCTCATTCTTTTGATCTTCAGCTTCATCTTTGGCCATGCTTGGTGAGAACCGCAGAGTCCGTCGTGAGTTTCTTGGACGACTCTCTTTGCCTCTTCAGGTCCCAGACATCTTAGCCATAGGGAGTCAAACGATCTCTTATACAGAATATCATTGACAAAGGCGAAGGATAGAGCTCGTTTCATGAGCTGATGTCTTGAGGACGCGTCTTCAGGTGTTCGACGGGATTTGAAGTAGTCTATAAAGACTTCTCTCCAATCCTTAGCCTTTTCCTGGTCTTTTATTTGTAGGGTTGCTTGCTCGGTAGCTCCTTTTTCTTCGGACGACTCCGGAGATATTTCTGTCGGTGCAGAAACCCGACAGCTTTGCACAACGATCCTTACATCATCGAGATTCTCGTCGGACAGTTCTTTAACGAGTTTGGCTAATGCATCCGCCTTGCTATTTTCCGCGCGTGGTATGCTTTCTAGGGCATAGGCGTGGATTTGAGTCAGCAATTGTTGTACCTTTTCGCCATACTTTACCAACTCCAGTTTGCACGTCTGATAGTCGCCGTTTACTTGACTAACGATCAGTCGGGAGTCTCCGTATATGAGGAGGTTTTCGATTCCCATATCGACAGCGATCTCAAGACCTGCTATCAAAGCTTCATATTCGGCTTCATTGTTTGTCCTTGGCTCTGTCAAAGAAAAGGCAAAGCGTATTATCCCTCCTTGTGGTGTCACGAAGATGAGGCCCACACAAGATTTGATTATGGGGGTGCTTTGTTTGCGCTTCTTCATAGAAGATGCTCCGTCGAAGTAGAGTTCCCATCGGGTATCACCCCCCATTCTCCCCGTCGATCGTGTCAAACGCGTGCTCATATGGTAATTCGCAGATCAAGGAAGAATCGGCGGGTATCGGATACTCAGCGAGGAAGTCGGCGATGGCCTGGCCTTTCACTGCCTTGAGGGGTCGGTAAGTTATCGAGAACTCCATCAAGAGCAGGGCCCATTTAGCGAGTCGTCCTGTTAGTATGGCTTTTGACATCAAATATTTGAGAGGATCCACTTTTGATATGAGGTGGACCTCATGCGCTAAAGCGTAGTGTCTAAGCTTCGTTTTCGCGAAGATCAATGCCAGGCAGTTTTTTTTTGATTGGGGAGTAATTGCTTTCTGCCCCCAGGAGAACTCGACTCAAGTAGTATATGGCTCTCTCCTTCCCTTGGTCATTCTCTTGTGCCCATAACGCGCCTAAAGAACCTTCAAGGGCAGTTGTATGCATAATGAGGGGCTTTCCCTTGACTGGAGCGGTTAGCACCGGAGGATTCTGTAGGTATTGCTTAATTTCATCCAGGGCGCTTTGGCATTTGTGATCCCAGACGAACAGGGTTCCCTTCTTCATCAAGTGATTGTAGGGGCGGCACTTTCCGGAGAGGTTAGTTATGAACCGCCGGATATACGCGAGCTTCCCTTGGAGAGACCGCAGTTGCTTGAGAGTCCTTGGCGGAGGCATTTCCATAATCGCCTTGATCTTTGATAAGTCTATCTCGATGCCCCGGTGCCGTACGATAAATCCTAGGAATTTACCCGAGGAAACTTCGAACGCACAATTGAGAGGGTTCATCTTCAAGTTTTAATTCCGAAGGCGCTGAAACATGGTCTTCAGATGCTCTAAATGTTCCTCGTATGATTTGCTTTTAACTACGAGGTCGTCAATATAGCATTCGATGATTTCATGTATGAGGTCATCGAAAATCTTTGTCATGGCCCTCTTATAGGCGGCACAGGTATTCTTTAGACCGAAAGGCATCACCTTGTAGCAGAATATGCCCAAAGGGGTCCGGAAAGCGGTATGGTTCTAGTCCTCGGGATGCATCTTTATCTGATTGTATCCTGATGAGCCGTCCATGAAGGAGAAAACTTTGTGAGTGGACGTATTATCTATCATCAGCTCGGTGACCGGTACTGGAAAGTCATCCTTCGGGCAAGCTTTGTTGAGATCCCGGAAGTCCACGCATATGCGCACCGTCCCATTTTTCTTCATCACTGGGACGATGTTGGCGATCCAGTCAGGATACTGAACCTCTTGGATGAAGCCGGAGTCGATTAGCTTCTTGACCTCGGCAATGATGCTCATCTCAAGCTCGAGCCGCATTCTTCTCGGTGCTTGTTTGATCGGCTTGACGTCTGGAGATAACGCCAATTTGTGGACGGCTATTTCTGGATCCAATCCAGGCATCTCGGAATAGTTCCATGTGGAACAGTATTTATACTGCATGAGCACGCTTTTGAGCGTAGCCACCTTTTCTTCAGACAACAGTTCACTGAAGAACGTCAGTCGCGGGTCGTTTGCCGTCCACAAGTCAATTTTTCTGAGGTTATCCGCAGTAGTATGTATCCCATCTTCCAGCTCTTTTGGTGCCGGTGGAAACTCTGAGATCACTTCGTCATCATCGTTTTTGAAGCACCAAGAGAGGTCATCCATATTCTCGGGTTCTTCTTCTGACAGCGTTATCGCGTGACAGGTACGAGATCGTTTCTAAGACCGATGTTGATCTGGTTCTACTCTCTCTATACACGTCGCTTTCGGTTCATGCATCTATGGCCAGGTTATCCTCCAACTGCTGGATTGAGCGAACCTGCCTTGTTGATATAGATCTTTGACCCAGTTCTTGAAGGTCAAGTAGTCTTCGAGAGGATATCCTATTGCTCGGTGATAGGAGCAATAGTCTGGGTGAGAGACCTCATCTGCTTGCTCGGGGTGCTTGGACTCCGGGAGCGTCATCATATGATGTTTTATGACAAGATCGAATATCTTCTTTGTCTTAACTTGGGGAAAAGTATATGCTCGACCCAACTTCTTTCTAAGAGACGGATCCCGGCTGCTCGATTCTCGATCGCGTGGCTTCTTAGACCCGCTACGCTACGGTCAAACGTTTTTCCCGTTCTTTGGTTTATTTTTTCCTCTGTGCTGGATATTTTGTATGATGGGCTGGCGACGAAGAGCATTGTCATTCTCCGCGGCCTGCTGAAGGAGGCGCTGCATCCTGGCTTTCTCGTAAATGGCCATTTCGCGGCTATGGTCGTCCCGGACCTTCTGACCTGCTTCCCTTATTAGCTTTTCCATCTGTTCTTCAAATGACGGACTTGGCATTTTCATGGCGGGACCTCGTTTTGGTTCAGGGTTAGAGTCTTTTAACAGAACATCTCCTTCTTCGTCAAAGTCATGTATAATGTAGCAACCATGGAATCGCTCCCGTTTCTTGGATTGAACATATCCAAGCCCACTCGTTTCCATTCTCCCGTTGGGCAATTTTCGCTGAGTTCCGGGGACGTCCCAAATGTTGTTGTAGAACTGAGCTTGTCGAGCAGTCTGTTTGAAGGGTACGCCTTGGCGCCTCAACAGCCTTTTTAATCCTTCTGTGTAATATCTGGGCAGTCGGATGGGCTGAAGTCTGTCAAGTGTCGAATCGGCACCATGCCAGACTTCTTTCTCCACTTTGGTTTTCGTGGATTGATAAAAGAGGATCGCCTTTTCATCTCTTCGCCTGGGAGGGACGTAGACTGAAAGAAACCTCAGAAACGGGAGAAAGAAAGGAAGAAAGCGATGTAGAAACAACTTACGAAACTAAGAAGGCTGAACGTCTGCAGTTCCTGCACACTATAGGTTTCAAGTGCATCGAGCTCTTTGTAATGCTCTTTCGGAACCATGGCAATTTGCAAACATCGATCATCGCCAGCGAAGGCTTGTATTGATGGTTGATTGTTGAAGAAATTCTCGTTGTGTGGTAAAAGCAAGTATCGAATCAATTGTTTCCCGATAACGGTTTCATTTGATCGATAACAGTATCTTGTATCAGTATTTAGAAAATTGTATAAAGAAATCACAACCAAAGAATTATATTTGACCGCAATCAATTACGGTGTCAGTTGTAGATCGTAAGCGAGTGCGGATCGTCCACAGGGATTGTGCGATTCGTTTCAATGTTCGATTTGTTTGAATTGAAAAGTTAATCGAAAAGAAAAGAAAGCATGATTCAAGATTTATCAATTGTTTCAAGTGTCACTATTCTATTCAAGAATCAAGAAAATGATAAACAATCAAGAATCGGGTTTCGATGATATTTCCAACCAAATGTCAAGAATCTAAATGAGGCTCGTAGGAATCGATCGGATCTATAGACGTGATGTAATCATCAAGATATCCTGTTCTTGTCCTTCGAAGAATTGATACTAGATCGATGATGATCGACGAGAGTTAGGGCTTTCTCGTGAAACTAGGGTTTCATCATTTAACCCTTGTTCTTTCGTCGATATCATTCACATTCTAGCCTCTAGCAATTTCAAGAAACGATCGTAACTCCCCAATTTTGAGCGATATCAATCAAGAAAGCATCGCAACAAAATTGGGTCGTCGATTCTTGAACTTTCTAGGGTTTACAAAACTCGTAGGAATCAAGAATCGTTTTCAGATATATTACATCATCATTCTATTGATCGTCCCGACTCCTCGACGAGCGGAGTTTATTCACACATCATCATACAGAAAGTATTCAAGAATTGAAAAGATATCATGATGCAAGAATTTAAAGAAAATAAAATAAAAGAATATCACCTTTTATTTATATCAACAATTTGATTACAGTCGCTCAAGAACTACAAGAGGAAGAACTAAATTGTCGATCTGGCGTCGCTTTTCTCCGTGAGTCATGGATCGGCTTGGACCACTTGCTCTGTTGAAGATCGGCTCCGCTCATAAAAGATTGAAGGGCTTCTTTCTCTATTTGGTACTCGGGATCTTGGATTTTGATTGGAATTAGGGTTAGGGTTTCACACAAGCCTTGTCACTAGACTTGTGGAAGAAGATGAAGAAAGAGAGTGAATGGATCTATTGAATGAATAGAATTCCAAGAGATGATTGAATAATCTTTTACAAGTGAGCCTAGGGTCCTATTTATAGATCTCCCAAACCCTAGGTCTAGGTTTGAAATTACAATTCCCTCCAAAAGTTTGTTGAGAAGCTTCTAGAAAGAGTTTGTTAGGAGCTAGCTTAGGTTTTAAGCTAGGATTAATCAAGCTTAGAAAACCCTCGTTTGCTGATCTGGTAGAAGTCTCTGGAGTCTTCTAGAACTTGGAGTACATTTCTGAACTGTAGCCACTGAGAAACGAATTTTGATGCAAAGATGAGGTGCTAACTCCTTGGACCCACCGCGGATCCGCGGCTCAAGCAGGCTCCTGCCGCGGATCCGCGGCTATTTTTGGGGCTTGGGCTTTGGGCTTTCTGGTGTGGTCTTGGGATGTTATTTGGGGCTTCATCTGATATGTTGAATTGTATTTGTCCTTTTGGATTGCTACCAGAACTGAAATCATTGAGTTGGCGTAATGTTTTGATCAGCACCATGTAAATTTTGGCCTTTCTTCCTGATTTTTCTGCACAGATCTCAAAACAAGGGTTGCGATATATAGAAATGATGCCATGCTATGAAATGCAGTCAATTTCCCTAGAAATGCCGGTTTTAAGTTCTAACACATGCAATCTGATATTTTGCAACAGATTTGCTAATATGTGAAATATGAATGCCGAACACTTCTATATGAATGCAAATGATGAGAAAATTGCCGGCTAAAAGATGCAATATTTTCGACTAATCAATGGTCGAGTAGAGAATACTGCATTGATTTCGTCTTCAGAGTCACTGTCGAAGACCAACATAGGGGTGGACGATCCCGGCTTGGTGTATTGGGGCAGCCTGGAATAGACTATCTCTTCGTCCTCCTCGGTATCGCTCGCGAAGACTGGAATGGTGGTGATAGCTTTTTGTTTGCTCTCCATTTTGCGACATCTTTCTATGTCTTCGAAATCTGGAAGGAAGTAATTGGCATCTTCATATTTGCGGACTTCTTTCTCGGAGAATGGGTTTAGTTCCCCCGTCATAGTGTACTCGAGACCATCTTTGAAGTACTTCATACACTGATGTTGTATAGAAGGGATAATGTTGTACTCGTGTAACCAAGGCCGGCCGATCAAAGCGTTATAGCAAGTCTTGGCGTTAATGACGTGGAACTTGATATCAGTGACGAGCAGCCCAAAGCGTAACGTTAGTATCACAGACCCGAGCGTCCGTGATGACTGGGAGTCGAACCCGGAGATAGTGATCTTATCCCGAGAAAGGCGTTGAACGCTCATGCAGATCTCCTTCAACACTCTTACATTGAGAAGGTTAACGGAGGATCCATTGTCGACTAGGATTTTGCCTATCTTTATTTTATGACAGTACCCGGCGACATATAGCGGATGGTTATGCTCGCACGTCCCGAGGAGGAGGTCCTCATTGCCGAAAGTGATGTCAGCAGTGTGTACTTCCTCCAACTCGTCCTTCATCTTTTCTTCGGTGAGGAAAGCTTGAAACTATCTGGGGTCTTGTAACGCTTTGATTAGGGAGTCTCGCGCCTCTTTAGATAGCAGAAGAGCATTGAGAATGCTCAACTGTGAAGGAATCTTTCTCAGGTGTGCAAGAATGTTATAATCCACCTTATTTTTCTTGGGCGGGTCTTTGGCTGCCAGCTCTTCGACGACTCAATCGTCAAGAGCAATATCCTCAGGGACTTTTTCTTTCCCTTTGTCCCTTTTGTTCGATCCCTTGTATGCCGGTCCGAGATTCTTTTCAGGTAATGTGAGACTACGCAGCTGGATGTTCTCGCAGGTCTTCATTTCTTCTGCTTCGGAGGTAGATTCCTTGAAGAGAGGGCCGAGGGCCATTTCTTCATCAGAAGCGCTCCCAAAGCTAGGAACTTGTGATGCCTTGCTGTCAACCATGTGACAGTTGCCGGCAGTTCTTCCGCGCTCATCTGTCGTGCTCCTTTGTTCTCGACGAGTTTTGCACTTCCTCCGCTTGAACTGCTGTCGATGAGCAACGTATCCCTGCTACCAATTTTTAAAGGCGTTGCATTCCTCGGTAGGATGCGTAGTCCTTCGATGGTACAAGTAGTAATTTGGATGTGCGTCCCCTTCGTCAAGGTGTATCCCATCAGGAGTGTTTCCTTCGGAGGGTAGCAACTTCATTCCCATCGAGATGGCTTTAGCGAACCGTTTCCTTGTCTTGAACCTTTTTTTATTTGCCGCGGATGTACTTTGATCTGGTGGGAGTGTTTCAACCCTTTTGTCCAGTCGTCGGCGTTTGGATTTTTCAAATATGGCCATTTCACGCTCTCGATCAGTTATGCTTTTCAGGAGAGCTTCGTTCAGGAATGCGTCAATCATTTCATCTGGCGGTCCTCAGAGTTCTGATTCGGGATCTGCCCCCAGTTTCTTTGCATCCAGGGCTTCTTCACCGTTTATTAACGAGTGAGAGATCACATGGCAGCTTGCCACATAATCCTCAGGTTCATCCGACGAGTCTTCTCCATTGTCATTATCTCCGTCCTCAAGGACGTGGCTGAGAAATTTTTGAAGCGTGACCGGGGTTCGCGCTTTCTGGTTATATTCTTCCAACGCGTTAATCTGTTTTTGCAGGTCCGTGCGCTTGTCCCCATGCTTCACGGGCTTTTTGGTCTTCTTCTTTTTTTTCGAAGACTTTGACGGCTGGGCCTGAGTGTTTTGATTATCGCTACCGATTCTTGGCATCGGGCGTGGCTTCAGCATTCCCTCGATGACCTCAGGTTCCAGGGGACTTGTCCATTTGATCGCCGGGCATGTTTGGAGATCTTTCAGCATTCTTTTCGTTTTGGCTGAAAGAATGACCTCCCATGGAGCTTCTTCGATAAAAGAGCACGATGCCTCTGGTGTGTCCGCCTTTTTGAGAGCATGCGGCTGGGGTGGGTTTACTTTCCAATTCTCGGACAGTGCGAATTTGCCCTGTTTGTATTGGTTCTCAATCCACCATTTGAAGACGAAGCAATCTTCGATTGGATGGCTTATCGGTTGGTGATAGGGGCAACAATTGGGATTATTAGCCTCACCGGGTTGCAATGGGCGTTTTGGATCCGGCAAGTTGATGAGCCTGTTGCGCACCGCCAGCTCGAACAATCTCCTCGTTTTGTCCCGGGAAAACGAATAAGGGCGCTTCATTTTCTCATTAAAGAATCGCCGTCTCTCGTCTAGGAGATTAGTTAGTTTTGGGCCACTGGGCTGCTGTTGAGTATTGGCGAAGAAGGTCGCTTTCCCTTTTCCTTTTTCATTTCGAGATTCCAGCTTTGAAGAAGACGGTCTATGACCCATCTGGTCTATTTGGTCCAGTTTGTCAATCAAGGCCTGGAAAGTGGTTAGCTTGAAAAACATCATGAATTGTGAAATGGTCGCCTGAGGGTCGAAAGTACCCATGAACATGCCGACCGCAGGCGCTTCTTCAATGCGCTGCTTGCACTTCGACCATAGATTCCACCACCGTATTGCATACTGAACCCAAGTTTCTCCCGGCTTCACCCTGGCATTGATCAGCACCATGATTGGGGTACGTTCGCTAGCGCTCGCAAAATGTTGGGTGAATAGCAGATCCATATCTGCAAATGTCTTGATAGAGTCATTCGGGAGTTCCGAATACCACTCGAATGTCATCTCCGACAAGCTGCCAACAAACTGGCGGAGCAATAGTTTATCGTCACCTTCGGTGTTGCCGCACAAGGCTCTAAATTGAGCAACATGTTGGTGCGGGTTCCCCGTCCCCTTATATACGTGGAATTTGGGGATCGTGTATCCCGGCGGGTACTTTATCTAGTCGTACCAACCCGGATAGGGTCGTCTAGTCTTAACAATTTGCCCAGCCGCTTCATTCGCCTAATGAACTCGTATCTGCTGAGCAATGTAATCATCCAGGGCAGCTTTTGAGATGGTCTCCTCTTTGGCTGTTGAACAAGTCGGAAGAGGGTTTGACGTCTCCGCTCGGTCGTCTTCGAGGATAATCGAAGGATCTTCAGCTGGAGGATCCGGCTGTAACATCATCCCAACCATATCTTGGAATAAGAACGCCATTCGTTTTATGTCGGCAGATTGTTCCGTTGCTTCTTTATCCTTCTTTTCGAGGATTCTGCGGAGGAACTCAGCATCAGTTTCTTGGTCTTGACGTTGCTCCGACGACGCTTCCGGGCTTTCTTTTAGCCCTATGAGTACGGCCATTTGCGTCAACATTTCCTGAAGCTTCTGTTTTTGCTCCTGGGCCTTTGTTAGGGATCTGGTGAATGGTCGATGGCCCGTAGTGATACGGCTATCCTCTGTCCCGGATGCCATATAGACTGTATGTACCACCATGCCTCCAGACTAGGGGCGTTTAGATTCAGTGTTCCTGTGATTCGTCGCAGACACCGGGATTTTCTCTAGCCTTCTACTCTTGTGAGCGGTCGAAGTTGAGGGGGCCGTTGCAGTGGGCACCCATGTAGCTGTCACCTTCTGTAGCTTGACAAGGTAGTCCTCTTCTTGCCGAACCTTCATCTTTTTCTGTCGGCGGGAATAGTCTTGATCTACCATGGAGTCCTGGACCTGTAGCCAAACTTTATAAATTTTATAGGACATCCGTTGAGGGGGCTGCTCTAGCTTCTCCTTTGTAGCGCTCTCCACAGGCGGAGGAGAATTTTTTAGCATGGCAGTTGGCGAATTCCTGCGCACCCTGTTAAGTAGTTCAAACTCGTTTTCAGTTGGAACAACAGCGTCGACTTCCACCATTTGAGCTGGCGGAGTTAGTCCAGAAAGGGAATTGCCCCCGGCCTTTCTTACTCGGCTCCAGTGACGACGTCGAGCGTGTTGAGCCGACGGGACTGGCTCAGCTATAGAGGTGGCTTGATTGTGCCTCCTGTTATAGTCAGGTGCTGTTATTTGCGCCAGCTTATTGAAAACGGACGCTCGCTGAGCGGGGATAGCCAACCTGTTGAAGGCAGAATTTCGAGCAGGAGGAGCAGTCTTGGTGACTTCGTTTGGAGCGAGAGCCAAAACAGTCAGTCTTGTAAAGACCGACTCCTTAGCAGGGGAAGCCGCTTTGGCGACTTCAGGAGCAGGAATGGCTATCCTCTTCGGGTTAACTCTTTTCGGTATCGCAGGCTTCTCTACAGGCTCATTGGAGCTTCGGCCCAATCTGTTAAAGACTGAGGTGCTTGGTTTGGGCGACCCGTTAAGAAGGGCCGCAGTAGTTGTGAGCCGATCAAAGACCGACTTCTTCTTAGCTTCTTGTGATGGCAGTGGTGTGTTGAAGCTAATGGGCGGGAGCATGGTCCTAAAAAATAGCCCTGTGGTGGCTTGCATCACCTGGTCCACGGGAATTGTAAAAACGGAGGCCGCCTGAGGCCCGTAGGTCACTCCTCCAGCCGGGACAGAGCGAGAGTTGTTGCAATTGTTGAAGTTAGTGCAGCTGGAAGCCATTGATCTGCACGGGAGCAAGACACCAAATCTTAGTACCTCGAATCCAGGGGCAACCATAGCAAACCACGATTCGTTCGCGAAACACGACACACGAAGTGTGGAGTGGAAAGAGGAAAATGTCCCATCGGGCGTGACAGAATCCGTTCTCCGCCGAAAACCGGGAAGACAAACGTTTTGCTTAAATTTAGGGGAAGATGCTATTTGGTGCTATCCATCCACCTCTCCGAAGATTCCAAGTTGATTTATGGCACCATGTATCGAAGGTTTAAACGGATGTGGTCGATGCAGTAGACTTCGTCAGATTCCCCTTCATTGTGAAGGTTTTTTGATTGTGGGGACGCTCTTCCCTGCAGGCGTAAGCCCCTGTAGTTAATTACGCTACCGCATCGCGGTAGCGACTTTATCCTTCTCCAGATGGTCACTTCGTGTCGTGTGTGTTTATTTTATTTTTGGTTGCCCGTCGATTGTATACGGAGACTAATTTATATTGTCGCCCGTAGGGCGTGGATTAGTCCAAATCCGTATCTTCTTAGATTTGGATTTGGGGTTGGGTTTAAGGATACGTTAATCTCATTTGGGACTAAGATCAACTTAAAAATTTGTTAAGGATGCGTTAGTCTAATTTTTAGACTAATATCAACTTAACGGGATCGTTTAGATCCAAAAAAAGAACATTTGGGCTTTATTGTTTTAGTTTAGGGACTTTGCGGTCTATTAGTATAAGGACATTACGGTCCAAGATTAAGGACATCATAGTCCATGGGCATAAGGACCCCACAGTCCAAGGTTAAGGACATCTTAGTCCATGGGCTTAAGGACCCCACGGTCCAGGGGATGTTTGGTTGTCGGGACCCGTTACCTCTCTGAAGACGTTGAAGGATTACAACGACATGTATCAGAGGAGTAAAGCGATGTACCCTTGAACCAATTTTGGTTGGGAGATCTGTAGTCTAATTGGGATTAAGATCTGAGATTTATGAGCATATGAGCTCAATTAATCTGAATGGGGGGTTTATGGCCAACTTGGGCTCGGCCCACTCAGTTAAAATGTTAAACATTTGACAATGCTGAGCATTGATTTGAATTCTGATAATGTTTTTGTCTTTTACTGAATGCTGAGCATTCATCATAGCTTTGGGCTTTATTTATAGAACAATTTATGTTCTTTTTAGCGCATACGTAAGGAGCATGTGGTGCGCTTGGCGCTTTGCGCCAGTCAAAGAGCGCAGAGCGCTTCTGCTGGGTAGCGCACAGGTAAGGAGCACGTGGCGCGCTTGGCGTTGTGTGCCAGATAATGGGCGCATGGCGCCAGTTTATGAGCGCAAAGCGCTATTTGTTCAGTGGCGTACACGTGAGGAGCACGTGGTGCGCTTGGCGCTGAGCTCCAGTCCATGAGCGCAAAGCGCTATCTATTAAGGGGCGCACACGTGAGGAGCACGTGGTGCCCTTGGCGCTGAGCGCCAATCTAAGAGCGCAAAGTGCTAATTGATCAGCTTTATGATCTAAGAAACAAATTCTCGTTTATAAGAGACTTTGACTCAAGGTTCTAAGAGCAAAGTTCTTATTTTATAAGAGATATTTCAATCTCTTATTTGGCGAAAGGTTTTGCCTTTATGGATCTGTGATCCTAAGAGAATTGAATTATTCTCCCCCCTTCTTTGTAATGACATGTTCATGATCTATTTTTGTAAAAGACCTTAGTCTTATAGATCTATGATCCGTGAGAAGAATTATGTTCTTCTTCTTATTTATTTTTTTATGATGGGATCCTTTGATCTCTTTGTGAAAGACCTTGGTCTTATAAATTTATGATCTTAAAGAAAGAAGTGAATTCTTCTTTTTATATGAGACGATTTCGTCTTTCTGTTCTTTTTACCTTGAAGAAAATCTTCATCTTTTGAGAGCTTGCTCTTCTTTCTGAGATTTCTCAAAGTTTATAGGGAGGTTACTCTATTTGTTTCTCTATCTCTTTTCTATGTCTCTGAGACTTGAAGTCTCGGGGCCTTTTTATAGTGAAGGATGATTTTTTTTAATCAGTTAAAGAGATCTTTTCTCCAATTGATTTGGGGATTTCCCCACCGTTAGATTTTTGATCCAAGAGCTTCTGATTTATAGAAGGCAATTTTCTTGTTTTTAACAATATTAGGAAATTCTCCCATACAGAATTTATTCTGTATTTTGGTAATTTTTAATCACTTTTGGATCATTGATCCAACGGTGCTCTGATTTACAGAGCGTAATCTTCTTGTTTGGAAAGATTTTGAGGAATCTTTCCATAACAGAATTTTATTCTGGTTAATTGATGATTAATTATCTTTATGGGATCTTTGATCTGACGGTGGGGAGCTTTTAGTTCCAGCGCTAGCGCACCCGTGCTTTGCACGTGGTGCGCTGCTTAGAGTGCAGCGCACTTAGCGCTAGCACACACGTGCTTTGCACGTGGTGCGCTGCTTAGAGTGCAGCGCTCTTAGCGCTAGCGCACACGTGCTTTGCACGTGGTGCGCTACTTGGGGCGCAACGCACTTGGTGCTGCTATGAAGCGTTACTTCATTTCAAAATTTGAAATTTGAACAGAGCTTTGCTCTGATTAGGGGAAACAATTTCTGTTTCGGGTCGTGATATTTAATAAGCGCGAAGACTTCCCTATCCATGGGCGCGTCAGCGAAGGCGCTCTCTGAAAGAACAAAAGGAAAGGAAGAATCGAAAGCTATGGTACCTACACGAAAAAAGGCGAGGGTTAGTTGCCAACACTATTCTGATACTTGGTAGTTTAAAATTATACCACACTGCAATGCAAGAGAAAGGGACCAAGGGGGACCCACAAAATCAAAGTGACGGCTCATCATTGATGAAACAGTCACTCATTAAGGAGAAAATCCTAAAAGGATTCTCATTTAATGAGAGACTCATTGGGCTAAGGAGTTGAACTCCCTCGAGAGCAGTGCTCTGCAGAAAGAATTTACATCTGTCAATTAAGAAAGGAATAAAATTCCCCAAAAATTTCTAAAGAGCTATGCTCTGTAAAACCCTAAGATCTTTAAAGATCTAAAGTAGAAATTCTAGAAACTCTAAGAGTTCTTCATTAACGGGTTAAGAAACCCTAAAGAAAGATTTCTTTGGATCTATGATCTAAGAAGAGCAAAGCTCTGTTCTAATTAACGGTTTAAAGAAACCCTAAAATACATCTTAAAAGATCGGAGATCTAAAAAGAGCAAAACTCTGTTTAATGGGTTCGATTATGATCCTTATCAAAAAAAATTGGGCAAAGTTATAACTCTAAAAGAGTTTCCTTGGGCAGAGATCTAAGCTCTAAAAAGAGAATTGAATTCTCAGAAAGAAGAAAAATGGAAGATGAACATCAGTCATCTCAAGGGCCAAAGGCCCTACTTATAGGCATGGGAAGACGATCCAACTTCCAAGAAGATCCAACGGTGGAAAAGCTGCCACCGCTGCATTCACGTGTAAGCCACGTAAGTGCAACGGTGGGGGGCATTTGTTTCCCCCCAATAAAGGAGCAAAGCTCTGTTCAAAATTTGAAAGAGGCAGCGCATCACGTGCCTTGCACGAGGGCGCCAGCGCTAAGAGTTAAAAACTCTGAGGCAGCGCCTCACGTGCCTTGCACGAGGGCGCCAGCGCCAAAAGTTAAAAACTCTGAGGCAGCGTGATGATGCTCGATATCAGCGATCTCCCAGATCATAACACGTGGCAGATGACGTGTCCCAGAGCATGCAAGAAAGGGCCCGCAGAGGCCGACCAGGCCACTCCTGTACCCGACCTGCAAGCACAAGCTGGCTCACCTCAGAGCCTCTGAGCTACCACAGGACCAAGATACCTCGGCCCTCCCGCTCGTTCCTGAGCTTTCCGGCCGAGGCCATCATCCTCGGTCCCTCCGACCGACCAACTCCACCGCTCCCAGGCGTAACCGCCACTCCGCAAATCTCGCCATGCGCAGATTCTCCGCCGGCAACATCCCATATTCCACGCCATCACGTTCCCCATTAACGGGCGATCCGCTTATTACGCGGGCGTGACGTCGGGAGCGTAACTGCCGGTGAGATTCTCGCACCTGCTACTGCGTCCTGCCACTACTATATAAACCCCTATTACAGAGGGGTCAAGTAAGCTTTTTTCAACCCAATTAGCCGTTACTCTGCTCGGATCTTGCACTAACTTGATCATCGGAGGGTCATCGGTGGTACCAAACCACCCCGGGACTTCCTTACAGGTACTCGATGCAAACTCCTCAAAACCACCAATCTCCTCAAAACCCATTGAGACCCACACGCAACAGGAGATCACCTCCAAGATCCACAGGGGGATCGACGGAAGACAACATCTGACGGAGACCCGAAAAGACCTCCATCACAGCGCCTCACGTGCCCCGCACGAGGGTGTTAGCGCCAGAACTAAGAGTTCTTTGCCGTTGGGTCAAAGATCCAACGGAGATGATAAATCATCAAAGCACAGAATTAAATTCTGATTGAGGAAATACTCCTCAAATATTACTAAACAAGAAAGATTATGCTCTGTAAAACATAACACTGTTGGATTAAAAATCCATTGGTGATTAAAAATAACCAAGCTACATAATAAGATCTGTAGGGAAAAACATTTTCCCCAGTCTTTCTGAAAAAGAAAGATTATGCTCTGTAAAACAGAGCACCGTTGGATCAAAAATCCAATGGTGATTAAAAATCACCAAGCTACAGAATAAGCTCTGTAGGGGAAAACACTTTCCCCAATCTTTCTAAACAAGAAATATTAAGATATGTAAAACATAGCACCGTTGGATCAAAGATCCAATGGTGATTAAAAAAAACCAGGCTACAGAATAAGCTCTGTAGGGGAAAATATTTTCCCCAATCTTTCTAAACAAGAATGATTACGCTCTATAAAACAGAACACCGTTGGATTAAAGATCCAATGGTGATTAAAAAATCACCAAATTACAGAATAATCTCTGTATGGGAAAATATTTTCCCAATCTTGTTAAAAACAAGAAAAATGTCTTCGGTAAAATAGAAGTTCTTGGATCAAAGATCCAACGGTGGATAAAATCCCCAAATCAATCAAGAAATCTCTCAATGAGAGATTTCCTTAACTGAATCAACAAATCTGTCTATACTATATAAAGGCTTCAAGACTTCAAGTCTTGAACAAGGGAGACCCCCCTCCCCATAAGATTTGAGAAAATAAAGAAGAAGAAGAGTTCTCTTTGAAGAAAAAGAAACCCTAGTTGAGGGAAAAGACCCAGAGAGCATATTTTATCTCCTTTTAAAAGAGTTTAACTCTTCCAAAAAAGAACTTAGTTCTTCCTCTGGTTGAGGTCTGCAGAAGCAGGTCTCTCCATAAGTTGAGAATTTAATTCTCATCAGGGAGATTCTGTTATGCAGTCCCAAAACTTAGAGGAAATAACTAGGTTTGAAGAATTTAATTCTTCCAAAGATATAGGAATTTAATTACTCCAATAAAACTAAGGTTTAGCCATGCGTAAAAATTTAATTCTTATAAAACAAAGGACTTGAAATTATCAAGACTCAGATCAAGAGCTCCATGCATATTAGCGTTTAACGCTATAACGACAGATCACGTGTTCCCACGTGAGCACCATTGAGGAACAAAAAGGAACAACTGAGATCGAGTCACGTGATCCCACGTGACCTATAATAATGCTTAGCACTTAGAAAAGAATAGGAAGATAAATTCAAAGGAGGCAGTGCCCAACTTGGTGGCGCCTCACGTGTCTACACGTGATGGTTGCAAGATTTAAATGTTTAACACTTATATGTATCGAACATGGGAATAAGCCCAAAAGAAACAGTGCCCAATATTCAGGTGCCACATGTGAGCGCTCCAAATTTCAGTGTTTAACACTACTTATGAGCCTCACGTGGGAGCACGTGAGCGTCAAACATTTATCAGTGTTTAACACTGTGAGAGGCCAACCTTAGCCCAAATTAGCCAAGTCTCCCGAGGCCAAAAACCTTTTGGCCATCAATCAACTGAGCCTTCCTATACTCAGGTCCCCCCAAATCGATCTTAGTTCCAGAAATGGCCAATGATCTCCTGATACGTGGCATCTAAAAAAATGTTCGTTCCACCATGATCTCTCCCTTCAATCTGGAGTTCGATTCAAGGGTACATCCCTCTACACCTCTGATATATGTCGTTGTAATTATTCAACGATATCAGAGAGGTGGAGGGTCCCGACAACCAACAGCTCTTGGATGCACTCTCAAACTCATGAACATACCCCAATGGACCGTAATGTCCTTAAACTAGCCATGGACCGCAATGTCCTTAAACTAAGCTATGGACCGTAACGTCCTTAAACTAAACCCTCACACCAAAAAATGGTGATCTATGGACCGCAACGTCCCTAAACTAAAATGATAGAGCCCAAATGCTCTTTCGTTGGATTAAAAATGATCCTAAACCCTCGTTAAGTAGATCTTAGTCCAACATCGGATTAACGTATCCTTAACAAATATTTAAGTTGACCTTAATCTCAAATAAGATTAACGATCCTTAAATCAACCCAAATCCAAATCTAAGAAAATACGGATTTGGACTAATCTACGCCCTATGGGAGACAACACAAATTAGTCTCCGTATACAATCCACGGGTAACCAACAATAAAACAAACACACACGACACGAAGTGACCTTCTGGAGCAGGAGAAAGTGATTACCGTGATGCGGTAACGTAATAAACTGCAGGGGCTTGCGCCTGCAGGGAAGAGCATCCCCACAATCAAAACCCCTCACAACGAGGGGGAATCTGACGAAGTCTACTACAATGGCCGCATCCGTCCAGACCTCTGATACACGGTGCCATAAATCAACTTGGTATCTTCGGAAAGGTGGACGGATAAAACCAAATAGCATCTGCCCCCAAATTCAGGCAAGATGACCTACGCGGTCTCGTCTCCCTCTTTCAGCGGTAAAAAAATCCTTTTGGATTCTATTTTTAATGAGTGACTGCCTCATCATTGATGGGACGTCACCTTGATTTTGTGGGGCCCCTATCCTTTTTTTTGAACTGTGGTGTAGTACACAAAGAATGTTAAGGCCTTAATCAATGCGTCAATAGCTGACTCCTCCTTTTTTGTGCAGGTACTATGGCTTCTGATTCCTCTTTTCCCTTCATACGTTCGGAAAGCGCTTTTGCCGATGCGCCCGTAGATCAGGAAGTCTTCGCGCTTATTAAGGATCATGACCCAGAGCAAAAATCTCTTAATCTGTGGGGGTCATGGTATAGTTAGATTATCCGGGGTCGGTGCAGTTTTTCTTGTGCAGCACCTTCGGAGCCAATCCCAGCGATTCATTACGTTGACCCGCCTCAAGTGACTTACGCCGTAGAAGGGATCAATTGGACCT
The DNA here is from genome assembly GCA_030015575.1 of Agapanthus africanus. NCBI lineage: Eukaryota > Viridiplantae > Streptophyta > Magnoliopsida > Asparagales > Amaryllidaceae > Agapanthus > Agapanthus africanus. The sequence continues at coordinate 759,311,896 of CM057340.1, forward strand.
CGGAAGGTCTCCTTCGGTCTTCCATGGCATCGATACCCGTACAGCCGCCGATGGCCTTGGACATTTTGCGGCGCATATATGCCAAGGAGTGTCGCACCCTTGGGGGTAAGTTTACATGATAGGATTGACTCCCCGTCATTCGGCCGGCTATCTACAGTGGGCCCGGCATATCCTGTCGGCCAAGAAGTCGCTGCTATTATAGATCGGGTTGTACCCCGCAATCTACACGTCCCTCTTTCACCACCACGCTCCTTATGTGTGGTGGATCAAGTCCTTTTTGGAACAATGGAACATCCCGACCCATACCTTTCTCTTATCAGATCGGGAGGTTTCGATTTCATTAGAAGTGTTCGCGGAGATCTACGGTTTACCCTGTCAGAGGGGAGCACTATGAAAAGATACTTCCCCCCGATGAGTACATCCTTGCCACTAAGGTAGAGGTAATAAGCCTTACCCCGGAGAACGCCGTTCAACATCAGTTCCCCAGCTTGATTAAGGTGTTAAACATGTATGAGAATTTATTCCTTGAGTCTGGTGGGCACAGGGTTAGCTTCGCGGATTTTATCGCCCGCTTTCTTCGTCCGGAAGTTCTGTCTAAACAAGCTGCGAAATTCGCCAAACTCGACGACCCTTTCGGATTTGGTTTGGATAATTTGCCGACGGCGGAGGAGGATCTAAAGAATTTCTTTATTCCAGACACTCCAGTCATCCCCTTTGCAGAGTTTGCAGCCCCGAGTGTTGACGAAGAGACGTTCTTTTTGGGATTCATTGGACTATAGCTAAGTTGGTTCGAGCTTCCGACGCACCCCCGCTACATGAAGCCATATGTTTTTTATCCGGCTCATCGCATCATTGCAGGGACGTGCGTGGCCGTTGGGATCACGGAGTTATCTCATCTATACTACGGCCTGAGTTTAGCGGCTGACACTACTCAGTCGGGGATAAAGACCATGTATCTCCCATTGCATTACTTCACATCATGGGTCGAGATGCACGTGCTGGTGCCTTTGGTGTTCATAAACGACCCTAATTCTACGAAAGCTACAACTTCCCCCAGGTTATGCATCTAGTTGACGCCTCAGCTCCAAACCCGTCACAACGAGAAGCTCGGCGCTTACTCCTTCGACCACGCATGGTTGGGGACAGTATGACCTTTGTCGATAGAGTCTTGACTATCGGCAAAGAATCCACCAAGGTGGTCCAACTGTTGCACGCTACTTTTAAGGATAGGGATTCTGCGTTGAGGGCCCGGGAGGTCATGAACCTGTACTCTATCAGGCTGGGCTTCCTAGTATTTAGACAGAACTCCTCGGTGCTGTTCATAAGGTACAAACCGCACCGCTTCGCTCAACAATTAGGTTATAATCAAGGTGTTCCTCTTGAGGCGTTCTTAGCCCAGCCGGTTGCTACGGAGGAGGGTATTCGCAGCACGATGCAACATTATATGCGATTAAATACGGGGTCCCATTTCCTTGTCAGCGAGCCGAGCTATGTGTCGAAAGCTTCGAATGCTCACGTGGCGTGGTACCAGCATGCACGGATGCTGTTGTCAGAGAGGAGAGGCGACTATTACTCAATCATAAGGATGCCGTCCCAGTCGGCAATCCAGCGGTCCCTCTGAAGCGACGAGCAGCCGTTCACCCTTCTTTAAGAGAAATCACTATTGCTATAGTCCCACGAGCTTTTCCTGATAAGCTTCGACCCGATGTTCTTGCGAATGCGGTAGCCATGGCGTCCCCGAAATCGAGCATTGGTTCGGAGATCGGGACCCGGTGTCCGAAGAGGCCTGTCAAACGAAAGCTTTTATCGTCGGCTGTTGGTGTTAGTTCGCAGAAGAAAAATAAATCTCTATTCTCTGCTGACGTCGTATTCGTCCAGGAGCACCATGCTCCCTACAGTGAGGGCTTGTGCGAATATGGCACCAATGAGGGTTTGCTTGACACGCGTGCAACTGATACTGATCTTCAGGCTGCCCTCACAGCTTCCGAGCGACTGGCTAGCGAGGAAGAAGCAATGGTCTCTATTACGGAGTCGGGTATACTTCATTTACATTCTTGTGCATCTATCCCTTCTCCCATTATTATGCTTTATTAACGCTCTCTTCTTTAATAGGTATTTCTGCCGAAGATCCTCTCACGGCTTCCCTCAAGACGTTTAAGGAGGAAGAGAGGCTTCGCGCCACCTTGGGTCTTGGTATAATTCGCTTCACTACACCTTTGCACTTTTAGTTCCTTCTATTTATGGTCTGACTCTTTTCTTTATCTTGCTGTAGGGACTACCAAAACACAGGTTGTTCCAAGTGTAATTCTAATCCCAAGCGGTGACGCAGAAAAGCTTCCAAAGCCATTGTTCAGTCGAAAATATTGCACTTTTAACATAACAATTTCCTTATTTTTCTTAATCATATAAAGGTGTTTGTTATAAATATAACACATATTAGAAGTTCATCTGAAAAATATCATTTACCATGTGTTATACACTATAATCAACATTTTGAAGGAAATTGTATGTTTAATATTTTACGAATAATATTTTGTATCTCTAACATTCTTCATTGAGATCTTGTGCAAAGTTAGCTATCAGGAATCAGAAACCTGCCGATAAAATACAAGAAACCGAAGAATTAAATTCTGGCAGAGACTCAGAAAAGATTAGAAGATTCCACATATCACACGAAGACCCAAAGACGAACAGAAGAAAACACCTGAAGTTTCAACCAATGAAGCCACCAATTGGCCGCGGAAGCGCAGCAGAGTCAGGCCGATCCACTACGGATCCACAGCCGATTCAGGGACTTGGGGTTTGGGAGTTCTCTAGAAACTTCTTTGTAACAACATAGCTTGTTTGGGAAGCTTTTTCATCCAATTCAATACAAATCCAAGAACAATATCAAATCCAAGATCCAAAATCAGGAATCATTGAGAAGTTCATCAAGCGATTCAACAAAAGATCCTTTACACGAAGTCAATCATCATCGAGCACACGATCCACGACAAGTTCAAGCCTCACGGTGATCGAACGACGTGAAAATCGACGGAAAAATTACCTCTTCAAGGGAGTGATCGAGAGCAATTCTTCTTGTAATCTCAGATTGAAGAATTAGCAATAATAAAGGTGATAATTAGTTTAAATTTCGTTTTCTTTTAATTTCCACATTATGAATTCTTTCTTGATTCTTTCTATTATTTTCATGATGCACGAGTAATTCTCCGCTCGATTGGATTCGTAGGATTATGGTAGATCATTGGGTGAGAAAATTCTATACTCCTTTTAATTCTTATGAAGTTTATAAACCTTAGCAAAAGAATCATCAACATCCTCATCGGGCTCAATATTAATTTCTTGATAATCTTGACCTCGATTTGAGATAAGATTGACGATCATTTTATTAAGGGCTAGATAGTGAATGGTAATCAATGAAAGGACAAGGGCCAATAGAGAAGAAACCCTAGTTTCTTCCAAAAGAATCCCTATCCTCATTCATCGCCATCAATCTAGTATTAAATCTATCAATAGATAAGAGGAGTCATCTTGAGTCATCATCCAGGGCTACTAAATCCAATCGAATCTGACAAGCCTTCTTCATATTTTCTTGATAATTAGATCTTAAACATTTTCTTGATTTCCTTTTTTGAAAACAATTTCTTGATTTTATTGAAACTATTACTTCAACAAAATATTGAACCATTTCTTGAATTTCTTTACTAGTTCTTTCGACTCATCTAAAGCAAGAATTTACGAATTTCTCGAATCCCAGAGGACGACCTGTACTCACTAACGCTCGTTACACGCGACACCGTTATTGATTACTGTTACTTTACTACTTTTCTTTGATCAATCAAATGGCGCCGTTGCCGGGGATCCGTTTTTAATTTGATCAATCAAATGACGCCGTTGCCGGGGATCCGTTTGTAATTTGATCAATCAAATGGCGCCGTTGCCGGGGATACGTGCGTAATTTGTTCTTTCTTGTTATTTGGGTTGACATATTATTATTCCATCAAAATATAAATCAAGAACACATCGTGTGCTTAATGATCAGTGTGTGAATTTTGTAAGGGGATCTGGAATCACTGTAGTAGGGAGATAAAGATTCAGAGCATTTCATCAAAACCAGAGGAGCAAGTGAAGCAAGTGCATAAAAAAATATTTCAAGAACTCTCATATTTGCCGCGAAACAGCGGCATTAGTGCTATTTTCGCAGTGGAACAACGGTGGGATAAGCGATTCTTGGCTTCATCTTTCTCTGGTATATTTTATATCTTCTTCTCTCTCCTCTGCAAAAGTCCAATAACAATTTCTCTGCAGGATTCTTTGCAAAAAAAAGTTCGCCGCTTAAAAAATTCTTGTTGCGTGTTTTGTTTTTGGGTTGTTTTTACATATTATAATACGGAAAATTAAGGGGCAAATGCCAAATTCAGATCAGGCGGGGATTTTATTATCCTTCCTAAGCCTCGCAAATCACAAAACTAGCATCCGCATCACCCTTCATTAATTAAAAAATATCTAAACCAAGACACTAAGGACCGTCGCGCTCAATTAGGACAGAGGAGGGTCGTGGGTAATCTACAGTTTATCCGCATTTCTTTTGTAGTGTCTAGACAAGTGTGTCTAAGGCAAGTGGTTACTTAATTAGGTCCACTATTTACATAGAGGATATCACCCACTTACCTGGCACTTACCTGACCATAAGAGGGATAAAGAGGTAGTAGAGGATTGATCCCGCGATTTGTTCTGTGGAAGTCTAGGAGCGGTCTTGTGACTTGACCTAGGTGACCTTAGATCTAGAGTTGATTGTGCATTTTTGTGATTTGTCTAAATCCGTCTTTTTCAAAAACAAACATTTCTTTTAATTTACACATACGCTGCCACTTGCACTAAACCCGCTTGGTGCATGCTCGGCTGGACACGGGATTCTAGTGCTCGTCTTGTCCGCGTTTCTTCTATCGACTCCGAAGTCGGTACTTCTTCATTTTCTTTTTCCTCACCACCCACCATAACTACCGAGATGGACGGTTATCCATTAAATTTTAATAACACCACTCTGTCACCATCCACAGGTGCGCAGAATCCACCGTGCACCTCTCTCCAAGAGAGATGCTGCCCTATATGTGGTCCCTTTCCTACTTGTCTTTCTATTCCACCAGCCAATGGGGATAATTTTGAAATCAAACCACACTTTATCAATCTTTTGCCTAAATTTCATGGTCTTGAGTTTGAAGACGCATACGTTTTTATCACCGAATTCGAAAACGTATGCATTATGATGGGCACTTCACAACTTTCTGTGGATGCTATGTGTTTACGTCTTCTCTCGTTTACTTTGTGCGATTTAGCCGAAAAATGGCTTTATAACATGACCGCACACTCTATTTCCAATTGGGATGAATTTGTTATAACATTCCTTAAGAAATTTTATCCCAATCATAAGACCGCCCGTGTTCGGAGCGAAATCAACCAGTTTACCCAGCTTCCAAATTAACCATTTTGGAAATGCTTTGAACAGTTTAAGGATCTGCTTGTCCAATATCCTCATCATGGAATCCATAGATAGGATCTGTACCGAATTATATATGAGGGCATTAATCCAGTGATAAAGCAGATGCTTGAAACCATGTGTCAAGACATTTTCATGTCTAAAAACGATAGTGAAGCTTGGAAATTTTTGGAAGATTTTGCTGAAAACACTTTGCAATAGGAAAGCGTTAGTCCATCATCTAGGGGTGGAATTCATCAGCTCGATGTTTTGATCGCAGTAAAAGCCGAAAAGGCAACGATGCAAAAGAAACTCGAAGTTATGAAAAACAAATTTTATTAGCCTCCCTAAACCAGGTGACGCTCCCTAAAACCGTGTGTGGATGATGTTCTGATCCATCACATCTGACAGAATAATATCATTTGAATTCTCCGTTTTAAGGTCAAGAACACACGAATACTGCTTTTCAGCAGCGACCTAGAAACGATCCTTATTCTTTCACATATAATCAGGATTGGAGAAACCACCCTAATTTTGCTTGGAACCAACACCAAACTCAAAACACGGTTCCAAACCAAAATAACTATCAAAGAAATCCTCCACAACAACAGCAACCACCACAGTGTTAGCACCCCTTTCAACCACAAACTTTTCAAAATCCGGCCAACAATTCTGCACCTTATAATAATTCTTTCCAAACGGCCGGTACCGAAAACCCCTCTGCACTCGAACGAACCTTGGATTTTTTTATGAAACATACCATGCAAATGTTGACTGATATAAGGTCTTCCATCGATACCATAAGGAAAGACTCTGCCTCTCACGGTGAGAGTATAAAATCGATGGAAGCACAAATTACACAATTAAATGCCGCAATGAGTGCTAGAAAGAAAGGGAAACTTCCATCTCAACCTCTACCGAATCCTGACCACTCACAATATCATAATGTGGATGTCATCACCACGTTGAGATCAAGAAGAGTGCTAAACAACCAAGTCGGTGAACAGGTTGATAATGATGAAATCAATGATACCCTGGCTTCCACTTCTGACCCTATTTCATATAGTCCATCTTCTTCCGATCCTATTCTCCATTTTCCCCTAAGCTCGAACCCTCCGCCCGCCTCATTGAGTCAACCGGACACGATCCCAACTCCAATTCTGGGATCTGTTCCACCCACACGATCTTCTCCAATGTTGGACCCAGCTTATTGCTAAAGCTCCTTATCCAAATAGGCTAAGGGCAAACAAACCAAGTCCACAAATGGAGAAGATAGTAGAAATGTTTAAACATGTTAACATAAATATCCCTCTCCTAGATGCTATACAATAAGTTCTGGATTATGAGAAAATACTTAAGGACTTATGCATTAGGAAGAGGAAAACTCAAGTGTCGAAAAAAGTGTTCATGACGAGTAATGTAAGCACAACTTTTACCCAGCAATTACCAAAGAAACGTAAGGACCCCGGCTATCCTACAATCTATATTTCTATTGGGGGTAAAAATATCAATCGTGCTCTACTCGACCTTGGCACTAGTTTTAACTTGCTTCCTTACTCTGTCTACGAGCAGTTAGGTATTAGAGAGTTGAAACCATCACACTGCACTCTCTAGATGGCAGACCGATCTATCACCAAACCTAAGGGTGGGCTTGAGGATGTGTTGATAAAAGTCGGGGAATTTATATTCCCTGTAGACTTTATTGTTCTAGATATACAACCTATAGCAAACCAACGGAACCAAATTCCGGGGATTCTCGATCGACCCTTCTTAGCCACTTCCAATGCTGTCATTAATTTTCGTAACGGTTCTATGAACCTATCTTTTAGGAAGATGACAATTGAGCTTAATATTTACATGCTAGGAAGTCAACCATCTGAACCTTCTGCTCATATAGTTGATATCTGTTCCATCAATGAGATAGCTTCCGACAGCTGCGAAGCTGAAGCACTTTGCTATAATGATCTTTACGACACTAGTGCATTATTGTTTGATCTGGAAAATTATTATAGTGAGGATACCTTTGACAAGTCCACCTTTGAGTTCGAACCTTTTGACTCATCACAAAAGTCAGTAGCACTTTCCGAGGCAATATCTTATGCAGGTTATGAATTTCTTAGGGAATCCGAATATCATTCCCTTATCCCGCCTTCTATTATCTCTCCGTCTACATTAGATCTCAAACTTCTACCTTCTTATCTTAAATATGCATATTTAGGAGAGAATGGGTCTTTTCCCGTGATCATATCCGCTTCTCCAGCTTTAGAGCAAGAGAACGCTCTTTTGACGGTCTTGAGATCAAATAGGCAAGCATTTGGTTGAACAATAGCAGACATCAAAGGGATTAGTCCTTTGATTGTTGAACATCATATACATTTGATGGATGAAGCCAAACCAACCCGAGACCCACAAAGACGGTTAAATCGCGTTATGAAGGAAGTGGTAAAGAAAGAAATCTTCAAATGCTTAGATAGTGGTATAAACCCAATCTCTGATAGCCAATGGGTAAGTCCTATTCATATAGACCCTAAGAAGTCTGGCATCACAGTCATAACTAATGAGGCTAATGAGTTTATCCAAACACGCACCCAAACTGGGTGGCGTGTATGTATAGATTACAGAAATCTCAATGCCGCAACGAGGAAAGACCACTTTCCTCTACCTTTCATTGACCAGATGTTGGAACGATTAGCTGGAAATGAATATTATTGTTTCTTGGACGGATACTATGGATATAATCAGGTCCCTATCGCCGAAAAGGATGAAGATAAAACAAAATTTACTTGTCCTTTCGGTATCTTTGCTTATAGACGCATGCCCTTTGGGTTATGCAACGCTCCCGCTACATTTCAGCGGTGTATGATTGGGATATTCTCAGATATGGTCGAGAATTTTCTGGAGATCTTTATGGAAGATTTCTCTATATTTGGGGACTCCTTTGAGGATTGTCTACGTCATCTTGACGCGGTTCTTACCCACTGTAAGGATAAGAACTTAACATTAAATTGGGAAAAATGTTATTTCATGGTCCAAGAAGGTATCGTGCTAGGACATGTCATTTCACGAAAAAGCATTGCGGTAGACAGAGCTAAAATAGATGTCATCCATAACCTTCCTAATCCTAAATGCGTCAAAAATATACGAGCTTTCCGTGGTCATGAAGGATTTTATAGGAGATTCATTAAGGATTTTAGCAAAATTGCTAGACGCTCAACTCTTCTTTTGGCCAAGGATGGAACATTTCACTTTGATTTGGATTGCGAGGCCTCTTTTGACTCACTTAAAAGCTCTCTCACTACAGCCCCCGTTCTATTATCTCCTGATTGGAACCACCCGTTTGAGCTTATGTGTGATGCATCAGATTTTTCTATTGGTGCAGTTTTAGGACAACATATTGATAAGATGTCACATGCAATTTATTATGTAAGTAATACCTTGAATGATGCCCAAATTAATTATACAACTACCGAGAAAGAACTCTTGGCAGTTGTATTTGCATTAGAAAAATTCATGCCTTACTTGATTGGCTCACTGATAGTGGTTTACAATGATCACTCTGCCCTAAAACATCTTTTATCGAAGAAGGGTGCTAAGGCCAGGTTAATACGTTGGATCCTATTATTACAAGAATTTGATCTTGGCATACGAGATAAGAGTGGATGTGAAAACGTAGTAGCCGACCATCTTTCACGCATCTTTTCTTCACCTACTATGACTTTGCCAATAAACGACTCTTTCCCTGACGAACAACTCTTGACCATATCCTGCGAATCTTGGTTCGTGGTTATTGTGAATTATTTTGCAACGGGACTTATACCTAGCGAATGGTCTAAACAAGACAATCATCGATTTCTATCCCAAGTAAAGCATTTTTACTGGGATGAACCTTATTTGTTTAAGTATTGTCCCGACCAAATCATTCGCAGATGTGTCCCTAATGATGAATTCAAGAGAATTTTGTCTTTCTATCATGATCAGGCATGTGGCGGTCACTTTGGTCCACGTAAAACAGCGGAGAAAGTTTTGCAAAGTGGTTTTTACTGGCCCACATTATTTAAAGATGCATATGATCATTGCAAAACTTGTCCACGGTATCAACACAAGGGTCGGATTTCTCAAAAAAAAAATGAAATGCCACTCCAACCTAACTTGGTTGTGAAAATTTTTGACGTTTGGGGTATTAATTTTATGGGCCCTTTTCCCAACTCTTTTGGGAATTTATATATCTTGTTAGCGGTTGATTACATCTCGAAATGGGTGGAAGCGATACCATGTGGCACTAATGACAACAAGATTATTATTTGGTTCCTTAAAGAAAATATCTTTTCATGATTCGGACACCCTCGCGCTATAATTAGAGACAACGGGACGCATTTCTGTAATCGGTCTTTCGAGACTTTGATGCGGAAATATTCAATCAACCATAAGCTTTCTACGCCCTATCATCCGGGCAAGCTGAGATTTCCAATAGGCAGATAAAACAAATTTTGGAGAAAACGGTTTCTAAAAATCGTAATGATTAGTCAACCAAATTGACGGATACTCTTTGGGCATTTCGTACCGCTTATAAGACTGATCTTGGTATGTCTCCTTACCGCCTAGTGTTTGGAAAGGCTTGCCACCGTCCTGTCGAGATCAAACATAAAGTAATGTGGGCTATTAAAGAGCATAACTTAGAATTAAATCAAGCCTGCAACTTTCGGAAGCTGCAATTAAATGAGCTAAGAGAACTCCGCGATGAACCTTACGATAATGCGGTTATAGTAAAGAACCGGACTAAAGTGTTCCACGATAAAAATATTTGTAGAAAAACTTTTACCCCGGGACAACAAGTCCTTCTTTACGATTCCCGTCTCCATCTTCATGCGGGTAAGCTAAGATCTCGTTGGAAAGGACCATTTGTGGTGCGGTATGTATACCCGCACGGGGCAGTTGAAGTTGAAAATATTAAAAACGGTTATATTTTTAAAGTGAATGGGTATAGATTAAAACCGTATTTTTCCACTGACCCGACGGAGGAGCTCCTGTTTTTACATGAGCCGCTTTATCATAACTAAACTTCCTCTGTCTCACCTCCATGTCTCGATAATATTGTTGTTGGGGTAAAAATTTACACCCCGGTAGACCGAGTCAAAGTCAAGGTCAACCCCCAAGTTAGGTGGGCCCAAGACCAGGTCAAGCGGGTCCATGCCCAAGTCGAGCCCGCGGCCAGCCTCCCCATGCCAACAACAAAATCATGTAATAAATAATTTTTATATAATTTTTTATACATGAATGTATGCAAAATGGGCATAAAACCAATATTTTGTAAGCTCATGGCTTATGTGCAAAAATGAAATGGCATATGAGCCATGGGTTAGGCTAAAATGCCATTTTGTGAAGCCCAAGGGGCTATATGTAAATATGTAAGCCTATATAAGGCAACATGATGAATAAAAAAAACAACTTTTCATTCTCTCTACAAAAATTTTAGATCTGAGATCTTTTGTGCCTCCTGCTCCTTCTCTAAGGTTCTAAACCTTCTCATTTCTTTTGAATTAAATCAAGAGTTTTACTCTTTCTTTTCAAAAACTAAGAAGTCTTCCACCACAAAACCCGCAAAGGAGAACTCGGATCTCCCATCAGATCTCAAAAAGGAGAGATTTTGAGATCTCACATCTCTTGATCTTCAAGATCCGGCCAAACAACAGGAGGAAGAAGAAGAACCCCCTTTCATTAGCTTCAAAACATCCTAGGAGTTTAACTCCATACATAATAAATATTTCCTTTCTGAAGCATAGCTTCTGTTTCTTAGGCTAAAAGCCTCCTTTTCTCGCCGGCGCTCAAGCGCAGAGCGCCCGCGTGCCGACACGTGGCGCGCTCGCGCTCGAGCGCAAAGCGTCCGCTTGCCGACACGTGGCGCGCTTGCGCTCCAGCGCAAGCGCTCCAGCGCAAGTCGCCCCGGTGTCGACACGCGGGCGCTTTTCGCTCGAGCGCAAGTCGCCCCCGTGCCGACACGTGGCGCGCTTGTGCTCAAGCGCAAGCGTTCGAGCTCAAGTCGCCCCGGTGCCGACACGTGGCGCGCTTGCGCTCCAGCACAAGTCGTCCCGTGCCGACACGTGGCGTGCTTGCGCTCAAGCGCAAGCGCTCGAGCGCAAGTCCCCCCCGTGCCGACACGTGGCGCGCTTGCGCTCAAGTGTCCCGCGCTCAAGCGTAGAGCGCCCACGTGGCACTCTAGCGCCTGAGCGCACAGCACCTAAGCGCACAGCGCTCAAGGCGCTGGCCCCACGCATCCTTTGGATGCCTTTTCCCCTTTCTTTTATATATATATACATATATACACATATGTATGCATATTTATACACACACATACTCCGCGACACTTTCCCTGTTAGAAAAAAAATTCTAACGGGGCCCTGCCCCGCACCCCGCAAGGGGGCTGCTAGCCCCCTTGACCCCCAGCCCGCTATCCGGGTAGCAGGACACCCGTAAAAACTCTGCGTGGCTCCCGATATATCCAAACCCCCCTTTCAAAACACAACACACGTACACTGCACATTGAGTTCGCATGACCATTTAAACCCGTTAATCGGAGGTTCCCTCGCCCCAAAGGCGGGGGGTAATTAACGGCAGATTAGTCCGCGGCTGCCGGAGATTTGGATCCCCACAATCAATAAACCCCGGCCTACCCTAGGCAGAGGGAATCTGTAGTATACGCCTGACAAGCGCGCGCGTATTCCCATCTCAATGGGGTTACGAAAAACACCCTACAATTGTCTCATCCTAAGAATGGAGGTGAGTGATCAAAAATAAGTTTAGGGGAGGTTTTCATGTTCATTATTTCTTATCCCCGTTAATAACTTTTCCTCCCAAGTTTACAGGTTTTTGAGATTTAAAAGATGTCAACAGTGAGGACACAGCTGTAAACAGGTTTGGGGGAGGTTGTGCTTATTTACGCATTACTTTGCATTACACTTTGCATAAGCACACAAATTCTTTCTTTTTTTTGATAATGAAAGAATAGAAAGTGAAAAATTATATTTAGAAGATTGGAAAGGTTTAAGAAAAACAAGAAAGTTAGATGTTTTCTTAAACGAAGCTAGTAATAAGTAGTTATGAGTCGTTGTCCCAAGAGTTAGTAAGATGAAGGAAGTCGCTAATCTGAGGATAAAACTAAGTCTGAAAAATAGTTCCTATTCTGGAGGCCAAACATCTGAACGTTGTATCCTACTATACGCACTTACACACGTCTTGAAACTCGGGATAGTAGAGGATACCTTGAAATGCTCTTGTCTAAAAGCAAAAAGTATGAAGAAAATAAAAATAAAAAATAAAAGTATAAAATGGTGAAGAAAAATGAACACTAGTTTTGTAATCACCAAGGCAGCATAAAAAAAATATAGCGAGGGTGCTTTATCACCTAGTGCCTTAGACCAACTGGTTTGGGAGCCACTGCTAAGCCTTAGGTGTTGCAAGAGGAGGAAATAGCTAATTACGCCTAATAAGCAAGCACATTTAGTAATCGGTCGGTTAGTACCTCAAGAAGTATTAACGGTCGCATGAATAACGTATGAGCAATTCCATCCAAAACATTCACCGACTAAAAAGTACTGAGATAGATGGACAAGAGTATGATAGCTTGAATTGAATTATCTGAGTGTAGGGATGACTTTTATACACGCGTAGGGGTATATGATCGGTGTTTGGAAGAAAGGTAGGGAGGAAGACTAAAGGCGATGTTTTATTGAGGGATGATGTGATTTCTAACATCTTTTCATAACAATTAAGATATGGCTCATGACAACCGAAATGCTAGTGTAGTTGGAAACTCTTATTTTCAAGTTCTTTTTTTATAGTTCTTATTTTTATATGTAATTTTCACCATCTTTCTTTTATGGGATTTTGTGGGTGCAATCCGCTGAAAACCCTCAGGAGACAACACTCCTCCTACTAGGGACACCTAGAGGGTTAAAGGCTTGTTGCACGTGCTCAGTGCAATCGTGTTGCCTACGAAAGTGTGCTTGTTAATTTTTATTTTTTTTTTCTATTTTCTCCTTCTCTTGAATAAATAGTTTGCTTAGAACGATCAAAGTCAAGTTTGGGGGTATTTGTTTAGTCGAAAATATTGCACTTTTAACATAACAATTTCCTTACTTTTCTTAATCATATAAAGGTGTCTGTTATAAATATAACACATATTAGAAGTTCATCTGCAAAATATCATTTACCATGTGTTATACATTATAATAAACATTTTGAAGGAAATTGTATGTTTAATATTTTACGCATAATATTTTGTATCTCTAACATTCTTCATTGAGATCTTATACAAAGTTGGCTCAGGTCAGATACCGGGAATCAAAAATTTACTGATAAAATATAGGAAACCGAAGAATTAAATTCTGGCAGAGACTCAGAAAAGATTAGAAGATTCCACATATCACAAGAAGACCCAAAGACCAACGGAAGAAAACACCTGAAGTTTCAACCAATGAAGCCACCAATTGGCCGCGGAACCGCGGCCGAGTCAGGCCGATCCGCCGCGGATCCGCGGCCGATTAAGGGACTTGGGGTTCGGGAATTCTATGGAAGCTTCTTTATAACAACATAACTTGTTGGGGAAGCTTGATTTGGGGCTATAAAAAGGACCGAGGGCTTGAGATGCGGGATCCCGGAATTTCATCCAATTTTTCATCCAATTCATTACAAATCCAAGAACAACATCAAATCCAAGATCCAAAATCAAGAATCATTGAGAAGTTCATCAAGCGATTCAACAAAAGATCGTTTACACGAAGCCAATCATCATCGAGCACGCAATCCACGACAGGTCCAAGCGTCACGGTGATCGAGTGACGTGAAGATCGACGGAAAAATTACCTCTTCAAGGGAGTGATCGAGATTCTTCTTGTAATCTCATATTGAAGTTGTAATTTGAAGTTTAATAATAAAGGTGATAATTAGTTTAAATTTTTCTTTCTTTTAATTTCCGCATTATGAATTCTTTCTTGATTCTTTCTATTATTTTCATGATGCGCGAGTAATTTTCCGCTCGATTGGATTCACAGGATTAGGGTAGATCATTGGATGAGAAAATTCTATACTCCTTTTAATTCTTATGAAGTTTATAAACCTTAGCAAAAGAATCATCAACATCCTCATCGGGCTCAATATCAATTTCTTGATAATCTTGACCTCGATTTGAGATAAGATTGACGATCCTTTTGTTAAGAGATAGATAGTGAATGGTGATCAATGAAAGGACAAGGGTTAATAGAGAAGAAACCCTAGATTCTTCCAAAAGAATCTTAATCCTCATTTATCGCCGTCAATCTAGTATTAAATCTATCAATAGATAAGAGGAGTCATCTTGAGTCATTATCCAGGGCTACTAAATCCAATCGAATATGACAAGCCTTTTTCACATTTTCTTGATAATTAGATCTTGAACATTTTCTTGAATTCCTTTCTTGAAAATAATTTCGTGATTTTATTGAAACTATTACTTCAACTAAATCCTGAACTATTCCTTGAATTTCTTTACTAGTTCTTTCGACTCATCTAAAGCAAGAATTTACGAATTCCTCGAATCCCAGAGGACGACCCGTACTCACTAACGCTCGCTACACGCGACACCGTTATTGATTGCGGTTACTTTACTACTTTTATTTGGTCAATTATCCATCGACTACGACCGAGGCCATCCTAAAGCCAACACAGGAGGCATTGCTGAAGCAGCCGATGATGGACGCCGAAGCGGCTCCGGAGGCAGAGCTCGGTTCGGACGACGACGCCCCCCTGTCAGAAGTTTTAAAGAGGTCGGTTCTCACGGATCATGCTGAGAGGAAGCGCAGAAAGAATGCGGCGAGGGAACACGACGCTGTCTTGGCCGCGGGTGCAGGCTCGAGCAACATTCCGCCTGCTGACATTCCATCGGTGGACGTTCCTTCTGCCCTGTCTACTACCCATAGACAGGTTGCGCGTATAGTTCGTGAAGAGAGTGAACGAATACTTCAAGGTAGAACAACGCACGGTCCTTAATAACAGCTCCTCCCCCCTGTCTATTTATTTAACATACGCATTTTTTTATTTACAGGACCAAATTTGGATGACGGCGTGACAGGTGAAGTGCCGGCAACTAAAGAGCATGAAGCGTCCAATTTTTCTCTGGACTCTGGGACCATTTCAACTACCTCTCTTTCCCCATGTGGATCTTTGATATCGACGGGTGACACGAGCGTTACGACAGCCCTTATTGAATCAGGGGATGAATCTGTAGGCGTTGAATCTGCTCTCCTAATGGAAACCGAAGAAGCCATTACAGCTGGTGACGCTTAGGGCAAGGTTTCGGTTTATGACTTGTCAGGTATTTCTTGGGTTATTATCTTTGAGTTTTTTTAATCCTGCTAAGCGTCTCTAATGATATTTCCTTTGTCTTGAGCATAGGCGCAATAAACCCTGAAGTTGTACTAGCCGAAGAATTACCGCCGGCCGCTGCCTTGACTGTCATGGTTCCTTCTGTGTCTCCCCGAGTTTTGGAAGGTAAGGGTTTCTCATTTATTTTCTTTATTGTAGATACCAATTTTTCTTTGCCTTAACCATATATTGTCGCAACCTTGCAGGAGTGCTCTTTGACCACATATACCAAGTGCTACACCCGCACTTCTCCTTCCAATCGGAAGTCGTTCCCTTTTCCAGCAGTGGTCAGTATATTCTTTGTTTAGTGTTTCTCCTTTTCGTGAGTAAACTCTCTGCTGATAAGCCTTCCTTATTTAACCCCAGTAGCACAGTTCAAAGGAGGGAGCGAAGGAATAGCCTAGCCTCCGGAGCTTCCTATTTTGCCACCTTCAACAGCTGGTATGATAGATTTCGTCCGTTAGGTGTCTTCTTTGTCTTTCAAGTTGAAATATGACCGTAATTTATTTTGCAGTGATTACACCAGCTTCAGCTCCTTTTGAGTCCCGCATTCCTATGCCCAAGGGGCCCTTCGCTAAACGTCCATCTTCCAGGGGGGTGGTGACTAGCCGGCGAATGTTAAGTGAGTTTATCGAGGATCATGATGCCGAGGCTCTCACCTCTGCTACAGATTTTTCCGACGAAGTCAATCCAATACTGGCGACGCTCGTGAATTTGCATAATGAAGACCTCGTCGGTTCTTGGGCTGATTATTGCAGGAAGATCGAGGCTTGTCTGCATGAGATTGAGCTTAAGCATCTCACTCCTAAGGTATTAACTTTGAAATCTCAGCGGGCCGCGTGGATCGAGCAGAGTGTCGCTTTCATTCGATATTTTGAACAAGAGGTGACCCTGAGGCGAAAGGAGCATGAGACGGCTTCCGGCGAATCCATCCAATTGCGTGCCCAAATTGAAGCGAATGCCACGCAGCTGAAAGTTATTTTTGAAAACCTCCAACGATGTATTTCTGACGGGTTGGCTCTAAGGCAGAAACTTGACTTCACTGAGCGGGTCATGCAAAGTTGCGAAGCTGCCAAACAAGAAATTGCCGAGAAGCTTTCATCCTGCTTGCAACAACAAGCTCAGATTGAAGCGGAGCTGGCCGCCGTAGCTAAACGCGAGGAGGAATTTCGGGGAGTGCGTGAGCGGGTCGTCGGTTTGTTGAAAGCGCCTCCTTTTTAATCATTATTATTGTATTCCCCTTTTTGCATTGGTTGTATTTTGATTCATGAATAAGAACATACATTCTCTTTTATGCGCTTATCCATGTCTTGATGCCTTAATGTGGCGGTAATTAGTTTATTTTCTCGTTTCGGAGTTTGTAGTTTATACACTCATTTCGGAGCCTGTAGTTTATTCACTCATACTCATTTCGGAGTTTCTAGTTTATGGACTCATTTCGGAGTCTCTAGTTTATGGACTCATTTCGGAGTTTATTTATTTTACCTCCCTTGGGATTATAGGCAAACTTGTCCTAACTTTATAGTTAACCCCTGATCTTTAAGACAGAGGTCCGTTGGGTTTTGTGGTACTGGGTTTTAGTCCGTGGTACCGTCGCGTTGGCTAATGCGTTCCTCGATATGCAGACTTTACGCTGCTGTTCGAGTAGCCCCACGATTGTCGTGTCTCTGATCCCTTCGGGGGATGGGCAAGACGTCTTCAAGTAATCTTCTTAGACAGTTTGACCGTCGGAAGAGTAAGCGTTAGGAATTTTGCCACGTCGCTTTTTACTTAAGGTTAAGCTCAGTTTGGGGATCCCCGATGAGCTATAACCACTCCGCACTGGTGTGGGATGATCTCCGATAGTCTTTCAGGTTTTATTTGAGTTGCCGTCAAGACCCTGAAGCTACGAATTTGTCCTTCGCCTCCTTTTGATTTGGCTATTTTGGAGCCTTTGTTGACATTGCGTATGCTGTAACGAGAAGAATGTCGGAGTAGTCTTTAGTTTGTTTTGTGAACTGTCAACACTTGGAACTAGGAATTTTTCCTTGGCTCCATTTTGTTTTGACCCTGGAGTCTTTATTGACGTCGCATCTGCATCCTGTTGGAGTGAGAAGGAACGCCGCTGTTGACATTGTGTCTGCTGTGACGAGACGAATGTTGAGGTACTTTTTAGGTTGTTTTGTGAACCATCAAGACTTAGCTCTCCCTTTGACGGCGCCTTGTGGGAAAATATGGTTCCCTTTCCGTTTGTGCCCATGGATTGTATACAGGGGTTGATTTGGACTCACCTGTAAGGTCAAAGTTTCATTTCATTTTATTTCTTTCTGCGATGGTCTATCATTTCAGCTTTTTATATCGCGAAATTCGCGATTGCCCGATCATTTCGGCTTTTTATCACGGTGCCCAATCATTTCGGCTATGTATATTTTTTATTTTTACTCGCTGTTTTTTTATTGCGAGTTGCCCAATCATTTCGGCTATGTATATTTTTTAATTTTACTCGTTGTTTTTTATTTGCGAGTTACGCAATCATTTCGGATATGTATATGCACATATTTTTTGCTCGCTAATTTTTTATTGCAAATTGCCCTATCATTTCGGCTATTTCATATGCATCTACTTTTTTTGCGAGTCGAGAACTTGGATCCTAACACTAATTCCGGCATCAGCATCGCTGCGACTGGGATATTGCCAGGAGCGAATCATTATTTTCCTTGAGAGGACTTGGAATTTGATACTAATTTAGGCATCAGTATCGCCACAACTGGGATATTGCCAGGAACGAATCATCATTTGCCTTAAGAGGACTTGGAATTTGATATCGGTTTAGGCATCAGCATTGCTACAACTGGGATATTTCCAGGAGCGAATCATCATTTTCCTTTGCTGATTTGAACAAAGGTAGCTTAGTAGACAGGGTTAGGATCCTGTCAACTAAGGCTTTTGACTTTATGAGCCGTAAGGGTCTCATAAAGGGTTTTCTCCTTACGAGTCGAGATGATCCCGTAGGTGTAGGTTCTCCCTAGAAGTCGTGAGGACTCCTAAATGATATTTTCTCTTACAAGTCGTAAGGATCTTACAAGAGTGTTTTCTTCTTACAAGTCGAGAGAACTTATAGGTGTCGTTCACCATATGAGGACATTCCTCGTCATTGGTGGAACTTAGTGAGGAGATTGTTTTTTTGTGCCCATGGATTGTATACAAGGGCCACTATTGGACCGCCTATGGGGAAAAGGGGGAATATGATGGCTTAAGAACAGGTCCAAGTCCCTGTAGCTTAAGACTTTCAAATTCCATGAGCTGTGAGGGTCTCATAAGGGAAGTTCTCCTTACAAGCCGAGAAGATCTCGTAAGTGAAAATTTTACAAGATTGCGCCCATTCGGGTTTTCACAAGCTCGCCGGTAGCCCTGCTGTTTTTACTCATGGTGCCCTTTCGGGTTTTCACCCATGCCCATTTTGTTTGTGGACATACCGTTTTTTTAATAACGAGATTGCGCCATTTCGGGTTTTCATAAGCTCGTTGGTAGCTCTGCTGTTTTTACTCACGGCGCCCTTTCGGATTTTCATCCATGCCCATCTTGCTTGTGGACATACCGTTTTTTTAATAACGAGATTGCGCCCTTCCGGGTTTTCACAAACTCGCTAGTAGCCCTGCTGTTTTTACTCACGACGCCCTTTTGGGTTTTCATCCGTGCCCATTTTGCTTGTGGACATACCGTTTTTTTATGTTTTTTTAACAACGAGATTGCACCTTCCGGGTTTTCACAAACTCGCAGGTTGTCCTGTTGTTTTTAATCATGGCGCCCTTTCGGGTTTTCATCCGTGCCCATTTTTCTTGTGGACATACCGTTTTTTTTAACCCATATGTTTGCCAATGGGGATTAGGGGTGACTTCACCGCCGGAGTAGCTGTGTAGCCAGCGGGACTTGAGTTGCAGTCTTCGCCGTTAGGACTTGTGGACTTGAGTTCTATTATCGCCGTGTTTGGGACGATACGCTATGTTTGAGGCGGAGTACTGGGTTACGGAAATTTTGGTCCGTTGCCAGTTTAAGAACGTGGTGGTCCATTATCACCATTTTTGGGGTGAAAATTTAGTTTAAGGGCATTATGGTTCGTTGTCGCCATGTTTGAGGCGAAAATTCTATTGGATACTACTTTTAGAGTTTTGACTCAGGAAGATAGCGAGCGGACACGGGTATCGTCATCTATCATTGACCGAAGTCGTGACTCTTCAAGCGTAGTATTTCTTGAGGACTCGACCGTTTATTGGCCGGAAGGGTCTTTCTCCATGCATATCCATGAGCAAGTAGGGCCCACCTTGGTAGACCTTATCTATGATGTACGGGCCTTCATAGTTTGTCTCGAATTTCCTCCGTTTTGCACGATTGGGGATCATAGTTTTTTTTAAGACTAGCACGAGTTCTCCTTGGCGAAATGTTCTCGGCCTAGTCAGTTTTTTGTATGAGCGCGTCATCCTTACCTTGTAAGCTTCTAGGTTTTGTTGCGCCATGAGGCGAGTTTCATCGAGGGTGTCGAGCTCCTTAAGCCGAAGATGGGCATTCTCGTCATATGTTAGCTCGTATCGAACCACTACTCGGAGAGAAGGGAGTTCTATTTCCAAAGGAAGGACTGCTTCAGTGCCGAATACCAACGCGTATGATGTTGTATTCGTAGGCGTTTTGAACGTCGTTCGGTACGCCCAGAGAGCTTCGTGCAATCTCTCATGCCAGTCCTTTTTTTGGACACTGTTTTCTTTATAATCTTGGTCAAGGTCTTGTTGAAACCTTCAGCTAGACCATTAGCTCGAGGATTATAGATGGAAGAGTATCTCCAGTCTATTTTGTGTTGTTCTGCGAAGCGGCTGATTTTATGGCTCCTGTAGGCTGGCCCATTATCCGAGATTATCCGTCGTGGAGTGCCGAACCGGTAGATGACATATGTCTTGAAAAAATGGAGAATGTTCTCCGTCTTCACTTCCCTTAGCGGTACTGCTTCTGCCCACTTAGAGAAGTAATCGGCCGTTGCCAGTATGAACCGATGTCCTTTGGATGATACTGGTTCAATGGGGCCGATTATATCAGTTCTCCATATTTCGAACGGCCAGGTAGCTACTGTTGGGTGTAGAGGATTTGGATGCTGGTGAATGAAATCTCCGTGAATTTGGCACGAGTGATACTGCTTCGCATATTCGAGACGGTCCTGAATCATTGTCGGCCAGTATTAACCGATTCTTTTGATCTTCAGCTTCATCTTTGGACTGGCTTGATGAGAACCGCAGAGTCCATCATGGGTTTCTTGGACGAATTTCCTTGCTTCTTCTGGTCCCCGAAATCTCAGCCACAGACAGTCGAATAATCTCTTATATAGAGTTTTATTGACGAAGGCGAAAGACAGAGCTCGTTTCATGAGCTGATGTCTTGATGACGCATCTTTGGGCGTTCGATAGGATTTGAAGTAGTCTATGAAGACTTCTCTCCAATCCTCAGCCTTTTCTTCGTCTTTTATTTTAAGGACTACTTTTTTAGTCTCTTCCTTTCCTTTAGACGACTCCATTGAATCCTCTGAAGATATTTCTGCCGGCGCAAGAACCCGGCGGCTTTTTACAACGATCCTTACATCATCGAGGTTTTCGTCAGGCAGTTTCTTAGCAAGCGTGGCTAATGCATCCGCCTTGCTATTTTCCGCACACGGTATGCTTTACAGGATGTAGGAGGGGATTTGTGTAAGCAGTTGCTGCACTTTTTCACCATACTTGATCAGTTCTGGCTTGCACATCTGATAGTCACCATTTACTTGGGTAACGGCCAGCTGGGAGTCTCCATATATGAGAAGGTTTTCGATTCCCATATTGACATCGATCTCAAGACCCTCTATCAAAGATTCATATTTGGCCTCGTTGTTTGTTCTTGGTTCCGTTAAAGAAAGGGCGAAACACATTATCCCTCCTTACGGAGTCACGAAGATGAAGCCCACCCCGGCTTTGATTATAGGGGTGTTATGCTTCCGCTTCTTTGCAATGCCATGGCGGAACTATGGTGATTTGTAAACTCTAATCGGCTCTACTAACGGTTTGTGCTGACGGGCGAGTGGAGAACACGGCCTTGGCCTCGTCCTCAGAGTCACTGCCAAAGACCAAAATAGGAGTAGATGGTCCAGGCCTGTTGCATTGGGGTTGCCCCGAGTAAACTATTTCCTCATCTTCCTTGGTGTTTTTGGAGATAGTGCCCTCAGAGTCAATTATCGGATCACATGCACGTGATTGCAATGATTGAAAGAGGACCTATCCCGGTAGGACAGTCTTACTCAAGATGATAGTATGCTATCTGGTTTATTTTTATCATCGTGTACTGCTTTATGTGATCTTACAGGTCATTATTGCACGTTGATAGAGCCCCTAGGATTCTTGCTTGACTGCCAGCAGTATGAGGGCGATCATATACATGAGAGCTGGTGGTCTATAAGCACATTCTTAAAAGGTCCCTAGTCGTAGGAGTTTCGAGACAGGGCATCGATACTCCAGAGTAGACTAGTGTATACAGTCGAGACCCCGACGAGGGGCGGTGGACGGTCTCACAAGCCACTGGTGTCAGTTGGTTCACCTAATATGTATACATGTGCTCATTGGGTTATGAGTACACCGGACAGGACTCGCCGGGAACATACTAGTTGGTCTTATACCTGACGTCAGATAGCAGTTCCCTGGTGACATGTATACAGGTTAGTTCATCGACCTGAGATCGTCATTTGTCTCGTGTGAGTTCCCACTGTATTTTGATTACTACCCTACCACGCTCAAAGGAGACGTGCAAACAGGTTTTAGTTGGGTACAGTCCTGAGCCACATGGAGGCAGTGAGCGGATCTGCAGGGGTTCGTCTCTCCCGGTATTGGGGGTGTCTAGAAGAGCCATTACACGAAGTCCTTGGCCAAGGCAGGAGATTTACTGGTAGGTATTCCAGTAGTATCTCAGGGTGTTCTGGGCTACACTCCGACACGACTTGTACCGCTTTTGAGGGTCTGACTTTTACCAACCCCCTAGGCCCGCCATGCGATGCTCATAGACGAACGGACCAGACTGTACGGATATTGTCACTGACAGGCTCAGTAGGGTGTCAAGATGAGTTCGCTCATCGACGTCCCTTTTGGTCAATACCTGGTATCCCGTTACGTATGGCTAATACCTCTGACGTGCTAGTGGTTAAATCCACAGCCAAAGTATTGACGAGTCTTTAGAGTCCCCACAGACCGTTTTCTCAAGTTTCGGGCGAAACGCTGTAGAGGCCGTATGGAGATATGGCAGGGTTCGATCATGTACGTGCGGTATTGCACGGATCATGATCGGACGGATAATACTAGCGGGCTTTGGTTTAAGCCGGATCCTAGTATTGTACAGTGTAGATTTTGTCTCATTGCATTTGTATTCGGTCGGAATACAAATGCGGGTATGTATATACAGTAGCGGGGTTTCCTGTAATTTATTACGGGATCAGTTTTTATGAAGTTGCCAGTTTGCTTTCCGTTTCGGCCATTTTTCTTTGTATCTTTCCTTGGCTGAAAGTTGGTGGAGGAGGGCTTATTTGCATTTGTGCAAATAAGCATTTTGGAGAGTAGTTTTTGCAAGTGTTTGCTTCATGATGGTTGCCACCTCATTTGACTTTCCTTGGATAATCATTGCTTGACTTTCTTATTCATCATGGTTTACTTTTGGAGTCATCATGCTTGATGAGTGATGGTTGATGGAGTGTGGGTTTTTAGTTTGTGATCATTGCTTATTATCATCACCCTTTCTCGCTCTTGTATTATGGGCACTCTCTCATTTTTGATACACACTCTCCATTCTCTCCCCTTGGGGCTCATGAGAGTCCGGCCACATTCATGGGGGCAGCCCATTTTTGGTGTGGGGATTTTGTACTCTACATGCTGGAAAAATCCCCAAGTTTATCTAGAAAAAGTTCACATCTCATTCCTCCACCTTAGAAAACTAAATCTGAATGTGTTGTGCAGAAACAGGCCGATCAAAATAAAGAGAATAGAAAGTCGGCGAAGAGGGGTCACCCCACTTATACAGGTGGCTCGAGAAATATTACTCGTACCATGGAGTTATCGGTAAATTACAATAGACCGGCCTTTGTGATATAATGTAATATTAAGAGTTATTTTCTAATATATGTAAATTTTTGGCGAATTGCAGAGAGTTCAGACCCTGACGCAGGGTGGTACACCGAGCGTGCTTTCCGCGTATCTTGCCATCCACGGCACCTCGACAGATCCCGCCACGAGCGAACTTCGATACCCCGACACCGCTACCTAGGAGTATTGCGTAAGTGTTAATATTTATTCAATCCTTATTTGAAATTTTTGTTTTGAAAGGTTCAAATTTAAATGATATACTTATATTTTACTGGTTAATGTGGGTGTAGGAGCGGGTGGTTGAGCAGGCGGAACCATCGGGGATCGATTTCACTGGACAGAACGATCCGATGCTGCTGACCCCAGTCCTAGACGCCGCATACGGAGGGCACCATGGAGGTTGGGAGAGAGGCCGGGGACTGGGTCCTAGCAGAGCCCATATGAGGTTGGACTCCACTCCGGCGGTTACTTCCTCTATCTCCCGTGAGCGACGTTTCGAGCAAGAACTGGGCACCGTGAAGGCCACCATCCAGGAGTTGAAGGATATGTTGGTATGTATACTGCTTAATAGTAAAATATTATGTCATATTATAAATAGCAATATATCAAATATTAGTACGTAGCCTGAGCTTATTTGGTTGTAGATTTAGTTTTGATTAATCATACATACATAGAACTGTCTAATTAAAATAAACTACGGTTTTCCAAACTAGATATCCAAACGACGCCTAAGTCCCTAAGCACACATAGATTGGGGTTTCGCAATAACCTGATAATGATACGAATTCGACTAATACACAGTTCTTACTCATTTATTACACACAAAATTGAACAGACGCGACAGGGTACATCGGCTGAGCCTCCACATACATCTCCTTCGGCTGCGGCTCCGCAAGCCACTATCTCGGCTGCGGTTGCGCAGACAACTCCTATAGCTACACAGCCCGGTCAGACTCCCGCAGCTGCGGCTCCGCAAGTCACTAGCTCGGCGGCGGTTGCGCAGACCACTCCTACAGCTCCACAGCCCGCTCAGACTCCCGCACACTCCGCATTGCTCGAGATATTGACTCAGGGTATATCCGAGGAGCAGGCGCACCAGATTACGGCGTTTATCAGAGGTGGAGCTGGACCGAGGTAGGGTAGTATTTTGATTCTTATATTTTTAACATGTATTTACTTATATGATACATATTGTATATATTTTGGACGATATTGATATTGGTGGTGTTTGCGTGTTCATATTGATTTAGATTGATATCATATTCTGCTTGTTGATTTCTTTTATATATTATGCGTGAGATGTGGATTATGAATACTGCGGTATATATTATGCGTGTTGATTACTTTTATATATGATGTATATATTATTATGCATAGGGCAAGGAAAAACAGGCAGCCATTTTTTTATAAAAAAAAACTGATAATATGTCCCTACGGATTAAACCGTAGGGCCAAACGTTGCACCTACGGATTAATCTGTAGGGTCCTACTTTGCCCCTACACATTTTTTGTGAGGGGCTCACCATTTCTTTGGATTCTTGAATCCTAAAAAAACTATGGATTTCTATGGACTTGACATTGTCCACGTACTTTATGATATTAAAAAATGCCCTATCTCTATCTTTCTCTATAATACTCAAATCCAAATCCCATTTATTTTTTTCCAACCAAATAAGGATTACAAGAATCTATAAATACAACACGTACGAGAAATTCAATACCAACCAAACACAAAATTAGGCAATCCAGATTTTTTCAATTGTACTATTTAGGAATCCAAATTTCAAAATCCTGCAACCAAACAGTCCCTAAACTGCATTTTCTCAAAATTTGGATATCTTTAATGAGCTTTTTAGTAGAAGGGTTGCCATTATAATAATAATAATAATAGAGATTTGCATAATTTTCATGCAAAAGTTTGAATTAGAGTTTAACATGTTGCAATTGTGGCCTAATCTAAGATCGATTGTTACCGCTTGTTGATTACCCGGGCCTTATATATATCTTATCGCAAGAGACTTCTTGTTGTGATCATGTGACAATTTAGCTATTATATTATATAACATCTGAATCAACATGTTCTAAGTTGTCATCTGAGCTAGTCAATCGTATATGCTCACTTTTTGCTAATCCCCACCTATTCCTTCTATAATCTTATCTTGACCAAGTTCTTGAGTACCACTTCGGATTTTCCTATAATTAATTAAGCTCCAACCATTGATTTTATCCTATCTCCAACTCCATTATGAAAACTTATCCTTGCCATTTCGCAGTGCATGCAAATTCACATGTAATTCAGAACACCATGACATGCATGCATGTTAAGGATCCAAATCAAGTGGAGATGCCTCGTGAATTAAGCAGCAAATGCATAATCTACGGATAAGATAAAAAGGCCACAATTAGATACATGTCGCGATCGGTATGGACGATAAAAACGGCCAGCCTTTGTTACAATTTTAGCTAGGCAGCCTACTTTAATATCCTAGTCCTTTGAACACGAGGTGTGTTTTGCTTTGCCATTTCCTAGCATCATCAATGTTCATCATTTTGCCCCATAACTCGAATAATTTTGATGCACGCACTCGATGATGGATTGAAATCGATCGCTTTATATGCATATATAGAACATCTTTATCTAGTGGTCGTTTTTTGCATTGATCAGTACATAGAAAAGAAGGATGTTTTTTCTTTCTCTTTTTCCCCTTTCCAATGCCCACTTTGGCTTGTGAAATGGTGATTGGACATCAAATCTAAGTACTTGTCTTCATCAAGAGATACCCAAATTGTAGAAACCAGGGAGATAGATGATCTCTATCTACATTGAGATTTTGGGTGAGTGAGTGAGGGAATGAGGAAGTGGAATTAATGAGAGGGAATCTGCCAGCAAGGATGTGCATTCATGTCATGCATGAGGGTTATCATGTAACCAACAAAACTCTGAAGTCACGAGGGAAGCTTAGGAACAGTTCTGATAAAAGTTAGGAACAGTGATGAAACAAGATTTTAATATTTAATAAGCCGAATATATTTGAATATTCGATTACCACTTTACACAAAGAAAGTTCACCACCGAGTTGATCGGTGCTACATTGAGTTGGTCGGATCTGTGTCCGAATCTCAAGAAGTTGCGACCAAAACTCTGAAGTTGTGATGTTATCTGGAGCAGCTGGATACAAATACCACCGGACGCTTATTTCATACTAAATTAAGAAAAACATTAATGCAAAAATCTTAGGACGTCGGCCCAGCTAAAAATAAAGGATGCTCTACCCATGAGAGTAGTTTATTATAAATATAAAACTATGTTTCTTTCAGTTCGCATCAAAACTTTAGAGTTCTGCAGCCTATTTTATGACCTTTGCTATGCAACCAAGTTATATAGTTTGTAATGGTTGAGAGATAGATGTGTGTATATTGTCTTCTTTAATTCAAGAAGATTGAGAGAGAGAGAGAGAGAGAGCGCCGTATATGCCAAACAATGTGCATGGGTCTAGAAGGCCAAAACAAAAATAGCTACTGAAATTAATAATTGTAGAGATGTAGCTAGGTTGGGTTTGTGGGGGCAAGGATGTAAAATCTCTTGAGGAATATATACATTAGGATCAAGTAGTTAACCCACTCTGAGGATTCAGCCTGTGAACTTTGGACACATATATACATATATAAAACTCCAAAATCGGGGGATTCTACAATTATATGTATGATTACTTCCTTTAAATTTTGTTGTTGTTGTTTGTTGTTGGGTCATGCTTGCATGCGTAGGCATCTGATGTTCTTTGAGTCCTCTTGCCATGCAGGCATGTGAATCTACAGTTTGTGCTCTGATTGAGGTGTAAGTAGATCTTCTCATTAGACATTATTTAGAGAAAAGACGGTCGGTATTAACCGAGATATGTGAAAGGTTAAGATTTTGTAAGAGAAAAAAAATATACCTAAACATACATATCATTTGATTAATTTGTGAGTTTCAAACTCAACCATCTGTATGTCACATCATGAATGAATGGAGGGATGGTGCATAACACTGTTACTACATAAGCATATCAAATGAAAAATTTCCTCGATCTTTGCGTGTTGTAATTTATATGAACAATGCCATTTACAAATGGTTTTGAGTGCTGTTGATGCGCCTCAAGTTTGATTTGTCTGTGGCCTCCCCAAGTCGGCGGTGCCAACAGAATCCATAGATGATTCTCCTGCAGTTGTATGTCGATGCTAGAGGTTGGGATAGCTGACGATCAGGGGCCACATGCCCATTGATGGATGATAATAGTTGGTCACAGGGCTATACATCAATCCTTCCACTTGAAATTTATTAGATAAGCCCTCTATTGGAAAATGATTTTTCTATCAGCACCATTGAAGATTTTTTTCTTCTTTTTTTAAATTTTTACGGTGGGTTATCATTTACTATTATTATTAGAAATTTGGGGGGAGGGGGTTGCGCCGCTAAATAACCCTTTTTACATACCATGGATTGATAGTTATTTGATTTGCAAATGGAAACGAGAGACATAACAGAAATAATTAAGAGTTAGATGGTTGATCTTACAGCACAAATCAGTGGACGAATGTCCCTTCGTATCATTAATAAGAGCTTAACAAAGCATACAAGGGTGCACAAAATTGCACACAACAAGTCTTGTGGTTATAAAATGGGGAAAAGGGGGACATGTCCTCTTCCTCTTCCAGAAATTCTTCAAGGGTACATAAACTCCAACAACCAACAAGATCCTGAAATTTGCAAATGCAATCTCAAACTTGCAAGGAGACAGCTCGAACTTACAAAAGTTATGGTAGAATATAAAAGCCATGGTTGAGAAATGCAAATTGGGAAAATTATAAGGGTGAAGGAGGAGAATGGTTGGCCAAAATTAAATAAGAACTTAACAGTTATGGTCGAGGAATTGACAAGAAGTGAAAAGAAAATGATGACGTGTCCCAAAGCTTACGGGAAAGGAGTAAGAATGGTACATTGAAGGCATACCCCGGGCCTTCGACCCGAGGATGCTCTCGACCTTCGATGACCTCCCAGAACACTCATGTGCTCGTCCCATAAATAACCATTGGCTCATCTCCGAGCCCTCCTGCACGTTGGGCCTCCTCAGCCCTCCCAGCTCGCCTCCGAGCTATCACAGAACCAAGCTAGCTCGGCCTCCCACTCACCTCCAAGCCTCCCGCCGAGCTTAGCTTCCTCGGCCTCAACGACCGACCTAGAGTGCAGATCATAAGCGTCCCAAATATGGCTCCGCGAATCTCGCCATACACGAGATTTCTGCAGCCCCACGATCCCGCGTCCCACGCCATCGCGTTCCCCCGTTAACGGACGTATCTCGCCATTAATGGAGAATCTCGCCATTCGTGCAGGCGCGGATCCAAAGGCGTAATGGCCGGCGTAAATCTCGCGCCCGCCAGCCCATGGCTGTCACTATATAAACCCCCTCTCAGATGACTCGGGTAAGACAATTATTATCCAATAGGCCGCTACTCTGCCCAAATACCTCGACTAACTTGATCGTCGGAGGGTCCACGGTGGTACAACCATCCCGGGACTTTCTTGCAGGTAGCTCGGCTTCATTCCAAACCCAGCCCACTGAGATCCACATGCTTCAGGAGGCAACCCTCAAATCCAATCTCAGTCATTCATCAACGCTCGCGACAGATCAACGGAAGACAACATCTGAAGGAGATCTAGACCTCCATCAGTTGGCGCCATCTGTGGGAAACTCCGAAAATTCCACTCAACGAAATTTGATCTTCCGATCTCGAGTTCATGGCGAGTGGTCGCCGCGACGATCCAAGCACTAGCCGCCGCCCTCCTCACAACGGGGGCGCGGACGGATCTCCTCCTCCCCCAAATGTCGTTCACGCCTTGTCTGCACGGATTGACAAGCTCGCGTCCATCGTAGATGCCCTCGTCCGTGTCCAGACTGATGGGCAAGCCACATAGATCGCTATTCCCCCACCTCGGGACTGGGACCTCCACAGAGGGGGAGAAGACACTGCCCACGCTGGCGCGACCGAGCAGCACCTTGCTATTTCCGGCGGCCATAGATCCCCCATGGCGACCAACTCAATGATCCGCTGGGCACCTCACAGCTCAACGCCAAGGTCTCATGAAAGAGCACCACGCCCTGAGGCCCATCGCGCTCCTGTCCCTCCCGAGGAGGTGTCGGTCAGCTCGCCAGCTCCTAAGCATGGCTGGCGCCCTCTCCCTCGACAGGGTCGTGCAAACGGGACTCACCACGGTAGCTCGAGGACAACCTCGCTAGGGGACACGAGGAACCACATAGAACGGAACCGGAACCACGGCCAGGCGCAGGCCGCCAGCATGGAGGCCATCACTCCGAGTATGCCGAATCCTCGGGATACCACGACCGACTCGATGCCCTCAAAAAGAGGATCGAGGGTATACATCGGGAAATTCGCCCTTCAAGCGAGGGGGATAGATATGCCGCCGACTCGCTCACGAAGCCCTTCACTGAAGAGCTGCTCGCTGCTCGTTGTCCGCATCTCCTCCAGGAACAAGCCTCCAAAGATGTCTCTCTTCGACGGAAAGTCCGACCCGAAAGACCACTTGGACGCGTTCACGGCGGGGATGAACTTCCAGGACAACTCTGCCGCCGTCCAATGCCGAGCGTTCCCTGCCACTCTCATCCGCGCTGGACGAGATTGGTTCCGAGAACTCATGCCACACTCTATCTCTACCTTCGATGAGCTGGCCGCCCAATTCGTCGGCATTTTTGTCTGGAACAGACGACAAAAGCGGACCGTCGACCACCTCTTCACTATAAAGAACGGGGACAGGGAATCTTTCAAAGGATACATCACTCGCTTCTACAACGCTCTTCATGAGGTCCCAGAGCACCGGGACGAGACGGTCATCACGGCCCTTAGCTCGGGTCTTAGGCACAAGGGGTGGCTCCGCTCCTTTGCATTAGCGCAACCTAAGACCATAGCCGAGATAAAAGCCTGGACCGAGCGAGAGATCCAGCTCGAGTCCGAGGTGAATGCGAACTTACCCCAGACCGACCAGGCCGATCAAAAGAAGAGAGTCAGAGAAGAGAAAAAGAAGATTGACCCGCCAAAGCAATACTCACCGAAGTTCCAGGAGTATACCCCACTCAACATCTCCCAGACAGAGTTGTTGGAAGAGGCGAAGGGCGATAGATTCTTCAAACTCCCCCGGTCGACAATAAGGCGGCCAAACGGACACGGGGCCCCTACTGCGCCTTCCACAGGTCGCAAGGACACCCCACCGAGAACTGCAAACAGCTCTGAGACTACATCGAGGAGTTAATTCGCTCGGGGCACCTGGCGAAATACTTGCGGGAAAAGCAACAAGCAGACCGAGAGAAAGAGCACCGTCCCCCTCCCGGCGAATTGACGATCGGCCAAATCATGGCCGTGTCAGCGGGGGGTGTGCCTGGGGCCGGCGAGTTTCGACGCTTCCTGCCGGTCGAAGGGACAAGCAGCCAGCCCATGAAGAGGACCAAAGCAGCCGAGCCCATCACCTTTACCGACGAGAATCTCCACGGGATATCTTTGCCTCACAACGACCCCTGCTGACTACAGCGTGGGTCCACCACTATGAGGTTCAAAGGATACTAGTCGACTCGGGGAGCTCGGCAAACATCCTCTTCTACGACTACTTCCTACGTATGGGGCTTAACCCGTCAGACCTGAGGCAGACTGCCACATCCTGTCGGGGTTTACTAACCACTCTATCCCGGCGAAAGGAGTGGTCACCCTCCTACTTAACATCGGGGAGGGAGCCCGTACACGTACCATGCCTGTGGAGTTCATCGTCGCCAGAATTCTATTGGCCTACAATATCCTCCTTGGACGCCCGACGCTAAACTCCTTCCGGGGCCAGATATCGACCTGCCACCTCGCGATCAAGTTTCCACTCGACCAAGACGGAATAGGCCGGGCCTACGGGAACCAGCAAACCGCAAAAATTTGCTTTACAGTGACATCCAGGCCCGAGGAGCGAGGCGATGACCTTAAAGGCACGAAGGATTTTTGGGGGTCCTTGGATACTCGGGACGAGCAAAAAGAAATCCGAGGAGCCCCGGTGGAGCCTCTAACGGAGGTTCCCCTCCTCGAGGGGGACAATGAACGAACTGTCCAAATCGGGTCACTCTTAACAGGGGCCCGGCGTGACGACCTGGTCCGCTTCCTCAGAGAGAACTCGAATGTGTTCACTTGGGCTCCCGCCGACATGCCCGGGATCGACCCTAAAGTGATATCACACAAGCTCGGGGTCGACCCGACGGTCCGACCCGTCAGGCAGAAGAAACGAAGGTTCGCTCCGATCAAACAAAAGGTGATCGAGGACGAAGTTGACAGGTTGCTCTCAGCAAACTTCATTCAAAACGTGGCCTACTCAGAATAGCTGGCGAATGTGGTAATGGTTAAAAAGACAAACGGGAAATGGCGTATGTGCGTCGAATTCACCGATCTCAACAAGGCATGCCCGAAAGACAACTATCCCCTTCATAGGATAGATCATCTTGTCGATAGCTCGGCAAGCCATGAGTTACTCAGCTTCATGGATGCTTTCTCCGGCTATAACCAGATCCATATGAATCCGGCTGATGAAGAACTAACCGCATTCACAACGGACCGGGGGGTATACTGCAATAAAATGATGCCCTTCGGCCTCAAAAACGTCGGGTCTACATACCAACGCTTGGTCAACAGGATGTTCAAACCACAGATTGGGAGGAACATGGAGATTTACGTCGACGGCATGCTCGTTAAATCGACCTCGTTAGAGGAGCACGCCAAAGATCTCGGCGAAACTTTCGACGTCGTCCGTAAATACAAAATGAAGCTGAATCCCGCCAAGTGCGTGTCCGGGATCACTAGTGGAAAGTTCCTCGGATTCATGGTTACTCAACGAGGAATCGAGGCTAACCCGGAGAAAATCAGCGCAATCCTCGACATGGCCGCGCCAAAGACCAACGTCGAAATCATGTGGCTCACGGGGAGGGTAACCGCCCTGAGTCACTTCATGTCGAGATCCAGGGAAAAGTGCCTCCCATTCTTCAAAGCCCTGAGGAAGATCCCAAGTTCGAATGGTCGGAGGAGTGTCAGACCGCTTTCGAGCAATTGAAAATGCACCTGGCAACTCCCCCACTACTCACCCGGCTAGTTGAAGAAGACGAACTATCGCTATATCTAGCGGTGTCCGATCAAGCTGCAGGCTCGGTGCTTGTCCGAGAGGTCGAAGGAGTCCAGAGGCCGGTTTACTATATAAGCCACGTCTTTAAGGATGCGGAAACAAGGTTTCCAGCCATAGAGAAGATTTTCCTGGCGCTTATATTGGCATCAAGGAAACTACAGCACTACTTCCAGGCACACACCATCCTCGTTCTCACCGAGCGCCCTTTAGGGCTATTCTCGCCTCTCCCGAGTCTTCCGGTCGTTTGGAGAAGTGGAGGTGGGAGTTGTCCCAGTTCTACATCAAGTACCGCCCGAGGCAGGCTATCAAAGCACAGGTCTTGGCCGATTTTATCGTCGAATGCACTATCCCTAACAAAGAGGCAGTGTCCGTGCCGACCCCCAGATCTCAACCTTCGATCGAAGAGGGGGCCGACTCCATTCCCGACTGGATCCTTTACGTCGACGGGTTATCAACTGAGGAAGGCTGTGGTGCCGGCCTCATCATTCGAGGCCCGAACGAGGCGGAGATAGAGTATTCCTTGAATCTCGGGTTCAAAGCCTCAAACAATGCCGCAGAGTACGAGGCTTTGCTCGCTGGACTGCGGATCGCCTCCGGAGTAGAGCTGAAGACAATCCAAATCCGTGGTGACTCCGCCCTGGTCGTAGGCCAAGTGACCGGCCGTTTCGAGGTGCGGGAACCTCTGATGTTGAAATATTTAGTTGAGGTAAGAAGACTACGGAAGGACTTCGACGAAGTTCAAGTAGAGCAGATTCCCCGGCACCTGAATGCCCAGGCCGGCGCCCTGAGCAAGCCATCTTCCTCCTACACGGCAAACAATAAGAGAAATATCCTCTTCAAGGTACTGCCACGGCCCAGCGTGGAAGACGGAGCAACACCACTCTAAGTTTACACGGCCCGGGAAGAAGTCCGGGATTAGAAGAAGCCTCTCGTAGAATTCCTGAAGAAGGGTACGCTCCCAGAAGATCGAGGGGAAGCCCGCCGCCTCCGAACCAAAGCCCGCCATTTCATCTGGAGCAAAAGGAACCTTTACAAGAAATCCTTCACTCAACCCCTGCTTCGGTCCGTAGATTCCCATGAAGCCGACTACGTCCTCCGTGAGGTTCACGAAGGGGTCAGCAGAGCGCATCAGGGGGCCCGCACCTTAGCCCAGAAGACACTCCTTCAAAGGTATTATTGGCCGACCATCTATCAGGACGCTCACAAGCTCGTCAGAAAGTGCAAGAGCTGCCAACTCTATGGCAACATACCTGTTCATATCATAATTTTGCATTATTATATTCCCCATTCTTAATCATTTTACAAATAAATAGGTGCTTTTGATCCATGTCTGCTACATACTTGCAGGTTACAGGTTCTCGGAACAAAACAGTGAAAATAAGGAAAAGACGCTACAAAAATGAGACTACGACCAACAAATAGAGAATCTTTATCATGCCTACAGTTTGAAGAACAAACGAAGATCAACGAACAATTTCACAAAGTACAAGGGCAGCGCAAGATTCAAGACTTCAACAGGAAGCGAATGGTAAAAGTCCACCACATTCTACACTGTGGAAATCTGGAAGAGACTAGAAGACATTCTGAAGAACCAAGAGAAGAAAGGTCAAGTAAAAAGCAACATGAGAATTACCAGAGAAACAGAAGCCCAAAAGCCTCCAAGATGGCCGCGGATCCGCGTCCAAACAGGGCTTTTGGCCGCGGTTCCGCGGCCATGATAAGCACGTGTCGGTGCATTTTTTGTCGGTGGGTGGTGGTGTGTTGACTAGACTTTTTAGGGTAGTTTTGTAAATACAGATAGGGATCAGATGTAAACCCTAGGGTTTCTATAATCTATAAATAGAAACCCTAAAGCTCTTTTTGGAGCATGCCTCTTCCTATGCCTCATTTTAATGATCAATTTCAGAATTTCAATTCCTGTAATGTTTGAAGAGTGCATCAAATAAAAAATAAAATAAGTCTTTCTTTTCTTGCCTTAGTTAATTTTCCTTTCTTCCCTAATTAATTTTATTTATCTGCCGTAGTTTAGCAATTTTATTTACCCGCCGTAGATTAGATAATTAGGTTATTAAAAACAAACTAAAAAATGTCTCTTTTTATCAATTTCCTAATGAGTGAGTAGTTCCTCACTTGTTAGGGTTAGGAATAGGAAATGTTTGAGAGATGAAAATCTCTCACCCTTTTTTTGCCCGTCATACATATTAATAGGACTCTATGCATACATACACACACCGCTCACTACGGTACCCTATCCCACGAGATAGCGGTGATACCGTAGTTAAAGACCGGTTGTGTATGTTTTCCATAGAGGTTAGGGTAAGAGTTAAGAAAGGACGGACAAGAACCTAGAGGAAGAAACCTAGTTTCTTCCCGATGGTACTAATCCACTTTGTTAATTATTACCTTAACACCTAAATAGATCTTAATTAGGGTATAGAAAGCGGTGAGAAATATTGAATTTCCAAACTTAACCTAAACCTAACCCTAGCAAGATTTTAATCCTAATCAAACTCATTTCAGTTTTTAGTGATAATCAATCCTACCACAATTGGAATTAACTCGTTAGAACAACTAGAAAATACACAAAATCCCTGTGGACCGACCCGTACTCACCGGCTAGCTACCAAGCGACGCCGTTCTTGATTGCGGTTAATATTCTTTGATTTATCTTTTAAAAGCGAAAGCGCGCTAAAAACCCTCTAACAATCAAATGGCGCCGTTACCGGGGATGGCGTAGTTATTTTCTTTTTGTAATTTCGGATTAATATAAAAATTGAAAAATCATAAAAATAGAAAAATATAAAAAAAAAATTATCATCTTGTTATTCTTTGAAGGGTGTTTCATTTGAATTGTGCAGGATCGACGAACAGATTCAGATCTGGAAAAATCCAAAAGAGCAAAACAGCAAACAGCAGATCTGAACAAGCAGAGAATAATCAGAACAGAGAAACAGAGAATTTTTGGGATCTGAACCACAAAGTCCACCGCGGAACCGCGGCAAGAACACACTTTTGGCGGCGGAACCACGGTCTGGTGGTGACGTCAGCACGTGGAAATCCCTCTGTAAGCTTTCTCTTCTTCTCTGTAACCCCCTTATCTTCTCTGAAAAATTTTCCTGCAGGGTTCTTTGTGCAAAAAACTTCTCTCCCTTATCCAATAACTTGATCTTGTGTAGGATTCTTTGCCCCGCAATAAAAAAAATATAATTTTTGGCAAGTGTTTGATTGTGTTTTACTGCTTTGCATCTTTAAAATTGACTTTAAGGGGCTTGAACACCAATCCAGATTGAGTGGGGATTTCATTACCCTTCCTAGGACCCCAAAAATCACAAAAAGCATTTTGCATAGACCATCGAGTTAATTAAAAAAAGATTAGACTCGGCCTATAAGGACTGTCGCGCTCAATAGAAGAAACGAATAGTTGTAGGTATCGATCGTTTATCTAAACCAGATTTTGTGGTGCCTAAGCTAGACAAGTGGGGAAAAGTAACTTTAAAAGGCCCGTCTCACGGTGATTCATGAGCGGATCCCTCCTTTCCTTATTTGTGCTTACCTGGCCACAATTGACGGTGAAGAGGCGATTTGAGGTCCTCACAACTTGCCCTTTGGAACAGTTAGGAGCAGTCTAGTTGACCTAGGCGACCCTAGATATAGGCTTGATTGTGCATTTTGTGATTGCTTGAACGTGTGTCTAATTGAAAATGTTTTGCAAAAAGCTCCTTATAAAAAAACACAAAAACAGAAAAAAAAATTTACAAAAACTTGCCACTTATCACTAAGAAATCCATTTGCACCCCACTTGCACCCACTTCCTCTCATTGACGTTTTCTTACCCCCACCTTCTGTTTTCATTTTTTTTTGACTACACTACATATCTTTAGTGTATGTCCGATTGGACTAGGGACACTAGTGCCCGTTTAGTCCCTGTCTCGTTAGTGCCGACCGACGACGCTTTCGGCTCCGAAGTCGAAATTCCTTCCACTTCTTTACCTTCACTTTCATATTCTTCGTCTTCTAAGGAAATGTCGGATTCAATCCTAACAACCCCTTACCCGCGGGACTGATTCCACCTCCACTAGGTGCGAATAACCCACAACACCCACCTGTTGAAGCGCCCCAACGAATCGCGCTCCAGGATCTTTTCTACCCTATCCGCACCGCTTTACCAACTTGCCTTTCACTTCCACCGGCCAATGGGGATAACTTTGAAATTAAACCCCACTTCATCAACATGTTGCCCAAATTTCATGGACTAGAATCCGAAGATGCCTATATCTTCATTAACAAATTCCAGAATATTTGCGCAATGATAAAGACTACACAACTTTCTGATGATGCTATAAGGCTACGTGTCATTCCATTCACTTTATATGACCTAGCCGAGAAATGGTTATATAGCACAGTATCACACTCGATAAAAAATTGGGAAGAGTTTGTTAAAACTTTTCTAAAAAAGTTTTACCCACACCACAAGACCGTGAGAATTCGCAACGAAATTATTCAATTTTCCCAGGTTCCTTCCGAATCTTTTTGGAAGTGTTTTGAAAGATTTAAAGACCTACTTGTTCAATGCCCTCACCACGGTATCGAGAATTGACAACTTTGCCAAACTTTATACGAAGGATTGAACCCAGCAACTAAGTAGTTGTTGGAAACCATTTGTCAAGGTCATTTTCTTACAAAATCTAGCGAGGAAGCTTGGCAGTTTCTCGACGATCTTGCTGAACAAACACTTCACTGGGAAAGCACTAAGACCACCTCATCTACTTTATCAGGTCAGTCTAGGGAAGGCATACATCAACTAGATATGTCGATTGCAATGAAGGCCGAAATGGCCGCACTTACGAAAAAGCTAGATGCAATTGAGAGCAAATTTTCATCGCCTTCTCCTGCC
The DNA here is from genome assembly GCA_030015575.1 of Agapanthus africanus. NCBI lineage: Eukaryota > Viridiplantae > Streptophyta > Magnoliopsida > Asparagales > Amaryllidaceae > Agapanthus > Agapanthus africanus. The sequence goes on from CM057340.1 coordinate 759,349,965, forward strand.
CCTGCTTTACCCCCACGCACTGTTTGCGCTTGTTGTTTGGATCCATCCCATCTTACTGAAGAGTGTCCTTACAATCCACCTGTTCAAGGACAAGATCAAGTCAATGCTACCTTTCAGTAAAGACAAAGAAATGATCCATACTCTTCGACTTATAATCCTGGTTGGAGGAACCACCCAAATTTTTCTTGGATTCAAAATCAACAATTCCAAGGCAATAACAACTTTCAAAGGCCTCCTCCTCCACAACAACAAGCACATCAACAAACTCAATATCAGCAACCTTTCCAACCACAACCTTACCCAAACCAAATGAACAATTTTGTACCCAACAATTCTTATCCTCAAAACAATTTTGTTCAGCCAAATAACGATAAGGTTTCCTCGCTAGAACGAAATCTAGATGCGTTTTTAAAACAATCTACACAATCCGAAGCAAGGTTGGAAACTTCCATTCAGCCTTTGGTGCAAAACAGTGCTTCACACGATCAAAGCATCAAATCAATTGAGGCCCAAATTGCACAACTAAATACTGCCTTAAGCGAGCGAGAAAAGGGAAAGCTTCCGTCTCAACCATTGCCAAATCCCGGTCACACATACAACGCACATGTTACTTATGAACAACAAAATCATAATGTAAATGCTGTGACCACATTGAGATCTGTAAGAGTGTTGTACAATGATGTGGGTATTAGTGATGACACCCCTGCCGGTGCTTCTTCTTCATCTGCTTCTTCTTCATCTTCTTCTTCATCTTCATCTTCTTCAGAGCCTATTCTTCATTCTTCATAAGGCTCTACTTCTTCTAATTCAAACGGACCCACATCTCACTTCACGATAACACCAACACTGGAATCCGTTCCAACTCCGCAATCTACTCCGCAAATATTGGATTCAACAAATTTTCAAAATATTCCATTTCTAAACAGGTTGAGATCCAATAAACCAACTCCCTAAACGGAGAAGATTGTGGAGTTATTCAAACAGGTTAGCATTAACATACCTCTCTTGGATGCAATCCAACAAGTCCCTTCTTACGCGAAAATCTTAAAGGGCTTATGCACCATGAAGAGAAAGTCTCAGATACCCAAGAAAGTGCTCGTAGCTAGTGCCGTGAGCAATGCAATTACCCAACCTCAACCTTTGCCCCAAAAACGAAAGGACCCTGGCTGTCCTACAATTTCAATAACAATTGGGGATAAGAACATCAATCGAGCACTTTTAGATCTTGGTTCCAGTGTTAACCTGCTTCTCTATTCCGTTTATGAGCAATTAGGTGTTGGAGAGTTGAAACCCACTCATTGTACTCTCCAAATGGCTGATCGATCCATCACCCATCCTATGGGTGAGTTAGAGGATGTGTTGATCAAAGTAGGGGACTTCATATTCCCTGTTGATTTCATTGTTATGGACACACAGCCTGTGGCTAACCCACGGAACCAAATTCCGGTGATCCTCGGTCGACCATTTTTGGTCACTTCCAATGCCATAATCAACTGTCGTAACGGCTCTATGACTCTATCCTTCAGGAAGATGTCAAGTGAGTTCAACATTTACAAGATAGGAAGTCTGCCCTCCGAGCCTAATGCTAATATACTTGATGTTTGCTTGATCCAAGAGATCACGCAGGAGGACTGTGAGCTCGAAAAATTTATGTTCGATCACAGCAATTTTGACGCCACTAGTGCGTTCCTCCTTGAATCTGACACAGCTTTTACAACCGATAATGATTACGAGTGTTTCACTTTTTCAGACGATTTTGGAGACTCACCACCCGAGTTTAAGTCTTTTGAATTTTCGGATGAGTTAGTTGAACCATCCAACTCGGTTGCTTACAATCATTTCGAACCATTGATGAAATCCTTCGAGTTCGAGACAGTTTCACCAATTTTACCATCTCCAAAACTCGAACTTAAGCTGTTGCCGTTTCACTCTAAATGCGCTTACTTAAGTGAGAATGAGACCCTTCCTGTTATCATCACTCCATCTCTAGCTCTCGAGTAAGAGAAAGCCATTTTTATGGTCTTGCAAAACAATCGGCAAGCTTTTGGCTGGACTATGGCGGATATCGAGGGGATTAGTTCCCTCATAATTGAACATCATGTACATATGATGGATGATATCAAGCTAGTAAAGGATCCACAGAGACACCTCGTGGATTTTGTGGTTAATCAACCTCCACCTATAGAAGTTGAACCACCACCTTTTCTTCTAATAAAATATGAGAATGCCAATATTCCACTCATTTCTGATCATTCACATTCTCGTTTTTATTTATCACCACCTCTTATCTTCTCACATTCATATTCACGCAAACCCTTTCCATACCACCACTTATCTCTTCCCCACTTCTTCTTGGTTCTATATAACATGTTCTTCCACCGACCTATATGTTACATTGATAAATTCTTCGAATGGTTGGTGTTGACTTTTGGTCTTTGCAGAGCTTGGCATTGACCGATAACTTTGACCTCCCTCTTTAAAAAGCTTAGCATTGTTTAACTCAAGTTTGGGGGGGTATAATTTGGCCTTCGAAAATAAATAAAAATTTGAAAATAAAAAGAAAATTTTGGGCTATTTTTTGTAAATTTCCAGTTTTAATAAAATAAAAATAAAAAAAATAAACAGGGGAATGCCGACAATTTTGACCCTCTTGGTGTAGCCTGACAGTGAGGACACTGTCAAGATTAAGTTTGGGGGTGTGCTCGGTAAGTTTTCTTCCTTCGCATTCATATGTATATTTTTGCATTTGCATACTTATTTTAAAACCAATAAAAATTGAACAATTTAAAAAATTATAAGAATTATAAAAATTCAATTTTGGCCATAATTGACTTAAGTTTGACAAGACGGTAAACTAAGCTAGGAAAAAACTAGATCCCAAAAATTAGTAAATTAAAAACCCTAAAAATAACCTTTCTTAAAATTTAACGGTAGAAAATATATGTCCTTGTGGTTTACTTAGAAATAGGCAAATTTTGAGTTCATTTCTTGGGCTAAGTTAAAATAAGGGAAGAGTATTGAAATTTTTATTGAAGTGTAAGTCTGAAAAATAATTCCGAATCTTAAGTCTAAATTCTAAAAATATATACCCTACTACTTGCACAAACACGAACCTTGAAATTTGGAATAGTAGAGGATACCTTGAAGTGCTCTTGTCTAAAATCCTTAGTATGAAGGAAAATAAAAATACAAGTGTGAATAAAGAAATAAAAAAATGAACACTGGTTTTGTAATTACTTAAGGCTGCATAACATAAAAAATATTTAGCAAGGGTGCTTTATCACCTAGTACCTTAGACCAACTGGTTTGGGAGTCACTGCTAAAAGCCTTAGGTATTACAAGACGAGAAATTACACTTAAATGCGCAAACACATTTTGTAATCGGCCGTTAGTACCTCAAGAAATATTAACAGTCGCATGAAAGATGCATGAGCAATTTCATCTAAAATTCATAAACTAAAAGTATTTTGGACGATGGACAAGAGTATAAGAGCTTGAATTGAATTTCCAAGTGTAGGGGTGATACATACACACACGTAGGGGTATATGATTGGGGTTTGGATGAGAGATAGGAATGAAAAATAGGACTTATATCTTTAGCAGAGATAATAAAAATTTCTAAGTTGAGATGGAACCTTAGAAGGAAAACTCAAAAGATGCTAAAAACTAAGTAAATTTACAGAACATATACAATCTTAAGTTAAATGATAAGAAAGCGTGAAAAATATGGGTGGATAATTTCTGAGTCGAAAATAATAGAATTTCTTGTTAGAAAACCGAATTGGAGAATAAAAGTCAAATAGGCCGAATTGATAGGATTTTGTGGGTAGTATCCGCTGAAAACTCTCAGGAGACAACACTCCTCCTACTAGGGACACCTAGAGGTTTAACGGCTTATTGCACGAGCTCACTGCAATCGCGTTTCCCTGCGAAAGTGAGGTTGGGTCTTTTTCGAGAATAAACTAATTTTGCTTGAGGACGAGCAAAAGATAAGTTTGGGGGTATTTGTTCATATCATAATTTTGCATTATTATATTCCCCATTCTTAATCATTTTACAAATAAATAGGTGCTTTTGATCCATGTCTGCTACAGAGTTGCAGGTTACAGGTTCTCGGAACAAAACAGTGAAAATGATGAAAAGACGCTACAAAAGTGAGACTACGACCAATAAATAGAGAATCTTTATCATGCCTACAGTTTGAAGAACAAACGAAGATCAATGAACAATTTCACAAAGTACAAGGGCAGCGCAAGATTCAAGACTTCAACACGAAGCGAACGGTAAAAGTCCACCATATTCTACACTGTGGAAATCTGGAAGAGACTAGAAAACATTCTGAAGAACCAAGGGAAGAAAAGTCAAGTAAAAAGCAACATAAGTATTACCAGAGAAACAGAAGCCCAAAAGCCTCCAAGATGGCCGCGGATCCGCGGCCAAACAGGGCTTTTGGCCGCGGTTCCGCGGCCATGATAAGCATGTGTGGGTGTATTTTTTGTCGGTGGGTAGTGGTGCGTTGACTAGGCTTTTTAAGGTAGTTTTGTAAATGCAGATAGGGATCAGATGTAAACCCTAGGGTTTCTATAATCTATAAATAGAAACCCTAAAACTCTTTTTGGAGCATGCCTCTTCCTATGCCTCTTTTTAATGATCAATTTCAAAATTTCAATTCCTGTAATGTTTGAAGAGTGCATCAAATAAAAAATAAAGTAAGTCTTTCTTTTCTTTCCTAAGTTAATTTTCCTTTCTGCCCTGGTTAATTTTATTTATCTGCCGTAGTTTAGCAATATTATTTACCCGCCGTAGATTAGATAATTCGGTTATTAAAAACAAACTAAAAAATGTTTCTTTTTATCAATTTCCTAATGAGTGAGTAGTTCCTCACTTGTTAGGGTTAAGAATAGGAAAGGTTTGAGAGATGAAAATCTCTCACCCTTTTCTTGCCCGTCATACATTTTAATAGGATTCTATGGATACATACACACACCACTCACTATGGCACCCTATCCCACGAGATAGCGGTGATACCGTAGTTAAAGACCGGTTGTGTATGTTTTCCATGGAGGTTAGGGTAAGAGTTAAGAAAGGACGGATAAGGACCTAAAGGAAGAAACCTAGTTTCTTTCCGATGGTGCTAATCCACTTTGTTAATTATTACCTTAACACCTAAATAGATCTTAATTAGGGCATAAAAAGCGGTGAGAAATATTGAATTTCCAAACTTAACCTAAACCTAACCCTAGCAAGATTTTAATCCTAATCAAACTCATTTTAGTTTTTAGTGATAATCAATCCTACCACAATTGGAATTAACTCGTTAGAACAACTAGAAAATACACAAAATCCCTGTGGACCGACCCATACTCACCGACTAGCTACCAAGCGACGCCGTTCTTAATTGCGGTTAATATTCTTTGATTTATCTTTTAAAAGCGAAAGCGCGCTAAAAACCCTCTAACAATCAATACCCCGCCTTCCGGCTACCGAGCTAACGACCTTAACCTCCCCCTGGCCGTTTGCCCTGTAGGGAATGGACATGATAGGCCAATTCCCTACTGGTATGGGTGGGTACAAATACATTCTCGTTGTGGTGGACTACTTTACGAAGTGGATCGAGGCCATCCCCATCAGAAAACCGGACGCCACCACGGCCATCAAGTTCCTGCAGAACAACATAATATTCCGGTTCGGGATCCCGCGGTGTATCATCACCAACTATGGGACAAATTTCGATAATGACAAAGTCAAAGGATTCTGCAGCGAATACCATATACTGATGAAGTTCACCGCGGTCACGCACCCTCAGTGCAAAAGGCAGGCCGAGGTCGTTAACTGGGACGTCGTTCGAGGTCTTCGAGCTCGCCTGGAGGGATGACAGGGCAGTTGGGTCGATGAATTACCCCGGGTCTTATGGGCCTTGCGCATATCGAAAAAGACCCCCACATGAAAGACTCCTTTCAGCCTCTGCCACGGCGCCGAGGCGACGGTCCCAGCAGAGATCGGGCTGCCCAGTTACAGGGTCGAGCACTTCGACGACGAAGTAAACACCTCGGCCCTCCGAACTAATTTAGACATCTTGTTGGAGCAGCGGGACCGGACACAGATCAGAGCTGCCGCTTACCAACAATAAATTGCCCGCTACTACAACGCACGAGTCAAGCATCGTGCCTTCAAAACCGGAGATTTGGTCCTAAGGCGGAACGAGTTTGTTGATCAGAGCAAGTTGCATAAGTTTTCTCTGAAGTGGGACGGCCATTTTCTCGTCTCCGAAATCTTGCCCGGCGGGGCCTATCACCTACAAGATGCTGCGGGTCGCAAATTTCCATGGCCTTACAACGCCGAGAAGCTCAAGTTGTACCTTTGAAAAGTATATCTATGAATATATGTTTCTCCTTTTATGAAGCGATGTAAATTTTCCTAAGTTTTTTAATAATTAGAAGAAACTTCCCCTATGTGTTTCCCTCTTCCTCGGTTCAAAGCTCACGGATTTCGTTTCGCAAAAATATCCGAACGCACCTGGAAGACAAAAGGAAACAATAGAACATCACAAAAAGGAGAACTTTATTTATTTATCAAAAGATATTGTGGGCTCCTTAGCCTTACATAAAAATTGAAATTACAAAAGAGGGGGAACGGGGTCAAGGAAGCACTGCTGGTGATACTCCGCGGAGATCTCCGCCAGACGAGCCCTTGCCTCTTCAACCCGCTCCCGCTGATGCTGCCCATGAACTCGGGACGCCACGGAAACGCCGGGCCCTCCATCTGCCGAGCCCTGGCTCACGATCTGTCTCTTTTGGAAGCACTCCAAAATAAGGTCCAAAGATCGGTTGTGCCTGCTCTTTGATATGAGGCCAAGCACGTAGATCGTACGCATCTTGTCGAGCTCCTCGTCCAGCAACTCTTCGGAGAGGGGGTTGTACAACCCCGGGGACCTCCTCCAGATTGCGTACATCAGCAATTAGAGGAGGGACAACCGACGAGGAAGGAGACGGTCGATGTGGTCCTTGATGCGCTGGACCACACCCCGGTACCTCTCCTCAAAAACGGACTAGTCATACAGGTAGACATCAGCGGGAGTGATGATCTCTTCAATCGGGTAAATACGCCCGGCCATCTCAGAAAAGCAATGCTGAAACAAACTCATCTCTTTCTCTATTTATAGCCTCCACAGAATCCCCAAGAGCCCAAATTTGCGTGCGCATGGGCGCGAATCCTGGGATTCGCTCAATTCTTCCAATACTTTACTGCCATGTAGCGGGCATCCCGTATTTCTCGGCGAATTGAAGTTGGAATGACGCGGATCTTGGAACGCCTCGCCTCATCTATGCGTCTCTACCATGTGCCGCCCGCGACGGTCACTCTTCCCGATATTCACGCCTAGAAAGGTCGGGTAGAGCCTCGCAAAAACGAGCAAGAGGCCACCGAGCAGCCTCCCTGCTCGTTCCATCCTTAGTGGGTAACTTCTTACCCATCTACGCTAAGGATCAAAGCTCTAGTCAAAAGGCCACCGAGCAGCCTCTCTGCTCGGTCCATCCATGGTTGGTAGTTTACTACCCACCGACGCCAAGGATCAAAGCCCTCGTCAAGAGGCCATCGAGTAGCTTCACTGCTCGGTCCATCCATGGCCGGTAGTTTACTACCCACCGACGCCAAAGATCAAAGCTCTCGTCAAGAAGCCACCGAGCAGCTTCACTGCTCGGTCCATCCATGGCTGGTAGTTTACTACCCACCGACGCCAAGGATCGAAGCCCTCGTCAAGAGGCCACCGAGCAGCTTCACTGCTCGGTCCATCCATGGCTGGTAGTTTACTACCCACCGATGCCAAGGATCGAAGACCTCGTCAAGAGGACTCCGAGCAGCTTCACTGCTCGGTCCATCCATGGCTGGTAGTTTACTACCCACCGACGCCAAGGATCGAAGCCCTCGTCAAGAGGCCACCGAGCAGCCTCCCTGCTCGGTCCATCCTTAGTGGGTAACTTCTTACCCATCTACGCTAAGGATCAAATCCCTCGTCAAGAGGCCACCGAGCAGCTTCCCTGCTCGGTCCATCCTTAGTGGGTAACTTCTTACCCATCTACGTTAAGGATCAAAGCTCTCATCAACAGGCCACCGAGCAGCTTTACTGCTCAGTCTATCCATGGCTGGTAGTTTACTACCCACCGACGCCAAGGATCCAAGCCCTCGTCAAGCGGCTGTCGGGCAGCTTCCCTGCTCGGTCCATCCTTAGTGGATAACTTCTTACCCATCTGTACTAAGGATCAGAAGCCCTCCATCTCGGCAAGCACCAGCCAATCCGAGCTAGGTTCTCGTATGGCTCATTCTAAGGTGCCAACCGACATACCCTCAGCGACCGATCGCCACATCGAATTCAGTGCCGTAAGGATGCCGACCTTACACCGGCCCGTTCCCGCCAAAAATTTCTGCGCAGAAGAGTCCAAGGTATCAAATGGCAGCGATACGCTTAAGGAAATGCGAACCAGTATCTTCCGGCCTGTATTTTGATAAACTTCGGAAGGAGGAACTATTAAATTCTTATGGTATTGGAAGCATCTCGAAAAACCCTTCGATTTGATATATTATAGGCTTCATAATTCATCCGGGATCAAAAATTATGAACAAATATGCTATGCACTGTTCCCTGATTAAAAATCAGGAATTACCTCAATGAGGTGTCACGTGTGTCCAATGGTTACGTGTTGACACGTGATAGTTAAAACAGAAATAAAAAACAAACGGCTGAAGAAGGACCCAATTGGGAGTCACATGCTCACACGTGACCAATGGTCACGTGTTGACACGTGATAGTTAAAACAGAAATAAAAACAAATGGCTAAAGGAAATACCTCAATGAGGTATCACGTGCTCACACGTGACCAATGGTCACGTGTTGACAAGTGATGGTTAAAAATGAAGCGTAAATAAATGCTGAGAAAAGGACTCAATTGGGGATCACGTGTCAGCACGTGACTGGCTCCGAAAGCTTCATAGTTAATAGAATTAAAATTCTAAAAGCTTCTAAATCTTTCCAAATGGAAAAGGATTATGGGGACCGTTGGATTAAAGATCCAAGGGTGATTAAAAATCACCAATTTATGGAAAGATTTTAGACAAGGAAAAATTTCCCTGAAAATCTCATCAGAAATAACAAACAGAATATCTTTGGATTTAAAATCCAACGGTGAATAAAAATTCACTGAATGATCTAAAGGATCATATTAATCATGAAATCAATTAAAATCTTTCAATGAAAGATTCATTGAACAAATTGATTCTTTTCTTTCTCCTATAAATAAGAGCCAAGAAGAGAAAAGAGGGATGTACCTTGGAGAGAGAAGAACAGAGAGAGGAGAATTTAATTCTCAAGAGAGAAGAAAAGAAAGGAGAATTTAATTCTCAACAAAGAAAAACCCTAGGTGAGAAAAGAAAGGGGATCAAAACTTCAAACAGAGAATTTAATTCTCAAAATCTAAGAGTTTGACTCTTCTACAAAAGAACTTAGTTCTTCCTCTTGTTGAGGGTCTGCACAGAGCACATCTCCCCATAAGATGAGAATTTAATTCTCATCGAGTTGAGATCCTGCCATGCAGATCTAAAACTTAGAGGGAGAATTGAGTTTAGAGAATTTAATTCTCCCAAAACAAAATTAGGGTTTAACCCTACATGAGAATTTAATTCTCCCAAACTCATAAGAATTTAATTCGTTCAAGATGGACAGAATTAGGGTTTCACCCTATATAAGAATTTAATTCTTTTACATATATGGGAATTTAATTCCTCTAAAAAGAAATTGGGGTTTAACCCTACTTAAGAATTTAATTCTTGCACAATAGGAATTTAATTCCTCCAAAATCATAATCAGGGTTTAACCCTACAAAGAATTCAATTCTTAAAAATAAAGAGACTTAAGAGATCTCTGTGCATAAAAAGAACTAAGGTCACGTGTCCCCACGTGACCCTTGAAAAGATCCCCAAAAATGAGAAGGAAAAAGTTCTGAGGCAACGCCTCACGTGCTCCCACGTGACCTCCAAAAACAGAGGGAATAAAAGCAAGGGAAATCTAAGTTTTGGGCGCTCTCACGTGTTATCACGTGACCCCTCGGCAAATACTTTAACAATTAGCGCACAGATCCCCATCACGTGTCAACACGTGATGCTCAAAATAAAAATAATAAAAAAGTGTTCAACACTTAATTGCAGAACGAGGTAAAGGAGATCTGGCCTCACCTTTGGGTGCCCTCACGTGTCCACACGTGACCCTTCTTTCTTTAGTGTTTAACACTAATTTGGGGATTATATTTTCAGTGTTTAACACTGATTGTTTTCTAGTGTTTAACACTAAATTGAAGATTATATTTCCAGTGTTTAACACTGATTTCCTTTTAGTGTTTAACACTAATTTGAGAGTTCTACCTCCAGTGTTTAACACTGTTGTTCTCTAGTGTTTAACACTACTTTTAGCCAAATTGGCTAATTTTCCAGAGGAAAAAGTCCCTCCTCCAAATGAATCTCAAAATTGAGGAAATCAAAGACAAAATGTTGTCTGAGCCTCCAAACCTCTGTTTAGCACTGCAGAATGATGAGGGGCTGAACCCAGACAAATGTCTAATGGCCCAAAGGGCTAATATTTCAAACATAATTGGACTTAGCCCAAACTGGCCATAAATTCTCAAATCATCTTGAACTGAGCGCATCTGCTCTTCCAACCAACTTTGATTCAAGGGTACATCTCTGAACTCCTCTGACATCTGTCGTTGTAATCCTTCAACGTCGTCAGAGAGGAGATGGGTCCCGACGGCCATACATTCAATGGACCACTATGTCCTTAAACTGGAACAATAGAGCCCCTAAATGCTCTTTTGTCGGATCTAAATGATCCCGTTAAGCTGATCTTGGTCTCAAATTAGACTGACGTATCTTTAACAAACGTTTAAGTTGATCTTAGCCTCAAATATGGCTAACATATTCTTAAACCAAAACCCCAAACCCAAATCTAAGAAAATACGGATTTGGACTAATCCACGTCCTACGGGCGACAACGTAAATTAGTCTCCGTATACAATCCACGGGCAACCACGAACAAAACAAACACCCACGCACGAAGTGAAATTCTGAAGAAGGAGAAAGTTGTTACCGTGATGCGGTAGCGTAATTAACTGCAGGAGCTTGCGCCTGCAGGGAAGAGCGTCCCCACAATCAAAAACCCCTCAAGCGAGGGGGAATCTGACGAAGTCTACTACATCGGCCGCATCCATCTAAACCTCCGATATACGGTGCCATAAATCAACTTGGCATCTTCGGAGAGGTGGACGGATAAAACCAAATAGCATCTGCCCCGAATCTCAGGCAAGACGTCCATGTCTTGGCCGCCGTTCGGAGGGGAACAGATTCCGGCATGCCCGGTGGGACCTCTTCCTCTTTCCACTCCACACTTCATGTGTCGTGTTCGCGAACGAATCGCGGTTTGCTGTGGTTGCCTGTGGATTCGAGGTACTAAGATTTGGTGTCTCGCTCCGTGCAGAAAAAAGAAGATCAATGGCTTCAAAGTACACTACCTGCAACTGCAACTCTCGCTCCGCCCCCGCCGGAGGAGTGACTTACGGGCCCCAAGTGGCCTCTCTTTTCAAGATGCCAGTGGAGCAGGTAACTCAAGCCACCTCGGGACCATGATCCCACCAACAAGCTTCAGCGCTCCTGTACCATCGCAAGAAGCTCCGAAGATGTCGGTCTTTGATCGGCTTACAACTACTGCGGCCCCTCTCAACGGGTCGCCCAAGTCCAATGCCTCAGTTTTTAACAGACTGGGCCAGAGCTCCAGCGGGCCCATAAAGAAGCCTGCAATACCAGAAGGCGTTATCCCAAAACGGATAGCCATTCCTACTCCTGAAGTCCCTAAGGCGGCTTCTCCTGCTAATGGGTCGGTCTTCACAAGACTGACCGTTTTAGCTCCTACTCCATGTGAAGTCATGAAGACTGTTTCCCCTGTTCGAAAGTCGGCCTTCGCAAGACTGATTATCCCCTCTCAACGGACGTCAGTCTTCGATAGGCTAGAACCAATAACAGTCTCTCTTCAAAGCAGGGGGCATGAAGAAGCTTATCCAACAACGGAGGTGATCTCATCCGTACGACATTCTCGACGTCACCACTGGCGCTGAGTGAGGAAAGTTGGGGGCAATTCCCCTTCTGGACTGACTCCGCCGGCTCCAGCGATGGAAGTTGACGCTACTGTTCCAACCGGGAACAGTTTTGAACTACTTAACAAGGTGCGCAGGAATTCGCCAACTGTTGTGCTGAAAAGATCTCCTCCACCTATGGAGAAATCCCCAAAGGTGAAGCTGGAGCAGCCCCCTCAACGGCTATCCTCTAAAATTTACAAGGTCTGGCGATAGGTCCAGGAGTCGGTGATCGATCAAGACTATCCACACCGGCAGAAGAAGCTGAAGGCCCGACGGAAGAAAACCGTCCTGTTAAGCCCACTACAACGGCCCCCTCAACTTCGACCGCCCACAAAAGAAGGAGGTCGGAGAAGATCCCTGCAAATCGCAAAGACACTGAATCTAAACGCCCCAAGTCTGGGGGCATGGTGGTGCACACTGTCTATATGGCATCCGGGAAAGAGGATAGCCGCGCTTCGACAGGTCACCGACCGCTCACCCGATTCGTGACAAAAGCCCAGGAGCAACAACAGAAGCTTCAGGAAATGATGACTGCAATGGCCGCACTTACCGGGCCAAAAGAAAGCTCGGAGGCATCCTCGGATCAACGCCGGGAGCAAGAAACTGACGCTGACTTCCTACGCAGAGTCCTCGAAAAGAAGGACAGAGAACCAGCAAAACAAGCAGCTAATATAAAACAAATGGTGCTTCTTTTCCAAGATATGGTAGGAATGATGTTACAGCAGGATCCTCCAGCCGAAGACCCTCCGACCATTACTGAAGACGATAGAGGGGAGACATCCAATCCCCCTCCGGCTCTTTCAGCAGCCAAGGAGGAAACCATTTCTAAGGCCGCACTGGATGACTATATAGCTCAGCAAATACGAGCTCATCAGGCGAGTGAAGCGGCTGGGCAAATTGTTAGAACTGGACGACCCTATCCGGGCTGGTACGACCAAATCAGTTACCCGCCGGGATATACGATCCCTAGATTCTATGTGTACAAGGGGACAGGGAATCCACACCAGCATGTCGCTTAATTCAGGGCCTTATGCGGCAACACTGGAGGCGACGACAAACTGCTGTTTCGCCAATTCGTCGGCAGCTTAGCAGAAACAGCCTTTGAATGGTATTCGTAGCTACCTAACAACTCTGTCAAAACATTTGCGGAGATGGAGCTACTGTTTACACAAAGATTCGCAAGTGCTAGCGGACGCACCCCGATCACGGCATTGATCAACGCCAGGGTAAGGCCAGGCGAAACTTGGGTCCAGTATGCGATACGGTGGCGTAATCTATGGTCAAAGTACGAGCAGCGCATTAAAGAAACTCCTGCCGTGGGCATGTTCGTAGGTACTCTCGACCCTCAAGAGACCATATCCCAATTCATGATGTTCTTCAAGCCGACCACTTTTCAGGCCTTGATTGACAAACTGGCCCAAATGGACCAGATGGGTCATAGACCATCTCCTTCAAAGACAGAGCCTTGGAATGAAAAGGGCAAAGGGAAAGCAACCTTCGTTGTCAATACACAACAACGGCCGAGCAACTTAAAACCGGTTGTTTGCCAAAACAATATGCGTCCACGCCCATCCCTTGAGGAAAGACTGGGACGTCCTTACTCGTTTCCCCAGGATAAAACGAGGAAACTGTTTGAGCTGGCAGTGCGCAACGGATTCATCAATCTGCCGAGTCCGAAATGTCCGGTACAGCCAGGTGATATCAACGATCCTAATTACTGCCCCTACCATCGAGCAGTAAGTCATCCGATCGAAGATTGCTTCGTCTTCAAAAACTGGGTTGAAGACCAATACCAACAAGGCAAACTCGCGCTGTCCGAAAACTGGAAGGTGAGCCCGCCACAACCACATGCTCCGAAAAAGATGGACACGCCGGGGGCATCATACTCATTCATAGGGAAAGCCCCATAGACCGAAAAGTCAGTAAACTAGATATTCGCCTCAAATACGGCGACGGCGGACCGAAACGTCCTTAAACTAACGACGAACCACTACGTCCTAAAACTAGCCGACGACCGAAACGTCTTTAAACTACTACCGCAGCATTCTCAGGCTGACGAGATAAAAAAAAATAATATAAAAACGGTATGTTCATAAGCAAAATGGGCAAGGATGAAAACCCGAAAGGGCTCCGTGAGTAAAAACAGCAGGGCTACCGACGAGTGTTCGTGAAAACCCGAAAGGGCGCGACCTCGTTAGAAAAAAAAAGAATAAAAATAAATAAATAAAAAAGAGCGGTATGTCCATAAGCAAAATGGGCACGGATGAAAACCCGAAAGGGCTCCGTGAGTAAAAACAGCAGGCCTACCGGCGAGTGTTCGTGAAAACCCGAAAGGGCACGACCTCGTTAGAAAAAAGAATAAAGAAAAATAATAATAATAAAATAATTATAAAAAGAACGGTATGTCCATAAGCAAAGTGGGCACGGATGAAAACCCGAAAGGGCTCCGTGAGTAAAAACAGCAGGGCTACCGACGAGTGTTTGTGAAAACCCGAAAGGGCGCAATCTCGTTAAAAGACACTTACAGGGTCCTCTCGACCTTGTAAGGAGAAACCACCCGCGTGAGATTCTTACGGCTCACAAGGGAGCAATATACTTAGAAATTCTCACGATTCCTAAGGAGAAATTACACTTGCGAGATCCTCATGATTCGTAAGGAGAACTCTCTTATGGGACCCTCACGGCTCATAAGATTTGAAAGTCTTAAGTTACAGAGACCTGAACCTGTTCTTAAGCAACCCCCACAACCTCCGATATTGCCCTACAAATGGCTCAATGCTGACCTTTGTATACAATCCACGAGCATGAATAAACATTTCCCTAACAAAGTCCCACCAGCGACTAGGGATATACTAACATGGTGAACGACCCTTATAAGTCCTCTCGACTTATAAGGAGAAAACACTCTTCTAAGATCCTTACGACTTATAAGAGAACACACACTTAGGAATCCTCATAATTCCTAAAGAGAAAACGCACCTACGAGATCCTCACGACTTGTAGGGAGAAATACCTTTGTGAGACCCTTACGGCTCATGAAGTCAAAAGCCTTAGTCGACAGGATCCTAACCCTGTTTACTAAGCCACCTTTGTTCAACATCGACAGAGGCAAATGATGATTCGCTCCTGGCAATATCCCGGTTGTAGCGATACTGATGCCTAAACCGGTATCAAATTCCAAGCCCTTTCATGGCAAATGATGATTCGCTCCTGGCAATATTCCAGTTGTAGCGATACTGATGCTGAGATTGGCACCAGATTCCAAGTTCCACAATCGCGATAAAAAAAAACAGCGAGCCATGTATGCATGCAAAATAGCCGAAATGATGGGGCAACTCGCAATAAAAAGCAGCGAATGAAAATAAAATAAATGGCCGAAATGATTGGGCACCGCGAAAAATAGCCGAAATGATTGGGCAATCACGACCTTCGCGATATAAAGCTGAAATGATAGAGTATCGCGGAAATAAAAAAATGATAAAAAAATGAAACCTTTTGCCCTACAGGTGAGATCACGCCGACCCCTGTATACAATCCAGGGGCATAAACAAAGAGGGAACCATACCTTCCCAACAAGCTCCACCAGAAAGCGAAGCGAAATCTCGACGGTTCATAGACAACCTGGAGACAAGCTCGACATTTGTCGCAATATTGCAGACACAATGCCAACAAACGAAGCGAAGGAAGATCCCTAGCTTCAGGGTCTCGACGTCGATGTCGACAACTTAGAGATCACCAACGGCGTTCCTTCGCAGACCACCTGGATATGAATATAACGCCGATAAAAGACCTCATGATCGAAACAAAGGGGAGTGACGGCAAAATCCCAGCTCCACCTCAACATTCGTCTCGATATAGCAGACGAGATGTCAATGACGGCGTTCCTTCGCAGTCCAGTAGGATATGGATATAATGCCGACAAAAGACCTCACGGTCGAAACAAAACGAAGCGACGGCAAAATCCCAGCTTCACCTCAACATTCGTCTCGATACAGCAGACGAGATGTCAACAACGGCGTTCCTTCGCAGTCCAGCAGGATATGAATATAACGCCGACAAAAGACCTCGTGGTCGAAATAAAGCGGAGTGACGGCAAAATCCCAGCTCCACCTCAACATTCGTCTCGATACAGCAGACGAGATGTCAACAACGGCGTTCCTTCGCAGTCCAGCAGGATATGGATATAACGCCGATAAAAGACCTCGTGGTCAAAATAAAGCGGAGTGACGGCAAAATCCCAGCTCCACTTAAGTATTCGTCTCGATACAGCAGACGAGATGTCAACAACGGCGTTCCTTCGCAGTCCAGCAGGATATTGATATAACGCCGACGAAAGACCTCATGGTCGAAATAAAGCGAAGTGACGGCAAAATCCCAGCTCCACCTCAGCATTCGTCTCGATACAGCAGACGAGATGTCAACAACGGCGTTCCTTCGCAGTCCAGCAGAATGCAGATGCAACATCAACAACCCAAGGTTAAAACAATGGAGCCACAACAAAGTCCCTAGTTCCAGGTCCTAATAGTTCACAGGCAACCTAGGAATCACCTTGACGTTCGTCTCGATACAGTAGACGTGATGTCACCACGGCGTTCTTCCCCCAGCAGGATTCGAACGCGCCAAAGCAAACGAAGTAAAGGCCAAATTCCTAACTTCAGGGTCTTAACGGCAAGTCATATAAAGCCTGAAAGACAATCGGAGATCATCTCGCCCCAGTGCAGAGTGGTCACCACCTCGACGTTCGTCTCGACACAGCAGACGCAACATCACCAAAAGGAGCCACGGCAAAATCCCTAGTTCCAAATCTCGACGGTTCACCAGCAACCTAGAGACAGCCGCGACATTCGTCTCAATACAATAGACGCAATGCCAGCAAACGAAGTGAAGGCCAAATTCCTAGCTTCAGGGTCTTGACGGCAACTCATATAAAACCGGAAAGACCATCGGAGATCATCTCACACCAGCATGGAGTGATCACCACCTCGACGTTCGTCTCGACACAGCAGATGAGATGTCACCCCAGCGTTCTTCCTCCAACAGGATTCAGACGCGACAATCAAACAGCGGAACCACGGCAAAGTCCCTAGTTCCAAACCTCGATGGTTCACCAACAACCTAGAGACAACTGCGACATTCGTCTCGATATAGAGGACGCAACGCCAGCAAACGAAGCAAAACCCAAATCCCTAGTTTCAGGGTCTTAACGGCAAGTCATATAAAGCCTGAAAAACAATCGGAGATCATCTAGCACCAGTGCGGAGTGGTCACCACCTCGACGTTCGTCTCGATACAGCAGACGAGATGTCACCCCAGCGTTCTTCCTCCAACAGGATTCAGACGCGACAATCAAACAAAGGAGCCACGGCAAAATCCCTAGTTCCAAACCTCGACGGTTCACCAGCAACCTAGAGGCAACCACGACATTTGTCTCAATACAGCAGACGCAATGCAAGCAAACGAAGAAAAGGCCAAATTCCTAGCTTCAAGGTCTTAACGGCAAGTCATATAAAGCCTGAAAGACAATCGGAGATTATCTCGTACCAGTGCGGAGTGGTCACCACCTCGACGTTCATCTCGACACAGCAGACTCAACATCACCAAAAGGAGTCACAGCAAAATCCCTCGTTCCAAACCTCGACGGTTCACCAGCAACCTAGAGACAACCGTGACATTCATCTCGATACAGCAGACGCGATGCCAGCAAACGAAGCAAAGGCCAAATTCCTAGCTTCAGGGTCTTAACTGCAAGTCATATAAAGCCTGAAAGACTATCGGAGATCATTCCACACCAGCGCGGAGTGGTTATGACTCATCGGGGCTCTCCAAAATGAGCCAAACCTCAAGTAAAAAGCGGCATGGCAAAATTCCTAACGCTTGCTCTTCCGACGGTCAAACTGCTTAGGAGGATTTCTTGAAGACGTCTTGTCCAGCCCCAGAAGGGATCGGAGACACGACAATCGCAAGGCTACTCGAACAGCAAAACTGCCTATCTAGGAATACATCAGCCGATGCGTCGGTACCACGGACAAAACCCTAAGTACCACAGACCCTAACGGACCTCTGTCGTAAAGAGCAAAGGTTAACTGTGACGTTAGGATATTCTTGCGAGAAATGTTCGATTCGTCTCGACTCGTGAGGAAATTAGTGTCTTTGCGAGAAATGCTCGATTCGTCTCGACTCGTAAGGAAAAGCCTTAGGCAGCGGGGATTAAAAAACCTGTTTCCTAAGCACTGGGACCCTGGAAGTCGATCCAAAACGGTCTCTTGCATACTATCCACGGGTCACACTCTCCAAAGTCGAATCTCGACAAAGAGGGAAACAACCGCTTACGGGTCCTCTCGACTCGTAAGAGGAAAAATTCTCTTATAAGATCCTTACAACTTATAAGAGAAAACACACTTAGGAGTCCTCACGACCCCTTAGGAGAAAATACACCTACGAGATCCTCTCGATCCGTAGGGAGAAAAGTCTTTGTGAGACCCTCACGGCACATAAAGTTGAAAAGTCTTAGGCTACAAGGACCCTAAACTTGTCTCCTAAGCCCTTAATTCCATGGCTACTCATAACTTTGCACTACTTCACCCACGTATATACTTACATGGGCAAAGTAGTGGGGGGCATTTGTTCCCGCCAAAAATATCTGCGCAGAAGAGTCCAAGGTATCAAATGGCAGCGATACGCTTAAGGAAATGCGAACCAGTATCTTCAAGCCTGTATTTTGATAAACTCCCAAAGGAGGAACTATTAAATTCTGATGGTATTAGAAGTATCTCGAAAAACCCTTCGATTTCATATATTATGGGCATCATAATTCATCCGGGATCAAAAGTTATGAACAAATATGCTATGCACTTCCCTGATTAAAAATCAGGAATTACCTCAATGAGGTGTCACGTGCTCACACGTGACCAATGATCACGTGTTGACACATGATAATTAAAACAGAAATAAAAAACAAACGTCTGAAGAAGGACCCAATTGGGGGTCACGTGCTCACACGTGACCAATGGTCACGTGTTGACACATGATAGTTAAAACAGAAATAAAAACAAATGGCTAAAAGAAATACCTCAATGAGGTATCACGTGCTCACATGTGACCAATGGTCACGTGTTGAAACGTGATGGTTAAAACTGAAGCGTAAATAAACGCTGAGAAAAGGACTCAATTGGGGGTCACGTGCTCACACATGACCAAGGGTCACGTATTAGCACGTGACTGGCTCCGAAAGCCTCATAGTTAATAGAATTAAAATTCTAAAAGCTTCTAAATCTTTCCAAATGGAAAAGAATTATGGAGACTGTTGGATTAAAGATCTAAGGGTGATTAAAAATCACCAATTTATGGAAAGATTTTAGACAAGGAAAGATTTCCCTGAAAATCTCACCAGAAATAACAAACAGAATATCTTTGGATTTAAAATCCAACGGTGAATAAAAATTCACTGAATGATCTAAAGGATCATATTAATCATGAAATCAATTAAAAATTTTTAATGAAAGATTCATTGAACAAATTGATTCTTTTCTTTCTCCTATAAATAGGAGCCAAGAAGAGAAAAGAGGGATGTACCTTGGAGAGAGGAGAATTTAATTCTCAAGAGAGAAGAAAAGAAAGGAGAATTTAATTCTCAACAAAGAAAAACCCTAGGTGAGAAAAGAAAGGAGATCAAAACTTCAAACAGAGAATTTAATTCTTAAAATCTAAGAGTTTAACTCTTCTACAAAAGAACTTAGTTCTTCCGTTTGTTGAGGGTCTGCACAGAGCACATCTCCCCATAAGATAAGAATTTAATTCTCATCGGGTTGAGATCCTGCCATGCAGATCCAAAACTTAGAGGGAGAATTGAGTTTAGAGAATTTAATTCTCCCAAAACAAAATTAGGGTTTAACCCTACATGAGAATTTAATTCTCCCAAACTCACAGGAATTTAATTCCTTCAAGATGGACAGAATTAGGGTTTCACCCTATATAAGAATTTAATTCTTTTACATATATGGGAATTTAATTCCTCTAAAAAGAAATTGGGGTTTAACCCTACTTAAGAATTTAATTCTTGCACAATAGGAATTTAATTCCTCCAAAATCATAATCAGGGTTTAACCCTATAAAGAATTCAATTCTTAAAAATAAATAGACTTAAGAGATCTCTGTGCATGAAAAGAACTAAGGTCACGTGTCCCCATGTGACCCTTGAAAAGATCCCCAAAAATGAGAAGGAAAAAGTTCTGAGGCAACGCCTCACGTGCTCCCACGTGACCTCCAAAAACAGAGGGAATAAAAGCAAGGGAAATCTAAGCTTTGGGCGCTCTCACGTGTTATCACGTGACCCCTCAGCAAATGCTTTAACAATTAGCGCACAGATCCCCATCACGTGTCAACACGTGATGCTCAAAATAAAAATAATAAAAAAGTGTTCAACACTTAATTGCAGAACGAGGTAAAGGAGATCTGGCCTCACCTTTGGGTGCCCTCACGTGTCCACACGTGACCCTTCTTTCTTTAGTGTTTAACACTAATTTGGGGATTATATTTTCAGTGTTTAACACTGATTGTTTTCTAGTGTTTAACACTAAATTGAAGATTATACCTCCAGTGTTTAACACTGATTGCCTTTTAGTGTTTAACACTAATTTGAGAGTTCTACCTCCAGTATTTAACACTGTTGTTCTTTAGTGTTTAACACTACTTTTAGCCAAATTGGCTAATTTTCCAGAGGAAAAAGTCCCTCCTCCAAATGAATCTCAAAATTGAGGAAATCAAAGACAAAATGTCATCAGAGACTCCAAACCTCTGTTTAGCACTGCTGAATGATGAGGGGCTGAACCAGACATATATCTAATGGCCCAAAGGGCCAATATTTCAAACATAATTGGACTTAGCCCAAACTGGCCATAAGTCCTCAAATCATCTTGAACTGAGCGCATCTGCTCTTCCAACCAATTTTGGTTCAAGGATACATCTCTGAACTCCTCTGACATCTGTCATTGTAATCCTTCAACGTTGTCAGAGAGGTGATGGGTCCCGACGGTCATACATTCAATGGACCACTATGTCCCTAAACTGGAACAATAGAGCCCCAAATGCTCTTTTGTCAGATCTAAATGATCCCGTTAAGCTGATCTTGGTCTCAAATTAGACTGACGTATCCTTAACAAACGTTTAAGTTGATCTTAGCCTCGAATATGACTAACGTATTCTTAAACCAAAACCCCAAACCCAAATCTAAGAAAATACGGATTTGGACTAATCCACGTCCTACGGGCGACAACGTAAATTAGTCTCCATATACAATCCACGGGCAACCACGAACAAAACAAACACCCACGACACGAAGTGAAATTCTGGAGAAGGAGAAAGTTGTTACCGCGATGCGGTAGCATAAATAACTGCAGGGGCTTGCGCCTGCAGGGAAAAGCGTCCCCACAATCAAAAACCTCTCAAGCGAGGGGGAATCTGACGAAGTCTGCTATATCGGCCGCATCCGTCTAAACCTCCGATACACGGTACCATAAATCAACTTGGTATCTTCGGAGAGGTGGACGGATAAAACCAAATAGCATCTACCCCGAATCTCAGGCAAGACATCCATGTCTTGGCCGCCGTTCGGAGGGGAACACGGCCTTTGTACACGTGAAAAATAATTGGGTTTAACTCGACGCGCGATCGCCAACTAAAGGATTGATCGCTAACCTAGCGCTCATCGGGCGAGCAAAATGAAGACATTATCGCGAAATGGAAAGATTGGCACAAAATTTTCTGTAAAAGGGCTTTATCCACAAATCAGGAGTCTTTACAAAGGTAATGTGGGCTCCTCAGCCTTACAAAATCGCCCGAAGGCTTACAAAATTCCGAGGCGAAAACAAAAAAATATAAAAAAGAAGGCAGGGAGATTCAGGCCTCGGGGCCGGGAAGGACCTCGACGTGCTCCACGGCAGCGTCGGGAGCCGGGGTGGCAGCTTGAGGGTCGGTGCTCGTAGCAGGAGCTTCGGCACTAGGAGCCGGGGTTATCTCCTCATCCCCAACACCCCCACTGGGGGCCTTCCCCTAGGCGGCGCTTCCAGAGGCATCCCCCTGCGTCTCACCCTCGAGGGGGTACTCGAGCCAGAGGGCGGCGTCGGGAAATTCTGGCATCAACGCCTCGACGGCATCGAGGTCATCGTGCCAGACGAGGGTCGAAGCGTCAGCGAGGTCAGCGTAGAATTTATCCGACGTCTTGTATCTCTCCACCGCCTTCGCAGCCCGGAGGTCGGTGCGCCTTATCCCTTGCTTCATCGCCTCGTTCTCTCTTTTTAGGGTGTCCCGCGTCTTCTTTAGAGTGGCGGCGAGCACCCTGGCATCCCCCAACTTGGCCTCAACGGCCTTGTTGGACTCCATCAAAGCTCGGATGGTCTCCCGGCAGTTGGCATTCACCCCCTCCTCGGCAGACACCCGGTCTTCGAGGGCGACGATCCTCTCCCTCGCCTGGCACAGCTCCCGGCTCAGGTTCTCCTCCCGCGAGAAAGGCTCGCCCATTATCTGCAGCGCCTGGGCGATTTCCTCGTACTCCATGTTAGCAACGAGGGCACGGTGCTGGAGGACCTGAGGAAAACGAAAGGAGGGGTTAAAAAAAGGGGTATCCGATCCTGCAAACAAAAAGGCTTAACGAAAACCCGAACGGGAGGCGGACACTAACCTACACGACCTCCTGATCTATGGCCGCGATTTGGGTCTTGAGGGTCCCCCAGGGGATTCTGCCCCCAGCCGACCGCTCCATCTCGGAAAGCAAGCTATCGGCGACAGAAAGCCCTGAGGGCACCTCGTAGAGAAGATCCCCCTCCTGCACGAAGATCGGGGAAGACGGGGCTCGGGACACCGTCCTCTTGCACCGCTTGAGGGGGGCCACGGGAGGGTCGGCCTCATCCGCTACCTCCACAACCCGGGGTTCCTGCTCCCGAGCGTGTTTGCGGCTCTTCCCGTGACTGGTCTCCGGAGCCCGGGGCGTAGTGGAACGCCTAACCGAAGCGGCCGCCGGCGCGGCTGGGCTCGAAGCGGGGCGTGTCGAGCCGGTGCCTCCGGCCTTCTTTCCCTTCTTCTCAGCCATCGCAGCCAGAAATTTGGAGCGGTCCATCGGTTCTGCAAAGAAGAAAAATACGCAAAGGGAGTTAGCGATGCTAGAAAAAATAGAAGAAGAGTATGAGAGTCTAAAAAAGGTCGCCTAGGCTTCTAACTTACCCACGAACTGAGCGGGGCTAAGCCCAGCCCAACTGAGGTCCTGCTCGGACAGCAATACATCGGCCCGTTGGACAGGCTCCCACGCCAACACTGCCATCGTTTCGAAATTGGACGACCCGCCTCACCCGCGAGCAGTAGGCCATGTGCCACTGAACAGGCACAGGCCAATTTTCACCCTCGGGCGGCCCGACAAATAAGAATTTCTCCTTCCATTCATGGATGGAGGAAGGAACTGCTACGACCCCTGACCCGGCCGTCCCTCCCCTGTGTTTTCTAAAGGAAATTTATACCCAGCTCAGCTCGTTCTTATGGGTGCAGGGGTGATTTTTATAACAGAGGGGGGAAAGGAAAAGGGTCGGGCTGAAGGGGATTTCTTGTAGTCTCAACCGATCCAGGAACCCGAGGAGAATCCTCCATGAGTTCGGATCTAGCTGGCCCCGCACCTGGTCTGCCCTCTCTCCTTCCCCGGCCAAGCGAAGCGAGTAGCCAGGGAGAATTTGGAAACGAGCCCGGATTGTGGTGAGCTCGTCCACATTCCTCAGGAGAGAAGGCGCGTCACGAGCACTCTTGATGCGCGCTTGGGGAACCGTCCCCGTCGCGCGGCCCTGGGAAGCAGGTCTAACCCTAATTCCCTGGGGGGATTCCGACTCGGACGAGGAAGAGGAAGAAGCGGCAAAAGACTCCCTAGACTTTACCTCAACTATCTCAACAGACTCCTCAGAAGAAGACATCTAACCTGAGCAAAGGAAGGAGTCCTTCGAGGAAAAGGAGCGAGAAATCTGACCTAAAGGGAAAAGCGCCGAGCTAACACACGCAGCGATGAGAAAATTATAGCGAAGTGTGGACCCTGGGGGATCCCATCTCTATTTATAGCATTCGGCAAGTGCATCCAACGGCGCTGATCGATTCTTGCCAAAACAGACGCTTCGTGTTCGACGGCCATCAACTTTCCACGTGTGTCAAGAGCATTGGACGTGTCCCTTCAAGCGCCAAGGACACCAGCGGCCCGTCATGTCAGCCAACCAGCGCCGAACGTGTGGCCCGGCGCCTCAATGAATGTACGATCGAGTCGGCGCTTCCCCTTTAATGGATGATCTCTTCTCTGATCCGCTGACGTCATCAAAAATTACGACTAACAGCCCGGGAATCCGCGCCAACGATGTCTTCAACTAGGAAGTTAGCCCGGGTGACCGATCAGACCACTCTCGACCCGACCCTTAAATAGGTCGAGACGAGAGTGGGGGGCTAATGATGATGCTCAGCACTGAGAACTCACCAGATCATGACACGTGGCAGATGACGTGTCCCAAGGGTCCTTCGAGCCGAGAATGCTCTCGACCTTCGATGACTTCCCCCGAACACTCCTGTGCTCGTCCCACAAATAACCATTGGCTCAACTCCGAGCCCTCTTGCACGCTGGGCCTCCTCAGCCCTCCCAGCTCGCCTCCGAGCTATCACAGAACTAAGCTAGCTTGGCCTCCCACTCGCCTCCGAGCCTCTCGCGGAGCTTAGCTTCCTCGGCCTCAACGACCGACCCAGAGCGCAGATCATAAGCGTCCCAGACATGGCTCCGCGAATCTCGCCATATGCGAGATATCCGCTGCCCCACGATCCCGCGTCCCACGCCATCGCGTTCCCACCGTTAACGGGCGTATCTCGCCATTAATGGAGGATCCCGTCATTCGCGCAGGCGTGGCTCCAAGGGCGTAACAGCCGGCGTAAATTTCGCGGCCGGCAGTCCATGGCTGCCATTATATAAACCCCCTCTCAGACGATTCAGGTAAGGCAATTATTATCCAATAGGCCGCTACTCTGCCCAAATAGCTCAACTAACTTGATCGTCGGAGGGTCCACGGTGGTACAACCACACCGGGACTTCCTTGCAGATAGCTCGGCTTCATTCCAAACCCAGCCCACTGAGATTCACACGCTTCAGGAGGTAACCCTCAAATCCAATCTCAGTAATTCATCAACGTTCGCGACAGAGCAACGGAAGACAACATCTGAAGGAGATCCAGACCTCCATCAGAACTCAAAACAGCCACTATGTGATCGATGATATATTTCTAGGGTAAGAGAAGAAAAAGGGAAAGATAGATGAAGAAAAGTAATTTTTTAGATACTTTTTTTTTCAAATAAAGTTAACGTGGTCAATGAGTCAGATGGGTCATTAGCATAATTGTCTTTTTTCACATCCATCGGTAACATCGTGAGTCATTTAACTGCTAAGTAGAAATTTTGGGTATTTATTTGACGGATTTTAAACTTGAGGTATTTGTTTGTTAAAACAGACAAATTTTAGATGTTTTTGAGCCATTAGCCAAATAAAAAGATAGATATCCAATCATAAAGTCAGGTTTTTCCCAATCATGTCAAGCAGTCAAAAAAGTTGGGCCCACTTCTTTTCGGAGTCTTTTACGATCTTTGTTGTAATAGCATTCGAGTTAACATTCTACAAAGATGATGTTTTAGGAGTCTTGACAATCAAGAGTTCTCTCGCTCTTTCTTGCATTTCCAACTACATGTCCTTCATCCAAGATTCCTCTTTTCCAGATTAGACTCGTATTCTCTATCAGACTTTTGTTTTGTCAAATCACACTCTATATACGGGTAAATATTTATTCCTCTAATAATAAGCTAATATAGTTTTAAACAAATACATTTTTATTGGATACACATATTTAGCATCAATAGTATTAATCCATCCAACAGATTCCCTAATCCAGTTTTCATATTGGGTTCAGAAGCAAAGTGCGTGAATTGAAAATTAAATGAAAATTTTGATCAACTAAACTTGGAAAGCTTACCAATAATACCATCTTGATTCATCTTTAGCATTGATACAACTGGTAATTAATTTTCCAATTCTTGCACAAAATTTTCCATTTAATTATGTATAGTGACATGTGAAGCCATTAATAATTAGCTTTAAGTTTCTACTTACAACCATAATCTTCTAGAGCCCAGACATGTTACATCAAATCCATGCACCTGAAAATCACATGCATGAGTCTTTCATACAATTTAATCTCACTACTGTTAAGTGCATGCTAAAATTTGCAACACAAAAACAATATATAGTATTCAATTAAAATATTAGTGGAGAACATGAAGCAAACATGTCAATGTCGACAATGTGACTAAATTAAAATGCCCAGATTCTGAGGGCATCAAATTAAGCCAAAAGCTATCATATAACAAAGTTTTCTTCGATGCCTGGCAAGTTTGCGGCATGCCATAGGAGTTGTAGTTTTCATTCGAAGAGTTGAGCGAGTGCGATCACCGACCAATCCAGTATATGTTTGTCGGCTATTACATTAGCTAACAAAGGTTCCTTCAATGGTAAGATATATATCTTTTTCCATATATATATATATATATATCGCTTTCATTCTCTTTTCATAAATGTTGTTCTTATTGATGTTGATGGTTGTTTCTATGGATGTTTACAGAAGCTGAAGTAGTTTTCTTATAGATTACACTAGGATCATGTTGAGCTTGGTAGAACATGTAAAGAAAAAATGAGAATAAAAGAGTCAATGTAATTCTTATGGCAACTAATTAATGTGAATCTGAAAGTGGAAAAGGATGGAGAGTAAAATTTACAGACACAGAAAAATTTATGCGGCACACACAACAGATCGAACACTAGGTGAACAGTTGATAGATACACTTGAATTGTGGTTTTCTACATTAATTCAAGATATATACACACACACACAACAGATCAAACACTAGGTGAAGAATTGTTTATGCCCCATCAACATGTTTTCGAATGAACGGTTCATATTCTATTAGGATGTACGAGTCCACCATATTTATGCCTTTTAGCTGCCTGTTTGTTTTTCTTTTTTCCTTTTCCTATTTCTTTTTACACAAACGCTAATTCACAACTTTCAATGTTCTATTGAAACAATTCTTTTATATATATATATATATATATATATATATATATATATATATAGCAATTAAGTTATCTCCAATTTCCACGTGGGAGCACAAGTCTGGAGCTATATGACGATTGCGGCGATGGTCGTTCTATAGCAGTACTCAGAATTTCGAAAGAGGGAAAACCAAAAAGGCTGGGGTCCTGGATTAAGTTGGAATTGGACCCAACCCTTGAGGTTAGGTCACACTACCATAACTAGCTGTGGGGTTGCGGTTGAGCATAATTACTCCACTCATTTCAAAAGTTTAATTAAAAATTTAAAACTACAAGGTTTTTTACCATGTGAATAAAAAGATACTATACACTAAAAGACAGAAGAATATATTCTCATAATAACCAAGAAAACGAGCTCTTTTGGCCGACTCTCCAATGCAAGTTTAATAATTCTTTGCATCTTGCACCTGCCTAGGAAAAAAATCTTTTGTTAGGGATGTAAGCGAAAATTTCATAATCAATATCTCATCAAAGGATTTCAACAATTAATCAATCTAATCAAATAGGATTTTAGTTCACAACCCTTTTAAGGATGCATCATGTAAGGATAATCAAGAAGCCAAAATTTCATGTAACCTCATTTTGTTTCGTCTAAGGAACCTAACGCATCTTTGCGTGTTCACGGAGTACAACTTATTCAACTCACAAAGCCTACATGTGGTAGGGAAATAAACGAATAATTCACTCAGTATCCACATTCAATTTTTATATCAACTATTAATATATGCATCCGCATCTATTATACACCCCCTTTTAAAAATTATATTCTCAAATATCCCGTTAATTAAAATTCAATATTTTAAGTATCCTCTTGTAAAAATGCCGTTAATCAAAATATTTCTTTCGTGGCCCACTTCCATCCAAGATCTAACTATAGGGTTAGTTGGGGTTAACCAAGGCCGAGTTTTAAGGTAAACTAAAGGATTTCCCTCCATCAATCTGTCTTTCTAGTATCCACTCTCTTAAAATACGCATTTCTTCAAAAATCAAACCTCTCTTTTACTTTTCGATCTTCATGAAAAACACTAAGAAAATCGAAGGAAATCGACGACTGAAAATGAAGGAACCTTCGTTCATGTGTTAGAAGCTTTCCCGGGGACGGAAAAGGGTTTCAATCCTTCTCCTCTCATCTGCTTTATAGTCTGAATCTCAACTCTGAAAGTTTTTTGAGTTAAATGTGGTATCAATTTATAAGATTTTGCCAATTAAAGTGTTATAATCCTACTCGATTTACAATTTCCTCCAAATTTCTGAAGTGGGATGTTTTTTTTGGGATCAAGTAAGGACCCCGAGCTTGATATCGTGCCTGGAGTCCATATGATTGCTTCAGTAATGATCCCAAGCTACTCTTCATCAATGAATTAATCTTCAAGTGAGGAATACCCCTAATTTTGTCTTAAAAAGTTCCTAATTTGAATCTATAAGAAATCTCTAACCCTAGAGAAAAAGAGATGATTGTCGGAAGTTATTTTGGTCATTTATCTATCCCTAAATGGCTATAATTAAGTTGACTTGAAGAAATATTCCCTGCAGATGCTGGGTTAAACTAACTGTAGGGAGTTATTTGGATAACTTAAAATTTTTAAAAAGGGTAATTAAAATATCGATTTTCTTAGAAACAAATTTGAAAATATAATTTTTGAAAGAGGATATATCATAAAAACCCATTTAATAATTGTCATGGATACATTCCACACCAAGTTGCAACATTTGTAGCAACTATTTGGCTGCAAAAAATATTATAAGAATTTGACCTGTTTTTACTACTACATTCTTAATCCAACCCAATTTATAAATTTTTTTTTTGAATTGTCCCATAAGTTTAACCCACACACAATGCACACAAGCATCCAAGGATCCATGAATTTGCCTTGAAACTAGACCTGGCAAATGAAGCGAGCCGGGCCGATTCACTTCACGAATCACGCTTCACAAGCGAGGCGAGTTGAACTCGTCTCCCTTAGCAGGCGAAGTGAAATGAGGCGAGTTCAACGATAGCCGATCCCAACCCTGCTCGTCTTACCGTCTCGTCTAGACGAATCGCGAGACGAGAGGAGCCGAGTCAGGCTAGTCGACTTGCCTGGCTCTATTTCTTTTAATAAAAAAATCCTTAAAAATTTATTTTAAAAATGAATAATGTTAAGATAAATGAAAAATAAACTAAAATTTTCATTAATATAAATTAAATTACAATTAAATAATACATTTTTTTGCATTAGAGACCGAACCCACTCGGGCTGTCTGCATATCCTTCCCAAATATTGAGCACAATAAGAGAGAATCGGGTCTACATAGTTTTTTCTACTATTACTAGTTCCTACTCACCATTCGCCGCCGCCGATTGTGGTTCCTCTTCGGGTGTTAAGACTCTCCCGATCTTGTAAGCTCTTCATGTGGATAATCCGAGTCCAAAATGATTTGATTTTGTTTCCTAACAGCTGCAGCTTCCCAATCTTGTGAACAAATCATGCATTCCATAATGTCGTATGCCAAACTGTATCTTTTTCGCTTAATATCCTGTCGCATGTACTAAAAACACTTTCCGACGCTACAATGTACACGGGAATGGTTAGTAAATCAAAAGTTATAGTAGAAAGCACTAGATACAAATGTCCATGGTTTTTCCAGCATGCTAAAATATCAATCCCATCTATAATATAATCTACGTCTAATTCAGTTTATAAATATAACGTTAATTAATTTAAAGTTGACGATGATGAGGCCACAGGGCCTCGTGTTCTTTTCGACCATTGAATAAGTGTATAGGCTGGAGTTGAATCATATGAATTGGTTGCGGCCGGTACTCTGGTACTTCTACCAGTAGAAGATAGTGCAACATATAAATCAAACACTTCATTTAAATTGCGTTTAACGGTATTAATATAAGCATCAATATCTAAAATATGCCACATGCATCTATGTAACCCGTTTAAAAGAGTTTCTAAACTTTCTAATTTAATTCTAAGGTCCATTATTGAAGATAAACCATAAACAATTGGAATTTGGAATTTCAGAGTAATATTTAGAAATCTTAGTTAATATAGCAAGTATCATTGGATGAAGTAACTAATTGGTACAATGATTAGAAAAACATTGAGCTATATTATACAATTTAGAGACACTGTGTCACGCCCTGCTTCCCAGTGTACGGAATCGGTGACGTGACGGGCCGCAACGTATTTACTAAAAAATAAATACGTTAAACGTAATTAAACAATATATATAAAATGCACAAGAATGACAAGTAATATAAAAATATAAATAGCAACTTTTATTTACATTCACCTTACATACAGCTGTTTGAAAATGAAAAGATACAATAATATAAACAATGCATAAACAGTGGCATACAAATTGAAAGTAAATATAAGGAGAGTTAGAAGTTCTTCTGGGCAGTGAGCTGGTCCAAGTCCTCCTGGCCAGGCTCGATCTTTTGAGAGTCCGGCCTTCCTGATGAACATTCTAAAGAAAGAAAAGACATGAATATCGTCAGCAAACTAGCGCTCGGTAAGTCCTAAAAGAAGGAATGGAATAGAACAAATCATGTTAAATGAAACCGTAAAATTGTACATGTATATGATTGTTATTCTAACGTAATTGTTTGTATCTTGGTACAGAAGGTATTTGTGTATACGAGAGGAGTCCATCTTACCCCGTGGACTATAATAACATGTAGTATAAGGTCCCGTCATAACCCACAGGACAACGGCACGAGAGTTCATGTAAGTGTCTTTTAAGTGATCATCTCGTGTCACGCTATACGTTCCGTACCAATCTACCACGTTATCTCCGCGTAATGTATTATATAGAGTATATTTACAAGTCTTACCGAAACCATGGATACAAATTGTTCAAGTAATCAGGTTCAGGATATAATCTTGTATTCAAGTAGTTATGTCAAGTTATAATTATGGTTCGGTCAAATCAAGTCAAGTATTCATGTTTGATATTGGTGTTTGAATTCAAGTATTCAGGTTCAAGTTCATGTACTCACGTTTGACTTTAGATTCAGGTTTGAAATGGACTCTGAGACACTTGTAACTGATTTAGATCTTGAATTAGGTTTGGAAGTCATCGGTAACTGCTGCACATGGACGGCGGGATTTGTGTCTTTTTCCAAGACAATTACTATTGATAACTCCGTTAAGTTTTCTACCTTAAATAGCCAAGCACTCACTTTCTCCGGCTCTCTGAGGCCCAAGAGAATTGATCCCGCTTAAACCTATATTTACTAAAATCCTTAAATATTATTTTATATAACTCGATGGGGTTTTATGAAAAATATTTTTAATAAAATTTCAAAATAAATCTCAAGAATTTATTTATATTATTTAGAGTTTTCATGGATATGAATTTTAAGAATTTGAGATATTTTAGTGATAATTGCTTAGCTTGGAAAGATCATGGTATTTTATTGTAAAACTTGTCTTTTGTTGGTATCTTGATGGTATTTTAGTAAAACTTGTAAATCTTTCATTTTAAAAAATGTAAGTTTATTATATTTTGAAAATATATGGATTTTTAATTTTTATATAATTATTAAAAATTAAATTTTATTTAATTAGAAAAATGCGTTTTTCTTAAAAACCGTATTTAAAACCTTTCGAGACCGAATGCTCCTTGAGGAGGTCTGCATCTCGCTCTACTAGCCCAAAATGTGTGATAATCTGCACCATCCATTAGCGGGTCCTCTAACAAAAGTTGTAGAGGTATAATCGCAAAGGAATTTAAAACACCGTTTAAAAGAAATCCAGATTTTATAGCAAGTGGTATTTTCTTGTAATAATGTCTCCGTAACAAAAATTAACATAAAAAAGTTATCGTGCTATGGAACCATGTATGCGTGTGGGGTAGATTATTACCCCGTGAAGTTTTCCTAAAAATATTGTTTTAACAAAACTATAAAAAGATGATATTTAAAATTCATGGTATTTAAATAAAAAACTTAAATTAAAGCTATTTTGTATGGAATTCTAGGTTAAAATTTATTCTAAATATTTATAATTAAGATTACAAGTATTGTGTAAGAATTTGAATGAACAATATATAGGAAAAAGGTACATTTCAGGGGTTTAGAAAAAGATATCGGTATTAACTCCACTTACCGATATAAGTTTTGAAATGGGATTTCAATGAAGAAGAAAAGAGATTGAGAGGGACTTACTGGTTAAGAAGCTTAATAAGAGGTAGAAGAAGAGATTGTTGTCGTCGTAGCGCCGCGGGAGCTCCGGAATAGTTTCGATTCTTCGTCGGAAGTTGACCGCTTTTTGGCTCATCTTTACTGCATTTGTACTTAGAAATTTTTTGAGAGTTTTGGCTAGAAATTTCAGAATGACGCTGAGCCAAAGTGTGGAGTGGTATTTATAATAGAGAATTAGGGTTTTGGAATTAAAATGGTGAATTAAAATTCATTAAAATTGTGATAAATTGTGAAATGAAGGGTCTCTATTTGATTGCAGCGAAATCAAACAGTGCAGGGGAGTTAGGGGTAGGGGAAGAGTTAAGTGTGCAGAGCCCACGCCTCATTGGGCTCGGTTCAACCGTCGGTGCTGGCCAATATTGGCTTTTTTCGAACCGATCTAGGGCTTTGGGGCTCTGGATTTGTGCCACGTGTATAACTCGGTGTTTACTCTATTTTCCACATATTTGATTTTTATGACTTTTCAATTTTTTTGTGTATTGCACGTGTAAACTTTTGAGCTTCTAAAAAGTTAAAAAGAAAAATCAGAAAAAATAATGTGTCTGATGGGGATCGAACACAGGAGCTACTTCACAGCAGTGCAAGGACTTTACCAGTGAGCTACAAATTGTTTCTTGCTATTATTTAACAAAATTTACTTATAACTCAAACTCAGGCTGTATAAATCATTTTTTGTACATTAAACTGGAAAATTCCGTACAGTAAATTCAGAGTCTTTACATTCTGCCCTCTTTATTAAAATTTCGTTCTCGAAATTTACATTTAAATAGGGACTAAATTGCAAATAAGTGAGGGTATTTTGTACGCATGTCTTATTCTCGTTCTTAAGTTGATTCTCTTGGTGAATCTTTTCTCCACATCACTCGGACCAAGTTTACTTCCTTGTTCCGTAATGTCTTCACTTTTCGGTTCCGGATCTAAACGGGTTGTTGCTTACAAGTCAGGTCAGTCAGTAGTATGAGTTCTGAGTGATCAAGTATGTGGCTGGGGTCGCTCACATATCGAGCTGCGATATGTGGAACATGTTGTGCACTCTATCCAATGAGGGTGGAAGTGCTAAACGGTATGCCACTTTTCCAACTCGTTCGACTATGTCGAACGGTCCTATATATCTCGGATTTAGCTTACCCCTCTTGTCAAAGCGGATCACTCCTCGGTTTGGAGAAATCTTTACAAAAACATGGTCTCCGGGTTGGAACTCCATATGTCGCCGCTT
The DNA here is from genome assembly GCA_030015575.1 of Agapanthus africanus. Lineage (NCBI taxonomy): Eukaryota > Viridiplantae > Streptophyta > Magnoliopsida > Asparagales > Amaryllidaceae > Agapanthus > Agapanthus africanus. Next base: position 759,383,711 of record CM057340.1, read on the forward strand.
AGCATCTGCCCAATACTTCTGTATGTCTTGGGCTATGCGCATTCTTTCCATGATCGTGCGAACTACGTCCATAGTTGCCGCGATCATCTCTGGTCTAAGAGGTTAACAATTTCCGATGTTGTCCCAACTTAGCGGTGAACGACACTTCCGTCCGTAGAGTGCTGCGAATGGTGCCATTTCAATACTTGTCGGATAGCTGTTGTTGTATGAAAACTCCACAAGGTGTAGGTAATATTCCCACGAACCTTCGAAATCAAACATACAAGCTCTTAGCATGTCCTCCAGAATCTGAATTGTTCGCTCGGACTGTCTGTCCGTTTGTGGATGGTAAGTCGTGCTGAAGTTCAGATTCGTTCTCAGGCTAACTTGCAGACTCTGCCAAAATTGTTATCGTAATCTGGTATCACGATCGGAGACGATGCAAACTGGGATTCCATATAATCTCACAATCTCCTGCATGAGTTCATGGGTATCAAATATAGTACACTTTGAAGAGTTAAATCCTACTTCAGATTCATGCTCACCTCCATGTACTTCTTTCCTAACATCCCAGTAGATTGGCCAACTCGAAATGGGATGAAGTGGGCCGACTTGGTAAGTTGATCCATAATAATCCATACTGCGTCATTACCCTTCGTGCTGCGAGGAAGGGCAGTCACGAAGTCCATGGTAATATGCTGTCATTTCCATTCTGGGATTAATAACGGCTGAAGTAGATCAACAGTTCTGTGATGTTCAGTTTTTACTTACTGACACACCAAACACTTGGCTACGCTTCTGGCTACTTTGCGCTTCATTCCATGCCACCAGTAGTGTTGCCGTAGATCCTTGTACATTTTCGTACCACCGGGGTATATAGAATAAGGAGAGCTGTAAACTTTTTTCATCAACTCTTCTCGAACTGGGCCGTGTGGTACACACAATCAAATTCCATATCTCAAAGATCCATCTTCATGGATGATGAAATCAGTTCGTAGTCCACTTTTTACTTGTTCTCGAATCTTTTGTAGTTTGGCATCATTTGCTTGAGCTGCCTTGATCTGATTGACAAGAGTGGACTAGACTTGTAAGTTCATTAAATACGAACCGTTACCTGGCATAACTACTTTGATTGCCAATCCGTGTAATTCCTGTTGTAGCTTCCACGGAGCGGTGAGATTCATTGCTAATGGCTGGCGGCTAAGTGTATCAGGAACTACATTCACCTTCCCAGGATGATACTGTAGGTTGATGTCGAAATCCGCCATGAGTTCTAGCCATCTTCACTACCGCATATTTAATTCCTTCTGAGTAAATATATACTTCAGACTCTTATGGTCAGTGTATATATCCACTCGTTCTCCCAGAAAATAGTGGCGCAAAATCTTAAGTGCGAAGATGATGGCTGCCAACTCCAGATCATGTGTTGGATAGTTGTGCTCATGAACTTTCAGCTGTCTTAATGCAAAAGCCACAACTTTTCCATGCTGGTGTAGAACACATCCTAATCTCTTACCGGACGCATCGCAATGCACAACAAACCCTCCAGATTGATCCAGTATTAAGATAATAGGGGCAGAAGTTAATCTTGGCCTGAGTTCTACAAAAGCGTTTTCACAAGCTTCTGACCCCACGAATACTTCATCTTTACGTGTGAGCTTGGTCAGGGGTGCTGCAATATTCGAAAAGCCTTCAATAAATCGTCGGTAGTATCTTGCTAATCTTAAGAAACTTCATATATCTTTCACTGTCTTTGGTGTCGGCCACTCGCTGAAACCTTACTTGGATCTACTCAGATTTCTTCGCCTGAAACGATATGTCCGAGAAATTTGACTTGATCTAGCCAAAATTGACACTTATTGTACTTGGCGTAGAGTTATTGTTGCAATGTCTCCAAGACAATCCGTAAGCGCTCGGCGTGTTCTTTCCGATTCTTTAAATACACCAGTATGTCGTCGATAAAGATGAAAACAAACCTGTCTAAGTACTCTCGGAAAACTTGGTTTATCTGGTTCATAAAATTAGCAGGTGCATTAGTGATTAATAGACTTTTTACGATCAAAAATATTAATACCGCAATCAGAAACGGCGTCGCTTCGCAGCTAGCCGGTGAGTACGGGTCGATCCACAGAGACGGGTAAATTTCTTTAAAGTGTTTTAACGAGTTGATTCTATTTGTAGTTTTGGTAGGTTTATAAAAATCTAAAGACTGGATCTAATTAATCTAATTAAGAATCTTGCTAGGGTTAGGATTAGGGGAAGTTTTAGAAATTAATATTTGTCCTCACCGCTTTCAATACCTTCCTTTTTTAGATCTATTAGGTGTTAAGTTAATTATCAATAAAGTGGATACAAATCTTTTGGGAAGATGTTTCTTCCTCTAGATTTGTACCCTACCTTTGTTGATAATTATCCTAACCCTCACGGAAAACGCGCGGAACCGGCCCTTTATACTACGGTTCATCGTTACCTCGAAGGGTAGGATGCCGCAGGGAGCGGTTGTGCTCGTATGCGTGAAGTTCTAATTCATTATGTGAAGGTGGCATTGAAAGGGGCGAGAGATTTCATCTCTCAACCCTTTCCCTAAGGCTAACCCTAACAAGCGAGGAGACTACTCGCTCATTAGGGGATGAGAAGACATTATAATTAAAAGAAATAAAAGACTTACTAGGTTGACGGCTCCCTTCAAACAAGAAGAACAGATCTGAAATTTACTCCCAGAAATTCTGAATTTTATTGATTGAAAAGAGGCATGAGAAAATACAAGGTCTTGGGTTCTATTTATAGGACATAGAAACCCTAGGGCTACAGATTGCACCGCATGTCTAAAGTTACAAATATACCCCTAAAAAATCTTTCCACAGCCGCCAAGTAATTTTGGTAAAATTTTATTTGCGCAAGGGCACAGGAGGGCCGCGGATCAACGGCATGGGCGCTCTTGGGCCGCGGATCCGCGGCCCCATAGTGGAGTCGTCTGATGGGCTTTTCTGGGCTCTTTCAGGTTCTTCTGTTAATTTAATTTCTTCAGTTCTTTTTCCACTTGGACTTCTGCAGTGATTCCAGAACTTCAGTGAACTCTTTGCATTGGATCTTTTAACCGTTTTTCTTGCAAATTTGGATCTTGCGTCGCCTTGTTGATGGTGAACCGTTCTTCTGCCGGGCTTTACTAAGATCTTCCTATTTGTTGGTCAAAAATCCTTCTTTTGTGTCGTCTTTTGTGTTTTTCACTGTTCTTGCTCCCAGAACCTGTAATCTGTAACATGTAGCAGACATGGGTCAAAAGCACCTATTTTTATTGTAAAATGCATAAGAATGGGGAATACAAAATGCAATATTATGTTATGAACAAATACCCCCAAACTTATCTTTTGCTCGTCCTCGAGCAAACTTATTTTTTATTCTCTACAAAAAACCTAACCGCACTTTCGCAGGGAAACGCGATTGCACTGAGCTCGTGCAACAAGCCGTTAAACCTCTAGGTGTCCCTAGTAGGAGGAGTGTTGTCTCCTGAGGGTTTTCAGCGGATTACACCCACAAAATCCTATCAATTTGGCCCATTGATTTTTTTTCTCCAATTAGGTTTTCTAACAAGGAATTCTATTATCTTTTGACTCGCAATTTATCCACCCATATTCTTCACACTTCCTCATTATTTAACTTAAGATTATATATGTTATGTAGACTTACTTAGCTTTCGGCATTTCCTAAGTCTTCCTTCTAGGGTTTTATCTCCACTTAGGAATTTCTATCAACTCTATTAAAGATACAAGTTCTATTCTTCATTCTTTTCTCTTATCTAGATTCTAATCACATACCCCTACGTGTGTGTATAGATCACCCCTACACTTGGAAATTCAAATCAAGCAATCGTACTCTCGTCCATTGTCCAAAGTACTAATTATTTGGTGAATGAAATTTGCTTACACATCCTTCATGCGACCGTTAATACTTCTTAAGGTACCAACGACCGATTACAAAATGCGTTTGCACTTTAAAGCATACTTCCTAGTCTTTGCAACACCCAAGGCTTTAGCAGTGACTCCCAAACCAGTTGGTCTAAGGCACTAGGTGATGAAGCACCCTCGCTAAATATTTTTCTATTTTTGCAGCCTTAAATAATCACAAAAACCAGTGTCCATTTTTTTTTTTTTTCTTTATTCACAGACTTTTTAGACAAGAGCATTTCAAGGTCTCTTCTACTATTCCAAATTTCAAGGTGCGTGAATGTGCAATTTGTAGGGTATACATTTTCAGAAATTAGACTTAAGCTAGGAACTATTTTTCAAACTTATACTCTAATAAGAACATCAATACTCTTCCCTCATTTTGACTTAGCCCAAGAAGTGAGCCCAAAATTTGCCTATTTCTAAATAAATTACAAGGCATATACTTTCTACCGTTAAACTTTAAGGAAGGTTATTTTTAGGGTTTTTAATCTACTAAGTCTAAGTTCTAGTTGTTCCTAACCAGTTGACCTATTTGTCAAACTCTAGTCAATTAGCCAAAATTGAATACATTTATTTATAATTTTTTTGAAATTTTTCAAATTTTTATAGGTTTTCAAATAAGTATGCAAATGCAAAAATATGTACAAATGAATGCGAAGGAAGAAGACGTACCGAGCATACCCCCAAACTTGACTTTGACAGTGTCCTCACTGTCATGCTAAACCAAGAGGGTCAAAGTACTGATACTCCCCTGTTTATTTATTTATATATATATTTTTTTGTTTTGTTTTTTTTTGTTAAGAAAAACAAAAAATATATACAAAAAGACCCTCCCCCAAACTTCAATTAAACTATGTTAGACAATACTGCCCAACTTTGCATCGGCCAAAAGTCAACACCAACCATTTGAAAAATTTATCAGTAAAGAATATTGGTGGGTGAAAAAATAAGTTGTGGTGGTCCGCAAAGAATTGGGGAAGATAGAAGTAGTGGTATGGGAGGTGTGGAGGTAAATATACATGTGATGGTGATGCATCGATACGAGAATGTAAATGATCAGCAATCAGTGGAGTGTTGGCATTCTCGTACCTTATTAAAAGAAATGGGGGTATTTCAACTTCTAAGGGAGGAAGTTGGCTCACCACAATACCCCCAAGATGTTCCTGTGGGTCCTCTATTGACATGGCATCATCCATCAATTGTGTATGATATTCACTTATGAGGAAACTGATCTCCTCGATGTCCGCCATAGTCCAACTGAAAACTTGCCGCCTATCATGTAAGACTTTTAAAATAGCGTTCTCTTGCTCGAAGGCTAGAGAGGCTGATATGATAATGGGAAAAGTCTCATTCTCACCTATGTAAGCATATCTACGGTGAGACGGCAAGGGCATGAGTTCGAATTTCTGAGGCGAAAGAACCATTGCGGAATCTACCTCGAACTCAAAGGACTCTAACACAGGTTCGAAATCACTGCAAACAACCGATTCGGATGGTTCGACTGACTCATCCAAAAATTCAAACGACTCATATTCGGGTTGTGAGTCGTCGTCATCCGAAAAAGTGAAACATTCATAATCAGCATCGGTTGTGTCAACGGTAGTAGGCTCAAGGAGGGACGCACTAGTGGCGTCAAAATTGTTTTCATCAAATAGAAATCTTTCAAGCTCGCAGTCCTCCTGCGTGATTTCGTGAATAGAGCAAACTTCTCGTGTACTAGTTTTAGGCACGGGGGGCAGACTTCCCATCTTATAAATATTGAACTCACTAGACCTCTTTCCGAAGGATAGAGTCATGGAGCCATTGCGACAATTTATTACGGCATTAGAAGTGGCCAAAAATGGTCGACCAAGAATCACCGGAATTTGGTTTCTTGGGTTAGCAACAGGTTGTGTATCCATAACGATAAAATCAACGGGGAATATGAATTCCCCGACTTTGATCAACACATCCTCTAGTTGACCCCTTGGATAGGTGATTGATCGATCAGCCATTTGGAGAGTGCAACGAGTGGGTTTCAACTCTCCAACCCCTAATTGTTCGTACACGGAGTAAGGAATCAGGTTAACACTAGACCCAAGATCTAAAAGTGCACGATTAATTTGCTTATCCCCAATTGTGATTGAAATAGTAGGACAGCCGGGGTCCTTTCGTTTTTGGGGTAAGGTTTGATGGTGGTTAATAGCATTGCTCACTGCACTAGCCACTAGCACTTTCTTGGGTACTTGAGATGCCTTTCTCTTCGAGGTGCATAAGCCCTTTAAGATTTTCGCATATGAAGGGACTTGTTGGATAGCATCCAAGAGAGGTATATTTATGCTAACCTGCTTAAATATCTCCACAATCTTCTCCACTTGTGTATTTGGTTTATTAGGACTCAACCTGTTTGGGAATGGAGCGTTCTGAAAATTTGTTGAGTCAAAAGTCTGTGGAGTAGAATGTGGAGTAGGAACGGATCCCAGTGTGGATGTGTTCGTGTTGTGAGAAATGGGTCCGTTCGAGTCAGAAGAAGTAGAGCCGTGTGAAGGGTGGAGAATAGGCTCTAAAGAAAAAGGTGAAGAAGGAAGTGAAGAAAATGAAGAAGGGGAAGAAGAACCACCGGCGGGGATGTCATCACTAATTTCCACATTATTTTGCAACTCTCTTCCGGATCTCAACGTGGTCACCGCATTTATATTGTGATTGTGATATGCGTTTTGTGCGTGACCGGGATTGGGTAATGGTTGAGATGGAAGCTTTCCCTTTTCTCTCTCGCTCAACGCAGCAGTTAATTGTGCAATTTGTGCCTCAATAGATTTGATACTTTGATCGTGTGATGCATTGTTATTCATTAAAGATTGCACATAACTTTCAAATCTTGCTGCGGATTCTGTCGTTTGCTTGAGAAATGCTTCAAGACTTTTCTCGAGCGAGCTAACCTTATCATCATTAGGTTGAACCAAATTGTTCGTTTGATTTGTATAAGGTTGTTGTTGGAAAGGTTGCTGGTTTTGAGTTTGTAAGGGTGCTTGTTGTTGTTGTGGAGGAGCTCTTTGAAAATTGTTATTCCCTTGGATTTGTTGATTTTGGTTCCAAGCGAAATTTGGGTGACTCCTCCACCCCTGATTGTATGTCGAAGAGTACGGATCGTTTCTTTGTCGTTGCTGGAATGCAGCATTGACTTGATCCTGTCCTTGAATAGGTGCATTATAAGGACACTCTTCGGTTAGATGTGATGGGTTCGAACAACAAGCACAAACAGTTCGTGTGGGTAGAGTAGGGGCAGGAGAAGTCGATGAGATTTTGGTCTCAATGGCTTCTAGCTTTTTCATAAGTGAGGCCATCTCGGCCTTCATAGCAATTGACATATCTATTTGATGTATGCCTGCCCTAGATTGACCAACTGAAGAAGATGATGTGGTCTTGGTACTCTCCCACTGAATTGTTTGCTCACTTAGGTCCTCAAGAAACTGCCAAGCTTCGTCGCTAGACTTGGAGAGAAAATGACCTTGACAAATTGTTTCTAGCAACTGCTTCGTTGCTGCGTTCAATCCCTCGTATAATGTTTGGCAAAGTTGCCAATTTTCTATCCCATGATGAGGGCATTGAACAAGTAGGTCTTTAAATCTCTCGAAGCATTTCTAGAATGGTTCGGACGGAAGCTGTGAAAATTGTATGATCTCGTTTCGGATTCTAGCAGTTTTATGATGAGGGTAGAACTTTTTCAGAAAAGCTCTCACAAACTCGTTCCAATTTCTAATGGAATGTGATGCGGTGCTGTATAGCCACTTCTCGGCTAGGTCACATAAGGTAAAAGGAATGACCCTTAGCCTTATTACGTCATCACTTAATTGGGTTGTCTTCATCATGCCGCAAACGTTTTGGAATTTATTAATAAAAATATATGTATCTTCGGATTCCAAACCATGAAACTTAGGCAGCATATTGATGAAATGTGGTTTTATTTCAAAATTATCCCCATTCGCCGGTGGGGGTGAAAGACATGTGGGTAGAGAAGTGCGGACGGGGTAGAAGAGATCCTGGAGCGCAACTCGTGCGGGCGCTACAACAGGCGGGAGATTCGGGTTATTCGCACCTGGCGGAGGTGGAATCATTCCCGTCGGTAAGGTATCGTTGGGGTTGAATCCCGACATACCTTCGAAAGAAGAATTTAAAGGTGGAGGTAAGGAAGTGGACGGAAGATCGACGAAGGGTTCGTCGAAGGGTTCGTTGGTCGGTACCAACGAAACACGGACTAATCGGGCGTTAGTATCCCTAGTCCAAAATGACATACACGAAAGGGTAGTGCAGTCAGAAAGAAAAACAGAATGTGGGGGTAAGATAACGTCAGTGAGAAGAAGTGGTGGAAGTGAGTTTCAAGTTTCTTTAGCGGCAAGTTGCAAGTTTTGAAAAGATTTTTTTTTTTTATTTTAATTTTTGTGAGTTTTGCGAGGAGGTTTTTGAAAACGGACTCGTGACACAACTGTCTCAACCACACATGCACAATCAGCCCTAGATCTAGGGTCGCCTAGGTCTGCTAGACAGCTCCTAACTAGGGCTAGAAATAGACCTCAAACCGCCTCTTCACGGACAAATACGGCCAGGTAAGTGGGAAGGAACCACCACTACAGTGGGCCTAATTAAAAACCACTAGCCTAGACACCGCAATGTCGGTTAGGATAAACGGCCGATGCCTACCCTAGTCCTTTTCCTATTGAGCTCGCTGTCCTTAGGTCTGAGTCTAATCTTTTTTAATTAAAGGTGGTTGATGCAAAATGCTTAGGTGTTTTCTGGGGTCCTGGGAAGGGTGATGAAATCCCCACCCAATCTGAATTTGGTCAAATAGCCCCTTAGAATCCGGTTAAATTATGCAAAACAAATAAAATTTCACTTGCAATCAGAATTTTTTAGCGCGGCGCAAAGAAACCTGCAGAAAATCTGTTATCGAGAAGGGGGAGAAAGATTTTTTTAGCGCAAGAACCCTGCAGAAGATTTTTACAGAGAAATATATGGGAGGTTGCAGAGGAGAGAGAAAAATCAAACCAGAAAAACTTGGAGCGCTGACGTGGCACTTCAAGCGCGGATCCGCGGCGGATGGCACGTTTATGCGGCGGAAGAGCGGCTTCTTCGTGGGATCGCACTGTGAAAAAAAATTCTGTGGTTCTATGCTGTCAATTCCTCTCTGTTTTTAGGTACCAAATTTTGATTAGCCCTCTGTAAAATTCCAGATCCTTGATTCTTCGTCGTTCCTGCAAGATCCAAAAGATACACCCTTCAAACAGATCAAATTTGATTATTTTTTTATATTTTTTATATTTTCAGATTTTTATAATTTTTAAAATTTATATCAACCCGAAAATTCACAAAAAGAAATATTACGCCTTCCCCGGCAACGGCGCCATTTGATTAATAGACTTTTTACGATCAAAAATATTAATACCGCAATCAGAAACGGCGTCGCTTCGCAGCTAGCCGGTGAGTACGGGTCGATCCACAGAGACGGGTAAATTTCTTTAAAGTGTTTTAATGAGTTGATTCTATTTGTAGTTTTGGTAGGTTTATAAAAATCTAAACACTGGATCTAATTAATCTAATTAAGAATCTTGCTAGGGTTAGGATTAGGGGAAGTTTTAGAAATTAATATTTGTCCTCACCGCTTTCAATACCTTCCTTTTTTAGATCTATTAGGTGTTAAGTTAATTATCAATAAAGTGGATACAAATCTTTTGGGAAGATGTTTCTTCCTCTAGATTTGTACCCTACCTTTGTTGATAATTATCCTAACCCTCACGGAAAACGCGCGGAACCGGCCCTTTATACTACGGTTCATCGTTACCTCGAAGGGTAGGATGCCGCAGGGAGCGGTTGTGCTCGTATGCGTGAAGTTCTAATTCATTATGTGAAGGTGGCATTGAAAGGGGCGAGAGATTTTATCTCTCAACCCTTTCCCTAAGGCTAACCCTAACAAGCGAGGAGACTACTCGCTCATTAGGGGATGAGAAGACATTATAATTAAAAGAAATAAAAGACTTACTAGGTTTACGGCTCCCTTCAAACAAGAAGAACAGATCTGAAATTTACTCCCAGAAATTCTGAATTTTATTGATTGAAAAGAGGCATGAGAAAATACAAGGTCTTGGGTTCTATTTATAGGACATAGAAACCCTAGGGCTACAGATTGCACCGCATGTCTAAAGTTACAAATATACCCCTAAAAAATCTTTCCACAGCCGCCAAGTAATTTTGGTAAAATTTTATTTGCGCAAGGGCACAGGAGGGCCGCGGATCAACGGCATGGGCGCTCTTGGGCCGCAGATCCGCGGCCCAATAGTGGAGTCGTCTGATGGGCTTTTCTGGGCTCTTTCAGGTTCTTCTGTTAATTTAATTTCTTCAGTTCTTTTTCCACTTGGACTTCTGCAGTGATTCCAGAACTTCAGTGAACTCTTTGCATTGGATCTTTTAACCGTTTTTCTTGCAAATTTGGATCTTGCGTCGCCTTGTTGATGGTGAACCGTTCTTCTGCCGGGCTTTACTAAGATCTTCGTATTTGTTGGTCAAAAATCCTTCTTTTGTGTCGTCTTTTGTGTTTTTCACTGTTCTTGCTCCCAGAACCTGTAATCTGTAACATGTAGCAGACATGGGTCAAAAGCACCTGTTTTTATTGTAAAATGCATAAGAATGGGGAATACAAAATGCAATATTATGTTATGAACAATTAGTCACTCCAAATAGCATTACGTGATACTCATAATGACTATATCGAATCCTGAACGCCGTCTTCGGAATATCGGACTCTTTGACCTTCACCTGATGATGACCCAAACGAAAATCTAGTTTCGAAAATACACAAGACCCACTTAGCTGATCGAAAAGATCATCGATACGCGGCAATGGATACTTGTTCTTGATCGTTACTTCGTTCAGAGCTCGATAATCTACACACATTCTGTATGAACCTTCTATCTTCTTCACAAGTAATACCGGAGATCCCCAACTTGAAATACTGAGACGAATCCAACCTTTCTTCAAGAATTCGTCTAACTGAATGCGGATCTCCTTCAATCCCTCTGAACTTAACCGGTACAGAGCTTTGATTACAGGTTGCGCACCAGATAGTAAATCAATGCTGAATTCAAGAGCTTGATAGGGAGGCAAACTTGATATATCTTCAGGGAATACATCCTCGAGCTTTCGAACTACCTCTGGCTTTTCTTCCTCCGCCGGTAAAGTAAACTCTTCTGCATTCTTTGGCTTAGCACGGAAGATTCCTGGCTCCAAAGTTCTATCTCCACTCTTGAAGTAGAAAACTGGATGATCTGGTATCTCAAATACTACCTTCTTTTGACGGCGGTTAATCGTAGCATAGAAAACTCCCAGCCAGTCCATTTCCAACACAACATCGAAGTTTGGGATGTTCAGTGCTTTGAAATTCACGTAGAATTCTTGTCCGCAAACTACAACTGGACACTGATCAAATCCCATAGTTGCCTTCAATACTCCATTCCCGGAATTGACATTCCAGCTTGAAATGAGCGGCTTTACGGGAATCGCATGCGTTCTCATGAATCGTTGCAACATGAAGCGGTGTGACGCTCCAGTGTCGAACAGTGCGAGTGCAAGATGGGTGACTACTAGTATAGTACCTAAGTTGTGTGAGATAGGTTTAGGTATAGAAAAAGTATAGTGATATACATGGATTGAAAAGATGTAAAAGAATTGGGAATTACCAGTGATTACTTGGCAAGTGGCTTCGGCTTCCTCAACCGTCATTGTGAAAGCCTGACGTCTGGGTATATTCCTCCTTGCTGGAGGCATATTCCTATGTCCTTGGGGCACGTTTCTCTGCCCTTGAGACACGTTTCTCTGTGCCTGATGGAACTGACGTGGAGGCTGTGCAGGAGGTCCACGTGGAGAGGGTGCAGAGAGAGCTAGTCGGGGTGCAGGAACCTGAATGGCTGGCCGTTGCGGGACTGTGATAGCTGGTCTGGAGGTTGGAGCTGTGTTGAAACGGTATGGACATACTCCTATTGAGTGAGCAGATGCGCCACAAACTAAACACAGGCCATTTTCATGCCTGCAGTCCTTCGCCAGGTATCCATTCCTCTTGCAGTAGAAGCAAAAGTCTGTACTAAACCGGTTAAATGTTTCTCCCGGTCTCTTGGGTCCAAATGTCGGCCTAGAAGAGGCTCCTCCTGCCATCTGTGTGGCAGGATATTTCACATCGGCAGTTTGCGATTTGTCCTTCTTCTTCACAACTGTCTCATATCGTCGGGCAGCCTTCAGAGCAAGCTTATGGGTTGGAAAATCCCCCGTAGCGAGTGCAGCTTGGATTTCCGGGTCCAACCCTTCCTGAAATCGTCATGCCCAGATCTTAGCAGTAGAAATCAGGTGTGCAGCGAACCTGTTATGACCTTGTGTTAGCAGTGTAATGAGTGAAATCAGGAATTTGAATATTGTGACAATATCTTACCTACTAAGTATGGTAAACTCGGCATCATATTCATCCACAGACATGACACATATCGAGCCTTGTTGTAAATGAATGAACTGCTGCTCCATGTCGAAACGGGAAGACTCAGGAAAGTACTTCGCATCGAATATATCGCGAAATTTCATCCATTCTATTAGTTGGGTGAGACGGCTTTCTTCAGCCTTCCACCAGACTCTGGCATTGTCTGTCAGTTGCAGCTTTGCAACTCTCACCCAGGCAATATCTGGCACTTGAGCTGCTGCCAGATCATCTTCGATAGACTGAGCCCATTCTTCTTCCTCCAGTTGGGTCTCTTTCCCATAGAAATGTTTCGGGTGCAATGCCCGTAATTGCTTGACTCCGGGTGCCTCAACTTCTGGACGGTGCGTGAAGATAGCAATCTGCTGCTGCTGACTCTCTAAGAGGCTCTTGATCGCCTCAAGCGGTACCGTTTGCTCGTTGATAGGAGCTGTAACGGTAGGTGGTGGCGGTAGAGTAGGCGGTGGAGTGTTGCCATTGATGTTGGTGCTGGTGTTGTTCGGTGAATCCATGATCTTGATAGAAAAGGAATGGTTAGGATAGATTTAAGAAATTTGAAATGTAAAAAATGTATAGTTACTGATTCTTATAATTCTTGTGATATATTACTTAAGATTTCATGCAAAACAGGTCTGCATGGGCCGCCAACAAAACCTGTCACGCCCTGCTTCCTAGTGTACAGAATTGGTGACGTGACGGGCCGCAGCGTATTTACTAAAAAATAAATACGTTAAGCGTAATTAAGCAATACATATAAAATGCACAAGAATGACAAGTGATATAAAAATATAAACAGCAACTTTTATTTACATTCACCTTACATACAACTGTTTGAAAATGAAAAGATACAATGATATAAACAGTGCCTAAACAGTGGCATACAAACTGAAAGTAAATACAAGGAGAGCTAGAAGTCCGGCAGGGCAGTGAGCTGGTCCAAGTACTACTGGTTAGGCTCGATCTCCTGAGAGTCCGGTCCTCCTGATGAACATTCCAAAGAAAGAAAAGACAGGAATGTTGTCAGCGAACCAGCGCTCGGTAAGTCCCAAAAGAAGGAATGGAATAGAACAAGTAATGTTAAATGAAATTGTAAAATTGTACAGGTATATGATTGTTATTCTAACGTAGTTATTTGTAGCTTGGTACATAAGGTATTTTTATATACGAGAGGAGTCCATTTTACCCCGTGGACTATGGTAACATATAGTACAAAGCCCCGTCATAACCAACAGGACAACGGCACGAGAGTTGTTCAGTCGAAAATATTGCACATTTGTTATAACATTTTCCTTACTTTTCTTAAATATGTAAAGGTGTTTATTATAAATAGAGAACATATTTGAATTTATCTGCAAAATACTATTTACCATATGTTTATATATTATAATTAACATAATGAAGGAAAATATATGCATTTTATATTTATATAATATTTTGGTAATTGAAAATATGCATATCATATCAAATATTCTAATCAAGATTCTTAAAAGAAATAATAGCATATAAATGGTTAGAATAATGTTTCAAAATATATGCATAATATTTGAGTAATTAAAAGATGCATAGCATATGAAATATTCTTAATCAAGTTTCTTAAAAATTTATTACCATATATAGTGATTAAGATTCTCTCTCTAATTTAATAAATAGTACTAATATTATTCATGGAGATATTGTGTAAGATTTAGCTCAGGTTAAGAGATCAAAATGTTCAAAATGTCAGGGTCAAAAATCTGCCAAAATCATAAAATCAATACTGACAGAGACTCAGAATCCAAGCATGGAAATCGCCATATTAGGCAATCGCCATATTAGGCAATCACCATATTAAGTAACTTAGTTTTCTGATTTGAGAGCTATATAAAAGACCGAGGGTTAAAGTTAGAGGGCATCACCTTTAATACGAAGCAAATCACCGTTAAAGAACAAGTGATCCACGACAGGTCCGCGATTCGACGTGATAGGGCGACGTGAAAGTCGATGGAGTATCTACTTCCTAGGGGGCAGAGATCGAGAGCAATTTCTTCCTCTTGTAATCTAAATTCGTAGAATTTGTACTTGTGAAGTTGATTAATAAAGGTAGATTATTTTGTTTAATTATTTATTTTCTGTATTTTTCTGCATTATGATTTCGTTAAATATGCTTTCTTCTTTTATCTCCAACATGCGCGAGTAATTCTCCGCTTGTTAGGGTTCGTAAGATTAGGGTAGAATAATTGATGAGAAAATACTTTAACTTTTTTTAAGTCTTATGATGTTTATAAATTTTAGCAAAAGAATCGTTAACATCCTTATCGGGCGCGCTACCAATCTATTGCTAGTCTCGACCGCGATTGGAGATCAGATTAACAATTGTTTTGTTAAGAGCTAGACATGAATGGAGATCAATGAAGAGACAAGGGTCAATAGTGGGAAAACCCTAGTTTCTTTCGAGAACCATAATCCTCATTCATTTCTATCAATCTACTTTTAAATCTATCAATAGATAAAATAAGTTATCTTTATTAGTCATTCATGACTACTAAATCATAACGAACCCTACAAGCTTTCTTTATATAAAATCTGCATCCGTAATTAATTTAGATCTTAAATAAACTATTCTCCTTTCTTCTTTTATTTTATTCAACTCGTCTAAAGTAAGATTAAAAGTTCCACACATCCCTGCGGACGACCTGTACTCATCTCGGCTAGCTACAAGCGACACCGTTATTAATTGCGGTTATTCTACAAACACTTTTTGACAATCAATCAAATGGCGTCGTTGCCGGGGATACGTGCGTAATTTTTTTCTTACTATTCGTATTGAATTTTTATAAATCCAGAAAACATAATATAAAAATAAAACAAAACAGCAAATTGTGTATTTAACGATTAGTGTGCGATTTTTGCGAGAGGATCTGGAGTCACGGATTTGAGGAAACAGAGATTCAGAGACATCAAGACAATTCCAGAGGAGCAAGGAAGGCCACCGTAGCAAAAAATCTTCAAAAGATCTCTCAATTTGGCGGCGGAACCGCGGCAGAAAGGTCTATTTGGCGGAGGAACCGCGGCGGAGTTGGGGATTTGTGCCCCCAAAATTCTCTGGTATATTTCTCAACTCCTTCTCTTTCCTCTAAAAACCAATAAAATAATTTTCTGCCGGATTCTTTGCAAAATATCGCCGCTCAAAAAAATCTTTTTGAAAGTTCTGTAATTGGCTTGTTTGTGCATATTTTAATACGGATTTTAAAGGGCAAGACCAAAATTCAGATTAGGTGGGGATTTCATCATCCTTCCTAGGCCCCAAAAAATCACAAAACAAGTATCCGTATCAACCTACATTAATTAAAAAATATCTAGACCAAGACTCTAAGGACCGTCGTACTCAAATATGACAGAGGAAGGTCATGGGTAATTTATCGCTTATCCGCATTACTTTTGTGGTGTTTAGGCAAGTGTGTCTAAGGCAAGTGGTTACTTAATTAGCCCCGCTATTTCGGTAATTCGTATAGCGGATACCTCCCACTTACCTGGCATTTACCTGGCCATAAGAGTAATAAAGAGGTGGTAGAGGATTGATCATGCGGCTTGTCCTTTAGAAGTCTAGGAGCTGTCTAGTGACTTGACCTAGGTGACTTTAGTTCTAGGTTTGATTGTGCATTTTTTTGTGATTTGTCTCACGTCCGTCTGTTTCAAAACAAACCATTTTTTAAAAAATCGTATACACGTTGCCAGTGTGCTAAACCCGCTTAGTGCATGCTCGGCTGGACACGGAATTCTAGTGCCCGTCTTGTTTGCGTTTCTTCTATCGACTCCGAAGTTGGTACTTCTTCATCTTCTTTTTCCCCTCCACCCACCACATCGACCGAGATGGACTGTTCTCCATCAGATTATAATAGCACCCTGCCACCACCCGTAGGTGCGTAGATTCCACCACGCATCTCTCTCCAAGAGAGATGCTACCCCGTGCGTGGACCCCTTCCTACCTGTCTATCTATTCCACCAGCCAATGGGGATAATTTTGAAATTAAACCTCAATTCATCAAACTGTTGCCTAAATTTCACGGGCTTGAATCCGAAAACGCATGCGTTTTTATAAACAAATTCAAAAACGTATGTACAATGATTGGCACGTCACAACTTTCTGTGGATGTTATGAGATTACGTCTTCTCCCTTTTACCTTGTGCGATCTGGCAGAAAAATGGCTTTATAACACTGCCGCACATTCTATTTCTAAATAGGATGAATTCATTGTAGCATTCCTTAAGAAATTTTATCCCAATTATAAGACCGCCCGCGTTTGAAGCGAGATCAACCAGTTTTACCAACTTCCCAATGAACCATTTTGGAAATGTTTTGAATGGTTTAAGGATCTTCTTCTACAATGCCCTCATCACGGAATCAATAAATGAGATCTGTGTCGTATTATATATGAGGGTATTGATCCTACAATAAAACAAATGCTTGAAATCATGTGTCAATGTCATTTCCTATCTAAAGATGATGGTGAACCTTGGCAATTTCTAGAAGATCTCGCCGAACAAACTTTGCAGTGGGAAAGCTTTAGACCAATATCGTCTAGGGGAGGTACTCATCAGCTCGAGGTTTCTATCATAGTGAAAGCCGAAATGGCCGCGATACAAAGAAAACTCGATGCTATAGAAAACAAAGTCTCTTCAGCCTCCCTAAACCAATTTATGCTCCCCAAAATCGTGTGTGGTTGCTGTTCCAACCCATCGCACTTAATGGAAGAATGTCGTTTAAATCCACCGTTTTAAGGTCAAGAACAAATGAATGCTAATTTTCAGCAGCGACCTAGAAATGATTCTTATTCTTCCACATACAATCAAGAATGGAGGAATCATCCTAATTTTGCTTGGAACCAAAACCAAACTCAAAATCAAAACCAGTTCCCAAGCAACTATCAAATACCTCCTCCACATTAACAGCAACCACCACAGAGTCAGCACCCCTTTCAACCACAATTCTTTCAGAATCCGGCCAACAATTCTACACCTTATAATAATTATTTCCAAACGGACGGTACTGAAAACTCCTCTGCGCTCGAACGAACCTTGGATATGTTTATGAAATAGTCCATGCAAACGTCGGCTGATATAAAGTCTTCTATCGGAACGTTAATGAAGGACTCCGCCTCCCACGGTGAGAGTATAAAATTGATAGAAGCACAAATTGCATACTTAAATGCCGCAATGAGTGGGAGAGAGAAAGGGAAACTTCTATCTCAACCCCTACCGAATCCTGGCCACTCGCAAAATTATAATGTGAGTGCCGTTACCACGTTGAGATCGGGAAGAGTGCTGAACAACCAAGTGGGTCAACAGATTGATGATGAGAAATCAATTGAAACCCCGGCTTCTACTTCTTCTCCTAATTCGTCTAGTCTCCCACCATCTTCCGAGCCTATTCTCCATTTTCCATAAGGCTCGAACTCTCAGCCCACTTCCTCGAATCTATCTAACACGATCCCCACTCCAATTCTGGGATCCATTCCATCCCCACAACCTTCTCCAATGTTGGACCAAACCCTTATTGATAAAGCACCTTATCCAAACAGGTTAAGAGGCAACAGACCAAGTCCACAAATAGAGAAGATTGTGGAAATTTTTAAGCAAGTTAACATAAACATTCCTCTTCTAGATGCTATCCAACAAGTTCCGTCCCATGCGAAAATTTTAAAGGATCTGTGCACTAAAAAGAGAAAAACTCAAGTACCTAAAAAGGTTTTCCTTGCGAGTAATGTGAGCACTGCTTTTTCACAACGATTATCCAAGAAACGAAAGGATTTCGGAAGTCCTACAATTTCTATTTCTGTTGGAGGTAAAAATATCAATCGTGCTCTACTCGATTTAGGTACTAGTATTAACTTGCTTTCATATTCTGTCTATGAGCAATTAGGGATCGGAGAGTTAAAACCGGCGCACTGCACTCTTCAGATAACCGATCGATCTATCACCCAACCGAAGGGTGAGCTCGAGGATGTGTTAATCAAAGTCGGGGAATTTATATTCCCTGTGTATTTTATCGTTATAGATACACAGCCTGTAGTTAACCCATGAAACTAAATCCCGGTGATTTTAGGTCGACCTTTTTTTGCGACTTCCAACACAATAATTAATTATCGAAACGGCTCTATGACCCTATCCTTCAGGAAGATGTCAATTGAGTTTAACATTTACAAGTTGGGAAGTGAACCCTCCGAACCCTATACTCAAGTATTTTCTGTCGAAGCAATAAATTCCAACAGCAGTCAATTTGAACAGCTTCATGATACTGATTTCGGCTCCGCTATTATGTTGTTTGACTCTGCTATTTATTATACACATACGGACCCTTCTATCGAGTTGTCCGGGTCAACATCTAACGCTAATTATGAAACTTTTATGGAGTCTAAGTATCATCCCATTTTTTCCAATGAGATTATTATTCGGGATATCGATGAAAACTTTGAAGAAATTTTCGCTGAAGAACTCGCATTCTTAGAAAATATGGGAGTTATGATGAATCAACCCCAACACAAAAAAGTTGAACCACCACCCATTTTTCTTAACAATAACGAGAATGCGAGTAATCTACCATCATTGTTTCATCTCTATGAACCAAAATGCAAACTCGTACTATTCCACCTCTTATCTCCTCCTCACTTCTTTACGTCGATAGGTGACACGTTCTTCTACCAACCAGTGCGTTATATCGATAAAATTTTTGACTGGTTGGTGTTGACTTTTGGTCTTTATAAAGTTGTATATTGACCAATAATTTTAACCCCCCCCCTCATAATTTTAAATATTTAATACTATTTTACTCAAGTTTGGGGGGGGAGGGGAGAAATATTTTGGCTCTTGAACGAAAAGAATTTTTTATTGTGAGCCAAAAATAAATTTGGGGAGAATTTCATTGTCATGATTTCTTGTCCCCTTTCATAACTTTTCCTTCCAAGTCCACAGTATTTTTTAAGCTTAACAGATAACATCAGTGAGGACACTGCTGCAAACATGTTTGGTGGAGGTTTGTGCTTATTCACGCATTATCTTACATTATACTATATATAAGCAAAAAAAATTGATAATGAAAGTTAGAAACTGAAAATTACATATGAAAGATATGAAGAGTTTAAGAAAAACAAGAAAATTAGATGTTTTCTTAAACGAAACTAGTAATAGGTAATTATGAGCCGTTGTCCCAAGGGTTAGTAAGATAAAAGAAATTACTAGTCTGAGGATAAAAATAAGTCTGAAAAATAGTCCCTATTCTTGAAGCCAAACATCTGAACATTGATATCCTGCTATACGCACTTGCACACATCTTGAAATTTGGGATAGTAGAGGATGCCTTGAAATGCTCTTGCTAAAAGCCTTAGTATGAAAAAAAAATTATATAAGTGGTGAAGAAAAAAATGAACACTGGTTTTGTAATTACAAAGGTAGCATAAAAAAATATAGCGAGGATGCTTTATCACCTAGTGCCTTAGACCAACTGGTTTGGGAGCCACTGCTAAGCCGTAGGTGTTGCAAGACGAGAATATTGCTAATAAGCAAGCACATTTGGTAATCGGTTAGTTAGTACCTCAAGAAATATTAACGGTCGCATAAAGAATGTGTAAGCGAGAAACATCTAAAATATTCACCATAAAAAAATATTGAGATAGATGGACAAGAGTATGATAACTTGAATTGAATTCTCCGAGTGTAAGGATGTCTTTTACACACACGTAGGGGTATATGATCGATGTTTGGAAGAGAAGAAGACTAACGGTGATGTTTTATTGAGAGATGATGTGATTTCTGACATCTTTTCATGACCATTAAGATAGGGCTCAAGGCAACCGAAAAGCTAGTGTAGCTGGAAATTCTTATTTTCAAGTTCTTTTCTTTTATAGTTCTTATCTTTATATGTGACTTTCACCATCTTCCTTTTACTATAGGATTTTGTGGGTGTAATCCGCTGAAACCCTCAGGAGACAACACTCCTCCTACTAGAGACACCTAGAGGTTTAACGACTTGTTGCACGTGCTCAGTGCAACCGTGTTGCCTACGAAAGTGTGCTAATTAGTTTTTCTTTTTTCCTTTCTTCCTCTCTTGAATAACAAGTTTTCTCAGGACGATCAAAATTAAGTTTGGGGGTATTTGTTCAGTCGAAAATATTGCACATTTGTTATAACATTTTCCTTAATTTTCTTAAATATTTAAAAGTATTTATTATAAATAGAGAACATATATGGATTTATCTGCAAAATACTATTTACCATATATTTATATATTATAATTAACATAATGAAGGAAAATATATGCATTTTATATTTATATAATATTTTGGTAATTGAAAATATGCATATCATATCAAATATTCTAATCAAGATTTTTAAAAGAAATAATATCATACAAATGGTTAGAATAATATTTCAAAATATATGCATAATATTTTAGTAATTAAAAGATGCATAGCATATTAAATATTCTTAATCAAGTCTCTTAAAAATTTATTACCATATATAGTGATTAAGATACTCTTTCTAATTTAATAAATATTACTAATATTATTCATGAAGATATTGTCCAAGATTTAGCTCAGGTCAAGTGATCAAGATGTCAGGATCAAAAATCTGCCAAAATCATAAAATCAATATTGACAGAGACTCAGAATCCAGACATGGAAATCGCCATATTAGGAAATCACCATATTAGGCAATCACCATATTATGTAACTTGGTTTTCTGATTTGAGAGCTATATAAAGGACCGAGTGCTAAAGTTAGAGGGCGTCACCTTTAACATGAAGCAAATCACCGTCAAAGAACAAGTGATCCACGACAGGTCTGCGATTCGACGTGATAGGGCGACGTGAAAGTCGACGGAGCATCTACTTCCTACGGGGCAGAGATCGAGAGCAAGTTCTTCCTCTTGTAATCTAAATTCGTAGGATTTCTACTTGTGAAGTTGATTAATAAAAATAGATCATTTTGTTTAATTATTTATTTTCTGTATTTTTCTGTATTATGATTTCTTTAAATATGCTTTCTTCTTTTATCTCCAATATGCACGAGTAATTCTCCGCTTGTCAGGGTTCATAAGATTAGGGTAGAATAATGAATGAGAAAATACTTTAAATTCTTTTAAGTCTTATGAAGTTTATAAATTATAACAAAAGAATCGTTAATATCCTTATCGGGCGTGCTGCCAATCTATTGTTAGTCTCGACCGCGATTTGAGATCAGATTGACAATTGTTTTGTTAAGGGTTAGACATGAATGGAGATCAATGAAGAGACAAGGGTCAATAGTGGGGAAACCCTAGTTTCTTTCAAGAACCCTAATTCTCATTCATCTCTATTAATCTAGTTTTAAATCTATCAATAGATAAAAAAAAAAAGTCATCTTTATTAGTCATCCATGACTACTAAATCATAACGAACCCTACAAGCCTTCTTTATATAAAATCTGCATCCGTAATTAATTTAGATCTTGAATAAACTATTCTCATTTCTTCTTTTATTTTATTCAACTCGTCTAAAGTAAAATTAAAAGTTCCGCGCATCCCTGCGGACGACCCGTACTCATCTCGGCTAGCTACAAGTGACACCGTTATTGATTGCGGTTATTCTACAAACACTTTTTCAAGATCAATCAAGAGTTCATGTAGGTGTCTTTTAAGTGACCATCTTGTGCCACGCTATACGTTCCGTACGAATCTACCCCGTTATCCTCGCGTAATGTATTGTATAGAGTATATTTACAGGTTTTGCTGAAACCATGGATACAAATTGTTCAAGTAATCAGGTTCATGATATAATCTTGTATTCAAGTAGTCATGTCAAATTATAACCATGATTCGGTCAAATTAAGTCAAGTATTCATGTTTGATATTAGTGTTTGAATTCAAGTATTCAGGTTCAAGTTCATGTATTCACGTTTGACTTTGGATTCAGGTTTGAAATGGACTCTGACTGAGTCAGACACTTGTAACTGATTTAGATCTTGAATTAGGTTTAGGAGTCATCGGTAACTGCTGCATATGCACGGCAGGATTTGTGTTTTTTTCCAAGACAATTACCATTGATAACTCCGTTAAGTTTTCTACCTTAAATAAGCAAGCACTCTCTGGTTCTTTGGGGCTCAAGAGAATTGATTCCGCTTAAACCTTTATTTACTAAAGTTCTTAAATATTATTTTATATAACTCGAGTTGGTTTTATGAAAAATATTTTAAATAAAATTTCAAAATAAATCTCGAGAATTTATTTATATTATTTAGGGTTTTCATGGATTTGATTTTTAAGGATTTGAGGTATTTTAGTGATAATTGCATAGGTTGGAAAGTTTATGATATTTTATTGTAAAACTTGTCTTTTGTTGGTATCTTGATAGTATTTTAGTGAAATTTGTTAATCTTTCATTTTAAAAAATGTAAGTTTATTATATTTTGAAAATATATGAATTTGTAATTTTTATATAATTATTAAAAATTAAATTTTATTTAATTAGAAAAATGCGTTTTTCTTAAAAATCGTATTTAAAACCTTTCGAGACCGAATGCTCCGTGAGGAGCTTTGCATCTCGCTCTACTAGCTCAAGGATGTGCGATAATCCGCACCATCCATTATCAGGTCCCTTAACAAGGGTTGTAGAGGTATAATCGCAAAAGAATTTAAAACACCGTTTAAAAGAAATCCGGTTTTTATAGTAAGTGGTATTTTCTTGTAATAATATCTTCGTAACAAAAATTCACATAAAAGATGTATCGTGGTATGGAACCATGTGTGCATGTGGGGTAGGTCATTACCCCGTAAAGTTTTTCTAAAGGTATTGTTTTAACAAAACTAAAAAAAGATGATATTTAAAGTTCATTATATTTAAATGAAAAACTTAAATTAAAATTATTTTGCATTGAATTCTAAGTTAAAATTTATTCTAAATATTTATAATTAAGATTACAAGTATTGTGTAAGAATTTGAATGAACAATATATAAGAAAAAGGTAAATTTCAAGGGTTTAGAAATAGATATCGGTATTAACTCCACTTACCGATATAAGTTTTGAAATGGGATTTCAATGAAGAAGAAAAGAGATTTCAATGAAGAAGAAAAGAGATTGAGAGGGACTTACTGGTTAGGAAGTTTAATAAGAGGTAGAATAAGAGATTGTTGTCGTTGTGGCGTCGCGGGAGCTCCGGAATAGTTTCGATTCTTTTTCAAAATTTGACCGCTTTCTAACTCCTCTTTACTCCATTTGTACTTAGAAAACTTTTAAGAGTTTTGGCTAGAAATTTTAGAATGATACTGAGCCAAAGTATGGGACGGTATTTATTATTGAAGAATTAGAGTTTTAGAATTAAAATGGTGAATTAAAATGTATTAAAATTATGATAAATTGTGAAATGAAGAGTCTCTGTTTGATTGCATAGAAATCAAACAGTGCAGGAGAGTTAGGGGTAGGGGAAGAGTCAGGTGTGCAGAGCCCGGGCCTCATTGGGCTCGGTTCAACCGTCGGTGCCGGCTAATATTGGCTTTCCGCCGGCCGATTTAAGGCTTTGGGGCTCTGAATTTGTGCCACTTTGATTTTTCTGACTTTTCATTTTTCTGTGTATTGTACGTGTAAACTTTTGGGCTTCTAAAAAGTTAAAAAGAAAAATAAAAAAAAATTATGTGTCTGATGAGGATCGAACACAGGGGCTATGTCATAGCAGTGCAAGAGCTTTACCAATAAGCTACAAGTTATTTCTTGCTCTTATTTAACAAAATTTACTTATAATTCAAACTCAGGCTGTATAACTCATTTTATGTACATTAAATTGGAAAATTCCGTATAGTAAATTCAGAGTCGTTACACACTAATATGAGAAGTAGGGGTATAAGTAGCAGAAATACGTTCGGTTGCTATTTTAAAAGTCATGAGAAAATCTTTAAAATGGTTTGTAACCCTCAAATGATCATCTGTTAAGTTGTTTTCTAAATCCATTTGCTCATTCCATATGTTACTAATATTTCCGTTAGTATTTGATGCAGTACGAAACATGTATGTACTATTCCACCTAGTGGTCGTATCTTTTCTAAGAGATGTCATTATTCCTGCAGTCAGGCATCTAGTTTTATACTCAGATTTTCTTTTGGAATAATTTTTAATAATTTACATGCATCTTTAATTGTCTGAAAATTAAAAGAACATACTGAATATGCATCATATACAGCAAGATTAAGTATATGGCAGACATATTGAATGTGAAAAAAGAGACCATTGCAAATTGGTTTGCACAGTTGTATATGTTCAGCAACAGCAGAATTGTTATTACTAAGATTGTCAAAAGAAAAAATCTTATTTAAACATTGATATTCTTCTAAAATAGATTTAATTTCTATAGTTATATGATGTGCATTATGCAGGAACTGAAACTGTCTAAAAGCAATAATTCTTTTTTGTAAATACCAATCAGAATCTATATAATGTGCAGTAACACAAAACTAGGAAAGATCCCTTCTATCAGTCCAAATATCAGAACTTAAAGAAATACTAGTATCCAAAGAAATAAGAGTAGCAATTAGTGGTTGTTTACCTTCGTTGTAGAGCCTAAAACAACGATTTTTAAGCTTACTCTTCGGAACCATTTTGTATTCTGGTTATAATGTCCTTTAATCGTACCGCTCAAAAGCTTGAATTTCTCCGAATCCGAGTGTGTTCATCTGCCATAAAAAATCTTGTCATTTCTTCAACATTTAGTTCATGATTATATTGAAAAAGACCTCCACCGAAGAAATTAATTTATGATTGGATGGAGGAGGCATCGGTCGTGCTTTCTAAGTGTTTTTTTACATGTTTATAAAAAGTACTGGTGCTGTTGGTACCTTCCTTATGTTTATATGGAGTTCTTTATGTTTATACGCAGTGGCATGATATTTGCATATTGTGTGTCTAACCCCATTCCCTATATTCAATTGTAACTGTTCCCAAACATTACTAATTAGTGCACGTTTTCTAGCTTCTCTAGATGTCTGTGTGGTTTCTTCTTCTTCTACACGCATTTCTAAATTAGGATTAAGAAGTTGGGTATGATGTGCATCAAATGAACCATCCATATAATTTTTTAACTAATTTAAAAAATTAAATACTAAATTTTACCAATATCAATTTAACCGCAAGAAGAGAGCTAATAAAATAAAAGCAAGAATAGCTAAAACGCTGTAGTAAATTAATTGAGAAGAAAAGCAGTAAAGTATAATAAGTCGGTCGGAGCGTCGAAAACTCGGAGTCGGAGTTTCAATTCTTGAAAACTTGAAAGTCTAGAGTAGAAACTTAAGATAAGTTTTTTTTTTAAATTTGAGAGAGAAATAGATTTGGTGTGAGATGAAATGGGTGTAGGGTTTTATTTATAGGGATTTCAAAATTTTTGGTCGTTGTTACGAGGTGAGGTGAGGCGAGGCGAATCGTAGCAAAATCCAAGTAATCCAACAATTGGATTTGGATTTCGAGACGAGACGAGACGAATTTTGACCGTTAGATGTAGGTTTCAAGGCGAGTTGAGGCGAGGAGATTCGTTTGGAATCCACCGTTGCCGATTGTTGGATTGGAATCTCAAGACGAGATGAAGCGAGTTGAGACGAGTCATGAGACGAGTCGACCGTTTGAACTCGTTGCGAGACGAGGGGCAACTTAAGTGAGGCGAACTGGAGTAAGGCAATATCAAGATTTTAGGGAACCTGCTCGCATCGCCTGACTCGGCCAAACGAGATGAGTCGACTCACCAACCCGCCTAAGTTGATAACGAGGCGAATAAAATTCTCCTCGTTGTGAGGCGAGGCGAGACGAGTCTGTCTTGACTTGCCTCATTTTCCAGGCATACTTGAAAGCGTTAAATTGTAACCACTTTCTCTCTTGGGGATTGAACCCTACACTTCCCCGGAGAAAAAGTGTGATACCAATAGAGCTATTGTTCATCGTTTTCAACTGAACATAAGAAATATATTTTTTTGGCCACAAATATTGCACACCGCTCAATTCACATTTAATCAAATATCCCCGTAAGTAGATCACCTTTTTATTATGTGTCCAATGAGTGTCTTAGTTTGGGATAGGATCCGTAGAGTCTTAGGCTGGCATGCGTTGCCTTGTACCTTACATGACCTTTGGGAGGCATGGAGGGTCCGGTCCATTAGTAGTATAGACTGTTCATTTTGGAATATTTGGGCTTCGGCCACTTGTTGGTTGATTTGGAAAGAAGGAAACGATTAAAATTTTAGTAATAAGTACAAAATTATTACTAGGATTGGCAGTTGGATTGACACAGTTACTCTATTCTAATCAGGGACAACAGCGGAGGGGATGCGTATAAGGGGGAAAGCGCATGCTCTGATGGGTGCAGACACCAGGGGAGATACACGACTGGGGACCCGGATCAGGCGAAGGGCAGAGACGTAAACGAGTCTTTTGTGCTGGAGCATGATTTTGGTTTTGATTGTTTCAAACAGGATTACATGTCCTTGTTTATTCTTTTGCTTTGTGGACTTGACCGCTGGTTTTGTATTAGGTTTGTTCCCCATATTTGGATCAGGTAGTAGGGGTTTGTTCCTCATTTTTATACTCTTGTTTCCTTGCTTTCATGCTTGTGCTTTCTTGTTGTTTAGTTAAATCTCCTTTAATAAAACACGGGGCTCTCTATGCTTTCAGGGGCGGAATCAAGGGGACTAGCGGAGGTCTCGGTCCAGGCAAGTCCTCGACAAATACCTTATATGCCATCCACCGGTTTGCTTATATATATATATATATATATATATATATATATATAGAGAGAGAGAGAGAGAGAGAGAGAGAGAGAGAGATTAATGGAGGAAAGAGGTCATAGGAGGGGATTTCCTCCTATGGCGTGGAAAAAATACCACCTCCACCATTTTTTCCGACGATTGGCACCCATCATCATCATCGTTATCATCTAAGATGTGCATACACCAAATTTCATGTGATTCCACAACTTTTCACCGTTGATTTAGTGGGTTCAAAATTAACGGTTTACCGACAATAGAACTTTTTACATTGCTAAATCAACGGTGAAAAGGTTGTAGAATCACATGAAATTTGGTGTACCCACATCTTAGATGATAACAATGAAGATGATGGGGGCCGATCGTCGAAAAAATTGGTGGAAGTTGTATTTTTTCGACGCCATAGGAGGAAATCCCCTCCTATGGCCTCTTTTCTCCATTATTCTCATATATATATATATGGTAATATCTAATAAGTTTAAAGTTAGCTTCATGGTTATAATGTATTTTAACTTGGTCCCGCAAAAAATTTTCCCCGCGGCTGTTTGCTTTAATTTAACTTTAAAATAAGAAAAAAGAAAACCCCGATAAGTACCAACCATCAAGTATGTGCTTCTGGAGGCTTGGGTGGGCCCAGGCCCCGGCCTACTCCAACTGTGCTTCACCGAATCGAGTTGAGAGAATTTCCTATCAGTCAAACTACATATATGCTTCAATGCGAAGTAAGCTTACCTAAGGACAATTAGAATCCTCTAATCTGTAGTATGGGGTATTATACTAATTAAAATGCAGAGATTACACTGTTTGCAAGATTATGACTCAAGTTCAAGAAGGATGAAGGACAAATTAATGTAGACTCTCCGAGGTTCGTTAATCAACTCTATTATTATCCTTTATCTTTACTATTACTAGTTTTCTGCCCGTACGGTGTGCACGCATTAGTTCACTCAACTATGTTAGTTAAATGAATGGTTTCTTCGAAATTCTTTTAGTTAGGTTTTTCTTGCAGAAAAAAACATAAATTTAAATGTCAATAACGCGTCGTGTTTGAGTTATCAAATATATTGCAAAAAATTATAAAAGATAATTTAAAAAATTCAAAATAAAAATGCAAGGTTCCGGAAACTTCGAGACAGACAATACTACATAGTTTAGTGGATATGCATTGAATAACTTTAATAAGAAAGACATTCACGCAAATAAGCACCTTTAAGAAAAATCTAGAAATTTAAAATATGCCAGGATAAAATTTTGTCTAGAAAGTTCTTTTATGTTATCATTTTAGGGATTGAACTTTTAGAATTCAAATGAACAATATTTTATTGATGTGTTGTCCTTTCTTGATGATATGAACACCATAAGAATGGAGAAATTTTTCTCCTTTTTTTGTTTTTAAAAAATGGAGAATGGTACATCTTACCAAGTCCATTTGCGTTACACACACGGATACACACTAGAACTTGTGCACGTGCATTGCACGTGTCAAATTTAATATTTCATATTTATGGAAATGACTGTATATATAAATTTGTAAATAATGAGGGTTTAAATGTAAATGTGCATTTCATATAAGTGAGAATGAGTATAGGTGTAAATGTTTAAATATTGAGGGTTTATATGTAAATTTACACTGCAAGGCATCAATTTTTTCCCTCCTCCTTTATGATGAGCTGGAGGCCCCAGAAGGAAAAGATGATAAGATAAAGGTCTTAAAAGAAGAGAATTTTTCTCCTTTTTCTTTGAATTTTGGAGAAAAGAGAGGGTGTCCACCTCACTAAGGGGGTATTTGCATTATAAAAAAGAAGAATATATATATATATAGGGAGAGAGATGATGTGTGTGGAGAGTTTTAGATATCTTCTAAATATTTTTTGGGAAAGAGATGATGTGGAGAGTTCTAGATAAACAATTAATTATTTTTTGGGAGGGGAGGGAGAGATGTGGAGGTCTTGAGAGTGGAGCATTTTTTTTCAAGAAAAAAGAAGAGGGGTGGACCTCTAACCAAAGGGTATTTGCATTATATATACTAGAATTTATGCACGTGCGTTGCACGTGTTTAAAAAAATTTGAGAAAAGAAAAAAGAGAAATATGGAGGGTTCTAGAGTCTTATTTATTTATTTATTTATTTTTAAAAAAAGGGAGGGATGACGTGGAGGGCTTGAGAGGTGAAAGAGATGATGTGGAGGGCTTGGGAGGTGAGGATTTTTCTCATTTTTTCTATTTTTCTTGAAAAAATAAGAAGGGTGGATCTCTAACAAAGGGTGTGTGTGTATATATATATATATATATATATATATATAGAGAGAGAGAGAGAGAGAGAGAGACTAGAATTTATGCACGTGCGTTGCATGAGTTTAAAAATGTTTGAGAAAGAAAGAGAGAGAAATGTGGAGGGTTCTAAAGTTTTATTTATTTATTTATTTTTTAAAAAAATGAGGGATGGGATGGAGGGCTTGAGAGGTAAGAGAGATGATGTGGAGGGCTTGAAAGGTGGGGATTTTTCTCATTTTTTCTATTTTGCGAGAAAAAGGAGAATGGCGGATCTCTAATCATGGGTATTTGCATTATCTATACTAGAATTTATGTACGTGCGTTGCACGTGTTAGTTTAAAAAATTTAAGAAAGGGATGAGAAATGTGGAGAGTTCTTGAGTCTTATTTATTTTTTAAAACTATTGAGAGAGGGTCCTCTGACCAACCCTTATATATATATATATATATATATATATATATATATATATATATATATATATATATATATATATATATGGAAGGTTCTAGATAAACAATTAATTGTTTTTTAGGGAAGAGATAGGGTGTGTGTGTGTCTCTCTCTCTCTCTCTCTATATATATATATATATATTGGGAGAGATGGTATGGAATGTTTTAGATAAACAATTAATTGTTTTTTATTTTAGAAAAAAGAAAGGGATGAGGTGGAAGGCTTGAGAGGTGAGAGAGATGATGTGGAGGGTTCTAGAGTCTTATTTATTTATTTATTTTAAAAAAAGGGAGGGATGAGATAGAGGACTTGAGAGGTGAAAGATGACGTGGAGGGCCTGAGTGGTGAGGTTTTTTCTCATTTTTTCTAGAAAAAAGGAGAATGGTGGATCTCTAACCAAGGGTATTTGCATTATATATATATATATATATATATATATATATATATATATATATATATATATATATATTCCAAAAAAGGAAAAAAATTCTTTAATTTATCTTTAAACCATAAGGTGTTCACTTCATCTCTTTAATTTATCTCTTAAAATTTATGCTTTATAACCCAAACTTTTTTTTGGATGGTGATGTAATTATTATATCATTTTACAAAACAAATAATTAGAGAAAATGGAAATGTTCCTACAAGCAAAAGATGATCAATTAGGTTGTACACATCATCTAAATAAAAATAAAATAAAATAAAATATATTCTTTCATCCATGAAGCACATGAGCACAATTAGCATTTTAAATGTTTTTTTTAATTCAAAATTCAAATCCCCCTCCCAACCTCCTTCTCCTTCTCCCTCTCTCACATTCACTCTCATTTATTAGCAATAAAAAGATAAAACAATTTCTAAATAACCCCTCAAATATTTCTTTTTTTCGGTTTTTAAAATTTCCATATCTCTGTTTATGACATCTAATATACACACATGTGCATCGCATGGACGTAAATACTAGTTTCTTAGACCCTCCCTCATCCTCTCCCTCCATTAATTCTATCCAGGGGTTGTGACCAAAAGTGTTGGTATGCATGGTTTGAATAAATTGAGAAATACTTTTTCTTAGTGGGTTAATATTCCCAACAACACTTTCTGTTGAGTGCATGTCATTTTCAATAATGTCATGATAATGAAGATGATATTATTGAAAATAACAAGCAACTAATAGAAAGTCTTATGATGAATCAAAAACCCACTAGCATTAGGTTTGGCATTTTATAGAAGAAGATAGAGTACAACATATTTTCATATTTAATAGTTTATATATGTTAAATTCGTATCTTGTGGGGAAAAAATAGTTACTAGAAATTGGCCAGTTTTATTTCGAGTCTCATGATTTTATTTTTCTTCATTTCTCATCAGGGGCAACCCCATGAATTTGGTTTAGAAAGAGCACACCGATGACCATACATGATATTAATTAATACGCTCAACTACATTATATATTTAAACCATCATATATAATTTAATAACCGAATAACGAAATTCTATATTAATATGAAAGGAATAACTTTTTACAATAATTATATTTCGAGATCATAACTTGGACCGTATTATACACATTCTAGACTCTTTATGTGAGTACAAACATAAGGTTTTATTTAAAAATTTCTAGTTTTATTTTCCTTAAGTTCTTAATATGGGATGAAATTTTATATTAATATGAAAGGAATAGCTTTTACAATAATTATATATGAGTTCATGACTTGTACCTTGTACCGTATTATACACATTCTTGACGCTTTATGTATATACAAAAATAAAGTTTTATTTAAAAATTTCTAATTTTATTTTCCTTAAGTTCTTAATATGGGACGTTTCTTCCTTTTGTTCCTTTTGTTAAGAAAATCTAATATAAAAAAATATAGAAAGTTTGGTGAATTTTGAACCTAAAACCTATTTAGGAATTGCAATGTACTACCACTTGAGCCATACATACTTAGTATTTTTTGAAGACATAAATATATATAACATATATTTAAGAATATCGGACTTCAATTACGACCTATACTAAACTTTTTTCCTCGAACTTTCAGAAGGGGCTGACTTTGGGTCCGCCCATGTTCTCATAAATCCTATATACCGTTGGAGTCAAATTTACACCCCACGGCCAAGTTCAAAATGTAAAAATCAAAGTCAACGTCCAATCAATCTGAACCCAAGCTCAACAAGGGGGCTCTGACCCAACCAATCCGGATCGAAACCCAAGCAAGTGGGTCCCAAGCCTAAGTCAAATAGGTCCAAGCCCAAGTCAAGTCAAGTTCAAGCATGAGGCCGGCCCCATGCCAAGAAAAGAAAGAATTAAACTGTAGTAAATAACTATATTATGTAATAAGTAGGAATAATATAAGCAATTTTTTTAAAACCCAAGAGCTAATATGCAAATATGTAAAGGTATTTAAATCCCAAAATATGTTGAAATGATGAGTTTTTTCTCTCCTATAATTTTTGCAACCGTTTTTGCCTCCACTCTCTTTTAAGTGAGATCTCTTTTCATCTTATTTCTCAAGAAAAGAAAGACCCAAAGTAAAAAAGGGTTTTTATGGATCTCTCCCATCTTCTCTATACTCTTCTTTCCTCAAAAACAACTCATCAAAGAAGAACCCGTCTCTTCAAAGAAAATCCCATCTCAAAACCTCAAGATCCAAAATCAAAACCCAAGAAAGAAGCAAGCTTTATTCATCAAACTTAAAGAATCCAAGAGAAGAGCTCTCGGGACAAAAGCCATGAGGTTTCACCCTGAGCATGAACTTTCGAATGAAGAATTTGATGAAAGTCATCGACTTTCATCACCATATGTCCTCGGATATCCCGCAGGGGGATGTTCAACCTTGGATATCCACATAAAGAGAATGTCCATTACGGAAATTCCTGCAAGAGGATTTTCGCTTAGGAAATCCCAGCAACGGGGTTTCCATTATCTATGATGCCCGCTCGGATATCTCAAAGGGATACCCGAGGCGGATATCTACCCATACATGGATATCTCTAGAAGATGTGCGCAGAGGACATTTTCAATGAATGTGGATATCCGCTTTTCTCTCTTCCTCATACACTTGTATTCAAGAAGTTTTTTTTATCCGAAGCAAACATTCTTTCGCGTGCGCGTGCACACATATTTCAAAATGAGTTCGCATAATACATATGACCTATGAATCAGAGATGCTCTTAAGGCAAAACGAGAGTTAATTAACAGCAATTTTATCTGCGTCTGCTGTAGATTAGAATCCACAATCAATAAACATATGCCTGTAATGGAGGGAGGAATCTATACAAACGGTCTGAAGCACGAGTGTATCCATTTCCATGAGGAGATGGAAAAACACTTTACATAGATATATATGATTAAAACATTAAAGTTTTACTTCTTTCAAAGCACCTGCCGCTGAATCTACACTGAAACTATAAGTTGGTATTGAAGTTTGAGAAACATATTTTTCATATCCTGATAAAACTTCATGGGCTAATAGCGGAGCTTAAATGATTACTATTTCGTTCAATCATCTCTTTTAATCATGCCTTTTATTTGAAAATGAATTGGTCTGAGACCATAATTATGTATTTAAACTTAGGAATGTGGTGGACGCTGCATAAGAGAGAAATCTCTCTTAAATCGGTCAAAAGCCAATTCTTGTTCGATATATTTTGTATTTGTATTCAGCACGTGTGATGCACGTGTTTATCTTTTGAACAAAATATATATATATATATATATATATATATATATATATATATATATATATATATATATATATATATAAAGCGTGTGTGAAATTTTTTATCTTTGACATTACACGAAAATTTCTATATATAAAGCGCGTGTGAAATTTTTTATCTTTGACATTACACGAAAATTTCTAAAGACATCTATGGTTGTTCTAAATTTAGATTAAATGAATGCGGACAGTGTTAATATCAGAATTGAGAATTTTATGAGATATACAAAATAACAAAGATATAAGGATTTATGTATAAATTTGTAAGGTATATATTTTTTTAAGATCGAGAGAGAATGTGTAATGAATGAGAAAGAATGTATAATGAATGAGAGAGATGTGGTTGTTGACTTCTCGTTTTCTTCTTTCTGTTTCTTGTGGTGGATAAGATGGACATCTCCAATGCTCAAGTTTGGCTATTGGAATTTTATCATTTTTCTATAATTTATTTTGTCGATTAATAATATCATTTAAAGGCTTCTGGTTATAACAGTAAGGATTTGACATGGTTCATATTGATCACCATGTTATAAGAATACACAAACCAGCAATTGTATGGTTTTTGCACATCATCCAGCTTGTGAAATAAATTTCTTTAATGTTTGTTGGCAAAATTTGGAACATATGCCATGCAGGTTACATCTACTTACTGAATTAGCATCTGAATTGAAACTTATATTTTCAATGATTTAAATTTTATCTCATTATGCAGCCGCGGAGCCTAAAATTTCTTTTGAAGAGACCAAGGAAAGCTTAATTACTCTAATAAAAAAATATAATCACATATTAAAAATACTACTTAAAGTTGTTTCTAAGTCATAATACTATTATGAATGTACTTATTCATTTTTATTTTTACAATAAAAATGCAATTATAAATATTTAAATCGAAAGAAGTTAAATATTTCTTAGTTACAATTTTATAAATAAATCATGTTTCTATAAGCAATTTTGTTGGATCCATTTTATATGCCAACTTGAATTAATATATTGGTAAAGTACTTAACTCAAAAATTAAAACAACAAAATAGAATTAGAGCTATTAAGGCTTGAACCTATGAGATTGATTATGTTTTAAAGATTATAACTATTCCCATCAAACGAATTAAATCAGAATAGCATAATATAAAAGCTGAAAACATGTATCATGCAAAAATGGGTAGAGTTCTTTAAATTGAATTTGCCAATTTGATTATTTGATGAATTTTAAGAATTTTTTTTGAAAAAAAACTTAATATTTCAATTCTTCTCCGCTCTTTTTTAGTAATAAGCATAGATATGTAAACAAAATTAACTGCTTTTATTTGTTTTTTTATATCTAGATTAATCACGTGCATCAAGTATCAAAATACTAGTACAGAATTAATGACAATTGATCGTTGCTTACAATATCAAGAAATGTAAGAATTGAAGCCATATATGATCTAGCATAAAAAGATTGTAAGTCCAAGACATACGACCAATATAAAAAGAGACAACTGTGATAGAAGAAGGATAAGAGTTGAACTACAATGAATTTTGTCTTTATCGTTGTCTAAAGTTCAACAAAAAAAACAAACCATTTACCAAAATCATCATGTTGTTTGACCGACTCCTAATAGAAAGGCCACTATGTTCCATTTCAGTTATCAAAACTTCACTTTATGGTTTAATCCATTGGAAAAAAATCCACTGTATAGCTTCATTATGTTAATTATTTTATAGTATTCTTGAATATTCTCTTACATAACTTTAGGAACTTTTTATCCTCAAATTCCCTTATTCCTTGTTCCCCCGTATTCATGAAAGGATACCTAAAAGCTTACTTCACCTCTCACTCTTTTTCTTCATTTTTCTAATTGGTTTGATTCAAGGGTAATTTTTGGTTAAGAATGTGTTTTGACGGAAAAATGCAATGGATACAACCGATATATAAAAAGAATCCTTAAAACAATTTTAAGATTGAGAAAAATTACTAAACTAGATAGCTTCATGATAAGTGCTATTAGGGTTTTGTCCATCAACAATTAAGAGAATATTCTTGATGGTGCTCACAAATAGGGATTTCTCAGATTAAAACACGTGGCAGATGACAAGTCTCCCGTGTGCACCAAGTAGCTAATTTCTCGACGCCTCGCCTTCAAGATAGCATCCGACCTTTGGGGGGCCTTTTCTGAGTGCGATCCCTCTTCTCCTAACCATCAGCCAATAGCTCGTCTCTGAGTAATCATAGAGCCGAGCTTCCTCAGCTTCCTTACTCGTCTATGAGCTATCTTATAGCTGAGATTCTTCAGCATCCTTATTTGGCCGGAAACATAGAGCACGTGCGTTCTCGTAACGACTCCGTGTATCTCGCCACGATGAGATCTCCGCCGTTTCACGTCCCGCATCCCACGCTAGCGTATCTTACTATTAATGAGTGTATCTTGCCATCAATGTAGACGTTATGCATGGGCGAAACAGATGGTGAGAATCTCGCATCGGCTCGCCCTCAGACGACCCCTATATAAACCCCCCTCCAGATGATTTAGGTAACTGGAACTCATTCCAATACATCGCTACTCTGCAAAATATTCCTCGGTGGTTACTTGAGCGTCGGATGGTCCTACGGTGATTTCCTACCCGAGACTTCTTTTGCAAGTAGCTCAGCATCAACATCAATCAACCACCCATTGAGATCCACACCCTCTCTCCAAATTACAGCCCTTCAACCCTGTTAGCCGCAAGATCGATGGAGGACAACATCTGAGAGAGATTCCGACCTCCATCAGTTGGCGCCGTTTGTGGGAATCGTGAAACTTTTCCACCAAAAAGTTGATCTTCCGCCTTCGATTCGATGGCTAGCAATCATCGCAACAAAGATCCTATCACGAGCCATCCCGTCCTCCGTAACAGAGGTGGGGACAGTTCCACTCCTCCTCCCAACATCATTAAAGTCTTAATGACATGGATCGACCGACCGACAGCGATGGTGGACGCACTCGCTCGTGTTCAAACTGCCAGCTACGCCCGGCAAACTGCCACCCCTGCTCCCCAGAACGGCGGCGTGCACGAGACGACAGACGGACGCATTCAGGTCCTCGGCCTCGCTCGTGCCAATCCTGACACCACGGAACACCGACATGCTGATTCCGGCAATCGCGACCCCCATACGAGAAATGATTCCATGACTCATTGGATGTCGGACAGTCCAACGCCGAGATCTCAGGACCAACCGAACTGTCTTTTTAACGCTCGCTGCGCTCCTTCGCCTTCCGAGGCGACGTCGGTCGGGTCGCCTGATTCAAGGAAAAACCGACGTCACCATAATCACCGAGGCCGTTCACATGGCACATGCTGGGAAGAGCCACGAAGGGTCCATCCCGAGAATCTGAGGAACGTGATACAGCGAAACCGAAGCCACTCTATCGCCCAAGCCCGAAGCAGAGACAGCAGGTACTCCGATTACGGAGAATCGGGATACAAGCACCGAATCAAGATCCTCGAGAAGAAGACCAAGGGCATGCGACTCGTCACCCGTTGGCCTGGCGGATCGGCAAAGTACTCTGCGGACTCTCTCACGAAGCTCTTCACTGAGCAGTTACTGAGGGAGCGGGTTTCATCCCGAAACAAACTGCCCAAAGTGGCTCTCTTCGATGGGAAGTGTTCAGTCGAAAATATCGCACTTTTGATATTAAATTTTCCTTACTTTTGATAAATATTTAAAGGCGTTTATTATAAATATGACACATATGAGGGTTTATCTATATAAATATCTATTGTCATATATATATATATATATATATATATATTATAATTAATATTATAAAGGAAAATATATGCATATAATATTTATATAATATTTTTTATTATGCATATCATATCAAATATTCTAATCAAGATTCTTAAAAGATATAATATCATACAAATGGTTAGAATAATATCTCTAATTTAACAAATATTACTAACATTATTCATGGAGAATATATGCATATAATATTTATATAATATTTTTTATTATGCATATCATATCAAATATTCTAATCAAGATTCTTAAAATATATAATATCATACAAATGGTTAGAATAATATCTCTAATTTAACAAATATTACTAATATTATTCATGGAGATATTGTGCAAGATTTAGCTCAGATCAGGAGATCGGGATATCGAGATGTCGTGAATCAAAAATCTGTCGATGAAGTTAAATAAAATCGAAGAATCAATACTGGTAGAGACTCAGGAAATATTTTCAAATTCCACATATCTAGAAGATCTCTACGTGTCAACATGTATAAGCCCCAAAACATGAATATTGCGGCGGATCCGCCACCGTTATAAGGAGTTAGTGTATGGGATTTTGTGGGTAGGATCTTCTCAACAAACCCTAATACTTAGAATCTAGGGTTTGTATTTTCTGTCACTATAAATAGGACCGAGAGCTAAGTCTAGAAATCATCACCTTTTACACGAAGCAAATCACCGTCAAAGAAAAAGTGATCCACGACAGATCCACGATTCGACGTGATAAGGCGACGTGAGATTCGACGGAACATTTACTTCCTACGAGGCAGAGATCGAGAGCATTTTCTTCTTCCTCGTGTAATCTAAACTCGAAGAATTGTACTTGTGAAGTTGATTAATAAAGATAGATCATTAGTTTAATTAGTTTGCATTTACATTATGATCTCTATTCATTCTTCTTTTATCTCCATCATACGCGAGTAATTCTCTGCTTGATAGGGTTCGTAGGATTATGGTAGAACAATGGATGAGAAAATATTTTAACTTTTCTTACATCTTATGAAGTTTATAAATTTTAGCAAAAGAATCGTTAGCATCCTTATCGGGCGCGCTACCAATTTATTGCTAGTCTCGACCACGATTTGAGATCAGATTAACAATTGTTTTGTTAAGGGCTAGACATGAATAGAGATCAATGAAAGGACAAGGGTCAATAGTGGGGAAACTCTAGTTTCTTCCAAGAACCCTAACCTCATTCATCACTATCAATTTAGTTTTAAATCTATCAAAAGATAAAAAGAGTAATCTTTATTAGTCATCCATGACTACTAAATCCTAACGAACCCTACATGCCTCTTCTTATAGATTCTACATCCGTATTTATACTAGATTTTAAAACTATATATATATTTTACATCTGTGTTTAATATAGATCTAGAATCTATTCTCCTTTCTTATTTTACTCTAATCAACTCGTCTAAAGCAAGATTAGAAGTTCCACGCATCCCTGCGGACGACCCGTATTCATCTCGGCTAGCTACATGCGACACCGTTATTGATTGTGGTTAACTACACACTCTTTCACCCAGATCAATCAAATGGCGCCGTTGCCGGAGATACGTACGTAATTTTTTTCTTACTATTCGTGTTGAATTCTTATTCAATCCATATCATAAAAATAAAATAAAACAGCAAATTATGTATTTAACGATTAGTGTGCGATTTTTGCGAGAAAATCTGGAGTCACTGTAGCGAGGAGATAAAGATTCAGAGGCTTTCAGAGAGGTCCATAGGAGTTAGGCAGGAACTGTAGAAAAAATTGAACAAAGAACCTTCATGCACGCGGCGGAACCGCGGCAAAAAGGTCATTTTGGCGGCGGAACTGCGGCGGAGTTGGTGAGTGGAAGCACCAAACTTCTCTAGTATATTTCTCAACTCTTTTTCTCTCCTCTGAAAATCCTATAATATATTTTTCTGCAGGATTTTTTGCAAAATATCGCCGCTCAAAAATCTTTTTGCATGTTTTGTTTTGCGGGTTGTTTTTTTTGCATATTTTAATACGAACTTTAAGGGGCAAAACCAAAATTCAGATTAGGTGGGGATTTCATCACTCTTCCTAAGCCCCACAAATCACAAAACGAGCATCCGCATAACCCTATATTAATTAAAAAATATCTAGACCAAGACCCTAAGGACCATCGCGCTCAATTTGGACAGAGGAAGGTCGTAGGTAATCTATCGCTTATCCGTATTACTTTTGTAGTGTCTAAGGCAAGTGTGACTATGAAAAGTGGTTACTTAATTAGGCCCGCTATTTTCGGTGATTCGTATAGCGGATACCTTCCACTCACCTGGCACTTACCTGGCCACAAGAGTGATAAAAAGGTGGTAGAGGATTGATCCTGCGACTTGTCCTTTGGAAGTCTAGGAGCGGTCTAGTGGTTGGCCTAGGTGACCTTAGTTTTAGGGTTGTTTATCCATTTTGTGATTTGTTGAGTCAACCCTCAAGTCCCACTTTCAAAGCAAAAAAATTCAAATAGAGCTTAAATCTTTCCCTTTTCACCCTCTTTTCTTTCCTCTTTCTTTCTTAAACTGGGTAACCCAAACAGACGAACTCTTGCCGAGCTTTACTATCCAGAACCATATATTTCTTGTTTTCGTATTTGCTTCGGTCAAAATTCCGACTCTACCATGTCTTTAAGAGATCGGATAGAGAAATCAGAAAGAAACAGTTGGACACCTCACTCCAGGTCCTATCAACCGCATCAAAATTCTACATCTTCTTATATTGATACTCCATTTAAAGCGTGTGAGGGAACTCCTAAACGCATGTCTATCGCTGAGCATATAGTGAGGGCTAAAAGCCAAAGTTTCAATCCGGTCAAACCGTTAGGACAACAACCACCATCACTTTCTAAGGAAGATATTGCTACTCGTTTTGCGGCGTATATGACATCTGTTGCCAGTCACCAACCAACCAACTAATATCAATATTCTTCTTATCATAATGTTGATCCTACTCCTGTCCAATTTTCACAACCATTCGGTTCCTATCAATCCTACCCGACTTTTACACCTTCTCTAGACAATTCTTCCAATCAGTCATTTGGGAGTTTTACTTATCCACTAGAATTTCAATCTTTTGCTGAAACCCCTTACCAACCCATGTCTAGTCTTGAACGGACAGTGGAAGAATATCGGGTAGCGTCGCGCCGCCACATAGAGGAATTGAATGCGTCCATGGCCGCCCTCATATAACCCAAAAAACGAGCAACTAGTTTCCAACTAGCTCAAAATTATTCAATGTATGATACGGAAATAGGACAAATTGAGAATTTGGGTAGTGAGAGAGAGGGGTACACCCTTCCAAATCAAACCTCCACATCCCAAATTGAAATCCACAACTCCAGTTTCACAAATCTATCAAGTACACCAAATGATTCACCAATTGAAGATAGAAGGTTTGATGAGTTGTGTGACTTTGTAGTGTTTTATTTACCCGATTGTGACGGGTCCATTTCAAGTGAAACAACACCCAATCCTTGTGATCTCTACACCTCCACTCTAGAACCGAAATTACTTGAAAACCATGCTTTTGAAGAAGTGTCTGAGAATTTTAATTTTCACTTGATTGAGAATATTGACACTGGAGATATTTTGGATGATGAACCCACAGTTTTTGCTGAGTTTTGCTCACCAATTCAGCAGGTCCTTTCACTTTCGTATGGACATCATCTCGAAACATTAACTGTTTTTCCCGAACCCCATATGCGTCTGGAAATTGATGATAAATGCATGACCGAAAAGCAGAACGATATTCAGCCTTCATTTCTCACATCTGGTTCAGCAATACTCGACACCCAGATTTGTTTACCCATTTCATCACCCACTTTCTTTGGTTCTTCTTCTAATCTTCCTTTAATTTTAGCGAGTGTTGATGAATCACAATCCGATATTTCGAGTTCTATGATTCTTGAAAAACCACTTGATTTAGACCCCTTTGAGAATGAGATAGATGAGTTTTTCAAGGCTCCTACCTCCATAATTTTTGACAAATCAAGTGTGTTGAATTCTGGCGCGACACTTATTGACATTGAAACGTTCAATCGGACCATTAATGAAAGTTTCGAAAATATTTTCACTGACGAACTTGCATTCCTAAATGACCCGGATTTTTTGATTAATCAAGTTCCACCCGAAGAAGTTGAACCGCCACCATTTCTTCTTATCCCATACGAGAATGTGACTATTCTTCCCATTCTTAATCATTCACATTCTCGTTTCCATTCACCGTTATTGTTTCGTCTCTATCAATCGAGACGTAAACCATACCACCTCTTATCTCCTCCCAATTTCTTCACGTCGGTAGGTGACATGTTCTTCTACCAACCATTTTGGCTCTTGAAAGAAAATAAATTTTTACAAAATTGTGAGCCAAAAATAAGTTTGGGGGAGAATTTCACTGTCATTATTTCATGTCCCCATTACTAACTTTTCCTCTCAAGTCTATAGTTTTTTTAAGCTTAACAGATGATATCAGTGAGGACACTGTTGCAAACAGATTTAGGGGAGGTTTATGCTTATTCACGCATTATTTTGCATTATCATAAATATAAGCACAAAATTTTTTGATAATGAAAGTTTGAAAGTGAAAAATTTACATATGAAAAATAGGAATAGTTTGAGAAAAGCAAGAAAATTAGATATTTTCTTAAACGAAACTAGTAATAAAAAGTTATAAGCCGTTGTCCCAAGGATTAGTAAGATAAAGGAAATTACTAATCTGAGGATAAAAATAAGTCTGAAAAATAATCCATATTCTTGAGTCCAAACATTTGAACGTTGATACCCTACTAAACGCCCTTGCATACATCTTGAAATTTGGGATAGTTGAGGATACCTTGAAATGCTCTTGTCTAAAAACCTTAGTACACAGAAAAATAAAAATAAAGAAAAAAAATGGTGAAAAAAATGAACATTGGTTTTGTAATTTCTTAAGACAGCATAAAAAAAATATAGCGAGGGTGCTTTATCACCTAATGCCTTAGACCAACTGGTTTGGGAGCCACTGCTAAGCCTTAAGTGTTGCAAGACAAGGAATTACGTCTAAATGCGTGAGCACATTTTGTAATCGGTTGCTTAGTATCTCAAGAAGTATTAACGGTCGTGTTTCCCCAATCAGAGCAAAGCTCTGTTTGAATTTCAAAATTCAAAATTGAAGCAACGCTTCAGATCCCTTGCGCTACACGCTGAGCGCCACGTGTCAAAAGCAGACACGCCAGCGCCAGGAGCGCTGCGTCCTAGGCAGCGCACCCCCAATAAGAGCAAAGCTCTGTTTCAAAATTCAAATTTTAAAAATTGAAGCAACGCTTCAGATCCCTTGCGCTCTGCGCTGCGCGCCATGCGTCAAACACAGGCGCGCTGGCGCAGTTGCGCTGCGCGCCATGCGTCAAACGCAGGTGCGCTTGCGCCAATTGCGCCAGCACTGAAATTTAAATAATAAATTATTAATTAATCAGAATTAAAATTCTGTTCTAGAAAGATCTTCCCAATCTTATTAAAATAAGAAGATTATCTTCTGTAAAACAGAGGCCTTAGGATCAAAAATCCAACGGTGGGGAAATATCCCCTGATCAATCCGAGAAAAATCTCTTCAACTAACTTAACAAATCAATTGGCCCTATATAAAGGCCCCAAGACTTCAAGTCTCAGATAGAGAGAACGCTCTGTAAACTTTGAGAAGAACTCAAAGAAAAGAAAGACAAGCCTTTGAAGAAAGAAGATCATTTTCTTCATCCTTAAAGGTAAAGAATTATATTTTTGAAGAACAGATATGAAAACATCTCACAAAAGAAGAATCCTCTTCTAAAAAGATCAAAGAGCTAAGAACAAGATCAAGATCTTCAATAAAAAAAGAAAAAGATCAAAAAGATCTAATTATAAAAAGATTAAAAAAGAAGTAATTTACGTCATTCATAGATCTTTTGATCTATAAAGGTACAGCCTTTTGATGAGAATAAGAACCTTGGTTCTTGGATCTTGAGGCAATGCCTCTTTTGAAGAACAGAACAAACAACTTGTTTTCTTATCTTAATTTGATCCAAATGCGCTCTGCGCTATTGGACAGTGCCTTGCACTAATGAAATGCGTCTTTGCGCTCCTTGGACTGGCGCACATCACCAGAACGCGCCACATGTCAACCACAGAACAGTTTGCGCTTTGCGCTTCTAAAAGTAACGCACTGCGCTCTTGGACTGGCGCATAGCGCCAGAGCGCGCCACGTGTCATTCACTGGCGCAGCGCACTCAGAAAGAGCAGTGCGCTAACAGACTTGCGCTTAGCTCAGAGCGTGACACGTGTCACCTTCGCATGCGTTAGCGCAGTGCGCTCTTTGATTGGCGCAAAGCGCCTGACAAGCCACATGGCGCACTATCGGACCACTATTTCGCCCCTGATAAATGCTATGCATTTAATTACATCCA
Source organism: Agapanthus africanus (assembly GCA_030015575.1). Classification (NCBI taxonomy): domain Eukaryota; kingdom Viridiplantae; phylum Streptophyta; class Magnoliopsida; order Asparagales; family Amaryllidaceae; genus Agapanthus; species Agapanthus africanus. The sequence goes on from CM057340.1 coordinate 759,427,501, forward strand.
ATGTCAGAGCCCAATGCTATGCATTATTAAAAAGGGCCGAGCCCAAATAAAGGCTTAATAGCCAGAACAATAAAATGTTCAACTCATATCAACTGAGCCCATATGCTCATAAACCTGCAAACAGACTTTAGTCCTAAATTGGACTATAGATCTCCCAACCAACATTGGTTCAAGGGTACATCTCTGAACTCCTCTGATATTTGTCGTTGTAATCTTTCAACGTCTTAAGAAAGGTGACGGGTCCCGACAGCCATACATTCCATGGACTATGATGTCCTTAACCTTGACCGGGATGTCTTTAAACTAACATTGGACCACCATGTCCTTAAACTGGTAATCGACCGAAATGTCCGTAAACTAAACAATAGAGTCTAAATGCTCTTTTGTTGGATCTAACGATCCTGTTAAGTTGATCTTAGTCTAGAAATTAGACTAACGTATCCTTAACAAGCGTTTAAGTTAATCTTAGTCTCAAATGAGGCTAACGTATCCTTAAACCAAACCCCCAAACCCAAATCTAAGAAGATACAGATTTGAACTAATCCACGCCCTACGGGCGACAACATAAATTAGTCTCCGTATACAATCCACGGGCAACCACAAACAAAACAAACTCCCACGACACGAAGTGACCATATGGAGAAGGAGAAAGTTGTTACCGCGATGCGGTAGCGTAATTAACTGCAGGGGCTTGCGCCTGCAGGGAAGAGCGTCCCCACAATCAAAAACCCCTCAGACGAGGGGGGATCTGACGAAGTCTGCTATATCGGCCGCATCCGTTTAAACCTTCGATACATGGTGCCATAAATCAACTTGGCATCTTCGGAGAGGTGGACGGATAGCACCAATTAGCATCTGCCCCGAATTTCAGGAAAGACGTTTATCGCGTCTGCGTGATTCGGAGGGGAACAGATTTTGGCACGCCAGGTGGGACCTTTTCTTCTTTCCACTCCACACTTCGTGTGTCGTATTCGCGTACGAATCGCGGTTTGTTAACGGTTGCCCTTGGGTTTCAAGTTACTAAGATTTGGTCTCTTGCGTGGCGCAGAAAGCAAAACAGCAATGGCATTCACCTGCTCGAAGTGCTCCAACTGCAGCTGCAACTCGCGTCCTGCCTCAACTGGGGGCATAACCTACGGGCCCCAAGCGGCTTGTTTATTCATGATGCCCGTGGAGCAGATTACTCAAGCCACCACAGGGTTGTTTTTCGGGACCATGCTCCCGCCAACGAGCTTCACTGCTCCCGTGCCCGTACCAGAAGCTCCCAAGAAGTCGGTCTTCGATCGACTTACAGCTACTGCGGCCCCTCTCAACGGGTCGTCCAACACCAGCGCCTCGGTCTTCTTCAGACTGGGCCAAAATTCCTGTGGGCCCACAATGAAGCTTGTAGTCCCAGAGAAGGTTATTCTGAAGAGAGTAACCAACCCTGCTCCCGAAGTCATCAAGGCGGCTTCTCCCGCTAAGGGGTTGGTCTTTACAAGACTGACCATCCCAACTCCCACTCCCGCTCCGGCTACTCAAAGGACATCGGTCTTTAATAGGCTGACACCAGTAACAACCCCTCACCTGAACAAGGGGCAAGGCAAAGCCATCCCTGTCACCGAACCAACTCCATCAGCTCGACACGCTCGACGTCGCCACTGGCGACAGGTAAGGAAGGCCGGGGGCAACTCCCTTTCTGGGTTAACTCCACCATCCCCAACGGCGGAAATTAATGCTGCTGTTCCAACAGGGAACAGCTTCGAGCTGCTGAATAAGGTGCGTAGAAATTCTCCTACCGCCATATTGAAAAGATCTCCTCCTCCGGTGGAGAAGGTTGCGGAAACAAAGCCGAAGTAGTCCCTTCAACGGCTGTCCTCCAAGATCTACAAAGTTTGGCGGCAGGTCCGGAACTCGGTGGTGGATCAAGAATATTCCCGCCAGCAGAAAAAGCTGAAGGTCCGACAGGAGGAAAGCCATCCTGCCAAGTCGCGGAAAGCTATTTGGGTGCCCACCGCGACGGCCCCCTCAACTTCTACCGCTCATAAGAAGAGAAAGCCGGAGAAGACCCCCATGCCTGCAACAAATGTTAAAGGCACTGAGCCCAAACGCCCTAAGTCTGGGGGCATAACGGTCCATACCGTTTACATGGTGTCCGGGAAAGAGGATAGCCGCGCTTCGACGGGCCACCAACCACTCACTCGATCCATCACAAGAGCCCAGGAACAGCAGCAGCAGAAGCTCCAGGAGATGCTGACTGCAATGGCCGCACTTACCGGGCCAAAAGAAAGCCCGGAAGCATCATCAGAACAGCGTCACGAACAAGAAACTGACGCTGACTTCCTACGCAGAGTCCTCGAAAAGAAGGACAGAGAAGCAGCAGAACAAGCGGCTAATATAAAACAAATGGCGCTTCTCTTCCAAGACATGGTAGGGATGATGCTACAGTCGGATCCTCCAGCTGAAGACCCTCCGATCATTGTTGAAGACGATAGAGGGGAGACATCTAATCCTCCTCCGGCTCTTTCAGCAGCCAAGGAGGAAACCATCTCCAAGGACGCACTCGATGATTATATAGCTCAGCAAATACAAGCTCACCGAACGAACGAAACGGCTGGCCAAGTTGTCAAGACTGGACGACCTTATCCGGGCTGGTATGACCAAATAAGTTACCCGCTGGGATATACGATCCCTAAGTTCCATGTATATAAAGGGACAGGAAATCCCCATCAACATGTCGCTCAGCTCAGGGCTCTTTGCGGCAACACCGGGGGCGATGATAAACTGTTGCTTCGCCAATTCGTCGGCAGTTTAACTGAAACGGCCTTCGAATGGTATTTGGAGCTGCCTAACGAATCTGTTAAAACATTTGCGGAGATGGAGCTGCTGTTTACACAAAGATTTGCAAGCGCCAGCGAGCACATCCCGATCACCGCATTGATTAACGCTAGGGTAAGGCCAGGCGAAACGTGGGTTCAATACGCAATACGGTGGCGAAACTTATGGTCGAAATGCGAACAACGCATTGAAGAAGCACCTGCGGTAGGCATGTTCGTGGGCACTCTTGATCCGCAAGCGACCATCTCGCAATTCATGATGTTCTTCAAGCCAACTACTTTCCAGGCCTTGATCGACAAGTTGGCCCAAATGGATCAGATGGGTCATAGACCATCTCCTTCAAAGACGGATCCTCGGAATGAAAAGGGGAAAGGAAAAGCAACTTTCGTCGCTAATACTCAACAACAGCCGAGCAACTTAAAGCCGGTTGTCCGTCAAAACAATATGCGTTCACGCCCATCCCTTGAGGAAAGACTATGACGTCCTTACTCGTTTCCTCAGGATAAAATGAGAAGACTGTTCGAGCTGGCAGAGCGCAACAGACTCATTAATCTGCCGAGTCCAAAACGTCCGTTGCAGCTAGGCGATCTCAACAATCCTAATTACTGCCCTTACCATCAAGCAGTAAGCAATCCAATCGAAGATTGTTTCGTTTTCAAAGGCTGGGTTGGAGACCAATACCAACAAGGCAAGTTCGCGCTGTCCGAAAACTGGAAGATGAACCCGCCACAACCACATGCTCTGAAAAAGATGGACATGCCGGGGGCATAGTGCTCATTTATAGAAAAAGCCCCTGGACCGAAAAGTCTGTAAACTAGAAATTCTCCTCAAATACGGCAACAATGGACCACTATGTCCTAAAACTGGCTGCGGACTGAAATGTCCCTAAACTAACAATGGACCGCAATGTCCTAAAACTTGCAACTGACCGAGATGGTACATGTGCGTCGGCTTGGCTAGCCAATGTATTCATGATCAAGAAAGCGAACGGCAAGTGGTACATGTGCGTCGACTTTATCGATCTTAATAAGGCATGCCCGAAAGACAACTATCCATTCCTCGAATAAATCAGCTGCTGGATAGCTCGGCCAGTCACGAGCTGTTAAGCTTCATGGACGCATTCTCCGGTTATAATCAAATTCAGATGGACCCGGCCAACGAAGAGCTCACCGCTTTCACCATTGATCGAGAGGTCTATTGTTACAAATTAATGCTCTTTTGCCTAAAAAAATGCTGGGGTAACTTATCAACGGTTGGTCAACAAGCTGTTCAAGCCTCAGATTGGGCAGAACAAGAAAGTCTACGTCGATGACATGCTTATGAATTCTACCCAGTCAGCCGGGCATACCAGGGAGAAACCTTTGAGGTCCTATGAAAGTAGAAGATGAAGCTGAATCGGGCTAAGTGTGCTTTCGGCGTCACAGGCGGAAAGTTCCTCGGGTTCATAGTCACCCGCCGAGGAATCGAAGCAAACCTGGAGAAGATTAAAGCCATCGTTGATATGACGATGACCAAGAACAATGTGGAATCATACGACTCACTGGCAGAGTAGCTTCTCTAAGTCGTTTTATGTCCAGATCCGGAGAGAAGTGCCTGCCTTTCTTCAAAGCTTTGACGAAGATCTCAGGGTTCGAGTGGTCCGAGGAGTGCCAAGTCACCTTCGAGCAACTCAAGGCGCATTTGTCGATGCTACCACTACTCATCCGACCAGCCGAAGGAGACGAGCTACTGCTATACCTGGTCGTCTTTGGCCAAGTGATTGAAGAGAGTTGTTGTGCGCATGCGTTTTGAAATCAAAGAATTAACCGCAATCAAGACGGTGTCGCTTGGTAGCTAGCCGGTTGAGTACGGGTCGGTCCACAGGGAAAACGTGTCTTTTCTTATTGTTCTAACGGGTCAATTCCTATTTGTGGTAGGTTTTGATTTTCTATAAAAACTGAGGTTGAATTTGATTTAGATTAAAAACTTTCTAGGGTTAGGATTAGATTAGTTTGGAAAGTTAATTCTACTCACCGCTTTCTTTGCCCTAATTAAGAACTTAGATGTTAATGTAATAATTAATAAAGGGGATTAGCACGATAAGGAAGAAACTTCGTTTCTTCCTTTTGGCCCTTGTCCGTCCTTTCTTAATTCTTAGCCCTAACTTCTATCTAAATCAACCACGACCGGTCTAACTAGGGAATCACCGCTATCTCGTAGGATAGGATGCCGTAGTGAGCGGTGGGTGGTTGTTTTATATAGAGTCCTATTTATAAAGTTATGCGGGCAAGAAAAGAGTGAGTGATTTCCATCTCTCAAACCTTCCCCAAACCTAACCTTACCAAGTGAGGAACTACTCACTCATTAGGGAATTAATAATGGAATTTGTTTTTTTTCTTTTTCTTTTTATTAACCTAATTAACTTGCAGATAAATAAAGACAAGTAAAAAATTGCAGAGAAATAAAATTGCAGATAAGAAAGATTCGAAATAAAAACTTACTTTTATTGATGCACTCTTAAACAATTACAAGGGAATTGAAATTTTAAATCTAGAAATTAAAAGAGGCATACTCCAAAAAGAGCTGTAGGCTTCCTATTTATAGATAGGAGAAACCTAGGGTTTACATCTGATCCACATCTAAAATTACAAAACTACCCTAAGAAAACCGGGTCAATGCACCGACTCCCACCGACACGCACCGACACACCGACACGTGTTCTATATGGCCGCGGAACCGCGGCCATAAGCCTTGTTTGGCCGCGGTTCCACGGCCGTCTTGAAGGTTCTCTGGCTCTTTTTCTCTGGGTTGTTTCATGTTGCTGTTTTCTTCTGTTTTCTTTACTTGGTTTCTCAGAATATCTTCTATTTTCTTCCAGATTTCCACAGTGCAGAATGTTGTGGACTTTTATCGTTTGCTTCATGTTGAAGTCTTGAATCTTGTGCTGCCTTTGTACTTTATGCAATCGAACTGTTTGTCGATCTTCCTTTGTTCCTCAAACTGGTAGGCGGTATCTTGCAGATTCATCTATTTGTTGGTCGTAGTCTCACATTTGTAGCATCTTTTCACCATTTTCACTGTATTGTTCCGAGAACCTGCAACCTGCAACTATTTAGCAGACATGGATCAAAAACACCTGTTTATTTGCAATATGATTAAGAATGGGGAATATAATAATGCAAAATTCTGATATGAACACCAAGCAGCTAGCTCGGTACTCATCAAGAATTCGAGGGAATACAGAGGCCGGTTCACTACGTCAGCCACGTTTTTAAGGACGTGGAGACATGGTACCTGACCATTGAAAAGATAGTCTTGGCGCTCATCACCTCCAGAAAGTTTCGGCACCATTTCCAGGCTCATATAATAATCATCCTCACCGACCGGCCTCTGGGGAACATTCTCGGTTCCCCTGAGTCATCGAGCCGCTTCGAGAAATGGAGATAGGAGTTGTCGCAATTCGACATCCAGTACGAACCATGGAAAGCTATCAAAGCTTAAGCCCTAGCCGACTCTGTGGTCCAATGCACCATTCCCAACAGAGAAGAGGCGTCGTCATGGGATCCAAGCCCACAAAGCTCAGTCGAAGAAAAGCTCGGTCCGATTCCAGACTGGGTACTCTATATGGACGATTCCTCTACAGAGGAAGGAAGTAGAGCTGGGCTAGTCATCCGAAGCCCCATCGAAGCCAAGATGGAGTGTTCTCCGCGGTTCGGCTTCAAGGCCTTGTACAACGCCACAGAGTATGAAGCCTTATTAGCCGGCCTACAAATCGCTTTGGGGGTGGGGCTAAAGAATACCAGAGTACGCAGCGATTCCGTGTTGGTTGTCGGGCAAGTGACCGGGCAATTTGAAGCCCGAGAACCCCTCGTGATGAAATATCTTGCCGAGGTGAAAAGGCTAAGGAAAAGTTTTGACAAAGTCCAAGTGGACTAGGTGTTGGGTATAGGTGCCTTCAAGGCAATTATCGTAGTTGCGGGAATGCAATTACTGAATTCGAGGAGAGCCTATACTAAGAACAGACTTACTCGAGATGATAGTGTGCTATCTGGTTTGTCTTTATCTGTCATGGGAATGCGCGATACTAGTTATCACGTATCGCAAATACATGAGATAAAGCCCATAGGATTCTTTCTTGACTACCAGGATTATGATATAGATTATACTAGTGGGGCCTGGTAGCTTATAAGCACATCCTTAAATGTCCCTAGTCATATGAGTATCGAGACTGGGTATCGGTACTCCAGTTTAGACTAGTGAATACGTTTCATAACTCTGTACGGGGCGATGGCTGATCCCATAGCTATTGGTGTTTGACACTAATGATTGTATACAGGTGCTCATTGGATGAGTTACATTGGACGGACTCGCCGAGAACTCCTACATGGTATTATACCAATGTCAGATAGCAATTCTCTGGTGACATGAGTACAGGGTAGTCCCTAAACCTGAAATCTCCACAGAGTCTCGTGTGTGTTCCCACTGTACTCAGATTACTACCCTACCACGGCTCTACTGAGTCGTGTAAACAAGTTTTAGTTGGATACAGTCTCGAAGCACATGGAGGCAGTGAACGGTCGAGGGAATTCGTCACTCCCAGTATTGGGAGTCGATACCGCACGGTGCAGGACACGACTATAACCTGAAGTCTGTGGCCACGACATCAGAGATAAACTGGTAAGTGTTACTAGTTGTATCTCTTAGCTTATGAGTCCTCTGTCAGCACAACTTATTGGGTTATTGGGGGTCTGACAGATTCCACTCCCCAGACCCGGTATGCGATATTCTTTGATGAAGAGACCGGACCGTATGGTGACTGTCGCATATAAACTTTGTTGGGTCCGGATGAGTTCGCTCGTCGACTTGTCTTTATCTTGCTCATACCTGGGTAGCCGTTACGTACAGCTAGTGCCACTGATGAGTTTGTGGGTTAACCCGTAACGGGGTTGAATCTGGAAGTGTTTTAGATTTAATCGGATACGATCTTATATAACCTACTGCCAGCGTATTGACAGGTCTTTAGAGTCCCGCAATGAAAGTGCCTGCCCAGGAAAAGCGTGATGCGACATACGTATAGGGATACGTACATGAGTTTGGTAAAAACATGTATATTGGATATACACGTTTAATCAGACGACTGTTATACTAGCCAGTTTAAAATCCGGAATATCAAGTCAAGTGTTGACTTGATAACCGTATTTATGAAGCGGTTTTTAGTATAGTGTATATGATACACACACTCTCTACGGTACATGATACCGAGAAGATATTGATGGCATTTTGTGTATATGATACTTGATGTGCACGCGTATAGGATACATGTACTAATATATATATATATATATATATATATATATATGAGAATAATGGAGGAAAGATGCCATAGGAGGGAATTTCCTCCTATGGCGTCGAAAAAATACAATCTCCATCGAGTTTTCCGACGATAGGCGCCCATCATCTTCATCGTTATCATCTAAGATATGGGTACACCAAATTTCATGTGATTCTACAACCTTTTCACCGTTGAATTAGTGGGTTAAAAATTAACGGTTTACCGACAATAGAACTTTTACATTGCTAAATCAACGGTGAAAATGTTGTAGAATCACATGAAATTTGGCGTACCCACATCTTAGATGATAACGATGAAGATGATAGATTCCGATCGTCGGAAAACACGATGGAGGGCGTATTTTTTCGACGCCATACGAGGGAATTCCCTCCTATGGCCTCTTTCCTCCATTATTCTCTCTCTCTCTCTATATATATACATATATTAATTCCCACCATTATAAATTATGTATAAATATATATATATATATAAGTGTGTCTATATATATATATTAATGTATATATATTATTATTATTTATTTAATATACTTAATTAAATGGTGGGTCCCACACTCTCTCTTGTGTGTTGACACACACATGAAAGAGAGTGGGAGAGAGGGGCATGTGTCATATTAAACATGACATGGTTAAGAGATGAACATAATTCATTTAACAAAAGCCATAAAAATACCATCTTCTTCTTCCTCACAAAAAGGAAAGCTCAAGCTGTTTAGGTTAATGGCAAGTGTTGCCATGATGAGCGAGTATAAAAAGTAGAGAGTACCTATCGTTCGCATCGCCTTTCTCTTTGCCCAGCAAGTTTCTGGAGGAAGTTTCTCCGACCGGTGACGGAGTTGAAGTTCGGGCAGCTCGCTTTCAACGCGGATCATCTACGGCGAGGCAGTCAGCGTGCGGACGCATTTGGGAGCTCACGAAATTTAGACGGGGTCTTTCGAGATCAGCCGGACACGCTACAAAGGTTTAGCACCTCTTCACTCTTTCATTTTGCTCTTTACATTTAACTAGAAACCAGTGCTTGGACGATTTTTAGCGTACGGTCGATCGCACTCCTGCGGAATTTTTATTTTCCGTCCATTCCTGGTTCCGCTGCGCGCACACGCGGAGCACGCCTGGCCTTACAATAGGTTCATCAAAATATGAACATCGAAGCCGATGCCTTGAGCAAGCTCACCTCCTCCTATTCGACCAACCACAGGAGGAACATCCTCTTCGAAGTCCTGTCGCGATCCAGTATCGAAGATACAGAAGAGATACACAGGATCAACGCTGCTCAGGGAGATACCTCGGATTGGAAAACGTATATAGTGGAATTCCTCAAGGATGGAATGCACCCCGAGGAACAAACAGAAGCACGCAGTCTCCGCATGAAAGCTTGTCACTTCATGTGGAGTAAAGGAAACTTATATAAAAATTCGTATACCCAATCTCTATTCAGATGCGTCGATTTCGACGAAACTGAGTACGTTCTCCAAGAGATACATGAAGGAGTCGGCAGAGCACATCAGAAGCCCGCAATCTGATCCAAAAGACGCCGCTGCAGGGCTATTATTGGCCGACGATCTATGTCTATGCAGAGAAACTCGTACAGAGGTGCAAGGCGTGTTAACTCTTCAACAATATTCCTCGGCTGCCAGTCACGGAGCTGACACCGCTGAGCTCCTCTTGGCCATTCACCCAGTGGGGAGTGGACATGATCGGCCAGCTCCCCACGGGCTCAGAGGGTACAAGTATATCCTGTTCGCCGTAGATTACTTTACAAAATGGGTCGAAATCACGCTGATCAGAAATCCAGACGTTGCCTCCAAAATGAAGTCCCAGCAGAACAATATAATTGCACTATTTGGAATTCCGAGGTGCATCATCACCGACCACAGAACCAACTTCGAGAATGACAAAGTCAAAGAGTTCTGCAACGATTACCAAATAATGATTAAGTTCTCTGCGGTCGCTCATCCCTAGTGCAATAGGAAGGCCGAGATAGCAAATCGAGGTGTTATCCGAGGGCTTAGAGCCCACCTGGAAGGAAGGCAAGGTAGATGGGTTGAAGAACTGCCCCGGGTACTCTGGGCATTGCGAACGTCGAGAAAGACACCCACGGGGGATACCCACTTCAGTCTCTGTTATGGTACCGAGGCAATGGTTCTTGCGGAAATCGACCTACCCAGTTACCAGGTTGAACATTTCGATGATGAAGCCAACATCTTGACCCTTCAAAGCAACCTGGACATTCTGCTGGAGAAGAGAGACCGGGCACAAATAAGGATGGCCGCATATCAGCAGCAGACTGCCCCGTACTACAATGCTCGGGTCAAATACCGAGCGTTCAAATCAGGAGAATTATTTCTCCGACGCAACGAATTCAAGGACCAAGGGAAGCTGCACAAGTTCTCCCCGAAGTGGGACGGCCCCTTCCTCATGACCGAGGTATTGCCCGGAGGAGCGTACCGACTCTAAGATTCTTTGGGACATAGCTTTCCACGGCCATATATTGCAAAAAAGTTTAAATTGTATTGTTAAACTTGTACTCTCTTTAATAATAAAGATTCTTCTTCTCTACAATCTGGACTGTTTTTGTTAATTCCAAACTAAGACTCCGTGCAAGGCCGGCGGGCAGCCTCCTGCCCGTCGCACCAATTCACAACGGATAGTTTCTTGCCCGACAAACTGAGGGTCTGAAACCTTCTCACGAGCTTATAGGCTGTTTCCAGTCCAGCTCGAAGGCAAGGAAAGTATCCTAGGACAACCCTTTACTCAGGTAAATAAAATGCGGGTGCACCTATAAATAGCCGACCTAAGTCTCACTCCGTTCATCTTACCTTGACTCCAGGGTGAAGGAGGGGCACTAATCTACCCACACTCGGGAAAAAGAAATGAAATTTTTCGATATTTTGACATTCTGAGCAAAGAAAAATTCCTTAATAAAAGGTATTCTCGGCTCCTCAGCCTTACAAAAGTGCCCGAGGGCTTGCAAAAAATACACTATTTTGTCGCCTAACAATTACAATAAAGGAGGAAGAGGCTCTTAAACACATTGGTCATGGTATTCGAAGCAAAGGTTCGCCAGCCGATCCTAGGTAGCATCCCATCGCTCTCTCTGCCTATGTCCATAGACCCGAGAAGCTATGCTGTCATCAGGGACTCCTGTTGTTGTACATAAAGCTATGATCAATCTTTATTGGAAAGATCGGCGCAGGAGATCTATCAAGCGATTTCGTCTACCCTTTGAGATCATGCCTAACTCATAGGCCATGCATATATTATCGACGGTTTTGTCCAGAGATTGTTGAGACAATGCCCTAAAAGGATAGGGGAGGACCTCCAGCTCGCGTGGACAAGCACACAAAAGAGAGAGGATCGGTGTGGAAGTAACCGTCCATAATGGTGTTGTAGTCGACCTATCACAGCCTCATATGTGTCAGCAGAGCCATCGTGGTTGTAATAGTAGACGTCGTCGCGAGAGATCTCTCGAATGTTATATGTGTTGCTAGCCATCGGAAAACGAATCAATTGTGAAGGTCGAAGGGAGAAAAGGGGAGGAGCCGAGTAAGTGTAAGATAACTAAAAGCAAATGGGTGGAAGTGCCTAAGGGGAGGATGAGACTCCACTATTTATAGCCTCAGCAAAAATTCCCCTACGGTCGAGATTCTTTCCTGCCAAGGCATAAATTACGAAGCATCGCATCCATCGGATGAGGCGTTGCCACGTAGCTTACGGTCATTGGCTGCCTCCCTTTCACGCAAATCCAGGCAGATTGAATGATGCCACCAGAAGACACGCATGGATTCCAGGATACCTGCCAGACGCTACGTGGCCCTGTGAATCGGGGAAGCATAAATTTCCACGTCATGGCGATCCGACCTTCTATAGATCTGAAGCCCTCTCATGAGGCCGCTGGGCAGCATCCTGCCCCACTAATCCACAGCAAGTGGATTCCTGCTCGACCTAAGCTGTAGACCCCAAGTCATCGTGCAGATAGATTCCTACTCGTCCCCAAGGCTCACCCATCCATAGTTAGCAGATTCCTGCTCGGCCTGAACCATGGATCTAAAGATATCTCATGAAGCCTTTGGTCAGCTTCCTGCCCGGCAAATTCACAGCGAGTGGATTCTTGCTCGACCTAAGATGTGAATCCCAACTCCTCGTACAGGTGGATTCCTGCTCATCCCCGAGGCACACCCATCTATAGTGAGCAGATTCCTGCTCGGCCCGAACTATGGATCTGAAGCCCTCTCATGAGGCCGCTGGACAGTTTCCTACCCAGCTAATTCACAGCGAGTAGATTCCTGCTCGGCCTGACCTATGAATCCTAAAACCTCTCAAGAGGCTGTCGGGTAGACTCCTACCCGGCATGTATGCTTGAACTAAACAGACTCCTACGTAACCCAAGTAAGGAAAGCTCGTCTACAATCGACAGCCGGTCTAACTTTCGTTCCACTCACATTACCTCGTCTCCGGGGTGAAGAGGGGATATGGATCTATCTAGAGGGGATAATATTGAGCTTTGCGAAGTTTCCAAAGAGATACCAGGCTATATAGACTTGGAAAGTTTATCCTTGGTTTGCCTAGTGTTCACTCGACTCACATTATCTCATCTCCAGGGTGACGAGGGAGCACCGAGCTAGCAACACTTGGAAAAATAAAACGAAAATTTTCAGATCAGACATATTACAGACGGGCAAAAATACTTCATTAATTTCAAAATTGATGTACAAGCTATTATGATCTCATCAGCCTTACAAAATGGCCCGAAGGATTACAAAAGAAAACGAAAAAAGGGGGGAGAGCGGTAGCTTCAAGTCGTCTTCTCGCCCAATGTCTCATCACCGCCCGTCTTTCCGACGCCTCCTCCCTTCAGCTCTTCCTCAGGGAGGTGGTATTTTGCACGGAGCTCCTGGTCATCAAGTCCGGGAACTATCTCCATAATGGCGTCAAGGGATTATGCCTCCCGTGGCTTTAAGGAGGGCGCAGTGATGGAGAACCTACAGAAAGAAGCAAACAGTATCCATCAGGGGATGAACATAGGAAAGATTACTTGGAAAGAAATTACAGAGAGCTCACTAACCTGGAAGGTCTCCTGGGCTTTCGCAGCGACCTGGGCTATTATGGTGCCCTAAGATATTTTGGCCCCCGCCGTCTACTCCATGTCTGCCAGAAGGTTGTCAGCCATAGATAGTCCCGACGACACCTCGAGACGGAAGTCGCCCTCCTGAATATGTATCCCAGCTGACGACGGCTGGGAAATCACCTTCTTAAGCCTCTTGGCCGGAGACTCGGCGGAAGAAGGCACCTCTGGCCTCATCCGGGGAATCTGTTCCCGGGCTTGTTTCAGCCTGCTACTCCTGCGCTCCTTGGGGATTGGTAGAGGGACGACGGTCTTTGCTGAAGGCCCCTAGTGAAGCGCCCCGGTCGGCATGTGCTTGGACGAGCTTGCGCTGTCGCCCTTCCTACCCTGTGCTTTAGCGGCCATAATGTTTGACCGGTCCATGAGCTCTGCGAGTAGGAATAAGAAAGGGTTAGTAACGAAAGCAACAAAATATGTTGAGTCTAGATAGAGCGACTGGGACCTAATGTAACGACTCTGAAATCTCTGTACAGAAATTTTCCTGTTAATGTACAGAAAAGAGTATTATAGCCTGTGTAAGAGTTAAAGTTTATTTCTATTAAAAAAAGTAAGAAACAACTTGTAGCTCACTGGTAAAGCCTTTGCACTGCTGTGACACAGCCTGTGTGTTCGATTCCCATCAGACACAATTATTTTTTTTTCTGATTTTTATTTTTATTTTTGGAAGCCCAAAAGGTTGCACGTGTAATACATGGGGAAATGAAAAGTTCAGAAAAATAAAACATGCGTAAAATGGAGTAAACACAGAATTAACCATATGGCACGAATCTCGAGGCATTTGCTTCAGATCCGATCGGTGGAATTGCCTCTAGGGCCAGCGGGGATGGTTGGATGAGCTCCAATGAGCTCCGTGTTGGGGTCAAAAATTACACCCCGGTTGACCAAGTCAAAGTCAAGTCAACCCCAAGTAAGCGGGCCCAAGTCCAGATCAAGTGGGCCCTTGCCCAAGTCGAGCCCCATGGCCAGCCTCCCCCATGCCAATATAAAAATCATGTAATAAATAATTTTGATATAATTTTTTGTGCATGAATAAGCATAAAGCCAAATTTTTGTAAAGTCCATGGCCCATGTGCAAAATAAATGAGCACATGAGGTATGGGATGAGCAAAATGCCATTTTGTAAAACCCAAGGGGCTATGTGTAAGTTTATAAGCCTATAAAAGGCAATATGATAATGAAATAAAGATAATAATTAATTCTCTCAAATTCTAGGGTTTGTGCATGCTTCCCCTTTCTCAAGGTTCTAAAACCTTCTACCCCTTTTTTGAATTAAATCAAGAGTTTAACTCTTCCTTTTCCAAAAAAAAAAAACAGTTTTTCACCATCAAACCCTTGAAGGGGAACTCAGATCTTCCATCAGATCTCAAAAAGAGAAGATTTTTAAATCTCACCCCCTTTCCCCCCAAGATCCAGCCAACATAGAGGAAGAAGAAGGATACCTATCTCTAAAAATCCCATTCCCGGAGGATCCGAGGCTCAAAAGAAGATCCAAAGATTTCTAGGAGTTTAACTCCATTCAAGATCTATTGGAGTTTAACTCCATAAATAAACCCTATTTTTAGGAGTTTAACTCCAGTTCTATACATAATCCCTGTTAGGAGTTCAACTCCAAAGCCCCCATGGGAGTTCAACTCCTAACCCAGGGGCTAAGCCCCTTCTCCCGCTGGTGTTTCCGGCGGTCGCGTGCTGCGTAAGTGATCCGCGGGCGCCCAACGGTCGCGTGCTGGGCACGTGACCCACGGGCGCTAAGCGCCCACGTGCGCCTCACGCGACCCGCTGGCGACCAGCGGTCGCCTGCAGCTCACGCGACCCGCTGGAAACCAGCGGTCGCGTGTTGCGCACGTGACCCGCGGGCGCCCAGGGCCCACGCGCTGCGCACGTGACCCACGGGCGCCAAGAGCCCACGCGCCAGGCACGTGACTCGTGGGCGTCCAACGCCCACATTCCAGGCACGCGTCTTCAAAACGCTCCTTACCCCTCATTTTCCGCGCACGTGGCCCGCGGGACCCCCGTAAAACTCTGCGGGGCCCCCGATATATCCAACCCCTTTCAAAATATGCGTACACTGCATATCGAGTTCGCATGACCAGTTTGACCCGTCAATCGGAGGTTCTCTCGCTCCAAAGGCGAGGGGTAATTAACGGCAGCTTAGTCCGCGGCTGCCGAAGATTCGGATCCCCACAATCAATTAACCCTCGTCTACCCTAGGCAGGGGGAATCTGTAGTACGCCTAACAAGCGCGCGCGTATCCCCATCTCAATGGGGTGACGAAAAACAACCTACAGATTCTGGCACGCCCGGTGGGACCTTGTCTTTCCTCCCATATTTCGGGTTAAACGTTCATGCGAGCTCAATCAATATACATATCGATTGCCTGTACTGAAATCATGTTTCTATTTGCAGGTTAACGACTTTCGACTGCAATCTTCGGACGCAACAAAATGTCTCCAAGGACAAGCTCGGCTCTCGACACAGCTCCCATCTCCTACACGATGAAGATGGACGCCAGGATGGTCCTCCCGGCCAGTTTCAGGCGACAGTGGGAGAAATCGCCGCTACCATTTGGCTCTATTCTATTCATGTCAGCTAACGCCATCCCAGCTCCTCAAGCTCCGGTAACAGACAAACCGGCCTCGAAAGGCAGGAGGCCAAATATGGTGATCTCAAGGGCACCGCTACCCAAACGCAAGTCGATGTTTGAACGACTTTCCTTGGCCCCAGCTGGGGCCAAGGCCATCAACACCAACAAAGCAAAAAAGCGTCTCGAGCAAGCTCCGGCGGTGCCCCTGACAACCGCTCGATCGGGTGCCTACTTTAAGCTCCCTGCCAATCGACTCATAATGGCTTCCTGGATAACGGATGCCCGCCAAGCCCTCAAAATCGAGAAGCTAAGACAGAAAAGGCTCAGATACAGAGCCAATAAAAGGGCTAGGGCTCTTGCTCGGCTGAACTTTATGAGGTTCGAAGAACAGGGTTACCCCGCCAAAGATAAAGAGACGGCTGAATATGTGGTCCACACTGTCTACATGGTGGGCACGCGCAGCAAGAGCAAGACGGTACCACTACATATCAAATCCAATCTGGTGTGAATGTGGCTGTCACTTCCCAACACCAGCATTCTCCGGAAGGTAATGAAATCCTCCCAGTGAGGCTGATAAGCAGAGAGATCCCTCAATTCATGAGGAGTCGGACTCGGAAAGCGAAGATGAGCCAATCTTTCGTCCTAAGACCGCGGAGCAGCAACTTCTCCAAGAGCTCCAGAAGCAGCTTAGAAACAAAGACAAGAAGATGGCCAAGTTCTACTAAAAGATTGAAGACTTGACAAACGTCGTCTTACGGCTCATGGCCCAAGTTGCCTTTCATCCGCCCAATCAAGCGCAGAGCTCTGCTCATGAACCGGGAAACGGTGTCCCGAGGCATCCGACGCCTATTCCCTCAAATTCAAAAGTGGGCGAGCTGCATGAAAGTCGGCCGCATCCTATCTTGGGAAATGTCTTGGCTACCGATGACAGTAGCCCGCTAACTCAAGATCAAATTATGGATTTGGTTGCCAACAAAGTCAAAACATTGGTAGCCGAAGCCGAAGCGCAAAAAGATATCATCAGTAGTGGGAGACCATATCCTACTTAGTATCATCTGGTAGAATTTCCTAGCGGCTATGTCATCCCCAAATTCGGAAGATTTGATGGGACGGGAAATGCGAATTAGCACATCGCCCATTTTAAAGCTTCATGCGGGAATACTAGGGGCAATGATGCGCTTCTCCTCCGCCAGTTCGTTAATAGATTAACCGATGTCGCCTTCGACTGGTACACTAGCATACCGGATCGCTCTGTTACTACTTTCGTCCAAATGGAATCTCTGTTTTAACAAAGGTCCATGAGTGTCAGCGATAAGATCATCATCGCCAATCTCGTAAGGACCAAGCCAAAGAACAACGAAAGCAGCATGGATTTTATAACCCGATGGCGCAATCTCTCCGTCAAATGTGAACCACTGATAGAGCAGGACCAATCTGTCAGCCTCCTCGTTGGAAATCCCAACAATTGGATAACCCCGTTTCTATGCACCGTGGGTCTCAAAACATTCCAAGAGCAGATCAGAAAATTTCAGATGTTGGAGCGCTCAAAACAGGAGTCCTCCTCTGATTCCCAAAATAACAATAGGTCCTGGAGACACCGAAAGGACGATAATCGCAAAGGCGGAAATTCCGACGATGCTGAATGTTTTAACACTTCGACTAACCGAAATAAGCGAGAGATGAGCGGGCCTAATGCCAACCAGCCTCGGAAGCCAGTGTTTGGAGAGGGAGGAGAATCTCCACTGAAAGAGAAGCTGGATAAGGTCTATTCCTTCAGAAGGGATAAAGTCTATAAAATATTGAAAGACGCCCTAAGAAACGGTCTACAATTTCTAGAATCAAAGAAACCACAAGAAGCGAATATGACCGACACCCCCAAATATTGCCCCTATCACAGAGTGATATGTCATGCCATTGAGGACTGCTTCGTCTTCAAAGATTGGGTCGAAAAGCAATACAAGGCAGGAGAGATAGAACTGTCTAAAGGCGTGTTAACAAACAGTCAAGCTGCGACCGCCAATTTCATACAAACGGAGATCGAAATCCTTCGTGAACCTAATTCTCTCAGACATCTGCCTTTCTCTGAAGAGAGCGGACAAAGGAAGCAAGCCAGAAGCCCAATGAGAAACATTGCCGATGAAGAAGCAATAGACGGGTACACAACCCATATGGTCTATATAATGGAGCTCAGAAGAACAAGTCCTCCTATGCCTATAGCCATGACGATGACGTGGTTTTTGCCATCCAACACCGGCTCGGTTTAGATGATAAAAAGCACGCCTATGCAATTAAGCTGAAGGAGCCCGTGGTTCCTGCAAAATCGAGCCCAGACTCCAACATTGACCACCACGTCGTTAAACTGGGAACAGGACCACCACGTTGTTAAACTGGGAACAATCGACCTCTAAGTCGTTAAATTGGGGATGTAAAAAATGTGTAAATAAACAAAAAAAAGAAGCCGAAATGATGGGGCAACTCGCAATAAAAATTAGCGAGTAAAATAAAAATGAAAATGAACAGCCGAAATGATGGGGCAACCGCGAATAAATAGCTGAAATGATAGGGCAATGGCGACCTTCACGATAAGAAAAGCTGAAATGATATCGCAATCGCGGTAAAAAAAACTCCAACGGAGAATGATGAGTTGCTCCTGGTACCATATTCCAGTGCAGCGATGCAGACGCCAACCAAAATCCAAATCCCCAGATGGCGAATGATGAGTCGCTCCTGGTACCATATTCCAGTGCAGCGATGCAGACGCCAACCAAAATCCAAATCCCCAGACGGTGAATGATGAGTCGCTCCTGGTACTATATTCCAGTGCAGCGATGCAGACGCTAACCAAAATCCAAATCCCCAGACGGTGAATGATGAGTCGCTCCTGGTACCATATTCCAGTGCAGCGATGTAGACGCCAACAAAGTCCCAAAATTCTCCCAACCCTATGGTTGGTCCCCAAGTTGACTACCGTATACAATCTACGGGCTCAAATAATTCTCATCATACCCATACCCCACTTCAATCACCCGTCCAGCGGTCGGTCTCCGCCTTGGAATTATGCTCCATTTGGGAAGACCCACTCATGTGTCCTCAGGATACATGAGGAGAAAAAACTTATGAGATCCTCTCAACTCGTAAGAAAACACCTTCGTGGGATCCTTACGACTCACGAAGTAAAAACACAATTGGGAGTCCACACGACTCCTAAGGAGAAAGTACACCTACGAGATCCTTTCGACTTGTAGGAAGAAAATGATTTTATGGGATCTTTACGGCTCATAAAATTGAAAAGTCTTAGGTGATAGGGACCTAAACATGTCTCCTAAGCCGTCGCTCCCCAACAGGGAAAGACAAATGATGAATTGCTCCTGGCACCTGTGCTTCGGTGTTAGCAACGCTGATGCCGACCCTAACCCCAAAATTCCAAACTTTCGACTCAATAGACCTTTAAGTCTTTAAACTGAGAACAGATGACTGTTCATCACAGAATACTGCATTTTATACCGCCCATTCTTACGCTCGGTTGTTTATAGGTAGGTGCTTTTAATCCGTGTTTGTTACATATTTGCAGGATACAGGTTCTCGGTTCTAAAACAGTGAAATTCATGGAAAACACGACAAAATCCGGGTTCCTGCCAACCACTGAGAAAACACGGTCTCCGCTCGTCATCCGTATGTTGCCAGATACCAGTTTAGGAAGACAAAATGTCAAATCAATGTCACCTTCATGCACAAGGCTCAATGGCAACAACAAGTTCCAAGAAATCTACGCGGAGCTCGAGGCAATCATGACAAAAGTATCCACAAAAGTCCACCTTTCCTCAACAGAAATTCTGGAAGAAATGTGAAAGTATTTTCAGAAAATACATATACCAGACAAGAGGGGACAGAAGACCAGGGAAGCACCCAAAGTACGACGACTCAACTCATCAATAAGGCCGCGGATCCGCGGCCAAAGGGGGGTATTGGCCGCGGATCCGCGGCCATGTGGACCCCTCTCACTGTCAACTTTTGGGGGCTTTTTGGTAATCTTATTTGGTGGCAGATTTTTGCCCTAGGTTTCCATTTCCCCGCCTATAAATACAGCAGAACTGAGCTCAACCAAAGGGTCATTCTTTTGTTCCTCTTTTTGTTAGGATTTAGTCTTTTTCTTCTTCTTCTTCATTCTTTTTCCATGAAAATTGTAGTGAGAGCTTTTTGAGTGGGAGATCAATGAAGATGAGGGCCTTTTGTATCATTCTCTCTTGTTTCTTCTTCCCCTTGAGATTCTTGCTTTCTCTTGATCATTCAACCTCTTCATTGAGCTTGAATGGTTAAGAGTTAGTTATTGATCTCAAGGGTCGTATTCTTTCATGGAATTAGCACTTCATTTCACATGCGTTCTCTACCCTTCCCTTGATCTTGCAACCTCTTGATTGAGCTTGCAAGTTTAAGGGTTGGCTATTGATCACATGCTTGTCTTGAGTCCTAGTTTCTTGTTCTTGTAATTTCTTTCTTGCTTATTTATTACTTGCTTTTTATTCTTTCTTGCTTTTTTCATTCTTGTCTTTTATTAATTGCAATTTTATTCATGCACTTAATTACTTGTAATCTTTTCTTTTCTTTGTTCTTTTCTTTTTGTTCTCTCTTTTTGGTTCTTTCTTGTGAATGAATGTAATTATTATTGTTAAGAAGAAATACGGTATTATAAGTTAACGTTTCTTTACCCATTTCCTTTTCCCGTATTTTCCATTGAACTCCGCCCAAACCATACGCAAGCGCTCCGTTAGGCACCCTACCCTGACAAGGTAACGGTGATTCCTAACCACGACCGGTTGCGTTCGGTTTGGCCGGAGGCGAAAGCAAGAGACAAGAATGGAAGGACAAGGGTAAATAAGCCGGATTCCACGAATACCGCGCTTAAATCCCCTAATCCACGTTGTTGCCGATTGCTCTAGCTTCAATTGGTCAAGACTCGGCTCAAAGGTTTTGAGTACGGATTTCCTTAGCTTACAATCTCGTATCTTTTCTTAACAACTTTATACTTGCAAATAAACACATAGGTTAGAAACAAACATACAAAAATTCTTTATTGACTCGTCTAAGACAAGAAGGTAAAATACCACCATCTTCCTGAGGACCGACCCGTGCTCAACCGGCTAGCTGCATAGCGACACCGGCTTGATTGCGGTTAACTTTTAAGTCTTTCAATCAAATGGCGCCGTTGCCGGGGAGACGGTAGCGTATTTTCTTTCTTGTTATTCGGGTTAATATTCTTTTTGTATATATAAAAAAAAAAAAATCTTTTTGTTATTTTTGATAATTTTTGTGGGCAAGTGTGCAGATTTTTGCGTATTTGCAAACTACGATTGTGGGGAGCAAAGTGTGCATTCAAGGCAAAGGTGATTACGAAGTACAGTGCCAAAGATCTGGGTAGTTTGACCCGCGCAAGCCAAACTTTTGAAGCTTACCGGATTTGATTCAACGGGGGTTTCCTAACCCAAAAACTTAACGGTACGTACTTTCCTAACACCTTCTTCTCAAATCCGACGCATCCAATATACTATTCTTTGCAGGATTCTTTGCAAGTTCGCTAGCAAACGCTAAAAATTGACTAACCCGTATTTGTTGCAGCGCCGCGCTTAAACTAAAAAACGATTGTTTGATTCTTTATAGAATTTTTTGAATTGCGCATTGCATACATTAATACGGACTTAAGGGCAAGCGAACCCCACAATATACGGTAAAGGATTTCATCACCTTTTCCGTGGCCTACAAATCACGAACTTGAGCATAACGTTTACCCGCACAAAATTTAAAAGAAACTAGACTTTAAGCCTTAAGGACTTCGCGCTCACTAGGAGAAGTTAACTGTATTTAGAACCTTGCTTAACGGTATATTGTTTACGGGGTGTCTAGGAAAGTGTTAACGGCGAAACCGCCAAAAGAGAAAGGGTTATTTAATTAAGGAACTTCGCGAAAGCGTTGGAAAACCTCCCCTTATCTCTGCACTTACCTGGCCTCGTGATCAGTGTATCTTGAGCCTGTTTCTCGACACAGTTTTACTTCGACAATCAAGTTCTGGAGCAGGTCTAGTTGACCTAGGTGAACCCTAGAACGATTAGGTGTGTGGTATTTTTGTGTCGTGATTGTTTTTGTCAATATTCTTTTTTGTGTATATTTCATTCTTTTGTTAATATTCAAAAAAAAAAATCACATTCTTTTTCCCCTCCTTTTCTCTACCTTTCTTTCTCTCTCTTCATATCATGGGTACCCCACCTCGAAAAACTCTTGCCGAACTTTGGTACCCACAACCAGACATTACTTCTTACGGTTCTTGCTTTGGCCGAACATCGAACGACCCCTCCATGCCTAAAGTTTCACTGAAAGATCGCATAGCAGCGTCTAGGACAAACACTTGCACTCCTCATTCCACTTCGTATCAACCTTTTCAACCTCCCGCACCCGCTTATGTTGATACCCCTTTTGCAGGTCGTCCTTTGTCCATCGCTGAACGTATTGAACAATCCCGTAGCCGATCTTTCACTCCTTTCACCACTTCAAATTCTTGGGATCTCCATTCACCTTCCTATCCAAATGTTGATCCTGCTCCTGTCCAACCATTCAATTCCTACCAATCCTACCCTACTTTTGCATCTTCCCTAGACATTGCATCAGAACCGCCAGTTGGGAGTTTTCAGTATCCAAACAACTTTGAATCTTTTACTGAACCCCCTTCACAACCCTTGTCTAGTCTGGAACAGTCGTTGGAAGACTTTAGGGTAGCGTCGAGCCAACAGATGATGGAGTTGAATGCGTCCATGGCCGCTCTCATACAACCTAGTGACCCGGTAGCTAGTTTTCAACTAGCTCCAAATTTTCCAATGTATAAAGAAGCGGTAGGACAGGCTGTGAATTTGAGTGGAGAGAGTGAGATGTACCCCCTTCCAAATCAAACCTACCCATCCCAAATTGAATCCCACAACTCCTGTTTTGAAAGTCTATCAAGTATCCCACATGATTTATCAATTGAAGATAGAATGATTAATGAGTTGTGCGACTTTGTAGTGTTTGATTTACCCAATTGTGAAGGGTCCCCTTTGAGTGAAACCATACCCAATCCTTTTGACCTCTACACCTCCACTCTAGAACCTGAATTGATTAAAATCCATGCTTTTGATGAGGTGTCAGAGAATTTTGATTTTCACTTAATTGAGGATATTGACGCTGGGAATATTTTGGATGATGAACCTGTAGATTTGACTGAGTTTCTCTCTCCAATTCATCATCCCGAGTCATTAAATGTTTTTCCCGAACCCCATATGCGTCTGGACTTTGATGAAATATGCATGGATGAGCTTAACTTTGAGGAAAATTTTGAGGATATTTTTGAGGATGAAACAGTTCTAGATGATGAGTCGGATTTTCCAATTCATCCTGTTCCTTTCACTGACTGTGTACACCCTCCAGAACCCTTAACCGATACTCTTCCTCAACCACTTTCCTCCATCCTTTCCATCGTTCCGACCTTGCAAGAACCCGTCTCACTTTCATTTACTATGTCTGGTTTACCAAGTTCGGCGTACCCATGGTTTCTTACGAATCTTGAGGGATTTGACCCAATCTCTCGCCGGGTTAATAGATTAGCACAATCGCTGTTTACACATCGCTCCTCACATATTGTGCTAATCTATTCACTCCATTTGCACCCTCAAGTTCGTACTCCACTTCTTTTTCCCTTCCGCCATTCTTCTTCTGATATACCGAGACCGTATCCCGCTTCTATCTCCATACGGTCTCGCGTATTCTCCATCTCTTTTCTCTACGCCTTCTTTCACCAGCCACTGCTTTATCACGATAAGATCTTTGAATGGTTGGTGCTCACCTTTGGCCTCTGTAAGGCCTTGTATAGATAGATATTGTTCTTTCTCCCCTAATCCTGAACGTCAACGCTTAACAGTGGAAACACCGTTTTACTTAAGTTTGGGGGGGACTCCTTTTTTGTATATATATATATATTTTTTTTGTTTTCCCTTTTTGTTTTGTATATAATTTGTTTTTAGGAAGCGCCGGAAATTTTGACCCTCTTGGTATAGCCTGACAGTGAGGGCACTGTCAAGTTTAAGTTTGGGGGTGTGCTCGGTAAGCTTTCTTCCTTCGCATTTATTTGTATATTTTGCATTTGCATACCTTATTTAAAAACCCACAAAAATCAAAAATTTTCCAAAAATATAAAAACTTTGTCGTCAAGTTAGCTATTAGGGTAACTTAGATTTTTATTCTGAAAGTTTAGTTGATATATTAGAAATAACTAAATTCTAGACTTAGGAATTGAAAATCCTTAAAATAACCCTCATTTTGTCTAACTTTGGTAAGTATACGTCCTTATAATTTTTGAGTTCAGTTCTTGAGTCAAGTCAAGATGAAGGGAAAGTATTGAAGCTTTACTGGAGGATAAGTCTGAAAAATAGTTTCTTTTCTCGAGTTCAAATTTAGAAAGTATATACCCTACAAACTGCACTTACACGCACCTTGAAACTTGGGATAGTAGAGGATACCTAGAAATATTCTTGCTTGAAAGCCTAGTATGAAAGAAAAAACGGTATTTAAAGCTAAACACCAAAAGAGCATATTGAAAAATATATCCAGTCTTGAAAAAGAAAAAGAAAAAGAAAAAGAAAAATAGAATAAAGTCAAGACCTGGAAACTGCTATTTACGCTTTAAAGTTCACACATTCAGTAATCGGTCGTTAGTGCCTCAAGAAGCATTAATAGTCGCATGAAAGGTGTGTGAGCAAATCCATCCATCCTTAATGAAAAGAAGTAGTATTAGGTATTAGGGCAAGGGTATTATAGCTTGAATTGAATTCTTGAGTGTAGGGGTGCAAATACACACACACGTAGGGGTATACAATCGATGTTTGGATAAAAGATAGAAATAAAGAATAAGACTTGTGTTTTCTGTAAAGTTGATAAAAATCCCTGATTTGAGGCCGCACTTTAGAAGGAAAACTCAGGAGAACCGACATCTTTCTAAACTTTTTTGGAACGTATATGACCTAAGGTTAAATAGATAGGAGGTGTGAAAAATAAGGGTTGGATATTTCTAACTTAGGATGATAGAATTTCTAACGTAAATACTAAACTGTAGGAGTAGAATCGATATTAACTTATGACACTAGCTTGACGGGATTTTGTGGGTGTAATACGCTGAAAACCCTCAGGAGACAACACTCCTCCTACTAGGGACACCTAGAGGTTTAACGGCTTGTTGCACGCGCTCAGTGCAATCGCGTTCCCTGCGAAAGTGCGGTTAGGATTTTATTTTTTGTGAATAATTGGTTTTGCTCGGGACGAGCAAAAGTTAAGTTTGGGGGTATTTGTTCATCACAGAATACTGCATTTTATACCGCCCATTCTTACGCTCGGTTGTTTATAGGTAGGTGCTTTTAATCCGTGTTTGTTACATATTTGCAGGATACAGGTTCTCGGTTCTAAAACAGTGAAATTCATGGAAAACACGACAAAATCCGGGTTCCTGCCAACCACTGAGAAAACACGGTCTCCGCTCGTCATCCGTATGTTGCCAGATACCAGTTTAGGAAGACAAAATGTCAAATCAATGTCACCTTCATGCACAAGGCTCAATGGCAACAACAAGTTCCAAGAAATCTACGCGGAGCTCGAGGCAATCATGACAAAAGTATCCACAAAAGTCCACCTTTCCTCAACAGAAATTCTGGAAGAAATGTGAAAGTATTTTCAGAAAATACATATACCAGACAAGAGGGGACAGAAGACCAGGGAAGCACCCAAAGTACGACGACTCAACTCATCAATAAGGCCGCGGATCCGCGGCCAAAGGGGGGTATTGGCCGCGGATCCGCGGCCATGTGGACCCCTCTCACTGTCAACTTTTGGGGGCTTTTTGGTAATCTTATTTGGTGGCAGATTTTTGCCCTAGGTTTCCATTTCCCCGCCTATAAATACAGCAGAACTGAGCTCAACCAAAGGGTCATTCTTTTGTTCCTCTTTTTGTTAGGATTTAGTCTTTTTCTTCTTCTTCTTCATTCTTTTTCCATGAAAATTGTAGTGAGAGCTTTTTGAGTGGGAGATCAATGAAGATGAGGGCCTTATGTATCATTCTCTCTTGTTTCTTCTTCCCCTTGAGATTCTTGCTTTCTCTTGATCATTCAACCTCTTCATTGAGCTTGAATGGTTAAGGGTTAGTTATTGATCTCAAGGGTCGTATTCTTTCATGGAATTAGCACTTCATTTCACATGCGTTCTCTACCCTTCCCTTGATCTTGCAACCTCTTGATTGAGCTTGCAAGTTTAAGGGTTGGCTAATGATCACATGCTTGTCTTGAGTCCTAGTTTCTTGTTCTTGTAATTTCTTTCTTGCTTATTTATTACTTGCTTTTTATTCTTTCTTGCTTTTCATTCTTGTCTTTTATTAATTGCAATTTTATTCATACACTTAATTACTTGTAATCTTTTCTTTTCTTTGTTCTTTTCTTTTTGTTCTCTCTTTTTGGTTCTTTCTTGTGAATGAATGTAATTATTATTGTTAAGAAGAAATACGGTATTATAAGTTAACGTTTCTTTACCCATTTCCTTTTCCCGTATTTTCCATTGAACTCCGCCCAAACCATACGCAAGCGCTCCGTTAGGCACCCTACCCTGACAAGGTAACGGTGATTCCTAACCACGACCGGTTGCGTTCGGTTTGGCCGGAGGCGAAAGCAAGAGACAAGAACGGAAGGACAAGGGTAAATAAGCCGGATTCCACGAATACCGCGCTTAAATCCCCTAATCCACGTTGTTGCCGATTGCTCTAGCTTCAATTGGTCAAGACTCGGCTCAAAGGTTTTGAGTACGGATTTCCTTAGCTTACAATCTCGTATCTTTTCTTAACAACTTTATACTTGCAAATAAACACATAGGTTAGAAACAAACATACACAAATTCTTTATTGACTCGTCTAAGACAAGAAGGTAAAATACCACCATCTCCCTGTGGACCGACCCGTGCTCAACCGGCTAGCTGCATAGCGACACCGTCTTGATTGCGGTTAACTTTTAAGTCTTTCAATCAAATGGCGCCGTTGCCGGGGAGACGGTAGCGTATTTTCTTTCTTGTTATTCGGGTTAATATTCTTTTTGTATATATATAAAAAAAAAAAAATCTTTTTGTTATTTTTGATAATTTTTGTGGGCAAGTGTGCAGATTTTTGCGTATTTGCAAACTACGATTGTGGGGAGCAAAGTGTGCATTCAAGGCAAAGGTGATTACGAAGTACAGTGCCAAAGATCCGGGTAGTTTGACCCGCGCAAGCCAAACTTTTGAAGCTTACCGGATTTGATTCAACGGGGGTTTCCTAACCCAAAAACTTAACGGTACGTACTTTCCTAACACCTTCTTCTCAAATCCGACGCATCCAATATACTATTCTTTGCAGGATTCTTTGCAAGTTCGCTAGCAAACGCTAAAAATTGACTAACCCGTATTTGTTGCAGCGCCGCGCTTAAACTAAAAAACGATTGTTTGATTCTTTATAGAATTTTTTGAATTGCGCATTGCATACATTAATACGGACTTAAGGGCAAGCGAACCCCACAATATACGGTAAAGGATTTCATCACCTTTTCCGTGGCCCACAAATCACGAACTTGAGCATAACGTTTACCCGGACAAAATTTAAAAGAAACTAGACTTTAAGCCTTAAGGACTTCGCGCTCACTAGGAGAAGTTAACTGTATTTAGAACCTTGCTTAACGGTATATTGTTTACGGGGTGTCTAGGAAAGTGTTAACGGCGAAACCGCCAAAAGAGAAAGGGTTATTTAATTAAGGAACTTCGCGAAAGCGTTGGAAAACCTCCCCTTATCTCTGCACTTACCTGGCCTCGTGATCAGTGTATCTTGAGCCTGTTTCTCGACACAGTTTTACTTCGACAATCAAGTTCTGGAGCAGGTCTAGTTGACCTAGGTGAACCCTAGAACGATTAGGTGTGTGGTATTTTTGTGTCGTGATTGTTTTTGTCAATATTCTTTTTTGTGTATATTTCATTCTTTTGTTAATATTCAAAAAAAAAAATCACATTCTTTTTCCCCTCCTTTTCTCTACCTTTCTTTCTCTCTCTTCATATCATGGGTACCCCACCTCGAAAAACTCTTGCCGAACTTTGGTACCCACAACCAGACATTACTTCTTACGGTTCTTGCTTTGGCCGAACATCGAACGACCCCTCCATGCCTAAAGTTTCACTGAAAGATCGCATAGCAGCGTCTAGGACAAACACTTGCACTCCTCATTCCACTTCGTATCAACCTTTTCAACCTCCCGCACCCGCTTATGTTGATACCCCTTTTGCAGGTCGTCCTTTGTCCATCGCTGAACGTATTGAACAATCCCGTAGCCGATCTTTCACTCCTTTCACCACTTCAAATTCTTGGGATCTCCATTCACCTTCCTATCCAAATGTTGATCCTGCTCCTGTCCAACCATTCAATTCCTACCAATCCTACCCTACTTTTGCATCTTCCCTAGACATTGCATCAGAACCGCCAGTTGGGAGTTTTCAGTATCCAAACAACTTTGAATCTTTTACTGAACCCCCTTCACAACCCTTGTCTAGTCTGGAACAGTCGTTGGAAGACTTTAGGGTAGCGTCGAGCCAACAGATGATGGAGTTGAATGCGTCCATGGCCGCTCTCATACAACCTAGTGACCCGGTAGCTAGTTTTCAACTAGCTCCAAATTTTCCAATGTATAAAGAAGCGGTAGGACAGGCTGTGAATTTGAGTGGAGAGAGTGAGATGTACCCCCTTCCAAATCAAACCTACCCATCCCAAATTGAATCCCACAACTCCTGTTTTGAAAGTCTATCAAGTATCCCACATGATTTATCAATTGAAGATAGAATGATTAATGAGTTGTGCGACTTTGTAGTGTTTGATTTACCCAATTGTGAAGGGTCCCCTTTGAGTGAAACCATACCCAATCCTTTTGACCTCTACACCTCCACTCTAGAACCTGAATTGATTAAAATCCATGCTTTTGATGAGGTGTCAGAGAATTTTGATTTTCACTTAATTGAGGATATTGACGCTGGGAATATTTTGGATGATGAACCTGTAGATTTGACTGAGTTTCTCTCTCCAATTCATCATCCCGAGTCATTAAATGTTTTTCCCGAACCCCATATGCGTCTGGACTTTGATGAAATATGCATGGATGAGCTTAACTTTGAGGAAAATTTTGAGGATATTTTTGAGGATGAAACAGTTCTAGATGATGAGTCGGATTTTCCAATTCATCCTGTTCCTTTCACTGACTGTGTACACCCTCCAGAACCCTTAACCGATACTCTTCCTCAACCACTTTCCTCCATCCTTTCCATCGTTCCGACCTTGCAAGAACCCGTCTCACTTTCATTTACTATGTCTGGTTTACCAAGTTCGGCGTACCCATGGTTTCTTACGAATCTTGAGGGATTTGACCCAATCTCTCGCCGGGTTAATAGATTAGCACAATCGCTGTTTACACATCGCTCCTCACATATTGTGCTAATCTATTCACTCCATTTGCACCCTCAAGTTCGTACTCCACTTCTTTTTCCCTTCCGCCATTCTTCTTCTGATATACCGAGACCGTATCCCGCTTCTATCTCCATACGGTCTCGCGTATTCTCCATCTCTTTTCTCTACGCCTTCTTTCACCAGCCACTGCTTTATCATGATAAGATCTTTGAATGGTTGGTGCTCACCTTTGGCCTCTGTAAGGCCTTGTATAGATAGATATTGTTCTTTCTCCCCTAATCCTGAACGTCAACGCTTAACAGTGGAAACACTGTTTTACTTAAGTTTGGGGGGGACTCCTTTTTTGTATATATATATTTTTTTTGTTTTCCCTTTTTGTTTTGTATATAATTTGTTTTTAGGAAGCGCCGGAAATTTTGACCCTCTTGGTATAGCCTGACAGTGAGGGCACTGTCAAGTTTAAGTTTGGGGGTGTGCTCGGTAAGCTTTCTTCCTTCGCATTTATTTGTATATTTTGCATTTGCATACCTTATTTAAAAACCCACAAAAATCAAAAATTTTCCAAAAATATAAAAACTTTGTCGTCAAGTTAGCTATTAGGGTAACTTAGATTTTTATTCTGAAAGTTTAGTTGATATATTAGAAATAACTAAATTCTAGACTTAGGAATTGAAAATCCTTAAAATAACCCTCATTTTGTCTAACTTTGGTAAGTATACGTCCTTATAATTTTTGAGTTCAGTTCTTGAGTCAAGTCAAGATGAAGGGAAAGTATTGAAGCTTTACTGGAGGATAAGTCTGAAAAATAGTTTCTTTTCTCGAGTTCAAATTTAGAAAGTATATACCCTACAAACTGCACTTACACGCACCTTGAAACTTGGGATAGTAGAGGATACCTAGAAATACTCTTGCTTGAAAGCCTAGTATGAAAGAAAAAACGGTATTTAAAGCTAAACACCAAAAGAGCATATTGAAAAATATATCCGGTCTTGAAAAAGAAAAAGAAAAAGAAAAAGAAAAATAGAATAAAGTCAAGACCTGGAAACTGCTATTTACGCTTTAAAGTTCACACATTCAGTAATCGGTCGTTAGTGCCTCAAGAAGCATTAATAGTCGCATGAAAGGTGTGTGAGCAAATCCATCCATCCTTAATGAAAAGAAGTAGTATTAGGTATTAGGGCAAGGGTATTATAGCTTGAATTGAATTCTTGAGTGTAGGGGTGCAAATATACACACACGTAGGGGTATACAATCGATGTTTGGATAAAAGATAGAAATAAAGAATAAGACTTGTGTTTTCTGTAAAGTTGATAAAAATCCCTGATTTGAGGCCGCACTTTAGAAGGAAAACTCAGGAGAACCGACATCTTTCTAAACTTTTTTGGAACGTATATGACCTAAGGTTAAATAGATAGGAGGTGTGAAAAATAAGGGTTGGATATTTCTAACTTAGGATGATAGAATTTCTAACGTAAATACTAAACTGTAGGAGTAGAATCGATATTAACTTATGACACTAGCTTGACGGGATTTTGTGGGTGTAATACGCTGAAAACCCTCAGGAGACAACACTCCTCCTACTAGGGACACCTAGAGGTTTAACGGCTTGTTGCACGCGCTCAGTGCAATCGCGTTCCCTGCGAAAGTGCGGTTAAGATTTTATTTTTTGTGAATAATTGGTTTTGCTCGGGACGAGCAAAAGTTAAGTTTGGGGGTATTTGTTCATCACAGAATACTGCATTTTATACCGCCCATTCTTACGCTCGGTTGTTTATAGGTAGGTGCTTTTAATCCGTGTTTGTTACATATTTGCAGGATACAGGTTCTCGGTTCTAAAACAGTGAAATTCATGGAAAACACGACAAAATCCGGGTTCCTGCCAACCACTGAGAAAACACGGTCTCCGCTCGTCATCCGTATGTTGCAAGATACCAGTTTAGGAAGACAAAATGTCAAATCAATGTCACCTTCATGCACAAGGCTCAATGGCAACAACAAGTTCCAAGAAATCTACGCGGAGCTCGAGGCAATCATGACAAAAGTATCCACAAAAGTCCACCTTTCCTCAACAGAAATTCTGGAAGAAATGTGAAAGTATTTTCAGAAAATACATATACCAGACAAGAGGGGACAGAAGACCAGGGAAGCACCCAAAGTACGACGACTCAACTCATCAATAAGGCCGCGGATCCGCGGCCAAAGGGGGGTATTGGCCGCGGATCCGCGGCCATGTGGACCCCTCTCACTGTCAACTTTTGGGGGCTTTTTGGTAATCTTATTTGGTGGCAGATTTTTGCCCTAGGTTTCCATTTCCCCGCCTATAAATACAGCAGAACTGAGCTCAACCAAAGGGTCATTCTTTTGTTCCTCTTTTTGTTAGGATTTAGTCTTTTTCTTCTTCTTCTTCATTCTTTTTCCATGAAAATTGTAGTGAGAGCTTTTTGAGTGGGAGATCAATGAAGATGAGGGCCTTTTGTATCATTCTCTCTTGTTTCTTCTTCCCCTTGAGATTCTTGCTTTCTCTTGATCATTCAACCTCTTCATTGAGCTTGAATGGTTAAGGGTTAGTTATTGATCTCAAGGGTCGTATTCTTTCATGGAATTAGCACTTCATTTCACATGCGTTCTCTACCCTTCCCTTGATCTTGCAACCTCTTGATTGAGCTTGCAAGTTTAAGGGTTGGCTATTGATCACATGCTTGTCTTGAGTCCTAGTTTCTTGTTCTTGTAATTTCTTTCTTGCTTATTTATTACTTGCTTTTTATTCTTTCTTGCTTTTTTCATTCTTGTCTTTTATTAATTGCAATTTTATTCATGCACTTAATTACTTGTAATCTTTTCTTTTCTTTGTTCTTTTCTTTTTGTTCTCTCTTTTTGGTTCTTTCTTGTGAATGAATGTAATTATTATTGTTAAGAAGAAATACGGTATTATAAGTTAACGTTTCTTTACCCATTTCCTTTTCCCGTATTTTCCATTGAACTCCGTCCAAACCATACGCAAGCGCTCCGTTAGGCACCCTACCCTGACAAGGTAACGGTGATTCCTAACCACGACCGGTTACGTTCGGTTTGGCCGGAGGCGAAAGCAAGAGACAAGAACGGAAGGACAAGGGTAAATAAGCCGGATTCTACGAATACCGCGCTTAAATCCCCTAATCCACGTTGTTGCCGATTGCTCTAGCTTCAATTGGTCAAGACTCGGCTCAAAGGTTTTGAGTACGGATTTCCTTAGCTTACAATCTCGTATCTTTTCTTAACAACTTTATACTTGCAAATAAACACATAGGTTAGAAACAAACATACACAAATTCTTTATTGACTCGTCTAAGACAAGAAGGTAAAATACCACCATCTCCCTGTGGACCGACCCGTGCTCAACCGGCTAGCTGCATAGCGACACCGTCTTGATTGCGGTTAACTTTTAAGTCTTTCAATCAATGACCTCTAAGTCGTTAAACTAGGCACAATAGACCCCTAAGTCTTTAAACTGGGAACAGGTGACCTCTAAGTCGTTAAACTGAGAACAAATGACCTCTAAGTCGTTAAACTGGGCACAATAGACCTCTAAGTCTTTAAACTGGGAACAGATGACCTCTAAGTCGTTAAACTGGGCACAATAGACCTCTAATTCTTTAAACTGGGAACAGATGACTCCTAAGTCGTTAAACTGGGAACGAGGGAAATCCCTTCATGGAAAATGATGATTCTCTCCTGGTACCATATTCCGGTGTAGCGATACTGATGCCAAACCAAAACCAAAATCCCCAAATCCTCTCATGGCAAATGATGATTCGCTCCTGGTACCATATTCCAGTGTAGCGATGCTGATGTTAATCAATAAGCTTTGTGGCGGAATCATGCTTCGTCTCAGAATGTCCTCCCTATCGGAATTATGCTTCGACTCGGAATCAAGTTAACAAGCGACCTCCCTGTCGGAATTATGCTCTGTCGTGGAATTAAGTCAACCAGTGACACTCCGTGCCAGGGACAAGTCGAACAGCCAGTGACACTACGTGCCCGAGGACAAGTCGACCAGCAACACTCCGTGCCGGGGATAAGTCGACCAGCCAGCGACACTCCGTGTCGGGGACAAGTCGACCAGCGACACTCCGTGCCGGGGATAAGTCGACCAGCGACACTCCATGCCGGGGACAATTCGAACAACCAGCGACACTCCGTACCGGGAACAAGTCGACTAGCAACACTCCATGCCGGGGACAAGTCGAACAACCAGCGACACTCCGTGCCGGGGACAAGTCGACTAGTGACACTCCATGTCGGGGAAAAGTCGAACAGCCAGCGACACTCCGGGCCGGAGAAACGTCGACCAGCGACACTCTGTGCCGAGGATACATTATACACCGACACTCCGTTTCGGAGACACGTCAAGCATCGACCGTCCATGTCGTAAGAAGGGCAGTGCCAGCTTTCCAAAAGCGGGAACCAAATCAAGTTGCTTCCACGTGAAAGAACATCCATCAATTTCATGCACACGACCCACATGTGTGGTGTGCATTTATTGATGGGGGGCAGTTTGTTGGGGTCAAAAATTACACCCCGGTTGACCAAGTCAAAGTCAAGTCAACCCCAAGTAAGCGGGCCAAAACCCAGATCAAGTGGGCCTTTGCCCAAGTCGAGCTACGCGGCCGGCCTCCCCATGCCAAAATAAAAATCATGTAATAAATAATTTTGATATAATTTTTTACGCATGAATGGGCATAAAGCCAAATTTTTGTAAAGTCCATGGCCCATGTGCAAAATAAATGAGCACATGAGGCATGGGATGGGCAAAATGCCATTTTGTAAAGCCCAAGGGGCTATATGTAAGTTTGTAAGCCTATAAAAGGCAACATGATAATGAAATAAAGATAATAATTCATTCTCTCAAATTCTAGGGTTTGTGCATCCTTCCCCTTCCTTAAGGTTCTAAAACCTTCACCCCCTTTTCTGAATTAAATCAAGAGTTTAACTCTTCATTTAAAAAAAACAGTTTTTCACCATCAAACTCTTGAAGGGGAACTCAGATCTTCCTTCAAATCTCAAAAAGGGGAGATTTTTAAATCTCACCCCCCCTTTCCCCTCAAGATCCAGCCAACATAGAGGAAGAAGAAGGATACCCATCACCAAAAATCCCATTCTCGGAGAATCCGAGGCTCAAAAGAATATCCAAAGATTTCTAGGAGTTTAACTCCATTCAAGATCTGTTAGAGTTTAACTCCATAAATCAACCCCCTTTTTAGGAGTTTAACTCCAAATCTATACATAATCCTTGATAGGAGTTCAACTCCAAAACCCCCTTGGGAGTTCAACTCCTAACCCAGGGGCTAAGCCTCTTTTCCCGCTGGTGTTTCCGGCGGTTGCGTGCCGCGCACGTGATCCGAGGGCGCCCAGCAGTCGCGTGCTGGGCACGTGATCCGCGGGCGCTAAGCACCGACATGCGCCTCACGCGACCCGTTGGCGACCAGCGGTCGCGTGCAGCTCACGCGACCCGCTGGCGCCCAGCGCCCGCGTGCTGCACACGTGACCCGCGGGCGCCCAGTGCCCACACGCTGCGCACGTGACCCGCGGGCGCTAAGCGCCCACGCGCCAGGCACTCGTTTTTAAGACGCTCCTCACCCCTCATTTTCCGTGCACTCTACACCAGAAACACGTCCCCCGTTAGGAAATTTTTTCTAACGGGGCATTGTCCCATAACCCGCAAAGGGGCTGCTAGCCTCCTTGACCCGCAGTCCGCTATCCGGGTAGCGGGACCCCCATAAAACTCTGTGGGGCCCCCAATATATCCAAAACCTTTTTTAAAATATACGTACACTGCACATCGAGTTTGCATGATCAGTTTGACCCGTCAATCGGAGGTTCTCTCGTTCCAAAGGCGAGGGGTAATTAACGGCAGCTTAGTCCACGGTTGCTGGAGATTCGAATCCCCACAATCAATAAACCCCCACCTACCCTAGGCAGGGGGAATCTGTAGTACGCCTGACAATTGCGCGCGTATCCCCATCTCAATGGGGTAACGAAAAACACCCTACACTCCGTGGTTTGCATGCTTGTCTCTTCAGCTCCTCTTAACTTCTCTGCACTGTTTGATTTCTCTGCAATCAAACAGAGAACTTTTATTTCACCAATTAACACCATTTTAATGATTTTTAATTCCCAAACCCTAATTCTCTACTATAAATACAACCCCATGCCCTAGCTCTTCACCATTTCGAAAATTCAAGCAAAAACTCTCTCAAAAAGTTTCTAAGTGTAAGTGGAGTAAAGTGGAGTTAACAGGCAAGCTTGTTTCGTCGAAGATCGAAACCGTTTCCGGAGCTCCCGCGACGCCACGAAAATACTCCTTCCCTTCTTCGCCCCTTTCTTAATATTTCTAAATCGTAAGTCCCTCTTCTCTTCTTCTTTTTCATCTCAATTCGTATTTTTTTCAAAACATCGACAAAAGTGGAGTTAACACGTAATAATTTTTGTTTCTAAACATTTTTTCATGCTTGATATGTCCAAATGTCATATAATCACCCTAACATCTTTTTAAAACAAAACTCATATCTATTATCTTTTTATGAAACCAAAATTTCATGTCAATACGCAAATAACGAACTTTTTTCATTAAAAATACCTTGAACTTTAATATCTCCTCTTTCGATAATTGTTAAATACCTTTAGAAAAAACTTCACAGGGTAACGACCTACCTCACACGCACACTTTGGTTTCATAGCACGATACATACATACATACATATATATATATATATATATATATATGTTTGGTTCAAAGAATAATCTTTACAATAAAATACTACATAATTTAAAAACCGGGTTTCTTTTAAAGCGATATTTGTATTCCTTTGCAATTATGCATCTACAACTCTCGTTAGGGGACCCGCTAATGGATGGTGCGGATTATCGCACATCCTGAGGATAGTAGAGCGAGATGCAGCCCTTCTCACGGAGTATTCGATTTCTAAAGGATATAAAATACGGTTTTTAAGAAATACGAATTTTCTAAATAAAACTAATTTTTAAAATTATATAAAAATTATAAATCCATATTTTCATTATATTATGAAACTACATTTTTTCTAAAAATGAAAGATTAATTTTTTTAAAGAAAATACCATCAAGTTACCAAAAAGACTAGTTTTCAATAAAATACCATAAACTTTTAAAAACTAGGTATTTATTATTAAAATACCCCAATAATTAAAACACATGTTTAAGAAAACCCTAAGTAATATAAATCACCCTCGAGATTTTATTTTTAACTATATTAAAAATATTTTTTATAAAACCGCCTCGAGATATACAAAACAATATTTTAAGGACTTTAGTAAATATAGGCTTAAGCGAGATCAATTCTCTTAAGCCCCAGGGAGCCGGAGAAAGTGAGTGCTTGCCAATTTAAGTTAGATAACTTAATGGATTTATCAATGGCAATTGTCTTGGAAAAAGACACAAATCCTGCCGTCCATGTGCAGCAGTTGCCGATAACTCCCGAACCTAAGAATTCAAGAGTTAAATCCCTTCACAAGTGTCTGACTCAATCTGAGTCCAAACTCAAACCTGAATCCAAAATCAAACACGAACTCGAGTACTTGATCATGAACATGAATACTCGAAATCAATATCAAACTCAAACTGGTATATTTGACTTGACTTGACCGAACCGTGGTTATAACTTGACATGAACTCAACATGACTACTTGAACACATGATTACATCCTGAACATGAACATGAATATTTTGTATCCATGGTTTCGGCCAAGACCTATAAACATAACCTATACAATACATTACGCGAGGAAAAAGATGTAGATTGGGACGGAACGTATATCGTGGCACGAGAGGTCACTTAAAAGATACCTATATGAATTCACGTGCCGTTGTCCCGTGGGTTATGACGGAGCCTTATACTATATGTTACCATAGTTCACAGGGTAAGATGTACTCCTCTCGTATACATGAATACCTTCTTTATCAAATTACAAATAACCATGTTAGAATAACTCTCCTATACCAATGAACCATCATATACAATTTTACCTGTTCATTTCACATTACATACTATCTTCTATATCTTCTTATGGGGACTTACTGAGTGCTAGTTCGCTGACGACATTCCTTTCTGTTTCTTTCTTTGGAATGTTCGTCAGGAGGACCGGACACTGAAAAGATAGAGCCGAGCCAGGAGGACTTGGACCAGCTTGCGGCACAGCCAGATTACTAGCTTCTTTCAGTCTGCACTTATTTTTTTCTATATGCCATTGCTTAGGCATTTGCTTATTATCATTGTATCTTTTTATTACAAACAATTGTATGTAAAATTGAATGTAAATAAAGTTGTTGTTCATTTTATTACTCTTGTCATTCTTATTCAATTATATATTTCATAATTACGCTTAACGTATTTATTGCATAGTAAATACGTTGCGGGCTTGCTACGTCACCGTTTTCGTATATTGGGAAGCGGGGCGTGACACCTAAGTTACCTTAGAAACACACGGGAATGAATCTCGCCCAGCTCATGACCTGCTCGAAAAGTAGGGCGTCAGCCTACAGGATAGGCTGGCACAGGGATATAACCCCCTCCTACGGGGCTTTCGACAACTTGGTGATTGATCGTTTAAAGAGTGTTGTAAATAACCGCAATCAAGACGGTGTCGCTAGTAGCTAGCCACGATGAGTACGGGTCGTCCGCAGGGAAACGTGAACATTGTCCTCCGCAGGGAAACGTGAACATTTTTCTTAGTTTAGACGAGTTGATTGAAGATGAGTGATTGGTTGTAGTTACAGATATACCATGGATGTAAGATTTATGAAGAAGAGGCTTGTAGGGTTCATAGGACTTAGTAGTAATGGATGAATAATTAAAAATAACTCCTTTTATATTTTAATAGTTTAAAACTATATCGATTGTGATGAATGTAGATTAGGGTTCTTTTGGAAGAAACTAGGGTTTCCCCACTCTTAACCCTTGTCCTTGCATTGATCTCTATTCATGTTTAGCGTTTACCAAAAAAGTGTTAAACCAATCTCGAACCGTGGTTGGGACTAGCAATAAATTGGTAGCACGCCCGATAAGGATGTTAATATTTATTTTGCAAAAGTTTATAGAGTTTAAAATGCATAAAAGAAGTTAAATGATTTTAACATCCATTGATCTATCCTAGCCTACGAACCCTAGCAAGGTAGGAATTACTCGCTCATGGTTTGAGACTTAGAAGAAAGATCGAAGAATGATTAAGATGCAGAAAGTAAATGCGAAAAGAAATAAATTAAGATCTACCTTTATTAATCAACTATTTCATACAACTCTCCTTTTTGAAAGTAAATTACAAAGAACCCTAGTTTTTGCTCTCGCTTTCTCTCTTGTTGGAGATAGATGACTAGCTGATGATCACCTGAATGCGTGGATCGCTTTGGACCTCTTGATCTCTTTGGTTTGATGATCTTAGATGTAAAACTCTCGGTCTTATTTATAGTCACAGAAACTAGAAACTCTAGATACCATCTGTGAATATACGTTGATACGATCCAATTACCAAAATATTTCATCAAACAACCCTAGATATGTCGCGGATCCGCCGTAAATACATGCATTTGGCCGCCCTTCCGCGGCTTTACAGTGGGATTAGGGTTTGGTATTTTTTCTGCTCACTCTTGTTGACATGTGGAGATCTTTTCGATATCTGGATTTTGAGAATAATACTTTGAGTCTCTGCCGTTGCTAAATCTTACGATTTACTTCTATATTTCGGCAGATTTGATTCTAACACCTCGGATCTCCAGACATGAGCTAATCTGCAGAATATCTCAAATTAAAGTGTTAGTAGTATTTGGTATTTTTGAGATATTATCCAAACAATTTTATATGATATTATATGTTAAGAATATTGATTAGAAATATTTGATATGATATGCATATTTTAATTACTAATATTTTAGATAAATATTATATGCATGTATTTCCCTCATTATGTTAATTATAATGTAGAAAAATATGATAATAAACTTTTTATACATAAACCCTCATATGTTCTATAATTATAATAAACACATTTTAGAAATTAATAATAGTAGGGAAAATAATCATTCAAATATGCAATATTTCAGACCAATCAAATACCCCCAAATTTAACTTTGATCGTCCCGGGCAAACTAGTTATTAAAGAGAAGAAGAAGAAAAAGAAAAACCTAGCACACTTTCATAGGCAACACGATTGCACTGAGCACGTGCAACAAGCCTTTGAACCTCTAGATGTCTCTAGTAGGAGGAGTGTTGTCTCCTGAGGCTTTTCAGCGGATTACACTCACAAAATCCCATAATAAAAGAAAGACGATGAAAGTTACATACAAAGATAAAGAACATATAAAAGAAAGAACTTGAAAATTAGAGTTTCAAACTACACTGGCATTTTAGTAGTCATGAACCCTATCTTAATAGTCATGATAAGATATCAGAAATCACATCATCCCTCAATAAAACTTCGCCTTTAGTCTTCCTCCCTAACTTTCTTCCAAATATTGATCATATACCCCTACGTGTGTGTAAAAGACATCCCTACACTTAGAGAATTCAATTCAAGCTATCATACTTTTGTCCATCTTCCTTAGTATTTTTTAGTCGGTGAATGTTTTAGAGATGGAATTGCTCACACATTCTTCATGCGACCGTTAATACTTCTTGAGGTACTAACCAACCGATTACCAAATGTGCTCACTCTTTTAGACGTAAATAGCAATATTCTCGTCTTGCAACACCTAAGACTTAGCAGTGGCTCCCAAACCAGTTCTTCTAAGGCACTAGGTGATAAGGCACCCATGCTATTTTTTTTATACCGCCTTAAGTAATTACAAAACCAGTGTTCATTTTTCTTCACCATTTTTTCATTTATATTTTTGTTTATGTATATATTTTCCTTCATACTAAGGCTTTTAGACAAGTGCATTTCAAGGTATTCTTTACTATCCCAAGTTTGAAGATGTGTGCAAGTGCGTATAGTAGGGTATCAACGTTCAGATGTTTGAACTCAAGAATATGGACTATTTTTCAGAATTATTTCTATTCTCAGATTAGTGATTCCCTTCATCTTACTAACCCTTGGGACAACAGCTCATGACCACTTATTACTAGTTTCATTATAAAACATCTAATTTTCTTGCTTTTTTTAAACCTCTTCCTATATTTCATATGTATTTTTCACTTTCTAACTTTTATTATAAATTTTTTTGTGCTTTTATTTAGTATAATGCAAAGAATGATGCGTGAATAAGCACAAACCTCCCCCAAACCCAATTGCAGCAGTGTCCTCACTGATGTCATCTGTTAAGCTTAAAACCTGTAGATTTGGGAGGAAAAGTTAGTAACGGGGACAAGAAATAATGACAGTGAAAACCTCCCCCAAACTTATTTTTGGTTCACAATTTTGTGAAATTTTGTTTTCTTTCAAGAGCCAAAATATTTTCTCCCCCCCAAACTTAAGTAAAATAGTATTAAATATTTAAAATTATAGGAGGGGGGTAAAGTTATTGGTCTATGCAAAACTTTACAAAGACCAAAAGTCAAAACCAACCGTTCGAAGATTTTATCGATGTAACAACATGGTTGGTAGGAGATCATAGATGTGAAGAAGTGGGGAGATAAGAGACGTAATCGATCGGGTTTACGTCTCGGTTGGTAGAGACGAAACGGTGATGGTGGAAGAAAACGAGAATGTGAATGATTAGGAATGAATGGAATATTTGCATTCTCGTACATGATAACAAGAAAGGGTGGTGGTTCAACTTCTTCGGGTGGAGGTTGAATCATCACAATATCCATGTGTTTTAGGAATGCGAGTTCTTCAGCAAAAATGTCATCAAAACTTTCATCAATGGTTCGAGTAATAATTTCATCGATATCTATATTGATGGAATATGCAGATTCACTAGGACGGTTGAAAGTTCTAATGTCAGTCTTATGCGCACCAAGATTCAAAATACTCGATTCGTCAGAAATTATAGAGGTAGGAGATTCGAAATGATCGTCTCCCTCTTCCTCAAAACAGTCGAAATCAAGTGATCTTTCAAGAATCATAGGACTCGAAATATCGGAGCGTGGTTCATCAAAACTCGGTGGAGTTGAAAGAAGATTAGAAGAACTAAAGAAAGTGGGTGATGAAACGGGTAAACAAATTTGGGTGTCGAGCATTGTTGAACCAGATGTGGAAGATGAAGGGTGACTATCGTTCTGCTTATCGGATAGGTCGGTGGTAAGAATAGGATCGGTTAATTGTACATGAAGATGTTCGTATTCAATAGAAGGGACATGATGGGTGTAGGGTGTTTTTCGTCATCCCATTGAGATGGGAATACGCGCACGCTTGTCAGGCGTACTACAGATTCCCCCTGCCTAGGGTAGGCAGGGGTTTATTGATTGTGGGGATCCGAATCTCCGGCAGCCGCGGACTAAGCTGCCGTTAATTACCCCTCGTCTTTGGAGCGAGAGAACCTCCGATTGACGGGTCAAACTGGTCATGCAAACTCGATGTGCTGTGTACGTATATTTTGAAAGGGGTTTTGGATATATCGAGGGGCCCGCAGAGTTTTACGGGGGTCCCGCAACCCAGATAGCGGGCTGGGGGTCAAGGGGGCTAGTAGCGCCCTTACGAGGTGCGGGACAGCACCCCGTTAGAAAAAATTTCCTAACGGGGGACGTGTTTCTGGTGTGGAGTGCACGAAAAATGAGGGGTGGGGAGCGTCTTAAAGACGCGTTCCAGGCGCGTGGGCGTAGGGCGCCAGCGGGTCACGTACGCAGCACGC
This sequence comes from Agapanthus africanus, assembly GCA_030015575.1. Classification (NCBI taxonomy): domain Eukaryota; kingdom Viridiplantae; phylum Streptophyta; class Magnoliopsida; order Asparagales; family Amaryllidaceae; genus Agapanthus; species Agapanthus africanus. The sequence continues at coordinate 759,469,672 of CM057340.1, forward strand.
GACCGCTGGTCGTCAGCGGGTCACGTGAGCTCTATGCGACCACAGGACGCTGAGTGCCCGCGGGTCGCATAAGGCGCACGTGGGCGCTTAGCGCCCGCGGGTTATGTGCCCTGCACACGACCGCTGGGCGCCCGCGGGTCATGTGCCCTGCACACGACCGCTGGGCGCCCGCGGGTCACGTGCGCGGAATGTGACCGCTGGAAACACCAGCGGGAAAAGGGGCTTAGCCCCCAGGTTAGGAGTTGAACTCCCAAGGGGGTTTTGGAGTTGAACTCCTAACAGAGATTATATATAGATTTGAAGTTAAACTCCTAAAAAGGTGGTTGATTTATAGAGTTAAACTCCAACTGATCTTGAATGGAGTTAAACTCCTAGAGATCTTTCAATCTTCTTTTGAGCCTTGGATCCTCCTGGAATGGGATTTTTGGAAATGGTTCTCCTTCTTTCTCCTCTTCGTTGGCTAGATCTTGAAGGAAAAAGGGGGTGAGATCCAAAATCTCCCCTTTACAGATCTGATGGAAGATCCGAGCTCCCCTTTGTGGGTTTTATGGTGAAAAAACTATTTCTTTTTGAAAAAGGAAGAGTTAAACTCTTGATTCAATTTAAAAAGGGGAAGAAGGTTTAGAACCTTGAGGAAGGAGAAGGAGGCACAGAAACCCTAGAATTTGAGGGGAATCAATTCTTATCCTTTTATTTCATTATCATGTTGCCTTTTATAGGCTTTCACATTTACATATAGCCCCTTGGGCTTTACAAAATGGCATTTTGCACATCCTATACCTCATGTGCTCATTTCTTTTGCACATGAGCCATGGGTTTTACAAAAATTTAGCTTTATGCCCATTTTTCTTACATTCATGCATAAAAAATTATATAAAAATTATTTATTACATGATTTCGTTTTGGCATGGGGGAGGCCGGCCGTGGGGCTCGACTTGGGCATAGGCCCACTTGATCTGAGTTTGGGCCCGCTTACTTGGAGTTGACTTTGACTTGACCAACCGAGGTGTAATTTTTGACCCCAACAATGGGTAGGAGAATCCAACTCATCCAACATAACGGGTTCATCTTCAATGAGATTCTCATCACCGCCCTCACTAACACCTTCGGTCAAATCAAACAAATAGGTAATCTTAATCGATAAATCACCTGGTTCACTTGATAGAGTTGGAAGGTTTGAAATATCAAGTGTAGTCGAATAATAATCGGTTTGATTTGAAATGGTGTCAAGCTTTCTTTCACACTCACTATTAGCAAAGTCAAACATGTTATTCTCGGGCACCTCATCACTTAGACTATGAAGCGGTTGAACATCGAATATATTTGGTTGGGGTGCAGGATAGAAGGTGTCGAGATCAAAAGAATTGGTTTTGGTTTGACTTTGAGAAATCTTTTGTTTTTTGTCACTACTCAATTCCAACTCTACTTCAAAGCTAGACATGGGGTGTGAAGAAGTTCCAATGAAGGATTCTCTTTGAACCGTGGAACTTTCTAATTCATTTTCAGAAGAATTGTCTAGATAAGGTGAAGTAGATGAGTATGATTGGGAAGTGTCTAATTGTTGGCTATGGGCAAGTTCAACGTTTTCAACAATTGACATGTTTATGATTTGCTGCATTAGCCTGAAGAGAGATATTAAGGAGAGATGCCCTTACTTGTTGGCTACGGGCGAGTTCAATATGTTCCGCAATCGACATGCATTTCTGATTTGTCCTATTAGCCTCAAGATAAGTGTCAACATGAGAACGTGTGAAGGTTTGGTACTGTGGATAAGAATTAGAAGGGTGAACCCAAATTTCATAACCAGGATTAGGATCAATATTGTGATATGAAGAATACTGAGATTGGTTGGTTAGTTGGCAACTGGCAATTGCTATTTGTTCAGGAATGGTAAAAGATGTCATATTCGCCTTAAAACGAGTATCAATATTTTTATATGTAAATGATGGTGTTTGTTGTCCTAACGGTTTTGGATTAGTGAAAGAATTGAAACTTTAGCTTTCAGCCTTTACAATATGCTCAGCGATGGATATGTGTTTTGAAGTTCCCTCACTCGCTTTAAACGAATTAGCAACATAAGAAGATGTGGAATTTTGATGTGGTTGATAAGACCTTGAGTGAGGTATCCAAGTGTTATTTTCTGCTTGCTCTATCCTATCTCTTAAAGACGTGGTAGAGTCAGATTTTGTACCGAAGCAGTTACGAAAACAAGATATATTTGGTTCTGGATAGCAAAGCTCGGCAAGAGTTCGTCTGTTTGGGTTATTCATTAGAAGATAGATTTAAGCTATTTTTGGATTCTGAAAATTTTTTTGCTTTGAAAAATATTCGGACTTGAGGCTTGACTCGACAAATCACAAAATGCATAATCAACCCCTAAAACTAGGGTTTCCTAGGTCAATTTACTAGACCGTTCCTAGACTTCCAAAGGACAAATCGTAGGATCAATTCTATACCACTTCTTTATCACTTTTATGGCCAGGTAAGTGCCAGGTAAGTGGGAGGTATCCGCTATACGAATCACCGAAATAGTGGGCCTAATTAAGTAACCATTTTCCTTAGTCACACTTGCCTAGACATCACAAGAGAAATGCGGATAAGCGATCGATTACCCATGACCTTCCTCTGTCTTAATTGAGCGTGAATGTCCTTAGGGGCTAGGCCTAGATATTTTTTTAATTAATGTAGGGTTATGCATATGCACATTTGTGATTTGTGGGGCTTAAGAAGAGTTATGAAATCCCCATCTAATCTGAATTCGGATTTATTGCCCCTTAATATTCGTTTTAGATATGCAAAACAAATCAGAATCTAAAACACGCAAAAAGATTTTTAGCGGCGATATTTGCAAAGAATCTGGCAGTCAAAATCAAATTATTGGATCTTAGAGGAGAGAGAAAGATATTAGAAATTTACCTGAAGATTTTGGGGACCCAACTCTTCACTTCCGCCGCCGTTCCATAGCCAATTGCCCACTTCTGTCGCGGTTCCGCCGCACTATGGAAGGACCTCTTGATAATTTTTCTTCAGTGCTCCCCTCTGCTCCTCTGGAATATTTTGAAAGTCACTGAATCGTTGATTCCTTGCTCCAATTACTCCAGATTCCCTTAAAACTCGCACAATAATCATTAAATACACAAGATGCGGTTTTGAATTTTTTTTTTATGGTTGTCGGATTTAAGAATTCAACCCGAATAGCAAGAAAAAAATTACGACCGTTTCTCCGGCAACGACGCCATTTGATTGATTGTTTAAAGAATGTTGTAAATAACCGCAGTCAATACGGTGTCGCTAGTAGGTAGCCGCGATGAGTACGGGTCGTCTGCAGGGAAACGTGAACCTTTTTCTTGTTTTAGACAAGTTGATTGAAGATAGGTGATTGGTTGTAGTTACGGATATACTACGGATGTAAGATTTATGAAGAAGAGGCTTGTAGGATTCATAGGACTTAGTAGTAATGGATGAATAATTAAAAATGACTCATTTTATCTTTTAATAGTTTAAAACTAGATTGATGGTGATGAATGTAGATTATGGTTCTTTTGGAAGAAATTAGGGTTTCCCCGCTCTTAATCCTTGTCCTTACATTGATCTCTATTCATGTCTAGCCTTTATCAAAACAAGTGTTAAACCAATCTCAAATCGTGGTTGGGACTAATAATAAATTAGTAGCGCGCCCGATAAGGATGCTAACATTTATTTTGCTAAAGTTTATAGACTTTAAAATGCATAAAAGAAGTTAAATGATTTTAACATCCATTGATCTATCCTAGCCTACAAACCCTAGCAAGGTAGAAATTACTCGCTCATGGTTTGAGATTTAGAATAAGGATCGAAGAATGATTAAGATGCAGAAAGTAAATGCGAAAAGAAATAAACTAAGATCTACCTTAATTAATCAACTATTTCATACAACTCTCCTTTTTGAAAGTAAATTACAAAGAACCCTAGTTTTTGCTCTCGCTTTCTCTCTTGTTGGAGGTAGATGACTAGATGATGATCACCTGAACGCGTGGATCGCTTTGGATCTCTTGATCTTTTCGGTTTGATGATCTTAGATGTAAAACTCTCGGTCCTATTTATAGTCACAGAAACTAGAAACCCTAGATACAATCTGTGAATATACGTTGATACGATCCAATTACCAAAATAATTCATCAAACAACCCTAGATATGTCGCGGATCCACCGCAAATACATGCATTTGGCCGCCCTTCCGCAACAATGTAGTGGGATTAGCGTTTGGTATTTTTTCTGCTCACTCTTATTGACATGTGGAGATCCCTTCGATATCTGGATTCTGAGAATAATGCTTTGAGTCTCCGCCGTTATTAAATCTTACGATTTGCTTCTATATTTCGGCAAATTTGATTCCAACATCTTGGATCTCCAGACCTGAGATAATTTGCACAATATCTCAAATCTAAATGCTAGTAGTATTTGGTATTTTTGAGATATTATCCTAACCATTTTATATGATATTATATGTTAAGAATATTGATTAGAAATATTTGATATGATATGCATATTTTAATTACTAATATTTTATATAAATATTATATGCATGTATTTTCCCTCATTATATTAATTATAATGTAGAAATATATGATAATAAACTTTTTACACATAAACCCTCATATGTTCTATAATTACAATAAAAACCTTTTAGAACTTAACAATAGTGGGGAAAATAATCATTCAAATGTGCAATATTTCAGACTAATCACTTGCCCTTCAGGCAATCCGCCCTATGCCACTCTCATGTCGTCGGCCAGTCCACTCCCTTCGGAGGACCGACGAAGATAAACTTCTCCTTCCACTCATGGATGAAAGAAGGGACGACCACTACCTTTGACCCTGACGTCCTACCCTTGTGCTTCTTAAAGGAAAAATATACCAAATTCGGTTCATCCTTACGGGTATCCGGATGGTTCTTGCAGTAGAGAAAGTTCAAGAGGAGCCCTAAATTAAAGAGGATGCGATCGATTTTGAGCTGGACCAGGAACCCAAGGAGAATCATCGTGGAATTCGGTGCTAGTTGGCCCAAAGCAAGTTGAAAATAATGAAGGACCACACAGATTTCAGACGAAAAGGGAAGACGCATCCCTTCTCTGAACGATTCCAGGTACAGGGCAATCTCATTACCCTATACCTGGTCTGCCTGTTCATCCTCATTGGCCAAACAAAGCATGTAGCTAGAGAGCCCGTATGTTGGAAAACTCGCCCAACCTGTTCAGCACCGAGGCAGTGTCACGAGTGTTCTCGATGCGCACCTTAGGGGCTTTCTTGGCCCCTCGGCTTCGAGGAACAGGGGGATCACCACCCCTTAGGGGCGAACCCGACACTGCAGAAGAAGAGCTTTCTCAACTATCAGAAGCCGACGAAGACGAAGAAGACCCACTAGACCCGGCTTCTAAGTACGAGGCCTCATCGCCGAACTCTTCCCTAACTACATCAACTAGGAGATTAGAGGAAGACATCTGACCTGAATCAAAGAAAGGAAGGGCTGAAGGAGGTCTTTAAACTGCAAAGCCGACCTAAAAGTGGGAGCGCTGAGCAATCTAAAGACAGCAGAAGAGAAAGTGAGCAAAGGTGTTTTCTGGGGGCAGACCGCCTCTATTTATAACCTCAGCGAAGTCCATCCTACGGCCCAGATCCTTTCCCGCAAAAATGAAGTATCGCGCCAAACGATCCATATGGTGTCACGAGGAAGCAGACCATTGGACTCCTTCCCCTCACATGGATCCGATTGGCTGAAGCGACATTTCACTTCCATCATCCGGATGCGGCTGCATGGCACAAAATCGATGGCCAGCTGGCGCCTTGATGATCCGGACAGGTGAAATGACGTCGCCTTAATGACATCGTCTCATCAGTGATCCGCTGACGTCATCCGAAAATACACTCGAAGATTAAAGCGCTCGAGGATTGCCACGTAGCCACGAAGTTTCAGGACGATCCACCACGTAGATCCCTCGGCAAAAGGCCAAAGACAGAAGGCAAAGCAATTTACCCTCGCCCCGACCTATAAATAGGCCGGAACGAGTGTGGGGGGCTAAAGATGGGGCTCACTATAGGGATTCCCCATATCACAGCACGTGGCAGATGGCAAGCCTCCCGTGTGCACCAACTAGATAATTCCTCGGTGTCTTCTGTTCAGTCGATAAAACTGCACTTTTGATATGACATTTTCCTTGCTTTTCTTAAATACTTAAAGGTGTTTATTGTAAATATAGAATATATGAGGGTTTATCAGTAAAATAATTATTATCATATGTTTCTACATAATAATTAACATTATAAAGGAAAATATATGCACATAATATTGATGTAATATTTCGGTAATTAAAATTGTGCTTGGCATATCAAATATCCATAACCAATTATCTTAAAATACAATATCTTATAAAATAGTTAGGACAATATCTCAATAAAAATAAATTTTACTAACATTATTCATTGAGATATTGTGCAAATTTTGGCTCAGGTCAAGAGATCGAGATGTTGAGATGTCGAGAACCAAAGATCTGCCGATAAAGTTAGATAACTGGCAGAGACTCAGGAAATATTATCAAATTCCATATATCAAAACAATCTCCACGTGTCAACACCAGAGACCACAGAAAATTTCATTAACTGATCCCAACAAAGTGCGGCCCTTCCGCGGCCAAAACATGTATATTGTGGCGGTTCCGTCGCCGATTTAGGGAGTTAGGATGTGGGATTTTCCGGGTAGGATCGTAACAACAAATTACCATATTAGGAAACTAGGGTTTCTAGTTTTGAGACTATTTAAAGGACCGAGAGCCCCTCTTGGAAAAATCATCAAACTGACGAGATCACGAAATCTAAGATGGCTCAAGAATCTAGGTTGATCATCAACTGTTCATCTACCGCCTTAAGAAGAGATCGAGAAGCAAACTAGGGTTTTGTAATCATTTTCTATAGGAACAAAGTGTAATTGATCAAGTTGATTAATAAAGGTAGTTGTTTTATTCTTATTGCATTTTATTTTCTTTATTTACATCATGATCTCTATCCATTCTTCTATCTCCATCATGCACGAGTAATTCTTCGCTTGATAGGGTTCGTAGGATTAGGGTAGATCAATAGATGATTAAAATCCTTAAAATCCTTTTACGTCCTATAAAATTTATCAACTTTTACGACTACGATTAGAGATTAGATTAACAATTTTTTTGGTAAAGGTTAGACATGAACGAAGATTCATGTCAAGATAGGGGTTAAGAGTGGAAACGCTATTCCCTCCAGAAACCCTAATCTACATGCATCACTGTCGATCTAGTTTTAAATCTATTAAAAGATAAAAGGAGTAATCTTAAATTAATCATCCATGACTACTAAATCTTAACGAACCCTACAAGCCCCCTTCTAATATAAAACCTACATCCGTAGTTAATCTAGATCTATATCCTACATCCGTGATTGACGTAGATCTAGAATCTACAACCATTCTCCACTATTCATTATCCTTCCTCCTTTCCTAATCAATACGCCTAAAGTAAAATTAAAAGATTCAACATTTCCCTGAGGACGACCCATACTCATCTCGGTCTAGCTACACGCGACACCGTTATTGATTGCGGTTATTTCTACAAACACAACTCTAAAACATCAATCAACCAAATGGTGCCATTGCCCGGGATACGTGCATAATTTTTTTATTCTTAATATTCGTGTTGAATTCTTATTCGATCCACATCATAAAAATAAACAAAACTGCAAATTGTATATTTAACGATTATTGTGTGAATTTTGCAAGGGAATCTAGAGTCACAATTTGAGAAAACAGAGATTCAGAGACATTCATCAAGATCCATAGGAGCAAAGGAGGCCACGTAGCAAAAATCTCCACCACATCTCCCTTTTTGGCGGTGGAACCGCGGCAAGAAGGGCAATTAGCGACGGAACCGCGGCTCAATTAGGGAATTAGGGTTTCCAAATTCTCTTGTATCTTTCTCAACTCCTTCTCTTTCTTCTGAAATCCAATAAAATATTTTTTCTGCAGGATTCTTTGCAAAATATCGCTGCTCAAAAATCTTTTTGCAAGTTTTGTAATTGGTTTATTTGTGCATATTTTAATACGGACATAAGGGGCAAAGACCAAATTCAGATTAGGTGGGGATTTCATCACCCTTCCTAGGCCCCGCAAATCACAAAACGAGCATCCGCATCAACCTTACATTAATTAAAAAATATCTAGACAAGACTCTAAGGACCGTCGCGCTCAAATAGAACAGAGGAAGGTCGTGGGTAATCTATCGCTTATCTGCATTACTTTTGTGATGTCTAGACAAGTGTGTCAAAGGTAAGTGGTTATTTAATTAGGCTCGCTATATTCGGTGATTCGTATAGAGGATACCTCCTACACACCTGGCCACAAGAGTAGTAAAGAGGTGGTAGAGAATTGATTCTGCGGCTTGTCCTTTAGAAGTCTAGGAGCGGTCTAGTGACTTGACCTAGGTAACCTTAGTTCTAGGGTTGTTTATGCATTTTTGTGTGATTTTTTTCAAGTCCCACCTTTTCAAAAACAAACCAAATTCTAAATAACACACACGCTGCCACTTGCGCTAAACCCGCTTAGTGCATGCTCGGCTGGACACGGGATTCTAGTGCCCGTCTTATCCGTGTTCCTGCTATCGACTACGAAGTCGGTACTTCTTCATTTTCTTTTTCCCCTCCACCCACCACATCGACCGAGATGGATGGTTCTCCATCAGATTATAACACCACCCTGCCACCACCTGTCGGTGCGCAGAAGCCACCACGCATTTCTCTCCAAGAGAGATGATATCCTACACGCGGTCCCCTTCCTACGTGTTTATCAATTCCACCAGCCAATGGAGATAATTTTGAAATTAAACGCTACTTCATCAACCTGTTCCCCAAATTTCACGGGCTTGAGTCTGAAGACGCATATGTTTTTATCACTAAATTCGAAAACGTATGCGCAATGATGGGTGCATCACAACTGTCTGTGGATGCTATGCGCTTACGTCTTCTCCCTTTCACTTTGTGCAATTTAGCAGAAAAATGGCTTTATAACACTGCCGCACACTCTATTACCAATTGGGATGAATTCGTGATAGCATTCCTTAAGAAATTTTACCCCAATCATAATACCGCCCGTGTTCGGATCGAAATCAACCAGTTTACCCAGCTTCCTAATGAACCATTTTGGAAGTGGTTTGAACGGTTTAAGGATCTGTTTGTCCAATGTCCTCATCATGGAATACATAGATGGGATCTATGCTGAATTATATATGAAGGTATTAATCCAGCGACAAAGCAGATACTTGAAACCATATGTCAATGCAATTTCATGTCCAAAGACGATGGTGAAGCCTGGAAATATCTGAAAGATCTCGCTGAAAATACTTTGTAGTGGGAAAGCGTTAAACCACCTTCATCTAGGGGAGGCATCCATCAGCTCGATATTTCCATCGCAGTAAAAGCCGAAATGGCAGCGATGCAAAAGAAACTCGACGCTATAGAGAACAAATTCTCATCAGTCTCCCTAAACCAAGTAACGCTTCCCAAGACCGTATGTGGTTGCTGTTTCGATCCATCACATTTGATAGAAGAATTTCCTATGAATGCACCGTTTCAAAGTCAAGAACACACTAATGCTATTTTTCAGCAGCGACCTAGAAATGATCCTTATTCTTCCACGTACAATCAGGGATTGTCACGCCCCGCTTCCCAGTATACGGGCAGAGGACGCGACGAGGCCGCTACGTATTTACTCTAAAGTAAATACGCTAAGCGTATCTAAGCAATATAAAAGAAAAATACACAAGAGACAAATGTAATGAAACAGCAACTTTATTTATTAACATTCTTTTACAGTACATGGAAAAGTAAATACATCTGAATGAAAGCAATGCCTAAACAGTGGCATAACAGAAAAGGAAAGTACTGAAATGAAATGTGTACAAGTGTAACTACAGCTCGGGATCTTCAATAAACTGGTCCAAGTCTTCAGTGCTAGGCTCGATCTCTGGTAGGTCCGAAACACCTGACGACATTCAAAGAAGAAGAAAGAGAATGTTTTCAGCGAACAGATCGCTCGGTAAGTCCCAAAGATAAGGGAGAAGTAGAATAGACAGAAAGAGAGAGATAGAGTGTAACTTTTAAAGTGGTATTATATTTTTATAATGTTGTATTTAGTGTTAACGCTGTTGTTTGTAGCTTGGTACAGAAGGATGCGAGTGTATACGAGAGGAGTCTCACTTACCCCGGAGACTAAGGTATCAGGAACTCAAGGAACTGTTTATGCCATGGTACAACAGCAATGAAATACAGGTTAGGTGTCTTATGGTTGCAGTCTCGTGCCACTTCTAACACCTTCCGTACCAATCTACCCCTTAAACCCCGCGATTTCTTGTTTGTATTGTTTATATTGTATTGCAACTTGTATTGTCTTGTAATATACAGATTGTATAATTGGATGACTTGCCGAAACCATGATATCAGTAAATGGATGTAACTAGAGAATCATGGATGTAACTGGAGAATCATGTAAATGGAAGTATATCCATGGTTCGGTTCTGTCAATATAGATTGAATAGATTGAATATATGTATTCATGGATTCATGTTGAATTATAGTATTGTAGATTATACTTGAATCATATTCAAGTCAGATTATTTATAATGAGACCCAGTCTGAGTCAGAACAATTAGAAAAGAAATTGAAGTCCTGAATTAGTTTTGATGTTATCGGTAACCGCTGCACATGAGCGGCAGGATTTGTGTCTTTTTCAAAGACGATTACCATGTTGATAACACCGTTTGTTAAGTTGTCTACCTTAGATAGGCAATCACCCATATCTCCGGCTCGCTGAGGCTTAAAAGACTGGTCCCGCTTAAACCTATGTTTACTAGGGTTCTTAGGGTAATTTATAAAACTTGAGGGGGTTATATGTAAACATACTTTTGTATAATTTTCAGAATACACCCCAAGTATTTAATTATCGTCTTTAGAGTTATCATAGATGTAGATTTTATATTTGTGACATTTCTAGTGAAAATAACCTAATTTCATAATATATGGTATTTAATTGTAATATTGAACTTGTATGGAATTTCATGGTATTTTCATGTAAAGTGATTCTTGTGATTTAGAAAAGTTGGAATATTTATATTATCACAAAAATAGATATTTTGATAATACATACATACATACATATATATATATATATATATATATATATATTTATATAAAAATAATTTTAATATATTATATTTCTAGAAATCTCATTTTCTTAAGATATTTGTATTTCAAATCTTTCGAGACCGATTGCTCCTTGCGGAGGTCTGCATCTCGCACTACTAAATCTGAGGATGTGCGATAATCTGCACCATCCCGATCGGGTTTCCCAAAATGGGTTGTAGTGGCGCTTTGCAAAGATTTGTGTAAAATACATAATCTTGTGGAAAACGGTTTTAATAATAAATGGTATTTATAAGTAAAGTTTCGTTTTCCCGTATTCTATATTCTTAAAAGGTATTGTGCTATGTTGCATATGAGTGTTGTGATGAGGTAGGTCATTACCTCGTGATCTAATTAAAGGTATAGCAAGATTAATGATGTTTTAAAGTAGAAAGTAAACTACATGGTTTTTAGTGAAAAAAAGCGGTAAAAATTACAAAATGAAATATTTTGCTATGAAACTTGTTCTACATGTTTTGTTAATGATTAATAGTCAAGATGTAAGACTTTAATATGGTTGTGTTAAGGAAAATTGAACTTTATAAAGAAACCGAATCGGAAGTCGGATTTAACTCCGCTTCCGTCGGGTTTTAATAAAAGAAGTTTTAAGAATAGATTAGAGAGGAGGGAGGTGGGACTTATGGATTTAGATTCAAGAGAAGAGGGAGAGGAAGACGTAGGAGGCGCCGATGCGTCGTTTCGTCGCCGGTAGCTCCTAGGGTCGTCGTCGGAATTTCGTCGGAGCTTCGCCCTTCGCTAACTCCAATTGCACACAAAATTTCTAGAAAGTTTTCTTGAGAGTTTGGACAGAATTATGAGTGAGGGGTGTATGTTTAGGGGTGGTATTTATAGGGTAAAATTAGGGTTAGGCTAGGTGAAAGGTTGAATTGAAAATGTATTAAAAATTGTACTAAAAATATGGTTTAATGGGGTTTTAAAGATCTCTGTTAATTTGCAGGAAATTTAAAGTATACAAGGGTACTGGGAAGACAGAGAGGCACAAATCCCAAGAAGACAACTCGGCGTTCCGGCCGAGTTCGGCCAGCGGCGGCGGGCCGAGTCGGCCGAGTCGCCGGCCGATCCGGCCGAGTCAGGCCGGTTCAGGGGTGCCACGTGTCCAGTGTCGGTTGGTGATTCTCCTGGGTCAGTTTGTTTTACATGTGACGTGGGGTTTTACGGGTTTAGCACGTGTAGACTCTTGGAATTCTAAAAATTTAAAAAAGAAATCAATATTAAAAATAATGTGGGTGATGAGATTTGAAATCTGGTGCCTTGGTTCAGCAGTGTAAGGTCTTACCAATGAGCTACAAGCTCCTCTTGCTATTAAAAAGCAAAACAAACTTATAATTTTTGCTCAGGCAAAAATACCCCTTTCTTTATTTTTGAAAAAATTTGTACAGAAAGTTATACAGAAATTTTAGGGTTGTTACACGGATGGAGGAATCATCCTAATTTTACTTGGAACCAAAACCAAACCCAAAATCAAAACCAGTTCCAAAACAATTATCAAAGACCTCCTCCACAGCAGCAGCAACCACACCCACAGAGTCAGCACCCCTTTCAATCGCAATCTTTTCATAATCCGGCCAATAATTCTTTCCAAACGGCCGGTACCGAAAACTCATCTGCGCTTGAACGAAGTGTGGATATGTTTATTAAACATTCCATGCAGTCGACGGATGAAATAAAGTCTTCTATCCGATTATTAACACAGACCACCACCTCCCATTAGAGTATAAAATCGATAGAAGCATAACTTGCACAAATAAATACCGCGATGAGTGCGAGAGAAAAAAGGAAACTTCCGTCTCAACCCCTACCGAATCCTGGCCAGTCACAAAGTAATAATGTGAGTGCCATTACCACATTGAGATCAGGAAGAGTGTTGAACAATCAAATGGGTGAACATATTGATGATGAGGAATCAATTGAAACCTCGGCTTCCACTTCTTGCCCTATTTTGTCTAGTCTCACACTTTCTTCCGAGCCTATTCTCCGTTTTCCCCAAGGCTCGAACACTTCGCCCACTTCCTCGAATCTATCTAAAACGATCCCCACTCCAATTCTGGGATCGATTCCATCCCCACAAATTTCTCCACAAATGTCCCAAAACTTATTGATAAAGCTCCATTTCCAAACAGGTTGAGGGCCAACAAACCTAACGCACAAATGGAGAAGGTTGTGGAAATGTTTAAGCAAGTTAACATAAATATCCCTCTCCTAGATACTATTCAACAAGTTCTGTCTTATGCGAAAATCCTTAAGGACTTGTGCACTAGGAAGAGAAAAACTCAAGTGCCGAAAAAGGTATTCATGACAAGTAACGTGAGCACAGCTTTTACCCAACAATTTCCTAAGAAATGTAAGGACCCCGGTTGTCCTATAATATCTATAACTATTGGGGGGAAAAGCATCAATCGTGCTCTACTTGACCTCAGCGCTAGTGTTAACTTCCTTCCATATTCCGTCTATGAGCAGCTAGGTATAGGAGAGTTGAAACATGCCCACTGCACTCTCCAGATGGCAGACCGATCTATCGCCAAACCTAGGGGTGAACTAGAGGATATGTTAATCAAAGTCGGGGAATTCATATTCCCTATGGACTTTATTGTTTTAGATACACAGCCTGTGGCGAACCCATACAACCAAATCCCGGTGATACTCGGTCGACCTTTCTTAGTAACTCCCAATGCTGTCATTAATTGTCGTAACGGTTTTATGAACTTATCTTTCGGGAAGATGACAATTGAGCTTAATATTTACAAGCTAGGAAGTCAACCATCTGAACCTTCTGCTCATTTAATCGATGTCTGTTCCATCAACGAGATAGCTTCCGACAGCTGCGAAGCGGAAGTACTTTGCTATGATGATCTCGACGACACTAGTGCGACATTGTTTGATCTGGAAAATTATTATAGTGAGGATTTCTTCGATGAGTCCATCCCCGAGTTTGAATCCGTTGACTCGTCACAAAAGTCAATAGCACTTTCTGAGTCAATATCCTACGCAAGTTATGAACCTCTTAGGGAGTCCGAGTATCATTCCCTTACCCCACCTTCTATTGTCTCTCCGCCAATACTAGATCTCAAACCGCTACCTTCTCATCTTAAATATGCATATTTAGGAGAGATTGAGTCTTTGCCCGTGATCATATCTGCTTCTCTAGATTTAGAGCAAGAGAACACTCTTTTGACGGTATTGAGATCAAATCGGCAAGCATTTGGTTGGACAACGACTGATATAAAAGGGATTAGTCCCTTGATTGTTGAACATTACATACATTAGATGGATGAAACCAAACCAACCCGAGACCCATAAAGACGGTTAAATCCCGTTATGAAGGATGCGGTAAAGAAAGAAATCATCAAGTGCCTAGATAGTGGTATAATTTACCTAATATTTGATAGCCAATGGGTAAGTCATATTCATGTGGTCCCTAAAAAGTCTGGCATCACGGTCATAACTAATGAGGCTAATGAGTTGATCCAAACACGCATAAAAACTGGCGCGTATGTATTGATTAAAGGAAACTCAATGCCGCAACGAGGAAAGATCACTTCCCTCTACCTTTCATTGACCAAATGTTGGAAAGATTAGATGGACACGAATACTATTGTCACGCCCCGCTTCCCAGAGTGCGCTAAGATCAGCACGTGACAGAGCCAACCATGCTACCTGTGATTAGGAAACATCCCCCCACAGTCATATTACGGCTGTCTATAAGATATCAAGAACAGTAGAAATAAAAAAATAAACTATCTAGTTCATGTCCATATGCCAGAATAAATGAGTCAAGAAATATAAATGTGTGGAAGCAATAAATCCAATAATCAATAACAATCTGGAAAGTACGTCCCAAATACGGGCTCACATCAGGAATGAAAGTACGAAAAGAAACTAAACTAAACTAGATACCAACAGGATCCTCACTGCTCGGCCTGACGACGGAAATACTTCTAATCAGCCTGCGACAAAGGTAGAGGATCTGGGCCATGCAAAACCCAGACGTCAGTGCGTCATAATATCAAACAATAAAATATAATCAGGAGGTAACAAGATATGCAGGCATGAGTATGAACAGTAATAAGGGTATAACAGTAACACGAATATGGAACAGTGGAGTGTATAAATATATGTGATGTGTGGTGAGTAATCGGAACTAAACTACTGGGTTATCTATTCTACAGTTTGTGAAATCAATTTAATAGAATCATCGATATAACTCAATAGTATCCCGTGCATGCCCGGGACCACGGTCTAGATTCTCGGGTTGAAACCGAGACGTGCCGCTAAGCACAAAACAGGAAACATGTACAGATGAATGATGTCAGCAGCAGCATCCCGGGACTGACCTAGCCCCTAAAACTGATCAGTATAAGCTTCGAACTGTTGAGTTACAAGTCAGGTTTCATCATTGATTTCCCCTTACCCCCAAGTTATGTGTTCAAGTCAGGTATTGATAAATCTAGAGCTAATGCCAACACAGGATCAAGAAGGTACAGGTTTTTCTATGCAAACAACAGGATACGTCCGTCAGGACAATATGTCAGGATTGTCGGCATTAGAAACAGGATCAGGTAATATGTTAAGTAGTGGTACATCAGGTCATGACAGGTAGTGCACATGTATCAAACGTATGCTCATAATAAAACTGTAGCGAGTACGGGTGCACGATAAAAGTACGGATGCACAGTAAAACACGGATGCACAAATATCTATCAGGGATTACATCTACAACTCCATGACTATGCATGATCTACATTATCAAGCATGGGGTGTTAATATAACAGTAACATGAAATAATGTGATCTGGCATGCAACTAGATATATAATAAATGATACGGATGTAAACGGATATCGGAAAACGATAAAACTGTAACATGGATGCACAATACCATAAACATGTAATATTCTTATCAATATAGATGCGAGTATAATAATATAGCTTGGATCAAGCTACTTGCATGCAACCAGATATGTAATTAATGATATGGATGCGTACGGATATCCGAAAACAGTAAAACAATAATATGGATGTACAATGCAGTCAACATGTGATATTTTTATTCATATGGATGCAAAATATGTATCAGAGCATGTAGCAAGGTAAACTTGCCTGATCGGATCTCCATACGGGGTGCGTACGCAGCGTCCAACGTCGGGTAAACGTCGCAATGCACACACGGCGTACAGAACAGAACTCGGCAAGGTAAGAACGCGTCCACACTGGCTGGGAGCGCTCACTGGGTCGGCCTGATCATCAGCGACGAGCACGGCTTCGGCGGCGATCACCGGAATCAAGAACCAAGAAAAGAGAAGAAGAAGAAGTAGAAGAAGAAGAATAGGTTGGTGTTCAGGGTTGGCTCTGGGGTCAGAGAGGAAGGCGAGGGGGTGATGATGATGATGATGGGATGAAGTCGGGGTTGCCGGAGGTGAGGGAACGACGACGAGGTGTGCTGGGGAAATCGGGTGATGGGTTGCAGGGTTCTTGCAGAGGAAAGGAGGTGTTGTGAGTTTGGGAGAAAAGGAGATGTAGGAGAAGGTGGTCACGATGATGAGGGTGGTGGCGACGGCAAGGCTGGGACGGCGCCGACGAGGTACAAGGCGAGGGTGTTAGGTTGCAGCGGGTTTTGGGTTCGTCAGGAAAAGAGAGGAGGTAAGGTGGTGATGATGAAGGGAAGTGAAGGAGAAGGTCGAGGGTTAGGCGGGGTCGAGGCTGGAGGCGGCGTCGTGCTAGGCGAGGAGAAGGCGTGGGTTACGTTCTCACGATGGAGGTGGGAAACGAAGAAAGAAGAAGGAGATAGTAATCAAGAGAGAGAGAGTGGCTGTGGGTAAAATAAGTTAGGTAAAATATAGGTTAAATAAAATAAAAGAATTATATATAGATATGGTGTGAGTCTGAGATCCGCGAGTTAGATTGGTTAGGAAAATCTTTTAGGAATATTTCAAATAGAATAAGAAATATATTTTGTTGTAAAATGGTATAAAAACAGTTTTAATATAAAAGAATATAATATTGAATATATTTGGGTTTTGGCTAATACAAAAAAATAGTCCAAAACATACCTGCGTCGGGTCTAAAATTACGGTTTGAAAATACGGATAATATACGTAGTGAACAAAACCAGAATAGGATATCAGGGTAACGTAAAAAATGCATACCCCCAAGAATTAATACACGTAGCGTGCACGTAGGTATTCAAAGGAGTCCGTTTCACTAAACGGGACGAGAACAAGATGTATGGATGCCACCACAGGGTTTGGGGTATGATATAGGTCATGCTAGATATTTTTAAAATATTTTATTTGACTTTATTTGTTATACTAAAAAAATGCAGATGTCGGATATAATGCCAGTATGCAGTATAAACAATATTAAAAGTGCACGGATCTTCGTAACTAGCCGGGATAAATCATAAACAGGAATCAAGACGGGTTTCTAGCAAGCGGGTCGGGTCGGATGCAAAGACGGATACCAATACACTATTCGCACCCAAAACACAATAAATCAAGAAATAGCCATAAATAAAGAAATACTCAAAATAGAACTGGTATAAATGAACTAGGGTGTTACATCATACCCAACTACAAAAAGAATTTTGTCCTCGAAATTCCCGGAAGAAGAAAAGACAAACAAACATGAATCTACAAGAAGAGGTGTGGAAACTTCTGTCGAATCTCGTCTTCTCGTTCCCAAGTCGATTCTCCGTGCGAGCGATTTCCCCCACGAAACAAGTACGAGCGGGATAACCTTATTCTTAAGGACCTTTTCTCTTTGATCAACAATCGACATTGGTCGTTCCTCGTACGTCAAGTCCTCCCTTACAGTCAGCTCCGAATGATTTAGCACGTGTGTTTCATCTCGCATATATTTACGGAGTTGAGATAAATGAAACACGTCATGAACACTCGCCAAAGATGGTGGTAAAGCAAATCGATAAGCCACTTCTCCAACACGCTCCATAATCTCGAAAGGCCCCACGAATCGAGGACTAAGCTTTTCTCGACTCCCAAAACGAATCACTCCTCTAGTCGGTGATATCTTCAAGAATATAAGATCACCAACAGCAAACTCTAGAGGTCTTCTCGATGTATCGGCCCAACTCTTCTGCCGATCCTGTGCTGTCTTCATGTGATTACAGATAGTATTAACCTTCTCCACGGTTTGCATAACAAGATCCGGTCCCAACAATCTTCATTCTCCAACATCGTCACAACAAACGGGTGAGCGACACTTGCGACCATACAATGCTTCGAATGGAGCCATCTGAATAGTCGCCTGAAAGCTGTTATTGTAAGAAAACTCCACCAAGTGTAGATGATCCTCCCATGAACCCTTGAAGTCTAACATGCAAGCTCTCAACATGTCTTCAAGAGTTTGGATCGTTCTCTCTGACTGGCCATCTGTCTGGGGATGATAAGCAGTGCTAAACTTCAATCGTGTCTCCAAACTTTCCTGTGAACTCCTTCAGAAGTGCGATAAGAATCGGGTATCACGGTCGGAAATGATGCTTACAGGTATTCCATGCAATCTCACAATCTCCTGCATGTACCGTTCTGCTAACGCTTCCGTCGACTGACCAACTCGAAACGGTATGAAATGAGCTGCCTTGGTCAATCGATTAACGATCACCCAAACTGCATTGTTGCCTCTTTGACTCCGCGGTAAAGTTGTCACGAAATCCATGTTTATATGTTCCCACTTCCATTGAGGAATCGGAAGTGGTTGTAATAAACCAGCTACCCTTTGATATTCAGCTTTAACTTGCTGACACACTAAGCACTTCGCTACAAAGTGGGCAATCTCCTTTTTCATGCCTTCCCACCAGAAATACTTTCGTAGACCACGATATATCGTCGTGCCTCCTGGATGTACGGAATATGCGGAACTGTGCGCCTCTTTCATAACTTCTTCACGAATGTCTCTTTTCGGCACACACAAACGGCTACCATAACGCAACGAACCATCTTCATGAATCAACAAGTCTGTTCGAAGTCCTGCTTCTACCTGTTCTCAAAACTTCTGCAATCTTGGATCGTGCGACTGTGCTGCCTTAATATTATCGATCAATGACGACAGTACTTGCAGCTGCATCAACTGTCCTGAAGTTTGCGGTAGCACGATCTCCAACTCGAATCTCCGAAAGTCTTCGATAAGCTCCTTCTGTGCAGTCAACATCCGAATTGCTGGCAACCGGCTAAGCGCATCCGGCACTACATTAACCTTCCCCGGATGATACTTGAGATCAAGATCGTAGTCAGCCATCAGCTCCAACCATCTACGCTGCCTCATGTTGAGCTCTTTCCGCGTGAACACATACTTTAGGTTTTTATGATCGGTGAACACTTCAACCCTTTCGCCCAGTAAGTAGTGTCTCCAAATCTTCAAAGCGAAAATCACTGCTGCAAGCTCCAAATCATGAGTTGGGTAATTCTTCTCATGGGTCTTCAACTGTCTTGATGCATAGGCTATAACCTTCCTATGTTGCATCAAAACACATCCCAAACCTTTCCCAGATGCGTCGCTGTGAATCACCAATCCTCCGGAACCGTCTGGTACGGTCAAAATAGGAGCGGTTATCAATCTTTGCTTCAACGCCTCAAAAGCTGACGCACAACTATGCGTCCATACGAACGGTACCTCCTTTCGTGTAAGCTTGGTAAAAGGCTCAGCCAATCGAGCAAAATTCTCCATGAATTTTCTGTAGTATCCTGCAAGTCCAAGAAAACTTCTGAGCTCTGCTACGTTCTTCGGAATCGGCCAATCTTGAACTGCTGCAATCTTTTCAGGATCAACGGCGATTCCATTTCCGGATACGACGTGCCCCAAAAACTTCACTTCTCCAAGCCAAAACTCGCACATGCTCATCTTTGCATATAATCTTTCATTCCTCAATGTCTGCAGTGTGGTCTTCAAGTGTTTTGCATGCTCTTCTAGGCTCCTCGAGTATACCAGAATATCGTCAATGAACACCATTATAAACTGGTCCAAGAACGGTTAAAAGATTCGGTTCATCAAGTCCATAAATATCGCCGGTGCATTCATGACTCCGAATGGCATCACTAAGTACTTATAATACCCATATCGAGTTCGGAATGCTGTTTTGCAAATATCCTCTGATTTAACTCGAACTTGATGATATCCGGACCGCAAATCCAGCTTTGAGAATACCCTCGCGCCACTGAGTTGCTCGAATAATTCGCCAATGCGAGGGATCGGGTACTTGTTCTTAATAATCACCCGGTTTAATTTTCGATAATCGATGCACATCCTCATTGTGCCATCTTTCTTCTTGACTAGAAGAACTGGAGCTCCCCAAGGTGAATTGTTGCTGCAAATCCAACCCTTCTCTAGCAATTCGGTAACCTGCTTCTTGACTTCTTCCAACTCCACTGGTGCCATCGGATAGTACGCCTTTGAGATTGGCGCTGCACCAGAAACAAGATCGATCGCGAATTCCACATCTCGTTTTAGCGGTAAACCCGGGATGTCCTCGAACATGTCCATGAACTACCGGACTACAGCTGGCGCTTCCTCCTTATCAACTTCCATCGACAAAAGAACGGCGCCCGTCGGCCTAGCCCTAAACTCGACTGGCCCGACAGAACTGCTACCTCCAGCAAAAAAAACTCCGGATGTCCAGGAATCTGGAAAATCACTTTCTTTGCCCTACAATCAATTTGAGCGTGGAAAGTGCCGAGAAAGTCCATTCCAAAGACGACATCATAACTGCCAGTATCGATCACCAAGAAATCTGCAAATAACTCTCGTCTGCAAATAACAACGGAACAATCCTTGCACTCACTATTAGATATGATCTTCCCGTTCCCAGTGTATATGTCCCAACAACTAGACAGGGTCGTGCAAGCAATAAAGTGTGCAGTAATAAACTTGGACGACATAAAACAATGGGATGCACCAGAATCGAATAATGCTAATGCGGGAAAATCATGAATAAGTAGGATACCTGAAACGACTTCATCTGAAACCAAGATACTGAAGAAGATAAGCATGGTTAACAGGATTCAAGCTTACGATAAACATAGACTGGTAAGCAATGAAACCGAGAGAAGCAATGTAATATAACGACCATGAAACAAGGAAATGAATCAAGACTAGGATTCTAAGTTACTTAAATAGAGTACCGCATTGTAACCATGCTGCAATTCATTGTTACAATCACATAACTCTATTCAAGTTGCCCAAATCCTACTATCAGAATCGAAAAAATAGGTAGGGAGAAACAATAAGGAACCAATACCCAACAATGTGGCAGGACATGTTCCTAATATTCTGGGTTTCCTGATTAGTGTATTGGGTCCAATACCCAACTACAAAAGAAACCAAACCCAGCTAACCTAAAACCTATTGCTCTGATACCAAACAAACCCTGTCACGCCCCGCTTCCCAGAGTGCGCTAAGATCGGCACGTGACAGAGTCAACCATACTACCCGTGGTTAGGAAACATCCCTCCACAGTCACATTACGGCTGTCTATAAGATATCAAGAACAGTAGAAATAAAAAAAACTATCTAGTACATGTCCATATGCCAGAATAAACGAGTCAAGAAATATAAATGTACGGAAGCAATAAATCCAATAATCAATAACAATCTGGAAAGTACGTCCCAAATATGGGATCACATCAGGAATGAAAGTACGAAATGAAACTAAACTAAACTAGATACTAACAGGATCCTCACTGCTCAGCCTGACGACGGAAATACTCCTGATCAGCCTGCGACAAAGGTAGAGAATCTGGGCCATACAAAACCCAAACGTCAGTGCGTCATAATATCAAACAATAAAATATAATCAGGAGGTAACAAGATATGCAGGCATGAGTATGAACAGTAATAAGGGTATAACAGTAACACGAATATGGAATAGTAGAGTGTATAAATATATGTGATGTGCGGTGAGTAATCGGAACTAAACTACTGGGTTATCTATTCTACAGTTTATGAAATCAATTTAATGGAATCGTCGATGTAACTCAATAGTATCCCATGCATGCCCAGGACCACGGTCCAGATTCTCGGGCTGAAACCGTGACGTGCCGCTAAGCACAAAACAGGAAACATGTACAGATGAATGATGTCAGCAGCAGCATCCCGGGACTGGCCTAGGCCCCAAAACTGATCAATATAAGTATCGAACTGTTGAGTTACAAGTCAGGTTTCATCATTGATTTCCCCTTACCCCCAAGTTATGTGTTCAAGTCGGGTATTGATAAATCTAGAGCTAATACCCACACAGGATCAAGCAGGTACATGTTTGTCTATGCAGACAACAGGATACGTCTGTCAGGACAATATGTCAGGATTGTCGGCATTAGAAACAGGATCAGGTAATATGTTAAGTAATGGTATATCAGGTCATGACAGGTAGTGCACAGGTATCAAGCGGATGCTCATAATAAAACTATAGCGAGTACGGGTGCACGATAAAAGTACGGATGCACAGTAAAACACGGATGCATAAATATCTATCAGGGATTACATCTACAACTCCATGACTACGCATGATGCACATTATCAAGTATGGGGTGTTAATATAACAGTAATATGAAATAATGTGACTGGCATGCAACTAGATATATAATAAATGATACGGATGCGAACGCATATCGGAAAATGGTAAAACTATAACATGGATGCACAATACCATAAACATGCAATATTCTTATTAATATAGATGCGAGTATAATAATATAGCCTGTATCAAGCTACTTGCATGCAACCAGATATGTAATTAATGATATGGATGCGTACGGATATCCGAAAACATTAAAACAATAATATGGATGTACAATGCAGTCAACATGTGATATTTTTATTCATATGGATGCAAAATATGTATCATAGCATGTAGCAAAGTAAACTTACTCGATCGGATCTCCAGACGGGGTGCGTACGCAGCGTCTGACGTTGGGTAAACGTCGTAATGCACACACGGTGTACAGAACAGAACTCGACAAGGCAAGAACGCGTCCACAATGGCTGGGAGCGCCTACTGGGTCGGCCTGATCGTCGGCGACGTGCACGGCTCCGGCGGCGATCACCGGAATCAAGAACCAAGAAAAGAGAGGAAGAAGAAGTAGAAGAAGAAGAATAGGCTGGTGATCAGGGTTGGCTCTGGGGTCAGAGAGGAAGGCAAGGGGGTGATGATGATGATGATGGGATGAAGTCGGGGTCGTCGGAGGTGAGGGAACGGCGACGAGGTGTGCTGAGGAAATCGGGTGATGGGTTGCAGGGTTCTTGCAGGGGAAAGGAGGTGGTGTGGGGTTGGGAGAAAAGGAGATGTAAGAGAAGGTGGTCACGAGGATGAGGGCAGTGGCGACGGCGAGGCTAGGACGGCGCCGACGAGGTGTAGGGCGAGGGTGTTGGGTTGCAGCGGATTTTGGGTTCGTCGAGAAAAGAGAGGAGGTGAGGTGGTAATGATGAAGGGAAGTGAAGGAGAAGGTCGAGGGTTAGGCGGGGTCGAGGCTGGAGGCGGTGTCACGCGAGGCGATGAGAAGGCGTGGATTACGTTCTCGCGATGGAGGCGGGAAACGAAGAAAGAAGAAGGAGATAGTAATCAAGAGAGAGAGAAAGAGTGGCTGTAGGTAAAATAAGTTAGGTAAAATATAGGTTAAATAAAATAAAAGAATTATATATAGATATAGTGTGAGTCTGAGATCCGATAGTTAAATTGGTTAGGAAAATCTTTTAGGAATATTTCAAATAGAATAAGAAATATATTTTGTTTTAAAATGGTATAAAAACAGTTTTAATATAAAAGAATATAATATTGAATATATTTGGGTTTTGGCTAATACAAAAAATAGTCCAAAACATACCCGGGTCGGGTCTAAAATTACGGTTTGAAAATACGGATAATATACGTAGTGACCAAAACCAGAATAGGATATCCGGGTAACGAAAAAAATGCATACCCCCAAGAACGAATACACGTAGCGAGCACGTATCTATCCAAACGAGTCCGTTTCACTGAACGAGACGAGAACAAGATGTATGGATGCCACAACAGGGTTTGGGGTATGATACAGGTCATTCTAGATATTTTTAAAATATTTTATTTGTTACACTAAAAAAATTCAGATGCCAGATATAATGCCAGTATGCAGTATAAATAATATTAAAAGTGCACGGAATCTCGTAACTAGCCAGGATAAATCATAAACAGGAATCAAGACGGGTTTCCAGCAAGCGGGTCGGGTCGGATGCAAAGACGGATACCAATACACTATTCGCACACAAAACACAATAAATCAAGAAATAACCACAAATAAAGAAATACTCAAAATAGAACTGGTATAAATGAACTAAGGCGTTATATCTATTGTTTCTTGGACGGATACTCTGGTTATAACCAGGTCTGCATCGCCGAAAATGATCAAGATAAAACAACATTTACTTGTCCTTTCTGTACTTTTGCTTATAGACGCATGCCCTTTGGGTTATGCAACGCTCCCGCTACATTTCAGCGGTGTATGATGGGGATATTGTCAAACATGGTTGAGAATTTTCTGGAGATATTTATGGACAATTTCTTCATATTTGGGGACTCCTTTGAGGAATGCTTACGTCATCTTGACGCGGTTCTTACCCGCTGTAAGGATAAGAACTTAACTTTGAATTGGGAAAAATGTCATTTCATGGTCCAAGAAGGTATTGTCTTTGAACATATCATTTCACGAAAAGGTATTGAGGTTGACAGAGCTAAAATTGATGTCATCCATAACCTTCCTCCTCCCAAATGCGTCAAAGATATACGATCTTTTCTTGGTCATGCAGGATTTTATAGGAGATTCATTAAGGACTTTAGCAAAATTGCTAGACCCTTAACTCTTCTCTTGGCCAAGGATACTACATTTCCCTTCGATTCGGATTGTGAGGCTGCTTTTGAATCGCTTAAAAGATCTCTCACTATATCCCCCATTCTATCATCTCCGGATTGGAATCACCCGTTCGAGCTTATGTGTGATGCATCAGATTTAGCTATTGGTATAGTCTTAGGACAACACGTTGATAAGATGCCACATGTAATTTACTATGCAAGTAGGACCTTGAACGATGCACAAATTAATTATACAACTACTGAGAAAGAACTCTTGGCAGTTGTATTTGCATTAGAAAAATTCAGGCCTTACTTGATTGGCTCACCGATAGTGGTTTACACCGATCACTCCGCCCTAAAACATCTTTTATCGAAGAAGGATGCTAAAGCCAGGTTAATACGTTGGATTCTCTTGTTATAAGAATTTGATCTTGTCATACGAGATAAGAGTGGATGTGAAAACGTAGTAAACGACCATCTTTCACGTATCTCTTCTTCACCTACAGTGACCTTGCCAATAAATGATTCCTTTCCTAATGAACAGCTCTTGACTATATCCTGTAAATCCTGGTTCGTGGATATTCTGAATTATCTAGCAACGGGAATTATTCCTAGCGATTGGTCGAAACAAGACAAACTTCGATTTCTATCCCAAGTAAAACACTTTTACTGCGATGAACCTTATTTGTTTAAGTATTGTTCCGACCAAATCAATCGCAGATGCGTCCCTAATGAAGAATTCAAGTGTGTATTGTTTTTTTGTCATGATCAAGCATGTGGCGGTCATTTTGGTCCACGTAAAACGGCGGAGAACGTTTTGCAATGTGGTTTTTATTGGCCAACATTATTTAAAAATACTTATGATCATTGCAAAACTTGTCATCGGTGTCATCACATGGGTCGAATTTCACGAAGAAATGAGATGCCGCTCCAACCTATCTTGGTTGTGGAGATATTCGAAGTTTGGGGTATTGATTTTATGGGCCTATTTCCCCCAAGCAAAAAGCAAAGCTCTATTCAAAATTTCAAAATTTGAAATTTGAACTAAGGCAGCGCCTCACGTGCAAACCACGAGAGCGCTAGGAGCGCCACGCTAAGAGTCAAAGACTCTGAAGCAGCGCCTCACGTGCAAAGCACGAGAGCGCTTGCGCCAAGAGTGCCAGCACTAAGAATCAATAACTCTGAGGCAGCGCCTCACGTGCAAAGCACGAAAGCGCCAGCGCTAAGAGTCAAAGACTCTGAGGCAGCGCCCCACGTGCAATGCATGAGAGCGCCAGCACTAGAATTAAATGTTCTCCACCTTTGGATCAAAGATCCAACGAAGATAATAAATCATCAAATTACAGAATTAAATTCTGTTGAAGAAATACTCCTCAAATCTTTACAAAAAAGAAAGATTGTGCTCTGTAAATCAGAGCGCCGTTGAATCAAAGATCCAATGGTGATTAAAAATCACCAAGATACTGAACAATCTCTATATGGGAAAATATTTTCCCAATCTTGTTAATAACAAGAGGAAAATCTTCTGTAAAACAGAAGGTCTAGGATCAAAGATCCAACGGTGGGAAACATCCCCAAATTAATTAGAGATCTCTCAATGAGAGATTTTCTTAACCGATTCAACAAATCAGCCTCCCCTATATAAAGGACCCAAGACTTCAAGTCTTGAGAAGAGAGAAACCTCTTTATAAGTTTCAAATTCTCAGAAAAGAAAAGAGAGAAGAGCAAGCTTTAAGAAGAAGAATTTTCTTCAAGGTAAATAAAAATAGAGATCAGAGCATCTCAAGGGCTTAACCCGCATAAAAAGAACATAGTTCTTTCCTCGGATCTGAGATCCATGAGACAAGTCTCCCACAAATAAGAATTTAATTCTTACGGGGATGAATTTGTTTTTCTTTTAGGGATCAAAGATCCGGGGAAGAACAAAGAATTGAACTTTGCAGAATATAATACACAAATGGAAACCCAGCGCCAAGCGCTACTAAATAAAGAGCGCTCTGCACTCATTGGTTGGTGCCAAGCGCCAAGTGCTCCACGTGCTCCTCACGTGCGCGCTGTTTTTATAAAGAGCGCCCTGCACTCATTGGTTGGCACCAAGCGCGCCACGTTCTCCTCACGTGGGCGCTGTTTTTATAAAGAGCGCTCTGCACTCATTGGTTGGCGCCAAACGCTCCACGTGACCCTCACATGGGCGCTCCTTGACATAGAGTGCTCTACACTCATTACACAGAACTCAGCGCAATGAAAAGTGTTCAACACTCATAAAAAAAACAAAAGAAAAGGAAGTAAAGTGTGAGTGTCAAAACCCACATAAATTCTTAGCATTGTGTGCACAGAGAAGGGACTGTGCCCTAGCGAGCGTCTAACACTTTATTCAAAAGAAAAGAGAAATCACAAAGACTAAATGGGCTAAGCCCAGGCTGGAAAAATTCATAATCAACCGTGCCCATGTGCTCTTTATTGGACTTGGTCCCAAACAAAATCATCAAATCTTTGATGAACATTTATTGGTTCAAGGGTACATCTCTTTATATCTCTGATACATGTCGTTGTAATTCTTCAACGTCTTCAGAGAGATGGAGGGTCCTAATAATCAATAACTTTTGGTGCATCCCCAAACGGTTAAACCAAAACCTTACAGACTACGATGTCTTTAAACCATGCATACTATGATGTTTTAAAACCTTACGGGCTATGAGGTCCTTAAACTCATGGACTACAATGTCCTTAAACCCAATGGACCGCGACGTCCCTAAACTAAAACGATAGAGCCCAAATGCTCTGTCTTTGGATCTAAATGATCCCGAAATCCCGTTGAGTAGATCTTAGTCTAAAATTAGACTAACATATCCTCAACAAACATTTAAGTTGATCTTAATCTCAAAAGAAATTAACGAGCCTTAAATCAAACTAAACCCCAAATCTAAGAAAATACGGATTTGGACTAATCCCCGCCCTACGGGCGACAACATAAATTAGTCTCCGTATACAATCCACAGGCAACCAAAAAATAAAACAAACACACATGACATGAAGTGATCTTCTGGAGCAGGAGAAAGTGGTTACCGTGTGCGGTAATGTAATTAACTGAATGGGCTTGCGTCTGCAGGGAAGAGCGTCCCCACAATCAAAAACCACTCACAATGAGGAGGAATTTGACGAAATCTGCTACAACGGCCGCATCCGTCCAAACCTCTGATGCACGGTGCCATAAATCAACTTGGTGTTTTCGGAGAGGTGGACGGATAAAACCAAATAGTATCTGCCCCCAAATTCAGACAAGACGACCTACGCGATTCGTCTTCTATTTTCGGCGGTAAACAGATTCTGGCACGCCCGGTGGGACCTTTTCCTCTTTCCACTCCACACTTCATGTGTCGTGTTCGCGAACGAATCGCGGTTTAATATGGTTTTCTATGGATTCGAGGTACTAAGATTTGGTGTCTTGCTCCCGTGCAGAGAAAAGAAGAGCAATGGCCTCCAACTACATTTACTGCGACAACAACTCCCGCTCCGTCCTCGCCGAAGGAGTGACCTATGGACCCCAAGCAGCCTCCATCTTCGCCATGCCAGTAGAACAGGTGACTCAGGCCACCACTGGGTTTTTCTTTGGGACCATGCTCCCGCCAATAAGCTTCAACGCTCCAGTGCCATCACCATAGGCTCCCCAGAAGTCGGTCTTTGATCGGCTTGCAACTACCACGGCCCCTCTAAATGGGTCGTCCAAATCTAGCACCTCAGTCTTTGACAGGCTGAGCCGAAGCTCAAGTGGGTCCGTCAAGAAGCCTGCAATACCTGAAGGAGTTATCCCCAAGCAGATAGCCATTCCAGCTCCGGCAAACGAAGTCATCAGAGGGGCTTCTCCTGCTAAGGGGTCGGTCTTCGCAAGGCTGGCCGTTCCAACTCCCAATGTGGGTGAAATCGTTACAAGTGCTTCTCCCACCCGAAAGTCAGTCTTCGACAGGTTGGACGTTTCTTCTCGGCGGACGTCAGTTTTCAATAGGCTGGCACCAACAGCAGCCCTTCACCAGAACAGGGGGCATAATGAAGCCACCCCCATAACTGAGCCAATACCATCTGTAAGACACGCTCAACGTCGCAACTGGCACCGAGTGAGGAAAACTGGGGGCAGCTCTCCCTCTGGACCGACTCTACCAGCTCCGATGGTGGAAATTGACGTTGCAGTTCCAACTGGGAACAGCTTTGAGCAGCTCAGGAGGGTGCGCAAGAACTTTCCGACTGCTGTGTTAATAAAGTCTCCTCCACCCGCCGAAAACGTTACAAAGGCGAAGCCGGAAAAGCCTCCTCAGCGGCTGTCCTCCAAAATTCACAGGGTCTGGCGAAGAGTCCAAGACTCTATAATCGATAAAGACTATTCCCGCCGACAGAAGAAAATGAAGGTTCGGTAGGAGGAGGACCATCTCACCACCGTTGTACCGTGGAAAGCATCGGCTGCAATAGCTCCCTCAACTTTCGCCGCCCATAAAAGGGGAAGGCCAGAGAAGATCCCTATGTCTGCGACAAATCTCAAGGGCACTGAATCCAAACGCCCCAAGTCTGGGGGCATGGTAGTGCACACCATTTACATAGCATCCGAAAAGGAGGATGGCCGTATCTCTATGGGTCATCGACCACTTATGCGATCAGTGACTAAGGCTCAGGAGCAATAAAAACAAAAGCTCCAGGAGACGCTGACAAAAATGGCCGCACTCACTGGGCCGAAAGATAGCCCGGAGACATCGTCGGAGCAGCGCCAGGAGCAGGAAACCGACGCCGAATTCCTCCGAAGAATGCTCGAGAAGAAAGACAAAGAGGCCGCGGAACAAGTGGCTAACATAAAGCAAATGGCACTTCTGTTTCAAGATATGGTCGGGATGATGATACAGCCAGATCCCCAGCTGAAGACCCTCCGATTATCCTTGAAGACGACAGAGGGGAGACATCAAACTCTCTTCCGGCTTTATCAGCAGCCAGAGAGGAGACGATCTCGAAAGCCGCGCTTGATGACTACATAGCTTAACAGATACGAGCTCATCAGGCGAGCGAAGCAGCTGGCCATATCGTCAAAACTGGACGACCCTATCCGGGTTGGTACGATCAAATAAAGTATCCGCCGGGATACACGATCCCTAAATTCCACGTGTATAAGGGGACGGGTAATCCACACCAGCACGTTGCTCAATTCAGAGCCTTGTGCGGTAATACTGGGGGTGACGATAAACTGCCGCTTCGCCAGTTTTTTGGCAGCTTGTCGGAGACAGCATTCGAATGGTACTCTGAGCTTCCGAATGACTCTGTCAAGACATTTGCAGAAATGGAGCTACTGTTTACACAAAGGTTCGCAAGCGCCAGCGAACGTACCCCGATCATGGCATTGATCAATGCCAGAGTGAAGCCGGGAGAAACCTGGGTTCAATACGCCATTCGGTGGTGGAACCTATGGTGAAACTGTGAACAACGCATAGAGGAACCTCCAGCCGTGGGCATGTTCATGGGGACCCTTGACCCTCAGGCAACCATTTCTTAATTCATGATGTTTTTCAAGTCGACCACTTTCCAGGCCCTGATCGACAAGCTAGCCCAAATGGACCAGATGGGCCGTAGACCGTCCTCTTCGAAAACAGATTTTTGGAATGGAAAGGGGAAAGGGAAAGCGACCTTCGTCGCCAACGCTCAGCAACAATAGAGTGGACCGAAGCCGGTTGCTCACCAAAATGATAAACAATAATCATTCGGAGAAAAGATGAAACGCCCTTACTCGTTCTCTCAGGATAAGACGAAGAGATTATTCGATCTAGCGTTGCACAACAGGCTCATCACTCTGCCAGAGCCGAGACGCCCAACGCAATCAGGCGACGTTAACAGCCCCAATTACTGTCCTTACCATCGAGTATTGGGTCACCTAATCGAAGACTGTTACATCTTCAAAGGTTGGATCGAAGACCAGTACCAACAGGGCAAGTTCGCGTTGTCCGAAAACTGGAGGGTGAACCCGCCACAACCGCACGCTCCTAAAAAGGTGGATACGCCGGGGGCATCATACTCACTTATAGAGGAAGCCCCATAGGAGGTGTCCCTTTTAGCTAAGACTAAAAGAATGCTGAAGGACCTTCAAGCATGTCCGGCGATTAGGTGGAAGAGCCCGCTGGAACCTGAGATTATTGAGAGGATGCTGAAGCAGCGCCCAACGCTGAAAGCTAGTGATGGTGGATAGAACCTTCGGGCCAAGCCTCTGAAGTCTTTAAAGAATAAGAAGAAGGCCAAGAAGCCCGTCCAACCTGACGACAACCGTACATGTTTGCAGAAATACATCGATGCACTGGAAGAATATAACCAGAAGGCATGGACCCCAATAACATTGGACGAATTCTTCAAACATGTTCTTGAGAATGAAGACGATAACACTGATGAAGGAGATGATTCTTCAGAAGAGACTGAGGATTATATGGTGAGCTGCCACATGATCTCTCACTCGTCTATAGATGGTAAAGAAGCTCCTGATGCAGAGAAACTGGGGGCAGATCCAGAACCGGAACTCTTGGAACCGTCAGACGAGATGATTGACATGTTGCTGAATGAAGCCCGTCAGAGGAGCAAAGCTGGTCGAGAGCGCGAAATGGCCATATTCAAAAGACCCAAATGTCGGCGACTGAACGAAAAGGTTGAAGCACTCCAACCAGATCGAAGCACGCCTGTGGCAGACAAAAGCAGGCTTAAAATGAGAAAACGGTTCGCTAAAGCCCTGTTAATGGGAATGAAGCTGCCATCTCCCAAAGGAAATACTCCTGGCAGCATACACCTTGACGAGGCGGATGGGCATCCAAACTACTGCTTATACCATCGGAGGATCACGCACCCTACCGAAGAGTGTAACGCCTTCAAAAAATGGTGGCAGGGATACATCGCCTACCGACAACACTTCAAAGGATTGAAGCGTAAGGCTCGTCGGGAGCAAAGAAGCATGACCGATGAGCACAAAAGAACCGCCGGTAACTGTCACATGGTTGATTCCGGAGGATCGCAAGTTCTCACCTTGGGAAACGATTCTGACGAAGAAATAGCCCTCGGCCCTCTCTTCAAAGAACCCACCTCAGGAAATGGGGGAGAGACGAATGACTGTGAGAATATTCAGCTGCGTAACCGTACGTTACCTGAAAATAATCTTGGACCGATAAACAATGTATCGAACAAAAAAGATAAGGGGAAGGAAAAAGTCCCTGAGGATATCACCCTTAATGATCGAGTCGTCGAAGAGCTGACAGCCAAGGACCCGCCCAAGAAAAACAAGGTGGATTACAACGTTATGGCACACCTGAGGAAGATACCTTCGTAGCTAAGCATTCTCGATGCCCTTCTGCTATCTAAAGAGGCGAGAGATTCTCTGATCAAGGCACTACAAGAGCCTGACCAATTCTAAGCTTTCTTTGCCGAAGAAAAGATGAAGGACGAGCTGGAAGAAGTGCATACTGCTGACATCACTTTCGGTGATGAAGATCTCCTCCTCGGAATGTGTGAGCACAACCGTCCCCTGTATGTCACCGGATAATGCCATGACATCAAGATAGGGAAGATCTAAATTGACAACGGGTCCTCTGTTAATCTCCTGAATGTGAGGGTGCTTAAAGAAATCTGCATGAGCGTTCAACACCTCGCTCGGGATAAAATCACTATCTTCGGGTTCGATTCCTAGTCATCACGGACGCTCGGGTCTGTGATACTGACGTTATGCTTTGGGCTGCTTGTCACTGACATCAAATTTCATGTCATTGACGGCAAGACTTGCTACAACGCTTTGCTCGGCAGGCCTTGGTTACACGAGTACAACATCATCCCTTCTACACAACATCAGTATATGAAGTACTTCAAAGATAGTCTCGAGTATACCGTGACAGGGGAGCTGAACCCATTCTCCGTGAATGAAGTCCGAAAGTACGAGGATGCAAAATATTTCCTGCCAGACTTTGAAGACACGGAAAGATGCCATAAACCAGAGAATAAGCAAAAGGCTATCACCACTATTTCGGTCTTCGGAAGTGATACCGAGGAGAAAGAAGACATAGTTTATTCAGGGCCACCCCGATGCAGCAAGCCGGGACCCTCTACCCCTATTCTGGTCTTTGGCAGTGACTCTGAAGACAAGATCAACACAGTGTTCTCAGTCCATCCATCAATGCAGGCCCTCACTAGAGCTGATCAGAGTTTGCAAATCGCCATGGTTCCGCGGCAACACTACAGAGAGCTTGATACGCTTGAAACATATGTGTGCAAGAGCTGCAGACATTCTACGTCCCTCCCAGGCGAAGAGGTGAAAAGGCGATCCTATTCTACCGATCTACCGAGACTAAAGTCGAAAAAGAAGTCTGGCATGGTGCCGATTTTGCGCTCGACAGGCTCCAACCAATCCGTCTACCCAGATACTACGCAGGGGGATTGAAAAGGTTATTGAGATGCCAAGGCATACCCTTTAAGCAAACCGCGCGACAGACCCAATTCTACAACAAGATCTGGAACGTTCCCGGAACTCAGTGAAAATTGCCCAACGGAAAAATAGAAATGATCGGGCTTAGATATATCCAGTCCAAGAAACGGGAGCAGTTCCATGGCTGCCATGTCATAAAGGACCTTGACGAAGATGAAGATGCTCTTTTAAAAGACGCTGACACTGAACCAAAACGCGGTCCTGCCATAAAAATGCCGAGTCCGTTGTTTGAAGAATATATGGACAAGCTAGTACGGGAAGCGAGTCAAAAGGTTCGGAACGACCACAGCCGCGAAATGGCCATCTACGAGAAAGCCAGGATGCAACGTATCCTTCAGCAGGCCACGCAGGATGACGATGCCCTTCACCGTCAGCCCGCTATGCATTCCCAAGATAAGAAAAAGGCCCGATGCAAAGGCAAAAGCAAGTTGAAGAACAGAAAAAATGTTCGACAGCGGCAAAACGGATCCAAAAGGCCACGTGATCGAGAAAAGGTTAGCCTGAATCCGTCTCTTATGAAAATGATGGGTCGAACATATTCTTTCCCTCGAGAAAAGACAAGGAGAATCTTCGACCTCGTCGTGAAACATCAAATAATTACGCTCCCGGAGTCCAAACACCCCGAACAAGCAAACGAGGTCTGTCAGCTGGATTATTGTTCCTATCATCGAGTGATCAGACATCCTCTTGAAGACTGCTTCACCTTCAAGAACTGGGTCAAAGACCAACATCAGCTCGGCAGGTTCGCTCTATCCAACAGTTGGAGGGTATCCCCACCACAAATGCATATACCAAAACCAACATATAGAGCAGGAGTAGTACCAGATCAACACCAGTCTTGGAAACGATCTCGTACCTATCACGTGATAACGTTGTCGAAAGAAAGAGTCCACGAGAATATGGAAGACCACTCCTGGTGCTTTGAAAATGAGGGTGAAGATGAGTTGATCTCGGAGTTTCCACCGGCGCCAAAAGAGCTGGAAGATGGGATACACACTACTGCGGACAACCTAAAGAAAATCGACTTGGAGATAGCAAACGACCCACGGCCAACGTTCGTCAGTGAGTTGCTGTCTAAAGAACAGGTGGCTATGCTAAAAGACGTGCTCATGCAGTATAAAGACTGCTTCTTATGGAACTATTCCGAGATGCCGGGGCTAGATCCAGAAATAGCTATGCATAAATTGGCGATATCTCCGAACGTCAAGCCGGTCAAACAAGCACCAAGAAGGATGCGGCTCGAGCTTGAGATGAGTATCAATGCCGAAGTCAAGAAGCTAAATGACTCAGGATTCATCCAAGAAGTTCAGTACCCTGACTGGATCGCCAACATCATCCCAGTGATGAAGAAAAATAGGACAGTGCGCATCTGTGTGGACTTTCGGGACCTCAACAGAGCTTGCCCAAAAGATGATTTCCCTGTACCAGTTACCGAGCTGATGTTAGATAACACGTCCACTCACGAATACTTCTTCTTCATGGACGGATCATCGGGGTATAATCAAATAAAGATGCATCCCGAGGACCGGATGCATACCGCTTTCCGGACTCCTCTGGGTATATTCTGCTACAAAGTGATGCCTTTCGGTCTGAAGAACGCCGGTGCTACTTATCAGAGGACCATGACGAAGATTTTCGATGACCTCATATATGAAATCGTCGAATGTTATATCGACGACCTCGTGGTGAAAAGTAAATCGTACGAGGAGCACTGGGAGCATATGAAGATAGTGTTTCAGCGCCTTCGGAAATACAAGCTGAAGATGAACCCTTTCAAATGCGCGTTCGGAGTTTCCTCGGGCAAATTTATAGGATTCATCGTACGGCACCAGGGCATCGAGATAGACCTGTCAAAGATTAAGGCGATTATGGAAATGTCTCCGCCAAGAACTTTCAAGCAACTATGGTCTCTCCAAGGAAAGCTCGCATATATCTGACGGTTCATAGCTAACCTCTCCGGCAAATGCCGCCCCTACAGTCATCTGATGAAAAAGGGAACCCCGTTCGTCAGGCACCGCAAATACCAAAGCGCACTGGACGAAATAAAGCAATACCTGCAGAATCCGCCGGTGCTGACTTCTCCAGTCAAGGGAAAGCCTCTCATCCTGTACACAACCGCCCTTGAAGGTTCCTTAGGCGCACTATGGGCACAGGAAAATGACCAAGGGAAGGAGAGAGCCCTCTACTATTTGAGTCGAGTTCTCCTGGAGGCAGAAAACAACTACTCCCCTATCGAGAAACACTGCCTGGCGTTAATCTTTGCGATAACGAAGCTCCGACATTATGCTTTGGCACATGAGGTCCACCTCATACCAAAAGTGGATCCCCTCAAATACCTTATGTCAAAGACCATATTAACGGGAAGGTTGGCCAAATGGACCCTCCTCTTAATGGAATTCTCGATAATCTACCGACCTCTCAGGCAGTGAAAGGCCAGGCCATCGCCAACTTCCTCGCTGAGCATCCGATACCTGCCGATTCACCCCTAAATTGCGAATTGCCAGATGAGTATGCATTTGACACGATCGATAGGGAGAGAGTGGAGAGAGTGATACCCGATGGGAACTTTACTTTGATGGGGTATCTTCCATGAAGAAGAGAAGGCACAGCTTCCCCATAATCAAATCTGGAGTGTGCCTCATCTTCGTGACTCCACAAGGAGGGATAATGCGTTTTGCCTTTTTCTTAACAGAGCCGAGGACAAACAATGAAGCGGAATATGAAGCTTTGATTGCAGGTCTTGAGATCGCTGTCGACATGGGAATCGAAAACCTCCTCATATACGGAGACTCTCAGCTGGTCGTTAGCCAAGTAAACGGTGACTATCAAACATGCAAGCCAGAGTTGGTAAAGTACGGTGAGAGAGTGCAACAATTGCTGACTCAAATCCCTTCCAACACCCTGGAAAGTATACCGCGTGCGGAAAATAGCAAGGTGGATATATTAGCTAAACTCGCTAAAGAACTGGCTGACGAAAACCTCGTTGATGTGAGGATCGTTTTACAAAGCCGTCGGGTTCTTTCACCAGCAGAAATATCTCCAGAGTCGTCTGAAGAAAAGAAAGCGACCAGGCAAACAGCCCTGCAAATAGAGGACCAAGGAAGGGCTAAGGATTGGAGAGAAGTCTTTATAGACTACTTCAAATCCCGCCAAACACCTGAAGATGCATCCTCAAGACATCAGCTCATGAAACGAGCTCTGTCTTTCGCCTTCGTCAATGATACTCTATATAAGAGATCGTTCGACTCTCTGTGGCTGAGATGCCTGGGACCGGAATAAGCAAAGAGATTCATCCAAGAAGCTCACGACGGACTCTGCGGTTGTTCATATCAGAAAATTGCATTCTAATACCGCTCATTCATTATCTATTTGTTGTATTTATCGGTATTATTAATCAGTGTCTGCTCAGTAATACAGATTACAGGTATCCGTGACAAAATACTGAAAATACATTCAAAAGAACGGATATATCATTTGAGAGCCGGCACTGCAACCAGAACCGCAAACCGACCCATACTTCATGAGTTTCTTTTTGTAACAAGTTTGTGTACACACTTTTTATCTAAATGGTCCAACACAAACAAGTGTGTACACAAGACTTTTAAGCACATGTGGATATGAAGTAATGTGCATTCAATGTTAAAAATTATGTGTTGATTTAAAGATTCAAAATTCCCTCCAATAATAAGTGCAAAAAAAAAAATCAAATAGACAAATCAACATGGACCATAATGGGGGCATCCATTAATCAAGTCACAAATGGACATGAAGTAATGAGCATTCAATGCTAAAGATTTTGTGTTGATTTAAAAATTCGAATTTCCCTCCAAGCACTGGGTGCAAATTAGGTCAAAACAAAGAAAATAAACTGGACCAAAGAGATACTGGGGACAACACATGACAACACACCAAGTTCGAGCATGATCCCTCGGTTTTAGGCCGAGCCCCTTCCCCTTTGAGCCGAGCTGGCGGCCCCACTGCCTCCTGTGGGCCCCAGCCTCTTTCAGTCCATCCCCTGCTGCCACGTAGCCCTATTTTTATTGATTATTTGCTTTTCTTTTGTGCCTATATATAGCAGGAAGTGGGCAAGGGTTCAAAGGTCTCACTTTGTCCAATTTTGCCACTCTTTTGTCTTAGATTGTCCAAGTTTTCTTTTCTCTTTTCTTGTAAATAGTTTAGTCCTTTTGAGTTCTTAACCTTCTCTTGATCTTTCAACCTCTTCATTGAGCTTGAAAGTTTAAGGGTTGGTTATTGATCTCAAGGGTTATATCATTCTTGAAGATTAATAAAGTTATCTTTTTGTGCCTTCATTGACCATGAGTTCTTTGCCATCACTTGATCTTGCAACCTCTTAATTGAGCTTGCAAGTTTAAGTATAGGTTATTGAGTCTATGTCTTGTATTTTGATCTTTGGTTCCTAGTATTTATATTCTTGCAATTTACATTCTTGCTTTACTTACTTGCACTTTCATTCCATGCAATTTACTTACTTGTATTGTTTTCTTTTCTTCAATTTGTTTCTCTTTTCTTTTGCTCTTCTTGGTTCGTTTTTGAGATGGTTGTGAATATGTGTTATTAGGATAGAAACCGATATTGTAAGTTAAGGTTTTTTTGCTCATTTCCTTTTCCCGTATTTTCTATTGAACTCAGTCCAAACGTTATGCAAGCGCTCCGTTAGGTACCCTACCCTACCAAGGTAACGGTGATTCCTAACCGCGACCGGTTGCATTCGGTTTGGCCGGAAGCGAAAGCAAGAGACAAGAACGGACGGACAAAGGTCAATAAGCTGGATTTCTGATACCATGCTTAAATGCCCTAATCCACGTTGTTGCCGATTGCTCTAACTTCAATTATTAAGTTCGGCTCAAAGATTTTAGTGCGGATTTTCTTAGCTTGCACTATTGTATCTTTTCCTAACAAGCTTTACACTTTTCATATAACACATAGGTTAGATAAGAACAATTTCGGCCACGTGCATTAACTCGTTACGACATGAAACATAAACGCTCCGTCTCCCTGCGGACGACCCATGCTCATCGCGGCTAGCTGCAAAGCGACACCGTCCTGATCGCGGTTAAACTTTAGAACTCTTAAAACTCGACACGCCAAAAGCGTGCGATCAAATGGTGCTGTTGCCGGGGAGACGGTAACGTTTTTATTTTTGTTATTTCGGGTTAATCTCTGTACATTTCATCTATACAACTAACCCTTTTTTTCAAAACAACATAAAAATTTCAAAAACCAAAACAAAAAAAAAACACATCTAACCATTTTTGTTCTCTGGATTTTATACCTGCTTGTACTCTGTAACTAAACAGAAAAGATAAACAATACCAGTGAGATATTACTTGAACAGTGTGATCACAGAAGAAGTTTGGAGCCCAATCTCAAAAGTTTGACCGGTGACATACCCTCAGGATCCGAGCTTGCCGGCCTATTCATCTCCATCTGCCTCCAATTTTTCATCTGTGCTCCATTGTTCTGGTTTTGTCCCATTTTTATTGTTTGCTTTTTTTTAATTTTTAGTGTGCAGGTATTTGGGTATTCTTATCGCTTTTCCGCACTAATATCCGTTTTTTCCGACATTTATAGATTTTTGCTGATTTGCGAACTACGATTGTGTGAAGCAAAGTGTACATTCCAAGCTAAGGTGATTGTGAAGTACAGTGCCAAAGATCCGGGTAGTTTGACCCGTGGAAGCAAACTTTCCAAGCTATTCGGATTTCACTTCAACGGAGGTTTTCTAACCCTAAAACTTAACGGTACGTGGTTTACTAACACCTTCTTCTCAAATCTGACGCATCCACTATTCTATCTTTGCAGTATTCTTTGCAAGTTCGCTAGAAAACGCTAAAATTGACTAGCCCGTATTTGTTGCAGTGCCGAGCTTAAACATAAAAAAAGATTGTTTGAAATTTTGAACAAATTTTTTTCATTAATTTGTGCATTGCATACATTAATACGGACTTAAAGGCAAGCGAACCCCACAACATACGGTAAAGAATTTCATCCCCTTTTTCCGTAGCCCACAAATCACGAAACTAAGCATAACGTTTACCCGCACAAACTTTAAAAGAAACTAGATTTTAAGCTTTTAAGGACTTCGCGCTCATTAGGAGAGGTTAATTATGTTTAGAACACCGCTTAACGATATATTGTTTACGGGGTGTCTAGGAATGTGTTAACGGTGAAACCGCCAAAAGAGAAAGGGTTATTTAATTAAGGACGTTCGTGAAAGCGTCGGAAAACCTCCCCTTAACTCTGCACTTACCTGGCCTCGTGATCAGTATATCTTGAGCCCGTTTCTCGAAACAGTTTTACTTCGACAATCAAGTTCTTGAGCAGGTCTAGTTGACCTAGGTGAACCCTAGACCGATTAGGTGTGTGATATATTTTGTGTCGTGATTATTTTTTGTCCAGATTCTTTTTGTGTGTATATTTCATTCTTCTGTTAATAACTAACATAAAAATAAAAATTAAAAAAAAAACACATTCTTTTTCCCTCCTTTTCTTTTCTTCTTCCTCTGTTCATATCATGGGCACCCCACCTCGGAAAACTCTTGCCGAACTTTGGTATCCCCAACCCGACGTAACTTCCTATGGTTCTTGCTTTGGCCGAACTTCGAACGATCCATCCATGCCCAAACTTTCTTTGAATGATCGGATAGACGCGTCTAGGACGAACAATTAGACTCCGCAATCCACCTTGTATCAACCATTTCAAACTTCACCACCTTCTTACGTTGATACTCCTTTTTTGAGTCCTATTGTAACTCAAAGACTTATGTCTATTGCTGAACGTATTGAACAATCTCGTAACTGATCTTTCACTCCTCTCACCACTATGAATTCTTTGGATCAACAATTCCATTCACCTTCTTATCCGTATGTTGATTCTACCCCTGTCCAACCATTCAATTCCTATCCATCGTACCCAACTTTTGCACCTTCCCTAGACATTTCTTCTGAACAGCCTTTTGGGAGTTTCCAGTATCCACACAACTTCGAATCTTTTACTGAAACCTCTTCACAACCTATGTCTAGTCTGGAACAGTCATTGGAAAACTTTAGAGTAGCGTCATGCCAACAGATGATGGATTTGAATGCATCTATGGCCGCCCTCATATAACCTAACGAACCGATAGCTAGTTTCCAATTAGCTCCAAATTTTCCAATGTATGAAGAGGCAGTAGGACAAGCTGAGAATTTGAGTGGAGAGAGTGAGCTGTACACCCTTCCAAATCAAACCTACCCATTCCAAATTGAATCCCACAACTCCGGTTTTGAATGTCTATCAAGTTTCCCAAATGATTTACCAATTAAAGATATAATGTTTAATGAGTTGTGCGACTTTATAGTGTTTGATTTACCCGATTGTGAAGGGTCCATTCCAAGTGAAACCAATCCCAAACCTTTTGACCTCTACCCCTCCATCCTAGAATCTAAATTAATTAATATCCATGCTTTTGATGAGGTGTTTGAGAAAATTAATTTTCACTTGATTGAGGATATTGACGCTGGGGATATTTTGGATGATGAACCCGCAGTTTTGGATGAGTTTTTCTCTCCAATTCATCATCCCGAGTCATTAACTGTTTTTCCCGAACTCTATATGCGTCTGGATTTTGATGATAAATGCATGGATGAGGTTAACTTTGAGGAAAATTTTGAGGATATTTTTGAGGATGAACCAGTTTTGCTTGATGAGTCGGATTTTCCAATTCATCTTATCCCCTTCATTGACTGTGTACACCCTCCGGAACCTTTAACCGATAACCTTCCTCAACCACTTCCCTCCATCCTTTCCATCGTTCCGACATTGCAAGAAACCGTATCACTTTCATTTATTATGTCTGGTTTACTAAGTTCGGTGTACCCATATTTTCTTACGAATCTTGAGGGATTTGACCCAATTTCTCGACGGGTTGATAGATTGGCACAATCGCTTTTTACACATCGGTCATCACAAATTGTGCTAGTCTATTCACTCCATTTTCACCCTCAAGTTCGTATTCCTTTTCTTTCTCCCCTCCGTCATTCTTCTTCTCATATACCGAGACCGTATCCCGCTTCTATCCATATATGGTCTCGCGTATTCTCTATTTCTTTCCTCTTCGCATTCTTTCACCAACCTCTGCATTATAGCGATAGAATTTTTGAATGGTTGGTGCTCACTTTTGTCCTGTGCAAGGCCTTGTATAGTTTGAAATTGTTCTCTTTCCCCCCTAGTCCTGAACTTCACCGCTTAAACAGTGGAAACACTGTTTCATTTAAGTTTTGGGGGGATCTTTTTGTATATATATATTTTTGTTTTTGCTTTGTATATATTTCTTTTAGAAAGCACCGACAATTTTGACCCTCTTGATGTAGCCTGACAGTGAGGGCACTGTCAAGTTTAAGTTTGAGGGTGTGCTCGGTAAGCTTTCTATTTTTGCATTTATTTGTATATTCTGCATTTGCATACTTATTTTAATAAAACCCACAAAAATCGAAAATTTTTACAAAAATATAAAAAAACTTTGTCGTCAAGTTAGCTAATAGGGTAACCTAGATTTTGATTCCGAAAGTTTAGTTGATACGTTAGAAATAACTAAATCATAGGCTTAGGAATTGAAAACCCTAAAAATAACTCT
This sequence comes from Agapanthus africanus, assembly GCA_030015575.1. Classification (NCBI taxonomy): domain Eukaryota; kingdom Viridiplantae; phylum Streptophyta; class Magnoliopsida; order Asparagales; family Amaryllidaceae; genus Agapanthus; species Agapanthus africanus. The sequence continues at coordinate 759,511,862 of CM057340.1, forward strand.
CATTCTGTTTAACCTTGGTAATTATATGACCTTACAGTTTTTTTGAGAAATAGGTAATCTTGAGTTCAGTTCTTGAGTTAAGTCAAGATGAAGGGAAGGTATTGAAGCTTTATTGAAAGATAAGTCTGAAAAATAGTTTCTATTCTTGAGTTCAAATTTAGAAAGTATATACCCTACAAACTGTACATACACGCACCTTGAAACTTGGGACAGTAGAGGATACCTAGAAATACTCTTGCCTGAAAACCTAGTATGAAAGAAAAAAAACAGTATTTAAAGCTAAACACCAAAGAGCATCATTGAAAAAAATATATCCGGTCTTGAAAAAGAAAAAAATAAGGAAAAGAAAAATAGATAAACAAAGTCAAGACCTGAAAACTGCTATTTACGCTTTAAGCTCACACATTCAGTAATCGGCCGTTAGTTTCTCAAGAAGTATTAATAGTCGCATGAAAGGTGTGTGAGCAATTCCGTCCATCATTAATGAAAAGAAGTAGTATTAGGTATTAGGGCAAGGGTATTATAGCTTGAATTGAATTCTTGAGTGCAGGGGTGCAAATTTATACACACGTAGGGGTATACAATCGATGTTTGGATAAAAGATAGAAATGAAGAATAAGACTTATGCTTTCTATAAAGTTGATAAAAATCCCTAATTTAAGACCGGACTTTTAGAAGGAAAACTTAGGAGATACCAATATCTTTCTAAAACTTTTTTGGAACGTATAGGATCTGGGGTTAAATAGATTAGAAACGTGAAACATAAGGGTTGGATATTTATAACTTAGGATGATAGAATTTCTAACGTAGATACTAAACTATAGGAGTAGAATCGATATTAACTTATGAAACTAGCTTGACGGGATTTTGTGGGTAGTATACGCTGAAAACCCTCATGAAACAACACTCCTCCTAGTAGGGACACCTAGAGGTTTAACGGCTTGTTGCACGAGCTTAGTGCAATCGCTTTCCCTGCGAAAGTGAGGTCAGGATTCTTTTTGTTTTGCTCGGGACGAGCAAAAGATAAGTTTGGGGGTATTTTTTCATATTAGAAAACTGCATTCTAATACCGCTCATTCATTATCTATTTTTTATATTTATCAGTACTATTAACCAGTGTCTGCTCAGTAATACAGATTACAAGTATCCGTGACAAAATGCTGGAAATACATTCAAAAGCACGGATATATCATTTGAGAGCCGACACTGCAACCAGAACCGCAAACCGACCGATACTTCATGAGTTTCTTTTTGCAACAAGTTTGTGTACACACTTTTTATCTAAATGGTCCAACACAAACAAGTATGTACACAAGACTTTTAGGCACATGTGGATATGAAGTAATATGCATTCAATGCTAAACATTATGTGTTGATTTAAAGATTCAAAATTCTCTCCAATAATAAGTGCAAAACAAAATCAAATAGACAAATCAATATGGACCATAATGGGGCCAGCCACGAATTAAGTCACAAATGGACATAAAGTAATGAGCATTCAATGCTAAAGATTTTGTGTTGATTTAAAAATTCGAATTTCCCTCCAAGCACTGGGTGCAAACCAGGTCAAAACAGAGAAAATAAACTGGACCAAAGAGATACTAGGGACAACACATGACAACACACCAAGTTCGAGCATGATCCCTCGGTTTTGGGCTGAGCCCCTTCCCCTTTGAGCCGAGCTGGCCGGCCCCCCTGCCTCCTGTGGGCCCCAGTCTCTCTCAGTCCATCCCCTGCTGCCACGTAGCCCTATTTTTATTGTTTATTTTCTTTTCTTATGTGCCTATATATAGCAGGCAGTGGGCAAGAGTTCAAAGGTCTCACTTTGTCCAATTTTGCCACTCTTTTGTCTTAGATTGTCCAAGTTTTCTCTTTTTTCTTGTAAATAGTTTAGTCCCCTTAAGTTCTTAACCTTCTCTTGATCTTTCAACCTCTTCTTTGAGATTGAAAGTTTAAGGGTTGGTTATTGATCTCAAGGGTTATATCATTCTTGAAGATTAATAAAGTTCTCCTTTTGTGCCTTCATTGACCATGAGTTCTTTGTCATCACTTGATCTTACAACCTCTTAATTGAGCTTGCAAGTTTAAGTGTAGGTTATTGAGTCCATGTCTTATTTTTTGATCTTTGGTTCCTAGTATTTATATTCTTGCAATTTACATTCTTGCTTTACTTACTTGCACTTTCATTCCATGCAATTTACTTACTTGTATTGTTCTCTTTACTTCAATTTGTTTCTCTTTTCTTTTGCTCTTTTTGGTTCGTTTTTGAGATGGTTGTGAATATGTGTTGTTAGGATAGAAACCGATATTGTAAGTTAAGGTTGCTTTGCTCATTTCCTTTTCTCATACTTTCCATTGAACTCCGTCCAAACGTTACGCAAGCGCTCCGTTAGGCATCCTACCCTACCAAGGTAACGGTGATTCCTAACCGCGACCGGTTGCGTTCGGTTTGGCCGGAGACGAAAGCAAGAGACAAGAACGAACGGACAAGGGTCAATAAGCCGGATTTATAATACCGTGTTTAAATACCCTAATCCACGTTGTTTCCGATTGCTCTAGCTTCAATCATTAAGTTCGGCTCAAAGGTTTTAGTGCGGATTTCCTTAGCTTACACTATTGTATCTTTTCCTAACAAGCTTTACACTTTTCATATAACACATAGGTTAGATAAGAACAATTTCGGCCACACGCATTAACTCGTTATGACATGAAACATAAAAGCTCCGTCTCCCTGCGGACGACCCGTGCTCATCACGGCTAGCTGCAAAGCGACACCGTCCTGATCGTGGTTAAACTTTAGAACTCTTAAAACTCGACACGCCAAAAGCGTGCGATCAGCGGTTCTTATCAAGCCGGGCCAAAGATGAAGCTGAAGATCAAAAGGATGGGCTACTATTGGCCCACGATGATTCAGGATTGCCTCGAATACGCAAAGTAATGCCACTCGTGTCAAATTCACAGGGACTTCATCCACCAGCATCCAATCCCGTTATACCCAACTGTGGCTAGCTGGCCTTTCGAAATGTGGGGGACCGACATAATTGGGCCCATCGAACCAGTATCGTCCAACGGACATCGGTTCATATTGGCGACAACCGATTACTTCTCTAAGTGGGCAGAAGCAGTACCGCTAAGAGAAGTGAAGACTGAGAATAATCTCCATTTCTTCAAGATACACGTCATCTATCGGTTCGGCACTCCCCGATAGATTATCTCCGATAACGGGCCGGCCTACAGAAGTCACAGAATCAACCGCTTTGCACAGCAGCATAACATAGACTGGAGATACTCTTCGGTCTATAATCCACGAGCTAACGGTCTAGCTGAGGCTTTCAACAAAATCTTGACGAAGATCATAAAGAAGATGGTGTCCAAAAATAAAAAGGACTGGCATGAGAGATTGCATGAAGCTCTCTTGGCGTACCGGACTATGTTTAAAACGGCTACGAATACAACGCCATATGCTTTGGTATTCGGCACAGAAGCATTACTCCCTTTGGAGATAAAGTTACCCTCTCTACGAGTGGCGGTTCATCATGAACTAACGGATGAAGAGAATGCTCATCTTCGGCTTGAGGGGCTTGACGCCCTCGATGAAACTCTTCTCATGGCGCAGCAAAACCTAGAAGCTTACAAAGTAAGGATGACGCGTTCATACGAAAGGTTGACTAGGCCGAGAACATTTCGCCAAGGCGAACTCGTGCTAGTGGTTAAGAGACCTATGATCCCCAATCGTGCCAAACGGGTGAAATTCGAGCCGAACTATAAGGGCCCGTACATCATAGACAAGGTCTACCAAGGTGGGGCTAACTTGCTCATGGATATACATTGCTAAAGACCCTTCAGGCCAATAAACGGCCGGTTCCTGAAAAAATACTACGCCTGACGAATAACGGCCCAGGTCAACGATAGATGACGACGCTTATGTCCGCTCGCTATCTTCCTAAGTCTAAACTCTATAAGTAGTATCCGGCGAAACCTCGCCTCAAAAACGCGCCACGGACCGAAACGTCCATAAACTAACAACGGACTGCAATGTCCTGAAACTAGCTATGGACCGAAATGTCTTTAAACTACTACAAACCGCAGCATCTTAGGACTGACACAAAAAAAATAAAAATAAAAATAAAAAAAGGTACGTCCATAAGCAAGATGGGCACGGATGAAAACCCGAAAGGGCCCCGTGAGTAAAAACAGCAGGGCTACCGGCGAGTTTGTGAAAACCTGAAAGGGCGCAATCTCGTTAAAAAACACTTGCAAGGTCCTCTCGACCTTGTAAGGAGAAAATACTTGCGTGAGATCCTTACGACTCACAAAGGAGCGTCACACTTAGGGATCCCCACGATTCCTAAGGAGAAATTACACTTATGAGATCCTCACGACTCGTAAGGAGAACCCTCTTATGAGACCCTCACAGCTCATAAGATTCAAAAGCCTTAAGCTACAGGGATCTGAACCTATTCTTAAGCCATCACATCTCCCAGACTGCCCTACAAACGGTTCAATATTGACTATTGTATATAATCCACGGGCACAAATAAACGTCTCCCCCACCAAGTTCCACCATTGGCGCGAAATTTCCCTATATGGTGAACGACACTTATAAGTTCTCTCGACTTATAAGGAGAAAACACTCTTGTAAGATCCTTACGACTTATAAGAGAACACACACTTAAGAATCCTCACGATTCCTAAGAAGAAATTACACCTATGAGATCTTTATGACTCGTAGGGAGAAACACCTTTATGAGACCCTTACGGCTCATGAAGTCAAAAGCCTTAGTTGACAGGATCCTAACCCTGTTTGCTAAGCCACCTTTGTTCGAATCGACTGAGGCAAATGATGATTCGCTCCTGGCAACGTTCCAGTAGTAGCGATGCTGATGCCTAAATCGGTAACAAATTCCAAGTCCTTTCACGGCAAATGATGATTCGCTCCTGGCAATATTCCAGTCGCAGCGATGTTGATGCTAAGATTAGTATCAGATCCCAAGTTCCATACTCGTAGCGAAAGGTCAGCGAGCCATAAATGTATATGAAATAGCCGAAATGATAGGGCAACTTGCAACAAAATCAGCAAGTAAAAGATATGCATACAAAAATAGCCGAAATGATTGGGCAACTCGCAATAAAAAGCAGCGAGTAAAAAGAAAAATAGCCAAAATGATTGGGCACCGCAACAAAACAGTCGAAATGATTGGGCAATCGCGGCTTTTGCGATATAAAACGCTGAAATGATAGAGTATCGCGAAAAGAAATAAAATGATGAAAGAATGAAACTTTTGCCCTGTAAGTAAGTCCATACTGACCCCTGTATACAATCCATGGGCATAAACGAAAAGGAAACCACATGTCCCAACAGACTCTGTCAAAGGGAAAGTTAGATCTCGACAGCAACATCTGCATCCCAGAAGACCAACAATGACGTTCCTCCTCATGCTAGCATGGCACGGACGCGACACCACCAATCGGAGCCATGACAAAGTCCCCAGTTCCAAGACTCTACGGTTCACAGACAACCTAGAGTCAGCCCCGACACCGCAGAAAGCGGAGCACGTCAGCAAATGACCTCCGTCTCGGAAACACGTCAGCCAATGACCTCCGTCTCGGAAACACATCAGCCAATGACCTCCGTCTCGGAAACACGTCAGCAAATGACCTCTGCCTTGGAAAGACGTCAGCAAACGACCTCCGTCTCGGAAACACGTCAGCGAATGACCTCCATCTCTGAAACACGTCAGCAAATGACCTCCGTCCCGGAAACACGTCAGCAAATGACCTCCGTCCCGGAAACACGTCAGCAAATGACCTCCATCCCGAAAACACGTCAGCAAACGACCCCCTTCCCGGAAACACGTCAGCAAACGACCTTCGTCTCGGAAATACATCAGCAAATGACCTCCGTCCCGGAAACACATCAGCAAATGACCTCCGTCCTGGAAACACGTCATCCAAAGACCTCCGTCTCGGAAACACGTCAGCCAACGACCTCCGTCTCGAAAACACGTCAGGCAACGACCTCCATCTCAGAAACACGTCAGCCAATGACCTCCGCCTCGGAAATACGTCAGCAAATGACCTCCACCTCGAAAATACGTCACCAAACGACCTCCGTCTTGGAAACACGTCAGCAAATGACCTCCGTCCCGGAAACACGTCAGCAAATGACCTCTGCCTCGAAAACGCATCAGCGAACGACCTTCGCCTCGGAAATACGTCAGCCAAGGACCTCCGTCTCGAAAATACGTCGGCAAATGACCTCCGTCCCGGAAACACGTCAGCAAATGACCTCCGTCTTGGAAACAAGTCAGCCAACGACCTCCCCATCAGACCAATGCTTCGTCTCGGAGACAAGTCAACTCACCAACCACTTACAAGTCCTCTCGACTTGTAAGGGAGAAAATTCTCTTGTAAGATCCTTACGGATCTCAAGAGAAAACGCACTTAGGAATCCTCACGATTCCTAAAGAGAGAATACACCTACGAGATCCTCTTGACTCGTAGGGAGAAAAATCTTTATGAGACCCTCACAGCTCATAAAGTTGAAAAGTCTTAGGCAGCAGACCCGAACCTGTTTCCTAAGCCATCGCTACCCTACAAAGAGTTCAAGATGAATTGTTATCTATCATCTACCGGCTACACTTACTAGAGTAACATGACAACAACACAGCAGAGAAAAGAAAGAGATAATAGGAGATAAAAACGTGTCTTTTATTCATGAATTCAATTGAATACAAGATATATCATATAAAAGAATAAAAAATGAATGAATACATGTTATTCATAGATTACAAATTTTTAGTCGATACAAAGGCGGCTACTAAGAAGGAGGCGTCTTCAGTAAGTCAGCAAGCCACTCTCGCACTCCTCTCAATTCCTTTTCATGATCAGCAGCCGCGGCCAACTCCGCTTCAATTCGAGCCCGTTGCTGCAAACAGGATGAAACCTTCTCATCGATTTCCTTCTAAGTGGCTTCATGACTCTGCGTAACCCGCTCGGTGAAGTCAAGCTTCTTCCTCAGCACCAGCCCGTCGGAAATACATCGTTGGAGACCTTCAAAAATAGCGTTCAGCTGTGCAGCGTTCGCTTTGACTTGGGCACGCAATTGGACAGACTCTGTGGAAGCCGCTTCACGTTCCTTTCGCCTAAGGGTCGCCTCTTGTTCAAAATGGCGAAGGAAAAGAACACTCTGCTCAACCCATGCAGCTCGCTGGGAGTTCAAAGCCGATACTTCCGGAGCGGGACGCTTGAGCTCAATCTCATGCAGGCAAGCCTCGATCTTTCTGCGGTGATTAACCCAAGACTCGACGACGCCTTAGCCATGGAAGCTCACGAGCGTCGCCAATATAGGATTAACCTCAGCAGCAAAGTCTGCAACAAATACGAGGGCCTCGATGTCAAGATCCTCGACAAACTCGCTCAACATTCGTAGGCTGTTCGCAGCACCCCTAGAAGATGGGCATTTAGCAAAGGGCCCTGCCGGCATTAGGATTCAAGACTCGAAGGGAGCTGGAGTCGGTGCGATTGCTGCAAAACAAATTATGGTCAGATGTCGACTCGGGAGGTAAAGAAAATACACGAGCGATGGAGTCTACTATACCGGCGGCGACAGGTGGAAAAGTTGGGACTACCGGAGGCGCGATTATTCTCTCGTCCCCTCCTCCAATCTGTAACGCTGCAATCAATTCAAAGAAGAATTAGCAACGACATGGTTGTCCGTAAAAGAAAGGAAATGATGTCGGTTAAAAACTATACTCATCGACACCAGCAGGTAGGATGATTTCTGACTGGAAGAAGAAATGTGGATTCAACACCTGATACAGATGGTCAAAAAGGACTCCTGCAGAATTGCGACAATATACTGTCGATACAAGGAAGATGGTATCCACAATTTAAATTAAATAAATTGCAAACCCATACCTTCCAGCATTTGAGAGGACACGAGAGAAGGCGAAGGGACGGCAACCGTCAGAGCAACAACTGGTGACGCTTCTTCGGGTGGCACGACCTCAGCGCTCACCACACCTACACTCAAGACGAACAAAATGTTATCAGAGCGGACTGAAAGGGATTGCGAAATAAAAAGTAAACAGTGACCCAAGACCTACCTGATGGGTCATCATCTAAAACCGTGACGGAAGCATCACCAGGCGCAGCGGTTTCTTCGCTCTCCTTCAGTGGAATAGTTTCGGCGCCCGTGGCTTCGTCCCCTGATTCAATGAGGGCCGTCATGACACTCGCGATGCTCGTCGATAGCAGGGAATCACAAGGGGAAAGAGCAGCGGTTTGGGCAGTCCCGGACTCTCTCGAGAGAGTAACCGTTTCGGGCTCTGAGGTCGCCGTCATCTCACCTGCCATCTCATCGCCAGGACTTGGCCCTGCAGGATAAGGTATATAAGAATTTGAAGATCGAGTTCTAATAAAAGACTCAGCGTTACATTACCTTCGGGCAACTTTTCGGTTTCTTCCCGAGCCGCGCGCGCAACTTGTCTATGGGCGGTAGACAGGGCAGCTGGAACATCCTCTGCAGGAACAGCGATAGATGGAGTGGTGCTTGAGCCTGCACCTACGGCCAAAGCGGCATCACGTTCCTTCGCTGTGCGCTTCCTGCGTTTCCTTTCAGTTTGGGCCATGAGAGCTGATCTCCTCAAGATCTCCATCAAAGGGACGTCATCGTCCGAACCAAGCTCTGCCTCTGGAGCCGTTACAGCGTCTGTCATCGGCCATTTTAGTGAAGCCTCCTGCGGTAAGGTTGAAGGAGCGGGGGCTACAATAGCTGGCTCTGGAACCGTCGCCGCATCACCACTTAGGATCGGCACCACACTCGGGATAACCGAGTCAAGGTAGTCCCTGCAATAAGATAAAGGAGAGGGTCAGACCACAAATAAAGAAAAAGGGAATGAAGACGCAATGAGCCGAATTATACCAAGACCCAAAGAAGCATGGAACCTCTTTTCCTCTTCAAATGTTTTGAGGGAAGTCGCGAGAGTCTCTTCGGAAGAGATACCTGTTGAAGAAGAAAGCATCAGTAAAAGCATAATAAAAAAGAGATAACCGCAGAAAGATATGACTGAAGTCTACCTGACTGTGCGATAGTGATCAGTGCTGCTTCATCGTGAGCCATTCGCTCGGAAGCCACAAGGGCAGCTTGAAAATCAGTATCATCCGCAGGCGTGATAAATAAACCCTCATTGGTCCCGTACTTACACAGGCCCTCACCATAGGGAGCATGGGTCTCCTGGCAGAGTACAACGTCAACAGAAAAGAGCGACTTCTTTTTCTGTGAGCGAACACCGGCAGCCGGCAACAGGAGCTTGCGCTTGGCGGGTAATTTTGGGCGACGAGTCCCGATCTCCGTACCCACGCCAGACTCAGGAGATGCTGCAGCTACCGCTTCCATAGGAGCACGAGGCAGAGGCTTCTTAGGAAGAACACGCGGGACCGCAACCGCAGCAATTTCTCTCAAGGGAGGACGGACGATGGTCCGTCGTTTTAGGGGAACAGCTGGATTACCAGCAGGGGTTGCACCCTTGCGATCGATTAGCAACCGCTTTTCTTCCCTAATGACAGCACCTATCACATGCTGGTACCAAGCCACATATACATTCAAGGCTTTCAGAACGCAGCTCGGCTCACTGATAAAGAAGTTGGATCCAGTGTTGAAATGGTGCAGCGCGCTACAGATACCTTCCTCTGTAGCAACCGGCTCAGCTAAAAAGGCCTCTAGCGGGACGCCCTGATTGTAGCTCGATTGTTGAGCAAAATGGTGCGGGTTGTATCTCATGAATATCGCCGAATCGTTCTGCCTAAACACTAAAAAGCCCGGCCTGATTGAATATAAATGAAGAATCTCCTGAGCTTTCAAGGTAGAAACTCCGTCTTTGAAGGTGTCGCGCAGCGACTGCACCATTTTTGTGGATTCCTTGCTAATGGTTAAGACCTTATCGACGAAGTTCATGCCATCCCTGACCATACGCGGGCGAAGAACCAGACCCCGAGCCTCTCGCTGAGTCGGTTCCAAAACGGAAGCATCAACTAGCTGCATAACCCGAGGAAAGTTATAACTGTCGTAGAAACGGGGCCTCTTGTGGACTCCAAAAGCGCCGAGCATATGCAGCTCGATCCACGAAGTGAAATAGTGCAACGGGAAATTCACGGGCTGTACCCCCGGCTGAGTGGTGTCTGCCGCTGAGCTGAGCCCATGATACAATTGAGCTAGCCCAGCGACCCCGACAGCCACTCGCATCCCAACAACCATTCGGTGAGCCGGGTAGAAGACGGATGGCCTTATATAGTGATGGTGCATAAGGAGCAAAAACCAGTTAGCCATAGGCCGAGAAACCCGAGGAAGAACATCTCTTCATCAACGTCTGAGGTAGCAAACTCTGCGAAAGGAACGACCGGGGTATCCGGAAGGAAGAAATTCTTTTGATATGCTTCCGCTGTCGGCTGGTTATCCAAACTAAAACCAAACGGGTCGTCGAGCTTGGAGAATCTCACAGCTTGTTTTGACAAAGCTTCTGGGTGGAGAAAGCGGGCGATGAAATCCGCAAAGCTGACTCCGTGCCCTCCGGATTCAAGAAACAGACTTTTAAATTTTCAACACCTTGATCAAACTTGGAGATTGATGTTGAATGGCATTCTCCGGGGTAAGGCCATCACCACTGATTTGGTGGCAAAGATATACTCGTCAGGAGGAAGTGGCTCCCCATAATGTTCTCCCCTGACGGGTAATCCGGAGATCTCCACAAACTCCTCCAAAGAGATTGAAACTTCTCGATCTGATAGAAGGATGGTGTGAGTCGGAATGTTCCATTGTTCCAAGAAAGCTTTGACCCACCATACATGGGGCATGGAATACTGAAAGAGAGACGCGTAAACTGCGGGGTATAACCCAAGCTTAGCAATAGTGATTTCTTAGCCAAAAAGATGTATTGAGCCCACTGCAAGTACCCGGCCGGATGGAGAGGAGTCAAGCCTACCATGTACGGCTGTCCCCAAGGGCGCGACTCGCCCTGACATATGCATCGTCCCAAGATATCCAAAGCTATCGGCTGCTGCACGGGTATCGCGGCCATAGAGGGCTGAAGGCGACCCTACGAAGTCCAATTGACCTCCTCTACGGCGTAGTTTACTTGGGGTGAGTCGGCGTGGTGGATCGCTGAAATGGGCTCCGAAGGCACCGCACAAGAGAAGCTGTGTCGGCCCTGGATGATTTGATTGTACCACAACCCCCATAAAAGAAAAGACTTCTGCTCCGGGTCGTGATCTTTAATGAGCGTGAAGACTCCCTATCCACTGGCGCGTCAGGAAATGCGCTCTTCGGACGAACAAACGGGAAAGAAGTGTCAAAAGATATAATACCTACGCGAAAAGGAACAAGGGTTAGCTGTCAATGCTACAGTCCAAATTCTAAAACTTGGTACTTAAAATTTGTACCACACTGCAATGAAGTGGAAAAAGGACCAAAGGGGACCCACAAAATCAAGATGACGGCTCATCATTGATGGGACAGTCACTCATTAAAGAGAAAATCCTAAAAGGATTCTCATTTAATGAGAGACTCCTCGGGCCGAGGAGTTAAACTCCATTGAGAGCAGCGCTCTGCAACAGAAATGACATCTGTCAAAATTAATGATGAAGGGAATAAAAATTCCCCCAAAAAATCTGAAGAGCTATGCTCTGTGAAGATGATGGAGTAATCCATCAAAAACCCTAAAAAGCAAAGTTTTTACTAAGTTAAAAACTCCATGATCTTCAAGATCTATGAACAAACTCTAAGAGTTCTTCATGGAAGATGAATAGATATATGATCTAAAGATGAGCACGGCTCTGTTAATGGGTAAAACCCTAAAACATTTTTTTAAAAGATCTACGATCTGAGAAGAGCAAAGCTCTGTTAATAAGTTCAATCCTTACCAAATTTGGGCAGAGTCTTGACTCTAGAAGAGTTTCTTAAGGCAGAGAACTTAGCTCTGAAGAGGGAATAAAATTCTCAGAAAACAAGAAATCAAGAAGATGAACAGCAGTCATCTCAAGGGCCAAAGGCCCTATTTATAGGCGTTTGAAGTCGATCCGACTTCCAAGACAATCCAACGGTGGAAAGGCTGCCAACGCTGCACTCACGTGTAAGCCATGTGAGCGCGGTGGTGGGGGGCATTTATTTCCCCCAATCAGATAGCAAAGCTCTATTCAAAATTACGAAATTTGAAATTTGAACTGAGGTAGCGCCTCACGTGCAAAGCACAAGAGCGCTAGGAGCACCAACGCTAAGAGTCAAAAACTCTGAGGCAGCGCCTCACGTGCAAAGCATGAGAGCGCTTGCGCCAAGAGCGCCAGCGCTAAAAGTCAATAACTCTGAGGCAGCGCCTCACGTGTAAAGCATGAGAGCGCCAGCGCTAAGAGTCAAAGACTCTGAGGCAGCGCCCCACGTGCAAAGCACGAGAGCGCCAGCGCTAGAACTAAATGTTCTTCACCTTTGGATCAAAGATCTAACGAAGATAATAAATCATCAAATTACAGAATTAAATTCTGTTGAGGAAATACTTCTCAAATCTTTCCAAATAAGAAAGATTGTGCTCTGTAAATCAGAGCGCCGTTGGATCAAAGATCCAATGGTGATTAAAAATCACCAAGATACAGAACAATCTCTATATGGGAAAATATTTTCCCAATCTTGTTAATAACAAGAGGAAAATTTTCTGTAAAACAGAAGGCCTGGGATCAAAGATCCAATGGTGGAAAACATCCCCAAATTAATCAGAGATCTCTCAATGAGAGATTTCCTTAACTGATTCAACAAATCAGCCTCCCCTATATAAAGGATCCAAGACTTCAAGTCTTGAGAAGAGAGAAACCTCCCTATAAGTTTCAAGTTCTCAGAAAAGAAAAGAGAGAAGAGCAAGCTCTAAGAAAAAGAATTTTCTTCAAGGTAAATAAAAATAGAGATCAGAGTATCTCAAGGGTTTAACCCTCATAAAAAGAACATAGTTCTTTTCTCGGATCTGAGATCCATGAGACAAGTCTCCCACAAATAAGAATTTAATTCTTATGGGGATGAATTTTTTTTTCTTTTAGGGATCAAAGATCCGGGGAAGAAAAAAGAATTGAACTTTGCAGAATATAATAAACAAAGGGAAACCCAGCGCCAAGCGCTACTAAATAAAGAGCGCTTTGCACTCATTGGTTGGTGCTAAGCGCCAAGCGCTCCACGTGCTCCTCACGTGGGCGCTGTTTTTATAAAGAGCGCTCTGCACTCATTGGTTGGTGCCAAGCGCCAAGTGCGCCACGTGCTCCTCACGTGAGCGTTGTTTTTATAAAGAGCGCTTTGCACTCATTGGTTGGCGCCAGGCGCCAAGCGCTCCACATGACCCTCACGTGGGCGCTCCTTGACATAGAGTGCTCTACACTCATTACACAGAACCCAGCGCAATGAAGTGTGTTCAGCACTCATAAAAAAACAAAAGAAAAGGAAGTAAAGTGTGAGTGTCAGAACCCACATAAATGCTTAGCATTGTGTGCACAGAGAAGGGACTGTGCCCTAGAGAGTGTCTAACACTTTATTCAAAAGAAAAGAGAAATCATAAAGACTAAATGGGCTAAGCCCAAGCTAGCCAAATTCATAATCAACCGAGCCCATGTGCTCTTTATTGGACTTGGTCCCAAACAAAATCATCAAATCTTTGATGAACATTTATTGGTTCAAGGGTACATCTCTTCATACCTTTGATACATGTCGTTGTAATTCTTCAATGTCTTCAGAGAGATAGAGGGTCCCAATAACCAATAACTTTTGGTGCATTCCCAAACGGTTAAAACAAAACCTTACAGACTACGATGTCTTTAAACCAGACTATGATGTCTTTAAACCATACTACGATGTCTTTAAACCATGCAGACTACGATATCTTTAAACCTTACGGACTATGAGGTCCTTAAACTCATGGACTACGATGTCCTTAAACCCAATGGACCGCGACGTCCCTAAACTAAAACGATAGAGCCCAAATGCTCTGTCTTTGGATCTAAATGATCCCGAAATCCTGTTGAGTAGATCTTAGTCTAAAATTAGACTAACGAATCCTCAACAAATATTTAAGTTGATCTTAATCTCAAAAGAGATTAACGAGCCTTAAATCAAACCAAAACCCAAATCTAAGAAAATACGGGTTTGGACTAATCCCCACCCTACGGGCAACAACATAAATTAGTCTCCGTATACAATCCACGAGCAACCAAAAAATAAAACAAACACACACGACACGAAATGACCTTCTGGAGCAGGAGAAAGTGGTTACCGTGATGCGGTAAAGTAATTAACTGCAGGGGCTTACGCCTGCAGGGAAGAGCGTTCCCACAATAAAAAAACCCATCACAATGAGGGGGAATTTGACGAAGTCTGCTACAACGGCCGCATCTGTCCAAACCTCCGATGCACGGTGCCATAAATCAACTTGGCGTCTTCGGAGAGGTGGATAGATAAAACCAAATAGCATCTGCCCCCAAATTCAGGCAAGACGACCTACTCGGTTCGTCTCCCATTTTCGGTGGTAAACAGGGCTTTTTTCCCAACTCTTTTAGGAATTTATATATCTTGTTAGCGGTTGATTATGTCTCAAAATGGGTGGAAGCAATACCGTGTTGTACTAATGACAACAAGCTTATTATTAAGTTCCTTAAAGAAGATATCTTTTTCACGATTCGGGCACCCTCGCGCTATAATTAGTGACAACGGGACGCATTTCTATAATCGGTCTTTCGAGGCTTTGATGCGGAAATATTCAATCAACCACAAACTTTCTACGTCCTATCATCCCCAAAAGAGCGGGCAAGCTGAGATTTTCAATAGACAGATAAAACAAATTTTGGAGAAAACGGTTTCAAAAAACCGTAAAGATTGCTCAGCCAAATTGACGGATGCTCTTTGGGCATTTCGTACCGCTTATAAGACCGATTTTGATATGTCTCCATACCGTCTAGTGTTTGGAAAGGCTTGCCACCTTCCTGTCTAGATCGAGCATAAAGCAATGTGGGCTATTAAAGAGCTTAACTTCGATTTTGATCAAGTCTGCAGCTATCGGAAGCTGCAATTAAATGAGCTAAGTGAACTCCGCGATGAAGCTTACGATAATGCGGTTATAGTAAAGAACCGGACTAAAGTATTCCACGATAAAAACCTTTATAGAAAAACCTTCACACCGGGACAACAAGTCCTTCTTTATGATTCCCGTCTCCATCTTCATCCGGGTAAGCTAAAATCTCGTTGGAAAGGACCTTTTCTGGTGCGGTATGTATACCCACACGGGGCAGTAGAAGTTGAAAATATTCAAAACGGTTCAATTTTTAAAATAAATGGTCATAAATTGAAACCGTATTTTTCTGCTGACCCAGCGGAGGAGCTCTTGTTTTTACAGGAGCCGCTTTATCATAACTGAATATCCTTCGCCTCACCTCCATATTTCGGTAACATTTTTACATTTTAAAAATGGAGGTGGGTGAAAAAGGACTTAACTGAATATCTGTGCGTGCCAAAATACAAGTTTGGGGGTAGTTTTCATTTGACTATTATTTTACCCCTCTTAATTTCTCTCCCAAAGTCTACAGGTCTATGCATTAAAAAATGACATCAGTGAGGACACTGCTGAAAACAGATTTGGTGGGACGGTTTGTATTCACTAAATTATCTTCTGGCACTTGGCACTATATTTTTTTATATATATAATAAAAGAGTAGAAAGTGAAAAATTACATATGAAAGATATGAAAAGTTTAAGAAAAGCAAGAAAGTTAGATATTTTCTTAAACGAAACTAGTAATAAGTAGTTATGAGCCGTTGTCCCAAGGATTAGTGAGATGAAGGAAATTACTAATCTGAGGATAAAAATAAATCTGAAAAATAGTCCTTATTCTTGAGGCCAAACATCTGAATGTTGATACCCTACTATATGCAGTTACACACATCTTGAAACTTGGGATAATAGAGAATACTTTGAAATGCTCTTGTCTAAAAGACTTAGTATGAAAAAAAAAGAAGAAAAAAAAATGAACAATGGTTTTGTAATTGCTTATGGCAGCATAAAAAAAATATAGTGAGGGTGCTTTATCACCTAGTGCTTTAGACCAACTGGTTTGGGAGCCACTGCTAAGCCTTAGATATTGTAAGACGAGGAATTACGCCTTAATGCGCTAGCACATTTAGTAATCGGTTGATTAGTATCTTAAGAAGTATTAACGATCGCATGAAAAATGTGTGAGCAATTTTATCGAAAATATTCACCAACTATAAAGTATTTTGGAAGATGGACAAGAGTATGATAACTTGAATTGAATTCTTTAAAGTGTAGGGATGTCTTTTACACACACGTAGGGGTACACGATCAATGTTTGGAAGAAAGATAGGGAGGAAAACTAAAAACGATGTTTTATTGAGAGATGATGTGATTTCTAATATTTTTTCACGACCACTAAAATAGAGCTCATAGCAACTGAAAAACTGGTATAGTTGGAAACTCTTATTTTCAAGTTTTTTCTTTTATAAGTTCTTATTTTTATATGTAACTTTCACTATTTTTCTTTTATTATAGGATTTTGTGGATGTAATCCGCTGAAAACCCTCAGGAGACAGCACTCCTCCTACTAGGGACACCTAGAGGTTTAACGGCTTGTTGCACGTGCTCAGTGCAATCGTATTGCCTACGAAAGTATGCTACTTAGGTTTTTCTTTTTCTTTTTCTCCTTCTCTTGAATAACGAGTTTGCTCGGGACGATCAAAATTAAGTTTGGGGGTATTTGTTCAGTCGATAAAACTGCACTTTTGATATGATATTTTCCTTACTTTTCTTAAATACTTAAAGGTGTTTATTGTAAATATAGAATATATGAGGGTTTATCTATAAAAAAATTATTATCATATGTTTCTATATAATAAATAACATTATAAAAGAAAATATATGCACATAATATTGATGTAATATTTTGGTAATTAAAATTGTGCTAGGCATATCAAATATCCATAACCAATTATCTTAAAATACAATATCTTATAAAATGGTTAGGACAATATCTCAATAAAAACAAATTTTACTAACATTATTCATTGAGATATTGTGCAAGCTTTGGCTCAGGTCAAGAGATCGAGATGTTGAGATGTCGAAAACCAAAGATCTGCCGATAAAATTAGATAAAATCAAAGAATCAATACTGGCAGAGACTCATGAAATATTATCAAATTCCATATATCAAAACAATCTCTACGTGTCAACACCAGAGACCACAGAAAATTTCATCAACTGATCCCAACAAAGTGCGGCCCTTCCTCGGCCAAAACATGTATATTGTGGCGGTTCCGCCACCGATTTGGGGAGTTAGGATGTGGGATTTTCCGGGTAGGATCGTAACAACAAATTACCATATTAGGAAACTAGGGTTTCTGGCTTTGAGACTATTTAAATGACCGAGATCCCCTCTTGGAAAAATCATCAAACCGACGAGATCACGAAGTCTAAATTGGCTCAAGAATCCAGGTTGATCATCGGTTGTTCATCTACCCCCTTAAGAAGAGATCGAGAAGCAAACTAGGATTTTATAATCATTTTCTAAACGAACAAAGCGTAATTGATCAAGTTGATTAATAAAGATAGTTGTTTTATTCTTACTGTATTTTATTTTCTTTATTTACATCATGATCTCTATCCGTTCTTCTATCTCCATCATGCGTGAGTAATTCTCCGCTTGATAGGGTTCGTAGGATTAGGGTAGATCAATGGATGATTAAAATCCTTTAACTCATTTTACGTCCTATAAAATTTATAAAATTTATCAAAAGAATATTTAAGATCCTAATCGGGCGCGCTATCAATTCACTGATAGTCACGACCACGATTAAAAATTAGATTAACAATTATTTTGGTAAAGGCTAAACATGAACGGAGATCCATGTCAAGATAGGGGTTAAGAGTGGGAACACTATTCCCTTCAGAAACCCTAATCTACATGCATCACTGTTGATCTAGTTTTAAATCTATTAAAACATAAAAGGAGTAATATTTAATTAATCGTCCATGACTATTAAATCTTAACGAACCCTACAAGCTCTCTTCTAATATAAAACCTACATCCGCAGTTAATCTAGATCTATATCCTACATCCGTGATTGACGTAGATCTAGAATCTACAACCACTCTTCACTATTTATTATTCTTTCTCCTTTCCTAATCAATACGCCTAAAGTAAGATTAAAATATTCAACGTTTCTCTTAGTACAACCCGTACTCATCTCGATCTAGCTACATGCGACACCGTTATTGATTGCGGTTATTTCTACAAACACAACTCTAAAACATCAACCAACCACCTTGCCTTTGAGGCAGCATCCGACCTTTGGGTGGGCCTTTCCCGAGTACGTTCCCTTTCTGTCTAATCATCAGCCAATAGCTCGTTTTCGAGTAATCATAGAGCTGAGCTTTCTCAGCTTCCTTACTCATTTCCGAGCTATCCTATAACTGAGATTTCTCAGCGTCCCTGTTTAGCCAGGAGCATGGAGCACAGGCGTCCTCGTAACGACTCCGTGTATCTCGCTACAACGAGATCTCCACCGCTCCATGTCTCACATTCCACGCTAGCATATCTCGTCATTAATGAGCTTATCTCGCCATCAAGGTGGAGGTTACGCATGGGCGAAACGGGCGGCGAGAATCTCGCATCGGCTCGCTTTCAGGCGACTCTTATATAAACCTCTCCTTCAGACAATTCCGGTAACTGGAACTCATTCCAATACGTCATTACTCTGTTAAATATTCCCGGGTGCTTACTTGAGCGTCAGAAGGTCCTACGATGGTTTCCCATCCCTGAACATCTATTGCAGGTAACTCGGCGTCAACATCACTCAACCATCAATTGAGATCCACACTCTCTCTCCAAATCACAGCCCTTCAATTCCGCTGGCCATAAAATCAACGAAGGACAACATCTGAGGAAGATTCCGACCTCCATCAATTCCTCAGCATTTATATGTTGGAAAGGAAATTATCAACACTAAGAGTTAAGATCATTTTTTAAGATTCATTTTCATTTTAAAATAACCGTTTTTAATACATGCACTCACATTCTTCTCGGATGCCAATTGGTCGGCAAGTTCTCGTATTCATTTTTCTAGTTTATCTTTTCACTTGTACAATTGAGATACCAGACTTCATGGTTCTTATTTCTTTCTTCTTTTTGTGGCAGTGGCGGGAGAACAACCAAGGGTCAACTTCCTGAGAAGCATGCTTTTCTCCAGAAGAATCAGATTCACAACTCAGGGATGGCTAGTGGCCTTGCACACAAAGCTTACTGACAATCATGGTTTAAAGAGCATTGGATCATAGCAGGGCAATTAGTACTAAAATAGGATGAAGATTCATGTCAACTATGAGATTTCAAAATTTTAGCTTAAACAGGCTCTTCGTCCCATGTAAATATCCGAATATTTATATCCAAAATTCACTTATGCTTTTTAAACTTTTAATATTTATTTCAACATCAATGGATCGGATGAATGTAGTGATGACTATGTTATAACCTCTAACACCGTAGGTCTATAGTGGTAAGAAAAGTCAAGCTCCGATGCAAGCAAGGTAAATATAAATAATTTCTCAGTATAAGGTATCACAGGGGCTTCAAAATTATATCTACTAATTCTAGGAAGCAAGGGAATATAATGGGTCAAATTTTGAAATGCAGCTTGGATCACAACTACAATATCCACATGCACCTACGGATTTAGCCATAGGGGCAAACAGTAGCCCCTACGGATTAATCCGTAGGGACCTAAAATAGCTCCGTAGTTCCAAATGCCATAGGTGTAAGTCTTTGCTCTTAACATGCGAGTAAAAATTGCACTTACGGCTTAAATAGTATGGGTATTTATCCATACGGATTAATCCGTAGGGACATAATCTTTTTATAATTTTCCTGTTGAAAAAATAAAATAATTGTACCTACGGAGTTATACGTAGAGGATTACAAATGCCCCTATAGATTAATCCGTATGGGCAAATTTTACCTTTATTATTGAGTTTATAGGGACAAAATATCATATATTCTGATATTTTGTTCTTACGGATTAATCCGTACATGCAACAGTTGTCCCTACGGATTAATCCGTAGGGAGAATATTAGAATTTTTAAAAAAAGGAGCTTCCCATTTTTTCCCCGTCCTGTGCACAATAATATGTATAATCAAATACAAAAATTTTCATAGACAATATCGCACGCATGATATATAAAAGAAATAAACAAACAGAATACGAAATCAATCTAAAATCATCGTAAATATCCAAACAACCACTGATATCGTCGAAAACAAACAATATGTATCAAATAAGTACATCCATCCTCAAAAATATAAATAAACCTAACCTAACTCGGTGCATCTCCTCCACCTATAATAAACGGCGTAATCTGGCGTATCTGCTCCTCAGTGCAGCTCTGGGCCGACAAAAACTCGACAAATGAAGGAGCAGTCTGTGTAGAAGTTTGAGTAGTCTGTATAGGAATATGAGTGGGCAGTGGAGTTATGAGTGGCTGCGCAGCCGCAGCCGAGATAGTAGCTTGTAGAGCCGCAGCCGAAATAGCCTACCAAATCTGTAAAATTTTGTGTTTGTATAATAAACAAGTAAGAACAGTGTGCTAGATTTTAGTCGAATTCGTATCAATATCGGATTATTGCGGAACCGCGAATTTATATATGTTTTGTTGAGATTCTACACGCTCTATTGAAATTCATATATTATGTATGAGAATTTATACATGTTGAAATTCCACACATTCAGGACTATACTTTTTTCCCCAATCCAAGAATGCTTAGGGACTTAGGCCTAGTTTGGGTATCTCGTTTGGAAAACCGTAGTTTATTTTATGTGGAGATAGAAATGATATTTACTCTTACTTGTAAGTCCGTATCCCTCCTTAATTGTTTAGCTTTGATGAGATACTTGGTTTTGGAGTTATCTAATTTACAAAGCAATGTTTTCTTCTTAAGTTTTGAGTTTGGATAAACATAACATTTTAAACTCCAAAATGAAGAAAGATGTGGCATAATAATGATTATAGAGTCCAGTTTAGAAAGTTTTATGTAAGTCTGATTAATCAAATTTAAATCTAAAACCAAATAAACTCAGGCTGCTGATATTGCATATACTACTATCTATAATGTGATATAATATTTTTCTAATAATTAATATACGTACCAACTTCTCCTTCAACTCCTCAACGGTGGTCTGCAATGCGGCAACATCATGCTCCAAACGTCGCTCACGGGGGTAGGGGAAGTAACCGCCGGAGTGGAGACCAACTTCATATGGGTCCTGTTAGGACCAAGTCCACGGCCTCTCTTCCAACCTCCGTGGTACCCTCTATGTGCGGCGTTTGTCACGCCCCGCTACCCAGTAGACGGAAACGATAACGTGGAATATCGCAACATATTTACTAAGAAATAAATACGTTAAGCGTAATTAAGCAATATATAAAAATGTACAAGAATGACAAGAGAATTAAAATAAAATAGCTAATTTATTTACATTCATCTTTACATATAACTATTTGAAAATGATAAGATACAATGATATAAAGCAGTGCCTAAACAATGGCATACAAAATGAAAGTGCAGGTGAACTAGTAGTCAGATTGAGTGGTATCTGGTCCAAGTCCTCCTGGTTAGGCTCGATCTCCTGAGAGTTCGATCCTCCTGACGAACATTCCAAAGAAAGAAATATCGTCAGCGAACTAGCGCTCGGTAAGTCTCAAAAGAAGAAAGAGAATATAACAAGTAATGTGATATGAACAGGTAAGTTGTGTTTGATTGGTTACTGGTATATGATAGTTATTATAACGTGGTTGTTTGTAGCTTGATACAGAAGGTATTCATGTATACGAGAGGAGTCCATCTTACCTCGTAGACTATGGTAACATGTAGTACAAAGCCCCGTCATAACCCACGGGACAACAGCACGAGAATTCATGTAGGTGTCTTTAAGTGATCTCTCGTGCCACGATATACGTTCTGTACCAATCTACTACTTTATCCTCGCGTATTGTATTGTATAGATTATATTTACAAGTCTTGCCGAAACTATGGATACAAAATGTTCAAGTAGTCATGTTCAGGATGTAATCAAGTATTCAAGTAGTCATGTCAAGTTATAACCATGATTCGATCAAGTCATGTCAAGTATACATGTTTGATATTGATGTTTGATTTCAAGTATTCATATTCATGATCAAGTATGCATGTTTGATTTTAGATTCAGGTTTGAATTGGACTCAGATTTGAGTTTGGATTCAGGTTTGAGTTAGACTCAGCCTGAGTTTAGATTCTGGTTTGAGTTAGACTCAGACTGAGTCAGACACTTGTAAACTGATTTAGCTCTTGAATTAGGTTCGGGAGTCATCGGTAACTGCTGCACATGGACGGCGGGATTTGTGTCTTTTTCTAAGACAATTACTATTGATAACTCCGTTAGGTTGTCTACCTAAAATAGGCAAGCACTTGTTGGGTTATGGCAGCGCCCCGACCATCAAACCATGGACAAATGCGGAACAAAATTTTTTCTAAACTGGCGCTATCATTACCCGATGCCCGGATCTACCCTAAACCCTATACTAGTAAGCTATAAAAAGAAGTTAGAATGGTTATACCGAGTTGATCCGTGTCCTTCGGTCTTCAACCATCATCCCCAGCCTCCTAATGGCTCCTTGATCGAATTTGGTTGCCGGTCTTCCTCCATCTACGATGATCCACCTGAGAGAAACGGCACAAGCTTCAGCCTTGTCGAGCGAGGCAACCGACGCTCCAAGGTTTCTAGCAATGGAGAGTGGAGGTGTAGGAATGTGTCACTATAATTTTCTCCCATCACATAAGCTCAATGAGCAACCATAGAAGATGAAGAAGGAGGTGAGTAAACATGTGGCATGAGCAACTCAAGAAAGTGCTAAGTGTTTTCTCCAAGTGGAAAAGAGTGATCAAGTGAAGAGAAAGAAAGTGAGGAAATCAAGAGAAGAAAAGAAATGAGCATTGCCCCATGTGTAGTTGCTACCTCCTCTCTCTCTCATGCACAAAATATCTCATCTCAATTTTTCATTAAACAATAAAGACCCATGCTTCTCTACATGTCCAAGCCCATGCTCATGCCACCTCACTCCTCCACCTCATTTGTGAAACAAATGAATTTTCAAAAAAGGAAAATCATACAAATGAGGTGTCCACTTCTAGAACCTATTCCGTATAAATGTGGAATACCACCAGATACATGTATCGAAATACATATACGCGTATTCGTACAAAAATACGAATAACCAAAAGAGAAAATGAATAGTGAACAATAATACTAGAATACATATATATAAATACATATATAAATTATTAAATCAAAACCTGATTTAATAATCCGGCTCAATTCTAAGCCGCTAGTATTATCAATCGTCCGATTAAAGTCTGTGCAGCATGTGCACATATTTAATCGGACACCTGTATGTACCAACATACGTCATCTACACCATATCGCCTAAACCGTGAAAACCCTCTGTGTGGGACTCTAAAGACTCGTCAATACGCTGGCAGTGGGTTTAACCACAAGCACGTCAGCGGCACTAGCTGTACGTAACGGCTACCCAGGTATTGAGCGAAAGGGAGGCCGACGAGCAAACTCATCCTGATCCTCTACTGAGCCTGACAGTGACAATATCCGTACAGTCCGGTCTGTTCGTCTAAGAGTATCGCATATCGAGTCTAGGGGGTGGATAAAGTCAGACCCCTAACAACGCGACATTTAGTGTCGGCATGAAATCCATCACCGCCAGAGAAACTATCGATCCTGGATCGGTAATTCTCGTCCACCGTGGCCACGGATTTCTGGTGATGGCCACCCGTGCACTACGCGACATCAACCCCCAATACCGGGAGAGACGAATCCCTAACGATCCGATCACTGCCTCCATGTGGCTCGGGACTGTACCCAACTAAAACCTGTTTGCACGACTCCTTTGAGCCGTGATAGGGTAGTAATCAAAGCATAGTGGGAACTCACATGAGATAAATGACGATCTCAGGTCGACAGACTAACCTGTATACATGTCACCTGGGAACTGCTATCTGACAATAGGTATAATACCAACTAGCAGGTTCCCGGCGAGTCCGTCCGGTGTACTCATAACCCAATGAGCACCTGTATACTATCTTAGGTGAACAAACTAACACCAATGACTTGTGAGTCCTGGCCACTGCCTCTCGTCGGGGTCTCGATCAGTATATACTAGTCTACATTAGAGTATCGATGCCCAGTCTCGATACTCCTATGACTAGGGACATTTAAGGATGTGCTTATAGACCCCCAGCTCCCACGTATATGATCGCCATCATAATGCTGATAGTCAAGCAAGAATGTTATGGGCTCTATCAACATGTAATAGTGATGATAAAGACAAAGCAGATAGCATACTATCATCTCGAGTAAGACTGTTCTACCGGTATAGGTCATCACTCAATCATCATAATCACCTGCCTGCGATTATGATAATTGCCTTGAGGGCACTATAGCCAACATCGCTCACTTTCTCCGGCTCCATGGAGCTCAAGAGAATTGATCCCGCTTAAATTTATATTTACTAAAGTCCTTAAAATATTGTTTTTATATAACTCGAGGGGGTTTTCTGAAAAATATTTTAATATAGATTAAAAAGTAAAGCTTGAGGGTGATTAGTATTACTTAGGGTTTTCATGAGTATGGATTTTAAGTATTTGGGTATTTTAGTGATATACACTTAATTTGGAAAGTTTATGGTATTTTATTGTAAAACTTGACTTTTTGGTATCTTGATAGTATTTTATTGTCATTTGTTAATATTTTCATTTTCTGAAAAAAATATAGATTTATTATATTTTGAAAATATGGATTTATAATTTTATATAATTTTAATTTTAAAAATAATTTTATTTTATTTAGAAAAATCGTATTTCTTAAAACCGTATTTAAATCCTTTCGAGATCGAATGCTCCGTGAGGAGGTCTGCATCTCGCTCTACTAGCCCAAGAATGTGCGATAATCCGCACCATCCATTAGCGGGTCCTCTAAAGAGGGTTGTAGATGCTTAATCGCAAAGGATATGAAATAACGCTTTAAAAGAAATCCGGTGTTTAAAGTAGTTGGTATTTTATTGTAAAGTTTTCTACGTAACAAATATTCATACAAAAGAGTTATCATGCTATGGACCTAAGTGTGCGTGTGGGGTAGGTCGTTATCCCGTGAATTTTTCCTAAAGGTATTGATTTAACAAATACTAAAAAAGATGTTTATAAAATTCAAGGTATTTTAACGAAAAAGTTCTACTATTGTTGTTTCATATGAGAATCTAGGTTAAAATTGATTCTAAACATTTATATTTAAGGTTACAAGTATTGTGTAAAAACTTAGTTGATCAAAAAATAAAGGAGAAGGAGTTTCTAGGGTTTAGAAAAAGAATATCAGTATTAACTCCACTTACCGATACAAATTTTAAAATGTAATTTCAATGAAGGGAATGGGTGTTTAGAAGAGACTTACGGTTTAAAAACTCAAAGAGAGGTTGAAGAAGAGGGGATGAGCTTCGTGGCGTCGCGGGAGCTCCGGAATAGGCTTCGGTCTTTACCGGAACCAACTTGCTTGCTAACTCCTCTTTACTTCACTTGCACTACGAACTTTTTAAAGAGTTTTGGCTAGAATTTTCAGAATGATACTGAGCCAAGATAGGGGTGGTATTTATAGTGGAGAATTAGGGTTTGGGAATTAAAAGTGTGGATTAAAAACATTAAAATTGTGATAAATTGTGAATTGAAAGGTCTCTGTTTGATTGCAGAGAAATCAAATAGTGCAGAGGAGTTAGGGGTAGGTGAAGAAGTGTGTGTGAAAAGTCCGGGGCAATTTGGGCTTCATCTGACCGTCGGTGCCGGTTTTTCATCAAGTTTAGTCGATCGATCTCGAGGCATTTGCCTCGAGATTCGTGCCACTTGATTAGTTCAGTATTTAAACCCTTTTCCACGTGTTTGATTTTTCTGAACTTTTCATTTCACCGTGTATTGCACGTGCAATCTTTTGGGCTTCCAAAGAGTTAAAAAAATTCAAAAAAAAATTGTATCCGATAAGGATCGAACACAGAGGTTACATCACAGCAGTGCAGGGGTTTTACCAGTGAGCTACAAGTGATTTCTTGCTGTTATTTAACAAAATTGACTTATAACTCAAAGTTAGGCTGTAAAACTCATTTCTTGTATATTAACAGTAAAATTTCCGTACAAGATTTTAGAGTCGTTACATTCTACCCTCCTTATAAAAATTTTGTCCTCTAAATTTACATTTAAATAGGGGCTAATTTTCAAAAGGTAAGGGTATCTTGCATGCGTGTCTTCTTCTTGTTCCTATATTTATTCTCCTGGTGAATCCTTTCTCCATATCACTCGGACCAAGTTTACTTCCTTGTTCCGTAATGTCTTCACCTTTCGGTCCAGGATCTTAACGGGTTGTTGCTCGCAAGTCAGGTCAATCTGTACTGTAAGCTCTGAGTGATCAAGTATGTGGCTGCGGTCGCTCACATATCATCGTAGCTGGGATATATAGAACACGTTGTGCACTCCTTCCAATGAGGGTGGAAGTGTTAAACGGTATGCCACTTCTCCAACTCTTTCGAGTATGTCGAACGGTCCTATGTATCTCGGATTTAGCTTAACCCTCTTGCCAAAGAGGATCACTCCTCTGTTTGGACAGATCTTTAGGAAAACATGGTCTCCAGGTTGGAACTCCATATGTCGCCGCTTTACATCTACCAAATGCTTCTTTCGGTTTTGGGCTATGCACATTCTTTCCCTGATCGTGCGAACTACTTCCACAGTTGCCACGATCATCTCTGGTCCATGGAGTTCACGATCTCTGATGTCGTCCCAACTTAGCAGTGAAAGACACTTCCGTCCGTAGAGTGCTGCGAATGGTGTTATTCCAATGCTTGCCTGATAGCTGTTGTTGTATGAAACTCCACCAGGTGTAGGCGATCTTCCCACGAACCTCCGAAGTCTAACATATAAGCTCTTAGCATGTCCTCCAGAATCTGAATTGTTCGCTCGGACTGTCCGTCCATTTGTGGATGATAAGTCATGCTGGAATTCAGACTCGTTCCCAGGCTAGCTTGCAGACTCTACCAAAACTGTGATCGGAATATGGTATCACGATCGGAAACGATGCAAACAGGTACTCCATGTAATCTCACGATCTCCTGCATGAGTTCATGGGTATCAAATATAGTACATCTTGAAGGTTTAAATCTTACTTTAGATTTATGCTTACCTCCATGTACTTCTTTGTTAACTTCTCGGTTGATTGGTTAACTCGAAATGGAATAAAATGAGCCGACTTGGTGAGTGGGTCCACAATAACCCATACTGCGTCGTTACCCTTCGTGCTGCGAGGAAGGGCAGTCACGAAGTTCATGGTAATGTGCTGCCATTTCCATTCTGGGATTGGTAACGGCTGAAGTAGACTAGCATTTCTGTGATATTCAGGCTTTACTTGCTGACACACCAAACACTTGGCTACATTCCTTGCTACTTCACGCTTCATTCCATGCCACCAGTAGCGTTGCCGTAGATCCTTGTACATTTTTGTACCACCGGGGTGTACAGAATAAGGAGAGTTGTGAGTTTCTTTCATCAACTCTTCTCGAACAACGCCGTTTGGTACACATAATCGACTTCCATATCTCAAGGATCCGTATTCGTGGGTGATGAAATTAGTTCGAAGTCCACTTTCTACTTGTTCTCGGATCTTTTGTAGCTTAGCATCATTTGCTAGAGTTGCCTTGATTTGATTGACAAAAGTGGACTGGACTTGTAATTTCATCAAATATAAAGCGCTACCTGGCATAACTATTTCAATCTCTAATCCGTGCAATTCTTGCTATAGCTTCCACTGAGTGATAGGAGCAGAAGTTAATCTTGATTTGAGTTCTACAAAAACTTTTTCACATGCTTCTGACCATACGAATGCTTCATCTTTACGTGTGAGCTTGGTCAAGGGTGCTGCAATCTTTGAGAAGCCTTCAATGAATCGTCGGTAGTATCCTGCTAATCCTAAGAAACTTCGTATATTCTTCACCATCTTTGGTGTCGGCCATTCACTGACAGCTGACACCTTAGCTGGATCTACTGAGATTCCTTCGCCTGAATTATATGTCCGAGAAATCCGACTTGATCTAACCAAAATTCACACTAGCTGTACTTGGCATAGAGCTGATGTTTTCGCAATGTCTCCAGGACAATCCGTAAGTGCTCGGCTTGTTCTTTCCGATTCTTTGAATACACCAGAATGTTGTCGATGAAGATGACAACGAACTATCTAAGTACTCTCGGAAAATTTGGTTCATCAAATTCATGAAGATGGCAGGTGCATTGGTTACTCCAAATAGCATTACGAGATATTCATAATGACCATAGCGAGTTCTAAACGCCGTCTTCGGAATGTCGGACTCTTTAACCGTCACCTGATGATAACCCGAACAAAGACCTAGCTTTGAAAATACACAAGACCCACTTAGCTGATCGAAAATATCATCGATGTGCAGTAGTGGATACTTGTTCTTAATCGTCACTTCGTTCAGAGCTCGATAATCTACACACATCATGTAAGAACCTTCTTTCTTCTTTACCAGTAATACCGAAAATCCCCAACTTGAAGTACTGGGAAGAATCCAACCTTTCTTCAGAAGTTCGTCCAACTGAATGCGGATCTCCTTCAATCCTTCTGGACTTAGCTCGTACGGAGCTTTTGATTACAGGTTGCGCACCACGTAGTAAATCAATGTTGAATTCAAGAGCTTGATCGGGAGGCAAACCTGATATATCTTCAAGGAACACATCCTCGAACTCTTGAACTACCTTTGGCTTCGATTCTTCCGCTTGCAATGCTGCAACCACTGTCTTCTTTGGTTTTGCCTTGTAGACGCTAGTTTCCAAGGTACGGTCTCCACTCTTGAAATAGAACACTGGATAATCTGGTATTTCGAACACTACCCTCCTTTGGCGACAGTCGATTGTAGCGAAGAAAGTTCCCAGCCAGTCTATTCCCAAGACTACGTCGAAGTTCGGTATGTCCAGCACCTTGAAGTCCGCATAAAATTCTCTACTGCGGACGACCACTCATAAAGTTGCTTTTTGAATGATGTTCCCTGAACTGACATTCCATCTAGATACGAGCGGTTTAACTGGAATCACATGAGTTCGGACGAACCGTTGCGACATAAAGCAATGTGATACTCCAGTGTCGAAGAGTGCTAGAGCAGGTAGGGAGGCTACTAGTATAGTACCTAAGTTGTGTGAGTTTAGGTTTAGATATAGGAAAAGTATAGTGATATACAAGGATTGAAAATATTTGAAAGGATTGGGAATTACCAGTGATGACTTAGCCTGTTGCTTCAGCCTCCTTGACCGTAATCGTAAAAGCCTGACGTCGTGGTACATTCCTCCTTACTGGATGCACATTCCTCTGTCCTTGGGGCATGTTTCTATGCCACTGAGGAACGTTTCTCTGTGCCTGATGGAACTGACATTGAGGCTATGCAGGAGGTCCACGCAGAGCTGGTGCAGGGAGAGCTAAACGGGGTGCAGGAGCCTGAATGGCTGGCCGCTGTGGAAATGTGATTATGGGTCTGGGTGATGGAGCTGTGTTGAAACGGTATGGACATGCTCCAATAGGGTGAGTTGATGCGCCACAAACCAAACACAGGCCATTTGCACGTCTATAGTTTTTCGCCATGTGTCCCGTCCTCTTGCAGTAGAAACAAAAGTCTGGACTAGACAGGTTAAATGATCCTCCCGATCTCCTGGATGCAAATGTCGGCCTAGAAGAGGCTCCTCCTATTATCTGTATGGCATGACATTTCACACCGGCAGTCTGTGAGCTGCCCTTCTTCTTCACAACCGCCTCATAGCGTCGGGCAGCTTTCAGAGCAAGTTCATGGGTTGGGAAATCCCCTATAGCAAGTGCAGCTTGGATTTCCGAGTTCAACCCTTACTGAAATCGTCGTGCCCGGATCTCAGCAGTAGGAATCGGGTGTGCAGCGAACCTGTTACGACCTTGTGTGAGCAGTGTAATGAGTGAGATCAGGAATTTGAATTTGAGACAATATCTTATCTGCTAAGCATGGTAAACTCAACATCGTATTCATCCACAGACTTGACCCACATCGAGCCTTATTGTAGATGGATGAACTACTGCTCCATGTCAAATGCTCCATGTCAAAACGGGCAGTCTCCGGGAAGTACATCGCATCGAACATATCGCGAAACGTCTTCCATTTTATCGGTTGAGTGAGACGGCTTTTTACAGCCTTCTACCAGACCCTGGCGTTGTCGGTCAGTTGCAGCTTCGCAACTCTCACCCAGGCAATATCTGGCACTTGAGCTGCTGCCAGATTATCTTTGATAGATTGAGCCCATTCTTCTGCTTCTAGTAGGCTCTATTTTCCCGAGAAATGTTTCGGGTGCAGTGCCCAGAATTTCTTGACTCTGGGTGCCTCGGCTTCTGGGCGATGCATGAGGATAGCAGTCTGCTGCTGCTAACCCTCCAAGAGACTCTTGATCAACTCAAGTAGTACCGTTTGCTCATTGATGGAAGCTGCAATGGTAGGTGGTGGTGGTAGAGTAGGCGGTGGAGTATTGCCATTGATATTGGTACTGGTGTTGTTCGGTGAATCCATGACCTTAATAGAAAAGGAATGGTTATGATAGATTCAAGAAATTAGAAATGTAAGAAATGTATAGTTGATGATTCTTATAATTTTTGTGATATATTGCTTAAGACTTCAGATAGAACTGACCTGCATGGGCCGCCAACAAAACCTGTCACGCCCGCTTTCCAGTAGACGGAAACGGTGACGTGGTGGGCCGCAACGTATTTACTAAGAAATAAATATGTTAAGTGTAATTATGCAATATATAAAAATGTACAAGAATGACAAGAGAATTAAAATAAAGCAGCAACTTTATTTACATTCATCTTTACATACAACTGTTTGAAAATGAAAAGATACAATGATATAAAGCAGTGCCTAAACAATGGCATACAAAATGAAAGTGCATGTGAACTAGTAGTCAGACTGAGTGGTGAGATGGTCCAAATCCTCCTGGCTAGGCTCGATCTCCTGAGAGTCCGGTCCTCCTAACGAACATTACAAAGAAAGAAATAGAAAGGAATGTCGTCAGCGAACTAGCGCTTGGTAAGTCCCAAAAGAAGAAAGAGAATATAACAAGTAATGTGAAATGAACAGGTAAGTTTTGTTTGATTGGTTACTGGTATATGATAGTTATTATAACGTGGTTGTTTGTAGCTTGATACAGAAGGTATTCATGTATACGAGAGGAGTTCATCTTACCCCGTGGACTATGATAACATGTAGTACAAGCCTCCGTCATAACCTACGGAACAATGGCACGAGAATTCATATAGGCATCTTTTAAGTGACCTCTCATTCCACGATATACCTTCCGTACCAATCTACCCATTTATCCCCGCATATTGTATTGTATAGATTATATTTACAAGTCTAGCCGAAACCATGGATACAAAATGTTTAAGTAGTCATGTTTAAGATGTAATAAAGTATTCAAGTACTCAAGTCAAGTTATAATCATGGTTCGATCAAGTCTGGTCAAGTATACATGTTTGATATTGATGTTTGATTTCAAGTATTCATGTTCATGATCAAGTATGCATGTTTGATTTTAGATTCAGGTTTGAATTGGAATCAGATTTGAGTTTGAATTCAGGTTTGAATTAGACTCGGACTGAGTTTAGATTCATGTTTGAGTTAGACTCAGACTGAGTCAGACACTTGTAAACTGATTTAGCTCTTGAATTATGTTCGGGAGTTATCGGTAACTGCTGCATATGGACGGCAGGATTTGTATTTTTCCAAGACAATTACCATTGATAACTCCGTTAGGTTGTCTACCTTAAACAGGCAAGCACTCACTTTCTCCGGCTCCCTGGGGCTCAAGAGAATTGATCCCGCTTAAATCTATATTTACTAAAGTCCTTAAAATATTGTTTTATATAACTCGAGGGGGTTTTATGAAAAATATTTTAATATAGATTAAAAAGTAAATCTCGAGGGTGATTAGTATTACTTAGGGTTCTTATGAGTTTGGATTTTAAGTATTTGGGTATTTTTGTGACATACACTTAACTTGGAAAGTTCATGGTATTTTATTGTAAAACTTGCCTTTTTGGTATCTTGATGGTATTTTATTGTCATTTGTTAATCTTTTCATTATTTGAAAAAAATATATATTTATTATATTTTAAAAATATGAATTTATAATTTTATATAATTTTAATTTTAAAAATAATTTTATTTTATTTAGAAAAATCGTATTTCTTAAAAACCGTATTTAAATCGTTTCGAGATCGAATGCTCCGGGAGGAGGTCTGCATCTCGCTCTACTTGTCCAAGGATGTGCGATAATCTGCACCATCTATTAACGGGTCCCCTAAAGAGGGTTGTAGATATTTAATCGCAAAGGATATGAAATAATGCTTTAAAGGAAATCCGGTTTTTAAACTAGTTGGTATTTTATTGTAAAGTTTTCTACGTAACAAATATTCATACAAAAGAGTCATCGTGCTATGGACCCAAGTGTGCGTGTAGGGTAGGTCGTTACCCCGTGAATTTTTCCTAAAAGTATTGTTTTAACAAATACTAAAAGATGTGTTTATAAAGTTCAAGGTATTTTAATGAAAAAGTTCTACTATTGTTGTTTCATATGAGAATCTAGGTTAAAATTGATTCTAAACATTTATATTTAAGATTACAAGTATTGTGTAAAAACTTGGTTGATCAAAAAATAAAGGAGAAGGAGTTTCTAGGGTTTAGAAAAAGGATATCGGTATTAACTCCACTTATCGATATAAGTTTTAAAATGGAATTTCAATGAAGAGAATGGGTGTTTAGAAGAGACTTACGGTTTAAAAACTCAAAGTGAGGATGAGCTTCGTGGCGTCGTGGGAGCTCCGGAATAAGCTTCGGTCTTCGCCGGAACCAACTTGCTTGCTAACTCCTCTTTACTTCACTTACACTAGGAACTTTTTATAGAGTTTTGGCTGAAATTTTCAGAATGATCCTGAGCCAAGGTAAGGATGGTATTTATAGTGGAGAATTAGGGTTTGGAAATTAAAAGTGTGGATTGAAAACATTAAAATTATGATAAATTGTGAATTGAAAGGTCTCTATTTGATTGCAGAGAAATCAAACGGTGCAGAAGAGTTAAGAGTAGGTGAAGAGGTGTGTGTGCAAAGCCCGGGGCAATTTGGGCTTCATCTGACCGTCGGTGCCGGTTTTTCCTCAAGTTCGGTCGGTCGATCTCTAGGCATTTGCCTCGAGATTCGTGCCACTTGATCAATTCAGTATTTAAACCCTTTTCCACATGTTTTATTTTTCTGAACTTTTCATTTCATCGTGTATTGCACGTGCAATCTTTTGGGCTTCCAAAATGTTAAAAAATTCAGAAAAAAATAATTGTATATGATGAGGATCGAACACATGGGCTACGTCACAACAGTGCAAGGGTTTTACCAGTGAGCTACAAGTGACTTCTTGCTGTTATTTAACAAAATTGACTTATAACTCAAATTCAGACTGTAAAACTCATTTCTTGTATATTAACAGTAAAATTTCGTACAAGATTTTAGAGTCGTTACAGCGTTTAAGACTGCAGTCAGTATGATCAGATCGGTTTGTCCACTGAAATCAATCCCCAATGTCTTTGCCTGCTCCACCACCCGCTTCTACACCCACGTTAAGTATTAAAACATAAGTATATTATTTAAATTTGAACTTATTAAAACAAAAATTTCATTCGAATTAGAATAAATATTAACACTTACGCAATACTCCTGGGTAGCAGTGTCGGGAAATCGAAGCTCGCCCGTGGCGGGATCTATCGAGGTGCCATAGACGGATAGATACGCGGTCAACACGTTCGGTGTACCACCCTACGCTAGGGTCTGAGCTCTCTGCAATTCGCCAAAAATTTACTTATATTATAAACTAACTTTTAATATAGCATTATATCAAAATAGTTATATTGTAATTTACTGATACCTCCATGGCACGAGTAACGTTTCTCGAGCCATCTGTGTAAGTGGGACGACCCTTCTTCGAGAACTTTCTATTCTCTTTATTTTAATCGGCCGGTTTCTGCACAACACAATCATATTTAGTTTTCTAATTAAGCAACAAAAAAATTAAATTATATACTAAAGAATGAATTACATTTAAATTACTAACATGTTTGCGTTCAGACTCATAATACCGGCACAATAGAGGTCATGTATCTATGTCGATTCTGGCAAAGGCCGGAGAATGTAGGAGAGCCGCTCTCTTCGTCTCAGGGTTCGCCAGCCATAGCATGTAGCAATCGATTTTTAACTCGTTCCTATTATATCGGACCTTAGATTGCATGTTCTTCATGAGGCCCAAGTAAAAAGCGTGAAAATCGAGTACTATGTCAGGATGATCAGGGTCGGATACAAGCTGAAAGTCATAATCCAACCGCAAACACAAGAAAATAATGTATTTAAATTATAAGTGTTAAATAATAGTAAATTTATCTGATAAGACGAATGAAAATATATATTAATACCCAAGCCTGATCCCAGAAGAGGACAAAGGAGCGCCGGTATTGATCGCCTCACTCAACGTGAAGGGAATATTTCTTTTGAATGCGGTTCTCATCCCCCATATACCGGTCGAACCACTCGGCATAATCGCCGGCGTTGCGATAATCAGGGGTAAAGAAGAGGGGGAATGATGCCTCCCCCTAACTTTATCGGATCTCATCTTGTGGGACTGATTTGGTTCTCGAGTCCCCCTCTCGGGATGTGGCTGCCCTGCATTTACAAGATAAATAGATATACAAGCAATATCAAGACAAAACGGTATTTAGAATTCAATAATTAATGAAAATTGAAGTGCGATATATATCTCCAGCGACAGCAGCACGAGCCTGAGCCCGGGAAGCAGCACGAGCAGGACGATAATTCCTCCAATGAGGAACAGCCGGTGACCCGGACGTGGATGCATCCCCTCCAAATAGAAAATAAACATTGACTATAAAATTACATGAAGTTCATGGTTATTCTTAGTGAATATGTAAAATAAAAAAACTAATTTTCATAAAAATAAAAGCTGACTACATCCGCTAAAAAGGTAAAACTAATTGAGAGCTTAAATCATTTGCATTATGAAAATAGAGATATATGCAAACCATAAATTTAAAGTGGTAGTTGTTGGTCAAATTTGAGTCCTTTGGATTGATTAGTGTGTCCAAGTAATCATCTCTTTTATGAAAAGATTTTATAGTTAAGAATACTAACCTGCAGATTGTGCGGAGGGTACGAAAGTGGCGGGAGTGCCCTCTGCCCAGGATGTGGAGGCACCACCTACAATTAGACAATCATAAATTGATTATATAAGTAATTGTAAAAAAAATATGTGTATATCTATAATATAACATTCTTAATCAATATGCATGCAATATAGGATATATAAATATATCTCCACGTGCGGTAACGGCCTCTTCCTCGGATGTGGACGTACCGCTTGCAACTAGACAATTAAAAATTGACTATATAAGTAATTTTAAAATGAATATGTGTGTATATCAATAATATTACATTCGAAATGAATATGCGTGCAATATACCTGGAGGTGTGGCAAAGTCCACATAGAACGAGTCATCCGAAAGGAATACAGATCGGGGTGCAAGACCAGCCCTCTGGAGCTCTTTACACAGCTCCCCAGATGGCAGAACTACTCTGCCGCTGCCCTGGCCAGTGCTCTTGATGCCTCTCGCTGCTCCTAGCGTCGTCATCAAAGCTAGATAAAAGTACAATCATTATATATGAATGCAATATATGTATAGATCGCAGAAAATGTGAAGTAATAATATAACAATACTGATAACATTTTTTTGTTTTGTAGACACATGAGACATATCTACTTAGATTTCATCATCGATATCATTCCCAACCCACGTAATTTCACGATTAGCCGAAGAAAACCCGTCTTTGAAGACAGACGGTCGGAGCACTCAAAATCTTCTCTCTTCTTCATCCTCATCGTTATCCTCCATATGATCCTTGAATTCTGGGATATCGTAAACATCTCTGGATTTCCAACGGCATACGACACTCCATCCTGGATTCTTCAAGCAATGTGAGGAGTATACTTGAAACGTTTGTTACAAAAAGATAAATGAATCGTCATGACCGTAAAATCGAAGTGTGTTTACACTAGTTAATCCATATTCATCTTTCCAAATCCCGAGATTGTTTCTCCAATTATCTGTATCGGTTCGTATAATGTACTAAATACACTGAAATATATAAAACGGTTCTGATCGTCTGAAATATTGATACTAAGTATGCAATTTAAGTATCCATAATAAATCACAACATCCGATCCTACAGTCGCAATCCCAATATTCTTTGTGGTTCGAGATGTTTCTATATCCTTAACTTCAAATTTGTATCCAGAAATACCGAATCCTTTATAGTATGCAAGCTCCATTTTAGGAAACTGAGTTAAATATCTTGATTCTCTCTCCAATGATGCAAATAAGTTCGGATCGTGAATCTTAGAAAACAAATTTTACGGAAAATACATAACGATATAAATTTAGATTAAGACTGGTCGCAATAACATGTTATTTAAACAATTTATATGATCTGCAACCCAATCGCAAAAATTATCATGATGATATTTTTCCAATCGCTCATCATTCCAACCAGGATGCCTTTCACGTACCCCATCAATATGAATTTTGTTCTCAACATAAATTATGACATCAACATTATATCATTTCATACACACACACACACACACACACACAAATATAACAATTAATCCAAAAAAACTTACTCTCTAATTTCTTCAAGACATACGCTATTGAGGATGATAGACCGATATATCTTGTTGATAAATATGGGGTCTACTCTCTTATAATCAGCTTTACCATATGACCCGTCCTGAATTCTTCATGGCCTGTTAAGTTTCGTCTCAATGTTCTCGTCCAGATAGCGGGAACAAAATATAGTTACTTCATCTAGAAGATAACTTTGTATGATAGAATTCTCTGGTCGATTTCTATTGCGTGTATACTTTTTTAGAGTGTATAGGCACCTAAAGAAAAATATGTTAAATAAATAAATACGGGCATATAAGACAATAATAATTCTACAAAATGCATGAAACGAAAAATTCAACGTACCTTTCAACGCGATACATCCATCGATGTTGTACATGTCCGACAAATTTAGCCTCGGTTGCAAGATGAACCGTCAGGTGTATTATGATATCGAAGAACGATGGCGGAAAAATACGCTCATGCTTACACAGTATCAAGGAAATAGAATTTTCTAGATTCTCCAGTGTCACAACATCCAAGGTTTTAGCGCATAATTCCCTAAAAAAGCAATAAAGGTCATTGATTACTAGATCGACCATTTGGAAAGGGAAGTCCTGAGGGCTAATGGGAGAAGGTGCTTCATAATAACATGGTGATCATAACTTTTTAGCCCATCGATTTTGCCTTTCATAATCTTTATCTTCTTATTAATTGATCCTGAGAAACCTGTGGGAACTTTCAAATCATGCAACACCTGCAGGAATCTTTTCTTCTCTAGTTGTGACATGATACGTGGCATTGGGAAGTACAAACTTGCCTGGTTTACCAGCTATCGGTTTAGAATGCAATTCACTTCTAATTTTCCAGTCCTGAAGATCTATTCAAGTATGGAGGTTGTCTTTCGATTTTCCGTTTTTACAAAGAAGCAAGTTAAGTACGTGCTCGGATACTCCCTTCTCTATGTGTATGATGTCCAGAAAATGACGCACTAAATTCATTGACCAGTACGGAAGCTCATAGAAAATGCTTAACTTGTTCCAGTAGGGTGGTTTGTCTTGTTTTGCCGGATCTATCCTGAAGGTCACGTTATTGTAACCACCCCACTGAGCAATCACGTCCTCTCCGGACAATGAGGCTGGAGGCCCAAAAAGCTCCTGATGACCATTAAAGTGAGCATCGTCTAAATTGTAGTGATGTGGTCTAGTGGCAGGAAATACCGATGACCGCAATAACAAACCTTCCTGCTAAAATTCAACCATTTCGATGTTGTATTTTGATAGCAGTAAGATCATGCTTTTGGGTCATGTACGGACCAACCTGATAGCATTGTATACGCAGGAAAGTCATTAATTATCCACATTAAAACCGCACGCATCGTGAATGTTGTATCTGTGTTTGCATCGTAATTCTCTACACTATCAATGAATAAAGATTTTAACTCATCGATCAGAGGTTGGAGATAGATGCCGATATTGTTTCCCGGTGAGTTTGGTCCCTCAATAAGTAGATGCATCATAAAGTAGGATTGATACATAACCAACCAAGGCGACAAATTATAAACCATCATTACAACGAGCCATGTGCTGTGGCGTCCAGCCATATAGTTGAATAGGCAGAAGCCATCACTAGCCAGTTCGAGCTTGACATTGCGAGAATTACTACTGAATGTTTGGTGCCTCCTATCGAAATCCTTCCATGCTGGTGGATGTTGGGAATTCACCCGCGTGCGCAAACGCGTGTGTTTTGGAAATGGATGCGCACGCGGGCTCGTTCTCGTTTTAAAATTTATAAACCGCAAGTGCACGACGCGTTGTAGAAAGCCGGCAAGTACGGGTCGATCCGCAGGGAATTGTGTATTAGGTTTTGTTGTTTAAGGTTCAACAAATAACAAATTGGTTGGTTTGTCACAAAAATATAAAATACGAAAACAAGGAAAACAAGTTAAGAAAGAAATGGTCGTGGCTTTAGCTTGGAAGGTCAAATCTCGACGATTCCTTTGACGCTCCGTTGATCATGAGTTATCCGTCCTTACGTCAATCCCGGCATGAAACATGACTTGTCAAGGCGGTTGCGAAGCACAAATCATCAAATTCCGATATTCGTCGCAAAACACAAATCGAGTCCGTTTTGTTCACTTACCGTTTGTATGTCCAAGTTTGGGGTATCAACACTAAGCACGAGGGTTAGCAAGTATACCACAACATCAAAAACACAAATTAGTGAGTGAAAGCAAATGATTTTAGTGTTGAGTTTGCTAAGTGTTTGTGATAGCATATAGTATATTAAACCAAGAGATTTGTCAAGTCACTTAATCACAAAATACAATATCTAAACCTAGAAACCTTAACACTAAATTGATTTTAACTTAAACATTGAAATGGGGAAATGGAGTGAATATGGTATATGAGGAGGTTACAAAGTAACCATGTTTCAAAATACCATACCACATCAATACATAAACAATCTTTAAGTTAGAATAATATATATAAGCGCATTAACATTAACAAGAGGAGGAGAGGCAAAGCCTTTCATCTCATTTCCTCACCATTACCACAACCAAATATTTTAGTTAAGCATGATAAAAAGAAAAGAAAATAAGAAAAAGAAGCAAGTAATAAAAGAAACAACAATATTATTAACACTTGAAGAAGCTTAGGTACAAGATATTGGTAACTTGTTCAATCTCCATAATGAAACTCTCAAAAGAAAATTTCAAGAGGGAAGAAGAAGAAGAAACCAAGTTGAAGCCCACTCAACTCTCAAGCTAAACCAAAAACAAAAGAAACTATAAAAATGGAGTATATACTATGCACACCTTGCTCAATATCTGTTCTGGTATTTATAGGCTCAACTCCAGAATAAACAAACAATATAGATGGACTGATGTGACCCTAAGAAATGACCAGAAGAAAAATATGGATGATTGGAGCAAGGGGGGCCGGCGGCGCCGGATTTTCATGGGGTCTCGCGGGTTTGGATCCAAGAACATGGGCTCATTTTGCTGTGGTGATCTTTAGTTCACTCCATAATCTCTCTGGTGCTGTTTGATTTCTTTTTAATAACCTGGTTTGCACTAAGGAATTTGGAGGAAAACATGAAGTATTATATCACATCACGACTTTATGCATTTAACACACATCACCTCACATGTGCTCACCACTTGCAAAATTCATCATTTGTGTGTGCCAAGGCAGCCCCACCATGGTCCATGTACCAAAGAGCATATGCACACTTGCATTGTGTTGGACCAAAAATGTGTACACATGTTTATTTGCAAAGTGAATCTTTGGACATCGGTCAGTTTTCTGTTCTGCTTGCCGTGTCGACTCTCAAACGTTATATCCATGATTTTGAATGTGTTTCCAGTATTTTATCACGAACACCTGTAATCTATAATTACTGAGCAGACACTGGTTAAAAGTACCGATATATAAAAAAATAGATAATGAATGAGCGGTATTAAAATGCAATTTTATGAGATGAACAGTGGACTCTTGGATGATTTATTTTTCCATTTTCGCTTAGAGCAGCACGGTGATGCCAAATCATTATTTCGGCTGTCTTCTTGCACCTGAATAGCTCTTGCAGCCTCTGTATTATTGGAAAGTATCATGCTATCTTGATAGGTATATCTGTCTTCTTATCAGATACTTTCAGCTTATACCTGATCTCTTCGCATGTTGGACACTCTTTCAAATCTGAATTCTCTTTTTGGTACAACACGTAATCTTTGGGGTATGCATGAATCTTCTCATAGTTCAGACCTAAATAAGATATCATTTTCTAGATTTCGTACCAGCTCTCAGACACGTTATTTCCCGAGGGCATAGAGTCTTTCAGAAACTTCAGAAGTATCGTAAACGACTTATTGCTCCATCCATTTAAGCACTTAATCTGGAAAAGTTGGACGAACCATGATCGGGTGGAATACTTTGCATTCTCATAAATTGGTCTTCTAGCATCATTCATGAACTTTTCATATTTATCCGCACGCGGTCCTTGACCGGAAGGATTTGTCTTCTTTGGTTGGATTACTATCACCGAGGGCAGGATCTACCATATTCTCCATTTCTTCTCTTGAAAAGAATTTATCGTCTTCTTCTTCTGCCGCATTACCGTCTTCTTCTTCTCTTTCCCCATGATATAACCAAATTGTATAAAGTCCAGTAAAACCATGTTTAACGATGTAAAACTGTACGATTTCTACCTTTTACCAGAACTTATTCTCACATCTAGCGCACGGATAGAGAATCTACTCTAACACGATCTTATTATGTGCGCGCGCAAATTCAATGAAAGCAGCAACTCCTGTGACAAACTTAGATTGCATGCGTTGTTGCCAATCCATGTACATCCAGTACTTAACTCCGATGTACTAATGAGCCATGTTAGACTGTATAATATATAAATTGTAAGTTATGAAAGTTGGTTTTTTATGGTGACTACATTGAGAAATCTAAGAACGAGATGGTTATTGACAAAGAAGAAAATGAGAAGGGCAAGTTTGTCGTTGAAAAAAATAAATTATCGATTAACAAAGTTATGTTTGAAGATACCCAAGTATGAGTTGAATTCTGTGTATGTGTGTTTCAATTTATGATTTCGCTTAGATGTAGGGTTGTTAGTATGTATGTGCTTTGTGTATGTGTGTGTTGTGTATTCGTGTTGTATGTGTGTATTTCGACTGTTGGAGGTAAGATTTCTATCCCATTAAGAATATATAGAGCAGATACCCATTCGCTAGTGCTTTCATCCGTTTCGAGAATTCGACAGTATCTCCTCGTTGTTCTCTGAATACACTGTAATAGAATAGATAATTATTTTAATGCTGTGAAAAAATATTGAAATGAACATCTAATCTATATTTGTACAGGGAGAACCAACGAAAAAATACCGACGAAATAACTCGAAACGAATGAAAACACAACTGAATACATGTGTTTATTTTATACATTCCTAACTTGTTCAAACTGGATAAATCTATCGGTTTTCATACGATTGAATTTTCTCGTCATATAGACTATACGACGGTTATTAGTACTGAACGATACCTTCCGATTTTTAACAACTTTCGTATAGTTTTATGTCAGGACGAAAATCGAACGTATGTTAACCAATAGACGGGGACAAAGGCACACTTTGATTTTCACATATGACCATCAATGAGAACATGAAAATTTAATATTATCATCGATTATCATATATATACTTATTATAAAATTTATCTTGAATTGATTTTACGTTTACGTTTCAATTTCAAGGGTTTGAAGTTTTTAGTTTAGGGTAAAGTTTTTTAAAATTAAGGGTTTTCTTAATCAAGTTTAAAATTTTGGATTTGGTTCTGGTGTTAAATTTAAGATTTTGGATTTAGTTCAGGTATTAAGTTTAAAATTAGGGTTTGGCCTTATTTGATACAAGAGATCATCATCAACATTATCACAAACACACACTCATACAAACACACACATATCATCATCAACATTATCTCTCTCTCTCTCTCTCTCTCTCTCTCTCACACACACACACACACACATCATCATCATCATCAACATTATCACGAACACACACACATACACTTACAGTTACACTAATACTAAAATATCCTAATTAAAACCCTCACTCTTAACTCTAACCTTAATTACCCTAACCCTAACCCTAAACCTAATTAATCCTAACCCTCTATAAATTCTTTACTGAACTACCCTTAGTTATTGTTTTTTCACTAAACCCTAAATCTAACCCTGATCCTAATCTTAATCCTAAACCTATCCCTAACCATTAGCCTAACCCTAATCATAACCCTAACCAAACCAAACCCTAACCCACAACCAATCTTTTCTTCTTCTTCCCCATACCGTCACCACCAATCTCATTTAAAATTACTTTTCCCGGCCCCTCACTCGACTTACCCGGTCCCCGTCGACTTTCCTCGACCTCTTTCCCTACCACCACAGCCGTCACCACCCACCACAACCGCCGCCACAGCCACCGCCGCCATATCCCCAAACAACCCAAATTGAAGCGCAACCATCGCCGCAGCCGCAGCCGCCGCCGACCAACACCACAATCCAAAATCCCCAAAGCCCTACCCACAAAATTCTATTTAGGAAAATAAAATTTTAAATTGAATAAATTAACTAACCAGTTGAGCATTTTGACGGCAATGAGAAAGCCGGAGAGGAGCTCGATGTTGATGAAGAGGGTGGCGATCGACGTTGCCGAGAAGGGCTACGATCGATTGAGGCGGTGCTGGAGGTAATGGAGGTGGCGTTGGAGGTCGTAGGAGGAGGCGACGATGGCACTGGAGGAGGCGACGTCGAGGTCGAAGGAGACGAGGGCGGAGGTGATGAGGGAGAGGAAATTTTCGAAGGAAATTAATTGGGGAATTAGGGTACTATGGGAATGGGATGGGAAAAATTTTGGTTTTTATTTTTTTTGAACCCCGAATTTGATCCTACGGATATAACCGTAGGGTCTTATCTTGTAGCACCATAGAGACAACTGCATATGTTAAATTATAATAAATTTTTATTTATATATACCTCTACGGTTTAATCCATAAGGGCATTAGTTCTCCATACGGAGTAATTCGTAGGGACAATATAAAATTGCCTCTACGGATTTTATCATCCGTAAGGACAAGCCATCTTTATACTGGTGGATGAAAAGTGCTGCTTAAAATTACTTTCCAATATAATAAAACACGGACATATGTCACATACTGAAGGAGTTTCGGATTTCCTTCAGATGTTGTCCTCCGTCGATCCTGCGATGGCTGTCTTGGACGGCTGAGATTTAGTTTTGAAGTTGTTGAGTGTGAATCTCAATGGGTTGGTGTTGGACTCCGAGCTACCTGCAAAGAAGTCCTGAGGTGGGTGACCACCGTAGGACCCTCCGACGATCAAGTTATAGCCGAGGAATTTGAGTAGAGTGGTGACTTATTGGGTTCAAGTTGTCTTATCTGAGTCGTCTGAAAGAGAGGTTTTATAGTGGTCGCATGGAGCCAGCAGACACGAGATTTTCGCCTTCGGTTACGCCCTTGACGTTACGTGTGCGTAAATGAAGGGATCTTTTCATTAATGACGGGATACGCTCATTAATGTGGGGGACGCGCCAGCGTGGGACGCGGGACGTGGGGTGGCGATTATCTCGCTTTGGCGAGATACGCGGAGCCGTTGCGGAGATACTGGGGCTCTGCAATCTCGGTTGATCGGGGGAGGCCGAGAAAGCTCGGCACATCAGGGGCTCGGAGACGAGCGGGAGGCCGAGGAAGCTAGGCATGCTTGTAGCTCGGAGACGAGAAGGAGGCCGAGGAAGCTCGGCACGAGAGATGGCTCGGAAGCGAGCGAGGAGACTGAGGAAGCTCGGAGACGAGCTGTTGGTAGTCACCTAGATGAAGGTGAAATGTCTTTAGAGGATCTCCTGAAAGGTCGTGTACGTCCACCGAGAAGGGGCCTCGGGGAATGTCCCCGATGCGGCTTATTTATTCCACCCCCGTAGAGTCCGGGACACGTCATCTGCCACGTGTTGTAATCTGAGGAGACACCACTTGTGAGCATTATCACATACTCACAAGACAACTTGCGTTCAACGATCTAAAAATTTTGAATTTGAAATCTATCTGGAACTTACCAAACATATCTCCTTCCAAATTCTTTGTAACCTATCTTGAGATTTTTTTTTGCGTACATGCATGAGAAACAACTTTTCAAAAAAAAATTTATTCAAAAAAGACTCTGCTACTACTCTACTATAAGAATGCTCTCATCTCAGACAGATAAAGCAAGTAAAGCCTCTTTGATTCTGGGTTTTGGAGTTCAAATCCCACTTACATCATGTTGTGGTCTATCATTCAAAAAAAAATTGTTAGATAACTA
This sequence comes from Agapanthus africanus, assembly GCA_030015575.1. Taxonomy (NCBI): domain Eukaryota; kingdom Viridiplantae; phylum Streptophyta; class Magnoliopsida; order Asparagales; family Amaryllidaceae; genus Agapanthus; species Agapanthus africanus. The sequence goes on from CM057340.1 coordinate 759,556,696, forward strand.
AATGTTCTATACATTGAAATTTAAGTTGGCCTTAAAGGTACTAGTTATTCATGCCTACAAAGCTTCAAAGCATTATAGTGGACTGGATTAAAGCCTAAATTTTCATATTCATTATTTCTTCTTCTTCTTCTTCTTTCTTTTTTATTTTATTTTATTTTTGGATTGGAAATGAGAGAAAAAAGATATAGTAAGATTTAGTGAATTCCTCAAGGCAACAAAATTTAATTCACTGTACATGAATCAAATGTTCAAATTAGATTTTGCTGGCCTGCCGGATAATGATGTGTGCAATGTACATGCTTATATGATCAACTATACAGAAATTAATTTCTATTAAAACTCTCCCAAAAACAATAAAAAACATTTTTTTATATGAAATTGGTCCCAAATATTAATACATTGCCTTTTCATTGCCTATATAAACCCCATTCATCCTCTCACAAACCCCACCCACAAGATTCTTAATTTCTCTTTCAAGTTTCAATTGCCCAATCTCTCCTCCTCTTGACACATCTACAACAACAACAACAACAACAACAAACTAAAAGAGACTTCTTAGTCTTTTTTTAATCTTTAGAGATGGAGATGGGTTGTTACAACCTCATGATCTACACTCTCATTTTCATTGCCGTTCTCTCTTATCTCTTCAATATGAAACACAAGAGAAAGCCCGACACAAAACTCGAACCCCCGCCGGGTTCAATGGGATGGCCTTACATTGGAGAGACCCTTCAACTCTATTCACAAAACCCAAATATTTTCTTTGCCTCAAAACAAAAGAGGTACGTATAGGGTATCTTCATCGACCCCCTCCTTTTAAATTAATTAATTTTTCAAATATAATTTAGGAGAACTCTTTATATATAACTCGATCGATTTCTTTCTCTTTCGTTTTACAAGGCACGGCGAGATATTCAAGACCAATTTATTGGGATGCCCTTGTGTAATGTTGGCTAGCCCGGAGGCGGCGCGATTTGTATTGGTGACTCAAGCTCATCTCTTTAAGCCTACGTATCCTCGAAGCAAAGAGAAAATGATCGGCCCTTGGGCGATATTCTTTCACCAAGGGGACTACCATACACGGTTGCGAAAGCTAGTTCAATCCTCACTCACCCCCGAAGCGATTCGTGGAATGGTCCCCGATATCGAAAAGATCGTGATCTCATTGCTCAATGCTTGGGATGGTCACCTCACTAGCACTTTCCATACTATGAAGAAGGTAAAAGTCAAGTACACTTTCTCATTTCTACTTGGATAATCGAGATGTACTTATTTGTTTTAACACCAATTTGGACAGTGTAGTTCTCATTTGACGTCGGCATTCTCACAATTTTTGGCGGTCGGCTCGAAGATGGCTACAAACAAGAGTTAAAGAAGAATTACTTCATTGTAGACAAGGGTTACAATTCATTCCCTACGAAATTTCCAGGAACTTCATACCACAAGGCAATCTTGGTAAGCAATTAATTTTCATTATTGGAATTGATTATGCATATTAATGCTAACCATTTTTTCCTGAAATGTATGTAACAGGCAAGAAAGCAGCTAAGTAGGATATTGAGTGAGGTCATGGGTGAGAGGAGGAAGAACGGCGCAAAAGAGAATGATTTGCTTGGTTGTCTCATGAAGTCGAAAGACGAAAAAGGCGAACAATTGAGCGACGATCAAATCTCCGACAACATCATCGGAGTTCTATTCGCCGCGCAAGACACCACGGCGAGCGTTCTTACTTGGATCATCAAGTACCTTTACGATAACCCGAAACTTCTGGAAGATGTGAAAGTAAGTAGGTTGAAGGGCCAAGAGCAAATTGAGCGTTTTATTTCTTCAATTTTGCCAGCTAACAGATGATGGCGATAGTAATGAACATGTGCCCAAAATTTTTTGTTGTAGGAGGAGCAAATGGCTATATATGAGTCAAATGGACGTGGGAGCCAACAATTGACATGGGCCCAAACAAGAACCATGGCCCTCACTCATAGGGTATGTTGATCTCTTAAAAGTTTCTCAAATTGGTTCATGATCCATTGATTTATGCAGGGACGGAACACTAAAATTAAGTGGCTCGACAATAAACCGAAACCTATTTAAGACCTCAACAAATCCTTGAAATTTCATTCATATCAACTTAACGCCCTATTTACCCTTGACAAATAAAGATGTAAAAGAAAGACACCACTCCAAATTATCGAGTTAAGCTTTATGTTTATTTAAAAGCTGATTTCGTCTTTTGAAATAGCACAGCATTTTGAAAATTTGATTTATGTAGAACATAAAATTAAATCTCGTATAACTATTTTATTACTATGTTTTAATAGGTAAATTTTAAATATAATTCAGTGGTTGATGTAAATTATTATTCATGATTATACAACTCTTCCAAGCGACACTATGCAAGAAAATCAATTATCAAGATTTGTGTTGATTTTGGAAGATACCTTCAGATATAGCATGGTTAGATAAAATCTTTTTTTATTCTATTGTTAATATTTTAGTAAAGATTTTATTGTTGGTTAGATTATCATAATTAATAATTAAAGATTAAGAGCAGATTATATGCTATTTTTATGTATCTACTTATATTGATTCTGGAATTAGTCCGATGGGGGATCTCATGAAAATCTTGTGGGCCCCTCTTTCTCTATACTTGTTTCCGTCCCTTGATTTATGTGTGGCTGTGATTGAAGTGATGCTAAATGTTTCTCTTATCCAGGTTATACTAGAGAGTTTAAGGCTGGCAAGCGTCATTTCATTCACATTTAGAGAGGCGGTTGCTGATGTGGAATACAAAGGTAATTAACGCAGGGGGTTCTTTTGGATAATTTTCACTAAAATACCCTTATCTATCACTTTTAAAGGTATTTTGGTGAAAAGAAACTCTATTAAAATCATAGTTCAATGGAGTTTACTGTAATACAGAACCTTAAGATAGTTAGTTGAAGAACAACACCAGTTAAGGGTGTTTAAATTACAATATTCTCTTCAAATTTCATAATCGTGACTTTTTTTTGTTGGGTTTTTTCCCCCTTTCACAGGTCACCTTATCCCAAAAGGGTGGAAGGTGATGCCTCTGTTCAGGAACATACATCACAGCCCTGATTTTTTTCCAGACCCACAAAATTTTGACCCCTCACGATTCTTGGTATGGGTCTCAAAGATGCAAAGTACTTTGCTTTGAATATATTTCTAACCTTTTTTTTTTGTTGGATTCTAATAAAATTTTTATTTTTGGTAAATTCAGACATCACCAAAGCCAAATACATTTTTGCCCTTTGGGAATGGGGTTCATGCATGTCCTGGCAATGAGCTTGCCAAGCTTGAAATGCTCATATTCATTCACCATCTAGTAACCAAGTACAGGTGTGAATTGCATTTCTTTTTTAGCCTTTTTATCTCTTCTTATTTGCAATCTTTCTTTATATAATTTTTTGTTCATGCTTAAAATGATGGATGCTTTATACAAATGGGCACTTCTAGAGGGAACATTCCGCAGCAAACTCTTCCTCTCTATTCTTTTGTTCTGGTTTGCCAACATAATTAAATATTTTTTTCTAACATTCATTATTTTTGCGTGCGAAAATCTTTTACGCAGGTTTGAAGTGTTCGGATCTCATAAAGAAGTTGAGTATAGCCCATTTCCTGTCCCGAAACACGGGCTCCCCGCTATTCTCCACAGTGAATGCACATGCAACATGACTGAGGAAAGAAATTCGAAAAGTTTCATAGCCAATTGCTGCCTCCAATGAATTGTTCAATCAAGGGGCTCACTATCCTCTTTAATGCATGGCTTTTTCACCCTCTAGGCCTTCACATTTGCAGTCTCTGTAATTTTCATTTTTCATACCCAGTACAAGAATAATGAAATAAAAGTACATTCTGACAAATCATTCTTGATGCGAAGAGAGGCCAATTAAGTGTCAGGTTCCTATAGGTTGCAAGTAGGAGGACAATGTGGTGATCAGTAGACTTTGATGCTGATGCCCAAAAATATTTAATTTTTTGTGATCTTGTGTTGTTAGCTCAGATGCAGATGCACCTGAGAATGCTCTGGAGAAGAGCTGAGCGTTTTCAAGTACATATACTGTTAGAGGTCGCTACCAAGTACCAACCTTTGCTCTAATTACTTGTGATGATCGTGATCACAACAAGGGTACAGTCCTTCCTTATACAAAATAATGAAGTTGAAGAGACCAGAGAAAGTGCATTTGTCTTAAACTAAGAGGTTTTAGTGGATCATAATAGGCCATGGAGCAGGGAAATCTGGTCAAACACATGATAGGTTCGGAAAAGATGCATGTCTGGAAACGTTGAATGCACGCACATCCGCACATATGAGAGAAAAAAAGGAAAAACTTCGCGTCTGGAAAAAATACCATTGATGCATATTTACATTATTTTTTTTTATGTTGATTAAATGAAAGCAAAAGCCTCATGTTTCATTAAATGAAAGCTTTAACGAAACCAGGACATTGATGCATAACTTAGATACAAAGAGTGACTGGTATGGTGGGTCTGATGTGCTCTTTGTTTGTTGAATATGCTTGAGAGTCTGAACGATTCAGCATTTGTTTTCTGATTGTGCTTGTGCATGCTGTGTTTATTCAGCTCGGAGTGCGTGATCATTTGAGTATCTCTGGAATTTCAAGTAGCAGCATTTGTTCGTGTTGGCAGGATTTTGGGGATGTAATGTTGCGGAGGGGCATTTAAGGGAATGGGGAAATATTAGTTATAGCCACGCTGTGGGGGATAATTATGGTTAAATAGCAATGATCCATCATCGACGTGATGTATTAATAACGTTGTTAGGCTCTTTGGAGTGTACCGTTGTGGACAGAGGCCAGCGCTAAAACTACAAAACATAATATGGCCTGAGGCCTCGATCTGGGACAGAGGTGATGCACAGGGGCCGAGCGGGAATGCAAGTTAGCTGCTGTGTTCGAGTAATGGGTTGCTCACTCGAGCTCATTTTGGGATACTGCTATGTTAGTTGCTGACTTGTTGCTCTGATAATTCATTTTGGTGTGAGCCTTGCTACGAGCTTCAGAATTATAGATTTAACTGAATTTTCGGTAACGATCCCTGTGCGTGTGTGTGATGAACCACACAAGCTTCATTAATCCTATATAAAAAAAAAATTAACATTTTCTTTTCTATGCACATCTGTCTAATATGCTGTAGAGGAATCTTTGATGTAACCCCACACACCCATTCCGTCCTTCGACCAAAATGATTTGTCTAATTTATATGTGTGTTATTTAGAATTTATTTTAAGAATGTTTTTATGCTAATAAATCACGTGAGAGGATGCAAGAGCATTGAATAAACACTACAAAACTGTTCCGTGTTATCCCCGCACACAACTTCGTCATTTATCAACAAATTTTGAAGCTACTTGTCATAAATGAATCCAGAACCAATTTATAACAAAAGATGGTTGCATTACTTATATTTTACATCTTTCCACAGAAAAAATTATTTGTCAAAAATCAAACATTGGTCAAAATGGCATGCAACCTTAGCTGACTAATTCAATTCTGCTAGTTTATTTATTTTAAAATTTTAATGGAAATTTTATTGAACCCAGCATACCTTTTTTGCCTAATTAGCTATTAAATGTAGGTGAATTGAAGGAAGAGGATAGTGTGCCTACTCGACTTGTGCTGTGCAAGTTGCTGCGCATGCACACGCAGCGGTCGTGAGGTCTGCACTTAAGTCCGTGGGCCCCTCACGGGCCTCACACCCCACTGTTGTGCCGGCAGCATCTTGCGCAGTGCAAGATGCTTAATAGGAAATATTTCATTTAAGGAAATGCAGGTGCTGGTTTTGTTATGAATACCGGAGTTTTGCATGGTGTTGTTGGGTTTAATAAGACGACACTTCAGATGTTTTAATACAATTGGTCTGTAATGACAGTGAAGGATGCTCCTTTATATAAAGGTCTTAGAAAATAAAATAGAATAAAAATGCAGGTGAATAATTGGGTGCAGTTAGCAACCATGTTTTTGGTTTAGTATAAGGATACGTTTGGAGATTGGAAAGTAAAGTAGAAAGCGAGAAAGTGAGAAGTCTCACTTTTCTATTTAACTTGTTTGGGAATTGAAAATTAAAATACTTTCAAACTTTTTTGTCCTATATGCAGTTTTGTCCAATCCACTTTCTCACCCAAAAGTTAAGAAAGTGAGGGAAGTAAAAAAGAAATCGAGCATTTAATTGTTATTTTATCATATTTTATTCTACTTTCTTTTTTTCCTTTCTCACTTTCTTACTTTTTTATCATTCCAACCAAACAATTTTATCTTACATTCCATTTCTTTTCCACTTTCATTTTAACAAAGAGTAAGGCATGTTTGATTGGGCTGTTACGAAAAAGCTTTTAACAAACGTACTGTTGAATAAAGCTCTTTAGGCAAAAGTGCCGTTGTAGAATGTGCTTTTTATTTGAAAAGATATTTGGTTCCAAAAGTTCTGTTATTTACGGCTAAGGAGGCGATCCAACCATTACACACATAATTCCACGTAAAATCAACAATTGGAACAATACCAAGATCAATTGTCGAGCTCAGGGGAGTTCATCGATGCTAGTGCTTGAAAAACAAGATCGATCGTCGCTCCCAAATTCATGCCAGGGCTGTCGATGCTAGGGCATCGTAGCTTCTTCAAAGGTAGGGCTTCGTAGCTTCTTCGAAACTAGGGATCGTCGAAGCAGATGTGCTTGAGATCGAAGGAAACGAGAAAGGGTGTCAGGTTTGGAAAGAGCTTTTTTCTCGACAGGGTGTCGGGTTTGAAAAGTGCTTTTTTCCCGACGCTTACATTTTTAGCTTATTTAGGAATGAGATTTTCTTCTTCTGCTTTTGCTCCAAAAAAGCTGTGGGACCAAAGGACTGTTTGGGGAAATTTTTTCAAAAGCTCTATTGTAGCTGCAAAAGGACTTTTTGGGGCTCCAAATGTCCAACCAAACGGGCCCTAATACTTTTCCTATATGAATTCCGATTGGATATAAGGTGTGCCATGTTATTCACTAGTTGGATACTTATATCCAATTGAAATCTATATAGCCTATATGGATTCCATCGTACGGTGGAAAAGTATTACTCAACAAACAAGAATTTATATTTTATTCACATTCTTTCGTAAGGTGTGCCATTCTTTCCAACTGCTTTCTTGCTTTGCTACTACGTTATTTTCATTTCCGGATCGCCAAATGGGCCGTAAACTTCCAGAAATTCGTTATTCAAAGCCCCACGTTCTAGATGTTATTCTTGCTTGTGCGCTGACTGAAGAAAAATCCTTCCCTTCTCCGCCCTCAAAAAGCCCCAAAAACTACGGTTAGGGTTAGGGTTTTTTGGTCTCGAGGAATAGGATGCTCGATCTCCAGAAGCGGCGAGTTCAGCTCGCTCTCTTCGTTGCTGGCCTCATCGCCCTCAGCATGACAGGTTCCCGTTCTCTTTGTCGGTTTATATTCTAATCTTTATGCTTAGATATTGTTTCTCTTTTTGATCCGTTGCTTGAGATTGTGGTTATGAGCATTAGTTTCTATATGTGTATTGGTCGAATTTGGTAAGATCTGAAAAAACGACTAGTGATTGCTCAGGACTCTGTTTTGTAGCTGAATTTGAAATGAAGCCACTTGTGAATATGGTCTCAAAATCGATGGAAATTTGCAGATTTTGGTTGCGGAAAGTGGAAACATCCAGCAAGAAAAGGACTGGGCTTGTAGACTATAGATCTCCTTGTTTGAATCCTCTTCGACATTTAGGCCATGTTTGGATATTTAGGATTCAAAGCTGTTGGATTTTATTTGGGATGAGATTATCCCATAATGCACATAATCTCCTAATATGCTTGGTGTATTTTCAGTTTAAAATGCGTTGGATTTAATTTTGGTTAACAATATCCTAATATACCTATATTCCTTCACGTTACAAATCTTAGAGTGGTTTTATGCTAAATGCATATTTGGATAGTTTGGCATAGGCTTTAACTTTATAAGTGTTTTTTTTCCTTCTAAAATATCTTGGATTGAAAATAAAAAAGGTAGATCATTTGGATGTTTGGATTGGATATAGATGAGATAATAAGGAGGGAGAGATTATGAAAGGCTCAAGTTACAAGAAAATAAAAAGCAATCAAGCAAGCTTCGGATTAGAAATATTAGCAAGCAAGAAAAGCTAATTTTTCAAATCCGGATTAATGAGTCATTTTGGGGTCTTTTATTCCTATGGATTTACCCATAATAAATACCATATTCAAACAAACCTAACTGCCAGATTGGCCCAAATCGGAATAAAAACATAATTAATGATTTTAATCTGGAAGGAATTGTGTATCCAAATAAGGCCTAAAACAATTCTAGGGATTTTCATATAAGATGCATGTTTGGATACTTTAGAATAAGATACTATTTTGTAAATATATGAGGATTTGAGAATGAAGAATATGATTATATGGATTGGGGGTTAGAAAATAGAAAGATTTAAAAGATAAAGAAAAGGAGAAGATGGTAGGCACAACATTCAAAAGAAAGGAAAGCAAGCTTAGATTAGAAAAAGTAGCTCAATCTGCAGAAATGAGCCATCTATGGATTTACTCATAAGAAAAGCATCCAAGCAAACCATTACATTAGATTGCTCCAATTTGGTGGAAAAAAGTAATATAGGCTTTTAATCCATGGGAATGTGAGTATCCAACCAAGGCCCTAATTTCATGGCCTGTTAACAATAATTGATCTTTTTGTTATTACTTTTTTGCTTCTTATTTTGTATAGTATCTAGCAGTTAATCCAAGTAATTTACTATTAAATTATCACAGTCCAACAAAGCTTCAGGTTTAGGACATTGCTTTTTCAAATTATTAGAAAATGGATTGAATAGATTAGAAATGGTATTTACTACGACATCAGTTTTAAGAGACATGGAAAAAGGTTCTTGATGGTTATTGCAGATAAATGTTGCATGTTTTCTCCACCTAACATAGTATGTTGTGAATGGTAGGGCACCTAAAACCAGCCAAGACCGGACGGCAATGTTGAAAATAATGATAATGTAGAGCGTAACGTTTCGTCTCCAAAAAGCGAAAAGCGCAAGTAATGTTGCGCAAAGTGTAAGCCACATGGAGTATTATTGATTAATTTTAATAACTATTTATATTCATACCAAATCACAAATTTAAGTAAAAATTGTTTTAAAACTAAAAGAGTTACGAAAATAATTTAAAACCTACTAGAAATAAAGTAAAAAATTCTTAATTTTCAATTTAACATGTTTACATTAATACTAATGTATTCAAAGTAATCAAGTGAATTTAGTTTTTTTTTTAATATTTAGCTTATGGAGAATTGAAAGTTAGAGGATGTGTTACATAAATACTAGATTCTCTTAATTTATTGCAGTTCAAATCCAGTTTAATAACAAAAATCATACGTAAAATCTTATTTATAAATAGCGTGGGCTATGATATGTCTATCAATTCGTAGCGTAACGTAAGGTATTAGTAGAAATAACGTAAAGTAGCGTAAGTTACTTTGTATTTAAGTTATGCGGTTGAGATATGTAGCAAATAGGTTGAGTTATGTTACATAACGCAAAATAACGAGTTACGTAACGGGTTTTTTTCAACATTGCCCAACGGTTATACTATGTCTGTGTACCCGAACCCCCAAATTCAAATTCCAGACAGATTCAAAGATTGGGTTTGAGGGAATGTTTGGGCATCGACAATCCTTTGGATATACAGCCAATATATATTTTTTCTAGGGATTGGGTCAATCCTAAGAAAAGTCCTGTTGGGATTGCAATTTGCAAAGCCTCCCTCAGGCTTGTAATACCCTAAATAGGCCAATTCTCAGGATTATAAAATTAGCTCTGAGCTAATTTTTAAAATCCTGAGCTCTTCCCACCCCCCATTTAAAGTCTTGAGTAAATTTTAAAATCCTGAGATCTCTCTCTCTCTTCTTAAGGTTTATTTTTCTATCTGAGCTACCAGGATTCACTCCAAGTCTCTCATTTGAGCCAAGTAGGAAGGTGATTTTGTTGTCACAACAACGAGCTTCGATGATGAATGACTGCCTGAGAATGCTGCCCATAGTTGGCTCCTAGTACCACTTGCTCACTTCTTCGACTCCACCCATCATCGTAGGCTGCAAAGCTTGTGAATAGTTTAGGCTATGACAAAAAAACAAATCATACCACCTCTACACAATTCGACATCCGCCAATTTCCTCCTTATTATACCATCTAACCTTCATCTTCTCTGCCACCCACTTTATTGACCACACAAACCTTGGCTTCAATTACTCCAACCTTGTTGATTGATATCCATAATTAACCGAGTACAAAAAGAAATGAAGATAAATTTGTGGTTGATTGTAAGCTGAGGAGAAGATGAAAGTGTGGTGCTGAGATAGGATGAGATCATATTAAGTAGCAAACTTATGAAGTCTTACAAGCAAGGGATCGGTTTATAGTGTTGATGGTTTTTCTAAAATATTATTAGGTTATAAGATATTGTTTTCTTTGAAACTTGCGATTAAAAATAATAATAAACAAAGATATAATCCCAACCCATCCAAACATGCATTTAGATGGAAAAAACTGCCGGATTTTTAGTTAAGGAATGTAGGTGCATTCTGGGGCATGCTTCTCCTAAATGAAATTATTTTAATCTTATCTACCCAAACCAACAGGCGGGTCAAGTTTTGATGGGTCTTTTAGGGTTTTACAAGCTACAAATAAAACATGGAATACTTGTTTACTGGTGATTATATGAATGCATCTTTGTTTCTATTTATATGAATGCTTCTTTGTTTTTGTTAATTACAACAAAGAATTTTTAAGTTTGCAAGCAGCTCCCTTGTTACCTCCATATAATTCTTTTTGGGTCCTCCTTAAAATGCTAACAAGTTATGACCAACATGTTTGCCCTTATGTGATCTACTTACCCACATGTTCTTTGATGTGCATTGATGGAAATTTGCTGTAGAGATTGAGGAGAGAGGAGAAGATGCGAGAGAATATAGAGGAGAGACGTAAGGAGATGGCAAATGGAGCTAGAGAGCCCGGGTTTAGGCTAGCAGGTTGGTTGGGTAGGTTTCTCAATGAGTTGGGTCGGGCAGGTTTGGGCAAGTAATTACTTGACCTTGTAGTTAACGTGGCACTTCAGTATTAGACAGTTGTAAACAAGTTTTGATATCCGCAAAATGCGGGTTGGGTTTTGTGTGGTCAAACCCGATCTGATGCATTGCACATGCCGAACTTTGAGAGTGTTAGCTTGTACGACTTTTAGGAGGCAATCTCAGCTAACCCTATCACATTGCTTTCTTAAAATTCTTTTTAGTTTGCACCCATTGGAATTGTGTCTTTTACGGAAAAATCTTCTCTAGAAGGGCTTGCACTATAAAGTCCCCTCTGGAGCTCTTGGATAGGCTTCTCTTGCGCAAAAAGAAAGCCTATCTAAGGGCCATGCAAAGATGCAAGCCCTTGCATACTAGATTTTTCCTCTTTTGCTATCTTGGATAACTTCTTGGGGCTATCGTGGATAACTTCATAGGGCATTGCATTTCCATCTAAGAAATGGCATTCTTTTGTATTCTTCATACAGATACTCTATTACCATTTCGAGTATGCTGGCAAGAACTTTGGGTAATGATGTATGGAATATTTAAATGTGACTAGTTGCCATTAAACCCCCACCTTTTAATTATGCTATCTTCTTTAGTGTAAGAACAATATGTGCATAATTCATTTTCTCCATTTAAAGACAGTTTAGATTGTTAAATAGGGCCAGGCTACAAGTTTTCTGATATCGTTAAAAATTTGAGAAAAAGAAATGGGAAACCTAGTTGACAAATGCTTCTCGTACTCTTACTCAATGTTATGGGATGCGATATGCGTTTTCATGTGCCGAAAGACCACATGGTGCATGAGCGATTATGCGTTGCATATGCGATTATGCGTTATTTAAATTTAAAATTCCAAAAAAAATATATTAATGATAAAAATGAAAAAATATAGAAAAATACTAAATATGTGTTCAAAATATACAGTGTCTATAATTTTAATATAATGAATATTATCGAATTATTAAGTAATCATCTTTTTATAGAGAAAAATGTCAAAATACATGAAGTTTTAGGGTTTCTAAAAAATAAACATGATAATTGAAGAAAAAATATTTTTTTATAGAAGCGCTAAACGATTTTCTAAAATTTCTTGCTTAAAAAGATGGTGTCTTACCGGAGTTTTTATCAAAGAGCAGCGGAAAAAAGGTTGGAGGTAAGCCCTAATTTAATATGCAAGAGAAAATGAGGAGGAATATGTAGAAATAGTTTATTTGGCATTTAAAGAGGTTTTATAGATATACTTAGGGATGTAAACGGATCGGATATAGGTGTAATTATATCCGTATTCGGTAGTTGTTGATGAATGTGAATACACATACAGATAAAGAAAAACCACTATCAGCATTTGAAGAAATTCGGATACATATACGTATATAAAACGAATACCGTAAAAATTATATTCATACATAGTATAGAAAGTTGGATATTAAATCATATACGGATACAAACGGAATATATGTGTTATCATATCCCGGTTATTGTAAAGGTTTTAAATATCGGATATAGGAAACGTATCGAAGAGTTGTTTCATATAGCGGATATCGTCGATATATCGGACGATATTATATCAGTTTTATCGTATCGCCAGGGGTCCAAAAATGATACATCGGCCGATATATGAGCCGATATGACCGATATTTTATTCCTTGGTTATTGTTGATGGATACGAATAGTCATTGTGATTGAAAATTAATATCCATATTTGATAAAAATCGGATACGAATACAGATTCTATTCGGATTATCCGTATTCGTTTACATCCCTAAATATACCTAAGTTGTTGGGTTTAGGCTTTTGATACAGGTATAATAAAAACTTACACCCGTTTCATTACCCAACTCAACCTTAAGTTTCTATGCGGTTTATGTGGCTGCATAATTCAATGTGACCACAACAATTTCTTTGCATCAAGGCAAAAATTTTCACTGCATATACCAAGAAAACCACTCGTTTTCATGTACCAAGGGGTCACATTCGCATATGCGGTCGCATATGCAACTGCATAGAATGCATTTTTCGACATTGCTCTAACCCTAAGAAAATTATCCTTCATCCTACTAAATTACTAATCCTATTCTCCATCTCTGGCATCAAATCGTTTGCTTATAATTTATGAAGAATGCTAGGCTGAAAACAGATAAGACGAGGGGTAAAAGGGGCAAGAATTCTTCAGGTTACAAACAGATCCTACAAGGAACTCAATGGCTTCTTTAGGTTTTGACGTTTAAAAAGACTCTACAATTACCTTTGCTATTTCTACCAGGTATTTACTTGGTGATTTTCAATTATTTCTTTCCCATTACCAGGTTTCTTTTCAATTATTTCCTTCTTGTACTCACTAAGTCATTGTATTTAGTAAGTAATAATAATTTAAAGCTCTAGTAAAACATCTAAAAAGCTAGATTTTTATAATCGATTAGTGTTCTAGTGCTTACGCTACTAGCAATTTATTTATAATATTAGAAATTATTTTCCATATAAGCTGAAATGAAGACTTCCTATTGTGTGCTAATTTATGGCCAGCATATGGAAACATTTCTTTCTACTTAAATAATGAGTGTTGAGTATACGAACAAACTTTTCATCAGCAAAAGACAACCATTAAAGAAAGTTTTTATACTTAATCTTATAGTGTACCTTCTACACAAATTTCATAATCTACGGTATTTATCGTCCCTTATGTCTATCAAAAACGCCTCATGCAACACATGAATTATTCGAACATTAAATAACAACACAATTTGTGAATCTCCAAAATATTCCTCATAGAAAGCCCTAAACTCAACTAAGGGAAAATGAGGGGATATACTATACAAATGTGAAAATTACTTAGTAGGGAAGAAATAGAAATATGTAACTCTCAAAACACCCCTTTAATACATTTCTAACTCGTAGGTAAACAATCGGGAAAAATAGTTGTTTGGACTATATATTTACATAATACCCTTCAGGTTGAACATCAACGCCCATCCAATTTAAGGGCGTTGAAATAAAATTTGTGTTAACAGTTGTGTTGAGACTAATTGTAAAATGTAAATTCTAGTTATAGATTAAAGAGTAACATGACCCTATGCGTTGTGGCCAGCGCACAAAATGGGTCAATCTGGAGATGAGAGCTACGTACTTGTGCGTTGTGGCCAGCGCACAAAAATGTTGCTAAATCATTTTTGTTGCGAATTTAGAGAAAAAGGTGAGCTTTGGTTCAATAAGTTTAGAAAAGAATATTCGGTTGGAGAAGATGAAAATTTTATTGATAATCTTTAATTTTAAATAGGTTTGTTTTGAAAAATGTAATTAATTTATGATACCCGTTTCTTTTTATATCTTGAGAAAAATCTTTAATTGCAATAAAAAATATCATTTCTTTTCTTAATTTTGATTGACTGCGCGGATCAGGAGCATTAATTAATTTACCCCCAGGCCATGAGCTAGAGATAGAGGTAAGCAACTTGATTGCTTTTAATTATACAGCTAGCATGCATGCTATGCTTTTTTCCCCGGTCTTAAAAATAGTATATTTGCCAACGATATATCATAACGTATTCCTATTATAGGCTAATAGCTAAGCTATATATATCTAGCTTAATTATAATCAATTAGAATGAGCCCGATGATTTTATTATTGATAGTTTTTCTAATCATCTAATTAACTATACACATCAATGGGTTTGGATCAAGACCATCGATCTTACATTAAAAATAAAGAATGAAAAAGAAAGAGAGAGCGCTCAATGACGCGGATCACGAGCTTCCGTGGGGTAACCATCTCATCCTGCAATGCCAAGTCCAGTGTCAACGTCAAATCGGTGAGCTTTATCAATAACCAATGTCACATCATCTTTTAATAAATCATTTTAGCTAGTAAGAAATTACAAAAATAAAAATTTCTAAATACTAACTGGTAAGTGAATACAAATTATGGCAGCTAGGGAAAAAGAAAAAAAAAATTAACCTCCCATAGAGTTGGTTAGTTTGGATGCATTAACTATTAAGTAAGCAGTGGGCTTGGATTGAACCATTCTTCATGTTCATTAGATAATGGACAATTATAGTTAATTAAAAAAATTCATTACACAAGTATGTACAAGAAAAAGGAAACCCTTAATTGTAAATTTAAAAGTTTGACATTGCTGAAAACTTATACTACCCCCAATAATGGTTCTTTTTTTCCCACTTCTCTCTTGCAATACGTTTATTAAGAAGAGTATACTTTTTTTCAAATCTAAATTGTCATTAATGTAGAATTTCAAGCGTGTGTGTCTACAGGGTTCGGGGATATTACAGCCCAGACCCCCGCTCCCAAATCACAACTCCCCAGAAACAAAAAAAAAAACCTTGAGTTCTCCTCTCCCCCTTCCCCTTCCTCCCCAACGCCCCGCTGTGCCCCTTCGCCTCCCTCACTCTCTCCTATTTCACCGCCATGCCCCTCCGCCGCCGATCTTCTGTAGAATGAGCGGTTTAAGTTCATTCTACAGGTATTAGTTTTAGTTTAAGTTAAGACTGAAAAGATTTTGAACGATTCGTCCAAATTGGGGGGAAAAACAAGCTTTGCTGTTAGGACAAGAATATGATACAAAACAGTTTATCTTCTTATGAATGTATAATAGACCTAATATGGCATGATCTTTAAGTGATTGCTAGTGCGGCTCACAGAAGAAACGAATTGAAGATAAACCCAAGTGTCCAATACCTCATCTGACAGATGTCATACCATTTTGAGCATATTATAGCCAAATGCATCTACTGTTTGACCTAATAATCGAAGTAAAAATTCTTGAATAAGAACTATTTATGAATCAGATTGAAGATTTATCTGTCCTTTAAATTAAAACAGTAGGTCTTATTTGACCAAATTGACCATTGTTATGTTTGGATTTGTAAAGTTTTTGAGCTTTTTATTTGACTAATTTTTCCAGTGATCAAACGGGGGTGCCATGTCGCTCTGTGCTTTGCCTTTTTTTACCCAAAATGAAAGGGAATAACCCGTATTCCTTTTCCTGAAGATAAATGTTGGGTCTCGGAGTAAGCTTCCAAGTTATAGTCATTTTGCATGAAGCTGATATTTGAGTCAAAAGTTATGGTCATAATAGCGACAAAGTTTAAACCCATTGTTTCTAGTCAAAACAGTAGTGAACTACTGATTTAGAATACAGTAAGAGTTGTGTCTCTAATTAAGCTTTAAGCATTGGGGATTTGTGTGTTCGGAATCCGAGCGAAAAGTGTTAAGCCAAAGAACAAGAAGATATTGGTTTGGCTTAACCTGGTTATGTCTCTCCTTGTATAGTTGTATGTTAATCCACAACCCAGAAGATATCGAATTGGGACACATGTGCTTAGCGGAGAGATTTGAGGAAACGACGCATCACTTGTTTTCTTAAGATTGGGAGCAGATCAACAAGGAGGATAAGAGCACGATTATAAATCAAAAGGTAGGAGTCAGTAGGGTTAAAATAAAATCTTGGTTGATATCCAGAAATGATGGGAGTTAAAGGGTTGCTGAGGTATCCTATTGTTCTGATAGGCTATGAAAACAATCCAGAAGAGTCAAATCTAGCTCGAGCCCAGATGACAGTTTAAGTGGTCACCATGCCCAGACCACTATATTCTCAACCTATTGCTAAACTGCATTGTCTTTTTTCCCCCTGCTATAATCATTAAATCTCACTTTCTTACGTTCTCAATTTACAGCCGAAAAGTTCAGGGAACTCGTGGGAGAAGAAGATTCATCTAAGAGTGGAAAGTTCACAATCTTCAACTGCTTGGATATGGGATCCGGCACTGTTGCATGCGGCGCCAAAGTGGGTGTAAAGCAGTATGTCTACAACTTTCGAAACAAACATGTCGAAAATGTAAGACAACGAGCCACCGAGAAAGCCCTAGTCGAGGCGCTAAATGAAGGTCTCAGCGCCAGTGATGCAGCCAAGCAAGCACAAAAGACTGGAGCTAAGGCTGCAAAGCTCGCCTCTCGTCAAGCCAAAAGAATTCTTGGACCCATAGTTTCTTCTGGCTGGGATTTTTTTGAGGCGATATATTATGGAGGAAGTTTTACTGAGGGTTTTTTGAGAGGGTTTGGTACTTTGTGTGGTACTTATGTAGGTGGTTACCAGGGAGAGTTGAGGCTTGGGAAGTTGGGGTATTTCGGTGGAAGTCATTTGGGGAGTTGGGTTGGTGGAAGAATTGGGTTGATGGTTTATGATGTTGTCAATGGAGTTAACTATTTGCTTAATTTTGTTGAAGAAAAAACCGAAAAATACGAGAATGACGAGTCTTTTGAGTATAGTACGCCTACGGCCGAAGAATCGGAAACTTATGAGAATAACGCTGAGGATTCTGGAGGTTCCGAGCCTGGATCGGAGAACACTGAATCTTCTACTGGGTGGGGAATTTTCTGAGGAAATGGAATTGGATTGTAAATTATTGTAATTTGTAATGGAGTAATAACAACAGCTTGTCATTATAATTCTTTTTCTTGTAATTAACTAGAAACAGGTTTGTGATGGAATAATATAATTTGAAACGGTGTTGCATGCATTATTTTGTGATGATGCATACTCTGTTTTCTGAAGAATACTTTATTGTTGAGAATTAGTCTTAATTCTAAAAAGCTACCAAATAATCTTGACTGTAATATTATGTCCAATTCTTTAATTGCTTGGGTTACTTTTTCCAATCTACCCTTACACATCCCTGGCTCCATGTGTCTACTCAATAACCACTGAATGCCTTTCTCTTTTTCTTATGATTTTTTAATGCATGGCAATAAAAACTTGTTACATTCCTCTATTATTCATCATACTATGAATAATGAGGTTACTCTAAATATTAGTTCTGACATTCCTATGTTTCCTCCTAGAAATATTGATCAAGCAGCTAATTCTAATAACGTTAAGAATGTTAGCACTTCTATTAATCTAGTTTGTGTTGACAATAACAAATATCTGCTCCATAATTCTTACTCAGATGTTAACTCTTCTACCGCTGCTACCATACCTGACATTACTTCTTCACCCTCTCCTGATAATATCCAAGACTTGCTGTCTAACTCCTTCCCTTGTGTACTTTCTGAAAATTTGCGTGCTAATACTTTTCATACTCTTATTTCTGATGTTAAGGACTTTGATCACTGTGATATTAATAGTCAGGGGTCTGATTCTAATAAGGATGCTTGTTTTGATGCTAATCAAGGTAGCCCTCATACACCCCCTATTACTCCTCTTTACACCTCTGGATTTACCCCTTCACCCTGTGGCTCTGGTAGAAAATTTAAAACTTCACACATAAAGAAGATCAATCTTTCTATTTTTTCTAATCACAGGATCCGTAAGTCCGATCCCTCTATTTCTCTAAAGCTTTATAATATGTCTAATAATTTTATGATGAACATTGGTGAAGCTGTAGGTATCAAGCTCACTACTGCACATCGTGATGACATTAGATCCTTGGAAAAGGAAATAGAATCCCTGTAGTTGTTCTTTCAATTAATGATTATACTAAATTGGAATGTTAGAGGGATTTCTTCTTTCTTGAAAAGAAGAAGAGTTAAGGATATTCTTACCTTCTCTAATTGTGACATGGTGGGTTTACAGGAAACTAATGTCTCTTCTTCTTCCACTAGATTCCTGTAGTCTCTTGGTGACATTAATATTTGTAACATCCTAGAACTTATGTACCGTATTTTCTTGAATAAAACTACATTAATGGGTTTTATTATTTTACTGGGTTTAAAATATTATTAGTTAAATGGTAATACATTAATTAGTCATATGAATCATATTATGCCTTATTTCTTTTCTCTTTTCCCATTTGATATAGGACTCTTATGATATCCGACCCGCATGAAAGTGTTTAGATTCATACTATTTAAACCTTTGTAATCTTCATGAAAACCCTACTCTTCATATTATTTTCTTTCAAACAAAAACCCTAGCCGAAGCCCTAACCCTAGAACCGAGCACCATCCTCTCTCCTGCGGCCGTGCACACCATCATTAGCGTCGCCGACCATCTTCATCATCAATGTTGTCATCAACATCGTCACCGTCATCATCTTCTTTCTTGCCGTGGTTCATCTCTTGGCTGCATCACCATCCAAGTTGAGATCTTGCAATCGTCTTCAAGTTCGTCGTGTTCATTGTCATTAACGGCTGCGTGATATTTCGTCGTCAAGACAAGTATTCAGATACTTGTTCTAACATGCTAGTTACTGCAAGTTGTGATATATATATATATATATATATATATATATATATATATATATTGTATTAATTTATTGGAATTAACCCTAATCGACAAATATAGAGATTTGGATCTCGGTGGATCGTAAACCCTAACAATACCCCTTTATGACTACCAGTTTAATAAATTGCAAATTAGAGGAATCGATGTTATCATATCTGTTTTAATACATGTATTGAATTTGAATAGAAATCCTAATCAATAAGTCTGACCATCTCAACGAAAAGGGTTGAGACGGCTCAAAAGGGTTGAGAGCTGTCTTAAAGCAACAGAGAACAATATAATTTTTCAGGCATATCTTGAGCCGGCTTAAAAAAACCGAGCTGTCTCAAACAAAGACTTCAAATTGGCTCAAGATGGTCATGAACCGTCTCAAGGGAACCGAGAGGAAATAATTATTCAGAAGGACTTATGATCTGTCTCCAACATATATGACCCATCTCAAGCTAGCTAACTGATATGCATTATTCATTGATATATAAACATTAATACTGAACTTCCATGTGCAGGTTTAATAGACACAAATTGTTAATTGCTATTCATGCTCATACTAGATATATGGATTGCTTACATGTATACATGCTTGAATTCGTTACTTGTTACCGAGTCTGATATTTATAATGATACGATGTTTGATGTTATCTCAATGTTATCCGATACGACTATGCTATTTTTGATTATGACAGTATCTCGATTGCTATATGTATTCATGCTTGACTTGTTTAATAGTTACCATGTCAAAACATACTTGCAATATAGTATTTACCTATTGCCAATGAATCCATGATATTAACTTGACTTGATTTTCTTGATTGACACGACCTGCACATGCTTGTTCTAGAGTTGGCATTAGGTAAGAATTTGATCGATTCATGACATGGAACACAAACCTGGAGAAAAGGGACCCAAACCGTAACTCAACAGTACTAGTATTTTAGAGATTGATCATTCGAAGATGGGACACTATGCTCCGGAATGATGAGCTGACATCATTCGTCTATATGTTGTGAAAATAGACATTCAAGTCTTGGAATGATGCACTAACATCATTCAATGGTACATTATGAAAATAGACATTCGTGTCTTGGAATGATGTGCTAACATCATTCGATGGTACATTGATTGGGCATTCGTGTCTGGAATGGTGACTCTTCCATCATTCGTCCATATACATTGACATTATAGGATTTTCTGCCTAGCGGCACGTCTCGGGTTTCAGTTCCGAGGGTCATGACCATGGTTCCGAGCACGCATGTGATACTATTGAGTTATGAGGAAAATTTCGTTTATTGATTTCAAATACCTTTAGGATAAAAAACTATTAGCGACATTGACACTAGGATCCATATGATATAATTGCTTAACCATGTCTTGCCTATCATATCACATGTTGTTATTTCTATTATTTTGTATGCTCACAAGACATCAGTTTCTAGTATAATGATATATATTACATCGCATTTCCGGTTATTATCATTATTATATTATCTATGACGCTCTGACGTCTGGGTTTTGCATGGCCCAGATTCTTTATCTTTAGAACCACAGGATAAGGAGTACTTCAAGAAGTTAACTGAGATGTGAGGCGTGTCTTCGTTTATTTAGTTATTAAATGTTTTATTTATTCCAGAACATAACTGTGTCTTTAGTTCTTTGTGAGCCCAAAAAGGACAAAGTCCCTTATACCTTTTTATTTTATTATTTGGATCAGTTGAACTTGACATTTCCGTTATTCTGGTTTGATATCTATTATTCTTGTTTGTTGTAGTAATAGACATGTGTTAGATATATATGTATTTTATGTCATTTGATTACTGCAAAAATCCTTAATATGACTACGGAAGGATGATTCCTTACCGTAGGTAGTATAGCTGACCGAGTTACGTTATCGCAATTATTGTATTTTGGGAAGCAGGGCGTGAAAATATTGATACTTGGCATCAATGTTACATATAGGTTCCCTAGAGGAAATTATTTTAATTGTACTTGGACCTATATGTATAGAAAATTCTTGCTCGAGATGATAGTATGCTATCTGGTTTGCTTTATCTTTCATGTGTATATATTTTATTTGATATTACATATCACTAATACATGTTGATAAATCCCTTAGGATCTTTTCTTGAATACTAGGATTATGATGTGATAATACTAGTGGGGCCTGGGTAGTCCATAAGCATATCCTTAAATATTTCTATTCATGGGAGTATCGAGATGGGGCATCGATACTCCAGTGTAGACTAGTGTATACGTTTCTTGACCCCGACCGGGACGATGGCTGGTACCACGGCTATTAGTGTTTGACACTGAATATTGTATATAGGTGCTCATTAGAGAATGAGTATACCGAACGGACTCGCCGAGAACTCCTAGATGGTATTATACTAATTGTCAGATAGCAGTTCTCTGATAACAATGATACATGCTAGCTTTTTGACCTGAGATTGCCTAGTGTCTTGTGTGTGTTCCCACTATATTTTGATTACTATCCAACCATGGTTTTAAAGAGCCATGCATACAGGTTTTAGTTGGGTATAATTCCAAAGCACATGGAGGCAGTGAGCGGTCGAGATGGGATTCGTTTCTCCCAGTATAGGAGGTCGAGGTCGCGCTGTGCATGATAGACTATAACCATAAATCCTTGGCCAGGTGATTGATCGTTAAAAAGAGTGTTCGAAAATAACCTCAATAAAGACGGTATCGCTAGTAGCTAGCCGCGATGAGTACGGGTTGTCCGCAGAGAAACACAAACTCTTTTCTTGTTTTAGACGAGTTGATAAAAGATGGGTGATTGTTTATCGTTACAGATATAGAATTTATAAAGAAAAGGCTTGTAAGGTTCATAGGACTTGGTAGTAATGGATGAATAATTAAAAATGACCCATTTTATCTTTTAATAGTTTAAAACTAGATCGATAGTGATGAATGTAGATTAGGATTTCTTGGAAGAAACTAGGGTTTCCCTACTATTAACCCTTATCCCTGCATTGATCTCTATTCATGTCTAGCCCTTAACAAAATAAGTGTTAAACCAATCTCAAATCGTGGTTGTGACTATCAATAAATTGGTAGCGCGCTCGATAAGGATATTAACATTTATTTTGTTAAAGTTTATAAACTTTAAAATATATAAAAGAAGTTAAAATATTTTCTCATCCATTGTTCTACCCTATCTTACAAACCTTAGTAAGTTAGGGATTACTCGCTCATGGTTAAATATTTATAAGAAAGGTTGAAGAAGAATGAAAACATGATTAAGATTCAGAAATGTAAGTGAAGAAAGTAAGTGCGAAAATTAATTGCAAAAAGAATAATAAAAATACTACCTTTATTAATCAACTATTGCATACAAAAGTAGAATACAAGAACCCTAGTTTGCTCTAGATCTCTCTCTTTTAGGAGATAGATGAATAGATGGTGATCACTCGGATACATGGATCTCTTGATCTCTTCGGTGATGATTTTGAATGTGCAGCTCTCGATCTCTTATATAGTCTCTAAAACCAGAAACCCTAAATTCCATAAGTGAGAATATGCAGTTAAAATCCAAATCACAAAATCTCAAATCCTATAGCCATCAATGAGCCGCGGATCCACCGCGAATACCCCACTTTGGCCGCCCTTCCGCCGCAATATTGTGGAATAAGAATTTGGGATTTCTTCTGGTCTTTTGTATTGCCATGTGGAGATCCTTTTAATGTCTAGATTATGAAAATAATACTCTGAGTTTCTGCCTTTGCTAGATCTCTCGATTTGCTTCTAAATATTGGCAGATTCGGTTTCGATATTCCGATTTGACTCGGATCTCTTGCTTGGATAACAGACCTGAGCTAATATCTGCACAATATCTTAATTCATAGTGTTAGCAGCATTTGGTATTTTTGAGATATTATCCTAACCATTTAAATGTTATAATATCTTTAAGAATATTGATTAGCAATATTTGATATGATATGCATATTTTAATTACAAAGATTTCATATAAATATTATATGCATATATTTTTCCTCATTATGTTAATTATAATGTAGAAACATATGATAATAAACTTTTTACAAATAAACACACACATATTCTATATTTACAATAAATATCTTTTAGTACTTAACAATAGTAGAGAAAATGTTCATACAAATGTGCAATATTTTAGACTAATCACCAGGACGGTTGAGATAAACCGATAAGTGTTATCAATTGTATCTCGGATGGTTATGAGTTTTATATCGGCATGACTTATTGGGTTATTGGGGGTCTAACAGTTTACACCCCCAGACCCAGTATGCGACACTCTTTGACTAAGAGACCGGACCGTACGGTAATTTTCACTGATAGACTTTGTTGGGTTCAGATGAGTATGCTTGTCGACATGATTTTTAACATATACCTGAGTAGTCGTTATGTACAGCTAGTGCCGCTGATGAGCATGCGGATTAACCCGTTAAGAGATTGATCTGAAACCGTTTCGGATTCAAACGGACGTGATCCAATAACCTACTGCTAGCGTATTGTCAAGTCTTTAGAGTCCCACATAGAAAGTTGCCACGCTCAAGAGAAACGATGTAGACGTGTGTATGTAATACGTGCGGCGGTTCGATTAAACATGTATATATGATACATGTACATTAATCGGACGTTAGATAATGCTAACCGGTTTATTATAAATCCGGATTTTTAAATCACTTGTTGATTTAATAAAACATATATTGATATGTATATTAGTATTATTTTCACACTCTCATTCTCTCTCAAGTATTTTGTATATGTATATGATACATATACTAATCTTTGTCATATTGTGACAAAGAGGCATGTGAAAGCATGTGGGCAAGTATGGACCACTTGAGAAGATAACTCTCATCCCTTCTCTCTAGTATATGATAGAAGAGAGAAAATGAGAGCTATACATCTCATAATCCTCTTCATCTTCTCTCTCATGTGTTGAGGCAAAAAAAGAGAAGAAAACTTGAAGGAAAATTATGTGAACTCTTTATATCTCCTCCTTTCTCATTCTAGCACTTTATGAGAGCAAATTGCTTCACAAAAGAAGTGTTCTTTGGTGGAGTTGAAGCTTGGGTTGAGGTTGCTTTCGAAGTGGATCATCTTCGGTGAGGAGGTCGTAGAACAAAGCTCGATCCCTACTTCAAGGAGCTTAGAGTAGGTCTTCCACTTGAGAAATGGACACGCAACAAAGGTTGTTAGACTCAAAACCCTAGTTTAGTCTGTGTTAGCTCTCTTGTCTTTTACAATTACTAGTTCTTGGAAGATTTTGGGTTTTTTAGTTTGTGGTGCTTGCATGAAAATTCTTGTTTTCTATTCCGTCTTGGTTAGCAAGTGTTGCAACCCTAACACCACATACTTATATGGTATCAGAACCGATCCATCTACTAATAGTTGTTGTCAATGATCCGCTAAAACTAAACTTGTTCCATGCTCACTTTTATGTATTAAAAATCCACCTTACCTCCCTCCATTCCCCCCTCAAAGCCACTCCAGCCTCGAGGGGCTCGGGGCTGAACTTTTAAGGGCTCAAGTTTAGCTTTGAACCAGGGTTGTTTTGGCTTTGGTTCAGATCTGAACTAGAGCCAAATCAGCCCTGGTTCAGGGGCTGTCTCGAGCTTAAGTTGGGCTCAGGGTGGGGTGTTGGGGGGGGTCTACCAAGCCTTTCGGGGGTTTTTCCGGGGTGTATATCGTGCATATTATTGACGAGTACATCTCCAGTTTTATGTTTTGGAAATGTTTAGTTTATTAGATCATCGACATGCAAACTAGTTAAATTAATTCTTTAATTTAATTGGTTTACTTGTTTTCTTTTTATATGTGCCGGTAAACGTAGCTTAATTGATGTGTAATCAATTAGACTAGGTTGAAAATTATAAATGTGATGTTGGTGTGTCTGGAATGGTTTGGATTGTCGTATTGAATATCCCCTCGTATGAATGTGAATATATACAATGGTTGTAATTTCTATTCATGTATTCTATAGCCTACTAAATGTATTATTCTTTTATTCGGACCTTCGAGTTCTATTCGATGTATATAATATAGGTTGCCCCGCAGAGGAGTGCTCAAGCCGCCGGGTTCTAGAATGCGCTAGGTGGCCCTCTCAAGGAATTGAGACCTGGTCGCCTCATTCTAGGATCGGTGGGTTGCTCGCTGCACTTGTAGGGGGTTTGGTTTGGCTATATTAGGGCTATTCACACGATCATGGAATATCACGTTTCGTTCATGGCTTAAACGAAATGCAGGATTCCTAGAATATCCGACTATTCCACTTTGTTTACCGCATGTCTGTGATGTGATTACTTGCCTGTGTTGACTATATATATTAAATGTTAATTTCTATATGATTTACAATTGCAAAAGTCCTACATCCGCCCTGCTGTTAGTTAGCTAACCTAACAATGAAGACCCGATGCCCCGTGATTATTGCAATTGGCATATAAAAACATTCTATCTTATGATTGGTGTGATAGGAAATTAAATGATAGGACTACATTAATATGATTAATGTAAAGAAAATAAAAATAATTTGATGTTTGTAGGAACCAATCCGATTTTCAAAACAACCAAGTTTTTAAACCACTCGGTTCCTTCAACGATATCAAGTTCATTACGTTAAATGTTTTCTTCAAAACCAGCCATAGACCTCCGTCACTTCAAAAAAGTAGAGTACTTAGTATTCATACTGCGTTTGTTGGCCTTTGTCAAGATGTAGTGTACGGTAGCTAAGTGATGTTTATCTGCCTTATATGATGAGATTGGTTAGGAAAGTCGTACGACCTTATTGTCCTTTGTCAAAGGTTGTACGGGTGGATCTAAATTAATCATGAAATGACGGGTTGAACTTGACTAGCGACTTATGGTTTGTTGGCTTTTGTCAAGGACATAAATCACTTGGGGTAAAAACCATATCGGGAGTTTCAATTGTTGAAACTTGCAATGTTGATTGTATACCTTTTATGGAGTGTGGTGATTTGTTGGCCTCGGTCATGGTTTCACGCCATGATAGTTGGATTTCGATTCCCACTGTGAATAAAAGTTATTCTCAATAGAATCTCGCCTTCGCAATAAACTGACTCAGCAGGTGTCTAGAAAGGTGTTTACAGGGTTACGCCTATAAGGAATGGAGGTTATTTAATTAGGTCTATGCGAAAGTGCGAGGAAACTCCCTTCTAGTATTTACACTGGCCTGGCCAACTGCTACTAGTGAACTTGTAGGGTGATAATGATTCCAGCTAATTCTTCTTTTAAGGTTTGAAGGAGAATTCGACTATAAAGTGGGAGCCATCCTGATTAGATAAACTAATAAACCAATCTAATCTTGCAAAAACGCACGCTTAGTGTTTCTTTTCTCTCTCTCTCTAGGTAGCGACCATGACCGGCCTTAATCTAAAACTAATAATGAATAAGTTAACCGAAGCTAATTATAATGGGGGGCTAGGAAATGTTCAGAATGCTCTTACTCCTGACAAAGGTTGTTATGAGTCTGGGTAATGGAAGAGGGAATGCAAGGTTTTTCACAATACCCCTATGAAGGAGAAGCATATTGATGCCTCATCTTCTGATGTATTGGTTATTAAAACTGTTTCTTAATTAACTCTATATCCTACGTATTGGATACCGGATCAGGATCCCACATCTGTAATGTGTTACGGGGTTGAGAAGGAGTAGAGTATTGTGAAAGGGTGATATACTCCTCAGAGTCGGAAACGGAGCAAATGTTGCTGTTGTTGCCGTTGGGGAATATCACTTTGTATTTCCAAATGACAATACTTTGATTTTGAACAACCGTTACTATGCACTTTCTATGCTTTTCAATATTATATATGTTTCTTTATTAAATAAATATTGGTATAACTTTGTCTTAGAAATTTTTTTATGAACATTTACCTTAATAAATTGTAGATTATGTCTGGTACATTAAGTAATGGTATATATGTTATTAATCAGAATACATTTTTCAATATACAACACACACACACACAAGAGGAAGAGTTCAGTAATGAATGAAGCCTTCTTGTGGTATTGTAGACTTGGTCATATTAATTAGAACAGACTAACCAAGTTATATAAAGATAGATATTTAGATCCGTTCGAGTATGTATCTTATGTAACATGTCAGTCTTCTCTCAAAGGAAAGATGACCAAAACTCCATTTACTGGACACAGAGAAAGAGTTACTGAACTCTTAGTACTCATACATACTGATATATGTAGTCCAATGTCTACACATGAGAGGGGTGTGTACTCATACTTTATTACGTTCACCGATGATTTCTTTAGATTTGGACATGTGTTCTTGTTAAAATACAAGTCCGAAACTTTTGAGAAGTTCATAGAGTATAAAAATAAAGTAGAGAACCAAACGGGCAAAAGTATTAAAGTTCTTTGATCCGATCGGGAAGGTGAATACTTAAGCTCAGAATTCCTTGACTACTTAAAAGAGAAATGAGATTCTTTCTCAGTTTACTCCTCCGTATATGCCACAGAACAACAGTGTATCGGAGAGGAGGAATTGCACCATATTACATATGGTGCGCCCTATGATGAGTGTTGCTCAGTTACCTTTTGTAAGTCCCTAATGCCCTCGCCGCGGAGGCCGCGACGCTGTGGAAGCGGAAAAAAATATATCGAGGGGGCAACTAAAGACTAAAAACTAGCGATCAATCCAAACACCAAAACTAGAAACTCAAGTATGCAAAGGTTAGGGATACTACCTTCGACGCGTGTCCACCCAATCGTGGAAGACCACTCCAAGCTCCGAGTATGCTGTCCGAATCGAACTTGAATAGCGACCGCCATTGCCGAAGATGATCCACCCGGAGGAGTTGATCCAAGCTCCGGCTTCACTTAGTGAAGCAACCGATGCTCCAAGCTTACTATGAATGGAGAATAGGGATGTAGGAATATTTCACTATCTTTTTCTTTCTATTTTCTAAGATCTAGAGAGCTAGCAAGAAGAAAGAGGAGAAGTAGTAACCATGGAAATATAGCTAAGTGTTGTGAAGAAAAAAAGAATCAAGTGTAGAAAAGAATATAGCTTGATTTTTACAACCATCCAAGAATAGTGAACACAAATGAAAAACACAATATAAAAACCAAGCCATATCTCTCTACCATACTACATAACAGCTCATCCTCCACCTCATTTTTGATTTTCATTAAAAGAAAAATCAACAAATGAAGTGTCTATCTTGTAGAACATATTCCGTATAAATACGGAATACAATCCGGTATACGTATCGAAATACATATACGCGTATTCGAATAAAAATACGAATAACCAAGAGAGAGAAAGTGAATAGTGAACAATAATACTAGAATACATATATTAAGAATATATATAAATTATTAAATCAAAACCCGATTTATTAATCCGGCTTAATCCTAAGCTGCTAGTATTATCAACCGTCCGAGTAAAGTCCGTGTAGCCTGTATATGTATTTAATCGGACCCCTTGTATGTACCAACATACGTCATCTATATCATATCGCCTAAACAGGGAAAACCCTCCGTGTGGGAATCTAAAGACTCGAAAATATGCTGGCAGTAATTAACTGGATAAACTCAAAAACCACAAGCATGTTAGCGGTACTAGCTTTACATAACGGCTTCCCAGATATTTGCCGAAAGGGAGGTAGATAATCAAGTCCGTCCGTATCCTACCGAGCCTGAATGTGACAATCTCCGTACAGTCTGGTATTTTCGTCTAAGAGTACCACATACCGGGTTTAGAAGGTGGATAACGTCAGACCCCCAATAACCCGATAAGTCGTGTCGGAGTCAAGCTCATCACCAACCGAGAAACTACTGAACTTATATCGTAAATCTCATCCACCGTGGCCACGGATTTCGGATGATAGCCAACCAAACAGCGTGACGTCGACTCCTAATACCAAGAGTGACGAATCTCCGAAAATCGCTCACTGCCTCCATGTGGCTCGAGACTGTATCCAACTAAAACCTGTTTGCACGACTCTTTTGAGCCGTGGTAGGGTAGTAATCAAAGTACAGTATGAACTCTCACAAGACAAATGACGATCTCAGGTCAAAAGACTAACCTGTACTCATGCCACTAGAAAACTTCCATCCGACGATAGATATAATACCATCCAGAAGTTCCCGGCGAGTCCGTCCAGTGTACTCACCTCCAGTGAGCACCTGCATACTATCTTAGGTGATACAAAACCAATGGCTTGTGAGACCGACCACCGCTCCTCGTCGGGGTCCGAAACGTATATACTAGTCTAAATATCGATGCACTGTCTCGATACTTCCACGACTAGGGACATTTAAGGATGTGCTTATGGACTACTCAGCTATCATGTATATGATCACCATCATAATACTGGTAGTCAAGCAAGAATCCTACGGGCTTCATCATTATGTATTAGCAACACATAATAATAAGTAAAACGTGTACACATCAATGATAAAGACAAACCAGATAGCATACTATCATCTCGAATAAGATTATTCTACCTGTATAGGTACTCTCTCAATTATCGTAATCGCGTGCCTGCAATTACAATAATTGCCTTGAGGGCACTATATCCAACACCTTTTTCATTCTGGGGTTATGCGCTTGAGACAACAATATTCTTATTAAATCAGGTTCTATCCAAATCTGTGCCTAAAACATCATATGGGATATAGAGTGGAAAGAGATCATATTTTAAACGAGTTAAGATATGGGGTTTTCTTACTTTTGTCATAAAGCAGAATCCATACAAGCTCGAGGCATGATCAGTTTTATGCAAATTTGTGGGATATCTCAAGCATTCATATGAGTATCTATTCTACCACCTCGAGGAACAAAAAAATGTTTGTTTCTCGACATGCCACCTTTTTATAAAATGAATTTCTTGTAAAAGAAATTAGTGGGAGCACGGTAGAACTGGAAGATGTTCCAAAACCATAAACTTCCACTAAAGATTTGGTTAAAACTGAGGATTTGATAATGCCCGACGAGCCACAGCCGCTCTGCAGATCTAGTAGAAGCCATCATCCACCTGAAAGATACTACGGTTTTCTCGTAGACGGTTACAGAGAGGATTGCATCATAGAAAATGATGACCCTACTAGTTTCAAGCAGGCCATCACGAGTGGAGACTCTGTGAAATGGCTAGATGCTATGTGATCCGAGATAGAATCCATGCACATCAACAAAGTATGGATTTCGAAGGTTGCTCCTGAAGGGATAAAACCCATTATGAGCAAATGGATCTTCAAAAGAAGATTAGTACGAATGGAAAGGTTGAGACCTTCAAAGCTAGATTTATAGCAAAAGGATTTTGTCAAAGACCATGTATGGACTATGATGAAACCTTTTCTCCAGTGGCTATGTTTAAGTCTATCTGGGTCATACTTGCCATTGCTGCCTTCCATGAGTATGAAATCTGGCAAATGGACATTAAAACCGCTTTTCTTAATGTGATTTTGAAGAGAGTGTATATGACTCGGCCAGAGGGCTTCATAGACAGTGGGAGCAGCGGAAAGGTATACAAGATGCTTAATTACATTTATGGACTAAAGCAGACATTGCGGAGTTGAAACATCTGTTTTGATATAACAGTCAAAGAGTTTGACTTCATCAAAAATGTAGATAAACCTTGAATTTATAAGAAGGTTGTATCGAGTGCTGTCACATTCCTCATATTATATGTGGATGATATCCTCTTGATAGGAAATGATGTTCATATACTACAATCGGTCAAACTTTTCTTGTCACAAAAGTTTTTTATGAAAGACCTGGGTGATACTTCCTATATTCTGGGGATTAAGATCTATAGAGATAGATCTAAAAGGATGTTGCTACTGTCCTAGTCTAAGTATATAGATACCATACTAAAGAGGTTTGATATGGAAGATTCCAAGTGCGGTAATTTACCTGTTTGTCATGGAATCACCATCTCTAAAGTGATGTCTCCCAAGACTGATGAGGAGAGGGCTCGCATGAGAGTTATACCCTACGTTTCGGCTGTAGGGTCTATCATTGTTGCGATGTTATTTACCAGACCAGATGTAGTTTTCAAACTTAGTGTGGTAAGTGGGTATCAATCAAATCCAGGGGAAAAATATTGGATATCTGTGAAGAACACTCTTAATTACTTGAGAATGACTAAAGAGATGTTCTTGGTGTATGGTAATGCCGGCCTCCAAGTGGAGGGCTTTACCGATTCTAACTTTCATAGTGACATCGACAACAGCAGGTCTATCTCGGGCTATGTGTTTATCCTCTACAGAAGGATGGTTTGTTGGAAGAGTTCCAAATAGGATACTGTCGCAGACTTGACGATGGAGGACGAGTACATCTCCGCCAATGCTGCTGCCAAAGAGACTGTTTGGATACGGAAGTTCATTTCAGATATTGGAGTCGTTCCAACCATTGTTAATCCAATACCATTGTATTGTGATAACAATGGTGCTACGACGTTAGCAAAGGAACCCCAGTCTCATCAGCGATCCAGACACATTCTGAGGCGGTATCACTTGATCCGGAAGATAGTTTATCGCCGTAAGATTGAGGTTTGAAGAGTAGACATAAAGGACAACACAACGGATCCACTCACCAAGGCCATATCTCAGGTCCAGTTTGAGCGACTATTTAAGATATTAGTATGAGATACTGCAATAATTGGCCTTGGTGTAAGTGGGAGATTGTTAGATATCGGTTTCCTACAGGCAATTATTGTAATTATATCTGGACCTATATGTATAGAGCATTCTTGTTCGAGATGATAGTATGCTATCTGGTTTTCTTTATCTTTCATGTGCATATATTTTATTTGATATTACGTATCACTAATACATGTTGATAAAGCCCTTGGGATATTTGCTTGACTACCAGAATAATGATGTGATCAAACTAGTTAGGCCTTGGTAGTCCATAAGCGCATCCTTAAATGTTCCTAGTAGAAAGAGTATTAAGATGGGGCATCGATACTCCAATGTAGACTAGTGTATACGTTTCTTGACCCTGATCGGAGCGATGGCTGGTCCTACAACTATTGGTGTTTGACACCGAAGATTATATACAAATGTTTATTGGAGAATGAGTACACCGAAAGGACTCGCCGAGAACTCATAGATAGTATTATACCAATTGTTAGATAACAGTTCTATGGTGATAATGGTACATGGTAGTCTTTTGACCTGAGATCGCCAGAGTGTCTTGTGTGTGTTCCCACTATACTTTGATTACTATCCAACCACGGATTTAAAGAGACGTGCATACAGATTTTAGTTGGGTACAGTTTCGAAGCATATGGAGGCAATGAGCGTTCGAGATGGGATTCGTCCCTCCCAGTATAGGGGGTCAATGTCACGCTGTACATGATAGACTATAACCATAAGTCTCTAGCCAGGACGGTTGAGATAAACTGATAAGTGTTATCAGTTGTATCTCAGATGGTTATAAGTTTTATATCCACATGAATTATTGGGTTATTGGGAGTCTGACAGTTTCCACCCCCCGACCCAGTATGCGACACTCTTTGACGAAAAGACCAGACTATACGGTAATTATCACTGATAGGTTTTATTGGGTTCGGATGAGTTTACTTGTCGACCTGCCTTTTGACATATACCCGGATAGTCGATACGTACAACTAGTGCCGCTGACATACTTGTGGGTTAACCCGTTAGAGGATTGATCTGAAACCGTTTCAGATTCAACCGGATGTGATCTAATAATTTGCTGCCAGCGTATTGTCAAGTCTTTAGAGGCCTATACATAAAGTTTCCACGCTCAAGCAAAATGACGTAAACGTGTGTATGTGATACGTGCGACGGTTCGATTAAATACATGTATATGATATACGTACATTAATCGGGCGTTAGATAATGCTAGCCGGTTTATTATAAAGCCGAATTATTAAATCAAGTGTTGATTTAATAAAACATATATTGATATGTATACCAGTATTATTTTCACCCTTATTCTCTCTCAAGTATTTTGTATATGTATATGATACATATATGAGTCTTTTTCATATAGTGACAAAGAGGCATGCGGAGGCATGTGGGCAAGTAGGGACCACTTGAGGAGATAACTCTCATCCCCTCTTTCTAATATATGATAGAAGAGAGAGAAAATAAGAGCCATC
Source organism: Agapanthus africanus (assembly GCA_030015575.1). Classification (NCBI taxonomy): domain Eukaryota; kingdom Viridiplantae; phylum Streptophyta; class Magnoliopsida; order Asparagales; family Amaryllidaceae; genus Agapanthus; species Agapanthus africanus. The sequence goes on from CM057340.1 coordinate 759,590,154, forward strand.
CATCTTATAATCCACCTCATCTTCTCTTTCATGTGTTGAGGCAAAAAAGAAAAAAGAAAACTTGAGAGAAAACTGTGTGAGCTCTCTATATCTCTTCCTCTTTCATTATAGCATTTTGTGAGAGCAAGTTGCTTTACAAAGAAGTGTTATTTGGTGCAGTTGAAACTTGGGTTGGGGTTGCTTTCGAAGCAGATCATATTCGGTTAAGAGGTCGTAGAACAAAGCTCGATCCTTACTTCAAGAAGCTTAAAGTGGGTCTTCCACTTGAGAAGTGGACACACATCAAAAGTTGTTGCACTCAAAGCCCTAGTTTAGTCTATGTTAGCTCTCATCTTTTACAATTACTAGTTCTTCGATAATTTTGGGTTTTTAGTTTGTGGTTCTTGCATGAAAATTATTGTTTTCTATTCTTCCTTGGTTAGCAAGTGTTACAGCCCTAGCATCATATATTTACAATCAACTTGATGCTGTATGTCAAAGTGGTGGGATTTTGGCGAGTTTAATAATAATAATTTTAGATGTAACAAATTTTTATAGGAAACTTTTTTATTTTTCTGCATGTTACTGTTCTGCATGATAATTTCAGCTCTATATTCACTTCTGCTTATGCCCCATGCACAAATAGTCTTAAGAGTACTTGTTATAATGAATTAAAGAATGCTAGAATCAATTACACTGGCCCCTGGGTAATCTCAGTAGATTTTAATGCTATCTTAAACACTGCTGTGAGAATCTGTAAGGGTAATCATAAGCTTAGTACTTCTATGTTTTAGCAATTCGCTGTTGACATAAGCCTTATTGATTTTCCTCTTACTGGGAAGAAATATACCTGGAGCAATGGTATCTATTTTGCCAGATTATTCCTTGTTACTAATGATTGGAGTACTCTTGTTTCACATTTTTTGTCAATATGTCTTGCCTAATAACCGCTCTGGCCATTGCCCCATTGCTTTTGATACTAATACTTTCACTGCTCATAGCAATATTTTCAGATTTGAAAAAGTTTGGCTCTCCTATCTTAATTTTAAAGACATTGTTGCTTCTATTTAGTGCAATTTCAAAACTAAGGTGGATCCTATCAATACTTTTGTTTGTAAACTCAGGCACTTCAGAAATTTTCTTAAAAGGTGGAAAAGAACCACTTTTGGGAGTGTTTTGCAAAAGAAAAAGCAGATTTTAAAGGATATTTCTGACTGGGATGCTATTAAGGATAATAGGAGTCTTACCGATGTTGAGATTAATCTTTTTAAAGGGTTGAATTCTGAACTTCATGACATCAATATTAAGGGAGATATATATTAGAAACAAAGATCTAGAATGCAATGGCTCAAGGAGGGTGATTTGAATACAGGTTTTTTTCTTCCATAAAATGCCTAATTTTCATACAAAAACAATTTCATTTATGTTTTTGAAGTCAATGGTTCTTTGACTAATAACATAGATGATATGCATCTAGAATTTTATAATTCCTATAAACTTTTGTTTGGTACTTTCCCTACTTTCAAGATTGATGTTGACTTGCATGATATTTTCATTGGATCTGCTCTTACCCTGCTTGATGTTTTAGATTTATCCTTTAGTATTGATGAAATCAAGGGGGCCATCTTTGGTTTAGGAGCTGTAACACCCTAGCACGAGCATATGATATTAGTATTTTAAATTTCTTTAATTATTATTATTTGAGTTGTGATTGGTTTGAATAGTATATGTGTTTACCGGACCCGACCCGCATGTGTGAAACCAGTTATGGTGCTAAAGTATCTTTTAGCGATATTTATCCGTAGTCAAAATCCATATAAATCTTAAATAACAGATATATAATATTTAAATTATATGTAAATATTTTCTGGTAGCCATACGTTATGGATATTTTCATATATTAATTGCCATCACGTTATTTAAATATCTTATGATATTATATTGACATTTATGTATTGTAGTTAAATCTCAAACATTCTAGATACCAGATACATATTAGATTTTAATATATTATTTTAACCTTTAGATTTATAGTTTAAGGAGGCTACTTATGTATATATTATTTTCAATATATTTTCAATAAAATTTAGTAGAGACATATCAGAGTTTTGTATTATCTTTTATATATTGTTATATATACAAAACTATATATATATATATATATATATATATATATATATATTAAACTTATACTACTTAAACTATTCTATATTTAAATTTCCTATTTAATTAAAACTTTTTTTCTCTCTCTCGCTTGCATCTCTCTCTCCCGCTCTCCCTACTTTTTTCTCCCCCTCGCTGCAGCCGACACCACGCCCAGCTCCTCACCATGTCGCCGGCTCCTTCTCCACGAGACCTCGTTGTCATCCTCCATCGCCCATCGCCTGCATCCCCGTCGTTGTCGTCACTTCTTCACACTCGAGCACCACCATCGTCTTCATCTTCGTCGTCGTATTCCTTCGCTTGCAACTCGTCGACCCGAGAACTCTATCTCCAAACCTTGACCCTTATCACCACCTACTCACACTCGATCACCATCGCTTCCTGCCCTCGCCTACGGCAACTCAAACCTTCTACCGATTATCAAAACCCCAACTCCGGCCGTCCGGATTTGCGAGCAACTTCCTCTGTGATCGCTATCAGCATCACCCTCGTCGAGGGAACCCAACACCATCTCCAGCCATCGTCCTCGCCTCCATCACCGCACCACCGAGAGCCACACCTTGCCACCTCAACCCTTCGGCTTCAACACTCACCTCCGGCCGCCCTAGACTCGTCAGCAACCTTTTCCTTGACTGCTAGCACCCATCATCAACGAGAACACCATCGGTAGAAGTTTAGTCGTCGTTGACTTCATCTCCAACGAGCCTAGCAAGTTTGGGGTTGCTTCGTGTGCTGTATTTCAGTATCCATATTGATTCACTCGTTTTCTATCCGTATCCATACAAGTTTACAACTTGCGACATGCTATAATTATATCTATAAACATATATCATCATAATATTACCTATTATTATTATTATAACCTTTTATAACTATACAATCCATATATCGTTAATTAGTTAACAATAATAAGTTTATAATGTGCAGTTTATAACGAAGTGTAAGAATTAATATGGTTTATTTTTCGTTACACTATTTTCACACCTAGATAACCGTATTTCATCACGACCCGTTCGCATGATAGTATTACAAATAAACACTTTATCTAATTTAATATACTACCTTGACATGCTTATAACCCGTTATCTTACTACTGATATTGCTATCTTGCTTGTACCTACTTACCTGTAATATTTACCGATACCAAAAATCCCGACTTGTTGTCCTGATGGATGTGACATGTGGTCTAGATAGACATAACATGTACCTGCCTGTTCCTGTGTTGGTATTAGGTAGATATTATTCATACCTGACTTGGAAAACGAAATCTGGGGAAATGGGGAAATCTAAAGTGTAACTGAAGTGTAACATAAAAGAATATTTCTTGATCTGTGTTTCAGGGGGGTAACGGAACAGAATCATTCTTGATTCATACATATTGATCCATGATCCCTAATGGGATATATCTTGGTCCGTGGTCCCGGGGGGTAACGGGATATATATTTTTGAGTTATATGGAGAAGTACATTCATTGGCTTCAAATAGCTGTAGGATAGTTAATCTGGAAATACCGACTTTAGGATACATGTGACATACCTATAGCGTGCTGTTATAATACTTGTGATTGTTTTGTTTATACTCGTACCTTATTTTGCACATGACACCCTATATAGCACACTGTTTAGTTTATTATTAAAACTATGATATTTATGACGCATTGACGTCTGTGTTTTGCATGGCCTAGTTCCTTTAACCTTATCGCAGGAAGATCGAGAATGCTTTGACAGACAAGCTGAGCAGTGAAGAGCTTTCTGCTGATTTAGTTTATTAATACTTTAGATTTATTTTCTAGTTATGGTTTTTTCGTTGTGATCCCATAAGGGATGAGACTAGGATATTATTTTTTGGTTGGATCTTCATTTGTTTCCACTATCTTTCTCGTTATTATTTATTATGGCAGTTGGACATGTGATAGTTAGATATTTATTTACTATTCTTGATATCTGTTTGATAGCTGTAATGTGACTATGGAAGGATATTTCCTCGCCATAGGTAGTATGGTTGTCTTTGTCATGTACCGTATTTACGTATTTTGGTAAGCGGTGCGTGACAAGGTTTTGTTGGTATCAGAGCATAGGTTTTCGGTTAGCTGGGTTTGGTTTATTTTGTAGTTGGGTATTGTACCCAATACACTGACCAGAAAACCCGGAATTAGGAACGTGTCCTGCCATATTACTACCTTGCCATTCTTGAATCTATAGTTTATTGATTCCTTGTTTTATTGAATCGTGTTTCCGTTTCTAATCCTCTTCAGTGTTCTTGACTTCAGAATCGTGGTAGGAAAAGATTCATGGGCATATCAGAGGCGTGTAGACGTTGCCGCATTACTTGGGTTTATACATGGTATGCTGGAGAACCAGAAGCGTCGAACAGAGCTGAACCAGCGACATGCCGAGGCTTTCCAAGAGGGCTTGAGGACGGCCCAACAGACTGCTATTATGGCAACTGAGAGGGCGACAGTTCCTAGATCAACACAACGTGAGGGTACTACGGCGGATTTCAGGAAGCTCGGTCCGGCCATGTTTATAGGATTAGAGGAGCCATTATCAGCAGAGCAGTGACTAGTGAATATAGAGAATCTTCTAGTTGCCACACAGATTCTGGACGAGAAAAGGGTGGATGTCGTACGCATCCAGTTGGTGGATTACGCTCGCGAGTGGTGGCTTGTTGAGAAGATCTGTTTGGCAAAGTTAATCAGCCAGGCGAATTTTATGCGAAGTTTCATGGAGAAGTTTTTTCCGCAATCTGCTAGGGAGGAAATGGAAGAGAAGTTCATTAGTTTAAAACAGAATGACGGATCTGTTGATATCCATGCGGCTGAGTAGACCCGGCTCAGTCGATTTGTAGGGCCCTTGGTTGCTAACGAGGCAGATAAGGCAAGATGGTTCATGCATAGTTTGGATGTGGAGATTCATAGGTATATCATATCATTGGGATTGACCACCTTCTCTCAAGTTCTCAAGGAGGTTAGGGAACAACAGTGTTTATCAGCGAGAGTAAAGGGTACTCAACAGTAAGAGGTTGCGGTGCGGAAGACTCCGTATGCACCAACCAGAGCTCTTGGATGTAGAATCATTTCGGTTCACAGATAGGGGATAATACCTATGAAAAGGCCTTTCTTATCAGATCAAAAAAGGAGCTCGATTTGTGATTTCTGCCGTCTACTCGGCCACATGTAGAAAAATTGTCGGAGGAAGCTTGGACTCCATTTGGTTTGTGGATCAGCTGGCCATACGATTGGTACGTGCCCTTCGAAACTACGGTTAAGAGACGATATTCAGAAAACACCACAAAAGTAGACTTATAGGTAGAAGCAGATTACTCAAGGGCCTAATCAGGGACGAGCCTTCACCCTGACGGCCGAAGAGGCCAAAGCTTCAGACGATATTGTTTCAGGTATCCTACTTGTTTATAATTACCTATATTCGCATTATTCGATTCTCGTGCATCCCATTGCTTTATATCGTCCAAATTTATTGGTGCACACTCTATCCTACACACGGCCCTATCTATCAGTTGGGACATACGCACTGGGAATAGAAGAATTTTATCTAGTACTTAATGCAAGGGTTGTTCTATTGTTATTTGCGGACGGGAGTTGTTCGCAGATTTCTTGGTGATAGATACATGCAGTTATGATGTTGTCTTGGGAATGGACTTTCTTGGAATTTTCCATGCTCACATAGATTGTAGAGCAAAGAAAGTGATTTTCCAGATTTCCGGACATCCGAAGTTCGTATTCTTGGGGGGCATCAAATCTGTCGGGCCAGTCGAATTTAGGGCTAAGCCGACAAATGCCTTTTTTTGTCGATGGAAGTAATTAAGAAGGAAGCACCGGTAGTAGTTTGAGATTTTATGGATGTGTTCAAAGACATCTCAGGTTTACCGCTGAAATGAGATGTGGAGTTCGCGATTGATCTTATTCCCGGAGCAGCGCCAATTTTAAAGGCTTATTATCTAATGGCACCGATAGAACTGGAAGAGGTAAAGAGACAAGTTTCTGAATTATTAGAGAAGGGTTGGATTCGCAGCAGTGGTTTACCATGGGGAGCTCTAGTTCTTTTGGTCAAGAAGAAAGATGGCATGCGAAGAATTTGCATCGACTATCAAGAGTTAAATCGGGTGACCATCAAGAACAAATACCCAATTTCATGCATAGGCGAATTATTTGATCAACTTAGTGGCACGAGAGTATTCTTGAAGTTGGATTTGCGATCGGATTATCACCAAGTTCGGGTGAAAGCAGAAGACATTTGCATCATGGTGTTCCGAACTCGATATGAGCATTACGAGTATTTAGTTATACCATTTGGAGTTACTAACGCACGGACGATATTTATGGAGTTGATGAACCGAAGCTTTTCATCATTCTAGATCAGTTCGTGGTGGTATTCATTGATGATATTCTGGTTTACTCGAGGAGCAAAGAAGAGTATGAAGAACACTTAAGAATCGCACTGCAGACATTGAGACAAGAAAAGTTGTATGCTAAGATGAGCAAGTGCGAGTTTTGGCTCAATGAAGTGAATTTCTTGGGTCATGTTGTATTTAGAGATGGAATTGCAGTTAACTCTGAAAAGATTGCAGCTGTTCATGATTGTCCGACTCCAAAGAATGTAGGGAAGATCAAAAGTTTCCTTGGGCTTGCTAGATACTATAGGAGGTTTTTGGAGAACTTCGCTCGGATAGCAGAACCTTTAACCAAGCTAAGACGAAAGAAGATACCGTTTGTTTGGTCCAAGAAATGTGCATTAGCTTTTGAGGCGCTGAAGTAAAGATTGACAATCACTTCTATTTTACCCATGCCAGATGGTTCCGGAGGATTAGTTATTCATAGGGACGCATCTGGGAAAGGCTTGGGATGTGTTTTGATGCAGCATGGAAAGGTTGTAGCATATGCGTCGAGGCAGTTGAAGACTCATAAGAAGAACTACCCAACTCATGACTTGGAATTAGCAGCGGTTATTTTTGGCTGAAGATTTAGAGACACTACTTATTGGGAGAAAAGGTAGAGGTGTTTACTAATCACAAGAGTCTAAAATATGTGTTCACACAGAAAGAGCTCAACATGAGGCAGTGTAGATGGTTAGAGCTGATAGCCGATTATTATCTTGATCTAAAATACCATCAGGGCAAAGTTAATGTAGTATCGGATGTTTTAAGTCGGTTGCCAACAATATGGATGTTGACTTCACAGAAGGAGATTATGGCGAATTTTTAGAGATTCGAGTTAGAGCTCATACTACTAGATTTTTTGGGACAGTTGATGCAGATGCAAGTATAGTCATCGTTGATTGATAGCATTAAGGCAGCGCAGTTGCATGATCCTATACTGCAGAAATTTCGAGGACAAGTAGAAGCAGGGCTTCGAGCTGATTTATTGATTCACGAAGATGGTTCTTTGAGGTATGGAAGTCCTTTGTGTGTGTCTAAAGGAGAAGTTCGTGAAGAATTCATGAAGGAGACTCATAGTTCCGCATATTTGATACATCCAAGAGGCATGAAGATGTATAAAGATTTGCGACAACATTTTTGGTGTGAAGGCATGAAAAGAGAGATCGCTCGTTACGTGTCGATGTGCTTGGTGTGTCAGCAAGTCAAGGCTGAATATCAAAGGGTAGCTGGTTTGTTACAACCACTTCTGATTCCCAAATGGAATTGGGAACATATAACCATGGGATTTGTGACAGCCTTACCACAGATTCCAAAGGGTAATAACACGGTTTGGGTGATTGTTGATCGACTGACCAAGATAGCTCATTTTATACCATTTCGAGTTGGTCGGTCGATGGAGGCTTTAGCAGAGAGGTACATGCAGGAGATTGTTAGATTGCATGAGTGAGTATTGTTTCTGATCGTGACACCCGGTTCCTATTACATTTTTGGAGGAGTCTGCAAGAAATTTTGGGAACTCGCTTGAAATTTATTACGGCTTATCATTCTCAGAAAGATGGAGTGTCCTAGAGAACGATCCAAAATCTTGAAAATATGTTGAGAACTTGCATGCTAGACTTCAAGGGTTCGTGGGAAGATTATTTACATTTAGTGGAGTTCTCATATAATAACAGTTTTCAGGTGACTATACAGATGGCTCCATTTGAAGTATTGTACGGTCGTAAGTGTCGCTTGCCAGTATGTTAGGACGATACTGGGGAAAAAGATTGTTGGGACCAGAACTGATTGTGCAAACTGTGGAGAAAGTCAACTTGATTCATGAATATATGAAGGTAGCACACGATCGACAGAAGAGGTGGGCAGATACTGGAAGAAGACCATTAAAGTTTTCTGTTGATGATCATGTGTTCTTGAAGATATCACCGACTAAGGGAGTAATCCGGTTTGGTAGTCGAGGCAAGCTTAATCCTTGATTCATGGGGCCTTTCGATATCATTGAGTGTATTGGAGAAGTAGCTTATCGATTAGTTTTACCGTCTTCCTTGGCAGGTGTGCATGATGTGTTTTATGTATCTCAACTTCGCAAGTATGTTCGAGATGAGACACACGTCCTAGACTACTTGGAATTGACAGTGAGAGAGGATTTGATTTATGAAGAGCAACCGATGACTATTGTGGATCGACGAGAAAAACATCTCAAGAATAAGGTGATCCCTCTAGTGCTTGTTTCATGGAGAAATCGTTCTCATGGAAAATCTATTTGGGAATGTGAAGAAGAAATTCGACATAAGTTTCCACACCTTTTTCCTTAGATGCATATCTTCATTGTTCTGGTCTTTTCTAGTTTCGTGAATTTCGAGGATGAAATTCTTTTTGTACTTGGGTATAATTTAACACTCTTGCACGAGCGTACGATAGTAGCATTTTAAATTTCTTTAATTATTATTATTTGGGGTGTGATTGGTTTGAATAGTATATATGTTTACCGGACCCGACCCGCATGTGTGAAACCCGTTATAGCTAGAGTATCTTTTAGCGATATTTATCCGTAGTCTAAATCCATATAAATCTTAAATAACATATATATAATATTTAAATTACATGTAAATGTTTTCTGGTAGCCATACGTTATGGAGATTTTCATATATTAATTGTCATCACTTTATTTAAATATCTCATGATGTTATATTGATATTTATCTATTGTAGGTAAATCTCAAACATCTTAGATACCGGATATATATTAGATTTTAATATATTATTTTAACCTTTAGATTTATGGTATAAGGAGGCTACGTATGTATATATTATTTTCAGTATATTTTCAGTAAAATTTAGTAGAGACGGATCAGAGTTTTGTATTATCTTTTATATATTATTAGTTATATATACAAAACTATATATATATATATATATATATATATATATTAAACGTATACTACTTAAACTACAGTAAAACCTCTATACAGTAATATCCTTGGGACCGGGGAAAAATATTACTATAGGGGGGTTATTCTTAAGTAGAGTTTTATATATAAAAATTAGATTTTTTTTTGAAAAAATAGTAGTCAAAATTCTTAGACCTTCAAAATTCATATAGACCTTCAAACTTATTAACAAGTCAAAATTCTTAGACCTTCAAAATTCATATAGACCTTCAAACTTATTAACAAGTCAAAGTACTTTATGTCATCTTAAGTTCAATTGTGTAGTTAAGTAATTTATGTCATCTTAAGTTCAATTGTAATAGCCAAGTAATTTTATGTATTTTTTATATATATAAAAAATTATTTAAAATTTAATGCCAATTTATTACTATATAGAGGTAAATTAGTACAGGCGGGACTTGGAAAAAGTATGGAATATCACACTGTGGAGGTTATTCTTATTTATAACTGGTCCCGAGTCGGGACCGGGACTTTTTATCACTATAGGGAGGTTATTCCTATATAGAGTATTCCTATACGGAGGTTTTACTGTATCTATATTTAAATTTCCTATTTAATTAAAACTCTCTCTGTTCATCTCTCTCTCCCTCGCATCTCTCATTCTCTCTCCCGCTCTCCCTCCATTTTTCTCCCCCTCACTATAGCCAACACCACGCCTATCTCCTCACCTCGTCGTCGACTTCCTCTCCACGAAATCTCGTTGCCATCCTCCATCGCCCATCGCCTGCATCCCCGTCGTCGTCGTCACCTCCTCACACCAGAGCATCATCATCGTCTTCATCCTCGTCGTCGTATTCCTTCTCCTGCAACTCATCGACCTGAGAAACCCATCTCCAAACCTTCACCCTTGTCGGAACCTACTCACACCTGACCACTATCGTTTCCTTCCCTCGCTAATAGCAACTCAAACCTTCTGCCGATCATAAAAACCCCAACTCCGGCCGCCCAGATTTGCCAGCAACCTCCTCTGCAATTGCCATCAGCATCACCCTCGTCGAGGGAATCCAACACCATCTCCAGCCATCGTCCTCGCCTCCATCACCGCACCACCGAGAGCCACACCTTGCCACCTCAACTCTTTGGCTTCAACACTCACCTCCGGCAACCACAGACTCATCATCAACCTTCTCCTCGACCGCTAGCACCCATCATCGACAGAAGTTCAGTCGACATTGACTTCATCTCCGATGAGCCTAGCAAGTTTGGGGTTGCTTCGTGTGCTACTATTTCTATATCCGTATTGATTCGCTCGTGTTCTATCTTTATCCAGGAAAGTTTACTACTTGTGACATGCTATAATTATATCTATAAACATATATCATCATAATATTACCTATTATTATTATTATAACCATTTATAACTATACGATCTGTATATCGTTAATTAGTTAACAATAATAAGTTTATAATGTGCAGTTTATAACGAAGTGTAGGAATTAATATGGTTTTTTTCGTTACACTATTTATCACACCTAGATAACCGTATTTCATCACAACTTGTTCGCACGATATTATTACAAATAAACACTTTATCTAATTTAATATACTACCTTGACATGCCTATAACCCATTATCTTACTACTGATATTGCTATCTTGTTTGTACCTGCTTACCTGTAATATTACCGATACCAACAATCCTGATTTGTTGTCCTGATGGACGTGACATGTTGTCTAGATTGACATAACCTATACCTGCCTGTTCCTGTGTTGGCATTATATAGATATTATTCATATATGACTTGGAAAACGAAACTTGGGAAAATGGGGAAATCAAAAGTGTAACTTAAAAAGATATTACTTTATCCGTGGCTCCGAGGGGTAACGGAACATAATCATTCTTGATTTATACATCTTGATCCGTGATCCCGTGGGGGTAACGGGATATATCTTGGTCCGTGGTCCGGGGGGTAACAGGATATATATTTTTGAGTTACATGGAGGAGTATATTCGTTTGTTTCAAATACCTGTAGGATAGTTAACCTAAAAACACAGACTTTAGGATACATGTGACATACCTATAACCTGCTGTTATAACACATGTGATGGTTTTGTTTATACTCATACCTTATTTTGCACGTGACACCCTATATAGCACACTGTTCAGTTTATTATTATTACTATGATATTTATGACGCACTAAGGTCTGGATTTTGTATGGCCCAGTTCCTTTATCGCTGGAAGATCGAGAATACTTTGACAGGAAAGCTGAACAGTGAAGAGTTTTCTGCTGATTTAGTTTATTGATGTTTTACATTTATTTTCTAGTTATGGTTTTATCGTTGTGATCCCATAAGAGACGAGACTAGAATATTATTTCTTGGATCTTCATTTGTTTCCGTTACCTTTCTCATTATTATTTATTATGGCAGTTAGACATGTGATAGTTATATATTTATTTACTGTTCTTGATATCTGTTTGACAGTCGTAATGTGACTATGGAAGGATATTTTTTGCCATAGGTAGTATGGTTGGTTTTGTTACGTACCGTATTTACGTATTTTGGGAAGCGGGGAGTGACAGGAGCTGATAAAGCCCAGGGCCAGATGGGTACCCATTGATGTTTTATCAATATTTTTGGGATCTCTTGAAAAGGGAACTTGTTAATATCTTTAATTTTATCCATAAAGATGAATGCTCCCTGGAAAGGATCAATTAAGTTATCATTTGCCTTATTCGTAAGGTGGATGGTGACCAGCAAGCTAAAGATTTCAGACCAATTAGCCTTCTTAATGGCATTTTCAAGATTTTCACTAAAATTATTGTCAATAGAGTAGGGGCTTTGCTTCCTGGTTTGTTGTGTAAGACTCAGTTTACTTTTATGAGTAACAAATCCACTCTTGACTGCTTTTTCATTACTCATGAATTGGTAAGTGTTTGTTCTAAGATTAAATCTGAGTCTGCTTTACTCAAAATTGACTTCCAAAAAGACTTTGGTTCTGTGAATTGGAGTTTTTTACTTGAGATTCTTAAAGTGAGAGGATTTGGAGCAAAATGGATTAGCAGGATTTCTATGATTCTTCGCTCCCCTAGCTCTCAGATGCTTGTTAATGGGAGTTTAGGAAATATAGTCAAATGTAGAAGAGGCCTAAAACAAGGAGATCCCCTATCCCCTTCTATTTAATCTTGCCGTGGAGGTGCTGGCTAGGATGTTGATACTGGCAAGGGATCAAGGAAAATTATCTATACCAAACCTCAAAGGTGAGCTCAAAAAGCTACGTTCTGTTCAATTTGCAGATGACACCATTCCGTTTTGTAAAGCTTGTGAAAAGGATATTCTTATCATGAAAATGATCTTATTCATATTTAAGGATATGTCTGGTCTTAAAATCAACTTTCATAAAAGTTTTATATTTTATTTTGGTAAAAAATTTCTTCTAGATGACAAGTTGGCTAATATTCTTAATTGTAAGCTTTCTACTTTTTCTACTACCTGTCTTGGGTTGCCTCTTAAACCTGGTATCGTTGATAAAAATTGTTGGATTATTGATAAACTACAATGCAAGTTATCTAGTTGGAAAGGGAAAAATCTATCCACTGAGGGGAGGCTTACTCTTATTAACTCTATTCTCTTTTCTCTTATCTTTATTATATGTCCTTTTCAAATTACCCAATTGGTTGATTAAAAGGATTGATACCATTAGAGCTAATTTTCTTTGAAGGGGAGTTAATAAGGATAAAAAGGGTACAACTTGGTTAAGTGATGCAAAGTTTGCCTTAGTAAAGCTGAAGGGGGTCTTGGCATAAAAAACCTGGAACATTTCAACATATCTCCCTTGTGTAAATGGTTGTGGCATCTTTATAAATCTGAAAATTATTCTGCTGTGGTTCTTAGATCCATCTACAATTTGAAGAATAAATGTTTCCATTATCATAATTCTTCTGTCTTCTGGAAAAATTTAGATTTTTGTAAAACTCTTTTTTATGGTAATGTTATCTGGAAACTGGGAGATGGTCTTTGGATTCACTTTTGGACAGATGCTTGGCCTAGCGATATTGCTTTAGCTTATCAATTTCCCCCCTTCATGCCAATGCTTGGGATTTTGATGTTTTTGTGCACACTCAGGGTCACTTTAACAATAATATTTGGTCTTGGAAACCTGCTTTCAGAAAAACTCTTTCTGGGGCTGATAGGAGTTCTCTTACTTATCTCCTGAATTCTATTTCCATATGTTTCATTGATCCTGCCATTAAGGATGATCTCAGTTGGATGGCAGCAACACTGGACAATTCAATATTAAATCTGTTTATAATATTATCAACTCTTCTAATCAGAATTTTCCCTATTACAAAACTATCTGGACCAACTCTGCTCCACTTAAGATTAAAAGTTTTTCTTGATTGTTAGCAAATAATAGGATTTTATCTATGGATAATTTGATCAAAAGAGGTTGGTTTCATAATACTTCCTGTATTTTTGATAAGTGTGTAATTGAGTCATCTAATCGTCTTTTTTTAGTGCAAAGTAGCTAAATATGCATGGAGAGATATTGTTGCTGCTCTCAAGGTACACTCTCCACCAAACTCTTTCCTTGATGTTATTACTACCAGGAGGAATGCTAATATACATAAAAACACTGACCATTTATGGCCTTTAGTCCTGTACTTTGTACGCTGGAATATTTGGTTAGTTAGAAACAACAAAATCATTAATGATATATGTACTTCTCATGGCCAGCTCTTGAACACTATTCTGTATCATTTTTTCAGCTGGATAGGGGGTATGCCTAGTATATCTAAGGATAAAGCTATTATTAATACTACAGAATTCATTAGTTTGCTGGCCTTGTTTAGGGAGATGCTGATAATCTGTTACAAAGAAGCTACAACCCTTTGCTCTCTCTTTAATGGGTGCTTGGTTTGTGCTGATGATCTAAGGCTTATGATGTTGAAAATAAAATAAGCTTGTGTTTTTTTACTAACTGTGTTGTAGGCCTTGTCAATTTGGTGCAAGGTTTGTTTTACGAGTGTTTCTTATCACAGGTTTTAAAACTCTTCTGCTGTATAGTCTTGGGGCTCAGTTTGTCTTAAATGTTTCTATGTTAGCATTTTTTTTGTGAACCTGCTATTGTGTTTGGACTTAGTATGAGGTTTTTTTTTTTATATCAAATCATGTTTATTTTATTTTATTTTTCCACTAGAAGGCGCTTCTTGAGTTTAGCTAGTTTATCCTTTTACTGTAGCTTTTTGGGTGCATTAGCACATACACACTCTTTATCTAAATGTTTTTATCTTGCGTTGTAATATTTTTGTTATGAGCAGCTTGTCTAAACACATGTATGTTACTCTTATACATATTGAAAACACTTTCACTAGCTTGTTTTAGCTTGCTTTATTTGTAGACTTTTGTTGCTGACAAGGGGTCTGGAACCAACTCATAAAATTTCAGCTCCTATAAGAAAGCAAGCCACTTGTGGTCATGTATGGTTCTTGCTAATACTCCAGCACATTCCTTGAACAAAAATTCTCCAGTTTGCACAAATGCTTATTGTATTTCTCCTATTATATGCTGTTTTCTTGTATCTCTCCTGCTATCCTTGTGTCTTCATTTTTCCTCCTGTTTTCTTTTTCTTATTGTGGAGTGCCTATATGCACATTGGGGTAACCTCGCTCTTGTATCTTTTTGTCACAACATACTTCATCTATTTTGAGAGTTTTTAATGAAAGTGAGGGGACGGACTCTTTCGAGCTCCTGCACTTACCGGAAAAAAAAAATGTATCATGAACTAATTATACATCTCTTTTTGCAATGAATTAATTTGAGATTTCTTAAGATATTCATTGATTATATCCATGCATGGGATCATGGGAAAACAAACTTAGAAGAAATTTCAATATATATATTAAAAAGTAATATTGTTATCCATCTGACCATTCTATGTACATATTGATTTGATTCAACTAAACATCCATGCTCAGTGCACTGCTATAGGGTAGGGATTTGTTCACGGTTTAAACCTTGATCCAAATCTGCGTAAGAAAAGCTTGGGTCACGGTTCTGACCGTGAACAAAATGAGAAATGTTCACGGTTCTAACCGTGAATATTTCTTAGCGTGAAAAATTAAAAAGTCAGTTGGTAGGCCTTGGTTTTTTGTTTACGGTTCTAACCGTGAACAAAACCAGTTTTGGGTCACGGTTACAACCGTGAACAAAACCTGTAACCATGACCCAAACACCGACCTGCTCCAGATATTAGTATCTGGAGCAGCCTTTTGTTCACGGTTACAACTGTGATTGATATATTTTTTAAATAATTAAATTTTCCACGCCCCATGCGTGTTAATTTCAATCACAACCAGCAATATATAATTTCTATTCATAAGGAGCAATACATAATTTTCATTCACGCAATATATTCAAACCGCACGCAATATATGATAATCAAAGTAATACGCTCCGAATCACACGCAAATATAAACCAAAAATATACATACAATAAATATAATCAATACTCCATTAATGAACAACAAAACAAAAAATGTATGTGTCAAAAAACCGTACAATATGATCAATACTCCACTAATGAACAAATGTATGTGTCAACAAATCAAAAAAATAGAACTAATGCCGTTGGGACGACGATCCACCTCTATCGTCCCGTGGCCTAAAAAATGCGCTCAACTCATTTCGCATGGCATGCTGGACGGAATCGGCGTGTGACTGCCTCATGTCTCGAATCTCCGCCCTAAGCTCCTGCAGCTCGTGTCGCATCTCCTGAAGCTCCTGCCGCGTCTTCTGCTGCATCTGATGCTGCTGCTCCACCTGCTCGTGAAGTTGACGGATCTCCTCCTGCGAGCAGCTGCCGCATCCGTCTGTGTCTGGATCACGGTGTACTCATACGCGGGCGAACGCCTATTTAAAAATGGATGGGCCCCGGGACCAACCCCACGCTCATACCCACTGTGATGCTCACCGGATATTGAATTCAGGACAGGGACAATGGCGGTGATCGAGGCGCCGGGGCCAAGTCCCGAGGGGTCCGTCTGCTCCTGAAACTGGGTCTGTATAGAATATATGTGGGTGTATACACATAGATGCTAACTAAAATACGTAATCAACTTGATTATATGAAACTTACAATGTAAGCACCCGTGCCCTTATGTTACGCGGCCCACCTCTTGGCTTCATTGCAGTTGACGGGGTCTTTCTTTCGCTGCGATGAAATTAGGATTTAGTTTAATAATTAATTAACGATATAGAAAACATATGGAATTAAGCGTCGAAATACTCACCAAGTGCCACCGAGCATTAGCCTGCGGGCGCTTCCCTTGGATCGAGATAGTGCATTCTCGCATGCCGTTGTTCCGGTTATGCTTATTTCGAACCAACATTGTCTTGCAAAAATAAAGATTATAATATATTTTAGAATATGATTTTATATTATATTGTTAAAATATTAAAAATTAAATTGATACCTGCACATCATCACGCTCAAAATAGACGACATGAAGCGGCTAATTCTCTTTCGGGATCTCCTGTGCTATGACCCCCATCAAGTGCATCCGCTGATTCTCGGTCGCCGCGGCCCAGGAAGGTAAAGTTCACTCTTCACTTTCCATCG
This sequence comes from Agapanthus africanus, assembly GCA_030015575.1. NCBI lineage: Eukaryota > Viridiplantae > Streptophyta > Magnoliopsida > Asparagales > Amaryllidaceae > Agapanthus > Agapanthus africanus. The sequence goes on from CM057340.1 coordinate 759,607,201, forward strand.
GTGATATCTCTTGATCACTTGACACTGGCCTAGGAAGTGAGTGAGGGCACAATCTATATCGAATGGCCTATACACGCCATCCTCGCCGGGCTCGACAACGAATATGTAATTCTTCCTGGTCTGAAATTGAAATATATTAAACAAATAATTATATGTACATGTATATAACGACGATTGAAATTTAAATGCGTGAAAGGATATGTCATACCTCCTCCAACCCAAAAAACCGTATAGCACGCTCAGTCTGGGCCTTATTCCACCGAATATAGAGCGGGTATTTGTATGCTGGTATGAGACCGCTATAACTTTCTTAAGAACGCCGTAGTAGGGATTTCCATCCTCGTTGACGGTTGTGATGCCGCTATTTTGTATAGCTCTGATACGTTCCATACTTTCTATCTCAAATTTATATCCGGATACCCTGTACCCGTTGTAAAACCTGACTACAATCGTTGGACTGTTTAAAAGGTTTTGGACCTCTCCATCAATCCGCTTTCCACGATTCAATTGTTCGTTCAATTCTTTTATAGACCAATAGGCGAATGTGCGCCTCTGTTCTTCTTCGATCCTATCATTCGACCACGTCTTAGGATTCGATCTCATAAGTATATCTTTGTGCGCTCTGTTCGTTAATATACAATTATATTAATTAGATTAAATTTAATTTCGAACATTTAAAACGATGAAATAACAAACACTTACTCTACATATTTAGCAAAATATTCGTTGTTTATCAAGATGTATGCATGTACACTCGCCGCGAGATCGTAAGACATATTCTGTAGCCTTCTTACTCTAATTGGACCGTTAGGAATACTCTGCGGTTTGTTCAGTTTCGTCTTGATATCATCGTTCAGGAAACGAGCACAGAAAGACATGACTTCTTCCAGGAGATAACCTTGAGCAATCGAACCTTCAGGATGATACTTGTTGCGGATATAATATTTTAAAGTTAACAGATATCTATTGAAAATGAAATAAATTAATAATTCATGATAATTCTTTGCAATTTAAATGATGAATAATAAACGTCAATAATATCTCTCGATTGGATACATCCAACGGTAATGGACCGGACCGCTAATCCTGACCTCAGTTGCCAGATGGACGGGCAAGTAAACAATAATGTCAAAAAATGAAGGTGGAAAGATAGTTTCGAGCTTGCAGAGGATCAAAGGAATATATTTTTTGAGCTCTGCTATCTCATTGACGTTCATATTTTTGGAACACAATTGACGGAAATATGTGCAAAAGTCGTTAAGCACGAGACCAATTTCTGGTTTTACCGATAATCTGAGGCATAAAGAAAGAAGTTACTGCATCAATATGTGGTAATCTTGGCTCTTGAGTCCTATGATTTTTCCGTTTTCTACCTGCACCTATTTGAAAATGTTTGATGAGAAATCGTCGGGGACTTTCAATTCTTTTAACACACGCAAGAACTGCCGCTTCTCCTCTTTGTCCATGTTGTAGATTGCTGGTGGGATCTCGTAATAGCCCGGTTTACTTGCCACATACCGAGATTGCAATTCTTTTCTAATGGACAAACCATCCAAATTCTTCAAATCACGACGGGCGTTGAGATTGTCCTCGTTTTTCCATCCTTACACAGCAGAAGAGTGATGATATGCTCGGAGACGCCCTTCTCGATATGCATGACATCTAAATTATGGTGCAGCGGTAGATCGGACCAGTACGGAAGCTGAAATAAACCACTGAGCTTCTTCCAGCCACATAGGCATGGCATTGCTTCTTTGTTCTGTTTCTTTCTGAATTTGATATTCTGATAAACTCTCTATTGTCGTTACCGGACAATGATTCAGGCGGCATACCGGTCTCCGTCTTGCCATTGAACATTTCTTTGATCCTTCTGAATCTGTGAGTTATAGGAAAGAATCATCGGTGACCCATAAATGACTCTTTCCCGCTAAACTTCAAGCGTACGCTGCTCGTATGAATATGACAACCAGGAAAAGCAAGCTTATCTTGAGTTGTCCACCCCGACAGCATGCCGTAGGCAGAAAAATCATTAATCGTCCACAACAAAGCAGCATGCATATGAAAAAAATTGTTTACCATCTGCGTCATAGGTTCTCACACCAGGTTCCTACAGCAATATTAACTCATCGATCAAGGGTTGAAAGTACACATCGATATTTTCCTAGAAGACGAGGGGCCGTAGATTAAAAGCGCTAATGTAAATAAGACTGCGTCATAGCCCTCCATGATGGCAACTTTTATATAGTCACCACAACGGGCCAAGTATTATGAGTACGCCCGCCGCGAACCTCCCAAATGAACTGAAACCGTCGTCGCAATCCCTAACCTCATGTGATGAGGGTCTACGCTGAACGAAAGATGTTTTTCATCTAAAATTTTCCAAGATATCGAATCTCAAGGATGACTCATTTTTCCCTCTTCACGAGACGCTTTATGGTGCCACTGCATTTCGGACGCCGTCTCCTCACACATAAATAACCGTTGCAGTCTCGGTATTAATGGAAAATGATGAAGAATCTTCATGGGCACATCACTCGAACGGGAGTCTTTCTTAGGCTTGAATCTGCTTTTCCAGCACACTGGGTAGCTTTTGAGTGTGGCGTGTTCTTTCCGGAACAAAACGTAGTCATTTTCGCATGTATGTATTTTCTCACACTTTAGGCCGATATTTGTGATTATCTTTTGCGTCTCATACCAGCTCGGTGGCACTTCATTTCCGTCAGGAAAAGCTTCCTTCATCAATGCTAGGAGATCGGTGAAAGACTGGTCACTCTATCTGTTCTTGCACTTGATCTGGAAGAGACGTACGAAAAAGGATAGTATCGAAAACCCTTTGTAATTTGGATATAGAGAGATTCTCGAGGAAACCTTGTACTTCTCAATAACACGAGTCCAGTGCTTTCCGTATTATAAGGAAGTCCAGCGGTATTTATAAGCCCATCCATGTCATCGACCGGCGTGAACACAGTATCATCGTCATCGACGGTTTCGTTTTCTTCAAACTGCCATTCCTCCTCTTCTTCTACTACCCCTTACCACACTTCGACATCCACTTTAATGAATTCATTTTCTGTCTCTTGCACTGGCCCTCCATCGTCCTTTTCTCCATGAATATCCCACTTAGTGTAATCTCTAAGAAAACCGTTTTTCATGATGTGTAACTCAACATCCGACTTCTTCAACAATCGCGTGTTCTTACACTTATTGCATGGACAATAGATTTTGTGCTCTTTCGGTATCCTAAGACGTGCGTAGGAAAAATCGGTGAAAAAGTGTAACGGCCCTAAATGTCCTATACATTTTTATTGATTCAATGATAATAAAAGAGTGTATTTCTGTTCTGGTTTGTTATAAGTTATTATTGATAACTTATGAACAAGAAACTCCTTATAGCTTACTGGTTAAGCCTCTACACCGCTATCCCATTGCCTGCAAGTTCGAATTCCATCAGTCCCAATTATTTTTAATATTTTTCTTTTTAACTTTTCGAAAGCCAAAGAGTTGCACACACGGAGAATTGAAAAGTTTCAGAAAAATCAAACTGGATAAATACGGAGTTAATTACAATTTATACACAGGGCACGAGTTTCGAGGCACATGGCCTCTTCTGGGCTGCCAGATCCCCGCCACCGGCGGTCTTGATGCCCCTAAAATCCTCCATTCTTCGCCCGTGCACCCCTTCAGCTCCCCTCTACTCCACTTTATTGTTTGATTTCTCTGAATTTAACCAAAGACTCTTCAATTCCCCATTAACCCTATTTTAAATTCTTTTTAATTCAATTCTTTCACACACCTTCATTTCTACACTATAAATACTATCCCACCCCTATCTCTCCCCTATTCTGAAAATTTCTCAAAAATTCTCTAAATTCCTAAGCTCAAGGAAGGGGTTAAGGCTAGTTAAATGGAGTTAGCGATCGAAGTTCATTCCGTTGAAGATCAGAGCCATTTTCGACGTTACCACGACACCTCGAAGACTTCCTTTCTCTCAGTTACTCCTTTCTCAACGCTACACAACCCGTAAGTCCATATCCCTCTCTTTCATTTTGACTCAAATCACATTCTAAAACAATATCGACAAAGTGGAGTTAACCTTAACCTTATTTATATTTTTTTACTTTTAGCATCTTTCATAGGCCAAATAAGTCACACCAATACTCTAACATTACTTTAAAATGTTATCCACACTATTTACCATTTAATGTAATTAAAATTCCATGTGAAATAAACATATAACGAACTTTTTTCATATAAATACGATGTGATTTAAATATGACCCTTTATTCGATAACTAACCTATATACTTCTAGGAAAACTCACGGGGTAACGACCTACCCTATCACATACAATATGATTTCATAGTACAAAGTTTTAGATGTATGTTTAATTTAAAGAATACGGTTTACAATAAAATACCATTGCTTTTACAAAAAATGTTTTTTATTCGATATTTTTATATCATTTGCAATTGCGCCTCTACAACTCTCGTTAGGGGACCCGCTAATAGATAGTACAGATTATCGCACATCTTTTGGATAGTAGAGCGAGATGCAGATCTTCTCACGGAGAATTCGGTCTCGAAAGGAAATAAAAAATACGGTTTAATGAAATACGACTTTTTAAAACAAATTAAACTTTGGAAAATTACATAAAATTATGAAACCGTATTTTCAATGAAAATAATTTGTGAAAAATATATTTTTAAATGAAAAATTAAAATTTTAATAAAAATACCATCAAAATTTCCAAAAGTAATAGTTTTCATAAAAATACCATAAACTTTTAAAATTTAGGTTTCATCACTAAAATACCACTTAAACTAAAATACATTTCTATAAAACTCTTAATATTCTATCTCACCCTCGAGGTTTATTTCTAAACAATATTAAAACATTTTTTCATAAAACCCCCTCGAGAAACGCAAATAATGTAAACAACAAGAATAAATTATTAAGGACCCTAGATTAATATAGGTTTAAGCGGTATCATTTCTTTTGAGCCTCGGGAAGCCGGAGAAAGTGAGTGCTTGCCTATTCAGGTTAGATAATACTGCAAATTAATGGAGTTATCATTGACAACTGTCTTGATAAAATACACAAATTCTACCGTCTATGTGCAGCGGTTGTCCGATTATTCCTGAACTTAAGAGTTTACAAGATTACAGCTATTCAAAATATTTAAATCTAGTAATATGAAATGACTATAACTCAAATCCAAACTCGAACCTAAACTTGAATTTAAACTCGAACTCGAACTACAAGTTAAACATGAATCTGAACTTGACACTTGAACTTAACATGAATAGCTGAACTCAAATGTCTACTCTTGAACTGACTTGACTCGAACCATGAATACAACTTGATATGAATACATGAACACTTGACACGAATACTTGATCTTGATAGGAACTCAATCTTGCAACTTGATGTATTCATGGATTCGAGCAAGGCTGGTAAGTTTAACTGTAATCTAAAATACACGGGGTGTTGGGGTAGTTCAAAGTGCGAATCCAACAAAATCTCATAAGTCCCCCTACATCATGAATTCATGTCTACTAACACAAGCAATCATTCATGAGGGCTCATGTTTCCTTACTCCTGAATTATAGCCCGTTGAGTTTGGAATACTTCAATACTAGGTTGAAATCCCGTTACTAACATTTGATTCGGGCCCGTGGTTCCTTACTCCTGGATTACAGCCTGTTGGGTTCGAGAACACTCCTGAGATTGGTTGACATTCACCATTGAACTTACGTTAGATTAGTTTACCCTTGCAGAGATTTTTTAGGACACTTACATGCACTTCATGTTCACTATACATACACTACACGACCATGCTATACCATTTTTCTATGCTCATGTTACATTGCCATGCTTATAAGAATATTATCATACTCATGATATCTTGCCAATAGAACTGCATGTTATATAGAATTGCCATGCTTATATTAAATGACATGTTTAAATACCATATCTTTTAGTCTATTGCTTCATGATATCCATTTTGTAACTTGTCATTATACTTTTATACTTCACACCTTTCCTTGGGGACTTACCGAGCAAAAGTTCGCTGACGGGTATCCACCCATCTCTTTCTTCTTTTGGATGTTCGTCAGGTGGTCTAGAGACTAAGGAGATAAAAGAGACTGCATGGGATTACGATCAGATCACAACTCAAGGTTAGCTTAACTCATCTCTTTTTCAGTTTATGTACGCCGCCTGTTTAGGCATTTTTGTTCTTGTATTTTCTTTCAGTTGAACTTATGTATTGTAAATATATTAAGTTTGAATGTAAATAAAGTTGTTGAAGTTTAAATCTCATGTTAATTTCTTGTCATTTTATATTGTTTATTTTACGCTTAGTGTATTTACTCCGAGAAATGACCTTCTTGGAATAAATACATCGCGGGCTTGTCACGTGCCTGTTTCTGTTTTCTGAGAAGCGGGGCGTGACAAAAGGTAAACACCGTTAAGAAAAAAATCAGTGGCTCTCGAGGAAACGTAGACATACATACAACTCTTGTCGTGGAGGTACGGGAATGCCACATTGAAAGAAAATGGAACGTAACAAGGTTACTGATTGATCTGATTTTTATGTAGTAGTTAACCGCAATCAATAACGGTGTCGCGTGTAGCTAGACCGAGATGAGTACGGGTCGTCCTCAGAAAAACGTTGAATCTTTTAATCTTACTTTAGGCGTGTTGAGAAGGAAAGGAGGAAGAATAAAGAATGGTGAAGAATGGTTGTAGGTTCTAGATCTACGTTAAACACGGATGCAAAATATAGATCTAGATTAGCTAAGTATGTAGGTTTATATAAAAAGGGGGCTTGTAGGGTTCATTAAGATTTAATAGTTATGGATGATTAATTAAAAATTACTCTTTTTATCCTTTAATAGATTTAAAACTAGATCGACAGTGATGCATGTAGATTAGGGTTTCTGGAGGGAAAAGGGTTCCCACTCTTAACCCCTATCTTGACATGGATCTCCCTTCATTTCCAGCCTTTACCAAAACAATTGTTAATCTAATGTCTAATTGTGGTCGTGATTATCAATGAATTGATAGCGCACCCAATTAGGATGTTAACTATTCTTTTGATAAAGTTTATAAACTTTATAGGATGTAAAAAGAGTTTAAGGATCTTCATCATCCATTAATCTACCATAATCCTATGAACCCTGACAAGGAAAGAATTACTCGTGCATGTTGAGAGAAGAAAAGATAGAGAGGGAAATCATACTACAAAGAAATAGAATAAGAAAAACTATCTTTATTAATCAACAGAATCAATTACACTTTGTTCCCTTAGAAAATAATTACAAAATACTAGTTTGCTTCTCGATCTCTTCTAAGGAGGTAGATGAGCCGTTGATGATCAACCAGGATTCTTGAGCCATCGTGGACTTCGTGATCTCGTCGGTGTGATGATTTTTCCAAGAGGCTCTCGGTCTTTATTTATAGTCACAAAGCCAGAACCCTAGTTTCCTAATATGGAAACTAGTCGTTAGGATCCCAACCACCAAAATCCCGAGCCCTAAATCCTTAGAAGTGCGGCAGAACCGTGACCATTGGATAGGTTTGGCCGCGGATCCGCCGCCTTTTGGTGAGATCATGGCCTCTAATTTTTGTAGCTTCATATCTGTAACACTTGGTGATCTTTTGAATATCTAGACTTTGAAAATCTTCTCTACGTTTCTGCCAGAATTAGTTTCTTCAATTTACTTGAATATTTTCGGCAGATTTGATCTTGCCAACTCGGATTTCCTTGATTTCAATCATGATATAATTCCTGCACAATTATCTCAATAAATGATTTTAGTAGAATTTGTTTTTATTGAGATATTATCTTTAACCATTTGTCATGATATTATAGTTTTAAGAATTGGTCAAAGGTATTTAATAAGGTAAGCATATTTAAATGGGCCAAATGTTACATGGATATTATATGCTTATATTTTCCTTCATAATCTTAATTATAATATATAAACACATGAAAACAGTATTTTTACAGATAAAACCTCATATGTGTCATATATTATAATAAACACCCTTTTTATATACAAATAGTAGGAAAAATATCATATGAAAAATGCAGTTTTATCAACTGAACAAATACCCCCAAACATAACTTTGATCGTCCCGAGCAAACTAGTTATTCAAGAGAAGGATAAAAAGAAGAAGAACTAAGTAGCACACTTTCGTAGGTAACACGATTGCACTAAGCACGTGTAACAAGCCGTTAAACCTCTAGGTGTCCCTAGTAGGAGGAGTGTTGTCTCCTGAGGGTTTTCAGCGGATTACACCTACAAAATCCTATAATAAAAGATAGATAGTGAAAGTTATATACAAAGATAGGAATTATAAAAGAAAGAACTTGAAAGTAAGAGTTTCCAACTATACCAGCATTTCAGTTGCCATGAGCCCTATCTTAATGGTCATGAAAAAATTCTAGAAATCACATCACCCCTCAATAAAACTTAGCCTTTAGTCTTCCTCCTTATCTTTCTTCCAAACATTGATCATATACCCCTACATGTGTGTAAAAGACATCTCTACACTTAGAGAATTCAATTCAAGCTATCATACTCATGTCCATCTTCCCAAAGTACTTTTTTAGTCGGTGAATATATATATATATATATATTTTTTGAAATTGCTCACACATCCTTCATGCGACCGTTAATACTTCTTGAAGTACTAACCGACCGATTACTAACTGTGTTTGCGCATTAAGGCGTAATTCCTCGTCTTGTACACCTAAGGTTTAGCAGTGGCTCCCAAACCAGTTGGTCTAAGGCACTAAGTGATGAGGCACCCTCGCTATATTTTCTTATGCTGCCTTGGTAATTACAAAACCAATGTTCATTTTTTTTCTTCACCACTTATATTTTATTTTATTTTCCTTCATATTAAGGCTTTTAGACAAGAGCATTTCAAGGTATTCTCTACTATCCCAAGTTTCAAGATGTGTGTAAGTGCGTATAGTAGGGTATCAACGTTCAAATGTTTGGCCTCAAGAATAGGGACTATTTTTCAGACTTATTTTTATCCTCAAATTAGCAATTTCCTTCATCTTACTAACCCTTGGGACAACAGCTCATAACTACTTATTACTAGTTTTGTTTAAGAAAACATCTAATTTTCTTATTTTTCTTAAACTATTTCTATCTTTCATATGTAAATTTTCACTTTCTAATTTTCATTATCAAAATTTTTTGTGTGCTTATATATAGTATAATGCAAAGTAACGCGTAAATAAGCACAAACCTCCTCCAAACCTGTTTGCAGCAGTGTCCTCACTGTTGTCATCTATTAAATCTCAAAATCTGTAGACTTGGGAGGAAAAGTTATCAAAGGGGACAAGAAATAATGAAAGTGAAATTCTCCCCCAAACTTATTATTTTTTTTTGGCTCGTAATTTTGTAAAATTTTTCTTTCAAGAGCCAAAATATCCTCCCCCCCAAACTTGAGTAAAATCGTATTAAGCATTTAAAATTATGAGAGGGGTTAAAGTGATTGGTCAAAGTAAAACCTTACAAAGACCAAAAGTCAACACCAATCATTCAAAAATTTTATCGATGTAACGCACTGGTTGGTGGAAAATCAGAGATTTGAAGAAGTGGGGAGATAGGAGGCGGTATGGTTTACATCTTGGTTGATAGAGACGAAATAATAATGGTGAACGGAAACGAGAATATGGATGATTAGGAATGGAAAGAATGGTCGTATTCTTGTATGGAATAAGAAGAAATGGTGGTGGTTCAACTTCTTCAGGTGGAGGTTGATTAATCACAAAATCTGTGTTGTTTAGGAATGCAAGTTCGTCAGCAAAAAGTTCTTCAAAACTTTCATCGATGGTGTAATTGAACATTTTGCTGTCAGTAAGTTTTGTGCCAGAATTTATCATACTTGATTTGTAAAAAATTATGGAGGTAAGAGATTCGAAAAACTCATCTACCTTATTTTCAAAAGTATCCAAATCAAGTTGGCTTTCTGGAATTATCAAACTTGAATTATCGGATTGTGATTCATCAACACTCACTAAAATTATAGGAAGAATAGAAGAAGAACCTGAGAAAGTAGAAGGTGAAATGGGTAAACAAATTGGTGTGTCGAGTATCGTTGAACCAGATGTGGGAGATGAAGGCACAATTTCGGTCAGCTGTTCGGTTATACAATTATCATCAACTTCAAGACACATTTGGGGTTCAGGAAGAATAATTAATGGCTCGAGATGATGACCACAAGATAGTGAAAGGATCTGATGAATTGATGGGACAAACTCATCCAAATTTTTGGGTTCATCATTCAATATATCCCCAATGTCAATCTCCTCATTCAAGTGAAGGTTAGAATTCTCAAACACCTCATTAAAATTATGGTTTTCAATCAATTTTGGTTCAAGAGTGGAGGTGTAGAGATCACAAGGGTTGGGTGTGGTTTCACTTGAAATGGACCTTTCACAATTGGGTAAATCAAACACTACAAAGTCACACAACTTATCAGACATTCTATCTTCAATTGGTGAATCATTTGGTGTACTCGATGAATCTGTGAAACTGGAGTTGTGAATTTCAGTTTGGGATGGGAAGGTTTGATTAAGAAGGATGTACAGTTCTCTCGCACTACCCAAATTCTCACTTTGTCCTATGGCAGTATCATACACAGAAATTTTTTGAGCTGGTTCAGAACTAGTTGCTCGTTTATACTCAGCCATGCTTTCTGCCAATTCCTTTCTGAAGCGGCGCATCGATTCCACACCTTCTTCTAATTTCCGCTCAAAACTAGACTTAGGTCGATAAGGGGTTTCAGTATAAGATTGAAATTATTGTGGATAATTAAAACTCCCAAATGACTGATTAGAAGAACTGTCTATATAAGATGTAAAGGTCGGATAGGATTGATAAGAATAGAATGGTTGCGAAAATTGGGCAGGAGTAGGATCAATATTATGATAAGAAGAATATTGATATGGGTTGGTTGGTTGGCTATTTTCAATAGACATCATATATGCCAAAAACCTATTATGAAATTCTTCTTTAGAAAGTGGTGGTGATGGTTGATGTTGGTCCGGATTAAAACTTTGGCCGTTAGCCCTCGCTATATGCTCAGCAATGGACATGCGTCTAGGGGTATCCTCACTCGGAGTATCAACTAAAACAGATGTAGAATTAGGATACGGTTGATAAGACCTGGACTGAGGTGGCCAATTGTTTCTATCCGATTGTTCTATCCGATCTCTTAAAGACATGGGAGAGTCGGATGGTATACCGAAGCGATTACGAAGACAAGAAATATCTGGTTGTGGATAGCAAAGCTCGGCAAGAGTTCGTCTATTTGGGTTACCCATTATAAGAAGGTGAAAAGAAAAGAGGGTGAAAAGATTTAAGCTCTATTCGGATTGTTTTGCTTTAAAAGTGGACTTGGGGGTTTACTCACAAAAATCAAAAAATGCACAAGCAAACCCTAGAACTAAGGTCACCTAGGTCAAGCACTAGACCGCTTCTAGACTTCTAAAGGACAAATCGCAGGATTCATACTCTACTGCCTCTTTATCTTTCCTGTGGCCAGGTAAGTGCCAGGTAAGTGGGAGGTATCCGCTATACGAATCACCGAAAATAGCGGGCCTAATTAAATAACCACTTGTCTTAGACACACTTGCTTAGACACCACAAACGAAATGCAGCTAAGCGATAGATTACCAACGACCTTTCTCTGTCCTACTTGAGCGCGACGGTCCTTAGGGTCTTGATCTAGATATTTTTTAATTAATATAGGGTTATGGGGATGCTCGTTTTGTGATTTGTGGGGTCTAGGAAGGGTGATGAAATCCCCACCTAATCTGAATTGTGGTCTTGCCCCTTAAAGTCCGTATTAAAATATGCAAAAATAGCCCGCAAAACAAAGCACGCAAAAAGATTTTTGAGCGGCGATATTTTGCAAAGAATTCTGCAGAAAATATATTATTAGATTTTTCAGAGGAGAGATAAAGAGTTGTAGAAGATACAAGAGAATTTTGAAGCCAAGATCCACCAATTAGGCCGCGGTTCCGCCGCAATACTGGTGATTTGGCCGCGGTTCCGCCGCGAGATGAGGGGATCCTTTGACAATTTTTGTACAGTAGCCTCCGCTTCTCCTCTGGGTCTTGATGAATATCTCTGAATCTTTATCTCCTCGCTAAAGTGACTCCAGAATTCCTCGCAAGAATCACACACTAATCGTTAAATATGCAAGATGCGGTTTTGTTTTATGTTTATGATATAGATCGAAAAAGAATTCAACACGAATAGTAAGAAAAATAAATTACGCACGTATCCCCGGCAACGGCGCCATTTGATTGATCTAAATTTTCGGGTTCATCATTCAATATATCCCCAACGTCAATCTCCTCATTCAAGTGAAGGTTAGAATTCTCAAACATCTCATTAAAATTATGGTTTTCAATCAATTTTGGTTCAAGAGTGGAGGTGTAGAGATCACAAGGGTTGGGTATGGTTTCACTTGAAATGGACCCTTCACAATCGGATAAATCAAACACTACAAAGCCACACAACTTATCAGACATTCTATCTTCAATTGGTGAATCATTTGGTGTACTCGATGAATCTGTGAAACTGGAGTTGTGAATTTCATATTGGGATGGGAAGGTTTGATTAAGAAGGATGTACAGTTCTCTCGCACTACCTAAATTCTCACTTTGTCCTATGGCAGTATCATACACTGAAATTTTTTGAGCTGGTTCAGAACTAGTTGCTCGTTTATACTCAGCCATGCTTTCTGCCAATTCCTTTTTGAAGCGGCGCATTGATTCCACACCTTCTTCTAATTTCCGCTCAAAACTAGACTTGGGTCGATAAGGGGTTTCAGTATAAGATTGAAATTCTTGTGGATAATTAAAACTCTCAAATGACTGATTAGAAGAACTGTCTATAGAAGGTGTAAAGGCCGGATAGGATTGATAAGAATAGAATAGTTGCGAAAATTGAGCAGGAGGAGGATCAACATTATGATAAGAAGAATATTGATATTGGTTGGTTGGTTGGCTATTTTCAATAGACATCATATATGCCACAAATCTATTATGAAATTCTTTTTTAGAAAGTGGCGGTGATGGTTGATGTTGGTCCGAATTAAAACTTTGGCTGTTAGCCCTCGCTATATACTCAGCAATGGACATGCGTCTAAGGGTATCCTCACTCGGAGTATCAACTGAAACAGATGTAGAATTAGGATACGGTTGATAAGACCTGGACTGAGGTGGCCAACTGTTTCTATCCGATTGTTCTATCCGATCTCTTAAAGACATGGGAGAGTCGGATGGTATACCGAAGCGATTACGAAGACAAGAAATATCTGGTTGTGGATAGCAAAACTCGGCAAGAGTTCGTCTGTTTGGGTTACCTATTATAAGAAGGTGAAAAGAAAAGAGGGTGAAAAGATTTAAGCTCTATTCGGATTGTTTTGCTTTGAAAGTGGACTTGGGGGTTTACTCACAAAAATCACAAAATGCACAAGCAAACCCTAGAACTAAGGTCACCTAGGTCAAGCACTAGACCGCTTCTAGACTTCCAAAGGACAAATCACAGGATAAATCCTCTACTGCCTCTTTATCTCTCCTGTGGCCAGGTAAGTGGGAGGTATCCGCTATACGAATCACCGAAAATAGCGGGCCTAATTAAGTAACCACTTGCCTTAGACACACTTGCCTAGACACCACAAACGAAATGCAGATAAACGATAGATTACCCACGACCTTCCTCTGTCCTACTTGAGCGCGACGGTCCTTAAGGTCTTGATCTAGATATTTTTTAATTAATATAGGGTTGTGCGAATGCTCGTTTTGTGATTTGTGGGGCCTAGGAAGGGTGATGAAATCCCCACCTAATTTGAATTGTGGTCTTACCCCTTAAAGTCCGTATTAAAATATACAAAAACAACGCGCAAAAAAAAGCACGCAAAAAGATTTTTGAGCGGCGATATTTTGCAAAGAATCCTGCAGAAAACATATTATTGGATTTTTCAAGGGAGAGAAAAAGAGTTGTAGAAGATACTAGAGAATTTTGAAGCCAAGATCCACCAATTAGGCCGCGGTTCCGCCGCAATACTAGTGATTTGGCCGCGGTTCCGCCGCGAGATGAGGAGATCTTTTGACAATTTTTGTACAGTAGCCTTCGCTTCTCCTCTGGGTCTTGATGAATGTCTCTAAATCTTTATCTCCTCGCTAAAGTGACTCCAGAATTCATCGCAAGAATCACACACTAATCGTTAAATATGTAAGATGCGGTTTTGTTTTATGTTTATGATATAGATCGAAAAAGAATTCAACACGAATAGTAAGAAAAATAAATTACGCACGTATCCCCGGCAACGGCGCCGTTTGATTGATCTGATTTTTGTGTAGTAGTTAACCGCAATCAATAACGGTGTCGCGTGTAGCTAGACCGAGATAAGTACGGGTCGTCCTCAGGGAAACGTTGAATCTTTTAATCTTACTTTACGCGTGTTGAGAAGGTAAGGAGGATGAATAAAGAATGGTGAAGAATTGTTATAAGTTCTAGATCTACGTTAAACATGGATGCAAAATATAGATCTAGATTAGCTACGGATGTAAGTTTATATAAAAAGGGGGCTTGTAGGGTTCATTAAGATTTAGTAGTCATGGATGATTAATTAAAGATTACTCTTTTTATCCTTTAATAGATTTAAAACTAGATCGACAGTGATGCATGTAGATTAGGGTTTCTGGAGGGAAAAGGGTTCCCACTCTTAACCCCTATCTTGACATGGATCTCCGTTTATGTCCAGCCTTTACCAAAACAATTGTTAATCTAATCACTAATTGTGGTCGTGATTATCAATGAATTGATAGCGCGCCCAATTAGGATATTAACTATTCTTTTGATAAAGTTTATAAACTTTATAGGATGTAAAAAGAGTTTAAGGATCTTCATCATCCATTAATCTACCATAATCCTATGAACCCTAACAAACAAAGAATTACTCATGCATGTTGAGAGAAGAAAAGATAGAGAGGGAAATAATACTACAAAGAAATAGAATAAGAAAAACTACCTTCATTAATCAACAGAATCAATTACACTTTGTTCTCTTAGAAAATGATTACAAAATGCTAGTTTGCTTCTCGATCTCTTCTAAGGAGGCAGGTGAACCGTTGATGATCAACCAGGATTCTTGAGCCGTCGTGGACTTCATGATCTCGTCGGTGTGATGATTTTTCCAAGAGGCTCTCGATCTTTATTTATAGTCATAAAGCCAGAACCTTAGTTTCCTAATATGGAAACTAGTTGTTAGGATCCCAACCACCAAAATCCCGAGCCCTAAATCCTTAGAAGTGCGGCGGAACCGCGGCCGTTAGATAGGTTTGGCCGCGGATCCGCCGCCTTTTGGTGAGATCATGGCCTCTAATTTTTGTAGCTTCATATCTGTAACACTTGGTGATCTTTTGAGTATCTAGTATTTGAAAATCTTCTCTATGTTTCTGCCAGAATTAGTTTCTTCAATTTACTTGAATATCTTCGGCAAATTGATTTTGCCAACTCGGATTTTCTTGATTTCAGCCATGATATAATTCCTGCACAATTATCTCAATAAATGATATTAGTAGAATTTGTTTTTATTGAGATATTATCTTTAACCATTAGTCATGATATTATAGTTTTAAGAATTGGTCAAAGGTATTTAATAAGGTAAGCATATTTAAATGGGCCAAATGTTACATGGTTATTATATGCTTACTTTTTCCTTCATAATGTTAATTATAATATATAAACACATGAAAATAGTATTTTTACAGATAAAACCTCATATGTGTCATATATTATAGTAAACACCCTTTTTATATAGAAATAGTAGGAAAATGTCATATGAAAAGTGTAGTTTTATCAACTGAACATTTACTATAGTTATGGAATTAAGATTTCGTGACAAATACGAGATAGACGGATAATAAGAAGCGTTAGTGTTAGGTTTAATTAACGATTTCATTAAGTTTGGTTTCAATTGTTAATGGATTGCGCTCTCCTCTAGCTCCTATTAAGAACTTTCTCCTTCTAATCTCCTTTAACTGCTATTGAGAACTTTCTCCTTCCAATCTTAAAGCTCGAGAGTTGGATTCTTCTTCCACGAAAAATGATAATAATATTAAATGTTCTTTATTGGATGTCGAGAGTAACGGCTGTAGGTGTAAAGCACCTATCCCATTAAGAATGTATAAAGTATACACCCATTCACTTATGCTTTCATCCGTTTCGAGAAAATTTCGGCAGAACCTCTCTACTGTTCTCCGAGTACACTGTAATAGAACAAATAATTGTTTCAATACTGTGAAATACCATTGAAACGAATATCTAATCTATCATTATACATTGAGAACCAGTAGAAAGGTACCGAAGAAATATCTCGAAATGAATGAAAAGCACAAGTGAATGCAGGTGTCTGCTTTATACATTCCTAATTTGTCCACATAGGACAAATCTATTGCTTATCATATGATTGAATATTAATTCTCGTTACATAAAACTACGCGACAGTTGTTAGAAACCGAACGATACCGTCCGATATTTAACAACCTTCCTCTATTTTTATGTCACGACAAACATTGTACGTATGTTAACCGATAGATGGGAACTAAGTCGTGTTTTGATTTTCACATATGATTAGCTATGATAATATGAAAATTTTATATTTTCATCAAGTATCATACACGCAAGTTTAATATTTAATTTGAACTAATTTTACGTTTACCTTTCGATTTCAATGCGTTGAAGTTTTTATTTTAGGCTAAAGTTTTTAAAACTTAGGGTTTTCTTAATCGTGTTTAAGATTTTGGATTTAAGGTTGAGATTAGGGTGGTATTTGACAAGAGTTCAATGTAGAGAATAATGATCGAAGATAAATTATCGATTGGCGTTGTATGTGTGTATGTGTGCACGCGCGCGTATGCTTGTGTGTGTATGTGTCTTTATGTATATTACACTAAAATACCCTTAACTATTGAGGGGGGGGGTTTTCAAAAATCTATTTTAAAAAATTTAAATAAATAACTCATATTCTTAAATTAACTAAGTTAATAAAAAATTCACTAAAATACCCTTAATTATTGTTGTTTTTCACTAAACCATGATTAAGTTTTTTTTAATACAACACCCCTTCGTTCAACTTTATTTTTTAATACTAAAATACTGTTAATTTAATAACTATGTCACTAAAATACTCTTAACTATTCTTTCATTTCACTAAACTACCTATACCTAACCCTTACCATAACCCTAACCCCAACCCCAACCCTTAACGTTAACCCCAACCCTTATCCCAACCCAAACTCCTAATTAACTACCCTAACCACAGACCCTAACCCAAACCCAAAACCCTAACTCAGTCCCTAGCCCTAACCCAAAACCTTAACCTTAAACCCCTAACCACTGACCTTAACCCTAACCCAAAACCCTAACCCCCTAGTTAGCTACCTAATCGGCCATATAATTGGAATTAACAAAATCAACAAATTAAAAATCGGCCATAAAATTGGGTTATGCTTACCTCTTCAAGACAACGGAGAAGAGAGAGCTCGAGAAGTGGCGGCGAAGCGCCGAGATTTGGGTTGGGCTACGGCGTTGGCCGCGAGCGGCGACGGCGAAGCGGCGGAGGCTAGGAGGGGAGGGTTTCAAACGGCCTCTACTACGAAGGCGAGCAGGCGTGGTCTTCGACGGCGACGGCGGCGGCGGAATCGACCACGAAGGCGGGAGAAAATTTGGGTGGAGGGAAAAATTTTGGGTGGTAAACGAAAATGAGGGATCGGGCTAAAATTCGGAGGGGATTGAGATTTACCATGAGCCGGGTGTGGGGTCCGCCACTTGTAAAGATTTAGTCACGGTGATACCTGTGACTAAATCATAACCGTGACGAAAAATTGATCACTGTTTAAACCGTGACCAATTCCTAGTTTCTGTAGGCTCGTTTTGCATGGTGGATCACACCAAAAAAAGGATTTTATTGTAAATGTTTCACAACTAAAAAAAATTTAAAAAATATATAAATAACCGGCTGCTTTTAGAGAGAAAAAATCACTCTAGGATTTCTTTTTTTGATTGCCTGTTTATGCGATCGATTTTGGTTCAACAGTAACAATTTGCATTAATTATTTTCTCATAAAATTCTTTATACAAAATCTCTATGAAATGATTGTTTGCGGTATAAGTTAAAAAAAATTAATGTTTTAAATCAAATATAGCTTATATCTCTATAAGTTTATATGTAAACTAGATGTTTTCTCTTTGAGTTGACTCCTTTTGACCTTGGTTTTAAGTATATTTTTCAAGCTTACATTTTTAATGATATTTATTTACACATGTTAATTAGGTTAAAATATTAGAATTTTATTTTAGGAACATTGTGGGTGCCAATAATCAATTAGATGTTAAATATACTGGTTCGGTGTCCCTTTCCACTTGCTTAATCTATATATGGCGCTCAACAAAGCTGCAACAGTTGCTTGATCTCAGGGTCTTTGTGTCAATGTTCTTGGAGCTGGAATTAAACCTCTCTGCCGACATGCATTTGAGAAATGAGGTTTTTATTGTTGAATAGGATAGGATGCTCTATTGGCTCTCTCCGTGTGTGTGTGTGTGTGTGTGTGTGTGTGTGTGTGTGTATATATATATAGAGAGAGAGAGAGAGAGAGAGAATAATGGAGGAAAGAGGCCATAGGAGGAAATTCCCTCCTATGGCGTCGAAAAAATACCCCTTCCTTAGTTTTTTCCGACGATTGGCACCCACCATCTTCATCGTCATCATCTAAGATGTGGGAACACCAAATTTCATGTGATTCTACAACTTTTTCACCGTTGATTTAGCAATGTAAAAAGTTCTATTGTCGGTAAACCGTTAATTTTGAATCACCGTTGATT
Organism: Agapanthus africanus; assembly: GCA_030015575.1. NCBI lineage: Eukaryota > Viridiplantae > Streptophyta > Magnoliopsida > Asparagales > Amaryllidaceae > Agapanthus > Agapanthus africanus. The sequence goes on from CM057340.1 coordinate 759,626,129, forward strand.
TAGCAATGTAAAAAGTTCTATTGTCGGTAAACCGTTAATTTTGAACCCACTAAATCAACGGTGAAAAAGTTGTAGAATCACATGAAATTTGGTGTACCCACATCTTAGATAATGATGATGAAGATGATGGGTGCCGATCGTCGGAAAAAATTAAGGAGGGGGTACTTTTTCGACGCCATAGGAGGGAATTCCCTTCTATGCCCTCTTTCCTCCATTATTCTCATATATTTATTCTCAAATATATATATATATATATATATATATATATATATATATATATATATATATATATTACCTTGAATTGAAAATGAAATTAGATGAATATTGTTATGATAAAAAATGCGATGGCAATGAAGACATGTTTTCTAAAGAAACTTTTGATGAGATGTGTATTTATTCTCAGTGAAAAACTAAATAATTGTTGTAAAAGATAAGGGCAATAGAATGTGAAAAGTTATATGTATTGCCTTGAAAAATAAAAACCAATAAATGTTTACAGTTCCCATGAAGAGAGAGAAAAATGTACATACTAATTAAGCCTAAATTAAAAAAGAAGAAGAAATGGCAAATAAGGAAATTAAGTATTGGCCTCATTTATGAGGGTGTGACCATAGTCATTTTGGGTGTGGCACTAGAGGTGTGTTCACTTCAGAATATTGCATTTAATACCGTTCATTTTTATGCACATTTGTATATAGATAAGTGCTTTTGAACCGTGTCTGCTACATGATTTCAGCTTACAGGTTCTCAAAAGTATCCAGTCCAAGACAGTGCAAATCACACACATTACCTGCAAAAATGACGTTTTCAGAACAGACGACCGAAAACAGATATAATACGGATTTTAGCCACATCAAATCTATCAGGTGCTGTCTACTAGTTCAAGAGACAAGACAAGAAAAACAGTCATTCGTGTCTTAGAAAAACGCAGAACACAAGAAAAGCGCATTAAATAGGCTTTGAAAAATGCAAAGGAAATTGATGTCATAAGAAGACGAAAAAATCGTAACATTGAACTGTTGTAAATCTGAAATAAAATCTGTGAGATTTTGCAAATCTTATGATGAAAATATAAAGAGTGGAACACCAGAAGATCACAAAAAAAAAATCGGAGCACTAATTCCAAAATTTGGCGGCGGATTAGCGGTGGAGCAAAAGAAAATGGAGGCGGATCAGCAGTCCAAACTTCGTCATCCATGACGAACTTCATGGTTATTTTGGTCATTATGTAAGGCTTCAGAAAACACCCTTGAATTATTTTTCCAGAGCCTATATAAAGCCCAGATCAGAGCATTTGAGTGGCATTCCATTCTTAGCATAAACTTTGTTAAATTAGTTTGTATCATTTTAGTTTGGCCATTAAAATTCTTATCATAGCCTAGAGTTTGATTGAGTTCTTGGTTTTTCTCTCATCTTGAAACTTCTTTAGTAAACTTGCAAGATTAAATTAAGACTATTGGATTCAAATCTTGTAAAGGTTTGAATTATAAATAAATGTTTGTTCTTATTCTTTTATATTTTTGCAATTTTAATTCATGCTCTTTTAATTTCTTAGATAACTTGTTCTTGATTTGTTAAAGTATATGATTTTGTTTTCTTGATTTTTAATTTATCTTTTTTCCTTAATCTTGATTATTAAGCGATGATACTCGATGGATATTTCTTGCTCTTGTGTGAACTCTAGTAGTTAGTTTTCTAAATTCTTATTGATCTTCTCTTCTATTTCCCTTTTCTTTTTTGATTTATCATTTTAACAATAAGTGACTAATTTCTCACTTGTCAGGGGTAAGGAGAGGGTAGTTCGAGAGATGGAAAAGTTCCTTGTTCTTCCTTTTGCCCACATATTTAGATTAAACTTAGACCAAACAAACTCATCACTCTCCGTTAGGCGCACTATTCGTGACATATAGTTGCTACATAATCAGAGATTTGTTGTGATTTGTTTGGCCTAACTTTGGAGATAAGAGCAAAGAACGGATGGATAAGGGTCAATTAGAACGGACTTAGTAATGAGTGACAACTTGCAAGTACCCTTTGTAGTATCCTAATCCACGTTGTTTTCGATTGCTCTACATTAACTCTAAAAGTGGTATAAACGGAAGAATACGGGAATTCCTAACTTGACTATGTAATCCAAACTCATAACAAGCTCTCTTTGGACATAATACATATCACATAGAGTAGAACAAACACCCTTGGACATTTTGACATAACTCGTTTAAAACAAGAACGAAAAGCATACTATCTCTCTGTGGATAACCCGTACTCATCGCGGTTAACTTATGCGATACCGTCCTGATTGCGATAAGTAGAACATCATAGAACACATCAATTAAATGGCACCGTTGCCGGAGAGAGGGCAAAGTATTTATTTCCTGTTATTCGTGTTATTTTTATGAATATAAAGAACTAACTGGAATTTTTAAAAAAAAAAATCTGTCTTATTGTTTTTAACAATTCTTGTGCAAGTGTGCAGGGTAATTCTGAAGCTATTGGAGTAACGAAACAGAGAACTATGAGCCTTTAATTAGAAGAAAAATGAAGAGGATTTCAGTGCTAAAGTCGTGGGAAGTTTGATCCACATCTCGCGGCTACACCGCGGTGGATCAAGGACTCGTGGCTACACCTTATTATTTTGTGAGTATTCTCCTTCTTCAGAAACCCCTTCTCTAAAACTCCAATAAACTGTGTTTGGTTGCATGATTCTTTGCAAATTGCGCTGCCAAAATAATTTTTTTTTGTTTTAGATTTTTTGATTTGTGCATACAATAATACGGACTTAAGGGCCACGAAACCCAAATCAAGATTAGATGGGGATTTCATTACTCTTTCCAGGCCTTGAAAATCATAAAAAGAGTATACTGCATTCATCTCTCATTAACTAAAAAATATCTAGACTCAAGCCCCTTAAGTACATTCGTGCTGCTTTAGGACAAGTGAAGGTTGTGGGGAATCTGCTGTTTATCTAAACTTGACTATGTAGTGTCTAGGCTTAGTGTTAAGGGAGGATGTTACTCTAAATTAAGGAACTTGGCGAAAGTCTTGGAAAAGCTCCCTCTTTGCTTACAGTTATCTGGCTACATTTGGCGATGAAGAGGCAGTTAGAGTGTATATCCTGCAACTTGTCGCTTCAAAGTCTAGGTGCGGGTCTAAATTGGACTTAGGTGACACTACTTCTAGGGATTGCTTGTGCATTTTTTATTGTGATTGGTTGAGTCAAGTCCCATTCTTTTCAAAACAAAACAAAAATTTCAAAAAAAACCCAAAATTTATTAAAACTCGCCATTTCCACCTATTTCCACCTTCACCTACATTCTCAATTAACGTTTTCTTACCCTGCACCTTCTACAAAACACAGTTTGGCAAACACTAAATTCGTTTAGTGTATGTCTTTTTGAACTAGGGACATGAGTGCCCATTTAGTCCATGTCACCCTTGTGGCTTCCGACGACACTATTGACACTGACGTCGATATTTCATCCACTTCGCAAATTTTGCCACTACCGGTCAACTCTGAAGTTGACCGTGCTTCTATCCATACATCTTCACCTTCTCCTGCGCGTTATTCATCTTTAGAAATGTCGGACACTCCACCGAATTTCGACCAAAACAACCCCACCTTTCCTAATATCGCGATGCTACCACTACTTGGTGCACAAATTCCACCACCTCGCACTGGACCGACGCCCTGCATCACGCTGCAGGACCGATGCTATCCAAATCGCGCATCTCTTCCCACTTATCTTTCACTTCCACCGGCCAATGGAAATAATTTTGAAATCAGGCCCCGTTTTATCAACTTGCTACCCAAATTTCACGAGCTTGAATTGGAGGATGCCTACGTTTTCATAAACAAATTCCAAAACGTTTGTGCGATGATGATTACTATCCAACTATCTGACAATGCTATGAGACTGCGTATTATCCCGTTCACCCTTTGCGATCTTTAGGAGAAATGGTTATATACCACTGCTTCTCATTCCATCACCAGTTGGGATGGGTTTGTGAAAGCCTTCTTGAAGAAATTTTATCCAAAACATAAAACTGCACGCATCCGAAACGAGATAAATCAATTCACCCAGCTTCTGAATGAACCTTTTTGGAAATACTTTGAACGATTCAAGGATCTTCTTGTCCAATGCCATCATCACGGATTCGAAAAATGGCAAATTTGATAAATTTTATATGAGGGCATTAATCCGCCAACTAAACAGATGCTGGAGACAATATGTCAATGCCATTTTCTATCTAAATCCGATGAGGAAGCATGAAAATTTCTAGAAGATCTCGCTAAAAAAACGTTACAATGGGAGAGTACAAGACCATCACCTTCTTCTTCTCCGTCTACGTCTTAGGCAGGAGTTCACCAACTTGGCACTTCAATCGCAAAGAAAGCCGAGATAGCTATAATGCAGAAAAAACTCAAAGCGATTGAAAGCAAATTCTCATCAGCCTCCCTAAACAAAATTTCTCTCCCTAAAAATGTGTGTGTTTGTTGTTCCGATCCTTCACATTTGACTGAAGAGTGCCCTTTGAATCCTCCTTTTCAGGGACAAGAGCAAATCAATGTTGTTTTTCAGCAACGACCCAAAAATGATTCGTATTCTTCAACGTATAATCCGGGATGGAGGAATCACCTTAATTTTTCTTGGAACCAAAACCCAAACTCGAACCAAAACTAGTTCCAAGGTCAAAACAGTTTTCAAAGGCTTCCTCCTTAGCAACAACAACCACAACTACAATTTCAGCAACCTTTCCAACCACAACAATTCCAAAACCCGGCGAACAACTTTGCTCTGTATAAAAATTCATTCCCTTAAAACAACAACGTTATTCCGCCGGGTAACGATAAGGTCTCTGCTCTTGAAAGAAGCCTTGATGCTTTTCATAAGCAATCCACTCAAACGACCGCAACCATCTAATCTTCGATCCAAACTCTTATGCAACATACCGCTTCCCACGGCCAGAGCATAAAATCCATCGAGTCTCAGATTGCACAGCTAACCGCGGCGATGAGCGAGAGATAGAAATGAAAGCTTCTATCTTAACCACTACCAAATCTTGATCACCCATATAATGCATATGTTGTTCTTGAATAACAGAATCATAATGTGAGTGCAGTGATTATATTGAGATTGGGAAGAATTCTAAACAACAACGTTGGTACTCTGATTAATCGTGTAAAGAGTGTTTTCGAAAATAACCGCAATCAAGAAGGCGTCGCTAGTAGCTAGCCGCGATGAGTACGGGTCGTCCGCAGGGAAACGTGAACTCTTTTCTTGCTTTAGACGAGTTGATAAAAGAATGGTGGTTGTTTATTGTTACGGATATATAATTTATAAAGAAAATGTTTGTAGGGTTCATAGGATTTGGTAGTAATGAATGAATAATTAAAAATGACTCCTTTTATCTTTTAATAGTTTAAAATTAGATCGATAGTGATGAATGTAGATTAGGGTTCTTGGAAGAAACTAAGGTTTTCCCACTATTAACCCTTGTCCTTGTATTGATCTCTATTCATGTCTAGCCCTTGACAAAACAAGTGTTAAGCTAATCTCAAATCGTGGTCGTGACTATCAATAAATTGGTAGCGCGCCCGATAAGGATATTAACATTTATTTTGCTAAAGTTTATAAACTTTAAAAATGTATAAAAGAAGTTTAAGAGATCTTCTCATCCATTGTTTTACCCTATCCTACGAACCCTAGCAAGCTAGGAATTACTCGCTCATGGTTAAGTTAGAAAAAAGGTTGAAGAATGAAATCATTAAAATGCAGAAATTAAATGCGGAAAATAAATGCAAAAATAAATAAACTAAAAACTACCTTTATTAATCAACTATTGCATTTACAATTTTGCTCCTTAGAAAGTCGATTACAAGAACTCTAGTTTGCTTTCAATCTCTCTCTTTTAGGAGGTAGATGAATAGATGATGATCACTCGGATACGTAGACTTCTTGGATCTCTTGATCTATTCGGTGATAATTTTCATTGTGCATCTCTCGGTCCTATATATAGTCCCAGAAATTAGAAACCCTAGATCCCATCTGTGAATGCTGTTAAGATCAAATTCCCGAAATATCACATTGTAGGGCTATCAAACCGCCGCGGAACCACCGCATATAACCTTGTTTGGCCGCGGTTCCGCCGCAGTTAATGGCATCAAATTTTAGGATTTTTTCTGGTATTTTATGTTGATGTTTAGAGATTCTCTTGATGTTTAGATTCTAAAAATAATGCTCTGAGTCTCTGCCGTTGCTAGATCTCTCAATTTGCTTCTAAATTTTTGCAGATTCGGTTTCGATATCCCGATTTGATTCGGATCTCTTACTTGGATTCCAGACCTGAGCTAATATCTGCACAATATCTCAAATCATAGTGTTAGTAGCATTTGGTATTTATTTGAGATATTATCCTAACCATTTATATGATATAATATCTAAAGAATATTGATTAGAAATATTTGATATGATATACATATTTTAATTACTAAGATTTCATTTAAATATTATACGCATATATTTTTCCTCATTATGTTAATTATAATGTAGAAACATATGATAATAAACTTTTTACGAATAAACCCATATATGTTCTATATTTACAATAAACACCTTTTAGTACTTAACAATAGTAGAGAAAACGTTCAATCAAATGTGCAATATTTTAGACTAATCACACTCCAATCGACAATGATGACGACACTCTGGCGGCCACTTCTTCTTCTCCTATTCCAACTTCTTCTTCTGAGCCCGTTCTCCATTCTCCATTGGGCTCTAATTCTCTTTCTACATCTGCGAATGGACCCATTTCTCACTCCACTCAAACACCTGTTTCGGGATCTGTTCCATCTCCACAACCAACTCTACAAACATTGGACCTAACCTTTTTTTAACAAAGCTCCATTTCCAAACCGGTTGAAGCCCAATAAATAAAGTCCATAAACGGAGAAGGTTGTGGAGCTCTTTAAGCAAGTGAACATCAACATCCTCTCTTGGATGCGATCTAACAAGTCCTATTTATGCAAAAATTCTTAAGGAATTGTGCACTAAGAAAAGAAAATCTCAGATGCTGAAGAAAGTTTTTCTTTCCAGTAATGTGAGTGATGCTGTTACACACAATTTACCCAAAAAACGCAAGGACCCCGGTTGCCCTACGATTTCGATCACTATTGGAGATAAGAACATCAATCGCACTCTTCTCGATCTCGGTTCCAGCGTTAACTTGCTCCCATATTCGGTATATGAACAACTCGGTGTAGGAAAGCTAAAGCCTACACATTGTACACTTCAGATGGATGATTGTTCTATCACCCATCCTAGAGGAGAGCTAGAGGATGTATTAATAAAAGTTAGGGAATTCATATTTCCCGTGAACTTCATAGCCATGGATACACAGCCTATCGCTAACCCCCGGAATCAAATTTCGGTAATTCTCGATTTGCCCATTCATAACAATCTCTAATGCTGTGATCAATTGTCGAAATGGATCCATATACCTATCCTTCGGTAAAATGACAATTGAACTCAAAATTTTGAGGTTAGAGAATCAGCCCTCTGAACCGAATGCTCATATATTGGATATATCTTCCATCCATGAGACCACTACTGAAAGTTGTGAGTTCGAGGAGTTCATTTTTTATTACGAAGATGATGACGCCATGAGTGTGTTCTTGTTCGATCCAACTGCTTCCAACACCGATCGATAGTATGACTGTTTCACTTTTAGTGATGATCTTGATGAGTCACAACCTGAGTTTGAATCCTTTGTGTTTGCGGATGAGTTAGCTAAACCATCTGATTCTGTTGTGTACACCATTTCGAAGCTCTCCTCGAATCCTTCGAGCTCGAGCTTCGGTCCCCTATCTTGCCTTCAATTATTTCTCCATCAACACTCGAACCAAAACCTTTGTCGTCTCACCTCAAGTATGCATACTTGGGTGAGAATGAGATGCTTCCTATGATCATTTTAGCTTCTTTATCTTTAGAGTAAGAGAAAGCCTTTCTTTCTGTCTTGCGATCCAATCGGCAAGTTTTTGATTGGACTATGGCGGACATCAAAGGGATTAGCCCCTTAATTGTTGAACATCATATAAATATGATGGATGATGCCAAACCATCCCGGGACCCGCAGAGACGGTTAAATCCCGTTATGAAGGAAGCTGTGAAAAAAGAGATTGTCAAATGTTTGGATAACAGTATCATTTACTCGATATCCGACGGCTAGTGGGTAAGTCCAATATATGTTGTCCTTAAGAAGTCTGGTCATCACAAACGAGACAAATGAGTTAGTTCCAACTCACACCCAATCTGGATGGAGAGTTTGTATTGATTACCGAAAACTCAATGTCGCAACAAGGAAGGATCACTTCCCTCTCCCTTTCATTGACCGGATGTTAGAACGTTTAGCTGGGTACTATTGCTTTTTGGATGGTTACTCAGGCTACAACCAGGTTCCCATTGCCGAAAAGGATCAAGACAAGACTATTTTCACTTGTCCATTCGGCACGTTCGCTTATAGATGCATGCCCTTTGGGTTATGCAATACTCCCACTACTTTTCAGCGGTGTATGATGGGAATATTCTCTGACATAGTCAAAAATATCTGGAGATATTCATGGACGACTTCTCCATCTTTAGAGATTCCTTTGACAAATGTTTATGCAATCTTGATACCATTCTTAACAGATTTAAGGACAAGAATCTTACGTAAAATTAGGAAAAATGCCACTTCATGGTCTATGAATGTATTGTCTTAGGACATATCATTTCAAGAAATGGCATGGAAGTTGACAAAGTAAAGATTAACGTCATTTCCATCCTCCTTCCTCCCTCTTGCGTCAAAGATATACGATCTTTCCTTGTCTATGCCAGTTTCTACAAATGGTTCATCAAGGACTTTAGCAAGATTGCTAGACCCTTGACTCTTCTCTTGGCCAAGGACAATACTTTCCACTTCAACTCGGATTGCTTGGCTACTTTTCAATCTCTTAAAAAATCTCTCACGACTGCTCCAGTTCTGTCTTCTCCTGACTGGAATCACCCTTTTGAAATTATGTGTGATACTTCCAACTTTGAAATTGGTGCGGTCTTAGGACAACACATTGACAAGAAGCTACATGTAATTTACTATGCGAGCTGGACCTTAAATGAAGCGCAAATGAACTATACAACAATCGAGAAGGAATTCTTGGCTTTTGTATTCGCTTTGGAGAAATTCAGGCCCTATCTCATTGGTTCCCCAGTCATTGTCTACACTGATCATTCTGCTCTGAGACATCTTTTTGCGAAAAAGCACACCAAATCCAGGCTTATACGTTGGATCCTCTTAGTAAAAGAATTTGAACTTGTCATTAAGGACAAAAGAGAATATGAAAACGTAGCTGCAGATCATCTTTCACGACTTCCTTCTTTGCCGACACTTCTTCTTCCGATAAACGATGCTTTTCCAGATAAACAACTCTTGACTGTATCTTGCGAACCATGATTTGCAGATATTGTGAACTATTTAGTGATGGGACTCATACCAAGTGAATGGTTGAGTCAGGACAAACTTAAATTTTTATCCCAAGTAAAACACTTTTACTGGGACGAACCCTACTTATTCAAGTATATTCCAGATCAAATTATTCGCCGGTGTGTCCCTGACAATGAGTTTAAGAGTGTGTTGTCATTCTGCCACGATCAAGTGCGCGGCAGGTGTTCCCGCAAAAAAAATTGGCTTAAAACTTGCTGTTTCTTTTATAAAAATAGAGGACACCGTCTCACGCATTCACGTGCAAAACATGCAAGTATCTGCTGTAGATAGGATTAAATCCTATAGTAGCGCCTACGTGTTAAATATGTGAGCACTCACATGCAAAACATGTGAGTATCGGTATCAAATAGGATTAAATCCTATGATAGCCCCCACATGTTAAACATGTGAGCACCCATGTGTTAAATACGTGAGTTCTCTTGCCGCATTCTTTTGGCAGTACTCACATGCAAAGCACGTGAGCGCCACTGCCATATATGTATATGGCACGTGAGTGCTCCAATTTAAAACGCTCTCATCTGACAGAATTAAATTCTATGTGATAGAATTAAATTCTATTTGGGAAATATTTTTCCCGATCTTTCTAAATATGGAAAGATCTTTCTCTAACAGAAAATCTTTGGATTTAAAATCCAATGGTGATAAAATATAACCAATTAAACCATCTAATAGAATTAAATTCTATGTGGGAAATATTTCCCTGATCTTTTTAAAATAAGAAAGATCTTCTCTGTTAAACAGAATTAAATTCTATTATTAGGAAAATATCTTCCTAACAAGATATTCATATAATAGAATAAAATTCTATGTTAGGAAAATAGCTTCCTAATCTTCTTAAACTAACAAGATATTCATATGATAGAATAAAATTGTATGTTAGGAAAAATATTTTCCTAATCTTTTTAAACTAACAAGAAATCTTCTCTATTAAACAGAGAGACTTTGGATTAAAAATCCAACTGTGAATAAAATTTACCGGTTGATCTTTAAGATCAATTTGATTGATTATGAATCAATCATGATCTCTCAATGAGAGATTTTCTCCAACAGATTGAATTTTCTCTTTTCCTATAAATAGGAGAAAAGAGATTAAATCTAAGACAAGGAAACACCCTCCATAGGCTTCTGTAAAAAAAAATACAGAAGGCTCTCTAGAAACTTCGACAACAGAGAATTTAATTCTCTTCGAAGAAGAAGATCTTCCTCCTTTCAAATCATAGGTAAAGAAAAAAGCAGAGATCAAAACATTCCCTTTACCTATCATATCATATCTAAGGGTTGAATCCTTTAAAAGAACTTAGTTGTTTTTCTGGATCTGAGATCCGCAAGATAAGTCTCTTCTAAGTTGAGAATTTAATTATCATCGGAAATGTCTTGTTCTTGAGAATCAAGGATTCAGGAAAGAACAAGGTTAAAAAGGATATGAGAGAAGAACAGGAAAAAGATAGAGTCCATAATACTCTAGGAACTTAGTTCCTTCATTATCAAGAACTTAGTTTTTAAAGAACCTGATCCCAGAGCCTAAAAAACAGCGTTCTTTGGTGATCTTTAATGGTCAGAATACCATTGACAGAGGTTTAATTTCTCTAAAAATATCAACAAAGATTAAATCTCTAAGAACGCAGTGCCTCACGTGAAACACACCTGAGCGCTCAAAAACTCAGCGCCTCACGTGAAACACACGTGAGCGTTCGAGAACTCAGCGCCTCACATACAATATACGTGAGCGCTCAAGAAACATAGCGCATCACGTGATATTCAAGTGATTGCTACGTGACTGAGTGCTTAGCACTGCTGGGTGGTATAGAAACCCAATCTTAACCCAAATTGGTTAAGTCTGTGAAGTTTAAGCTTCTTTGTAAATCAACTGGGCCCATATGCTCGTGATATCCAGTTTGATCTTAGTCCCACATACGATTAATGATCTTTCATCAATTATATTCAAGCGATCTTAGTCCCATATACGACTAATGATTTTCATCCTATATTTTCTAAGTTAATCTTAGTATCATATAAGACTAATGATTCTTAAATCGACCGTGATCTTTTCCCACAAATACGGGATTTGGTTATCTTTTCACACCTCTGATATATGTCATTGTAATTTCTCAACGTTTTCAGAGAGTTGGCGGGTCCCAACAACTCCTCAACCTTCATCCCCAAATACTAATATTCGTCCCAAACATGGGAATGATGGACCAAAATGTCCTTAAACTAATATGTTTTGCCCTACGGATTGTCTCCATATTGACTACCGTATACTATCCATAGGCTTATTCATATAAGATCTAATGATTAGTTGAGCCCACATGCTTATTTGTTCATAAGTCGATCTTAGTCTCATATATGACTAACGATCCTTAGATCAAACCCAAGTTTCCCATGAACGGATGGACTTCACAAATGTGAGAAATGCGTCCTAAGTTCATTCTCGTTGGCAAACCAAGCTACCAACGTGGACCCCATCAAGCAAATGCTTGACCCAAATTATGAAAATATATATACGGATTTGGACTAATCTGTTCCCTACGGGCAACGACATAAATTAGTCTCCGTATACAATCCACGGGCAACCAAAATAAATAAAACATAAAATGACACGAAGTGACCTACCGGAGAAAGAGAAAGTTGTTATCGCAACACAATAATGTAATTAATTGCAGGGGCTTGCGCCTGCAGGGAATAGCATCCCCATAATCAAAACCCCCTCACAAATGAGAGGGAATCTGATAAAGTCTGCTATATCGGTCGCATCTATCTAAACCTTCGATATACGGTGCCATAAATCAACTTGGTATATTCGGAGAGGTGGATAGATATGTCTGTCGCGCCCCGCTTCCCAGAGTACGCTAAGATGGGCACGTGACATAACCAACCATACTACCTGTGGGTAGGAAGTATCCATCCACAGTCACATTACGGCTGTAGAGATATCAAGAACAAAATAAAACTATCTAATACATGTCTATACGCCGAGATAAAATGAGTCAAGAATATAAAAAAATGTGCGGAAGCAAAAGATCCAATATAAAATAACTGGAATGTATGTCCTATAATGCGGGCTCACATCAGGAATAAAATACAGAAAATAAAAGAACTAACTATTACCGAATCCTCACTGCTCAGCCTGCTGGCTGAAGTACTCCTTCTCGGACTGCGGCAAAGGTATGGAATCTGGGCCATGCAAAACCCAGACGTCAGCGCGTCATGTCATCAAGCAATAAAATATATACAGGGTAACAGGAAATGCAAATATAATCATGAATGAAAAATCAGGTGTAACAGCAATATAAATCAGGGCAGTGAAGGGTAGTGCGCAGTGAGTAAACTAAACTGGTCTATTGGGTTATCTACTCTAAAGTCTTTGAAATCAATTTGATGAATCATCGATGTAACTCAATAGTATCCCGTGCGTGCCCGGGACCACGGTCAAGATTCTCAGGCTGAATCCGAGACGTGCCGCTAGGCAGTAGAAGGTAGCATGTACAGATGAGTGATGTCAGCATCATCACTCCGGGGCTGGCCTAGCCCGTAAGACTGATCAGAATAGGTATCGAACTGTTGAGTTATAAGTCAGGTTTCATCATTGATTTCCCCATACCCCCAAGCTATAGGTGTTCAAGTCAGGTATTCAGTAATCAAGAACTAATGCCAACACAGGATCAGGTAAGAGCATGTTTGTCTGGATAGACAACAGGAACGGTCCGTGAGGACTACATGTCAGGTTTGTTGGCATTAGACACAAGATCAGGTAACAGGTCAAGCCATGATACATCAGGTCAAGTCAAGTAGTGTACGGTACCATGTCGGGTCAAGTAGTATGTGTGTAGCAAGTCATGTCAGGGTGTAAAAGATATCATGTGTGTGCTCATAATCAGCTAGCATAATCATGGTTATAAATAATCAAGCATGGGTATCAACACACGATACATTGGCATGTGTGATATGTTAAGCAATGAATGCAGGTTTAATTAATTTAGCCGTACGGTTATCAGTGTGTATTTAAGAGATGGTGTCAGCGTTATATGAATACCGTATAACAGACATGAATGCAAGAAACAGATTAATAAGTATTGAGTAATCTAGGGATGCGACGACATGTATAATATGGATGCAATTGTAATTAAACCGGTTAAAGATGCACATGGATGTCCGATAGAGTAAAACTAGAGGAAAGGGTATCACAGCTATGTACAATAGTTATTATGAGATCTACCATATAAATGTAGTTATTAGTTTTAGTAAACTAATTGCAACAGTTAGGTTTCAAGTTCTAGATCTACAATATGTAAACGGAACATCATATTGTTAACTTGTAACTCAAGACTTTAGGTTTTATGTATAGATTTAATAGGAAAATAGATAAATTAATATATGAATAGTATGAATAGCATGTAGCAAGTTTCACTTGCCTCGACGGGTCGCGATACGGAAAACGGAACGTTACGCGTCGGCGGGGAAAAGTCGCGACGCGTGCACGATACACGGAATGAGCCCAAATGATGAACAATGGAGTCACACGGGTCGGAGGTACTTGCTGGGTCGTCGGGAAACGTCGTCGGCACCGTCGGATTCCGGCGAACAGCGACAACAGAAAACCAAAATTTTAACAAGAAAAGAAAAGATCGCAAGGAAAGGAACAGAGGAGGGGTGAGGGTCATACAGGGTTGCAGAGGGGTGCTGTGGTGGCGGCGAGTCCAGCCGTGGCGAGATCGACGACTCCGACGATGAACAGTAACCACCCTACAAAACTACAGCAGCCACCTTTCAGAAAGGAAGTAAAGAAGAAAAAGATAAGAATGAGATAGAGAAGGCGCTTACAGGGAGTTGTGCACGATGCCAGGGACGCGGTAACGAGTCGCCGATGGCAACACGTCCGGCGATGCACAAGGTGCAGGGGTCGCGGCTGCTGGTGCAGGGTGCTCGGAAGAGAAGGAAGGAGGAAGACGAGAAGGTGGAGGCGACGAGGGTGAGCAGTGGCGAAGAACGACGATGATGGCATCGGCGCTAGGGCAACGACAAGAGGAGGAAGGCGGCTAGGGTTTTTTCTGGGCTGGGTTCTATTCTTTTAAAGATGGAGAAGAAGGAAATATAAAAGAAGAAGCGAGAGAGAGGAGACGCGGGGAGAGAGAGAGATTTCCGAGGGGAGAGAGAGAGAGATTTCCGAGAGGAGAGAGAAGAGGAGAGAGATAGAGAGGGAGAGAGAGATCGAGAGGAGAGAGAGATCGAGAGGAGAGAGAAATTTGGCTTTTAGCGCCAGAGAGAGAGAGAAGGAGAAGAGAGAGAAAGAGAAGGAGAAAGGAGAAAGGAAGAGATTGGCTGCGGGGCCCAGGGTTAAAGAATTGTTTTGATTGGTTGAGGGATAAAATTTGTTAAGGGATTAAAAATTTATAAAGATTATCAGGTGTTGATTGTTCAGGGAAAATTTTGTGAAAGATTTAGGATTTAAAAAAAAACGTTGGCTAAGATATAGTAGGCTGAGGAATATTTGGCCGGTTAAAAAAATATAGGATTTGGCGTAATTGCAAAATATTTCGGAATTGCGCCCGAGTCGGGTCCAAAAATTTGAATTTAAAATATGAAATTTATTAGCAGGTTCCAAAAATTAAAATGAAGGATTTTATAATTAAAAAGCATACCCCCAAGAACGGACGCACGTACGTGCGCGTAGCCGTCCAAACACGTCCGTTTCACTGAACGGGACGAGAATACGATGCAAGGATGCTACCACAGGGTTAGGGGTGCCAAGCAGGCCATGTCAATCATTTTTTAATTTAATTTTAGATGACTTAAATTGTTATATGCAGAATATGACATGTCGGTGTAAACTATAACTGGTAACAATCAAAGCAGGATAAATGAGATAAATACCACACCACACATACGGTAACAGAAATTTGTAGAACTGGACTCGGTTGTTACATTATACCCAACTACAAAAAGAATTTCGTCCTCAAAATTCCAAGAATACAAAAGATAGACGACAAACAACTACAAGAAAAGATGAGGGAACCTCTGCCGGATTTCATCTTCTCGTTACCAAGTGGACTCTCCATGCGAGCGATTACCCCAAGAAACAAGTACAAGAGGGATAACCTTGTTCTTAAGAACCTTTTCCCTTCGATCCACAATTTAAACCGGTCGCTCCTCAAAAGTCAAGTCTTCTTGTACCGTCAGCTCCGAATGATCCAACACATGTGTTTCATCTCGAACATACTTACGGAGTTGTGATACGTGAAACACATCATGAACATTTGCCAAGGATTGCGGCAACGCCAATCGATACACTACCTCACCAACACGCTCCAAGATCTCAAAGGGTCTAACGAATCGAGGACTGAGCTTTCCTCGACTTCCAAAACGAATCACCCCTCTAGTCGGTGATATCTTCAAGAATACAAAATCACCCAAAGCGAACTCTAGAGGTCTTCTCGACGTATCTGCCCAACTCATCTGTCTGTCTTGAGCTGCTTTCATATGATTCCGAATAGCGTTAACTTTCTCAACTGTCTGCACAACTAAATCTGGTCCCAACAATCTTCGTTCACCGATATCGTCCCAACAAACAGGTGAACGACACTTGCGACCATACAAAGTGTAAGTCGATGTACAACACCTCACGACTTGCGGGGAGGCGGAATAATGAAAAACGATCTTGTGTTAGGCGTAAACATCGACTAACCGAGAATCTTTGCTTAAACAATAACTAACAAGAAACCATAGAAGTGTTAACTACTATGTTAAGTGATTATACCTAAAGAACCGAGTCCTTCGTCTTGTCGTTCTCCACGTCCTCTTCGGCCTTCTCTATGTAGTAGAAGATCCACCCGAGAGCTTTGCTAAAAGCTTCACCTCAAACTAGACATAACTAGGTTTCTTAAAGTGCTAATCTAAGTAACCTAGGTGATATAGAGAAGGGTTATGGATTAAGTAGTCTAATCTAATCCTTGATCTCAACACATGAGAGGGGAGGATTAGGGTTTGAAGAGAGAGAGCTTGAGGAGAGAGAAGGTGAGCATAAGAATGAGATGAGATAATGATCTATCATAATATATATCAAGCATTATCATTTATCCAATAAAAGAAAATAAAGGATTTACAACCATGCTTGATAAATATCAAAGGGTGATTCATCTCCATGAGTCATTAAGCATTTATGATGCATTAATGATATGGATGAATCACTCATATGACTCACTAATCTCATTTAATGCATATGACACCTACACCCCCAAGTCATCATCTTCTAGAAGCTTCTCATAAAATTACGAGAACGCCCCTCCTATCCGTGAAAACACGGAAAAACTTTAGACTGTATAAATCCAATAACCGGATACTAGAAACTGACTTAAACCAAAGCCGGCTAGTAAAAACTGTCCGAATGTCGTACGTGCGTAAACACACGTATGCGTCCGAACCCTTGTCGTAAAACCATACGACCTCTATATCGTTTCGCCTGGAGCAGGAAAACTCTCTGTGTGGGACTCTAATGACTCGACTACTACGCTGGCAGTGGGTTTAACCATAGACCGCAAGCGGCACTAGCTATACGTAACGGTCCCTAGGTAGATGTCGATAAGAAGGACGATGAGGAAACCCATCCGAACTCCTACTGAGCCTGATGTGACAATCTCCGTACAGTCCGGTCTTTTCGTCTAAGACTATCGCATATCGGGCCTAGGGGGCGGCAAGCGTCAGTCCCTAAATAGCGGTATAAGTCATGTCGGAGTGAAGCCCATTACACCCTGAGAAACTACTGGAACCTACCAGCAAATCTCGCTTGCCCTGGCCAGGGACTTTGCGTAATGGCTCTCTGACACAGCGCGATATCAACTCTTAATACCGGGAGAGACGAATCCTGTCTAACCGCCACTGCCTCCAAGTGCTCGGGACTGCACCCAACTGCTACCTGTTTGCATGACTCCTTTGAGCCGTGGTAGGGTAGCAATCTAAGAACAGTGGGACACACTCGAGGCGAAGTAGCAGTGTCAAGTCTGCGGACTATGCTGTACTCATGTCACCTGGGAACTGTTAACTGACGACTGGTATAAAACCCAACTAACAGTTCCCTGCGAGTCCTGTCTGGTGTACCCGTAACCCAACGAGCACCTCTATACTATCTCCAGTACGATGTACTGACGGCTGTGGGACAGACCATCTCTCCAACTGGGATGAGAAGCGTACACACTAGTCTACTTCGGAGTATCGATACCCTGTCTTGATAATCCTATGACTAGGGACCTGAATAAGGATGTGCTTGTAGACTATCCAGCCCCCACTAGTATGACTGCCATCACAACGCTGGTAGTCAAGCAAGATCCTAAGAGCTCTATCAATACGTATGCTCACATATTAATATAGAAAAACCAAGTAGCATACTACCATGTTTAGCAATACTGTTATATACATGTGAATATCCCAAGCTTCCATTAAGTAATATACAAACTAGTATGATACAATAATGGCCCCTAGGGCATATACACTAACAATCTCCCACTTGCACTAGGGCCATGTACTGGCGTATCGAAGACCGATGATCTCGAGTAGCCTCTCGAACTGAATCTAAGGTAGGGCCTTCGTGAATGGATCATCAATGTTCTCTTCAGTAGCAACTCTCCGAACCTCGATCTCCCGACGATCAATGATCTCCCTGATCAGGTGATACCACCTTAAGATGTGTCTGGACTTCTGATGGGACCTTGGTTCCTTCGCTAAAGCTATAGCTCCGTTGTTGTCGCAATACAGAGGTATTGGATCAACAATGGTAGGAACCACCTGAAGTTCTGTTAGGAACTTCTTCATCCAGACCGCTTCTTTTGCGGCATCGCAAGCAGCTATATATTCCGCTTCTATCGTCGAGTCAGCAACGGTGTCCTGCTTGGAGCTCTTCCAGCACACCGCCCCTCCATTGAGGGTAAAGACATAACCTGACATGGACTTGGAATCGTCCTTATCACTCTGGAAGCCGGAATCAGCATAGGCCTCCATCCTGAGGTCTTTTCCGCCGTAAACCAAGAACATCTCCTTAGTCCTCCTCAGGTACTTGAGAATGTTCTTTACTGCTATCCAGTGCTTCTCCCCTGGGTCTGACTGATACCGGCTTACCACGCTCAGTGCGTAAGCTACATCTGGTCTGGTGCACAACATCGCATACATTATAGAGCCTACCGCAGAAGCGTAGGGTATAATAGACATGCGTTTCCTTTCCAAATAGTCTTGGGAGACATCTCTTTGGATAGGGTGATTCCGTGACAAACTGGTAGATTACCGCGCTTGGAATCTTCCATACCGAATCTTTTCAGTACAGTGTCGATATACCTGGACTGCGAAAGTCCCAACATCCTCTTGGATCTATCACGATAGATCCGGATCTCCAGAATGTAAGAGGCATCACCCAGGTCTTTCATGGAGAACCTGTGTGACAAGAATCCTTTGACAGATTGTAGCATAGGAATGTCATTTCCTATCAATAGAATGTCATCCATGTACAAGACGAGGAATACGACACTTCTGGCCACAACTTTACTATATATGCATGGTTCATCTGGATTTTTGATAAAGTCATATTCTTTGACTATTTCATCAAAACAGATGTTCCAACTCCGCGATGCTTGCTTTAGTCCATAAATGGACTTAAGCAACTTGCATACTTTCCCGCTGCTCCCACTCTGATTGAAACCCTCTGGCTGATCCATATAGACGCACTCTTCTAAATTACCATTCAGAAAAGTCGTCTTTACGTCCATCTGCCAGATTTCATAATCATGAAAGGCAGCAATAGCAAGAAGGACCCGAATGGATTTGAGCATAGCCACTGGAGAAAAAGTTTCGTCATAGTCCAAACCAGGTCTTTGACGAAAACCCTTTGCAACAAGTCTAGCCTTATAGGTTTCCACCTATCCATCTACACCAATCTTTTTCTTGAAGATCCATTTGCATCCTATGGGTTTTACCCAATTTGGAGCAAAGTCCAAAGTCCATACTTTGTTGGTGTATGGACTCCATTTCGGTCCGCATTGCATCTAGCCATCGTATCGAGTCGCCGCTCTGGATGGCCTGCTGGAAGCTAGTAGGTTCATTATCATCAATGATGCAATCCTCTCTATTCCCATCTATGAGAAAACCGTAGTATCTCTCAGGCGGATGAGATGGCCTACTACTTCGGCGGAGGGGTGCGGGAATGTCCTGTTCTTCTTGAACTACTGGTTCTACCAAACTTTCAGTAGTAGTTTGTGGTTCTGGAATTTCTTCCAGTTCTATTTTGCTCCCACTTATTTCCTTTTCTAAAAACTGCTGTTCTAGAAAATGGGCATTGCGAGAAACAAACACCTTCTATTCCTCTGCGTAATAGAAATAATATCCCTTGGAGTTCTTTGGATATCCCACAAACAGACATTTCACTGATTGTGCCTCGAGCTTGTCCACATGCTGCTTTTTAACAAAAGCTGGACATCCCCATATCTTTACATACTGCAGATAGGGTTTCTTCCCACTCCACATTTGATATGGCGTGGTAGGCACAGTCTTGGTAGGAACCATGTTCAAAAGATATGCCGCTGATTCTAGCGCATAACCCAAGAAAGATCGCGGTAACTCAGCATTACTCATTACGGATCGTACCATATCCAATAGGGTTCGATTCCGTCTCTCCGATACACCATTATGCTGTGGAGTGTATGGAGGAGTAAGCTGAGAGAGAATTCCTTTCTCTTTTAGGTAACCTAGGAACTCGGCACTTAAGTATTCACCACCTCGATCAGATCTTAGTGTCTTGATACTTTTGCCGGTTTGGTTTTCTACTTCATTCTTATACTCCTGGAATTTTTCAAAAGCCTCGGATTTATATTTCATCAGATAAATGAATCCGTACCTTGAGTAATCATCCGTGAAAGTAATGAAATAGGAAAAACCACCTCTTGCATGTGTAGACATTGGACCGCATACATCGCTGTGTATGAGTCCCAAGAGCTCGCTCGCTCTTACTCCATGTCCAGTGAATGGAGTCTTTGTCATCTTTCCTTTGAGACATGATTCACAAGTGGCATAAGTTTGATATTCGAACGAGTCCAAATATCCTTCTCTATGTAACTTAGTTAACCTTGTCTCATTGATGTGACCTAGTCTACAATGCCATAAGAAAGCCTTATTTAAATCTGGAGACTTTCTTTTTAGTGTGTTCTGGACATTGAAAATCTGGAGTTGGTTTAAGACATATATACCGTTATTTAGTGTACCGGACCCAATCAAACCATGATTAAGGTGGATGTTAACAACATCGCTTACAAACGTGAAATCATAACCTTTATTTGATAACAAGGAAACTGATATGATATTACACGTTAAACTAGGTACATAAAAACAGTTATGTAAAACCAAAATATGTCCACTCGTCAATCCCAGGTGATAATCCCCGACGGACACAGCTCCTACGCTAGCTCCGTTAGCAATCTTGAGGATCATATCACCTTCCTTCAGCACTCTACGGTTTCTCAGTGTCTGCAATGAATTCCATAAATGAGATCCTGATCGGGTATCCAATAGCCAGGAAGTAGAGTTGATTGACAGACAATTCTCAATTACAAACACACCTGAAGTCGAAGCCACAGCTTACTTCGGTCCCTGGTTCTGGGCGTTCCACGCCTTGCAATCTTTCTTCCAGTGCCCTTTCCTGTGACAATGGAAGCACTCATCCTGGGCCACTACTGGCACCGCAAACTTTTTCTTTCCCTTCCCTCCCACCTTACTTACACCTCCTCTGGGTTTGGTGGCGGCCTTCTTTTTCCTTCCTTTGGCCCTAGCCTTGGACCTGAAAGAAGAAGCACCGCTAACAAACATAGCGGGTGTTTCCCTTGCTTTCTGCAACGTGCCCTCTGCACTCCTCAACATGTTAAGGAGTTCCGGAAGTTCAACTTCTTTTCTTTGAATGTTGAAGTTCAGAATAAACTGGGCGTAGGTGGAAGGAAGGGACTGGAGAATAAGGTCTGTATAGAGCTCATTATCCAAAGTCGTCCCAAGGTCTGCGAGCTCTTCTATATAGCCTATTATCTTTAGGACATGTTCTCCTACGGATGATCTGACAGCCAACCTCGCTCGAAACAAGTTCTAAGAGGTCTCGTATCTTACTATACGAGATTGCTCTCCATAAAGTTCCTTTGTATGGAGAAATATGGCATCCAGTTCCATATCCTCGTGCCTCCTCTGATGTTCATTGTTCATCGAGGCAAGCACGATGCACTTGGCTTTCGCGCAATCGAAATCCCAGGTTTTGCGGATTTCCTTATCCGCATTGCTGGATTTGGGACCAGGGACAGCAGGTGCCTTAGCGGTGAGGACGTACCCCAATTTGTCATAGGTCAAAGCCATTTTGACATTCCGCAACCAATCTTTATAGTTTGGCTCTGTCAGTATATTTTTCTCTAAAAGTAACTTAAGTCCAGTCATTTTCAGGGTCGCTGCAATTAGGAGAGAGAGAAGAAAACACTTTAGCATGATGCTCTTGCAAGTTTAGAGTGGTTTTTAGTTTATCTAAACTGGATGGCTCCCACTGTTTCTCGAATCCTTCCTCAAACCATAAAAGAAGAATTAGCCAGGACTATTCTCACTATACAATACTTGCTTAACCGTTCAGCCAGGCTAGTGTCGATACTTCGAGGGAGGTTTTCCAACGCTTTCGCGAAGTTCCTTAATTAAATAACCTCTTTTCTCTGGGGGCGTAACCCCGCTGACACCTTTCTAGAAACCTACTTGGTTTATAGCATTGATCGTTAAGTGACAAATATCCTGATAAGTAGCATATACTCACAGTAGGATCGGGATCCAAATATCATCGTCTGATAATACTGAAGGAATCCTACCAACATTCATAAAACTCCAAATGGTATGCATCTCTTTGCAAATTTCAGTTTCTTTAGAAATTCCTGATATATATTTTTGCCCCATGCTCTTATGATCTTGGCGTTGGTCAAAATATCATAAGTCACATGTCAAGTTCTACCCATCATTATCTTGTTAATTTGAACCCATCCGTACATATCCTTGATGTTGGCCAAAATGATCATACGACTGTCCTAAACTAACTCATCTATCTATGCAACAAATGAATACCCAGCAACTACCAAACACTATGCCTTGGCGTTGGTCAAAATACATAGCTTGAATACTACTGAATACCCAAATGAAATGACGGAGGGCTACGAATGGTTTTGGCGAAACCGTGAACGTAGTGAACTTGATATGACCGAAGGAACCTGATAGCTTTTAAAAGGAGTGGTTAAAGCTCCGCAATTTAAAAATTATCCTCTGTTTTAAAATAACCGAGTGGTTTCTTTTAAATTGTTCCAACGATTAAACTTTTTGGCTTATTTTCTTTGCATTATAAATAATGCGTCCCATCATTAACCTATCATTGCAGAAAACAACGAAAATACAACGTTCTCTTATGCCATCCGCATTCGCCACTGGGTCCCATCATCACCCGTTAGGTTACTTAACTAACGACAGAGCGGGGGCTGGGCTAGCGCGGGTGTAAAACATAAGTGACGTCTAAATAGCTATCATATATAGATATTGTACATTCGTCAGACGCAATAATAGGCATTCCAGATCTCAGATGAACAATATTGGATATACAAGCAATCCGTGTTTGTTTTGAGCCTGCAACAAAAGACGGATTACACAGTTGTGATGAATAGCCATTACCCCACCCTAGACCCCTACGGGTACGGCAAACTACCCGCCAAGTACCCGAAGTGAAGCGGTCTCCCTCAACAAAGTGAGTAGGCCACTAAACACTTCAAAGTACCCGGTAGTTTATGCACCCCACCTTGGGTCTGTCCTAGGAGCAAAAACAATAAAATGAAATAATACAACGGTGGCTACAACCGCAACCTGGATGTGCCCCACAAAAATAATATTACAACAAATTACAATTACATTGAATGAATTAAAATAATAACCCCTCAAAAAACCCCGGCTAATCATCAGAACAGTCCAATACAGTTCACATTCACAAGCAGTTAAAACCATTACAGAAATGTGCAACCCCCTGCCAACCGACATACTAGCAGTTAGGGGAGGTTTACGAACACATTATACAATCACAGATATAATCATATTAGCAAACATCATAAATTTCGATCGAGCAAAACACTTTAGATTCTATTGCAAAACTTTTCTGTGCACCTGAGATCTTAGCAGAAAATAAAATATCCAGAAATATCACTGTTAACACACAGGGGTTACTGAAGAAATTTGGGCCGACTCGGGCCTAACTCGGCCGCGGATCCACGGCGGATCGCATGGATCCGCCGTGGTTCCGTAGTGAGTTAGCCGAGTTAGAAGTCTAAATTTCTGCAGTAGCCCTATAATTCTTTGCTTGTTATACTGAAGGTCCCTGAAAAATTTTTAGGGCCTGTTTTAAAATCGACAGAAACTGTGTTAATACGATGATCTTTCCGGTTCTTTTTGCGTTCGAAATACTTACGACTTTGCTAAAGAGTTAATTATTGTTTAGCGAGGCTCTGATACCACTGTAAGTCGATGTACTGTTGGAGATAGTGCCCTCATAGTCAATTATTGGATCGTAGGTACGTGATTGCAATGATTGCGGAGGACCTATCCCGGTAGAACAGTCTTACTCGAGATGATAGTATGCTATCTGGTTTGCCTTTATCAGTCGTGTACATGTTCAGGTGACTGATTGCATGTTACACTTTGATAGAGCCCTTAGGATCTTGCTTTACTACCAACAGTATGATGGCAATCATATACGTGAGAGTTGGGTAGTTTATATGCATATCCTTAATTGTGGTCCCTAGTCGTGGGAGTTTCGAGACAGGGCATCGATACTCCGGAGTAGACTAGTGTATACAGTCGAGACCCCGACGAGGGGCGGTGGCCGGTCTCACAAGCCACTGGTGTCAGTTGGATCACCTAAGATGTATACAGGTGCTCATTGGGTTATGAGTACACCGGACAGGACTCGCCGGGAATCTGCTAGTTAGTACTATACCTATCGTCAGATAGCAGTTCCCTGGTGACATGTGTACAGGTTAGTTCATCGACCTGAGGTCGTCATTTGTCTCGTGTGAGTTCCCACTGTGCTTTGATTTCTACCCTACCACGGCTCAAAGGAGTCGTGCAAACAGGTAGCTTTTGGGTACAGTCCCGAGCCATATGGAGGCACGTGAGCGGATCGGCAGGGGATTCGTCTCTCCCGGTATTGGGGGCGAGATCGTGCTGTGTCTAGGAGAGCCATTACACATAGCCCACGGCCGTGGCAGGAGATTTACTGGTAGGTACTCCAGTAGTATCTCAGGGTGTTATTGGGCTTCACTCCGACACGACTTATACTGCTTCTGGGGGTCTGACGTTACTAGCCCCCTAGGCGGATATGCGAAACTCATTGACGAACGGACCGGACTGTATATACATTGTCACTGTTAGGCTCAGTAGGGTTTTCGGAGGAGTTCGCTCATCGGTCTCCCTTGAGTTCGCTCCTCGGCCTCCCTTGAGGTCAGTCCATGGGCAACCGTTACGCATAGCTAGTGCCGCTGACGGTTTGTGGTTAAACCCACTGCCAGGGTACTGACGAGTCATTAGAGTTCCCCACAGACAGTTTCCCAAGTTCGGGCGAAACGTTGTAGAGGCCGTATGGTTTTATGGCAGGGTTCGGAAAATGCACGTGCGTTTACGCACGTGTCAGTTTTCGGGCAGATGATACTGGTCGGCTTTGGTTTAAGCTGGTTCCGAGTATTATATTGAGTATGTATAATATCTTTGTCTCAGTTGCATTTTTATTCGGTCGTAATACAAATGCGGGTATATTTATACAGTTACGGGGTTATCCTGAAAGTCGTTTCAGGATCACTTTTGGAAGTTGCCAGTTTCCAGTTTTCTATCAGCCGTCTTTTAACATTTGGTTAAAGACGGGTTTATCTTTTCTTGAGATGAGTGTGGATTCTTCTAGAAGATTCTAGAGAGAGTGACTTGACATGGTGAGTCATTAGTGCATTAATGGTGCCATTAATGCTTGATGACTAAGGTTGTTTTGATTCATTGTTTCTAAATGAGTCATGCTTTTCTTTAATGATCAAGATAAGCTTCTTGTTTATTGTCACCCCCCCTTGATTGCTCCTACCATCACCTCCCTCTTCTATATATATTGGCCGGCCACTATTTGTGAGAGGGAGAGAGATTGATTTCCTTTTGGAGAGAAAAGACTATGGTTAAGGGTGCATGGAAATTTCATTATCTCTTTCATTTTCCATCACCCGATAAAATGGCAACTTCATTAACCGATTGTCCACGGACTTGGACGAAGTGAGACAAAGTCATCTACTCATTCTCTACATCATTCTTGGTCGTCTCTTTTAGCAAACTTGACGACCGAGTTGCCTCAAGTCAGAGGCGGGAGCCCGTTTAAAGAATCGGTGATGTGGTGCCACCTAGACGAGAAGATCGGAGATCGACGAGATCGGAGCAGCCGCAACGGAGCGTGGGATGATGGTTAAAGAACGAAGGACTCGGATCGTTCGGTATAACCTTTCTACACTCTTTACAGTTTGTTAGTTTAGCAATAATGGAAGATCCGGGTTAAAGTATACGATAGCGCCAGTTAAAAAGTTTTTATTCCGCATTTGGCGTCTGTAGACTGCCGTGGCGCTAGCGTAGACTTACAGTGGTATCAGAGCCTCACCATTTTGCTATACTAACTTGTGCTAACGCGTTTAAAACATCGATCGAACCGGAAATCAAAAATCACAATTTTTCACCTTGACAGTTTCTGTTGTTTTTAAACGGTGTCCTAAAAATATTTCACACATCTCAGAAAACTGTGCAGGGTTTTTTAGGAATACTGTAGAAATTCGAGGAAGTAATTCCACTGTTCCACCGCGGATCCGCCGCTTCAGCTAGGGTTTTGCCGCGGATCCGCCGCAGGAAAGTAGGATCACTCACTCAGTTTCTACAGTACATTCCATGTTGGAAATTGGGGTTTTTGGTATATATATTTTGGGCCCAGGTTTTGTTACTGTTCAACAGATTTGCGTGGGGCCCACTTTATGATATTTTGTCGATCGAAATTTAAACATGTTAGTTTACAGTGCTTACATTATATCTCCGACCGGGAATGTCATTTGATCGGTAAACCGCGTCTGATTGCTATAGTTCTTTTAGACGGGTTTGCGAACGTGACATTCGCGTTGATGTTCTGTGTTGTGCTGTGATGTTGCGGATTTGTCGTGGTGGATAGCAGTGTGCAATGGTAGTACAGTTTGAGTTTATTTGTACATTTGATATTGCGGGGCGAGCGTCCAAAATGTGGACTGCCGTCACTGCCTGTTGTATAATATTCTTTTGGGACACGACCAGGTTGCGGTCGATGTACCTGTTGTACTATTTTTCATTACTGTACTAGGTTTTACCCCGTGACGGAGTGCACGGATAGCCGGGTTCTGGAGGGCAACGGGTCCGCATCTCATGGCTTTGAGAGGCAGAGGGTTCTCACTCTAGAATTGGCAGACTATTCGCCGCACTCGTAGGGGGTACAGGTTGACCCAAGGAGGGGTGCTCAATTTACCGGATTCCGTGAAGTGCCGGGTGTTCCATTCACTATGCTGTGGGGACTACCTTGCTTCAGGTTTTGGCGGGTAACTTGCCGCACCCGTAGGGGTCTAGGTTTCATTGCACAGGCTATCCACACGACAGGGGAACGTCGGGTTTCAGCAGCGGCTCTGTGAAACCCGGGGATCCCAGATTATCTGTATTGTTCTGTGATGCTTATTACTTTTCTGTAATATTGCATATTATCACGCCTGGAGCGATTATGTATATTGGTTTATATACTATTAGATGTTGTATATGTTTTACACCCGCGCTAGTCCAGTCCCCGCTCTGTCGTTAGTTAAGTAACTTAACGGGTGATGACGGGACCCAGTGACGAATGCGGATGGCATATACGTACATTTTATTTTCGTTCTTTTCTGGTGTGATTCATTGATGGGACTGCGTTGATTCTGATCAATGCAAAGTTAAACAAACCTGTTTGATGTTGTTGGAACAAATTTAAAAAGTGTTATTGCAAAGACGTTTCCTTTTGTTTTGCATAGCGGTATTCAGTGGAATATCCTGCACCTCATTCGACGGGGCAAGGGCCGATATCCCTTCACCGGGACTGACCCCTTGGGCAGAAGTTTGCGTCAGGGTAATAACTTCACTATAGCCGATTACATGTTGCTTTACATAGCGGTATTCAGTGGAATATCCTGCACCTCATTCCACGAGGAAAGAGCCGAGATCCCTTCACCGGGAGTGACCTCTTTAGCAAAGGTTTTCGTCACTATATTTTAAAAGGCTATCAGGTTCCTTCAACGAGATCAAGTTCATTACGCTAAAGGTTTTTCGCCAAAAACCAGCCGTAGCCCTCCGTCGTTTCTTATGGATGGTCAGTAATATTCAAGCTATGTTTGTTGGCTTTCGTCAAGGCATAGTGTTTGGTAGTTGCTGGGGTATTCATTTGTTGCATAGATAGATGTGTTGGTTTGGGACAGTCGTATTACCTTGTTGGCTTTCGTCAAGGGTATGTACGGGTGGGTTCAAATTAACAAGATAATGACGGGCAGAACTTGACATGTGACTTATGATTTGTTGACATTCGCCAAGGTCATAAGAACATGGGGTAAAAATCATATCGGGAGTTTCTAAAGAAACTGAAACTTGCCAGGCATGCGCATACCTTCTGGAGTGTGATAACGCGAGTGGATTCCGTCACGTTATCATGCGATGAGAGTTGGATCCCGATTCCCACTGATGAGTTGGTTTACTCTTCGGGTGATCCCGATTGATTCTTCTTTAGGTTTGGAGGAGAATTTGACAGGACAGTGGGAGGTTTCCGGATTAGATAAAGTTATGACCATTCTGATCTAGGTTAGAGTGCACGCAGAGTGTTTCTTTTCTCTCTCTCTTTGGCAGCGACCTTTGACCGACCCTAGACTATGACTCAGTGACCAGGTTGACCGAACCTTATTAAAATACTGGCTTTTGGATTGTCTATGTTGCATAAGTCATTGCCACTCCTTCTTCTACCCTTTGCATTTCTCAGAACACCCGTTTTACTACGGATATCCACTTCCATTGGATAGATCCATCGTATGGTTATATACGAACTCAAAGGGACTTCTTCGAGGATGGATCCAGGTTCAGGAGAAATAGAATTGGTTTATTCAGTTGTCTTTTATTATCACCTTCTCTCAGGTTGCGAGAGCTCCTTAGTTTAGGAGAGTACACCTATTACGCTTATTGGATAGTCTTATTCCAAACCATAGGCAGGTGCCGAAAGGTAGGGAATGAAGAAAACCAATTAGCCTAAGTAGGGTGTGCAGAAGGCAATAACTAAAGACAAAATAAAGGGATTAGAAAGAGGGCAAAGTAAATTGCGACTGATATCATTCACGACCAAAACCGCGTACTTCATCGCCACTCCTATTTCACCTTTAAAGGAATAAGGTATTATTCAGTTGACTTTTATCATCACCTTCTCTCAAGATATGAGTACTCCTTGGTTTAGGAGGGTACACCTATTATGCTTACTGGATAGTCTTCTTCCAAACCATAGGCTGGTGCCGAACGGTAGGAAAGGAAGAAAACCATTTAGCCTAACGATGGTGTACAGAAGGTAACGACTAAAGACAAATAAAGGGATTTGGAGAGATGGCAATATAGTATACGGTTGAAGTCATGAATTGGATTATGGAAGAGGCATTGCTATGAATACCAAGATACCCCTACGAAACATTTTCATGTTTCAGTGCATTGTTAAAGAAAAACTGTTTTCCCGATTAGACACTTACTCCAAGGGTATGTATTTACCAGGTTTCATTCTCATATCTGTATGGTTTTACAGATGATGAGTGGGAGTAAGTTATTGGGAATTAGGTGATTATCCTCATTATATCGTAATTCGTTGTAATTGGTGATATTTGAGGAAATCGCCAGGGTACAGTTTTCAACCTACGACACACAGGTTTTGAGTTGTTTAACTCAGCGGACTTATACAGAGTATTGTATGTTGTCCAGTGTCCATCAGGACAAAGGGGTAGGTCCTCGTACTATGTTCTGTTTACTTATAACTTCTCTAGTATTTAGACAAGTGTTTCGTAGAAATACAAGGTCTAAGTTTTGAGAAGTTGTGGGTATAAGAATAAAGTAGAGAACCAGGTATCACAAGTATCGGGATTCTTCAAAGAGATCGAAGATGTAGATTCTTGTGAATGGTATTCAGATGATAGTGATGGTTTTGAGAAACGTGTTTCTCTTTCAGGTTACTCATAATTGTATGGATTCCTAAGTTGAGTAATGCTAATTAGCCTCTTTCCATTAAGTTGATATGCACTGGAGACAGCTGCATGTTTTGAATATGGTTCCAATTAAATAAGTGCCAAAGTTTCTATATTGGATATAGAATGGCTCGTACCTTAAAAGATGTTAAGGTACGGGGAGTTGTCCAGCTTATGCTTAAAACCAGACTCTGGATAACTCAGGGCACGTTTCTGTAAT
This sequence comes from Agapanthus africanus, assembly GCA_030015575.1. NCBI lineage: Eukaryota > Viridiplantae > Streptophyta > Magnoliopsida > Asparagales > Amaryllidaceae > Agapanthus > Agapanthus africanus. The sequence goes on from CM057340.1 coordinate 759,656,219, forward strand.
GGCTGTTTGTGGGTTGACCCTGGCTATGACGAGGGTTGATATTCTACCATTTGCAAGATCAATAGTGATATTGTTCTTGACTCGCCATAGTTTTAGTAAAATGGATCTTTTTCAGAAAACAAGTGGGAGTATGGTAGAACTGGAAGTGATTCCAGAACCGCGAACGATTACGGAAAATTTGATAGGACCTATATATTCAATCAGGTTTGACATTCCAATAGCCACTCCGCAGATATGATGTGTAACCTCAGACACCCGAGAGGTACTCCGGTAGCCTCAAGGACGGTGACAGGGAGGTTATTATCTACCCAGACTTGACACTACTGTTGTTCCAGGATATGAGACCCGGTAGGAGGGTTTTCGTAGTCAGTGGGAGCAGCGGAAGTATAGTGGGCAAGTAGCTTATGTCTATTTATAGACTTGAGCAGTTATAGCGGAGATAGATCATCTATTTTTGATGTGACAGTCATGGGTTTGACTTCAATCAGAATAGGGGATGGATCTGTTAAGAAGGTAGTAGGGTGTGATGTCATGGTATATGGATGACATACACAGAGTAGGAAGTAAAATTCCTATACTACGATCGGTTGTACTTTGGTCGTCACACAGTTGTTTCTCCAGACAGGATATGGATATAATATTTGACATTCTGGTTTCTGGATCTATGGTTTTAGATCTAGATTTGGGTAGTTTCCCAATGTGGGTACTTTGACAGATATTCTAATGGTTTTTAGAATAGTTGACTCCTAGCATGGTGGTGTACCTGCAGGTGATGGAGTCACCCTCTCTAAAGATGTCTTACAGACTAAAGGGGAGAGGGACGTGCATGATTGACAGATCACTTGCTTAGGCAACTGAGTCAATCATGAGATTTCAAGTACCACACCAGATGTTGTTTTTGCACTAGATGCGATAAGTTTGTATTAATCCAATCCTGGAGAGACATAAGGAAGCAGTTTTAGAACATAAGTGGATGTTCTACGGATTTGATGACGGCAGCCTCCTTCGGGAGACGATTATCATTCCAGGCTTCAAAAGTGACATGGTTGACAGAGTGATTGTCAGAGTTTTAGTTTTTCCCTCTGACGAAGAGGGACAGTATTATGGACAGGTGGTCCAAGACGATACTGTGGGTGGCATGGTGCCGGATACTGATTAGGTTCAGTGATCGATACAGTCTAAGAAGTTTGAATTTGGAGTTCATTTATGAACTAGGTCCCATCAGATATCCAGACATATTCTAAGACAGGTATTACTCGATTCGGGAGATGGCTTTCTCCGCGAACTTGAGACAAAGAGAGATAAAGAAAGAAACTTCTAGGCGGATCCACTCACTGAGGCTATTTCTTGAACACAATAGTTTTACAAACGGGCTTTGTGAAACTGATTAGTAGAGGAGTTGGATGTTCGGTTTCACACGGGCTGTGAGTAGTCGACATCGCAATAATTAGCCTTGACTGCAAGTGGGAGATTGTTGGAGATAGTGCCCTCATAGTCAATTATTGGATCGCAGGTACGTGATTGCAATGATTGCGGAGGACCTATCCCGGTAGAAGAGTCTTACTCGAGATGATAGTATGCTATCTGGTTTGCCTTTATCAGTCGTGTACATGTTCAGGTGACTGATTGCATGTTACACTTTGATAGAGCCCTTAGGATCTTGCTTTACTACCAACAGTATGATGGCGATCATATACGTGAGAGTTGGGTAGTTTATATGTATATCCTTAATTGTGGTCCCTAGTCGTGGGAGTTTCGAGACAGGGCATCGATACTCCGGAGTAGACTAGTGTATACAGTCGAGACCCCGATGAGGGGCGGTGGCCGGTCTCACAACCCACTGGTGTCAGTTGGATCACCTAAGATGTATACAGGTGCTCATTGGGTTATGAGTACACCGGACAGGACTCGCCGGGAATCTGCTAGTTAGTACTATACCTATCGTCAGATAGCAGTTCCCTGGTGACATGTGTACAGGTTAGTTCATCGACCTGAGGTTGTCATTTTTCTCGTGTGAGTTCCTACTGTGCTTTGATTTCTACCCTACCACGGCTCAAAGGAGTCATGCAAACAGGTAGCTTTTGGGTACAGTCCCGAGCCATATGGAGGCACGTGAGCGGATCGGCAGGGGATTCGTCTCTCCCGGTATTGGGGGCGAGATCGTGCTGTGTCTAGGAGAGCCATTACACATAGCCCATGGCCGTGGCAGGAGATTTACTGGTAGGTACTCCAGTAGTATCTCAGGGTGTTATTGGGCTTCACTCCGACACGACTTATACTGCTTCTGGGGGTCTGACGTTACTAGCCCCCTAGGCGGATATGCGATACTCATTGACGAACGGACCGGACTGTATATACATTGTCACTGTTAGGCTCAGTAGGGTTTTCGGAGGAGTTCGCTCATCGGTCACCCTTGAGTTCGCTCCTCGGCCTCCCTTGAGGTCAGTCCATGGGCAACCGTTACGCATAGCTAGTGCCGCTGACGGTTTGTGGTTAAACCCACTGCTAGGGTACTGACGAGTCATTAGAGTTCCCCACAGACAGTTTCCCAAGTTCGGGCGAAACGTTGTAGAGGCCGTATGGTTTTATGGCAGGGTTCGGAAAATGCACGTGCGTTTACGCACGTGTCAGTTTTCGGGCAGATGATACTGGTCGGCTTTGGTTTAAGCTGGTTCCGAGTATTATATTGAGTAGGTATAATATCTTTGTCTCAGTTGCATTTGTATTCGGTCGTAATACAAATGCGGGTATATTTATACAGTTACGGGGTTATCCTGAAAGTCGTTTCAGGATCACTTTTGGAAGTTGCCAGTTTCCAGTTTTCTATCAGCCGTCTTTTAACATTTGGTTAAAGACGGGTTTATCTTTTCTTGAGATGAGTGTGGATTCTTCTAGAAGATTCTAGAGAGAGTGACTTGACATGGTGAGTCATTAGTGCATTAATGGTGCCATTAATGCTTGATGACTAAGGTTGTTTTGATTCATTGTTTCTAAATGAGTCATGCTTTTCTTTAATGATCAAGATAAGCTTCTTGTTTATTGTCACCCCCCCTTGATTGCTCCTACCATCACCTCCCTCTTCTATATATATTGGCCGGCCACTATTTATGAGAGGGAGAGAGATTGATTTCCTTTTGGAGAGAAAAGACTATGGTTAAGGGTGCATGGAAATTTCATTATCTCTTTCATTTTCCATCACCCGATAAAATGGCAACTTCATTAACCGATCGTCCACGGACTTGGACGAAGTGAGACAAAGTCATCTACTCATTCTCTACATCATTCTTGGTCGTCTCTTTTAGCAAACTTGACGACCGAGTTGCCTCAAGTCAGAGGCGGGAGCCCGTTTAAAGAATCGGTGATGTGGTGCCACCTAGACGAGAAGATCGGAGATCGACGAGATCGGAGCAGCCGCAACGGAGCGTGGGATGATGGTTAAAGAACGAAGGACTCGGATCGTTCGGTATAACCTTTCTACACTCTTTACAGTTTGTTAGTTTAGCAATAATGGAAGATCCGGGTTAAAGTATACGATAGCGCCAGTTAAAAAGTTTTTATTCCGCATTTGGCGTCTGTAGACTGCCGGGACGCTAGCGTAGACTTACATGTACAACACCCCACGACTTGCGGGAAGGCGGAATAATGAAAAACGATCTTGTTTTAGGCGTAAATATCGACTAACCGAGAATCTTTGCTTAAATAATAACTAACAAGAAACCATAGAAGTGTTAAATACTATGTTAAGTGATTATACCTAAAGAACCGAGTCCTTCGTCTTGTCGTTCTCCACGTCCTCTTCGGCCTTCTCTATGTAGTAGAAGATCCACCCGAGAGCTTTGCTACAAGCTTCACCTCAAACTAGAGGTAACTAGGTTTCTTAAAGTGCTAATCTAAGTAACCTAGGTGATATAGAGAAGGGTTATGGATTAAGTAGTCTAATCTAATCCTTGATCTCAACACATGAGAGGGGAGGATTAGGGTTTGAAGAGAGAGAGAGCTTGAAGAGAGAGAAGGTGAGCATAAGAATGAGATGAGATAATGATCTATCATAATATATTTCAAGCATTATCATTTATCCAATAAAAGAAAATAAAGGATTTACAACCATGCTTGATAAATATCAAAGGGAGATTCATCTCCATGAGTCATTAAGCATTTATGATGCATTGATGACATGGATGAATCACTCATATGACTCACTAATCTCATTTAATGCATATGACACCTACACCCCCAAGTCATCATCTTTTAGAAACTTCTCGTAAAATTACGAGAACGCCCCTCTTATCCGTGAAACACGGAAAAACTTTAGACTGTATAAATCCAATAACCGGATACTAGAAACTGGCTTAAACCAAAGCCGGCTAGTAAAAACTGTCCGGATGTCGTACGTGCGTAAACACACGTATGCGTCCGAACCCTTGTCGTAAAAGCATACGACCTCTATATCGTTTCGCCTGGAGCAGGGAAACTCTCTGTGTGGGACTCTAATGACTCGACTACTACGCTGGCAGTGGGTTTAACTACAGACCGCAAGCGGCACTAGCTGTACGTAACGGTCCCCAGGTAGATGTCGATAAGAAGGCCGATGAGGAAACCCATCCGAACTCCTACTGAGCCTGATGTGACAATCTCCGTACAGTCCGGTCTGTTCGTCTAAGACTATCGCATATCGAGCCTAGGGGGCGGCAAGCGTCAGTCCCCAAATAGCGGTATAAGTCGTGTCGGAGTGAAGCCCATTACACCCTGAGAAACTACTGGAACCTACCAGCAAATCTCGCTTGCCCTGGCCAGAGACTTTGCGTAATGGCTCTCTGACACAGCGCGATATCAACTCCCAATACCGGGAGAGACGAATCCTGTCTAACCGCCACTGCCTCCAAGTGCTCGGGACTGCACCCAACTGCTACCTGTTTGTACGACTCTTTTGAGTCGTGGTAGGGTAGCAATCTAAGAACAGTGGGACACACTCGAGGAGAAGTAGCAGTGTCAAGTCTGCGGACCGTTCCCCTCTGAACGACGGCCGAGACGTAAGGACGTCTAGCCTGAGATTCGGGGCAGATGCTATATGGTTTTATCCGTCTATCTCTCCAAAGATGTCAAGTTGATTTATGGCACCGTGTATCGGAGGTTTAGACGGATGCGGCCGATATAGCAGACTTCATCAGATTCCCCCTCGCTTGAGGGGTTTTTGATTATGGGGACGCTCTTCCCTGCAGGCGCAAGCCCTTGCAGTTAATTACGCTACCGCATCGCGGTAACAACTTTCTCCTTCTCCAGAATTTCACTTCGTGTCGTGGGTGTTTGTTTTGTTTGTGGTTGCCTGTGGATTGTATACGGAGACTGAGTAATGTCGTCGCCCGTAGGACGAGGATTAATCCAAATCCGTATTTACTTAGATTTGGGTTTGGTGTTTTTAGTTTAAGGATACGTTAGCCGTGTTGAGGCTAAGATCAACTTAAACGTTCGTCAAGGATACATTAGTCTGATTTGAGACTAAGATCAACTTAACGTGGTGATCCATTTAATATATGGCCGTCAGGACTCATCACCTCTCTGACGTCGTTGAAGGATTACAACGATAGGTGTCAGAGGAGTTCAGAGATGTACCCTTGAACCAAAGTCGATTTGGAGTTTTATAGTCCATTTGAATGTTTAAGGATACGTTAGCCGTGTTTGGGGCTAAGATCAACTTAAACAGGATCGTTTAGATCCGGCAAAAAAGCATTTGGAGGCTCTATTGTTCCAGTTTAGGGACGTAGTGGTCCATAGGTAGTTTAGGGACGTTGCGGTCCATGCTCCAGTTTAGGGACGTGGTGGTCCATATTCCAGTTTAGGGACATGGTGGTTCGACATTAGTTTAAGGACGTTTCGGTCCAATATTAGTTTAGGGACGTCTCGGTCCAATATTAGTTTAGGGACGTCTCGGTCCACGAGTTTAAGGACCCCGCAGTCCATATCGATGTGTGGTCGTTGGGACCCGTCACCTCTCTGACGTCGTTGAAGGATTACAACGATAAGTGTTAGAGGAGTTCGGAGATGTACCTTCGAACCAGATGTAAATTGATTTAGGAGAGCAATCTTGCTCAGTCAATTTAATTTGAGGACTTACGGCCACGATTGGGTTAAGTCCATTTATAAATGATGCAGAGCATCAATTTTGTTTGGGCTCTGCCCTTTTTATTGCATTGCAATTTAATTTGGCCTACTAGGCCTTTCTGATTTGGGCCTGCTCCTTTAGTAAAAGAAATGCATTGCATTTGTCAGGCGCTTTGCGCCAATCAGAGAGCGCAAGCGCTTGTGATGACGACACGTGTCATGCAAGTGCAGTGCGCTGCGCTAGTGCGCCGCGCTTGCGCTGCTGACACGTGGCGTACCTTGGTGAGTTGCGCCAATTCCACAGAGCAAAGCTCTATTTCAAGAGCGCGTAGCGCAAGTTGTTCTGTAACTGACACGTGGCGCTCTCCCAAGAGCGCAACAGCACGGTTTGGAAGTGCAAAGCACTAAGAATCTTTTAGATTCAAGAACAGAAGTGCAAAGCACTATTTGTTTTCTTTGATCTAATTAGAATCAAAGAAAACAAGTATTTCTTGTTTTTCTTATCTTAAAGAACCAAAGGTTCATAAAAGTGCAAAGCACTATTTTATTATTATTTTTTTTTATTAAAGATCATTGATCTTGTTTTTAGATCTATGATCTGTTCATGAGAGAACTTTCTCTTCCTTCTAAAGGTTTTTACCTTTTTGTTCTTGAGGAATTCTTCAGAGTTCTCTTTCCCTTCTTTTTTTTTTTAGAAAATGTTGATGCCTTTGAATTGAGGCCTAAGGTCCTTTTTATAGTGCTCATAAATTAGTTAAATTTGTTAAAGAGATCTTTCTCTAAGTGATTTGGGGAATTTTCCCCACCGTTGGATCTTTGATCCAAGAGCTTCTGTTTTACAGAAGAAAATCTTCTTGTTTTAACAAGAACAGAAAGATTTCTTTAAAATCTTTATTTTGTTTGGCGCAAATGCCCCAGCGCGTGACACGTGTCGCGCAGCGCATAGCGCAGCGCAACTGCGTTAGCGCATCTGCGCTGACACGTGTCGCTCAGCGTACAGCGCAGCGCAACTGCGCTGACACGTGTCGCGCAGCGCACATCGCAGCGCAACTGCGCTAGCGCATCTGCGCTGACACGTGTCGCGCAGCGCAGTGCCTGCGCAACTGAAGCGTTGCTTACTTTAATTTTAGTTTAAATAGAGATTTGCTCTGATTGGGCGTGCCTTCTTGGGCACTGTGCTGACGTATCATCGCCTGACATGTGGCGCATTGCGCCCGAGATTTGAAGCGTTGCTTCAAAATTTTGAATTTTGAATTTCAACAGAGCTTTGCTCTGATTGGGGGAAACAAATGCCCCCCACCGTTGCGCTCACGTGGCGCACACGTGAGTGCAGCGGTGGCAAACTCCTGATCGTTGGATCAAGGGGTGAGCTCAAGGGGCGCAAGCACCTTATAAATAGGACCTATGGCCCTTAGAAAAATCTTCACCATCTTCAAGATTTTAATTACCAGAGCTATGCTCTTGCTTGAGAATTTCAGAGCTTTGCTCATTTCCAAAGTTAGAAACTTTAGGTAAAATTAATTCAAATCAAATTAACTTAAATTAATTTTAACTAAAGAGCTTTGCTCTTACAGATCTTTTGATCTAAAGAGATCCCCATTGGGGTTTCATAAACAGAGCTTTGCTCTCAAAAACTTATAGATATGCAGAGATCTTGTTCATGGGTTCTAACCCATGGACAGAGCTTTGCTCTTTGAATCATCTGTAGATCTTTTAGATCTGAAAAATGAAGAAATTTTCATAAGTTTTTCATGGATTTTTTTCAAGATTCCAAATTTTTTAATTCTTTTAGGTGTAAACATTTTCTGATGGACCTTTCCATTATTACCATAGAGCTATGCTCTTTTAAGGAATCTTATTTTCCTGGGACCAGAGTTTGACAAGTGTCACTCTGTGACAGAGGTTTGCTCTGAAAGAGGAGATTTTCTCCTTGTCTCTAGGGATTCTTCCCCCTTTTTTTATTAATGGGAATGTTTTCCTGGGGACCAACTGACAATCTCATCCAATGATGAGGTTGTCTTATTAACTGACGTATTGTCATCCAGATTTTGTGGGTCCCCCTTCGGTCTCCTACCCACTACACTGCTGTATGGTGTAATTAATTAATTTTAATTAAATTAATTTTTAATTTAATTGATTAATTAATGCATTTTTTTTCCTTAAACGCTAAGCGTTGGAATTGCAACACTAACGGCTAATTTCTGTTCACTTGCAGCGATCATGTCTCTCGACACCTCATTCCCGTTTGCTCGTTCAGAGGAGGGATTTCCCGAAGCGCTCTTGGATCGTGAAGTCCTGGCCATGATTAGAGAATATGACCCGGAGTACAAGAGTTTCCACCTTTGGGGGTCGTGGTATAACCAGATCATTATGGGTCGACGTAGCTTCACATGCGCAGTGCCGTCCGAGCCCATCACGGCGATTCACTATGCTACCCCACCCTCGGTGCAGTATGCCGTGGAGTTGGTGGATTAGACATCGAAGGGCTTTCTACATCCCTCCATAGATGCGATACCGGTTCAGCGTCCCATGGTTTTGGACATCCTAGGACGCCGTATCTGTCAAGGTGAAGCACGACCTTGGGGGCAATCATATAACCTTGGTCTGATCCCCCGCCACCCGATTGGCTATCTGCCGTGGGCCCGGTACATCCTGTCGACGAAGAAGTCGCAGTTGATAAGATTAGGACTGTACACCGCGGTCTACGTCTCTCTCTTCCAGTATCCCACGCTCCCTACCTGGTGGTTCAAGGCTTTCTTGGAGCAATGGAATATTCCTACCCACACTTTCCTTGCCATGGATCGGGAAGTGTCAATCTCCTTGGAGGAGTTCGTGGAGGTATCCGGTTTACCAGTGATGGGGGAACATTATGAGGAGTTGCTTCCGACAGATGAGTACGTCTTTGGTGCTAAGCCGATGGTAAGGGGGCTCACGCCGAAGAATGCTGTTCAGCACCAGTTCCCAAGCTTGATTAAAGTGTTGAACATATATGAGTCCCTCTTCGTCGAACATGGGAGTCGGGGAGTTAATTTTGAGGACTTCATTGCTCGTTTCCTTCGCCCAAGCGTCATCTCATCAGAAGCTGCCAAGTTTGCCACCCTGGATGACCCTTTCGGTCTAGGTTTAGATAACCTGCCGGTGAAGGAGATAGACCAAAAGGGTTTTTTTCTTCCTGACTTCCTGACTATATCTTTTGCAGCAATTGCGGCCCCCGGGATGGACGAGGAGGCCTTTTTCCTAGGATTTCTCGGATTGTGGATGAGTTGGTTTGCGATCTTAATGCACTCTCATCGTATGCGGCCCTCTGTTTTTTACCCAGCCCACCGGATGGCCATCGGGGTAAAGGTGGTTGTGGGGATCATCGGCTTGGCGCACTTATACCATGGCCTCAGTCGAGCAGCGGATGCTAATGAGCCCAGGGTACTGCACGTGGTCTTCCCGATGCACTACTTTGCATCGTGGCTCGAGCTACACACGGCGGGTGTCTTCGGCATGCATAAAAGGCCCTCGTTCTTTGACAAGTGCGGTTTTCCTCGCATTATACAGCTGATCGGCGCATCAATTGTAACCCCATCACCACGAAATGCCAGGGGTTTACTCCTTCGCTCCCACACCGTTGGAGCCGGTGTATCTTTCGTTGACAAGGTGTTGACTATTGAAAAAGCGTCTACCACTGCAGTGCGGTCATTGCAAGACACCTTCAAGGATGGAGCTTCGGTTTTAACGGCCCGGGAGACCCTTCACTTATATTCCATCAGACCGGGCTTCTTGGTGTTTAGGCAGAATGGGACAGCGATCTTCATGAGATATAACCCGCATCGTTTCGCCCAGCAGCTGAGCTATAATCAAGGGGTACCGCTGGAGGCTTTCTTATCGGAACCTGCTGCGACCGAAGAAGGGATGGAGAGAGCGCTGCATCATTTCATGCGTCTAAACACGGGCTCCCACTTCTTTATCAGTGAGCCGGCTTGCGCCCCACGACTTCTCAGGGTATATACAGAATGGTACAGTCATTCGACGGGAGTGGTCATAAAGGAGGAAAGGCGGTTGCTGATCGACCATAAGGGTGCACCTCCAGGTAGCGATCGCAACGCTCCTTTGGTGCCAAGGACCCCGGTCATCCCCCCTTTAAAAGATGCCAGAGCCGGACCTTCGCGTGCGCAGAGTCCTCCACGCGGATCGCCGCTCCCTGATATTGCGGATGCACCCCCAGTGCCCTGTGCTCCAGTGGAGACAGTGGTTGTATCTTCGCCGGAGTCTGGCGTGGGTGCAGACATCGGGACCCGCCGTCCCAAGGTGGCTGCTAAACGTAAGTCGATCCCGCGTGGGCCTAGGGTTGGCGGGCAGAAGAAAAAGAAGTCGCTCTTCGCCGCTGATGTTGTGTTTGGTCAGGAACCTCATGCTCCCTATGCCGAGGGCCTGATCGAATATGGGACTAACGAGGGATTAGTCATGCCGCCGCCGGACGATACAGACTTGGAGGCCGCTCTCGAAACTTCAGCGTGGTTGGCAAAGCGTGACGCGTGGCTGGCTAAGCTTGCACAATCAGGTAACTACTAATCGCATTTTCTTTATCGTAACACATCCTCCTCATTGCCTTTGACTAACGCTTTTCTTTCCTTTCTCCCAACATGCATCACTGATGAAGATGCCATTGCCGCTTCTTTGAAGACTTTCCAGGAGGAGGAACGTCTTAGAGCGTCTATGGGCCTTAGTAAGCTTCAATTCATCAAGTTTCCATTTCTCTTGTGTTATGGTCGATCTAACCTTTCCCTTTTATCACAGGAACCTCAATGCCGCTCCCGCCAAGTGACGCAGACGTTATACCAATCGCCGATGTTCCTGCTTCCTCAGGGTTAGTGCAGGAGGTTCTTCTTGAAGAGCCGATGAGAGACGCCTTAAAGGTTCTGGAGGCATCTCTGAATGAGGATGACGACGCCTTGAAGGAAGCGTCACAGAGGTCCATCGCAACAGCCCGAGAGGAACGGAAACGGTCGAGGCACGAAGCAAAGGCACGCAGGGCTGCTTTGGCTATAGGAGCGGGCCCCAGCACCGTCCCTCATGCTGATACTCCTTCCGAAGAGGCCCCTGTCGTCCTCCTATCCACTGCTCGCAGACAAGTAGCGCGCGCAGCTCGGAGCGCAAATGATAAATCCATTTCAGGTAATATTTCTCCCAAGATTTTGTTGTAAGATTTATAATGCCATCGGTTCTTATATATTTTATCTTATAGGGCCAAGTCCAACCGAGGGGGAAGCGGAGACCGTTGAACCCAAGGAAGCAGAGGAGGTGGCACCTACCGAACCCGAGCCGCCCAAGGAAGCAGAGGAGGCGGCACCAACCGAACCCGAGCCGTCGGTGGGCAACGTTGCTGAGGCTTTGGAGCCTGAGGTGGAGGTTGGGGGGTCTGTAGCTGAGAAGGTCATTGATGCCGAGCCTGAAGTGGCGGCAGATGAAATGATCATTATAACCGAGCCCAGGGTAGTGGCGGATGAGGCGCTTGAGGCCGGCGATCTCGTGGTGACGGCGGATAAGCCGATGGAGATCGAGGAACCCGCAGAAGTAGCGGGTGAGATGGGTACGACTCCTGGGGAAGAGTTAGCCGCTCCCTCCCAAGAGTCCGGCAACACTCCAATCATTGCCCTCCCTGTGTACGATCTTCTGCCATCTCCTGGCCTCGCGAGCACGACGATGGTCCCCATCGAATCGGGTGATGAGGCCATGGGCGGTGGCCTCATGTCGATAGAGGAGGGAGTCGCCTCCGTTTCAGCCGGGAGCTCTTTAGGTAAACCCCAAGTTGCTGTTTTTCTTTACTTTACAATCCTTTCTGACAAGTTCACCTTTCTTGTAACGCAGGTGCAGCCAGCGCCGATGCCCCACTGCTTGAGGGAGCGCCTTCAACGACTGCCTTGGCGGTGGTCACCTCTCAACCCTCTCTCATACCATCTAAGATGTTGGAAGGTATGGGTTTGCAATTTATTAATCCTATACTTCAGACGTATAATTCGTGTACTAAAGTCATATTGTTGTATCTTTTCAGGAGTGCTCTTTGATCATGTATATCAGATGTTGCTCCCACACTTCTCCTTCCCATCTGAATTTGCTTCTTCCTCTGGTGGCGTTGGTGAGTATGACTTCCATTGATATCTATCTTTTTTCATTGATGGAATTACCTCTGACCCCTTTTTTCTCATCTCGACTGCAGTGCTACAAATTGAAGGAGGGGATAAAAGATCAGCTGCGCCACCGGCCCTTCCGACCTTGCCACCTTTCCCAACTGGTACAGCGACTATCACATTGGTAACTTTCCCCTCTTTATTTTCTGTACTGTTATCTGATCATATTCTGTTTCTTTTCAGCTTTCGTTCCGGCCCCGGCGCCTTTCAAGCCTCGCATTACAATGCCGGCGGGTCCTTATCTGAGAAGTCCGTCTTCAAAAGGCACCGCGAATAGTCTGCGCATGTTGAGTGACTACGTCGAGGAACTCGACGTTGAAACTCCTACATCTGCCGCAGACTTCGCTACGGTGGTTAACCCGATGCTGGCAATACTCATAAACTTTCATGATGAGGGCATCATCGCATCTTGGGTTAACCATTGCAGGGAGATCGAGGCCCGCCTGCATCAGTTGGAGTCGCTGCGTCCCGCTCCCGAGACCTTGGCCGCCAGCAATCAAAGAACAGCGTGGATTGAGCAGAGCGCTTCTTACTTCCGCCACCTCGAACAAGAAGTCATTTCAAGGCGTAAGGAGCACGGTGAGACTTCGAGCAAGTCTGCCTAACTGCATGCTCGGGTGGAGGCCAATGCCGCACGGCTGAGGGTTGTCTTTGAGGGCCTTCTGCAATGTCTTTTCGAAGGGTTATCATTGAGGCAACAACTTGACATTGTCGAGCGAGATGTACCCAGCCAGGAAGCAGCCCAGAAGGTGGCGGAGGAGCAACTTTCATCCTTCTTGCAGCAGCGAGCCCAGGTGGAGGCGGAAGTAGCTGCGGCTGTCACCCAGGAGGAGGCGCTGAAGGAAGTGCGAGAGCAGCTTATGAATTTACTAAAGACACTTCCTCCTCAGTAGCTATCCCTCTTTGTATCGTTTGTACTTGTAGATAAAAAAAATGTGTATATATATTTTTTCATTCTTTAACATAATGTATCCTGTACCCAATCAAGTTTATGAATAAAAGATTACACACATTTCTTGTCTTGTGTCATTTTCTCCGTCTTTTCTTTCTCTTATTATCAGCATACCACCTTAGTAAACATGGTTGACGGATGATTAGAGCGAGTATCCTGACTATCCCAAGAAATAGCGATGGCTTAGGCCGTAGGTTCAGATCTGCCGCCTAAGACTTTTCAGCTCTATTAGCCGTGAGGGTCTTATAGAGGCTTTTTCTCCCTACGGACCGAGAGGATCTCGTAGGTGGGTTTTTCTCCTTAGGAGTTGTGAGGACTCCTAAGTGTGGTTTTCTCTTATAAGTCGTAAGGATCCTATAAGAGAATTTTTCCCTCTTACGAGTCGAGAGGGCCCGTAAGCGGTTGTTTCCCTCCTTGTCGAGATTCGACTTTGGAGAGTGAGACCCATGAATAGTATGCAAGAGATCTTTTTAGATCGACTTGCAGGGTCCCATTGTTCAGGAAGTAAGTTTTTTAGTCCTTGCTGTCTGAGGCTTCATCTTGCAAGTTGAGACGAATCGGGAATTTTCCCGCGGAGACACTGGTTTCTCTACGAGCCGACGCGAATCAGGAGGCTCTCATCAAGGAGTGTTTGTATCCGTGAGTCGAAGAATTTGCTAGGGATTATTTGTTTCCCTAGCGCCAAGGATTATTTGTTTCCTTGGGGTTTGAAACGAGTCAAGAATTTCCCACGGAGGCACTGGTTGCTCTGCGAGTCGACGCGAATCAGGAGGCTCTCATCAAGGAGTGTTTGTATCCGTGAGTCGAGGAATTTGCTAAGGATTATTTGTTTCCCTAGCGCCAAGGATTATTTGTTTCCTTGGGGTTTGAAACGAGTTGAGAATTTCCCACGGAGGCACTGGTGGCTCTGCGAGTCGACGCGGATCAGGAGGCTCTCGTCAAGGAGTGTTTATATCCGTGGGTCGAGGAGTTTGCTAAGGATTATTTGTTTCCCTAGCGCCAAGGATTATTTGTTTCCTTAGGGTTTGAAACGAGTCGAGAATTTCCCACGGAGGCACTGGTGGCTCTGCGAGTCGACGCGGATCAGGAGGCTCTCGTCAAGGAGTGTTTGTATCCGTGAGTCGAGGTGTTTGCTAAGGATTATTTGTTTCGTAGCGCCAAGGATTATTTGTTTCCTTAGGGTTTGAAACGAGTCGAGAATTTCCCACGGAGGCACTGGTGGCTCTGCGAGTCGACGCGGATCAGGAGGCTCTCGTCAAGGAGTGTTTGTATCCGTGAGTTGAGGTGTTTGCTAAGGATTATTTGTTTCCCCAGCGCCAAGGATTATTTGTTTCCTTGGGGGTTTGAAACGAGTCAAGAATTTCCCACGGAGGCACTGGTGGCTCGGCGAGTCGACGCGGATCAGGAGGCTCTCGTCAAGGAGTGTTTGTATCCGTGAGTTGAGGTGTTTGCTAAGGATTATTTGTTTCCCTAGCGCCAAGGATTATTTGTTTCCTTGGGGTTTGAAACGAGTCAAGAATTTCCCACGGAGGCACTGGTGGCTCTGCGAGTCGACGCGGATCAGGAGGCTCTCGTCAAGGAGTGTTTGTATCCGTGAGTCGAGGAATTTGCTAAGGATTATTTGTTTCCCTAGGGTTTGAAACGAGTTGAGAATTTCCCACGGAGGCAGTGGTGGCTCTGCGAGTCGACGCGGATCAGGAGGCTCTCGTCAAGGAGTGTTTGTATCCGTGAGTCGAGGAATTTGCTAAGGATTATTTGTTTCCCTAGCGCCAAGGATTATTTGTTTCCTTGGGGTTTGAAACGAGTTGAGAATTTCCCACGGAGGCACTGGTGGCTCTGCGAGTCGACGCGGATCAGGAGGCTCTCGTCAAGGAGTGTTTGTATCCGTGAGTTGAGATGTTTGCTAAGGATTATTTGTTTCCCTAGCGCCAAGGATTATTTGTTTCCTTGGGGTTTGAAACGAGTCGAGAATTTCCCACGGAGGCACTGGTGGCTCTGCGAGTCGACGCGGATCAGGAGGCTCTCGTCAAGGAGTGTTTGTATCCGTGAGTCGAGGAATTTGCTAAGGATTATTTGTTTCCCTAGCGCCAAGGATTATTTGTTTCCTTGGGGTTTGAAACGAGTCGAGAATTTCCCACGGAGGCACTGGTGGCTCTGCGAGTCGACGCGGATCAGGAGGCTCTCGTCAAGGAGTGTTTGTATCCGTGAGTTGAGGAATTTGCTAAGGATTATTTGTTTCCCTAGCGCCAAGGATTATTTGTTTCTTTGGGGTGAGGTATCTGCTGAAGACACTGGTTTCTTCGGAGTTGG
This sequence comes from Agapanthus africanus, assembly GCA_030015575.1. Taxonomy (NCBI): domain Eukaryota; kingdom Viridiplantae; phylum Streptophyta; class Magnoliopsida; order Asparagales; family Amaryllidaceae; genus Agapanthus; species Agapanthus africanus. The sequence continues at coordinate 759,671,756 of CM057340.1, forward strand.
ACTGAACCGTCGAGATTTGGCTTTGTCTTATGGCGGATCCTGTTGGGAAAGTATGGTTCCCTCTTTGTTTACGCCCTTGGATTGTATACAGGGATCGATGTGATCTTAACTGTAGGGCCAAAGTTTTATCATCATTTTTTTTATTTTATTTCCGTGATGCTCTATCATTTCAGCTTTTATATCGCGAAGGTCGCGATTGCCCAATCATTTCGGCTATTTTTCGCGGTGCCCAATCATTTCGGCTGTTTATTTTATTTTTACTCGCTGCTTTTTATTGCGAGTTGCCCAATCATTTCGGCTATTTTTCATGCATACATTTTCACTTGCTGCTTTTTTATTGCAAGTTGGCATATCATTTCGGCTATTTTGCGTGGATACATTTTTACTTGCTGCTTTTTTATTGCAAGTTGCCCTATCATTTCGGCTATTTCGTATGCATGTGTGGCCTATTGGCTTTTCGCCGTAAACCTGCAATTAGACGTCGATTTTGGCATCAGCACCGCTACAACTGGGATATTGCCAGGAGCGAATCATCATTTGCCTCCGTCGGAATCGAACAAAGGTGGCTTAGCGAACAGGGTTAAGGTCCTGCCGACTAAGGCTTTTGACTTCATGAGCCGTAAGGGTCCCACAAAGGTATTTCCTCCTACAAGTCGTGAGGATCTTGTTGGTGTATTTTCTCCTTAGGAATCGTGAGGATTCCTAAGTGTTCGTTTCCTCTGTAAGTCGTAAGGATCCTACAGGAGGGTTTTCTCCTCATAAATCGAGAGGATTTACAAGGGTTGTTCACCATGCGAACATATCCCCAGTCAGGGATGAGACTTGGTTAGGGAAATGCTTATTTGCGCCCGTGGATTGTATACAAGGGTCAATATTGAACCACTTGTAGGGCACAATTTCGGAAGTTGTGGGGGTTGCTTAAGCACAGGTTTAGGTCTTTGTAACTTAAGATTTTCAACTCTTATGAGCCGTGAGGGTCCCATAAGTGAGTTCTCCTTACGAGTCATGAGGATCTCGCAAGTGTATTTTCTCCTTAGGAATCGTGGGGATCCCTAAGTGTGTCGCTCCCTTGTGAGTCGTAAGGATCTTACGTGGGTGGTTTCTCCTTACAAGGTCGAGAGGGCCCTATAAGTGTCCTTTAACGAGGTTGCGCCCTTTCAGGTTTTCACAAACACTCGCCGGTAGCCCTGCTGTTTTTACTCACGGAGCCCTTTCGGGTTTTCATCCGTGCCCATTTTGCTTATGGACGTACCACTTTTTTTTTATTCTGTTTATTTTTATATATTTTTTTACGAGGTCGCGTCCTTTCGGGTTTTCACGAACACTCGCCGGTAGCCCTGCTGTTTTTACTTACGGAGCCCTTTCGGGTTTTCATCCGTGCCCATTTTGCTTATGGACGTACCGTTTTTTTTATTCTTTTTATTTTTATATATTTTTTACGAGGTCGCGCCCTTTCGGGTTTTCACGAACACTCGCCGGTACCCCTTCTGTTTTTACTCACGGAGCCCTTTCGGGTTTTCATCCGTGCCCTTTTTGCTTATGGACATACCGTTTTTTTATTTTTTATATGTTTTTTTTATATCTCGTCAGCCTAAAAGATGCTGCTGTAGTAGTTTAAAGACGTTTCGGTCTGCTATTAGTTTAAGGACATTTCAGTCCAACTTTGAGAAGGCTGGCTACTGCTGATAGAGTTTGAGCTTAGGAAGATAGTGAGCGGACATAGTCGTCGTCATCTATCATTGATCTAGGCTGTGGCTCATTAAGCGTAGTATCTCTTTAGGAAGCGACCGTTTATTGGCCTGAAAGGCCTTTCACCGTGCATGTCCATGAGTAGATAGGCCCCCCCTGGTAGACCTTATCTACGATGTACGAGCCTTCGTAATTTGGCTCGAATTTTCCCCGCTTGGCGCGATTGGGGATCATAGGCCATTTGACCACTAGCACAAGTTCGCCTTGGCGGAATGTCCTCGGTCGGGTTAATCTTTCATATGAGCGCGTCATCTTTGCTTTATAAGCTTCCAGATTTTGTTGCACTATGAGCCGGGTTTCATCAAGGGCGTCAAGCTCCTCAAGCCGAAGGTGAGCATTTTCTTCATCCGTCAGCTCGTAGTGGACTGCCACTCGTAGAGAGGGTAACTCTATCTCGAGGGGGAGCACTGCTTCCGTCCCAAATACCAACGCGTACGGCGTTGTGTTCGTGGCCGTCTTGAACGTAGTTCGATACGCCCAAAGTGCCTCTTGCAGTCTCCCGTGCCAGTCTCTCTTATTTCGGGACACCGTTTTCTTTATGATCTTCGTCAAGGTCTTGTTGAAGGCCTTAGCTAGACCGTTAGCTCGCGGATTATAAACCGAGGAATATCTCCAGTCTATATTATGCTGCTGCGTAAAGCGACTGATCTTGTGGCTTCTGTAAGCTGGCCCGTTATCGGAGATGATCCGTCGTGGAGTTCCAAACCGATATATGACATGCGTCTTGAAGAAATGGAGGATATTCTCCGTCTTAACCTCTCTTAACGGTACTTCTTCTTCCCATTTAGAGAAGTAGTCAGTCGTCGCCAGGATGAAACGATGTCCCCTAGACGATGCTGGTTCGATAGGGCCGACTATGTCAGTTCCCCATATCTCGAACGGCCAGCTAGCCACCGTTGGATGTAGTGGATTTGGATGCTGATGGATGAAGTCCCCATGAATTTGGCATGAGTGGCATTGCTTCGCATATTCGAGGCAGTCCTGGATCATCGTGGGCCAATAGTAGCCCATCCGTTTGATCTTCAACTTCATCTTTGGGCCCGCTTGGTGAGAACCGCAGAGTCCATCGTAAACTTCCTCGACGACTCTTTTCGCTTTGTCAGGTCCTAAGCATCTCAGCCACAGAGAATCAAACGACCTCTTGTACAGAGTATCATTGACGAAGGCGAAAGACAGAGCTCGTTTCATGAGCTGATGTCTTGTGGACGCTTCTTCAGGCAATCGGTGGGACTTAAAGTAGTCTACGAAGACTTGCCTCCAATTCTCAGCCTTTTCCCGGTCTTTTATTTGCAGAGCCATTTGCTCAGTCGCTATCTTTTCTTCGGATGATTCCGGAGGTATTTCCGCTGGGGCAAGCACCCGACGGCTTTGTACCACGATTCTTATGTCATCGAGGTTCTCATCAGCCAGTTCTTTAGCGAGCTTAGCCAATGCGTCCGCTTTGCTGTTTTCTGCGCGCGATATGTTTCCTAAAGTGTAGGAAGGGATTTGGGTCAACAGTTGCTGCACCTTTTCGCCGTACTTCACCAACTCTGGTTTGCAAGTTTGGTAGTCTCCATTTACTTGACTGATGACCAGCTGGGAGTCTCCATATATAAGGAGGTCTTCAATTCCCATGTCGATAGCGATCTCGAGGCCTGCTATCAAAGCTTCGTATTCGGCTTCATTATTCGTCCTCGGCTCTGTGAAGGAGAAGGCGAAGCGCATAATCCCTCCTTGTGGAGTTATGAAGATGAGGCCTACTCCCGATTTGATTATAGGGATACTTTGTTTGCGCTTTTTCATGGAAGATGCTCTGTCGAAAAAGAGCTCCCATCGGGTATCACCACTGTCGATTGCGTTGAACGCATGCTCGTCTGGTAGATCGCAGCTCAGAGGAGAATCGGCGAGTATCGGATGCTCAGCAAGGAAGTCGGCGATGGCCTGGCCTTTCACTGCCTTAAGACGTTGATACGTTATCGAGAACTCCATCAAGAGCAGAGCCCATTTAGCGAGTCGACCTGTCAGTATGGCCTTTGACATTAAATATTTAAGAGGGTCCACCTTCGAAATGAGACGGACCTCATGCACCAACGCATAGTGCCTGAGCTTTATTATCACGAAGATCAATGCCAGGCAGTGTTTTTCAATGGGGGAGTAGTTGCTTTCTGCCCCCAGCAGAACTCGACTTAAGTAGTAGAGTGCTCTTTCTTTCCCTTGATCGTTCTCTTGTGCCCATAATGCGCCTAAGGAACCTTCGAGGGCGGTTGTATAAAGAATGAGGGGTTTTCCCTTGACCGGAGCAGCCAACACCGGCGGGTTCTGCAGGTACTATTTAATTTCGTCCAGCGCGCCTTGGCATTTTTGATCCCAGACGAATGGAGTTCCCTTCTTCATCAGGTGACTGTAAGGACAGCACTTTCCTGAAAGGTTGGCTATAAATCGCCGTATATACGCGAACTTCCCTTGGAGAGACCGCAGCTGTTTGAGAGTCCTTGGAGGAGGCATTTCCATGATCGCCTTGATCTTTGACGGATCTATTTCAATACCTCGGTGTCGGACGATGAATCTCAGGAATTTTCCAGAGGAAACTCCGAATGCACACTTAAGAGGGTTCATCTTCAAGCTGTATTGTCGAAGGCGTTGAAATACAGTCTTTAGATGCTCGAGATGTTCCTCATATGATTTGCTCTGAACCATGAGGTCGTCGATATAGCACTCGACGATTTCATGTATAAGGTCATCGAAGATCTTCGTCATGGCCCTTTGGTAAGTGGCACCGGCGTTCTTTAATCCGAAGGGCATCACTTTATAACAGAATATTCCCAAAGGGGTCCTGAAGGCTTTGTGCTTCTGGTCTTCGGGATGCATTTTTATCTGATTATAACCTGACGAGCCGTCCATGAAGGAGAAAACCTCATGAGTGGACGTGTTGTCTATCATCAGTTCAGTGACTGGCACTGGAAAATCGTCTTTCGGGCAGGCTTTATTGAGATCCCGGAAGTCCACGCATATGCGCACCATCCCATTTTTCTTCATCACTGGGACGATGTTGGCGATCCATTCAGGGTATTGAACTTCCTGGATAAAGCCAGAGTCGATTAGCTTCTTGACCTCGGCGTTGATGCTCATCTCAAGCTCGAGCCGCATTTTTCTCGGCGCCTGTTTGACTGGCTTGACGTCTGGGGATATCGCCAATTTATGCACGGCAATTTCGGGATCTAGTCCCGGCATTTCGGAATAGTTCCATGCGAAGCAATCTCTGTGCTGCATAAGCAGGTCTTTTAATAAAGCCACCTTCTCTTCAGATAGCAGCTCGCTGATGAATGTCGGTCGCGGGTCATTCGCTGTTCCCAACTCAATTTTCTTAAGGTTATCTGCAGTGGTATGAATTCCATCTTCCAGCTCTTTTGGCGCTGGTGGAAATTCTGAGATTACCTCGTCGTTGCTGTTTTCGAAGCACCAGGGAAGGTCATCCATGTTCTCGGGCTCTTCTTTTAATATTGTTATCATATGACAAGTGCGAATCCGCTTCCAATCCCAATGTGGAGTTGGTTCTGTTCTTGTGGCTTTGGGTTCGTGCTTCTGTGGCGGCGCTACCCTCCAGTTGTCGGACAGAGCGAATTTGCCGAGCTGATACTGATCTTCGACCCAATTCTTAAAGGTGAAGCAGTCTTCGAGAGGGTGCCCTATTACTCGATGGTAAGAGCAATAATTTGGGTCAGAGACTTCACCTGTTCGTTCGGGGTTTTTGGACTCCGGCAGTGTAAGCATTTGATGTTTTAGAGCAAGATCGAGTATCTTCTTCGTCTTGTCCCGAGAAAACGAGTATGCTTGACTCATTTTCTTCACGAGGGACAGATCAATAACGCTCGACTCCCGCTTGCGTGGCTTCTTAGCCCCGCTTTCTTGCTGTTGAGCGTCTTTTTGGCCTTTCGACTTGTTTCTGCCTCTGCGCCGAGCCTTCTTTATAACGGGTTGACAAGGAGCGGCATTTTCATCTTTCACGGCCTGTTGAAGGAGACGTTGCGTTCTTGCTTTCTCGTAGATGGTCATCTCGCGATTGTGATCATCTCGGACCTTTTGACCAGCTTCCCTTATAAGCCTGTCTATTTGTTCTTCAAACGACGGACCGGGCACTTTTGCATCAGGAACTTTTACTGTCTCAGGATCAGCGTTGTTCCATTGAGCATCTGCTTCCTCATTGAAGTCGTGCACGGCATAGCAGCTGTTTAGTAGCTCTCGTTTCTTTGACAGGATGTATCCAAGTCCTTTTGTCTCCATTCTCCCATTAGGCAGTTTGCGTTGAGCCCCGGGAACGTTCCAGACTTTGTTATAGAACTTGGCTTTTCGCACGGTCTGTTTGAAGGATATCCCCTGGCGTTTCAGCTGCTTCTTCAAACCCTCTGTATAATATCTGGGAAGACGGATAGGCTGAATCCTGTCGAGCGTAGGATCCACGCCATGCCAGATTTCTTTTTCCACCTTGGTTCTTCAGAGCGGTAGAACAGAATTGCTTTCTCGTTTTCTCGTCTGGGAGGGATATAGAACGTTTGCAGCTCTTCTACATTGTAAATATTAAGTGCATCCAGTTCTTTATGGTGTTTAAGAGGCACCATGGCGACTTGTAGACTTTGTTCTTCGTCAGCGAACTTTCGTATTGAAGGTCGAGCAGAGAATACAGCATGGATCTCATCTTCCGAGTCGCTACCAAAGACCAACGTAGGAGTGGACGGTCCTGGCTTGTTGTGTTGGGACGGACCCGAGCAAACTATCTCCTCTTCCTCCTCGGTATCACTGCCGAAAACAGGGATGGCGGCGTTAGCTTTGTTCTCTGGCTTGTGACACTTCTCCGTGTCTTCAAAATCCGGTAAGAAGTATTTGGCATCTTCATATTTGCGGACCTCGTTCACAGAGAACGGGTTCAGTTCTCCCGTCACGGTATACTCGAAACCATCCTTAAAATACTTCATACACTGATGTTGTGTAGAAGGGATGATGTTGTACTTGTGTAACCATGGTCGGCCGAGCAAAGCGTTGTAGCATGTCTTAGCATCTATGATGTGGAATTTAATGTCCGTGACGAGCAGCCCAAAGCGTAGCGTCAGTATCACAGATCCAAGAGTCTTTGACGATTGGGAGTCGAACCCGGAGATGGTGATCTTATCCCGAGCAAGGTGCTGGACGCTCATGCAGATTTCTTTTAACACCCGCATGTTGAGGAGATTAACGGAGGATCCATTGCCGATCATGATTTTGCCTATCTTAATATCGTGGCAGTATCCTGAGACATAGAGAGGGCGATTGTGTTCGCACGTCCTAAGGAGAAGGTCCCCGTCGCCGAAAGTGACATCGGCCGTGTGCACTTCCTCCAATTCATCCTTCATCTTTTCCTCGGCCAGGCATGCTTGGAATTGTTCTGGATCTTGGAGTGCCTTAATCAACGAATCTCTCGCCTCTTTTGATAGCAAAAGGGCGTCAAGAATGCTGAGCTGTGAGGGCAGCTTCCTCAGATGTGCTAAGACGTTGTAATCCACCTTATTCTTCTTTGGTGGGTCTTTGGCAGCTAGCTCTTCCACCACTTGGTCATCTAAGACGATACCATCAGGGGCCTTTTCTTTCCCTTTATTTTTTCTGTTCGAGGGTCCGAGGTTCTTTTCGGGCAGTGTGCGATTACGTAGCCGGATATTTTCGCAGACCTTCGGCTCTTCTTCTTTTCCCGGAGTGGATTCTTTAAAGAGAGGGGCAAGTTCCAGCTCCTCATCAGAATCGCTCCCGAATGTAGGCACTTATGATCCACCGGTGTTAAGCACGCAACAATCTCCGGCAGTTCTTTTAAGCCCTTCTGTCGTATTTCTTTGCTCCCGACAAGTTTTGCGTTTTTCTCGCTTAAAGTGTTGTCGATGAGCAACATATCCTTACCACCATCTATCAAAAGCTTTGCACTCTTGAGTGGGGTGTGAAACTTTCTGATGATATAAGCAATAGGAGGGGTGCGTTTCCACTTCACCGGTGATGTTTCCTTCAGAGGATGGTAGCTTCATGCCCATTGATATGGCCTTAGCAAACTTTTTCCTCATCTTGAATTGGCTTTTGTTTGCAGTGGGTGTACTTCGCTCCAGCGGGAGTATCTCAATTCTTTCGTCAAGGCGCTGGCGTTTGGCCCTTTCGAATATAACCTCCTCGCGCTCCCGATCAGCTCTGCTTTTTAATCGAGCTTCGTTGAGGAATGCGTCAATTTCCTCATATGATGGCCCCAGAATTTTTGATTCAGGATCTGCCCCCAGCATTTTAGTACAAGAAGTCTCCTCATCGTTCGTGGACGAATGGGAAATCATATGACAGCTCGCCACGCATTCTTCAGATTCATCTGACGAACTTTCTCCCTCACCTTCCTCTTGAAAGACGTGGTTGAGAAACTCTCGGAATGTAATGGGAGTCCGTGCCTTCTGGTTGTATTCCTCCAGCGCGTCAATTTGTTTTTGCAGGTCCATGGCTTGTCGCCAGGCTTCACGGGCTTCTTTGACTTCTTTTTCTTCTTCTTCGAGGATTTTGACGGCTGGTTGCGAGTTCTTGAGCCACCACCATCGGTCTTTGGGGTTGGGCGTGGCTTCAACATCCCTTCAATGATCTGCGGCTCCAACGGGTTCTTCCATTTGATCGCTGGGCATGTCTGAAGATTGTTTAGCATCCTTTTTGTCTTGGTTGATAATACAACTTCCCAAGGAGCTTCTTCAACGACGGAGCATGTTTCCCCCGGCGTATTCGTCCCCTTAGAGGTGTGGGTTGCGGGGGATTCACCTTCCATTTGTCAGATAACGCGAACTTGCCATGTCGGTACTGGTTTTCAAGCCAATTTTTGAAAACGTAGCAATCTTCGATCGGATGGCCTTGTACTCGATGATAAGGACAGTAGTCGGGCTCGTTGACGTCACTTGGTTGCAACGGACATTTTGGATCCAGCAGATTTATGAGTCTGTTCCGTAATGCCAGCTCGAATAACCTTCTCGTTTTATCGCGGGGAAATGAGTAAGGACGCCCTAGTCTCTCCTCAAGGTCTACGTACGGGCGCATATTATTTTGACGCACGACCGGCTTCGAGTTGCTCGGTTGTTGTTGAGAATTAGCGACGACGATCGCTTTTCCCTTCCCTTTGTCATTTCGGGAGTCCGTCTTTGGAAGAGGAGGTTTATGGCCCATCTGATCCATCTGTGCTAGCTTGTCAATCAAGGCCTAGAAGGTAGTCGGCTTGAAAAACATCATAAACTGCGAGATGGTTTCTTATGGATCGAGGGTTCCCACAAACATACCCACTGCAGGTGCTTCTTCAATGCGCTGCTCGCACTTCGACCATAAGTTCCGCCATCGTATAGCGTACTGAACCCACGTCTCGCCTGGCTTTACCCTGGCGTTAATCAGTGCCGTCATCGGGGTACGTTCACTGGCGCTTATAAAATGCTGAGTAAACAACAGCTCCATTTCCGCGAAGGTTTTGATAGAGTCGTTCGGGAGCTCAGAGTACCACTCGAACGCTGTATCCGATAAACTTGCAACAAACTGGCAAAGTAAAAGCTTGTCATCACCACCGGTGTTGCCGCAGAGTGCCCTGAACTGGGCAACATGTTGGTGAGGATTGCCCGTTCCCTTGTAGACATGGAACTTGGGAATTGTGTAACCGGGTGGGTACTTGATTTGATCGTACCAACTTGGATATGGCCGTCCCGTTTTTACGACCTGGCCAGCTGCTTCGGTCGCATGATGAACCTGTATTTGTTGGGCGATGTACTCGTCCAAATCAGCTTTGGAGATTGCATCCCCTTTAGCCGTCGACAGAGCTGGTGGAGGATTTGATGTCTCTCCCCTATCATCTCCAAGGACGATTGGGGGCTCTTCGGTCGGAGGATCTTGCTGTATCATCATCCCTATCATGTCTTAGAAGAGGAGGCCCATACGCTGTATGTTGGCTGCTTGTTCAGCAGCCTCTTTGTCCTTCTTCTCTAATATCCGACGAAGGAATTCGGCGTCGGTTTCTTCCTCTTGGCGTTCATCCGAGGACGTTTCAGGGTTTTCTTTTGGCCCTGTAAGTGCGGCCATAGCGTTCATCATTTCTTGGAGCTTCTGCTGCTGCTCCTGAGCCTTGGTCACTGACCTCGTGTGCGGTCTATGACCTGTTGATATGCGGCTATCCTCCTTTCCCGATGCCACATAAACTGTATGAACTATCATGCCCCCGGACTTAGGGCGTTTAGGCTCACCACCTTTGGCATTTACCGCGGGCGCGGGGGTTTTCTCCGGCCTTCTTCTTTTGTGGGCCGTTGCAGTGGGCATCTTGGTGATTGTTGTCCTCTGTTGTTTAATAGGACGGTCCTTTTCTTTTTGCACCTTCGTCTTCTTCTGTTGACGAGAATAACCTGGGTCAATCACGGAGTCTTGAACCCTACGCCAAACCTTGTATATTTTTGAGGACAACCGTTGAGGGGGCTGTTCTTGCTTCGTTTCCGGAACTCTCTCCGCAGGTGGAGGAGGTCTTTTCAGTGTAGCGGTTGGAGAGTTCTTACGTACCCTTGTTCATATCAGATTTTTGCATTTTTATACCGCCCAATTTTTATCACATTTCATATCGGTAGGTACTCTTGAGCCGTGTTTGCTAGTCAATTGCAGGATACAGGTTCTTGGCTCTAAACGATGAAATTCATGGAAAAACACGACAAAACCCGGGTTCCTGCCAACCACAGATAAAACACGGATCTCCGCTCTTTATCTGTCTGTTGCCACACACCAGTTTAAGAGACAAAATGGCAAATCAATGTCATTTTCATGCACAAGGCTCAATGGCAACACAAGATCCAAGAAATCTACACGGAGCTCGAGAAAATCATGACAAAAAGATCCACATCAAATCACCTTTTGCTCAACCGAAATTCTGGAAAAATCGTGAAGAAAATCTGAGAAAATACATATACCAGAATAAAGGGCACAGCAAACCAGGAAAAGCCACCAAAAAATGAAGACCCAATTCCTCTAAAGTGCCGCGGTTCCGTGGCAATAGCAGGCTTAGGCCGCGGAACCGCGGCCGTACGGCCTCCTCAGTTGATGAAGTTTCAGGGGTATTTTGGTCTTTTCATGTAGAGGCAGAATTTTGCCCTAGATTTCCAGTTCCCTGCCTATAAATAGCCCAGAACCTTGTGAAGCCAAGGGTGCATAATCTTGTATTTTTTTAGGGTTTAGAATACTTGTTCTTCTTCTTCTTCTCATCTCTTCTCCATTGAAAAACTTGTTGTGAGCTTTTGTGAGTGAAGAATGATGAATAAAGAAGTTCATTTTGTTATTATACTTGTCTTGCTCTTTTTATGTTAATCGCTTGCAATCGTTAATTGATAAGTAGTTGTTGTTATTTATTGTTGTTTCTTTCTTTTCTCTTCTTTTATCCTTAAAACAACCATGATGCTTATGCTTGATCCTTGCCAAGGTGAGGTCGCAAATAGCTAGTTGTTATCTTCTAATCTCTTTCTTTCTATCTTCCTCTTTGTTTTGTTTTCTTTTCATTATGATGTGTGAGTAGTTTCCATACTTGTTAGGGTAGGATAAGGGAAGTTTGAGAGAAGGAAATCTCTCTCACTCTTTCCTTGCCCAACATCTTAAATCGACTCCCGTTAATTGAACCACAATCCGCTCCCTACGGCATCCTATCCTACATGATAGCGGTGATTCCGTAGTGAGACCGGTTGTGGTTGAATTAACCGGAGGTTATGGCTAAGAGCCAAGAACGGACGGACAAGCACCAAAAGGAAGAACTTAAGCGTTGGAAAGCCTAGCTTATACTCGCAAGTTCCTTCCTAGTCGTGCTAATCCCCGTTGTTGCCGATTACCGTAACACCGATATTAAGAGTGGCAACGAAAGAAGTGAGCGACTCCTAACTCAAACTAACCTAATCCTAACCCTAACAAGCTCTCTTTACATATCATTTTAACACTTAGATAATCACAAACAAATCTGGACTTTCGGACTTATCTCGTTAAAGCACATAGAAAAAGATTCCCATCTCCCTGCGGATGACCCGTACTCAACCGGCTAGCTACAAGCGAAACCGTTTTGATTGCGGTAATTAACTAAACTTGAACACGCAGAATCGCTACCAATCAAATGGCACCGTTGCCGGGGAGACGGTAGTTTATTTCTTTGTGTAATTTCGGGTTAATTTGTGAATATAAAGCTAACCGAAAAACAAAACAAAAAAAAATACATTGTAAGAAAAAAAAAACATCTTGTTATTTTTGATTAGTTTTTGTGCAAGTGTGCAGAATAATACGAAGTTCGAGTTCAGTGCCATAGAAGTGGGATATACGAAATTCAAGTTCAGTGCCAAAGACGTGGGAAGATAGACCCATATTTCGCGGCTACACCGCGATGGATCAAAACGAAGCAACCGATCTACTGTAAAAATCTGGAGCAGATACATTAAGCAAATCAAGATTCAGCAACTCCAGACAAGTAGAGGACAACCACAGCAGAACACCCAAAATTTTTAAAGGCCCAATCCCACCTTTCTGCCGCGGAACTGCGGCATAAGCAAGCTTAGGCCGCGGAACCGCGGCCATTTGGCTTCTTCATGGTGCAAAACTTTCTGTGAGTCTTTCTCTTCTCCCCCCCACTCCTCTGGACTCCAATAAACTGTGTTTTCTGCAGCATTCTTTGCGCAAATTCTCTTCCCCCTTCCAATAAATTGTTCTTGTGCAGGATTCTTTGCACCGCGCTAAAAATAAAAATTGTTTGCAGTTGATTTGTTACCACTTTGCATTCATTAATACGGACTTAAGGGGCTTGAAATCAATTCAGATTGGGTGGGGATTTCATCACCCTTCCCAGGACCCCAGAAATCACAAAAAGCATATGCATTGACCATTGTTAAATTAAAAAATACTAGACTCAGCCCTAAGGACTTCACGCTCAATAGGACAGAGGACTAGTTACAGGCATCGGCCGTTTATCCTATCTGACTTTTGCGGTGTCTAGGCAAGTGTGTCGAAGGCAAGTGGTTATTTAATTAAGGAACTTCGCGAAAGCGTTGGACAACCTCCCACTTACCTGGCACTTACCTGGTCGCAATTGACGGAGAAGAGGCGGTTTGAGGTCCTATTTCTAGCCCTCTAGAACAGTTAGGAGCTGTCTAGCAGACCTAGGTGACCCTAGATCTAGGTGTGATTGTGTATATCTTGTTTGTGATTGCTTAAAGCTGTAAGTCCGTACATATTTCTGTAAAGATCTTTCTAAAAATAAAATTAAAAAAAAGGAAAAAAAATCAAAAACTTTTATAAAAACTTGCCCTTTGTCGCCAAAATCCATTTTTCACCTACCACCCATCGCCTTTCTCCATTGACGTTTTCTTACCCTCACCTTCTCCGCTTTGACTATACTAGACTCGTTTAGTGTATGTCCGCTTGGACTCGGGACACTAGCGCCCGCCTAGTCCGCGTTACGTTAGTCGCTACCGACTACGCGATCGACTCAGACGTCGAAACTCCGTCCACTCCTCTTTCACCTTTACCTTTGCCGGCCAACTCCGACGTTGACCGGAATTCTGTTCATACATCTTCACCTTCACCATCACCAATCTCTTCTTCCGCGATGTCAGGATTTAATCCGAACATCTCTTTGACTACCCCTGGATTGGCTCCACCTCCTACGGAGACCAATAACCTACCACCACCGCCTGTTGTAGCGCCGCAGCGAATCGCGCTCCAGGATCGTTTCTATCCCACCCGTTCTGCACTTCCCACCTGCCTTTCTCTTCCACCGGCCAATGGGGATAATTTTGAAATTAAGCCCCACTTCATCAACATGCTTCCACGATTTCATGGGCTTGAATCTGAAGATGCCTATATCTTCATCAATAAATTTCAAAACGTTTGTGCCATGATGAAAACTACCCAACTGTCGGACGATGCTATACGTCTACGGGTCATTCCGTTCACTTTATGCGATCTTGCTGAAAAATGGCTGTATAGCACTGCTTCCCACTCCATAACCAGTTGGGACGAGTTTGTAAAAGCGTTTCTAAAGAAATTTTATCCGAATCATAAAACCGCAAGGATTCGCAATGAAATCAACCAATTCTCTCAGCTTCCTTCTGAACCCTTCTGGAAGTGCTTTGACCGGTACAAAGACCTTCTTGTTCAGTGTCCTCACCACGGTATAGAGAAATGGCAATTTTGCCAAACCTTATACGAGGGCCTGAACCCAGCAACGAAGCAGTTGTTGGAAACCATCTGTCAGGGCCACTTCCTATCGAAATCTGACGAGGAAGCGTGGTAATTCTTTGACGACCTTGCGGAGCAAACGCTACAATGGGAGAGCACCAGACCGACTTTTTCTTCTTCTACCTCCACTTCTACCGGTCAGTCTATGGTAGGAATTCACCAACTTGACGTCTCTATTGCGATGAAAGCTGAAATGGCTGCAATAACGAGAAAGCTTGAAGCCATAGAGAGCAAATTTTCTTCTCCTGCTCCTGCCCCTGTTCTTCCCCTTCGTACCATCTGCGCTTGTTGTTCCGATCCTTCTCACTTAACCGAAGAGTGTCCTTACAATCCACCATCGCAAGGACAGGATCAGGTTAATGCTGCATTTCAGCAAAGACCGAGGAATGATCCATACTCTTCCACCTACAATCCCGGTTGGAGGAACCACCCCAATTTCGCCTGGAATCAGAATCAGAATCAATTCCAAGGCAACAATTTCCAAAGGCCCCCTCCGCCGCAACAACAAGCGCAACAACAAACTCAACATCAATTTCAGCAGCCCTTCCAACCCCAACCTTTTCAAAATCAGACGAACAACTTTGCACCCAACAATTCTTTTCCCCAAAACAACTTTGTTCCGTCAAACAACGATAAGGTTTCCTCGCTCGAACGAAGTCTGGAGGCGTTCGTTAAACAATCGACACAATCCACCGCCAACATCGAGTCTTCCATTCAGTCCTTAGTGCAACACACTGCCGCTCACGGGCAAAGTATCAAGACCATAGAGGCCCAGATTGCACAGCTGAATGCGGCCTTAAGCGAGCGAGAGAAGGGGAAGCTCCCGTCCCAGCCACTCCCAAATCCCGGTCACCCACAGAATGTACATGTTGCTCTTGAACAACAGAACCATAATGTGAGTGCCGTGACCACATTGAGATCGGGAAGGATGCTGCAAAAAAACATTGGCACACGGATCAACGATGACACCCCGGCCGCTTCTTCTTCTTCTTCTCCTGCTTCGTCGTCTTCTGAGCCTATTCTCCGCTCTTCAACAGGCTCTCCTTCCTCTTCTTCTGTTCTGAACGGACCCACTTCTCACTCCACGAAAACACCTGTTCTGGGATCCGTTCCAACTCCACAATCTCCTCCACAAGCATTAGACTCAACCAATTTTAAAAACGTCCCATTTCCAAACCGGTTGAGGTCTAATAAACAAAATCCTCAAATAGAGAAGATTCTGGAGTTATTTAAGCAGGTTAACATTAACATTCCTCTTTTAGATGCCGTCCAACAAGTCCCATCTTACACGAAAATCTTAAAGGACTTGTGCACGAAAAAGAGGAAGTCTCAGGTATCAAAGAAAGTTTTCTTGGCTAGTGCTGTGAGTGATGCTCTTACCCAATCTTTACCACAAAAACGGAAGGACCCTGGCTGTCTTACGATTTCTATTACCATTGGGGATAAGAACGTCAACCGCACGCTATTAGATCTTGGTGCCAGTGTTAACCTGCTTCCGTACTCAGTATACGAGCAATTAGGCGTAGGAGAGCTGAAACCCACACACTGTACTCTCTAAATGGCCGACTGATCGATCACCCATCCTAGGGGTGAGCTAGAGGATGTGTTAATCAAAGTCGGGGACTTCATATTCCCCGTTGACTTCATTGTATTAGACACACAGCCTGTAGCTAACCCCCGGAATCAAATTCCGGTGATACTCGGTCGCCCATTCCTTGCAACCTCAAATGCTGTGATCAATTGTCGCAATGGTTCGATGAACCTTTCTTTTGGAAACATGACAATTGAACTCAACATTTTTAGGTTGGGGAATCAGCCCTCCGAACCTAATGCTCATATACTGGACGTCTGCTCGATCCAGGAGATCACCCCTGAAGAGTGTGAATTCGAGGAGTTTCTGTTCGATCATGCTAACCTTAACGCCACTAGTGCGTTCCTCCTCGAACCTGCTGCTGTTTCTGCGCCCGACAACGACTACGAGTGTTTCACATTCTTGAACGATCTTAGCCGCTCGCAACCCGAGTTTGAATCCTTCGAATTTCCGGATGAGTTACCTGAACCATCCGACTCGGTTGCTTACACTCGTTTCGAACCTTTGCTGGAATCTTTTGAGTTCGAGACCGCTTCACCAATCTTGCCTTCTTTCGTTTCACTTCCAACGCTCGAACTCAAGCCATTGCCGTCTCACCTTAAGTACGCTTACTTAGGTGAGAACGAGACCCTCCCTGTCATCATCTCGGCTTCTCTAGCTCCAGAGCAAGAGAAAGCCCTTCTCGCGGTCTTGCACAGCAACGGCAAGCTTTTGGCTGGTCCATGGCAGACATCAAGGGGATTAGTCCCCTGATTGTTGAACATCACATTCATCTGATGGATGATGCCAAATGAGCCCGGGATCCACAAAGACGTCTCAATCCAGTCATGAAAGAGGCTGTGAAGAAGAAGATCGTAAAATGTCTGGATAGTGGTATCATTTACCTTATCTCTGATAGCCAGTGGGTTAGCCCCATTCACGTTGTCCCCAAGAAATCAGGTATAACGGTCATCACTAACGAGGCGAACGAGTTAATCCCTACTCGCACCCAAACTGGGTGGCGAGTATGCATCGATTACAGAAAACTCAACGCCGCAACGCGGAAGGAACACTTTCCGCTACCTTTCATTGACCAAATGCTTGAACGATTGGCCGGACACGAGTACTACTGCTTTCTTGATGGCTACTCCGGCTATAATCAGATTCCCATCGCCGAAAAAGACCAGGACAAGACCACATTCACTTGTCCTTTCGGCACGTTTGCATATCGTCGCATGCCCTTTGGGTTATGCAATGCGCCCGCTACCTTCCAGTGGTGTATGATGGGAATCTTCTCAGACATGGTGGAAAAATTTCTGGAGATCTTCATGGACGATTTCTCCATTTTCGGCGATTCCTTCAACGAGTGTTTGCTGCATCTTGACGCTGTCCTTACCCGATGTAAGGAAAAGAATCTCACTTTGAATTGGGAGAAGTGCTACTTCATGGTGCGCGAAGGTATTATCTTAGGACATATCATCTCGCAAAATGGCATAGAGGTTGACAAAGCGAAGATTGAGGTCATTTCCAATCTCCCTCCTCCCCGATGCGTCAGAGATATCCGAGCCTTCCTTGGCCATGCCGGTTTCTATAGACGGTTCATCAAGGACTTTAGCAAGATTGCTAGGCCCTTAACTCTTTTACTGGCCAAGGATACGCCATTCGACTTCAACTCGAGCTGTGTGACTGCATTCGAGTCATTGAAAAGCTCACTCACTTCTGCTCCCGTTCTTTCTTCGCCTGACTGGACGCACCCATTTGAGATTATGTGTGATGCATCGGACTTTGCCATTGGTGCTGTCCTTGGACAACACATAAACAAGATGCCGCACGTAATCTATTATGCGAGCTGAACCCTGAACGACGCCCAACTCAATTATACAACAACCGAGAAGGAATTCTTAGCTGTTGTATTTGCTTTAGAGAAGTTCAGGCCCTACCTCATCGGCTCTCCAGTCATTGTCTATACAGACCATTCTGCTCTGCGCCATCTTTTTGCGAAGAAAGATGCAAAATCTCGGTTAATACGTTGGATCCTCTTGCTTCAAGAGTTTGACCTTGTCATTAAGGACAAACGAGGATGTGAAAACGTAGTTGCCGACCATCTCTCACGACTTCCTTCTTCGCCTTCGCTTCCAATTCCGATCAATGACGTTTTCCCGGATGAACAGCTCTTGACTGTATCTTGCGAACCCTGGTTTGCAGATATTGTGAACTATTTGGCCACGGGATTACTACCGACTGAATGGTCAAGTCAGGACAGACTTCGCTTCTTATCCCAAGTAAAACACTTTTACTGGGACGAACCCTATCTGTTCAAGTACTGTCCCGACCAGATTATTCGTCGGTGTGTCCCTGACGAGGAATTCAAGAGTGTGATGTCATTTTGCCACGATCAAGCATGTGGCGGGCATTTTGGCCCCAGAAAGACAGCTGAGAAGATCTTGCAATGTGGTTTCTACTGGCCACAACTCTTCAAAGACGCTCATGACTATTGCAAGACTTGCTCCCGGTGCCAACACTTGGGCCGGATATCCCGGAGGAACGAGATGCCGCTCCAACCAATCTTGGTTGTGGAGATTTTCGATGTTTGGGGGATAGATTTCATGGGGCCGTTTCCCAGCTCTTTCGGGAACTTGTACATCCTTCTCGCTGTTGATTACGTCTCTAAATGGGTCGAGGCTGTGCCCAGCCGGACTAACGACAACAAGGTTGTCGTTAGGTTTCTTAAAGAAAACATTTTCTCCCGTTTTGGGCACCCCCGAGCGATCATTAGCGACAATGGAAGTCATTTCTGCAACAAAACTTTCGAGGCCTTGATGCGGAAATATTCCATTAATCATAATCTCTCTACGCCCTACCACCCCCAAACCTGCGGGCAGGCCGAAATTTCAAATCGGCAAATCAAGCAGATACTGGAGAAGACGGTTTCCAAGAACCGTAAGGATTGGTCGCTGAAACTCACTGATGCCCTTTGGGCATTTCGAACCGCTTATAAGACCGACCTTGGTATGTTTCCCTATCGGCTTGTGTATGGAAAAACCTGCCACCTACCTGTCGAAATAGAGCATAGCGCATTTTGGGCGATAAAGGAGCTGAATCTGTCTCTCGAAGATGCGGGCAGCCATCGGAAGATGCGGGCAGCCATCGGAAGCTGCAGTTGAACGAATTGAGCGAGCTTAGGGATGAGGCTTACGATAACGCGGTTGTCGTTAAGAATCGAACGAAGGTGTTTCACGATAAACACCTTTTGCGCAAAACTTTCGTACCTGGTCAACAGATACTGCTTTACGACACCAGACTACACTTCCATCCAGGAAAGCTCAGATCTCGCTGGAAAGGGTCGTATTTTGTGCGGAATGTGTATCCGCATGGCGCTGTGGATTTGGAAAATCCAAAGGACGGTTCATTTTTCAAAGTGAATGAACACCGACTAAAACCGTACCTTAGCGCCGAACCAACAGAGGAGCTCCTGTTCTTACAGGAGCCGGTTTACCCTGCATAATCTTCCTCTGCCTACCTCCAAACTTCGGTTATCCAGCCAAGAACAAGTGGACACTGTTCCAAATAAGTTTGGGGGTATGTATATACCATTTTGTACATTTTTGTGGATATTCTTTTTCTTTTTCTTAAAACCTAAAACACACAAAAAAAAATTGTGTATATCTAACCGACAATTTTGACCCTTCAAATGATCTCTTCATACAATGACAGTGAGGACACTGTCCAGTTTAAGTTTGGGGGTACGCTCGGTACGCGTTTCTTACCTTCGCATTCATATGTATATGTTGCATCTGCATACTAAATCCATAAAATCCATAAAAATCTGAAAATTTTCTAAAAACATAAAAAACTCTTCTGTCAAGTTAGTTAGTGGGAGGACTCTGATTCAACATTTCGACGGTTTTGTTTGATAAAATAAAAATAACTAAATCTTATTTTTAGATTTTGAAAACCTGAAAGATAACTCTCCTTTGAAATTAACTATAGCTGATATACGTCTTTACATCACACTACACGTGTCGTGAGTTTTGGAAATTAGATGATAAGTCTTTTTTGTCTGAAAACTTTTAAATGGATAAATGATTTTCTGAGGATCAAATAGGTTTGTTCGGAAATAAGTAATATCAAGAATAGTTTATGAAGTGAAGTGAATATAAAGAAATGTTATTGATGCCTTAATTGGAACTAAGTCTGAAAAATAACCCATCTGAAACTTGATTGGAATGATTACACACCGAACCCACTAAACACGTCTTTTATCCAAAAAAATAATTGAACTGCCGGTTATGTCTCCGTTCGTATTGAATCATCATGATTTTCACGCCAAACTGTCTTTTGTTTTTGGACCTAGGTAACTTGAGTAATTAAGTCCGCTGGGGTGTTTCTACACCTAATGCCCTAAAACCAACTGGTTTGGGTGCATTGACCCAAAGCTCGCTAAGAAGCCTAGAAAGTCCAGATTAAAACAAAGTCAAGCAAGTGTTCTCTCCGAGTTAAAATTCCTAACGGTTCTTTGTGTGAGAATAATCTTGATAAAAGACAGGCTTTTATAAAAAAAATTTAACGGAGATATGAAGGTTTTATTCTATGATAAAGACTATTGCACGTTCACAGAGGTGTGTATGAAATGAAAACAAGAAAAATGTGGAGTGAAAAATAAGACCTAGTTTCCTGTTAAGGAAGATAGAAATTCTAAAGTTGAAACTTTACTGGAAAAAGAAACTTGAAAATGCTTAACTCTTTATAAAACTTATGTGATCCTTTAAAAATTTTTATCTGGGCTTTATTGTGTGACATAATGACTTTAAATCGATCCTTCTGAGAACTTTACGACACTATTTGCACTGCACGTAAAGACATATAAAATCTGTAGATAAATTAGAAGCGAGGTGTGAAAAATAAAGGTTCGATAGTCTAGACTTAGGATAATAGAATTGTTATTTTCTGAAACAAAACTTTACGGTTTGAATTTTAGTTATTTTACAAAACTAACTTGACCGGATTTTGTGGGTGTAATCCTCTGAAAACCCTCAGGAGACAACACTCCTCCTACTAGGGACACCTAGAGGTTTAACGGCTTGTTGCACGTGCTCAGTGCAATCGCGTTCCCTGCGAAAGTGAGGTTAGGAAATTTTTTGTGAATAAATTGGCTTTGCTCGGGACGAGCAAATGATAAGTTTGGGGGTATTTGTTCATATCAGATTTTTGCATTTTTATACCGCCCAATTTTTATCACATTTCATATCGGTAGGTACTCTTGAGCCGTGTTTGCTAGTCAATTGCAGGATACAGGTTCTTGGCTTTAAACGATGAAATTCATGGAAAAACACGACAAAACCCGGGTTCCTGCCAACCACAGATAAAACACGGATCTCCGCTCTTTATCTGTCTGTTGCCACACACCAGTTTAAGAGACAAAATGGAAAATCAATGTCGTTTTCATGCACAAGGCTCAATGGCAACACAAGATCCAAGAAATCTACACGGAGCTCGAGGAAATCATGACAAAAAGATCCACATCAAATCACCTTTTGCTCAACAGAAATTCTGGAAAAATCGTGAAGAAAATCTGAGAAAATACATATACCAGAATAAAGGGCACAGCAAACCAGGAAAAGCCACCAAAAAATGAAGACCCAATTCCTCTAAAGTGCCGCGGTTCCGCGGCAATAGCAGGCTTAGGCCGCGGAACCGCGGCCATACGGCCTCCTCAGTTGACGAAGTTTCAGGGGTATTTTGGTCTTTTCATGTAGAGGCAGAATTTTGCCCTAGATTTCCAGTTCCCTGCCTATAAATAGCCCAGAACCTTGTGAAGCCAAGGGTGCATAATCTTGTATTTTTTTTAGGGTCTAGAATACTTGTTCTTCTTCCTCTTCTCATCTCTTCTCCATTGAAAAACTTGTAGTGAGCTTTTGTGAGTGAAGAATGATGAATAAAGAAGTTCATTTTGTTATTATACTTGTCTTGCTCTTTTTATGTTAATCGCTTGCAATCGTTAATTGATAAGTAGTTGTTGTTATTTATTGTTGTTTCTTTCTTTTCTCTTTTTTTATCCTTAAAACAACCATGATGCTTACGCTTGATCCTTGCCAAGGTGAGGTCGCAAATAGCTAGTTGTTATCTTCTAATCTCTTTCTTTCTATCTTCCTCTTTGTTTTGTTTTCTTTTCATTATGATGTGTGAGTAGTTTCCATACTTGTTAGGGTAGGATAAGGGAAGTTTGAGAGAAGGAAATCTCTCTCACTCTTTCCTTGCCCAACATCTTAAATTGACTCCCGTTAATTGAACCACAATCCGCTCCCTACGGCACCCTATCCTACATGATAGCGGTGATTCCGTAGTGAGACCGGTTGTGGTTGAATTAACCGGAGGTTATGGCTAAGAGCTAAGAACGGACGGACAAGCACCAAAAGGAAGAACTTAAGCGTTGGAAAGCCTAGCTTATACTCGCAAGTTCCTTCCTAGTCGTGCTAATCCCCGTTGTTGCCGATTACCGTAACACCGATATTAAGAGTGGCAACGAAAGAAGTGAGCGACTCCTAACTCAAACTAACCTAATCCTAACCCTAACAAGCTCTCTTTACATATCATTTTAATACTTAGATAATCACAAACAAATCTGGACTTTCGGACTTATCTCGTTAAAGCACATAGAAAAAGATTCCCATCTCCCTGCGGACGACCCGTACTCAACCAGCTAGCTACAAGCGAAACCGTTTTGATTGCGGTAATTAACTAAACTTGAACACGCAGAATCGCTACCAATCAACCCTCCTCAGCAGTTCAAAGCTGTTCCCAGTTGGAACAGCAGCGTTGACTTCCACCTTTGGAGCCGGTGGAGTTAGCCATGAGGGGGAGTTGCTCCCTGCCTTCCTCACTCGTTGCCAATGGTGACGTCGAGCATGACGAGCCATTGGGACTGGCTCGGAGATAGAGACAGCTTCTTTTTTCCCCTGTCTGAATGAGGCGTCGCTGGTGTTAATCTCTCAAAAACTGAGGTTGTCCTTTAAGGGATGATATTTAACCTGTCGAAGACAGATCCTCGGGCAGGGGCAGGAGCAGGAATCGTCAGTCTTGAAAAGACTGACTCTTTGACAGGGGAAGCCGCCTTGACGACTTCTGGAGCAGCAGTTATTGCTTTCCTTAGGACAGCCAATTTAGAGTTCTGATTTAGCCTGGTGAAAACAGAGGCTGCCGGTTTGGTAGTGGGCGATCCGTTGACAGGGGTCGTCGTAGCAGTGAGCCGGTCGAAGACCGACTTCTTGTTCATTTCCGGTGCAGGTATTGGCTCAGAGAAGCTTGTAGGTGGGATCATGGTCCCGAAGAACAGGCCAGTGGTGGCTTGGGTCACCTGGTCCACCGGTAGAGCGAGGAAGGAAGCCGCTTGGGGCCCATATGCTACACCTCCTGGTGAGGTGGAGCGTCCGTTGCAGTGGCATTCCGAGCAGTTGGTGCAGTTAAATGACATTGAATCTTGAGTTCTGCGCCAGGCAAAAGACCAAATCTTAGTAACTTGAAATCCAAAGGCAACCGTTAACAAACCGCGATTGGTTCGCGAAGACGACACATGAAGTATGGAGTGGAAAGAGGAAAAGGTCCCACCGGGCGTGCCAGAATCTGTTCCCCTCCGAACGGCGGCCGAGACGTGAGGACGTCTAGCCTGAGATTCGGGGCAGATGCTATATGGTTTTATCCGTCTACCTCTCCGAAGATTCCAAGTTGATTTATGGCACCGTGTATCGGAGGTTTAGACGGATGCGGCCGATGTAGCAGACTTTGTCAGATTCCCCCTCGCTTGAGGGGTTTTTGATTATGGGGACGCTCTTCCCTGCAGGCGCAAGCCCCTGCAGTTAATTACGCTACCGCATCGCGGTAACAACTTTCTCCTTCTCCAGAATTTCACTTCGTGTCGTGGGTGTTTGTTTTGTTTGTGGTTGCCCGTGGATTGTATACGGAGACTGAGTAATGCCGTCGCCCGTAGGATGTGGATTAGTCCAAATCCGTATTTACTTAGATTTGGGTTTGGTGTTTTTAGTTTAAGGATACGTTAGCCGTGTTGAGGCTAAGATCAACTTAAATGTTCGTCAAGGATACGTTAGTCTGATTTGAGACTAAGATCATCTTAACGTGGTGATCCATTTAATATATGGCCGTCGGGACTCATCACCTCTCTGACGTCATTGAAGGATTACAACGATAGGTGTCAGAGGAGTTCAGAGATGTACCCTTGAACCAAAGTCGATTTGGAGTTTTATAGTCCATTTGAATGTTTAAGGATACGTTAGCCGTGTTTGGGGCTAAGATCAACTTAAACGGGATCGTTTAGATCCGGCAAAAGAGCATTTGGAGGCTCTATTGTTCCAGCTTAGGGACGTAGTGGTCCATAGGTAGTTTAGGGACGTTGCGGTCCATACTCCAGTTTAGGGACGTGGTGGTCCATATTCCAGTTTAGGGACATGGTGGTCCGACATTAGTTTAAGGACGTTTCGGTCTAACATTAGTTTAAGGACGTTTCGGTCCAATATTAGTTTAGGGACCTCTCGGTCCATGAGTTTAAGGACCCCGCAGTCCATATCGATGTGTGGTCGTCGGGACCCGTCACCTCTCTGACGTCATTGAAGGATTACAACGATAAGTGTCAGAGGAGTTCAGAGATGTACCCTCGAACCGGATGTAAATTGATTTAGGAGAGCAATCTTGCTCAGTCAATTTAATTTGAGGACTTACGGCCACGATTGGGCTAAGTCCATTTATAAATGATGCAGAGCATCAATTTTGTTTGGGCTCTGCCCTTTTTATTGCATTGCAATTTAATTTGGCTTACTAGGTCTTTCTGATTTGGGCCTGCCCCTTTAGTAAAAGAAATGCATTGCATTTGTCAGGCGCTTTGCGCCAATCAGAGAGCGCAAGCGCTTGTGATGACGACACGTGTCATGCAAGCGCAATGCGCTGTGCTAGTGCACTGCGCTTGCGCTGCTGACACGTGGCGTACCTTGGTGAGTTGTGCCAATTCCAGAGAGCAAAGCTCTATTTCAAGAGCGCGTAGTGCAAGTTGTTCTGTAGCTGACACGTGGCGCTCTTCCAAGAGCGCAACATCGCAGTTTGGAAGTGCAAAGCACTAAGAATCTTTTAGATTTAAGAACAGAAGTGCAAAGCACTATTTGTTTTCTTTGATCTAATTAGAATCAAAGAAAACAAGTATTTCTTGTTTTTCTTATCTCAAAGAACCAAAGGTTCATAAAAGTGCAAAGCACTATTTTATTATTATTATTTTTTATTAAAGATCATTGATCTTGTTTTTAGATCTATGATCTGTTCATGAGAGAACTTTCTCTTTCTTCTAAAGGTTTTTACCTTTTTGTTCTTGAGGAATTCTTCAGAGTTCTCTTTCCCTTCTTTTTTTTTTTAGAAAATGTTGATGCCTTTGAATTGAGGCCTATGGTCCTTTTTATAGTGCCCATAAATTAGTTAAATTTGTTAAAGAGATATTTCTCTGAGTGATTTGGGGAATTTTCCCCACCGTTGGATTTTTGATCCAAGGGCTTCTGTTTTACAGAAGAAAATCTTCTTGTTTTAACAAGAACAGAAGGATTTCTTTAAAATCTTTATTCTTTTTAGCGCAAATGCCCCAGCGCGTGACACGTGTCGCGCAGCGCACAGCGCAGGGCAACTGCGCTGACACGTGTCGTGCAGCACACAGCGCAGCGCAACTGCGCTGACACGTGTCGCACAACGAACTGTGCTAGCGCATCTGTGCTGACACGTGTCGCGCAGCGCACATCGCAGCGCAACTGCGCGAGCGCATCTGCGCTGACACGTGTCGCGCAGCGCAGTGCCTGCACAACTGAAGGTTTGCTTCCTTTATTTTTAGTTTAAATAGAGCTTTGCTCTGATTGGGCGCGCCTTCTTGGGCGCTGTGCTGACGTATCAGCGCCTGACATGTGGCGCGTTGCGCCCGAGAATTGAAGCGTTGCTTCAAAATTTTGAATTTTGAATTTCAACAGAGCTTTGCTCTGATTGGGGGAAACACGGACTATGCTGTACTCATGTCACCTGGGAACTGTTAACTGACGACTGGTATAAAACCCAACCAACAGTTCCCTGCGAGTCCTGTCCGGTGTACCCGTAACCCAACGAGCACCTGTATACTACCTCCAGTATGACGTACTGACGGCTGTGGGACATACCATCTCCCCAACTGGGATGAGAAGCATACACACTAGTCTACTCAGGAGTATCGATGCCCTGTCTCGATAATCCTATGACTAGGGACCTGAATAAGGATGTGCTTGTAGACTACCCAGTCCCCACTAGTGTGACTGCCATCACAACGCTGGTAGTCAAGCAAGATCCTAAGAGCTCTATCAATACGTATGCTCACATATTAAGATAGAAAAACCAAGTAGCATACTACCATATTTAGCAAGACTGTTATATACATGTGATTATCCCAAGCTTCCATTAAGTAATATACAAACTAGTATGATACAATAATGGCCCCTAGGGCATATACACTAACACAAAGCTTTAAATGGAGCCATCTGAATAGTTGCCTGGAAACTGTTGTTGTAAGAAAACTCCACCGAATGTAGATGATCCTCCCAAGAACCCTTAAAGTCCAACATGCACGCTCTCAACATATCTTCAAGAGTTTGGATCGTTCTTTCCGACTGGCCATCAGTTTGAGGGTGATAAGCTGTGCTAAACTTCAATCGAATCCCCAAACTTTCCTGTAAACTCCTCCAGAAGTGTGATAAAAACCGAGTGTCACGGTCGGACACGATGCTCACCGGTACTCCATGCAATCTTACAATCTCCTGCATGTACCGCTCCGCCAAAGTTTCTGTTGATTGACCAACCCGAAAAGGAATGAAATAAGCTGCTTTGGTCAAACGATCAACAATCACCCATACTGCATTGTTGCTTTTTGGACTCCGCGGTAAAGCTGTCACGAAATCCATGGTTATATGTTCCCACTTCCACTGAGGAATCGGAAGTGGTTGAAACAAACCAGCAACCCTTTGATATTCTGCCTTAACTTGCTGACATACCAAGCACTTTACCACAAAGCGAGCAATCTCCCGTTTCATGCCTTCGCACCAGAAATGCTGTCGTATATCTCGGTACATCTTCGTGCCTCCTGGATGTACGGAATAAGCTGAACTGTGTGCCTCCTTCATAAGCTCTACGCGAATATCTCCCTTTGGCACACACAAACGGCTACCATATCTCAACGAACCATCTTCATGGATCAGTAAATCTGTTCATAGTTCGGCTTCAACCTATTCTCGAAACTTTTGTAATCTAGGGTCCTGCGGTTGCACTGCTTTAATATTCTCGATCAACGACGAATGTACTTGCAGCTGCATCAACTGTCCTGAAGAATGCGGTAGCACAACCTCCAACTCAAATCTTCGAAAGTCTTCAACGAGTTCCTTCTGCGTAGTCAACATCTGAATTGCTGGCAACCGACTGAGCGCATCCGGTACGACATTAACCTTCCCTGGATGGTACTTAAGATCAAGATCGTAGTCAGCCATCAGCTCTAACCATCTACGCTGCCTCATATTAAGCTCCTTCTGTGTGAACACATACTTCAAGCTTTTATGATCAGTGAAAACTTCTACCCTTTCGCCCAAAAGGTAGTGTCTCCAGATCTTCAAAGTGAAAATCACAGCCGCAAGCTCCAAGTCATGAGTTGGGTAATTCTTCTCATGGGTCTTCAACTGTCTCGATGCGTACACTACAACCTTCCCATGCTGCATCAAAACACATCCCAATCCTTTTCCAGATGCGTCGCTGTGAATCACTAATCCTCCGGAACTGTCTGGCACGGTCAGAATAGGAGCGGTTATCAATCTCTGCTTCAATGTCTCAAAAGCTGACGCACAACTATCCGTCCACACAAAAGGTACCTCTTTGCGCGTAAGCTTGGTCAACGGCTCCGCCAGACGAGCAAAGTTCTCCACGAATCTTCTGTAATACCCGGCGAGTCCAAGAAAACTTCTTATCTTCGCAACATTCTTCGGAATCGGCCAATCTTGAACTGCGGTAATCTTTTCGGGATCAACGGCGATTCCATCGACACGACATGCCCCACAAACTTTACTTCTTCCAGCCAAAACTCGCATTTGCTCATCTTTGCATATAACTTCTCCTGTCTCAACGTCTGCAGTGCGATCTTCAAATGTTCCACATGCTTTTCAAAACTCTTCGAATAGAACAGAATATCGTCAATGAACACTACAATAAACTGGTCCAAGAATGGTGAAAAGATTCGGTTCATCAAGTCCATGAATATCGCCGGAGCATTCGTTAGTCCGAAGGGCATCACTAAGTACTCGTAATGTCCATACCGAGTTCGGAACGCCGTCTTGCAAATATCTTCTGCTTTCACTCGGACCTGATGATATCCGGATCGCAAATCTAACTTTGAGAATACCCTCGCGCCACTAAGCTGCTCAAATAGTTCGCCAATGCGAGGGATCAGGTGTTCCCCCAATCAGAGCAAGGCTCTGCTTGAATTTTGAAAATTCAAATTTTGAAGCAACGCTTCGGTTCTCATGCGCTGCGCGCAACGCGCCACGTGTCAGAAGTTGACACGGCAGCACAACGCCTAAGGCAGTACGTCCAATCAGAGCAAGGCTCTTTAAAAAACATAAGCAACGTTCAACTGCGCAAGCGCACGGCTGCGCGACACGTGTCTGCGCAGTTGCGCAAGCACGACTGCGCAAGCGCACGGCAGCGCGACACGTGTCTGCGCAGTTGCGCACGCACGACTGCGCAAGCGCACCGCTGCGCGACACGTGTCTGCGCAGTTGCGCAAGCGCTGTTGCGCAAGCGCTTCACTGCGCGACACGTGTCCGCGCAGTTGCGCAAGCGCTTCACTGCGCGACACGTGTCACGCGCTGGTGAGTTGCGCAACAACAGAATGAAGATTTAAGGATATTTTTTCTGTTCTTGTTTAAACAAGAAAATTTCTTCTGTAAAACAGGGGCCTTTGGATCAAAAATCCAACGGTGGGGAAAATTCCCCAAATCACTCAGAAAAGATCTTTTTAACAAATTTAACTGATTTTTGAGCACTATAAAAAGAACCCCAGACCCCATTTCAAAGAGATAGAGAATCTGGTTTTAAAAAAAAAAAGAAGAAAGAAGAGAACTCTTGAACTCCTTGAGAACACAAAAAGAAGATAAAAACCTTTAAAAGAAGAGAGAATTCTCTTAGAAATAGATCATTGATCTAAGAAAAAGGTCAGTGATCTTTAACAAATAAATAAAAATAATAAAAATAGTGCCTTGCACGTGCTATGAACCTCTGGTTCTCTGAGACAGAAAGAAAGAAAAGATTTTTTTCTTTTTCTTTGATCTAAATTTAGATCAAGAAATTAAAAAGTGCTCTGCACTTCTTTTCTTGAATCTAAAAGATTCTTGGTGCTTTGCACAAATGCAATGCATTACTTGAAGGGCCAGGCCCAAATCAAAAAGACCTAGCAGGCCAAAATAAATTGCAAAGCAATAAAAGGGCTGAGCCCAAATAAAATTGATGCTCTGCATCATTCATAAAGAACAGAGCCCAAAACAAATTGATGCCCTGCATCTTTTCTGGGTAAAGCCTAAATAAAAATAAAAGGAAATGCAAAAGCAATGTTGGACATTTTTTTTACTGGACTTAGCCCAATCGTGGCCATAAGTCCTTAAATTAAATTAGCTGAGCAAAATGGCTCTCCTAAATCAATCTACATCCGGTTCGAGGGTACATCTCCGAACTCCTTTGACATCCATCGTTGTAATTCCTCAACGACGTCAAAGAGATGACGGGTCCCAACGGCCACACACCCAATACCGGACCGAAACGTCCCTAAACTAACATCGGACCAAAACGTCCCTAAACTAACATCGGACCGAAACGTCCATAAACTAATAATGGACCGAAACGTCCATAAACTAATATCGGACCGAAACGTCCCTAAACTAACATCGGACCGAAACGTCCCTAAAACTAATATCGGACCGAAACGTCCCTAAACTAATATCGGACCACCACGTCCCTAAACTGGCACAATAGAGCCCAAATGCTCTTTTGTCGGATCTAAACGGTCCCGTTAAGTCGATCTTAGTCTCAAACTGGACTAACGTATCCTTAACAAACGTTTAAGGTGATCTTAGACCCAAACACGGCTAACGTATCCTTAAACATTCAAATGGATTATAAAACTCCCAATCAACTTTGGTTCGAGGGTACATCTTCGAGCTCCTCTGATACATGTCGTTGTAATCCTTCAACGACGTCAGAGAGGTGACGAGTCCCGATGGCCATACATTAAATTAATCACTACGTTGAGTTGATCTTAGTCTAAAACAGGACTAACGTATCCTTAACGAACGTTTAAGTTGATCTTAGCCGCAACGCGACTAATGCATCCTTAAACTGAAAACACCAAACCCAAATCTAAGTAAATACGGATTTGGACTAATCCACGTCCTACGGGCGACGGCATTACTCAGTCTCCGTATACAATCCACGGGCAACCACAAACAAAACAGACACACACGACACGAAGTGAAATTCTGGAGAAGGAGAAAGTTGTTACCGCGAAGCGGTAGCGTAATTAACTGCAGGGGCTTGCGCCTGCAGGGAAGAGCGTCCCCACAATCAAAAACCCCTCTAGCGAGGGGGAATCTGACAAAGTCTGCTACATCGGCCGCATCCGTCTAAACCTTCGATACACGGTGCCATAAATCAACTTGGCATTTTCGGAGAGGTGGACGGATAAAACAAATTAGCATCTGCCCCGAATCTCAGCGTCAGGACATCGCGGTCCTGTGCGCCGTCTTTCGGAGGGGAACAGATTCTGGCACGCCCGGTGGGACCTCTTCCTCTTTCCACTCCACACTTCGTGTGTCGTCTTCGCGAACCAATCGCGGTTTGTTAAATGGTTGTCTTCGGATTTCAAGTTACTAAGATTTGGTCTTTTACCTGGCGCAGAATTCAAGATTCAATGGCCTCTAGCTGTACCAACTGCTCGAAATGCCGCTGCAACGGACGCTCCACCTCACCAGGAGGTGTAGCATATGGGCCCCAAGCGGCTTCCTTCCTTACTCTGCCGGTAGACCAGGTGACCCAAGCCACCACCGGCTTGTTCTTCGGGACTATGATCCCACCTGCAAGCTTTTCTGCACCAATACCTGCACCGGAAGTGGGTAAAAAGTCGGTCTTCAACAGGCTCACTGTTCCGACAGCCCCTGTCAACGGGTCGCCCGCTACTGAACCGACAGCCTCCGTTTTCACCAGGCTAGGTCAGAACTATAAAGTGGCCGTCCCAAAGAGGGCAACGGCCGCTGCTTCGGAAGTCGTTAAGGCGGCCTCTCCCATCAGAGAGTCGGTCTTCGCAAGATTGACGGTTCCCACTCCTCCCCCAGCTGGTCAAAAGGCATCAGTCTTCGATAGGCTGACATCGGCAGTTACCCCACACTCAAACAGGGGGCAACAGGAAACCATCTCAATTTCCGAGCCAGTCCCAACGGCTCGTCGTGCGCGACGTCGCCATTGGCGACGAGTGGGGAAGGCAGGGGGCAGTTCCCCCTCAGGGCTAACTCCACCTGCTCCGATGGTGGAGGTCAACGCTGCTGTTCCAACTGGGAACAGCTTTGAATTACTGAGGAAGGTGAGAAAGAACTCTCCGATTGCTGCATTGAAAAGGTCTCCGCCCATGGAGAAAGCTCCGGAGACAAAGCATGAACAGCCCCCTCAACGGCTATCGTCAAAGAAATACAAGGTTTGGTGGAGGGTTCAAGACTCTGTGATTGACCCAGATCACTTTCATCGCCAGAAAAAGGCAAAGGTGGAAAAGGACAAAACCCGTCCCGTTAAACAGCAGGGGGCAACAATTGCTAGCATGCCCATTTTAACGGCTCCTTCAACCTCGATGGCCCACAAAAGAAGGAGGCCAGAGAAAGCTCCCGCGTCAGCGGCAAAGTTTAAAGGCGGTGAACCTAAACCTCCAAAGTCAGGGGGCATAACAGTTCATACGATTTATATGGCTTCTGGAAAGGAAGAAAGCCGCACTTCTACGGGTCACCGGCCGCTTACCCGATCAGTGACCAAGGCTCAGGAGCAGCAACAAAAGCTCCAGGAGATGATGACCACAATGGCTGCACTCACTGGGCCAAAAGAGAACCCTGAGACGTCCTTAGATGAGCGCCAGGAGGAAGAGACCGACGCCGAGTTCCTTCGCCGAGTACTGGAGAAGAGGGACAAAGAGGCTGCTGAACAAGCGGCCAACATACAGCGGATGGGCCTCCTCTTTCAGGACATGATAGGGATGATGATACAACAAGATCCTCCCGCTGAAGAACCCCTAACCGTCCTTGGAGATGATAAGGGAGATACATTAAATCCGCAGCCCGCTCTATTGACAGCTAAAGAGGATACAATCTCTAAGACTGATCTGGACGAATACATAGCCCAGCAAATAAAGGTTCATCATGCGGCCGAAGCAGCCGGCCACGTCGTAAAAACGGGGCGGCCATA
The DNA here is from genome assembly GCA_030015575.1 of Agapanthus africanus. NCBI lineage: Eukaryota > Viridiplantae > Streptophyta > Magnoliopsida > Asparagales > Amaryllidaceae > Agapanthus > Agapanthus africanus. The sequence continues at coordinate 759,703,848 of CM057340.1, forward strand.
TCCAGGCTGGTATGACCAAATCAAGTACCCGCCGGGTTACACAATTCCCAAGTTTCATGTCTACAAAGGGACTGGTAATCCCCATCAGCATGTCGCCCAGTTCAGGGCGCTTTGCGGTAACACCGGCGGCGATGACAAGCTTTTGCTCCGCCAGTTTGTCGGAAGTCTATCAGATACGGCGTTCGAGTGGTACTTTGAACTCCCTAATGATTCTATTAAAACCTTCGCGGAGATGGAGCTGCTGTTTACCCAACGCTTTGCAAGTGCCAGTGAACGTACCCCGATGACGGCACTGATTAACGCTAGGGTAAAACCCGGCGAGACATGGGTTCAGTACGCTATACGGTGGCGTAATCTATGGTCAAAGTGTGAGCAGCGCATAGAAGAAGCCCCTGCGGTGGGAATGTTTGTTGGAACTCTTGATCCACAAGCAACCATCTCACAGTTTATGATGTTTTTCAAGCCGACTTCCTTCCAGGATTTGATTGACAAATTAGCGCAAATGGACCAGATGGGTCATAAACCCCCTCTCCCAAAGCCAGATTCCCGAACCGACAAAGGAAAGGGAAAAGCGATCATTGTCGCTAATGCTCAACAACAACCGAACGACTTGAAGCCGGTTGCTCGTCCAAACAATACGTGCCCTTACGTACCCCTTGAGGATAGGATGGGACGTCCTTATTCCTTTCCCCGCGATAAAACGAAGAGGTTATTCAAGCTGGCATTACGCAACAGACTCATAAATCTGCCAGATCCAAAACGTCCGTTGCCACCAAGTGACGTCAACGAACCTAATTACTGCCCCTATCATCGAGTGCTAGGCCATCCGATTGAGGACTGCTACGTTTTCAAAAATTGGCTTGAAAACCAGTATAGACAGGGAAAATTTGCGTTATCTGACAAATGGAAGGTGAATCCCCCGCAACCCCACACCTCTAAAGGGACGAATACACCGGGGGCAACATGCTCTGTCATTGAAGAAAATCCGTGGGAGGTTGTATTATCATCAAAAACGAAGAGAATGCTAAATGATCTTCGGATATGTCCGGCGATCAAGTGGAAAAGCCCATTGGAACCGCAGGTCGTTGAGGGGATGTTAAAGCCACGTCCAACACCAAAGACCAATAATGGGGGTTCAAGCACTAGTAGCCAGTCGTCAAATACTTCGAAGAAAAAGAAGAAGGCCAAGAAACTGGTGAAGCCTAGCGATAGGCGCGCGGACTTGCAAAAGCAAATTGACGCGCTGGAAGAGTACAACCAGAAGGCGCGGACTCCCATTACATTGCAAGAATTCCTCAACCACGTCTTCCAAGCAGAAGATGAGGGAGATAGTTCATCAAATGAATCTGAAGAACATGTGGCAAGTTGCCATGTGATTTCCCATTTGTCCACAACCGATGAGGAGACTCCTCGCGCTGGAAAGCTGGGGGCAGAGCCTGCACTAAAAATGCTGGAGCCGTCGTATGAAGTGATTGATGCATTCCTAAATCAGGCGTTCTTAAAGGGCAAAGCTGATCGGGATAACGAAGCGGTTATATTCGAAAGGGCCAAACGCCAGCGCATTGACGAAAGAATTGCAGTACTCCCGCTAGGACAAAATACACCCACCACAGATAAAATCAAGTTCAAGATAAAGAAGAGATTCGCTAAGGCTGTGTCAATGGGTATAAAGCTACCACCCTCCGAGAAAAACATTACGGGTGAAATGGAAAACCACCCCTCCTATTGCTTGTACCATCGGAAGGTGTTGCATCCCACCGAAGAGTGCAAAGCTTTCGGTAAGTGGTGGCAAGGATATGTTACTCACCGGCAACAGTTTAAGCGGGAAAAGCGCAAAGCCCGCCGAGAGCAGAACGGAATGATCAAAGTGCTTGATAAAACTAGCAGTGGTTGTTGCATGATTGACGCCGGTAGATCACAAGTGCCTACATTCGGGAGTGATTCTGATGAAGAGCTAGAACTTGCCCCTCTCTTTAAAGAGTCCGCTTCAGGAAAAGAAGAAGAACCGAAGGTCTGCGAAAATATCCGGTTGCGAAATCGGACGCTGCCTGAAAAGAACCTCGGACCCTTGAACAGAAAAGATAAAGGGAAAGAAAAGGTCTCTGAGGATATTACTCTCGATGACCAAGTTGCGGAAGAGTTAACCGCTAAGAACCCACTAAAGAAGAATAAGGTGGATTACAACATTTTAGCACATCTGAGGAAACTGCCCTCGCAGCTCAGCATTCTCGACGCCCTTTTGCTATCAAAAGAGGCGAGAGATTCATTGATTAAGGCACTCCAAGACCCGGAACAATTCCAAGCATGCCTGGCTGAGGAAAAGATGAAGGATGAGTTGGAGGAAGTACACACGGTTGATGTTACTTTTGGCGATGAGGACCTTCTACTTGGGACTTGCGAACACAATCGCCCTCTCTACGTTTCGGGATACTGCCATGATATAAAGATAGGCAAAATTCTGATCGATAACGGGTCGTCTGTTAACCTACTCAACGTGCGGGTGTTGAAGGAAATCTGCATGAGCGTCCAGCACCTTGCTCGGGACAAGATCACCATATCCGGGTTCGACTCCCAATCGTCAAAGACTCTTGGATCTGTGATACTGATGCTACGTTTCGGATTACTCGTCACGGACATTAAGTTCCACGTCATAGATGCCAAGACATGCTACAACGCTTTGCTCGGCCGACCATGGTTACATGAGTACAACACCATCCCTTCTACACAACATCAGTGTATGAAGTATTTTAAGGATGGTTTTGAATATACCGTGACGGGAGAACTGAACCCGTTCTCTGTGAACGAGGTCCGCAAATACGAAGATGCCAATTACTTCTTGCCGGATTTCGAAGACACGGAGAAGTGTCACAAGCCGAAAAATAAAACTAACGCCACCATCCCTGTCTTCGGCAGTGATACCGAGGAAGAAGAGGAGATCGTTTATTCGGGTCCGCCCCAACATAACAAGCCAGGACCGTCCACTCCTACATTGGTCTTTGGTAGTGACTCGGAGGATGAGATCCATGTTGTATTCTCTGCTCGGCCTTCAATACGGGCTTCCGCTGATGAAGAGCGAAGTCTGCAGATAACCATGGTACCGCTTGAACATTACAAAGAACTGGATGCACTCAACACCAACAGCGTAGAAGAATTGCAGACATTTTATATCCCTCCCGGACGGGAAGGCGAGAAGGCAATCCTATTTTACCGTTCTGAAGAAAACAAGGTGGAAAAAGAAGTTTGGCATGGCGTGGATCCCACGCTCGACAGGCTTCAGCCTATCCGTCTTCCCAGATATTATACCGAAGGTTTGAAGAAACTGCTGAAATGCCAGGGGATATCCTTCAGACAGACCGTTAGAGAGGCCAAATTCTATGACAGGGTCTGGAATGTTCCCGGGACCCAACACAAACTGCCTAACGGGAGAATGGAAACAAAAGGGCTTGGGTACATCCGGCTAAAGAAACGAGAGCTAGTAAATAGCTGTTATGTCATGTATGACTTCGATGAAGATGCGAACGCTCAATGGGAGGACGCTAATCCTAAGCCAGTAAAAGTTCCTGATGAAAAATTGCCCGGTCCATCATTTGAAGAACAAATGGACAGGCTTATAAGGGAAGCTGGTCAAAAAATCCGAGATGACCACAACCGCGAGACGGCCATCTATGAGAAAGCCAAGACGCAACGCCTTCTCCGACAGGCCGTGAAGGATGAAAAGGCCGCTCCTTGTCAACCTGCTACAAAAAAGGTTCGACGCGAAAGCAAAAACAAGTCAGAGGGCAGAAAAGACGCTCAACAACCACAAGGCAGAGCTAAGAAACCACGTATCCGAGAGTCGAGCGTTACTGACTTAGCCCTCATGAAGAAAATGGGTCGAGCATACTCATTTCCTCGGAACAAAACAAGGAAGATATTTGATCTTGCTCTAAAACATCAAATGCTTACGCTGCCAGAGTCCAAGCACCCCGAGCACGCAGGCGAGGTATTCAACCCAAATTATTGCTTTTATCATCGAGTAGTAGGGCATCCGCTTGAAGATTGCTTCACCTTTAAGAATTGGGTTGAGGACCAGTATCAGCTTGGCAAATTCGTGTTGTCTGACAACTGGAGGGTAGCGCCGCCACAAAAGCACGAACCCGAAAACACAAGAACAGAACCAACTCCGCATTGGGATTGGAAGAAAATTCGCACCTATCATATGATAACGATATTAAAAGAAGAGTCCGAGAACATAGACAGCCTTCCTTGGTGCCTCGAAAACAGCAATGATGAGGTGATCTCAGAATTTCCCCCAGCTCCGAAAGAACTGGAGGACGGCATATATACCACTGCGGATAACCTCAAGAAAATTGAGTTGGGGACGATAAACGATCCGCGACCGACATTCGTCAGCGAACTGCTGTCCGAGGAAAAGGTGGCTGCGTTAAAGGACGTCCTTGTACAGCATAAAGATTGCTTCGCATAGAACTATTCCGAGATGCCGGGACTTGATCCAGAAGTTGCTGTACATAGACTGGCAATATCCCCGAGTGTCAAGCCGGTCAAACAAGCACCGAGAAGAATGCGGCTTGAGCTCGAAATGAGCATCAACGCGGAAGTCAAAAAGCTGATAGACTCCGGCTTTATCCAAGAGGTTCAATACCCTGAATGGATTGCTAATATCGTCCCAGTGATGAAGAAAAATGGTACGGTGCGCATATGCGTGGACTTTAGGGATCTCAACAAAGCCTGCCCGAAGGATGATTTCCCAGTACCAGTCACCGAACTGATGATAGACAACACGTCCACGCATGAGATTTTCTCATTCATGGACGGCTCATCAGGATATAATCAAATAAAAATGCACCATGAATACCAGAACCATACGGCTTTCCGGACTCCTTTGGGAATATTCTGTTACAAGGTGATGCCCTTCGGTTTAAAGAACGCCGGTGCAACCTACCAAAGGGCCATGACGAAGATTTTCGATAACCTTATACACGAAATTGTTGAGTGCTATATCGACGACCTCGTTGTTAAAAGCAAATCATATGAGGAACATCTCGAGCATCTGAAGACCGTATTTCAACGTCTTTGACAATACAACTTGAAGATGAACCCTCTGAAGTGTGCATTCGGGGTTTCCTCGGGCAAATTCCTGGGATTCGTCGTTCGACACCGAGGTATCGAGATAGATCCGTCCAAGATCAAGGCAATCATGGGAATGCCTCCGCCGAGAACTCTCAAACAGCTGCGGTCTCTCCAAGGGAAGCTCGCGTACATACGGCGATTTATAGCCAACCTCTCGGGAAAGTGCCGCCCTTACAGCCACCTGATGAAGAAGGGAACCCCGTTCGTCTGGGATCAAAAGTGCCCAAGCGCACTAGACGAGATCAAACGGTACCTGCAATACCCTCCAGTGTTGGCTGCTCCAGTGAAGGGAAACCCTCTCATTCTTTACACGGCCGCCCTTGAAGGTTCTTTGGGCGCATTATGGGCACAAGAGAATGACCAGGGGAAAGAAAGAGCACTTTACTATTTAAGTCGAGTGCTGCTGGGGACAGAAAGCAATTACTCCCCCATTGAAAAACACTGCCTGGCGTTGATCTTCGCAATAACAAAGCTTAGACATTACGCATTAGCGCATGAAGTCTATCTCATTTCAAAGGTGGACCCTCTCAAATATCTAATGTCAAAGGCCATATTGACAGGACGACTCGCTAAATGGGCCCTACTCTTAATGGAGTTCTCGATAGCATATCGACCACTCAAAGCAGTAAAAGGCCAGGCCATCGCCGACTTCCTTGCTGAGCACCCGATACCAGCCGACTCTCCTTTAAACTGCGATCTTCCAGACGAACATGCGTTTGATGCGATCGATGGTAATAATACCCGATGGGAGCTTTATTTTGACGGAGCATCTTCCGTGAAGAAGCGCAAACAAAGTATCCCTATAATCAAATCGGGGGTAGGACTCATCTTTATAACTCCACAAGGAAGGATAATGCGCTACGCGTTCTCCCTGACGGAACTGAGGACAAACAACGAAGCCGAATACGAAGCTCTGATAGCAGGCCTCGAGATCGCCATTGACATAGGAATTGAAAACCTCCTCATATACGGAGATTCGCAACTGGTCGTTAGTCAAGTAAACGGCGATTACCAAACATGCAAACCGGAATTGGTAAAATACGGTGAAAAGGTGCAACAACTGCTAACCCAAATTCCCTCCTATACTTTGGAGAGCATACTACGCGCGGATAACAGCAAAGCGGACGCGTTGGCCAAACTCGCTAAAGAAATGGCTGACGAGAACCTCGATGACGTTAGAATCATGGTACAAAGTCGTCAGGTGCTCGCCCCCGCAGAAATACCTTCGGAATCACCCGAAGAGAAGGGAGTGACTGGACAAGCGACCTTGCAAATAAAAGAACATGAGAAGGTTGAGGATTGGAGGGAAGTCTTTATAGACTACTTCAAGTCCCACCAAATGCCCGAAGATGCGTCCACAAGACATCAACTCATAAAACGAGCTCTGTCTTTCGCCTTCGTCAATGATACTCTATACAAGAGGTCATTCGATTCTCTGTGGCTGAGATGCTTAGGGCCAGACGAATCGGAAAGAGTCGTTCAGGAAGTTCATGACGGAATCTGCGGTTCTCACCAAGTAGGTCCAAAGATGAAGTTGAAGATCAAACGGATGGGCTATTACTGGCCCACGATGATTCAAGACTGCATCGAATATGCGAAGCAATGTCACTCATGCCAGATTCATGGGGACTTCATCCACCAGCACCCAAATCCGTTGCATCCGACGGTAGCTAGCTGGCCATTCGAAATGTGGGGGACTGATATAGTCGGCCCCATCGAACCAGCATCGTCTAAAGGACATCGTTTCATCCTAGCGACGACTGACTACTTCTCAAAGTGGGCAGAAGCAGTACCATTGAGAGAAGTGAAGACGGAGAATATCCTCCATTTCTTCAAAACGCACGTCATATATCGGTTTGGGACTCCGAGGCGGATCATCTCCGATAACAGGCCAGCCTACCGAAGTCATAAAATCAGCCGCTTCGCACAGCAGCATAACATAGACTGGAGATATTCCTCAGTCTATAATCCACGAGCTAACGGTCTCGCCGAGGCCTTCAACAAGACCTTGACGAAAATTATAAAGAAAACAGTGTCCCGAAATAAGAAAGACTGGCATGAGAGACTGCAAGAAGCTCTTTGGGCGTATCGAACCACGTTCAAGACAGCCACAAACACAACGCCATACGCGTTGGTGTTCGGTACGGAAGCAGTACTCCTTCTCGAGATAAAGTTACCCTCTCTACGAGTGGCAGTTCACCACGAGCTAACGGACGAAGAAAATGCTCACCTTCGGCTTGAGGAGCTTGACGCCCTTAATGAAACTAGGCTCATAGCGCAACAAAATCTGGAAGCTTATAAAGCAAAGATGATGCGCTCATACGAAAGATTGACCCGACCGAGGACATTCCACCAAGGCGAACTCGTGCTAGTGGTCAAAAGGCCTATGATCCCCAATCGCGCCAAACGGGGAAAATTCGAGCCGAACTATGAAGGCCCGTACATCATAGATAAAGTTTACCAGGGTGGGGCCTATCTACTCATGGACATGTACGGTGAAAGGCCTTTCAGGCCGATAAACGGTCGCTTCCTAAAGAAATACTACGCTTAATGAGCCACAGCCTAGGTCAACGATAGATGACGACGACTATGTCCGCTCGCTATCTTCCTAAGCTCAAACTTTATAAGCAGTAGCCAGCTTCTCAACAGCGGACCGAAATGTCCCTAAACTAACAGCGGACCGAAATGTCCTTAAACTAATAGCAGACCGAAACGTCTTTAAACTAATACCGCAGCATCCTTAGGCTGACGGAAAAAAAAATAAAAAATAAAAATAAAATATAAAAATAAAATAAAATAAAAACGGTATGTCCATAAGCAAAAAGGGGCACGGATGAAAACCTGAAAGGGCTCCGTGAGTAAAAAAAAACAGCAGGGCTACCGACGAGTGTTCGTGAAAACCCGAAAGGGCGCGACCTCGTAAAAAAAAAAAAGAGAAAAAGGAAATAAAAAGAATAAAAAAAGATGGTATGTCCATAAGCAAAATGGGCACGGATGAAAACCCAAAAGGGCTCCGTGAGTAAAAACAACAGGACTACCGGCGAGTGTTTGTGAAAACCTGAAAGGGCGCAACCTCGTTAAAGAACACTTACAAGATCCTCTCGACCTTGTAAGGAGAAACCACCCGCGTGAGATCCTTACGACTCACAAGGGAGCAACACACTTAGGGATCCCCATGATTCCTAAGGAGAAAATACACTTGCGAGATCCTCACGACTCGTAAGGAGAACGCTCTTATGAGACCCTCACGGCTCGTAAGGTTTGAAAGTCTTAAGTTACAGAGATCTAAACCTGTGCTTAAGCAACCCCCACAACTTTCGATATTGCCCTACAAGAGGCTCAATACTGACCCTTGTATACAATCCACGGGCGCGAATAAACATTTCCCTAACCAAGGTCCATCCGTGACTGGGGATATGTTCGCATAACCCTTGTAAATCCTCTCGATTTGCAAAGAGAAAACCCTCCTGTAGGATCCTTACGACTTACAGAGGAACAAAACACTTAGGAACCCTCACGATTCCTAAGGAGAAAATACACCTATAAGATCCTCACGACTTGTAGGGAGAAATTGCTTTGTGAGACCCTTACGGCTCATAAAGTCAAAAGCCTTAGTCGACAGGACCCTAACCCTGGTCGCTAGGCCTACTTTGTTCGACAATGACAGAAGCAAATGATGATTCGCTCCTGGCAAAATCCCAGTTGTAGCGGTGCTGATGCCAAAATCAGTGTCCAAGTTCAGGTTTACGGCGAAAAGCCAGTAAGCCGCACATGCATACGAAATAGCCGAAATGATAGGGCAACTTGCAATAAAAAGCAGCAAGTAAAATGTATGCATGCGAAATAGCCGAAATGATTGGGCAACTCGCAATAAAAAGCAGCGAGTAGAAATAAAATAAATAGCCGAAATGATTGGGCACCGCGAAAAATAGCCGAAATGATTGGGCGATCGCGACCTTCGCGATATAAAAGCTGAAATGATAGAGCATCGCGGAAATAAAAAAAATAATGATGATAAAATTTTGGCCCTACAGTTAAGATCACATCGATCCCTGTATACAATCCAAGGGCATAAACAAAGAGGGAGCCATACTCTCCCAACATACTCCTCGACTCACGGATACAAACACTCCTTGACGAGAGACCTCCTGATCCGCGTCGACCCGCAGAGCCACCACTGCCTCCGTAGGAATCCTCGACTCGTTTCAAACCCCAAGGAAACAAATAATCCTTGGCGCTTGGGAAGCAAATAATCCCTAGCAAAACTCCTCGACTCACGGATACAAACACTCCTTGACGAGAGCCTCCTGATCCGCGTCGACCCGCAGAGCCACCAGTGCCTCCGTAGGAATCCTCGACTCGTTTCAAACCCCAAGGAAACAAATAATCCTTGGCGCTTGGGAAATAAATAATCCCTAGCAAAACTCCTCGACTCACGGATACAAACACTCCTTGACGAGAGCCTCCTGATCCGCGTCGACCCGCAGAGCCACCAGTGCCTCCGTAGGAATCCTTGACTCGTTTCAAACCCCAAGGAAACAAATAATCCTTGGCACTCGGGAAACAAATAATCCCTAGCAAATCCCTCGACTCACGGATACATACACTCCTTGACGAGAGACTCCTGATTCGCGTCGACCCGCCGAGCCACCAGCGCCTCCGTGGGAATCCTCGACTCGTTTCAAACCCCAAGGAAACAAATAATCCTTGGTGCTCGGGAAACAAATAATCCCTAGCAAACTCCTCGACTCACGGATACAAACACTCCGTGATGAGAGCCTCTTAACTCATGTCAACTCGCAGAGCCATCACCCTCTCCGCGAGCAAATTCCCGATTCGTCTCAATTTGTAAGAAGAAGTCTCAGACAGCAAGGATTGAAAAGCTTTCTTCTTGAGCAATGGGGCCCTGCAAGTCAATCCAAAATGGTCTCTTGCATACTATTCACGGGTCTCACTCTCCGAAGTCGAATTTCGATGAGGAGGGAAACAACCGCTTACGAATTCTCTCGACTCGTAAGAGGGAAAATTCTCTCATAAGATCCCTACGACTTATAAGAGAAAACCACACTTAGGAATCCTCACGATTCCTAAGGAGAAAATCCACCTATGAGATCCTCTCGATCCGTAGGGAGAAAAGCCTCTATGAGACCCTCATGGCTCATAGAGTTGAAAAGTCCTAGGCGGCAGATCTGAACCTTCAGTCTAGGCCATCGTTATCTCTGGGAGAAATGAAGTTATCTGTCAATAAGGTGCATTAAATATGTCATGCTGAAAAGAATGAAAAAGGCGAAGAAATGACACAAGACATTACAAAATGTGTATCTTTTATTCATAAATATTGATCAGGTACAGGATACATTGTACTAAAGAATAAAAAAAATATATACATATATTTTACAAGTGCAAATGATACAAGGAGAATTACTGGGAAGGAAGCGTCTTGCATAGATTTAGCAATTGCTCGCATACTTCCTTCCATGCCTTCTCCTGACCGGCTGCCACCGCCAGTTCGGCCTCCACTTGAGCCCGCTGCTGCGTGAAGGATGCGAGCTGTTCCTCAACGACCTGTTGAGCTGCTTCTTGACCTTGAGCATCACGCTCAGCAGCATCAAGCTTCCGTTTCAGTGCTAGCCCATTAGAGATACGCTCCAGAAGGCCTTCAAAAACGGCTTTCACTTCAGCAGCATTCGTCCTAACTTCAGCGCGCAGGCGAGCGGTCACGCTTGAAGATTCCCGACGCTCCTTCAGCCGTAAAGCTGCTTCCTGCTCCAAACGGTGGAGATAAGAAGCGCTTTGCTCAAGCTAGGCTGTCCGTTGGGTGCTCATGGTCAAAACTTCGAGAGAGGGGCGCGTCGATTCCAAGCGATACAGGCAGGCCTCGATCTCTCTGCAATGGTTAACCCAAGATTCAACGACGCCTTCATTGTGAAAGTTTGTGAGCGCTGCCAACATCGGGTTAACCTCTATAGCGAAATCCACGGCAGAAGGGAGAGCGTCCATGTTAAGCTCTTTGATATACCCGCTCAACATGCCCAAACTTATCACGGCACCCTTTGAAGATGGATGTTTCAAGAAAGGGCCAGCCGGTGAAAGGACGCGAGACTCAAGAGGGACCGGAGCCGGAACAATAGCTGCAAAACAAAACACGGTCAAACGAAGGTTCAAGAGATGTTGAAGGGTTACCAAAAAGGAAATTTACTATACCAGCCGCAACGGACGGCAAAGCCGGAAGGGCCGGTGGCGTGGCAGATCTTGCATCCCCTCCTTCGATTTGTGGCACTGCAATAAGGAAAAGGAAAAGTCAAGGAATCATCCCATTGCTAAAAAAGGGGGTAAATAAAGACATTGTAGTGAAAGTATACTCACCGGCGCCACTAGAGGGAGAAGCGAGTTCGGATGGGAAGGAGAAGTGTGGGAGCAACACTTGATATAAATGATCAAAGAGCACTCCTGAAAGGGCACAATGGTATAACGTTAGTACAAAAGCTACATGTTTAAAAGATTAACGCATAAGTCGTAAATCCATACCTTCCAACATCCGTGATGCTATAAGGGAAGGCGGGGAGGTGACCACCGCCAAAGCAGTAGTTGACGGTACTCCTTCGAGCAAGGGAGCATCAGCACTGGCCGCACCTGCAAAGACAAGCTTGTTAGAAGAGATCGCAAATTAAATAAAAAAGGGGGGGGGAACGCTGGTGACTCAAAAATTTACCCGACGAGCTACCAGCAGAAACTGAAGCAATCCCCTCATCCATCGACATGAGACCACCGCCCGTAGCCTCATCACCCGACTCGATGGGAACCGTTGTTGTGCTCGCGAGCCCGGGAGATGGCAAGGAACCATACGCGGGGAGGGCTATGATTGGAGTATTACCAGATTCCTGAGAAAGAGCGGTTCACTCCTCCTCAGGAATCGTGGCCGCCTCACCCGATACTCCCTCGGTTTCTGCGGTCACGGTTGTCTCGTCCATCGGCACCGTGACGTCTCCAGCCTCAAGCGTCTCGACTTCTACTGCCTTCGGCTCGACAATCATCTCATCTGCCGCCACTTCAGACGCGGCATCAATGACCTTCTCGGCGGCGGATCCTTCAACTTCTGTTTCAGGCGCCGTGGCCCCGACGACGGTGCCCACCGTCGGCTCAGGATCGGCAGGCGCCGCTTCCGCCGTTTCCTGGGGTCCAACGGTCTCCGCCTCCCTCTCAGTCGGACTAGGCCCTGCAAGATGAAACGCATATGAGCCAATGGCTTTATAATTCTTACAACAAAGCTCTGAAAGAGATGCTACCTGAAGGGGATTTATTGTTTGCACTTCGGGCCGCGCGCGCCACTTGCCTATAAGCAGTAGACAGAGCGACATGGACCTCTTCAGAAGGAGTGTCAGCGTGAGGAATAGTGCTAGGGCCCGCTCCCACGGCCAAAGCAGCTATGCACGCCTTTGCTTCGCGTCTCAACCGCTTCCGCTCTTCCCGAGCCGTTGAGACGGATGCCACTAGGGCTTCCTTGAGCGAGGCTCCTTCGTCCGTGAATAGAGATGCCTCTAGATTTTTCAGGGCATCCCTCATCGTCTTGTCAAGCCGAGGCTCTTGGGGCAACTTCGACGAAGCCGGGACTTCGATAACGGACTCGGGAAGGATCCCCGTGTCAATTGATACAACCCCTGCAAAGAAACAAAAGAAGGTTAGGTTGACTATCAGAAAAAGACAACAAACTTTCCCTATAAAAGAGAAAGGGGTGAAACATACCAACGCCTGCTAGGGCACGCTTCTCCTCCTCCTCCTCCTCCTGGAAGGTTTTCAGGGAGGCAGCAATAGCCTCTTCAGTGGAGACACCTGTTGAAAATGGAGCAACTATTCGTTAAAGATAATAATACGAGGTGCAATAAAATGACAAATGAAGCGTCTGATGATTACCGGACTCAGCGAGTTTGCTTAGCATCGCTTCGAGCCTAGCCGATCGCTCTGAAGCTGCAATGGCGGCAGCCAAATTGGTGTCCGCAGGATCTACCACGAAGCCCTCATTGCTGCCATATTCACATATGGCCTCGGCGGGAGGAGCCGCAGGCTTTAAGCTGAGGATCGCATCGAGGGAAAGAGCGGACTTCTTCTTCTTCTGCTGTCCACCAGCTTTAGACCCACCCGGAGCGGATTTGCACTTGGCAGCCACTTTAGGGCGGCGGGTCCCGATCTCTGCTCCTGCGCCGGACCCTGGTGATACCACATTAACCGTCTTCGCGGGAGCACGGGGCGCTGGCGGTGCATCCACCGTAGTAGGCAGTGGAAATCCCCGCGGGGGGCTCAACACGCGCGGTCGATCGACTCCAGCCTCTTTTAGCGGAGGGACGACCGGGAGCCTTGGCTGCAAAGGGGCCTTGCGATCGCCACCAGGAGGCGCACCCCTACGGTCAACCAACATGCGCTTCTCCGTTAAGATAATCGGGCCCATCGTGTGCGCATACCAGGCCACATATGAATTAAGCATCTTAGGGGTACAGCTAGGCTCACTAATAAAAAAATAAGAGCCTATATTAAGCCGGATGAAATGATGCATCGCATTCCTTATCCCCTCTTGGTTGGTCGCGGGTGTTTCCAGAAAGGCTTCCATCGGGATCCCTTGATTGTAACTCGATTGTCGGGCAAATCGATATGGGTTATACCTCATGAAGAAAGCCGTCTTATTCTGCCTAAATACTAGGTAACCCGGCCGAATGGAGTAGAGGTGGAGGATTTCCCGAGCTTTCAGTACAGAAGCCCCGCCCTTAAAGTCATCACGCAGCGAAACCATCGACTTAGTGGTCTCTGAGCCTATAGTGATAACCTTATCCACAAAGGAAACCTTCGCTCCGACCAGGTGTGGACGAAGGAGCAACCCTCTAGATTCGCGCGGGGCTGGAACCACAATTGAAGCCCCGATTAACCGCATTACCCTCGGAAGTCTACATCTCTCAAAAAATGGAGGAGTCTTGTGAGCACCAAACACCCCTTGTACATGCATCTCCATCCAAGAAGTGAAATAATGCATTGGGAAGTTGGCAGGCTGTACCCCAGGTTCACTAGCGTCCGCCGCTACGCTAAGTCCATGATAAAGGTAAGCCAGCCCGGCGATTCCTACCGATAACTGTAAACCAGCCACCATCCGATGCGCTGGGTAAAAGACGGAGGGCCGCATGAGGCGTGGGTGCATAGGGAGCGCGAAGCTGCATAACCATAAACCCAAAAACCCTATGAAAAAGGTCTCCTCGTCCATGCCAGGAACGGGGATCTCTGAGAAAGGGATGCTGGCAGTGTTGGGGAAATAAAAATTCCGCTGGTCACCTTGCGATGTAGGTCGGCGGTCCAAGCCGAAACCAAAGGGGTCAGCAAGCCGAGCGAACTTCTCGCCCTGCTCTGATAGGAACTCTGGGCGGATAAAACGAGCAATGAAATCCGCGAAACTGACCCCCATAATCCAACGGTCGGGGTCTTGCCACCGCTGCACTCACGTGCGCGCCACGTGAGCGCAACGGTGGGGGGGCATTTATTCCCCCAATCAGAGCAAGGCTCTGCTTGAATTTTGAAAATTCAAATTTTGAAGCAACGCTTCGGTTCCCGTGCGCTGCGCGCAACGCGCCACGTGTCAGAAGTTGACACGGCAGCACAACGCCCAAGGCAGTACGTCCAATCAGAGTAAGGCTCTTTAAAAAACATAAGCAACGTTCAACTGCGCAAGCGCACGGCTGCGCGACACGTGTCTGCGCAGTTGCGCAAGCACGACTGCGCAAGCGCATGGTTGCGCGACACGTGTCTGCGCAGTTGCGCAAGCACGACTGCGCAAGCGCACCGCTGCGCGACACGTGTCCGCGCAGTTGCGCAAGCGCTGTTACACGTGTCTGCGCAGTTGCGCAAGCACGACTGCGCAAGCGCACCGCTGCGCGACACGTGTCCGCGCAGTTGCGCAAGCGCTGTTGCGCAAGCGCTTCACTGCGCGACACGTGTCACGCGCTGGTGAGTTGCGCAACAACAGAATGAAGATTTAAGGATATTTTTTCTGTTCTTGTTTAAACAAGAAAATTTCTTCTGTAAAACAGGGGCCTTTGGATCAAAGATCCAACGGTGGGGAAAATTCCCCAAATCACTCAGAAAAGATCTTTTTAACAAATTTAACTGATTTTTGAGCACTATAAAAAGAACCCCAGACCCCATTTCAAAGAGATAGAGAATCTGCTTTTCAAAAAAAAAAGAAGAAAGAAGAGAACTCTTGAACTCCTTGAGAACACAAAAAGAAGGTAAAAACCTTTAAAAGAAGAGAGAATTCTCTTAGGAATAGATCATTGATCTAAGAAAAAGGTCAGTGATCTTTAACAAATAAATAAAAATAATAAAAGTAGTGCCTTGCACTTGCTATGAACCTCTGGTTCTCTGAGACAGAAAGAAAGAAAAGATTTTTTTCTTTTACTTTGATCTAAATTTAGATCAAGAAATTAAAAAGTGCTCTGCACTTCTTTTCTTGAATCTAAAAGATTCTTGGTGCTTTGCACAAATGCAATGCATTACTTGAAGGGCCAGGCCCAAATCAAAAAGACCTAGCAGGCCAAAATAAATTGCAAAGCAATAAAAGGGCTGAGCCCAAATAAAATTGATGCTCTGCATCATTCATAAAGAACAGAGCCCAAAACAAATTGATGCCCTGCATCTTTTCTGGGTAAAGCCCAAATAAAAATAAAAGGAAATGCAAAAGCAATGTTGGACATTTTTTTTACTGGACTTAGCCCAATCGTGGCCATAAGTCCTTAAATTAAATTGGCTGAGCAAAATGGCTCTCCTAAATCAATCTACATCCGGTTCGAGGGTACATCTCCGAACTCCTTTGACATCCATCGTTGTAATTCCTCAACGACGTCAAAGAGGTGACGGGTCCCAACGGCCACACACCCAATACCGGACCGAAACGTCCCTAAACTAACATCGGACCGAAACGTCCCTAAACTAATAATGGACCGAAACGTCCATAAACTAATATCGGACCGAAACGTCCCTAAACTAACATCGGACCGAAACGTCCCTAAAACTAATATCGGACCGAAACGTCCCTAAACTAATACCGGACCACCACGTCCCTAAACTGGCACAATAGAGCCCAAATGCTCTTTTGTCGGATCTAAACAGTCCCGTTAAGTCGATCTTAGTCTCAAACTGGACTAACGTATCCTTAACAAACGTTTAAGGTGATCTTAGCCCCAAACACGGCTAACGTATCCTTAAACATTCAAATGGATTATAAAACTCCCAATCAACTCAGGTTCGAGGGTACATCTCCGAGCTCCTCTGATACATGTCGTTGTAATCCTTCAACGACGTCAGAGAGGTGACGAGTCCCGATGGCCATATATTAAATTAATCACTACGTTGAGTTGATCTTAGTTTAAAACAGGACTAACGTATCCTTAACGAACGTTTAAGTTGATCTTAGCCGCAACGCGACTAATGCATCCTTAAACTGAAAACACCAAACCCAAATCTAAGTAAATACGGATTTGGACTAATCCACGTCCTACGGGCGACGGCATTACTCAGTCTCCGTATACAATCCACGGGCAACCACAAACAAAACAGACACACACGACACGAAGTGAAATTCTGGAGAAGGAGAAAGTTGTTACCGCGAAGCGGTAGCGTAAGTAACTGCAGGGGCTTGCGCCTGCAGGGAAGAGCGTCCCCACAATCAAAAACCCCTCTAGCGAGGGGGAATCTGATAAAGTCTGCTACATCGGCCGCATCCGTCTAAACCTTCGATACACGGTGCCATAAATCAACTTGGCATTTT
This sequence comes from Agapanthus africanus, assembly GCA_030015575.1. NCBI lineage: Eukaryota > Viridiplantae > Streptophyta > Magnoliopsida > Asparagales > Amaryllidaceae > Agapanthus > Agapanthus africanus. The sequence goes on from CM057340.1 coordinate 759,720,778, forward strand.
CAGAGAGGTGGACGGATAAAACCAATTAGCATCTTCCCCGAATCTCAGCGTCAGGACATCGCGGTCCTGTGCGCCGCCTTTCGGAGGGGAACATCAGGTACTTGTTCTTAATAGTCACCCGGTTTAATTCTCGATAGTCGATGCACATCCTTCTTCCTGACTAGAAGAACTGGAGCTCCCCAAGGCGAGTTACTGCTTCGAATCCAACCCTTCTCAAGCAATTCAGCAACCTGTTTCTTGACTTCTTCCAACTCCACTGGTGCCATTGGATAATGTGCTTTAGATACTGGCGCTGCACCAGGAATAAGATCAATTGCGAACTCCACGTCTCGCTTCAGCGGTAATCCCGATATATCTTCAAACACGTCCATAAAATTGCGAACAACAGCTGGCTCTTCACTTTCATTAACTTCCATTGATACAAGAATATTAGTTGTCGGCCTAGCCCTAAACTCGACTGGCCCGACAGAACCGCTTCCTCCAGTGAAGGTAAACTCGGGATGTCTGGGAATCTGGAAAATTACTTTCTTTGCCCTACAATCAATGTGAGCGTGGAAAGTGCCAAGAAAATCCATTCCCAAGACGACTTCGTAGCTGCCCGTATCAATCACCAAGAAATCTGCAAAAAGCTCCCGTCCGCAAACAACAACTGTACAATCTTTACATTCTCTACTAGATATGATTTTCCCATTCCCAGTGTGTATGTCCCAGAAACTAGACAGGGTCGTGCAGGTAATCGAGTATGTAGCTATAAACTTGGACGATATAAAACAATGGGATGCACCAGAATCAAATAACGCTAATGCGGGAAAACCATGAACGAGTAGAATACCTGAAACAACTTCTCCCGAAGCCTTAGCTTCCTCAGCTGTCAAGGTAAAAGCTCGAGCCTGATTAGGTCCTTGAGTCAGCTGCTTCTGCCCCTGGAACGGTTTCTGCGGAGGCTTCTGAATATCATCCCTCGTACGAAGCTTCGACGGACATGCGCTGACAGTGTGATCTGCCGCTCCATAAACCAAACAGAGTCCCTGCCTCCTTCGACAATCCTTTTGCACGTGGCCAGGTAAATGGCAGTAGTCACAAATCACGCTCTCTTTTCGATCCACAACAACCGGCTTCTTCATCGGTGTTACGCCACGACGGTTCACTGGAATTCCCCTGTGTCCATGTGCTCGGTTCGGTGCAAAAGTCGGCTTCCGTACTGTGATTACTGTCTGCTGTGAACTCCCCGTCTTCCCAGATAAGCTCTGCTGTTCACGGGCTGCCGTAAGTACCTGTGAGAAAGTGGTCAAACCCAGGGAGACAATCTGCCTCTCGATGTCCACATCCAAGCTGCGCATGAACCTCCTTGCCCTGTCTGCATCGTTGGTAACTAAAGGTCCAGCGAACTTACTGAGCCGCGTCCATTCCGCTGCGTGTACGTCTACAGGTGCACTGTTCTGCCTTAGACTGATGAACTTCTCTTCCATTTCCTCCCGTGCAGTCCGCGGGAAGAACTTCTCCAAGAAACTCTTCGAAAAATCCGCCCACTTGATCGGCTTGGGCAAGCGGGTCTCCTCCACAAGTCACCATTCACGGGCGTAATCTACTAATTGAATGCGTACCACATCCACCCTCTTATCATCTGGGATCTGTGCCGCAATGAGTAGGTTCTCCGTGTCAACTAGCCACTGCTCTGCTGGTAACGGCTCCTCCAAACCAGTGAATACAGACGGACCCAGTCTCCTGAAATCTGCTACGGTCCCTACTCGATCTACTGATCTGGCCCCAACATTGTTCACGGACTGCTGAACGGTCCACAAACCTTCCTGAAACGATTCAGCTTGCTGCTGGATCAGCTCAGTCTGTCTCTTTTGATTTTCCAACATCCCCCGTATCACTCCAAGCATAGCGGCTTCGTCAACACGCCTTTGGTACGTCTTCAGATTCTTGTCTGCCATATTCCTGAAATCAAAACACCCAAAGATTAGCATCATAACAAATTCAAAATATAGATCAAGGCTAGAACTCCGAGTTACTTAAATAGAGTACCGCATTGTAACCATGCCGCGGCATCATAGCTACAATTACATAACTCCACCCAAGTCGCCTAAGTCCTAGAGATAACAAGGAATCAGGTTTCGAGTCGATATGCAAAGGAAGTTTGCACACCATAAAGATATAATCAGGAAGAACATAGATTCAAGAACGGTAAAACGGCAAGGTGGCAGGACATGTTTCCTAAACACGGGTATCCTGATTCGTGTATTGGGTACAATACCCAACTACAAAAGAATCAACCCGACTAACCTATGGCTCTGATACCAAAAGAACCATATCACGCCCCGCTTCCCAGAGTACGCTAAGATGGGCACGTGACATAGCCAACCATGCTACCTGTGGGTAGGAAGTATCCATCCACAGTCACATTACGGCTGTAGAGATATCAAGAACAAAATATAACTATGTAATACATGTCCATACGCCAAGATAAAATGAGTCAAGAATAAAAAAAAATGTGCGGAAGCAAAAGATCCAATATAAAATAACTGGAATGTATGTCCCATAATGCGGGCTCACATCAGGAATAAAATACAGAAAATAAAAGAACTAATTACTACCGAATCCTCACTGCTCAGCCTGCTGGCTGAAGTACTCCTGTTCAGACTGCAGCAAAAGTATGGAATCTGGGCCATGCAAAACCCAGACGTCAGCGCGTCATGTCATCAAGCAATAAAATATAAACAGGGTAACAGGCAATACAAATATAATCATGAATGATAAATCAGGTGTAACAGCAATATAAATCAGGGCAGTGAAGGATAGTGCGCAGTGAGTAAACTAAACTGGTCTATTGGGTTATCTACTCTAAAGTCTTTGAAATCAATTTGATGAATCATCGATGTAACTCAATAGTATCCCGTGCGTGCCCGGGACCACGGTCAAGATTCTCGGGCTGAATCCGAGACGTGCCGCTTGGCAGTAGAAGGTAGCATGTACAGATGAGTGATGTCAGCATCATCACTCCGGGACTGGCCTAGCCCGTAAGACTGATCAGAACAGGTATCGAACTGTTGAGTTACAAGTCATGTTTCATCATTGATTTCCCCATACCCCCAAGCTATAGGTGTTCAAGTCAGGTATTCAGTAATCAAGAACTAATACCAACACAGGATCAGCTAAGAGCAGGTTTGTCTGGATGGATAACAGGAACGGTCCGTGAGGACTACATGTCAGGTTTGTTGGCATTAGACACAAGATCAGGTAACAGGTCAATCCATGGTATATCAGGTCAGGTCAAGTAGTGTACGGTACTATGTCTGGTCAAGTAGTATGTATGTGTAGCAAGTCATGTCAGGGTGTAAAAGATATCATGTGTGTGCTCATAATCAGCTAGCATAATCATGGTTATAAATAATCAAGCATGGATATCAACACACGATACATTGGCACGTGTGATAGGTTAAGCAATGAATGCAGATTTAATTAATTTAGCCGTACGGTTATCAGTGTGTGTTTAAGAGATGGTGTCAGCATTATATGAATACCGTATAACAGACGTGAATGCAAGAAACAGATTAATAAGTATTGAGTAATCTAGGGATGCGACGACATGTATAATATGGATGCAATTGTAATTAAACCGGTTAAAGATGCACATGGATGTCCGATAGAGTAAAACTAAAGGAAAGGGTATCACAGGCTATGTACAATAGTTATTATGAGATCTAACATATAAATGTAGTTATTAGGTTTAGTAAACTAATTGCAACAGTTAGGTTTCAAGTTCTAGATCTACTATATGTAAACGGAACATCATATTGTTAACTTGAAACTCAAGACTTTTGGTTTTATATATAGATTGAATAGGAAAATAGATAAATTAATATAGGAATAGTATGAATAGCATGTAGCAAGTTTCACTTGCCTCGACGGGTCGCGATACGGAAAACGGAACGTTACGCGTCGGCGGAAAAAAGTTGCGACGCGTGCACGGTACATGGAATGAGCCCAAACGTCGAACAGTGGAGTCACACGGGTCGGAAGTACTTGCTGGGTCATCGGGAAACGTCGTCGGCACCGTCGGATTCCGGCGAACAGCGACAACAGGAAACCAAAATTTTAACAAGAAAAGAAAAGATCGCAAGGAAAGGAACAAAGGAGGGGTGAGGGTCATACAGGGTTGCAGAGGGGTGCTGTGGTGGCGGCAAGTCCAGCCGTGGCGAGATCGACGGCTCCGACGATGAACAGTAACCACCCTACAAAACTACAGCAGCCACCTTTCAGAAAGGAAGTAAAGAAGAAAAAGATAAGAATGAGATGGAGAAGGCGCTTACAGGGAGTTGTGCACGATGCCAGGGACGCGGTAACGAGTCGCCGATGGCAACACGTCCGGCGATGCACAAGGTGCAGGGGTCGCGGCTGCTGGTGCAGGGTGCTCGAAAGAGAAGGAAGGAGGAAGACGAGAAGGTGGAGGCGACGAGGGTGAGCAGTGGCGAAGAACGACGATGATGGCGTCGGCGCTAGGGCAACGGCAAGAGGAGGAAGGTGGCTAGGGTTTTTTCTGGGCTGGGTTCTATTCTTTTAAAGAAGGAGAAGAAGGAAATATAAAAGAAGAAGAGAAAGAGAGGAGACGCGGGGAGAGAGAGAGAGATTTCCGAGAGGGGAGAGAAGAGGAGAGAGATAGAGAGGAGAGAGAAAACGAGAGGAGAAAGAAATTTAGCTTTTAGCGCCAGAGAGAGAGAGGGAGAAGAGAGAGAAAGAGAAGGAGAAAGGAAAGAGGAAGAGATTGGCTGCGGGGCCCAGGGTTAAAGAATTGTTTTGATTGGCTGAGGGATAAAATTTGTTAAGGGATTAAAAATTTATAAAGATTATCAGGTGTTGATTGTTCAGGGAAAATTTTGTGAAAGATTTAGGATTTAAAAAAAACGTTGGCTAAGATATAGTAGGCTGAGGAATATTTGGCCGGTTAAAAAAATATAGGATTTGGCGTAATTGTAAATTATTTTGGAATTGCGCGCGGGTCGGGTCCAAAAATTTGAATTTGAAATATGAAATTTATTGGCTGGTTCAAAAAATTAAAATGAAGGATTTTATTATTAAAAAGCATACCCCCAAGAACGGACGCACGTACGTACGCGTAGCCGTCCAAACACGTCCGTTTCACTGAACGGGACGAGAACACGATGCAAGGACGCTACAACAGGGTTAGGGATGCCAAGCAGGCCATGTCAATTATTTTTTTAATTTAATTTTAGATGACTTAAATTGTTATATGCAGAATATGACATGTCGGTGTAAACTATAACTGGTAACAGTCAAAGCAGGATAAGTGAGATAAATACCACACCACACATACTGTAACAGAAATTTGTAGAACTGGACTCGGTTGTTACAATGTCCAAATAGCATTTGCCCCTAAATTCAGGCTAGACGTCCTCAGGGTCTCAGTCCAGTCTTCGGTGGTAACCAGCCGGCATTTTGGCTCAAGGAAAACAGCAAAGAAAGTCTTGCAGTGCGGCTTTTATTGGCCGAAACTTTTCAAAGATGTATATGATTACTGCAAGACTTGTTCCCGGTGCCAATATTTGGGCTGGATCTCCAGGAGGAATGAAGTGCCACTCCAACCAATTCTAATTGTTGAGATTTTTGATGTTTGGTGGATAGATTTCATGGGCTCATTTCCCAGCTCTTTTAGAAATCTTTATATCCTGCTACCGGTTGATTGCGTCTTTAAATTGTCCGAGGCGATACCAAGCCAAATGAACGACAACAAGGTTGTCGTTTAATTTTCTTAAAGAAAACATATTTTCCCAATTTAGATATTTTCGTGCGATCATAAGTGGCAATGGTACACATTTTTGCAATCGGTCTTTTGTGGCCTTGCTGCGAAAATACACAATAAACCACAAGCTATCCACACCCTATCATCCCCAAACAAGCGAGCATGCCGAAGTTTCTAATCGGCAAATCAAGCATATTTTAGAGAAAACTATTTCAAAAAACCGTAAATATTGGTCTCACAAATTGACTGATTCTCTGTGGGCATTCCGCATAGTATACAAAACCGATCTCGGCATGTCTCGATATCGTCTAGTGTTTGGCAAAGCTTGCCACCCCCAGTCGAGATAGAACATCGCGCCATGTGGGCGATCAAAGAACCGAACTTTGACCTCGAGTAAGCAGGCAGCTATCGAAAGCTGCAGTTGAACGAATTGAACGAGCATCGGGATGAACCTTACGAAAACGCGGTTATCGTAAAGAACCGAATGAAGGTGTTTCATGATAAACACCTTATGCGCAAAACATTCATGCCTGAACAACAGGTAGTTCTTTACGATACCAGACTTTATTTCCATCATGGTAAGCTACGATTTCATTGGAAGGGACCTTTCTTGGTGCGGTATGTGTACCCGCATGGTGCGGTGGATTTGAAAAATCTAAAGGATGGCTCACTTTTTAAAGTGAATGGACATAGAATGAAACTGTTCTTTTTCGCTGAGCCATCGGAGGAGCTTTTATTATTACAGGAGCCAGTTTATTATGAATAATTTTCTTCCGTCTATCCTTCACACTTAGATTATCCAGCTATAAACAGTAGGGATACAGTTTCAAATAAGTGTGGGGGTATGTGTGTGTGTGTGTGTGTGTGTATTTTTCTTTTTCATGAGTGTTCTTACCTGATGAATACTCATTTATTGTATATATTTCATGAACGTTCTTGTCTGGTGAATGTTCATTTCTTCATGAATACTCTTGCCTAATGAATATTCATTTCTTTAAAAAAAATAAATTTTTTTTGAGTGATGCGGAATGAATTTTGTTGTAAATATCAAGTTTGGGTGGTTTTTGGTATAATGACAACCCATTTGTAAAACCCCCCCACTTCTTCCCATCAATTCAAGACATTTTTCTTCAACCGCGCAAGTAATTCAAGACGATATTGGCAGCAGCGAGGACACCACTGCAAATAAGTTTGGGGGGAGATTTGTATATAGTTATCATTTGCTTCCCGCATGCATTTTCATGTCTATTTCTTGTACTAAAAAAATGAAATTTCCAAAAATATTCTCTCTCTCTTTGCATAATTCTGCAGTGTAAAATAAATTAAAAAATAAAACCATAAAAATTGAATTTTTTTTTCCAAAAACATAAAATCTTTGTCGTTAAGTTGGATATTTAAACTTGAGTTCGATAGGTTAGTTTGATAGGTTAGAAATAACTAAATTGTAGGTTTAGAAATGAGAAACCCAATAGATAAACCCTCATGGATCTCAACTTAAGCTCTTATATCTTTTTGCAGCACACTACATGCTACGTTAGTCTCAAAATTTAAATAATAAGCCCTGTAAGAAAGGATAAAGAAAGAAAAAAACATATAGATGTTAGTTATATGTGTGCCCTAGAGGCCATTACTGTACATTGGATGTATATTGTAGTGGATGCTGGGACATATATAGGTAGGACTTTCTTGCTCGACATGATAGTACGCTATCTGGTTGCTCTTTATCTTAACATGTATACTTTCTGTCTCTCTGATCACATGTTGATAAAGCCCTTAGGATGTGTACTCGACTTCCAGGACTGTGATGCAGATCATACTAGTGGGGCCTGGATAGTCCATGAGTACATCCTTCAATGTTCCTAGTCGAGGGAATATCGAGACGGGGCATCGATATTCCAGAGTAGACTAGCGTATATCTTCTCGACCTATGCGATGGGCGATGGATGATCCCATATCCATTGGTGTTTGACATCAGAGATGGTATACGGGTGCTCAGTGGAGACTGAGTACACTGAACGGACTCGCCAAGAACTCCCAGATGGTATTATACCTCACGTCAGATGGCAGTTCTCTGGTGACACTGGTACAGCTTAGTCTGTTGACCCGAGATCGTCATAGAGTCTTGTGTGTCTCCCACTGTGCTTTGATTTCCACCCTATCACGGCTCTACTGAGTCGTGCAAACAGGTGGTTTTTGGGTACAATCCCGATTCACATGGAGGCAATGAGCGATAGGAGAGGATTCGTCTCTCCCGGTATTGGGGGTTGATGTTGCGCTATGCACGACTGGCCATAACAGGAAATCCCTGGCCAGGGTTGCAGTGATATACTGGTAAGAGTTATCAGTAATTTCACGATAGTTATGGACCTCACGTCGGCATGACTTATCGAGCTACTGGGGTCTGACGTTTACCACCCCTAGATGAGATATGCGACATATCAGACGAACAGACCGGACTGTACGGTAAGTGTTACTGGTTGGATTCACAGGAGTGTGAGCGGGCTTGCTCGTCGATCTTCTGATCGCTCAATACCCGGGTGGCCGTTACGTTTAGCAGACCGCTTGCGGCTTGTGGGTGCTTGATATGATCATCATCTGCTGCCGGCGTATTGACGAGTCTTTAGAGTCCTACACAGAGGTTTCCTGGCTCAAGCGAAACGAAATAGGAGCGCATATGAGATATGTGCAGGACCGAGAATAATGCGTGTATGTGATACTGTATTTCATTCTCGCGATGAATGTGTCGAATGGTTGTATGCGATATAACCTAAATATCGAATCAAGGATTGATTCGATAAGCCGATACATAGGATACTAGTCGGTTATATGCGATATGTCCGGATCGTTAAATCAAGTATTGATTTAATGATTTAATGTGTAATTATATATTTGATATATTACTTTGCATTAACTAGTATTGGTTCACTTTAAATAGATTTTCTCACTTGATGTGCAAGTTGTATATGTGATATACTTTTGAGCACATGATTGTATCATGTTTGATGATACATGTTTACTTGGTTAAGTGTAAAGAATTAAACCATAGTTAAGTTAATGATTAGGGTTTCATTTCTCTTTCTTATTCATTTATCTATTTATTTATCTTTTTCTTTTTGGAAAAGAGAAAGATAAATGGTGGACTTGTTTTGTTTTTAGTTGAAGCTTCTTGAAACCTTGACTAAGTCACCACTCTTGTCTTATACTTAACCCTAACCATTCAAGTTAACCATGGTCCATTCTCTACAATTAACCAAGGGTTAATATATGATAAGTATTGATTTATTTATCTAATTATTCAATACTTATCATATTCCTTTTTTCCTTCATCATCTTCTTCTTCCATGAAGAAAAGCTTGCTACTCCAATGGCAAGTGATGAAATTGAGTGAGAAATCCAATTCTAAAGTGAACCCACCTCCTATTTCTTCATCCTCTACCTCTTGCCAAGTAGTATAGGGTGTTTCCTTCATAAGTTTTCAAGGCTTGGTGAAGTTGGAGCTTGATCTTGTGATACCTCGACGTAGATCATCTTCGGCATTGAAGCCGACGACCAAGCCCGCCCATTTCTTCGATGAAGCCGATGGTAGAGTCCGGAATCCGATTTGGACAGCGGAGGGACATCATCGCGGAGCTTAGGAAGTGGTGGACCGGATCTACAAAGGTTGTAGCTTCTTTCCTCTTAGATAAATTCTTTTACTTGCATCGCATAGCCTATAAATCTAGTTAACGATCCGTATTAGGGTTTGTAGGCACATGTAAAACTTGAATTAGCCATGTTTGATGCCTTGTGAGACTTCACTTGTGTGCCTAGGAACCCTACAGTGGTATCAGAGCCTAGCTAGAGCCTTAGGCGATGCTTAGACGATGTTAGAAACCCGATCGAACCGAAACCCTAAACCCAAAATTGCTCTCTGTACATTTTTCAATTTCGGAGATTTTTCCACATTAAAAATATGCAGAAAATTCAGCAGGGAATTGTAAGAATTACTGTGAAGCCCATACCCATGATTCCCTCAAAGAGCGGCGGAACCGCGGCACAAGCATGGCTTGTGCGGCGGTTCCGCGGCCAAATTGTCATATCGGCCAACCAATTTTGCACAGTAATTCCTCTTTTATGGTGCTGGATTTTCTGGGAATTTTTAATATTTACTCAAGAGTTGAGTATTTTGGGTTGTATTGGGAGTTCGCAGATTCGATCGGATTGTCAGACTTCGTCTATGTGTTTTTCCGGATATTTTGGAATATGTTAAAAAAGTTCGACCGGATATAAATACCCACCTTTTCCCCTGCCGGGAAATTTCCAAGTGTTGGATCTTTCCGTGGTTTAATAACGTTCTAAGTAGTGCAAGTAACGCGATGGTCCCTCTAGAAGACAACAAACCTTAACTCGATTATGTGACCGTCTTGAACTGCCCTTTGAACCTTAGGGTTTGGGGCAGTACGGCGTGCCACATATGAGGCGTTGGCTTGACCCTTCTACGGCTGGACCGTTGGTACCGAGGCACGAACTGAATGTTTTTGAACTTGTTTCATGTGTTGAGCTGTTTCGGGAAAACTTGGGTGTTCGATTGTTCGATCGGAAAGTTTAACATTTTCTACTTATCCGGAATGTGATACAATAATTGGAATTCACAATAAGTTATGAGATAACTGAATGAATGTTATAAACATAGCAGTTTTGTCTCACTTGATCGGTTGCCACGGAATTTTGATGTGATCAAAAGTCCGTCGCAATCACGTAGCGTACGCGGATACTCGCCGGGTAAACTTAATAGACAACCTCACTCCATAGCCCCGACCAAGTGACTGTAGGACAACCCCGTCGCCGAAAGCATCCGTTTGGGTGCTCACGGTAGCGGTGTTCCGCCTTGGTGCACTTCGTCGACGGTATCGGGGGTGCGGCCGCCTACTAAAGTTTGCGACGAGCATTCGATCAGGATGTCGGGAATCTTGCTGAATTGCCCGACTTTGTATTGAAAAGTGTTTTCGATTTTGAGACTAAAATGCGGGGTTTATAATTGTTAGGCATGCGATGTCTAAGGAATTCATTTGATTAGGCATGCGATGTCTATGTAGGTTGCGGATTCCAACTGTTGTAGTTTTACACTTTCTTTTCTGTGACCGTAAGTGTAATATATGATATCGTCGGTTTCGTTGCTATATGTCAACGACAATTGGGATGCGCATATTTACTTACGTTGATGACATGTGTTGTTATGCGTTGCTGGATATGTTATATTGGATCGTCGTGTTTGAATAGCCGGGGTTTTTTTTATGTGAGATGAGTGTTTTTCATTTTCATTCATGTAAAAACTTGTATGTAATATTCTTTTATTGGGGCACTTCCAGGTTGCGGAAGATGTCACCTTTTGTTTATTATTTACTTTTCTGCACTAGGATAGACCCAAGGAGGAGGGCACAAGTAACCGGGTTCTAGGGTCCAGTGGGAGACCAACTCGAGGAGTCGAGTCCGGGTCTCCTAACTCTAGAATTGGTAGGGTTACTTGCCGCTCTTGTAGGGGTCTAGGGGTGTGGGATAGGCTATTCATCACGACTGTGGAATCCGTGTTTTATACTGGCTCGTATTGAAAACACGGACCTCCTAGTATATCTAATATTTCATATGTTTCTTCTGCTGTGATTTATCTATGATGTGATCATGTGATTTATTCTGTGATAGATATAATATATAGTATATATGATATATTATATAGACGTTGCTTATGTTTTACACCCGCGCTAGCCCTGCCCCGCTCTGGCGTTAATTACCTAACCTAACGGTGCAGACGGGACATCGAGGTGAATGCGGATGGCATAAGCGTACGTTATATTTATCTGTGATGATTAGGTGGACTTAAATGATGGGATATTCATTAATGAGATTAATGAAAGAAAATAAACCTAATTGATGTTGTGGAATCGAATTTCAAAATAAAACTGGTAGCTACAGTTCTTGCTTTGCATCGCGGTATTCATTATAGAACATCCTGCACCTTATTCGATGAGGAAAGGACCGAGATCCCTTCACCGGGAGTGACTCCTTTAGCAATAACTGGCAGATGCTACAACCCTCGGTTTGTTTTTGGTCGCTTCTATAGTTTCCGCTTTGCACAGTGATATATATGATATATCCCGCACCTCATTCGACGAGGAAAGGGCCGACGATCCCTTCACCGGGAGTGACCCCTTTAGCAAAACTAAAAAAGCCTCGAAAATATTCCATTTAAAAACATTTGATTCCGCAACGAGATCAAGTTCAAAGCGTTAAAGGTTTTCATAAAAACCATTCGCAACCCTCCGTCATTTTAGAAAGTAGAGTACTTAGTATTCGTGCTGTGTTTGTTGACCTTAGTTAAGGCACAGTGTACGGTAGCTAAGTGATTTCTTCCTACACCGCATATGATGCGATTAGTTAGGACAGTCGCGTGACTTTGTTGACCTTAGTTAAGGGTCATGTGGGTGGGTCTAATTAATCACGAAATGACGGGTAGAACTTGACTAGTACTTATGATTTGTTGACCTTAGTTAAGGTCATAAGTGCTAGGGGTAAAAACCATTATCGGGAGTTTCAAGTGTTGAAATTTGCAATGAGATTGCATACCTTCTATGTGATAGTTGGATCCCGATACCCACTGCGAGTAATTGTTACTCCTGGGAGAGTTTTGCACTTTGCAATTAGCCGATCAAGTAGGTGTCTAGAAAGGTGTCAACGGGGTTACGCCTCTGGGAAAACGAGATTTACTGTAATTAGGTCCGTGCGAAAGCACGGGGAACCTCCTTCAAAGTACCGACACTGGCCTGGCTGAAAGATTGGCGAACTTGTAGAGTGCAATTAATCCCGGCTAGTCTTTCCTTTTAAGGTTTGAAGGAAGATTTGATAAAAACAGTGGGAGCCATCCTGATTAGATAAAATATATAACCAATCTAATCTTACAAGAGCGCACGCAGAGTGTTTTCTTCTCTCTCTCTCCTGGTAGCGACCATATCACGCCTTAATCAAGATATTAATACGGATGTTGACCGAACCCGCTTGTTATACTGAGCTGGGGAACGTTGGTCCCGCTCCAACTTATAATTGTTATAAGACAGAGCAGGAAATTGGGGATTACCAGAATTCCCGTGCCGCCCAAACGAAGAAAGTGCATATGATGCATCTTCTTCGGGTGTGTTCATTACAAAGAACTGTTTCTCAGTATCCTCTACGTCCTGGGTATTTGATGCCGGATCAGGATCCCAGATATGTAATCTGTTACATAGGGCCAAAGCTAGGTAGAGAACTGAGAACGGGTGATAGTTTTCATGAGACAGAAAACGGGGCAAGTGTTGCAGCCAAGTCTGTTGGTCACTGTCACCCTGTATTACCAATACATTGATTCTGAACGCATATTATTAGATACCGAACCTGATATACAAAATCATATCACTCTCTTTACAAGTAAAGAAATGATAAAATTTTGTATTATTGGATAATGTTTTGAACATTTCCTATATCAAAAGTTGATCGGTTCAGGCACGTTATCTAAAAGCATTGATGTTCTAAATCAAACTACAATTCCTAGTATACGGAACACACACAAGAGGAAGAGTTCAGAAATAAACGAATCATTCTTGAGGCATTGTAGACTAGGTCATATCAATGCGACCCGACTGGCTAAAGTTACATTTTAGATGCATATTTAAATCAGTTTGAATTTACATCTTGTGAAACTTGCCAGTCATGTTACAAAGATAAGATGACCATAGCTCTGTTTGTTGGAAACAGAGAAAGAGTTGGTAAACTCTTGGGACTGATACATTATGATGTATGTAAGGTCTCCTGTCTACACATGCCAGGACTGGTTCTTTATACTTCATTACGTTCTCTGATGATTTCTCAAGATTCTGACATATGTTCCTGTTGAAACACAAGTCCGAACCTTTTGAGATATTCACAGAATATAAGTTAGAAGTAGAGAACCAACAACCGGGTATAAGTATTATGTCCTATGGTAAGATCAGGGAGGAGAATACTTGTGCATGGCATTCCTGGACTATTCTAAAAGAAAATGAGATTCTCTCTCCGTATTACTCCTCTGAATACACCACAGCACAACGGTGTATCAGGGTGGAGCAATCGCACAATATTAGATATGGTGTGCTCTATGATGAGTATTACTGAGTTACCTATTTCATTTTGGGGTTATGCGCTTGAGAAGCTGCGTACCTATTGAATTAGGTTCGAATCAGATCACTGCCTACCATTCCATATGAGATATGGTATGGGAAGAGCCTGTCTCTTAAGTAAGTTAAGATTTGGGATTGTCCGGCCTATGTCAAAAGCAAAATCCGGACAAGATCGAGGCAAGATCAGTTTTGTAGAACTAGAAAGGTTCCAGCTGTACAAAACTGCTAATGATTTGACAGAACCAAAGGATTCAATAGTTTCCGACGAACCTCAGCCTCTCCGCCGATCTGGTAGGGTTCCTCATCCGCCTGAGAGATACCTCGGTTTCTCGATGACAGTGGGAGCAAGGAATGCATCATGAGATGATGACCCAACTAGTTTCGAGCAGGCCATCGAGAGTAGGCACTTTGTAAGAATGGCTGGATGCTTAGCGATCTGAGATGGAATCCATGTACACCAGCAAAGTATGGACTTAAGCTGCTATATCTGAAGGGTTAAATCCCCATCAGGAGCAAGTATATCTTGAGAAGATTACTTGGTGTAGATGGAAAAGTTGTAACTTTCAAAGCTAGACTTGTTAAAGATTTTCGTCATCGACCAGGTGTGGATAATGATGAAACCTTTTCTAGGGACTATGCTTAAGTCCATCTAGATCCTACTTGCCATTGCTACATACCATGACTACGATATCTGGTGGTTGGGTGCCATGACTACTTTTCTAAATATTGATTTAGAAGAGAACGTCTATAAGAACACAGCCAGAAGGCTTCGTAAACAGTGGGAGCAGCGGAAACGTGCGCAAGTTGCTTTAGATAATGAAGCAGGAATCGCGGAGTTGGAACGTCTGTTTTGATGTGATAGTCAAAGTGTTTGACTTCATCAAAACGGCAGATGAACCTTGTATATACAAAAAGGGGCCGTAGGGAGTATGGTGGTGATCTTCGTATTGTACGTAGACAACATACTCTAGATAGGAAAAGAGTTTCCTATACTACGATCGGTCAATCTCCTATTATCACATGGATTCTCCAAATAGGATAAAGGTGATACCTTCTCGATCCTGGGGAGAATCGCTGGAAAAGTTCCAGAGTGATAAGGACGACTGAATGTCAGTCGCAGGCATTGTCTTTACCCTCGGTAAAGGGACGGCATGTTGGAAAAGTTCCAAGCTAGATACCGTGGCAAACTAGACGATAAAGGCTGGTAACATCGCTATTAAAGATACTACCAAAGAGGCAGTTTGGGTGTATATTGGTTCATAAGATGAACTAGGATCCTACCATTGTGTGACAATGGAAGTGTGGCTTTGGCCCGTGAACCCTGGTTCCATCAGTGACCCAGACATATTCTGAGGCAGCATCACCTGATCATAGAGATAGTTGATCTCCAGGGTGATCAAGGTAAGAAGAGTAGACTCAGAGGACAATACGGCGGATCCACTCACAAAGGCTTTTTCCCAGAGAGAGACTAATATGGGATGGTTGAGTATGTGATACTGCAACCACTGCTACAGATGACCCTAGTGCAAGTGGGAGATTGTTAGTTATATGTATGCCCTAGAGGCCATTACTGTACATTGGATGTATATTGTAGTGGATGCTGGGACATATATAGGTAGGACTTTCTTGCTCGACATGATAGTACGCTATCTGGTTGCTCTTTATCTTAACATGTATACTTTCTGTCTCTCTGATCACATGTTGATAAAGCCCTTAGGATGTGTATGCGACATATCAGACGAACAGACCGGACTGTACGGTAAGTGTTACTGGTTGGATTCACAGGAGTGTGAGAGGGCTTGCTCGTCGATCTTCTGATCGCTCAATACCCGGGTGGCCGTTACGTTTAGCAGACCGCTTGCGGCTTGTGGGTGCTTGATATGATCATCATCTGCTGCCGGCGTATTGACGAATCTTTAGAGTCCTACACAGAGGTTTCCTGGCTTAAGCGAAACGAAATAGGAGCGCATATGAGATATGTGCAGGACCGAGAATAATGCGTGTATGTGATACCGTATTTCATTCTCGCGATGAATGTGTCGAATGGTTGTATGCGATATAACCTAAATATCGAATCAAGGATTGATTCGATAAGCCGATACATAGGATACTAGTCGGTTATATGCGATATGACCGGATCGTTAAATCAAGTATTGATTTAATGATTTAATGTGTAATTATATATTTGATATATTACTTTGCATTAACAAGTATTGGTTCACTTTAAATAGATTTTCTCACTTGATGTGCAAGTTGTATATGTGATATACTTTTGAGCACATGATTGTATCATGTTTGATGATACATATTTACTTGGTTAAGTGTAAAGAATTAAACCATGGTTAAGTTAATGATTAGGATTTCATTTCTCTTTCTTATTCATTTATCTATTTATTTATCTTTTTCTTTTTGGAAAAGAGAAAGATAAATGGTGGACTTGTTTTGTTTTTAGTTGAAGCTTCTTGAAACCTTGACTAAGTCACCACTCTTGTCTTATACTTAACCCTAACCATTCAAGTTAACCATGGTCCATTCTCTACAATTAACCAAGGGTTAATATATGATAAGTATTGATTTATTTATCTAATTATTCAATACTTATCCTATTCTTTTTTTCCTTCATCATCTTCTTCTTCCATGAAGAAAAGCTTGCTACTCCAATGGCAAGTGATGAAATTGAGTGAGAAATCCAATTCTAAAGTGAACCCACCTCCTATTTCTTCATCCTCTACCTCTTGCCAAGTAGTATAGGGTGTTTCCTTCACAAGTTTTCAAGGCTTGGTGAAGTTGGAGCTTGATCTTGTGATGCCTCGACGTAGATCATCTTCGGCATCGAAGCCGACGACCAAGCCCGCCCATTTCTTCGATGAAGCCGATGCTAGAGTCCGGAATCCGATTTGGACAGCGGAGGGACATCATCGCGGAGCTTAGGAAGTGGTGGACCGGATCTACAAAGGTTGTAGCTTCTTTCCTCTTAGATAAATTCTTTTACTTGCATCGCATAGCCTATAAATCTAGTTAACGATCCGTATTAGGGTTTGTAGGCACATGTAAAACTTGAATTAGCCATGTTTGATGCCTTGTGAGACTTCACTTGTGTGCCTAGGAACCCTACAATAGAAATCTTTTCTTTAAAAAATGAGTGACTTAAAAAATAATGGGAAAATATTGATGTCATTAATGAAGGCTAAGTCTTATGGATAACACATTTTGAGCCTAGTTGAAGTAATCGCACACCTTTCCTACACACATGCCTTTTTGTTGAGCTAGATTTGAGAAAAAATATTGTGATGCACATTTTTCCTTAAACTGGATTCGAAGGTGCATATCGAGTAAATATTCTTGAATAGTACTTACCAAGCAAGTGTTCTCCCCAAATAAAAAATTCATGATTACCTATGGAGAATAATTTTGGCTATGAGCTAGTTTGATTTCCACTTATATATATTGTGACCGATCACAAAGGTGTGTATGGAATGAAGGCGGGGGAGAGTTGGAGTGTAAATTAAGGCTCAGTTCTTCATTAAAGATGATAAAAACCCTAGTTTTGCAACCAAGGTACAGAAAAATAGAGAACATCCCAATCTGATGCGATACCTGTTAATTTTGTTAGGGAAAACTGGAGGGCTATTAGTTAAATTTTTTAGAGGAAACAATGCTATCTCACGAGCACACAGGACGTATATGGGCTTAAGTTAAGTAAAACTGAGGAGTGAAAAATAAGGGTTGGGAGTTTCTTATTTAGAGTAATAGAATTTCTAACTTAAATACTAAAATGTAGGATTAGCGTCGACAGCTAACTTGACGGGATTTTGTGAGTGTAATCCATTGAAAACCTTTGCGAGACAACACTCCTCCTATTAGGAACTTCTAAATATTCAACGGCTTGTTGTACGGGCTAAGTGCAATCATGATACCTATGAAAGTAAGCTTAGGACTTTTTGAAAATAAAAAAAAATGGTTTTGCTTGGGACAAGCAAAAGATAAGTTTGGGGATATTTGTTCTTATCAGAATATTACATTTAATACCGCTCATTTTTATGCATATTTGTATGTAGATAGGTGTTTTGATCAGTTTTTGCTACATGATTTCAGGCTATAGGTTCTTAAGAGCATTCAGTCCAAGACAACACAAATCACACACATTACCCGCAAAAGTTATGTTTTTAGAACAGTTGGCCTAAAACAGATAAAATACAAATTTCAACCACATCAAATCTGTCAGGTATTGTCCACCAGTTCAAGAGACAAGACAAGAAAAACATTCATTTGCATCTTAGAAAAACGCAGAACACAAGGAAAGCGCATTAAATGGGCTTTGAAAAATGCAAAGGAAATTGATGTCATAAGAAGACAAAAAAACCGTAACATTGGACTGCTGTAAATCTGAAATAAAATCTGTGAGATTTTTCAAATATTATGATGAAAATGTAAAGAGTGGAACACCAGAAGATCACAAAAAAAATCGGAGCACTAATTCTAAAATTTGGCCGCGGATCAGCTGTAGAGCAAGAGAAAATGGCGGCGGACCAGCGGTCCAAACTTCGTCATCCGTGATGAAACTTCATGGTTATTTTGGTCATTATGTAAGGCTTCAGAAAACACACATGAACTATTTTTCTAGAGCCTATATAAAACCCACATCAGAGCACTTGAGAGGCATTTCATTCTTAGCATAAACTTTGGTAAATTAGTTTGTATCATTTTAGTTTAGCCATTAAAATTCTTACGAAAACTTAGAGTTTGATTGAGTTCTTGGTTTTTCTCTCGTCTGCAAATTCTTTAGTGAACGTACAAGATTAGATTAAGGCTATTGGATTCAAATCTTGTAAAAAATTTGAATTATAAATAAAGGTACGTTCTTGTTATTTTATAGTTTTGCAACTTTAATTCATACTGTTTTAATTCCTTAGATAATTTGTTCTTGATTTTTTAAACCAGATGTTTTTGTTTTCTTGATTTTTAATTTATCTTTTTTCCTTAATCTTGACTATTAAGCGATGATACTCGATGAATATTTCTTGCTCTTATGAGAACCCTAGTAGTTAGCTTTTTAAATTCTTATTGATCTTCTGTTCTATTTCCCTTTTCTTTTTTGATTTATCATTTTAACAACGAGCGAGTAATTTTTCACTTGTTATGGGTAAGGAGAGGGTGGTTCGAGGGAAGGAAAAATTCCTTGTTCTTCCTTTTGCCCACATATTTAGATTGAATTTAGACCAAACAAACTCATCCCTCTCCATTAGGCGCACTATTCGTGAGATATAGTTGCTACCTAATCGAAGACTTGTTGTGATTTGTTTTGTCTAAGGTTGGAGATAAGTGAAAAGAACGGAAAGACAACGTTCAATTAGAATGGACTTAGCAATGGGTGACAACTTGCAAGTACCCTTTTAAAGCACCCTAATCTACGTTGTCACTAATTACTCTAGCATCAACTCTAAAAGTGGAACAAACTGAAATATACGGGAATTACTAACTTGATTACCTAATCCGAACTCTTAACAAGCTCATAATACATATCACATAGGATAAAATAAACACCCTTGGATATTTTGATATAACTCGTCTAAAATAGGAACGAAAAACATATCATCTCTCTGTGGACGACCCGTACTCATCGCGGCTAGTTTATACTACACCACCTGGTTGCGGTAAGTAGAACATCATAAAACACACACAAGAACACATCAATCAAGGTGCCCAAGAAAATTTGGCTAAATGAGCTTGGAATGGAAACACATCTTTTGTTTCTAAATTTTGGCGCCAATCCTGAGAGTTCTTTCCATATATTTTTTTAATGCCATTTTTCTCATGTTATTTGGCTCAGAATTACACCAACCTTTAATTTATATATATTCAAGTGCTTTATCTAATGATATCAATGCTATCACTTAGCTAGAGCATGCTTTAATAACGAATCAAACTATTCAGGCCGACAGATGTCTGACCTTTCAGGTCAGACGTTTGACCATGACAATAGATGTATGTTCCTTCCAGGTCAGACGTCTGTAATTAGCTAGTGCGCTAACAGAGTGCAGAAATAAATCTGCACCTGTAAGGTGTTGGATATAGGTTCCCTTAAGGCAATTATCGTAATTGTAGGAATGCAATTATTGAATTCATGAGGAGCTATACAGAGAACAATCTTACTCAAGATGATAGTATGCTATCTGGTTTGTTTTTATCTATCATCTGTATACGTGTTACTAGTTATCACGTATCACTAATACATGAGATAAAACCCATAGGATCTTTGCTTGACTACTAGGATTATGATAAGGATTATATTAGTGGGGCCAGATAGTTTATAAGCACATCCTTATATGTCTCTAGTCGTAGGAGTATCAAGACCGGGCTTCGGTACTCCAGTTTAGACTAGTGGATACGTTTCATGACCCTGTACGGGGCAATGGCTGATCCCATAGCCATTGGTGTTTAACACCGATGATTGTATACATGTGCTCGTTGGATGAGTTATACTGGACGGACTCGCTGAGAACTCTTAGTTGGTGTTATACCAATGTCAGAGAGCAGTTCTCTGATGACATGAGTACATGGTAGTCCCTAGGCATGAAATCGCCACAGTGTCTTGTGTGTGTTCCCACTGTACTACTATGGCTCTACTGAGTCGTGCAAATAAGTTTTAGTTGGGTACAGTCCCGAAGCACATGGAGGCAGTGAGTGGTCGAGGAAATTCGTCACTCCCGGTATAGGGAGTCGATATCGCACAGTGCAGGACACAACTATAACTAGAAGTCCGTGGCCATGACAGTAAAGATAAACTGGTAAGAGTTACCGGTTGTATCTCTTGGGTAATGAGTCCTCTGTCAGCATGACTTATCTGATTATTGGCGGTCTGACAGATTCCATCACCCAGACCGGTATGCAATACTCTTTAACGATGAGATCGGACTGTACAATGACTGTCACTTATAAACTTTGTCGGGTCCGTATGATTTCGCTTATCGACCTGCCTTTATCTTGCTCATACCTGGATAGCCGTTACGTATAGCTAGTGCCACTGACGAGCTTGTGTATTAACCTGAAAGGGGGTTGAATCTAAAAGTGTTTCAGATTCAATCGGATGCAATCTTGTATAATCTACTGCCAGCGTATTGATAGGTCTTTAGAGTCCCTTAAAGAAAGTGCTTCCCGGGCAAAACTTGATGTGACGTGCGTATAGGGATACGTGCATGAGTTTGAAAAAACATGTATATTGGATATAACCGTTTAATCGGATGACTGTTATACAAGCCGGTTTAAAAGCCGGAATATCAAATCATGTGTTGACTTAATAACCGTATAGATGATGTGGTTTCTAGTATAGTGTATATGATACACACACTCTCTACAGTATATGATACTGAGAAAATATTGATGGTATTTCATGTATGTGATACAAGATGTGTACGTGTATGGGATACATGTATTAATACTTATTCCATGATCATATATATATATGATATATATATATATATATATATATATTAATTCCCACCATTTTATATTATGTGTAATCTAATATACATTTATATATGTATGTGTGTGTATATTAATGTATATATATTATATTATTTATTATACTTAATTAATGGTGGGGCCTACTCTCTCTCTCTTGTGTGTGTGACACACATGAGAGAGAGTAGGAGAGTGACTTATGTCATATTATTATGACATGGGTGGAAAAATTAAGGAGTACCCAATATTCACATCGGCTTTCTCTACGCTTAACATGCTTCTGGAGGAAGTTTCTCTGCCCGTTGACGGAATTGGAGTTTGGGCAGTCCGCTTTCAATGCGGATCATCTACGGCGAGGCGGTCGGCGTTCCTACGCATCCGGGAGCTCACGGAGTCTAGAAGGGGTCTTCCGGGATTATCCGGAAATACTACAAAGGTTGTAGCTCCATTGAATTTTCTTTTTTACTCTTTTCTAGTTTGCACATTGTATTGTATTTGATGATCTTGGTGTTGGATTGGGGTTATACTTTGTAAAATTGTTGTTTTTCAAATTTTGCCGAGGCCATAATTGTCATGACCCTAACCCCATGCACTTACATGGTATCATAGTCAAATCAAATATTTGCAATTGGTTTTGTGGTCATTTGAATTTCCAAAACCTTTTTACAAAACAAAACAGTTTCTATTTGAAAAACTGTTCCAAATCAGTAACTATTTTTGCAAATAACTCGCATCCCGAGGCTTTTGGTTCGGACCGGGAGCCCCATGGTGGCGTGGGAGAAACCCCAGGGATGTCCCTGGGGGCTTGGGTAGGCTCCCACACCTGAGACCATCACGAAATAGTCTCGGGTGTGGCGCTAGGACAACAAGCACGCAGCATGTTTTCTATCCCAGCAGCCAACCCATGGCCATAATTTTATGGCCATGGGTTAGATCTTGCACCCAATGCCTCCAAGGCCTCATGAGTCGTGCCCGAGGTATGCCTGGTGTCTCGGCCAGTTTTTGGGTCGTTTGGGTTTTGATTCATGCAAGAAATTCTGGTGTTTTTGGGCCGGGGTTGACCTTGAATTTCAATTTTTGGAAATTCGATTTCGGCTTCGCGGGTTTTGGAATTCATTGGCCATGGGTTCCTTATTGACGCGGCTAAAGAGTTTAACCTTATTAATGGAATGTAATATATGATATGCGGTATTTAGTGTCACCGAATTGATGTGATCAATTTGACGGGGTTACACAAGTGAGTCTGAGATTTTGGTTTTCTTTGTTTGGTTTGGATTGTTGCGAAATGAATAGCCCCGTGTATGTTTGTGATAATGTGTTTCATTTTCATTCATAGTTATTGCCAAAATGTATAATCTTTTCTTCAGGACGAGCGGTTGACATGTGGCCGCCATTTCCACCAATTGTATTTTTATTTGTCGAGACTCAATCTGGTTGCGATCGATATTATCATTGTACTAATACAGGTTTTAGGTTTACACCGCAGAGAAGCGTACTGACAGCCGGGTTCTAGATTGTAGCGAGCGACCATCTTAAGGAGTTGAGACAGGGTCACTCGATTCTAGGATTGACGGGCTGTTTTCCGTGCTTGTAGGGGGTTAGGATACACCCGCGAAGAAGTGCCCAAGTCATCAGATTTAAGAGAGTGCTGGGTGGCCCTATCATGGTGATGATGCCGAGTTGCCTCATTTCTTAGATTGGCGGATGACTTGCCGCACTCGTAAATGTCTGCTTTTGGCTATGCACGGGCTATTCACATGACCGGTGTATTTCGTGTATCGTTTGTGGCTCGAATGAAACGCGAGATTCTTAGGTGATATGACCATTCCAACTTTGTGATGTTGTTTTCCGCATGCTGTAATGTGATTATTTGCATATGATGATATATTTATATATGTGATATATAGTATATATAAATAAATACTATATACGTTTTGCATCTGCACTAGCCTTGCCCCTGCCCTGCCGTAAGTTAAGTAACCTTACGGTGAAGACCCGGGGTCCCGTGGCGAATGCAGATGGCGTATATATGCTTTCTATTTTTCTTTTTCATACTTTTTCTGTAATGTTTGCGTGAGAAGAATAATGCTAGATAATGTGATTATCTAAATGATGGGATTGTATTAATTGCATTAATACAAAGTAAAACAAACCTATACGTTGTTAGAACAAAAATTTTTCTACAAAGGAAATTTTAGTCGATTCTTTTGCTTTGCATTGTAACTTCGATTAGGAATGTCCTACACCTCATTCGATGAGGAAAGAGCCTTGATCCTGTCACTGGGAGTTCGCTCTTGGGTAAAATTTTGTGTCTCTAAAATTGTTTTTGTAGCTGTATTCTTTTGCTTTTCGTTGTGGTATTCGGTTAGGAATATCCTGCACCTCATTCGATGAGGTAAGAGTCTAGATCCCTTCATAGGGAGTTCACTCTTGAGCAAAAGTCTACGCGGCTATAAACTTTCAAAACCACTCGATTTCTACGATGAGATCAAGTTCATTATGTTGATGGTTTTGTTCAAAACCAGCCATAGCCCTCTGTCTTTTCAGGAAGTAGAGTACTTAGTATTAATGATATGTTTGTTGACTTCGTCAAGGCGTAGTGTACGGTAGCTAAGTGATGTCTTCCTGCTTGCATACGATGCAATTGGAGGATAGTCGTATGCCTTGTTGACCCCGTCAAGGGTGGTACGAGTGGATCCAAATCAATCACAAAATAACGGGTTCAACTTGTCTGGTGACTTATGGTTTGTTGACTCTGTCAAGGTCATAAGCCGTTAGGGGTAAAAACCGATATCGGGAGTTTCAAGTGTTGAAACCTGCAATGAGTTTGCATACCTTCTATAGTGTGGGATGAATTGTTAACTCCGTCAAGGTTACAACTCCATGATAGTTTGGGTGCCGATTCCTACTGTGAGTAATAGTTACTCCCGGGAGATTTTCTATACGAAATCCCAGCTAGTTCTCCTTTTAGGATTTGAAGGAGAATTCGACAGAACAGTGGGAGCCCTCTTGATTAGATAAATATACCAATTTAATCTAGGTTAGAGTTCACGCTGAGTGTTTCTTTTCTCTCTCTGATAGAGACCCTGGACTGACCTTAAACTATGACTTGTTAACCATATTGACCGACTTTTTTTTACAATCGATAGCTTTAGAATGTTTGGATTACCCTAATCCATGACATAGTCGCATATATCCTTACCTATCCTACTTCCCTTTCTGCTAACTTCAGAACACTCTGTATTCAATACAGAGATCCATATTTTTTGGAAGGCCGTCATACAGTTAGATACGAACTCGATGAAATTATTTCAATTGGAGGATAGCCACTGGTTCTGAATTAGATGAATTGTTCGTTTGTCTCTCCCTCCTACTTTATCTCAAGTTCGAGAGCTCCTTATAATAAGGAGTGTATACCAGTTACACTTATTGGATAGTCTTTTTCCAATCCTGAAGCTGGTATTAAAGGAATAGAAAGGAGAAAACCAACTATCATAGGTTCGGTATACAGAAAGGTAAGATGGAGAGGCATCAGTAGGGATGGAAGTGAGAAAAGGAAATTGCGACCACTGTCATAAGCCAGGGCAATGAAAAGGAAATACTGTGAATACCCGACTAACCCTACTGAAACATTTTGATATTTCAGATATCTTGTGTGTCTGAGTTTTGAAAAACCGTTCTCAATAAACTCTAAATCTTGGGTATAAAGATACCGGATTAGAATCCAACATATGTAGGGCGTTACAGATGCTAAGAAAGAGCATAAAATTGAGAATTGATGATCTTATCCTCATTGTTGGTTTTCAGAGCAATTGTTGCTATTGAGAAAAATTATCAGGTTTTGTCTACTGACAAACTTTTGGTTTCTTTTAATCAAAAGAATGTTTTTCAATTAACAGCACACGGAAATTGAGTTAATGAACTCATGGGACTTATACATATTGATTTATGTAGTACGATGTCTATATGGACATGGGGTTGGTACTAGGTATTCCATATTGAGAATGTGATTATCTCAGATTGCTCATCCGCGGGTGCGCTCCATGATAAATAATGTTGACTTGCCTTCTTCAATTTTAGAGATGCACTAGAAATAGATACATATCAATGGATATTAGTTCCACCTAAAGAAGTGCCTCTGTTTCTATATGTGATATAGAATGGTGTTCATCTTAAAGTTGTTAAGATGTTGGGTTATCCGGTTTATGCTTAAAATCATAATCCGGATAAACTCGATGCACATTTCGGTAATAGCAGTTTGTGGGTTATCCCAAACTTTCGCGAGGGATAGCTTCTACCATTTTCAAGTTCAAAAAGTGTTTTGTTCTTGACTCGCCACCTCTTTGATAAAAGAATTTCTTGTAAAAGAAATTAGTAGAAGTATGGTAGAACTGGAAATGATTCCAAAATTGCAAACGGTTACTAAAAGTTTGGTAGAACCTAATGATCCAATTGACTCTGACAGACCATAACTACTCCGCAGATTTAGTAGGTGACCTCAGCCATCTGAGATACTTCTATTTTTTCGTAGACGGTGACTAGGAGGCTTGCGTCATGTGATGATAACCCTACTAGTTATAAGTAGGACATAATAAGTGATTACTTCCGACCGATGGTTGGATGCAAAGTTATCCAAGTTGGACTTCATGGACTACATAGACTTTGGTGTATGCTCCTGAAAGGGGTAAAACCCATAAGGAGCAAGCAAATCTTTCAAGATCAGTGCAAATGGAAAGGTATTAAGCTAATAAGGCTAGACTTGTAGTATACATGTATTCATCAAATACCCGATGTAGATTATAAGGATACTGTTACTTCAAAGTCTGTGCTGAAGTCCATACAGATAAAATTTGCTACTGCTGTTTTCATGATGATGATATCTGGTAAGAGTATGATTATAACGTTTTACTAAATTGATTTAGAAGTGTACATGTATATGACTCTACCAGAGGGTTTTCTTAGTCAGTGGGAGTAGTGGATAGTGTGCAAATTGCTTACGTTTATTTGTAGACTAAAGCAGACAGAGCGGAGATGGATCATCTATTTTGATATTACGGTCAAAGTGTTTGACTTCATCAAAATAAGATATGAACCTAGTATTTTTAAGAAGGCAGTAAGGAGTAATGCCAGGTTCCTCATACTGATGTGGATGGCATTCTTCTGATAGGAAGTGCTTACACTACGATTCGGTCAAACATTTGTTGTCACATTTGTTTCTCTTTTGTAGATTATATATACATCATTGATTATGGTAACTAGGTTTATAGATTTAGATCTAGTAAGGGTTTTGGGATTATCCCAATTCAGGTATAATGACACCATTTTAAAGGGTTTAGAATGTATGAATCATAGCGAGGCTATCCAAACAGTATTCTAAGGTAGGTATCACTCATTTCGGGAGATAGTTGATCTCCGCGAAGTTGAGATTCAGAGAGATACAGTTAGAAACATAGTAGCGGATCCACTCACTGAGGCTATTTCTCGAACACAGTTTTCGAAACTGTTCATACAGAAATTGGGTATGCAGTAGCACATGAGGTGTGTGTATGTGATACCGCAATAATTGATTTTGAGTACAAGTGGAAGATTGTTAGATATAGGTGCCCTCAAGGCAATTATCGTAATTGTAAGAATGCAATTACTGAATTCATGAGGAACTATACATAGAATAATCTTACTCGAGATGATAGTATGCTATCCGGTTTGTCTTTATCTGTCGTGTGTATACGTGTTACTATTTATCACGTATCGCTAATACATGAAATAAATCCCATATGATCTTTGCTTGACTACCAAGATTATGATAGGGATCATACTAGTAGGGCTTGGTAGTTTATAAGCACAACCTTAAATGTCCCTAGTCATAGCAGTATCGAGACTGGACATCGGTACTCCAGTTTAGACTGGTGTATACGTTTCATGATCCTATACGGGGCGATGGTTGATCCCATAGCCATTGGTGTTTGACATCGATGATTGTATATATGTGCTCATTGGATGAGTTACACTGGACGGACTCGCCGAGAACTGTAATACCCAGTTCTTTTTGTACACCACTATCCGTATTCTTCATAATATATTATTTACAAAATTTATTTATTTTATTTATAATTATTTTATTTCCTTTAAACCCCTTTAAACACCAAACCCAAACCCTATTTCATTTTATCTTCTATTCCTCAGCCCAAGCAAATAAAAAGGGTTAATTAATCCTAAAATTCCCCCCAGCCCTTTCTCACAACCCAGCCTAAACAAACAAATAAAAATCAAATTTTGTTAATTTCCCGAATTCCCCAAAGCCCGTTTCTACATCCTCCAGCCCAACTGAAAATTAAAACTAAACATATACTAAAACCTCTTTTCCATAGCCCAACTAAACCAAGCAAATAATTTAAACCAAAGGATTTCCTCCGGCCCAAGCTCCCAAAGCCCAGCTTCCCACACCCCAGGCCTGACCCGTCATCATTTCCTTTTTCCCCTAACGTAAAACTTTCCCGCTTCTTTTCTCCCACGTCGCGAACCCACGTCTCCGAGCTCCCCACGCTCGTCGCCCACACTGCGCACCCCCTCACGAACCCCTCAAACCTCTCCTCGTCCCAAAATCCTCTCTCCCTCTCACTCTCCAACTCACTCCTCTTCTCAACTCCCAACTTTGAACCCACTGCAGCCTCCCTCACCGACGACGACGACTACCACCCCTCGTCCTTCCTCCCTCGCTCTCTTCTCTCCATCAACAGAACCCCCACACTACTCCACTCTCTTCAACCGCCGAACAAATAACTCACCGCCGACCCTGTGCACCCATCTCGGCCACCACCTGCACCTCGACGCCGGCGAGCCCCCACAGCACCTGAAACACCTCGTCGACCCCCTTCATACTCAACATCATCATCATTATCACCACACCCGAGCCCCACCACCTACCCCCCTCTCTCTCTCCAAAACACCAAGCCCCAAACCTATACACGACCCCCTGCTGCCCATCGCCGGAGAGACACCGCCGACCATCGCCGACCCCAGCACGCCCCAGGAGATCCACAGCATCTCACTCCGCTTCCAGGAATCGCGAGACATCCCCGGACAACTCCGACGACGAACCCGAAACGCGAACCGAGGCCGTGAATCCAAACTGTGCCGATTCGTCGTGCGTTCGTGCCGTTTCCGCTGCCATGCGTCGTCAAAATATCTCCAGGCAAGTACCCTACTTGCTACATGCTAGATTATTTCTGTTACAAACAAAAATACCATTAATTCCGTGTTTATAATTCGTGAAACTTTTAAGACATAAGTGTTTGATGCAAGATCCAAATGAAAACCTTCATTTAAATTGACGGAACTTGATTGCATATTCTGGCCCGTCTGGCAATGAACCTTGTGTAGAAATTTCACTGAAAAATATGAATGATACTGACTTAAACGATCACCCCCAACTACACCCGTAAAAACTGGGAATTTCCCGCACCTGAAACTTGTTAAAATCATAATTAATTGTGTACACATTGAAATGATGCGTTCGATGGATAAAATCAAAGCCGACTCGACGACTATAACCCTATGCAAGTTCTTAATTGTTTCTGTACTGAAATTAGGACGAGAATTGGTTTGGAGAGCGGCTCTGGTTGTTGTTTTCTGTTTTGTAATGCTCACCCCTTCGCTGCCTGAACTTGTATGTTGCGGAACCCTACACTTTACTGAATACAAATATGTTAGCTAAATAACGCAAGTGATTTCACCCCTTTTTATCGTCGTTTACTATTTAAACTGCCATTTAGAAGAACGGGACGTATAGCAGTCCCAAACAGAACCAGAACTGATACTCTAGTGTTGAACAGTACATAACTTCTGACGTAGAGAAACGATTGAGAATCCGTCTAGTGAGTTAGAAACCTTATTGAAAAACCTAAATTTCATTCAACTGTAGCGTCGCTAAATTCTCATCCCAACTGGGATTAAAATGCGTTACAAAACGGACTTCTGATTCCGAAACCGGATTTCCAGTAGTGAACGCTTAAAATGAAATGGCCATATCTAATGATCCCGAAGCCCGATTAACATGAAACCAATTTTAATGGTTAGATAATTAAACATGATGCTTACCCCTTTTAATTGTTTCACTAAATTTTGCGTATATGATTTATGATAAATTATGCAAGTGGCAGTACACCGACTAATGACTTCTTAATCATGCCTGAATTATCGTATTCTCATCACATTACATATATGGTATTGCAATGGTAACCTAGTGATCATGTGTATTACCCAGTGTTAGGTTTTAGCGTTTGATTGTGGCAAGTACGTTAGTGTTTAAGT
The DNA here is from genome assembly GCA_030015575.1 of Agapanthus africanus. Taxonomy (NCBI): domain Eukaryota; kingdom Viridiplantae; phylum Streptophyta; class Magnoliopsida; order Asparagales; family Amaryllidaceae; genus Agapanthus; species Agapanthus africanus. The sequence continues at coordinate 759,750,475 of CM057340.1, forward strand.
ATGAATGGATAAGTGAAAGTGACACGTACTTGTACACAATCAGTGGACCTTATTGATTTATTACATTGTCGACGTCTGTGGGACGTGTATAAGTGTGACTATAATTGGTATCAGACAATTATGGAAGCACTTGTATGGGTATCACAGGTAAGGCACCAAACACTGTCCATTTATCTTGGGTATCAGTCGAGACATGCTTGATGGAGACCTTGTCTTCAGTTCTCGCGTAGACTCGTCATGGACCGACTGGTATTTGAGTTTATGGTTGGCGTTTGATATAGACCATGGGGTGCGGGGTAGTTTGAGTGTGAGTTCAACAGAATCTCGGGAGTCCCATGCCGGCACATATGGAGATATATGGAGATATATAGGGATATCACTGATTATTAGCGAGCGACTCGGGCCCGTGTTCCCTAGCCCTTAGGTCCTACCCTTGGGTGGGGGATACTCACGAGTGGTTGACTCTCACACTTGGACTGACGATAGGCTTAGTGACCTGTACAGTAAGACTTAAAGACTGATAGGATTAGTGACATTGACATACATTGTTTACTGATTTAACATACCTGCTATACTATTTACCGCATTACTGTTTACCTGCTCTTTTAGCTACTTGCATTGGCTACTTCATTTTCACGTCTTTACTCTTTTGATTACTGTTGCATATTCATTATCATTATACAAGTTACCATTTGTATATATATATATATATTGCTATCGTGTCGCTCTGACGACCTGAGTATGCATGCTCAGAGTGAGAAGTGGATCTAGCTTGAACCAGGACCAGACATACGTCGCGGACATCTTGATCAGCTACCCAGAGCTAAACTCTCTTGATCTCCACCTGGTTAGTTCTTTTGTATTTGTTTTGTTTTAGTTACTGCATTTCTTATTACCTGTGCATTGATTACTGATTACCACTTAAAGCTATAAGCCGAAGTATGATTACGGGGAGAAATTACCTCGACCGTAGGAGCATGGCTGGCCTTGTCAACCCCTCGTATTTCGTATGTTGGGAAGCGGGGCGTGACAAGAACTCTTTGTTGGTGTTATACCAATGTCAGATAGCAGTTCTCTGGTGTCATAAGTACATGGTATTCCCTAGACCTGAAATCGCCACAGTGTCTTGTGTGTGTTCCTACTGTACTTAGATTACTACCCTACCATGACTCTACTGAGTCACGCAAATAGGTTTTAGTTAGGTACAGTCCCGAAGCACATGAAGGCAGTGAGCGGTCGAGAGAATTCATCACTCCCAGTATAGGGAGTCGATATCGCGTAGTGCAGGACACGACTATAACCAGAAGTCCGTGGCAACGAAAATAGAGATAAACTGGTAAGAGTTACCAACTGTATCTCTTTGGTTATGAGTCTTCTGTCAGCATGACTTATCAGATTATTGGAGGTCTGACAGATTCCACCCCCAGACCCGATATGCGTTCTCTTTGACGAAAAGACCGGATTGTACAGTGACTGTCACTTATAAACTTTATCGGGTCCGGATGAGTTCGCTTGTTGACCTGCCTTTTTCTTGCTCATACCTGGGTAACCGTTATGTACAGCTAGTGCTACTGACGAGCTTGTGGGTTAACCCAAAAGGGGATTGAATCAAAAAGTGTTTCAGATTCAATCGGATGCGATCCTGTATAACCTACTGCCAGCGTATTGACAGGTCTTCATAGTCCCGCAACGAAAGTGCCTGCCCGGGAAAAATGCAATGTGACGTGCGTATAAGGATACGTGCATGAGTTTGAAAAAACATATATATTGGATATACGCGTTTAATCGGACGACTGTTACTAGCTGGTTTAAAAGACGGAAGATCAAGTCAAGTGTTGACTTGATAGCCGTATAGATGATGCGGTTTCTAGTATAGTGTATATGATACACGCACTCTCTACAGTATATGATACTGAGAAAATATTGATGACATTTCGTGTATGTGATACATGATGTGTATGTGTATAGGATACATATTCTAATACTTATTTAATGCACACGCACACGATATATATATTAATTCCCACCATTTTATATTATGTGTAATTTAATATACATTTATATATGTATGTATGTGTGTGTGTGTATTAATGTATATATATTATATTATTTATTATACTTAATTAATGGTGGGACCCACCCTCTCTCTTATGTGTATGACACACACATCAGAGAGAGAGTGGGAAAGTGACTCATGTCATATTATTATTACATGGATGGAAAAATTAAGGATGAGAGAATTCATTTTTTTCCATGCCATCACACTTCTTCTGCCTCAAAGCTTGAAAGCTTTTGCTCTCTTGAAAAATGGCAAGTGTCGTTGCCATGGTGGGGTAGTGAAAAAAGTAGAAAGTAGCCAATATTCACATTGGTTTCCTCTACGCTTAGTAGGCCTCTGGAGAAAGTTTCTCCGCCCGTTGACAGAATTGGAGTTCGGACAGCCCGCTTTCAACGCGGATCATCTACGGTGAGACGGTCGGCGTTCCTATGCGTTCGGGAGCTCACAGAGTCTAGAAGTGGTCTTCTGGGATTAGCTGGACACGCTATAAAGGTTGTAGCTCTCTTGAATTTTCTTTTTACTCTTTTCTATTTTGCACATTGTATTGTATTTGATGATCTTGGTGATGGATTGGGGTTATACTTTGTAAAATTGTTGTTTATCAAATTCCGCCACGGCCATGATTGTCATGACCTTAACCCCCATCCACTTACATAAGGGACAGACATCAGGATTTCTCTTCCGCTTTAATAGAGTGCATCCTATATGTCTGCCCTTGTGCGGGTCAGACGTCTGGCCCCACGCGACTCTGAATTGTTTGGAAAGATTTTTATGGGAGATTTTGAAGAGATTTAGTTACAACTAAATATGATTGATAGATTGTATGATTGATCTGATTGTAACAGTATTATATATATATATATATATATATATATATATATGTCACGACCCGGAAAAAGGCACGTGACTGGCACTTGAATCACGTGAAGTCTATTGGACCCCACCTAATCCAAGTAAGCCAAAAGCCCATAAATCTAAACCTTTTTGGGAAAATAGTGGAGGTGCGGTTTTGAAATAAAGATATAATAAAATCTAATTCTACTTTAAATGCATAAGTAATGATATATGAACATACAAGTGGATTATATTCTATAGTTGAAAACATTTTCATCATTTGAAATTTGGGCAGCACATCCTTTGTAATTTTTGAACCATAACAAACACAAAGCAATAATAATATGCATCCCCAAGAGGGAGCTAGCTATTCGCCAATCGGCAGAATCAACCACGCAAATGACATATATACGACGCCCTAAGGTGAAGATCATACACAGTAAAGAAAGGAAAACAAAAAAATCATCAAGAAGCCAGAAATAAAGAATAATACATAACCGCGACTCTAGGTCCGAAAGAATATACAAACTGTGGTTTCTAAGTCTACCAAATATACATAATCTGGTTGATGGAGCTTTTAACTAGATACAACTGAATAAATATACAAGTACAAATGGTGGTCAAGATGCGAGTGTACCCCACCTACCAAAGCAAATCACCTGGAAAGAAACTGTGTGCCAGCAAGCCACTACTGAACCTGTGCAGTCAAACCTGCAAGAAAATTATGGCACAACGGGGGTGAGTTGCCAACTCGTGGGTAGAAGACATCACCGAGTAGAAATCGAATGTATGACGATCTCCTAGGTTATACAGTAATATAATAATATAATGACGTCGAGTGGTATAAACATACTAATATAAGCATAATTATAATACCAATGTACTCGTGTCCGTGTCATAAAGTGGTAACATGCCATGTGTATCATGTGTAAACGCATCATCCAACGTGTGTCCAGCAACGACACACTAAATTATGATAAATCCTGAGTGCCCAGCATCGACACTCAAAGATATCAAGAAAACTGTGTTCAACGGCGACACATAATCCTCATATCTCGGGCTCCATCTCATCGGATCGGCCCCATATCCATCTGATCTCATGACTCCGGTCGGTATCTTCTGAATATCCGGGGAGCCAAACTATCACCGGTCGGTAGTGCTCCCTTTCCGGGCTCAACGTCACTCTATACGATCCTCTTGCCCCGGGGTACCGCACTGGGTCCACCATGTACCCGCAGACGGTGCCTCCTCTCTCCTCGAATCGGGTATACATATAGCTCAAGAACCGAGAAAACTCATGGTGGACGCCACATATCATATCAAGGAAAACTTTTTTCTTTTAAAAAGATCATAAGTTTTCAAAATTCATATGCGGTTTCCCAAATCCAGAAATCTCATGAAACCGAAATCTCATAATCATGAGCCAATAATGAAACAATTAATACCGGCACAAAGCCAATCTACAGTGCATAAATAGAATGTATATCTAAATGAATGTAGCATATAAATAAGAAATGCAATATCTAAACTAGTATGTGAGATCATGAATGCTAAGCAATACTATTAAGCTACAAGTTATCAGGTTATATGATGAAGTAACAATTTCTAATGTGTACGTGGTATGGCAATTACGGATGATGATGATGTGTGTGAGCCGACAAGTAAGTGTACGTGCAACATGCGCATCATCGGTAATGGTGCATGTGTTCTAGCAGACGATGTCATATAAGATAATGAAAAGAACATGTATATAAAATGCAAAGAGAAGAATATAAGCATAGCAGAAAATTAAACAGTAAACGCAACAGTATAAAATATATATCTATATACGAGCCATACTGTTATAGCATTTAAAATAGCATGAATCGTTGTTTTTAGAAAAATAGGGGCTACAGTATTTTTGAGAAAAAGAGATGCCTTTTAAAATTCCGTAGCGTCTCTCGGGTTTGTCTTTTGAAAATGCATACGATTCGTTAGTTTTTAAAATAGGTATGACTCTAGTTATATTCTAATATCTACTTAAGTGATTATAATGCTAAACTAATCCCGAGTCGGAAGTGATTAAATATCTATAACACTTCCGAGTCGATACGTCTATCAGTCGGCGATCCAGCCTCATAATATCACGTGCGGTATAGTTCCTCATACGACATCCTCAAGTCAAGAGTGCGGATCAATCATCATATATATATCATATCTCGTACAGTATAATCCGTCGTACGATATCCTCGATCAAGAATACGGGTCAATCGTCATATATATATCATATCTCGCACGGTACAATCCGTCGTACGATATCCTCAATCAAGAATACGGGTCAATCGTTATATATATCATATCTCGTACGGTATAATCTGTCGTACGATATCCAAATCAAGGGTACAGATCTAAGGTCATGTACATTCTATCATCTCATCTAGTCACATGTTGTCGCATATTATGTTTATATCGCCCATTGATCCTTTTATATATCATATCATAATACGATGCATCAATCTCAATTCATATATCATAACCCTGTGACATCATGTCCGATCATATCGACTCATATCCATCTAACATATCATATCCTCATCTTACATGTATGTGTGTGTTTGTGTATAAACACACACACGCACGCACCCATCTCATTCCAAGTGTGTGCATGTGTGTGACAACATATATTCTAAAGGCTCAAGACTAAGAAAAATCAAGGCTAAGGGTCTACCTTCCTACGAGTACGCTTATTCTAACCTATAATCTCCTAGAATCCTATTTGCTAAATATCCATATCCATCATTAATATATATATAAATATATATATATATATATAAGTATCCTAATCTACGGTTGCGGGGGTGCTATACGCCATCCACCCGACTTCCCCCATAGATATACATCTACTCACCTACTATCCTTACTTTAATCGAAGTCAATGAACGCCTTGCGCTCCCTTGTCGTCCCGAAGTCCACGCGAAGTTACCTACAGTTCAAGCACGTCGTATCGATATCAAAATCGAGTCCGAAAACCGATACGGCAAACGAGACATACATAAGTTAGAACTTATGGTCTATGCATGCAAGAATAACGAAACAACTCTCGACGTTGACGTACAAATGTCAAAGACCGAATCAAAACTCAAATAGCAAAACTCAAGTTGATAAAAGTCGCAAAACGAAAACAGTAACTTGGGAAAAACACTCCCAGATTTTGACTCGGGTGAAATTAAGAAATTTTGCATATGTGATAGGTCTAATTATCAGATAAAAGAGCTATGAAACAAGAACAAGACCAAGACTTCATGGTCAGGCCGCAAATTGCGGCCATTCAGGTTAAATTGGCGGCCAAGTGAGGGAATGGGGGTCTCGAGTTTCAGGGGTAGCTTCTTAGTAGCCTGCATATATCTCTGTGATCGCTAAATGTTTTTCAGAGCTTATGAGTTATAGCAGATCCTAAATTATCATCACATTTTCCACAAAAACCCGATATTGGAATTTTCCAAGTTCATGGTTTGGGACTTCTAAACTCAGTTTACTCCAGAATTCTAGCACTAGAAGGTTTGTGGTCACTAACTAAATCTCAAATACACCTCTATAATCCAAACCTCATCTTAGAATTTTCCAAGATCACTAATCACTCTTGTTTAACTCTAATACACTATAGGAGATTAAGAAAACAAAATTCTTAACTAAAGGTGTAGGATTTACCTCTTGGAAACAACTCAAGAAAATTTTAGGATGGCCCAAAGTGCTCAAAGTCCCAACTTGATTCAACCATGATGTTTGTAGTGATGTAAGGAATGATTTTAGTGAAGGTGGCATGGTGTTTTGTGGTGGTTTGGAAGGTGGACATGGGTGGTAGTGAAGTGGGAGGATGAAGGAGAAGGAGATGAAGAATGGAGGTGAGGAAAATGAAGAGAATGAAGAGGTAGAGAAATACGCAGAAGAGTGTAGAAATCTCTCTCACCCTCTCTCTCACCTAGCCATACCCTCTTGTCCCCCTCTTTTTATTTATCTTTATTTTTCTTCTTTTCTCTTTTCCAAAATAAAAATAACAAAAACCATATAAATAAACAATGAAGTCATGGTTCAATAAATCTAAGCATGTGTTGCAAGCATGAAATGTTGCATGTCATGATACATGGACATGTTTAATGCATAATTAATAAAATATTAGTTAAGTTTAGCATTAAACTTATATACAAATAATTGTATAATAATTTATAAAATGTCCAAATCAAATGAATACGTTCAAAAACAACAATTCATATAAATTTCCAAATATTTTCCAAACTATAAGTATATAATCATACTATTTCATTCAAACCAATTTCCATACTTTTTATAATATCAATAAAATTTATTATTTTAATTATTTAAATTCCAAAAATAATATTTTATTTTTATGAAATGTTTCAATATATATATATATATATATATATATAGAAAGAGAGAGAGAGAGAGAGAGAGAGAATAATGGAGGAAAAAGGCCATAAGAGGGAATTTCCTTCTATGACGTTGAAAAAGTACGTCCTCCGTCATATTTTTCGACGATCGGAATCCATCATCTTCATCGTTATCATCTAAGATGTGGGTACGCCAAATTTCATGTGATTCTACAACTTTTTCACCGTTGATTTAGCAATGTAAAAAGTTCTATTGTCGGTAAACCGTTAATTTTCAACCCACTAATTCAACGGTGAAAAAGTTGTAGAATCACATGAAATTTGGTGTATCCATATCTTAGATGATAACGATGAAAATGATGAGTGCCGATCGTCGGAAAATACGATGGAGGACGTGCTTTTTCGACGCCATAGGAGGAAATTCCCTCCTATGGCATCTTTCCTCCATTATTCTCATATATATATATATATATAGAAAATCCACAAAGAGAGGATTATCTCTAATGCTTCGTCTTCCTTTAATATTTTCTTCTTCCTCTATGTCTTACTATTTCTTTTTGGTTTCAGAGCCATAGAGGCTAACACCATTAAAAAATTTATTCTCTCTATATTTGTACTATAATAACAACCAACCTAGATCAATCCTCTGTCTACTCAATTCCGCTCTTCGTCCCAATATCAATTATTAATCATAATGCATCATCATCCTATTCAACACATGGACCGAATATCATGTCACTTATCCACATCTAACCCACTCGCGAAAACTATCTCGGCGGGAAGATGCAGTTTGAAGCCATCATCAAGTCGCAAGGGTACATGGGCATCATTGACGGCACCGAAAAGTGTCCGCCCATGACCGTTCTTAATGAAAAAATTCCTTATTCTAGCATACAATCTGGCATATGCTTTATGAATCCAAAAGGATCAATTGATCATGAGTTGGATATTAGCATCTCTGCCTGAATCCTTAGTTTCCTGGGTGGTTGGTAAAACTACAGCACATGTGGTATGGGAGAACTTACCAAAGCCTTCGCATCACACTCTGGCGCTTGCATCCTTCGACTGAAGACACAACTTCAGAATATCATACGACGCTCCGCTTCCATCACAGAGTACATTCAGAACATCAAGAATGTCTCTGACAATCTTGCGATCATTGGGCGTAGAATTTCCAATGCCGATCTTGTCGTGCATGTTTTGGCCGGCCTAAGATCAGCTTATGGCTCCTTTTTTCCTGCTATCATAACCCGCATAGACGATATCTCGCTTAAAGATTTACATGGTATGCTACTTGCTTACGAGAGCCTTTGCCAGCAAAAAGATAAGTCTCTTGATACTACTCCCTTTCTATCTGTCAACATCGCAACCATAGGTCGTGAAGGTTCCTCTTCAGATACCTATCAGCGTGGCTATAACACCAAGCGCGGCGGTCATGGTGGTTGAAATGGCCGGGGTCGCGATCGAGACCGTGATCGTTGTCCTCCTCGATGCCAAATCTGCATGACAGTTGGACACTATGGCAATAGCTGCTCATGACACTTCAATCAGACCTTCTTTGGCGGTCTAAGAGGTGTTCCGCAATTTTCTACCCCGTAGTCTCAGAATGGAAGATCAGATGGGTACTATTAAGGACCTGCACCATATTCCATGCTGTCATATACACCTTCACCATATTCCTCGAGCGGTCCAAGCGTTACTTCTTCTGACCGGTACCCCGACTCGGGGGAAACTTATCGCATCACGCCAGACTACTCTCAACTTCTCTCGGCAGCCCCTTACAAAGGTACGGATACAGTACGCGCAGGTAACGGTACAGGTTTACGTATTCTTGACTATGGCCATTGTTTTCCGCCAAAGACCGGACTGAGACGCGGGGGACATCTAGCCTGAATTTGGGGGCAGATACTATTTGGACATATCCATCTACCTCTCCGAAGATACCAAGTTGATTTATGACACCGTATATCGGAGGTTTAGATAGATGCGACCGTTGTAGTCGACTTTATCAGACTCCTCTTCATTTGTGAGGGGTTTTTGATTGTGGGGACGCTCTTCCCTGCAGGCGTAAACCCCTACAGTTAATTATGTTACCATGTTAAGATAAAAACTTTCTCCTGCTCTAGTCGTTCACTTCGTGTCGTGTATTATTTTGTTTTTATGGGGTTGCCCGTGGATTGTATACGGAGACTATTTTATGTTGTCCCCGTAGGGCGCGGATTAGTCCAAATCCGTATATTTATGAATTTGGGTTTTGAACTTAAGTTATATATTTCTTTAGTTCAAAAATATTTTATTTTATTTAAGGACCGTTAATTTAGTTTAAGATTAAGGTCAACTTAAATAGATGCGCATTTGGGCTCAACTTATTTTAGCTAAGAATATGTTGGTCTTATTTGAGACTAAGATCAACTTAGCAACATTTAAGGATTATCAAATTTTAGTTGAGATCCAACAACAGAGCATTTGGGTTCAGCTGCAAGAAACTTCTCAGAGAGACTTAGCCAATTTGGGCTTGGTCTACTCAGTCTTTTCTTCTTCTTTTTTTCTAAAAGTAATAAGCATTTATTTGTGGTTTTATATTCTCAGCTCTTTTCCTTTATGCAGAAGTGCTAAGCACTTGTTTGGGGCTCTGGCGTTCACATGTGCATCATGTGAAGCACTCAGTCAAGGGTGATGCCTAATCAGTGCTAAGAACTTTAGTCATTTTGACTGAATATATAGTGCTAAGCACTTTTGTATAGCGCTTACATCAGGAGCACGTGAGGTATTGCATCATTTATTTTGGTAGGTACTCACGTGTATTTCACGTGAGGCGCTGGGGCGTGGGCGCTTCCCAATCAGTGCTAAGCACTTAGCCATTTTGACCGATTTTATAGTGCTTCTGCACTTTTACTCAGCGCTCACATATATTTCACGTGAGACGCCGGCCTTCTATTTTGGGCGTCCACGTCGGAAGCATGTTAGGCGCCGAGTTCTTTGTTTTGGGGCTTGTTCATACCATAATTTTGCATTATTATATTCCCCAGTCCTAGTCATTTTACAAATAAACAGGTGCTTTTGACCCATGTCTGCTACATAGTTGCAGGTTACAGGTTCTCAGAACAAAACCAGTAAAAAAGATACAAAAGTGAGACTACGACCAACAAATGGAAGAATCTTGATCAAGCCTACAGTTTGGAGACTAAACGAAGATCAACAAACAAGTTCACAAAGCACAAAGGCAGCGCAAGGTTCAAGACTTCAACACGAAGCAATGGTAAAAATCCACTACATTATTCACTGTGGAGATCTGGAAGAGAACTAGAAGACAACCTGAGAAAACAAGCAAAGAAACAAGAAGCTAAAGTCCACCAGAATATTCCCTAAAAATCTCAGACCAAGATCACTCTATTTGGCCGCGGATCCGCGGCCAAACAGGGGTTTTGGCCGCGGATCCGCGGCCATATAATGCTTGTGTCGGTACGAAATTCTTGTGAAGTCTGGCGGCGCGTTGACTAGTCTTTTCTTAGGGGGTAAACTTGTAATTGCAGATGTGCGTCGATTGTAACCCTAGGGTTTCTATGATCTATAAATAGAAGCCCTAAAACCTTTTTTAGGTTATGCCTCTTCTTGTGCCTCATTTCATCTATCTAAATTCAGATCTGTAAATTTCTGTAAAGAAGGAAGAGAGCATCAAATAAAAATTAGGAGTAAGTTTTCTTTTCATTTCCCTAGTTAAATTTTATTTCCATGCCCTAAGTAGTTTCTTATCTGCCCTAGTTAGATCTTTTATTCTCTGCCCTAGTTAGATATTTAGAAAATGTTTTTCAATTCCCTAATGAGTGAGTAGTCTCCTCGCTTATTAGGGTTAGATTTGGGGAAGGCTTGAGAGATGAAGATCTCTCACCCCTTTCTTGCCCATCACACGTTTTTATAGGACTCCATGCATACATGCACACACCGCTCCTTACGGCATCCTATCCCACGAGGTAGCGGTGATACCGTAGTATAAAGGACCGGTTGAGCGTGTTTTCCATGGAGGTTAGGGTAAGAATTAAGAAAGGAAGGACAAGAACCTAGAGGAAGGAACACCGTTTCTTCCCGATGGTACTAATCCACTTTATTAATAATTACCATAACACCTAAAGAGATCTAATTTAGGGCATTGAAAGCGGTGAGAATTCTTTAATTTTCCAAACTTAATCTAAACCTAACCCTAGCAAGATTTTAGTCCTAGAATAGATCAACTTTAGTTTTTAGATTTAATCAATCCGACACCAATCGGAATTAACTCGTTAGAACAATTAGGAAATACACAACATCCCTGTGGACCGACCCGTACTCATCGGCTAGTTACCAAGCGACGCCGTTCTTGATTGCGGTTAAATAATTCTTTGATCTAAAAATCTCTTTCAAATCAAATGGCGCCGTTGCCGGGGATGGCGTGTTATTTTCTTTTTGCTATTTCGGGTTAATATAAAATTGAAAAATCATAAAAGCTGAAAAGAAAAAAAATTAAAAAGTTTATCATCTTGTTATTTTGTGAAGGGTATTTTCGTGTGAATTTTGCAGGATCGACGAACGAGTTCGGATCTGGAAATATCCAGAGATCAAAACAGAAAACCCTAGATCTGAACAAAAAAGAAAAGTCAATCCAGAGGGGTATAAAAAATTTTGGGAACCGATCCGCTTATTAGACCGCGGAACCGCGGCGGGAGGCACGCTTTGGCGGCAGAACCGTGGCAGTGGAGTGACGTCACCTGTCCAATTTGCTTCTATGAGCTTTCTTTCTCCTTCTCTGAACCCCCTGATATCTCCTCTGTAAAATTTTCCTGCAGGATTCTTTGCGCTAAAAATCTCTCCCTTCTCAATAACTTGATCTTGTGCAGGATTCTTTGCGCCGCGCTTTAAAAAAAAAATTGTTTGCAAGTGATTGTGTTTACTGCTTTGCATATCCAAATTAACTTTTAAGGGGCTTGAACACCAATCAGATTGTGTGGGGATTTCATTACCCTTTCCAAGACCCCAGAAATCACATAAGGCATATTGCATTGACCATCATTTAATTAAAAAAAGATTAGACTCAGCCCTAAGGACTTCACGCTCAATAGGACAAAGGACTAGTTGTAGGCATCGACCGTTGATCCTAACCTGACTTTGTGGTGCCTAGGCTAGACAGGTAGTGAAAGGTAATTTTAAAAGGCCCGTCTCACGGTGATTCGTGAGCAGATCCCTCCTTTCTCTACTTGTGCTTACCTGGCCACAATTGACGGTGAAGAGGCGGTTTGAGGTCCTACTTCTTGCCTTTTGGAACAGTTAGGAGATGTCTAGCTAACCTAGGTGACCCTAGATCTAGGCTTGATTGTGCATTTGTGATTGATTGAACGTGTGTCTAAGCCTTTTATTGAAAATCTTTTTGCAAAAAGCTCCATAAAAAAACACAAAAAGGAAAAAAAATTTACAAAAACTTGCAACTTGTCGCTAAGAAATCCGTGCACCCCACCCACTTGCACCCACATTCTTTTTCTTCTCTTTCTTACACCATGGGTACCCCACCTCCCAAAACGCTTGCCGAACTTTGGTACCCTCAACCAAACTTTGCTTCTTACTCGAATTGTTTTGGTCGAATTACGGACGACCCATCCATGCCCAAAATTTCTTTGAAAGATCGAATAGAAGCGTCTAGGAGAAACAGTTGGACTCCGCAATCTACTGTGTATCAACCGTGTCAACCTTCACCACCTTCTTACGTTGATACCCCTTTTTCGAGTCCTGTTGTAACTCCGAAACCCATGTCAATCGCTGAACATATTGAAAAATCTCGTAACCGATCTTTCACTCCTTTCAACACTTCTAGTTCTTGGGATCAACAAGTCCATTCACCTTTTTATCCAAATGTTGATCCTACTCCTGTCCAACCATTCAATTCCTACCAGTCCTACCCGACTTTCACACCTTCCATATACATCGCTTCTACACAACCATTTGGGAGTTTCCAAAATCCAAATAATTTTGAATCTTTTACTGAAACCCCTTCACAACCCGTGTCTAGTTTAGAACAATCGTTGGAAGCTTATATGGTAGCGACAAACCAAATGATGAGGAATGTGGATGTGTCCATGGCCGCCCTTAGACAACCTAATGAACCGGTAGCTAGTTTCCAACTAGCTCCAAATTTTCCAATGTATAATGAGGCGGTTGGACAGAGTGAGAATTTGAGTGGAGAGAGTTAGCTGTGCACCCTTCCAATTCAAGCCTACCCATCACCAATTGAATCCCACAACTCCAGTTTTCAAACAAGTGTCCTAAATGAATCACCAGTTGAAAATAAAACTTTTAATGAGTTGTGCGACTTTGTAGTGCTTGATTTGCCAGATTGTGAAGGGACCCTTTCGAGTGAAACCATCACCAATCCTTTTGACCTCTACACCTCCACTCTAGAACCTGAATTGATAAATATTCATGCCTTTGATGAGGTGTCTAAAAAAATTGATTTTCACTTGATTGAGGATATTGATGCCGGGAATATTTTGGATGATGAACCCGTAGATTTGACTAAAATTTTATCTCCAATTCATCATCCCGAGTCATTAAATGTTTCTCCCAAACTTCATATGCATCTTGATTTTGATGATAATTGCATGGATGAGTTAACTTTTGAGGAGAATTATGAGGATAGTATTGAGGATAGTATTGAGGATGAACCATTTTTGTTTGATGAGTCGGATTTTCCAGTTCATCCTCCTGAACCTTTAACTGTTATACTTCCTAAATTACCCTCCCTCCTTTCTATCGTTCCGACCACACAAAAGATCACGCAGGAGGACTGTGAGCTTGAAAGATTTCTCTTCGATCACAGCAGTTTAGACGCCACTAGTACGTACCTCTTTGAATTTGACACAGTTCTCACAGCCGATAACGATTACGAGTGTTTCACTTTTTCGGACGATTTTGAAGACTCACCGCCCGAGTTTGAGTCCTTTGAATTTTCAGATGAGTTAGTTGAACCATCAGACTCGGTTTCTTACAGTCATTTTGAACTATTGATGGAATCCTTCAAGTTCGAGAAAGATTACTTAGGTGAGAATAAGACTATCCCTAAATCACTCCCTTTCGTCCTTCCTATCGTTTCGACCGTGCAAGAATCCGTCGCGCTTCAATTTTCAATGGATGGTTTACCAAGTTCAACGTACCTATATTTTCTCGCGAATCTTGAGGGATTTGACCCCATTTCTCGACGGGTTGATAGATTAGCACAATCTCTTTTAACACATCGGTCATCACAATTTGCGCTAATTTATTCACTCAATTTACACCCTCAAGTTCATTCTACACTTCTTTCTCTTTTCCGCCATTTTTCTCCTCGACCGAGACCATATTCCACATTTCTTCCCATACGGTCTCGTGTGTTTCTTATTTTCTTTCTCTACACTCTATTCTTCCACCAACCCTACCATTATCACGATAAAATTTTTGAATGGTTGGTGCTAACCTTTGGCTTGTGTAAGGCCTTGTATAGTTTGATTTTTCTCCTCCCTAACTCTGAACTTTAACGCTTAAAATAGTGGAAACACCGTTTCACTTAAGTTTGGGGGGCGGGGACTGTTGTATATATATTTTGTTTTTTTTTCTTTTTTCTTTTAACAATAAAAAATAAATAAATAAATAAACAGGGGAGTGCCGACATTTTGACCCTCTTGGTATGGCATGATAGTGAGGACACTGTCAAGTTTAAGTTTGGGGGTGTGCTCGGTAAGTTTTCTTCCTTCGCATTCATATGTATATTTTTGCATTTGCATACTTATTTTAAAACCCATAAAAATTGAAAATTTTTAAAAATTATAAAAATTAAAACATTCAATTTTGGCCTTAATTGACTTGAGGTTGACAAGAAGATTAACTAGCTAGGAACAACTAGATCCTAAACTTAGTAAATTAAAAACCCTAAAAAATAACCTTTCTTAAAATTTAACGGTAGAAAATATATGTCTTTGTAATTTATTTAGAAATAGGCAAATTTCGAGTTGACTTCTTGGGCTAAGTTAAAACAATGGAAGAGTATTGAAATTTTTATTAAAATGTAAGTCTGAAAATAATCCCTAAGCTTAAGTCTAAATTCTGAAAATATATACCCTACAAATTGCACAAACACGAACCTTGAAACTTAGAATAGTAGAAGAGACCTTGAAATGCTCTTGTCTAAAAGTCCTTAGTATGAAGGAAAATAAAATTATAAGTGTGAATAAAGAGATAAAAAAAATGAACACTGGTTTTTGTAATTACTTAAGGCTGCATAAATAAAAAATATTTAGCGAGGGTGCTTCATCACCTAGTTCCTTAGACCAACTGGTTTGGGAGACACTGCTAAAGCCTTAGGTGTTACAAGACTAGGAATTACGTTTTAATGAGAAAACACATTTTGTAATCGGTTGTTGGTACCTCAAGAAATATTAACGGTCGCATGAAGGATGTGTGAGCAAATTTCATCTAAAAATTCACCAATTAAGAAGTGCTTTGGACAATGGACAAGATTATAAAAGCTTGAATTGAATTTCCAGGTGTAGGGGTGATATACACACACACGAAGGGGTATGTGATTGGGGTTTAGATAAGAGATATGAATGAAAAATAGGACTTATATCTTTAATAGAGATATTAAAAATTCCTAAGTTGAGATGGAACCCTAGAAGGAAAACTTAAAAGATACTAAAAGCTAAGTAAGTCTACAGAATATATACAATCTTAAATTAAATGATAAGGAAGCATGAAAAATGCGGGTGGATAATTTCTGAGTCAAAGATAATAGAATTCCTTGTTGGAAAACCTAATTGGCAAATAAAAGTCAATAGGCCGAATTGATAGGATTTTGTGGGTAATATCCACTGAAAACCCTCAGGAGACAACACTCCTCCTACTAGGGACACCTAAAGGTTTAACGGCTTGTTGCACGAATTCAGTGCAATCACGATTCCCTACGAAAGTGAGGTTAGGTTTTTGTTGAGAATAAAACTAGGTTTGCTCGAGGACGAGCAAAAGATAAGTTTCGGGGTATTTGTTCATACCATAATTTTGCATTATTATATTCCCCAGTCCTAGTCATTTTACAAATAAACAGGTGCTTTTGACCCATGTCTGCTATATAGTTGTAGGTTACAGGTTCTTAAAACAAAAACAGTGAAAAAGATACAAAAGTGAGACTATGACCAACAATTGGAAGAATCTTGATCAAGCCTACAGTTTGGAGACTAAACGAAGATCAACAAACAAGTTCACAAAGCACAAAGGCAGCGCAAGGTTCAAGACTTCAATACGAAGCAATGGTAAAAGTCCACTACATTATTCACTGTGGAGATCTGGAAGAGAACTAGAAGACAACCTGAGAAAACAAGCAAAGAAAAAAGAAGCTAAAGTCCACCAGAATATTCCCTAAAAATCTCAGACCAAGATCACTTTATTTGGCCGCGGATCCGCGGCCAAACAAGGGTTTTGGCCGCAGATCCATGACCATATAATGCCCGTATCGGTGCGAAATTCTTGTGAAGTCTGGCGGCGCGTTGACTAGTCTTTTCTTAGGGGGAAACTTGTAATTGCAGATGTGCGTCGATTGTAACCCTAGGGTTTCTATGATCTATAAATAAAAGCCCTAAAACCTTTTTTAGGTTATGCCTCTTCTTGTGCCTCATTTCATCTATCTAAATTCAGATCTGTAAATTTCTGTAAAGAAAGAAGAGAGTATCAAATAAAAATTAGGAGTAAGTTTTCTTTTCATTGCCCTAGTTAAATTTTATTTCCATGCCCTAGGTAGTTTCTTATCTTCCCTAGTTAGATCTTTTATTCTCTGCCCTAGTTAGATAGTTTAGAAAATGTTTTTCAATTCCCTAATGAGTGAGTAGTCTCCTCGCTTGTTAGGGTTAGATTTGGGGAAGGCTTGAGAGATGAAGATCTCTCACCCCTTTCTTGCCCATCACACGTTTTTATAGGACTCCATGCATACATGCACACACCGCTTCTTATGGCACCCTATCCCACGAGGTAGCGGTGATACCGTAGTATAAAGGACCGGTTGAACGCGTTTTCCATGGAGGTTAGGGTAAGAATTAAGAAAGGAAGGACAAGAATCTAGAGGAAGAAACACCGTTTCTTCCCGATGGTACTAATCCACTTTATTAATAATTACCATAACACCTAAAGAGATCTAATTTAGGGCATTGAAAGCGGTGGGAATTCTTTAATTTTCCAAACTTAATCTAAACCTAACCCTAGCAAGATTTTAGTCCTAGAATAGATCAACTTTAGTTTTTAGATTTAATTAATCCGACACCAATCGGAATTAACTCGTTAGAATAATTAGGAAATACACAACAACCCTGTGGACCGACCCGTACTCACCGGCTAGCTACCAAGCGACGTCGTTCTTGATTGCGGTTATAAATATTTTTGATCTAAAAATCTCTTCAAATCAGGGCTCATGTGGGAAGCACGTGAGGCGCTGGGTTTTATTTAAGGGAAACTTTTGGGCGCTCACGTGGGAAGCATGTAAAGCGCCAAGTCTTTTTCTTTGTTAATATTTTCTGAAGAAGTTTTAACTTTTGTTAATGGCATTTTGACCATTAATGATCTCTGTTTTGAAGATCTGATATCGGTTTCATTGGAGAACTAAATTCTTCTATTTTTGGTAAGAAAAAAGTTCTTTATGTAAAGTTATACCCTGTTTATGAAGGAATTAAATTCCTAGACAATGCGTCTTTATTTCTTTTTGATCTAGTTCTTTTTCCCTAAACTTTGAGTTTGGAGGACAGAATCTCCCCGATGAGAATTAAATTCTCAACTTGAGAGATTTGCTTTCCAAATCTTATATTAGAGGGAAGAACTAAGTTCTTTTTATAGAGGGTTAAACCCTTATTTTCTTTATATTAGACAAAAGAGATAAATTTATCTCTACTTTTTCTTACCTAGAGTTTGAAAGAACAAGTAGATCTTCTTTGAAAGAGAATTAAATTCTCAGTTGCAGTTTCTACCTTTTTGTTTGCAGAACCTTATGAGGGGTTCTCTCTTCTTCTTTTTTTCTTTAAGTCCCTCATCCTTTATATATGAGAGTCAAATTTGTTGACTAGTTTGAGAAAATCTCTATTTTGAAAAATACCAATTGATTTAATTGGCCTAAAAAATTATTCGGGATATTTTATCCACCATTGGATCTTTGATCCATTGGATTTTTGTTTTTACAGAATATGTTTTCTTGTTTTTAACAAGATTACTGAAATATTTTCTCATATACAGAATTTAATTCTGTCAAATGTTGATTTTTAATCACCATTGGATTTTAATCCAAGGGTGCTCTATTTAACAGAGCACAATCTTTTTTTGTTTAGAAAGATTGGGAAATATATTCCCAAAATAGAATTTAATTCTATCATTAGATCTTTTGATCCAACCGAGAATATCTTTCTCACTTAGAAAGATGAGGGAGATATTTTCTCCTCATAGAATTTAATTCTATCATTTGATGATTTATCATCACCATTGGAACTTTAATCCAACGGCTCTGTTTAACAGAGAATATCCCAGGTTTTAGGGAAATAATTTTCTTGTAGAATTTAATTCTACCTGCTTTTAATTTGGGCGCTGGCGCTCACGTGTTATGTACATGAACGCTACTTAAGAATTAAATTCTTATATATAACAGGCGCTCATGTTCTTTGCACGTCAGCGCTCACGTGAACTTCACGTGAGGCACCGCTGTAGGATTTAATCCTACAGGAGGCCAGCGCTGACGCTCACGTGGGGAGCACTGATCAGTCAAATTTATTGCACATTTGTATCGACATTTTTCCCTATTATTGCTTACTCTAAAAGGTGTTATTGGTAAATAAAGAACATATGTGGGTTTATTTGTAAAAAGACTATTATCATATGTTTCTTCATTTATAATTAATATAATTAGGGAAATATATGCATATCATATTTAAATAAAATATCCATGAGATTATTTATGCATATCATATCAAATATTCATAACCAATATTATTAAGATATCATATCATTTAATTGGTTGGAATAATATCTCAAATAAAACAAATGATACTAACAATTGGATTTGAGATATTGTGCAGGTATTATAATAGATCATCTCAGGTCTGGAATAGAGGTAGGAGATCCACAGCACATCGATTCACCAAACCAAATCTTCCGAATATTACGAGCAAACTGAAGAATCTCGTAACGGCAGAGACTAAGAGCAATATTTTCATAATATTTTTATCAAAAGGATCTCCAAAAATCGAGAGAAGAATCCACGAAAAATTTAGAAGCTCAAACCCACCATACGGCGGCAGATCAGCGGTCAAAGAGGGCTTGGGGGCGGCGGAAGCGCGGTCTTATGGTGGCCGTAAGATTTGAAACTTCAGGGGTTTGATATATTTACACATACTTCAACATGACGTCTAGGGTTTCACATTTCAGAGCCTATATAAAGGACTGAGAGCTATCTATCTTAAAAATTATCGAACTATCCATCGAAGAATGGACTGATCTACTAACCAAGCAATTTAGAGAAAACTTGGGTTTTGTAATTTGGTTTTTCAGCGAGCAACTTTTGTAATGCAATAGTTAGTCAATAAAAGGTAGTTATTTCTTTTAAATTTTGTCGCATTTACATTCCGGAATTTCTTTCCGCATTTACTTTCAGCAATTTCTTTCCGCATTTACTTTCCGTAATTACTTTCTGCATTTTTAATTTTAATTATGTGTTCTGTTTTCTTCCACCTTTCATCTACTTTGCTAATATTCATGAGCGAGTAAATTCTTGCTTACTATGCTTTGTAGGATAGGGTAGAATAATCGATGAAAAATATCACTTGAATTCTTTTTGAAGTTTCAATTTTTATAAATTTTAGCAAAATGAATATTAACCCGCTTATCGGGCGCGATATTAATTCATGATAGTCACGACCACGATTTGAGATTCGTTAATAATCGTTTTGTTAAGGCCTTGAGATAAATAGAGATCAATGGAAGGACAAGGGTCAGTAGAGGGAAATCCTAATTCCCTCCAAGAACCTAATCCACATTTATCGCTATTTCTCTAGTACTAAATAATTAAAAAATAAAAAGAATTATTTTTAAAAACTCCATCCATTAACTACTAAATCCTATAAACCCTACAAGCCCTTCTATTATAAACTTTTCAAACCTTCTTAATAATAAACGATAACAATTCCACTTTTCTTCTGTCAACTCGTCTAAACAAGAAAAGCAGTTCACCGTTTCTCTGTGAACAACGCGTACTCACTAGCGGCTAGCTATTGCGATGCCTCATTGATGAAGGTTTCTTTTCACCTTCTTTCTCTGCTTTTCCTTAGTCAAACTTTCTTTTCCAATGCTTTCTTTTATCAGAGCTCGGAAATAGTTTCACCATGCATAACATTTTTTGTACCGAGACTTAAATGCCACCCTTTATAATCTGAAGCAGTACTCCTCTTCTCTCTCACTTTCAGAGAATCATTTTAACAGAGAAGAGTCATGGCTTGCAATTGTCCACATGCTCATCGGCAGCTATGGGAGTTGCCTATCGAAGAAATTGTTTCTTGTTTTGCTGCACGCTTGGTGAATCCCACTCTCACGTCTGAACAGTGCGACATGGTGATGTACGAGCTCTTGATTCGTAGAGAATCTCCTCTCCCCATCGACTCCATTTGGCTCCGGATGATCTTTCTATCCATGCTCGATGACATTCCCCTTTATCCAGCGGAGATGACTCCGGCGATGCCCGATGCAGCGAAGGACAAGATTGAATTCTTTCATGAGATACTTTTGATTACCAAGCCTCTGAGGGATCGCTCTGTTCAGTTGCTAAGCCAGATACGGGCTCAACGGGCCATCATGGCAGTTTTCGCCGATGAACGCGACACTGATCGATGGGGAGCGACTCCTCACGAAGATCGCCGCTTCGACATGGTGGAGAAGGCTGAGAGGACCTTAGAAAACATTGTTTATAGTTTTGTAAATCCTTGTATCTTTGATCCCGTGTTTGGCGATCTCTTTCCTATAGAATAAATGTTTATTTAAATGCATTCCTTTTATCGTTGACCACAGAGTGCTTCATTTCTAACACATGTTCTTTCTCTGATTGTATTGTTTAAATATACGTGCAACCTACATGTACACACGTGCACTTCACCTTAGGGATTTTTGCTAAGTGCAAACGTCACTGATGTGCTCATGTCATGCACTAACCCTCCACATGTGTATATGAATGAGCCTGCTTTCAACGTTATTACTCGTTAAAGTACACACATATCTGTAAACGAAATTTAAACCGGTGCAAAAAAATGACCCCCACTACTTTGCTCACGGAGATATATACGTGAGTGAAGTAGTGCAGAGTAACATATAGCATACGACCGATTTCGGGCTGGCGCATCATACATAACTTTTAGAATTTCGATCTGAGAAGATAGCGAGCGGACACAAGCGTCGTCATCTATCATTTACTCAAATCTCAATCCTTAAGGAATGTAGTTCTAAACCCTGAGACCCATGAGTTGCACCCTTCTGTTTCTTGATGTCTTGATCTGGCGCGAAATAGTTTATTCACTCGTTTCGGAATTTGTAGTTTATTCACTCATTCCGGAGTCTCTAGTTTATCTACTTATTTCGGAGTATTTTTAGTTTACCTCCCTTAAGTTTACATGAAAACTAATCTAATGTTGTATATAGATAACTCCTATTCTGTTATGACAGGGGTCTGTTAGGTTTGTGGTACTAGGGTTTTAGTCCATGGTACCGTCGCGTTGGTTGATGTATTCCTCAATATACAATTCTTAGGCTGCTGTTGAGTAGCCCCACAACTGCCGTGTCTCTGATCCCTTCTAAAGCTGGAAAAGACGTTTTCAAGTAATCTTCTTAGGTCATATTACCGTCGGAAGAACAAGCGTTAGGTATTTGCCGTGGCGCTTTTTATTTGAGGTTAGGCTCAATTTGGAGCCCTAATGAGTCGTAACCGCACCCTTCTGGGGTGGGATGATCTCCTATGGTCTTTAGGCTTTGTTTGTATTGCTGTTAAGACCCGAAACTAGAAATATGCCGTCATTTCATTTTTTTCTTTGATGATATTGCGCCGATTCTTTGCTGAAGTAGGGTAGACATCCATATAACCTCTATGCTGTATGTATTGCCATCGAGATCTGGAGCTAGGGATATGCCGTCACTCCACTTTGTTTGATTATTGCGTCCACACCATGCTAAAATGAGGGGAATGTCGAGATAGCCTCTAGGTTATATATGCACCGTCGAGACTTGGAGTTAGGATTTTGCAATTACTCCATTTTTTTTATCCTTGGGTCTTTTTTTTATGATGACGTTGCCTCTGCATCTTGCTGGAATGAGAAGGAACGCCAGGATGATATCTAGGCTATAGATGCTGTCATTAAGACCTGAAGGTAGGATTTTGCTGTCACTTCACTTTTATTTGATTGTTGTGTCCGCACCCTGCTGGAATAAGGAGGAACACAGGGATAGTCTCTAGGCGGTATATGTACCGTCAAGACTCGGTTCTCCTTTTGAAGAAGCGTGGTGGGAAAATATGGTTCTCTTTTCTTTATTTGTGCCCATGGATCGTATACAAGAGTCAATATGGACATACTTGTGGAGCAGAAAAGTTTCATTTTCATTTTATTTTGCTTTTTACATCTTTCCGCGATGCTCTATCTTTTCAACTTTTTATGTCGCGAAAGTCGCGATTGCCTAATCATTTCGGTTATTTATCGCGGTGCCCAATCATTTCGGCTATGTCATTTCATTCATTTTTTTTATCACTCGCTGGTTTTTTTATTGCGAGTTGCACTATCATTTCGGGTTTTTTTAAAAAAAAAGTCAGGAATTTGAGATCTGATGTCAATCTTGGCATTAGTATCGCTGCAATTGGAATATTACCATGAGCGAATCATCATTTATCGTGAGAGAACTTAAAGTTTGATATTTGTTTGGGCATCAACATCACTAAAACTGGGATATTGCCAGGAGAGAATCATCATTTTCCTTTGTTAATTTGAACAAAGGTGGCTTGGTAAATAGAGTTAGGATCCTGTCGACTAAGTCTTTTTGACTTTATGAGCCGTAAGGGTCTCATAAAGGTAGTTCTCCCTACGAGTCGAGAGGATCTCGTAGGTGTATTTTCTCCTTAAGAGTTGTGAGGATTCCTAAGTGTATTTTCTCTTATAAGTTTTAAGGATCTTACAAGAGTATTTTCTCCTTGTAAGTCGAGAGGACTTACAAGTGTCGTTCACTATATGGGGATATTTCTTGCCATTGGTGGAACTTGGTGGGAGAATATGTATTTATGCAAATGGATTGTATACAAGGGTTAATATTGGACCGCCTGTAGGGAAAGAAGGTTTTGTAGGGTTCTGATGGCTTAAGAACAGGTTCAGGTCCCAGCATCTCAAGGCTTTTGAATTCAATAAACCGTGAAGGTCTTATAGAGAGTATATTCTCCTTACGAGTCGTGAGGATTTCGTAAGTGCATTTTCTCCTTAGGAATCATATGGATTCCCATGTGTGTTACTCCTTTGCGAGTCGTAAGGATCTCATGTAGGTGCTTTCTCCTTACAAAGTCATGAGGGCTTTGTAAGTGCTTTTTTTACGTGTTCACGTCCTCTCGGGTTTTCACTAGCTCGCTGGCAGTCCTGTTGTTTTTACTCACGGCGCCCTTTCGGGTTTTCATATGCTCCCATTTCGTTTATGGACATACCCCATTTTTAGGCGGACCATAAGGTAACACATCATTAGCTGTAGCCCTCGGTCTTTGTTTACCGCCGAAGGCCGGAAAGACAAACGTCTTGCCTGAATTTGGGGGCAGATGCTATTTGGTTTTATCCGTCCACCTCTCCGATGATGCCAAGTTGATTTATGGCACCATGTATCGGAGATTTAGACGGATGCGACCGATGTAGCAGACTTCATCAGATTCCCCCTCATTGTGAGGGGTTTTTGAATGCGGGAACGCTCTTCCTTGCAGGCACAAGCCCCTACAGTTAATTACGCTACCGCATCGCGGTAACCACTTTCTCCTTCTCCAGGTGGTCACTTCGTGTCGTGTGTGTTTGTTTTGTTTTTGGTTGCCCGTGGATTGTATACGGAGACTAATTTATGTTGTCTCCTGTAGGGTGGGGATTAGTCCAAATCCGTATTTTCTTAGATTTGGGTTTGGATTGGGTTTAAGGATCGTTAATCTCATTTGAGACTAAGATCAACTTAAACGTTTGTTAAGAATACGTTAGTCTAATTTTAGACTAAGATCTACTTAACAGTATCATTTAGATCCAACAAAAGATCATTTGGGCTCTATTGTTTCAGTTTAGGGACATTGCGGTCCATTAGGTTTATTGATTGTCGGGACCTGCCACCTCTCTGAAGACGTTGAAGAGTTACAACGACATATATCGGAGGTCTGAGGAGATGTACCCATGAACCAATATCAGTTGAGGGATCTGTAGTTGGATTGATTTAAGGATCGTTAATCTCGTTTGAGATTAAGATCAACTTAAATGGTTGTTAAGGATACGTCAGTCTAATTTTAGACTAAGATCTACTTAACAGGGTTTTATGATCATCTGGATCCAGCGAAAGAGTATTTGGGCTCTATCGTTTTAGTTTAAGGACGTTACGGTCCGTAATTAGTTTAAGGACATTACGGTCCATGAGTTTAGGGACCTCATAGTCCGTAAAGTTTAAGGACATCATAGTCCATGAGTTTAAGGACCTCATAGTCCATGGAGTTTAAGGACATCATAGTCCATAGTTTAAAGACCTCATAGTCTGTAAAGTTTAAGGACATCATAGTCCATGAGTTTAAGGACCTCATAGTCCAGTTTAAAGACATCACAGTCTAGTTTAAAGACCTCATAGTCTGTAAAGTTTAAGGACATCATAGTCCATGAGTTTAAGAACCTCATAGTCCAGTTTAAAGACATCATAGTCTAGTTTAAAGACCTCATAGTCTGTAAAGTTAAGGACATCATAATCCATGAGTTTAAAGACCTCATAGTCCAGTTTAAAGACATCATAGTCTAGTTTAAATACCTCATAGTCTGTAAAGTTTAAGGACATCATAGTTCATGAGTTTAAGGACCTCATAGTCCATAAACTTTAAGGACATCATAGTCCATGAGTTTAAGGACCTCATAGTCCATGGGGTTCTGGTTTAACCAGTCTGGGGGTGCGCCAAAAGTTATTGGTTATTGGGACCCTCCACCTCTCTGAATACGTTGAAGAATTACAACGACATGTATCAGAGGTGTGGAGAGATGTATCCTTGAACCAAATTCCAAATCTAGGAGTTATCGAGTCTGAGCATAGAGGATCGGTATGCTTGAAGATTTAATCTCAGGAGGAACTTAACCAATTTGAGGTTGAAGCCGGTTCCTTACAGTGTTAAACACTAATGTGTTTTTAGTGCCCACATGCTCCCACGTGATGTTCTAAGGCAGTGTTAAACACTGAAAGTTGAAAGCGCTCACGTGTGGCATGTGAGGCTCTAAATCAGTATTGCACACTGGAATTTGAGATCGCTCACGTGTTGCACGTAATGCTTCTTGAAAGTTGGCGCTGTTCGCCAGGGTTGATTCCTTCTTTTATATATAAAAGTGCTGAGCACTTGGCTCACGTGTGAGCACGTGAGGCGCCCGAGATGGGAACTGTTCTCTGGATTTTATTCCTCTTTCACTGATAAGTGCTAAGCACTTGGTTCATCAAATGGTCACGTGCGGACACGTGAGGTGCCTTCAAAATGTGAACGCTGTCCTTGGAATTTTCCCCATTTTTTATATACAACTGTTCGGGGGTCATGTGGGAACACGTGAGGCGCCCTAAAATTGAAACTGTCTTTGGGTTTATTCCTCTTTTCATGTAATTGCTGAGCGCTCGCTTTAAAGGGTCACGTGGGAGCGCGTGATTCAGTCTCAGTCATTTTTTTTGTTCATCAGAGGTGCTCATGTGGGAATACGTGAGCTTTGTTATGTAGCGTTGAACGATAATGAATCACCAGGCTGTTCTTCTATGGTTCTGAGGAATTAAATTCTTTTTAAAGGGTTAAACCCTAGTTTCAGAGGAATTAAATTCCCATATGTTTTGTAAGAGTTAAACTCTTTTGGATTCAGTTCTTTCCCCTGGGTTTTGGATCTGCATGACAGAATCTCCCCGATGAGAATTAAATTCTCAACTTGTGGGGAGATCTGCTTCTGCAGATCTTAACCAGAGAAAGAACTAAGTTATTGGAGAAGAGTTAAACTCTTGGTTTGAGAATTAAATTCCCTTTTTTGCGAGAGCTTTTGGGAGGGGTTCCTCTTTTTTAGAGAATTAAATTCTCACTCTATTTTTCTTCCCCTCTCCCTCTGTGTCTATGTGTCTCCCCTCTTTTCGAACTTGGAGTTTATGGGGGGTTCGTCTCCGTTTTTGTCTCTCTCTTTTTTCTATCCCTTTGCTCTTATTTATAGGAGAAAGAAAAGAATCAATTTGTTCAGAAAATCTATCATTGAGAGATGTTGATTGATTTTATAATCAACCAAAATGATCTTTTAGATCAATCGGTGAATTTTATTCACCGTTTGTTTTTAATCCAAAGGCTCTCTGTTTAACAGAGAAGATTTCTTGTTTGTTTAGCAAGATTATGAATATCTTGTTAGTTTTAACAAGATTAGAATTTTATTCTATCAAATCTTTTTAGTGTAACAAGATCAGAAATATATTTTCTTAATATGGATATCTTGTTAGCATAGAATTTTATTCTTGTTATAAGATTAGGAAAATATTTTCCTATGATAGATTTTTATTCTATCAAATGATCACCGCTGGATATTTGATCCAAGGGTCCTCTGTTTAACAGAGAAGATTTTTCTAGTTTAAGGAAGATCAAAAAAATATTTCCCAAATAGAATTTAATTCTAGAATTTGATAGGAACATTTTAAATTAGGGTGCTCACATTCTTTGCATGTGATTGGCAAAAGCACTCACGTGTTTAACACGTGACCCCTATTGTGGGTTTTAGCCTGTTTATGTTCAGAGCGCTCACGTGCTTAACATGTGAGGCATGTTTAGCCCTTTAAGTTTATTTTATTCAGCGCTCATACACTTTGCATATGAGCGCTCACGTATTTTACACGTGAGGCCTATTTGGCCATTAATTATTTTATTCTCAGCGCCCATATGCTTTGCATATGAGCGCCTACGTGTTTAATACGTGAGGCCAAATTTTGAGGACTCTCCCCTATTTTATAAGGGAACAAG
Organism: Agapanthus africanus; assembly: GCA_030015575.1. Taxonomy (NCBI): domain Eukaryota; kingdom Viridiplantae; phylum Streptophyta; class Magnoliopsida; order Asparagales; family Amaryllidaceae; genus Agapanthus; species Agapanthus africanus. The sequence goes on from CM057340.1 coordinate 759,778,019, forward strand.
TAACTCTTGGCCGAAAATTTTGGCGGGAACAGTCTTCTTCAAAGAACTACATCATGTAGGACCTGAGAGAGTTATGAATCGTTTATGCCCATGGATTGTATACGGTAATCGATATGGGGATTCATCGTAGGGCTAAACATATTAGTTTTAGGACACGACGGTCCATTATCACCGTATTTTAGGATGAAATTTTAGTTGAAGGACGTTCCGGTCCATTATCGCTGTATTTTGGGGCGAAATGCTAGTTTAAGAACGTTCCGATCCAACATTCTCATTTTGAGGGCAGATGTTAGTTTAAGGACATTTCGGTCCAATATTCCCATATTTGGGACGAATATTAGTTTAAAAACGTTTTAGTCCAACATTCTCATATTTGGGACGAATGTTAGTTTAAGGACGTTTCGGTCCAACATTCCTATATTTGAGATGAATATTAGTTTAAGGACGTTTCAGTCCATTATTTCCGTTTTTGGGGGAACGCATTGGTTTAGGGACGTTTCGGTCCAATATTAGTTTAGGGACTTCTTGGCCCATTATCGCCTTATTATGGGGCGAACATCTTTTGGTACTATTTTCAGAGTTTTGACTCAGGAAGATAGCGAGCGGATACAAGCGTCGTCATCTATCATTGACCTAAGTCATGGCTCGTTAGGCATAGTATTTTTTGAGGAATCGACCGTTTATTGGCCAGAAAGGTCTTTCTCCATGCATATCCATGAGCAGGTAGGCTCCACCTTGGTATACTTTGTCTATGATGTATGTGCCTTCATAGTTAGGCTTGAACTTTCCACGTTTTACACGATTGGGGATCATTTGTCTTTTGACGACCAGCACGAGTTCGCCTTGGCGGAATGTTCTCGGCCTAGTCAATCTTTCATATGACCGCGTCATCCTTACCTTATAAGCCTCCAGATTTTGTTGTGCTATAAGACGGGTTTCTTTAAGAGCGTCGAGCTCCTCAAGCTTAAGATGAGCATTTTCTTTATCTGTCAGCTCATATTGAACCACCGCTGATAGATAGTTGAGTTCTATTTTCAATGGGAGCACTACTTCCGTGCCGAACACCAATGTGTATGATGTTGTATTTATGGCCGTCTTGAATGTTGTTTGCTATGCCCAGAGAGCCTCATGCAGGCTTTCGTGCCAGTCCTTTTTGTTTCTGGACACCTTCTTTTTTTCAATCTTTGTCAAGGTCTTGTTGAAAGCTTCAGTAGAACGTTGGCTCGAGGATTATAAACCGAAGAGTATCTCCAATATATATTGTGCTGTTGTGCGAAGCGGCTTATTTTACGACTTATGTAAGCTAGCCCATTATCCGAGATTATCCATCGCGGAGTTCCAAACTGGTATATGACATGGGTCTTGAAGAAATGGAGGATATTCTCTGTCTTCACTTCTCTTAGCGGTACTGCTTCTGCCCATTTAGAGAAGTAGTCGGTTGTTGCTAGTATCAACCGATGTCTTTTGGAGATGCCGGTTCGATAGGGCCAATTATATCGGTTCCCCACATTTCGAACGTCCGGCTAGCCACCGTCGGGTATATCGAATTTGGATGTTGATGGATGAAGTCCCCATGAATTAGGTAAGAGTGACACTGCTTCACATATTCGAGGCAGTCCTAGATCATTGTGGGTCAATAGTAATCCATTCTTTTTATCTTGATCGTCATCTTCGGACCCGCCTGATGGGAGCCGCAAAGTCCATCGTGTATTACTTAGACGACTTTTTTCACTTCTTTCAGCCCCAGACATCTTAGCCATAGACAGTCGAACGATCTCTTATATAGAGTATCATTGACGAAGGCGAAAGATAAAGCTCGTTTCATGAGCTAATTTCTAAAAGACGCATTTTCGGGTGTTTGTTGGGACTTGAAGTAGTTTATAAAGACTTCCCTCCAATCCTTGACCTTTTCTTCGTCCTTTATTTGACGGGCCACTTATTCGGTCATCTCTTTTATTTTGGATGGCCCTATCAGGTTTTCCAAATATATTTCTGTTGGCGCGAGAACCCTACGTCTTTATACAATGATCCTCAAGTAATCAAGGTCTTCATCGGCCAATTCCTTAGCAAATTTGGCCAATGCATCCGCTTTACTGTTTTCCGCATGCGGTATGCTTTTCAGGGTATAAGAGGGGATTTGTGTCAGCAATTGCTGCACACTTTCGCCATACTTTATCAGCTCTGGCTTGCATGTCTGATAGTCGCCATTTACTTGGCTAACGATCAGCTGGGAGTCTCCATATATGAGGAGGTCTTTAATTCCCATGTCGATTGCGATTTCAAGACCGGCTGTCAAAGCTTCATATTCAGCTTCGTTGTTTGTCTTTGGCTCCGTTAAGGAGAGGGTGTAACGCAATATCGCTTTTTGCGGGGTCACGAAGATGAGTCCCATCCCAGCTTTGATTATGGGGGCGTTTTGCTTTCGCTTTTTCATAGAAGATGCTCTATCGAAGTAGAGTTCCTATTGGGAATTATTTTCTTCTTCGATTGCGTTGAACGCATGTTCGTCTGGAAACTCGCAATTTAAGAGGGTGTCGTCCGGTATCGGATACTCCGCGAGAAAGTCGGCAATGGCCTGACCTTTCACTACATTGAAGGGTCGATATGTGTAACATTTTAAAAATAATTAAATAATTAATTAAATAAATAAAATCGTTTAAGTGAATTTTATAATTTTTGGTAAAATAAAACGTAGTTTTCATAAAACTAAACCGTAATTATTTTTCACTATAAATTTAAAATACCTATTTTAATTATGTTATTACTAGTAAATGGTGTTTATTTAGCCACTTATAAATTTTTAGTTTAATTAAATATTTTTCCTAAATTAATTATTTTAAATATTAACATAAGCTTTATTTATACACTAAATTAGTGAAAATTACAAATTTGAATGGGTTAAATTTGAAAAAATGAACCATTGCATCTCAGAATCAAGTGTGTTTCATGCAAAATTTATTTTCAAAATTTTACAATGGTTCTAGACCATTCTAGGTCAAATGGAGTGAAGAAAATAAAGAATTTTTAAATAAAATCATGAAAAGACTTAATGGAATGATATTTTTGTGAAACCTTCTACACTTTTCTTCACCTTTTCTCACTCTCCTCTCTTTTCCTCACCTCATGGCCGGCCTCACCACCATGGGCAGCCCCAAAATTTCCCCCCTATCAATTTTGTATTAAAAATCATCAAAATTCATCAAAAATTCAATAAAAACCCCACAAAATCCTAATTAATTCCTACCATCTATTCTTTGCTCATCTTTAAATGGATTTTGGAGATGGAAAGCATTCATTTTGGAGGCTTATTTTCATGTTTGGATTTCATGTTGTGGAGGTATAAATCTTCTTCTTTTGATTTATTGTTATTAGATGTTTCATTTAAGCATAATTAGATTTAATAAATAATTTCTATCTACAAGTTTTAAAATTCAAGTTAGGGTTTATAAAATTAAGTTATGATTTTTGTTAATTAAGTAGGGTTATAATAACTAGTTTAACATTTTTAGAAGTGGAAAATCTTGTATGGATGATATATTGTAAATTGTTTATCCAAAATTGTTTAAATTAATCCATTTTGCAAACTAGATTTCTATATATTGTATATATTGGTGAAATAAAATTCGAATTAATATTTGTAACACTAGATTGTGGTTTTAATAAGGGTATTAATTTGTTAGTGGAATGAAAAACTTAAATTGGTTACTAGTTTCTATTGATAATTGAAAAATACTAATAAAAATGCTATTTTTGCTAACTAGGTTTTGGAAAGTCTTAAATAAATGAGGTTTAAAATCTAAATTATGATTTCATTATATTATTATCATCATGAATTGTAGTTTAATAAGTTAATTCATGTAAAATCATGTTTAGTTGTGACATTGTGAAATTTTGCTTAAAAGTATCGAAATCGGGCAAGTTTGCAAACTAGAATTTTCAAATTAATATAAATTAGGGTGTTAAAAATATAGTGATGGTTTATAGAGTCTAATTATGCTAATTAATGAATATTATGACCATTAGTTTCTTTTAAATATCAAGTTTTGAAGTAAAACGGTAAATTGGTGTTTTCGGGTTTTACGGAATCAGACGATTTGATCGATTTTTAGGGTTTCGATGGATTAAATCATGTTTTATATTATAGGTAATGAGTTTTTAAACTACAAGTTGTTTGCTGATGCTTATCTCGATGAATCGGCGTTTGTACGCCGATATCGAGCGATATTTGGTTCTTTTGCATGAGCGGGACATAGGTTTTAACCTATGCGCGTTTCGTGCGTCGTTTTGATATTGTCCGTGATTCAGTTTACGATATTATATGTGTTTGCGTATAGGTACCCCTCACGTGGACTGCGGGCGATGAAGAAGAGGATGGCGACACCGTCTTCGGCAGACCAGGACCAGGTGAGTAGATGTATATCTACGCGGGGAAGTCGGGTGGTTGGCGTTTAGCACCCCCGCAAACGTAAAATAGGGATAGTACTTATTGTCATTAGGAATCCAGACATGTCCTTAGATTCTTGATGAGTAGGACCCTAGTAATGACCCTAGGTTGGACTAGACTGATTTAGAAAGACCATACCAGAGGATGAATACCATGGATGAGATTCGTAAGTTTCAGGTAGATACACACACGCACACACTGAGACTCGACGTGGTGTATACGTGTATGTATATATATATATATAGGACTAGGTGTAGGTATATATATATACACACACACAATACGTATATGTGATACAAGGATGTGATATGATACACGGGGATGAAATAATATAATTGGGCTGATGCCGTGATTCTTGGCTATACAGTCGTGTTATGATGTTAGCGGATCATTAGAAAATGAGATAATGGATTTGTATACTTGAAAAATAATAAAGGGTGGTGATGATATTGAACTATATGGGACTCTAAAATAGAACCCGGACCGTAACCTGTGCCTACGACATCATATAGGTGTGACTTGATTTCGACATCATATAGGTGTGACTTGATTTCGATATCATATATGTGTGACTTGATTACGATATCATATAGGTGTGACTTGATCACGATATGATCTAAGTGTGACTTAATCACAATATGATACTTATGACATGATATTTCCGAGGATAAATTAACGATGTATATTTATGCCGACAATGATATATGATTGATGTATACGATTACAGTATAGCACCTTGATCTTGACATGTGTTGATGATGATATTATACGAATGATGAGACACGTAGATGATACTTGACCCGTATCCCGATATTGGGATGTCATACGATGGATTTTACCGTACGATACATAGATATGATGATTGATCCCCACTCTTGATTCGAGAAAGCCGTACTACGTACGTGACGCTATTGAGGCTGGATCGCCGACTATTAGAGATATGGATTCAGACCTTAGGTGGACTCCTATTTCTTATTGACTAGTTTCTTAGGTTTAGTTCCTTAGGAGGTTAGATGGACACTAGTTTAGGCTCGAGTCATATAGTTGTAGTTATACTTGTATATTACAGATGAGTGGTTATTACACATCCGTCTTTACATTCATACCGTAATCATAATGGTGCATGTTCATTCATATGTTTCTATAATCAGAATAAAACTTTGCCTGTTAGGACACCGGCACCATTACCGATGATGCGCATATTCCACGCACACTTAATTGCCGGCTCACACACATCATCATCGGTAATTGCTTTGTCATGTACACTTTAGATCATATTATCTTTTATTGATACAATCAGCTAACAGCTAGATCGATATAATATTGTGATTACTCTCTGGTGTTAGTATGGACCTGGTATTTATTATTTATACATTTCATGCATTCGCATTTTCATGTTATCATGCAGTATTATGGGGCATATGCCGACACTTATCATATACTTACTCATGATTTTGGGATTTTGGATTTCTATGAGATTTCTGGATTTTTGGGGAAAACCGCAAGAATATATAAAAACTTCTCTCTCTCTCCTCCTCTCTTTTTAAAAACATAAGATGCGGTTTTTCGTGATGTATGTGTCGTCCACCACGAGATTTCATGTTTTCTGTTGGATTTCGAGACCCGATTCGAGAAGTGGATGAACCGTTTCGGGTACATGGTGGGCCCGGTATGGTACCCCGGAGCAAGAAGATCGAGTTGTAGACGATGAGCCTGGCAGGGGAGGACTACCTACCGGTGATGTCTGGCGCGGCGGATATCCGGAGGATACCGACCGTTGTCGTGAGATTTGATGATATGGGCCGATCCGGACTGACGGAGCCCGAGATATTGAGACAATGAGACATTGAGATTATGAGGTATTGAGTGTTGAGATTTACATATTTTGTGTCGATACTTGACACGGATTTCCATGGATTTCACCGTTGATATTTCAGATTTCTATACACATTTTACCATGATAAAAGTTAAAGATTTCTTATACAGATATATCTAGATTTCAGGATTGGTTATTTCATATTCATGGTGCATGCATACTCATTGACATGACATAGTTCTATATGAGGCACTGATACGAGCACAGAGCATTTGCACTTACACGTAGCTTATTATCCTGTCTTTACTTAATGACCAGTAATATATTAGTATATTATTATGACCTAGGACTGTGTTGTGCATTTGATTTCTTTTCGCAGATATTTTCTACTCACGAGTTGGAAACTCACTCCCGTTGTGCCAAATTTTATTACAGGTTCGATGTATAGGTTTTCCTGGCAGCTTGCTGGCACATCTTTTCATTCAGGGTGATTTGCACGGTAGGTTGGTTCACTTATATCTGGACCGCCATTGTACTTTTATTATTTCATTTGTATCTAGAAAACTCCATCAACCAAACTTGTATTACTTGATAGTTTTCTGGATCAGTTGTTTATTTCGACCTTAGAGTCGCGCTTGTATTATTATGATATCTGGTGGTTTTGTTTTCTTTTGAGTTTTGAGCCCCGCCCTTTGGCGTTGTATACTATTGTGCATTGATGTGGTTGTTTCCGCCTTTTTGGCGTAGAGCTAGCTCCCGTTTGGGAATGTTTTTTATTGTTTGCATGTATATTATTCTTGTTTGTACCCGTTTGGGGCCAGTTTTTACAAAGGAGACTCTGCCGAAATTTTTGAGAAAATTGGATGTTGCTTTTAAACTTGTTTTCTACATGTTTTCCTTTACTTCTTCTTCTTTTTATGGTTTAGATTTCTGGGCTTCGGCTTACTTAGGTTACGATGCGCCTCTAGACGCTTCCTAATCTAAGTGCCGGTCACGTTCTGTACTTTCGGGTCGTGACAAAGTTGGTATCAGAGCGCTAGATTTAATCTTGTATAATTCTAGGTGACCCTTGGTTGATGGAGTAGGCGACTTAGGTTGAGTGACGTACCGTGGGTATGATCCGCGGCATACTTACGATACACTACTCTTCTTAAGTAGCCTTAGGATGTACATTTGTTTGCACCGCATTTCATTCGTTCTTTTGATCTATCTTCGTCGATATCGGAGGGTGGTTTCGGTTACCACGGGCGCACGGGCAGAGGGAGCTGCGGCTCGAATGCGATAACCATTAGGGTATTGGTTATTCTTGAGGATTGAAGCATTATTTAGCGTGCGGACGAAGGGTATTCACATGCCGTCCAGACGAAGTTAAAGGATTCGAACGATTGTCAGAAACCCATTTTCCCAAGTTTAAGGTATTCGGAAGAACATGCAGGTATTTCTATGGACCCTCTAGAAGAGTGAAACCCTAACTCGACATAATGACCACGAGAACGCCCTTGAACCTTAGGGTTTACGGCAGTTCCGCGGTGCCATTAGTGAGACTTGGGTTTGTCCTTCTACGGCTGGACCATCGATGCTGGGTATGTACCGGATATTTTTAAACTGTACTTGAGTGTTGAGCTCTCGGGGAATTATGGGATTTTGATGGATCGATCGAAAAGTTTAATGTAGTCCGGATATCAGGTGAAGGGATCGACTACGTGGGAGACTTTAGATATGAGTATTGCCGTTGGTAGCGCAGTCAGCACACCTATGAAGAGACAAGTTCGAAGCAGTCGACACCAGAGGAAAGGGGGAAAGAAGCGCACATTGACGATAGTGTTTACGATTGTGATTTGGTGATTTAAATTTCATATTTTCGTTGATCGGATTTTGGTATTTTGAGGATTTTGTTCTACGATTGGTATTTCTTATGTGTACCTTCATTGCATTCTATTTGTATTTTATATATTAGTTGTATTGATGTTGTTTAGTATATACCCAGTGCACTTGATTTGGTTTTAATACATTTTGAGATTTTGATTTGATTTCGTGCATATGGTTACACATGATTTTGACATATGCTTCGACCTAGTTTTCATGCAGTTTCGTACTGTGATTTCGATTTTGATATTCAGTGTATGTTTTCATACACCATGTGCACCTGATTGAGATTTCTTGCGCACACTTGGCGCACCTGATACGATTTGTGCACACCAGATGCACTAAATCGTGGTTTTGTACAGATTGTGCAGATTAGATGCACCTGGTATTAGAGTCGTGCACGCCCGTTGCACTTGATAGATGTTTTTGGTGCACACCTGTTGCACTCAATTTTGTTTTTGTGTGAATTCATGGCATCTGTATTTGGTTTCGATTTCAGTGCGCACCGGACGCACATGATATTTTTATGATATGATTGGGATTGATTTCAGTTTGATCAGTATGTTTTTATAATCATTACTATTGATTTGGTAACCAGGCGAGACGTTTATGTTAAATAAAAGATATATATATATATAGCTATTTTTTTAAAATAAACGTCCGCTACTTATGCCGTGGCACGTGCATCACACGGCGATTTTTAAAAGGGGTTCTTGCATGCTTCTTTATCCAGATGTTTGGACGATTTTACTATGATGCGCACAATATATAAGTTGCAGTTTTGATGTATATTATGTTGGTTTTCGTATTGGATTTTGGTATTTTATTTTCGCCATAACTCCGATGATTGTGTTATGCTTGACGGAGTTGATTTTAATTATGTATTGATGATTTCGGAGCTCCGACGATTTGAGTGTTTTGGCTGAATGTTTTAGTAATTGGGGGAAGTTTTAATTTAAATTCGGGGACCGAATTTCTTAAAGGGGGGAAGATTGTAACATTTTAAAAATAATTAAATAATTAATTAAATAAATAAAATCGTTTAAGTGAATTTTATAATTTTCGGTAAAATAAAACGTAGTTTTCATAAAACTAAACCGTAAATATTTTTCACTATAAATTTAAAAATACCTATTTTAATTATGTTATTACTATTAAATGGTGTTTATTTAGCCACTTATAAATTTTTAGTTTAATTAAATATTTTTCCTAAATTAATTATTTTAAATATTAACATAATCTTTATTTATACACTAAATTAGTGAAAATTACAAATTTGAATGGGTTAAATTTGAAAAAATGAACCATTGCATCTTAGAATCAAGTGTGTTTCATGAAAAATTTATTTTCAAAATTTTACAGTGGTTCTAGACCATTCTAGGTCAAATGAAGTGAAGAAAATAAAGAATTTTTAAATAAAATCATGAAAAGACTTAATGGAATGATATTTTTGTGAAATCTTCTACACTTTTCTTCACCTTTTCTCACTCTCCTCTCTTTTCCTCACCTCATGGGTGGCCTCACCACCATGGGCAGCCCCAAAATTTCCCCCCCCCCATCATTTTTGTATTAAAAATCATCAAAATTCATCAAAAATTCAATAAAAACCCACAAAATCCTAATTAATTCCTACCATCTATTCTTTGCTCATCTTTACATGGATTTTGGAGATGGAAAGCATTCATTTTGGAGGCTTATTTTCATGTTTGGATTTCATGTTGTGGAGGTATAAATCTTCTTCTTTTGATTTATTATTATTAGATGTTTCATTTAAGCATAATTAGATTTAATAAATAATTTCTATCTACAAGTTTTAAAATTCAAGTTAGGGTTTATAAAATTAAGTTATGGTTTTTATTAATTAAGTAGGGTTATAATAACTAGTTTAACATTTTTAGAAGTGAAAAATCTTGTATGGATGATATATTGTAAATTGTTTATCCAAAATTGTATAAATTAATCCATTTTGCAAACTAGATTTCTATATATTGTATATATTGGTGAAATAAAATTCCAATTAATATTTGTAACACTAGATTGTGGTTTTAATGAGGGTATTAATTTGTTAGTGGAATGAAAAACTTAAATTGGTTACTAGTTTCTATTGATAATTGAAAAATACTAATAAAAATGCTATTTTTGTTAACTAGGTATTGGAAAGTCTTAAATAAATGAGGTTTAAAATCTAAATTATGATTTCATTATATTATTATCATCATGAATTGTAGTTTAATAAGTTAATTCATGTAAAATCATGTTTAGTTGTGACATTGTGAAATTTTGCTTAAAAGTATCGAAATCGGGCAAGTTTGCAAACTAGAATTTTCAAACTAATATAAATTAGGGTGTTAAAAATATAGTGATGGTTTATACAGTCTAGTTATGCTAATTAATGAATATTATGACCATTAGTTTCTTTTAAACATCAAGTTTTGAAGTAAAACGGTAAATTGGTGTTTTCGGGTTTTACGGAATCGGACGATTTGATCGATTTTTAGGGTTTCGATGGATTAAATCATGTTTTATATTATAGGTAATGAGTTTTTAAACTACAAGTTGTTTGCTGATGCTTATCTCGATGAATCGGCGTTTGTACGCCGATATCGAGCGATATTTGGTTCTTTTGCATGAGCGGGACATAGGTTTTAACCTATGGGCGTTTCGTGCGTCGTTTTGATATTGTCCGTGATTCAGTTTACGATATTATATGTGTTTGTGTATAGGTACCCCTCACGTGGACTGCGGGCGATGAAGAAGAGGATGGTGACACCGTCTTCGGCAGACCAGGACCATGTGAGTAGATGTATATCTACGGGGGGAAGTCGGGTGGATGGAGTTTAGAACCCCCGCAAACGTAGAATAGGGATAGTACCTTTTGTCATTAGGAAACCAGACATTACCTTAGATTCTTGATGAGTAGGACCCTAGTAATGACCCTAGGTTTGACTAGACTGATTTAGAAAGACCATACAAGAGGATGAATACCTTGGATGAGATTCGTAGGTTTCAGGTAGATACACACACGCACACACTGAGACTTGACGTGGTGTATACGTGTATGTATATATATATATATATATATATATATAGGACTAGGTGTAGGTATATATATATATACACACACAATACCTATATGTGATACAAGGATGTGATATGATACATGTTCATATCATAATATTGCATTATTATATTCCCCATTCTTACTCTTTTTATAAATAAACAGGTACTTTTGATGCATGTCTGCTATATGTTACAGGTTACAGGTTCTTGGACAGGAAACAGTGAAAACGATGTAAAGACGATGAAACTATGGACTTTGGACCAACAAATGGGAGGATCTTAGTCAAGCCTATATCGAAAGACAGTTCACAATTAACAAGGCAACGCAAAATCCCAAAATGTCAAGGCAAACGGTTAAAAATCCATTGCAGATTGTTCACTGAAGATCTGGAACCAACCTAGAAACCCAAATGGAAAAGGACATGTAGAAACAGCAAGAAAACAAAGCCCAAAAGCAGCACAAAAAATTTGACAAGCCAAGTCCACTATTGGGCCGCGGAATCGCGGCCCAACCCCTATCAAGGCCGCGGTTCCGCGGCCATCAAGCGCAATCAGGAGCTGAAAATTTTACCTAAACTTGATGCGACGTTGACTGGTCTTTATAGGGCTATTTTTGTAAATGTAGATGCGCGGATCAAAATGTAACCTAGGGTTTCTATTTCCTATAAATAGATCTCTAAAAATTGTAACTCTTTATGCCTCCTTTTAATAATAAATTTCAGAATTCTTTATGGAGAGCATCGCTGCCTCTTTTCAATTCAGAAATTCAGATCTGACAAACCTGCGTTGATGATTGGAGAGAGCCATCTGTAAGTAGATTTATTTAATTGCTCTAGTTTAGATTTTAATTCTTTACCCTAGGTAGATTTAATTCATTGCCGTAGAAAATTATTTAGAGTTAGCTTTGGGGAAGGCTTTTGAGAGATGAGATCTCTCATCCCTTTCTTACCCATTATATATTTACAATAGGACTCCATGCATACACGCACACACCGCGCCCTACGGCATCCTACCCCTCGAGATAACGATGACACCGTAGTATAAAGGCCCGGTTGCGCGTGTTTTCCATGGAGGTTAGGGTAAGGATCTCTAAAGGAAGGACAAGAACCTAGAGGAAGGAACACCTTCCCGAATGTATCTAATCCCCTTTATTGATAATTACCATAACTCCTCATAGATCTTCATTTGGGTATAGAAAGCGTTGAGATTTACTTGCATTTCCAAACCATCCCTAAACCTAACCCTAGCAAGACTAGATCTAGATAATCTTAGATAGATAGATTTTAGATTTTAGATTTAATAATCAATCCGAACACCTTTCGGAATTAACTCGTTAGCGCGATTAGGAGATTCACAACATCCATGTGGACCGACCCGTACTCACCGGCTAGCTGCAAAGCGACGCCGTTCTTGATTGCGGTTTAGAAATAGTTTTTGACATACGAATCAAATGGCGCCGTTGCCGGGGATCGAACCCGGGTCACCCGTTTCGCAATTTCGGGTTAATCATAAAATTTAAAAAAATCTGAAAAATCTGAAAAAAAATCAAAAAAATATAAAAATATATATAATTTGTTATTTTTGGAAGGGATACTTTGTGGTTGAATTTTTGCAGGATATACAAATTCGGATCTGGAAATTTCCAGAAAGCGAAACGGAAAAAGAGATATCGCAACAGAAGGGATTTTAAAAAACAGAGAAGGACAAAAATTTTGGAGCCCCAAACCCCCCAACCCGCCGCGATTCCGCGGCCAAAACCCACCTTAGGCCGCGGAACCGCGGCCATCTTGGAGAATCAGAACATCAGAAAGTTTTTGGGGGTTCGTGCTGACGAGACCGCCGCGAAAACGCGGCATTAATGCATTCAAACCGCGGAAACGCGGCCTTATGGTGTCTTCAGGTGATGAAATTTGCACTGTAAGCTCTCTGTTATTTCTCCTCTGCAAATTTTAATATATTTTCTGAATAATGCCTGCAAGATTTTGTGTGCTTTAAAAATATATTCTTTTCCATAAAACAAGTCTTGTGCAGGATTTTTGGGCCCCACTTGAACTAAATTGATTGTAAGAAATATTTTGTTGTTGCATATCTTTTCTCGAATATCTTTTTGCAACAATTTTTTCCAAATAAAGATTCTTGTGATATGCTTAAAATAATAATTGATTGCAAGTAATATTTTGTTGTTGCAATTTTTTTTTCTCTAAAATCTTTTTGCAACAAAACTTTTCCAAATAAAGAGAAAAAGAATAAAAATAAAAAGGTCAAATTTTATTAGAAACTTGCAAAATTTTTGGCCTCAAATAGATCCTTGCACCACAAACTTTCTTTCTTTCCCCTTTCTTCTAACATGGGTACCCCACATAATAAATCACTTTCCGAACTTTGGTATCCCGAACCTAATTTTGCGTCGTACGTTAATTTGTTCGGTCAATTTAAAGACGATCCTTCCTTGCCAAAAAAATCTTTGAAAGATCAAATAGAGGCGTCTAGGAGAAACAGTTTGACTTTTCAACCCACTTTGTGTCGACCAGGTCCATCTTTACCACCTACATATGTTGACACCATTTTTCCAAGTCCTGCTGTAACTTCTAAGCCGATGTCCATTGCTGAGCATATTGCTCAATCTCGCAGTCGATCTTTCATCCCTCTCCACTCATCTAGTTCTAGGGATCCACACGACTATTCACCTTTTTATGCACATGTTGACCCTACCCCTGTCCAATCACCCACTTCCTACAAGTCATACCCGACCCTCCCACCTTCACTAGACACTGTTTCGACACAACCATTAGGGAGTTTCACATATCCAAGCAATTTTGAATCTTTTACTGAAACCCTCTCACCACCTAAGTCTAGCTTGGAAGAGTCGTTGGAGGCTTATATTGCTGCAACAAACAAAATGGTGAGGAATGTGGAAGCGTCCATTGCCGCCCTTATGCAACCTTATGAACCGGTAGCTAGTCTCCCACTAGCTTCAAATTTTTCAATGTATAAGGAGGCGGTTAGACAGAGTGAGAATGCGAGAGGATTTCCAAATCAAACCTACCCATGCCCTATTGAATCCAACAACTCCAATTTTCAAACATGTGTCCAAAATGATGAGTTGTGTGATTTTGTAGTGCTTGATTTGCTAGATTGTGAAGAACCCCTTTCGAGTGAAACCGCACCTAATCCTTTCGATCTTTACACCTCCACTGTAGAACCTAAATCGATAGATATCCATGCTTTTGATGAGGTGTCTAAAGAAATTGATTTTCACTTGATTGAGGATATAGACGCCGGGAATATTTCGGATGATGAACCTGTCGATTTGCTTGAAATTTTATGTTCAAATCATCATCCTGAGTTATTAAATGTTTCTCCCGAATCTCATATGCGTCTAGATTTTAATGATAATGGCATGGATGAGTTGAATATTGAGGATAGTATCGAGAAGAGTCTTGAGGATAATATTGAGGTTGAATCATTTTTGTTTAATGTGTCTGATTTTCCAATTCATCCTCCTGAACCTTTGACTGTTATATCACCCTCCCTCCTTCCCATCGTTCCGACCCCGCTTGAAGACTGTGAGCTTGAAAGATTTTCCTTTGAATCCGATACTGTTCTCATAGATGATAACACTTACGAGTGTTTCACTTTTTCGGACGATATTGATGACTCACCGCCCGAGCTTGAGTCCTTTACATTTTCAGATGAGCCATCAGACTCGGTTGATTATAGTAGTTTCGAACCATTAATGGAATCTTTCAAGTTCGAAACAGTTTACTACGGTGAGAAAGATATTATCCCTAATTCACTCCCTTTCGTCTCTCCTATTGTCCCGACCGTACAAATGACCGTTACGCTTTCATCTCCGAAACCAAGTTCGGCGTACCCATATTTTCTTGCGAATCTTGAGGGATTTGATCCCATTTCTCGACGAGTAGATAGGTTAGCGCAATCGCTTATAACATATCGGTCATCACATATTGCGCTAATTTATTCACTCAATTTACACCCTCAAGATCGTACTCCACTTCCTTCTTCTTTTCGCCATTCTTCTCCCCCACCGAGACCATATTCTACCATTCTTCTTTCCATACGGTCTCGCGTACTTCTCATTTTCTTGCACCAACTATACCATTTCCACGATAAGATTTTTGAATGGTTGGTGCTAACTTTTGGCTTGTGCAAGGCCAAGCTTAAGTTTGGGGGAATCTTTGTATATATGTATATATTTTTTTTGTTTTCTTTTCTATAAAAAAATAAAAAAAAAATTTCAAAACTTTAAAAATAAAAAAAAAATTGTAAATAAATAAACAGGGGAGTGCCGGTATTTTGACCCTCTTGGTTTAGCATGACAGTGAGGACACTGTCAAGTTTAAGTTTGGGGGTATGCTCGGTACGTCTTCTTCCTTCGCATTCATTTGTACATATTTTTGCATTTGCATACTTATTTGAAAACCCATAAAAATTGAAAAATTCAAAAAAAATTATAAAAATTATTGTATTCAATTTTTGCTAATTGACTCGAGTTTGATAAATAGGTTAACTGGCTAGGAACAACTAGATCTTAGACTTAGTGAATTAAAAACCCTAAAAATAACATTCCTTAAAGTTTAACGGTAGAAAGTATATGCCTTGTAGTTTATTTAGAAATAGGCAAATTTTGGGTTCACTTTTTGGGCTAAGTTGAAACAAGGGAAGAGTATTGATGTTCTTATTAGAGTATAAGTTTGAAAAATAGTTCCTAGCTTAAGTCTAGATTCTGAAAATGTATACCCTACAATTTGCACAATCACACACCTTGAAACTTGGAATAGTAGAAGAGACCTTGAAATGCTCTTGTCTAAAGTCCTTAGTACGAAGAAAACAAAAGAAAAAAAAACAGTGAATAAAGAAAAAAAAATAGACACTGGTTTTGTGATACTTAAGGCTGTAAAAAATAGAAAAATCTTTAGCGAGGGTGCTTCATCACCTAGTGCCTTAGACCAACTGGTTTGGGAGTCACTGCTAAAAGCCTTGGGTGTTGCAAAACTAGGAAGTACGCTTTAAAGTGCTAACGCATCTTGTAATCGGTTGTTGGTACCTCAAGAAGTATTAACAGTCGCATGAAGGATATGTAAGCAAAATTAAAAATTCACTAATTAATAAGTGCTTTAGACAATGGACGAGAGTACGATTGCTTGATTTGAATTTCCAAGTGTAAGGGTGATATTTACACACACGTGGGGATATGTGATTAGAGTTTAGATGAGAGAAAGGAATGAAGAATAAAACTTGTATCTTTAGTAGGGTTGATAGAAATTCCTGAGTGGAGATGTAACCCTAGAAGGAAAACTTAGGAGATGCCGAAATCTAAGTAGGTCTACATAACATATATAATCTTAAGTTAAATAATGAGGAAGTGTGAAGAATATGGGTGGATAATTTGCGAGTCAAAAGATAATAGAATTCCTTGTTAGAAAACCTTATTGGAGAACAAAAGTTAATGGGCCGAATTGATAGGATTTTGTGGGTGTAATCCGCTGAAAACCCTCAGGAGACAACACTCCTCCTACTAGGGACACCTAGAGGTTTAACGGCTTGTTGCACGAGCTCAGTGCAATCGCGTTTCCATGCGAAAGTGCGGTTAGGATTTTAGTGAATAAAAATAAGTTTGCTCGAGGACGAGCAAAAGATAAGTTTGGGGGTATTTGTTCACATCATAATAGTGCATTATTATATTCCCCATTCTTACTCTTTTTATAAATAAACAGGTACTTTTGACGCATGTCTGCTACATGTTACAGGTTACAGGTTCTTGGACAGGAAATAGTGAAAACGATGTAAAGACGATGAAACTATGGACTTTGGACCAACAAATCGGAGGATCTTAGTCAAGCCTATATCGAAAGACAGTTCACAATTAACAAGGCAACGCAAGATCCCAAAATGTCAAGGCAAACGGTTAAAAAGCCATTGCAGATTGTTCACTGAAGATCTGGAACCAACCTAGAAGCCCAAATGGAAAAGGACATGTAGAAACACCAAGAAAACAAAGCCCAAAAGCAGCACAAAAAATTTGACAAGCCAAGTCCACTATTGGGCCGCGGAACCGCGGCCCAACCCCTATCAAGGCCGCGGTTCCGCGGCCATCAAGCGCAATCAGGAGCTGAAAATTTTACCTAAACTTGATGCGACGTTGACTGGTCTTTATAGGGCTATTTTTGTAAATGTAGATGTGCGGATCAAAATGTAACCTAGGGTTTCTATTTCCTATAAATAGAACTCTAAAAATTGTAACTCTTTATGCCTCCTTTTAATAATAAATTTCAGAATTCTTTATAGAGAGCATCGCTGCCTCTTTTCAATTCAGAAATTCAGATCTGACAAACCTGCGTTGATGATTGGAGAGAGCCATCTGTAAGTAGATTTATTTAATTGCTCTAGTTTAGATTTTAATTCTTTACCCTAGGTAGATTTAATTCATTGCCGTAGAAAATTGTTTAGAGTTAGCTTTGGGAAAGGCTTTTGAGAGATGAGATCTCTCATCCCTTTCTTACCCATTATATATTTACAATAGGACTCCATGCATACACGCACACACCGCGCCCTACAGCATCCTACCCCTCGAGGTAACGATGACACCGTAGTATAAAGGCCCGGTTGCGCGTGTTTTCCATGGAGGTTAGGGTAAGGATCTCTAAAGGAAGGACAAGAACCTAGAGGAAGGAACACCTTCCCAAATGGATCTAATCCTCTTTATTGATAATTACCATAACTCCTCATAGATCTTCATTTGGGTATAGAAAGCGTTGAGATTTACTTGCATTTCCAAACCATCCCTAAACCTAACCCTAGCAAGACTAGATCTAGATAATCTTAGATAGATAGATTTTAGATTTTAGATTTAATAATCAATCCGAACACCTTTCGGAATTAACTCGTTAGCGCGATTAGGAGTTTCACAACATCCCTGTGGACCGACCCGTACTCACCGGCTAGCTGCAAAGCGACGCCGTTCTTGATTGCGGTAATAGATAGTTTTTGAGATATAATCAATACACGGGGATGAAACAATATAATTGGGCTGATGCCGTGATTCTTGGCTATACAGTCGTGTTATGATGTTAGCGAATCATTAGAAAATGAGATAATGGATTTGTATACTTGAACAATAATAAAGGGTGGTGATGATATTGAAGTATATGGGACTCTAAAATAGAACCCGGACCGTAACCTGTGCCTACGACATCATATAGGTGTGACTTGATTTCGACATCATATAGGTGTGACTTGATTTCGATATCATATATGTGTGACTTGATTACGATATCATATAGGTGTGACTTGATCACGATATGATCTAAGTGTGACTTAATCACAATATGATACTTATGACATGATATTTCTGAGGATAAATTAACGATGTATATTTATGCCGACAATGATATATGATTGATGTATACGATTACAGTATAGCACCTTGATCTTGACATGTGTTGATGATGATATTATACGAATGATGAGACACGTAGATGATACTTGACCTGTATCCCGATATTGGGATGTCGTACGATGGATTTTACCATACGAGGCATAGATATGATGATTGATCCGCACTCTTGATTCGAGGAAGCCGTACTACGTACGTGACGCTATTGAGGCTGGATCGCCGACTATTAGAGATATGGATTCAGACCTTAGGTGGACTCTTATTTCTTATTGACTAGTTTCTTAGGTTTAGTTCCTTAGGAGGTTAGATGGACACTAGTTTAGGCTCGAGTCATATAGTTGTAGTTATACTTGTATATCACAGATGAATGGTTATTACACATTCGTCTTTACATTCATACCGTAATCATAATGGTGCATGTTCATTCATATGTTTCTATAATCAGAATAAAACTTTGCCTGTTAGGACACTGGCACCATTACCGATGATGCGCATATTCCACGCACACTTAATTGCCGGCTCACACACATCATCATCGGTAATTGCTTTGTCATGTACACTTTAGATCATATTATCTTTTATTGATACAATCAGCTAACAGCTAGATCGATATAATATTGTGATTACTCTCTGGTGTTAGTATGGACCTGGTATTTATTATTTAGACATTTCATGCATTCGCATTTTCATGTTATCATGCAGTATTATGGGGCATATGCCGACACTTATCATATACTTACTCATGATTTTGGGATTTTGGATTTCTATGAGATTTCTGGATTTTTGGAGAAAACCGAAAGAATATATAAAAACTTCTCTCTCTCTCTCCTCCTCTCTTTTTAAAAACATAAGATGCGGTTTTTCGTGATGTATGTGTCGTCCACCATGAGATTTCATGTTTTCTGTTGGATTTCGAGACCCGATTCGAGGAGTGGATGAACCGTCTCGGGTACATGGTGGGCCCGGTATGGTACCCCGGGGCAAGAAGATCGAGTTGTAGACGATGAGCCTGGCAGGGGAGGACTACCTACCGGTGATGTCTGGCGCGGCGGATATACGGAGGATACCGACCGTTGTCGTGAGATTTGATGATATGGGCCGATCCGGACTGACGGAGCCCGAGATATTGAGACTATGAGACATTGAGATTATGAGGTATTGAGTGTTGAGATTTACATGTTTTTTGTCGATACTTGACACGGATTTCCATGGATTTCACCGTTGATATTTCAGATTTCTATACACATTTTACCATGATAAAAGTTAAAGATTTCTTATACAGATATATCTAGATTTCAGGATTGGTTATTTCACATTCATGGTGTATGCATACTCATTGACATGACATAGTTCTATATGAGGCACTGATACGAGCACGGAGCATTTACACTTACACGTAGCTTATTATCCTGTCTTTACTTAATGACTAGTAATATATTAGTATATTATTATGACCTAGGACTGTGTCGTGCATTCGATTTCTTTTCGCAGATATCTTCTACTCACGAGTTGGCAACTCACCCCCGTTGTGCCAAATTTTATTACAGGTTCGATATACAGGTTTTCCTGGCAGCTTGCTGGCACATCTTTTCATTCAGGGTGATTTGCACGGTAGGTTGGTTCACTTGTATCTGGACCGCCATTGTACTTTTATTATTTTA
The DNA here is from genome assembly GCA_030015575.1 of Agapanthus africanus. Lineage (NCBI taxonomy): Eukaryota > Viridiplantae > Streptophyta > Magnoliopsida > Asparagales > Amaryllidaceae > Agapanthus > Agapanthus africanus. The sequence goes on from CM057340.1 coordinate 759,798,283, forward strand.
TTTGTATCTAGAAAACTCCATCGACCAAACTTGTATTACTTGATAGTTTACTGGATCAGTTGTTTATTTCGACCTTAGAGTCGCGCTTGTATTATTATGATATCTGGTGGTTTTGTTTTCTTTTGAGTTTTGAGCCTCGCCCTTTGGCGTTGTATACTATTGTGCATTGATGTGGTTGTTTCTGCCTTTTTGGCGTAGAGCTAGCTCCCATTTGGGGATGTTTTTTATTGTTTGCATATATATTATTCTTGTTTGTACCCGTTTGGGGCCAGTTTTTACAAAGTAGACTCTGCCGAATTTTTGAGAAAATTGGATGTTGCTTTTAAACTTGTTTTCTACATGTTTTCCTTTACTTCTTCTTCTTTTTATGGTTTAGATTTCTGGGCTTCGGCTTACTTAGGTTATGATGCGCCTTTAGACGCTTCGTAATCTAAGTGCCGGTCACGTTTCGTACTTTCGGGTCGTGACAATATGTTATCGAGAACTCCATCAGGAGGATGGCCCATTTGGCAAGCCTTCTTGTCGGTATGGCCTTTGACATTAGATATTTGAGAGGATCCACCTTCGATATGAGGTGGACCTCATGTGCCAAGGCGTAATTTCTGAGTTTCGTTATTGCGAAGATTGGCGCTAGGTAATGCTTTTCGATGGGGGAATATTTGTTTTCTTCCCCCAGGAGAAATCAACCTACATAGTATAGAGCTCTCTCCTTTTCCTGATCGTTCTCTTGTGCCCACAATGCGTCTAGAGTACTCTCAAGGGCCGTTGTATATAGGATAAGGGGTTTTTCCTTAACCGGAGCAGCCAATACCGGCGGATTTTGCAGGTATTGCTTGATTTCGTCTAGTGCGTTTTGGCATTTCATATCCCAGACGAATGGGGTCCCTTTCTTCATCAGATGACTGTAGGGACGACATTTTCCGGAGAGGTTGGCTATAAACCGCCGGATGTACGCGAGCTTTCCTTGGAGAGATCGCAACTGTTTAAGGGTTCTCGGTGTGGGCATTTCCATAATTTCCTTAATCATTAAGTGGTCGATTTCGATACCCAGGTGACGTATGATGAATCCCCAGAATTTATCTGAGGAAACTCCAAACGCGCATTTTAGAGGGTTCATCTTCAAATTATACTTCCGAATACGTTGGAACACTATTTTTAAATGTTCACAATGCTCCTCATGAGATTTGCTCTTCATTACATGGTTTTCGTTATAACATTCGGCAATCTTGTATATGAGGTCATCAAAAATCTTTGCCATGGCCCTCTGGTAGGTGGCGCCAGCGTTCTTCAAACTGAAGGGCATCACCTTATAGCAGAATATGCCCAGCGGGGTTCGGAAGGCAGTATGCTTCTGGTCTTCAAGATGCATTTTTATTTGGTTGTATCCTGAAGATCCATCCATGAAGGAGAAGACCTCATGGGTAGATGTGTTATCGATCATCAGCTCGATAACGAGTATTGGGAATTCATCTTTCGGGCAAGCTTTGTTGAGGTCCCGAAAGTCCACGCAGATGTGAGCCATCCCGTTTTTCTTCATCACTGGAACGATGTTAGCAATCCATTCGGGATATTGAACCTCTTGGATGAAGCTGGAGTCGATTATTTTCTTGACTTCAGCGTTGATACTCATCTCAAGTTCGACTCGCATCCTTCTTGGCGTTTGTTTGATTGGCTTTATGCTCAGCAATATAGCCAGTTTATGTACTTCTACTTTTGGATCTAGACCCCGCATTTCGGAGCAGTTCCAGGAGAAGAAATTTTTATACTGCATGAGCACATCTTTTAATATGGCCACCTTTTTTTCAGATAATAGCTCATTGATGAACGTTGGTCTCGGATCACTTTCCGTCCCTAAGTCAATTTTTCTTAGGTTGTCCGCCATAGTGTGTATCCCATCTTCCAACTCTTTTCATGCTGCTAGAAACTCTGAGACCACCTCGTCCCCGTCTTCAATTGCGAAGCACCTGTAGAGGTCATTCATATTCTCGTTCCCTCCCTCTTTTAAAAGTGTTATCATATGGCAGGTACAAGTTCGTTACAATTCTCGATGTTGAGCTGGTCCTATCCTGGCGGTATAGACCCTCTTTGGTTCATGCTTTTATGGCGGGGTTACCCTCCAGCTGTCGGATAACATAAACCTGCCTTGTCGATACTGGTCTTCTACCCAGTTTTTGAAGGTGAAACAGTTTTCAAGGGGATAACCTATTACTCAGTGATAGAAGCAATAATTCGGATGATGAACTTCATTTATTTGTTCGGGGTGCCGAGACTCCGAAAACGTCATCATTTGGTGCTTTATGACAAGGTTGAATATTTTTCTCATCTTGTTTTGGGGGAAGGAGTATTCCCGACCCATCTTCTTTATAAAGGATGGGCTCCAATCGAGTTTTTCTCGATTGAACGGTACCTTGGACCTGCTTTGTTGTCCATGAAGGTTATTTGCGTCCATCTTCTTACTTTTATCTTTGCTTCATGACTTTCCCCTTTCGTGAAGGCGACTAGCGGGTTGCGGATGAAATGCATCATAGTCTACTTCTTCTGTTGTTCGCTGGTTGAGACGCTGCGCCTTGGCCTTTTCATATATGGCCATTTCTCGGCTGTGGTTGTCCCGACTCGATTGACAAACTTCTTTTATTAGCTTGTCAATTTGTTCTTCAAGCGACGGCGTTAACGTTTTCAAAGCACTCCGATTCAACGTCATGGCTATTTGGAAGAGCATTTTCTTCTCCACTCAAGCTGTTTATGACGCGGTAACTGTACATTTGCTCTCGTTTCTTGGACCGAACGTATCCCATCCTAGTCGTCTCCAACTTCCTGTTGAATGCCGGGAATATCCCAAACCTTTTTGTAGAATTGGGCTTGTCAAACAGTTTGTTCGAGGGGTACACCTTGGCATCTTAACAGCTTTTTTAATCTCTCCGCGTAATATCTTGGAAGACGGATGGGTTGAAGCATGTCGAGTGTAAAATCAGCACCATGCCAAATTTCTTTTTCTACTTTGGTATCCGTAGATTGGTAGAAGAGGATCGCCTTTTCACCTCTTCTCCTGGGAGATACGTAGAAAGTTTGTAGTTCTTGCACGTTGTATGTATTAAGCGCATCAAGTTTGTTATAGTGTCGAGGCGGAGCCATTGTGATTTACAGATTCTGATCTGCCTGGGCAAGAGTCTGCATTGACGGGCGGATGAAGAACACTGTATTGGCCTCATCCTCAGAGTCGCTGCCAAAGACGAAAATAGGAATAGATGGTCATGGCTTATTGTTTTACCTTTGGGGTTGCTCTGAGTAGACTATTTCTTCATCTTCCTTGGTATCACTCCTAAAGATCAGGATAGTGGCGATAGATTTCTGTTTATTCTCCGGCTTGAGGCACCTTTCAGTATTCTTAAAGTCTGGTAGAAAGTATTTTGCGTCTTCGTATTGCTGGACTTCGTTTACAGAGAACGGATTTAGCTCTCCCGTGACGGTGTATTCTGAGCCATCCTTGAAATATTTCATACACTGATGTTGTGTAGAAATGATGATATTGTACTTATGTAACCAGGGTTTGCTACGTAGGGCGTTGTAGCAAGTCTTGGCATCAATTACATGAAATTTGATGTCAGTGAAGAGTAGCCCGAAGTGTAGCGTCGATATTACGGACCCAAGCGTCCGTGACGACTATGAGTCGAACCCGAAGATGGTAATTTTATCCTGGGAAAGGTGCTAAACGTTCATGCAAATTTCCTTCAACACTCTTACGTTAAGAAGGTTGACGGAGGATACATTGTCGACAAGGATTTTCCCTATCTTGATATCATGGCAGTAGCTGGTAACATATAATGGACGATTATGTTCGCACGTACCGAGGAGTAGATCTTCATCTCTGAATGTAATATCGGCCGTGTGGAAATCTGCCAGTTCATCTTTCATCTTCTCCTCTGCGAGAAAAGCTTGGAATTGATCGGGCTCTTGTAATGCCTTGATCAGGGAATCTTGTGCCTCTTTGGACAAGAGGAGAGCATCCAATATTCTCAGTTTCGAAAGTATTTTCCTCATATGTGCCAGGACAATGTAATCCACCTTGTTTTTCTTAGACGGGTCCTTAGTGGTGTGCTCTTTTACCACTTCTTCATCGACGACAATTTCCTCAGGGATTTTCACTTTCCCTTTGTCTTTTTTGTTCGAATATTTGTTTGCAGGTTCGAGATTCTTCTCAGGAAGCGTGCAGTTACGCAGCTGAATATTCTCGTAGTTTTTCTCCCCCTCTTATTTTTCGGAGGCGGAGTCCTTGAAGAGAGGGTTAAGGGATGTTTCATCCTCAGAATCGCTCCCGATTGTAAGAACTGGAGGTTTTCGTCCATCCGAACTGGTACCAACCATATGACAGTTTCCAGTCGTTTCTTTATGCGTGTTCATCCCACTATTTTGCTGTCGACGAGCGCGAGCTTCGTGCTTCATTCTCTTGAAGTGTTTTTGATAGGCAACGTTTTCTTGCCACCACTTCTTGAAGGTACTGCATTCCTCGATGGGATGGGTGACCCTTCGATGATATAGACGGTAGTTTGGATGTGATTCTTCTCCATTGAGGCATATGACCCCGGGAGTGTTCTTTATGAGAGGTGGCAGTTTCATCCCCATTAACAAAGTTTTCGCGAACCGCTTCTCTATTTTGATCTTGCTCTTATTTGTTGCAGGTGTGTTTTGGTTTGGTTAGAGCACTTTACGACCCGTCCTCACCACAGCTTCTTTATCCAGATGCTGACGTTTAGCCTTTTCATATATGGCTGTCTCGCATTCTTGGTCAACTTTACTTTTTTGAAAAGCTTTGTTTAGCAGCCTCTTAATCGAGTCATTTCTGGCAGTTCCGGGGATTTTACCGCCGATTCTGCCCCCAGTTCCTCTACGTTGTTTTCTGACGCTGAGGGAGCCTCTTCGTCATATAACGATGAATGAGAGACCATGTGGCAACCTGCTACACGGTCTTCGGCGTGTTCTGATGAGTCATTTCCCTCATCATTGTCACTGTTTTGGCCCTCAAGAATATTCTTGAGGAATTCTTCGAGCGTGACTGGTGTCCGCGCCTTCTGGTTATACTCCTCCAGTGCATCTATATAATTTTGTAGAACCGTGCGCTTGTCATCATACTCGGCAGGTTGCACAGGCTTCTTGGTCTTCTACTTTTTCTTTGATGACTTTGAAGGCTTGTCTTGGGGGCTTTTTCCCTTGTCAGCAATTTTTGGCACGGGACGAGATTTTAGCATTCCTTCAATTATTTCGGGTTCAAGTAGGCGTTTCCACCTGACTGCCGGACATGTTTGTATATCTTTCAGCATTCTTTTGGTTTTCGCTAAAAGAATGACTTCCTATGGAGTTTCTTCCATGAGTGAGCATGATGCCCCCTGCGCGTCCACCTTTTTAGGAGTGTGTTTCTACGAAGGGTTTACCCTCCAGTTATCAGAAAGCATGAATTTTCCCTATTGATACTGGTCTTCAACCCAATTTTTGAAGATGTAGCAAGCCTCAATTGGGTGGCTCACCATTCTGTGATAGGAGCAGTAATTAGAGTCGTTGACGTCGCCAGGTTGGGCTGGACACCACGGTTTTGGAAATGTGATAAGGTTATTTCACATCGCCAACTCGAACTGAATCCTTATTTTATCACGCGAAAACGAGTAAGCGTTTCCTAGTCCGTCTTCCAAGGAGGGGCACGAACGCGCGTTTTTTTGGCGAGCAGCTGGTTTTGGGCCACTCGGCTGTTGTTGTGTGTTAGCAACGAATGCCGTCTTTCCTTTACCCTTAGTATTTTGAGGGTCCTTATTTGAAAAGGAAGGCCCATGGCCCATCTGGTTCATCTGAGTTAGTTTATTTATCAGAGCTTAGAAGGTGGTAGGTTTGAAGAATGTCATGAACTGGGACACCATCGTCAGACGATCGAGGGTTCCGATGAACATGCCTATGGCAGGAGAATCTTCAATGCGCTGTTCGCACTTAGACCAGAGGTTTCACCACCGGATCGCGTATTGAACCTATGTTTCTCCCTACTTTACCTTGGCATTGATTAATGTCGTGATCAGAGTGCGTTCGATCATGCTGGTGAATCGCTGTGTGAACAGGAGCTCTATTTCTGTGAAGGTTTTACGAAGTCATTTGGAAGATCCAAGTACCATTTGAAGGCCGTTTTTGACAAGCTACCGATGAACTGGCGAAGCAACAGTTTGTCGTCGCCTCCAGTATTGTCGCATAAAGCTATGAATTGTGCGATATGCTGGTAACAGTTGCCTGTTCCTTTGGAGACATGGAACTTAGGGATCGTATATCCCGGCAGGTATTTGATTTGGTCATACCGGCTTGGATATGGTAGTCCAGTTCTGTCAATTTGGTCGGTGGCTTCATTAGCTTGGTGAGCTCTTATTTGCTGAGCAATGTAATCATCTAGGGCCGTCTTGGAGATCGTTTCCTCCTTAGCCGCTAATAAGGCCGGAGGGGGGGTTTGATATTTCCCCTCTGTCGTCCTCGATGATTATCGACGGATCTTCGGCCGGAGGTTCAGGTTGGATCATCATTCCAACCATGTCTTGGAACAAGAGAGCCATCTGCTTTATATTAGTAGCTTGCTCAGCGGCTTCTTTATCCTTTCTCTCGAGCACCCTTCGCAGAAACTCTGTATCGGTCTCTTGCTCTTGGCGCTGTTCGGCCTCTTTGTTCGGTCTTTCTTTTTGTCTGGTAAATGCCGTCATTTTATTCAGCATTTCCTAGAGCTTTTTCTATTACTCTCGAGCCTTTGTCAGCGACCAAGTTTGCGGTCGGTGACTCACCGAAGCACGACTCTTGTCTTTCCCATTGGTCATATAGACCATACGTACGGTTATGCCCCCTGACTTAGGGCATTTAGGTCCATCGTGTTTGGAATTTGCCGTGGACGATAGAGTTTTCTCCAGCCTCGTTCTTTTATAAAAGATTGGAGTTGAAGGAGCCGTTGCGACAGGCACCTATTTAGGAGAAATCCCCCGTTGTATAGCTGAGGAGCGATCTTTTCCTTGCCGGCTCTTAGATTTCTCGGGTCGACAAGACTGATTTTCATCAAGCACAAAGTCTTGGACTTTTCGCTAGATCCTATGTATTTGTTAGGAGAACCTTTGGCAAGGCTGCTTTGGCTGTAGCGGCACAGGGGCCTCTACTGGCAAAGGTGATTTCTTCAGCACCACCGTCGGGGAGTTCTTACGTACCCGCCTTAGAGGATCAAAACTGTTACCGGTTGGAACAGTAGTGTTGACCTCCACCATAAGAGCTGGTGGGGTGAGCACAGAGGGGGAGTTGCCCCCAGCCTATCTTATTCGGTGCCAGTGGCGACGTTGATCATGTCGTGCTGAAGAGACCACCTTAGTTATGGAAGCGGATTCATCATGCCCCCGGCTTTGCTGAAGGGTTTCAATCGGCGTCAGCTTGTTGAAGACCGACGTTCTTGATAGAGTTTGAGGAGTGCCGGCCAATCTTTCGATGACCGACCGTCTGATGGGGGAAGCACCTTTGCCGGCTTCGCCTGTAGCAGGGGCAGGAATGGCTAACCTTTTTGGGTAGCCCCTTCAGATATCGCGAGCTTCTTTACAGGCCCGCTCGAGCTTTTTCTCAGCCTATTGAAGACTGCGGCTTCAGATTTGGACGACCTATTGAGAGGGGACGTTGTGGTTTCCAGCCGATCGAAGAAATGACTTTCTAAGAGCTTCTCCTTATGGCGTTAAGGCACCGAAACTCACAGGTTGGAGCATGGTCCCGAAGAACAGTCCGGTAGTAGCTTGTGTGACCCGCCCTACCGGTATTAAGAAAATAGAGGCCGCGTTGGGCCCATAGGTCACTCCTCCAGTTAGGGTAGAGCGGGAGTTGCTGTTGCATGAGGTGCAATGAGAAGCCATTGATTTTTTGCATAGGAGCCAGACACCAAGTTTTAGTATCTTGAGTCCAAGGGCAATCATAGCGGACCGTGATTTTGTTCGCGAAACACGATACACGAAGTGTGGAGTGGAAAGAGAAAAAGGTCCCACCGGACGTAACAGAATCTGTTTACCGCCAAAGACCAGGCTGAGACACGGAGGACGTCTGTCATGCCCCGCTTCCCAGTATACGGGAAAGGGTACGCGACGAGGCCGCTACTTATTTACTATGAAGTAAACACGCTAAGCGTAACTAAGTAATATAAAAGAAATATACATAAGAGACAAATGTAATGAACAACAACTTTATTTATTCACATTCTTTTTACAATACATCTGAAAAGTAAATACATGGTATGAAAAGCAATGCCTAAACAGTGGCATAATAGAAATAGAAAGTACTGAAATGAAAAGTACAAGTATCTAGAGCTCCGGGTCGTAAGCTAGCTGATCCAAGCCCTCGCTGGTGGGCTCGATCTCCTGAAGGTCCGAATCACCTGACAACATTCCAAAGAAGAAAGAGAAGGAATGTCGTCAGCGAACAATCGCTCGGTAAGTCCAAAGATAAGGGAGAAGTAGAATAGACAGAGAGAGAGTGTAACTTTTAAAGTTGTATTTAGTGTTAACGCTGTTGTTTGTAACTTGGTACAGAAGGATGCCAGTGTATACGAGAGGAGTCTCGTTAGACCAGAGACTATGGTGAACGGAATACAAGGAACCATTTAAGCTACGGTACAACAACAATTGAATTCAGGTTAGGTGTCTTAATGGTTGATGTCTCGTACCACTTCTAACACCTTCCTTACCAATCTATCCCTTAAACCCCGCGATGTATTGATTGTATTGTTTGTATTGTATTGTAAATTGTATTGTCTGGTATCACAGATTGTATAGATGGATGACTTGCCGAAACCATGATATCAGTAAATGGATATAACTGGAGAATCATGTAGATGGATGTATATCCATGATTCGGTTCAGTCAAGTTGTATAGATTGATAGATTGAACAATTAAATATATAGATTCATATTGAATTGTTATATATACTTGAATCTCATTCAAGTCAGATTGATTATATTGAGAATCAGTCTGAGTCAGACAATTAGAAAAGAAATTGAATCCTGAATTAGATTTTGGTGTTATCGGTAACCGCTGCACATGGACAACAGGATTTGTGTCTTTTTCAAAGACGATTACCGTGTTAATAACACCGTTTGTTAAGTTGTCTACCTTAAATAGGCAAGAACCCATATCTCCGGCTCCGTGAGGCTCAAGAGACTGGTCCCGCTTAAACCTATGTTTACTAGGGTCCTTATTGTAATTTAGTATAACTTGAGGGGTTTTATGAAAAAATAATTTTGTATAATTTTCAAAATACACCCCAAGTATTTTATTGTCGTCTTTAGAGTTTTCATTGATATATATTTTATCAATGTGACATTTCTAGTGAAATAAAACCTATTTTTCATAATATATGGTATTTATTTGTAATGTTCAACTTGTATGGAATTGCATGGTATTTTCTTGTAAATGAGTTGTTTTTCTTGAAATTTGGAAATGTGGAATATTATAAATAAAAATAGATATTTTGATATTAATTACATATATATTTATTTATTAAAAGTATAAGTTTTATTTGTAATAGAAATCACATTTTCTAAAGAATATTGTATTTTAAATCTTTCGAGACCGAATGCTCCTTGCGGAGGTCTGCATCTAGCACTACTAAGCCCAAGGATGTGCGATAATCCGCACCATCCCGAACGGGTTCCCCGAAATGGGTTGTAGCGGCGCATTGCAAAAATTTGTTAAAAATAAATATCTTGTAGAAAAAGGTTTTTATAAGTATGAGGTAGTTTTGTGTAAAATCATATTTTCCCAAAACTATGTTACATATGAGTGTTGTGAGAAGGTAGGTCATTACCTCGTGAACTATCTAAAGGTATATCAAGGAATTATAATGATTTATGTCAAAACTAAACTATATGGTATTTTTCTAAAAAAGTGCGATAAAAGTTACAATATGAATTTTTTTGCTATGAAACTTGTTCAATATGTTTTGTTAATGTTTAATGGTCATGATGTGTAAGTTTGGTATTGTTATATTTAAGAAAATTAGAACTTTTTAAAGAAAACCGAATCGGAAGTCGGATTAACTCCACTTCCATCGGATTTTAGAAATACAAGTTTTTAGAGTAGAAAAGAGAAAGGGGAGGAAGGATTTACTGGTTTTTAGATTAGAGAAATGGAAGAGGGAGTGGTAGGAGGTGCCGGTTCGTCTGTTTCCCTAATAATAGCAAAGTTCTATTTAAAATTCAAAATTTGAATTAAAGCTGCACTTTTATAAAAGCGCTGCGCTATAACTAGCGCACCCCGTGCAAAGCGCATAGGCGCTAGCACTAGATGCGCTGCGCTCCAAGTAGCGCACCACGTGCAAAGCATGTGTGTGCTAGCGCTAAGAGCGCTGCGCTCCAAAGTAGCGCACCATGAGCAGAGCGCATAAGAACTAACACTGGAACTAAAAATTCCACACTGTTGGATCAAATATCCAACGGATATGATTAAATCATCAATTAACAAATTCTGTTGAATCTTTCCAAACAGAAAAGATCGTGCCCTGAATTTGGAACACCGTTGGATCAATGATCCAAGGGTGATTAAAAAATCACCGAAATACAGAATAAATTCTGTTTGGAAAGATTTCCCAATCTTATTAATAACAAGAAGATTATCTTCTGTAAACCAGAAGCCCTGGGATCAAAGATCCGACGGTGGGGAAATTCCCAAATCAATTAGAGAATAAATCTCTTTAACTGATTCAACAAATCAGCCTCCCCTATATAAAGGACCCAAGACTTCAAGTCTCATACAGAGGAACCCCCCATAAATTTTGAGATAATCTCAAGAAGAAGAGCCAAGCTCTCGAGAAAGAAGATTTTTCTTCAAGGTAAAAAGAATGATGATTGTTCCCCCAATCAGAGCAAGGCTCTGCTTGAATTTTGAAAATTCAAATTTTGAAGCAACGCTTCAGTTCCCGTGCGCTGCGCGCAACGCGCCACGTGTCAGAAGTTGACACGGCAGCACAACGCCCAAGGAAGTACGTCCAATCAGAGCAAGGCTCTTTAAAAAACATAAGCAACGTTCAACTGCGCAAGCGCACGGCTGCGCGACACGTGTCTGCGCAGTTGTGCAAGCGCTGCTGCGCAAGCGCACGGCTGCGCGACACGTGTCTGCGCAGTTGCGCAAGCGCTGCTGCGCAAGCGCCTCGCTGCGCGACACGTGTCACACGCTGGTGAGTTGCGCAACAACAGAGTGAAGATTTAAGGATATTTTTTCTGTTCTTGTTTAAACAAGAAGATTTCTTCTGTAAAACAGGGGCCTTTGGATCAAAGATCCAACGGTGGGGAAAATTCCCCAAATCACTCAGAAAAGATCTTTTTAACAAATTTAATTGATTTTTGAGCACTATAAAAAGGACCCCAGACCCCATTTCAAAGAGATAGAGAATTGGATTAAAAAAAAAGAAAGAGAGAAAAGAGCTCTGGAGAACTTCTTGAGAAATCTGCGCAAGCGCACGGCAGCGCGACACGTGTCTGCGCAGTTGCGCAAGCACAACTGCGCAAGCGCACCGCTGCGCGACACGTGTCTGCGCAGTTGCGCAAGCGCACCGCTGCGCGACACGTGTCTGCGCAGTTGCGCAAGCGCTTCACTGCGCGACACGTGTCACACGCTGGTGAGTTGCGCAACAACAGAGTGAAGATTTAAGGATATTTTTTCTGTTCTTGTTTAAACAAGAAGATTTCTTCTGTAAAACAGGGGCCTTTGGATCAAAGATCCAACGGTGGGGAAAATTCCCCAAATCACTCAGAAAAGATCTTTTTAACAAATTTAACTGATTTTTGAGCACTATAAAAAAGACCCCAGACCCCATTTCAAAGAGATAGAGAATTGGATTAAAAAAAAAGAAAGAGAGAAAAGAGCTCTGGAGAACTTTCTGAGAAAACAAAAAAAAAGAAGGTAAAAACCTTTGAAATAAGAGAAAATTCTCTTAGGAATAGATCATTGATCTAAAAGATAAGATCAGTAATCTTCAATAAATAAATAAATAAATAAAAATAATAAAAAAATAGTGCCTTGCACTTGCTAGAGAACCTCTGGTTCTCTGAAATAAAGAGAAAGAAAAGATTTTTCTTCTTTTCTTTGATCTAAATCTAGATCAAGAAATTAAAAAGTGCTCTGCACTCCTTTCCTTGAATCTAAAAGATTCTTGGTGCTTTGCACAAATGCAATGCATTACTTGAAGGGCCAGGCCCAAATCAAAAAGACCTAGCAGGCCAAAATAAATTGCAAAGCAATAAAAGGGCTGAGCCCAAATAAAATTGATGCTCTGCATCATTCATAAAGAACAGAGCCTAAAATTAATTGATGCCCTGCATCTTTTCTGGGCAAAGCCCAAATAAAAATAAAAGGAAATGCAAAAGCAATGTTGGACATTTTTTTACTGGACTTAGCCCAATCGTGGCCATAAGTCCTTAAATTAAATTAGCTGAGCAAAATGGCTCTCCTAAATCAATCTACATCCGGTTCGAGGGTACATCTCCGAACTCCTTTGACATCCATCGTTGTAATTCCTCAACGACGTCAAAGAGGTGACGGGTCCCAACGGCCACACACCCAATACCGAACCGAAACGTCTCTAAACTAACATAGGACCGAAACGTCCCTAAACTAATAATGGACCGAAACGTCCCTAAACTAATATTAGACCGAAACGTCCTTAAACTAATATTGGACCGAAACGTCCCTAAACTAATATCGGACCGAAACGTCCCGAAACTAATATCGGACCGAAACGTCCCGAAACTAACGACGGACCACCACGTCCCTAAACTGGCACAATAGAGCCCAAATGCTCTTTTGTCGGATCTAAATGGTCCCGTTAAGTTGATCTTAGTCTCAAACTGGACTAACGTGTCCTTAACAAACGTTTAAGGTGATCTTAGCCCCAAACACGGCTAACGTATCCTTAAACATTCAAATGGATTATAAAACTCCCAATCAACTCTGGTTCGAGGGTACATCTCCGAACTCCTCTGATACATGTCGTTGTAATCCTTCAACGACGTCAGAGAGGTGACGAGTCCCGATGGCCATACATTAATCACTACGTTGAGTTGATCGTAGCCTAAAACAGGACTAACGTATCCTTAACGAACGTTTAAGTTGATCTTAGCCGCAACGCGACTAATGCATCCTTAAACTGAAAACACCAAACCCAAATCTAAGTAAATACGGATTTGGACTAATCCACGTCCTACGGGCGACGGCATTACTCAGTCTCCGTATACAATCCACAGGCAACCACAAACAAAATGAACACACACGACACGAAGTGAAATTCTGGAGAAGGAGAAAGTTGTTACCACGAGACGGTAGCGTAATTAACTGCAGGGGCTTGCGCCTGTAGGGAAGAGCGTCCTCACAATCAAAAACCCCTCATCCTGAGGGGGAATCTGACGAAGTCTGCTACATCGGCCGCATCCGTCTAAACCTTCGATACACGGTGCCATAAATCAATTTGGCATTTTCGGAGAGGTGGACGGATAAAACCAATCAGCATCTGCCCCGAATCTCAGCGTCAGGACATCGCGGTCCTGTGCGCCGTCCTTTCGGAGGGGAACAGATTCTGGCACGCCCGGTGGGACCTCTTCCTCTTTCCACTCCACACTTCATGTGTCGTCTTCGCGAACCAATCGCGGTTCATTAAATGGTTGTCTTCGGATTTCAAGTTACTAAGATTTGGTCTTTTACCTGGCGCAGAATTCAAGATTCAATGGCCTCTAGCTGTACCAACTGCTTGAAATGTCGCTGCAACGGACGCTCCACCTCACCAGGAGGTGTAGCATATGGGCCCTAAGCGGCTTCCTTCCTTACTCTGCCGGTAGACCAAGTGACCCAAGCCACCACCGGCTTGTTCTTCGGGACTATGATCCCACTTGCAAGCTTTTCTGCACCAATACCTGCACCGGAAGTGGGTAAAAAGTCGGTCTTCAACCGGCTCACTGTTCCGACAGCCCCTGTCAACGGGTCGCCCGCTACTAAACCGACAGCCTCCGTTTTCACCAGGCTAGGTCAGAACTATAAAGTGGCCGTCCCAAAGAGGGCAACGGCCGCTGCTTCGGAAATCGTTAAAGCGGCTTCTCCCATCAGAGAGTCAGTCTTCGTAAGATTGACGGTTCCCACTCCTCCCCCAACTGGTCAAAAGGCATCAGTCTTCGAGAGGCTGACATCGGCAGTTACCCCACACACAAACAGGGGGCAACAAGAAACCATCTCGATTTCCGAGCCAGTCCCAACGGCTCGTCGTGCGCGACGTCGCCATTGGCGACGAGTAAGGAAAGCAGGGGGCAACTCCCCCTCAGGGATAACTCCACCCGCTCCAATGGTGGAAGTCAACGCTGCTGTTCCAACCGGGAACAGCTTTGAACTACTGAGTAGAGTGCGTAAGAACTCTCCAACCGCTACCTTGAAAAGATCTCCTCCACCTGCGGAGAGAGTTCCAGAAACAAAACAAGAACAGCTCCCTCAACGGCTATCCTCAAAAGTTTACAAGGTTTGGCGTAGAGTTCAAGACTCCGTAATTGACCCGGACCACTTTCATCGCCAGAAAAAGGCGAAGGTGGAGAAAGACAAAAAACGCCCCATTAAACAACAGGGGGCAACAATTGCTAGGATGCCCACTCCAACGGCTCCTTTAACCTCGATGGCCCACGAAAGAAGGAGGCCAGAGAAAGCTCCCGCGTCAGCGGCAAAGTTTAAAAGCGGTGAACCTAAACGCCCCAAGTCAGGGGGCATAATTGTTCATACGGTTTATATGGCTTCTGGAAAGGAAGAAAGCCGTACGTCTACGGGTCACCGACTGCTCACCCGATCAGTGACCAAGGCTCAGGAGCAGCAACAAAAGCTCCAGGAGATGATGACCACAATGGCTGCACTCACTGGGCCAAAAGAGAACCCTGAGGCGTCCTTAGATGAGCGCCAGGAGGAAGAGACCGACGCCGAGTTCCTTCACCGAGTACTGGAGAAGAGGGACAAAGAGGCTGCTGAACAAGCGGCCAACATACAGCGGATGGGCCTCCTCTTCCAGGACATGATAGGGATGATGATACAACAAGATCCTCCCGCTGAAGAACCCCTAACCGTCCTTGGAGATGATAAGGGAGATACATTAAATCCGCAGCCCGCTTTATTAACAGCTAAAGAGGATACAATCTCTAAGACTGATCTGGACGAATACATAGCCCAGCAAATAAAGGTTCATCATGCGGCCGAAGCAGCTGGCCACGTCGTAAAAACGGGGCGGCCATATCCAGGCTGGTATGACCAAATCAAGTACCCGCCGGGTTACACAATTCCCAAGTTTCATGTCTACAAAGGGACTGGCAATCCCCATCAGCATGTCGCCCAGTTCAGGGCGCTTTGCGGTAACACCGGCGGCGATGACAAGCTTTTGCTCCGCCAGTTTGTCGGAAGTCTATCAGATGCGGCGTTCGAGTGGTACTCTGAACTCCCTAATGATTCTATTAAAACCTTCGCGGAGATGGAGCTGCTGTTTACCCAATGCTTTGCAAGTGCCAGTGAACGTACCCCGATGACGGCACTAATCAACGCCAGGGTAAAACCCGGTGAGACATGGGTTCAGTACGCTATACGGTGGCGTAATCTATGGTCGAAGTGCGAGCAGCGCATAGAAGAAGCCCCTGCGGTGGGAATGTTTGTTGGAACTCTTGATCCATAAGCAACCATCTCACAGTTTATGATATTTTTCAAGCCGACTTCCTTCCAGGCTTTGATTGACAAACTGGCGCAGATGGACCAGATGGGCCATAAACCCCCTCTCCCAAAACCGGATTCCCGAACTGACAAAGGAAAGGGAAAAGCGATCGTTGTCGCTAATGCTCAACAACAACCAAGCGACTCGAAGCCGGTTGCTCGTCCAAACAATACGCGCCCGTACGTACCCCTTGAGGATAGGATGGGACGTCCTTACTCCTTTCCCCGCGATAAAACGAGGAGGTTATTCGAGCTGGCATTACGCAACCGACTCATAAATCTGCCAGATCCAAAACGTCCGTTGCAACCAAGTGACGTCAACGAGCCTAATTACTGCCCTTATCATTGAGTGCTAGGCCATCCGATTGAGGACTGCTACGTTTTCAAAAATTGGCTTGAAAACCAGTATAGATAGGGAAAATTTGCGTTATCTGACGAATGGAAGGTGAATCCCCCGCAGCCCCACACCTCTAAAGGGACGAATACGCCGGGGGAAACATGCTCTGTCATTGAAGAAACTCCGTGGGAGGTTGTATTATCATCAAAAACGAAGAGAATGCTAAATGATCTTCGGACATGTCCGGCGATCAAGTGGAAAAGCCCATTGGAACCGCAAGTCGTTGAGGGAATGTTAAAGCTACGTCCAACTCCAAAGACCAATGATGGGGGTTCAAGCACTAGTAGCCAGTCGTCAAAGTCTTCGAAGAAAAAGAAGAAGGCCAAGAAACCGGTGAAGCCTAGCGATAGACGCACGGACTTGCAAAAGCAAATTGACGCGCTGGAAGAGTACAACCAGAAGGCGCGGACTCCCATTACATTGCAAGAGTTCCTCAACCATGTCTTCCAAACAGAAGATGAGGAAGGTAGTTCGTCAAATGAATCTGAAGAACATGTGGCAAGTTGCCATGTGATTTCCCATTTGTCCACAAGCGATGAGGAGACTCCTCGCACTGAAAAGTTGGGGGCAGAGCCAGCGCTAAAAATTCTGGAGCCGTCAGATGAAGTGATTGATGCATTCCTAAATCAGGCGTTCTTAAAGGGCAAAGCTGATCGGGATAACGAAGCGGTTATATTCGAAAGGGCCAAACGCCAGCGCCTTGACGAAAGAATTGCGGTACTCCCGCTAGAACAAAATACACCCACCACGGATAAAATCAAGTTCAAGATAAAGAAAAGATTCGCTAAGGCCGTGTCAATGGGTATAAAGCTACCACCATCCGAGAAAAACATTAAGGGCGAAATGGAAAACCACCCCTCCTATTGCTTGTACCATCGGAAGGTGTCGCATCCCACCGAAGAGTGCAAAGCTTTCGGTAAGTGGTGGCAAGGATATGTTACTCACCGGCAACAGTTTAAGCGGGAAAAGCGCAAAGCCCGCCGAGAGCAGAACGGAATAAACAAAGTGCTTGATAAAACTAGCAGTGGTTGTTGCATGATTGACGCCGGGAAATCACAAGTACCTGTATTTGGGAGCGATTCTGATGAGGAGCTAGAGCTTGGCCCCCTCTTTAAAGAATCCACTTCGGGAAAAGAAGAAGGACCAAAGTCTTGCGAGAATATACAGCTACGCAACCGGACGTTACCCGAAAAGAATCTCGGACCCTTAAACAAGAAAGACAAAGGGAAAGAGAAGGCCTCTGAAGACATCGCCTTGGATGATCGAGTTGCGGAAGAGTTAACCGCCAAGAACCCGCTAAAGAGGAATAAAGTGGATTACAATGTCTTAGCGCATCTGAGGAAACTGCCCTCGCAGCTCAGCATTCTCGACGCCCTTTTGCTATCAAAAGAGGCGAGAGATTCATTGATTAAGGCACTACAAGAACCGGAACAATTCCAAGCATGCCTGGCTGAGGAAAAGATGAAGGATGAGTTGGAGGAAGTACACACGGCTGATGTTACTGTTGGCGATGAGGACCTTCTACTTGGGACTTGCGAACACAATCGCCCTCTCTATGTTTCGGGATACTGCCATGATATAAAGATAGGCAAAATTCTGATCGATAACGGGTCGTCTGTTAACCTACTCAACGTGTGGGTGTTGAAGGAAATCTGCATGAGCGTCCAGCACCTTGCTCGGGACAAGATCACCATATCCGGGTTCGACTCCCAATCGTCAAAGACTCTTGGATCTGTGATACTGACGCTATGTTTCGGATTACTCGTCACGGACATTAAGTTCCACGTCATAGATGCCAAGACATGCTACAACGCTTTGATCGGCCGACCATGGTTACACGAGTACAATATCATCCCTTCTACACAACATCAGTGTATGAAGTATTTTAAGGATGGTTTCGAGTATACCGTGATAGGAGAACTGAACCCGTTCTCTGTGAACGAGGTCCGCAAATACGAAGATGCCAAATACTTCTTGCCGGATTTCGAAGACACGGAGAAGTGTCACAAGCCGGAAAATAAAACTAACGCCACCATCCCTGTCTTCGGCAGTGATACCGAGGAAGAAGAGGAGATCGTTTATTCGGGTCCGCCCCAACATAACAAGCCAGGACCGTCCACTCCTACATTGGTCTTTGGTAGTGATTCGGAGGATGAGGTCCATGTCGTATTCTCTGCTCGGCCTTCAATACGGGCTTCCGCTGATGAAGAGCGAAGTCTGCAGATAACCATGGTACCGCTTGAACATTACAAAGAACTGGATGCACTCAACACCAACAGTGTAGAAGAATTGCAGACATTTTATATCCCTCCCGGGCGAGAAGGCGAGAAGGCAATCCTATTCTACCGTTCTGAAGAAAACAAGGTGGAAAAAGAAGTTTGGCATGGCATGGATCCCACGCTCGACAGGCTTCAGCCTATCCGTCTTCCCAGATATTATACCGAAGGTTTGAAGAAACTGCTGAAACGCCAGGGGATATCCTTCAGACAGACCGTTAGAGAGGCTAAATTCTATGACAGGGTCTGGAATGTTCCCGGGACCCAACGCAAACTGCCTAACGGGAGAATGGAAACAAAAGGGCTTGGGTACATCCGGCTAAAGAAACGAGAGCTAGTAAATAGCTGTTATGTTATGTATGACTTCGATGAAGATGCGGACGCTCAATGGGAGGACGCTAATCCTAAGTCAGTAAAAGTTCCTGATGAAAAAGTGCCCGGTCCATCATTTGAAGAACAAATGGACAGGCTTATAAGGGAAGCTGGTCAAAAAGTCCGAGATGACCACAATCGCGAGACGACCATCTATGAGAAAGCCAAGACGCAACGCCTTCTCCGACAGGCCGTGAAGGATGGAAAGGCCGCTCAACCTGCTACAAAAAAGGTTCGACACGAAAGCAAAAACAAGTCAGAGGGCAGAAAAGATGCTCAACAATCACAAGGAAGAGCTAAGAAACCACGTATCCGAGAGTCGAGCGTTATTGACTTAGCCCTCATGAAGAAAATGAGTCGAGCATACTCTTTTCCTCGGAACAAAACAAGGAAGATATTTGAGCTTGCTCTAAAACATCAAATGCTTACATTGCCGGAGTCCAAGCACCCCGAACAAGCAGGCGAAGCCTCACACCCGGACTATTGCTCTTACCATCGAGTAGTAGGTCATCCTCTTGAAGATTGCTTCACCTTCAAGAATTGGGTCGAAGATCAATATCAGCTTGGTAAATTCGCTCTGTCCAACAACTGGAGGGTAGCACCACCACAAAAGCACGAGCCTAAGGCCACGAAAGAAGAACCAGTTCCACATTGGGATTGGCAGAAAATTCGCACCTGTCGTATGATAACGATATTAAAAAAGGAGTCCGAGAATGTGGACAGCCTTCCCTGGTGCTTCGAAAACAGCAATGATGAGGTGATCTCAGAATTTCCCCCAGCTCCGAAAGAACTGGAGGACGGCATACATACCACTGCGGATAGCCTCAAGAAAATTGAGTTGGGGATGATAAACGATCCGCGACCGACTTTCGTTAGCGAGCTGCTGTCCGAGGAAAAGGTGGCTGCGTTAAAAGACGTCCTTGTACAGCATAAAGATTGCTTCGCATGGAACTATTCCGAGATGCCGGGACTTGATCCAGAAGTTGCTGTGCATAGACTGGAAATATCCCCGAGTGTCAAGCCGGTCAAACAAGCGCCGAGAAGAATGCGGCTTGAGCTCGAAATGAGCATCAACGCGGAAATCAAAAAGCTGATAGACTCCGGCTTTATCCAAGAGGTTCAATACCCTGAATGGATTGCTAATATCGTCCCAGTGATGAAGAAAAATGGTACGGTGCGCATATGCATGGACTTTCGGGATCTCAACAAAGCTTGCCCGAAGGATGATTTCCCAGTACCAGTCACCGAACTAATGATAGACAATACGTCCACGCATGAGATTTTCTCATTCATGGACGGCTCATCAGGATATAATCAAATAAAAATGCACCCTGAAGACCAGAAACATACGGCTTTCCGGACTCCTTTGGGAATCTTCTGTTACAAGGTGATGCCCTTCGGTTTAAAGAACGCCGGTGCAACCTACCATAGGGCCATGACGAAGATTTTCGATAACCTTATACACGAAATTGTTGAGTGCTATATCGACGACCTCGTTGTTAAAAGCAAATCATATGAGGAACATCTCGAGCACCTGAAGACCGTATTTCAACGTCTTCGACAATACAACTTGAAGATGAACCCTCTGAAGTGTGCATTCGGGGTTTCCTCGGGCAAATTCCTGGGATTCGTCGTTCGACACCGAGGTATCGAGATAGATCCGTCCAAGATCAAGGCAATCATGGGAATGCCTCCGCCGAGAACTCTCAAACAGCTACGGTCTCTCCAAGAGAAGCTCGCGTACATACGGCGATTTATAGCCAACCTCTCGGGAAAGTGCCGCCCTTACAGCCGCCTGATGAAGAAGGGAACCCCGTTCGTCTGGGATCAAAAGTGCCAAAGCGCACTAGACGAGATCAAACAGTACCTGCAAAACCCTCCAGTGTTGGCTGCTCCAGTGAAGGGAAAGCCTCTCATTCTTTACACGGCCGCCCTTGAAGGTTCTTTGGGCGCATTATGGGCACAAGAGAATGACCAGGGGAAAGAAAGAGCACTTTACTATTTAAGTCGAGTGCTGCTGGGGGCAGAAAGCATTTATTCCCCCATTGAAAAACACTGCTTGGCATTGATCTTCGCAATAACAAAGCTTAGACATTACGCATTAGCGCATGAAGTCTATCTCATTTCAAAGGTGGACCCTCTCAAATATCTAATGTCAAAGGCCATATTGACAGGACGACTCGCTAAATGGGCCCTGCTCTTAATGGAATTCTCGATAGCATATCGACCACTCAAAGCAGTAAAAGGCCAGGCCATCGCTGACTTCCTTGCTGAGCACCCGATACCAGCCGACTCTCCTTTAAACTGCGATCTTCCAGACGAACATGCGTTTGATGCGATCGATGGTGATAATACCCGATGGGAGCTTTATTTTGACGGAGCATCTTCCGTGAAGAAGCGCAAACAAAGTACCCCTATAATCAAATCGGGGGTAGGACTCATCTTTATAACTCCACAAGGAGGGATAATGCGCTACGCGTTCTCCCTGACGGAACCGAGGACAAACAACGAAGCCGAATACGAAGCTCTGATAGCAGGCCTCGAGATCGCCATTGACATGGGAATTGAGAACCTCCTCATATACGGAGATTCGCAACTGGTCGTTAGTCAAGTAAACGGCGATTACCAAACATGCAAACCGGAATTGGTAAAATACGGTGAAAAGGTGCAACAACTGCTAACCCAAATTCCCTCCTATACTTTGGAGAGCATACCACGCGCGGATAACAGCAAAGCGGACGCGTTGGCCAAACTCGCTAAAGAAATGGCTGACGAGAACCTCGATGACGTTAGAATCATGGTACAAAGTCGTCAGGTGCTCGCCCCCGCAGAAATACCTTCGGAATCACCCGAAGAGAAGGGAGTAACTGAACAAGCGACCTTGCAAATAAAAGAACATGAGAAGGTTGAAGATTGGAGGGAAGTCTTTATAGATTACTTCAAGTCCCACCAAATGCCCGAAGATGCGTCCGCAAGACATCAACTCATAAAACGAGCTCTGTCTTTCGCCTTCGTCAATGATACTCTATACATGAGGTCATTCGATTCTCTGTGGCTGAGATGCTTAGGGCCAGACGAATTGGAAAGAGTCGTTCAGGAAGTTCATGACGGAATCTGCGGTTCTCACCAAGCAGGTCCAAAGATGAAGTTGAAGATCAAACGGATGGGCTATTACTGGCCCACGATGATTCAAGACTGCATCGAATATGCAAAGCAATGTCACTCATGCCAGATTCATGGGGACTTCATCCACCAGCACCCAAATCCGCTGCATCCAACGGTAGCTAGCTGGCCATTCGAAATGTGGGGGACTGATATAGTCGGCCCCATCGAGCCAGCATCATCTAAAAGACATTGTTTCATCCTAGCGACGACTGACTACTTCTCTAAGTGGGCAGAAGCAGTACCATTGAGAGAAGTGAAGACGGAGAATATCCTCCATTTCTTCAAAACGCACGTCATATATCGGTTTGGAACTCCGAGGCGGATCATCTCCGATAACGGGCCAGCCTACCGAAGTCATAAAATCAGCCGCTTCGCACAGCAGCATAACATAGACTGGAGATATTCCTCAGTCTATAATCCACGAGCTAACGGTCTCGCCGAGGCCTTCAACAAGACCTTGACGAAAATTAAAAAGGAAACAGTGTCCCGAAATAAGAAAGACTGGCATGAGAGACTGCAAGAAGCTCTTTGGGCGTATCGAACCACGTTCAAGACAGCCACAAACACAACGCCATACGTGTTGGTGTTCGGTACGAAAGCAGTACTCCCTCTCGAGATAGAGTTACCCTCTCTACGAGTGGCAGTTCACCACGAGCTAACAGACGAAGATAATGCTCACCTTCGGCTTGAGGAGCTTGACGCTCTTGATGAAACTAGGCTCATAGCACAACAAAATCTGGAAGCTTATAAAGCAAAGATGATGCGCTTATACGAAAGATTGACCCGACCAAGGACATTCCACCAAGGCGAGCTCGTGCTAGTGGTCAAAAGGCCTATGATCCCCAATCGCGCCAAGCGGGGAAAATTCGAGCCGAACTATGAAGGCCCGTACATCATAGATAAAGTTTACCAGGGTGGGGCCTATCTACTCATGGACATGCACGGTGAAAGGCCTTTCAGACCAATAAACAGTCACTTCCTAAAGAAATACTACGCTTAATGAGCCACAGCCTAGGTCAACGATAGATGACGACGACTATGTCCGCTCGCTATCTTCCTAGGCTCAAACTGTATAAGCAGTAGCCAGCTTCTCAACAGCGGACCGGAATGTCCTTAAACTAATAGCAGACCGAAACGTCTTTAAAACTACTACCGCAGTATCTTTAGACGGGCGAGAAAAGAAAAAGGAGAGAGAAAGAAAAAATAAAAAAATATATATGAAAAAGAATTAAAAAAAAACGGTATGTCCATAAGCAAAATGGGCACGGATGAAAACCCGAAAGGGCTCCGTGAGTAAAAACAGCAGGGCTGCCGGCAAGTGTTCGTGAAAACCCGAAAGGGCGCGACCTTGTAAAAAAAGAAAGTAAAAAAAAAAAACAAAAAAAAACGGTATGTCCATAAGCAAAATAGGCACGGATGAAAACCCGAAAGGGCTCCGTGAGTAAAAACAGCAGGAGTACCGGCGAGTGTTTGTGAAAACCCGAAAGGGCGCAACCTCGTTAAAAGACACTTGTAGGGTCCTCTCGACCTTGTAAGGAGAAACCACCTGCGTGAGATCCTTACGACTCACAAACGAGCAACACACTTAGGGATCCTCACGATTCCTAAGGAGAAAATGCACTTACGAGATCCTCACGACTCGTAAGGAGAATTCTCTTATGGGACCCTCCCGGCTCATGAGATTTGAAAGTCTTAAGTTACAGAAACCTAAACCTGTTCTTAAGCAAATCCTCCACAACCTTCGATATTGCCCTACAAGAGGCTCAATACTGACCCTTGTATACAATCCACGGGCGCGAATAAACATTTCCCTAATCAAGTCTCATCCGAGACTGGGGATATGTTCGCATGATGAACAACCCTTATAAGTCCTCTTGACTTACAAGGAAAAAACCCTCCTGTAGGATCCTTACGACTTACAGAGGAAAAAAACACTTAGGAACCCTCACGATTTCTAAGGAGAAAATACATCTACAAGATCCTCACGACTTGTAGAGAAAAATACCTTTGTGAGACCCTTACGGCTCATGAAGTCAAAAGCCTTAGTCGACAGGACCTTAACCCTAGTCGCTAAGCCTCCTTTGTTCGACAACGACAGAGGCAAATGATGATTCGCTCCTGGCAATATCCCAGTTGTAGCGATGCTGATGCCGAAATCGGTGTCCAATTTCAGGTTTACGGCGAAAAGCCAGTAGGCCGCACACGCATACGAAATAGCCGAAATGATGGGGCAACTTGCAATAAAAAGCAGCAAGTAAAATGTATGCATGCGAAATAGCCGAAATGATTGGGCAACTCGCAATAAAAAGCAGCGAGTAAAAATAAAATAAACAGCCGAAATGGTTGGGCACCGCGAAAAATAGCCGAAATGATTGGGCGATCGCGACTTTCGCGATATAAAAGCTGAAATGATAGAGCATCGCGGAAATAAAACAAAAAAAAATAATGATGATAAGATTTTGGCCCTACAGTTAAGATCACATCGATCCCTGTATACAATCCAAGGGCGTAAACAAAGCGGGAGCCATACTCTCCCAACAAACTCCTCGACTCACGGATACAAACACTCCTTGACAAGGGCCTCCTGATCCGCGTCGACCCGCAGAGCCACCAGTGCCTCCGTAGGAATCCTCGATTCGTTTCAAACCCCAAGGAAACAAATAATCCTTGGTGCTTGGGAAACAAATAATCCCTAGCAAAACTCCTCGACTCACGGATACAAACAGTCCTTGACGAGAGCCTCCTGATCCGCGTCGACCCGCAGAGCCACCAGTGCCTCCGTAGGAATCCTCGACTCGTTTCAAACCCCAAGGAAACAAATAATCCTTGGCGCTCGGGAAACAAATAATCCCTAGCAAAACTCCTCGACTCACGGATACAAACACTCCTTGACGAGAGCCTCCTGATTCGCGTCGACCCGCCGAGCCACCAGCGCCTCCGTGGGAATCCTCGACTCGTTTCAAACCCCAAGGAAACAAATAATCCTTGGCGCTCGGGAAACAAATAATCCCTAGCAAAACTCCTCGACTCACGGATACAAACACTCCTTGACGAGAGCCTCCTGATTCGCGTCGACCCGCCGAGCCACCAACGCCTCCGTGGGAATCCTCGACTCGTTTCAAACCCTAAGGAAACAAATAATCCTTGGCGCTCGGGAAACAAATAATCCCTGGCAAACTCCTCGACTCACGGATACAAACACTCCGTGATGAGAGCCTCTTAACTCATGTCAACTCGCAGAGCCATCACCCTCTCCGCGAGCAAATTCCCGATTCGTCTCAATTTGTAAGAAGAAGTCTCAGACAGCAAGGATCGAAAAGCTTGCTTCTTGAGCAATGGGGCCCTGCAAGTCAATCCAAAATGGTCTCTTGCATACTATTCACGGGTCTCACTCTCCGAAGTCGAATTTCGACGAGGAGGGAAACAACCGCTTGCGAATTCTCTCGACTCGTAAGAGGGAAAATTCTCTTATAAGATCCCTACGACTTATAAAAGAAAACCACACCTAGGAATCCTCACGATTCCTAAGGAGAAAATCCACCTATGAGATCCTCTCGATCCGTAGGGAGAAAAGCCTCTATGAGACCCTCACGGCTCATAGAATTGAAAAGTCTTAGGTGGTAAACCTGAACCTGCGGCCTAAGCCATCGCTACTTCCTGAGGAAGTCGGAATATTCTTTCTAGGCATCCATCAACCATGGCTATTAAGACAGCCTACTGACATTAAAAAAAAGAAGGTGACAGAAAGAATATCCGTTCCACATTTGATCTGGCATGCGTGACGCATTCATTTATGCATGGACAGAAGATTCAGGACGAGAAATAAGACAAGCTTAAATAGAAAAGGGGAGGGTTTTCATTCATACCGTTGAAAGTTTTTACAAGCATAAGAATAATGAATAAGAAACATTGTTCAAATTATTACAACGGTATAACCTCGGATCCGGGGCACGGATTGAGGAAATCAAAAGTAAGGCCATCCAGAGTTCTTCTGGCCTTTCTAATTATTCTTATGCGCAGTCTTTCGCGCTCCTCGGTGTCGATATCATCGGCAAGCCCTTCCGGCCTTTGATAAGCAGCAACGATAGTCGTCTGCTGAAACACTTGATGCAGGATGTCAACGAGGTCGTTCCAGCGTTTCTTTGAGATCAGCCCTGTCAGGTGCACTGAATGCACTTTGTCCTCGGCATCATCCAGCGCATTGAGTGGTAGGGCCTCGTGAAGACCCGGAAGTGCCCTCCATATTGCTCCCAGCATGACTTTCAAAAGAGCCGAACGCCGAGGCAACAGCCAACCGCCGCTTGCGTTCAGACGACCCATAACTTCTGCACATTCAGCGTCTGTAAACTCCTGGTTTTGTTGACGACTCTGAGCGCGGATATCATCGTAGGTAATGAACTCGTGCAGACTGTATAGATGCACCGCCGCCATTATGCCTGGAGAAAATATTACAGGAAGATCAACGATAGAAAAGCAATAACATACATGGATGACTAAATTCCTATAGAGCAAAACTATGTTCAAAGGTGAAACCCACTAGACGAGAGCTCTGCTATTTAAGATTGATCTAAGAATCGATTTTACCTGAAGTTCTTCTAAAAAAAAACTTTAAAAAAAGGAGCAAGGCACCGGAGTTCTTAAAGGCAAGAACAAAGCTCTGAAGTCTTCAAAAATGGAAATCTGGAAGATGATAAGTATCCGGAGGGAACCAAAGGTCCTATTTATAGGCCTCAGGTGCCTCTTCGACTCACAAGAGTCGTCACGGCAGTTTACCCTAATTGGAGCGAATTTCCGTTCGAATTCCGAGACAGGAGATGAAGCGTCGCTTCGTCCTTCCCCGATCAGAGCAAAGCTCTGTCTTGAAGAAGCGACGCTTCAGCACGGGAGCGCTAGCGCAGTTGCGTTGCGCTGCGCGCTACACGCCACGTGTCCAGCGCAAACGCATCAGCGCAGCACCCCAAGGCAGCGCACCCAGCCAAAGCAAAGCTCTATTTCAAGCAAAACCAAGGGAAGCAACGCTTCAGCGACGTATGCGTCGTGCGCTGCATGACACGTGTCGGCATAGACGTGCTAGCGCAAATGCGCTGCACTGTGTGCTGTGCGACACGCGTCATATCCTGGAGCATTCGCGCTAAACAAAAAGGTTCTGAAGAAATCTCTTCGGTTATTATCTTCTGTAAAACAGAAGCCCTTAGATCAAAGATCAGATTGTGGGGGAAATCCCGCCAAATCTTTCAGAAAGGGGATTTCTTCAACAAATTGAACTTGCTTCTTAATCTGCAAAATGAAGCCTCAGGCATCAAAGGTAGGAGAACTTGCTTCCTGAACAATGGGACCCTACAAGTCGATCTAAAATGGTCTCTTGCACACTATACGCGGGACTCACTCTCTAAAATCGAGTTTCGATAAGGAGGGAAACAACCGCTTACGGGTCCTCTCGACTCGTGAGAAGGAAAAATCCTCTTATAAGATCCCTACGACTTATAAGAGAAAACCACACTTAGGAATCCTCACGATTCCTAAGGAGAAAAGCCCGCCTACGAGATCCTCTCGATCCGTAGGAAGAAAAGTCTCTACGAGACCCTCACGGCTCATAGAGTTGAAAAGTCCTAGGCGACAGATCTGAACCTGCAGTCTAGGCCATCGTTATCTCTGGGAGAAATGAAGTTATCTGTCAATAAGGTGCATTAAATATGTCGTGCTGAAAAGAGTGAAAAAGGCGAAGAAATGACACAGGATGTTACAAAAATGCGTATCTTTTATTCATGAATATTGACTGGGTACAGGATACATTGTACTAAAGAATAAAAAAGATATATATACATATATTTTACAAGTACAAATGATACAAGGAGAAATTACTGGGAAGGAAGCGTCTTGCATAGATTTAGCAATTGCTCGCATACTTCCTTCCACGTCTTCTCTCGATCGGCTACCACCGCCAGCTCTGCTTCCACTTGGGCTCGCTGCTGCAAGACCGACGCAAGTTGCTCCCTGACGGCCTGATAGGCAGCTTCCCGACTTGGGATATTGCGCTCAGCTACGTCAAGCTTCCGCTTCAAGTTTAGCCCATGGGAGATACGCTCCAAGAGACCCTCGAAGATAGTCTTCACTTGGGCAGCATTTGCCTCAACCTCAGCGCGCAGATGGGCCATTTCGTTCGAGGTCTTTTGGCATTCCCTTAGTCTTGAAGCTGCTTCTTGTTCCAAGTGGCGGAAGTGCGAAGTGCTTTGCTCGAGCCAAGTTGTGCGTTGGGTGCTCAAGGCTAAAACTTCGGGAGAAGGGCGCGTCGACTCCATCCGATATAGACAAGCCTTGATCCCCCTGCAGTGGTTAACCCAAGATTCGACGACGCCTTCGTTTTGAAAATTTACGAGCGCCGCCAACATCGGGTTAACCTCCGCGGCAAAGTCTACGGCAGAAGGGAGAGCGTCCACATTGAGCTCTTCAATGTACCCGCTCAGCATGCCCAAACTCATCACAGCACCCTTGGAAGATGGACGTCTCAAGAAAGGGCCTGCCGGTGAAAGGACGCGAGCCTCAAAGGGGACCGGAGCCGGAACAATAGCTGCAAAACAAAACATGGTTAAACGATGGTTCGGAAGATGTTGAAGGGTTACCAAAAAAAGGAAATTTACTATACCAGCTGCAACGGACGGTAAAGCCGGAAGGGCCGGTGGCGCGGCAAGTCTTGCATCCCCTCCTTCGATTTGTGGCACTGCAATAAAGAAAAGGAAAAGTCAGAAATTATCCCATTGCTAGAAAAAAGGGGGTAAGTAAGGATATTATAGTGAAGGTATACTCACCGGCGCCACCAGAGGGAGAAGCGAGTTCGGATGGGAAAGAGAAGTGTGGGAGCAACACTTGATATAAATGATCGAAGAGCACTCCTGCAAAAGCACAATGGTATAACGTTAGTACAAAGCTACATTTTTGAAAGATTAATGCATGAGTCGTGAATCCATACCTTCCAACATCCGTGATGGTACAAGGGAAGGCGGAGAGGTGACCACCACCAGAGCAGTAGTCGACGGTGCCCCCTCGAGTAAAGGAGCATCGGCACTGGCCGCACCTGCAAAGACAAGCTTGTCAGAAAAGATCGCAAGATATATAGAAAAAAGGGGGAACGCTGGTGACAAAAATTTTTACCCGACGAGCTACCAGCAGAAACTGAAGCAATCCCCTCATCCATCGACATGAGACCACCGCCC
This sequence comes from Agapanthus africanus, assembly GCA_030015575.1. Lineage (NCBI taxonomy): Eukaryota > Viridiplantae > Streptophyta > Magnoliopsida > Asparagales > Amaryllidaceae > Agapanthus > Agapanthus africanus. The sequence goes on from CM057340.1 coordinate 759,827,448, forward strand.
GTAGCCTCATCACCCGACTCGATGGGAACCGTTGTTGTGCTCGTGAGCCCAGGAGACGGCAAGGAACTATACGCGGGGAGGGCTATGATCGGAGTATTACCAGATTCCTGGGAAAGAGCGGTTCGCTCCTCCTCAGGAATCGTGGCCGCCTCACCCGATACTCCCTCGGTTTCTGCGGTCACGGTTGTCTCGTCCATCGGCACCGTGACGTCTCCAGCCTCAAGCGCCTCGACTTCTACTGCCTTCGGCTCGACAATCATCTCATCTGCCGCCACTTCAGACGCGGCATCAATGACCTTCTCGGCGGCGGATCCTTCAACTTCTGTTTCAGGCACCGTGGCCCCGATGACGGTGCCCACCGTCGGCTCAGGTTCGACAGGCGCCGCTTCCGCCGTTTCCTGGGGTCCAACGGTCTCCGCCTCCCCCTCAGTCGGACTTGGTCCTGCAAGATAGAATGCATATGAGCCAATGGCTTTATAATAATTCTTACAACAAGGTTCTGAAAGAGATGCTACCTGAAGGGGATTTATTGTTTGCACTTCGGGCCGCGCGCGCCACTTGCCTATAAGCAGTAGACAGGGCGACAGGGGCCTCTTCAGAAGGAGTGTCAGCACGAGGAATGGTACTGGGACCCGCTCCCGCGGCCAAAGCAGCTCTACGCGCCTTTGCTTCGCGTCTCAACCGCTTCCGCTCCTCCCGAGCCGTTGAGACGGATGCCACTAGAGCTTCCCTAATTGAGGTGTCCTCGTCCGTGAATAGGGAAGCCTCTAAGGTTTTCAGAGCATCCCTCGTCGTTTTGTCAAGCCGAGGCTCTTGCGGCAACTTCGACGAAGTCGGGACTTCAGTAACAGGTTCGGGAAGAATCCCCGCATCAACTGATATAACCCCTGCTAAGAAACGAAAGAAGGTTAGGTTGACCATCATAAAAAGACAACAAACTTTCCTTATAAAAGAAAAAGGGGTGAAACATACCAGCGCCTGCTAGGGCACGCTTCTCCTCTTCCTCCTTGAAGGTTTTCAGGGAGGCAGCAATAGCCTCTTCAGTAGAGACACCTGTTGAAAATGGAGCAAATGATTAGTTAAATATAAAAATACAAAGTGCAATAAAACGACAAATAAAGCGTCGGATGATTACCGGACTCAGCGGGTTTGCTTAACATCGCTTCAAGCCTCGCCGATCGCTCCGAAGCTGCAATGGCGGCAGCCAGATTGGTGTCCGCAGGATCTACCACGAAACCCTCACTGCTGCCGTATTCACATATGGCCTCGGCGGGAGGAGCCGCAGGTTTTAAGCTGAGGATCGCGTCGAGGGATAGGGTGGACTTCTTCTTCTTCTGTCCGCCAGCTTTAGATCCACCCGGAGCAGCTTTGCGCTTGGCAGTCACTTTAGGGCGGCGAGTCCCGATATCCGCTCCTGCGCTAGACTCTGGCGATACCACTTTAACCGTCTTTGTGGGAGCACGGGGCGCCAGTGGTGCATCCACCGTAGTAGGTAGTGGCAATCCACGCGGGGGGCCAACACGCGTGGTCGGTCAGCTCCGGCATCTTTCATCGGGAGGGTGACCTGGATCCTTGGCTGCAAGGGAGCCTTGCGATCACCACCAGGAGGCGCACCTCTACGGTCAACCAGCAAGCGTTTCTCCATTAAAATAATTGGGCCCATAGCATGCGCATACCAGGCTACATACGGATGGATTATTTTAGGGGCACAGCTAGGCTCACTGATAAAAAAATAAGAGCCTGTATTGAGCCGGGTGAAATGATGCATAGCATTCCTTTTCCCCCTTGGTTGGCCGCGGGTGTTTCCAGAAAGGCTTCCATCGGGATCCCTTGATTGTAACTCGATTGTCGGGCAAATCGATGTGGGTTATATCTCATAAAGAGAGCCGTCTCATTCTGCCTAAATACTAGGTAGCCCGGCCGAATGGAGTAAAGGTGAAGGATTTCCCGAGCCTTCAATACAGAAACCCCGCCCTTAAAGTCATCACGCAGCGACACCACTGACTTAGTGGTCTCGGAGCCTATGGTGATGACCTTATCCACAAAAGAGGTCTTCGCTCCGACTAGATGTGAACGCAGGAGCAGTCCCCTAGACTCCCGCGGGGGTGCAACCACAATTGAAGCCCCGACCAACCGCATGATTCTTGGGAGTCTGTATTTCTCAAAAAAACGGAGGAGTCTTATGGGCACCAAACGCCCCTCGCACATGTAGCTCCATCCAAGAAGTGAAGTAGTGCATCGGGAAGTTAGCAGGCTGTACCCCAGGCTCGTTAGCATCCGCCGCTACGCTAAGTCCATTGTAGAGGTAAGCCAGCCCGGCGATCCCTACTGATAACTGTAAACCAGCCGCCATTCGATGCGCCGGGTAAAAGACAGAGGACCGCATGAGGCGTGGGTGCATGGGAAGCGCGAAGCTGCATAGCCATAGACCCAAGAACCCTATGAAGAAAGTCTCCTTGTCCATGCCAGGAACGGTGATCTCTGAGAAAGGGACGCTGGCAGTGCCGGGGAAATAAAAATCCCGCAGGTCATTTTCCGATGAAGGTCGGCGGTCCAAGCCGAAACCAAAGGGGTCAGCAAGCTGAGCGAACTTCTCGCCCTGCTCTGATAGGAACTCCGGGCGGATAAAACGAGCAATGAAATCCATGAAACTGACGCCCCGGTCGCCCGATTCCAAATGGAGTTCCTCATAAATCTCCAACACCTTCACCAAGCCCGGGTGCTGATGTTGAATGGCATTTTCCGGAGTTAAGTCAAATACAAGCTGCTTGGTGGCAAAGACGTACTCGTCAGGAGGAAGCAGCTCCTCGTAGTGTTCTCCCCTCATTGGCAGACCTGAAATCTCAGCAAACTCCTCCAGAGAGATGGAGACTTCCCTATCCGCTGTCAGGAAGGTATGGGTAGGGATATTCCATTGTTCGATGAAGGCCTTTATCCACCACGTCGGAGGAGAGGGATACTCGAAAAGCGAGACGTAGACAGCTGAGTATAAACCAATCATCGTCAGAAGAGCCCTCTTCGTCGCCAAAATGTAACGGGCCCATTGCAAATATCCGGCAAGCGACCGCGGGATCAATCCAATGTTATAAGCCTGTCCCCAAGGGCGTGCTTCACCCTGACAGATTCGCCTCCCCAAGATATCTATAGCCGGCGGCGGCTGCACCGGAATGGCACCGATTGCAGGCTGAAGGAGGTCGTCGGCATTCCAATTTTTAACCTCCACGGCATACTCCACCGGGGGCTTGTCCGCATAAGGGATCGTAACTATGGGCTCAGAGGGCGAAGCGGAGCTGAAGCTGCGACGGCCTTGGATGATTTGGCTGTACCACCTTCCCCACAGGTGAAGTCTCTTGCACTCTGGATCGTGATCTTTAATCAAGGCGAACACCACCCGGTCCAGCGGCGAATGGGGGAACCCTCCTTCCGAGCGAACAAAGGGGAAAGATAAGTCGTCAGACATGTTTCCTGTAGAAAGATAAAAATAACCGTTAGTGTTCTGACACTTGGCATTTTGAAATCTTACTCAACACTGTGATGTAATGGGTAGGGGACAAAAAGAGGGACCCACAAAATCTGGATGACGGTACATCATTTAATAAGACAACCCCATCATTAGATGAGACTGTCAACTAATGAAAAAGTCCCCAAAAGAATATCCTCACTGATGGGAAATCCCTAAAGACAAGGAGAAATATTCTCTTTCAGAGCAAAGCTCTGTCACAGAGTGACATTTGTCAAACTCTGGTCTCAGGGGAACAAGATTCCTTAAAAGAGCATAGCTCTATGGTAATGGTGGAAAGATCCATCAATTTTATCTTTAGAGTTTGGGAATCTTGAAAAATCCATGAAAACTTATAAAACAAAATTTTTCTCCGTTTATCAGATCTAAAAAGATCTACATTTGATCTAAGAGCAATGCTCTGTTCATGGGTTATAACCCATGGATCAGATCTCTGTAAATCTGTAAATTTTTTGAGAGCAAGGCTCTGTTAAAGAAACCCCAAAGGGGTTTTCCTTTAGATCAAAGATCTATAAGAGCAAGGCTCTGTTAATTAAATTTAATTTAGATTAATTTAATTTAATTAATTTTACCTAGAGTGATTCTAAAACTAGAACTTTGAAGTTCTCACAAGAGCAAGGCTCTGGAAGTTCTTAAGCAAGAGCAAGGTTCTGAAATTCAAATTCTTGAAATTGGTAAAAAATTACCAAGGACCAAGGGTCCTATTTATAGACGCCTGCGTCTTTTCAACTGACCCCCATGATCCAACAGTCAGGATCTTGCCACCGCTGCACTCACGTGCGCGCCACGTGAGCGCAACGGTGGGGGGGCATTTGTTCCCCCAATCAGAGCAAGGCTCTGCTTGAATTTTGAAAATTCAAATTTTGAAGCAACGCTTCAGTTCCCGTGCGCTGCGCGCAACGCGCCACGTGTCAGAAGTTGACACGGCAGCACAACGCCCAAGGCAGTACGTCCAATCAGAGCAAGGCTCTTTAAAAAACATAAGCAACGTTCAACTGCGCAAGCGCACGGCAGCGCGACACGTGTCTGCGCAGTTGCGCAAGCGCTGCTGCGCAAGCGCACCGCTGCGCGACACGTGTCTGCGCAGTTGCGCAAGCGCTTCACTGCGCGACACGTGTCACACGCTGGTGAGTTGCGCAACAACAGAGTGAAGATTTAAGGATATTTTTTCTGTTCTTGTTTAAACAAGAAGATTTCTTCTGTAAAACAGGGGCCTTTGGATCAAAGATCCAACGGTGGGGAAAATTCCACAAATCACTCAGAAAAGATCTTTTTAACAAATTTAACTGATTTTTGAGCACTATAAAAAGGACCCCAGATCCCATTTCAAAGAGATAGAGAATTGGATTAAAAAAAAAGAAAGAGAGAAAAGAGCTCTGGAGAACTTCTTGAGAAAACAAAAAAAGAAGGTAAAAACCTTTGAAATAAGAGAAAATTCTCTTAGGAATAGATCATTGATCTAAAAGATAAGATCAGTAATCTTCAATAAATAAATAAATAAATAAAAATAATAAAAAAATAGTGCCTTGCACTTGCTAGAGAACCTCTGGTTCTCTGAAATAAAGAGAAAGAAAAGATTTTTCTTCTTTTCTTTGATCTAAATCTAGATCAAGAAATTAAAAAGTGCTCTGCACTCCTTTCCTTGAATCTAAAAGATTCTTGGTGCTTTGCACAAATGCAATGCATTACTTGAAGGGCCAGGCCCAAATCAAAAAGACCTAGCAGGCCAAAATAAATTGCAAAGCAATAAAAGGGCTGAGCCCAAATAAAATTGATGCTCTGCATCATTCATAAAGAACAGAGCCTAAAATTAATTGATGCCCTGCATCTTTTCTGGGCAAAGCCCAAATAAAAATAAAAGGAAATGCAAAAGCAATGTTGGACATTTTTTTACTGGACTTAGCCCAATCGTGGCCATAAGTCCTTAAATTAAATTAGCTGAGCAAAATGGCTCTCCTAAATCAATCTACATCCGGTTCGAGGGTACATCTCCGAACTCCTTTGACATCCATCGTTGTAATTCCTCAACGACGTCAAAGAGGTGACGGGTCCCAACGGCCACACACCCAATACCGGACCGAAACGTCTCTAAACTATCATAGGACCGAAACGTCCCTAAACTAATATTGGACCGAGACGTCCTTAAACTAATATTGGACCGAAACGTCCCTAAACTAATATCGGACCGAAACGTCCCGAAACTAACGACGGACCACCACGTCCCTAAACTGGCACAATAGAGCCCAAATGCTCTTTTGTCGGATCTAAATGGTCCCGTTAAGTTGATCTTAGTCTCAAACTGGACTAACGTGTCCTTAACAAACGTTTAAGGTGATCTTAGCCCTAAACACGGCTAACGTATCCTTAAACATTCAAATGGATTATAAAACTCCCAATCAACTCTGGTTCGAGGGTACATCTCCGAACTCCTCTGATACATGTCGTTGTAATCCTTCAACGACGTCAGAGAGGTGACGAGTCCCGATGGCCATACATTAATCACTACGTTGAGTTGATCGTAGCCTAAAACAGGACTAACGTATCCTTAACGAACGTTTAAGTTGATCTTAGCCGCAACGCGACTAATGCATCCTTAAACTGAAAACACCAAACCCAAATCTAAGTAAATACGGATTTGGACTAATCTATGTCCTACGGGCGACGGCATTACTCAGTCTCCGTATACAATCCACGGGCAACCACAAACAAAATGAACACACACGACACGAAGTGAAATTCTGGAGAAGGAGAAAGTTGTTACCGCGAGACGGTAGCGTAATTAACTGCAGGGGCTTGCGCCTGTAGGGAAGAGCGTCCTCACAATCAAAAACCCCTCATCCTGAGGGGGAATCTGACGAAGTCTGCTACATCGGCCGCATCTGTCTAAACCTTCGATACACGGTGCCATAAATCAATTTGGCATTTTCGGAGAGGTGGACGGATAAAACCAATCAGCATCTGCCCCGAATCTCAGCGTCAGGACATCGCGGTCCTGTGCGCCGTTCTTTCGGAGGGGAACAATGATGAACAAAGAGATGAAATCATCTTATAATTAAAAAGAAGAATTCTCTTCTTAAAGGATCATAGATCTAAAAAGACCAAGGTCTTTTATAAGGAGATTAAAAAGATCTCATCATAAAACAAAGAAGTACTTACTTCTTTCACAGATCATAGATCTATAAGACAAATTGTCTTTCACAAAAGAGATTATGAACATCTCATAATAAAGGGGGGAATTATTTAATTCTTTTAAAATCACAGATCCATAAAGGCAAAGCCTTTCATCAAAAAGAGATTGAAATATCTCCTATAAACTAAGAACTTTGTTCTTAGAATCATGAGACAAAGTCTCTTATCAAAGAAGAGATAATCTTCAGAGCGCAAAGTTAACCTAAGAAGAGCCTTAGCACTCCAAATTTAAAAGTGCCTTAGTGCTCTTCATCTAGCGCAAAGCGTTGCAGTGCCATAGCACTTCAAACACAGCGCACTGTGCTCATTGGCTAGCACTCAGCGCTAAGCGCGCCACGTGCTCCTCACGTGTGCGCTGCATTACTAAAAGCGCTTTACGCTCATTATATGGCACCAGCGCCAAGCGCCTCAACGCTTCAACCGTAGCGCATCAGCGCTCTACATCTAGCGCAAAGGGCTAAGCGCATCGGCGCTCTTTAGCGCAAAGCGCAAAGCGCTAAGCGCATCGGCGCTCTTTAGCGCAAAGCGCTAAGCGCATTAGCGCTTCACATCTGGCGCAAAGCGCTAAGCGCATTAGCGCTTTAACCATAGCGCACTGCGCTCTTTGACTGGAGCAAAGCGCCAAGCGCACCACGTCCTCCTCACGTGTGTGCTGATAGAACATAAATTGTTCTTTAATAAGCCCCAGAGCTATGATGAATGCTCAGCATTCAATAAAAGACAAACATTGTCAGAATTTAAATCAATGCTCAGCATTGTTAAAAGGGCCAAGCCCAAACAAATGCTTAACAGCCCAAAATAAATGTTAAACATTTTAACTTGATTGGACTTAGCCCAAGACTGGCCATAAGTCCTCAATTCAGATTTAACTGAGCCCATGCGCTCATAATCTAATTAATTAATCTTAGTCCCAAATTGGACTACAGATTTCCCAATCAACATTGGTTCAAGGGTACATCTCTGAACCCTTCTGATATATGTCGTTGTAATTATTCAACGTCTTCATAGAGGTGACGGGTTCCGACAACCATACATTCCATAGACTATGACGTCTTTAAACTGGACTGTGGAGTCCCTTTAAACCCACGGACTACGATGTCCTTAACCTCGGACGGTGGAGTCCCTTTAAACCCACAGACTATGATGTCCTTAACCTTGACTGTGAGGTCTTTAAGCTCATTGGACCACTATGTCCTTAAACTGGTATTGGACCACTATGTCCTTAAACTGGTAATTGACCGCAAAGTCCCTAAACTAAAACAATAGAGCCCAAATGCTCTTTTGTTGGATCTAAATGATCCTGTTAAGTAGATCTTAGTCTAAAATTAGACTAACGTATCTTTAACAAATGGTTAAGTTGACCTTAGTCTAAAATCAGACTAACATTTCCTTAACAAACTGTTAAGTTGATCTTAGTCTAAAATCAGACTAACGTATCCTTAACAAACGTTCAAGTTGATCTTAGTCTCAAATGAGACTAACGTATCCTTAAACCCAACCCCCAAACCCAAATCTAAGAAAATACGGATTTGGACTAATCCACCCCCTACGGGCGACAACATAAATTAGTCTCCATATACAATCCACGGGCAACCAAAAAATAAAACAAACACACACGACACGAAGTGACCATCTGGAGAAGGAGAAAGTGGTTACCGCGATGCGGCAGCGTAATTAACTGCAAGGGCTTGCGCCTGCAGGGAAGAGCGTTCCCACAATCAGAAACCCCTCATCGAGGGGGAATCTGACGAAGTCTGCTATATCGGCCGCATCCGTTTAAACCTTCGATACATGGTGTCATAAATCAACTTGGCATCTTCGGAGAGGTGGACGGATAGCACCAATTAGCATCTGCCCCGAATTCTGGAGAGACGGACCTGCGCGGTCGTGTCTCCGTGTTTCGGAGAGGAACAACGTCGTTTCGTCGCCGGGAGCTCCTAGGGTCGTCGTCGGATGTTCTTCGGAGCTTCGCCCTTCGCTAACTCCACTTGTACACAAAAGTTCTTGGGATTTTTCTTGAGAGTTTGGAAAGAGTTTGTGAGTGAGGGGGTGTGAAATGGAGTAGTATTTATAGGAAAAGATTAGGGTTAGGGTTTGATAGAAAATGTATTAAAAATAGTTTTAATTGGATTTTAAAGTCTCTGGAATATTGCAGAGAATTTAATCAGTGTAGGAGTTATGAGGAGTTCAAGAGGCGCCGAAGGGATGAAGAAAATCGGCGATTCAACTCGGTCGAACCGGCGGCGGCGGTCGATTTGGCTGCGCCGCCGGCCCGAGTCGGGCCGGGTCTCGACGCCACGTGTCCTTCGCCTCTTGGTCTACCTCCTGGACTCGTTTGTTTTTAGTGTGACCTTTGGGTTTACGGGTTTAGCACGTGTAAACTCTTGGGCTTCTAAAAAGGTTAAAAGAAAACAATATAAAAAATAATGTGAGTGATGGGATTTGAACTCTGGTGCTTTGGTTTAGCAGTGCAAGGTCTTACCAATGAGCTACAAGCTCTTTCTTGCTATTAAAAAGAAAAACAAATTCTTATAGTACTCACAGGAATTGAAAATACTCTAAGTATACATTAATTTTAAATGAATTTTATGTACACTAAAATTGGAGTTGTTACAGTCTACTCTCCTTACAAAAATTTCGTCCTCAAAATTTACAATTTTATTTTAAGGACCAGTTTACAAATAAGTGAGGATATCTTGCACGCATCTCGTCTTCCCTTTCTCATATCGATTCTCCTGGAGTGTCTTTTCTCCACATCACTCGAACCAAATTGACTTCCTTGTTTCGAAGTGACTTCAATTTCCTATCCAGGATCTCAACAGGTTGTTGCTCACAAGATAAGTCGGGCTGTACAGTGAGCTCAGAATGATCGAGAATATGGCCGGGGTCACTCACATACCTTCTGAGTTGGGATATGTGGAACGCATTGTGCACTCCTTCCAATGAAGGTGGATGTGCCAAGCGATATGCCACTTCACCGATTCGTTCGAGTATGTCGAACGGTCCAATATATCTCGGACTTAGCTTACACCGTCTTCCAAATTGAATCACTCCGCGGTTTGGAGATATCTTCAGAAATACATGATCTCCTGGATGGAACTCCAAATGACGACGCTTTGCATCAGCCCAGTGCTTCTGTCGATCTTGGGCTATGCGTATTCTTTCTCTGATAGTACGAACCATATCAACAGTTGCTACTATCATCTCAGGTCCAAGGAGTTCTCTATCTCCAATGTCATCCCAACTTAATGGCGATCGACACTTCCTTCCATAAAGTGCTGCAAAGGGTGCCATTCCTATGCTTGCTTGGTAGCTGTTGTTGTACGAAAACTCCACAAGATGTAGGTGATCTTCCCACGATCCTCCGAAAATTAACATACATGCTCTGAGCATATCTTCCAAGATCTGAATAGTTCGCTCAGACTGACAATCTGTTTGTGGATGATAAGTTGTGTAGAAGTTCAGACTTGTTCCCAAGCTCGCTTGCAGATTCTGCCAAAATTGTGATCGGAATCTTATGTCACGATCGGAGACAATGCAGACCGGTACTCCATGAAGTCTCACCATTTCCTGTATGAGTTCATGGGTATCAGAGATAGTATATTTTTTAAGAGTTTAAATCTTACTTAGATTCTTACCCCCATGTACTTCTTTGCTAATGTCTCAGTTGATTGGCCAACTCGAAATGGGATGAAATGTGCCGACTTTGTGAGTCAATCTACAATAACCCATACCGCATCGTTACCCTTTATGCTGCGAGGGAGTGCGGTCACAAAATCCATCGTGATGTGTTGCGACTTCCATTCTGGGATAGGTAACGGTTGAAGTAATCCAGCAGTCCTATGATGTTCAGCCCTTACTTGCTGACACACCAAGCATTTAGCGACGCTTCTGGCTACTTCACGCTTCATTCCATGCCACCAGTAACTTTGACGTAGATCTTTGTACAGATTTGTACCTTCAGGGTGTACTGAGTAGGGAGAGCTGTGATCTTCTTTCATTAACTCTTCCCGAACAGAACCTTTTGGTACACACAATCTGCTGTCGTATATCAAAGATCCGTCTTCATGGATGATGAAGTCTGTTCTGAGTCCATTCTCTACTTGTTCTCTGATCTTTTGCAACTTAGCATCACTTACTTGAGCTGCTTTGATCTGATTGATAATGGTAGATTGAACTTGTAAATTCATCAAACTTGAAGCATTAACTGGCATGACTACTTCAATCTCCATCTGATGCAAGTCTTGTTGAAGCTTCCACTGAGCGGTGAGATTCGTTGCTAATGGTTGGCGACTAAGGGCATCAGGTAGCACATTCAACTTCCCTGGGTGATATTGTAGGTTGATGTCAAAGTCCTCCATGAGTTCTAACCATCGTCTCTGCCGCATATTAAGTTCCTTCTGAGTAAACACATATTTCAGACTCTTGTGATCTGTGTATATGTTCACTCGCTCACCAAGAAGATAATGGTGCCAAATATTTAGAGCAAAGATAACGGCTGCCAACTCCAAATCATACGTCGGATAATTGCGCTCATGAATCTTCAGCTGTCTTGAAGCATAAGCAACAACATTTTCGTGCTGATCTAGAACACATCCTAATCCCTTACCGGATGAATCACAATGCACATCGAAACCTTCAGATTGGTCCGGTATAATGAGAATAGGCGCTGATGTCAACCTTGACTTGAGTTCTATGAAAGCTTGTTCGCATGCTTCTGACAACACGAATTCTTCATCTTCACGTGTGAGGTTAGTCAAGGGTGTTGCTATCTTTGAAAAGCCTTCAATGAACCTTCTATAATATCCAGCTAAACCCAAGAAACTTCGAATGTCGTTCACTGACTTTGGTGTCGGCCATTTGCTTACTGCTGCTACTTTCATTGGATCCACAGAGATTCCTTCGCTTGATACAATATGTCCGAGAAAACCAACTTGATCTAGCCAAAACTCGCACTTGCTGTACTTGGCGTAGAGTTGATGTTATCGTAGAGTTTCCAGGACAATTCGTAGGTGTTCATCGTGTTCTTTCCGACTCTTAGAATACACCAGGATGTTGTCGATGATGATGACAACAAACCTGTCTAAGTACTCCCGGAAAACTTGATTCATTAGGTTCATGAATATTGCTGGTGCGTTGGTCACTCCAAATGGCATCACAAGAAATTCGTAATGTCAATAACGAGTTCTGAAAGCCGTTTTATGAATATCAGCTTCCTTGACCTTCACTTAATGATAACCTGAACGAAGATCTAATTTGGAGAAAACACAAGATCCACTTAGCTGATCGAATAAATCGTCGATGTGCGGGAGTGGATACTTGTTCTTTATTGTTACTTCGTTCAAGGCTCTATAATCGATGCACATTCTGTACGAACCTTCCTTCTTCTTCACAAGTAATACTGGTGACCCCCAACTTGAAGTGCTGGGACGATTCCATCCTTTCGCCAATAATTCGTCCAACTGAGTTCAGACTTCCTTTAAACCTTCTAGACTTAATCGATAAGGTGCTTTGATCACCGGTTGTGCTCCTGGTACTAAATCAATGCTGGATTCAAGAGCTCGATCGGGAGGCAAACCTGATATATCGTCAGGAAACACATCGTCGAATTCTCGAACCACTTCTGGCCTTGATCCTTCCTCCGCTTGAATTGCTGCAATCACTGCTTCCTTCGGCTTCGCCTTGTAATTACTTGGCTCCAAAGTACGGTCTCCACTTTTGAAATAGAAGACCGGATGGTCTGTAATCTCGAATACTACCCTCCTTTGACGACAGTCAATAGAAGCATAGTGTAAGTTATATGTATGCCCTAGAGGCCATTACTGTACATACGATGTATATTGTAGTGGATGCTTGGACATATATAGGGAGGACTTTCTTGCTCGACATGATAGTATGCTATCTGGTTGCTCTTTATCTTAACATGTACATTGATTGTCTTTATGTTACATGTTGATAAAGCTTAGGATGAGTACTTGACTACCAGGACTATGATGCAGATCATACTAGTGGGGACAGAGTAGTCGTTAAGTACATCCTTCAAATATTCCTAGTCGTGGGTGTATCGAGACAGGGTATCGATATACAAGAGTAGACCAGCGTATAGCTTCTCGAACCATGTAGATGGACGATGGATGATCCCATATCCATTGGTGTTTGACATCAGAGACAGTATACGGGTGCTCAGTGGAGACTGGGTACACTGGACGAACTCGCCGAGAACTCCCAGATGGTATTATACCTAACGTCAGATGGCAGTTCTCTGGTGACACTGGTACAGGTTAGTCTGTAGACCCGAGATCTTCATAGAGTCTTGTGTGATTCCCACTGTTCTTTGATTCCCACCTTACCACGTTCAAGAGAACATACAAAACGGCGGCTTTTGGGTACAGTCCCGAATCACATGGAGGCAATGAGCCATAGAAAGGGTTTCGTCTCTCCCGGTATTGGGAGTTGATGTTGCGCTGTGCTCGATTGGCTATAATAGGAAGCCCCTGGCCAAGGCAACTTCAGAGATATACTGGTAAGTGTTATCAATAGTTTCTCGACCCGTTATGAGCCTCACATCGGCACGAATTATCGAGTTACTGGGGTCTGATGTTTACCACCCCTAGATGAGATATGCGACATATCGGACGAAGAGACCGGACTGTACGGTAGTGTTACTGATTGGATTCAAAGGAGTGTGAGCAGACTTGCTTGTTGATCTTCTGATCGCTCAATACCCGGGTGGCCGTTATGTTTAGTAGACTGCTTGCGGCTTGTGAGTGTTTGATATGATCATCACCTACTGCCGGCGTATTGACGAGCCTTTAGAGTCCTATGTTAGTTATATGTATGCCCTAGAGGCCATTACTGTACATTGGATGTATATTGTAGTGGATGCTGGGACATATATAGGGAGGACTTTCTTGCTCGACATGATAGTATGCTATCTGGTTACTCTTTACCTTAACGTGTACATTGATTGTCTCTCTGTTACATGTTGGTAAAGCCCTTAGGATGTGTACTTGACTACCTAGATTATGATGCAGATCATACTAGTGGGGACAGATAGTCCATAAGTACATCCTTCACAGTCCCTAGTCGTGGGTATATCGAGACGGGGCATCGATATACCAGAGTAGACTAGCGCATACCTTCTCGACCCATACAGATGGGTGATGGATGATCCCATATCCATTGGTGTTTGACATCAGAGATGATATACGGGTGCTCAGTGGAGACTGGGTACACTGGACGGACTCGCCGAGAACTCCCAGATGGTAATATACCTTACGTCAGATGGCAGTTCTCTGGTGGCACTGGTACAGAGTAGTCTGTTGACCCTAGATCGTCATAGAGTCTTGTGTGGTTCCCACTGTGCTTTGATTTCCATCTTACCACGTCCAAGAGGGCGTGCAAAACGGTGGTTTTTGGATACAGTCCCGAGTCACATGGAGGCAATGAGCGATAGGAGGGGATTCGTCTCTCCCGGTATAGGGGGTTGATGTTGCGCTGTGTTCGATTGGCTATAACAGGAAATCCCTGGCCAGGGTTGCTGAGATTTACTGGTAAGTGTTACCAGTAGTATCTCGAATAGTTGTAGACCTCATATCGACACGACTTATCGAGCTATTGGGGTCTGACGTTTACCACCCCTAGGCAAGATATGCGACATATCAGACGATCAGACCGGACTGTACGGTAGTGTTACTGGTTGGATTCACAGGAGTGTGAGCGGGCTTGCTCGTCGATCTTTTGATCGCTCAATACTCGGGTGGCCGTTACGTTTAGCAGACCGCTTGCGGCTTGTGGGTGTTTGATATGATCATCACCTGCTGCCGGCGTATTGACGAGTCTTTAGAGTCCTACACAGAGGTTTCCTGGCTCAAGCGAAACGAAATAGGAGCGCATATGAGATATGTGCGGGACCGAGAATGATACCAGTATGTGATACTGTATTTGATTCTCGCGATTTGTGACATTGATCGGTTATATGCGATATAGCCGGGTTATCGGATCAAGTGTTGATTCGATCAGATGTTACTGTTGATATTAGTCGGTTATATGCGATATGACCGGATCATTAAATCAAGTGTTGATTTAATGATTTAATGCATAATTATATATTTGATATATTACTTTGCATTAACTAGTATCGGTTTACTTAAGATGGATTTTCTCACTCGGATGTACACATTGTATATGTGATATACTTTTGTGCACTTGATTGTATCATGTTTGATGATACATGTTTGCTATGGTTTTTGTGTAAAGATCAAACCATGGTTACAAGATAATGGTTAGGGTTTTGCTTTATTTATTTATTTATTTATTTATTTCATTTTGGCAAAAGGAAAATGGTGGCTAATTTTGTTTGTTTGTTGAAGTTTCAAGAAACTTTGAAAAAGTCCACCATTTTTGTTTTATGCCTAACCTAACCATTCACCTAACTATAGTTTGCTCTCTACACATAACCATGGTTGGATTATGATAAGTTTTGATTTTCTTTTCTATTTTAAAATAACTTATCATAAGACATATCATCTTCTTCATCTTCTTCTTCCATGAAGAAAACTTGCTACTCTAATGGCACGTGTTGAAAACTAGTAAGAAATCCAAAACTAAAGTCTACCCACTTCCTATTTCTTCATCCTCTACCTCTTGCCAAGTAGTAGAGTGTGTTTTCTTCACAAGTTTCTTGACCTGGTGAAGTTGGAGCTTGATCTAGCGATGCCTCGACGTAGATCATCTTCGGCATGGACATCGACGACCTAGCTCGCCATTTCTCCGACGAAGCCGACGCTAGAGCCCGGGAATTCATTTGGAAAGCGAGAGGACTTCGTTGCGGAGCTATGGAGGTGGAGCACCGGATCTACAAAGGTTGTATTTCCGTTTAAACTTTAGTTAAGTTGTTAACTAGTTTCTTTTTTCGCCTAGTTTTCTAGCCAACGATCCGTAGTCGGGTTTCTCGGCACCGTTAAAATTTTAAATTGGCATGGTTGATGCCTTGTGAGACCTCTTGGGAGTGCCTAGGAACCCTACAGTGGTATCAGAGCCTAGCTAGAGCCTTAGGCGAAATCTAGACGGAATTTGAAACCCGATCGAACCGAAACCCAACCCCAAAAATTGCTCTCTGTACTTTTTCTAAAATCGTGGATTTTTCCAAATTAAAAATATGCAGAAGACTCAGCAGGGAAATCTAAGAATTACGGCGCAAAAAGTTTTGCATGAACAATGTAATCGGCGGCGGAACCGCGGCATAAGCCTAGCTTATGCGGCGGTTCCGCGGCAGAAGTGTGACGTCAGCAGTGACTGTTTGCACAGTAATTCATTGTTTCAGGTGCTGAGTTCTCTGGGTATTTTTAAAATTTATTCAAGAGTTGAATTTTCTGGGGTTGTTTTGGGGATTCGAATGTTCGATCGGATTATCAGATTTTGTCTGTGTGGCTTTCCGGATAAATTTTAGAATATGTTAAAAAGTTCGACCGGATATAAATACCCAATTTTTCCCCTGTCGGGAAATTTCCAAGTGTTGGATTTTTCCGTAGTTTAACGACGTTTTAAGTAGTGCAAGTAACGCGATGGACCCTCTAGAAGACAACAAACCTTAACTCGATTATGTGACCGTCTTGAACTGCCCTTTGAACCTTCGGGTTTGGGGCAGTACGGCGTGCCATATGTGAGGCGTTGGCTTGACCCTTCTACGGCTGGACCGTTGGTACTGAGGCACGAACTGAATGTTGTTAGACTTATTTCATGTGTTGAGCTGTATCAGGAAAACTTGGGTGTTCGAATGTTCGATCGGAAAGTTTAACATTTTCTATTTATCTGGAATAGGATACAATAATTGGAATTCACAAGAAGTTATGAGATAACTGAATGAATGTTGTAAATCTAGCAATTTAGTCTCACTTGATCGGTTGCCACGGAGTTTTGATGTGATCAAAAGTCCGTCGCAATCACGTAGCGTACGCGGATACTCGCCGGGTAAACTTAATAGACAGCTTCACTCCATAGCCCCGACCAAGTGACTGTAGGAGAACCCCGTCGCCGAAAGCATCCGTTCGGGTGCTCGCGGTAGCGGTGTTCCGCCTTGGTGCACTTCGTCGACGGTATCAGGGGTGCTGCCGCCTACTAAAGTTTGCGACGAGCATTCGATCAGTTTTTCGGGAATCTTGTTGAATTGCCCGACTTGATATTGAAAAGTGTTTTCGATAATGAGACTAAAATGCGGGGTTTATAATTGTTACGCATGCGATGTCTAAGTAATTCATTTGGTCAGGCATGTGATGTCTGAGGTGGTTGCGGATTCCAACTGTTGTAGTTTTACACTTTCTTTTCTGTGACCGTAAGTGTAATATGTGATATCGCCGGTTTCGTTGCTATATGTCAACGACAATTGGGATGCGCATATTTACTTACGTTGATGACATGTGATGTTATGTGTTGCTGGATATGTTATATTGGATCGTCGTGTTTGAATAGCCGGGGGTTTTTATGTGAGATGAGTGTTTTTCATTTTCATTCATGTAAAAACTTGTATGTAATATTCTTTTATTGGGGCACTTCCAGGTTGCGGATGTTGTCACCATTTGTATATTATTTACTTTTCCGCATTAGGATAGACCCAAGGAGGGGAGCATAAGTAACCGGGTTCTGGGGTCCAGTGGGAGACCAACTCGAGGAGTCGAGTCCGGGTCCCCTAACCCTAGAATTGGTAGGGTTGCTTGCAGCTCTCGTAGGGGTCTTGGGGTGTGGGATTGGCTATTCATCACGACCGTGGAATCCGTGTTTTATACTGGCTCGTATTGAAAACACGGACGTCCTAGTATATCCAATATTTCATATGTTTCTTCTGCTGTGATTTATCTGTGATGTGATCATATGATGTTCTATGACAGGTATTATATATAGTATATATGATATATTATATAGACGTTGCTTATGTTTTACACCCGCGCTAGCCCTGCCCCGCTCTGCCGTTAGTTACCTAACCTAACGGTGCAGACGGGACATCGAGGCGAATGCGGATGGCATAAGCGTACGTTATATTTATCTGTGTTGATTAGGTGGACTTATATGATGGGATATTCATTAATGTGATTAATGAAAGAAAATAAACCTAATTGATGTTGTGGAATCGAATTTCAAAATAAAAACATGTAGCTACAGTTCTTGCTTTGCATCGCGGTGTTCATTATAGAACATCCTGCACCTTATTCGATGAGGAAAGGACCGAGATCCCTTCACCGGGAGTGACTCCTTTAGCAATAACTGGCAGATGCTACAACCCTCGGTTTGTCTTTGATCGCTTCTATAGTTTCCGCTTTGCACAGTGATATATATGATATATCCCGCACCACACTCGACGAGGAAAGGGCCGACGATCCCTTCACCGGGAGTGACCCCTTTAGCAAAACTAGAAAAGCCTCGAAAACATTCCATTTAAAAACCATTTGATTCCGCAACGAGATCAAGTTCAAAGCGTTAAAGGTTTTCATAAAAACCATTCGCAACCCTCCGTCATTTTAGGAAGTAGAGTACTTAGTATTCGTGCTACGTTTGTCGACCATAGCCGAGGCGTAGTGTGCGGTAGCTAAGTGATGTCTTCCTACACAACATATGATGCGATTAGTTAGGACAGTCATGTGGCTTTGTTGACCTTAGCCAAGGGTCATGTGGGTGGGTCTAATTAATCACGAAATGACGGGTAGAAGTTGACTAGTACCTATGATTTGTTGACCTTACCCAAGGTCATAGGTGCTAGGGGTAAAAACCATTATCGGGAGTTTCAAGTGTTGAATCTTGCAATGAGATTGCATACCTTCTATATGATAGTTGGATCCCGATACCCACTGCGAGTAATTGTTACTCCTGGGAGAGTTTTGCACTTTGCAATTAGCCGATCAAGTAGGTGTCTAGAAAGGTGTCAACGGGGTTACGCCCCTGGAAAAACGAGGTTTACTGTAATTAGGTCCGTGCGAAAGCACGGGGAACCTCCCTCAAAGTACCGATACTGGCCTGGCTGAAAGATTGGCGAACTTGTAGTGTGTAATTAATCCCGGCTAGTCTTTCCTTTTAGGGTTTGAAGGAAGATTTGATAAAAAGCAGTGGGAGCCATCCTGATTAGATAAAATATATAACCAATCTGATCTTGCAAGAGCGCACGCAGAGTGTTTTCTTCTCTCTCTCTCCTGGTAGCGACCATATCACGCCTTAATCAAGATAATAATACGGATGTATTGACCGAACCCGCTTGTTATACTGAGCTGGGGAACGTTGGTCCCGCTCTAACTTATAATTGTTATAAGACAGAGCAGGAAATTGGGGAATACCAGATTTCCCGTGCCGCCCAAACGAAGAGAGTACATGTTGATGCATCATCTTCGGGTGTGTTCATTACAAAGAACTGTTTCTCTGTATCCTCTATGTCCTGGGTATGCGATACCAGATCAGGATCCCAGATATGTAATATGTTACATAGGGCTACAGAAAGGTAGAGAACTGAGAACGGGTGATAAGTTTCATGAGGCAGAAAACGGGGCAAGAGTTGCAGCCAAGTCTGTTGGTCACTGTCACCCTGTATTTCCAATACATTGATTCTGAACAAATGTTATTAGATACCGAACCTGATATACAAAATCATATCAGTCTCTTTATTAGTAAAGAAATGATAAAATTTTGTATTGTTGGATAATGTTTTGAACATTTCCTATATCAAAAGTTGATCGGATCAGGCACGTTATCTAAAAGCGTTGATGTTCTAAATCAAACTACAGTTCTTTAGTATACGGAACACACACAAGAGGAAGAGTTCAGAAATGAACGAATTCTTCTTAAGGTATTGTAGACTAGGTCATATCAATGCGACCCGACTAGCTGAAGTTACATTTAGATGTATATTTAAATCAGTTTGAATTTACATCTTGTGAAACTTGCCAGTCATGTCACAAAGATAATATGACCATAGCTCTGTTTATTGGAAACAGAGAAGGAGTTAGTAAACTCTTGGGATGATACATGTTGATGTATGTAGGTCCCCTGTCTACACATGCCAGGACTGGTTCTTTATACTTCATTACGTTCTCTGATAATCTCTCAAGATTCAGTCATATGTTCCTGCTGAAATATGAGTCCGAACCTTTTGAGATATTCACAGAATATAAGCGAGAAGTAGAGAACCAAAATATGGGTATAAGTATTATGTCCTTTGATGAGATCGAGGAGGAGAATACTTGAGCACGGAAATCCTGGACTATTTTAAAGGAGAATGAGATTCTCTCTCGGCATTACTCCTCCGTATACACCATAGGACGATGGTATATCGGGGCGGAGCAGATACACCCTATTTGATATGGTGTGCTCTATAATGAGTACTGCTGAGTTACCTATTTCCTTCTTGGGGGTTATGCACTTATGAAGTTGCATACCTATTGAATTAGGTTCCAATCAAATCAGTTGCCTACCATTTCATATGTGATATGGAAAGGGAAGAGCCCATGTCTTAAGCTAGTTAAGATTTGGGGCTGTCCGGCGAATGTCTAAAAGAAAAATCCGGACAAGCTCGAGGCAAGGTCTGTAATGTAGAACTGGAAAGGTTCCAGCTATACAAAATACAGCAAATAATTTGGTAGAACCAAAGGATTCAGTAGATTCCAACGAACCTCAGCCTCTCCTCCGATCTAGTAGGGTTCCTCACCCACCTGAGAGATACTTCAGTTGCTCTGTGACAGTGGGAGTGAGGATTGCATCATGAGATGATGACCCAACTAGCTTCGAGCTGGCCATCAGGAGTAAGACTCTGTAAGAATGGCTGGATGCTTAGCGATCTGAGATGGAATCCTTATACACCAACAAAGTATGGACTTTGGTTGCTATATCTGAAGGGTTAAATCCCCATCAGGAGCAAGTATATCTTGAGAAGATTACTTGGTGTAGATGGAAAAGTTGAGACTTTCAAAGCTAGACTTGTTAAAAGTTTGCATCATTGACCAGGTGTGGATAATGATGAAACCTTTTCAAGTAGCTATGCTTAAGTCCATCCAGATCCTACTTGTCACGGCTACATACCATGACTACGATATCTAGTGGTTGGGTGTCATGACTGCTTTCCTAAATGATGTTTTAGAAGAGTGCGTCTATAAGTACACAGCCAGAGGGCTTCGTAGACAGTGGGAGCAGCGGAAACGTGTGCAAGATGCTTTATAGGATAAAGCAGGCATCGCGGAGTTGGAACATCTGTTTTGATGGATAAGTCAAAGAAGTTGACATCATCAAAATGGTAGATGAACCTTGTATATACAAAAAGGTAGTAGGGAGTATGGTGACGATCCTCGTAGAGTACGTGGATGACATACTCTTGATAGGGAAGGAGTTTCCTATGCTACGCTCGGTCAATCTCCGCTTACCACAATGATTCTCCATGTAGGATCAAAGTGATAACTCCTAAATCCTGGTATTTGGATCTATGAGATAGATCTAAATGGATGTTAGGATTCTCACTAGTTGTAGTGAGAAGGTATCAATCGACCCTAGGGAGAATCACTGGAATGGTTCTAGAGTGATAAAGACGACTGAATGTCAGTCACAGGCATTGTCTTTACCCTCAGTGGAGGGACGGTATGTTGGAAAAGTTCCAAGCTAGATACCGTGGCATACTAGACGATAAAGGCAGGATACATCGCTACTTAAGATGCTACCGAAGAGGCTGTTTGGGTGTATATTGGTTCATGAGATGAACTACGTTCCTACCATTGTGAGACAATGGAGTTGTGGCTTATGCCGAGGAACGCCGGTCCCATCAGTGATCCAGACATATTCTAAGGCAGTATCACCTGATCATGGAGATGGTTGATCTCCAGGGGATCGAGGTCAGGAGAGTAGACTCAGAGGACAACACAGCGGATCCACTCACAAAGGCCTGTTCCCAGAGAGAGACTTTTATGGGATGGTTGAGTATGAGATACTACAACCACTGCTACAGATGGCCCTAGTGCAAGTGGGAGATTGTTAGTTATATGTATGCCCTAGAGGCCATTACTGTACATTGGATGTATATTGTAGTGGATGCTGGGACATATATAGGGAGGACTTTCTTGCTCGACATGATAGTATGCTATCTGGTTACTCTTTACCTTAACGTGTACATTGATTGTCTCTCTGTTACATGTTGGTAAAGCCCTTAGGATGTGTACTTGACTACCTAGACTATGATGCAAATCATACTAGTGGGGACAGATAGTCCATAAGTACATCCTTCACAGTCCCTAGTTGTGGGTATATCGAGACGGGGCATCGATATACCAGAGTAGACTAGCGTATACCTTCTCGACCCATACAGATGGGCGATGGATGATCCCATATCCATTGGTGTTTGATATCAGAGATGATATACGGGTGCTCAGTGGAGACTGGGTACACTGGACGGACTCGCCGAGAACTCCCAGATGGTAATATACCTTATGTTAGATGGCAGTTCTCTGGTGACACTGGTACAGAGTAGTCTGTTGACCCGAGATCGTCATAGAGTCTTGTGTGGTTCCCACTGTGCTTTGATTTCCATCTTACCATGTCCAAGAGGGCGTGCAAAACGGTGGTTTTTGGGTACAGTCCCGAGTCACATGGAGGCAATGAGCGATAGGAGGGGATTCGTCTCTCCCGGTATAGGGGGTTGATATTGCGCTGTGTTCGATTGGCTATAACAGGAAATCCCTGGCCAGGGTTGCTGAGATTTACTGGTAAGTGTTACCAGTAGTATCTCGAATAGTTATAGACCTCATATCGACACGACTTATCGAGCTATTGGGGTCTGACGTTTACCACCCCTAGGCAAGATATGCGACATATCAGACGATCAGACCGGACTGTACGGTAGTGTTACTAGTTGGATTCACAGGAGTGTGAGCGGGCTTGCTCGTCGATCTTCTGATCACTCAATACCCGGGTGGCCGTTACGTTTAGCAGACCGCTTGCGGCTTGTGGGTGTTTGATATGATCATCACCTGCTGCCGGCGTATTGACGAGTCTTTAGAGTCCTACACAGAGGTTTCCTGGCTCAAGCGAAACGAAATAGGAGCGCATATGAGATATGTGCGGGACCGAGAATGATACCAGTATGTGATACTGTATTTGATTCTCGCGATTTGTGACATTGATCGGTTATATGCGATATAGCCGGGTTATCGGATCAAGTGTTGATTCGATCAGATGTTACTGTTGATATTAGTCGGTTATATGCGATATGACCGGATCATTAAATCAAGTGTTGATTTAATGATTTAATGCATAATTATATATTTGATATATTACTTTGCATTAACTAGTATCGGTTTACTTAAGATGGATTTTCTCACTCGGATGTACACATTGTATATGTGATATACTTTTGTGCACTTGATTGTATCATGTTTGATGATACATGTTTGCTATGGTTTTTGTGTAAAGATCAAACCATGGTTACAAGATAATGGTTAGGGTTTTGCTTTATTTATTTATTTATTTATTTCATTTTGGCAAAAGGAAAATGGTGGCTAATTTTGTTTGTTTGTTGAAGTTTCAAAAAGCTTTGAAAAAGTCCACCATTTTTGTTTTATGCCTAACCTAACCATTCACCTAACTATAGTTTGCTCTCTACACATAACCATGGTTGGATTATGATAAGTTTTGATTTTCTTTTCTATTTTAAAATAACTTATCATAAGACATATCATCTTCTTCATCTTCTTCTTCCATGAAGAAAGCTTGCTACTCCAATGGCAAGTGTTGAAAACTAGTGAGAAATCCAAAACTAAAGTCTACCCACTTCCTATTTCTTCATCCTCTACCTCTTGCCAAGTAGTAGAGTGTGTTTTCTTCACAAGTTTCTTGACCTGGTGAAGTTGGAGCTTGATCTAGCGATGCCTCGACGTAGATCATCTTCGGCATGGACATCGACGACCTAGCTCGCCATTTCTCCGACGAAGCCGACGCTAGAGCCCGGGAATTCATTTGGACAGCGAGGGGACTTCGTTGCGGAGCTATGGAGGTGGAGCACCGGATCTACAAAGGTTGTATTTCCGTTTAAACTTTAGTTAAGTTGTTAACTAGTTTCTTTTTTCGCCTAGTTTTCTAGCCAACGATCCGTAGTCGGGTTTCTCGGCACCGTTAAAATTTTAAATTGGCATGGTTGATGCCTTGTGAGACCTCTTGGGAATGCCTAGGAACCCTACATCCTATACAGAGGTTTCCTGGCTCAATCAAAACGGAGTAGGATCACATATGTGATATGTGCGGGACCGAGATTAATACGATATGTGATACCGTATTCTATTCTCGTGATTTGTGACATCGGTCGGTTACATGCGATATAGCCGGGTTATCGGATCAAGAGTTGATTCGATAAGTTGTTACATATAAATATTAGTCAGTTATATGTGATATAGCTGGATTATTAAATCAAGAGTTGATTTGATAATCTAATGTATAATTATATATTTGATATATTAATTTACATTAACTAGTATTAGCTCACTTATGATTTCTTTTCTCACATTTGATATACTTTACATATATGTGATATATGTATTTTTTCTTTTTGGCACAAAATATATATGTGATATATATAAGTGTGTCATGCTAGGTTACACTTGAAACATAGTTAGTATGAGACTCAAACCATGCTAGGTTAAGTTAGGGTTTTATTTTTCTTTAGGATTTTAAACATTTGGATAATGAGTCATGGTTTAAAGCTTGTAGAAGCTTGTAGGTTTCATTGACTAAGTCCACTTGTTTGTCAACCTTAAGATATTTGTTAACCCAACCCTTAACTCATAGCCATGGTTGCAATTCTAACCTCACAGTCTCTTATGAGTTCATTCTTCTTCTTCTTCCTCAAAGCTTTCTAGCTTCAATGGAGATGTGAGAAAAATTGTGAGAAAATCAATTCTAAAGTGAGCCCACTTCCTGCTTCATCATCCTCTACTACTTGCCATTTAGTATAGGGTGTTTGCTTCACTAATTCCGTAATTAGTGAAGAGATAGCTTGGGTTAGTGTCTCCTCGACGTAGATCATCATCAGCCTCGAAGACTTCGAAGCAAGCATGTTCGTTTCTTCATGGGAGCCTCTCAAGAGTCCGGAGTTCACGATCGCAGTGAATGGACTAGTACACGGAGCTATTGAAGTGAAGGACCGGTCTACAAAGGTTGTGTTCCTTGCTCACTTTTCATATGTGAAGTTGTTTGCATTACATTCCGTCGATTTCTAGTAAACGATTCTAGGGTTAGCTAGAACGACAAAATTTTAATTTGGCATGGACGATGCCTCCCGAAACCTTGCTGCCGTGCTAGGTAACCCTGCAGTGGTATCAGAGCCATCCTAGAAATTTAGACGGATTTTGTTAAGATTACGAAACCGAAATACTCCGAAACTTGAAACGGAAAATTGAAGTTTCTGTCGTTTTTAAAAGTTGTTCATAAATTTTTTTAAACAAGTACAGAATGATGTATGAGATATATCAAGAACACCATGAAAATTTCAGGTAAATCTAAAGGATTTTTGGCCGGCCACTACTCCCCATCTCGGCCCAAATCCGAGCTCCCCCCCTAAAATTTTTTGTGTGTTCCAGTGACTTGGATTTGATGTTTCAGGTGTTGTTTGTTTTTGCTAATTTTGCATGTGATGTGATCTTACACTATAAGCAATTCGGAGTGTTTCGTATTCGTAGTTTTAATATTGTTTCGGGTTATTCGCATGTTGTCTAGGCGAAATTAAAATGTTCGATCGAATGTTAAAAACCCATTTTTCTTAGTTTAACGTATTCGGAAAAACATGCAAGTGATTCTATGAACCCTCTGGAAGAATGAAACCCTAACTCGACTTTTTGGATCATGGAACCGCGGTCATACCCCAGGGTTTGCCGTAGTTCCGTGGTGACATGAGTGAGATTTGGGTTTGCCCTTCTACGGCTGGTGCATAGGTACTGTGGCATATTCTGGGTATTATTGAACTGTGCTCAAATGTTGAGCTGTCAGGAAATTGTGGGACTTTGATGAATCAATCGAAAAGTTTAACGTTCGTCCGGGTATTATGTGATGGGATACAATATTTGGAATCCACAAATATAGTTATGAGATAACTAATTTGAATGTTATAAATCTAGCAATTTAGTCTCATTTGATCGGTTGCCACGGGATTTTGATATGATCAAAAGTCCGTCGCAATCACGTAGCATACGCGGATACTTGCTGGGTAAACTTAATAGATAGCCACGTCCCATAGCCCCGACCAAGTGACTGTAGGAGAACCCCGTCGCCAAAAGCATCCGTTCGGGTGCTCGCGGCAGCGGTGTTCTGCCTTAGTGCACTTCGTCGACGGTATCGGGGGTGCGGCCGTCTACTAATATTTCCGACGAGCATTCGATCAGGATGTCGGGAATCTTGTTGAATTGCCCGACTAGATATTGAAAAGTGTTTTCGAGATCGAGACTAAAATGCGGGGTTTATAATTGTTAGACATGTGATGTCTAAGCAATTCATTTGGTTAGGCATGAAATCCAATATATGTGATATATTGGATTTATGATGTTTAAGGTGGTTGCGAATTCCAACTGTTGTAGTTTTTCACTTTCTTTTCTGTGACCGTAAGTGTAATATGTGGTGTATCGCCGGTTTCGGTGCTATATGTCAACGACAATTGGGATACGCATATTTACTTACGTTGATGACATGTGATGTTATGTGTTGCTGGGATATGTTATATTGGATCGTCGTGTTTTGAATAGCCGGGGGTTTTATGTGAGATGAGAGTTTTTCATTTTCATTCATGTAAAATTCATTGTATGTAATATTCTTTTATTGGGGCACTTCCGGGTTGAGGATGATGTCACCATTGTATATTATTTACTTTTCCGCATTAGGATAGACCCAAGGCGGGGAGCATCAGTAACCGGGTTCTAGGGTCTAGTGGAAGACCATCTCGAGGAGTCGAGACCGGGTCTCCTAACTCTAGAATTGGTAGGGTTGCTTGCCGCTCTCGTAGGGGTCTAGGGATGTGGGTTTGGCTATTCATCACGACCGTGGAATCCGTGTTTTATACAGGCTTAATTTAAAACACGGAAATCGTAGTATATCCAATATTTCATATGTTTTATTTTGCTGCGATATTCTGTGATGTGATCATTGATTATATTCTGAGACGAATGCTTATATTATATATATGTGATATATATTATATATTGTTGCTTTCGTTTCATATGTGATGCTTGGGAAGCATAATAAATGGGACTTCATTAATAAGATTAATGAAATAAAAGAAACCTAAAAGATATTGTAGAAACTTGTCTCGAAAACTGGTAGGTCTAGTTCTTGCTTTGCATAGCGGTATTCCTTGTAGAATATCCAGCACCTTATTCGATAAGGAAAGAGCCGAGATCCCTTCACTGGGAGTGACCTCTTTAGTAATAACTGGCAGATGCTACAACCCTCGGTTTGACTTTTGATTGCTTTTATAGTTTTTGCTTTGCATGGTGATATTTGTGAAATATCCTGCACCTCATTCGATGAGGAAAGAGCCGAGATCCCTTCACCGGGAGAGACCTCTTTAGCGAAACTAGTAAAAACCTTAAAAACACTCCTTTTCAAAATCACTCGATTCTACAGCGATACCAAGTTCATTACGCAAAAGGTTTTCTTAAGAACCTGTCGTAGCCCTCCGTCATTTCAGATAAGTACTGGTTAGTATTCGTGCTACGTTTGTTGACTATGTTAAGGCATAGTGTGCGGTAGCTGATTAGTGCTTATCTGTATAAGCATATGATGCAATTGGATTAGGGTAGTCGTGCGATTTTTTTGACTATGTTAAGGGTCGTGCGGATGGGTTTAATTCAATCAGGAAATGACTGGTTGAACTTGGCTAGCGCGTATAATTTGTTGACCTTGTTAAGGTCATAGGTTGCTAGGGGCAAAACATTATTGGGAATTTCAAATGTTGAAATTTGCAATGAGATTGCATACCTTCTATGAGATAGTTGGATCCCGATACCCACTGCGAGTAAGAGTTACTCCTGGGAGAGTTTTACACATTACAATTAGCCGATCAAGTAGGTGTCTAGAAAGGTGTTAACGGGGTTATACTCCTAGGAAAACGAGGTTTATTTTAATTAGGTCCATGCGAAAGCACGGGGAACTTCCCTCAAAGTAACGATACTTCCTTGGCCGAAAGATTGTCGAACTTGTAAGCTGTAATTAATTCCGGCTAGTCTTTCCTTTTAGGGTTTGAAGAAAGATTTGACTAAAACAGTGGGACTCATCCTGATTAGATAAATTAATAACCAATCTAATCTTGCACGAGCATACACTAAGTGTTTTCTTCTCTTTCTCTCCAGGTAGCGACCATGTCACGCCTTAATCAAGATAATAATATGGATGTATTGACCGAACCAGCTTGTTATACTGAGCTGGGGAACGTTGGTCCCGCTTGATCAGTCGAAAATAGTGCATTCTCAACACGTTAATTTCCCTACTCTTATCATTCATATATAGGTTTTTATTGTAATTATAACACAGATTACGAATTCATCTGGAAAATACCAAATACACTGTGTTATAGTTATAATCAACATTCTAAAGGAAAATTAAGTGTTTATTACTACTTGCATTGATCTGTATATATCAACCCTTGTCTCGATATTGTGTGCAGGAAATTCTCCAGGTAAAAGAGCCGGAACTGCTAAAAGTGCTGATAAAACGCATCAAGTCCAAGACTTGTAATCTGGCAATAAACAAGAAAGTATAAAAATATTCCAGACATCAGGAAAGTGCCATAGAGCCAACATGAAACAACATTGGAAATTTCGTGCACTGAGTCCATCAAATGGCGGCGGATCCGCGGCCGAGTCAGGTCGATCCGGATCCGCGGCCGATCCGACTCGGCGGCGGCAGAACTTTTCCCGAGGCCTCTCTTCTCAACTACAAAACTTTCTCAAGACGCTTCAAAGTCTCCAGAAATCTCCAGAAGCTTCCCTCTAACAGCCAAGCTTCTTATGCAAGCTAGCTAACTACCTTCATCTAGAAACTTCTCTCTAACTACCTAGCTTCCAAGGGAATACTAACCTAGCTTCTAGGGGAAGCTTGAGAGAAAACTATAAAAAGGAATCTAAGGCTTCATTACAAAGGTTATTCATTAGTTCAATAATTCCAAACATAAGTTGAGTGACACAACTTGCAACTCTAAACCCTAGCCCCAAATCAAATTCCAAAGCCAACTCAAGATCCATTGAGAGAAAGATCGAGCGAAGACCGAAGATCCTCTATTTGCAACGCCGTTCATCATCCGAGCAAGAGATCCATGATGATCCGCGACTCACGACGAACGAGCCACGCAAAGATCGACGCCAAATTCCTTTTCAAATGAGTGAGCTATAGCCAGTCTTGTAAACTTGAGTGAGAAATGTAATTTGAAGAAGATCTAAATAAAGGTGAAAATCTTTATTCTCGCTTTCTATTCATTCTCACATTATGATATTCTTTGCTTTTGATTGTTTTATGATGATGCGCGAGTAAATTCTCCTCTTGTGGAGGATCCGAGAGAATTGATAGATCTAGTGATGATCAAATTTTTATACTAATTCTTAATTCTTATGAGATTTGTGAACCTTAGAAAAATGAATCATTGATGACCTAATTTGGAGTGAAATAACTTCTTGATTATTTTGTTGCAAATTAGGGATCAAACTATCGATGATTTTCTTTGCTAAAGGCTAGATCCGAATGATTATGATTGAAAAGACAAGGGATAGTGAAAGAGAAACCCTAGTTTCTTCAATTGATCCTTAATCTTCAATCACCATCATCAATCTAGCTACAAATATTCAATAGATAAGATTAGGAATTATTAGATTCATCATTAGCTATTAATTCAATCGGATCGCACAAGCTATTCTTCATATCTTGATAAATCAATTGATTTGGGACATTTTCAACTCAACTAAAACAAGATCGATCAAATCACACTTTCCCAGTGGACGATCCGCATTCACCGACGAACCTACAATAGACACCGTCAATTGATTGCGGTATAAATTTCTTTGGTTGTGATCTATTTTACATTTTAAATACACACGAAGATGATCAATCAAATAGCGTCGTTGCCGGGGATAGTGTGCTAATTTGTTCGTTTTTGTAATTTGCGTTGGAAAATTTATTATTCCATCAATTTTTTTAGATCAAAATTCACAACAAGCATTTAACAATTTGTTGTGATTTGCTGCAAGGAAATCTGGAATCTCTGGAGCGAGAGGAAAATTTTTCAGGACATCTCAGAGAGTTCAGTGAGTGAACAGGAGCATCTGCACGAATTTTTGTGCAGAGATCTCATCTTCAGACCGCGCATCCGTGGCCAAAGAAGGCATCTCACGGCGGTTCCGCGGCCTGATTAGGGTTTCAGTGCACCAAATTTTTTAGGTGAATTTATGTCTTTCTTATCTCCTCCCTGCTCTATTCCATTAACCAATTTCTGTAGATTTCTTTGCAAAAATTCGCAGCGCCGCAAAAAGAAAAATTGTTGCGTGTTTGATCTTGGTTGTTTGCATATTTTAACACGGAAATTAAGGGGCAAAAGACCAAATTCAGATTAGGTGGGGATTTTATTACCCTTCCTAAGCCCCAAAAATCATAAACTTGCATCCGCATCACCCTCATTAACTAAAAAATATCTAGACATGACTCTAAGGATCGTCGCGCTCACTTAGGACAGAAGGAGGTCGTGGGTAATCTATTGCTTATCCGCGTTTCTTTTATGGTGTCTAGAGCAAGTGTGTCTAAGGCAAGTGGTTACTTAATTAGGCCCACTACTTACGTAGTGGAGAACCTCCCACTTGCCTGGCCACAGAAGGGGCAAAGAGGCAGTAGAGGATCTATCTCGCGACTTGTCTTCTGAAAGTCTAGGAGCGGTCTAGAGACTTGACCTAGGTGACCACTAGAATTAGGGTTGCTTGTGCATTGTTTGTGTGAATTTTTCAAAATCCGTATATTTTTTTCAAAACAAACACCAACTCATCTTGTCCTTAATTATCACAACACTGCCGCTTGTGCTAAACCATTTAGTGCATGCTCGGCTGGACACGGGATTCTAGTGCCCGTCTTGTCCGCGTTCCTCTTATCGACTCCGAAGTCGGTATTTCTACATCTTCTTTTTCTTCACCCACTACCACACCCACTTCGATGGACGGTTCTCCATCAAACTTCTTTAACACCACTCTGCCACCATCCGCAGGTGCACAGAATCCGCCCCGCATCTCTCTCCAAGAGAGATGCTACCCTATGCGAGGTCCTCTTTCGACCTGTCTCACCATTCCACCAGCCAATGGGGATAATTTTGAAATCAAACCAAAATGCATCAATCTTCTACCAAAATATCATGGTCTCGAGTCTGAAGACACATACGTCTTTATTACCAAATTTGAAAATGTATGCGCTATGATGGGTACTTCACAGCTTTCTGTGGATGCTATGAGATTACGTCTTCTCCCATTCACTTTGTGCGATATAGCCGAGAAGTGGCTTTATAACACAGCCGCATATTCTATTTCGAACTGGGGAGAATTCATAACAGTTTTCCAAAAGAAATTCTACCCCAATCATAAGACAGCTCGAGTCCGTAGCAAAATAAATCAATTTACCCAGCTTCCAAATGAACCATTCTCGAAGTGTTTTGAACGCTTCAAGGATCTGTTGGTCCAATGTCCTCATCACGGAATTCCTAGATGGGATCTGTGCAGAATCATATATGAGGGCATTAATCCTACAATAAAACAGAACCTTGAATACATGTGTCAAGGCACCTTCATGAATAAAGATGATGGTGATGCTTGGAGATTTTTAGAAGATTTCGCTGAAAAATCTTTACAGTGGGAGAGTGTAAACCAGTCATCATCTAGGGGTGGTATTCATCAACTTGATGTTTCCTTAGGAGTTAGAGCTGAAACGACAGCAATGCAAAAGAAACTCGAAGCTATGGAACATAAATTTTTAGCAGCCTCCCTAAATCAGATGTCACTCTCTAAAACTGACTATGGATGCTGTTCTGATCTATCTAATCTTACGGAAGAATGTCCATTAAATTCTCCGTTTCAAGGTCAAGAGCATACCAATGCTGCTTTCCAACAAAGACCTAGAAACGATCCGTATTCTTCCACTTATAATCAGGGTTGGAAGAATCACCCTAAATTTGCTTGGAACCAACAACAAAATCAAAACACGGTTCCTAATTAAAATAATTTTCAAAGGGCTCCTCCACAGCAACAACAGCCATTTCAACTGACTCAGCACCCCTATCAATCACAAAACTTTCAAAATTCGGTCAACACACCTGCACCGTATAATCCTTTGCAGTTGACCGATACTGATAATTCCTCTTTACCCGAACGAACTTTTGAAATGTTTATGAAACAAATGTCGGCTGAATTTAAGTCTTCCCTCGATAAAATCCAGAAAAACTCTGACTCCCAAAGTGAGAGTATTAAATCGATGGAAGCTCAAATTGCCCAATTAAAAGCTGAAATGTGTGCTAGAGAGAAAGGGAAACTTCCGTCTCAACCCCTACCGAACCGTAGGCATTCACAACAATACAATGTGAATGCCATCACAACGTTGAGATCCGGAAGAGTGCTGAACAATCACATTGGGGAAGAGATTGATAATCATGATGAATTAATCAATAACACCCCGGCTTCTACATCCACTTTTCCTTCCACAGACACTTCTACTTCAGACCCCAGTTCTTCTACCCCACCACCTTCTTGCAAGCCTATTCTCCATTTTCCTCAAGGCTCGACACCTCAGCATACCTCTTCTACTCTACCAAAGACGATCCCCACTCCTATTCTGGAATCAGTTTCACACACACCACTTTCTCCAATGTTGGACCCAGCTATGATTTCTAAAGCTCCTTATCCGAATCGGTTAAGGGGTAACAAATCTAGTCCACATATGGAGAAGATTATGGAAATGTTTAAATAGGTTAACATCAACATCTCTCTTCTAGATGCTATTCAACAAGTCCCCGCTTATGCGAAAATTCTCAAAGACTTGTGCATTAGGAAGAGGAAGACTCAAGTGCCCAAAAAAGTTTTCATGACTAATAATGTTAGCACTGATTTTACCCCACAGTTACCAAAGTAACGTAAGGACCCTGGATGTCCTACAATCTTGATTTCCATTGGAGGTAAAAACATTAACCGTGCTTTACTTGACCTTGGCGCAAGTGTTAACCTGCTTCCATACTCGGTTTACGAGCAGTTAGGGATTGGAGAGTTGAAACCAGCTCACTGCACTCTCCAAATGGCAGACCGATCAATCACCAAACCTAGGGGTGAACTGGAGGATGTGTTGATAAAAGTCGGGGAATTCATATTCCCTGTGGACTTTATTGTTCTCGATACACAACCTGTAGCGAACCCACAGAACTAAATTCCGGTGATTTTGGGTCGACCATTCCTTGCCACTTCCAATGCTGTCATTAATTGTCAAAACGGTTTAATGAACCTACCTTTTGGAAAAATAACAATTGAACTGACCATCTACAGAATTGGAAGTCAGCCGTCTGAACCCTCTGCTTACTTACTTGATGTATGTTCTGTCCATGAGATTGCTTCCGAAAGTTGCGAAGTTGATGAACTTTGTTTTGAAGATCTCGACGACACTAGCACATCAATGTTTGATCTTTCACATCTTAGTGAGGACACCCTTTCCACTCTTGAGTCTGAACTTTGTGACTCTTCACCTTCTGGGTCTGTATCTTATGCAGGCTACGAGCTTCTCCGTGACTCCGAATATCATTCGATGACCCCACCATCTATAGTTTCTCCGCCCGCAATAGATCTCAAACTTTTACCTTCTCACCTTAAATATGCATGTTTAGGTGAGAATGAGTCTTTACATGTTATCATATCCGCTTCTCTAGCCTCAGAGCAAGAGAATGCGCTTCTGACGGTATTGGGATCTAATAGGCATGCGTTTGGTTGGACTATGGCTGACATCAAAGAGATTAGTCCCTTGATTGTTGAACATCATATACATCTGATGGATGAAACCAAGCTAACCCGAGAACCACAGAGACGGTTAAATCTCGTCATGAAGGATGCGGTGAAGAAATAAATCGTCAAATGCCTTGACAATGGTATCATTTACCCAATCTCCGATAGCCAATGGGTAAGTCCAATTCATATCGTCCCTAAGAAATCTGGCATTACGGTCGTAACAAATGAGGCAAATGAGTTAATCCAGACACGTGCTCAAACTGGGTGGCGTGTATGTATTGATTATAGAAAACTCAATGCCGCAATGAGGAAAGACCACTTTCCTCTACCTTTCATTGACCAGATATTAGAACGCTTAGCTGGACGTGAATATTACTGCTTCATGGACGGATACTCTGGCTATAACCAGGTCCCTATTACCAAAAAGGATCAATACAAAACCACATTTATTTGTCCTTTTGGTACTTTTGATTATAGACGCATGCCCTTTGGGTTATGCAATGCTCCCGCTACATTTCAACGGTGTATGATGGGGATATTCTCGGACATAGTCGAAAATTTTCTGGAGATTTTCATGGACGATTTCTCGATATTTGGAGATTCTTTTGCTGACTTCCTATCACATCTTGACCCAGTTCTTACTCGTTGTAAAGAGACGAACTTAACCTTGAATTGGGAAAAATGCCATTTCATGGTCCAAGAGGGAATTGTGCTTGGACATGTGATTTCACGAAAAGGCATTGAGGTTGACAGAGCCAAAATAGATATCATTCGAAACCTACCTCATCCCAAATGCGTCAAGGATATACGATCTTTTCTTGGCCATGCAGGCTTTTACAGGAGATTCATTAAGGATTTTAGCAAAATTGCTTGACCTTTAACTCTTCTCTTGGCCAAGGACACAACCTTTCATTTTGACTCAGATTGTGAGGCAGCATTTGACTCACTTAAACACCCTCTCACTATAGCCCCCGTTCTATCATCTCCAGATTGCAACTACCCGTTTGAGCTTATGTGTGATGCATCAGATTTTGCAGTTGGTGCAGTCTTAGGATAGCACATTGAAAAGATGCCACACGTGATCTATTATGCAAGTAAGATCCTGAATGATGCTCAAATTAACTATACAACTACCGAAAAAGAACTTTTGGCAGTCGTATTTGCATTAGAAAAATTCAAGCCTTACTTGATCGACTCACCAATTGTTGTGTACACTGACCACTCCACCTTAAAACATCTTTTGGCGAAGAAGTATGCGAAAGGTAGGCTAATACGTTGGATCCTTCTATTACAAGAATTTGATCTTGTTATTAAAGATAAGAAAGGATGTGAAAATGTAGTAGCCGACCATCTTTCGCGCATCTCTTCTTCACCTGTGACCCTGTCGATCAATGATTTTTTTCCAGACGAACAACTCTTGAAAGTATCCACTGAACCTTGGTTCGGGGACATTGTGAATTATCTTGTTACAGGACTTATTCCCCGTGAATGGTCGAAACCGGACAAACATCGATTTCTATCCCAAGTAAAACATTTTTACTGGGATGAGCAGTATCTGTTTAAGTATTGTCCTGACCAGATCATTCGCCGATGTGTCCCTAATGAGGAATTCAAGAGTGTTCTATCTTTTTGTCATGATCAGGCATGTGGGGGTCATTTCAGTTCTCGAAAGACGGCGGAGAAGGTTTTGCAATACAGTTTTTATTGGCCGACTTTATTCAAAGACTCATTTGATCATTGCAAAACCTGTACACGGTGTCAACACACGGGTAGGATTTCCCGGAGAAATGAGATGCCACTTCAACCCATCTTGGTGGTTGAAATTTTTGACGTTTGGGGTATAAATTTTATGGGTCCTTTTCCCAACTCTTCCGGGAATTTGTACATATTGCTTGCGGTTGATTACGTCTCGAAATGGGTGGAAGTCATTCCTTGTCGCACTAATGACAGAAAGGTTGTCATTAAGTTCTTAAAAGAAAACATTTTTTCGCGATTTGGACACCCACGCGCTATCATTAGCGATAACGGGACGTATTTCTGCAATCGGTCTTTTGAGACTTTGATGCGGAAATATGCAATCAACCACAAACTTTCTACACCCTATCATCCCCAAACGAGCGGGCAAGCTGAGGTTTCTAACAGGCAAATCAAACAAATTTTGGAGAAAACAGTTTCTAAAAATCGAAAAGATTGGTCAACTAAATTGACGGATGCTCTATGGGCATTCCGTACTGCATATAAAACCGATCTAGGTATGTCTCCTTACAGACTAGTGTTCGGAAAGGCTTGTCACCTTCCGGTCGAGATTGAGCACAAAGCAATGTGGGCCATTAAAGAACTTAATTTTGACTTAAATCAAGCCTGCAACTTTCGGAAGCTACAATTAAACGAGCTAAGCGAACTCCGCGATGAAGCTTATGATAATGCTGTGATTGTAAAGAACCGGACAAAGGTATTTCACGATAAAAACATTTTGAGAAAAACTTTTACACCTGGTCAACAAGTCCTTCTTTATGATTCACGACTCCATCTTCATGCGGGTAAGCTAAAATCTCGGTGGAAATGACCATTTGTTGTGCGGTATGTATACCCGCACGAAGTAGTTGAGGTAGAAAATGTTGAAAACGGTATAATTTTCAAAGTAAATGGTCATAGACTAAAACCGTATTTTTCCACTGACCCCTCAGAGGAGCTCATGTTTTTACAGGAGCCGCGTTATAATGACTGATTTTCCTCCACCTCATCTCCATGACTTGGTAATTTTGTCATATCTTTAGAATGGAGGTGAGTCAACTTGTACATACATTTTATAAAAAAATAATATACAAAACAAAATAATAAAAATTCTTGTACATAAATAAAAAAATAAGTTTAGGGGAGATTTTCATGATCATATTTCATGCTCCCTTTAACAAAAATTTTTTCCTCCCAAGTTTACAGGTTTCTGAGCTTTAACAGATAACAACAGTGAGGACACTGTTGAAAACAAGTTTGGAGGAGATTTGTGCTTATTTGTGCATCATTTGCATCATACTTTGCATAAGCACAAAACTTTTAAAACATATAAAAATTTTAATTTTTTTTTAAAAAGATAAAAATATTTAATATTTAATTTTATAATAAAAGATCAGATAGTGAAAAATTACATCCAAAATATTGGAAAAATTTAAGAAAACCTAGAAAGTTAGAAGTTTTCTTAAACGAACTAGTAATAAGTAGTTATGAGCCGTTGTCCCAAGGGTTAGTAAGATGAAAGAAGTCACTAATCTGCGGATAAAAATAAGTCTAAAA
Source organism: Agapanthus africanus (assembly GCA_030015575.1). NCBI lineage: Eukaryota > Viridiplantae > Streptophyta > Magnoliopsida > Asparagales > Amaryllidaceae > Agapanthus > Agapanthus africanus. The sequence continues at coordinate 759,864,444 of CM057340.1, forward strand.
AATATTTCCTATTCTGGAAGCCAAACATTTGAATGTTGATACCTTACTATACGCACTTACACACGTCTTGAAACTCGGGATAGTAGAGGATACCTTGAAATGCTCTTGTTTAAAAGCCAAAGTATGAAGGAAATAATAAGTGGAAAATAAAATATAAAATGGTGTAGAAAAATGAACACTGGTTTTGTAATCACCAAGGCAGCAATAAAAAAATATAGCGAGGGTGCTTCATCACCTAGTGCCTTAGACCAACTGGTTTGGAAGTCACTGCTAAGCCTTAGGTGTTGCAAGACGAGGAAAATACTAATACATCTAATCAGCAAGCATATGAGTGTTCCCCTCCGAATGGCGGTCAAGACATGGGCGTCTAGCCTGAGATTCGGGGCAGATGCTATTTGGTTTTATCCGTCCACCTCTCCGAAGATGCCAAGTTGATTTACGGCATCGTGTATCGGAGGTTTAGACGGATGCGGCCGATGTAGCAGACTTCGTCAGATTTCCCCTCCCTGGAGGGGTTTTTGATTGTGGGGACGCTCTTCCCTGCAGGCGCAAGCTCCTGCAGTTAATTACGCTACCGCACCGTGGTAGCAACTTTCTCCTTCTTCAGAATTTCACTTCGTGTCGTGGGTGTTTGTTTTGTTTGTGGTTGCCCGTGGATTGTAGATGGAGACTAATTTATGTCGTCTCCCGTAGGACGTGGATTAGTCCAAATCCGTATTTTCTTAGATTTGGGTTTGGGGTTTTGGTTTAAGGATACATTAGATATTTTAAGGCTAAGATCAACTTAAACTTTTGTTAAGGATACGTTAGCCTAATCTCCAGACTAAGATCAACTTAACAGGATCGTTTGGATCCGACAAGAGAGCAATTGGCTCTATTGTTTAGTTTAATGACATTGCGGTCGATTTCCAGATTAGGGACATGGTGGTCCATCATTCCCATTTGGGGACGGACATTAGTTTAAGGACATTTCGGTCCAACGTTCCCATTTTGGGACGAATATTAGTTTAAAGACGTTTCGGTCCACGAGTTTAAGGACCCCGCAGTCCGTATCGATGTGTGGTTGTCGGGACCCGTCACCTCTCTGAAGACGTTGAAGGAAACAATGACAAATATCAGAGGAGTTCGGAGATATACCCTTGAACCGGGTGTAAATTGGTTTAAGAGAGCAGTTGTGCTCAGCTCAATTTAATTTGAGAACTTACGGCCAGTATTGGGCTAAGTCCAGTTGAAAATGGTCAACGTTTTATCTGCATTTGGCCTGTTAGGCCATTACTAGGGCTCTGCCCCTGTTTAATAATGCATGGCATTTTTGTTTGGTCTATTAGACCTTTATTTGGGCTCTGCCTTTTTTTTAAATGATGCACAGCATCTGTTTTGGTCTGACAGACCTTTGTTTGGGTTCTGCCCCTTTTTAATAATGCATTGCATTTTTTATTAGGCCTGTTAGGCCTTTTAATTGGGCTCTGTCCCTTTTTTTATAATGCAGAGCATTTGTTTTGGTCCATTGGGCCTCTTAATTGGGCCCTGCCCTTTAATAATGCGCTGCATTAATTAGTCTGACAGAGCGCCACGTGGCTTGTCAGGCGCTTTGCGCCAATTGAGGAGCGCAAGGCGCAAGTCCGTGTGGAGGTGACACATATCACGCTCTGGTGAGCACAAGTCTGCTAGCGCAGTGCGCTGCGCTGTTGCGCCGCTGATACGTGGCGCGCTCTGGTGACTTGCGTCAATTTAAGAGAGCGGTGCTCTGTTTTAGAAGCGCATAGCGCAGTCTGTTCTGGGGCTGACACGTGGCGCTCTCTCGTGGCTTGCGCCAACCCGAGACCGCAACAGTGTAATTTTTTCAAGTGCAGGGCACTGTTCAATATCTTGATCCGATTTTGGATCAAAGAAGAGAATCTTCTAAGATTCCAGAACCAATGGTTCATCAAAAAGGCAATGCCTTTATTTAGATCAGAAAGATCTAAAGAAGAAGTAAATTACTTCTATTTATTAATATTATCATTTTTATTGAAGATCTTTGATTTTGTTCTTAGATCATTGATTTTTTCAGAAGAAAATTCTTCTTTTTCTAAAGGTTTTACCTTTTTCTTTCTTTCTTTCTGAATTCTTCTCAAAGTTCTTAGAAGAGCTCTGTGAATTCTCTGTGTGTTCAATAATGTCCTTTTAGACTTGGAGTCTAGGGGGCTTTTTATAGTGCCATTTGATTTGTTAAATCAGTTAAAGAGATCTTTCTCTGAGTGATTTAGGGATTTTTCCCCACCGTTGGATCTTTGATCCAAGGGCTTCTGTTTTACAGAAGATAATCTTCTTGTTTTAACAAGATCAGAAAGATGTTTCTAGAATTTTAATTCTGTTTTAGTGCTTGCACAATTGGCGCAAGCGCACCTGCGCTTGACACGGGTCGCGCAGCGCAACTGCGCTGCCACGTGTCGCGAAGCGCAGAGCGCAGCGCAACTGCGCTTCCACGTGTCGCGCAGCGCAGAGCGCAGCTCAGCTGAAGCGTTGCTTCCTTTATTTTCATTTTAAATAGAGCCTTGCTCTGATTGGGTGCGCTTCCTTGGGCGCTGCGCTGGCGTGTCAGCTTTTGACACATGGCGCGTTGCGCGCAGCGCAAGGAATCTGAAGCGTTGCTTCAATTTTTGAATTTTTGAAATTCAAACAGAGCTTTGTTCTGATTGGGGAAACAAATGTCCCCCCACCGTTGCGCTCAAGTTGCGCACACGTGAGTGCAGCGGTGGCAGGATCCTGGCCGTTGGATTAACTAAGGAGTTGAAGGGGCGCAAGCGCCTATAAATAGGACCCTTGGCCCTTCACAGATCATCATCTTCAAGAATCTTTTTCTCAGAACTTCAGAGCCTTGCTCTTGCTTTCAAGAACTCCAAGAGTTCAAATCTTAAAACTTTTTAGGTAAAATTTTTAATTAAATTAAATTAAATTAAAATTAATTTTAATGGACAGAGCCTTGCTCTCATAGATCTTTGATCTAAAGAAAAACCCCTTGGGGCTTCACCAACAGAGCCTTGCTCTCATGAACCTGTTTCAGGGTTTCTTAACCCATGAACAGAGCATTGCACTTTGGCAAAACACAGATCTTTTGATCTAAAAATGAAGAACTCTTAAGAGTCTTCATGGATCTTTAAGATCCTAAAATTTTTAATTTTTTAATTTTTTTTAAGGATTAATTTTCCTTTTGATGGATATTTCCATCATTATCACAGAGCTAGGCTCTTTAAGGAATTTTATTCCCTTGAGACCAGAGTTTGACAAGTGTCACTCTGTGATAGAGCTTTGCTCTGAAAGAGGAGATTTTCTCCTTGTCTCTAGGGATTTCTCACTAATGAGAATATTCTTTTGGGGATCTCCTCATTAATTGACAGTCCCATCTAATGATGGGGTTGTCTTATTAACTGATAAATTGTCATCTAGATTTTGTAGGTCCCCCTTTGGTCCCCCTATCCACTGTATTGCAGTGTGGTATAAATTTTAAAGTTCCAAGTGTCAGAAATTAAGATTATAGCACTAACGTTTGACTTTTGTCCTCCTTCTTTTTGCAGGCAACATGTCTGCTGATTTGTCTTTCCCATTTGTTCGCTCGGAGGAAGGATTTCCCGAGGCGCCGGTGGACCGGGAGGTGCTCGCTCTCATTAAGGCTCATGACCCCAAGCACAAGAACCTTCACCTGTGGGGTAGGTAGTATAACGACATCATCAAGGGTCGCCGAAGCTTCGGTTCCGCGACGCCGTCTGAGCCCATCTCGTCGATCCCATATGCGGATGAACCCCCGGTGAAGTATGCCGGGGAGGTCAAGAACTGGAATTCGGAGGATCTTCTCCAGACTTCGATCGCTGCCATTCCCGTGCAGCCGCCGCCGGCCGTGGACATCTTGGGGCGGCGCATATGTCAGGGTGAAGCACGCCCTTGGGGAGAGGCTTACAATATTGGATTGACCTCGTGACAAACGGCCGGATATCTGCAGTGGGCCAGATATATCCTATCAGCGAAGATGACGCATCTGATGAAGATCAGTCTGTACTCCGCAATCTACGTCTCGCTGTTTGAGTACCCCGCTCCTCCAACATGGTGGGTCAAGGCTTTCATCGAACAATGCAACATCCCCACCCATACCTTCCTTATGATGGACAGGGAAGTCTCCATCTCCTTGGAAGAGTTCGTTAAGATCTTGGGCTTGCCGGTGAGGGGAGCATTACGAGGAGCTTCTTCCTCCTAACGAGTACGTCTTCACCACCAAGCTACTGGTATTTGATTTGACGCTGGAGAATGCTATTCAGCACCAGTTTCCGGGCTTGGTGAAGGTGATGAACATATACGAAGGTCTCTATCTGGAATCAAGAGTCCGGGGAGTCAGCTTCGCAGATTTTATCGCCCGCTTCCTTCGACCGGAGATTCTATCGGAGCGGAGTGAAAAGTTCGCCAAGCTCGATGACCCCTTCGGCTTCGGCTTTGATCGTCGACCAATATCGAAAGACGATTAAAAGGATTTCTATCTCCCTGACGCCGCCAACATGCCCTTATCAGAAATCGCCGCCCCGAGCATTGATGAGGAGACCTTCTTTTTAGGGTTCCTGGGATTGTGGCTGTGCAGCTTCGCGCTCCCCATGCACCCGCACTACATGCGGCCGTCCGTTTTCTACCCAGCACATCGGATGGTGGCTGGCCTGCTGTTGTCAATAGGAATCGCCGGGTTGGCTCACCTATATAATGGACTTAGCGTGGCGGCGAACGCTAATGAACCTGGGGTGCAGCCTGCCAATTTCCCGATGCATTACTTCACCTCGTGGATGGAAATGCATGTGCACGGGGTGTTCGGCATCCACAAGAGCCCTTCGTTTTTTAAGAGGTGCAGACTCCCAAGAGTCATGCGGCTTATCGGCGCCTCGATCGTGAATCCGTCTCCGCGGGAGGCTAGGGGGTTGCTCCTTCATCCACACTTGGTCGGAGCGAAGATTTCCTTCATGGATAAAGTCATAACTATCGGCTCAGAAAACTCCAAGGCGGTGGTGGCGCTGCCTGATGGCTTCAAGGACGGGGCCTCCGTACTGAAAGCCCGGGAGATTCTTCACATCTACTCCATTCGGCTGGGCTACCTGGTGTTCAGGCAGAACGAGATGGCGCTTTTCATGAGGTACAACCCCTACCGGTTCGCCCAGCAATAAAGCTATAACCAGGGGGTCCCGCTGGAGGCATTTTTGGAAGAGCCCGCGGCCACCATGGAGGGGATACGGAGCACGATGCACCATTTTATGCGGCTGAATACGGGCTCCCACTTTTTCATCAGCGAGCCGAGCTGCGTCCCCCGGGTCCTCCAAGCGTACATGGCTTGGTATTCGTACGCAATGGGTTCATTCATCCGTGAGGAGAAGTGCATGTTGGTTGACCGTAAAGGTGCACCTCCCGGTGGCGACCGCAAGGCTCCCCTGAAGCCAAGGACCCCGGTCATTGCTCCATTGAAAGATGCTGGAGCTGGACCACCGCGCGTGTTGAGCCCTCCACGCGGATTACCTCATGCTACTGCGGACGTGCCACCAGTGCCCCGTGCTCCAGTGGAGACGGTAAATGTGGTTTCGCCGGAGTCCGGCGTGGGCGCGGATATCGGGACCCGCCGCCCTAAGGTGCCTGCAAAGCGCAAGTTGATCTTGAGTGCACCCAGGGCTGGCGGGCAGAAGAGGAAGAAGAAGTCGCTCCTCTCTCTCGATGCTATCCTCGACTTAGAGCCTCAGGCCCCTCTTACCGAAGTTATAAGCGAGTACGGCAGCAATGAGGGCTTCTCGGTAGATCTAGCGGACACCGATCTGGCGGCCGCCATTGCGGCTTCTGAGCGAACAGCCAGACTCGAAGCGATGTTGGCTAAACTCACTCAGTCAGGTAATCATTAGCTGCACTCTTCGTCATTTCATCGCACTTTTATCATTATCTTTGACTAATGCTTTTTCCCCTTTTTTTGTTAACAGGTGTCACTACTGAAGAAGCTATCGCTGCTTCCCTGAAAACCTTCTAGGAGGAGGAAAGGAAACGCGCTCTATCAGGCGTTGGTACGTCTCGGCTCGCTGAGTCTTTATTTTCTTTCCCTTTTTTTATAGCCTATCTAATCTTCTCTTTGTCTCTATGCAGGGGTCGTGCAAGCCGATGCGGGGATTCTCTCCGGGCCAATGATTGGTTTGAAAAAGTGTGTTTGTAGTTTAACTGCAATCAATAACGGTGTCGCGTGTAGCTAGACCGAAATGAGTACGGGTCGTACTCTGGGAAACGTTGAATCTTTTACTCTTACTTTAGATGTGTTTGAAAAAGAGAGGAGGGATAAGAATGTTGAAGAATGGTTTCTAGATCTACGTTAAGCACTAATGCAAAATATAGATCTAGATTATTTTAGGGGTGTAGTTAATATAATAAGGGGGCTTGTAGGGTTCGTTAGGATTTAGTAGTTATGGACAATTAATTAAAAGTTACCCTTTTTATCCTTTAATAGATTTAAAACTAGAACGACGGTGATGCGTGTAGATTAGGGTTTCTGGAGGGAAAAGGAATCCCACTCTTAACCCTTATCTCGACACGGAACTCCGTTCATATCTAGCCTTTACCAAAATAATCATTAATCTAATCTCTAATCGCGGTCGGGACTAACAAAGAATTGTTAGCGCGCCCGATTAGGATGTTAATGATTCTTTTGATAAAGTTCATAAACTTTATAGGACTTAAAAAGGGGTTAGGGATGTTCATTATCCATTAGCCTACCCTAATCCTACGAACCCTAACAAGCGGAGAATTACTCGCGTATGCTGGGAGAAAAAGAGATGGAAAGAAATTGCATAATTAAATTACGAAGAAATAGAATAAGAAAAAGAAAGCTACCTTTATTAATCAACAATATTCATTACACTTGAATTCCTTAGAAAATTATTACACGTACTAGTTGGTTCTCGATCTCTTCTAAGGAGGTAGATGAACCGTTGATGACCAGCCTGGATGCGTGAGCCGTCTTGGACTTCGTGATCGCGTCGGCTTGATAATTTTTCCAAGAGGCTCTCGGTCCCTATTTTTAGTCCAAAGCCAGAAATCCTTGCTTCCAAATTAGGTAAATAGTAGTATAGATTTTTCCCAGAAAAGCGCAAATCCTAACTCCATAATCCTGCCGCGGATCCGCGGCCCAAGGGGGTATGGCCGCGGATCCACGGCCATATGATCTCGGCCCTTCATCAAACTTCAGGAGTTCTGTACTTGTGACATTTGGCGATCCTTGGACCCTTTAGAATTTGGAAATGTTTTCTTTTCTTCTACCAGAGTTGATTTCTTAATTTTGATTTCTTAATTAGGTAGGTTAGCTTCAACAACTTGATTTCCTTGATTTTAGTCTTGGAAAATTCTGTACAACTTGGAAAGATTCTGCACAACAACTTAAATAATATTTAGTAGACTTAGTTCTACTAGGATTAGATCAATGATATTATTTGCATACAATTTCCTACCGAATTCTAATTATAATATATCAACACATGGAAAATAGTATTTTTACACATAAACCCTTATATGTATGATATATTATAATAAAGACCTTTTTTAATATGAAAATGGTAGGAAAAATGTAATAACAAATGTGCAGTTTTATCAACTGAACAAATACCTTCAAACTTATCTTTGATCGTCCCGAGCAAACTAGTTTATTCAAGAGAAGGAGAAAAAGAAGGGAGAAAACTAAGCACACTTTCGTAGGCAAACACGATTGCACTGAGCACGTGCAACAAGCCGTTAAACCTCTAGATGTCCCTAGTAGGAGGAGTGTTGTCTCCTGAGGGTTTTCAGTGGATTACACCCACAAAATCCTATAATAAAAGAGAGATGGTGAAATTTAAATATAAAGATAAGAACCATAAAAGAAAGACTTTGAAAATAAGAGTTTCCAACTATACTAGCTTTTCAGTTGTCATGAGCCCTATCTTAATAGTCATGAAAAAAAATATTAGAAATCACATCATTCCTCAATAAAACATCGTCTTTATTCTTCATTCCTACCTTTCATCCAAACATCGATCATATAACCCTACGTGTGTGAAATGGACATTCCTACACTCGGAGAATTCAATTCAAGCTATCATACTCTTGTCCATCTACCTCAGTACTTTTTTACTTGATGAATATTTAGATTTGCTCACACATTTTTCATGCGACCGTTAATACTTCTTGAGGTACTAACCGACCGATTACTTATGTGCTTGCTGATTAGGTGACAATATTTTCCTCGTCTTGCACCACCTAAGGCTTAGCAGTGACTCCCAGACCAGTTGGCCTTAGGGCACTAGGTGAAGAGGCACCCTCGCTATATTTTTTTATTGCTGCCTTGGCGATAACAAAACCAGTGTTCATTTTTTTTTCTTTTCACCATTTTTATATTTTCCTTCATTTATTTCATTTCCTTCATACTTTGGTTTTTAGACAAGAACATTTCAAGGTATCCTCTACTATCCCGAGTTTCAAGACTTGTGTAAGTGTATATAGTGGGGTATCAACATTCAAATGTTTGGCTTCCAGAATAAAAACTATTTTTCAGACTTATTTTTATCCTCAGATTAGTGACTTCCTTCATTAACCCTTGGGACAACAGCTCATAACTATTTATTACCAGTTCGTTTAAGAAAACTTCTAATTTTCTTGGTTTTCTTAAACTATTCTTATCTTTTGGATGTAATTTTTCACTTTCTATTCTTTTATTATCAAAAAAAATTTGTGCTTAATATAGTATAATGCAAAGTATGCGTAAATAAGCACAAACTTCCCCCAAACCTGTTTACAGCAGTGTCCTCACTGATGTCATCAGTTAAGCTTAAAAACCTGTAGACTTGGGAGGAAATTATTAATGGGGGCAAGAATATATGAAAGTGAAAATCCTCCCCCAAACTTATTTTAGGCTCACAAATTTGTAAAAATCATTTTCTTTTCAAGAGCCAAAATATACCACACCCTCCCAAACTTGAGTTAAACAATTTTAATCTTTTAAAATCACATGAGGAGGTCAAGGTTATTGGTCAATACCAAGCTTTGCAAAGACTAAAGGTCAACACCAACCATTCAAAAATTTTATCGATGAAGCACCAAGGTTGGTGGAAGAACATGTCACCTTTCGACGTGAAGAAGTGGGGAGGTGATAAGAGGTGTAATGGAAAAGGATTGCGTCTCAATTTGGAGAGACGACACAGTGATAGTAATGATAGATTACTCGCATTATCATGATTGTCCAAAAGAAGGGGTGGAGGTCCAATTTCTTCATCTTGGAGTTGATTCATCTCAACACCCGTGTCTTGTAAAAATGCGAGTTCATCAGCGAAAATTTCCTCAAAGCTTTCATCGATACCCCGAAGAATAATGTCATCAGAAAAAATGGGGTGATCGTCAGACTCTATAAAAAGTTCCTCATCGGTGTTAGATGTTGACCCGGACAACTCGGTGGAAGAGTCCGTGTCAAGCAACAACATATGAAAAGAGTCAGTATCATGAGGTTGATCAAATTCGCTGCTGTCGACATCCATTAATTCGACAGAACACACATGAGCATAGGGTTCGGAGGGTTCACTTCCCAACTTGTAAATGTTAAGCTCAATTGACTTCTATCCAAAGGATAGGGTCATAGAGCCGTTTCTACAATTGATTACTGCGTTGGAAGTGGCCAAAAATGGTCGACCGAGTATCACCGGGATTTGATTGCGTGGGTTTGCCACAGGTTGTGTATCAATAACGATAAAGTCCATAGGGAATATGAATTCCCCGACTTTGATTAACACATCCTCTAGCTCACCCCTAGATTGGGTGATAGATCGATCGGCCATCTGAAGAGTGTAATGCGCAGGTTTTAACTCTCCGATCCCTAACTGCTCATAAACAGAATACGGAAGCAAGTTAACACTAGCACCTAAATCGAGTAGAGCACGATTGATATTTTTACCCCCAATAGAAATAGAAATTGTAGGACATCCGGGGTCCTTTCGTTTCTTGGGTAGTTGTTGTGTAAAAGCAGTGCTCACATTACTCGCAAGGAAAACTTTTTTAGGTACTTGAACTTTTCTCTTCCTAGTGCACAAGTCCTTTAGGATTTTCACATATGACGGAACTTGTTGAATAGCATCTAGGAGAGGAATGTTTATGTTAACTTGCTTAAAAATTTCCACAATTGTCTCCATTTGTGGACTTGGTCTGTTGCCCATTAACCTGTTTGGATAAGGTGCTTTATCAGTAAGGGTTTGGTCCAATATTGGAGAGGATCGTAGGGATGGAGTGGATCCCGGAATTTGAGTGGGGATCGTTTTAGGTAGATTCGAGGAAATGGGTGAAGGGTTCGAGCCTCGGGGAAAACGGAGAATAGGCTCGGATGAAGGTAGGAGACTAGACGAATTAGGGGAAGAAGAAGAAGCTGGGGTATTATTGGTGTCACTAACATCATCACGTTGCTCACCCACTCGGTTATTCAGCACTCTTCCCGATCTCAACGTAGTAACGGCATTCACATTATGATTTTGTGAATGGCCAGGATTCGGTAGGGGTTGAGATGGGAGTTTCCCTTTCTCTCTCGCACTCATTGCGGCGTTTAACTGTGCGATTTGGTTTTCTAATGATTTAATACTCTCACCATGGGAGGCGGATTTTTTCGTTATAGTATCAATAGAAGACTTCATCTCAGCCGACAATTGCATGGATTGTTTCATGAACATATCCAAGGTTTGTGCAAGTGAGTTGTCAGTACCGGCCACTTGTGGTGTAGAAATGTTGGCCGGATTTTGGAAATTCTGTGACTGAAAGGGGGGCTGATTCTGTGGTTGTGGTTGCTGTGGAGAAGGTCTTTGATAATTGCTTTGTTGGTTTTAGTTCCAAGCAAAATTGGGATGATTCCTCCATCCTTGATTGTACGTGGAAGAATAAGGGTCGTTTCTAGGTCGCTGCTGAAAAGCAGCATTAGCTTGAAACGATGCATTCATAGGACATTCTTCCGTTAAGTGTGAAGGATCCGAACAGCAACCACAGACGGTCTTAGGAAGCGTGACCTGATTTTGGGAGAATGATGAAAATCTGTTCTCAATAGCGTCGAGTTTCTTCTGTATCGCTGCCATTTCGACTTTTACTACGATAGAAACATCGAGCTGGTGAACACCTCCCCTAGATGAAGGCGGTCTTACGCTTTCCCACTGCAAAGTGTGTTCAGCGAGGTCTTCCAGATACTTCCAAGCTTCACCGTCATCTTTAGACATGAAATTGCATTGACACATTGTTTCAAGCATCTGCTTTGTCGCTGGATTAATGCCCTCATATATAATCCGACATAAATCCCATCTATTGATTCCATGATAAGGACATTGGATAAGCAGATCCTTGAAACGTTCAAAGCACTTCCAAAATGGTTCATTAGGAAGCTGGGTGAACTGGTTGATCTCGCTTCTAACACGGGTAGTCTTATGGTTCGGGTAAAACTTCTTAAGAAATGCTATGACGAATTCATCGCAATTAGTGATAGAGTGTGCGGCAGTATTATAAAGCCATTTTTCTGCCAAGTCGCACAGTGTGAATGGGAGAAGACGTAAGCGCATAGCATCTAAAATCAATTGTGAAGTACCCATCATTGCACATACGTTTTCAAATTTGGTAATGAAAACGTATGCATCTTCCAATTCAAGCCCGTGAAATTTGGGCAGCAGATTGATGTAGTGGGGTTTAATTTCGAAATTATCCCCGTTAGGTGGTGGAAAAGATAGACAAGTGGGAAGAGGACCACGGATAGGATAGCATCTCTCTTGGAGAGAGATGCGCGGTGGATTCTGCGCACCTACGGGCGGCGGCAGCGTGGTGTTATATTCTGATGGAGTGCCGTCCATCTCGGTCATAGTGTGTGGTGGGGGGAAAGAAGATGAAGAAGTACCGAATTCGGCGTCGATAGCAGGAACGCGGACAAGACGGGCACTAGGATCCCGTGTCCAGCCGAGCATGCACTAAGCGGGTTTAGTGCAAGTGGCAGTGTATGTGTGATTTTAAAATTGGTTTGTTTTTGAAAAAGTGGACTCAAGACAAATCATCCTAAGATGCATAAGCAACCCTAGAACTAAGGTCACCTAGGTTCAGTCTCTAGACCGCTCCTAGACTTCCAAAAGACAAGCCGCAAGATCAATCCTCTACCGCCTCCGTACTACCCATGTAGTCAGGTAAGTGCCAGGTAAGTGGGAAGGAACCACAGTAGTGGGCCTAATTAAAAACCACTAGCCTTTGACACACTTGCCTAGGCACTACAAAAGTAATGCGGATAAGCGATAGATTACCCACGACCTTCCTCTGTCCTTATTGAGCGCGATAGTCCTTAGAGTCTGGTCTAGATATTTTTTAAATTAATGAAGGGTTGATCTAGATGCCCGGTTTGTGATTTGTGGGGCTTAGGAAGGGTGATGAAATCCCTACCTAATCTTGATTTGGTCTTTGTCCCTTAAAGTCCGTTTTAAAATATGCAAAACAAAACCAATCACAAAACTTTTGCAAAAAGATTTTTGAGCGGCGCTATTTTTGCAACGAATCCTGCAGAAAATAGATTTTATTGGATTTGAGAGGAGAGAGAAGGAGTTGAGAATCTTACCAGAGAGTTCTGTTGCCCTAATCCCTCTAACCTGCCGCGATTTCGCCGCCGGAAGCCCTTTGTGCCGCGGTTCTGCCGCGAGGTGGAAGAATCAACTGATGAAAAATTTTCTTTGGCCTTCTGTACTTCTCTGGATCTCGATGAATGTCTCTGTCTTCTGTTTTTCTCAATTCTGTGACTCCAGATTTCCTCGCAAAATTCACGCACAAATCGTTAAATATGCAATTTGCAGTTTTGTGTTAATAATGATATGAATCGTCTAAGAATTCAACACAAATAGTAAAAACAAAAAATTACGCACGTATCCCCGGCAACGGCGCCATTTGATTGGTTTGAAAAAGTGTGTTTGTAATTTAACCGCAATCAATAACGGTGTCACGTGTAGCTAGACCGAGATGAGTACGGGTCATCCTCTGGGAAACGTTGAATCTTTTACTCTTACTTTAGATGTGTTTGAAAAAGAGATGAAGGATAAGAATGTTGAGGAATGGTTTCTAGATCTACGTTAAGCACTAATGCAAAATATAGATCTAGATTATTTTAGGGGTGTAGTTAATATAATAAGGGGGCTTGTAGGGTTCGTTAGGATTTAGTAGTTATGGACGATTAATTAAAAGTTACCCTTTTTATCCTTTAATAGATTTAAAACTAGAACGACGGTGATGCGTGTAGATTAGGGTTTCTGGAAGGAAAAGGAATCCCACTCTTAACCCTTATCTCGACACGGAACTCCGTTCATATCTATCCTTTACCAAAATAATCATTAATCTAATCTCTAATCGCGGTCGGGACTAACAAAGAATTGTTAGCGCGCCCGATTAGGATGTTAATGATTCTTTTGATAAAGTTCATAAACTTTATAGGACTTAAAAAGGGGTTAGGGATGTTCATTATCCATTAGCCTACCCTAATCCTACGAACCCTAACAAGCGGAGAATTACTCGCGCATGTTGGGAGAAAAAGAGATGGATAGAAATTGCATAATTAAACTACGAAGAAATAGAATAAGAAAAAGAAAGCTACCTTTATTAATCAACAATATTCATTACACTTGAATTCCTTAGAAAATGATTACAAGTACTAGTTGGTTCTCGATCTCTTCTAAGGAGGTAGATGAACCGTTGATGACCAGCCTGGATGCGTGAGCCGTCTTGGACTTCGTGATCGCGTCGGCTTGATAATTTTTCTAAGAGGCTCTCGGTCCCTATTTATAGTCCAAAGCCAGAAACCCTTGCTTCCAAATTAGGTAAATAGTAGTATAGATTTTTCCCAGAAAAGCGCAAATCCTAACTCTATAATCCTGCCGCGGATCCGCGGCCCAAGGGGGGTATGGCCGCGGATCCGCGGCCATATGATCTCGGCCCTTCATCAAACTTCAGGAGTTCTGTACTTGTGACATTTGGCGATCCTTGGACCCTTTAGAATTTGGAAATCTTTTCTTTTCTTGTACCAGAGTTGATTTCTTAATTTTGATTTCTTAATTAGGCAGGTTAGTTTCAACAACTTGATTTCCTTGATTTTAGTCTTGGAAAATTCTGCACAACTTTGAAAGATTCTGCATACCAACTTAAATAATATTTAGTAGACTTAATTCTACTAGGATTAGGTCAATGATATTATTTGCATACAATTTCCTACCAAATTCTATTATAATATATCAACACATGGAAAATTGTATTTTTACACATAAACTCTCATATGTATGATATATTACAATAAAGACCTTTTTTAATATGAAAATGGTAATGTAATAACAAATGTGCAGTTTTATCAACTGAACAGCCAACTACTGAAGTCCCGGCCTCATCAGGGCCGCCGCGAGAAACCCGACTTGAGAAGCCGATGAGAGATGCCTTGAAGGCTCTGGAGGCAACTCTATACGAGGACGAAGACGCCTTGATGAAGGAAGCGTCGAAGAGGTCCGTCGTGACGGCCCGGGAGGAGAGGAAGCGGTTGCGGCGAGAGGAGAAGGAGCGCAGAGCTACTTTGGCCGTGGGAGCGGGCCCAAGCACTGTTCTTCATGCTGCTACTCCTTCGAAAGAGTCTCCGGTCGCCCTGTCCACTGCTCACAGGCGGGCGGTGCGTGCAGCTCGGGGGGCTAACGATCAATCCACCTCAGGTAATGTGTCTTTCGAGACTTTTGTTGTAAAAATTGTAAACCTATCGGTTCTTATATATCTTTTCCTGCATGGTCAAGTCCAACCGAAGGGGAGGCAGAAACCGTCGAGCTTAAGGGGACAGTGGAGGAGGTACTGGCTGAACCCGAGCCGACGGTGGGCGACGTAGCTGGGGTTGCCGGGCCCGAGCTAGTGGCTAACGAAACTGTTCCAGAGAAAGCTGTCGATGCCGAGCCCGAGGTAGTGGCAAATGAGACGACTACTATAACCGAGCCTGGGGCAGCAGCGGACGGAGCGCCCGCCGAGCCCGAGAAAGTAGCGGGTGAGACGGGCATGATTCCCGAGGACAAGCCAGCCACTCTTTCTCAAGAGTCTGGCAATGCTCCGATCATTGCTCTCCCCGCCTACGGTCCTCCGTCATCTCCTGGCCTCGCGAGCACGACGACGGCTCCCGTAGAGTCTGGTGATGAGGCGTCGGGAGGTGGTCTCATGTCAATGGAGGAGGGAGACGCCTCCGTTTCGGCTGGCGGCTCATCAGGTAAATTTCGGATTACCGTCCCTCTTTCTTATCTTGCAATTCTTCCTAACAGGTTTGTCTCTGTTTTTAACGCAGGTGCGGCCAGTGCTGACGCTCCATTGCTCGAGGGAGCACCGTCAGCTACTGCCTTGATGATGGCCACCTCTATACCTTCTCTCGCGCCATCGCAAATGTTGGAAGGTATGAATTTATAATTTATCGGTTTCATCTTTAGGCTGCATAATTCATGTACTGATGTTGTACTACTGCATCTTTGCAGGAGTGCTTTTTGATCACCTTTACCAGGTGCTGCACCCGCACTTCTCTTTCCCGTCGGAGCTCGCTTCCTCCAGTGGCGCTGGTGAGTATAATTTTCAATTAATACTCTTTATTTTTCCAATAATGAACTTGTTTCTGATTTTTCCTTGCCCTGATTTCAATGCTACAGATCGAAGGGGGAGATGAACGATCGGTTGCGCCACCGGTTTTCCCGGCTTTGCCGTCTGCTGCAGCTGGTATAGTAAACTCTCCCATCGATGAATTTCTTATATTTTTTTAAAAAAAACCGTCATCTGATTGTGTTTTGTCTTTTCAGCTATCGTTCCGGTTCCGGCCCTCCTTGAGCCTCGCATCATGATGCCGGCGGGCCCTTTCTTGAGACGTCCATCTTCAAAGGGTGCCGCGATGAGCTTGGGCATGCTGAGCGGATACGTCGAAGAGCTTGATGCAGACGCTCCCCCATCTGCCGCAGATTTCACTGCGGAGGTTAACCTGATGTTGGCGGCGCTTGTAAATTTTCATAATGAAGGCATCGTCGAGTCTTAGGTTAATCACTGCAGGGAGATCGAGGCCCGCCTGCATCAGCTGGAGTCGATGCGTCCTGCCCCTGAGATCTTGGCCGCGAGCACTCAACGGGCGGCATGGATCGAGAAAAGCGGTTCTTACTTCCGCTATCTCGCACAAGAAGTTACTTCAAGGCGTAAGGAGCGCGGCGAGACTTCGAGCAAATCTGCCTAACTGCATGCTCGGGTGGAGGCAAACGCTGCACAGCTGAAGGTTATCTTTGAAGGCCTTCTGCGATGCCTCTCCGAAGGGTTAACACTGAGGTAGCAGCTTGATGTCGTCGAGCGGGATGCACCTAATCAGGAGGCATCCCACCAGGCAGCTGAGGAGCAACTTTCATCCTACCTGCAGCAGCGGGCCCAGGTGTAAGCGGAAGTGGTCGCGGCAGCCACTCAGGAGGAGGCGCTGAAGGAAATGCGAGAGCAGCTCGCGGATTTGTTAAAGACACTTCCTTCTCAGTAGCTACTTTTTGTATCATTTGTACTTGTAAATAAAAATGTATTTTATTATTCTTTAACACAATGTATCTTGTACTCAATAAGTTTATGAATAAGAGATATACATTCTTTGTAATGTCTTGTGTCATTCCTGCGCTTTCTTCCTTCTTTTATTATCAGTATGCTGTCTTAGTAAACATAGTTGACAGGTGATAGAATGAACACCCTGTCTCGGTCTCTTCAAGAGGTAGCGATGGTTTAGGCCATAGGTTCAGATCTGCTGCCTAAGACTTTTCAACTCTATGAGCCGTGAGGGTCTCATAGAGAATTTTCTCCCTACGGATCGAGAGGATCTCGTAGGTGTATTTTCTCCTTAGGAATCATGAGGATTCCTAAGTGTGTTTTCTCTTGAGAGTCGTAAGAGTCTCACAAGAGAATTTACTCCCTTACAAGTCGTAAGAACTCGCAAGTGATGGGTGAAGTTACCCTTATCCGCCTTTCACGGGGTCAGGGGTTTGACTCTCGGTCATTGATGTACTGTCGAGTCATGGAGCTGGGAAATTCGCCGCGGCTCCGCTTCACTGGCATCGTATATTCCTGTGGAGACACTGATTTCTCTGCGGATCAGCGCGAATTAAGATGCTCTCATCAAGAACGCTGATTTCCCTGAATCAAGGAGGTTGCCAAGAATACTGATTTCCCTGGGGTTGAGACGAGTCGAGGTATTCCTGCAAAGACACTGGTTTCTCTACGGGTCAAAACGAATCGAGGTGCTCTCGTCAAGGACACTGGTTTCCCTGAATCGAGGAGGTTGCCAAGGACACTGATTTCCCTGGGGTTGAGACGAGTCGAGGTATTCCTGCAAAGACACTGGTTTCTCTGCGGGTCGACGCGAATCGAGGTGCTCTCGTCAAGGACACTGGTTTCCCTGAATCGAGGAGGTTGCCAAGGACACTGATTTCCCTGGGGTTGAGACGATTTGAGGTATTCCTGCAAAAGATGCTGATTTCTCTGCGGGTCGACGCGAGTCGAGGTGCTCTCGTCAAGGACACTGGTTTCCTTGAATCGAAGAGGTTGCCAAGGACACTGATTTCCCTAGGGTTGAGGTGAGTCGAGGTATTCCTGCAAAGACACTGGTTTCTCTATGGGTCAACGCGAATCGAGGTGCTCTCGTCAAGGACACTGGTTTTCTTGAATTGAGGAGGTTGCCAAGGACGCTGATTTCCCTGGGGTTGAGACGAGTCGAGATATCCCTGCAAAGACACTAATTTCTCTGCGGGTCGACGCGAGTCGAGGAGCTCTCGTCAAGGACACTGGTTTCCCTGACTTGAGGAGGTTGCCAAGGACACTGGTTTCCCTGGGGTTGAAACGAATCGAGGTGTTCCTGCAAAGACGCTAATTTCTCTGCGGGTCGATGCGAATCAAGAAGCTTTCCTCAAGGACGCTAGTTTCCCTGAGTCGAAGTATTTTGCCGAGGACACTGGTTTCCTCGAGGTTGAAACGAATCGAGGTGTTCCTGCAAAGACGCTAATTTCTCTGTGGGTCGACGCGAATCAAGAAGCTCTCATCAAGGACGCTAGTTTCCCTGAATCGAGGTATTTTACCGAGGACACTGGTTTCCTCGAGATTGAAACGAATTGAGGTGTTCCTGTAAAGACGCTAATTTCTTTGCGGGTCGACGAGAATCAAGAAGCTCTCATCAAGGACACTAGTTTCCGTGAATCGAGGTATTTTGCCGAGGACACTGGTTTCCTCGAGGTTGAAATGAATTGAGGTGTTCCTGCAAAGACGCTAATTTCTCTGCGGGTCGACGCGAATCAAGAAGCTCTCATCAAGGACGCTAGTTTCCCTGAATCGAAGTATTTTGCCGAGGACACTGGTTTCCTCGAGGTTGAAACGAATCGAGGTGTTCCTGTAAAGACGCTAATTTCTCCGCGGGCCGACGCGAATCAAGAAGCTCTCATCAGGGATGCTAATCTCCCTGAATCGAGGAGGTTGCCAAGGAAACTGATTTCCCTGGGGTTGAAATGAATCGAGGTGTTCCTGCAAAGACGCTAGTTTCTCTGTGGGTCGACGCGAATCAAGAAGCTCTCATCAAGGACGCTAGTTTCCCTGAGTCGAAGTATTTTGCCGAGGACACTGGTTTCCTCGGAGTTGAAACGAATCGGGGTATTCCTGCAAATACGCTAATTTCTCTGCGGGCCGACGCGAATCAAGAAGCTCTCATCAAGGACGCTAGTTTCCCTGAGTCGAGGAGGTTGCCAAGGACACTGATTTCCTTGGAGTTGAGACGAATTCTGGTGGTCTTTCCGGTTTTATATGAGTTACCGTCAAGACTTGGCTCCATTTTTTGATGGAGCAGGGGGGGAAGATATGTTTTCTTCTGTGTTTGCGCCCCTAGATTGTATACAGGGATCGATGTGATCTCACCTGTAGGGCAAAAGTTTCATTCATTTTCATATTATTATTTTATTTCCGCGATGCTCTATCATTTCAGCTTTTATATCGCGAAGGTCGCGATTGCCCAATCATTTCGGCTACTTTTCGCGGTGCCCAATCATTTCGGCTATTTATTTTATTTTCACTCGCTGCTTTTTATTGCGAGTTGCCCAATCATTTCGGCTATTTTGCATGCATACATTTTTACTTGCTGCTTTTTATTGCAAGTTGCCCCATCATTTCGGCTATTTTGCATGCATACATTTTTACTTGCTGCTTTTTATTGCAAGTTGCCCCATCATTTCGGCTATTTTGTATGCACGTATGGCTCGCTGATTTTTTTTATCGCGAGTGTGGAACTTGGAATCTGGTGCCAATCTCAGCATCAGTATCGCTACAACTGGAATACTGCCAGGAGCGAATCATCATTTGCCATGAAAGGACTCGGAATTTGATACCGGTTTAGGCATCAGCATCGCTGCAACTGGGATATTGCCAGGAGCGAATCATCATTTGCCTCTGTCGATGTCGAACAAAGGTGGCTTAGCGAACAGGGTTAGGATGCTGCTGACTAAGGCTTTTGACTTCATGAGCCGTAAGGGTCCCACAAAGGTATTTCTCCCTACAAGTCTTGAGGATCTCGTAGGTGTGTTTTCTCCTTAGGGATCATGAGGATTTCTAAGTGTATGTTCCCCTGTAAGTCATAAGGATCTTACAAAAGGGTTTTCTCCTTATAAGTCGAGAGGACTTACAAGGGTTGTTCACCATATGGATATATCCCTAGCCACGGGTGGGACTTGGTTAAGGAAATGTTTATTCGCGCCCGTGGATTGTATACAAGGGTCGGTATTGAGCCACCTGTAGGGCAATATCGAAGTTTGTAGGAGTTGCTTAAGAACAGGTTAAGGTCTCTGTAACTTAAGACTTTCAAATCTTATGAGGCGTGAGGGTCCCATAAGAGAGTTCTCCTTACGAGTCGTGAGGATCTCGCAAGTGTAATTCTCCTTAGGAATCGTGAGGATCCCTAAGTGTGTTGCTCCCTTGTGAGTCGTAAAGATCTCACGCGGGTGGTTTCTCCTTACAAGGCCGAGAGGACCCTACAAGTGTCTTTTAACGAGGTTGCGCCCTTTCGGGTTTTCATAAACACTCCCCGGTAGTCCTGCTGTTTTTACTCATGGAGCCCTTTCGGGTTTTCATCCGTACCCATTTTTCTTATAGACATACCGTCTTCTTTTTTATTCTTTTTATTCTTTTTTCTAACGAAGTCGCGCCTTTTCGGGTTTTCACGAACACTCGCCGGTAGCTCTGCTGTTTTTACTCACGGAGCCCTTTCGGGTTTTCATCCGTGCCCATTTCGCTTATGGACATACCGTCTTTATTATTATTTTTTTAAATATTTTTTTATTCCTTTTTTTTATCTCGTCAGCCTGAGGATGCTGCGGTAATAGTTTAAAGACGTTTCGGTCGTCAGCTAGTTTTAGGACATAGTGGTCCGTCATTAGTTTAAGAACATTTCGGTCCGTCGTTAATTTAAGGACGTTTCGGTCCGTCATTGCCGTATTTGAGGCGGATTTTTAGTTTACGGACTTTTCGGTCCATGGGGCTTTCCCTATGAATGAGCATGATGCCCCCGGCATGTCCATCTTTTTAGGGGCATGTGGTTGTGGCGGGTTCATCTTCCATCTTTCGGATAACGCGAACTTGCCTTGCTGATATTGATCTTTAATCCAGTTTTTGAAGACGTAGCAATCTTCAATCGGATGACCCAATACTCGGTGATAGGGATAGTAATTGGGATCATTGACGTCGTTTGGCTGGGACGGACGTCTTGACTCCAGTAGATTAATGAGTCTATTACGCAATGCAAGTTCAAATAGTCTTCTCGTTTTATTCTGAGGAAACGAGTAAGGACGTCGCAGCCTCTCCTCGAGGGACAGGTGTGGACGCATATTGTTTTGACGAACAACCGGCTTCGAGTTGCTCGGCTGTTGTTGAGCATTGGCGATGACGATCGCTTTCCCTTTCCCCTTCTCATTTCGAGAGTCCAGCTTTGGAGGAGACGGTTTGTGACCCATCTGATCCATCTGGGCTAACTTATCGATCAAGGCTTGGAACGTGGTTGCTTTAAAGAACATCATGAACTGTGAGATAGTTGCATGAGGATCTAGGGTGCCCACGAACATGCCCACCGCCGGCGCTTCTTTGATGCGCTGCTCGCACTTCGACCACAAGTTCCGCCATTGGATTGCATATTGGACCCAAGTTTCACCCGGCTTTACTCTTGCATTGATCAGAGCCGTTATTAGAGTACGCTCACTGGCGCTTGCAAAATGCTGGGTAAACAACAACTCCATTTCAGCGAAAGTCTTAACAGAGTCGTTCGGAAGCTCAGAGTACCATTCAAACGCTGTCTCCGATAAGCTACCGACGAACTGGCGAAGCAGGAGTTTATCATCGCCGCCGGTGTTGCCGCAAAGAGCCCGGAACTGGGCAACATGTTGGTGGGGATTGCCTGTCCCCTTGTAGACATGGAACTTTGGGATCGTGTAGCCCGGCGGGTACTTGATCTGATCATACCAGCTCGGATATGGTCGCCCCGTTCTGACAACTTGACCGGCTGCCTCAGTTGCCTGATGAACCCGTATCTGCTGAACTATATATTCATCCCGGTCAGCTTTAGAAATTGTCTCCTCCTTGGTTGTTGACAACGCCGGTGGAGGATTTGACGTCTCTCCTCTGTCATCTTCAAGGACGATCGGAGGATCTTCAGCAGGAGGATCTTGCTGGATCATCATACCCATCATGTCCTGGAACAGAAGGGCCATTCGTTTTATATTGGCTGCTTGTTCTGCAGCCTCTTTGTCCTTCTTTTCCAGTATCCTGCGAAGGAACTCGGCGTCGGTTTCTTGCTCCTGGCGTTGATCCGAGGACGCTTCAGGGCTTTCTTTTGGCCCAGTGAGTGCGGCCATCGCATTTATCATTTCTTGGAGCTTCTGCTGCTGCTCCTGAGCTTTAGTCACCGATCGCGTAAGCGGTCTATGACCTGTGGATATACGGCTGTCCTCTTTCCTAGACGCCATGTAGACGGTGTGTACCATAATACCCCCAGACTTAGGGCGTTTGGGCTCACTACCTTTGACATTCGCCGCAGGCGTGGAGACTTTCTTCGGCCTTCTTCTCTTGTAGGCCGTCGGAGTTAAGGGGGCCGTTGCTTTAGGCACCCAGGTGGTCGTCGTCTTCCGTTGCTTGACATGGGGATTTTCTTCCTGCCGAACTTTCGACTTCTTGTGCTGGTGAGAGAAATTCGGATCAATCACCGATTCTCGAACTCATCGCCAAGTATTGTAGATCCTGGAGGACAGTCGTTGAGGAGACTACTCCGGCTTTTCTGGTTCTGCTTCCACGGCGGTCTCTACCGGTGGAGGAGATCTTTTGAGCACAGCGGTAGGAGAGTACCTGCACACCTTGTTCAGCAGTTCAAAACTGTTCCCGGTTGGAACAACAGCATTGACTTCCACCGTTAGGGCTGGTGGAGTTAGCCCAAAGGGGGAGTTGCCCCCAGTCTTCCTTATCCGGCGCCAGTGGCGACGTCGGGCGTAACGGGTTGTTGGGATTGGTTCAGCGATGGCTTCGTCTTGCCCTTTGTTCTGAGGATGGGCTGCTGCCGATGTCAGCCTCTTGAAGACTGACATTCGTTGAGAAGCTACGTCCAACCGGTCAAAAACAGATTTCTGAGCGGGAGTGGGAACGAGAGCAGTCGGTCTCGCGAAGACCGACCCTCAGGGAGGAGAAGCCGCCTTGACGACTTCAGGAGCAGCTATCTTTTTTGGGATGGTCACTTCAGGTGTTATGGGCTTCTTGATAGACCCTTTGGTGTTCGAGCTCAGCCTGGTGAAGACTGAAGAATTAGACGACCCGTTGAGAGGGGCCGTGGGAGTAGCAAGTCGATCGAAGACCAACTTCTTTGAAGCTTCCGGTACGGGCACTGGGACGTTAATGTTCACTGGTGGGAGCATGGTCCCAAAGAACATACCAGTGGTAGCCTGAGTCACTTGCTCCACAGGCATAGTGAACAGGGAAGCAGGCTGCGGTCCAAAGGCTACACCTCCAGGTGAGGCAGAGCGTCAGTTGCATTTGCATTTGGAGCAGTTTGAGCAGTTGGACGCCATTGCTGTTTGATTTCTGCGCCAAGCAAGAGACCAAATCTTAGTAACTTGAAACCCGAGGGCAACCGTTAACAAACCGTGATTCGTTCCCGAAGACGACACACGAAGTGTGGAATGGAAAAAGGAAAAGGTCCCACCGGGCGTGCCAGAATCTGTTTCCCTCCGAATGGCGGCCAAGACATGGGCGTCTAGCCTGAGATTCGGGGCAGATGCCATTTGGTTTTATCCGTCCACCTCTCCGAAGATGCCAAGTTGATTTACGGCACCGTGTATCGGAGGTTTAGACGGATGCGGCCGATGTAGCAGACTTCGTCAGATTCCCCCTCCCTGGAGGGTTTTTTGATTGTGGGGACGCTCTTCCCTGCAGGCGCAAGCCCCTGCAGTTAATTACGCTACCGCACCGCGGTAGCAACTTTCTCCTTCTCCAGAATTTCACTTCGTGTCGTGGGTGTTTGTTTTGTTTGTGGTTGCCCGTGGATTGTATACGGAGACTAATTTATGTCGTCGCCCGTAGGACGTGGATTAGTCCAAATCCGTATTTTCTTAGATTTGGGTTTGAGGTTTTGGTTTAAGGATACGTTAGCCCTATTTAAGGCTAAGATCAACTAACATTTGTTAAGGATACGTTAGCCTAATCTCCAGACTAAGATCAACTTAACGGGATCGTTTGGATCCGACAAGAGAGCAATTGGCTCTATTGTTTAGTTTAATGACATTGCGGTCGATTTCCAGTTTAGGGACATGAGGGTCCATCATTCCCATTTAGGGACGAACATTAGTTTAAGGAAATTTCGGTCCAACGTTCCCATTTTGGGACGAATATTAGTTTAAAGACGTTTCGGTCCACGAGTTTAAGGACCCCGCAGTCCGTATCAATGTGTGGTTGTCGGGACCCGTCACCTCTCTGAAGACGTTGAAGGATTACAACGACAAATATCAGAGGAGTTCGGAGATATACCCTTGAACCGGGTGTAAATTGGTTTAAGAGAGCAGTTGTGCTCAGCTCAATTTAATTTGAGGACTTACGGCCAGTATTGGGCTAAGCCCAGTTGAAAATGCTCAACGTTTTATCTGCATTTGGCCTGTTAGGCCTTTACTAGGGCTCTGCCCCTGTTTAATAATGCATGGCATTTTTGTTTGGTCTATTAGACCTTTATTTGGGCTCTGCCTTTTTTTTAAATGATGCACTTCATCTGTTTTGGTCTAACAGACCTTTTTTTGGGCTCTGCCCCTTTTTAATAATGCATTGCATTTTTTATTAGGCCTGTTAGGCCTTTTAATTGGGCTCTGTCCCTTTTTTTATAATGCAAAGCATTTGTTTTGGTCCATTAGGCCTCTTAATTGGGCCCTGCCCTTTAATAATGCGCTGCATTAATTAGTTTGACAGAGCGCCACATGGCTTGTCAGGCGCTTTGCGCCAATTGAGGAGCGCAAGGCGCAAGTCCGTGTGGAGGTGACACGTGTCACGCTCTGGTAAGCGCAAGTCTGCTAGCGCAGTGCGCTGCGACAGTGCGCTGCGCTGTTGCGCCGCTGACACGTGGCGCACTCTGGTGACTTGCGCTAATTTAAGAGAGCAGTGGTCTGTTTTAGAAGCGCATAGCGCAGTCTGTTCTGGGGCTGACACGTGGCGCTCTCTGGTGGCTTGCGCCAACCCGAGACCGCAACAGTGCAATTTTTTCAAGTGCAGGGCACTGTTCAAATTCTTGATCTGATTTTGGATCAAAGAAGATAATCTTCTAAGATTCCAGAACCAATGGTTCATCAAAAAGGCAATGCCTTTATTTAGATCAGAAAGATCTAAAGAAGAAGTAAATTACTTCTATTTATTAATATTATCATTTTTATTGAAGATTTTTGATCTTGTTCTTAGATCATTGATCTTTTCAGAAGAAAATTCTTCTTTTTCTAAAGGTTTTACCTTTTTCTTTCTTTCTTTCTGAATTCTTCTCAAAGTTCTTAGAAGAGCTCTGTGAATTCTCTGTGTGCTCAATAATGTCCTTTTAGACTTGGAGTCTAGGCGGCTTTTTATAATGCCTTTGATTTGTTAAATCAGTTAAAGAGATCTTTCTCTAAGTGATTTAGAGATTTTTCCCCACCGTTGGATTTTTGATCCAAGGGCTTCTGTTTTACAGAAGATAATCTTCTTATTTTAACAAGATCAGAAAGATCTTTCTAGAATTTTAATTCTGTTTTAGTGCTGGCACAGTTGGCGCAAGCGCACCTGTGCTTGACACGTGTCGCGCAGCGCAGAGCACAGCGCAACTGCGCTGCCACGTGTCGCGCAGCGCAGAGCGCAACTCTTTGCTTCCTTTATTTTCATTTTAAATAGATTCTTGCTGATTGGGTGCGCTGCCTTGGGCGCTGCACTGGCGTGTCAGCTTTTGACACGTGGCGCGTTGCGCGCAGCGCGAGGAATCTGAAGCGTTGCTTCAATTTTTGAATTTTTGAAATTCAAATAGAGCTTTGCTCTGATTGGGATAACAATGGGTAATCGGTCGGTTAGTACCTCAAGAAGTATTAACGGTCGCATGAAAAATGTGTAAGCAAATACATCTAAATATTCATCGATTAAAAAGTACTGAAGCAGATGGACAAGAATATGATAGCTTGAATTGAATTCTCCGAATGTAGGGATGTCCAGTTCATACACGTAGGGGTATATGATCAATGTTTGGAAGAAAGGTAGGAATGAAGAATAAAGAAGATGTTTTATTGAAGGATGATGTGATTTCTAACATCTTTTCATGACTATTAAGATAGGGCTCATGACAACTGAAAAACTAGTATGGTTGGAAACTCTAATTTTCAAAGTCTTTCTTTTACAATTCTTATCTTTATATATAACTTTCACAGTCTTCCTTTTATTATGGGATTTTGTGGGTGCAATCCGCTGAAAACCCTCAGGAGACAACACTCCTCCTACTAGGGACACCTAGAGGTTTAAAGGCTTGTTGCATGTGCTCAGTGCAATCGTGTTGCCTATGAAAGTATGCTAGTTAGTTTTTCTTTTTTCTCCTTCACCTGAATAAAAGTCGTTTGCTCGAGACGACCAAAATTAAGTTTGGGGGAATTTGATCAGTCAAAAATAGTGCATTCTCAACACGTTAATTTCCTTACTCTTATCATTCATATATAGGCGTTTATTGTAATTATAACACAGATTACGAATTCATCTGGAAAATACCAAATACACTGTGTTATAGTTATAATCGACATTCTAAAGGGAAATTAAGTGTTTATTACTACTTGCATTGATCTGTATATATCAACCCTTGTCTCGAGATTGTGTGCATGAAATTCTCCAGGTAAAAGAGCTGGAACTGCTAAAAGTGCTGATAAAACGCATCAAGTCTAAGACTTGTAATCTGGCAGTAAACAAGAAAGTATAAAAATATTTCAGACACCAGGAAAGTGACATAAAGCCAACATGAAACAACACTGGAAATTTCGTGCACTGAGTCCATCAAACGGCCGCGGATCCGCGGCCGAGTCAGGCCGATCCGCCGTGGATCCGCGGCCGATCCGACTCGTCGGCAGCAGAACTTTTCCCGAGGCCTTTCTTCTCAACTGCAAAACTTCCTCAAGACGCTTCAAAGTCCCCAGAAATCTCCAGAAGCTTCCCTCTAATAGCCAAGCTTCTCATGCAAGCTAGCTAACTACCTTTATCTAGAAACTTCTCTCTAACTACCTAGCTTCCAAAGGAAGACTAACCTAGCTTCTAGGGGAAGCTTGAGGGAAAACTATAAAAAGGCATCTAAGGATTCATTACAAAGGTTGTTCATTAGTTCAATAATTCCAAACACAAGTTGAGTGACACAACTTGCAACTCTAAACCCTAGCCCCAAATCAAATTCCAAAGCTAACTCAAGATCCATTGAAAGAAAGATCGAGCGAAGACCGAAGATCCTCTATTTGCAACGTCGTTCATCATCCGAACAAGAGATCCACGACGATCCGCGACTCACGACGAATGAGCCACGCAAAGATCGACGCTGAATTCCTTCTCAATTGAGTGAGCTAGAGCTAGTCTTGTAAACTTGAGTGAGAAATGTAATTTGAAGAAGATTTAAATAAAGGTGAAAATCTATATTCTCGCTTTCTATTCATTCTCGCATTATGATATTCTTCACTTTTGATTTTTTTATGATGATGCGTGAGTAAATTCTCCGCTTGTGGAGGAACCGAGAGAATTGATAGATCTAGTGATGATCAAATCTTTATACTAATTCTTAATTCTTATGAGATTTGTGAACCTTAGCAAATGAATCGTTGATGACCTAATTTGGAGTGAAATAACTTCTTGATTATTTCGTTGCAAATTAGGGATCAAACTATCGATAATTTTCTTTGCTAGAGGCTAGATCCGAATGATTATGATTGAAAATACAAGGGATAGTGAAGGAGAAACCCTAGTTTCTTCAATTGATCCCTAATCTTCAATCACCATCATCAATCTAGCTACAAACATTCAAAGGATAAGATTATGAATTATTAAATTCATCATTAGCTATTAACTCAATCGGATCCTACAAGCTATTCTTCATATCTTGATAATTCAATCGATTTGGGACATTTTCAACTCAACTAAAACAAGATTGATCAAATCACACTTTCCCAGTGGACAATCCGCATTCACCGACAAACCTACAATAGACACCGTCAATTGACTGCGGTATAAATTTCTTTGGTTGTGATCTATTTTACATTTTAAATACACACGAAGATGATCAATTACTGCTCCAACTTATAATTGTTATAAGACCGAGCAGGAAATAGGGGATTACCAGAATTCCCATGCCGTCCAAACGTAGGATGTGTATGTTGATAAATCTTCTTCGGATGTGTTCATTACAGAGAACTATTTCTCAGTTTCCTTTGCGTCCTGGGTATAAGATACCGGATCAGGATCCCACATATGTAAACTGTTATATGGGCTACAGAGAAGTAGAGGACTGAGAATGGGTGATAAAGTTTTAAGAGTTAGAAATGGTGCAATTGTTACAGCCAAAGCAGTTGGCAGTTATCACCCTGTATTACCAAATACATTGATTCTGAACGAATGTTATTAGATACCGAACCTGATATACAACATCATATCAGTCTCTTTATTTATTAAAGAAAGATATAATTTTGTATTGTAGGATAATGTTTTGAACATTTCCTATATCAAGAGTTGATCGGTTCAGGCACGTTATCTAAAAGCATATACGTTCTAAATCAAACTACAGTTCTTAACGTACAAAACACATACAAGAGGAAGAGTTCAAAAACGAACGAATCCTTCTTGAGGCATTGTAGACTAGGTCATATCAATGCGACCCGGCTAGCCGAAGTTACATTTAGATGCATATTTACATCAGTTTGAATTTACATCTTATGAAACTTGCCAGTCCTGTCACAAAGATAAGATGGCCATAGCTCTATTTATTAGAAACAGAGAAAGAGTTAATGAACTCTTGGGATTGATACATGATGATGTATGTAGGTCCCCTGTCTACACATGCCAGGATTGGTTCTTTGTACTTCATTACATTCACTGATGATCTCTCAAGATTCGGACATATGTTCCTGTTGAAACACAAGTCTGAAACTTTTGAGAAATTCAAAGAATATAAGACAGAAGTAGAGAACCACAATGGGTTTAAGTATTATGTCCTTTGATGTGATCAGGGAGGAGAATACTTGAGCATGGAATTCCTGAAATATTCTAAAGGAGAATGAGATTCTCTCTCAGCATTACTCCTCCGTATACACCACAGCACGTTGGTGTATCGGGGCGGAGCAATCGCACCCTATGAGATATGGTGCGCTCTATGATGAGTATTACCGAGTTGACTATTTCCTTTTGGGGGTTATGCACTTGAGAAGCTGCATACCTATTGAATAGTATTCCAACCAAATCAGGTGCCTACCACTCCATATGTGATATGGTATGGGAAGAGCCCATCTCTTAAGTAAGTTAAGATTTGGGTTGTCCGGCCTATATCTAAAAGCAAAATCCGGACAAGCTCGAGGCAAGGTCAATTCTGTGGAAGTTTGTTGGATATCCCAAGCATTCGCAAGGGAATATCTTCTACCACACCGAGAAGCAAAAGGTGTTTTGTTTCTCAGCATGCCACCTTTTGAAAAGGATTTTCTTGTGAAGAAATTAGTGGTCATGAGGTAGAACTGGAAAGAGTTTTAGCTATACAAACTGCAGCTGATGATTTGGTAGAACCGGAGGATTCAATAGTTCCCAACGAACCTCAACCACTCCGCCGATCTGGTAGGGTTCTTCACCCACCTGAGAGATACTTCTGTTTTCTCTATGACAGTGGGAGCGGGGATTGCATCATGAGATGATGACCTAACTAGTTTCGAGCAGGCCATCAAGATTGGTGACTCTATGAAAATGGCTAGATGATATGCGATCTGAGATGGAATCCATATACACCAATAAAGTATGAACTTTGGTTGCTTTATCTGAAGGGTTAAATCCCCATCAGGAGCAAGTATATCTTGAGAAGATTACTTGGTTTACATGGAAAAGTTGAGACTTTCAAAGCTAAGACTTGTTGCAAAAGGTCCTCGTCATCGACCAGCTGTGGATAATGATGAAATCTTTTCTAGTGTCTATGCTTAATTCCATCCAGATCCTACTTGCCATTGCTATATACCATGACTACGATATCTGGCGGTTGGGTGTCATGACTACTTTTCTAAATGGTGATTTAGAAGAGAGCGTCTATAAGTACACAGCCAGAGGGCTTCGTAGACAGTGGGAGCAGCGGAAACGTGTGCAAGTTGCTTTATGGGATAAAACAGGTATCGCGGAGTTAGAACATCTGTTTTGATGTGGTAGTCAAAGAGTTTGACTTCATCAAAATGGTAGATGAACCTTGTTTATACAAAAAGACAGTAGGGAGTGTGGTGGTGATCCTCGTATTGTACGTGGATGACATACTCTTGATAGGAAAGGAGTTTCCTATGCTACACTCGGTCAATCTCCTCTTATCACAAAGATTCTCTATATAGAATCAAGATGATACCTCCTAAATCCTGGGTTTTGGATCTATAAGATAGATCTAAGTGGATGTTAGGATTCTCATTAGGTGTAGTGAGATGGTATCAATCGATCCTGGGGAGAATCACGGATAGCTTCCAGGGTGGTAAGGTCGACTGAATGTCAGTCACAGGTATTGTCTTTACTCTCAGTAGAGGGACGGTATGTGGGAAAAGTTCCAAGCTAGATACCGTGGTGATCAGTCGAAAATACTGCATTTTTAAAAAGGCAATTTCCCTATCTTTTGCATTCATCTAGAGGTGTTCAGTATTCATATTGCACATATTAGCAAAACACCTATATAATACTGAATTACCTGTACTGTATATTAAAACCGGCATTTTTAGGGAAATTGACTGTTTATCATGGCATCGCATCATCCTTGTATTGCGCAACACTTGTTTCGAAGTCTGTGCAGGAAATTTCAGGAACCGAGCCAAAATTGTCAAATTGCTGATAAAAAATACGCCAACTCAAAGATCTGTGATCTGGCATTGATACAAAAGGAATTGTAAAATTCAACATATCAGAACAATATCCAAAAGCTAGCAGAAAGCCACAGTGGAAAAGTGAAGCACTGATCCTCCTATTGGGCCGCGGATCCGCGGCGTCCTTGCCACATCAGCTCCTCTGTTTTGCTTCAGAATTCCTCTCTCTGTGTGTACACCTCAGCAAGCTATGTCAAAGTCTACAGAACTCTCGAAGCTTCTGCCAGATCAGCAAAGATCATTAAGCAAGCTAATCATGATTAAGCTAATCAACCTCCCAACAAACCATTTCTAGAAGCTCCCTCCAACTAACTACTTCTAGAAGCCTCTCCCTATAACAAACTTTTGGAGGGAAATTCAAATTTTGAATCCTAGATCTAGGGTTTTGGATGGTCTATAAAAGAGAGCTTAGATCTAAGGTTAAGGGTTGTTCAATAAATCATTAATTAGTGGTTAAGGGTCTTCTTCATTCTTTTCTTCTTCATCTCCCCCATTTCTAACACAAGTTGAGTGACACAACTTATGCCTCAAACCCTAACCCTAATCCAAAGCCAAATTCAAGATCCCGAGTACCAAATCAAGCGAGAAGCCTTCAACCTTTTAGGAGCGGAGCCGATCTTCAATCGAGCAAGTGATCCAAGCCGATCCGCGACTCAAGGAGACGAGCGAAGCCAAATCGACGATCGAGTTCTTCCTCTTGTAGTTCTTGAGTGAATTGTAAACGGAATTGTTGATAAATAAAAGGTGAAATTCTTTAATCTTGCTTTCTTTAAATTCTTGCATCATGATTCGATCTCAATTTGTGATTGTGGTTCTTGTTGTGGTGTTTGAGTAAAACTCCGCTCGTAAAGGAGTCGAGACGATCAATAGAATGATGATGTAACAAATCTTAAAACGATTCTTAAGTCCTACGAGTTTTGTAAACCCTAGCAAATTGAAGAATCGACGACCTAGTTTCGTTGCGATGCTTTCTTGATTGTGATCGCTCGAAATTAGGGATGCACGATCGATTCTTGAATTTACTAGAGGCTAGAATATGAATGATATCAACGAAGGAACAAGGGATAGATGATGAAACCCTAGTTTCACAAGAAATCCCTAATTCTCGTCGATCATCATCGATCTAGTATCAATTCATCGATGGATAAGAATACGTAATCGCTAGATTTCATCACATCTATAGATCCGATCGATTCCTACGAGCCTCACTTCGATTCTTGATATTTGGTTTAGAAATCATCAAATTCTCAATTCTTGATTTTAATGTTTTCTTAGATCTAGATTTTTCTAATTCTTGAACTTCAATTTACAAATCATGAATTATTTCTTTTCTTTCCTTTAATTTTCGACTCATCTAATTCGAAATACGAACGATTACACTTTCCCTGTGGACGATCCGCACTTACTAACGCGCTACATTAGACACCGTTATTGATTGCGGTCAAATACTTTTGGTTGTGATTTCTATATACAATTTTCCAACATACACAATCCGAAATCGTTTCAATCAAATGGCGCCGTTGCCGGGGATCATTTGATATACGCAATCGGAAATCGTTTCAATCAAATGGCGTCGTTGCCGGGGATCATTTGATATACACAATCGGAAATCGTTTTCGATCAAATGGCGCCGTTGCCGGGGATTGTTCGCTAATTGTTCGTATTTTGAAATTTGAGTTGAAAAGTTTATTCCATCTATATTTTTAGATCTAAATTCGCACAAACCCTAAACGTGTTGTTGTGATTCGTTGCGAGAAAATCTGGAATCATTGGAGCTTGAGAAAAAAATTTCAGAGCAATCCAGAGGGCTGTGTATGTGAACAGGAGCATCTGTAGAAAAATTTGAGCAGTGATCCCTTGAAAGCGCCGCGATTCCGCGGTATTAGCAAGCTTATTCGGCGGATCCGTCGCGTTCTGACGTCATCACTGCACCAAAATTGCTCTGTGAGTCTCTAACTTTCTTATCTCCTCCTCAATCTGTTCCAAATAATAATTTTCTGCAGGTTTCTTTGCAAATAAATCGCAGCGCCGCAAAAGAAAAATAAATTGTGCGTGTTTTGATTTTTGGTTGTTTGCATATTAATACGGAAATTAAGGGGCACGACCAAATTCAGATTAGATGGGGAGTTCATTACCCTTCCTAAGCCCCAAAAATCATAAGCTTGCATCTGCATTACCCTCATTAACTAAAAAATATCTAGAGATGACTCTAAGGACCGTCGCGCTCACTTAGGACAGAAGAAGGCCGTGGGTAATTCATTGCTTATCCGCGTTTCTTTTGTGGTGTCTAAGGCAAGTGTGTCGAAGGCTAGTGGTTACTTAATTAGGCCCACTACTTACGTAGTGGAGAACCTCCCACTTACCTGGCTACAGGAGAGACAAAGAGGCAGTGGAGGATTTATCCTGCGACTTGTCTTTTGGCAGTTAGGAGCGGTCTAGAGCTTTGACCTAGGTGACCACTAGATTTTAGGGTTGCTTGTTGCATTTGTTGTGATCGCATCATTTTTTCAAAAATCCATCTATTTTCAAAAGAAACACCAACACATTCATTCATTCCCCTAATTATAAGTCATGCTGCCACTTGTACTAACCCTTTTTAGTGCAAGATAGGCTGGACACGGGATTGTAGTGCCCGTTTAGTCCGCGTTCCCCCGATCGACCCAAAAGTCGGTATTTCTACATATTACGTTTTCTTTACCCACCACCACACCCACTTCGATGGACGATTCTCCATCGAACTTCTTTACCACTACTCTGACGCCGTCCGTTGGTGTGCAGAATCCACCCCGCATCTCTCTCCAAGAGAGGTGCTATCCTACACGAGTTCCCCTTTCCACCTGTATTTCTATTCCACCAGCCAACGGGGGCAATTTTCAAATAAAACCCCAATACATCAACCTTCTACCCAAATACCACGGTCTCGAGTCTGAAGACGCATATGCCTTTATCACCAAATTTGATGGGTACCTCACAGCTTTCTATGGATGCTATGCGTCTACGTCTTCTCCCATTTACCTTGTGCGACATAGCGGAGAAGCGGCTTTATAACACAACCGCACATTCCATTTCAAACTGGGAAGAATTCGTCAAAGCATTCCTTAAGAAATTCTACCCACATCATAAAACAGCTCGAGTCCGTAGCGAAATAAATCAATTCACCCAGCTTCCCAATGAAACATTCTCACAATGTCTTGAACGCTTTATGGATCTGTTAGTTCAATGTCCACATCACGGAATCCCCAGATGGGATCTGTGCCGGATCATTTATGAGGGCATTAATCCTAACACAAGACAGACCCTTGAATCCATGTGTCAAGGCAACTTCATGACCAAAGATGATGGGGAAGCCTGGAAATTCCTAGAATATTTCGCTGAAAAATCTTTACAGTGGGAGGGTGTGAGTCAATCGTCTAGGAATGGAAATGATATTTCCATAGGAGTTAGAGCTAAAATTTCAGCTTTACACAAGAAATTCGACGC
The DNA here is from genome assembly GCA_030015575.1 of Agapanthus africanus. Taxonomy (NCBI): domain Eukaryota; kingdom Viridiplantae; phylum Streptophyta; class Magnoliopsida; order Asparagales; family Amaryllidaceae; genus Agapanthus; species Agapanthus africanus. Next base: position 759,898,589 of record CM057340.1, read on the forward strand.
TATGGAAAACAAATTTTTAGCCGCCGCCCTAAATCAAATGCCACTCTCCAAAACTGTATGTGGATGCTGTTCTGATCCTTCTCATTTGACGGAAGAATGTCCACTAAATTCTCCGTTTCAAGGTCAAGTGCATACCAATGCCGCATTTCAAAGACCTAGAAACAATCCATTTTCTTCCACATATAATCAGGGTTGGAGGAATCACCCTAACTTTGCTTGGAACCAATCACAATCTCAAAACACGGTTCCAACCCAAAACAATTTCCAAAGGGTCCCTCCACCACAACAGCAACCACTTCAATTGAGTCAGCACCCCTTCCAAGCACAAAACTTTCAAAATCCGGCTAACACTTTTGCACCACATGAAAACTCTTTGCAATTGACCTGTACAGATAATACCTCTGCACTTGCACAAACCTTGGATACTTTCATGAAACAATCCATCCAAGGGACGGCAAGTTTGCAATCTTCCGTCAATAATGTGATGAAGATCATTGTCTCTCAAAATGAGAATATCAAATCGATGGAAGCACAAATTGCACAACTAAAAGACGAAATGAGTGCAAGAGAGAAAGGGAAACTTCCAGCTCAACCTTTACCCAATCCTGGCTATTCATATCATGTGAATGCAATCATGTTGAGATCTGGAAGAGTGCTTGACAATCATGTTGGGGAAGAGATTGATGACACTGAAAAAATCTATCGATGATACCCCGGCTGAGACCTTTCCTTCCACTTCTACTTCTAATTCTGACCCCAGTTCTTCTATCCCACCACCTTCTTGCGAGCCTATTCTCCGTTTCCCACAAGGCTCGCCACCTCAGCCCATTTCTTCTAGTTATCCACAGACGATCCCCACTTCTATTCTGGGATCGGGTCCACACACACTTCCTTCTCCTATGATGGACCCAGCACTTATTGCTAAAGCACCTTATCCTAATCGGTTAAGGACTAACACATCGAGTCCACATATGGAGAAGATTATGGACATGTTTAAGCAAGTAAACATCAACATCCCTCTCCTAGATGCCATCCAACAAGTTCCATCCTATGCGAAAACCCTTAAGAACTTGTGCACTAGGAAGAGGAAGACTCAAGTGCCCAAGAAGATTTTTATGGCAAAGACAGTAGACACGGCTTTCCCCCAACAATTACCGAGGAAACGTAAGGACCCTGGCTGTCCTACCATTTCTATTTCTATTGGGAAAAAACGCATCAACCGTGCTCTACTTGACCTTGGCGCTAGTGTTAACTTGCTTCCATACTCGGTTTATGAGCAACTAGGTATCGGAGTGTTAAAGCCCTCGAGCATAACTCTCCAGATGGCTGACCGATCTATCACCAAACCTAGGGGTGAACTGGAGGATGTGTTAATAAAAATCGGGGAATTCGTATTCCCTGTGGATTTTATTGTACTTGATACACAGCCTGTAGCGAACCCACGGAATCAAATTTCGGTGATTTTAGGTCGCCCCTTTTTGGCCACTTCCAACGCTATCATCAACTGTCGTAATTGTTCTATGACCCTATCTTTCGGGAATAGGTCAATAGAGCTGAACATTTACAAGTTGGGAAGTGTACCCTCCGAACCTACTGCTCAGGTCTGTTCTGTCGACTTAATGGATGTCGGCAGCAGCGAATTTGATGATCCTCATGATACCGATCTAGACTCTTTTCATATGTTATTGTTTGATCCAACTATGTATCATACACATACGGACTCTTCCACCGAGATGTCCGGGTCAACAACTAACACTGATTATGAACCGTTTTTAGAGTATGAAGATCACCCCGCACTTTGTGATGACATTATTCATCGGGGTATTGATGGAACTTTTGAGGAGATCTTCGCTGATGAACTCGCATTTTTGAATGACATGGGTGTTGAGATGAATCATCTCCCAATCAATGAAATTGAACCTCCACCCCTTCTTCTGAACTGTAAAAAGAATGCGAGTAATCCATCATATTCACTGCATCGTCTCTCCAAAATGAGACGCACACACATTCTATTCCACCACTTACCCATTCCCCACTTCTTCTTCCACCAACCAGAGTACTGCATTGATAAATTTTTTGAATGGTTGGTGTTAACTTTCGGTCTTTGCAAAGCTTGGCATCGACCACTGATTTTTGACCCCTTCATGTGATTTTCAAAAGGTTAACATTGCATAACTCAAGTTTGGGGGGGGTACATTTTTTCTGGCTCTTGATAAGAAAATTTTTACACAAAATGTGGAGCCGAAAAGAAGTTTGGGGGAGGATCTTCATTTATATATTTTGCCCCCATTAATAAATTTCCTCCCAGGTGTTTCGCCCAATTAGAGCAAAGCTCTGTTGAAATTCAAAATTCAAAATTCTGAAACAACGCTTCAAATCTCGGGCGCAACGCGCCACATGTCATGCGCTGATACGTCAACGCAGCGCCCAAGAAGGCGCGCCCAATCAGAGCAAAGCTCTATTAATGAAAGCAACGCTTCAGTTGCGCAGGCACTGTGCTGCGCGACACGTGTCAGCGCAGATGCGCTAGCGCAGTTTCGCAAGCGCTGCGCTGCGCGACACGTGTCAGCGCAGATGCGCTAGCGCAGTTGCGCTGCGCGACACGTGTCAGCGCAGATGCGCTAGCGCAGTTGCGCTGCGCTGTGCGCTGCGTGACACGTGTCATGCGCTGGGGTATTTGTGCCAACCAGAATTAAGATTTTAGAGAAACCTTTCTGTTCTTGTTAAAACAAGAAGATTTTCTTCTGTAAAACAGAAACCCTTGGATCAAAGATCCAACGGTGGGGAAAAATTCCCCAAATCACTCAGAAAAAGATCTCTGTAATAAATTTAACTAATTTATGAGCACTATAAAAAGGACTCCAGACCTCATTTCAAGGGCATCAACATTTTTCTTGAAAAAAGTCAAGAGCTTCAAACAGAGAGAACTCTGAGAAAAATTTAAAGAAAAAGGTAAAAAGCTTCACAAGGGAGAAGAAATTTCTTCTAATAGATCATTGATCTAAAAACTAGATCAATGATATTCACATAATAAACAGTGCTTTGCACTTCTTATGAACCACTGGTTCTTTAAAACAAGAAAACAACAAAAAAAATAGTGCTTTGCACTTTTATAAACCTATGGTTCTTGAAACAAAAAGAAAAACTTATTTTTCTTTGATCTAAATTAGACCAAGAAATCAAATAGTGCTCTGCACTCCTGTTCTTGAATCTAAAAGATTCTTAGTGCTTCGCACTTCCAAACTGTGCTGTTGCGCTCTTGAGAGAGCGCCATGTGTCAGCTACAGAACAACTTGCGCTACGCGCTCTTAAAATAGAGCTTTGCTCTTTGGAATTGGCGCACCTCACCAGAGCGTGCCACATGTCAGCAGCGCAACAGCGCACTGCGCCGTTGCGCTTGCGCTCACCAGAGCATGACACGTGTCCTCACCACAAGCGCTTGCGCTCAGTGATTGGCGCAAAGCGCCTGATAAATGCAATGTATTTCTTTTATTGAAGGGCCAGGCCCAATTAAAAGACCAAACAAGCCTAATTAAATTGATACTCTGTATCATTTATAAATGGGCAAAGCCCAAACAAAATAAAAATGCTATGCAGGTGCCTTGCAGAGCCCAAAATAAATTGATGCTCTGCATCTTTTATGGGCAGAGCCCAAACAAAAAAAATAGAAGTAATGCAATGCATTATTTAAGTGTGGGCAAAGCCCTAGCACAGGTCTAATAGACCAAAAATAAATAAGGGTGTTGAACATTTTCAACTGGACTTAGCCCAATTTTGGCCATAAGTCCTCAAATTAAATTGACTGAGCACAGCTGTTCTCTTAAATTAATTTATATCCGGTTCGAGGGTACATCTCCGAACTCCTCTGACACCCATCGTTGTAATCCTTCAACGATGTCAGAGAGGTGACGGGTCCCGACGACCACACATCAGCATGGACCGAAATGTCCTTAAACTAATATTGGACCGAAACGTCCTTAAACTAATAATGGACCACCACGTCCCTAAACTGGAATATGGACCATCACGTCCCTAAACTGGAGCATGGACCGAAACGTCCTTAAACTAATATCGGACCGAAATGTCCTTAAACTAATAATGGACCACCACGTCCCTAAACTGGCAATGGACCACCACGTCCCTAAACTAGAACAATAGAGCCTCCAAATGCTCTTTTGCCGGATCTAAACGATCCCGTTTAAGTTGATCTTAGCCCCAAACACGGCTAACGTATCCTTAAACATCCAAATGGATTATAAAACTCCAAATCGATTTTGGTTCAAGGGTACATCTCCGAACTCCTCTGACACTTATCGTTGTAATCCTTCAACGACGTCAGAGAGGTGACGAGTCCCGACGGCAATATATTAAATGGACTATCACGTTAAGTTGATCTTAGTCTTAAACAGGACTATCGTATCCTTAACGAACGTTTAAGTTGATCTTAGCCGCAACGCGACTAATGCATCCTTAAACTAAAAACACCAAACCTAAATCTAAGTAAATACGGATTTGGACTAATCCACGTCCTACGGGCGACGGCATTACTCAGTCTCCGTATACAATCCACGGGCAACCACAAACAAAACAAACACAAACGACACAAAGTGAAATTCTGGAGAAGGAGAAAGTTGTTACCGCGATGCGGTAGCGTAATTAACTGCAGGGGCTTGCGCCTGCAGGGAAGAGCGTCCCCACAATCAAAAACCCCTCAAGCGAGGGGGAATCTGATGAAGTCTGCTATACCGGCCGCATCCGTCTAAACCTCCGATACACGGTGCCATAAATCAACTTGGCATCTTCGGAGAGGTGGATGGATAAAACCAAATAGCTTCTGCCCCGAATCTCAGCGTCAGGACATCGCGGTCCTGTGCGCCGCCTTTCGGAGGGGAACGGATTCTGGCACGTCCGGTGGGACCTTTTTCTCTTTCCACTCCACACTTCGTGTGTCGTCTTCGCGAACCAATCGCGGTTTGTTAACGGTTGCCTTTGGATTTCAAGTTACTAAGATTTGGTCTTTTGCCTGGCGCAGAACTCAAGATTCAATGGCATTTAACTGCACCAACTGCTCGAAATGCCACTGCAACGGACGCTCTACCTCACCGGGAGGTATAGTATATGGGCCCCAAGCGGCTTCCTTCCTCGCTCTGCCGGTAGAACAGGTGACCCAGGCCACCACCGGCCTGTTTTTCGGGACCATGATCCCGCCTACAAGCTTCCCTATGCCAATACCTGCACCGGAAGTGAACAAGAAGTCGGTCTTCGACCGGCTCACTGCTACGACGACCCCTGTCAACGGGTCGCCCACTACCAAACCGACAGCCTCTGTTTTCACCAGGCTAAATCAGAACTCTAAATTGGCTGTCCCGAGGAAGGCAATGACTACTGCTCCAGAAGTCGTCAAGGCGGCTTCCCCTGTCAAAGAGTCAGTCTTCTCAAGACTGACGATTCCTGCTCCTGCCCCTGCCCGAGGATCTGTCTTCGATAGATTGAATATCATCCTTCAAAAGACAACCTCAGTCTTTAAGAGGTTAACACCAGCGACGCCTCATTCAAGCAGGAGGCAAAAAGAAGCTGTCTCTATCTCCGAGCCAGTCCCAACGGCTCGTCATGCTCGACGTCGCCATTGGCGACGAGTGAGGTAGGCAGGGGCAATTCTCCCTCAGGGCTAACTCCACCGGCTCCAGTGGTGGAAGTCAACGCTGCTGTTCCAACTGGGAACAGCTTTGAACTGCTGAGGAGGGTACAGAAGAATGCTCCAACCGCTACACTGAAAAGATCTCCTCCGCCTGCGGAGAGAGTCCCGGAAACAAGGCAAGAACAGCCCCCTCAACGGCTGTCCTCAAGAATATACAAGGTTTGGCGAAGGGTTCAAGACTCAGTGATCGACCCAGATCACTCTCGTCGACAGAAGAAGGCGAAAGTGCAAAAAGAAAAAGACTATCCTATTAAACAGCAGAGGACAGTAGCTGCAAGGCTGCCCCTTCAACGGTTCCTTCAACCTCAACGGCCCACAAAAGAAGGAGGCCAGAGAGAACCCCCGCGTCAGCGGAAAAAGTTAAAAATGGTGAACCTAAACGTCCCAAGTCAGGGGGCATAACAGTTCATACGATTTACATGGCATCGGAAAAAGAAGATAGCCGCATATCAACAGGTCATAAACTGCACATGAGGTCAGTGACCAAGGCTCAGGAGCAGCAGCAGAAGCTCCAAGAGATGATGAACGCTATGGCCGCACTTACAGGGCCAAAAGAAACCCCTGAAACGTCCTCGGACGAGCGTCAAGAACAAGAAACTGACGCTGAGTTCCTTCATCGCTTACTGGAGAAGAAAGACAAAGAGGCTGCTGAACAAGCAGCCAACATAAAGAAAATGGCCCTCCTGTTCCAGGATATGGTGGGTATGATGATTCAACAAGATCCACCTACTGAAGATCCCGGAGAGATGTCGAATCCTCTGCCAGCTCTGTCAGCAGCTAAAGAAGAGACAATCTCCAAAGCCGATCTGGACGAAAACATAGCTCAGCAGATCCGGGTCCATCAAGCGACGGAAGCAGCGGGTCAGGTTGTAAAAATGGGGCGGCCGTATCCAAGTTGGTACGACCAAATCAAGTACCCACCCGGTTACACAATTCCTAAGTTCCATGTCTACAAGGGGACAGGCAATCCTCACCAGCACGTTGCCCAATTCAGGGCACTCTGTGGCAACACCGGCGGTGATGACAAGCTGTTGCTTCGCCAGTTTATAGGAAGCCTTTCAGATACGGCGTTCGAGTGGTACTCTGAGCTCCCGAACGACTCGATCAAGACCTTCATGGAGATGGATCTGTTGTTTACTCAGCGTTTTGCAAGCGCCAGTGAACGTACCCCGATGACGGCACTGATTAACGCCAGGGTAAAACCAGGCGAGACATGGGTTCAGTAGGCTATACGGTGGCGGAACTTATGGTCGAAGTGCGAGCAGCGCATTGAAGAAGCTCCCGCAGTGGGTATGTTTGTGGGAACCCTCGATCCACAAGCAACCATCTCGCAGTCTATGATGTTTTTCAAGCCGACTACCTTCCAGGCCTTGATTGACAAGCTAACACAGATGGATCAGATGGGCCATAAACCTCCTCTCCCAAAGCCGGACTCCCGAAATGACAAGGGGAAGGGAAAAGCGATCGTCGTCGCGAATGCTCAACAACAACCGAGCGACTCGAAGCCGGTTGCTCGTCAAAATAATATGCGTCGTACGTACCCCTTGAGGATAGGATGGGACGTCCTTATTCCTTTCCCCGCGATAAAACGAGGAGGTTATTCGAGCTGGCGTTGCGCAACAGACTCATAAATCTTCCGGATCCAAAACGTCCGTTACAACCAACTGACATCAACGAGCCCAACTACTATCCTTATCATCGGGTACTAGGCCATCCGATCGAAGATTGCTACGTTTTCAAGAATTGGCTTGAAAACCAGTACCGACAAGGCAAGTTCGCGTTATCTGACAAATGGAAGGTGAATCTCTCGTAGCCCCACACCTCTAAATGGACGAATACGCCGGGGGCAACATGCTCCGTCATTGAAGAAGCTCCTTGGGAGGTTGTATTATCAGCCAAGACAAAGAGGATGCTAAACGATCTTCAGACATGTCCAGCGATCAAGTGGAAGAACCCGTTGGAACCGTAAGTCATTAAAGGGATGTTGAAGCCACGTCCAACTCCAAAGACCGATGGTGGTGGCTCAAACACTTGCAGCCAACCGTCAAAATCTTCAAAAAAGAAGAAGAAGAAATCTAAGAAGCCCGTGAAGCCTGACGACAAGCGCACGGACTTACAAAGGCAAATTGACGCGTTGGATGAATACAACCAAAAGGCACGGACTCCCATTACGCTCCAAGAGTTCCTCAATCACGTCTTTCAAGAAGAAGATGAGGGAGAAAGTTCATCGGATGAATCCGAGGAATATGTGGCGAGCTATCATATGATTTCCCATTCGATCATGAACGATGAGGAGACTCCTTGCACCGGAAAGCTGGGGGCAGATCCTGAACCAAAAGTTCTGGGGCCATCAGATGAAGTAATTGACGCATTCCTTAATGAAGCTCGGTTGAAAAGTAAAGCTGATAGGGAGCGCAAGGCGACTATATTTGAAGGGGCCAAACGCCAGCGACTTGATGAAGGAGCTGAGACAATCCCGGTGGAGCTAAACGCTTCCGCTACCGACAAAAGCCAATTCAAGATGAGAAAGAAGTTTGCTAAGGCCATATCAATGGGTATGAAGTTACCATCCTCCGAAGAAGAAATTACCGGTGAAACGAAAATGCACCCGTCTTATTGCTTATATCATCAAAAGATTTCGCACCCCACTCAAGAGTGCAAAGCTTTCGACAGATGGTGGCAAGGATATGTTGCTCATCGACAACGCTTTAAGCGGGAAAAGCGTAAAACTCGTCGAGAGCAAAGAAATACGACCGAAGGGCTTAAAAGAACTGCTGGCGATTGTTGCATGCTTAACACCGGTAAATCACAAGTGCCTACATTTGGGAGTGATTCTGATGAAGAGCTAGAACTTGCCCCTCTCTTTAAAGAGTCCGCTTCGAGAAAAGAAGAAGAACCGAAGGTTTGCGAAAATATCCGGCTACGTAATCTCACGCTGCCCGAAAAGAACCTCGGACCCTCGAACAGGAAAGATAAAGGGAAAGAAAAGGCCGCTGAAGATATCGTCTTAGATGACCAAGTGGTGGAAGAGCTAGCTGCCAAAGACCCACCAAAGAAGAATAAGGTGGATTACAACGTCTGAGCATATCTGAGGAAGCTGCCCTCACAGCTCAGCATTCTTGACGCCCTTTTGCTATCAAAAGAGGCGAGAGATTCGTTGATTAAGGCGCTCCAAGACCCGGAACAATTCCAAGCATGCTTGGCCGAAGAAAAGATGAAGGATGAATTGGAGGAAGTGCACACGGCTGATATTACTTTTGGCGATGAAGACCTTCTACTTGGGACGTGTGAACACAATCGCCCTCTCTATGTCTCGGGATACTGCCATGATATAAAGATAGGCAAAATCCTGATCGACAATGGATCGTCTGTTAACCTACTCAACGTACGGGTATTGAAGGAAATCTGCATGAGCGTCCAGCACCTTGCTCGGGACAAGATCACCATCTCCGGGTTCGACTCCCAATCGTCAAAAACTCTTGGATCTGTGATACTGACACTACGCTTTGGGCTACTCGTCACGGACATTAAGTTCCACGTCATAGACGCCAAGACATGCTACAACGCTTTGCTCGGCCGACCATGGTTACACGAGTACAACATCATCCCTTCTACACAACATCAGTGTATGAAGTATTTTAAGGATGGTTTCGAGTATACCGTGACGGGAGAACTGAACCCTTTCTCTGTGAACGAGGTCCGCAAATACGAAGATGCCAAATACTTCTTACCGGATTTCGAAAACACGGAGAAGTGTCACAAGCCGGAGAACAAAGCTAACGCCACCATCCCTGTCTTCGGCAGTGATACTGAGGAGGAAGAGGAGATAGTTTATTCGGATCCGCCCCAACACAACGATCCGGGACCATCGGCTCCTACATTGATCTTTGGTAGCGACTCGGAAGACGAGATCCGTGTTGTATTCTCTGCTCGACCTTCAATACGAACTTCCGCTGACGAAGAGCAAAGTCTACAAGTCGCCATAGTGCCACTTAAACACCAGAAAGAACTGGATGCACTCAATATTTACAATGTAGAAGAGCTGCAAACGTTCTATATCCTTCCCAGGCAAGAAAGAGAGAAAGCAATTATGTTCTACCGCTCTGAAGAAACCAAGGTGGAAAAAGAAATCTGGCATGGCGCAGATCCTACGCTCGACAGGCTTCAGCCTATCCGTCTTCCCAGATATTATACAGAGAGTTTGAAGAAGCTGCTGAAACACCAGGGGATATCCTTCAAACAGACCATTAGAAAGGCCAAATTCTATGACAGGGTCTGGAACGTTCCCGGGACTCAACGCAAGCTGCCTAACGGGAGAATGGAAACAAAAGGGCTTGGATACGTCCGGTCAAAGAAACGAGAGTTACTACCCGGCTGTTACGTCGTCTATGACCTTGATAAAGAAGCGGATGCTTAATGGGAGGACGCTAATCCTAAGCCAGTGAAAATTCCAGATGCACAGGAGCCCAGTCCGTCATTCGAGGAACAAATGGACAAACTTATAAAGAAAGCTGGTCAAAAAGTCCGAGATGATTACAACCGCGAGATGACCATCTACGAGAAGGCCAAAACGCAACGCCTCCTTCAACAGGCCGTCAAAGATGAAAGTGCCGCCCTTTGCCAACCTGTTATAAAGAAGGCTCGACGCAGAAGCGGAAACAAATCGAAAGGCCAAAAAGACGCTCAACAGCAACAAAGCGGGGCTAAGAAGCCACGCAAACGGGAGTCGAGCATTATTGATCTATCCCACATGAAGAAAATGGGCCGAGCGTACTCGTTTCCTCAGGACAAGACGAAGAAGATACTTGATCTTGCTCTAAAACATCAAATGCTTACATTGCCGGAGTCTAAACACCCCGAACAAGCGGGCGAAGTCACACACCCGGACTACTGCTCTTACCATCAAGTAATAAGTCATCCTCTTGAAGATTGCTTCACCTTCAAGAATTGGGTCGAACATCAGTATCAGCTTGGCAAATTCGCTCTGTCCGACAACTGGAGGGTAGCGCCACAACAAAAGCACGAGCTCAAGGCCACGAAAGAAAAACCAGTTCCACATTGGGATTGGAAGCGGATCCGCACCTGTCACATGATAACAATACTAAGAGAAGAATCCGAGAACATGGACGGCCTTCCCTGGTGCCTCGAAAACAGCAATGATGAGGTGATCTCAGAATTTTCGCCAGCGCCAAAAGAACTGGAGGATGGAATACATACCACTGCAGATAACCTCAAGAAAATTGAGCTGGGGACGGTAAACGATCCGCGACCGACATTTGTCAGCGAACTGCTGTCTGAAGAAAGGGTGGCTGCGTTAAAGAACGTCCTTGTACAGCATAATGATTGCTTCACATGGAACTATTCTGAGTTGCCAGGACTAGATCCAGAAGTTGCTGTGCATAGACTGGCGATATCCCCGGGCGTCAAGCCAGTTAAACAAGCGCCGAGAAGAATGCGGCTTGAGCTCGAGATGAGCATCAACGCTGAGGTCAAAAAGCTGATAGACTCTGGCTTTATCCAGGAAGTTCAATACCCTGAATGGATTGCTAATATCGTCCCAGTGATGAAGAAGAATGGGACGGTACGCATATGCGTGGACTTTCGGGATCTCAACAAAGCCTGCCCGAAGGATGATTTCCCAGTACCAGTCACCAAACTGATGATAGACAATACGTCCACGCATGAGATTTTCTCCTTCATGGACGGCTCATCAGGGTATAATCAAATAAAAATGCATCCTGAAGACCAAAAACATACGGCTTTCCGGACTCCTTTGGGGATATTTTGTTACAAGGTAATGCCCTTCGGTCTAAAGAACGCCGGTGCCACCTATCAGAGGGCTATGACGAAGATTTTCGATGACCTTATACATAAGATCGTCGAGTGCTATATCGATGACCTCGTGGTTAAGAGCAAATCATATGAGGAACATCTCGAACATCTAAAGACTGTATTTCGACGCCTTCAACAATACAATTTGAAGATGAATCCTCTTAAGTGTGCATTCGGGGTTTCCTCGGGCAAATTCCTGGGGTTCATCGTCCGACACCGAGGTATCGAAATAGATCCGTCCAAGATCAAGGCGATTATGGAAATGCCTCCGCCAAGAACTCTTAAACAGCTGCGATCTCTTCAAGGGAAGCTCGCATACATACGGCGATTTATAGCCAACCTCTCTGGCAAGTGTCGCCCTTATAGTCACCTGATGAAGAAAGGAACTCCATTCATCTGGGATCGCAAATGCCAAAGCGCACTGGATGAGATCAAGCAATACCTGCAGAGCCCTCCAGTTTTGGCTGCTCCGGTTAAGGGAAAGCCTCTCATTCTTTACACGACCGCCCTTGAAGGTTCTTTAGGCGCATTATGGGCACAAGAGAATGATCAGGGGAAAGAAAGAGCACTCTACTACTTAAGTCGAGTTTTACTGGGCGCAGAAAGCAACTACTCCCCCATTGAAAAACACTGCCTGGCGTTGATCTTCGCGATAACAAAGCTCAGGCACTATGCGTTGGCGCATGAAGTCCGTCTTATTTCAAAGGTGGACCCCCTTAAATACTTAATGTCAAAGGCCATACTGACGGGACGACTCGCTAAATGGACCTTGCTCTTGATGGAGTTCTCGATAATATATCAGCCTCTCAAGGTAGTGAAAGGCCAGGCCATCGCCGACTTCCTCGCTGAGCAGCCGATACCCGCCGATTGTCCTCTGAATTGCGATCTTCCAGACGAACATGCGTTTGATGCGATCGATGGTGATAATACCCGATGGGAGCTTTATTTCGACGAAGCATCTTCCATGAAAAAGCGCAAACAAAGTACCCCTATAATCAAATCGGGGATAGGCCTCATCTTCGTAACTCCACAAGAAGGGATAATGCGCTTCGCTTTCTCCTTAACAGAGCCGAGGACAAACAATGAAGCCGAATATGAAGATCTGATAGCAGGCCTCGAGATCGCCATTGACATGGGAGTTGAAAACCTCCTCATATACGGGGATTCTCAACTGGTCATTAGTCAAGTAAACGGCGACTACCAAACGTGCAAACCGGAATTGGTGAAATACGGTGAAAAGGTGCAACAATTGTTGGCCCAAATCCCCTCTTATACTTTAGAGAACATACCGCGTGCGGAAAACAGCAAAGCAGACGCGTTGGCCAAAATTGCTAAAGAACTGGCTGACGAGAACCTCGATGACGTTAGAATCGTGGTACAAAGCCGTCGAGTGCTTGCCCCGGCAGAAATATCTCTGGAATCATCCGAAGAAAAAGGAGCGAACGAGCAGACAACCCTGCAAGTAAAAGATTGGGAAAATACCGAGGATTGGAGAGAAATCTTCATAGATTACTCTTCATAGATTACTTCAAGTCCCACTGAATGCCTGAAGAAGCGTCCACAAGACATCAGCTCATGAAACGAGCCCTGTCTTTCGCCTTCGTCAACGATACTCTGTACAAGAGGTCATTTGATTCTCTGTGGCTGAGATGTTTAGGACCTGACGAAGCGAAAAGAGTCGTCCAGGAAGTTCACGACGGACTCTGCGGTTCTCACCAAGCGGGCCCAAAGATGAAGTTGAAGATCAAACGGATGGGCTACTATTGGCCCACAATGATCCAGGACTGCCTCGAATATGCGAAGCAATGCCATTCATGCCAGATTCATGGGGACTTCATCCATCAGCATCCGAATCCACTACATCCAACGGTGGCTAGCTAGCCATTCGAAATGTGGGGGACTGATATAGTCGGCCCCATCGAACCAGCATCATCAAGAGGACATCGTTTCATCCTAGCGACGACTGACTACTTCTCTAAGTGGGCAGAAGCGGTGCCGCTGAAGGAAGTAAAGACGGAGAATATTCTCCATTTCTTCAAGACGCATGTCATATATCGGTTTGGAACGCCAAGACAGATCATCTTCGATAACCGGCCAGCCTACAGAAGCCACAAGGTCAGTCGCTTCGCGCAACAACACAATATAGATTGGAGATATTCCTCAGTTTATAATCCGCGAGCTAACGGTCTATCTGAAGCCTTCAACAAGACCTTGACGAAGATCATAAAGAAAACGGTGTCACGAAATAAGAAAGACTGGCACGAAAGACTGCAAGAAGCTCTCTGGGCATATCGAACCACGTTTAAAACGGCCACGAACGCAATGCCATATGCGTTGGTATTCGGTACAGAAGCAGTACTCCCCCTGGAGATAGAGTCACCCTCTCTACGAGTGGCAGTCCACTACGAGCTAACGGACGAAGAAAATGCTCACCTTCGGCTTGAGGAGCTTGACGCCCTTGATGAAACCCGGCTCATAGCACAGCAAAATCTGGAAGTTTATAAAGCAAAGATGACGCGCTCATATGAAAGATTGACCCGACCGAGGACATTTCGCCAAGGCGAACTCGTGCTAGTGGTCAAAAGGCCTATGATCTCTAATCGCGCCAAGCGAGGAAAATTCGAGCCAAACTATGAAGGCTCGTACATCATAGATAAGGTCTACCAGGGCGGGGCATATCTACTCATAGATATGCACGGTGAAAGGCCTTTCAGGCCGATAAACGGTCGCTTCCTAAAGAAATACTACGCTTAATGAACCACAGCCTAGGTCAATGATAGATGACGACGACTACGTCCTCTCGCTATCTTCCTAAGCTCAAGGTTTATAAGCAGTAGCCAGCCGATTCCTGGAGGACCGAAACGTCCTTAAACTAATGACGGACCGAAATGTCCTTAAACTAATAGCGGACCGAAACGTCCTTAAACTACTACCGCAGCATCTTATAAGCTGACGAGATATAAAAATATATATATATATATAAATAAGAAGAATAAAAAAAACGGTATGTCCATAAGCAAAAAGGGCACGGATGAAAACCCGAAAGGGCTCCGTGAGTAAAAACAGCAGGGCTACCGGCGAGTGTTCGTGAAAACCCGAAAGGGCGCGACCTCGTAAAAAAATATATATATATATAAAAATAAAAAGAATAAAAAAAAGGGTATGTCCATGAGCAAAATGGGCACGGATGAAAACCCGAAAGGGCTCCGTGAGTAAAAACAGCAGGGCTACCGGCGAGTGTTTGTGAAAACCCGAAAGGGCGCAACCTCGTTAAAAGACACTTATAGGGTCCTCTCGACCTTGTAAGGAGAAACCACCCACGTAAGATCCTTACGACTCACAAGGGAGCAGCACACTTAGGGATCCCCACGATTCCTAGGGAGAAAATACACTTGCGAGATCCTCACGACTCGTAAGGAGAACTCTCTTATGGGACCCTCACGGCTCATAAGAGTTGAAAGTCTTAAGTTACAGAGACCTAAACCTGTGCTTAAGCAAACCCCCACAAACTTCCAATATTGTCCTACAAGTTGCTCAATACTGACCCTTGTATACAATCCACGGGCGCGAATAAACATTTCCCTAACCAAGTCTCATCCGTGACTGGGGATATGTTCGCATGGTAAACAACCCTTGTAAATCCTCTCGATTTATGAGGAGAAAACCCTCCTATAGGATCCTTACGACTTACAGAGGAAACGAACACTTAGGAATCCTCACGAGTCCTAAGGAGAAAATACACCTACAAGATCCTCACGACTTGTAGGGAGAAATACCTTCGTGAGACCCTTACGGCTCATGAAGTTAAAAGCCTTAGACGACAGGACCCTAACCCTGGTCGCTAAGCCACCTTTGTTCAACATCGACAGAGGCAGATGATGATTCGCTCCTGGCAATATCCCAGTTGTAGCGGTGCTGATGCCGAAATCGGTTTACAGCGAAAAGCTAATAGGCCGCACATGCATACGAAATAGCCGAAATGATTGGGCACCGCGAAAAAATAGCCGAAGTGATTGGGCAATCGCGACCTTCGCGATATAAAAGCTGAAATGATAGAGCATCGCGGAAATAAAATAAAAAAAAAGAAAAAGAAATGATAAAACTTTGGCCCTACAGTTAAGATCACATCGATCCCTGTATACAATCCAAGGGCGTAAACAAAGAGAGAACCATACTTTCCCAACAGGCTTCGCCAGAAGACGAAGCCAAACCTCGACGGTTCATTCCAACTCCGAACAAACCAGTGTCTTCAGCAAAACTCCTCGACTCACGGATACAAACACTCCTTGACGAGAGCCTCCTGATTCGTGTCGACTCGCAGAGCCACGAGTGCTTCCGTGGGAAATTCTCGACTCGTTTCAAACCCCAAGGAAACAAATAATCCTTGGCGCTTGGGAAACAAATAATCCCTAGCAAAATTCCTCGACTCACGGATACAAACACTCCTTGACGAGAGCCTCCTGATTCGCGTCGACTCGCAAAGCCACCAATGCCTCCGTGGGAAATTCTCGACTCGTTCCAAACCCCAAGGAAACAAATAATCCTTAGCGCTTGGGAAATAAATAATCCTTAGCAAAATTTCTCGACTCACGGATACAAACACTCCTTAATGAGAGCCTCCTGATTCGCGTCGACTCGCAGAGCCACTAGTGCCTCCGTGGGAAATTCTCGACTCGTTTCAAACCCCAAGGAAACAAATAATCCTTGGCGCTTTGGAAACAAATAACCCCTAGCAAAATTCCTCGACTCACGGATACAAACACTCCTTGAAGAGAGCCTCCTGATTCGCGTCGACTCGTAAAGCCACCAGTGCTGTCGTGGGAAATTCTCGACTCGTTTCAAACCCCAAGGAAACAAATAATCCTTGGAGCTTGGGAAACAAATAATCCCTAGCAAAATTCCTCGACTCACGGATACAAACACTCCTTGACGAGAGCCTCCTGATCCGCGTCGACTCGCAGAGCCACCAGTGCCTCCGTGGGAAATTCTCGACTCGTTTCAAACCCCAAGGAAACAAATAATCCTTGGCGCTTGGGAAACAAATAATCCCTAGCAAACTCCTCGACTCACGGATACAAACACTCCTTGATGAGAGCCTCCTGATTCGCGTCGGCTCGCAGAGAAACTAGTGTCTCCGCGGGAAATTCCTGATTCGTCTCAACATGCAAATGAAGCCTCAGGCAGCAGGGACTATAAAACTTGCTTCCTGAACAATGGGACCCTGCAAGTCAATCCAAAATGGTCTCTTGCATGCTATTCACGGGTCTCACTCTCCAAAGTCGAATTTCGACGAGGAGGGAAACAACCGCTTGTGGGTCCTCTCGACTCGTAAGAGGGAAAAATTTTCTTATAGGATCCTTACGACTTGTAAGAGAAAACCACACTTAGGAATCCTCACGATTCCTAAGGAGAAAGCCCACCTACGAGATCCTCTCGATCCGTAGGGAGAAGAATCTCTATGAGACCCTCACGGCTCATGGAGTTGAAAAGTCTTAGGCAGCAGATCCGAACCTGCGGCCTAAGCCATCGCTATTTCTTAAGAAAGTCAGGATACTCGTTCTAATCATCTGTCAACCATGTTTGCTAAAGTGATATGCTGATAGTAAAAGAAAGAAAAGACGGAGAAAATGAAAAATGACACATTACAAAAAAGGTGTATCCTTTATTCATAAACTTGATTGGGTACAGGATACATTATGTCAAAGAATAAAAATATATATATATACATTCTTTTATCTACAAGTACAAACGGTACAAAGATGGATAGCTACTGAGGAGGAAGTGTCTTTAGTAAATCCACAAGCTGCCCTCGCACTTCCTTCAGCGCCTCCGCCTGAGTGACAGTCGCAGCCACCTCTGCCTCCACCTGGGCCCGCTGCTGTAAGAAAGATGAAAGTTGCTCCTCCGCCGCCTTCTGGGCTGCTTCCTGGCAGGGTCCATCTCGCTCGACAACATCAAGTTGTTGCCTCAATGATAACCCTTCAGAAAGACATTGCAGAAGGCCCTCAAAGACAACCTTTGGCCGTACGGTGTTGGCCTCCACCCGAGCATGCAGTTGGGCAGACTTGCTCGAAGTCTCGCCACGCTCCTTACGCCTTGAAATGACTTCTTGTTCGAGGTGGCGGAAGTAAGGAGCGCTCTGCTCAATCCACGCTGTTCTTTGATTACTGGCAGCCAAGGTCTCGGGAGCGGGATGCAGCGAATCCAACTGATATAGGCGACCCTCGATCTCCCTACAATGGTTAACCCAGGATGCGATGATGCCCTTATCATGAAAGTTCACGAGTATTGTTAGCATCGGGTTAACCACCATAGCGAAGTCTGCGGCAGATGTAGGAGTTTCAACGTCAAGTTCCTCGACGTAGTCACTCAACACGCGTAGACTATTCGCGGCGCCTTTTGAAGACAGACTCCTCAGATAAGGACCCGCCGGAATTGTAATACGAGGCTCGAAGGGCGCCGAGGCTGGAACGACAGCTGAAAAGAAACAGGATGCGATCAGATAACAGTTCTGAAAATAAAGAAGGGTGGATTCATCAATGTGATAGTCGCTGTACCAGCCGAGGCAGGTGGCAGGGTCGGAAGGGTCGGCAGCATAGCCCGTCTTTCATCCCCTCCTTCGATTTGTAACACTGCAGTCGAGATAAAAAAAAAGGGTTTAGAAGTAATCCCATCAATGAAGAAAGAAGGATATTATTAGAAATTATACTCACCAACGTCACCAGAGGAAGAAGCGAGCTCGGATGGGAAGGAGAAGTGTGGGAGCAACATCTGATAAAGATGGTCAAAAAGTACTCCTGAAAAGGCACAACAACACGACTTCAATACATAAACTATACATCTGAAAGATAAGACTAATAAGTTGCGAACCCATACCTTCCAACATCTTAGATGGTATGAGAGAGGGTTGAGAGGTGACTACCGCCAAGGCAGTCGTTGAAGGCGCTCCCTCAAGCAGTGGGGCATCGGCGCTGGCTGCACCTGCGTTACAAGAAAGGTGAACTTGTCAGAAAGGACTGTAAAGTGAAGAAAAATGACAACTTGGGGTTTACCTGAGGAGCTCCCGGCTGAAACAGAGACGACTCCCTCCTCTATCGATATGGGGCTACCGCCCGTGGCCTCATCACCCGACTCGATAGGAACCGTCGTCGTGCTCGCGCGGCCAGGAGACGGCGGAAGATCGTAGACGGGGAGAGCAATGATCGGAGCATTACCAGACTCTTGGGAGAGAGCGGCTGACTCCTTCTCGAGAGTCATGCTCATCTCACCCGCTACTTCTTCGGGCTCCGCGACCTCCATCGGCTCATCCGCCGTCACCACGATGTCACCGGCCTCAAGCGCCTCGTCCGCCACTACCTTGGGCTCAGTTATAATGATCATATCATCTGCCACCGCTTCAGGTTCGGCATCAATGACCTTCTCGGCTGCAGGCCCCTCGACCTCCAGCTCAGGCTCCAAAGCCATAACGACGTTGCCCACCGTCGGCTCGAGTTCGGCAGGTACCGCCTCCTCTGTTTCTTTGGGATCAATGGTTTCTGCCTCCCCCTTGATCGGACTTGGCCCTACAAGATAAGGGATATAAGAACCAATGACATTAAAAATCCTTATAACAAAATCTCTGAGAGAAATATTACCTGAAGCAGATTTACCGTTTGCGCTCTGAACTGCACGCGCCACCTCTCTGCGGGCAGTGGATAGGGCGACAGGGGCCTCTTCAGATGGAGTATCAGCATGAGGGGCGGTGCTGGGACCCGCTCCTATAGCCAAGGCAGCCCTGCGCGCCTTCGCCTCACGCCTCAGCCGCTTCCTTTCCTCCCGGGCTGTCGCGATGGACCTTTGTGACGCCTCCTTCAAGGCGTCGTCATCCTCGTTCAGGGATGCCTCCAGAGCCTTTAAGGCATCTTTCATCGGCTCTTCAAGACGAACCTCCTGCGGTGTCCCAGAGGAAGAATGAACATCGGCAGCCGGTAAAACATCTGCGTCACTTGGAGGGAACGGCATTGAGGTTCCTGTGATTAAAAGAGAAAGGTTAGATTGACCGTAACACAAGGGAAATGAAAACTTGATGAATCGAAACTTACTAAGGCCCATGGATGCTCTAAGACGTTCCTCCTCCTGGAAAGTCTCAGAGAAGCGGCAATGGCTTCTTCGTCAGTGATGCCTGTTGAAAGGAAAGAAAGAAAAGCGTTAGTCAAAGGCAATGAAGAGGATATGTTGCAATAAAGAAAAGGCGACTAGTAGTCACCTGATTGCGCTAGTTTAGCCAGCCACGCATCACGTCTCACCAACCACGCTGAAGCTTCGAGAGCAGCCTCCAAGTCTGTATCGTCCGACGGCGGCATCACTAGTCCTTCGTTAGTCCCGTATTCGATCGGGCTCTCGGCATAGGGGGCATGGGGTTCCTGACCGAACACGACGTCTGCGGCGAAGAGCGACTTCTTTTTCTTTTGCCCTCCGACCCTAGGCTCACGTGGGATCGACTTCCGCTTAGCAGCCACTTTGGGACGATGGGTCCCGATATCTGCACCTACACCGGACTCCGGCGAGGCCACGACCACTGTCTCCACTGGAGCACGGGGCGCTGGGGCTACATCTATAATATCGGGAAGCGGCAATCCGCGCGGAGGACTTTGCGCACGTGATGGTCTGCCCCCGGCATCTTTTAGAGGAGGAACCACCAGGGTCCTTGGCATTAAGGGAGCATTACGGTTGGTGCCGGGAGGTGTTTCTTTACGGTCGATCAACACTCGCCTCTCCTCCTTTATAACGGCCCCCGTCGCATGATTGTACCACTCTTTATATACATTAAGGAGTCGTGGAGCGCATGCCGGCGTGCTGATAAAAAAACGAGAACCCGTGTTCAGTCGCATGAAGTGATGTAACGCGTTCTCCATCCCTTCTTCATTGGCAGCAGGTTCCAGTAAGAAAGCTTCTAAGGGTACCCCTTGATCATAGCCCAGTTGTTGGGCGAAACGATGCGGGTTATATCTCATGAAGATTGCCGCACCGTCCTGCCTGAAGACTAAGAAGCCCGGTCTAATAGAATACAAGTGGAGGGTCTCCCGGGCCGTCAACACTGAAGATCCATCCTTAAAGGAGTCCTGTAATGGTCGCACCACAGTGGTGGACGCTTTTCCAATGTTAATACCTTGTCAATGAAGGACATCCCGACTCCAACGGTGTGAGGGCGAAGCAGTAAACCCCTGGCGTTCCATGGTGAGGGGGTCACGATTGATGAGCCAATCAACTGTATAATGCGAGGAAAACCGCACTTGTCAAAGAATGAAAGCCTTTTATGCATGCCGAAGACACCCGCCGTGTGTAGCTCGAGCCACGATGCAAAGTAGTGCATCGGGAAGACCACGTGCAGTACCCCGGGCTTATTGGCATCCGCTGCTCGGCTGAGGCCATGATATAGGTGCGCCAAGCCAGCGATCCCCACAGCCACCTTTACCCCGATGACCATTCGGTGGGCTGGGCAAAAGACAGAAGGCCGCATGCGATGAGAGTGCATTGGGATCGCGAACCAACTCAGCCACAGTCCGAGAAATCCTAAGAAAAAGGCCTCCTCATCCATTCCAGGGGCCGCGATTTCTGCAAAAGACATGGTTAGGGAGTTAGGAAGAAAAAAGTCCTTTTGGTCTATGTCTTTCGCTGGCAGGTTATCCAAACCTAAACCGAAAGGGTCATCAGGGTGGCAAACTTGGCAGATCCCGATGAAATGACGCTTGGACGAAGGAAACGAGCAATGAAGTCCTCAAAGTTAACCCCCCGACTCCCATGTTCGATAAAAGGGACTCGTAGACGTTCAACACCTTGATCAGGCTCGGGAATTGGTGTTGAACGGCATTTTCCGGTGTGATCCCCCTTGCCATTGGCTTAGCACCGAAGACGTACTCATCTGTCGGGAGCAGCTCTTCATAGTGTTCCCCCATGACTGGTAGGCCGGATACCTCCACGAATTCCTCCAAAGAGATGGACACTTCCCGATCCATGGCAAGGAAAGTGTGGGCAGGAATGTTCCACTGCTCCAGGAAAGCCTTAAACCACCAGGTGGGGAGCGTGGGATACTGGAAGAGAGAGACGTAGACCGCGGGGTACAATTCTAATCTTATCAACTGCGACTTCTTCATCGACAGGATGTACTGGGCCCACGGCAGGTAGCCAATCGGATGGCGGGGGATCAGACCAATGTTATATGATTGCCCCCAGGGTCTCGCCTCGCCCTGACAGATACGACGTCCTAAGATATCCAAGACCATAGGACGTTGGACCGGAACCGCATCCATAGCGGGATGAAGAAAGCTGTTCGCGGTCCAATCCACCATCTCCACGGCATACTACACCGAGGGTGGGGTAGCATAATGAATCGCCGTAATGGGCTCGGACGGCACTGCGCATGTGACGCTGCGTCGACCCATAATGATCTGGTTATACCAAGACCCCCAAAGGTGGAGTTTCTTGTACTCCGGGTCGTATTCTCTAATCATGGTCAGGACCTCGCGGTCCGAGGGTGCCTCGGGAAATCCCTCCTCCGAGCGGACGAACGGGAATGAAGTGTCTAGAGACATGATCGCTGCAAATAGAACAATTTAGCCGTTAGTGTTGTAATTCCAACATTTGGCATCTAAAAAAAATGCATTAATTAAATTAAATTAAAATTAATTAATTACACCATACAGCAGTGCAGTGAGTAGGGGACCAAAGGGGGACCCACAAAATCTGGATGACAATGCATCATTTAATAAGACAGCCCCATCATTGGATGAGACTATCAACTAATGAAAAGATCCCCAAGAGAACCTCCTTATTAATAATAAAAATCCCTAAAGACAAGGAGAAAATCTCCTCTTTTAGAGCAAAGCTCTGTCACAGAGTGACACTTGTCCAACTCTGGTCTCAGGGGAATAAGATTCCTTAAAAAGAGCACAGCTCTATGGTAATAACGGAAAGGTCCATCAGAAAATGTCTATACCTAAAAGAATTAAAAATTTTGAAATCTTAGAGAATCCACGAAAAACTTGTGAAAATTTTCCATTTTTCAGATCTAAAAGATCCACAGATAATCTATGAGCAAAGCTCTGTTCATGGGTCAAAACTTATGAACAAGATCCCTGTAGATCTACAAGTTTTTGAGAGCAAAGCTCTGTTGATGAAACCCCAAAGGAGATCTATTTAGATCAAAAGATCTGTAAGAGCAAAGCTCTTTGGTTAAGGTTAATTTAAGTTAATTTGATTTAAATTAATTTTACCTAAAGTTTTTAACTTTGGAAATGAGCAAAGCTCTGAAGTTCTGGAAACGAGAGCAAAGCTCTGAAGTTCTAAGCAAGAGCAAAGCTCTGGAATCAAAATCTAGAAAATGGTGAAGTTTTCTAAAGGGCCATAGGTCCTATTTATAAGGCGCCTGCGCCCCTTCAGCTCACCCCTTGATCCAACGGTCAGGGGCTTGCCACCGCTGCACTCACGTGCGCGCCATATGAGCGCAACGGGGGGGGCATTTGTTTCGCCCAATCGGAGCAAAGCTCTGTTGAAATTCAAAATTCAAAATTCTGAAACAACGCTTCAAATCTCGGGCGCAACGCGCCATATGTCATGCGCTGATACGTCAACGCAGCGCCCAAGAAGGCGCGCCCAATCAGAGCAAAACTCTATTAAAGAAAGCAACGCTTCAGTTGCGCAGGCACTGCGCTGCGCGACACGTGTCAGCGCAGATGCGCTAGCGCAGTTACGCAGGCGCTGCGCTGCGCGACACGTGTCAGCGCAGATGCGCTAGCGCAGTTGCGCTGCGCTGTGCGCTGCGAGACACGTGTCAGCGCAGATGCGCTAGCGCAGTGGCGCTGCGTTGTGCGCTGCGTGACACGTGTCACGCGCTAGGGCATTTGCGCCAACCAGAATTAAGATTTTAGAGAAATCTTTCTGTTCTTGTTAAAACAAGAAGATTTTCTTCTGTAAAACAGAAGCCCTTGGATCAAAGATCCAACGGTGGGGAAAATTCCCCAAATCACTCAGAAAAAGATCTCTGTAACAAATTTAACTAATTTATGAGCACTATAAAAAGGACGCCAGACCTCATTTCAAGGGCATCAACATTTTTCTTGAAAAAAGTCAAGAGCTTCAAACAGAGAGAACTCTGAGAAAAATTTCAAGAAAAAGGTAAAAACCTTCACAAGGGAGAAGAAATTTCTTCTAATAGATCATTGATCTAAAAACTAGATCAATGATCTTCACATAATAAATAGTGCTTTGCACTTCTTATGAACCACTGGTTCTTTAAAACAAGAAAACAAAAAAAATAGTGCTTTGCACTTTTATGAACCTATGGTTCTTGAAACAAAAAGAAAAACTTATTTTTCTTTGATCTAAATTAGATCAAGAAATCAAATAGTGCTCTGCACTCCTGTTCTTGAATCTAAAAGATTCTTGGTGCTTCGCACTTCCAAACTGCGCTGTTGCGCTCTTGAGAGAGCGCCACGTGTCAGCTACAGAACAACTTGCGCTACGCGCTCTTGAAATAGAGCTTTGCTCTCTGGAATTGGCGCAACTCACCAGAGCGCGCCACATGTCAGCAGCGCAACAGCGCAGCGCAACAGCGCAGCGCACTGCGCTGTTGCGCATGCGCTCACCACAGCATGACACGTGTCCTCACCACAAGCGCTTGCGCTCAGTGATTGGCGCAAAGCGCCTGATAAATGCAATGCATTTCTTTTACTGAAGGGCCAGGCCGAATTAAAAGACCAAAAAGGCCTAATTAAATTGATACTTTGTATCATTTATAAATGGGCAAATCCCAAACAAAATAAAAATGCTATGCAGGTGCCTTGCAGAGCCTAAAATAAATTGATGCTCTGCATCTTTTATGGGCAGAGCCCAAACAAAAAAAATAGAAGTAATGCAATGCATTATTTAAGTGTGGGCAAAGCCCTAGCACAGGTCTAATAGACCAAAAATAAATAAGGGTGTTGAACATTTTCAACTGGACTTAGCCCAATTTTGGCCGTAAGTCCTCAAATTAAATTGACTGAGCACAGCTGTTCTCTTAAATTAATTTATATCCGGTTCGAGGGTACATCTCCGAACTCCTCTGACACCCATCGTTGTAATCCTTCAACGACGTCAGAGAGGTGACGGGTCCCGACGACCACACATCAGCATGGACCGAAACGTCCTTAAACTAATATTGGACCGAAACGTCCTTAAACTAATAATGGACCACCACGTCCCTAAACTGGAATATGGACTATCACGTCCCTAAACTGGAGCATGGACCGAAACGTCCTTAAACTAATATCGGACCGAAATGTCCTTAAACTAATAATGGACCACCACGTCCCTAAACTGGTAATGGACCACCACGTCCCTAAACTAGAACAATAGAGCCTCCAAATGCTCTTTTGCCGGATCTAAACGATCCCGTTTAAGTTGATCTTAGCCCCAAACACGGCTAACGTATCCTTAAACATCCAAATGGATTATAAAACTCCAGATCGATTTTGGTTCAAGGGTACATCTCCGAACTCCTCTGACACTTATCGTTGTAATCCTTCAACGACGTCAGAGAGGTGACGAGTTCCGACGGCAATATATTAAATGGACCATCACGTTAAGTTGATCTTAGTCTTAAACAGGACTATCGTATCCTTAACGAACGTTTAAGTTGATCTTAGCCGCAACGCGACTAATGCATCCTTAAACTAAAAACACCAAACCTAAATCTAAGTAAATACGGATTTGGACTAATCCACGTCCTACGGGCGACGGCATTACTCAGTCTTCTTATACAATCCACGGGCAACCACAAACAAAACAAACACAAACGACACGAAGTGAAATTCTGGAGAAGGAGAAAGTTGTTACCGCGATGCGGTAGCGTAATTAACTGCAGGGGCTTGCGCCTGCAGGGAAGAGTGTCCCCACAATCAAAAATCCCTCAAGCGAGGGGGAATCTGACGAAGTCTGCTATATCGGCCGCATCCGTCTAAACCTCCGATACACGGTGCCATAAATCAACTTGGCATCTTCGGAGAGGTGGACGGATAAAACCAAATAGCTTCTGCCCTGAATCTCAGCGTCAGGACATCGCGGTCCTGTGCGCCGCCTTTCGGAGGGGAACACCAGGCTTACAGGTTTTTAGAGATTTAGCGGATGGCAACAGTGAGGACACTGTTGAAAACAAGTTTGGGGGAGGTTTGTGCTTATTTTCGCATCATTTGCATCATACTTTGCATAAGCACAAAACATTTGAAAACCTATAAAAAAAAAAAATTTAAAATTCAAAAATAAAAATATTTTTTGTACATAAATAAGATAATAAAAGATTAGATAGTGAAAAATTACATCCAAAAGATTAGAAAAATTTAAGAAAACCAAGAAAATTAGAAGTTTTCTTATACGAACTAGTAATAAGTAGTTATGAGCCATTGTCCCAAGGGTTAGTAAGATGAAGGAAGTCACTAATCTGAGGATAAAAATAAGTCTGAAAAATAGTTTCTATTCTGGAAGCCAAACATTTTGAACGTTGATATCCTGCTATTCGCACTTACACACGTCTTAAAGCCCGGGATAGTAGAGGATACCTTGAAATGCTCTTGTCTAAAAGCCAATGTATGAAGAAAAAAAATGAATAAAATATAAAATTGTGAGAAAAATGGACACTGGTTTTGTTATCGCCAAGGCAGCAATAAAAAAATATAGCGAGGGTGCTTCTTCAACTAGTGCCCTAAGGCCAACTGGTCTGGGAGTCACTGCTATATCTTAGGTGGTGCAAGACGAGGAAAAATACCAAATAAGCAAGCACATGAGTAATCGGTCGGTTAGTACCTCAAGAAGTATTAACGGTCGCATGAAAGTGTGTGAGCAATCTCATCTAAATATTCATTAATTAAAAAGTACTGAGGCAGATGGATAAGAGTATGATAGCTTGAATTGAATTTTCCGAGTGTAGGGATGTTCTTTACACACACGTAGGGTTATATGATCGATGTTTGGAAGAAAGATAGGAATGAAGAATAAGACGATGTTTTATTGAGGGGTTACGTGGTTTCTGACATCTTTTCATGACTATTAAGATAGGGCTCATGACAACCGGAAAGCTAGCTGAGTTGGAAACCCTAATTTTCAAAGATTTTCTTTTACAAATCTTATCTTTAAATGTAATATTCATGATCTTCCTTTTATTATTGGATTTTGTGGGTGCAATCCGCTGAAAACCCTCAGGAGACAACACTCCTCCTACTAGGGACATCTAGAGATTTAAAGGCTTGTTGCACGTGCTCAGTGCAATCGTGTTGCCTACGAAAGTGTGCTAGATAGATTTTCTCTTTCTTTATTTTCTCCTTCTCTTTTTAATAAAACAGT
Source organism: Agapanthus africanus (assembly GCA_030015575.1). NCBI lineage: Eukaryota > Viridiplantae > Streptophyta > Magnoliopsida > Asparagales > Amaryllidaceae > Agapanthus > Agapanthus africanus. The sequence goes on from CM057340.1 coordinate 759,925,473, forward strand.
TCGCTCGAGACGACCGAAAATAAGTTTGGGGGAATTTGATCAGTCGAAAATACTGTATTTTTAACACGGCAATTTTCCTATCTTTTGCATTCATCTAGAGGTGTTCAGTATTCATATTGCACATATTAGCAAAACACCTGTATAATACTGAATTACCTGTACTGTATATTAAAACCGGCATTTTTAGGGAAATTGACTGTTTATCATGGCATCGCATCATCCTTGTATTGCGCAATACTTGTTTCGAAGTCTGTGCAGGAAATTTCAGGAACCGAGCCAAAATTGTCAAATTGCTGATAAAAAATACGCCAACTCAAAGATCTGTGATCTGGCATTGATACAGAAGGAATTGTAAAATTCAACATATCAGAACAATATCCAAAAGCTAGCAGAAAGCCACATTGGAAAAGTGAAGCACCGATCCTCCTATTGGGCCGCGGATCCGTGGCCTAACCAGGCTCGTGCCGCGGATCCGCGGCGTCCTTGCCACGTCAGCTCCACTGTTTTGCTTCAGAATTCCTCTCTCTGTGTGTACACCTCAGCAAGCTATGTCAAAGTCTACAGAACTCTCAAAGCTTCTGCCAGATCAGCAAAGATCATTAAGCAAACTAATTATGATTAAGCTAATCAACCTCTTAACAAACCATTTCTAGAAGCTCCCTCCAACTAACTACTTCTAGAAGCCTCTCCCTATAACAAACTTTTGGAGGGAAATTCAAATTTTGAATCCTAGATCTAGGGTTTTGGATGGTTTATAAAAGAAAGCTTAGATCTAAGGTTAAGGGTTGTTCAATAAATCATTAATTAGTGGTTAAGGGTCTTCTTCATTCTTTTCTTCTTCATCTCCCCCATTTCTAACACAAGTTGAGTGACACAACTTGTGCCTCAAACCCTAACCCTAATCCAAAGCCAAATTCAAGATCCCGAGTACCAAATCAAGCGAGAAGCCTTCAACCTTTTAGGAGCGGAGCCGATCTTCAATCGAGCAAGTGATCCAAGCCGATCCGCGACTCAAGGAGACGAGCGAAGCCAAATCGACGATCGAGTTCTTCCTCTTGTAGTTCTTGAGTGAATTGTAAACGGAATTGTTGATAAATAAAAGGTGAAATTCTTTAATCTCGCTTTCTTTAAATTCTTGCATCATGATTCGATCTCAATTTGTGATTGTGGTTCTTGTTGTGGTGTTTGAGTAAAACTCCGCTCGTAAAGGAGTCGAGACGATCAATAGAATGATGATGTAACAAATCTTAAAACGATTCTTAAGTCCTACGAGTTTTGTAAACCCTAGCAAATTGAAGAATCGATGACCTAGTTTCGTTGCGATGCTTTCTTGATTGTGATCGCTCGAAATTAGGGATCCATGATCGATTCTTGAATTTACTAGAGGCTAGAATATGAATGATGTCGACGAAGGAACAAGGGATAGATGATGAAACCCTAGTTTCACAAGAAATCCCTAATTCTCGTCGATCGTCATCGATCTAGTATCAATTCATCGATGGATAAGAATACGTAATCGCTAGATTTCATCACATCTATTGATCCGATCGATTCCTACGAGCCTCACTTCGATTCTTGATATTTGGTTTGGAAATCATCAAATTCTCAATTCTTGATTTTAATGTTTTCTTAGATCTAGATTTTTCTAATTCTTGAACTTCAATTTACAAATCATGAATTGTTTCTTTTCTTTCCTTTAATTTTCGACTCATCTAATTCGAAACTCGAACGATTACACTTTCCCTGTGGACGATCCGCACTTACTAACGCTCTACATTCGACACTTTTATTGATTGCGGTCAAATATTTTTGGTTGTGATTTCTATATACAATTTTCCAACATACACAATCCGAAATCGTTTCAATCACGTGGCAAACTAGTTGATAAAGGCTGGATACATTGCTACCAAGGATACTACCAAAGATGTAGTCTGGATGAATATTAGTTCATGAGATGAACTTCGTTCCTACCATTGTGTGACAATGGAGTAGTGGCTTTGGCCTAGGAACCCCGTCCCATCTGTGATCCAGACATATTCTTAGGCAGTATCATCTGATCATGGAGATGGTTGATCTCCAGGGAGATCGAGGTTAAGGAGAGTAGACACAGAGAACAACACGGCGGATCCACTCACAAAGGCCTATTCCCAGGAGAGACTTTTATGGGATGATTGAGTATGAGATACTTCAACCACTGCTGATTGTTGGGTATGGCATACTACAACAGATGGCCCAAGTGCAAGTGGGAGATTTTTAGTTATATGTATGCCCTAAAGGCTATTACTGTACATACGATATATATTGTAGTGGATGCTTGGACATATATAGGGAGGACTTTCTTGCTCGACATGATAGTATGCTATCTGGTTGCTCTTTATCTTAACATGTACACTGATTATCTCTATGTTACAGGTTGATAAAGCCCTTAGGATGAGTACTTAACTACCAGGACTATGATGCAGATCATACTAGTGGGGACAGAGTAGTCGTTAAGTACATCTTTCAAATGTTCCTAGTCGTGGGTGTATCGAGACAGGGCATCGATATACAAGAGTAGACTAGCGTATAGCTTCTCGACCCATATAGATGGGCGATGGATGATCCCATATCCATTGGTGTTTGACATCAAAGACAGTATACGGGTGCTCAGTAGAGACTGGGTACACTGGACGGACTTGCCGAGAACTCCCAGATGGTATTATACCTAACGTCAGATGGCAGTTCTCTTGTGACACTGGTACAGGTTAGTCTGTAGACCCGAGATCGTCATATCTTGTGTGATTTCTACTGTGCTTTGATTTCCACCTTACCACGTTCAAGAGAATGTGCAAAACGGTGGCTTTTGGGTACATTCCCGAATCACATGGAGGCAATGAGCGATAGGAGGAGTTTCGTCTCTCCCGGTATTGGGAGTTGATGTTGTGCTGTGCTCGATTGGCTATAACAGGAAGTCCCTGACCAGGGCTGCTTCAGAGATATACTGGTAAGTGTTATCAGTAGTTTCTCGATCCGTTATGAGCCTCACATCGGCACGACTTATCGAGTTACTGGGGTCTGACGTTTACCACCCTTAGACGAGATATGCGATATATCGGACGAAGAGGCCGGACTGTACGGTAGTGTTACTGATTGGATTCGCTGGAGTGTGAGCATGCTTGCTTGTTGATCTTCTGATCGCTCAATAACTGGGTGGCCGTTACGTTTAACAGACCGTTTGCGGCTTGTGGGTGTTTGATATGATCATCACCTACTGCCGGCGTATTGACGAGTCTTTAGAGTCCTATACAGAGGTTTCCTGGCTCAAGCGAAACGGAGTAGAAGCACATATGTGATATGTGCGGGACCGAGATTAATACGATATATGATACTGTATTCTATTCTCGCGATTTGTGACATCGGTCGGTTATATGCGATATAGCCGGGTTATCGGATCAAGAGTTGATTCGATACGTTGTTACATATAAATATTAGTCGGTTATATGTGATATAGCCGGATTATTAAATCAAGAGTTGATTTGATAATCTAATGTATAATTATATATTTGATATATTAATTTACATTAACTAGTATTAGCTCACTTATGATTTCTTTTCTTACATTTGATATACTTTACATATATGTGATATATGTATTGTTTTCTTTTTGGCACAAAATATATATGTGATATATATAAGTATGTCATGCTAGGTTACACTTGCAACACAGTTAGTATGAGACTCAAACCATGCTAGGTTAATTAGGGTTTTATTTTTCTTAAGGATTTTAAACATTTGGATAATGAGTCATGGTTTAAAGCTTGTAGAAGCTTATAGGTTTCATTGACTAAGTCCACTTGTTTGTCAACCTTAAGATATTTGTTAACCCAACTCTTATCGCATAGCTATGGTTTATTCTCTACATGATTTAGGCATGACACTAACTCACCACGGTTGCAATTCTAACCTCACACTCTCTCATGGGTTCATTCTTCTTCTTCTTCCTCAAAGCTTTCTAGCTTTAATGGAGATGTGAGAAAAATTATGAGAAAATTAATTTTAAAGTGAGCCCACTTCCCACTTCATCATCCTCTACTACTTTTCATTTAGTATAGGGTGTTTGCTTCACTAATTCCGTAATTAGTGATGAGATAGCTTGGGTTAGTGTCTCCTGAACGTAGATCATCTTCGGCCTCAAAGACTTCGAAGCAAGCATGTTCGTTTCTTCATGGGAGCCTCTCAAGAGTCTGGAGTTCACGATCGCAGCGAAGGGACTACTACACGGAGCTATTGAAGTGAAGGACCGGTCTACAAAGGTTGTATTCCTTGCTCACTTTTCATATGTGAAGTTATCTGCATTACATTCCGTCGATTTCTAGTAAACGATTCTAGGGTTAGGGTTAGCTAGAACGGCAGAATTTTAATTTGTCATGGACGATGCCTCCCGAAACCTTGCTGCCGTGCTAGGTAACCCTGCACATAGAATGTTCCAAGCCAATCCATACCCAAGACCACATCAAAGTTCGGTATGTCCAGCACTTTGAAGTCGGCATAGAATTCTCTACTGCAGACGACTACTGGACACAAGTTGTATCCCATTATTGCCTTTAGAACGTCATTTTTTGAACTGACATTCCAACTGGATACAAGCGGTGTGACTGGAATCGCATGAGTTCGGACGAACCGTTGCAACATAAAGCAATGAGATGCTCCAGTATCGAATAGTGCTAGTGCAGGAAATGAGGCTACTAAGATTGTACCTAAGGTATGCGGGATAGGTTTTAGGTATAAGGGAAAAATATGTAGGTAGGTGTAAAACTGAAAGAAAAGCTTGAGACGAAAGGGTTACCACTGATGACTTGGCCAGTGGCCTCAGCTTCTTCCACGGTCATCGTGAAAGCCTGTCGTCATGGTACATTCCTCCTGTCCTGAGGAGCATTCCTCGGAACATCCCGTTGAGCTTGATGGAACTGGCAACGAGGAGGTGCAGTCGGTGGTCCTCTAGGTGGTGGAGCAGGGAGAGTGAGTCTTGGAGCAGGTGCCTGAAGGGCTGGTCGCTGCGGGTAAGTGACTGCTGGCCTGGGTGCAGCAATTGGGTTGTGTTTTCTGGGACAAGACCCAATATCATGAGTAGCTGAGCCGCAGACTAAGCAAAGACGGTTGGCTCTCCGGCGGTCTTTCATCAAATGCCCATCTCTCTTGCAGTAGTTACAAAAGGCTGGGCTGGGCCGGTTGTTTGGTACTCCCAGTCTCCTTGGCATAAAAGATGGCATTGATGAGGCTCCTCCTGCCATCTGGTTGGCAGGGCGCTTAACTCCAACAGGTTGAGATCTGCCTCTCATCTTTACCACTGCCTCATAACGGCGGACAGCTTTCAGAGCAGATTCGTGGGTCGGAAAATCTCCTGTGGCTAGCGCATCCTGGATCTCCGGGTCTAGCCCTTGTTGAAATCGACGGGCTCTGATCTCATCCGTCGGTATCAGGTGTGCCGCAAATCTGTTAAAGTATTGTGTTAGCTATGTAGTATGTGATATATTGAATAATCGAATTATTGAGATATATCTTACCGACTGAGCATGGTGAACTCAGCGTCATATTCATCTACTGACTTGGTCTACATTGAACCCTGTTGCAGATGGATGAACTGCTGTTCCATGTCGAACCTGGCAATCTCTGGGAAGTACTTCGCATCGAACATGTCCCAGAAAGTCTTCCATTCGATCGGTTGGGTGAGACGGCTTTCTTCCGCCTTCCACCAAACTGGTGCATTATCCGTGAGTTGCAGCTTCGTAACTCGGACCCAAGCTATCTCTGGCACTTGTGTCGCTGCCAGATCATCTTCGATACTTTGAGCCCATTCCTCAGCTTCTAGAGGGCTCTCTTTTCCTGAGAATTGTTTGGGGTGCAAAGCTCTAAATTGCTTCACCCAAGGTGCTTCCTCCACTGGTCGGTTCATCAGGATAGCAGTCTACTGCTGTTGTCCTTTCTGGAGGCTGCGGATCGCCTTAAGCAGAACCGTCTGCTCGTTGATCGGAGCAGGGACGACAGGTGTGAGTGGTAGTGGTGGAGGTGTGTTGTTGACATTTGTGCTGGTGTTGTTTCGGGAATCCATAACCTTGAAAGAAAATTTGGGTTAGGACAGATTCAAAGTATATGAAATGATAAGATTTAAGGAGTATGAATTGTAAAGAATGTTTTCAATTGCTGATTCTTGTGTTATATTGCTTAGGCTGTCCACGCAGAACTGAACTGCATGGTAGGGTTCCATACAGCTCGGACCTGCATGAGCCACCAACAAAACCTGTCGCGCCCTGCTTCCCAGTATACGGGGAAGGGTACACGGCGAGGTCGATACGTATTTACTCTGAAGTAAACACGCAAAGCGTAACTAAGCAATATAAAAGAAATATACACAAGAGACAAATGTAATGAACATCAACTTTAATTATTCACATTCTTTTTACAATACATCTGAAAAGTAAATACATGGTATGAAAAGCAATGCCTAAACAATGGCATAATAGAAATGGAAAGTACTGAAATGAAAAGTACAAGTATCTAGAGTTCCGGGTCGTAAGCTAGCTGATTCAAGTCCTTACTGGTGGGCTCGATCTCCTGAAAGTCCGAATCACCCAACAACATTCCAAAGAAGAAAGCGAAGGAATGTCGTCAGCGAAAAATCGTTCGGTAAGTACTAAAGATAAGGGAGAAGTAGAATAGACAGAGAGAGAGTGTAACTTTTAAAGTTGTATTTATTGTTAACGCTGTTGTTTGTAGCTTGGTACAGAAGGATGCCAGTGTATACGAATGGAGTCTCGTTAGACCAGAGACTACGGTGAACGGAATACAAGGAACCGTTTATGCCATGGTACAACAGCAATTGAATTCAGGTTAGGTGTCTTAATAGTTCCTGTCTCGTGCCACTTCTAACACCTTCCGTACCAATCTACCCCTTAAACCCCACGATGTCTTGATTGTACCGTTTGTATTGTATTGTAAATTGTATTGTTTGGTATCACAGATTGTATAGATGGATGATTTGTCGAAACCATGATATCAGTAAATGGATGTAACTGGAGAATCAGGTAGATGGATGTATATCCATGATTTGGTTTAGTCAAGTTGTATAGATTGATAGATTGAACAGATTAAATATATAGATTCATATTGAATTGTTATATATACTTGAATCTCATTCAAGTTATATTGATTATATTGAGACTCGGTCTGAGTCAGACAATTAGAAAAGAAATTGAATCCTGAATTAGGTTTTGGTGTTATCGGTAACCGCTGCACATAGACAGCAGGATTTGTGTCTTTTTCAAAAACGATTACCGTGTTGATAACACCGTTTGTTAAGTTCTCTACCTTAAATAGGCAAGCACCCATATCTCCGACTCCCTAAGGCTCAAGAGACTGGTCCCGCTTAAACCTATGTTAACTAGGGTCCTTATTGTAATTTAGTATAACTTGAGGGGGTTTTATGAAAATAATTTTGTATAATTTTCAAAATACACCTCAAGTATTTTATTATCGTCTTTAGAGTTTTCATTGATTTATATTTTATCAATGTGACATTTCTAGTGAAATAAAACCTATTTTTCATAATATATGGTATTCATTTGTAATGTTGAACTTGTATGGAATTGCATGGTATTTTCTTGTAAATGAGTTGTTTTTCTTGAAATTTGGAAATGTGAAATATTATAATAAAAATAGATATTTTGATATTAATTACATATATATTTATTTATTAAAAATATAAGTTTTATTTGTAATAGAAATCACATTTTCTAAAGAATATTGTATTTTAAATCTTTCGAGACCGAATGCTCCTTGCGCAGGTCTGCATCTAGCACTATTAAGCCCGAGAATGTGCGATAATCCGCATCATCCCGAACGAGTTCCCCGAAATGGGTTATAGCGGCGCATTGCAAGGATTTGTTAAAAATACATATCTTGTAGAAAAAGGTTTTTATAAGTTTGAGGTAGTTTTGTGTAAAATCGCATTTTCCCAAAACTATGTTTCCAAAGATCATCGTGCTATGTTACATATGAGTGTTGTGAGGAGGTAGGTCATTACCTCGTGAACTATCTAAAGATATAGCAAGGAATTATAATGATTTATGTCAAAACTAAACTATATGGTATTTTTCTGAAAATGTACGATAAAAGTTACAATATAATATATTTTATATGAAACTTATTCAATATGTTTTGTTAATGTTTAATGGCCATGATGTGCAAGTTTTGTATTGTTGTATTTAAGAAAATTGGAACGTTTTAAAGAAAACCGAATCGGAAGTCGGATTAACTCCGCTTCCGTCGGGTTTTAGAAATATAAGTTTTTAGAGTAGAAAAGAGAAAGGGGAGGAGGGAATTACTGAATTTTAGATTAGAGAAATGGAAGAGGGAGTGGTAGGAAGTGCCGGTGCATCGTTTCGTCGCCGGGAGCTCCTAAGGTCGTCGTCGGAAGTTCGTCGGAGCTTCGCCCTTTGTTAACTCCACTTGTACACAAAAGTTCTTGGGATTTTTCTTGAGAGTTTAGACAGAGTTTGTGAGTGAGGGGTGTGTGAAATGGAGTGGTATTTATAGGAAAAGATTAGGGTTAGGTTTGATAGAAAATGCATTAAAAATTATGCATTAAAAATAGTTTTAATTGGATTTTAAAGTCTCTGGAATAATGCAGAGAATTTAAACAATGTAGGAGTTATGGGGAGTTCAAGAGGCGCTGGAGGGATGAAGAAAATCGGCGATTCAAGTCGGTCGGACCGGCGGCGCAGGCCGAGTCGGCCGTGCCGCCGGCCCGAGTCGGGCCAGGTCTCGACGCCACGTGTCCCTCGCCTCTTGGTCTACCTCCTAGACTCGTTTGTTTTTAGTGTGACCTTTGGGTTTATGGGTTAAGCACGTGTAAACTCATAGGCTTCTAAAAAGATTAAAAGAAAACAATATAAAAAACAATGTGAGTGATGGGATTTGAACTCCAGTGCTTTGGTTCAGCAGTGCAGTGTCTTACCAATGCGCTACAAGCTCTTTCTTGCTATTAAAAAGCAAAAAAAAATTCTTATAGTACTCACAGGAATTGAAAATACTCCAGGTATATGTTAATTTTAAATGAATTTTATGTACACTAAAATTGGAGTTGTTACAACGTCTAGCCTGAATTTGGGGACAGATGTTATTTAGACATACCCATCTACCTTTTCGAAGATACCAAGTTAATTTATGGTACTGTTTGGAGGTTTGGATAGATGCGACCGTTGTAGCAGATTTTATCAGATTCCCCCTTATTTGTGAGGGGGTTTTGATTGTGGGGACGCTCTTCCGTGCAGGCGCAAGCCCCTGCAGTTAATTACGTTATCGCAATGCGATAACCACTTTCTCCTGCTCTAGTAGTTCACTTCGTGTCGTGTTATGTTTGTTTTATTTTGAGTTGCTCGTAGATTGTATACGGTTACTAATTTATGTCATCGCCCGTAGGGCGCAGATCAGTCCAAATCCGTATATTTATGAATTTGGGTTTTGAACTTAGGTTATATATTCTTTTAGTTCAAAAATATTTTGTTTTATTTAAGGACCGTTAATCTAGTTTGAAATTAAGATCAACTTAAATATATAAGCATTTGGGCTCAATTTATTTTAACTAAGAATACGTTGGTCTTATTTGAGACTAAGATCAACTTAGCAAAATTTAAGGATCATCAAATTTTAGTTGAGATATAACAATAGAGCATTTGGGCTCAGCTGCAAGAAATTTTTCAGAGAGACTTAGCCAATTTGGACTTGGTCTGCTCAGTCTTTTCTTCTTTATCGTTTTCTTCTAAAAGTGCTAAGCACTTATTTGTGGTTCTGTTTGCTCAGCCATTTTCCTTTATGCAGAAATGCTAAGCACTTGTTTGGGGTTCTGGCGCTCACATGTGTATCATGTGAAGCACTCAGTCATGGGCGCTGCCCAATTGGTGCCAAGTATTTTAGTCATTTTGACTGAATATATAGTGTTAAGCACTTTTGTATGGCGCTCATGTGAGAAGCACGTGAGGCGCTGCCTCATTTATTTTTTTGGGCGTTCATGTGTGTTTCGCGTGAGGCGCTGGGACATGGGCGCAGCTCAATCAGTGCTAAGTATTTAGCCGTTTTGATTGACTTTATAGTGCTTCTGCACTTGTACTCAGCGCTCACGTGCATTTCACGTGAGGCGCTTACTTTCTATTTTGGGCGCCAACATAGGAAGCACGTGAGGCTCTGAGTTCTTTGTTTTGGACGCTCACGTCGGAAGCAAGTGAAGTGCTGGGTTTCATTTAAGGGAAACTTTTAGGTGCTCACGTGGGAATCACGTGAGGCGCCAAGTCCTTTTCTTTGTTATTGTATTCTGAAGAATTTTTAACTTCTGTTAATAGCATTTTGACCATTAATGATCTCTGTTTTGAAGATCTGAGATCGGTTTTATTAGAGAACTAAGTTCTTCTATTTTTTTGGTAAGAACATAGTTTTTTATGTAGGGTTAAACCCTTTTTATGAAGGAATTAAATTCTTAGATAATGCGTCTTTATTTATTTTTTGATCTAGTTCTTTTTCCTAGACTTTGAGTTTGGAGAATAGAATCTCCCCAATGAGAATTAAATTCTCAACTTGTAGAGAAATTTTCTTTTCAAATCTCAGATCAGAGAGAAGAACTAAGTTCTTTTTGTAGAGGGTTAAACCCTTATTTTCTTTATGTCAGGTAAAAGAGACAAATTCTATCTCTACTTTTCTTTACCTAGAGTTTGAATGAACAAGTCGATTTTTTTGAAAGAGAATTAAATTCTCAGTTGCCGCTTCTACCTTTTTGTTTGAAGAAGCTTATGAGGGGTTCTCTCTTTTCTTTTTTCTTTAAGTCTCCCATCCTTTATATAGGAGAGTTAAATTTGTTGATTAGTTTGAGAAAATCTCTCATTTGAAAGATACCAATTGATTTAATTGGCCTCAAAAACTTTTCGGGGGATTTTATCCACCGATGGATCTTTGATCCAGTGGATTTTTGTTTTTACAGAATATATTTTCTTGTTTTTAACAAGATCAAGAAAATATTTTCCTATATATAGAATTTAATTATGTCAAATGGTGATTTTTAATCACCATTGGATTTTAATCCAAGGGTGCTCTATTTAACAGAGCACAATCTTTCTTTGTTTAGAAATATTGGGAAATATATTTCCAAAATAGAATTTAATTCTATCATTGGATTTTTGATCCAACCGAGAATATCTTTCTCACTTAGAAAGATTAGGGAGATATTTTCTCCTCATAGAATTTAATTCTATCATTTGATGATTTATCATCACCATTAGCTCTGTTTAACAGAGAATATCCTAGGTTTTAGAGAAATAATTTCCATATAGAATTTAATTCTATATGCTCTTAATTTAAGCGCTAGTGCTCACGTGTTATGCACGTGGACGCCACTTAAGAACTAAATTCTTATATATAACAGGCGCTCTTATGCTTTGCACATTGGTGTTCACGTGAACTTCACATGCGATGCCACTATACAATTTAATCTTATAAGAGGTCGACGTTGGCGCTCACGTGGAAAGTACATGAGGCGCTGCCTTATTGGATGTAACAGAGCTTAGCACTTATTATTGTGTTTTAATTATTAAGGGAACAGCTACACAGCAATTTCATCGTCTTCTCGATCGCTTCACATGAACAATATTCTTCATGTTCCTTTAATAAAGAAACATCTCTTATCTGTTCATAAATTTACTAAAGATAACAATATTATTTTTGAGTTTCATCCGTTTGATTGTTTTGTGAAGGATCCGAAGTCGGGGACAGTTCTACTTCAAGGCCACCTCAATAATGGGTTGTACCAATTGCTTCTTCCAAACGTCTCATCTTCTACTGCGCTTGTTAGCAAACGTATCTCTACTTCCCCATGGCATGCTCGCTTAGGTCATCCTTCCTTAAAAACTGTAGTCAGGATTCTTTCTAGTTTTCATTTACCAACTGTTAAGAGTCGTAAAGAGTCGGTCTGTTCTATTTGCATGAAAGCCAAAAGCCATGAACTATCTTTTGAATTGTCATCAACAGTATCGTCGGAACCTTTAGATTTAATTTATTCTGATATTTGGGGTCCTGCTCCTATTTTATCTCATTCTGGTTTCCGTTATTATGTCATTTTTGTTGATGACTATAGCAAATTTACTTGGTTATTTTTAATGCATAATAAATCTGATTTAATTGATATTTTTTGTCGCTTCCAACGACATATTGAACACTTTTTCAATAGGAAAATACGTATGTTTCACTCTGATTGGGGTGGTGAATATCAATTCCTTCACCTTCATCTAGTCTCGGAGGGTATCTTCCATCGTATTTCCTGCCCCCATACTCTCGAACAAAATGGGGAAGCGAAACGCAAATATCGTTTCATTATAGAGACCGCACGTGCTTTTCTTGCTCATGCCTCTATCTCTTCTCATTACTGGGATGAGGCCGTCCAAACCACCGTCTTTCTAATTAATCGTCTCCCTACACTAGTCATTCGCAACGATACCCCTTTCTACAAATTATTTGGTTACCATCCTACTTATACCTTCCTATGCACATTTTGCCATGCTTGTTATCCCTGACCTCATCCCTACGCCCCACATAAACTTACTAATCGGTCCAATCACCATGTGTTCATGGGTTATAGTACTCAACACCATAATTACTGTTGTCTTCACATACAATCCAACCGAATGTATATATCAATGCATGTTATTTTTAATGAAAGTTGCTTCCCCTTTTTAGGTTCATATTTTCCTACAGGCTTGCCGCAGAACACCGAGCCCTTTCCAGAAGCAGGCATCCTTGGCTCTGGCCCTGTTCCGAGCCCAACTTTACCACTAATGCCGACCATTGCCTCCTTTTGTGCGGCTAGCATCCTTAGGACTTCCCCACGCCATTCGCCGCAACCCGCAAAACCCAGCTGCACTTCTACTGTCGCTCTTTTTCCAGCGAACCCCCACCATCAACCCCAGTCCTACTCAAACTCATGCTCCTCGGTCGCCACCTGCAGATGAACCTGGTCCCCAACATTCAGCACAATCTTCCCCACTTCCGGATTCCCCTTCCACCACCTCGCCGAGAACCTCCGATGAGTCTCCTATTCTTCGCATGCGCTCTCTTACCGAAATCTATGCCTCCACTTACCTGGTCTTTGTGTGACGCTTCGAAAATCGTTTAGGCAGTTTTTCGGTAATCGGCAAAATTACCAGTTTTTTCCGTAAAAAAGTCGAAATGATTATTATTTTTTTCAATATAGGCCTAATTATACAAAATTTAGATAAGATATTGCTAAAATTTGGTCACATATTTGTTACTTAAAATTTTCTAGTTAATTAAAAAAAATTCCTTAATTAATTATTTTTAATATTATTTTAAGCTTTTAGAAATACATTTAATTAGTGATAAATACAAATTTAATTGAGTAAATTACATAATTAGGAACCATTATAAACTAAAATTAAGTGTAACAAAATTTTAGCAAACCATTTCAAGTTTAGTTGTTTATGGTAAAATGGGTTGGAAAAATGAAATGAAAAAGGAGTTTTTTTTGAAAAGTTTTGATATAACATGCATTAATTGACATTAGATGATACTTTTGTGTGGAAATTTCCACACAATTCTTTCATTTCATCCCCTCCCACAACCTGGCCGAGCCAAACCTGTAGGAAAATCCCTCATTTTTCCCCCATTTCTTGCTTCTAAAATCATGCAAAAATCAACAAAATCTACAAAAATACACACTTTTCTTTACAAATTTCTAATCTAAATCCTATTCCACTTTGTCCCAAACCCTAATTGATTTAAAGCAAGGTGAAAGGAGGCCACTTTGGAGGTTTAGTGCAAAGGAATCAACAATTGTAAGGTATAATTCTAATCTAGTGTTTAATTGTAGTTTAAATTTGCTAGATTTAATAGTTTAAGTGTGAAATTTTGGTTTAATTTGCTTGCACATGAATTTCAAGAGAAGGGTTGATATTCTAATTAGGGTTTGATGTAGGATAAGTGGGTTTAAGTTAGTATTATGGCCATCTAGTTGGTTAGATTGGTTGTTTGTGCGATGTAGTGATCGCTATATCGTTAAATCGCGATATTTGCATCGAAATTGCTATGTCAATGCTTACTAGTTTTTCTAAAAAAATTAGGAGGTGATCTAATTGCGATATATTGGCGATACAATTAGCATCTCATATGACTATTAGTGTGTGTGAATGCGGAGTTTTGTCTAGTCGGGTTTTAGTTTTGACGGTTGCCCCGAAACGACGATTTTAGTTAAGATTTTAGCGATTTTCGTGTGTTTTCTGCGCACCGAGTGCACGTTGTGATTAATTCATGAGCGTTGATCTTTTCATATGGTGGCTTGTGTTGTTTCATGAGGTGAAATCTTATGTTGTGTGTTATGCAATTCTAGGAACGGTTGCGGAAATATCGGACGCGGCGCGAGAAGGCAAGACGGCGGTTGGATCGGATTAGCGAGGCATTCAGGTGAGTAGATGTATTCATCTATGGGGGAATCGTCTGGATGGCGTGAGGCGTCCCATAGTTAGGATTACTTTATTACTTGCAACAATATGCATTGTTAGTTAGCTAACCCCCTCATTCACATTGCATACCTTTATAGTTATTCGTCAGCTAGATTGCATGGATATCCATATACACATGTATGATATCACCTCGTAGGACACGTACACCATTACCATTGGCTCCTGTTGCACGTGCACTATTCATGTGACACACACGCCTTTGGTAATTGCCATACCACGAGCACTGTAGGATCTGTTTAGTTTAGTATCACCACTTGCATTATACACGATATATGAAATCGCATAGCATGTATATACCTCGCATCATCATCATACATACATAGATTTCTAGCCACAAATCACATCGCATACCTTGATATCATAGACATTTATCATATACAATATGTTGGGTATTATGATTTTCTTGAGGATTTCAGTATTGCTGGGATTTCTGGATTTTGGGGAAAACCGCAAGAATTTAACAAAAGCTTATTATTATCATTTTTAAAACAAAGTTGCGGTTTTCTCGTGATGTATGTATCGTCCACCATGAGTTTTCATGTTTTCTGTCGAATTTCGAGACCCGATTCAAGGAGTGGATGAACCGTCTCGGGTACATGGTGGGCCCGGTATGGTACTCCGGGGCAAGAAGATCAAGTTGTAGACGATGAGCCTAGCAGGGGAAGACTACCTATCGGTGATGTCTGGCGCAGCGGATATCCGGAGGATACGACCGTTGTCGTGAGATTTGATGATATGGGCCGATCCGGATTGACGGAGCCCGATATATTGAGACCTTGATACAGTGAGACATTAAGACAGATGTATTTTCATATTTGGTGTCGATACTTGACACGGTTTTCAGATGATTTCACGATGGTACTTAGCTATTGCATAGATATTCTTTTTCTAAAGTAAGAATGCAGAACTCATAGAATTTAAAACACTTAAAGATTTAGTATTGATATTGCATACATGTGCATGCATACTAGAGGTATTACATCATATCTGGACATACATGTTGTGACGCATTTGCGTGCATTCTTACGATAGCCTTACTAGATGTTATATTCTACTCACGAGCTGGCAACTCACCCCCGTTGTGCCACAGTGTCTTGCAGGTCGGACTCATCAGCCTTGTAGCGGCGGCTTATCTTATTGTTGACTCCTTTTGCTCAGACTCGCGACATTGCTCATAAGTGGGTTGCGAGGGCACTTTTATCTCTTTTTGTACTATTTTTGTATCTAGTATTCTCCACTTAACACTTCTTATTTGTATATGCGACCTAGTGATGAGACTGAGAGATTTGTGTATATGTGATTTCTTTTGGGTCGAGCTCACTTGAGCCACGCTGTGTTTTATTATATTTTGCATTTCTTTATGCTTTTTTTCTTGATACTACATATATATATTGCGTGTGGTTGTGATCTGTCTTGGGCGAAGAGCTAGCTCCCGCTTGGGGATGCCATTTTGTGATTACAGGTTATATATATCTTGTTGTACCCATTATAGGGGATAGAATTTACAAAAGAGACTCTGCCGAAATTTTCGGAAATTTTTGATTTTTTTTTAAAAAGGGTTCAATGCAACTTAATTGATTTTCAAAGTCATTTTCATGAAAGGTTTCCTTCACTCTCTTTGGTTTTGGTTTAGATTTTCTGGGCTTTGGCTGACTTAGTTTACGTTACGCCTTTAGAGGTCTCGTAATCTAAGTGCCAGTCACGTTCCGTACTTTTGGGTCGTGACAAAGTTGGTATCAGAGCCTAGGTTTTACCTTTCTGAGTGTAGGACGACCCTCGGTAGATGGAGTAGGTGTCTTAAGCAGAGTGGCGTAGCGTGGGTATGTTCCGCGGCATACTTACGATACGGTACTCCGCCTAAGTGACCTTAGGACATAATTTCTTGTATTTCTTTTCTTGATTCCTTGCATTCCTTGATTCAATTGCAATGTTCTTAT
Source organism: Agapanthus africanus (assembly GCA_030015575.1). Classification (NCBI taxonomy): domain Eukaryota; kingdom Viridiplantae; phylum Streptophyta; class Magnoliopsida; order Asparagales; family Amaryllidaceae; genus Agapanthus; species Agapanthus africanus. Next base: position 759,941,962 of record CM057340.1, read on the forward strand.
CGCTCCTGTTTCTTATTCCAGCTTCGATGCCGCCAAAGACTACGAGAGCTCAGCGGGCTGCCGCTAGGGATGAGATTCGAGCGGGCTCGTCTGAGGCGAGGATCGAGCGGGATGATACACCTACCCCTCAGGGTCATCCGCCTTCTCCAGACCGTATTGCCAGATTAGAGGCCGGTATGCAGGAGTTGCGACAGATGATGGGATCTTTAGTTGAGTCCAGTCGGGCACAGAGATCCGAGGACGTTCCTTCCACCGCACAGACCATGATTGTACCTGCTGCACAGATGGCCTCTCCTGCTACCACTGCGACTATCCCTGTTTCACTACAGGAGTTTATGAGATTGAGATCTCCAGCTTTTACCGGTACGGATGCGACAGAAGACCCACAGGCATTTCTTGATAGGATGGCTAGGATTTGCCGTTCGTTGAGGTGTTCTGATGATAGATGGGTGGAGTTCGTGAGTTTTCATTTGGAGGGCCTTGCCCAGACGTGGTGTGATTCAGTAGAGAGAGATCGAGCTGCAGGTCTATCTCCTATGACCTAGGACGAGTTCACAGCTGCATTTCTTGCCTGTTTTCTTCCAGAGAGTGTCCAAGATGCTCGAGCCCGTAGTTTTGAGTCTTTGCGCAAGACTCTTGGTATGACAATGTCGGAGTATGATATACAGTTTACCCAGTTGTCTCGATATGCTCCGTACCTAGTAGACACGGAAGAGAAAAGAATAAAGACGTTTGTGCGAGGGCTTGACACACAGCTATTCCTTGCCATCGGCACCCAGCACTTTGATACATACGCAGCCGCGATGGACGCAGCCTTACTTTTGGAGGAGGGCATTTCTGAGACTCCGGTTGTTTCTGGGCCGAAGAGGATCCATACTGATACGCTAGCTCAGCGGCAGATGGGTAGACACCGTGATAGATTATTTCCGGGAGATGGTGGCGGTAGAGGATTGAGACGAGGTCAGTTATTTGGTTCATATCCACAGACCCAGCAGTCATCGCCAGGATGTTTTCGGTGCGGGAGTCAGTACCACCGTATCAGAGACTGTACCATGGGGCGCCAGGGCACGGCGACAGTCCCTCATGTGACCTTGCCACCTTCACCACCTCCTCAGAGAGCTCTACTTCCTACCCCTGATGATGCTCCAAGCCAGCCAGATGCTCCTAGAAGTCGTGGGCGTAGCGGTATGGTTCAGAGAAGACGAGGCGATAGAGGCAGAGGCCGAGGTAGAGGCAGAGGACAGCCAGCTATTAGTGGTGGACAGGCCCGAGTGTTCGCGTTGACTCCTCAGGATGCGCAGGCATCCAATGCCGTCGTGACAGGTACTCTACCAGTATGTTCTTTTGATGCATGGGTATTATTTGATCCAGGCTCCACACATTCCTATGTATCCACGTATTTTGCACCGAGGTTGGGCCGAGAGTCTTCTCCGTTAGATCAGCCGCTTGTCGTTATTACTCCGGTAGGCGAGTCGTTTGTTGCTCGTTTTGTGTACCGATCATGTTCCGTTCGTATCGGGGAGAGAGATTCTTCAGTTGATTTGATTCTCCTCGATATGCTAGACTTCGGCGTTCTTCTTGGTATGGACTGGCTAGCCACCTGTTATGCATCCGTGGACTGCCGTGAGAAGGCAGTCAGATTCAGTTTTCCTGGTAAGCCGGTTCTTGTCATTCAGGGAGATCGTAGCGCTACCCTTCCCAGCTTGATTTCTTCCCTTCGCGCTGGTCAGCTCTTGCGGAAAGGGTGTCAGGGATTCTTAGCCTATGTTTATGACACTAGCTCCACAGAGGTTCCGTTGGACCAGGTCCCTGTTGTGAGAGAGTTCCCTGATGTATTCCCTGACGAGCTGCCTGGTCTGCCACCAGAGCGCGAGATTGAGTTCTGCATCGACTTGATCCCCGGCACGGGGCCTATCTCTATACCGCCTTATCGGATGGCCCCGGTGGAGCTGAGAGAGATGAAAGATTAGTTACAGGACTTGCTGGACAAAGGGTTTATCCGACCGAGTGTGTCACCTTGGGGTGCTCCCGTCCTGTTTGTTAAGAAGAAGGACGACAGTATGCGCTTATGCATTGATTATCGTCAGCTGAACCGGGTTACTGTGCGGAACAGATATCCCCTACCCCGCATCGACGACTTATTCGATCAGCTCCAGGGTGCAGGGTTTTTCTCGAAGGTTGATTTACGATCAGGTTATCACCAGTTGCGGGTTCGGAAGGAGGATATTCCGAAGACCGCTTTTCATACTCGATATGGTCATTATGAGTTCTTGGTGATGTCGTTCGGGCTCACCAATGCCCCGGCAGCATTTATGGACTTGATGAACCGTGTATTCAGGTCGTATCTCGATCGGTTCATCATTGTGTTCATTGACGACATCTTGGTTTATTCTCGGAGCCGGGAGGAGCATGAGCAGCACTTGCGTATCACATTGCAGACTTTGAGGGAGCATTAGTTGTTCGCCAAATTTTCCAAGTGCGCATTCTGGTTAGACAGTGTCGACTTCTTAGGTCATGTCGTGACGAGAGATGGTATTTGTGTAGACCCGAAGAAGATCGAAGCAGTACAGCGTTGGCCCAGACCGGTATCAGTTACAGAGGTTCGCAGCTTTCTAGGTCTGGCCGGCTATTATCGACGTTTTGTCCAGGATTTCTCCCGTATTGCTGCACCGTTGACCGGGTTGACCCGGAAGGAGGTTCCTTTCGATTGGACCCAGGCATGTGAGGATAGTTTCCAGCAGTTGAAGACTCGTCTGACTACTGCACCAGTGTTAGCATTGCCTTCAGGGTCAAGCGGTTTCATGGTATATTGTGATGCTTCTCGAGTGGGGCTGGGCTGTGTATTGATGCAGCACGACAGAGTTATCGCGTATTCTTCTCGGCAGCTGAGGAAACACGAACAGAACTACCCCACTCATGATTTAGAGATGGCTGCAATGGTATTTGCACTTAAGATCTGGAGACATTACCTATACGGCGAGTCGTGCCAGATATTCACTGACCACAAGAGTTTAAAGTATATCTTTCAGCAGCGATATCTGAATCTGAGACAACGCCATTGGATGGAGTTGGTGAAAGATTATGACTGCGAGATTTTATACCATCCGGGCAAGGTGAATGTGGTGACAGATGCTTTGAGTAAGAGGCCCGGAGGTAGCTTATCCTGTTTGAGCGCAGTACAGATGCAGTCGACGGCGGATTGGCAGGTTTTATGTGACAGCAGCGTGCAGTTCGAGTTTACTCCTACAGGGGGACAGCTGGCCCATTTCAGAGCACGCCCACAGTTACTTGACCGTATCCGCGAGGCACAGTCCGGCGATGCCCGTATTTTAGAGATTATCGAGCAGATTCGGAAGGGCAGAGTTTCTGAGTTCGTGATTGATGATCAGAAGATACTTCGATTTGGGACTCGACTGTGCGTACCAGATTCTGAGGGACTGAGGCGTGATATTCTTGAGGAGGCCTATAGATCCGTATATAGTGTGCATCCAGGTTCCACCAAGATGTACCGTGATTTGAGAGAGGTTTACTGGTGGAACGGGATGAATAAGGATGTTATAGACTTTGTGTCGAGATGCCTGACTTGTCAGCAAGTCAAGGCCGAGCACCAGAGGCCAGCCGGAAAGTTACAGCCGTTGCCCATCCCTGAGTGGAAGTGGGAACAGGTCTCCATGGACTTCATTGTGGGTCTACCCAGGACCAGTCGAGGGTATGACTCTATTTGGGTGATTGTGGATCGACTGACGAAAGCGGCTCACTTCCTGCCAGTGAAAACCACTTTTGGATTTGCTCAGTACGCCCAGGTTTATATTGATGAGATCGTGCGGCTGCATGGCATTCCGACTTGCATCGTGTCCGACCGGGGCACCCAGTTTACCAGCCGATTGTGGCAGAAACTTCAGGAAGTTTTGGGCACCCGATTGAGTTTTAGCACAGCCTTCCATCCGCAGACTGACGGCCAGTCAGAGCGTACTATTCAGACTCTTGAGGACATGCTCAGAGCTTGTGTTTTAGATTTCGGTGGTAGCTGGGATCGTCATTTGCCCTTGATCGAGTTCTCCTACAATAATAGCTTCCAGGAGACGATTTAGATGGTACCTTTCGAGGCTTTATATGGGTGGAGATGTCGATCGCCTGTGTGCTGGACAGAGCTCAGGGAGAGCAGTATTTTGGGCCCACAGATCGTTCAGGAGACGACCGAAAAGATACAGCTGATTAGGGACAGGATGAGAGCGGCGCAGAGTAGGCAGAAATCATATGCTGACAGGCGCCGTCGCCGACTCGAGTTCGCTATTGGCGATCATGTTTTCCTGAGGGTCTCTCTGATGAAGGGTGTGATGAGATTTTGGCAGAAAGGGAAGCATAGTCCTAGATATGTTGGTCCCTTTGAGATCCTAGAGCGTGTTGGTTCAGTCGCGTATCGATTAGCTCTTCCGCCCAGCTTCCCTGATGTTCACCCCGTGTTCCATGTTTCGATGTTCCGCAAGTACCTTCATGATCCTTCCCATGAGATTCAGTACAAGACGATCCAGCTAGAGCGCGATCTTTCATTCACCGAGCAGCCGGTAGTCATTTTGGATCGGCAGGTGAAGAAATTGAGGTCGAAGGTTATACCGTCCGTTAAGGTTCTTTGGCGTGGCCCGAACAGCAGGGAGGTCACCTGGGAGACCGAGATCGAGATGAGAAAGAAATATCCCTATCTTTTTGAAGGTACGCGTAGTTAAATTTTTAAATTCGGGGACCGAATTTCTTTAAGGGGGAAGATTATGACGCTTCGAAAATCGTTTAGGCAGTTTTTCGGTAATCGGCAAAATTAGCGGTCTTTTCCGTAAAAAAGTCGAAATGATTATTATTTTTTTCAATATAGGCCTAATTATACAAAATTTAGATAAGATATTGTTAAAATTTGGTCACTAATTTGTCACTTAAAATTTTCTAGTTAATTAAAAAAAATTCCTTAATTAATTATTTTTAATATTATTTTAAGCTTTTAGAAATACATTTAATTAGTGATAAATACAAATTTAATTAGGTAAATTACATAATTAGGAACCATTATAAACTAAAATTAAGTGTAACAAAATTTTAGCAAACCATTTCAAGTTTAGTTGTTTATGGTAAACTGGGTTGGAAAAATGAAATGAAAAAGGGTTTTTTTTTTAAAGTTTTGATGTAACATGCATTAATTGACCTTAGATAATACTTTTGTGTGGAAATTTCCACACAATTCTTTCATTTCATCCCCTCCCACAACTTGGCCGAGCCAAACCTGCAGGAAAATCCCTCATTTTTTCCCCATTTCTTGCTTCTAAAATCATGCAAAAATCAACAAAATCTAAAAAAATACACACTTTTCTTTACAAATTTCTAATCTAAATCCTATTCCACTTTGTCCCAAACCCTAATTGGTTTAAAGCAAGGTGAAAGGAGGCCACTTTGGAGGTTTAGTGCAAAGGAATCAACAATTGTAAGGTATAATTCTAATCTAGTGTTTAATTGTAGTTTAAATTTGCTAGATTTAATAGTTTAAGTGTGAAATTTTGGTTTAATTTGCTTGCTCATGAATTTCAAGAGAAGGGTTGATATTCTAATTAGGGTTTGATGTAGGATAAGTGGGTTTAAGTTAGTATTATGGCCATCTAGTTGGTTAGATTGGTTGTTTGTGAGATGTAGTGATCGCTATATCGTTAAATCGCGATATTTGCATCAAAATTGCTATGTCAATGCTTACTAGTTTTTCTAAAAAAATTAGGAGGTGATCTAATTGCAATATATTGGCGATACAATTAGCATCTCATACGACTATTAGTGTGTGCGAATGCGGACTTTTGTCTAGTCGGGTTTTAGTTTTGACGGTTGCCCCGAAACGACGATTTTAGTTAAGGTTTTAGCGATTTTCGTGTGTTTTCCGCGCACCGAGTGCACGTTGTGATTAATTCATCAGCGTTGATCTTTTCATATGGTGGCTTACGTTGTTTCATGAGGTGAAATCTTATGTTGTGTGTTATGCAATTTTAGGAACGATTGCGGAAACATCGGACGCGGCGCGAAAAGGCAAGGCGGTGGTTGGATCGGATTAGCGAGGCATTCAGGTGAGTAGATGTATTCATCTATGGGGGAATCATCTGGATGGCGTGAGACACCCCATAGTTAGGATTACTTTATTACTTGCAACAATATGCATTTTTAGTTAGCTAACCCCTTCATTCACATTGCATACCTTTATAGCTATTCGTCTGCTAGATTGCATGGATATCCATATACACATGTGTGATATCACCTCGTAGGATACGTACACCATTACCATTGGCTCCTGTTGCACGCGTACTATTCATGTGACACACACGCCTTTGGTAATTGCCATACCACGAGCACTGTAGGATCTGTTTAGTTTAGTATCACCACTTGCATTATACACGATATATGAAATCGCATAGCATGTATATACCTCACATCATCATCATACATACATAGATTTCTAGCCACAAATCACATCGCATACCTTGATATCATAGACATTTATCATATACAACATGTTGGGTATTATGATTTTCTTGAGGATTTCAGTATTGCTGCGATTTATGGATTTTGGGGAAAACCGCAAGAATTTAACAAAAGCTTATTATTATCATTTTTAAAACAAAGTTGCGGTTTTCTCGTGATGTATGTGTCATCCACTATGAGTTTTCATGTTTTCTGTCGGATTTCGAGACCCGATTCGAGGAGTGGATGAACCGTCTCGGGTACATGGTGGGCCCGGTATGGTACCCCGGGGCAAGAAAATCGAGTTGTAGACGATGAGCCTGGCAGGGGAAGACTACCTACCGGTGATGTCTGGCGCAGCGGATATCCAGAGGATACCGACCGTTGTCGTGAGATTTGATGATATGGGCCGATCCGGACTGACGGATCCCGATACATTGAGACATTGATATAGTGAGACATTAAGACAGATGTATTTTCATATTTAGTGTCGATGCTTGACACGGTTTTCAGATGATTTCACAATGGTACTTAGCTATTGCATAGATATTCTTTTTCTAAAGTAAGAATGCAGAACTCATAGCATTTAAAACACTTAAAGATTTAGTATTGATATTGCATACATATGCATGCATACTAGAGGTATTACATCACATCTGGACATACATGTTGTGACGCATTTGCGTGCATTCTTTCTATAGCCTTACTAGATGTTATATTCTACTCAAGAGCTGGCAACTTACCCCCGTTGTGCCACAGTGTCTTGCAGGTCGGACTCATCAGCCTTGTAGCGGCGGCTTATCTTATTGTTGACTCCTTTTGCTCAGACTCGTGGTATTGCTCGTAGGTGGGTTGCGAGGGCACTTTTATCTCTTTTTGTACTATTTTTGTATCTAGTATTCTCCACTTAACACTTCTTATTTGTATATGCGACCTAGTGATGAGACTGAGAGATTTTTGTATATGTGATTTCTTTTGGGTCGAGCTCACTTGAGCCGACGTTGTGTTTTCTTATATTTTGCATTTCTTTATACTCTTTTTCTTTATATTACATATATATATTGCGTGCGGTTATGATCCGCCTTGGGCGAAGAGCTAACTCCCGCTTGGGGATGCCATTTTGTGATTACAGGTTATATATATCTTGTTGTACCCATTTTGGGGGATAAAATTTACAAAGGAGACTCTGCCGAAATTTTCGGAAATTTTTGTTGTTTTTTTTAAAAAAGGGTTCAATGCAACTTAATTGATTTTCAAAGTCGTTTTCATGAAAGGTTTCCTTCACTCTCTTTGGTTTTGGTTTAGATTTTCTGGGCTTTGGCTGACTTAGTTTACGTTACGCGTTTAGACGTCTCGTAATCTAAGTGTTAGTCGCGTTCCGTACTTTCGGGTCATGACACTTTGATTCTCCTCCACCTCACGCGCTCACCAGCAGTCATGCATTACCTATAACACTTCTTACCAGTACTTCGGTCGAGCCCACCTGCATTACCCAGGCATCCAAAGACCCGTCGTGGTGTGTGGCCATGTCCTCTGAATTCGATACTCTACTTCGCAATGGCACATGGTTACTCGTTCCTCGCCAATCTCATTTCAATATCGTCGGGTGAAAATGGGTGTTTAAGCTGAAACATCGTGCTGATGGTTTAATTGAGCACAAGACGCAGCTTATGGCCAAAGGGTTTCGGAAACAACCCGGCGTTGACTACTTCGACACTTTCAGTCCAGTTATCAAGATCACCACGGTTCACTTGATTCTTACAAGTGCGATCAGCTCAGGTTGGCCAATGCGACAGTCGGATGTATCGAATGTATGCTTACACGATCATCTTGAGAAAGCAGTCTATATGGACCATTCTCCGGGCTTCACTCACTCTCAATTTCCCAATCATGTATGTCGACTACATTGCTCTCTATATGGACTTCGTCAGGCTCTTCTTGTTTTGTTCAAACGTCTGAGTACTCGACTCCTTCAGCTCGGCTTCCTTAGCTCCAAGACCAATACTTCGCTGTTATTTCGTTGGAACCGACGCTCACGAATTTATGTCTTGATTTATGTCGACGATATTCTAATCACTGGTTCCGATCAGGGGGTGTTACTGACCTTATTGCCTCTCTTCAACGGAAATTCTCCATTCGTGACCTTGACGCCGCTCATTATTTCCTTGGGATCGAACTCTGTCTTCATCTCGAGCTGCCTTTTATCTCAATCTCAATATATTGTAGATATTCTTAAGCGCTCCAAAATGACTGCTGCGCACCCGATTTCCATACCCATGGCTACCATCATGACTACTGATGATTTTCTTTCCACTCCTCTCACCGATCCTTTTATGTACCGCAGCATTGTGGGCATTCTTCAAAATGTCACCATCGCTCGCCCCGATGTCTCCTTCGCAGTCAATCGGGCATGTCAGCATTTGCACGCTCCTACTGTGCACCATTGGTCGCCCATTAAGCGCATCCTACTCTATCTTCAAAGCACGTACTCTTATGGCCTTCTTCTCTACCGAGATTCGCCACGATATCTACATGCTTTCAACGATGCTGACTGGGCTAGGAATACTACGGCTCGTCGTTCCACCAGTGGCTACACTATCTTCTTGGGTCGTAATCTCATTTCATGGAGCTCCAATAAACAAGAAATGGTCGCTCGCTCAAGCACATAGGCTGAATACAAGACGCTAACAAATGCCACGGCTGAGCTCATTTAGCTTCAATTCTTACTTCATGAGTTAGGATTCAATCATTTCCTACCTGTGTTGTGGTGTGATAACATTGGCGCTACGTATTTTGCTGCTAATTCTGTTTTCCACGCTCGCACTAAATACGTTGAAATTGACTTTCATTTTGTTCCCGAACGTGTTGCTAATAACCAACTAATTGTGCGCTACATTTCCAAACGTGATCAACATGCCGATGCTCTCACTAAGCCAATCTCGCGACAACGCTTTGTTGAATTGCGTTTCATGCTCAACGTCGTCCAGCCGCCATTCAGGATGAAAGGGCTTAATCATAAATCAAAGTTATCAGGCCAACAGACGTCTAACCCTTCAGGTCAGACGTCTGACCATGATGAAAGACGTCTGTCCTTTCCAGGTCTGGAATTAGCTAGCGTGCTAACAGAGCGCAGACAAACGTCTGCACCTATAAAGGACATACGTCTGGATTTGGCTTCTGCTTTAACAGAGCACATGCTAGACGTTTGTCCTTGTGCGAATCAGACGTGTGGCCCTGCGCAACTCTATATTATTTAGAAAGATTTTTATGCGAGATTTAGTCACAACTACATATGATTGAGAGATTGTATGATTGATATGATTGTAACAGTATTTTGGAGATCAACAATATATATATATATATATATATATATATATATATATATATAAGCCACAAAGAGAGGATTCTCTCTACGACTTCCTCCTCCTCTATCTCTTGCTATTTCTTTATGCTTCTCTCAGCTCCACTTTGCTGCGGCTTTGGCAACTCTGCTGTTTTGCCACATATTGGTGTTTGTGGTTGGAACAAAATAACAGGATTTTCACCGATAAGTTTAAAAGCATAGACTATATATATATATATATAGAGAGAGAGAGAGAGAGAGAGAGAGAGCGCGCTTAATGGAGGAAAGAGGCCATAGGGGGAATTTCCTTCTATGGCGTCGAAATAATACATCCTCTCTCATTTTTTCTGACGATCGGCATCCAACATTTTCATCGTTATCATCTAAGATGTGGATACACCAAATTTCATGTGATTCTACAACATTTGCACCGTTGATTTAGTGGGTTCAAAATTAACGGTTTACCGACAATAGAACTTTTTACATTGCTAAATCAACGGTGAAATGGTTGTAGAATCACATGAAATTTGGTGTACCCACATCTTAGATGATAACGATGAAGATGGTGGATGCCGATCGGCGGAAAAAATGTGAGAGGGTGTATTTTTTCGACGCCATATGAGGAAATTCCCTCCTATGGTATCTTTCCTCCATTATTCTCAAATATATATATATATATATATATATATATATATATATATATATATATATATAACCTTACATTATCATGGGCTGAGCTACTTGCAGGCAAAATTAAGAAAGCATGTATACAGAAGGCACTCAATCTCATCAACTTCTCAGACATCTTGCGCATGAATACCCATGCCAATGATCAGCCTGGAATATCTACCATCTCAGAGTAAACAAGGATGAATTCGTCGCCCTTTGAGTGGTTAATCTGTTTAATATTTTTGGATGCGTGGTTGTTCCTTTTGTTGCCTTAAATTTGTTTCATGCTGCTCTTTTTGTCCCTTTAATTTACTATTTCTTGTTGATATATGCGGGCTTGTTATACTTGATTGGTGTAGGTTGTTTATCATATTTTAAGTGATATTAGTGGCTGAGGATCGGGTCCTCTCACCGCTGTATCATATTGTTCTAAGATATTAGTTCAACAAACACCATATCAATTGTGGTGGACTTTTCTTTTTTTCTTTGTAACATATACATATTTACATTTTTCTTAATGATATTATATGAGTAGGTCGTCTTGCTCTATATTTTATTTCAAAAAAAGAGAGTCAGATGTTCTAGATTTAACTAGAATATAATCAATTATATGTGAATATAATAAATAGTTATATAAATATCATTAAAATATGGATTTCAAAGAGGAAGGACAAAATTCTCTATAAGTCTTTAAGAACTTATGTGTGTATACATAAATGGCCAAATAACTATGATCTAGATTTAAGAATTAATCATTTAACTATTATTACTAAATATCGATCATATAAACGAACTATTCGAGCCATTCCACCAGCTTAAACAAGCCGAACTTGAGCATTCCATGTTAGTGTTTGTTCGGTATTTCACTGATCAGTTTGGATTTGTGTTCAAGATCGGATTATTTAGTTATTGAACGAGCTTTTAACCAGCTGAGCTTCAAGTGAGTTTTTTTATATATTCCAAATCTAGTTTATATGTGGTTACAGCCTTTTGAATAAAAGGGGAAAAAGTTTAGGATAAGCAATATGGATTCATAATCCAGTATCTAGTGGCAGTAAGTATCAAAACTAAGACTCAGAAAACCTACATTATTATCAACCTTTAACATAATAAAGACAAATGATGCATGTTTTGTTTGTTGTATGCATGTTCAAAAGCCAAGCCTAGATAACCTTCTTTCATTCCAAAAGTAACATGCATTTTGTTAATTTCTTTACAAAAGCCTCATTTTCTTGACATTTGAGAACTAATGCATATATAGTCCACTCTTACGGCAGATAAGGATGAAAAATATAGTATAAATTAGGTGAAGATCATATAAGAAGACAAGGCAGGGCATTCCATGGGGGGTCAAATAGAAGGAAGGGAGAAAAAAAAAAGCAATTTTGTGGCACCTAATGAGGATGTAATCTTGTGACTTTGATCTTATAGGATAAAGAAAAGATATACAAGAGGAAATATTGTGAGGGAGAATGCATGTAATAAAACAATATGCTGATTTTCTGCCTAACATTAATGATTTTGGAGATAGAGAAGGAGACAAATTAAGTCCATCCTAAGTCATTAAATATCTCATGGTATTGAGAGATTTATGCAATATTTTTTAGTGATTGGTTTGACAACAATTAATGTAATTGGAATTAAGGTTCAGTGGGATATAACTTTATAATCTAGAGGTTGTAATTTTTGTTGGGAAATTTGTTCATGGGCTTAAAGTTTGGAAATGAGCTATTTTAAACCGAGTGGTGATTAGCTCGTAAGAAGCACACATCAAAGCTTATTGCTAGAAGAAAAAATCAGACACTTCCTCACGTTTGCTTTTTCCAATTACATAGTTACTAGAATTTATGCACGTGCGTTGCGCGTGTTAGTTTAAAGAAATTGAGAAGGGAGAAAGGAAGAGAGATGTGGAGCGTTCTAGAGTTTTATTTATTTATTTTTATAAAATAAAGGGATTGATGATGTGGAGGGCTCTAGATAAACAATTAATTGTTTTTTGGAAGGAGAGAGAGAGGTGATGTGGATGGCTTAAGAAGTGATGGAGATGATGTGGACGGTTTAAAAGGTGAGGATTTTTCTCATTTTTTCTTTTTTTGTGGGAAAAAGGAGGAAGGTGGACCTCTAATCATGGGTATTTGCATTATATATACAAGAATTTATGCACGTGCAATGCACGTGTTAAACACACGTGTTTAAAAAAAATTGAGAAGGGAAGAAAGAGAAATGTGGAGGGTTCTAGAGTCTTATTTATTTATTTATTTCAAAAAAGGAGAGGGATGAGGTAGAGGGCTTGAGAGAATGAGAGAGATGATGTGGAAGGCTTGAGAGGTAAGGATTTTTCTCATTTTTTCTATTTTTCTAGAAAAAAAAATAAGGGTGGACCTCTAACCAAGGGTATTTTCATTATATATATATATATATATATATATATATATATATATATATATATATATACACGCGCGCACCAAAAACACTCAACCAAACACCAGTATTTATTCATCTGTATGCTTTGAACCCCAAGTTGCAACAACCACGTGCAACCACACACATCTTTAAATTGGTGGTTTTTGCTACAATGTCTTTTACCATAAAAAAAAATTTAAATGTATTTATTATGCTGTAACTTCGTCTGACCAAACACATGTTGATGTAGCGCACCTTAATGCATACATCACGTATGACCGCGACCGGCCCAAAACCGATCAACTGGAAAGATAATCGGGGATTTTTTTGGAATCAATTAGGATTTATCTATATTTGGATAAATCATAATTGATTGGATAGATCATAATTGGATTTTTCAATCAATTAGGATTTATCTATATTTTCATATCTCTATAGATTATAATTGATTGGTTTGATTTACTTTTATTAGGTAAAATTTGTTTTTGAATATTTTTCTTACTAGATTAGAATTGCTTTTATTCTTAGTAATCTCTTAACCTTTAAATCAACTTACATCTCAAGACGGTATTTAACTATAAATAAAACCTATAGCCTCTTGTAAAGGTTATCTTGGAAAAAAATAAAAATTTAAGTCTCTCTTTTCCGTGGATTTGGCACGATCGTGGATTCGACCAAATTCTACGGTCCCATCGTCTTGTCCTTAGCAGCTGTTCGTCCAGTTATCCGGGTTGCGAAACATAACAATTCTCCGCATCCCAATATGTGATTCAGTACTCTTCGAACACCGTACCGCATTAGGTCGTATCAGAGCCTCCCCTCGCCGCCCCCTCAAACACCCTCGCAACATCAGCACCGCACCCTCGCCGCACCAGCACCGCACCCTCGCCGCAACCTCACGTACCCTCGCCGCACCAGCACCGCACCCTCCCCGCAACCTCACGTACCCTCGCCGCACCAGCACCGCACTCTCGCTGCAACCTCGCATACCCTCGCCGCACCAGCACCTCGACTTCCGCAGCAGCATTTCTTCTTTCCCTCTTTATCGATCTTCATCTTTTATCATGACGAGAGCCCACAACATAACCCATAAGGAGCACGACACCCTTAGTAGCAAAGTAGACATTTTCGACAGCAAAGTTGAGACTCTTGGCGTCGATATACGAGGTGTGAAGGCGCAATTGGCAGATATTATGGCGCTTATCAAGGGCAACCAAGTGACTACTTCAACTACTCCTCGTCAACCGACCCTCAATGTTTATGAACTCCTTTCTCGTCACGACGATGAAGAACCTAACCAAGAGGTTCAACACTACTACCAAGGAGGCCGCTACAAGCACTAACCCAACCGCAACAAAGAATATCACATCAAAAACGAGATTCCTCCTTTTGTAGGAAGTCTCAAAACCGAAGATTTGTTGGATTGGTTCTCCAAGGTCGAGACCTCTTCCAAACCGCCGAAGTTTCCCCTCTTTGACAAAACTTTATGGTGGAAACACGGTTTGAAAGAGGAGTCCTCGTATGGTGGACAAAATACAAGACAGACGGCAAAAATATCGGCTACCCCGATGTGGCTACATGTCAACAGATAGCGACTGCCATCCACCGAAGATTTCTTCCGGAAGAAATCTTCGGTGGATGGCAGTCGCTATTGGCGGTACGACGTGTTCCAAAAATTTCAGCGGTTCACACAAGGGCAACTGTAACGATTCTGAAATCTCTGTACAAATGTAACTTATTCAAATGTATAGAAACAGTATTTCAGCCTGATTAGAAGTTATAAGTTATTTTTTGTTCAATAAAAGTAAGAAGCAACTTGTACCTCACTGGTCAAGACTCTCTACTGCTGTGACATAAGTAGTGTGTTCGATTCATATCAGTTTCAATTATATTTAATATTTTTTTCCTTTTTTAACTTTTCGGAAGCCTAAAAGTTGCACGTGCAATACACGGATAATCGAAAAGTTTCAGAAAAATAAAACGAGATAAATGAGGAGTTAACACGGAATAATACCCATGCCCAAAGTCTCGAGCCCCGTGGCCCCCATCCAACTGCCCAAATCCCATTTCTGGCCACTACCGGCGGTTGATGTAGCTCCAAACACATCCGCGTTTCGTCAGTGCACCCCTTCAGCTCTCCTCTACCCTATTTTCTTGTTTGATTTCTCTACAATTAACCAGAGACTCTTCAAATCTCCCATTAATATCATTTTAATTCAAAAATTTTAATTTCCTTGCTCTCAAATTCACTATGAATACCAATCTTATCCCCTAGCTCTGTCCCATTCTAAATTCCATACAAAAAATTCTCCAAAATTTTCGACGACCAGAGCAACTAATCGACAGTTCCACGACTCCACAAGACCCCTCCCCTTCTTCCTCTCGTTTTCTCAATGCTATAAAACTGTAAGTCTCTTTTCTCTCTCTTTTTTTCATCTCAAACCAATCTCTAAAACAATATCGACAAAGTGGAGTTAACTCGTTATCTTTTCTTCAAACAACTTTTGTCTCCTTTGCCATGTTTAATATTTTACTATAAATCTATAATATCACCTTAACATATTATTCACATTTTTTACCTTTTCATGTAATTTGAATTTCATGTGAAATAAACATATAACAAACTTTTTCATATAAATATCATGAATTTTAAATACAACTCTTTAATCGATAACCATCATATATCCCTCTAGAAAACTCACGGGGTAACGACCTGCCCCGTCACATGCAATATGGTTTTATAGCACAAAGTTTTTAGAAGTATGTTTAATTTAAAGAATATGGTTTACAATAAAATACCATCGTTTTTACAAATAAATGATTTTAATCGATATTTTTGGATCCTTTACAATTGCGTCTCTACAACCCTTTTAGCGGTACCCATCTACGGATGGTTCAGATTATCGTACGTCCTTTGGTATAGTAGTGTGAGATACAGAACTTCTCACGAAGAATTCAGTCTCGAAACGAAATAAAAATACGATTTTTCTTGAACAAATTAAAACTTTGGAAAATTTATTTAAAATTATGAATCCGTATTTTCAATAAAAATAAATTATGAAAATTATATTTTAAAATGAAAGATTAAAAAATACCACCGTTTTCAAAAGTAGTAGTTTTCATAAAAATACCATAAATTTTTAAAAGCTGGGTTTTATCGCTAAAAATTCACTAAAACTAAAATGCATTTTTATAAAAACTCTTAATATTATAAATCACATTCAAGGCTTATGTTTAAATAATATTAAAGTATTTTTCATAAAACCCCCTCGAGATATGTAAATACAATGTAAAAAACAAGAATAAATCAGTAAGGATCTTAGTAATATAGATTTAAACGGTATCATTTCTTTTGAGATCTAGAGAGCCAGAAAAAGTGAGTGCTTACCTACTCAGGTTAGACAGCTCTGCAAATTAACGGAGTTATCAATGGTAATTGTCTTGAAAAAGACATAAATCATACCGTCCATGTGCAGTAGTTGTCCGATTACTTCCGAACTTAAGAATTTCAACAATTAAATCCATTTACAAGAAAATGACTATAGCCTGAATACAAAATCGAAATCGAATCCAAACTCAAAACCAAACCTGAACACTTGATCTTGAACCTGAACACTTGAACTTGAATATCCAAACTTGAACTTGAATACTTGATTTGACTTGACCGAACTATAAATATAACTTGATATGAACTTGACATGAATACCTGCATACATGATTACAACTTGAACATGAACTTATACTTTTATATTCATGGATTCGGCCAAGATCTATAAACTTGAACTATACACTACAATACACGAGAATAAGGGGTAAATTGGTATGGAACGTATATCGTGGCACGAGAGATCATTTTAAAAGACACCTATATGAATTCACATGTCGTTGTCTCATGGGTTATGATGAGGTCTTATATTACATGTTACCATAGTCTACAGGGTAAAATTGACTCCTCTCATATACATGAATACGTTCTTTATCAAATTATAAACAATCACGTTAAAACAGTTATCTCATACCCGTAAGTGAACATGCTTAGATATTTTCATACATAACCTTACCTATTCACATTTACTTGGTTTCTATTCATTTTATATATCATTCAGTCATCTTCTATTACTTTTTTTAGGGACTTAACGAGCGCTAGTTCGCTGACGACATTTCTTTCTGTTTCTTTCTTTGGAATGTTCGTCAGAAAGAACGAACTCTCAGGAGATAGAGCCGAGCCCGGAAGACATGGAACGGTTTGCCGCTCAGCCTGACTACTAGCTCCTGCCAGCATTTACTTTTAGTATACCATTATTTAGGCATTTGTTTTTATCATTGTATCTTTTTTATTCTAGACAGTTGTACGTAAAGTTGAATGTAAATAAAGTTATTATTTCATTTTATTACTCTTTTCATTCTTACTCATTATTATATTTCTTAATTACGCTTAACGCATTTTCATAGTAAATACGTTACGGGGTTGCCACGTCACCGTTTCCGTCTACTGGGAAGCGGGGCGTGACAGCAACGCTCAGTGCATAAGTATTGGATGGAGTTTAGCATGCTCCAAGCCTGTCTCAACATCCATGAAGATGATGAGCTACTATGTTCGCGGTTTGTTGGCTGATTACAACCAAAGATAGCGAGAGCCATCCGATATGGACGTATTACCTCCCTTATGAAGCCCCATACCGTTGCGCAGAGAGCCGATGAAAACTTTCGAACACCGATGTGGGGAGGATATTGTCCCAACTTCAAAAGTCCACAAAACAGAACAACGCAAGAGAAACAGCTTATGACAAGCCCTCCCAACAACCAGGAAGACAGCGACCCAAAGAATCAATTTCCCCAATCACTGGTCAAGGTGAGACCATCGCAGGTGCAAGGAAACCCGTATGAAAAGCCGAGTGGACCCAAGTGCTACCGATGCTACGGGTTCGGATATAGATTCAACGTATGTCTCACTCGAAAAACGGTGGGCCTAATTGAAGGCGAAAGTCAAGAAAAAGATAACAGACATCAGGAAGAAGTCGAAGGATACGACAACTTCGAGCCTCAAAACAATGACGAACACCTCTCTTTCGTCCTCCATCGTATGATGCTTTTACCCCAGGAGGAAATGCAAATTCAGCAGCACAACATCTTCCGTACCCAATGCACCGTGTAAGGGAAGACTTGCATCGTTGTCATCAACAACAAGTGCACCCGAAAATGTTGTCTCTAAATGAATGGTGGAAAAACTACAACTACCTACTTAAGAGAAGGCGAACCCGAACAAGATTGGGTGGATCAAGCATAACAATAGCCAAGTCATCTCCAAAACGTGCAAGATCACTTTCTCTTTCGACAACCTACACTCCGACAAAGTATCTTCGACGTAGTCGATATGAATATGTGCCACCTCATTTTGGGAAGACCATGGCTATACGACTATGGCATCACATACCGCGGAAGAGATACCGTTGTGGAGATAAAGAAGGGACATCGAATCATTGCTTTGAAGCCATTGAAGCAAGATCCTATGCCAAGAGCCCCAAAATCTAAAAGCAATTCCTTTATGGTGCTCGGCAAAAAAGAATTTGAAGGGGAAGCATCTAAAGTCCAAAAGATGATAGTTATCGTGGATAAAGATAAAAACTCAACACTAATATCCCCGCTTCCCGATAATGTGAAAACCCTACTAGAAGAGTTCAAAGGGGTGCTACCAGACGATCTACCCAAAAAACTCCCACCAATGCGGAATATTCAACACGAGATTGATCTCGTGCCCGGTTTAAGACTCCACAATCTTCCACACTACCACATGATCTCCAAGAAGAAGGAAATCCTACAAGTGCAAGTAGAGTTCTCTTATAACTCCATGGAAAATAGGTTGATGGAAGGTCTCCACTCTCTACCGTCTACGTCCAAAGGGTTGCTGGTTTGTTGCAACCACTTCCGATTCCTCAGTAGAAGTGGGAACATATAACCATGGATTTCGTGACGGCTCTACCGCGGAGTCCAAAGGGTAACAATGCTGTATGGGTGATTGTCGATCGGTTGACCAAGGCAGCTCACTTTATTCCTTTTCGGGTTGGTCAATCGACAGAGACTTTGGCAGAGCGATATATGCAGGAGATTGTCAGATTGCATGGAGTACCGGTAAGCATCGTGTCCGATCGGGACACTCGGTTCTTGTCACACTTTCGGAGGAGCTTACAAGAAAGTTTGGGGACTCGATTGAAGTTTAGCACAGCTTATCATCCTCAGACCGATGGACAATCAGAGAGAACGATCCAGACCCTTGAAGATATGTTGAGGGCTTGCATGTTGGACTTCAAAGGTTCTTGGGAAGATCATCTACACCTGGTGGAGCTTTCGTACAACAACAGCTTCCAAGCAACTATTCAGATGGCCCCGTTTGAAGCACTGTATGGTCGTAAGTGCCGTTCACCGGTTTGTTGGGATGATGTGGGTGAACGAAGGTTACTAGGACCAGATTTGGTGGTACAGACAGTCGAGAAGGTGAATACAATCAGGAAGCATATGAAGGCAGCTCAAGACAGACAGAAAAGTTGGGCCGACACATCAAGAAGACCTCTAGAGTTCGCCGTGGGTGATTTGGTATTCATGAAGATATCACCAACTAGAGGGGTGATTCGCTTTGGAAGTCGGGGAAAGCTTAGTCCCCGATTCGTTGGACCCTTCGAGATATTGGAACGTGTTGGAGAGGTATCGTACCGGTTGGCGTTACCACCGTCATTAGCAGGAGTTCACGATGTGTTTCATGTGTCTCAACTACGGAGGTATGTTCGTGATGAGACTCATGTCTTGGATCATTCGGAGTTGACCGTTCGGGAGGACCTGATTTTTGAGGAGCGACCAGTCGAGATCAAGGATCGAAGAGAAAAGGTTCTTAAGAACAAGGTTATCCCTCTTGTGCTAGTTTCTTGGGGTAACCGATCGCAGGGAGAATCTACTTGGGAGCGAGAAGACGAGATCCGGCAGAGATTCCCTCATCTTTTCCAGTAGTTAGTTATCTTGTATTCTTGGAATTTCGAGGACGAAATTCTTTTTGTAGTTGGGTATGATTTAACACCCGAGCCCAATAATACTATTTATATTACTAGTTGAGGGTTATATATTGCTCATTCCAATTTTCCTGATTTTCTGGTGTTTATTGCTAAATTTTACCCGGTTAAGTCATTTTGGCACATAACAAATTTTAACTCCGAAAATAAAATTTAAGATGTCCATGTTAGCCTACTCGTCGCCACTAGTCACGTGGTAGCGTCCGCGTGTCGAGATTCCGTTCCGTTTGGTTAAAACAGGCAAGTTTGGACGACTACGCGCGCGTGCAAGTGTCCGACTTGGGGACATGCATTTTTATCATTAAACACCTCTTTTCAAAATTTGGAACCCGCTTAAAATCATATAATTTGAATTTGGAACATTTGGGCGCAACCCGGGCGCGATTTGGAAATATTTCATTTCGCGCCAAAAAGGGCCCGTTTCAATTTAATTTATAAAACTAATATATATTTATACGAATAATTCCCAACGGCCAAATCCATTCAAATCTTATTCCAAATAATTTCTCACCTCCCTTCAGCCAATCACGAGCTCACAATCGAGCTCGTGGGCCCCGCCTCCTTTTCCCTATCTTTTCTCTCTCCTCCCCTATACATACCCATGCATGCAGCCGCCTTCCTCGAGCATCCGTCGCGACCACGAGAAACCCTAACCCTAGCCCTCGCGATCCCATCGCCGACTTCCCCGCGACTTCGCCGTCGCCGCCACCATCCCGTCGACCTCACAGCACCTTCCTCCTCCCTCCTTCCTCCTCTCTCCTGCGCCTGCACCCATTCCCGACCTCACCTCCACCTTCGCAGACCTCGCCGTCGACGCCACCCATCATCGTCGACGACTCCCGCAGCACCCTCTCACCCTACTCGACCCGACCTCGTCGTCGCTGTCCTCCTCCCCTCGCCGGAACACCCACACGAGCCCTAACCCCTCGCCTAACCTCCGCTGTTCGCCGGAGAAGCGCGCCGGCGACCTCGTCGACGCCACCTCCGACCACCTACTTCTTCCCCTCGACCACCAGAGCCGACCCCCTCTCCTCCAGCTCGCCGCAGCACCCTATCCCGCGCACCCCGAAGCCTTCAACCCTCGCTACAGCCGCTGCCGTCGCTTCGCCGGCGTTCCAGCGCCATCGAGCTCGCCGGGGTCACCTGGTATACCTCTCTCGACGCCCCCTGGTCCGTGTGATCCCGTGGACCTCTGTTGGGACTCGATCCGTGGCCCGTGCTTTCATATCGCAGTTTCTGCCGACATCGCATCCGTGTTTCGGTTTGCGGAACCGCCGAGGCAAGTATCCGAATACTTGCTTTAACATGCTACAACTTAATCATCATATTATAACCACACAACTATTATAATATCGATACCTTTTATAACTTAGAATTGCTAGTCACAATTATCCGTAACTTTAAATCAATGAAATCATTGCTCGTATTAACCGGTCTGCTATTAATTCATACTTAACTAATCAAACCAAGTAGATCATCCCCACTTCATTTGTTAAAATCACTCATGAGACAATTATTATGCTTAGTTCAAATTCATGTAACTCCATTACGTATATTATCGATATTGTTTCGTATTGTGGCTATTGCACCTCAAAGGTACGTGAACCGGATTAATAAGAGAATACGAAACATCACTGTGTTTACCTAGATTAATATTGTTATTTACTGTTTCCTGCTACTGTTCATTATTGATTGCATACCTGTTGCGAGCACACACCTGATTGCATTACATATTGACCGATCTTGATACACATGACACTTGTACTGATACACCGGACATGACACCCTGTGCATATCGACTCGACCTGTTGAAAGTAACCTGACCTGTTACCTGATTTCATGCCTAATGCCGACAAACCTGACCATTCCCGCTGTCTATCCAGACAGACCTACTCTTACTGGATCTTGCGTTGGCATTAGTCCTTGACAACTGAATACCTGACCTGACATACATAGCTTGGGGGTATGGGGAAATCAAAGGTGAAACCGACTTGTAACTCAACAGTTCGATACTTGTTCTGATCAGTCTTACGGGCTTGGCCAGCTCCGGAGTGTTGATGCTGACATCACTCATCTATCCTACTACCTTTTACTGCTTAGCGGCACGTCTCGGATTCAGCCCCGAGGATCATGACCGTGGTCCCGGGCACGCACGGGATACTATTGAGTTACATCGACGATTCATCAATTGGTTTCAAAGACTATAGAGTAGAAAACCTGATAGGACAGTTTAGTCACCATTGCACATTACCCTGCTTGTTACTTCTTATTGCTGCTTTATTCATGTTCATGCTTGCATTGTTTATTACCATGTTTATGCTATATACTTGATATCATGACGTGCTGACGTCTGGGTTTTGCATGGCCCAGATTCCGTACCTTTGTCGTCGACCGAGCAGGAGTACTTCAGCCAGCAGGCTGAACAGTGAGTCCTTAGGATTTAGTTTATTTATTGCTTTTCATTTCCAGATGTGAGCCCGCATTATGGGACTTACTGTTATTTTCATTGTATTGGATCATTAGCTTCCGCACTTATTGTTTATTGATTCTTGTTATTATGGATTTGGACATGTATTAGTTTAGTTTATTTTACTGTTCTTGATAACCTTACAACCGTAATGTGACTGTGGATGGATACTTCCTACCCACAGGTAGCATGGTTGGCTATGTCACGTGCCCAAACGCGCGTACTCTGGGAAGCGGGGCGTGACATGGTTTTTTTGGAGGAGCTTACAAGAAAGTTTGGGGACTCGATTGAAGTTTAGCACAGTTTATCATCCCCAGACTGATGGACAATCAGAGAGAACGATCCAGACCCTTGAAGATATGTTGAGGGCTTGCATGTTGGACTTCAGAGGTTCTTGGGAAGATCATCTACACCTGGTGGAGTTTTCGTACAACAACAGCTTCCAAGCAACTATTCAGATGGCCCCGTTTGAAGCACTGTATGGTCGTAAGTGCCGTTCACCTGTTTGTTGGGATGATGTGGGTGAACGAAGGTTACTAGGACCAGATTTGGTGGTACAGACAGTCGAGAAGGTGAATACAATCAGGAAGCATATGAAGGCAGCTCAAGACAGACAGAAAAGTTGGGCCGACACGTCAAGAAGACCTCTAGAGTTCGCCGTGGGTGATTTGGTATTCCTGAAGATATCACCGACTAGAGGGGTGATTCGCTTTGGAAGTCGGGGAAAGCTTAGCCCCCGATTCGTAGGACCCTTCGAGATATTGGAGCGTGTTGGAGAGGTATCGTATCGGTTGGCGTTACCACCGTCATTAGCAGGAGTTCACGATGTGTTTCATGTGTCTCAACTACGGAGGTATGTTCGTGATGAGACTCATGTCTTGGATCATTCGGAGTTGACCGTTCGGGAAGACCTGACTTTTGAGGAGCGACCAGTTGAGATCAAGGATCGGAGAGAAAAGGTTCTTAAGAACAAGGTTATCCCTCTTGTGCTAGTTTCTTAGGGTAACCGATCGCTGGAGAATCTACTTGGGAGCGAGAAGACGAGATCCGACAGAATTTCCCTCATCTTTTCCAGTAGCTAGTTATCTCGTATTCTTGGAATTTCGAGGACGAAATTCTTTTTGTAGTTGGGTATGATGTAACACCCGAGCCCAATAATACTATTTATATTACTAGTTGAGGGTTATATTTTGCTCATTCCAATTTTCCTGATTTTCTGGTGGTTATTGCTAAATTTTACCCGGTTAAGTCATTTTGGCACATAACAAATTTTAACTCCTAAAATGAAATTTAAGATGTCCATGTTGGCCTACTCGTCGCCACTAGTCGCGTGGTAGCGTCCGCGTGTCGAGATTCCGTTCCGTTTGGCTAAAACGGGCAAGTCTGGGCGACTACGCGCGCGTACAAGTGTCCGACTTGGGGGCATGCATTTTAATCATTAAACACCTCTTTTCGAAATTTGGAACCCGCTTAAAATCCTATAATTTGAATTTGGAACATTTGGGCGCAACCCGGGCGCGATTTGGAAATGTTTCATTTCGCGCCAAAAAGGGCCCATTTAATTTAATATCGAATATATATATATATATATATTCTAATCTATAATTCCTAACAGCTAATCCATTCAAAATCCTTATTCAAAGATTTCCTTAACAATATAATCCTTCTTAACAGTAACCTCCTTACCTCCCCAGCCAATCGCGAGGCCCAAATCTGCGCATGGGCCCCACCTCAATCTTTTCTCTCTCCGCCTCTCTTTCCCTCAGTCTCTCTCTCTCCTCATCAAACTCTCTCTCTCCATCTATCATAATCTTCTCTTTCTCTCCCTCTATATATATTCAAACCATGCAACAGCCGCCCCTCACCATCCCCCTTCTTCGCGAGAACCCAACAAACCCTAACCCTAGCCTCGTTCTCGCGCGGCCACCGTCGCCACCGCGACCTCGCCGTCGCCGCCAGCGACGCCTCCTCGACCGCCGCACCTTCCTCCTCCTGTCTCCCGACGATTCCCGCGCCTGCAACCCATTCCCGACCTCGCCTCCACCCTCGCAGACCTCGCCGTCGACGCCGCCTCTCACCGTCGACGCCTCCCACGACTCCCTTTCACCCTACTCGACCCGACCTCGTCGTCGTTCCCTCCTCCCCTCGCCGGAACAGCAAACCCGAGCCTTCATCCATTGCCTACCTCCGCTGTTCGCCGGGAAAGCGCGCCGGCGACCTCGTCGACGCCACCTTCGACCACCTACTTCTTCCCCTCGACCACCAGAGCCGACCCCCTCTCCTCCAGATCGCCGCAGCACCTTCCCCTGCACACCCGAGGCCCCTCACCCTTGCTGCAGCCGCCGCCGTCGCTTCTCCGGCGATCCAGTGCCGTCGAGCCATCGTGTTTGCACCCTGTTTCTTCTCGGTGAGTTTTCCTTGTGCTTCCTCTTGGTACAATCCCTCCGCTGGTCCGTATTTTGGATGCGTAGTTTATGTTTGCTAACTTTGTTGTTTCTGTTTGCTGCCGGATCCGACCGTGCCGTCTTGGCGAACCCGACGCTACAGCGAAGCCCCCTTGGTCCGTGTGATCCCGTTGACCTCTGTTGGGACTCGATCCGTGGCCCGTGCTTTCATATCGCGTTTTCTGCCGACATCGCATCCGTGTTCCCGATTTCAGACCGTCGAGGCAAGTATCTGAATACTTGCTTGAACATGCTAGCGTGCGAGATCTAGTCTTGCCACGCAATTTAATTCAAACTATTTAATACCGTAACTTAGATTTAGCATTTGATATCGTAATATTGCTGTTGTCCTCATAATGGAATCGTACAACCGTTCCTCGTAATTCATTAACCCACATCAATCCATGCTTTAACTAAATAAAACGACTGAATTCTATCTGCTTGAACTGTTAAACCATTCTTGAGACAATCATTACATTTAGTATAATTTCATGTAGTTCCTTAATTTATAACTGTGAATATTGCTTTACCTTGTGGCTATTACACCCTTAAGATGATTGAACCTGTTATTAAGAGAATATAAACATCACTGTGGTTATATGGAAGATTGTGGTTAATTACTGTTTCCTGCTGTTATTCATTATTGATTGCATACCTGTTGCGAGCACTTACCCGATTGCACGACATTTTGGCCTGACCCTGCTACACCTGACTTATACATACATACCGACTCATCCTGTTGTACCATGACATTACTTGTTTTATGATTTCATGCCTAGTGCCGACAAACCTAACCATTCCTGCTGTCGATCCAGACAGACCTACTTTTACTCGACCTTGTGTTGGCATTAGTCCTTGACTACTGAATACCTGACCTGACATACATAGCTTGGGGGTATGGGGAAATCAAAGGTGAAACCGACTTGTAACTCAACAGTTCGATACATTGTTCTGATCAGTCTTACGGGCTTGGCCAGCTCCGGAGTGTTGATGCTGACATCACTCATCTATCCTACTACCTTTTACTGCTTAGCGGCACGTCTCGGATTCAGCCCCGAGGATCATGACCGTGGTCCCGGGCACGCACGGGATACTATTGAGTTACATCGACGATTCATCAATTGGTTTCAAAGACTATAGAGTAGAAAACCTGATAGGACAGTTTAGTCACCATTGCACATTACCCTGCTTGTTACTTCTTATTGCTGCTTTATTCATGTTCATGCTTGCATTGTTTATTACCATGTTTATGCTATATACTTGATATCATGACGTGCTGACGTCTGGGTTTTGCATGGCCCAGATTCCGTACCTTTGTCGTCGACCGAGCAGGAGTACTTCAGCCAGCAGGCTGAACAGTGAGTCCTTAGGATTTAGTTTATTTATTGCTTTTCATTTCCAGATGTGAGCCCGCATTATGGGACGTACTGTTATTTTTATTGTATTGGATCATTAGCTTCCGCACTTATTGTTTATTGATTCTTGTTGTTATGGATTTGGACATGTATTAGATTAGCTTATTATCTTGTTCTTGATATCTTTACAACCGTAATGTGACTGTGGATGGATACTTCCTACCCACAGGTAGCATGGTTGGCTATGTCACGTGCCCAAACTTGCGTACTCTGGGAAGCGGGGCGTGACAATCTAAAGTCCAAAAGATGATAGTTATCGTGGATAAAGATAAAAACTCAACACTAATATCCCCGCTTCCCGATAATGTGAAAACCCTACTAGAAGAGTTCAAAGGGGTGCTACCAGACGATCTACCCAAAAAACTCCCACCAATGCGGAATATTCAACACGAGATTGATCTCGTGCCCGGTTTAAGACTCCACAATCTTCCACACTACCACATGATCTCCAAGAAGAAGGAAATCCTACAAGTGCAAGTAGAGTTCTCTTATAACTCCATGGAAAATAGGTTGATGGAAGGTCTCCACTCTCTACCGTCTACGTCCAACCTCCTCGACATTTTCTCGACCTTGCTCCCTTACCAAAACTCCCAGGCTAAAACATCTCGGCTAAAAATATGATGGAGCGCGACCTGTTAATTCATGAAGAAGTTCGCCAAAAGCTCTATGGGTCGAACACCAAGTACAAGAAAAATGCGGAAAAACACCGGCTGAAACATACCTTCCAAGTTAGCGACTTTGTTATGGTGCATCTACGCAAAGACCGCTTCCCAGTCGGTACATATTACATGCTTGCCAACCGTAAGATCGGCCTTTACCGCGTGCTTAGGAAAATTAACGACAACGCCTACATCATCGACCTTTCAGAAGAGTTCAATATTTCAAGGACGTTCAGCGTGACAGTTCTTTTTAACTACACCCCACCGAAAGAGCAACCAAAGCTCCCCGAGCACATCACCGTTAACTCGAGGACGAGTTTTTCTGAAGCCGGGGAGTCTGATGTAGCGCACCTTATTGCGTGCATCACGTACGATTGCAACCGGCCCGAGATCGAGCAGTTGGAAGGCAAACCAGGGATTTTTTGGAATCAAATAGGATTTATCTATATTTGGATAGATCATAATTGATTAGATAGATCATAATTAGATTTTTCAATCAATTAGGATTTATCTATATTTCCATATTTAGATAGATCATAATTGATTGATTTGGTTTACTTTTATTAGGCTAGATTTGTTTTTGAATATTTTCCTTATTAAATTAGGATTCTTTTTATTCTTAATTATCTCTTAACCTTTAAACTGACTTACTTCTCAATACGGTATTTAGCTATAAATAGAACCTATGATCTCTTGTAAAGGTCATCTTGGAAAATAATAAAAATTTGAGTTCTCTCTTTCCTGTGGATTCGGCTCACCATAGATTTGGTACGGTCATGGATTTGACCAAACTCTATAATCCCGTCGTCTTGCCCTTAGCAGCGGCGTGTCCGGTTATCCGGACTTACGGAACTTAACAGTTCTTCGTATTCCAATACGTGGTTCTGTACTTTTCGGATAACGTGTAGCGTCACATGTTTTGCAAAACATATAGTTAGAACTATGTTTTCATAGAAAAGAAGGAAGTTGCAACTAGAGTAATTAGATCTGCATATAGTTGCAAATACATTGTTATTCCAACTACAAGCAAGCTATGCAGTTCCTAGTCTTTGAGAAAAATTGAGAGGGTTCCAAATCATAATAAAATCACTATGTGAGAAATTGAGCTCTTCCGTGGCGTTGGTGGCCACGCCGAGATGAATTGGCGAGTGATTGAGTTATTCGGTGGCGTTGATGGCCATGCTGAGAACGATCAACAAGCTTCTGCTCTTCGATAGCGTTGATGGCGATGCCAAGATCAATTGACAAGGGGTTGAGCTCTTCGGTAGCGTCGATGGCAATACCGAGATCGATTGGCCAGGGATTGGGCTCTTTGTTTTTTATAATAAAAATCAAGAGACGGTACTCGCTATAAAAAAAAGTTGCTTACAAAAAATGGGGCCTAATTAAGCTTGATAAACTTAGGTATAAAATTCTAGTTCTTTCTTTACGAGAACATTTAACTTTAATTCTGACTTCATAGGAAAATTTAATTATTTGAGTACCTTGTAGGAAAATGGGGCATAGGAAAATTTAATTATTCTAATTCTGTCTTTACAAGAATATTTGTACACGATTTTCATCGAACACGAATTGTTATTTTCATTTTTGCAACTATTTGTATTTATGTTTCCATCCTTCAATAACCATCAAATACTGAACGCTTATATCAATTTACGTATCTAATCTGATTATTAAATGCAGGTATGACAAGTGTACATAATACTGGTAATAAATTTTTTTAATAGTTTTTTCATATTCAAACGCATATCAATTTCAATTTCGTATTCACATCTACTATCGAGTTATAAATACAAATATGATAGCACATATTTGCTCGACGTCCGATCCGTGTACATCCTTAATCAGGGACAGACGTAGGAATTTTCGCTAGAGGAGACACCAAAGAATGCAAGCTTACGTTATGAAATTAATAATAAATATTATATAAAATTGTCGGATAATTTATAAAGTAGTAACAAAAGTATAAGCTAGTCAATTATAGCTAGAGGAAATTTTTTTGCAATATGAAGATGAAGTGTAAGGAAATTCATAGTTTATTTAATAAAATCCAAAATAATTCAAAAAGTAACTGTGGACAGTGAACCCAAGACTTTTTCTTGGAACTTTCCCTTCCGAGCTGGATTCCGTCAACTAAATGCATATTACCAACTAAGCTAAAGGCTTATATTATTTTTTTATGCCATAAATATAGATAATACATGTTTGAAATATCCTAACCCATATTTAAAAACGATATCAGTCTTTTTTCTTACCAAAATTTCTGTTGGCCCCGGGACTTGCTAGATGCGTCCCTGTCCTTAATGGTCTAAAAAATAATTTATGTTTCAGACTTCCAAATTTTGGTTGTATATGTTCATTTTTTCTGGAAAACTTATTGAGTCCATTTGTTAGGTACTAAATTTGCAATAAGACTTGTACTTTTCGGTTCATTTGAATAAATTGCGTAGAAATTGGTTAGAGACATAAAGAAATTGTGGGTCAAGCTTAAATCGGCTGTTTATGATTGTTTTATGTAGGTTCAATGTTCATGTATACTTACATGCATAACACATGCAAAAAAAATAAAAATAAATAGTAACTAGAGTTGTTTAGAATGATATCATTAATCAACAAAATAGAAAATAGAAAAAATGACAAAATTCCAATAGTCAAAATTGAGAATCAGAGATGTTCATCCCATCTATCAAAATAAGATAAGAAAATGAAAATCAGCAATCCTCTTGTTCATTACACATTCCATTTAATGGTCCAAAACTCCAAAAGAGATGCTTTACAAGTTTATACATAAGCCCATATCTCTTTACTATTTGTACAACTCATAAATTTCTCATTTCTAATATTACCGTTAACTGTGTTCATTTAATTTAAATTTAGAAAAACTATATATATTCATAGAAATTTTTATGTAATGTTTAGGATTTGTGTCCTTTCGAGACCGAATTTTCCGTGAGTAGCTCTGCATCTCATTCTACTATTATAAGGACGTGCGATAATCCACACCATCCACAAGCGGTTCCAGTAAAGAGGGTTGTAGAAGCATAATTGTAAAAGGCGTTCAAATATTGAATAAAAAACGTATTATTTGTAAAGGCGATGGTATTTTATTGAAAACCCGTATTTTTAAAATTAACCATACATCTAAAAACTTCGTGCTATGAAACCGTAGTGTATGTGATGGGGTAATTCATTATCCCGTGAGTTTTCCCAGAGGTATATATGCTAGTTATTGAAAAAACGTACTTTTAAAGTTCTTGGTATTTTTGTGTCAAATTCGATATATGTGCTATTTAACGAGAAATTCCACACATGGGCAAGATTAAATTATATGAACATTATTTTACGGTTATGGTTACAAGTTATTTGTGATCTATGTAGCATGATAATATTATAAAAAGAGTGTTACTAAGTTAACTCCGGTTTTTGTTTTTAGCGGTATTGTTTTCAAGAGAACAATTTGAGATGAAACGGAAAAGACAGAAAAAGGAATTACGGTTTTGAAGCATTAACAAGGTAGGAAAAGCGAGAGGGGAAGCCTTCGGGAATCGTGGTATTGTCGGGAAAGAGCTTCGGTCTTCGCGGAATGAAGTCGGTCGCTAACTCCACTTGAATAGTCTTAACCCTTCTTTGCACTTAGAGAATTTTTAGAATTTTTTATAGGGATTTTCAGAATGGGGAGAGCTAGAGGATGTGGTGGTATTTATAATGAAATTTAAGAGTATGTGAATTAAAAAAGTGAATTAAAAAGAATTAAAATGATGTTAATGCGTGATTTGAAGAGTCCCTGGTTAATTGCAGAGAAATCAAACACTATAGGAGAGTAGAGGGGAGCTGATGGGTGTGCGGGCGAAGCACGGAGTCGTTTGGGCAAGATCGGATCTCCAATAGCTGTTTTTGGGGCAATTCCGGCGGTTGGATTTATGCCACGTGGCTTGAGGTTTTGGGCATGGGTATTACTCTGTGTTAACTTCTCATTTATCCCGTTTGATTTTTCTGAAACTTTTCGATTCTCCGTGTATTGAATGTGCAACTCTTGGGCTTCCGAAAAGTTAAAAAGAAAACAATATTAAAAATAATTCGAACTGATAGGAATCGAACACTCATGCTATGTCACAATAGTGTAAAGGCTTTACCAGTGAGTTACAAGTTGTTTCTTGATTTTATTGAACAAAAATAACTTATAACCGCTAATCAGGCTGAAATACCCTTTCTATACATTTGAATAAATTACATTTGTACAGAGATTTCAGAGTCGTTACATTCTACCCTCCTTATAAAAATTTTGTCATCGAAATTTATATAAATGACTAATTTTTGAATAGATGAAGGTATCTTGGATGCAGATCGTCTTCTCTCTCCCAAATCGATTCTCCTGGCGAGTCTTTTCTCTACATCATTCGGACTAAGTTCACCTCCTTGTTCCGTAAGGTCTTCACCTTTCGATCCAAAATCTCGACTGACTACTGCTCGCAAGTCAGATCAGTCTGTATAGTGAGCTCTGAGTAATCAAGTATGTGGCTGAGGTCGCCCACATATCTTGTAGCTGGGATATGTGGAACACGTTGTGCACTCTTTCCAATGAGGGTAGTAGTGCTAAACAGTATGCCACTTCTCCAACTCGTTCGAGTATATCGAATAATCTGATATATCTTGGACTGAGTTTATGCCTCTTTCCAAAATGTATCACTCTTCTGTTCGGAGAGATCATCAGAAACACATGCTCTCTAGGTTGGAACTCCAGATGTCGATGCTTTGCATCTGCCCAATGCTTCTGTTGGTCCTGGTCTATGAGCATTTTCTCTGATCGTGCGAACTACATCCACAGTTGCCATGATCATCTCTGGTCCAAGGAGTTCACGATCTCCAAAACGACACTTACGTCCCAGCTCAGTGGGAAATGACACTTATGTCCGTACAGTGCTGTGAAAGGTGCCATCCCAATACTTTCCTGGTAGCTGTTGTTATATGAAAACTCCACAAGGTGTATGTGATCTTCCCACAAACCTCCGAAGTCTAACATACAGGCTCTCAACATATCTTCTAGGATCTGAATTGTTCGCTCGGACTGTCCGTATGTTTGTTGATGATATGCCGTGCTGAAATTCAGACTCGTTCTTAGACTAGCTTGAAGACTCTGCCAAAACTGTGATCGGAATCTTGTATCACGATCGGAGACAATGCAGACAAGTACTCCATGTAATCTCACGATTTCCTGCATGAGTTTATGGGTATCAAGACAAGTATGGTACATCTTGAAGGTTTAAATCTTACTTTAGATTTCTACTCACCTCTATGTACTTCCTTACCAACATCTCGATTGACTGGCCAATTATGAATGGAATAAAATAAAACGACTTAGTGAGTCGATCCACAATAACCCAGATTGCGTCGTTACCCTTCGTGCTGTGAGGGAGAGCAGTTACGAAGCCTATGGTAATGTGCTGCCATTTCCATTCTGGGATTGGTAACGGCTGAAGTAGACCAGCAGTTCTATGATATTCAGCCTTCACTTGCTGACATGCTAAACACTTTGCTACGCTCCTTGCTACTTTTCGCTTTATTCTATGCCACCAGAAGTGTTGTTGTAGATCCTTATACATCTTTGTGTCGACGGGGTGTACCGAATAAGGAGAGCTGCGAACTTCTTTCATTAACTCTTCTCAAACAGGGCCGACTGGCACGCATAAACGACTCTCATATCGTAAGGATTCATGTTCATGGATGATGAAGTCAGTTCGAAGTCCACTTTCTACTTGTTCTCGGATTTTTTGTAGCTTAGCATCATTTGTTTGAGCTGCCTTGATCTGATTGACAAGAGTGAACAGGACTTGTAAGTTCATCAAAGATGAGGCATTACCTGACATAACCACTTCAATCTCCAATCCATGCAATTCTTGTTGTAGCTTCCATTGAGTGGTGAGATCCATTGCTAATGGCCGGCGACTAAGTACATCGGGAACTACGTTTACCTTTCCAGGATGATACTGTAGGTTGATATCGAAGTCCGCCACGAGTTCTAGCCATCTTCTCCGCCACACGGAACTACGTTCACCTTTCCAGGATGATACTGTAGGTTGATATCGAAGTCCGCCATAAGTTCTATCCATCTTCTTTGCCGCATATTGAGTTTCTTCTGAGTAAATACATACTTCAGATTTTTGTGGTCGGTGTATATATCCACTCGTTCTCCTAAAAGGTAATGACGTCAAATCTTGAGTGAGAAAACCATGGCTGTCAGTTCCAGATCATGCGTTGGATAGTTGCGCTCATGGACCATTAGTTGTCTTGATGCAAAAGCTACAACCCTTCCATGCTGGTGTAGAATACATCCTAATGCTTTACCGGACGCATCACAATGTACATCGAATCTGCCAGATCGATCCGGTATTACAAGAATAGGTGGAGAGGTTAATCTCGACTTGAGTTCTACAAAATCCTTCTCACATGCTTCTGACCACACTAATGCTTCGTCTTTATGTGTGAGCTTGGTCAGGAGTGTTGCGATCTTTGAAAATCCTTCGATGAAGCGTCTGTAATATCTTGCTAAGCCCAGAAAACTTCTTATATCTTTGACCGACTTTGGTGTCGGCCATTCGCTGAAAGCTGACACCTTAGCTGGATCCACCAAGATTCCTTCACCTGAAACGATGTGTCCGAGAAATCCGACTTGATCTAGCCAAAATTCATACTTGCTATACTTGGCGTAGAGCTGGTGTTGTCGTAATGTCTCTAGGACAATGCGTAAGTGCTCGACGTGCTCTTTCCGATTCTTTGAATACACCAGGATATCGTCGATGAAGATAACAACAAACTTATCTAAATACTCTCGGAAAACTTGGTTCATGATTGATCTGCTAAAAAGTGTGTTCGAAAATAACCGCAATCAAGACGGTGTCGCTAGTAACTAGCCGCGATGAGTACGGGTCATCCGTAGAGAAACGCGAACTCTTTTCTTGCTTTAGACGAGTTGATAAAAGAAGAGTGATTGTTTGTCGTTACGGATATAAGATTTATAAAGAAAAGACCTGTAGGGTTCATAAGACTTAGTAGTAATGGATGAATAATTAAAAATTACTCTTTTATCTTTTAATAGTTTAAAACTAGATCGATAGTGATGATGTAGGGTTTTCCCACTACTAACCCTTGTTCTTGCATTGATCTCTATTCATATCTAGCCCTTAACAAAACAAGTGTTAAACCAATCTCAAATCGTAGTCAAGCCTATCAATAAATTGGTAGCGCGCCCGATAAGGATATTAACATTTATTTTGCTAAAGTTTATAAACTTTAAAATGTATAAAAGAAACTAAAAGATTTTATCATCCATTGTTCTACCATATCCTCCGAACCCTAGCAAGCTAGGAATTACTCGTTCATGGTTAAAGATTTAGAAGAAAGATTGAAGAAGCGTGAAAACATAGTTAAGATGCAGAAAGTAAGTGCAGAAATTAATTGCAAAAAGAATAACAAAAACACTATCTTTGTTAATCAACTATTGCATACAACTTTTCTCCTTAGAAAGCAGAATACAAGAACCCTAATTTGCTCTAGATCTCTCTCTCTTGTAGAAGGTAGATGGATAGATGATGATCACTCGGATATGTGGACCTCTTGGATCTCTTGATCTCTTCGATGATGATCTTTAATGTGAAACTCTCGGTCCTATATATAGTCCCAAAAACTAGAAACCCTAGATTCCTTATGTGAATATATGCTGTTAAGATCCATAATACAAAATTTCACATCCTACGGCTACAAACATGCCATGGATCCGCCGCATAACCCTTACATTTGCCGCCCTTCCGCCGCAACCTAGTAGAATCAGGATTTGGGATTTTTTCTGATGTTTTGTATTGATATTTGGAGAACCTAATTGTCACGCCCCGCTTCCCGGTGTACGGTGAAGAGGACGCGGCGAGGCCCGCTACGTATTTACTCAGAAGTAAACACGCTAAGCGTATCTAAGCAATATAAAATAAAATGTATACAAGAGACAAGATGTAAATGAACAACAAGTTTATTTATTTAATATTCTTTGTACAATACAAATGAAAAGTAAATATATGGAATGAAAGCAGTGCCTAAACAATGGCATAACAGAAATGAAAATGAAATATATACAAGTATCTAAAGCTCCGGGTCGAATGCTAACTGCTCCAAATGCTCGGTATTGGGCTCGATCTCCAGTGAATCTGATCCACCTGAAAACATTCCAAAGAAGGAAGAAAAGGAATATCGTCAGCGAACAATCGCTCGGTAAGTCCCACGGGTGAGTAGAGATAGAATAGATAGAAGGAGAATATAAGTTTTAATGTTTTATTATATTGTTAACGTTGTTGTTTGTAGCTTGGTATAGAAAATGCCAGTGTATACGAGAGGAGTCCCACTGTTCCGAAGACTAAGGTATATGGAGCACTAGGAACCGTTCAGCCACGGTATAACGGCAATGGATATTCAGGTTAGGTGTATTATGATTACAGTCTCGTGCCACTTTTAACACCTTCCGTACCAATCTACCCCTTATAAACTCCATGATGTCTTTTGTATTGATTGTATTGTTTTGTTATATAGATAGATGACTTGCCAAAACCATGATATCAGTAAATGTAGTGGATATAGATAGAGAGTCATGTAGACGGAGTATATCCATGGTTCGGTTTAATCAATATAGATTGATATAGATTGTATAGACGGATTCATGTTGATTGTAGTTTATACTTGAATCATATTCAAGTCAGATTGATTAGATGGAGACTCAGTCTGAGTCAGATACTTTAAAAAGAACTTGAAACCCTGAATTAGTTTTGATGTTATTGGTAACTGCTGCACATGGACGGCAGAATTTGTGTCTTTTTCCAAGACAATTACCGTGTTGATAACACCGTTTGTTAGATTGTCTACCTTAAATAGGCAAGCGCCCATATCTTCGGTTCTCCGAGCCTCAAGAAACTGGTCCCGCTTAAACCTATGTTTACTAAGGTCCTTATTATAATTTAGTATAACTTGAGGGGGGTTTATGTAAAAATAGTTTTGGTATAATTTAAAAATACACCTCAAGTATTTAATTATTGTATTTAGGGTTTTCATAGATGTATATTTTATAAAAGTGAAATTTCTAGTGAGTAGAACCTAATTTTCATAGTATATGGTATTTTCTTGAAATATTGGAATTGTTTTGTATTTGGATGGTATTTTCATGTAAAGGTGAGTCCTTAATAAAACTTGGAATATTTACATAATATAATTAAAATAGATATTTTGATAATATATATATATATATATATATATTTAAAAATAAATTTTATTTATTTTCTTGTAGAAATCTCATTTTCTAAAGAAAATGCATTAAAAATTCCATCGAGATCGAATGCTCCTTTCGGAGGTTTGCATCTCGCTCTACTAGGCCCGAGGATGTGCAATAATCTTTACCATTCTGAACGGGGTCCCTAAAAGTGTGTTGTAGAGGCGCTATTGCAAAGAATTGTTTAATACATCTTTTTTAAAAATGGTTTTATAAGTTGATGGTATTTATTTGAAATATCGTATTATCCCATAACTATATTCCCAAATTTCCATCGTGCTATGTCAAAAATGTGTGTTGTAATGAGATAGGTTATTATCTCGTGAATTATCTAAAGGTAATACAGGAATTATGATGATTTATGTCGAAACTAAAGTATATGGTATTTTACTATAAAACTATGATAAAAGTTGTATAAAAGATTATTTTGAGATGTTTCTTATTTTAAAGTGTTTGTTAATGTTTATTAAACATGATATGAGAGTATGGTATTTTCTTAATTAAGAAAAGTTGAGTTTTAAAGAAAAACCGAATCGGAAGTCAGATTAACTCCGGTTCCGTCGGGTTCTAGAATTGAAAGTTTTTAAAGAAGAAAAAGAGAGGGGGAGAGGGTACTTACTGGCTATTTAGGAAGAAGAGAGGTAGGGGAAGAATAGGTAAGCGTCGGGACATCGTTTCGTCTCCGGAATCTCCTCGGAACTTCGTCGTAACTTCGCCCTTCGCTAACTTCACTTGTACACTAAAGAGACTTGAGAATTCTTGAGAGTTTTGGCCGGGATTTCTGGGTGAGGATGTGTGAATTGGGGTGTGGTATTTATAGGGAAAATTGGGGTTTGGTGTGTTGAATGGGTGAATTAAAATTTGTATTAAAAATGGGATTAAAGAGGTATTTTAAATTCTCTGGTTAATTGCAGAGAAGATAAACAGTTTAGGAGAAGTGGGGTAGGCCAAAGGGTTGCAGGGGAAAGAATGGGGGTATTACCCACGGTTTCGACCGGTGGTATCGGGAAAAATTGGGTTTTCACCGGCCTAATACCGATAGGGGTGTTAGGTTTGGGTGCCACGTGCCCTTGTCGCTTTATATGCCCCAGTGCACATTTTTGTTTACACCGTGTATCTTCATTTTTACGTGTAGTGCATGTATAGACCCTTGGGCTTCTAAAAGATTAAAAGAAAATTAAATAAAAAGAATATGTGGCTGATGGGATATGAACACAGGCGCTATATCTCAACAGTGCAAAGCTTTACCAGTGAGCTACAAGTTGTTTCTTGCTGCTCAAAAACAAAACAAACTTATAACTCATGCTCAGGCTTAGGTACTCTTTTCTGTATTTTGAAAAAATTCGTACAGAAAGTTAGGCTTGTTACACTATCGATGTCTGAATTCTGAGAATAATGTTTTGAGTCTCTGTCGTTACTAGATCTCATTATTTGCTTCAATAATTTGGCAGATTCGATTCCGACATCCTGATTTATCCCGGATCTCTTGGATTCAAGACCTGAACTAATATCTGCACAATATCTCAAGTCATAGTGTTAGTAGTATTTGGTATTTTTGAGATATTATCCTAACAATTTTATATGATATTGAATCTTAAGAATATTGATTAAAATATTTGATATAATATGCATATTTTAATTACTAATATTTTCATTTAAATATTATATGCATATATTTTCCCTAATTATGTTAATTAAAATGTAGAAACATATGATAATAAACTTTTTACAAATAAACTCACATATGTTCTATATTTACAATAAACACCTTTTAGTACTTCACAATAATAAGGAAAATGTTCGTACAAATGTGCAATACTTTAGACTAATCAAATACCCCCAAACTTAACTTTGATCGTCCCGAGCAAACTAGTTATTAAAGAGAAAAAGAAAAAAAAAAACCTAGCACACTTTCGTAGGCAACACGATTGCACTGAGCACGTGTAATAAGCCTTTAAACCTTTAAGTGTCCCTAGTAGGAGGAGTGTTGTCTCCTGAAGGTTTTCAGTGGATTACACCCACAAAATCCCATAATAAAAGAAAGATGATGAAATTTACATACAAAGATAAAAGAACATATAAAAGAACGAATCTTGAAAATAAGAGTTTCAAATTACACAAGCTTTTTAGTAGCCGTGAGCCCTATCTTTATAGTCATGAAAAGATATCAGAAATCACATCATCCCTCAATATAACATCGCCTTTAGTCTTCCTCCTTACCTTTCTTCTAAATATCGATCATATACCCCTACGTGTATGTAAAAAATATCCCTACACTTTTCAATTCAAGCTATCATACTCTTGTCCATCTTCATTAGTACTTTTAAGTCGATGAATGTTTTAGATGGAATTGCTCACACATTCGTCGTGCGACCATTAATATTTCTTGAGGTACTAACCAACCGATTACCAAATGTGCTCACTCTTTTAGGCGTAATTAGCAATATCTTAGTCTTGCAACACCTAAGACTTAGCAGTGGCTCCCAAACCAGTTGGTATAAGGCATTAGGTGATAAGGCACTCTCGCTATATTTTTTTAATGCTGCCTTAAGTAATTAAAAAACCAGTGTTCATTTTTCTTCACTATTTTTTATGTCATTAATATTTTTGTTTATATATTTTTTTCTTCATACTAAGGCTTTTAGACAAGAACATTTCAAGGTATCCTCTACTATCCCAAGTTTCAAGATGTGTGCAAGTGCGTATAGTAAGGTATCAACGTTCAGAAGTTTGGACTCAAGAATAGGGAATATTTTTCAGACTTATTTCTATCCCCAGATTAGTGATTTCCTTCATCTTACTAACCCTTGGGACAACAGCTCATGACTACCTATTACCAGCTTCATTATAAAACATATAATTTTCTTACTTTTCATAAATTTTTTCCTTCCTATTATATGTATTTTTCACTTTCTAACTTTCATTTCCAAGAAATTTTTTATTCATTCATTCATATATATATATATATATATATATATATAATGCCTAGTGCCAAATGATATTTCAGTAAATACAAACTCCCCGCAAATCTATTTGCAGCAGTGTCATCATATAATGCCTAGTGCCAAATGATATTTCAGTAAATACAAACCTCCCCCAAATCTATTTGCAGCAGTGTCCTCACTGATGTTCTTTGAGCGCAAGGTCCTGTAGACTTGGGAGGAAAATAATAGGAGCACAATAATAGTTAAATGAAATACTATCCCCAAACTTGTTCTTTGGCACGCACAAATATTCAATTATATCATTTTTTTTTACTCACTTCCATTCTCAGATGAAACGGTGTTACCGAAACATGGAGGTGAGGCGGAGGAAAGTTAGTTGTGATAAAGCGGCTCCTGTAGGACGGTTTTAATTTATGCCCATTTACTTTAATAATAGCACTGTTTCTAACATTTTCGATATCCACTGCCCCGTGCGGGTACACATACCGTACCACAAAAGGTCCTTTCCAACGAGATTTTAGCTTACCCGGATAAAAATGGAGATGGGAATCGTAAAGAATGACTTGTTGTCCAGGTGTGAAAGTTTTTCTCAAAAGGTTTTTATCGTGAAACATTTTATTCCGGTTCTTTACTATAATTGCATTATTGTAAGCTTCATCGCGAAGTTCACTTAGCTCATTTAATTGCAGCTTCCGATAGCGCCGATTTGATCAAAATCATAGTTAAACTCTTTAATAGCCACATTGCTTTATGTTCGATCTTGACAGGAAGGTGGCACGCCTTCCCAAACACTAATTGGTATGGAAACATACCAAAATCGTTCTTATAAGCGGTACGAAATGCCCAAAGAGCATCCGTCAATTTGGTGGACCAATCTTTACGGTTCTTAGAAATCGTTTTCTCCAAAATTTGTTTGATCTGTCTATTGAAGATCTCAGCTTTCCCGCTCGTTTAAGGATGATAGGGTGTAGAAAGCTTGTGGTTGATTAAATATTTCGGCATCAAAGCCTCGGAAGAACGATTACAGAAATGCATCTCATTATCGCTAATTATAGCGCGAGGGTGTCCGAATCGCGAAAAGATATTTTCTGTAAGAAACTTAATAACAATCTTGTTGTCATTAGTGTGACATGGTACCGCTTCCATCCATTTAGATATATAATCAACTGCTAATAAGATGTATAAATTCCCAAAAGAGTTGGGAAATGGGCCCATAAAATCAATTCCCCAAACATCAAATATCTCCACAACCAAGATAGGTTGGAGCGGCATCTCATTTCTCCATGAAATTTGACCCATGTGTTGACACCGTGAACAAGTTTTGCAAACATCATATGCATCTTTAAATAATGTTGGCCAATAAAAGTCACATTGCAAAACTTTCTCCACCGTTTTTTGTGGACCAAAGTGACCGCCACATGCCTGATCATGATAGAAAAATAATACACTCTTGAATTCATCATTAGTGACACATCAGTGAATGATTTGATCGGGACAATAGTTAAACAAATAAGGTTTATCCCAATAAAATTGTTTTACTTGAGATAGAAATCGGTGATTGTATCTTGTTTTGACCATTCGCTGGGTAGAAGTCCCGTTGCTAAATAATTCACAATATCCACGAACCAAGGTTCACAGGATATGGCTAAGAGCTGTTCGTCAGGAAAGAAATCGTTTATTGGCACGGTGAACGTTGGCGAAGAAGAAAGGTATGAAAGATAGTTTGCTACTACGTTTTCACATCCACTCTTATCTCGTATTACAAGATCAAATTCTTGTAATAAAAGGATCCAACGTATTAGCCTAGATTTAGCATCATTCTTCGATAAGAGATGTCTTAAGGCAGAATGATCGGTGTAAACTACAACTGGAGAGCCAATCAAGTAGGGCCTGAATTTTTCTAATGCAAATACAGCTACCAAGAGTTCTTTCTCGGTAGTTGTATAATTCATTTGGGCATCGTTCAAGGTCCTACTTGCATAGTAAATTACATATGGTATCTTATCAATGTGCTGTCCTGAGACTGCACCAATAGCAAAATCGGATGCATCACACATAAGCTCGAAAGGGTGATTCTAGTCCGGAGATGACAGAACGGGGGGGGGGGGGGGGGGTTGTAGTGAGGGAACTTTTAAGTGATTCAAAAGCAGCCTCGCAATCCGAATCAAAATGAAATTTTGTATTCTTGGCCAAGAGAAGAGTTAAGGGTTTAGCAATTTTGCTAAAGTCCTTAATGAATCGCCTATAAAATCCCGCATGACCAAAAAAGGATCGTATATCTTTGACGCATTTGGGAGGAGGAAGGTTATGTATGACATCTATTTTAGCTCTGTCTATCTCAATACCCTTTCGTGAAATGATATGTCCAAGGACAATACCTTTTTGAACCATGAAATGGTATTTTTCCCAATTCAAAGTTAAATTCTTATCCTTACAGCGGGTTAGAACAGCGTCAAGATGACGTAGGCATTCCTCGAAGGAGTTCCCAAATATGGAGAAATCGTCTATAAATATCTCTAGAAAATTCTCGACCATGTTTGAGAATATCCCCATCATACACCGCTGATATATAGCGGGAGCATTGCATAACCCAAAGGGCATGCGTCTATACTCACAAGTACCGAAAGGACAAGCAAATGTTGTCTTATCTTGATCCTTTCCGGTGATGGGGATCTGGTTATAGCCAGAGTATCCGTCAAAGAAACAGTAGTATTTATGCCCAGCTAATCTTTCCAACATCTGGTCAATGAAAGGTAGAGGGAAGTGATCTTTCCTCGTTGCGGCATTGAGTTTTCTATAATCAATGCATACCCGCCACCCAGTTTGGGCGCGTGTTTCGATTAACTCATTAACCTCATTAGTTATGACCGTGATGCCAGACTTTTTAGGGACCATATGAATAGGACTTACCCATTGGCTATCGGATATTAGGTAAATTATACCACTATCTAGGCATTTGACGATTTCTTTCTTTACTACCTCCTTCATGACGGGATTCAATCGTCTTTGTGGGTCGTCGGCTGGTTTGGCTTCATCCATCAAATGTATATGATGTTCAACAATCAAGGGACTAATCCTTTTGATGTCCGCCATTGTCCAACCAAAAGCTTGCCGATTTGATCTCAAGACCGACAAAAGAGCGCTTTCTTGCTCTAAAACTAGAGAAGCTGATATAATAATGAGAAAAGACTCATTCTCACATAAATATGCATATTTAAGATGAGAAGGTGGTGACTTGAGATCTAGTGTCGGCGGAGAGACGATGGAAGGCAGGATAGGGGAATTATACTCGGACTCCTTAAGAGGTTCATAGCTAGCGTAGGATATTGACTCGGAAAACTCAACTAACTCTTGCGACAAGTCAAAGGATTCGAACTCGGGGGTGGAATTGTCAAAAGGGTCCTCACTAGTATAGTAATTTTATGGATCAAACAGTGACGCATTAGTGGCGTCGAGATCGTTATTGCAAAGTTCCTCAACTTCGCAGCTGTCGGATGCTATCTCGTTGACAGAACATATATCGATTAGATGAGCAGAAGGTTCAGAGGGTTGACATCCTAGCCTGTAAATGTTAAGCTCAATTGTCATCTTCCCAAAGGATAAGTTTATAGAACTGTTACGACAATTTATTACAGCATTGGAAGTTGCTAGAAAAGGCTGACCGAGAATCACCGGGATTTGGTTCCGTGGGTTTGCCACAGGATATGTATCTAAAACTATAAATTCCACAAGGAATATAAATTCCCCTAATTTGATTAACACATCCTCTAGCTCATCCCTAAGGTGGGTGATAGACCGATCAGCCATCTGGAGAGTGCGGTGCGCAGGTTTCAACTCTCCTATACCTAACTGCTCATAAACAGAATACATGAGCAAGTTAAGACTAGCACCTAGATCGAGTAGAGCACGATTGATGTTTTTACCCCCAATAGATATAGATATAGTAGGACAACTGGAGTCTTTATGTTTTTTCGGCAGTTGTTGGGTAAAAGCAGTGCTCACATTACTCGTTAAGAAAACTTTTTTAGGCACTTGAGTTTTCCTCTTCCTGGCGCAAAAGTCCTTAAGGATTTTCGCATAAGACGGAACTTGTTGAATAGCATCTAGGAGAGGAATATTTATGTTAACTTGCTTAAACATTTCCACAATTTTCTCCATTTGTGCATTAGGTCTGTTGGCCCTTAACCTGTTTGGAAAATGAGCTTTATCAATAAGGGTGGGGTCCAACATTGGAGGAGAAGTTTATGGGGATGGAATGGATCCTAAAATTGGATTTGGGATGGATTGAGGTTTATTCAAGGAAGTGAGCTGAAGGTTTGAGCCTAGTGAAGAATGGAGAATAGGCTCAGAAGAAGATGGTGGAATAGACGAATTAGGGTGAGAAGTAGTAGCCGGAGTTTCATCTGATTCATCAACATCAACATGTTCACCAACATGATTGTTCAGCACTCTTCCCGATCTCAACGTAGTTACGACACTCATGTTATGATTTTGTTGGTTAAAGGCGATGTTAGCGCTTTGTGAGTTGCCGGGATTTGGTAGAGGTTGAGATGGAAGTCTCCCTTTCTCTCTCTCACTCATCGCGGCATTAAACTGTGCAAGTTGTACTTCTATCGATTTTATGCTTTCACCGTGGGAAGCAGTGTATTGCACTAACGTTTGGATAGAAAATGTTAAATTTGCCATCGTTTGTGTGGATTGTTTAATAAACGTTTCTAAGTTTCGTTCAAAAGCAGAGGTTTTATCGGTACCAGTCGTTGGGTAAGGATTATTATAAGGTGTAAAGTTGTTGGCCGGATTTTGAAAGGATTGCGGTTGAAAGGGGTGCTGACTTTGTTATGGTGGTTGCTGTTGCTGTCGGGAAGCTTTTGATAGTTTCTTGGGAACTGATTTTGAGTTTGAGTTTTGTTTTGGTTCCAATCAAAATTAGGATGATTCCTCCATCCCTGATTGTATGTGGAAGAATAAGGATCGTTTCTAAATCGTTACTGAAAAGCAGCATTAGTTTGTTCTTGAGCTTGAAACGGAGGACTCAAGGGACATTCTTCCATTAAATGTGATGGGTCAGAACAACCACACACGGTTTTGGGGAGCGTAACTTGGTTTAGGGAGACTGACGAAAATTTGTATCTATAGCGTCGAGTTTCTTTTGCATCACTGCCATTTCGGATTTTACTGCAATATAAATATCGAGCTGATGGATACCTGCCCTAGAGGAAGGTGAGGTTGGTCCAGCGCTTTCCCAC
This sequence comes from Agapanthus africanus, assembly GCA_030015575.1. NCBI lineage: Eukaryota > Viridiplantae > Streptophyta > Magnoliopsida > Asparagales > Amaryllidaceae > Agapanthus > Agapanthus africanus. The sequence continues at coordinate 759,986,395 of CM057340.1, forward strand.
TGTAATGTTTGTTCGGCGAGATCTTCCAGGAATTGCCAAGCTTTGTCATCGTCTTTAGACATGAAATGATATTGACAAATGGTTTCAATCATTTGTTTCGTAGCTGGATTAATACCCTCATATATAATTCGGCAAAGTTGCCATCTATTGATTCCGTGATGAGGACATTGGACAAGAAGATCTTTAAACTGTTCAAAGCATTTCCAAAATGGTTCATTGGGAAGTTGGGTAAACTGGTTAATCTCGCTTCGAACACGGGCGGTTTTGTGATGAGGATAAAATTTCTTAAGGAATGCTATAATGAATTCATCCCATTTGGCGATAGAATGTGCGGCAGTGTTATAAAGCCATTTTTCTGCTAGGTCGCACAAGGTAAAAGAGAGAAGACATAATCGCATAGCATTCCCTGAGAGTTGGGTTGTGCTCATCATTGCACATACGTTTTCGAATTTGGTTATAAAAACGTATGCGTCTTCGGATTCAAACCCGTGAAATTTGGGCAACAGGTTGATGAAATGGGGTTTAATTTCGAAATTATCCCCATTGGCTGGTGGAAAAGATAGACAAGTAGAAAGGGGCCGGCGTACGAGATAGCATCTTTCTTGAAGAGAGATGCACGGTGGATTCTGCGCACTTACGGGTGGTGGCAAGGTGGTATCATGAAATCCCGATGGAGATCGGTCCATTTCGGGAGATGTGGTGGGTGGAGGGGAAATAAAAGATGAATAAGTACCGACTTCGGAGTCGATAGAAAAAACACGGGCAAGATGGGCATTAGAATCCCGTGTCCAGCCGATCATGCACTAAGCGGGTTAGTGCATGTGGCAGCGTGTAATACGTGAGAACTCTTTTTAAGAAGGTTTGTTTTTGAAAAAAGTCGGACTTAAGGCTTGACTCAATAAATCACAAAATGCACAATCAATCCCTAGAACTAGGGTCACCTAAGTCAAGGCACTAGACCGCTCATAGACTTCCAAAAGACAAGTCACAGGATCAATTCTCTACCACCTCTTTATCACTCATGTGGCCATGTAGGTGCCAGATAAGTGGGAGGTATCTGCTATACGAATCACCGAAATAGCAGGTCTAATTAAGTAACCACTTTCCTTAGTCATACTTGTTTAGACACCACAAGAGAAATATGGATAAGCGATAGATTACCTACGACCCTCCTCTATCTTAATTGAGCGCGACGGTCCTTAGAGGCTTGGTCTAGATATTTTTTTAATTAATGTAGGATGATAGTATGCTCGTTTTATGATTTGTGGGGCCTAGAAAGGGTGATGAAATCCCCACCTAATCTGGATTTGGGTTATTTCCCCTTAATGTCCGGTTTAGATATGCACAAACAAACCGATATCAAAACACGCAAAAAGATTTTTGAGCGGCGATATTTGCAAAGAATCCTGCAGGCAAAATCAGATTATTGGAGGTTTAGAGAAGAGAGAAAGATATTAAGAAATTACCTGAGGAATTTGGGGGCCCAACTCCACCAACGTGCCGCGGTTCCGCCGCAAAGAGCCTATTCCGCCGTGGTTCCACTACTGTCTTAAGGGATCTTTTGCTAATTATTCTTCATGGCCCTTTTATACTCCTCTGGTTCAAGCTGATAGTCTCTGAATCTCTGGTTCCTTGCTCCAGTTACTCCAGATTCCCTTGCAAAACTCGCACAATAATCGTTAGACACATAAGAAGCGGTTTTGGTTCTCTTTTATGTTATGTTCGCTGGATTTTATAAGGAATCAACCCGAATAACAAGAAAAAAATTATGACTGTTTCCCCGGCAACGGCGCCATTTGATTGATCTGCTAAAAAGTGTGTTCGAAAATAACCGCAATCAAGACGGTGTCGCTAGTAGCTAGCCGCGATGAGTACGGGTTGCCCGCAAGGAAACGTGAACTCTTTTCTTGCTTTAGACGAGTTGATAAAAGAAGGGTGATTGTTTGTCGTTATGGATATAAGATTTATAAATGAAAGGCTTGTAGGGTTCATAAGACTTAGTAGTAATGGATGAATAATTAAAAATTACTCTTTTATCTTTTAATAGTTTAAAACTAGATCGATAGTGATGAATATAGATTTGGGTTTCTGGAAGAAACTAGGGTTTCCCCACTACTAACCGTTGTCCTTACATTGATCTTTATTCATGTCTAGCCCTTAACAAAACAAGTGTTAAACCAATCTGAAATCGTGATCGAGCCTATCAATAAATTGGTAGTGCGCCCGATAACGATGTTAACATTTATTTTGCTAAAGTTTATAAACTTTAAAATGTATAAAAGAAGTTAAAATATTTTATCATCTATTATTCTACCCTATCCTACGAACCCTAGCAAGTTAGGAATTACTCGCTCATGGTTAAAAATTTAGAAGAAAGGTTGAAGAGTGAAAACATAGTTAAGATGCAGAAAATAAGTGCAAAAAGTAAGTGCGGAAATTAATTGCAAAAAGAATAATAAAAACACTACTTTTATCAATCAACTATTGCATACAACTTTTCTCCTTAGAAAGTAGAATACAAGAACCCTAGTTTGCTCTAGATCTCTCTCTTGTAAGAGATAGATGAATAGATGATGATCTCTCAAATATGCGGACCTCTTGGATCTCTTGATCTCTTCGATGATGATCTTTAATGTGAAGCTCTCAGTCCTATATATAGTCCCAGGAACCAGGAACTAGAAACCCTAGATTTCTTATATGAATATATGCTGTTAAGATCCATAATAAAAAATTTCACATCCTGCGGCTACAAACATGCCGCGGACCCGCCGCATATCCCTTATATTTGCCGCCCTTCCTCCGCAAACTAGTAGAATCAGGATTTGGGATTTTTTTCTGGTGTTTTGTATTGATATTTGGAGATCCTATCGATATCTGGATTCTAAGAATAATGCTCTGAGTCTCTTCCATTGCTAGATCTCATAACTTGCTTCAATAATTTGGTAGATTTGATTCCGACATCTTAATTTATCCCAGATCTCTTGGATTCCAGACCTGAACTAATATCTACACAATATCTCAAGTCATGGTGTTAGTAGTATTTGGTATTTTTGAGATATTACCCAAACCATTTTATATGATATTAAATTTTAAGAATATTGTTAAGAAATATTTGATATGATATGCATATTTTAATTACTAATATTTTCATTTAAATATTATATGCATATATTTTCCCTAATTATGTTAATTAAAATGTAGAAACATATGATAATAAACTTTTTACAAATAAACCCACATATGTTTTATATTTACAATAAACACATTTTAGTACTTCACAATAATACGGAAAATGTTCATACAAATGTGCAATATTTTAGACTAATCAAGTCATTAGGTTCATAAAAATGACAGGTACATTGGTCACTCCAAATGGTATTACGAGATATTCGTAATGGCCATAACGAGTCCTAAATTCCGTTTTCGAAATGTCGGACTCCTTGACCTTCACCTGATGATATCCTGAACGAAAATCTAACTTTGAAAATACATAAGATCCACTTAACTGATCGAAAAGGTCATCGATGGGCGGTAGTGGATACTTGTTCTTAATCGTTACTTCGTTTAGAGCTCAATAATCCATGCACATCCTGTAGGTACCTTCCTTCTTATTTAACGCAGCACCGGAGATCCCCAACTTGACGTACTGGGTCTGATCCATCCTTTCTTCAGGAGTTCGTCCAACTGAATACGGATCTCCTTCAATCCCTCCGAACTTAGTTGATATGGAGCTTTGATTATAGGTTGTGCGCCGAGTTGTAAATTAATACCGAATTCAAGAGCTCGATCGGAAGGCAAACTTGATATATCTTCAGGGAAAACATCCTAGAACTTTCTAATGACCTCTGGCTTCGATCCTTTTGCTTGCAACGCTGTAATCTCTGCCTTCTTTGGTTTCGCTCGGTTGATGCTAGGCTCCAAGGTCTGGTCTCCACTTTTGAAATAGAACTCTGGGTGATCTAGTATTTCAAACACTAATCTCCTTTCGCGACAGTCGATGGTAGCGAAGAAAGTTCTCAGCCAGTTTATTCCCAAAACTACACCGAAATTCGGTATGTACAGTACCTTGAACTCTTCTTAGAATTCTCGACTGCAGACGACCACTGGACACGTATTCTATCCTAAAATTGCTTTTAGAATGTTGTTCCCTGAACTGACATTCCAGCTGGATACAAGCGACTTAACTGGGATCGCATAAGTTCTTACAAACCGTTGCGACATGAAGCAATGCGGTTCCCCAGTGTCAAAGAGCGCGAGTGTAGGTAA